>OX454422.1:5961026-8783902 GCA_949715475.1 Microchrysa polita
CGCTCGCACCTTGCCTTTAGTATGGCTCTATGAAAAATTGGAACTCTCTGGATGCAAAACGCTTTCGAAATTTCTGACGATCCTAAATTTTTTGATGGGCCTTTACTAGTGCGTCTAATACATCAGAGATGTCCCCGTGAATTTTTTAAAACGCTTTGTATCGGGCCACCGCCCCTGCGCTCAGTATGGCTCTGTGAAAAATTGGAAAATGGGAGGTGCGAGCGAAGCGAGCGGTGAGCCGATGCGAAGCGTTTTCGAAATTTGTGAAGATCCTACATTTTTTGTAGGTCTTTTATCAGCACATCTAGTACATCAGAGATGTCCTTGTGAATTTTTGAAAACGCTTTATATCCGCTCACCACTCGCTGCGCTCGTACACCTCGCCTTTAGCATGACTCTTTGAAAAATTGGAAAATGGCGAGCTAAGAGCGAAGCGAGCGGTGAGCCGATACAAAGCGTTTTCGAAATTTGTGACAATCCTAAATTTTTTGTAGGTTCTTTCTCAGCGCATCTTGTACATCAGAGATGTCCCTGTGAACTTTTGTAAACGCTTTATATCCGCTCACCACTCGCACCTTGCCTTTAGCATGACTCTGTGAAAATTTTGAAAATGGCGAGGTGCGAGCAAAGCGAGCGGTGAGCCGATATAAAGCGCTTTTGAAATTTCTGAGAGTCCTAAATTTTTTGAAAGTCCTTTACCAGCGCGTCTAATACATCCAAGTTGTCCTTGTGAATTTTTCAAAAGGCTTTGCATCGGCTCACCGCTCGCTACGCTCGCACCTCGCCTTTAGTATGGCTCAGTGCAAAATTGAAAGATACAAAGCGTTTTCGAAATTTCTGAAAGCCCTAAATGAAAGTCCTTTACCAGCGGATCTAATACATCAGAAATGACCCTGTAATTTTTTGAAAACGCTTTGTATCGGCAAACCGCTCGCTGTGGTTGAACCTCGCCTTTAGTATGGCTCTGTGAAAAATTGGAACTCTCTCGATACAAAACGAAAAGCACTTATTAAAATTCCGAAAGTCCTAATTTTTTTGAAGATCTCTTACCAGCGCGTCTAATAAATCAGAGATGATCTTTCGCATTTTTGGAAACGCTTTATATCCGCTCACCGCTCGCACCTCACCTTTAGCATTATACTCTTTTAAAAAGTGGAAAATGGCGAGGTGCGAGCGAAGCGAGCGGTGATCCGATGCGAAGCGTTTCGAAATTTGTGATGATCCTAAATTTTTTGTAGATCCTTTATCAGCACGTCTAGTACATCAGAGATGTCCCTGTACATTTTTGAAAACGCTTTATATCCGCTCACCGCTCGCTGCGCTCGCACTTCGCATTTAGCATGACTCTTTGAAAAATTGGAAAATGGCGAGGTGCGAGCGAAGCGATCGGTGAGCCGATACAAAGCGCTTTTGAAATTTCTGAAAGTCTTAATTTTTAGAAAGTCCTTTACCAGCGCTTCCAATACATCCGAGATGTCCCTGTGAATTTTTTTAAAACGCTTTGTATCCGCTCACCGCTCGCTACGCTCGCACCTCGCCTTTAGTATGGCTCTGTGCAAAATTGGAAAATGGCGAGGTGCGAGGGAAGCGAGCGGTGAGCCGATACAAAGTGTTTTCGAAATTTCTGAAAGTCCTAAATTTTTTGAAAGTCCTTTACCAGCGCGTCGAATACATCCCAGATGTCCCTGTGAATTTTTCAAAACGCTTTGTATCCGCTCACCGCTCGCTACGCTCGCACCTCGCCTTTAATATGGCTCTGTGCAAAATTGGAAAATGGCGAGGTGCGAGCGAAGCGAGCGGTGAGCCGATACAGAGCGTTTTTGAAATTTTTGAAAGTCCTAAATTTTTTGAAAGTCCTAAATTTTTGGAAAGTTTTTTACCAGCGCGTCTAATACATACGAGATGTCTCTGTGAATTTCTCAAAACGATTTGTATCCGCTCACCGCTCGCTACGCTCGCACCTCGCCTTTAGTTTGGCTCTGTGTAAAATTGGAAAAGTGCGAGCGAAGCGAGCGGTGAGCCGATACAAAGCGCTTTTGAAATTTCTGAAAGTCCTAAATTTTTTGAAAGTCCTTTACCAGCGCGTCGAATACATTCGAGATGTCCCTGTGAATTTTTCAAAACGCTTTATATCCGCTCACCGCTCGCTACGCTCGCACCTCGCCTTTAGTATTGCTCTGTGCAAAATTGGAAAATGGCGAGGTGCGAGCGAAGCGAGCGGTGAGCCGATACAAACTGTTTTCGAAATTTCTGAAAGCCCTAAATTTTTTGAAAGCTCTTTACCAGCGGATCTAATACATCAGAAATGACCCTGTAATTTTTTGAAAACGCTTTGTATCGGCTCACCGTTTGCTGTGGTTGCACCTCGCCTTTAGTATGGCTCTCTGAAAAATTGGAACTCTCTGGATACAAAACGGAATTTCTGAGGATCCTAAATTGTTTGAAGGTCCTTTACCAGCGCTTCTAATACATCAGAAAAGTTTCTGTAATTTTTTGAAATCGCTTTATATCCGCTTACCACTCGCACCTTGCTTTAGCATGACTCTTTGAAAATTTTGAATTTTGGCGAGGTGCGAGCGAAGCGAGCGGTGAGCCGATACAAAGCACTTTTTAAAATTCCGAAAGTCCTAAATTTTTTAAAGATCTTTTACCAGCACGTCTAATAAATCAGAGATGACCTCGTGAATTTTTGGAAATGCTTTATATCCGCTCACCGCTCGCACCTCGCCTTTAGCATGACTCTTTGAAAATTTCGGTGAGCCGATACAAAGCGCTTTTGAAATTTCTGAAAGTCCTAAATTTTTTGAAAGTCCTTTACCAACGCGTCTAATACATCCGAGATGTCCCTGTAAATTTTTGAAAACGCTTTATATCCGCTCACCGCTCGCTACGCTCGCACCTCGCCTTTAGCATGACTCTTTGAAAATTTGGAAAATGGCGAGGTGCGAGCGAAGCGAGCGGTGAGCCGATACAAAGTGTTTTCGAAATTTCTGAAAGCCCTACATTTTTTGAAAGTTCTTTACCAGCGGATCTAATACATCAGAAATGACCCTGTAATTTTTTGAAAACGCTTTGTATCGGCTCACCGTTTGCTGTGGTTGCACCTCGCCTTTAGTATGACTCTGTGAAAAATTGGAATTTTGAATGGATGGGATTTGTTTTTTATGGAATATATAGGTATCCCGATTTCTTATCATTGGAGGATTATTTAGATACTTAGAGGTGAAGTTTTTGTATAGTAGTCGTTTTCATTTTAAAATTTGAATTGTCTCATTTTTCCATATATTTACTGTACAAACTTATTAATTACGGAAAAGTGCGACAAGACTAAACGAAAAATGGTTAGAAAAAAATCTAGAGAAACGTACCTAATTAATACAAATCAAACTTCACAAAAACTTGATATTTGCAACAATCTCCATAATTGCAACTATGTCTATAAAATCGCAATTTGCACACAATTAGATACTACACACGAATCCATCCAAATTGCCCTGAAATCCGTAGCTTTCCTATATTGGAATCATGTTCTGCGAGCACATTACTATCTTCTCAGATTGCATTTGCTCTTTTCCCCGCTAAATATGGTCACCACCGGGCCATATTGTAGGGAATCCAGAGGGAATCGCGAACTGATGCAAATGCACATAATCGCGCAACCTTATGCCTATTCGATAAATTAAAAAAAGAAAAGAAAGAAGAAATACAAAAATAAAATGAATTTCAAAAGTATTATTCTTACAATGCGCGAGTACATATCATTATTGGAAAATATGGAAATTTTAGTGAGCGCACATCGTCCTTCTCCTCATCCTCATCCTCATCCTCATCCTCATCATCATCATCGGCATATGACCAAAGAGTTGCGTCGTCGCCGCGTCGCGTCGCACAGTGGTTCAAGAGCGGAAAAAACCCCCCTTTTGTGAAGTGTTAATTTCATATGTTCAATTACTTTTATTTAAAGTAAACATACTAACTAACACATATATCAATAAAAAAAAAAATTTTTGGCAAGCATATATGCCAACAGGAGGCCCCCAATTTGGAATATTTATGAAATTGCAAATATACATCTAAAATTTGAGGCAAGTTCAAACTAACACGGCTGCTGTTCAGTAGATGCGAGAATTGCCAATGCTTAGGATATGTTTTTCCATGATGTCAAGAAATAAAATATAATAAAAAAAAAAATTTGGGAAATTTTTTTTTTCATAAATGATAGCCTTTAGTTAAGATGGTGTTTTTTTTCGGGAGATTTCAACTTTTGGAGAGAAAAATTAACCGTGCGCGGTCGATCGCGGTGCTCATATTGGTATTAAAAAACGCGTTAGAGTCTTAGCTAATTAATAAAACAAGAATTGGCTGCGGCAAGCTGCGCGCCTCCAAGTTATTTGCATTTTACCGAACCTCTACCTTCCGAAAAATAGCATATTTGGACATTAAATTTGGCATTAATCCCGACAACACTATTGTTTCCATACTCCAATACATACCTTTTCTTAGAATGCCGGTAAATGTTATTTAAAAGTCAAAACTAAATAGTTTTTAAAATTAATTTTACTATAATTTTACTGTTGTTGTAATAATAATAATACTCATAATATTCGATCATTTTTTCGGACCATGATCCAATTTTGTTATTATTAGCAATGCAATGTAGATCTTACCTTATTTTTATTGAAAGGGGTACCTGGATATGGGAAAGAGTGTATGCTGATGATGATACTGATGCTAATTACTGGGGTTTATTACTTTTAGAGCAGAATTTGTGACAATTGCGCGAATTCATAAAATTCAACTTTTGAAGATGTAATAAAAAAAAAAAAAAATTCATCGTATGAATGGATTTTTTAAATATAACAACTCCACAATGGAATAATTCATTATTTCGTTTTGGAACATACCGTTTGTTATATTTGAATTCTGTTTAGAATGTCGACGTTCGAAGTTACATACCGTGAACTTTCACAATTGTACATTGATAACCAGCGCGATCTAGATAAGTTGCTCGCGTATATTGAAAGTAGCTACGCACATCTGGAACCAAATCATTTAATTGATATCCGCCAGTACCTATTGAAAACATTTGTTCCTCGGTTCAATAATAGATGGCAATTAGCTTGGCGAAAAAAAACTAGATTTTTTGAAAAAAATGAAGAATGGCTCAACAATATATATTCTATTCCCGATTCGGAAAATAGTTGGGAAGAATCGTTTTCATCCGGTGGTCGACCAGAGAAGCCCTACGAAGCGTGTTCCAGTAGAGCGAAGCGGTACAAGGTCCAACATCTACGCGAAAAATGCCCGGACGAATTAATAGCGGATGCTGCTGCGCGGATAGGCAAATCGGATGAAGTTGGTTATACGGCAGTGAAGGCATTAGCACTCATTCTCGATGCCTCACTGTCAAAATACCAATACGAAGTACTCCGGAAATCAACGAAGGAAATCGGTTTCAACATATTTCCGGCCTACCATAACGTTTTGGAGGTAAAAAGAAATTGCTATCCCGCCGACGGCATTGACATCACAGAAAAGGGCGGAAAAGTAAGACTTCAAGCGTTACTCGACCACACTTGCCAGGGAATCTTGCAGTCAACATTGGAAGCCGAAGCGGACGAAATGGACGACGAAGTTACCCTGATAACGAAGTGGGGGTGTGACGGTTCATCCGGGCATAGCGAATACCAGCAATCATTTTCTGATGAAAATATTTGCGATGCAAATATGTTTTTAACGTCACTTGTGCCGTTAAGCTTGGCAAAAAGAAATGATTTGTCAGCTGAATATTGGAGGAATCCGAGACCGTCATCGACTCGCTTCTGTCGGCCGGTTAGATTCGAATTTGTCAAAGAAACGCCGGACGTTATAAGGGCCGAAGTGGAAAGAATTGAAGCTGAGATTGCTGCCTTGGAACCGTCTCGAGTAACAGTTGGTAATAAGACGATAGTTGTTCACCATCAGTTGATTTTCACAATGATTGACGGTAAAGTCGCTTCAACTGTAACAGATACATCATCAATGGCTGTATGTTGCGTTTGCAAAGCCAAACCTACAGAGATGAACAAATTGGACCTGCTTCAACTCAAAGACATTTCAATGAAGGCCATATCGTTAGGTATGAGCCCATTACATGCCCGAATTAAATTCATGGAGTGTATTCTCCATATAGCATACAATATGCCGTTTAAATCTTGGAGGACCAATAGCGAGACAAAAGCGATTCGAGAAGAAACCAAAAAACAAGTGCAGGCCAAATTTAAGCGAGTATTAGGGTTGAATGTGGACGTAGTCAAGCAAGGCGCAGGAACAGCAAATGATGGAAATACATCGAGGCGATTTTTTCAACACCCTGCCATCACTGCTGAAATCACAGGTGTTGACGAAAGTCTTATTCATCGTTTCGCCATAATTTTAGAATCGATCAACAGCGGCGAAACAATTGATCCAGAAAAGTTTGGTGAATACTGCAGCGAAACTGCGGAGCTTTATGTACGTCTATACAATTGGTATTACATGCCGCACTCAGTTCACCGAGTTCTTATTCATGGACGTGAAATAATACGTGCGGCAGTTTTACCGATAGGCATGCTAACGGAGGAAGCCCAGGAAGCAAGGAATAAGGACTACCGAAAATTCCGCCTTCACAATTCTAGGAAATATTCTAGGGTTGCAACTAACCAGGATGTCATGAACATGCTTCTTATGTCATCAGATCCAATTATTAATAGTTATCGAATTAAGCCCAAGAAAAAAATTTTTGAGCTTCATGATGAAGTTAAAAATTTGCTAGTCTCTTAAGATGGAATTTAATTATTTGAAAGATGTATATATGTATGTATTTAAAATCAAAACAATAAAAAAAAACAAAAATTAAACTTGTTTTTCCTTATTTTCGATAATCTATCATGGATTTTCTTATGGTTAGTGCAAAAAATCTCAATTTTAAATTCAATAAATTATGGTTAATATTACCCTATCGTTATGGAGACTGACACACATATTCTTAATGGTGGTAACTTAAATTTGCTGCATAATTTGCAGCCCTTATTGATAATAGGGCTCGCAGTAGTTCTAAAAGTAAAAAAAAATGGGTTCATATTACAAACTTCGTCTTTTTACTACTTTACGTTTATTTGAAATTATGAAAGGACTTCAAAAATGGGATGTGCACAAAATACCCTTTGATATGATACCCCACATGACATATATAAATTAAAAAAAAAAAATTTCCCCTCTATGGGGACCCCCCCTTAAAATCAGTCTATAATTCTTATTTTTAGTTTCCACTAAGGGCTGGACCCTTAGCACATACCCAGCAAATTTCATTAATGTAGCTGTACGTCTTCACTGTAAAAAGTAGTTTTTTCCGCAAAATGCCGTTTTTGAACCACTGTGCGTCGCGTCGTCGTTTCGTCCCATATATATTGTAAGCACAACGAAAAGGGTTTCATATTATTATTTGCGCAGATGTGAAATAATTATTATGCAAATGAGGGCGAATTGTGTGTTTGTGCAGACGAACAATGTATCTTCGACCAATGCGGCGCGCGGCACAGTGCAACAATTGCCCGAAAGAGAGAGACGAGTCGATTCGATGCAAGTAACAAGAACCCAGGATCGTATTTTACCATTACCTTCTCGCAAAAATAAGCGGAGAATTATGATTTTTTTCGGGGATTTCAAAAATAAGGAGACTTAAAAAATTTTGTCAATACACAGAGATGGAGGAAGATGTATACAATAAGGGAGAAAGCGACAGAGAGAAACAAGGAGAGAGGTAGGAAAAGAGAATATCATAAAAAAACACACACAAATATTTTATTAAAATTCAATCAAATCTTAAAGCAAGAGCCCCAAAATAGATAATTTAAATGTTTTGATAAAAAAGATAGATAAATGTTTTATTCATTTAAATTCAACGTTACATTATTAATAATTTAATTCAAAACAATTAAAGGCATGGCACAGCCGTCTGCCTGAATGACTTTTTTCATTATGAAATAGATATAAACTCATTTTACATTTCCTAATATTTAGATATCCTTATTGTGTGTATGTTTTTATTTCTTTGTTTATTAGTCTTTCATTTTAGTTTATTATTATTTTTAAATTAACTATGTATGTTACAGCTTAATTTATATTCATTAATTTATTAAACATTGCTACCAGGATATTTATTCTGTTTTAGTTATTTAATATATTGTATTAATTATTTCTGATGCTATGGGAGCTTAGGACGATAAAGTTCATGCAACTCCAAATTCGGCAGGTTTATCTGTCCTAAGCCCCGGCATCGAATTTAAATTTACATTGATTCCTGCACGATTCGCCTTCGATATCTCAATGCAAATCACAGAATATGTACAAACGCTGCCAATCCGCTCCATTAAGTAAGTCGTTGACTTCCTCTTCGTGTAAAGTGTCCTTTGCAAAGCAATCTGGTCGTATTTCCTTCAACACTGGACAAACGCCCACAAAATGTCGGGTGTCTTCTCTTGCTCTTATAGATTACACAGACTACAGATATTGGCAAGTCTGGTCTATGTGGCATAAAGTTCAATGGGAGTAGCTCCCCTCTTGCTCGAAATATTTTAGATATTTTTTCAGCAGTAAACTCGTTTTTAAAGTACGTATTTGTACTGTACATACATACTGTATTCGCCCTCCACAGCACCATTCCAGTTGAATGGACTTCCGGTTTCATTTCTAAGCTCTACCAGATCAGCATAAAATAGAGTCCCTGTTTCAACTGCATACCGTAGTACTTTCTTCGGGAGCCTTGCATCGCTTAACTTTGCCACCTTCAGCAAGTAGTTAGTATGTAGCTTTAATGTGACAAAGTTCCATGTTAAATTGACGAATTGCAAAATGTTGTGAACGAATTTCCGATACAAATTGACGAATTCCCATCACATATTGACGAATATCTTGACAAATCAAAACTCATTTGAAATGTAAATCTGTCAATTTGATCTGGAAGTTCGTCAGAAAGATTTGACAATTCGTAAAGTTGACATGGAAATTCGTCAACATGATTTTAAAATTTGCCAATTTGTACTAGAAATTCGTCAACATGATGTTGAAGTCCAACAATTTAAAATCGAAATTCGTTAATTTGGTCTGGAAATTTATTAATTTTTAATTTAAATTTAATTTCAATTCATTAACAATTTTGAAATTCGTCAATTGAACATGGGAACTCGTAAGCTTGATTTAGGAATTCGTCAATTTGCCGTCAGAATGCCGCAGGAGCGTTTTTATAAAGACAACACAAACATTCATCGTGACAGTGGGATTTCAAATATGTTAATCAAAAATTTTACAGCACAAAGAAAGGGCCCCCGATTTAAATTCGAAAACAAAGATTTTCGAAAATTTTACTCCACGGAATGTTTTTTCTCTGTGTTAGATTCTGCAGCTGGTTTGCCTATTGTCTTGCAAACTAATAAAAATAAATGACTTAAAAAGAACAGTTACCTAAGGATATATATTATACATTTTCGGCCTTGGGGGCCCCTGTGGCTTGGGGGCCCGTGTTCCACTGAACACATGGAACACCGTACGTTACGCCACTGACTTTAGCCATGCAACGGACCGCTTTCTAATTTTAACACATTCATTATCAAAGCATGGCTGTTTATTCGACTTTGTTAATTCCTTCGGATTGTTTGCGCTGACTTTGATGACCTCTGTTATCTCCTTAATATTAGTGCAATTCGTTTCTGCTAACGTGAGGTTGCTAACGTATTGCAGCCGAAAATCTTCCCTCCATGTTAACCTTGGTAGTAGGTTCATTGGATTCTGGATTTCATTGGATTTAAATGTTTGGCCCCTTATAAATTCCTTAGGTGCCCACTCATCGATGGAGACTTTGGGCATTTTCTTTGCGGTCATATAGCAGCTACAAATTTCGCCATAGGCGAATTTACAGCTACAGAGATATTCACGAAAAAAACCCACAAATTCCTGTTTTACGAAGGTTTGAGCTCCCGTAGCATGAGAAATTTGTCCGCTTTTGGTTTAGAAACATCTTATGGACTACGAATTCATTATACGATTTTATTAGCCAGATTTACCGTTATAGAAATTTTCATGAAACCTTGTTAAAAAAAACACCGTTTCGTCCTCCGGGCACGGGAATTAAAATCGGCAATTTTGGCAGTTCAGTTCAGAAACCATACGTGCTACGTGCCATATACAGGGTGTCCCGCATTGGGTGGTCAATACTGTAAGGGTTGATGGCGCAACTTGTTTCAGCTAGAAAATTCCCAATACAATCGGATTTTTTTTACCGTTACCTTGTTATCGCTGTTTTTGTGAAATCATCGAAAATCGTGATTTGTCACGCAAAATCGTAATTTGCAGCACTCCTAATGACTTAATGCAAGATTTGATTTCAGTTTCAGAAACTACATAAAATTTCACAAAAACTGAGGTTTTTCCTGTTGCCAATATTATCGGCACTTTCAAGATACAGTTACTCAAACTTAACAGAAATTTTAAAATAGATTTTTTCATGGAAAATTCAAACAGTAATTTCCTAACGGTGCTTTATACGTACAACTCTGCAAAGTTGATAAAAGTTGCTTCAACATGTTGGCTTTCTAACGGTATATCACTTTTCTTATTTACATTGCAGAATTTTAGGTAAACACGCATTGAATGGTAAAAATCATGTTTAGAGAAATCCAGCTTTCCTCAAATTTTTCCGAAGTTATCCCGAATTTCGGCTCAAAGTTCCTGGGGAGTGTAAATGACTGTGAAAAAATTTGAAACGCCTTGTGTTGCCTCACCGCTCACACCTCGCTTTTAGTGTGTGTGTGTGTGCATTCGGAAACGCTTTATTTCAACACATTCGCTGCGCTCGCATCTCCTTTTCTTTTTGTTCCAAATTTGTATTTAAAAGAGACACAAACCATTGCGAAATTTTTGATGACCCTTTAAAAGGGGTTTTTGTTTTGCAGCGAAAGACGATCCTTGGAAAGACGTTTTGTTTTGGCTCACCGCTCGATCTTTTCAATGCGTTTCTAATAAATCAGAGGCGAACCGTCTATTATTCGAAAACGCCGCTTTGTTTGAAATAGCTTCGATACCTGCTGAAGTTCAGCACAACCCTCACGGAATTTTTAAATCTTCTTCTTTTTTGCATACTCATTTTTGTGCTAATATACATACATCATAAATCTCCCTTGTAATTCGGATTAAGTATGCATAGACACTTGAATGTTTTTAGGGTTTTTTTTATTGTATTTGAAGATATTTACGGTTTCAATCGATTTTCTTTCTTTCTTTCAATGATATTACTTGTCTGTACAATCAGGGCCGGATTTCCCATATGGGAAACCTGGGCTTCTGCCCGGGGCGGCAGAATTTGAGGGGCGGCAAATACTTAAATTTTTTCATTGGTCTAAAATTAGGGGAAAGATGGATTTTGGAAATTCAAACATAATTATAGGAAAGAATTTGTTTTTTTTTTTTTAATTTATTCTAGTTAGATGTACATATTCGTCTTAATCCAAAGCACATAATCGCAACCTCAACCCAAATTTTTATGTGATTTCGCCTCGAAAAATTGGGACTACGCAAAATTTTGCTTGAACAATGGCGTGGCGGCCTTTAGTACAATTAGAGTTGGAGTATAAACCATCTTTGACATAACTTTAAACATTATGCCTGAAGCCGCATTAAATGATATAAATACGCGAGTACTTGGCTGCCAGCTCCTGTTTCCAAGCCTCTAAAATTGCCCCAGACTTGAAGAAAAAAAACCGGGGTGATAGCGTTCCTTTGGAAAGTTCAAAACGCCCCCAAGCAAGTAACACATCTAACAACACATTTTCGTGTGTTCAATAATTACTTCTTAAATTTGTCCCCACATCAAATTCGCTGGGAAGCAAGGATTTGGTTTCGGGAGAGGTCCAAGTCTCGATAGCAGAAATGCGGCATTTGTTCAAAATTAAAAGTTTTCACTGTAAATTTGAATACAGCTGTTTTCGTATTGAATTCCAAAAATTATATCTACTCGTTTTTTCCTTATCAGTTGTTATCAGTACAGTTGGCTACGAACCTCTCCCGCGTGCACATCAATATTAGTTATACCAAGATCGAATTAAAATAAAGTTGTTGATTTTAATTAATTTTGTTTGCTTGGAAAAATTGTGGCGACATAGGTCGCAGTCTTCGTTTATATACCAGAAAAGGAAAAAGGACTCAACGGTGGCGTCATCGGGCGCAGTAATTTACGATATTGCAATCAAATATTGTACAGCATTGGCTATCAAATTTTTGAGTTTCTATCGGGTGAATAGATTTAACTAAATTTTTAAGAATTTTTACGCTAAACTTTTCGAATTTGTAATTTTTTGTTCAGAGAAAAACGGAAAATTCCACCGAAATTAAAAAATAATTTAAAATAGTTGAAATCACGAAAATCTAGAACTTTTTATGCACCGAATGATTTTTGAATAACATCATTAAGGGATACCTAAATAATCCCGAAAAAAAATCCCGCCCGTTCATAATCCCGCTTTTTCCAAAAAATCCCGCTTTACTTTATCCCGACATTACAAAATCCCGCCATATCAAAATCCCGCCATTCCAAAATCCCGCTATTTCAAAATCCCGCTATTAAATGATAAAAAAAATCCCGCCAAAATACCGCCAATTTTTTTTTTATTGTTAACAAAACATAGATATACGTTCGACTTATCAATTACATATTTACATTAGTTTATCCGTCAAGTTTTTCAAAAAATCCGTTTTTTCATAGTCCTCTTTAGATGCAAGTATATTCCTTAACTGCTGGTTACGTCTAAAGACCTTTCGGATACGACCTTCGGATCGGGACGGCTCAACTTGGTTTTTAGCTAGGAGCAATTCTTTACCAAGTAATTCCACCAGTCGGTACAGACTGATATGGCTTTTCCTTGTGATAAAGTTAAATCGTCTGTGCCAAGCCTCAACAATATTTTGAGTTCTTGGAAAATTTGCTGCAACTGTGTCAGCAAAATACTCCAGAACTTAGGCGGGTACCTTGGTTTTCCTGGCTTTCCCGACTTTCCCGCTTTTCAATATCCCGTCACCAAAGGTAAGTATTCTTTCAAAAATCGCGCGCGCGATTTATGAAAGAATACTTACTTTTGGTGACGGGATATTGAAAAGCGGGATATTGAAAAGCGGGATATTGAAAAGCGGGATTTTGAATAAGCGGGTTATTTAAAGGGCGGGATTTTGGATTGGCGGGATTTTGATTAGACGGGATTCTAATTGAGCGGGATTTTGAAATGGCGGGATATTGAATGTCGGGATTTTACAAAACGGGAATATGATGGGCGGGATATCGTACCCAACCCCATCAGTAAGTGCTTTCCCAATTCGTTTTCGTTATCTTTTTCACCGAAAACAAATTAGGTCATGGTGTGTTCAAAATTTACCGTAAGCTTTCTTAATTTTGGGTTTATTCGATATGACGTTTTCTGGTTAAATATGCTGTTAATATAGGACATTTTATTTGTTGGGGTAATTCGCAAATTATTTCCAAAACGATCGACAAAGAAAAAAAAATTAAAAAACCTGAACGCATTTCTAAAGAAAGTGAAAAACCGAATGTAATAAGAATTGTAGAGTTTTCTATGTTATCATTGGAGTTTGAATCATTCCTAAAACAATTTTGGGAGGTGCACGGATTCCTCCCCTGGGAACAACATCAAAATTTTTCAAGCAAACGAAATACGCTTACTAGTAAAAAATAGGAAATTGTCAATTTTTCACATACATACCAACGTTTTCCCTACATTTCCTTTGTAAGGTGACAACTGCTGGAAAGTTCAAGCTTATCTAGTGGTGCAGGGCGGCAAATATTTTACTGCCCAGGGGCGCAATAGAGGCTAGATTCGGCCCTGTGTACAATAGCATGATGCCACCATATAATTTTATGGGGGAATAATAGAGGGCCGAATGCTTAAAATGTCCATTCGTCTGGCCCAATTCATTTTTGTATGTACCTAAATGGTCCCGGCGTGTGTCGTTATTTCGCGTATGTACTCTCATCATCATCATCTTCATGACAATCATCATCATTGCCGTGTGTCATGACAATATTATCGGCGTTCTGCACGAAAGAGATGTACACAAAAATGTCCCTCCGAACGGCGCGCGCCCTGCACGTTCCATATTGCCTAATTCAAACCGTTCAACTCTTACTCACAACATTTTACATACTTCTTGCACTAATATGCGGGTGCCAATGTACAGACATTAATCCATACGAAATTCAATATCGTTCGCCCCCTTCGTGCCCTGCTGGCGTGTCTTGTGCCCCGTCCCGGGGGCCCTCTTGACGAGTGTGCGAGATATCTTTTCGTTTCAATTGTGTTCAAGATATTATATGGTGTGTAATTCACCTTGGCTCTATAAAAGTAATTTGAATAAATTCTTCAATAAACATGACTCGCGCGATCGAGCACATACACATTATTCTCGAGTACAGTGCTCGCGCGCGTACATTATTATTAAGGCATCGAGCAGCCGCAACAGCATTACAGCAAGCAGAAATATCTTACAGCCATGGGGCCCCCGAAAATCCAGTCAAAAGCCTGGAATTTAACCTCCCGCGCTCCGAGTCGCCGCCCGTTCATGGGGAGCCTCTCCTGAAATCATTTATTTAATATTTATATGAATTTGAAATATTTTTCTATGAAAATTGTTTGTTAAATTGAGTTTTTTTTTGGGGGCCCGTGTGTGTGTGTGTTTTGTTCGGATTTCAATTTTTCAGGAGGACGACGAACAGGTCGCGATATGGCGCGCGCTCGCTCGCCCGCACTTCATATGACTGATGTGTGTATGGGGCTTAATTTTTCAGAAGAAGGTGGTGTGTATTCGGCGAGCCCGTTAGTCATAAATGTATGAATATTTTTTCCCGGGGGAGGAGAGAGGTTTATTCGCGCGGTCTTGTGTTGTATCTTTTTGTCAGCATTCTTTTTCGTTTTTCGTTTTTTTTTTGTAGACTCTATTCGTACACAGAGCTAAACATCGACTATGATTGACAGATCAATCCAGCCAAGTCATACACACTATATCATGATCATTGGTTTGTCTTCGTACATATAATATAAAATTCTTTCATCAAATTCAGTGTCGTAGTTTTTTTTTTTGCTGTGTGTTTCAGTTGAGTTAGTTAGATTTTTGGTTGTATGATTGAGATTATCGCCCCCTCCCTCTCCTTCTCCTTGCTCCGCGTCCTTCCTCGACACACACGATAGAAGATTTTCAGGTATCTTGCGGCATAGAGACGAGAAGGTAAATTTTTAATTTTGATTTTTTTTGGCCCGGGCCTAAATCTAAATCGTCGTCGTCGCGGTCGTTTTGGGACTTGTTGTCGCTATGATGGATTTCTTGATTTTCTTTCTGACTGTTGTTTTTTGTTTTCTGATTTATGTATATTGAATTCGGGGTCTCTTAATCGAATGTAATATTTTTTAAGTACGCACCATTTGAATCATTTTTGTGTGTTATGCGAGAGGCAATAATGAAACAGACAAGCAGCAGCGTGAGCGCAAGTGAGACAACGCATGACTTTGACGATTAACGGACGGAATTATGGAATTTAAAACTTTGTTGAACATGAACGGAATATTATAGAGAAAAGATGAAAAAACAAATGACAAAGACAACAACAACGAAAAAAAAATAAAACGAAATCTGCAAAACAGCATGAACACACATTTGAAAAAGAAATTAAATAGCAGCAACAACAAAAAAACATGAACATTCATCTGAAAAGATTAGAAATAAAATTTCGTTATGTCGATTTATCAGTAATTTTTGTTCGTTTTTTTAATATATTTCTTTCAAGGTGTTTTAATGGGATTCGTTTTTCTTGAAAATATCATTGGATTTAAAAAATCATAAATTTACAACAACAAAAAAAGGACAGACAAATTGCACATAAGCAATGTAGATCAAAATCAAAATGACATGAACGCCAAAGAGACATTTGACCTCGTCAATACACTCGCTGTGTGGGTGTGTGTGTGTGTGTGTCTATTGGACAAAAACTGACAAAATTTGCAGAAATTCTTTAAGTCATAAATATCTCTAAGAAAAATTGAAAATTGATTGAAGTTCGAATTGCGCGACAAACGAATATTACGCGGCTTTTTTTTTTGAATTCCTAGATATTGTCCACACTTCCTTCTTTTCTTCAAAATCACTCCGGATATCATTCAGGTTATTTGCGTCAATTCTCATACGTGCGATATTTGCAAAAATTC
Organism: Microchrysa polita; assembly: GCA_949715475.1. Lineage (NCBI taxonomy): Eukaryota > Metazoa > Arthropoda > Insecta > Diptera > Stratiomyidae > Microchrysa > Microchrysa polita. The sequence goes on from OX454422.1 coordinate 5,977,301, forward strand.
AATATTTTTTTGGTGTACTTTTATATGAAAAATTGAAATTTTTCAAAACTTGAAGTTACTCGCTTAAGTCTTTCGTTTCATCTAAAATATTTTTGGATTTTTCTCCACGCAATAGAAATTCTGCAAAATTGCAAAAAACCTAAATCACATTTGAGGATTCTGTGTTGTTGTTGTACTTGAAACAAAAATGTTGAGGGGTTATGTTTTCTATTTAATTTTTTATTTGTTTTTGGGCTTTAGGGGCTTTTGATTCGCGCGAACTTGTAATACGAAATTTCGAAACAAAATTCGATCAAAGCGAACCCTTCTTTTCTTTCTCGTTGGACCGAGGCTGTGAAATCTTCGAAAGAAGTAAGCAGGCCCATTTCATGTGGTTGCTTCCGAGCACGAATCGCCCGACTTGTACATTTAGCCCAAGGCCGCGCCCAAAACTAGTGGGCAGACCAACCACGCAGTACGGGCACTCAGGCCACTAACTCGACCCATTGTACTACCCTTCCGTTGCGCTTAGGCGCTGTCTTGTCTGCGATTCATGCAGGGTATCGCGAAGCTTAGCACATTTCTAAGAGGTAGTGAGAACGCCTCGCTCTCATCGATAAAGTAATCACCAAGATATACCTCATCCTTGACATTGAAAAGGCCGAACAGCTGCATATGAAATGCAATGCTGTTTCTTCCTCTTCCTCACACTGGCCACACCTAGCCGATAGTACCAACTTAATTTTGTGTAGGTGCGGTAATTCAGAGAGCAACGACCTGTCACTATAGATCGTGAGGGTCTTTATGTCCGCTTTCCTGAGAGCACGCCACGTGTCGCATGGGTTAGGGGGAAGGCTTTAGTCTGTCGGCAGGAATCTATGTTCTCCCAGCATGGATCGCAGCCGGCTCCCTTTTTAGGGTAAGCTTGATGATGGTATGCCAGCCAAAAGCTGGCTTCGGACCTAGCATGTGTGAGCTAGAGCCTTGTCGGGCGAGTTCATCTGCCTTCTCGTTTGAGTAGGTATCTGGGCACCCTCACCAGCCCGTTTAGTCTCCCTAGCCCTAGAAGCGCTTGATGACAGTTCCATACCACCTGGCTTAAACGCGAATGTTGAAAATTACTGAGATAATCTCATATTACTTTCAACGTTATGGATATAGAGGGATGTTTAGTTCGGAGGGAATTTAGGTGGATTCACAAAATGATGAAATAGACGCAGTGCATCAGGCACCGTATATTTGCAATTCGATTAAATTGACAAACGAAATATGGGTATCACAGAAAATGGTTTTTTTAGCTAAAAAAAATACAATCGAATCTGGTCTAAAACAAAATTATACTGCCTGAAATCAGGAATAATGAAGCTATTGTAATAGTGTTATAGAATATAGACAACATACGCAAACTTTAAAAAATACATGCCGCAAAGACGTGGTGCAATTGTATGCTGGTGGTGCTGTATGCCCATATAAGCACTTCATTCATGTGTAGCATGTCTGATGTCTCATGTCCGCCTTATATAATTTTTGATCATAAAAATCCTCGTGCCACTTGAAAGAAGTTCTCGCAGACGCACGTCATTTCCTGATTTTGTCCAAAAAGGTGTTGGTGATAGCCTGTCAGGCCGGATGCGCCCGACGGAGGGTTAACAAATCAAATCGTACGAACAGAATAATAGAAGAGAAGGATGGAAACTTGACCTTGATTAGAAAAAAGTATAGCTAGTACGAATTGAACTGACTCTATTTTATCAAGAGACACTGGAGGGTGTCGCCCGCCAAAAAAAAAACGAAACGCGAACAAGTAAAATTTATCAGACGAAACGGTGCTTAGTGTTTAAAAAAATATTCAGCTCATCAAAATCTATTGGCTATCGAACTCTTCGATCGGTACAATAACGGGAAAGATATAGCAATAAACGGAATTTTTTTTTCTGACAGACTTAAGCGAGTAACCCGATTTTAGACTGCAGTACACAGTCAACGATTTTGGTCTCTCAGTTCCATAAATAGGGTCCGATTTCTGTCAAAAATTAAATGAGTTAGCTTTCGGTTTGGGTGGCAGCTAATAGAGCATTTTTTTTTGCCGATAAAGTGCAATCAAAAATTTTTCATGAAATTTTTAGACTACCTTCACGATCAATTACAACAAGACGTGCAATTTTTCGACTATCTATCGATTGCGTATAACTGGAAAAATGGGTGGATGAAATTTTTTCGATATTTTTTTTCGTAGCGGGCACCATGTGCACTATCATCCACTTCCGACTTGGCGTTGACTTATGGAATACCCTGTATATACGTACAAGTCCCCTCACCAAATTCGAAAATTCGCACACGTTAAACCACATTTTGCTTATGAATGCGACATTTTGTCGTTAAATATGGATAATAATGGGACAACAAAGATACTTTGTTGTAAATACGTATAAATTCATCTCTGGGCGTGTATGTATATTTTCATTTCTGCGTTGCAGGTTTTTGTTTCCTCTTTCCAATTCATTTTCATATCTCATTATGCAAAAGAAGAAGAAGAGGAAGGGCACTTTGTCTTTATACGCATTGCATCGATTTGACCAGTGTCGTAGTTGGAAAATACTCAAATGAAGAGAGGATGGGAAGGTAGGTCACATGTTTTTCCATTATGTGTCCCAACTGTTCCCGCGTGTACGACTTTGTTAAATACTCAGGGATCAGAGTAGCAGTTCACTTTTGGTTATGGCAAAATAAAAGTCTGATGTGTCACAATGTGAGCAATAATTTACCGTTATTTCAGTCATGGGTCTAAATGACGGCTTCAAATTCATTGCGTACCAAATAAAAAAAAAAAACCCAACACCAGGAGGGGCTGTAGAAATAAGTCTTTCTACGACTGTAGACTAGGCATTCTAAAATCAGGTTACTCATTTAAGTCTTTCAGAGAAAAAAACACAGTTTATTGCGTATATCTTTCCCCTTTCCCCGGTTTTCGATGTGCTCAATATTTTGGTAAAACTTGTTTTTTTCCCGGAATATTTGCTGGTAGACTGTAGCGCTGGCAATCGGTAAATCATCTTTCGTTCGGTAATCTTACTTGTTCGCGTCTCGTTTTTCTTTTCTTTGGCGCGCGTGCGCGTGAGCGAAACTATCGCGCGTGATTCTCTTGGTAAACTCCGCACACACGTTTAGGAAAAACTGAAAAAACGGTTCATTCGCAAGAGCAACTGAAATAATGTTCTTTCAAAAAGATTTCAGAACAAACACAAAGCCGCCAATCACAAAATCCCCAAAGAAAAAAATCCCCAAAAACAAAGTCCCCACAATCAAAATTCTCTGACACAAAGTCCCCAAATACCTATACTCTAACTGCATTAACAAATTAACATAATCCCCATATAGGATGAGGATTCTGTGTGGGTATTTTGTTTTTTTTTTTTGGGTAATTTCTCTTTCGGAATTTTTTATTCTAGCTGTTTCGATTGTGGGGATTTCGATTTTTGAAGATTTTGATTTTGGAGATTTTTATTTTGGGGATATTGAATCGGGAATTTTGATTTTGAAAATTTTACCTTAAGAATTTTGATTTGAGAATCTCGTATCCCACTAAAAGTGTGGTGTAGGCATAGCGAGCGGTGAGTCGGTATAGAGCGTGATTTTGAATATGCTATGCGGTCGCCTCTGATGTACATGTCATGTCATGTGCCGCCTGTAAAGGGCCTTTAAAAAAACAGCTTGCGTACAAGTCCGCAACTCAGTGGGACATTTTCATGTTTTTCGTGACGATTTGCTTTTCGAATTTGACTCTTTTTGGGTCGTTCAACAAAAGTTGAACGAAAGTTGAACGTGAGTTGAACCTAAGTTGAAAGTAACACTTTTTGGGTCGTTCAACAAAAGTTGAACGAAAGTTGAACGAAAGTTGAACGTGAGTTGAACCTAAGTTGAAAGTAACACTTTTTGGGTCGTTCAACAAAAGTTGAACGAAAGTTGAACGTGAGTTGAACCTAATTTGAAAGTTGAATTCAAGTTGAATTCGAGTTGAATTCGAGTTGAATTCGAGTTGAATTCAAGTTGAACCCAAGTTGAACCCAAGTTGAACCCAAGTTGAACCCAAGTTGAACCCAAGTTGAACCCAAGTTGAACCCAAGTTGAACCCAAGTTGAACTCAAGTTGAACGTAAATTGAACCCAAGCCCAACCTCTGTTGAACCTTGAATGGCACCCAACACTCACAGGGTACCACCTAGCCCAACTTCCGTTGAACCTTGAATGGCACCCAAAACTCACAATGTAGGTAATGCCAAAAACGTAACGCTTTTTCGTTATGATTTTCGTGACGCTTTTCGAATTTATGTGCCAGAGTCAAGACATAAAAATGTCAAAATATGAAATGCTTTGTATCACGTGTATCATAGATCGAAAGGCCTCTATCGTGAATTAAATCGTCTTGATATGAGAGATGCGCGATTATGCCGTCGCAAGGTAATACAAATTTCCAGAAAACACATTTTTTTGACAGTTTTTATACCCGTCACTATGTGAAAGGGTATATTAACTTTGTCATGAAGTGCAACGCATAGAAGGAGGCACCTCCGACTATATAAAGTATATTATTGGTCAGTGTGGCGAGAGAAATCGATTGAGCGATGTCCGTCTGTCCGTCTGTCCGTCTGTCTGTCTGTCTGTCCGTCTGTTTCAATCCAAACTAGTCCCTCAGTTTTGAAGCTATCGAGTTGAAATTTTGTATACAAGTTTCTTCTTAGTGTACGCTGTATATATGACGGAACGAATGGATTAATCGGAACATTACGTCATATGGCTGCCATACAAACCGACCGCTAAAAATTAAGTTCTTCTAAGAAAAACTTTTTCCTTTTTACTCCGACCTTAACCAAACTTTACCCAAATGTGTTCCTAGTGAAGCCTCAAAACACATCTAGGAACGCATAAAATCGGAACACTACATACAAATCAACCCCTGGATATTAGAAGAAAAAAATGTTTTTTCTTTATGTACCATCTTAATCGAACTTCACCCAAATGTATTTCTAGTAACACCTCAAAACAAATCTAGGAATGAATGGAATCGGAATATTACGTCATGTGCTCACAGGGGGGCCGTGTTCCGTGCTCTGTGGCCGTGATCGTCCGGTTACCACTCTGTGACATAGAGATTCATAGAGAAACGAGTTTCGAAACTCGGCATGGCCCGTCGTCCAATTGTTATTCAGAAGAAGATAAGAACTTGTTTTATCATAGAATAATAAACAAAAAACAAAGTGCGACTAGCAATTGGTATGGCTGACAACCGTATCGCACTCTGAATTCAGTTGCCGTTGAAACGTTTACGACTACGTTGTGCATGATACTCCTCAACAAGTTTGGGCAAAACAAAACAGGGGCAAGTGCTGCATGTGCCTTTCCGTCGTAAGTACGCCACTGGATTTTGCAGCACTATTTCAGTGCATTCTATGTACATATAGATCTTCGTTATGTCCTTCAGATGCATTAGCAGATCATTTTTTCTTTCAGTTTCTTTAGCTATTGTATAGACAAAACGGAATAATCGTTTTTCTTTTGTATTGATTACTTCTTGCTCGTCTTGCTAATGGTATCGCCATACCATCTCACATCACAGGATGATTATTATTATTGTTCCATCCAACTTAAAACTAGCATCGAGATACGATAAAAGTTGTTCTAGTTTTAGACCATCTTTCTCGATCGATTTTTGCGCATATCTTTTGTCTATAGATTTAACAAAATAAACTTCTCGTCTGCCCTAAACTCTATTATCATTATTATATTGCAATGCAATGCGCGTTTGATTATCTCGAACGACTCGTCTTGGCAATGTGCGCGCCTATATGTTTCTGTGAATAAAGGCAATCTGTTGAGGCAATAATGTTACTTAGGAGCTGGGAGCTCAGCTTGATGATACAAGAAGAGCGCACGCGGGGGCAAGAATGTTGTCGAGCGAGCGTTTACTCTGATCCCCCTGTCTTGCCGATTGCGTATGACTTTTGGAGGCGGCCGCGTTTTATGTCCATTCAAAATCTTCTGCATGCGGATACGGATACGTATGCCTTTGTCCATATAGGTGTAAAGGTGCAGGTGGAGGGAAGAGTTGCGCAAGAGTCTATGACCAAATTTATAGTTCTCATAGTCCTCGCACGCATGTCGCGCCCCCGGTATCTCATATTAATATAATAAATCGAAAATGCATTCTCATCATTTCGGACGATCCTTATAGCTGCAATATTGTATAGGTACAGAATTATAACAATGGATATTGAAATTAAAGACTCATTTCGATTTATGAATATTAGCCGAGAGTCGAGTCGACATTGTACTCGTTTATAATCGACGCACATACATATTGGCATGATACGATTTAATATTGCGCGCATCAATTTAAGGGCAATCAACTTAAAAATACAATAATTTAAATTTACAACAATTTACCATAGAATTATGGTGTCGACGTGCAGTAATTGATCAACATATGTATTTTCGAAATTTGCTTGGGCATATCATTCTTAATCGCTAAAGCCCAAAATCTAGTGCTTATTTTCGTAGCCTTGACTCCAATTGATAAGTTCAACAACATAATGCCAAAAAGGAAAGAAATGTGGTTTGAATCGACGGAAAAGACATGTTTTAACGAAAATCGAAGTTACTCGCCTAAGTCTTTCGTTTTATCTATAAAACATTGTTTAAATTTCTGGTACTGGTACTCTGATTCAGCGCACTGTTTTGTGTCCCTTTAGCCTTGATAAGTGAAAAGTCTGGAAAAAGTCACCGTAACGCAGCTGAAGCCCATTCAGATGTGTGCAAGTGCGGTTCGGAAGCATATTGGGTTTTCGTGGCGCATCATGCTGTACCCCATATGTGGTCGCATCCCATCATGCTATCGATACCAATAGCTTTCATCACACACTTGTTCCCTGTTGAACTTCCTTATAAAATACAAGCTGGCCCGGTGCACTTCGTATAGCCCCATCTTGTGGCTGTTATCAAATGGCGAGTGGAGCAAATTTGTTCAGGTGGTATAGACAAAAGCCTGAGAAATTGCGTTGCCTTGATGATTTTTTCTTGGCCGTTTTTTTTTTCAGATAGCTATTTTACTATTGAGGATGGAAGGCACGCTGCCGGGGAAGAGTTTGAATTAAGTGAAATTAGTCAATCTGCATTCATCATTTACATTTTTACTACTGGCCAAATTTTCAAATGTGTCTCCTATTGGAGGTCGAACTCGTTCAGATGTAGGAGAGGATCCTATAATCCGCTCAACGGATATGGACAAAATGGGAAAAGTAAGGTACCCTAATAATTTGTAATAATCTACTCCCCTTAAGGGGGTGTCGGCCTGTCCTAAACACCCGAGAGCAACTCAGTCGGTGTGGTCAGTATATCTTGCAGTGGGCTCTCATAATTTGGCCTTGATTGCACATTAGGTGTGTAGTCTACTTGAAAAGAAGAAAACGTATCAATCCTTCTGGGCGAAAAGCCCCCTCCCTGAATATCAGAATTGTTGCCCAGGGATTGGGTTTCCCCTCCGGTTGACGGGGTAGGAGCTTCGGCAAATTGCTAACACTCCGTGCGGTTAATGCGCGGAAATTTGATTTTTCACTCCGGTTGTAGGGGTTTGGGGCTTCGCCAAAGGCAAATTGCTGACACTCCACGCGATTAATACGCGCAAATTTGGCCGGTTGTCGGGGTTGGTGCGTCGGAATGACCCAAATGCTGGCAGTCCCACTCGATTAATTCTGCTAAAATTAAAATTATTTAACAAACAGATCTAGCAAACATATCTAGCAAAAAAACAATAGATTACCTGATTTTAATTTTTTTTCTGTTATTGGTCGGTTGGAATTGGACGTCCGTCGTAGTGGCATTTCCTGAACGGAACGCGAGCTACCCGACCAAACGAAACAAAATTCCTGTACAGCGGTTACTACTTTGTGGGGGTGGGGGTATCCACAATGCGTACTTCCCTCTACCTACAAATTTCCGAGATGGGTCAAGAAATATTGTGTTGTTGGGGGTGAAAGCTATTCAGAGGGGCTTCTGAAATCCCTTCCAGGAATATAGACAACTGGATTGTGGATTCAGTGTATGTTACTAAAATACGGTAATCCGATCAAGAAATATAGGCAAACGAAGGCGTAAATAAATTGCCTCCAAATTGTTTATTGGTAAATTTTTCGGATGTTGCGTAAGCTATCTAACCATTTGGGGTAGTTATCAATTCGAAGATGGTGATGGAATTACTGAAATCGAAAAAAAACCCGTTCAAGAGACTCATAGACAAAAGTTATAGAAAAACATTGGACATTGGACATTATTGGACAATTTCGCAGGTTTTTCAACAACGATTCTGTTTTTCGACCTGGTGGTCAATTAGATGGGAGGAGTATAGGATGGAATTTGCCGAAATCCGCTAATCTGTTCAAGAGAAATAAGAAATAATTGTCTCTATAATTTTGTTCATTGTGAATTTTTGTGCTTGTTTCAATTCTGCTATTCAGGGTGGAGTACAATCCTTCATCTTCCTTACTTCTTGCAGCGCTCCATGACGTCGCGTGGTTTGGTGTGCTGTGTAGGCACGTTGCACGTTCTGGCCGTAATGAATGTCTCAGCCTATTTCTACAGGTACCTTTATCTTGGGTCGTGTCATCGTTTTCCCATTTGATACATCCAGATGGAGTCCATTCCCGTGATGCAAATTTACTCAGATCTGTGAATTAGTCCAGGAGATATAGATAAAAGTATTTGAAAAAAAAAAACTATTTTTATAATTTTGCTTATTGTGAATATTTTTGCATATTTCAATAGAGTTACTCTGGTTGCAAGCAAATCCGGTGGGTGGAATCAATTTACTGAAATCCTGCAATTCGTTCAAGAAATACTGAACAAAAATATGTCAAAAAGGACTGTCTTCATAATTTTGCTCATTGTGAATTTGTTTCCGAAGTTTTCAATATTTATTCTGCTGTTCGGAAAAATCTTCGAAAAACCGCCAACATGTTCACGCAATTCAGACAAAAGTCTGTGAAAAATAATTCACGATGTTGCACACTGTGAATTGCGCGGCAGGGCAATTCAAACGAAAATCATAAAATTTTTAGCCCCTTAACGACCACGGTTCCTACAGTAGCATGACTTAGTTTTTGTTTAAGGAAAGGAGAAAAATCACTTCGATAAAAACTGTTCTTCCCAATTTTGCCGAAGTTTCTATACTTCTAATCTAATTAATTCGTCTAATTCGGCACATAGACAAATACGGTACAGCAAATTTACTAAAATTCCCTAATCCGTTCAAAGTGGCCAATGGATAGGAAAGGAGCTCCCTTCAAAATTTCGCTTATCCGTTCAGTTGTTTCTGCATGCTTCAGTATAGCTATTCAGCTATTTTAGCTGATCAAAGGGGAAAAATTACAAAAATATTCTTAATCCGTACGAAAAGTGACCAAAGGATCTTTTTAAATTTTACGCTTATTTCAATAGTTATTCTAGTGTTTTAGGGCAGAGAACAATATGATCGGGCGAATGTATTGAAATAAACTTCGTTAAGGAGATATGTATAAGCAAAAGTAAGTGCAAAATAGCTGCCTTCAAAATTCGCTAATTTTAAATTTGTTGTTAGTTTACCTAGCGATTAGGTAGAGACTAATCCGGTGGTGTAAATTTACCAAAATTCACTAAATCGTTCCAAATTGGTGGCCAAAGGATCAGAAAAATAGTTGCCTTGAACATTTTTCCCATTGTGAATTTTAAAAAATTCAAAAATTACATTTGAGTAGAGACCAATGCGCAGTGTAGCACACTTTCCAGCATCCGCTTATCCGTTCAGGAGATAAATACAAATTATGTGAAGAAGAACTCTGTCTTCATAATTTTGTACATTGTGAATTTTGTGCATGTTTTACTACTTATTCTGCTATCTGAAGAGCAGTACAATCAGGTGCGGTGCATATTTACTAAAATCCGCGATTTTGTTCAACGAATTTTTCGCATATTTCAATAGTTAATTTGGGTGTACAACAATTTACTGAAATTCGGCAATTCGTTCAAGCAATACTGGGAGAAATATGTGAAAAAGAAAAATCTTTATAATTTTGCTCATTGTGACTTTTTTTAAATGTGTTTCAATATTATTTTTATATTCACGGCGGTGACCGATTCGGCAGGAAAATCTTCCAAAAACAAATATAGACAAAAGTATGCAAAAAAAAAACTCATTGTAAATTATTGGTCATTGTGAATTTTCGACATATTTCAATGGTTTTGGAATTTAGATAATTTTAATTCGAGGATTTCAAATACAAAAATTTCCACTGTTTCGTCCCAAATATAAAAAAAAAAATAATTTTTAGTACTTTTAGAAAACCCCTGAAGCAACTTGTTTCGGTCAAATGTAATTGTTCAACTGTAAATTTGCAAACATAGTCCCGATCGCTAAATTCCCGAAACGGAATCCGATTTTCCGGAAAAAAAATCCAAAAACATCATTCTTTTAGGCAAAAAAAAAGCCCCTCAAACGAAATGCTCAAAGCTAAATCACACAAATTGAAAACCCCCCAAAAAACATAATTTTCACTGAATCCCTAGAGAAAATCATTATGACCCGAAATTGCTTAGAACTGAATTTGTACGCGTAAAGTTAAAAAGAAATAAACAAATTTCCCCCACTTAAAAGCTCAAACCAACATCCTGGAAATGGGAATTTTAAATCGCCTTAGGCCAAAATTTTTTAGAACAAAATTCTAAACATAAAATCCTCAAAAAAAAAAGAATTCCTAACAGAAGTCAATAAGCACACCAAATCCCAATAAACTGGAACCAGTTCTATTAATATTCCCGATTCCAGGCAGGATAATAATTGTCAAGAGGCAGATCATACTTCTAAATTTTACGCCCCTTAGAGTCATGCGGAAAAAACAGCCCCCCCCCCCCCAACCAAAAAACCGCACCATAAAAACAAGAAACAAATCTTGCAATTTATCTATTGATTATTATCTATATCTTTTCTATGAACACATTACAAACTGTCAGTTTTCGGGGTCTCTGTGTGCTTCAAATCTGAAATCTCAAATCATTAAAATTATTTATTAATATTTTTTTTGCGGCCTTCATTTCTTTGCATTTTCATATTTTCTTGATTTGTTTCTTTATTAATGTTTTATTTTTTGGTTTTGTTCTCTCCATTCCACTGTGCCTTCTTGTTCGATGTCTTTAATCCCTCGCACATTTCTTTGCGTGTGTATTTACTAAATCTCCGCGCGCAACGTCTCGGGCCCCTCCCACTCGGGCTCGCTGCTCGCCGTATGCCATCAATAATAAATTCATAAAATAATATTCTCTATAATTGAGCACAATCGAGTAAACGTTCATTTCATTTAAAAATGTTTTTTTTTCCGTTCGGGCTTTTGTTGATGGTTGATTTTGGTTCATTTAAATTTTTGTCGAATTTAGATTTCTCGACAAAACCAAGAACACAGATTGTGTATGTAAGCTCGGGCACACTTGCCTCTTGCCCGGCATGGGTTACTCGCGTTCGCGATATTAGTTAGTAATGGAAAGAAGAGGAAAAAACGTCGAAGCAGCAACAGTAGCGAGTAGCAGCAAAAGAAGGCCAACAGCAACAACCAAATCAGACAACAAAATACAGATTGTTATTTTAGATATTACCATTTGTTATAATGTATCTTTTTTTCTTCATAAGAATAATAATTGTAACCGGTTTTCCTATTTTCTTTCAATTTTACTTCTTCCAAGATTTTTGATATTTGTCTTTTTTTTGCTTTTGATTATTTTATTCTATTTTGTATGGTTGATTCGTTTTGCTATGGTTTTGTGTGTCTCGAGAGCGTCCATATAAATACGTATATTGTGTTTTTGATTTAATATATTCACAATATGTATCCCACCCCCGTCATATAAATGTCTCAACCGACCAAACCGTGGTACATACTTAGACAGAAATCATGCATCTTGCCCTTTTCGTTTGCCTTCTTCAAGCCCCGCACACAGATTCGTAATTTTTGGTCGCAAAATTGTTCCGATACGAAAATATCTTTTAAACATTTTTTTTAAATGAAGAAAAAAGAAAATATTAATAAATCGATTTCAATAAAGTGTTGCACACGCACACACAAGCATATAGTCTCTTATATGTGCGAATCAACCTATTTGCGATACAAAAAAATTAAAATTCAAAATGTTTCGGTTTTTAATGTGTATACTCGTACACGACACAATCTTTTTGGGGCAGGTTTTGTGCCTTTGATTTGATGATGATGATGTTGGAAGAGGTATATACACAAATTCGTATAATATGCGCCTACATAATAAATATTTTTGCTAGATAGCTATAGGTATGGGCCTCGAACGATGATAAATCATCAGTAAAATAGACAAAAATCAATAATAGAGAATATAGTATGGCGTGTGCGATGCGTGATTTCATTTTAAGGTGTGTCTAAATATGCAAAAATGTTTGAGGTTCTTGTTGTTGTTTGGAGGAGGGGAGGTGTTTCTTCGATTCTTTTTTTCAAATATATCACGAAAAAGTCCAAAAGACAGTGACAGTATATGGGGCGTGCAATGTACCTATACTGATGTGTCGAAGATACAAATATTTTTCACAGGGTATACCTATATACATTTCAAATTCTCAACACTCAACAACCCCGTTGCATCCTCTATATAAATAGGTGTACGCCGCCACTGATATTGCAGTTATCACTTTGCTAAAATGTATCGATGAATCTATTTTAAAATTTAACATTTTTCACTCAGATGTTTTTTTTTTTTAACTATAAATTATGCTGCCATAGATCCAATTTAATAAATTTTCCTTTTTTCTTCCAGGGTCAACAATAAATTTTTCAATTCCATATTCCTGCATGCGATTTTGATGAGATATTTTCCCGTACATGGCTTTTATATTGGCGAAATTACTATTGATGATTGGTGAGTAAAATGTTCTTGTTTGTTGCGTAAATTTTGTTTGGGTTGTCCGTTTTTCCATTCAAAACTCAAAATGTGTCAGGCTAAAAATGTTTGAAAAATTTCCAAAATTGATCAAATTGGCATCGCAGAATAAAATCAATTTTTATGATATGACGCCGCGCCGTATGTTGCATCAACGGCTTATCAGTAGAAAATTTATAAAATTTGCAATTTTTCCGCTAGTTATCTGTTGCACCGAATTGCCAAATGAAAAATACTCGATTGATTTTTGAAAATAGGAAAAGCACTCTTTTACTAAATTTCGGTTGTACCAAGTACCTACCTCAGGAAATTTGATCGAAAATTTGGGCAAACTTCGGAAACTTCGGGGAAAGCTAAATTTTTGCATGAGCCTTCCGGTCCTACGCAAGAACCCAAAAGCCCCCGTCTGTAATTTATAGTAAAATTTGTAATGTCACAATATATTGTCACTTGTCGCTCGAACGCCCACCTGAAGGCATCACAGGATTTGGGTTCTTAAAATATACCCTGCACAACTTGGAATTTCGAATCTTTTACTTATACTGGATATACCGAACCGTGTTGGAAATCAAAGAGGTGATCATAAGGCAAAGGATTTTCGATTCACTACACTTTTGGGAATTTGGATACTCCACAAGTGGTGTAAGAAAAATGTATAGCTCTTGTGGTTTTGATTCGACTACTCCTAACGGTGCCAGGGTGTCTAACGTACGGTATTTTTTTTACAAATTTTCAGAAAAATCTTTATAACGGTAACTCCGGGTAGAAAAAAATTGGTACGGTGAATTTGTAGCCAATACGGTTTCGAAGAAAGTGGTTAAATTTCTTATCAATGCGTACACCCTAAAGGGTGCTACGGGGGCTCAAAACTTCGAAAAACGAGATTTTTTGGGTTTTTCGTGAATATCTCAGTAACGCGGGAGTATGCTGTAAAGTCGTTTATGACGAGCTTAAAGCTCCTGGGACTGTTAACAGATAGCCAAAATAACCCTATCGACCGGTAGGCACCTAAGGAAGTTATGGGGGGGGGGGGGGGTCGAATCATTTGAAAAATTAATTTTCTTAGACGACTTAAACCTTAATATCTTCTAAACTAGACTAGCAAGAGCAACGAAATAAGATCATTCTCACTAGTATAGTGACTTTAGCTCTAGACCCAAACATCAAAAAAAAAAGAGCTGACTTTTGATGCCAAATTGTTCTGTGGCCTGACCGCATTACGCAGTAAAAAGTTAGACTTTTTTGCGCGTCACATTTGGGGGGAGGGGGTGGGAAAGGGGTGAAATTATGACTTTTCGCCAATATCTTGTTAACTGTAATATTTACAGCAAAATGTTCTGAGGACGATTTAAACTACACAAAATGTCCTTTCTAATGATATATTATACCACATATGTACCTTCTCTTGGCAGATTATATACTAGACCTAAAAACATTCGGTGTAATTTCGATTTTTTGATAGTTACATTTGCCGCTCTAGCTCCTGAAGTAATTTAATTGGAGCCATGATAAAATGACCCGAAACTTGCCTACGAGCAAAACTTTAATTTTGATTGACTCGTTCCCTTATTTCTTAATAAACTAGTGGCATTGAATTTGAATAATTTGTATGAGAGGTACCCTTTGTTTTAATCAGATCAAAGTTATATTTGGTGGAGGGTCTAACGGGACTTAGCCTTAACGTTTACCAAAACTTTTCCCGCCTGCTGTGATTCGGCGATAATTTACAGGCATGTCTTTTTTTTAATGTTAATAGGGGATATATGAGAGTCCTTTATTCGGGCAGCTTGAGTCTCCGTGTGGGACAGCTATATATTGTTAGGAATAGTTCTCCCAATTATCATGGCTCCAATTAAATTACTTCAGGAGCTAGAGCGCCAAATGTAACTATCAAAAAATCGAAATTACACCGAATGTTTTTAGGTCTAGTATATAATCTGCCAAGAGAAGGTATATGATATAATATATCATTAGAAGGGAAATTTTGTGTAGTTTAAATCGTCCTTAGAACATTTTGCGGTAAATATTACAGTTAACAAGATATTGGCGAAAAATCATAATTTCACTCCTTTGTAACCCCCCTCCCAAATGTGACGCGCAAAAAACTTTTTACTGCGCAATGCGGTCAGGCCAAAGAACAATTTGGCATCAAAAGTCAGCTCTTTTTGTTGGATGTTTGGGTTTCATCATTTTTTCAGCTAAAATCACTTTACTACACTGCCAACAAATTACCTAAACAAAAAAAAAAACTAGCCGCACTAAAATCGAATAAGTGGTTTGATTTTTACTGAGCTTTAAAGTCATATTTTTGCGATTTAACCCAAAATCAAATTTTTTTTTCACCTCAATTTTCTCCAACTTTTGCCAAGATGAGTTGCTCGTACGATTGTTCTATCGCATGATCTTACGATTGTATTTTTCTCATATCAGTTTATTCTAGCTACATTTTTTCTAATGGTTTTAATAATGCTTTAAGTGCAGAAAACTGGGACTACTTTTAGCTTAAATTCATTCAAACTGCCCTAATGTACCTGCCATTTGCGAAAATTTGTTCAAATTATGCTGAAATCGAGCCAAAATTAACCCGCTACAAGTACTTGCTACCCTTAAAGATGAACAATTCCTGGGAAAACGTTGTTTATTTTTTATTCTGACCCCACGAAGCTCCCATGGAGGGGCAGGTACAGATCGGGTGTTTTGGCATTGTATTTAGATTATGTTGAAAAAACATATTCCTTCCAGACCGCACTTTCCCTCATAAGTTACTGTTACTAAGATTATTCATGAAATTAACAAAAAAGGTGCATTTTTGTATAATTTGAACCCTCATTGCGCCCTTACGATTGTACGTATCGACCTAAAATGGTTGATATTAATGTAGGCGTCGTACAAGCTATAAATTCGTCATAAAACACTTTTTAGTAAACATTACCCTTATAGTGATATTCCCAAAAAAAACGGTAAATTTTGCCTTTTGACCACTTTCTCCAGAATCGTATTTACTACGAATTATCCCTACTTCATCTTTTAGCCAGAGTTGCCGTGAAACCTTTTTAAAAATACAGTTAGAGCTCCTGGCACCGTTAGGAATGCTCAACTCAAAATTGACTTTTGACGTGTTATTCTGAAACCACAAGAACTACAAATTCGCCATACACCACT
Source organism: Microchrysa polita (assembly GCA_949715475.1). Lineage (NCBI taxonomy): Eukaryota > Metazoa > Arthropoda > Insecta > Diptera > Stratiomyidae > Microchrysa > Microchrysa polita. Next base: position 5,993,416 of record OX454422.1, read on the forward strand.
TTTCAGCACATATTGCCGTTATAAAAATATACGAAAAAACCTGTTGAGGGTCTTTGACCCTCTGTAGCACCTATAGCGGCAGTCGTACAGACGAGGACTTTTGGGGTCTTGTTTAGGACCTCGAAAGGAAAGCTCATGCAAAAATCCAGCCTGTATGGGTAATGTTGTTATTTAAACCCGACTTTTTTAGTTTTTATAGGAGATTGACATATGGGTATTTAAATCAAAGAACTAAACGAGTACATCTCACATCAGTTAAAATTTTCCAGTTTCGAGTAACGGTAAAAAAGTTATTGGCGTTCAAAATTAAACTTCCTTTTCGACCTCCGTTTTTCTAAACCGTTATAAGGATCGATATGAAACTTTGCACAAAGATTGGTCAGTATGGCTGTATATACGTTAAATATTAAGACTGTTGACTTTTGCTAAGGAAAAGTAAATAACAGTAAATTTGTAAAATTTGAATTTGATCGTGTGTAGCCCCTTTTAGGTTTCCAAATATGAAAATTCTGCTAGAGATTTTTAGAAAATTATATAGGGAATATGTCTACGAATTTTCATTCGAATATCTGTATCCAAACCGGAAATATAGCCAAGTTAGTATTTAGTAAGGGCCTTTCACAATGCAAGGGAAGCCTCTTAAGCATTTCTTCAATGCATATCTTTTAACTTGATGAAACAATGAACATGAAATTTGGTGGATATGCATAGAATGGTAATAGTGTTTGCCAAAGATATTTTTGAAATTTGTAGGACCAAGTTAACAGGGTGTCCCTGAATAGCTGCAAAAGTATACTTGTTCTATACTCATAGGAAAGCTTGAATGGGCTCTTATGTCAGGGGACACAATGGAATCATTTCATATAAGTTGCTTTTCCTTGATTAAAAAAGGAGTAACAGTAGTTTTACAGCCAATAATTCAGTTCATAATAAAGCCAAGCCGGCCTTACGTTTGCCTGAGTTTCTTTTTGCTCAAAGGCCATCAGAAATCTTAAATCGAAAAATGCCTGTAGATTTGCCTACTTTTATACAAACTGGGTAAATAGTAAATCTATTTTTGGATTGGTCTAATTAAAGGTGGAACCAATCCAAAAATAGATTTACAGGAAGCATTCCATTAATGCTGTACACAATTCTTATCTATTGCTTATAAAATATATGTTCAAAAAATATTCACTATGCATCAAAATTCTAAAAAACCCTCGTATTGCGGGCGCAGCCCTCTGTACGCCGGTATTTTTTATTCAAGTGCTAGCCAAAAAGCCGCCCCTAAAATTTGGCGCCCCGGGCGACCGCCCGGCTTGCCCCCCCTTAGAGCGGGCGCTGGTTAGGTGGTTAAGTCCAATATCTGTTATTAGGGATTGTAGGTGTGGGTGGGTATTTTCCGATTAGGAATTGCGTGATTTCGTACAAGCGAAATTTCATGTCCAACCTATTCTCTACAATGAGCATCAATACTCTACTTCATTATGAAGGTTTTTTTTTCTTTTTTCTTCTCTTTTTTCTAGTTCCTCTGCCTATTTGACAAATTGACTGTAAAAAGGATCAAAAATTTGAGTTTAATATTTCATTTTTTCTCTCTAGTCATTTTATATAAATTTCATTTATGGTCCGTCGCCGTCGTCGTTGTCATCTCACTCACTCCCGCTCGGCTTACATACGGTGAATTAAAATTTGATTTTGTCTGTCCTCACACCCAAAACGAAGAATTTTCTTTCTTTCTTTCTTTTTTGTTCTGTTATTGTTAATCTTTTTTTTTGTTCGTTACCACGCAATGCGGTGGTGGATGAATTGATAGATTTCCATTAAAATGTTATATTGTGTAGACGGTTTTGAGTTTTGATGGAATTGTCCGTACATAGTTGACTGACTCCGTGTCTGTTTTCGGGATGAATAATTGGATTTTGATCTTGCGCAAGCGCACACACACATTTTGATATATATCATCAGAAATAAATTTTCGTCGTATCGTCTCTGGGCGGTGCGGGCTTAGACCTTAGAGACTCTTCTTGACTAGTTCGACTTGTCAGATTTTTGGAATCTTATAAAGATATGGGTTATGTACCTAATTTTTGGTGTTTTTTTTTCCTCAATGTTCAAGTGGAATCTTTTTGATTTTTTCAATTTATTTTGTTTTTTTTTTTTTTGTGACTGCTCTGTCTGTCTGTCCCATCAATATCTGTGGGTGATTTCTCATCATCATCATCGTAATCATCTTCGTCATTGTTTGGTCGTTTTCTTTGCGTTTTGTGTTGTTTTCATCATTGCGCGCATCATTTCGTCATTATACGATCATACTCGTTCGCCGAGAACATGTAGAGAACCATAGAAAAAAAACAACCTCAGAAGAAAAATCATTTTAAAATCTACATAAAGTGTTAAACCTTTTTTACTAAGATTTTTGAAGAACTGTTTTTTTTTCTCGCTACATCGGATTCATGCAACAATTGAGGTCTCAGAAATTTGTTACATATATACGTATACTATGGAAAATATTTAAAATTATGAATTCAGGTATTTTTTCGTCGTATTAATTTGTTTTCTTTTTGATTTTTCTTTGTTGTCGTTCGAAAGACCTGTGGCCCTTGCGAGAAAACTTGATTTCTTTTAAGGACCATAAATTTGTTTCGCAAAAAGATGACGACGACACGGGACAAATAAACTGGACTCTGCTCGCTTCTGAAAATTCAAATTGAAAATTCCTAGTGTAAAGTCATATTTGCCAAATTTGCAATGTAGGTATATTTGAATTTAATTCATTTGCCAATGTCCGAAGTTTTCTTCTGTTCAACTGTCCAACATCGATGTACCGGTATTTAGCGGCACACCTACCTTGTGGTCTGTTCATTGCAAAACCACATTGAATGCCCTACAAAAAAATATTTTAGCACCACCGCCGGCGTATCACTGTTCACAACTTACCACAATATGAAAATAAAAATGTTGTTTAACGGAAAGAAAAAAGAACATACAGTAGACTCGCAAAAACGTGAATTAATAAAAACCGCAACTGTTCACCTTAAGGTGGTTCATATTATGCAGTTATCCACAAACATAATTTTTTATGTTTTTTAGGGTTTTTTAGATTTTTCAAAAAACCCTTATGAAATCGATTTTGTCCGTCCGTCTGTCCATCTGTCCGTTCGTCTGTTCACTAAATAACTCGCGAACGGCTTAACCGATCGTCATGAAATTTGTTAGGAATGTGTAGAATGGTAACAGCCTTTGGCACGAAATACTTTAAAGTTGGTAGGACAAAAATAACAGGGTGTCCCGGACATTTGAAATTTTGTTCACTAAATAACTCGCGAACGACTTAACGGATCGTCATGAAATTTGGAAGGAATGTGTAGAATGGTAACTGCCTTTGGCATGAAATACTTAAAAATTGGTATGGCCAAGATAACACGGTGTGCCGGACATTTACAAATTTGTTCACTAACCGATCGTAATGAAATTTGGTAGGAATGTGTAGAATCGTAACAGTCTTTAGCACGAAATACTTAGACGTTGGTAGGACAAAGCTAGCAGGGTGTCCCGGAAATTTGAAAAAGTCGACTTTTTTAGTTTTATCAGATCAAAGAACTCGATGGGTACATTTCATATCAGTCGTTTTTTCAGTTTGGAGTAGGTAATGGTAACGGCGTTCTCTCTTCATTACCGTTACTCCTAGTGGAGCATGTTGCGTTGATGACTACCGTGTGTAGTCATCAACGTTACAAAGACAACTGAATTGGGAGTGTGATACGGTTGTCAGCTATACCACTTCCTAGTCGCATTACTAGTTTTTATTCTACGATAAGAATATTTTTTATCATCTTCTTCTGAATAATGAACTTGCGACGAGTCGTGCCGCGTTTGGAAACTCGTTCCTCTATGAGTATCTATTTCACAGAGTGGCGATTGAACGATCACGGCCACAGAGCACGACAAATGGTAACGGCGTTACAGCTAGTAAGTCCAGTTAATATGTGGAGCCATGATACATAGTAAATCTATTTTTGGATTGGTCTAATTACTAATTAATTATTTAGACATATCCAAAAATAGATTTACGAGAAGCATTTCATTAACATTGTGCATAATTCTTATTTATTACCTATTATGTGCAAAATTATTCACTATGTATGTATCCAAAATCTAAAAAACCCTCGTATTGCGAGCGCAGCCCTCTCTACGCCTGTATTTTTTTTACTAGTTTCAAAATCCCTATTTAACCTACAAGCGGGCGCACGGGCGGTAATTTACCGCCCTGATCATATAAACACGCAAAGCTTTTCTCCCGTTGACCGGATCGAGGTGGGATAAGTATATATTCTCAAGTCATACTATTATACATACGATACGATACGATACGATACGTTCGGGGATGGTATATTTTGGTATATACATACTTGTGTTCAAAATGTGTGTGATCTGTGTAATATCACTGAAGTGACGCGCTTCGCTAAAACTGCAGAACTTGTTTTATTGTTCACCAGATAATAGTTTTTATGGTGATAACTAAGGCCCGGATTTCTATGCAGTAAAAAAGGTCGAAATATGCCATATAATATGCAATAAAAAATCACAAAATATGCAATGAAATATGCAGTGATAAAACGAAAAATATCGTATATATGTAGCTGAAAAATATTGAAATAAGTAATTAAACCTTTTACCATCAGTATACTAGACAAATTTTTATCGCAATTCGATTCAAACAGAGATATTTTTTTAAGTATGTATAACAAAACAGAAGTGCTTTCGATGATATGTGTTAATACTAAATTCAGTTCAATTCAGATTCAACATAAAACACATTTCAGAATAATAACGAATACATAAACTTTAGCAATATAATAATTCCAACCAAAATCTTTTTCCAAAAATTCAGATCGTTTTCGGTATATAAATATATTTTAAATGATTTCATTACTATTCCATTTTTAAATTGCAATGAAATACTTTTCTACATTCACTGATGTAATTGGAGCAAATTTAAATGTTTATTGGTCGGTTATTTCCGAATGCTCCGCGTTGTTATCGTTAATGATTTTGTTAATATTCCTTAGTGTGGTTAAGCCTGTGCTTTTGTCTGTAATTTCATGAAATTTTAGTTTGTGCATTTCGCCCGAGTTTCCCGGAATACAATTTATATGTATGTTCTTCAAACTCGTCAATTAATTGACAACTGTCACTTAAGCTCGCCATATACAGTCGAATCGATTAAACATAATTCATCTGACGCCCGTACAGTACAGCACATTTACTATACAATTGATCGTACAACTTAAACTGACAGTCTTACGATCCACCCGACACAAAAGCGAAAATTATATATTTTGTGGCGATGCTACTTTCGATGGAGAATGACCGCCTTAACCACAATATAAGGAATGACCACCGGTTTATGTGAAAAATCAGCAACTAGTTGATTTTTTCACATGTGTTGGTCATTTTCCATGTTGTCGCTGTGGTGGCCATTCTCCATCTAAAGTAGCAATAGATGCCCTTCGCCACAAAATATATAATTGTCACTATGTTGTGTTGTGTCGTGTGGATGGTGAGACGATCATTTTAGATTGTACGATTAATTGTATAATGTTTGTGATGTACGGGCGTCAGATCGATTGAGTGCAATCGATTGTTCAATCGACTGGACAGTGTATGGTAAGCTTTAGAAACATTGTATTTCATGTAATATTGATGCAAAACGGAATAATTTGCAGTTTTTTTTTTTCATGTTGGTTTTTTCTTTGCGAAACATTTTTTTATAATTTTCTTAGAGCAAATTAGGTATTATTGCAAAATTTTTAAGAAAGAGCAAAATATGCAAAAATATGCAATAACCCATCAAATATGCACAAATATGCAAAAATATGCATTTGCATAAAAATCCGGGCCTTAGTGATAACTTATTTGGGACATGCTCTTCTTTCAATTTACCATAATTATGAGAATGGAAGTTGTACAGTTGAGCGAAAAGGGATGGGAAAAGACGAGGGCGGTAAATTACCGCCGCGCGCGCGGCTATGTCACAAAATGATGCGCGCCCGCTTGAAGGTTAAAACTCGCCAAGGCTTCTTATTCAAAGCCCTGGATCTCGGACGCAACATGTCAGCGGATTATCGCAAGGAAAAGATAAATATGAAAATCGGGGGACAAATTCTTCGATCTGGTATCCGTTGGAGACACATTTTCAACTTTGTGTCACTGTTAGTGCATCGCAACGGAAGCAGTGACGTCCATCCCATAGAGGCATAAAAGCACTGCCTACCCTAACCGAGAAGTAAAAATGATAATTATGTATTAAAGCCCCCAACATTTTGCATGTATGGTACATAACACAAAAATTATTTCCATCACTGTAAGGTGAACAACAACACACACTCCGTTTATCAAACACGGCGATTTTCTTCTCATCCAAGTCACCATCGACCAACCCAGAACAGGCACAATTCGGACTGCCTTTCAGATACGCACACCATGATACGACATTGTATGCGTTTTTTTAATGAGAAATTACACCTACTTCCCGTAGGTGAATGCGGCGAATTAGAATTTGAGAAATTACGAAGACACAAAAGTAGGCATGCTTATCGCTTGATTTTAACTCGACTTGTTCGACCGCGGCGAAAGTGTGTGTCTATTCCGCTTTGCTCTCATATTCGTAATTATAAATTGCTGAGTGATGGAAATAATGCAGTGAGTATAACATTAAAATTTGCACAGATGGTTCAATCGACGTGCTGATTATTTAAATAGACAATAATTTAAATTGATATGAATACACACACATAATTAATGGGATCTGTAGCTGCACCCTCAGTAATTTCTTTTTGTTACATAGAATGAGAATCTCTCCTTTTTTTCAACCTATACATGGTGTCCGGAAACTATATTCCTCATACGATTTCCAGCAAAAAAGTTGTTCAGAACATACCCCCTTAGCTTAACCCTTAAGCTGCCACAGACATTTGAAGATTTCGGAAAAAATCATTCTCTTGCACGACTTAAAGCTCAATATCTCCAAAGCTAGACCAGTTACAATAGTGAAACAAATTGATTTTTACAGCCAACAAATTTACCTGTAAAATAAAATCAAACTAAAATAAGTTAAGATACGAGGTTTTTTTTTCTTACAGAGCTTCAAAGTCAAATTTGTGTGATTTGACCCAAAAACAATCTAATTTTTCGTCTCAATTTTCTCTAACTTTTGCCAAGGAGAGGTGCTTGTACGATTCTTCTAAAAATTGGCGCATACTCTTACGATCATATTTTTCTTACATCATTTTACTCTAGCTCCATTATTTCTAACAGTTTTTATACGTTAAGTGCAGAAAACTAGGGTTAATTTTAGCTCGAATTCAATACAATTCAATTCACCCTGCTACTAAAGATCAGCAATTGGTAAAATCTATTCAAAGTACGTCGAAATCGAGCCAAAATTGACTCTACTTTTTTACACTTAAGGCATTAAAACGGTTAGAAATGACGAAGCTAGAATAAAAAACTCCGAGGAGTTTTCCCTTAGGGGAAAAATCTTAGATCATGTATATGCCTACGTTATTGCTTACAAAATAATCCACATTGCATTAGCCGTTATCTTGCCACTCCAGAAGCCCAAAAATCCTTTCAAACCGATTACATACAGTACCCCAAATGTCGACTTTCGAACGACAACCATAATGCCCATGCTCAGTTTCCTTGGAGAAGTGTCCTTTTTGGTAGTACATATGTATATAATATACTTTGGAAACCCAAAATGAGCTTGTGGTGATTTTAAAGGGCTTAACTCACCGAATACTGTATTTTGATATGCATATCGACTATAATGCATTCCCAAAGAAAAAGGGACCTTTTTTGTCCAAGGACATCTTTCTCATAACAAGTGCCGACACCAAAATAATTAGGATCGCACCACTTAACTTCCATCCGCGTTTCATCCAAATCGCTCCACAAGGGGGAGCCAAGAGAACCAATTGAAAGATAACTTTTCATTCGCTTCAACGGCGAATTTACCGCTATTCCCGCAACTCATCAGTGATTGTCTATTCTTTGTAAGGGCGATCAAAGGAAAATGTATACCAAATTTAGCAATGATCAAACCACTGAAAGGTTGACTTAAAGCTTCGTTAGGTTTTCGCTATGTTTTACAGTGTCACATTTTGTCACGGAACAACCCAGCGTACACATCCTAATTTCCTTAAAATAATCACACGTGTTTTACTATGTTCCAAATAATGATCACCAAGCTAAAAAAAATATTTTGGACACTAAGAGAAAAAAAATATATGTTGCTGTGGGGACTCGAACATTGCCCTACGCACTAAACCTGGCGGATACCCAACCAGGCAACACCGACTACAGAATCATCACATGATCATGTTCGAAAATTTTGCAGAGCGTTTACATATTGTTGACTGGAGAGAAAGAAATGTCCAACGAATCAATGATTTGCGGTGCGGTGACGGACATTATTGGTTGAATTAAATTTCTCTGCTAAAAATGTTTATGTGCAAACTCTTCACACTGTTTCTTTTCAACATTCAATTCAAGGTACAGTGGCTCCAAAACCATTGTACGTAGTACGTACTGTACAACCACTGTTACATACTGTTTCATTTCAACATTCAACGTTCAGTGGCTGTACAACCACTGTCACTAAAAAAATGAAAAGGTACGTTTAAATTCAAAAACCCTAAAACGTGCAATTTCGTGCATTAACATGCAACTGCACGAGAATCCGGGCTCTAGTGATGACTATAGACCAGATGATGATCACTAAAGTTATTCGTACTGGTAAAGCGCAGTGTGGTCAAGGCGGTTTGGTGGTCGTTGTTGACTTTTTGGAAGGTATTGACGACGGTTGGGACCATGGTTCGAACCCCCCCTGGGACAACGTTTTTTTTTTTTTAATATTTTGAAACCGATCACATACAGTGCCTCAAATATCACCTTTCGAACGACACCTATAATGCCCATACTCTGTTTCCTATGCTAGAAAAATGTCCTTTTTGGTGGTAATATCCTTTAACAAAACTCAAAATCAACTTGTAGTCATTTTACAAGACTCGTTGCAACGGATTCTGTATTTTGATATCCATATCCTTATACATAGCGTCTATAATGCATTCCCACAGAAAAAAGGACATTTTGTGTCCAAGGACATCTTCCTCATAAGAAATGTTGGCACCAGAATATTAAGGATCGCACCACTTAACTTCAATCCGAGTTTCGTCGACATCGATCTACGGGGAGAGCCAGGAGAACCAATTGAAAGATGAATTTTCATTCGCTTCAATGGCGAATTTACCGCTATTCCCGCAACTTATCGAAATCGTGATTGTCGATTCTGAGTCAGAGCGATCAAAGGATAATGTATACCAAATTTGGTGAAGTTCGAACTACGGGAAGATCGATTTGAAGCGTTAAACGTTTTCGTTACAGTTTTTCGTGACGCTTTTTCACGGAACGACACCCAGTATTTCTCAGGTAGCCTCCGCAAAGACATATACATGTCAAAATGATGTAAGAAAGAAATGATCGTTAGACTATGCGCCAATTTTTGGAAGAATCGTACGAGCATCTCACCCTAGCAGAAGTTGGAGAAAATTGAGATGGAAAAACATATTGTTTTTGGGACAAATGACAAAAATTTGACTTTGAAGCTCTGTGCAAACCAAACCTCTTTTCCGATTTTAGTGCCGTTAGTTTTAGGTAAATTTGTTGGCTGTAATAATCATCTTATCTTGCTTTTCTAGCTAATCTAGCTTTTGAGATATTGAAGTTTTAATCGTACAAAAAAATGATTTTTTCAAAAATCTTCCAGTGTCTGTAGCAGCTAAATGGCCGTTAAGCTAAGCGGGTATGTTCGATACAACTTTTTTGCTGGAAATCACATGAGAAATCACAATCCGGTGCGTTTATGCGGCAGTTTCCGGACACCCTGTATACAACTACATATAATAATTATAAGGTCTTCTAATTGGAGGTGTTGTTTCGCTTGTGGTTTATTGTTTTATTGTCAAAATACTTATGCCGCACCGGAAATACGCACCTATCTGTTCTCTTCTTCATAGCAAGAGAGTGCGAAAACGGACAGGAAAAATATTGAGCATATTTATTGATGTTGATATGTACTTTGACTTCCTTATAAGAAATTTACCGTTATTCGCTCTAGTTAAGCAATTCAGTGTCTGGGCTGAATAGTGTCAGATGTCAAAATACATATGCCGACCAGTGTAGTTCCATATTATGGATAAAATTTTGAGATTGAACGGTTTTTCATTTTTAGTCGCAAAAGTTACATTTTTCTTGTAGATTATGTATTTTGAGGTGCTCAACCTGAATCCATAACTTCCTACCAAAATTTCGTTGCAAAACTGAGTCAACATAGCAAAAAAAAAAAACCCAAAAAACTACCATCAATTGAAGCTATACCGCTTAACGCATTTTAAAGATTAATGGCGCGTTGGACCCGTTATTATGTTTTCGCTAACATTTTCATGAACAGGTTTTCGGAGAAATGTAAACTTTCGGAGTTATAAGCCATACTAAACGGAAAAATGTTGGGTTTTTTTCGCGGTTTTGACCCTGTTTCGCAACGACATTTTGGTGGGAAGCTCCGGAATCGAGCTTAGCACACCCAAAAACATAAGAAACAAAAAACAATTGTCTCCACTACACATTGCAATCTGAAATCACCTAATGACTACACTATTAGGTCTTTGAGGATTTTTTCGCGTTTCACAGTATGTAGTCTGAGTCCAAATAAAATTGTTCGCGTAAACGCAGTTCACGTTTATGCAAGTCTACTGTATTTCAAATAATGCAAGGGAAAAAACACGCCGAAAACCCAATTCCAACGAAGTGCAGACATCAGACAGACGGATATTGCAAGAATATTGCATACAGAGGAAAATACCTCGTACAAAATAAAATTTCAGCGGAAAAAACGTAAAATTCACATAAATTATGAAATTGCCCCGAAATGGAAATGAACCACAAATCAAATGCACCAAATCGATCCTCGACCTTTTGCATGTTGAAATGTTGATGGCCGTGTGTGTATGGTGTGCAGACGCATCTTTTGCGCTGGACCACAACAAAGTCCTGGCAGCGATCGCCTTCATTTTTTCAGTTTTTATTTTCATTAGCATTTTTCATGTTACAACCGAACATCCGTACAGAATAACGACGTTTTATAGTGCAGCGGCCGCGGTCGCGGCTTGGCAGTTAATGCGGAAATTAATTAAAATTTCAGACTCTCTTTTGGACGATCTGTTCTGCGACTATACATATAGGCAACAAGGCATGGAAAAAGGCAGAGTCTTCTTTAACTTCTAGTCATATAAGAAGAGTCCCTTCGTCAAGTTTCATGAGATTATTGTAATAATTCCAAATATACAATAAAAGTGGAAATGGGACATTTGATACGATTTGATTGGCATTTAGTATTGGTGTTTAATGTCATGGTAAAATACCAGAAATAAGTAATAGACACAAATGAAGAAAGACAACAAAACAGGAAGCACTTCTCAAATTATGATCAATTATTCAGTAGAATGCATTTGAAATCAATCTGCCAAGAAATTGGCATATTGCACAGATGACCATCGTAGACGATAATTCGATTATCTCGCCAAGTAATGAGCTTGACTCTGTCCATATCCATTCTCAGTGGCCGTTAAGCGAAGCCTTTAGGTCATAATACCCGTAATATCTCATTTGCAATATTTTAAACGTTCGGATGCACGAAGAAAGATTGATATGAAATTACTTGAACTGTTAGCACCTTGTTGTGGGCAAAACATTTATACGAGCCCATTCATGCCATGACCATTGTACCGTGCGGTGCGCTATACCAAATTGCTTGGCACATATTAGACACGGACGATGACTAAAGATAATGCTGCTGCTGCTGGTGGCTGCTGTTGATGATGGTGCTGATCATGATGATGATGATGAGAATGGACTGTGCACTGTAGAGTAGAGATATGTTCATCTATGGGTCGTTTCACGTTTCACTTCAGGTCATAAACTACTCGTGTTAAGCACACGCGTGCTAGCAACATTCTTGACACTTGATTATGGTGCTGGCCCGCGCTTTAAGATTGCGCTACCATATGCCGTCTGTGTGTGGTTTATGAGTCGTTTATGATTATTACATTGTTTAATTTACCTGCATTTGTCTATAATGATAAACGATCAAGATATGGGAATAGAATGCCTCATCTTTTTCTTGACTCAATATTCTCCCAAGCAAGTACATGCAACAGTTTTGTGGATGTATTTGTTTTTTTTTTTCAGTTACCAATAGGTAAAAGTCCCGAGAAAATATGAGATCCACTAAATTTTTTTCTTGATTGTCTTTTTTTTTTGTGCACCAACAACTTCTAAAATCTCCAAAAATTTGAACTGATCAATCTATCAATATTTATTCTACCATTAAATTTAAGTAAAATGTACAGTACATTATGATCAGCATGACTTGGGGAGTCGATTGGGCGATGTCCGTCTGTTGGGACGCGTTTCTGATTTTTCTGATTTTTTGGATTTTCCGATTTTTTTGATTTTCTGATTTTTTGTATTTTCGGATTTTCTGATTTTCAGATTTTTCTGATTTTCAGATTTTCAAATTTGTCTGATTTTCACATTTTCTCATTTTCTGATTTTCTGATTTTTTTTTATTTTTCTAATTTTTTTGATTTTTTAATTTTTTGGATTTTCTGTTTTTCAGATTTTTCAGATTTTCTGATTTTTAGACTTTCAGATTTTCCGATTTCCTGATTTTCTGATTTTCTGATTTTCCGATTTTCTGATTTTTAGATTTTCAGATTTTCCGATTTCCTGATTTTCTGATTTTTCAGATTTTCTGATTTTTAGATTTTCCGATTTTCTGATTTTTAGATTTTCCGATTTCCTGATTTTCTGATTTTCGGATTTTCGAATTTTCTGCTTTTCAGATGTCCTGATTTTCAGATTTTCTAATTTTTTGGATTTTCAGATTTTTCAGATTTTCTGAGTTTCTGATTTTTAGACTTTCAGATTTTCCGATTTCCTGATTTTCTGATTTTCCGATTTTCTGATTTTTAGATTTTCAGATTTTCCGATTTCCTGATTTTCTGATTTTCTGATTTTCTGATTTTTCAGATTTTCAGATTTTCTGATTTTTAGATTTTCCGATTTCCTGATTTTCTGATTTTCGGATTTTCGAATTTTCTGCTTTTCAGATTTCCTGATTTTCAGATTTTCTAATTTTTTGGATTTTCTGATTTTTTGCATTTTTGGATTTTTAGATTTTTTCATTTCCCAATCAGAAAATCAGAAAATCAGAAAATCAGAAAATCAGAAAATCAGAAAATCAGAAAATCAGAAAATCAGAAAATCAGAAAATCAGAAAATCAGAAAATCAGAAAATCAGAAAATCAGAAAATCAGAAAATCAGAAAATCAGAAAATCCAAAAAATCTGAAAATCCAAAAAATCAGAAAATCAGAAAAATCTGAAAATCTGAAAATCACAAATTCAGAAAATCAGAAAAATCAGAAAATCAGAAAATCAGAAAATCAGAAAATCAGAAAATCAGAAAATCAGAAAATCAGAAAATCAGAAAATCAGAAAATCAGAAAATCAGAAAATCAGAAAATCAGAAAATCAGAAAATCAGAAAATCAGAAAATCAGAAAATCAGAAAATCAGAAAATCTCATTTTCTGATTTTCTGATTTTTTGGCTTTTGGAAAAAACAGGAAATCCAAAAAATCAGAAATCCAAAAAATCAGAAAATCTGAAAATCAGAAAAATCAGAAAATCCGAAAATACAAAAAATCAGAAAATAAAAAAAAAACAGAAAATCAGAAAATCAGAAAATCAGAAAATCAGAAAATCCAAAAAATCTGAAAATCCAAAAAATCAGAAAATCAGAAAAATCTGAAAATCTGAAAATCACAAATTCAGAAAATCAGAAAAATCAGAAAATCAGAAAATCAGAAAAGCCAAAAAATAAGAAAATAAGAAAATAAGAAAATTGAAAAATCAGGAAATCAGAAAATCTCATTGTCTCATTTTCTGATTTTTTTTGATTTTTCTAATTTTTTTGATTTTCTAATTTTTTGGATTTTCTGATTTTTAGATTTTCAGATTTTTCTGATTTTCAGATTTCTGGGATTTTTAGATTTTCTGATTTTCTGATTTTCTGAATTTCCAATTTCCTGATTTTCCGATTTTCTGATTTTCTTATTTTCTGTTTTTTTTTGGCTTTTCTGAGTTTTCTGATTTTCCTGTTTTTTGTTTTTATTTTCTAATTTTTTGTATTTTCGGATTTTTAGATTTTCAGATTTTTCTGATTTTTTGTATTTTCAGGTTTTTTGGATATTCTGATTTTTTGATTTTCTGATATATTGGATTTTCTGACTTTTCCGATTTTTTTAATTTTCTGATTTTCTGATTTTCTGATTTTCAGATTTTTCTCATTTTCTGATTTTTTTAATTTTTCTGATTTTTTGGATTTTCAGATTTTTTTGATTTTCTGATTTTCTGACTTTCTGATTTTCTGATTTTCTGATTTTCTGATTTTCTGTTTTTTTTTTATTTTCTGATTTTTTGTATTTTCGGATTTTTCTGATTTTCAGATTTTCTGATTTTTTGGATTTCCTGTTTTCTTTGGATTTTCAGATTTTTCTGATTTTCTGATTTTCTGATTTTCTGATTTTCTGATTTTCTGATTTTCTGATTTTCTGATTTTCTGATTTTCTGATTTTTCTGATTTTTTGGATTTTCAGATTTTTTGGATTTTCAGATTTTCAGATTTTTTTGATTTTCTGATTTTCAGATTTTCTCATTTCTCAATCAGAAAATCAGAAAATCAGAAAATCAAAAAAATCTGAAAAATCAGAAAAGCCAAAAAACCAGAAAATAAAAAAATCAGAAAATCGGAAAATCGGAAAATCGGAAAATCAGAAAATCAGAAAATTAGAAAATCTCATTTTCTGATTTTTTTATTTTTCTGATTTTCCGATTTTCTGATTTTCTTATTTTCTGATTTTTTGGCTTTTCTGATTTTCAGATTTTTAGATTTTCTAAATTTCTGATTTTCTTTTGATTTTTCTAATTTTTTTGATTTTCTAATTTTTTGGATTTTCTGATTTTTCTGATTTTCTGAATTTTTGGATTTTCTGATTTTCAGATTTTTCGGAATTTCTGATTTTCAGATTTTTTGGCTTTTCTGATTTTTCTGATTTTCAGATTTTCTGATTTTTTTGATTTTCTAATTTTTTGGATTTTCTGATTTTCTGATCTTCTGATTTTCTTATTTTTTTTTTGATTTTCTGATTTTTTGTACTTTTGGATTTTTCTGTTTTTTTTTAGGGTTTTTTAGAATTTTTTCAAAAAACCCTTATGAAATCGATTTTGTCCGTCCGCCCGTCCGTCCGTCCGTCTGTTCACTAAATAACTCGCGAACGGCTCAACCGATTGTCATGAAATTTGGTAGGAATGTGTAGAATGGTTACAGTCTTTGGCACAAATACCTTAGAAGTTGGTAGGAGAAAGATAACAGGGTGTCCCGAACGTTTAAAAAAAGTCGACTTTTTTAGTTTTTATCGGAGATTAACGTATGGGTAATCAAAGATGTAGACGAGTACATCTCATATCAGTTAAAGTTTTCCAGTTTCGAGTAACGGTAAAAAAGTTATTGGCGTTTAAAGTTAAACTTCCTTTTCGAGCTCCGTTTTTCTAAACCGTTATAGGGATCGATATGAAACTTTGCACAAAGATTGGTCAGTATGGCCTTATATACGTTAAATACTAAGACTGTTGACTTTAGCTAAAGAAAAGTAAATAACAGTAAATTTGTAAAATTTAAATTTGTTCATGTGCAGCCCCTGTTAGGTTTCCAAATATAAAAACTCTGCTAAGGGTTTTTAGAAAATTACAATATGTCTACGAATTTTTATTTGAATAACTGTATCCAAACCGGAAATATAGCCAAGTAAAATACTTACTTGGCTATATTTCCGGTTTGGATAGTAAGGGCCTTTCACGCAATACAAGGGAAGCGTCTTAAGCATTTCTTCAATACATATCTTTTAACTTGATGAAACAATGTACATGAAATTTGGTGGAAATGCCTAGAATGGTAATAGTGTTTGCCACAAATATTTTTGAAGTTTGTAGGACCAAGTTAACAGGGTGTCCCGGACAAGCTGCAAAACTATACTTGTTCAATACTCATAGGAAAGCTTGCGTGGGCTTTAATGTCAGGGGACACAATGGAATCATTTCATATAAGTTGCTTTTCCTTGATTTAACAAAAAGTTACAGTAGATTTACAGCTAATAATTCACTTCATATATAATGCCAAGCCATCCTTACGTTTGCCTGAGCTTCTTTTTTCTCAAAGGCCACCAGAAATCTTAAATCGAAAAATGCCTGTAGATTTGCCTTGGAGTACTTTTATACAAACTGGGTAAATAGTAAATCTATTTTTGGATTGGTCTAATTAAAGGTGGTGATTTTTCGTATTTTCGGATTTTCTGATTTTTCTGATTTTTTTTATTTTTCTGATTTTTCGAATTTTTTTGATTTTTTAATTTTTTGGATTTTCTGATTTTCTACTTCATTTCTGCATTCATATACCCAGAGAAGTGGCTCCAAACAGCTTTTGCTCTAATACCTTCAAGTGCAGTACTTTTTCTTCATTTGAACCTCTATTTTCAATATTACTGTTTCCCAGAAGAAACTGATGCTGAAACAGGTCTGCACTCCATTGCATCACTCGATATCTATCCGTGAAAGATGCTTTCAGTGCACTTAACACGATTGCTGTCCGATGATGAGATTGTAACTCTAAAATTTGGCAACTAGGTGTGCTTCAAAACTCTACAGAAAAGTTCGTTTTTCGTCAGATTTCTTTTCATTATTTCACGACACGACAGCTTGTTTTCGCGATTTTGATCGCAACTTATAAAAATTTATGTTGTTTGAAAAATGCAACTCATGTATCCATTTCAAAACAAACAATTTTTAGGGGCGGCATTTTTATCATCTTGCCCGGGGCGTCATAATTGCTGGAGAGGGCGGGCGGTGCATAATATGCAGCCGTTTTCAAGCACCCTGTATAGAAATGCATTAGTTTGGAAAATGAAAAGTGTTTTTTGTTCATAACCTTTTATTTGCGTGTGTGGGTAAAAGGACTAACCATGGACAAACGAAATGAGTAAGAACAAAGAATCCTTGAAGTTGTTGTTGTGGTTTTTTCTATCATTATGATTAAATAGATCGGTTTGTGCGAATATAATGAAATTCTTAATTTATCTACGAAGACACGGACGTATTGTGCTAAAAGTATGTATTGTATCACCAGCTATTCCCATAGAATTAAATATAATGTAGTGTAGACAACATTTGTTCCTTTTTTTTAACTGAGACCTATTCGTGAATATCAATCGCGTCACAATGAAAACCAAGTGCACGAAAATGGCCCGCGAACTGTGGACATGGACATCATGAACTGTGTTTGTTCGAAAAAGAGCTTGTCTAGCATTCATTTTTATGACACCCGCTTTTTTCAAGTGTACCCTAATATAGAAGTATGTATGTATTGACAAATAAATAATTTCAATGAGCGTCTAAAACGTGCCGATTTTTTCGTTTCTCCAATATCCTTTATGCGATAAACCCACTTGGAAATTATTATTTGTATTTTTTCCTTTTTCAAGAGGATGCATTTCATGTGTTACACTTCCATCAATTGAAGTCATATAAATTGATGGTAATTAAAACAAAAAAAAAAAACTTTAAATCTCAAAGCGTTTGACCATACTTCTTGACAGTCCTATGCACACAGTATGGCAGCTATGGACGCGTATAGCTCATCATAGCTCACAGTAAGATGACGCACTATTCTCATGCCATATACAAATATTCATAGTTTTCTTGTTTATTTGGCCGTGTGAAATTGTGCTGATGCTGACTCGTTAGTGTTTCTCAAGTCCACGCAACAGGCTCCCTTAACGATCCTATAAAATACATTGTTGCAGCAGTGAAGTGTATAACATAATTTTGTAAGTTATTGATCGGAATAAAAAAAAATTGTCGTATAATATCCTAAGTAGGAATACTTGTGCTATGGTTTTTGACAAATTGTTTCGAAAAAATAAACAAACAAATTAAGAAACTTGAGTTTGAACATTTAGGCTACGTTATTTGTTATGGACATAATTATGATATAAGTACTTTTCGTTTTTCGTAATAAATTTATATTATTCTCGTTGCAACAAAGTGACGAGACACAATGAGGCAAGCAAACCATCTACGAGGTATACCGTCAGGGGAGCACCTAGCGCCCGCTCTAGCACTTACGCCGCCCCGGGCAAGAGGACAAATTGCCGCCCCTTAGGCGATATACCAGGCAGATTTACAGTAGGTAATATGTACGTCGTTGAAGTAGATGTGTAGTTCCCCATAACATCCTTGCAGACTGCGCAGCCGATAAACTCTAATTATCTGGATTTCTTCAGTGTGGAGCGTGCGTGGTTTATTTTCATAAATGCGACATCTTGAGAATCATAGGCGTAGCCCAGGAGGTTGGGGAGGCAGGGCAGGGAGTGGCGCTTGACCCTCCCTCCCCCTGGCTGGCGGTTGATCAAGGATATATTTTTTTCTTACTGCTTTTTCATAAAAATCGATGCTCTACGTATGAAAATTTCAGTACTACAAATCTGCGTGTTGGTGCGGTGTTCAGTTGGCGCCTGGTCTCAATCGCAATTTTAAGAAAGATTTCAGTCTGGTGGTCTCGGTTATTCCGAGACAGGTATTATAAAAGTAAATCGTCCGCATAGTTCTATTGAGACTGCAGTTTTAGGCATTTGATATCCGAAACTTGAACACCCGCATGTAGGTGTCATCAACATAATAATCATATCCATATCCTATCCGCGTTTGCGTGACCTAGCCTTTCGAAACTTAAATTATGCCCTAAGTGACATCCTAAGTTCTCTTTGTGAGGATCCTAACTACCAATGTTTCCGATCGTGTTGCCCAACCAACCTAATTCAAGAAAATTGTTCGCCACCTAAAAGCCCACATTGTCCGTGTTTCATCACTACATGACTTCTAGGTTTAAATGTATACTTTATAGAGTTTTTGCTATCCGCCATGTTTTACCGTTATAATAAAGGATTCGCCACTTGAAGTTTTCTTTGGGAAGTTAATGGATTTAAAAACATTTCATCTGCAAGGGATAAATTTTGTGACAAAGGTCATGTGATGTATTCAAGAGTAATAATCATGTAGACGCCATTTATCGTTAAAAGGACAAAGATCGCTCTAGATTTACCTTTCTCAAATTTTTAACCCTTTTTTCTAAAAATATTTTTGTTGTCATATCTTTAATGAGAATGACATACCCTCCGACCAACTAAAAAAATTCCGGGATAGGGGCATAATGTTGACAAAATGTTTATGTCTTGAGGAAATCCAGCCTACGCCCATATTGAGAATTTTTATAAAGAAGAAGTTCAGAGCTAGCTAAACCGGGGAATCAAGCCAAGTCCTGATTTAGCATGTCCGAAAAAAGGAGGTATCTACTGCTACTGCGGCTCCGGTAATTTGTACTGTGATTCCATTCCTCATCTCATCTTTGTTCGAAATTTGTCCTTTAAATGCTAGTTGAATTAATGCAATTGGAACCAACTGAGGCGATCCATCCACAAGTAGATTGGGTTTGGGATTGAAGTCAAATTGCCGCCAAAGGTTTATAGATGTTTTTAAAACTCCTGCATGGGTATGACCTACACTCCTCCGATTCAATAGACTAAAATAAAGTTTTAGACCTCACTTCCTGAAATGAAAGTGCGACGTTCCGCATATAAACTCAATAATAAGATTACGTTCTATAATTTCGTCTTCTGTTTAAAAATTAGGTGGATCTCCCCTTTGGTAAGAACAAGGGATCATGCATAGAAAGACCAAATATAATACTTAATGCTGGTCAAAAGAAGAGGTATTAAATGTTCAATTGGATGACGAAATTAGCACATAAATCCCCAATTTCTGTTTTTAAGTAAAACTTGAATAGCGCATAACTTCGGAAGTGGGGCAGGGGCTAGCATCACATTTTACGCAAATCCTTCTATCAATTGTGGGCTCTTCAAAGCTTCTCAAGGACTTTGCATCTTTAAAACACAACTTTCAACTTTTTATTTCATCTGTAGGTTTCGTTTCTACTTATTGGAAATTGATATTGAATTTTTCTTTCTGGCTTTTATAATTTTTTTTATTCGAGTGCTAAGCAAAAAATCCGCCCGGCTTGCCCCCCCCCCCCTTAGAGCGGGCGCTGCACCTAGCCTTTCGGCCTTTATCTCCCGGTCCCGCTAAATGTTTGGACCTTCGGTTTTTTACTGACAAGGTCTTATTGTCAGATGGGGATTTCTCCATCCGGCGCATGCACACACCATCAGGAACCCAACCCCGGGGTTGCATCACTAGCTGGATGACTTGGGTAACAACCTCCAGCCACTACGAAGCCAACGCCTTGATGGGTAAGGACCATGGTCCCCTGGGCACGCCCATCCCCGTATTCTCTATAGCAGGTGTGATCCTCCTTCGGCCCCCTATTGGTTAAGCCTCACGTCGAATTCAGACATGCACATCCCAGGCTCGTTGGACCTGTGACTACGAGCCTGTGTAGACACGTTGCTAATATCCCCAAATAGAAAGTTGCGCTGCTTTTCACATCCAGGTGGCCCCTTCAGTTTACTAGTCAGCAATGCGACTCGGGGAGTGTGGTCATCAATCCACAAACTAGTTAGATATAGGCGCGTAGGCATTTACCACCAAGGCCGTTCTCCCTAACTAGCCCCTTCAGAACTCGGGTCATGCGAAGCCGTCAACTCCGAAGCTCACACGATTTCCATACGATGCACTCCCCCACCAGAGGACACCATAATCGTGTTTGGCCTTTAGTGACTTCCCTCCCGTAATCTATGGGAGGAGGAAGGTCACGCCAAGAACCACCCGTACATAACTCAGGAGCACGGGAACGTTACCGCCCGAATGGTCTTTGTACAGATCCTCGCCATGGCGTATCAACTGTACCAGGGGCCCCCTTGTGCTACTAGGTCCGTGGGGTCGTAGCTCACCAAAGATCGTTGTCCCACTAACACAATGAGGCATACGATTTTCAATTAAAAATAGAATTGGGGTGAAAATCGCCAAAAGGGATACTCATTAGGGATGTCAAAACCGAAAAACGGGTACGCCCCGGTTTTCCAATTACCTACATATTTGTCAAGCCGATTAGATCGTCCTGTTAAAAAATCTGATAAAATGTACCTCTTTTGTGGAATACTCATCGCTCATCGGTACATTTTTGAATTTGGCTCTTTTGGTAAATAAGTCTGCCGACCACTGCCTTGGAAGATTTTGTATTCCGGGAGCAATAAATTGGGCATTTAAGCATTTGAAGTATTGAATAAGAATTTCATGGACTTTACTTTTTGGGGATTTAGTATCATTTAGCGATTTGATATTGTGTGTACCCAATCCTGTGTTTGTGTGTGTGTGGTCCTGCTGTTTGTCCTTTTTTAAGGACATTCTCCAAAAAGCGTATTTTCTCTCAATTACCCCCGACTTGCATCCCCCATTCACCACATTCATGCATCTTCTTTCCCATATATAAACAATAAATGATTGACAAGACAATATACGCTTTGCCTAATAGCTCTGATACGCACTCAATCAACAAATCGCTCTCATAAATCCTCCAGCACACCTCCACAACCGCCACCTCAATCTATATACCCTTCCGATATAGCACTACAGCGTCCTCCTCGCCATGGTTCTTGTTCTTTGATATGGCTCTCGATCGCGGGCATCTTTAACAAAAAAAAACACACAACAACCATAGCCCTCGGACATTAATCAACCTCAAAACGAGCCACCTCACTCAATCGCAATCCGTTTATCTTCGTCGAGTTACATTTGTCTTGTTGTCTTGACGACCACGATGAGGATAGGATGATGATGATGATGATGATTTGGTCCGTTCAGTCAGTTTCAGATTTACAACACACGGCAGCTCCTTATGCAGCCAGCAGCACTAACAGAAACATCTGTGTACATAATATGCATTGAAAATCATCCAGAAAAAAATGGTTACAGATAACAAAACCAAAAAAAAAAAACGACGATATGCACGTAAACGAAGAAGATAGAAGTTTCCATGAAAAATCACAAAAAGATAGAAGAGCCAGAAAATTAATTCAAAATTGATGGGTTGGATTTACACCAAAAATCAAGTATTGTATAGAGAAATGGAATTGAAAAGGTTGATGTTTGTGGAATCCTCTCATATTTTGGAAGTTTTTTTTCTGAGGGTCTTTTGATTTTCAGTCTATGATACGCGCAAGAGCACCAGGCATCGAAGGAATTAAAGATTATCGTCGAATTTTCATTTCTATAAGTGCATCAAGTGTCGAGCGCTAGACATACTTAAGTGGTTCTTGACTTCTATACATCTATCTTTCTATTGGAAAAAATAAAAACAAACAATTAGAGATATTATGTATCTCTAAGTGAAAAAAAAAATCCCCCGAAAAAATCCTCCTAAAAAAAAGTTGGGGATTGACTAAAATTTTGTTATGGGAATTTTCGACGTTTGTATTTTCTGTTTCTATGTTGAAGAAAAAAAATTGAACAATATCGAAATCACCAAAAAATCCTCACGAATGATTTTTTGTCCAAGCCAATAAACAACAGTAAAACGATAAATAACGCCAATTCATGCATTTATTTTTAATGTAGTAAAATATCCCCCCAAAAAATAGAATAATGAAAATTTGGGGATTGGCTGATAATCAGTTTTCTTTTAGGATTTTCACCTTTTACCTTTTATTCGAAAAGAAAGATCCGAATCCAAACAACAGAAAATTGGGGATTTGGGTGACTTATGTTTTTAGAGAAACCAAAAGAAAATAAATATAATATAATAAATATGGCAATTTGAGATATTGTACAAAAAAATCCCCACGTGAAGAAAATCCCCAAAAAAATCGCCATAATAAAAAGTTGGGGATTGACTGAAATTTCGTTATGGAGTTTTTCGACTTTTTTTCTGTTACTGTGGGAGAAAAAAGAAAAATAGAATGGTATAAAATCACAACAAAAATCTTATAATGAAAGTTTTGAGATTTACGGATCTTCTATTTTTTTTTTGAGGTATTTCGATTTTTATACCCGTCACTATGTGAAAGGGTATATTAACTTTGTCATGAAGTTTGCAACGCAGAAGGAAGCACCTCCGACTATATAAAGTATATATATTATTGATCAGCGTGACAAGAGAAATTGATTGAGCCATGTCCGTCTGTCCGTCTGTCTGTCTGTCCGTCTGTCCGTCTGTCTGTCTGTCCGTCTGTTGCAACGCAAACTAGTCCCTCAGTTTTCAAGCTATCGGGATGAAAATTTGTATGCAAGTTTCTTTTTAGTGTACGCGGTATATATGTCGGAACGAATGGAATCGGACCATGGAGTCATGGGGCTGCCCCTGAAAATTAGGTTTTTCTAAGAAAAACTTTTTTCTTTATGTACCAATCTAAAGCCTCAAAACATATTTAGGAACGGATGGAATTGGAACGTTACGTCATAGGGCTGCCATACAAACGAATCATTGAAAATTAAGTTCTTCTAAGTAAAACTCTTTCCTTTTTAATCCGACCGTAACCAAACTTCATCCAAATGTGTTCATAGTAGAGCCTCAAAAAATATCTAGGAACGGATGAAATCGGAACACTACCTCATAGAACTGTCATACAAACCAACTCCTGGAAATTATAGATTCTTCTAAGAAAAACTTTTTTCTTAATTAACCAATCTTAACCAAACTTTGCGCAAATGTGTTCTTAGTAAAGCCACCAAACATATCTAGGAACAGATGAAATCGGAAGACTACGTCATACAAACCAACCGCTGGAAATTAGGTTCTTGCATAAACAACTTTTTTCTTTGTGAATCAATCTTAACCAAACTTCACCCAAATGTGTGGCCAGGGCCGGATTTAGCCTCTATGGCGCCCCTGGGCAGTCAACCAAATAGCCGCCCTTCGTCACTGGTTAAATTTGTCGAAAACTCATGCTGGACAAAACGTTAGCTGTGCTGTAGTATTTAAGAAGAAACTTTCATATTTTTACGCGAGTGACCGATGTTATTTTGTTTGCTTGACAATATGGTGCTTCCGAGGAATGGGGCCAGGTGAAGGTCCATGGGGTCCGGGCCCTTCCCGAAATTGTTTAGAAAAGCATTGACATTCAGCATCCATTACATCGACTGTACATTTTCTTCAGAATGTTTTCTAAATACCTTTCCACTTTCGGAATTTTTTTTCCATTTTTGATCGTTTTAGAAGTCATAAACGAATAACCTAACTTCGAAAACTAAAATTTTTCATGTGGAATGATTTTTTGGCAGTGGAGTTTTCGGTTTTTTTGTTTCGGAAGGCAAATGTGAAAATTTAAACTCACAAATTGTGAATTTTTTTTTAAACCTGTACACACGACATGTTACATGTTACTGAAAATTGTAGCTAATGGATCACTTCTAATATCCCGAGTGAGGAGGTGTCCACCTGAAACCAAATTCTGGCTACTTCCCGGTTGCTTCGTGGCTAATTTCAAGTAGGAAGAAAATAAAGTAGTAATAGAAAACTCGAAAATGTGTGCTTGCTTTTACTAACTAGGGACACTGGGCCACACACAGAATCCATGGGAGAATATCCATGTGTGGGTGGCCGTCTAGAGTTGCCAAGTTTTAGATCAGTCTATCCCAGAGAGTTGTTTAGTACGAAAGCGAGTTTTTGGCTATAGACTTAAAAAAAAAACAAATTTTTTTTATACAAGTATAGGTACCTTGGCAATGGTCAATACATAACGGCAAACACCCTTACATTTGACGAGTCGTGCAGTAGGGAAATCATGTAATAATTACATGTCCAATATTTAATGTAGAAATCCCTTGATTGTTACAGAGATCTGGAGCGGAGAAGGTCGAAGCGAAACAAACTCCCTGAGTGACCGTTTTTTTGCTCGTCGAAGCGGAGTGGATAGACTTTTTTTTTAAACTCGACCCTCTCCGAGACATATCAAATAAAAAGTATTGAATTGTCATTTTAGCCTGTTTTTTTTCACTTTTAATTACATGTAAGATTTGTACAATATTCAAACGTTTGCACTAAATTTCGTTAGCCATAATCTTTATTAATAGCGTACAAAAGGATACTGTCAGAAGAGAGACATATGTCAAATGTCGAGGATAAAATTGGGCCGCTCCGGATCTCTGATTATGCACCCAAAATCTCCTCAAGGCTTCCTATTAAAATGTGCACTGAAGTATATGCTAGCTTCCCTTGTTTAAGTTGAAGCCAATGCTTTGCGAAAATACTTACTTTCTACTTCTAGACTCACTGAACTACGCGCCACCAGTATGCTACTCTGAATGAAAGCTAAAAGAATTTTGCATGTTGGGTCCCAACTTTTGTAGATGGAGATTCGCATTTCAATTTCAGTTGAATGTGCGATTGGGCGCCCTGGAATATATATCTAATTTGAATAAATTGGAGAGATGAAATTAAAGTGTTTGTCTAATTATGTCAACTGCTCTTCGAGTTTCCAAAATGCACCTTTCACAGAGTTTAAAACCAAAGGATATTTTTAAAAATTGCCGCCCCTCAAAATCTGCCGCCCCGGGCAGTTGCCCAGGTTGCCCATATGGGAAATCCGGCCCTGTGTGTGGCTAGTATAAGCTGTCGCACAGCATTAGTAAATGTACAGCAAAATGTACGGCATTCCCAAGCCACACCAAAGAAGCCTAAATGACTTCATAACAACCTCCTCGGTGAGGCCTATAGTCAGTCTCTTAGGTGTTATTAGGAGATAATCGCACTCTTTATGTTGCAAACCTACATTTTCGATAATTTCGGAACTCTTTGGTGCGTTCGACAGTTACAGCTGCTCAAATCGCACTTTCGTCTTTTCTAATCGAAAACTCTATAAAATTTGTCCAATAAATTTGAAAATTGGCAGACTAGTGAAAATTTCACACTTGTAGCTGTAAAGCTACTAAGCGCTCACCGCTCACATTGTCTCCAAATTTCAAGGTCCTACCTATCTACGATCGGAAGTTCAATCGATTCAATCGAAAATTGTCCCTAATTCGGAAATTTTGGAGCGGAAAATTTTGATGGGACCGCACTACCCATATTAGGTGAAAATTTCAAGCATCTGTAGCTGCCAAGGTTCAGAAGTAACAACCGTGTAAAGATGCGATTTAAATTTTTCGCAAAACGATGGAAAAATTACTGTCCTCCATCCGATTTCCATATCGACCTCTTTAGGAAAAAGAAACGCAAACTAAAGGACTCTGCAAGGATTTCCCCTATATGTCGACCAAATCCAATAAAGTAGCGATAAATCCCCAGAGGATCGCCATCCGCTTAAGAATTCTCTACGCAATGAGGTATTAATTTACCTATTGTAATAAACAAAACGAAACTTTTAAATAGGTAGGTACAAGGAGGTGTAATTTTCGTACTTCAAATAAACAGCTTCATGATTTTTGTCTCAGGGTCGCGGATAGTCATAGATAGGGAAAGGACCATCATCATCCCTACAATGCTGCTGAGACTGCAGTTTCGGATACTGAAACTCAAAAGTTGAAAAATCACTAAGTATGGACTGTCTAGAAAGCGGAAATCGAATCCGTATTAAATAAATTTATGGATTATAAATTGTCCTTTCTTGAAATATGGTTTTAAAAAAAATGTCTTTCTAACAAAATGGAACCGACAATTTAAACTGACTCAAAATCCGTATCTTTGTCATAGAATTAAATAACTATTCCTAACCCTAAACAAATTCCGGGTTCATTGTGTTAAACAAATGTTGGGTTTGCCCCTTTTAAACGAGATCCTGGCTACACTTCTCCCATGCCTGTTATAAATTTACGTGTTAAAACATATATTTGCACGCATAAACTGGAAAAAATTTAAAAATCACCTGAATGAACGTATTAACCTAAGATCGCAGAATTTACCTTCAATCGAAAACAGCAGCCAAGTAGATTCTCTTCTCAACGGATTCTACCAAAATATAAATTCAGCCTTAGACTCAGCGAAATTCAATATAAGCAGAATCGATCGATCAATCCATTGTATTGACAACGAAACCAAAGAACTAATTCGAGTTCGCAATCTACTTAGACGTAGATGGCAGCAACATAGGAATCCAGCAACCAAGACCGCGGTAAATCAACTTTCCAAAATAATTCAAGACCGAATGTTTCTCAACCGAAATCATAATTGGAGCAACATGCTTAGAAATATTCCGAAGGGTTCCAAAAAGATATGGAAACTGAACAAAGTTTTCCGTAAAAGTAAACTGATGCCACCATTATGGGCGGTTGACAAATATTTGGTTTTTGATAACAAGGACAAAGCTGAAATGATTGCAGAAGTCTTCAAAGAATCTCATACATCCTCTTTACAACTTGGCAACCCAATCCATCATCAAATTGTGATTCAAAAAATAAATGGACTTTCAAGCACGCCAAGCGATTTTAACCCTAGTTATTTATCATCTCCAGCTGAATTAAAAAAAATAATCAAATCCATAAAAACCAAAAAATCGCCGGGACCTGATAACATCTCTAACCTGGTTTTAAAAAATCTGCCGAATAAAGCAATAGTTCAGCTAAACTTTATTGTAAACGCTTGCATGGTGACATCGCACTTTCCTTCATGTTGGAAACATGCGAAAGTGATTCCCATCCCTAAATCTGGTAAAGACAATCGTTGGCCTGATAGCTACAGACCAATTAGTCTTTTGTCTTCTTTGAGCAAAGTGCTAGAAAAAGTTATACTATCACGACTTGTGGAAGTAACCGAAAGACTCAAGATAATTCCAGATTTCCAGTTTGGGTTCAGGAAAAACCTTTCCACCTCCCACCAAGCATACCGACTATACAAATACGTAAAGCATTCCTTTGAAACAAAAGAATCAGTAGGTCTGGTGACGCTCGATATACAAAAGGCGTTTGATTCAGTATGGCATAATGGCCTTCTATTTAAAATGATTAGATCTGGCATTCCCATCTATCTGATCAAGCTAATCCAGTCGTTTCTCTGCGAACGAACTTTCTCGGTCCAAGTTGGTCGTTCTCAATCTTCCACTAAACCAGTACCGGCGGGGGTCCCGCAAGGTTCATGTCTCAGCCCGGTATTGTTTAATATTTTTACGGCTGATCTGCCAGTAGGCAGCGACTGTCAAATCGCATGCTTTGCAGATGACGTCGGCATACTCTGTAAGGGAGTTGATCCCACCGACATTAGTTCTAAGCTGGAGAATCAACTAGAGAAACTCTATCAATTTTATTTTAGATGGAAGATTAAACTGAATCGAAATAAAACAAAAGCTATATTCTTTACTAAGAAAAGGAAAATATCAAATAGACCAAATACTCCTCTGAACTTTCTTGGTGACTTCATCGCTTGGAAAAAACACATCACCTATTTAGGATTAGAATTTGATACAAAGTTAACCGGCCACCAACACATTGAAATTACATCTGAGAAAATGTGGAAATCATTTTGTTCATTATATCCTCTGTTAAATAGAAAGTCCCAATTATCCGCTTACAATAAGTTGCTTATTTACAAAATGATAATCCAACCGATCGGAGCATATGGTTCACCTGTATGGGAAAATTACGCTAAAACAACCAAAAATCATTTGCAAGTCACCCAGAATACAATATTAAAACACATTATGGACAAACCCTTTTTCTATTCAACAGAAAGACTTCATAGAGAAACCAAAGTTAAAAGAATAACTGATATAGCAAAAACAAGAGCTTCTAAATTTATAGCAACTTTTTCGAATATAGATAATAGCATTATAATGGCGTTAAGGAACATGTAGTTATACTCTGTAATCTATAGTCGCTAGACATAACTTTTAGGTTAAGATTTTATGTACAATTATTGCTTTTTTTTTTGCACGTTAAGGTTTTTTATATAAAAATTTTTCCTTAAATAATTATACACCACTTCAAGCTTGTTACCACTAATTGTTATGCAAATTAATCATTAAACTATGGAGTTGAGGCTAGAAGCCGGTATCTAGATTACACAAAATTGTACAACATTATAATCCTAATATGCTTAATAAATGAATTTGATTTGATTTGATATATTTGCACTTCAAATGCTGATGATGTTTTGTCAATGAGAACATTTAGAAGTTGAGGGATCTTTTCTGGGTCCTGTTTAGTACCAACAGAACCTTGCAAGGACGTAGCCAGGATTTAGCTGGGTTTCAGAAATTATGACATTATGTATTAGAATTTGGTTGTTAATTGTAGACACTAGTTTCGGCGTTGCCCCAATGCATAATATCCCTCCTGCCCCACTGTTCCTGTGTCGAATCCAATTTTATCACTTGACGACGCTGGACGAGCACGATAGCACGCACGATTACTTAATTGCTCCGCTATCATCGGAAGCAGACACGTCTACAACGCCAAAGATTTCTTTTCTGTACAATTATTATAGAAGGGCTCGTGGGCCATGGTATATGCACGAAGCAGCAACTATGGAACTATGGAAGGTACGATCGCGTATTCGGTTCCCGCGTCGTGCTGCTTTTGCCTTCCCTTCGCACGGCTCAAAAAAATTGCTTCATTCTTACAGGAATATATTTTATTTCAAAATGTGTAGCCTGTATGAAGTCTTACGAAATTTGTTGAAGTTTCCATTATGAAAGACCATCCCAATTTTGGGTCACCAGATTTTTATGGGTTTCAAATTGTTTATTATGTAGTCACTACTTTCGTCCAGATGACACAATTTATCTGACTGCAAGCTTAATTTTGGCAGAGTTTTAGGAATGAATAAATTAGAAATACTGTGGGAAGTTAAGGACCTCTGGACCCCTCCCCTGGCTACGTCCCTGGAACCTTGCTTTCCCAAGGTTCACCACACATTTCCCAGAATAAAGGCTACTATTCTTGCTGTATTCCGTTTACGAAGATATCACTTATGAAAGGATGGAGAATATGTGGTCGTTTTATGGCATCCATCATGGTGGTAGCCTCGTGACATACAGTCGACGCCGCTTAATGCGATCACATCGGGACCGTGCTGTTTTGATAACATTAATCGAATGATTCCAAATAATAAAATAGTACGATTGTGGGCCTTGGGCATTCGGGAATCTGGTCACCTTAGGCTAGTAAAGCCTCAAAAGATATTTAGGAATGAATGGAATCGGAACATTACGTCATAGGGCTGTCATTCAAACCAACCACCAAATATTAGGTTCTTGTAAGAACAACTTTTTTTCTTTTTGAATCTTAACCAAAATACATCCAAGTGTGTGTGTTCCTGTGTTCCTGTATTGACCCCAACGTATCCTGGAACAGATAGAATCGGATCACGTCATAGGGCTGCGGTAGAAATTTTTAACATAAAAGGAGCTTAAGTTTCATTCAAATGTGAAATGTGACGGGTACTCAAATTTTGGCCGCACCCGAAATTAGCCTCGGTCTCGTTTTTTTTTCAATTTTTCTTTGAGATAAAAAACCAAACAACAGTAAAACGATATAAGACACCAATTCATGCATTCATTTTTAAGGTAGGAAAATATTCCCAACAAAAAATAGAATAATCAAAATTTTGGGATTGGCTGATCCTCAGTTTTTATAGGACTTCGGTGACTTTTTCTGTTTCTTTGGCATTTTATTATGTTTTTGAACAAAACAAAAGCCAAATAAATATAGTAAACAAAATACTGAAAAAAAAATGTGGGTGGCGCCAACCGCAACAACCATTTCAGACATTTGAGTGGTTTTTGACTTCTACATGGATCTTTCTATTGAAAAAAAGAAACTGGCAATTTGAGATATTGTACGAAAAAAATCCCTAGGTGAAGAAAAATCCCCCAAAAAATCGCGATAATAAAAAGTTGGGGATTGACTGAAATTTCGTTATGAGGTTTTTCGATTTTTGTTTTTTTTTTCTGTTCCTGTTGGAAAAAAAAGAAAAATAGAACGGTATCAAATCACCAAAAAATTCTTTTAATGAATGTTTTGAGATCCGTCAATTTTCCATTTTTTTGAGGGATTTCGATTTTTCTTTTTCATTCGATTAGAGATAAAAAAACTAACAGTAAAACGATATTAAACGCCAATTCATCCATTCATTTGAAATGTAGGGAAATATCCCCCCAAAAAATAGAATAATGAAAATTTGGGGATTGGCTGATCCTCAGTTTTTTTTTTAGGAATTTCAACCTTTTTCTTTTATTAGAAAAAAAAAGACCCGAACCCAAATCAAAACGACCGGAAATTCCCCCCAATACTAATTTGGAGATTGGGTGATTTTTTTCGGTGTTTTTAATCGTTTTCGACTATTGCGTAGCTTTCTTTTTCGCTAAGAGAGGAAAAAAACAGCACGATCATCGTCGTTCAGTTATTTTCAATTTTCGATTAAATCCTCACAACATTGGGGATTTGGGTGATTGTTTTCAATTTCGTTTTGCGTTTTTTTTTTTGTGTATTTTTATATGTTGGAGAAAACAAAAGCCAAATGCAAATATGTAGAGCTAAGAAAAATAAAAACGAGACCGAGGCTAATTTCGGGCGCGGCCGAAATTTGAACACCCGTCACATTTGAATGAAACTGAAGGTTCTTTTGCGTTAATAGTTTCTACCGCAGCCCTATGACGTGTTCCGATTCCATCTGTTCCTGGATGCGTTAGAAAAAGTTTTTCTTACAAGAACCTAGAATGAGTTGGTTTGTATGGCAGTCTTATGACGTAATATTCCGATTCAATCCGTTCCTGGATATGTTTTGAGGCTTTATTACGAACACACCTGAAGTTTGGTTGAAATTGCTTCATAAAGCAAAAAAGTTTTCTTACACTCAGAAAACAAATCCTGTAAATTCAAAAAATACGCATATGATTCAAAAGAAATTCAAATATGATTTTGCTTCATATTTGTTTCCCTTTGAATCATTGTATAATCCCTTTATTTCATAGACTTTTTAATTCAAACGGGTTTCCCTTTGAACTAATAAGATACTCCTTTTGAAAGTCTATCTATAATCATACTTTAAATTAAAGTGATGCAGTTTCAATTTAATCAGGCCACAACCATAAATCGAAAGAATTTCCTTTTCATTTAAAAGAAAGGACTCTTTGTTTTAAAGGGATATAATTTTACTTAAAATTAAAGGATTCTTCTTATTGTTTATCCAAATGCATGAACTAAAAAGAATACTTTAAATTACACCAAAAGGAGTAATTTTCACAGCGAAACAACATATTACTCATAAATTTCATAAATTTTAATTTACGCTCTAAAATGCATAATAAATTACCTACCTACAGTGGGATTCGATCCCGCGACCCTATGATTTGAAGACTAACGCCCCAACCTACTACACCACACAGACTAGACGGGACGACCTTTGTAATTTATACCATACATCGATGGTTAAGCGCACAAATGTGTTGATTGCATTTTTCATGAAAATGAGTTAATTTCATTTTCTAATTCATCAATCCTATAGCTACTTTTCTGCACAAATGTTTTAAGTAGTTATCTATTAGAAACGCCACAAAGCTTAATGCACTTATGTGTTAATTTCATAGAAATGAAAATGAATTTGATGTGCATCAAATGTGTTAAGCGCACTTACAACAACTGTGCACTTAAGAAAATAGTCAATGTTTGTGCACACATGTGATAAGTGCACTTTCCGCATTTTGTGCATTATTTCAGGATGTGACTTGCAATGGAAGAAAGCGGCGTTTCGGTAGCTGTTAGCTAGCCGCTTATATTCAGCCGGGTATTCGTGAAGGCTGTTTAGTAAATTATATGCATGGGCTTTTTTGTATGAAATGTGCTTACATGGAGTAAAATAGAAAAGAGCGCCACAATTTATTTCTCTTAAAAAGAACAGTTATTGAACTATTTCACAGTGCTTGTGAACGGTATTATAACTAATTTAATAGGAATGCCTAGGAATAATACTGTTTTTTTTTTTGGCAGAATAACGGTTCTGTTTTTAAATAGGCATTTAATAAAGGGTACGAATTGCTTGAGATTAAAATTTAGCACTGCCGTTTACTAAAAATCCGTAAAACAAATACACTTAAAAGGGAACATTACGCTATCAGCTCTCGCAAGAAGAATTTTCTTGTTCTTGTTATCGACACTAGCGACACTTATCTTAGCGTCCGCCATATAGTGGACACATAGCGGAAAATATCGGAAACACAAAAGTTCTCCCTATGAGAAGGGATAGCAGAACATGCCACTTTTTTATTGCAGTGGTTGGTACCCTTCTTCTGATTCAGTCTGTTAGTAGCTGTAAAACTAACCCATACCTATTTATTAAGAGAAATAAAAAATAAGTAAGTCGGCGTCCAGTGCTATATATTTTGCTAAGCTGAGCTTCTAAAGGATGTCAATTGTACAGTGTACCAAGTTATGCCTGTCTAGGGAAGACAATAAGGGTTTTAGGTTTAACATTCGTAACGGATATAATAAGTATTGTGGGCTCCAAAGTGATCAGTAAGAACCTTGAAATTCAAAATGTTCATACAATGTAAAACGGATCCTATCGAGTAACGCTTGTGCCGTGTGCCATACCTAAATCGTAAAAATGGGCTAAAGGTAAGCACGTAAAAACAACGACTCAACCAAGTGAGCCACAGAGCTTGACTTGACTTCACTAAAAATAAAGGGAAAAATTAATGGTTTAGTGGAGTAAAACCTTGCCTTAGAGGCAACGTCATAGAATATAGATTATGAAGTTGCTCTCCCGTAAAAATAAGTCTGAAACGCTTTAATCTGACTATCCTGATCGGCCTGCCCGAAACATTCCACTTCCGATCTCGAATTTGTAGCACTCAAAACGGGGTTATTCATTCGCCCCTCTTCTTGATCGAACTGTGGCTGTGGATTCTGCGACTTATAATGGCGGCGCAAGTGAGCCCCATATTTTTTGGTAAGCGGTTGTTATGAAAATGTTTAACATGACCTTTACCTTTACCAATTCATAGACCGCTTTATAACCTAGCAGATGTCAGATTTAGTCAGTAGTCTTGACAAAACTCATAATTGATAAATTTTTAACATAGTAACAAGAAAACTGTTAATGTTAAACGTTGAACACTAAATTAAATTCATACTATACAAAAAAAAACATAAAACTGAAAATTCACATTAATTCTAAGCCTATTCATTGTCCGACTCTTTTTCATCTACATTATTACCACGACTGCCTTCTGGAAATCTTTTGCTGCATGAGTCACATACGATTCAAAGATGTGAACGGGAAAGAACGCTGTAAACACATATGACTCATAGACAGTGAACGTTTTAAAAAATTTTCTTTTCAAAACATGGTCTGAGAGATTTAGCCGTCATTATCTCCCATCAGACTTTCGAAAATTTACACACATTATGAGACATATGTCACTCATAGACGTGAACGGAAGGAACGGAGTTGACACATGTGTCTCAAAAATAGTGAACATATTAATAATAATTCATAGAATGATTATAGTGTCTTTCTGAACTTCTAAAATCAGTTTCAATCAGAGAATTCAGAAACTTATGAATTGCGCATTTTCTTATTTTTGCTCTCCTGTAAAATTTACTTTTTGCAATTAACAAATTTGTGCTCTTAACCATCGTGTGACATCGCTCTACCACTTACTGCCGACCGACTGCGAATGTAAACTAAAACGAGACTGAGGCTAATTTCGGGCGCGGCCGAAATTTGAATACCCGTCACATTTGAATGAAACTTAAGCTCCTTTTGTGTTCAAAATTTCTACCGCAGCCCTAAATGACGTGTTGCGATTCCATCTGTTCCTGGATACGTCGGGGTTAATTCAGGAACACACTTGGATGTATTTTGGTTAAGATTCAAAAAGAAAAAAGTTGTTCTTACAAGAACCTAATATTTGGGAGTTGGTTTGTATGACAGCCCTATAATGTAATGTTCCGATTCCATCCATTCCTAAATATCTTCTGAGGCTTTACTAGCCTAAGGTGACCAGATTCCCGAAGGCCCAATGCAGTACACATTCCGGAATTCGGTTTTCAGGCAAAGCCTCAATCGTACTATTTTATTATTTGTTATCATTCGCTTAATGTTATCAAAACAGCAAGGTCCCGATGTGATCGCATTAAGCGGCGTCAACTGTATGTCACGAGGCTACCATCATGATGGATGCCATAAAACGACCACATATTCTCCATCCTTTCATAAGTGATATCTTCCTAAACGGAATAGAGCAAGAATAGTAGCCTTTATTCTGGGAAATGTGTGGTGAACCTTGAGAAAGCAAGGTTCCAGGGACGTAGCCAGGGGAGGGGTCCAGGAGTCCATAACTTCAAAAAATTTCGTAAGACCTCATAGAGGCTACACAATTTTAAATAAAATATTTCCCTGTAAGAATGAAGTAATTTTTTTTGAGCTGTGCGAAGGGAAGGCAAAAGCAGCACGACGCGGGCTCCGAATTCTCGATCGTACTTTCCATAGTTGCTGCTTCGTGCATATACCATGGCCCACGAGCCCTTCTATAATAATTGTACAGGAAAGAAGCCTTTGGCGTTGTAGACGTGGCACTGTTTGCTTCCGATGATAGCGGAGCAATTAAGTAATCGTGTGTGCTATCGTGCTCGTCCAGCCTCGTCAAGCCATAAAATTGAATTCGATACAGGAACAGTGGGACAGGAGGCATATTATTCATTGGGGCAACGCCGACAGGTGTCTACAATTAGCAACATGATTCTAAAAATGTCATAACTTCTGAAGCCCAGCTAAATCCTGGCTACGTCCTTGCAAGGTTCTGTTGGTACTAAACAGGACCCAGAAAAGATCTCTCAACTTCTAAATGTTTTCATTGACAAAACATCATCAGCATGTGAAGTGCAAATGTATGTTCTAACACGCAAAGTTATAACAGGCATGGAAGAAGTGTAGCCAGGATCTCGTTTAAAAGGGGCAAACCCAACAATTGTTCAACACAATGAACCCGGATTTTTTTTAGGGTTAGGAATAGGTATTTAATTCAAATGTACGACAAAGATTAGGACTTTTTGTCAGTTTAAATTGTCGGTTTTTTTAAAACCATATTTCAAGAAAGGACAATTTAAAATCCAATTTGTTTCAATACGGATTCGATTTCCGCTTTCTAGACAGTCGATACTTAGTGATTTTTCAACTTTTGAATTTCAGTGTTCGAAACTGCAGTCTCAGCAGCATTGTAGTGATGATGATGGCCCTTTCCCTATCTATGACTATCCGTGACCCTGAGACAAAAATCATGAAGCTGTTTATTTGAAGTACGAAAATTACACATCCTTGTACCTATACCTATTTAAAAGTTTCGTTTTGCTTATTACAATAGGTAAACTAATACCTCATTGCGCAGACAATTCTTAAGCGGATGGCGACCCTCTGGGGATTTATCGCTACTTTATTGGATTTAGTCGAAATATAGGGGAAATCCTTGCAGAGTCCTTTAGTTTGCATTTTCGTTTCCCTAAAGAGGTTGATAGGGGAATCGGATGGAGTACAGTAATTTTTCCATCGTTTTGTGGAAAATTCAAATCGCATCTTTACATGGCTGTTACTTCTGAACCTTGGCACCTATAGATGCTTGAAATTTTTACCTAATACGGGCAGTGCGGTCCTCTATACATGGCTGTTAAATTTCAAAATTTTCCCTTCCAAAATTTCCGAATTAGGGACAATTTTCGATTGATACGATTGAAATCCCGAACGCAGATAGGTGGGAACTTGAATTTTGGAGACAATGTGAGCGGTGAGCGCCAAGTATAGCTCTACAGCTACAAGTGTGAGGTAGAGCCTTGAAATTTTCACAAGTCTGTCAATTTTCAAATTTATTGGACAAATTTTATACAGTTTTCGATTAGAAAAGACGAAAGTGCGATTTGGGCAGCTGTAACTGTCGAACGCAGATAGGGGGACCCTAAAATATGGAGAAATGAAAGTAAATGTAGTCCCTGTAGGTTGTGGAGCTACCTGGCGCTTACATTTAGGTACATTAAATTTCAGAACGATTGACCAAAGAGTTCCGAAATTATCGAAAATGAACGTTTGCCACATGAAAGTGAGATTACCGTGCTAATAACACCTAACAGACTGACTACAGGCCTCACCGAGGAAGTTATTATGCATTCATTTAGGTTTCTTTGGTGTGGCGTTGGGAATGCTGTTCATTTACTAATGCTGTACGATAAGTCAAAATGCTGTACGTCTGATAAGCTTATACTAGCCACACATTGGGGTGAAGTTTGGTTAAGATTGATTCACAAGGAAAAAAGTTGTTCCTGCAAGAACCTAATTTCCAGCGATTGGCTTGTATGACAGCCCTATGACGTAGTGTATTTTTTGAGGCTTTACTAGGAACACATTTGGATGAAGTTTGGTTACGGTCGGCTCAACAAGGAAAAATTTTTTCTTAGAAGAATTTAATTTTCAATGGTTCGTTTGTATGGCAGCCCTATGACGTAATGTTCCAATTCCATTCGTTCCTATATATGTTTTGGGGCTTTCCTAGAAACACACTTGGGTGAAGTTTGGTTAAGATTGGTACATAAAGAAAAAAGTTTTTCTTAGAAAAACCTAATTTTCAGGGGCAGCCCCATGACCCCATGGTCCGATTCCATTCGTTCCGACATATATACAGCGTACACTAAAAAGAAACTTGTGTACAAATTTTCAGCCCGATAGCTTCAAAACTGAGGGACTAGTTTGCGTTGCAACAGACGGACAGACAGACAGACAGACAGACAGACAGACAGACAGACGGACATGGCTGAATCGATTTCTCTCGTCACGCTGATCAATAATATATATACTTTATATAGTCGGAGGTGCTTCCTTCTGTGCGTTGCAAACTTCATGACAAAGTTAATATACCCTTTCACATAGTGACGGGTATAAAAAAATGACAATTTTCTATGGAAAATTTGGATTTAAAGGATTTCCCGTTAATTTAAAAAGAATGAATTTGAATTAAAGCGATATCTATTTGAAAGGAAAGGATTATATTTAATAGGAATGTAACTCGATTTCAAAGTGATATCGATTGAATTTTAAGGGACGTTATTTTTCTCGGTGCAGAAGAACCAAATTTTAAGGATGGGTCTGTATGACAGCCATATGATGTAGTGTTCCGATTTCATCCGTTCCTAGATATGTTTTGGGGCTTTACTAGGAACACATTTGGGTAAAGTATGGTTTAGGTCGGATTCAAAAGAAGAAAGTTTTTCTTAGAAGAACTTATGATTCTGGGGTGGTTTGTATGGCAGCCCGATTCCATTCGTTTTTAGATATGTTATCGGGCATTACTAGGAACAGACTTCGATGAAGCTTGGTTAACATCGGTTCAGAAAGAAAAAAGTGTTTCTTAGAAGAACCTAATTTTCAGAGGTTGGCTTATATGACAGCCCTATGACATACTGTTCCGATTTCATCCGTTCCTAGACATGTTTTGAGACTTTACTAGGAACATACTTGGGTGAAGTTTGGCTAAGATTGGTACATAAAGAAAAAAGTTTTTCTTATAAGAACCTATTTGCCAGCGGTTGGTTTCTATGGCAGCCTCATGACGCCATGTTCCGATTCCATTCGTTCCGACATATATACAGCGTACACTAAAAAAAAACTTGCATACAAAATTTCAGCCCGATAGCTTTAAAACTGAGGGACTAGTTTGCATTGAACCAGACGGACAGACAGACAGACGGACATCGCTCAATCGATTTCTCTCGTCACACTGATCAATAATATAATACTT
The DNA here is from genome assembly GCA_949715475.1 of Microchrysa polita. Lineage (NCBI taxonomy): Eukaryota > Metazoa > Arthropoda > Insecta > Diptera > Stratiomyidae > Microchrysa > Microchrysa polita. The sequence goes on from OX454422.1 coordinate 6,032,298, forward strand.
TATATAGTCGGAGGTGCTTCCTTCTGTGCGTTGCAAACTTCATGACAAAGTTAATACAGGTATCCCTCGACTTTGGACGCTTCGACTTAGGACATTTCGACTTACAACGCATGAGCAATTTAGACCACGACTCGATTTACAACAATTTTTGTTTCGACTTACAACGCGATTTGAAAAAAAAAAGATTCGCGTAGAAACACGTGCAAGTATTAAGACATATTGTTTTTTTGTTTTTACTCAGTTTCTTTCCTGGTGCATAAAGCTTCTAATTTATTTTTTGAGCTGATATTTGAGGAAGGAATTTGGTTTTGGTATAGGCAATTAGCTGTTTCGTTAAAGACCTTTTAAAGAAGTCAATTTCAATGCTAGTGTAAAAGATTAGGTCAAAAAAATCAGCGGCGGTGGCAAACAGTTCCTGATCAATCATTAAGAATTAAACATTTTTGAAACGCTGAACACCGTATGCACCGTATGGAAAATGGAGCATACACTCCCAATCAATAGGATAGTTCCACTTGAAAAATGGCTGTATCTCGGTAAGTGATAACGGTATTTTCTTCAAACTTGGTGACAATATTTACAGTAGCCTGCCTGTTCTTTGAATAACAGGATGTCTCAAATCCGGAGTCCCGTTAGGATTTTCTTACGAGAATTCTTAAAAACAGTACAAATGGTGAAGTCAATAGGATAGTTCCAGTGGAAATAAAACATCAAATAACGGTAAGAAAGGATAATTTTACTTTGGAAAATGAAGCTGGTAATAAGAAGAACTTTATTTATTTATGCTGCCTGATTTTTTTTTCGCCAGCTGGGGCTTAATTTTTTACAATGGTGTTGACTGTTACCTTAAGCTCGAACTAAACTGCTAATTGCACAATTTTGCGTCATTATGTTAAGCCTTGGTGTTGAGAATGAGAATTTTTTCTTGAAATATAAATACGTATATCACCCAAACAAATATTAAGAAGTTTTATATACCAGTATTTTCTAAATTAAATTGTTAAAAATTGACCCGAAGTCTTCGCCAGTTCACAATAAGAGAGCCCAAGAAGGGATATGAAAAATATTACACAAATTAGTTAATGTTTATGTGTAGGTACATGCATATTTATTTTGAATACTCCCTTTTCTTATAAAACTGTATCACTAACTAAAAAGTGCCGACTTTTGAGTTTTGACCATGTTCTTGCCAACATGCAATATGGTTATTCGACTTACAACATTTTCGACTTAGGACGCATCTTCCTAGAACCAATTAGCGACCTAAGTCGAGGTTTGCCTGTATACCCTTTCACGTGACGGGTATAAAAACGACACATGTTACACTAACTATAGTTTACCGACTTTTTTTTTATTTTCTCTCAAATAATTAGTAGTTAAGGTTATTTGTAAGAACTTTGTTAAAATAATAAATAAATTCAATCGCACACTTCCACCGTTTTTCATACTTTAAAATTATGCGAAATTTGTTTTTGCTCTACTGTAAAAATTGATGATTTTGAGTTGTGTCACTATTCATGCCGACAGGCGATGTACTGCATGCTACAATCAGCATCAGGATACGTTGTTTTTCCAATAGCGCCGTCCGGCAGAATTGAGTTATTTTCTTAAGGGCGATTTATACTATCCGACGGATAGTTAAAACGAAAGCATTTTTAATTTTATTTTTTTCTAATCTCGGCATATATTAAGAGCCATGTAGTCGCGAAATACGAGCTCGGGATGAAATACTCGTGTTACAGGTTAGGAATCCTTTGATTGTTACACCCAAAGGATCCTCAAGACATCCTATAGAAATGGACACTGAAGAATATTCTAGGGTTATTTAAGGGTTAACTAACCGAACTATCCGCCAACAGAGTATGCCATTCGGATTTAATGCTTCTTGCAGCATTTTGGGTGAAGGAAACGACCGGCCCCAATATTTGAATGTGGAATCACATTACAATTTGAGTTCAGTGTGTGATTGAGCGCCCTTGAATGCATCTAACTAGAATAAATTAGATAGAGAAAATAACGATTTTTTCTAAGTATACTCCTTGAATTATTTCCAAATTGCATCTATCACAGATTTGAAAACAAATGAAAGTTTCAAAAATTTACGCCCCTCAAAATCTGCCGCCCTGGGCAATTGGCCAGGTTGCCCATATGGGAAATCCGGCCCTGCCCTCAGAATATTGGAACACACTTAATATCGGCTAACCTCGTGCATTCGCACGACAAAAAAAAAAGTACCTGCCAATTTCTGAAAGTTTTTCTCCCGACTTACAATATAATAGTATTCTGAAATTAGCCGGCTTTGGAATTCTTTCTGTATGCGCATGAGCATACCGTCGAAAAAAAAAATTATTTAAATAACCTGAAAGTTCGGCGAGCCCAAAAAAAAGGAAATGTAGAAAAAAACGCGATATGATCGGGTCATGATGGATTTCATTTCATTTATAATATTTTTCTCTATATCCATACAAAAACATACACACAAAAAAAAACGTAAAAAAAATTGTTCTTTTTTGTTGTTGTGTCTTTGATGGCTTTCCTTAAATTTCTTTTAATTCGTCTTGTGCTATAAGCAAGTGGCCGCGACGGCGGCTGCCGGTCAATTGTTGTTGGAGCGCTCTGTGTGCTCTGTGTCCGAGGCCGGGCGGTTTGTCTTTTTTTTTTTCGTTGTTGTTGTTGCTGTTGAATTTAGTTTGAATGTGCGCACAAAGGTACAAATCAATACGTACACACGCTCATTTCTATACGAAATCTCCAAAAACACAACACAGACCTTAGCCTAGCCATACTTATGGCTTTGGCTCGCTTAGACTACGCATGGGTCTGGTTCGGGGATCTCGTGCGCCCGCAACTACTTTTAATTCTTTCAATAACATTTTTTTCCTTATATTTCATTTTCTCCAATATAATAATAAAAATATCTTTGGGTTCATTTCAGTTTGGTTTTTGGTACTTAGTTGTCGGTTTTTGTCTTCTTTTTTGTTGTTGTTGCCTTTTGCTTTTTATTCAGACCTCTGCGCTAGCAAATGAACCACATGAAATTCCTCTGATCCATTTTGTTGGATGTTATGTGTTATTTCAAATTTCAATTCAGAGCAATCGGTTTTTGCGGTTTTGTACATTTATACTCTTCTTGTACTCGCGTGTCGTGTCGTTTTGGTGGACTTGAATGCTGGAATTGTTGTATGAGCGGATACACGTGAAGGCGACCTCGGTCTTAGGGATGGAGACAGCGCGGCGAGGTGGTGGTATAACCATGTTCTATGGTCATTTTTGGAATTCTTTGATATTGTATCTTCCAATTTGGTCTAAAAATTAAGGCATTCATGTTGTATGGATGTTTGGTTGGTGTTTTTTTTTTAGGCCAATAGAGTCATTTAGTTTGAGATGAAAGAGACGATTGTAAAAGATATTTTCTAAGGTGACCAGATATTTGAGTGATCAATGCTGCACAAAACAAGTGACCCTTTATAAGCAAGGTGGGGAGTTGATGATTCTATTTACGGTACGGTAATTTCATTATTTACACTTTGTACTGGCACTTAGGTTTCCATACAAAAGGAGCTTACTGTGAAAATCTACGTTGGTCTGTGCAGATTACTACAGAATTTTTCATTAACTCTCAACTTCCAAGTAAACTAAGTTTGCGATTTTAGAGAAAGTTTTATTATCTACTCAGATGGGCAGTATTTTTACAGAAACTGTAATACAACCCAGAAATCTCTCTCTGATTGCTGTTTACTTATTTTGAGTCATCAATGCGTACAATAATTTAGTCCTATTTTGAAACCTCTCCCGAATCAATTTCCCATTTACTTTCTTTCCGCATTATTGTTTTTACTTATAATGAAAAAACATGTCAGATATATCAGTTAAATTATTGGTAATGATGAGGACTAAGAAAATTTCGAAGAACCAACCTCCTTATCTTTTATACTCACCGAATTTGTTATAATTCCTTTTCTATTAACATAAGCAATTAGAAAAAAAAGTTACCTAAGGTATTTTTTCTTATTTTAGAATCCGTTGGATCGCAGGATTTGAAAATAAATTAAAAATAAATAAAGTCGTAACATTTTTGGGGCTTAAATGATATTCTTTGACCCGGGCTCCCATCAAAAACCTTAAACCGACTCTGCTTAAGCTGGTGGTGGCTTTCTAGGCACGGTTTCCATGTAGCTAAGGAGAGGAGTCCGAGGAGAACCTCCAGAGTGGTGGAAGAGCGGCTTATCCTGGTTGCGATATTTCTCGAGGAGAGTATCCATTCCTCCATGATTACATAAGTGATGTCATGCCGGTCCCCTAAGCGCCTAATCAAATTTTAACGGATTTGAACAGAGGGAATCAGATGAAGTACAGTGGCTGATTTTCTATCGTTTTGTGATAGAAAAAATAAACAAAAATCCCATCTTTCGACAGCTATAGACAGCCTTAGAACCTTGGTAGCAAAAGCCTTGAGCCTTGTTCCCTAAATATGGACAGTGCAATACTCTACAAGTCTGCAAAACTTAAAAATTTCGCTCAAGAATTTCCAAGTTACGAACAATTTTCGATTAGATAACACAAACGTGCGATCTGGGCAGCTTGAGAGGTACGATTTTCAAACTTGGAGGAAATGTGCGCCAAAGACGTTTATAAGTATCCCAAATTTTCGAAATTCTGGTCGGATTCCGAGTTATCGAAAATGAACGATTGGCAAACATGAAAGTGTTATTATCCCTCTGAGTAATATAGATCGTCCATGGGTCAAACATTGCACCTTAAATCGCAACTTCTGAACCGTGCGATAGCTAGAGCCTTGAAATTTTCACCAAATGTGGCTAGTTGTAGTGCTCTACAAATTTTCTAAATTTCAAAATGTTTCGTTCACTAATTTTCGAGCGATGGACAATTATTTTAATTAGAAAACTCAAAATTGCATGTAATTTGGAGGTAATGTGAGCGCCAAATAGCTTTGCAAGTGTGCCAAATTTAAGAAAGATGGGGATGGGTTCCCGAGATATCGAAATGAACTTATTATGTAGGTAGTGAATTGGGTTTCATTGAGTTGGTTGGATAATGCTTGTACATTTCCCAATGCTGTACGACAGGTCAAAATGCTGTACTGTACAATGCTGTTCGTCTGGTCAGCTTATAGTTAGCTTCTTTCGAATGACATTTAAAAACTAGCGTCTTAGGATTTGGAAAGTTGCAAATCTTACGTGTTAACGTGAAAAAAAAGTGGTCCTAAGAGAAAGTCAAAGTAAACGTTTTCACAATTTTTATACGAGCTTTATTTAGTAAACAAGATTTTTTTTTATATATAAAAAAAAAGAAAAAGCAAAATTATAAACAATATACGAACTTAAAATTACAAGTACTGTTCCGAAGTGTCCTCCTCCATATCGGACACAAATTGGGCCCCTTTAACCTACATAAGAGACCACCGTCCATTTGCCATAAAATTTCTGATAGTAGAGCTAATGGGATATAATCTACGAAGTTGGGCCCGACTTCAGTTTCCAGATTATGTCGAAACGCGGATGAATTTAGTCGTTTCGTAAGATTAATCTCTGGGAGTGTAGCTGATCTCCGAGAACACCTAAACAAACTGTTATAGCTTTGACTATGGCGAGGCCATGTACAGGGTAACAAGTGGGAACCTGATGGGTTTTAAGACATCATAAAAGATCGAGAATTCATGCCACAAAAATTGTTTTATCGCTAGAACGCTTAGCATAATACATATTTAGATCTTAGACATGTTTCCCATGTGGAAAATTTCACTTTTGTAGATTGATTTTTGCATCAGATCAACTTCAATTGGGTACCGACTGACTACCTGGTAGGATAATGGAGAGGAATTAGCATTTCGTGCCTTTGTTGAAAGCGTTTCAGTTGTTAAGATGGGGGAATGGACGATTGATCACCGTTCCTTCAATATTTATCGGAATGCAACTTGCCCTTCGCACACCACACCATTGCATTGCGAGAAAAAAAAACTTTCAAAAATATTTCAGCAAGATTTGTCCACGCCCCAGTCGATCCTCCAATTAAATCAGCACTGACTCTATATTTGAAATCACGCAGTTGCGAAAATAAGCAACACACGATGAAACGACTACTCTTCTGTGAAGAGACCGTACGAATTAAGTTGGTCTGCTGTGAAAAGCGGAAGGAAGCTGCCGACAACGACGCCAGTTTTCTTATAAAAACGGCATAATATATTTTTTACAAGGACTGCGTCTAAAATTCTTTATTGTGCTGAGTGTTTTAGTGCAAATAAAATATGGTGGTATGAATTTAGGATTTCTTACGACGTTTTGAAAACCATTAGTTTCGCGCTTTTCACTCTGCAGAAACTAAAGCAAAATTCGCTGCATCGGGAGTTGAAAGAATTTGTTAAAAACGCAACCACGCTACGGTTACATGGACGTCATCCGTAAAAATTTATTTCCAGAATTAGGTTGATAATCTCCGGTCCTTTTCGTTTACATGTTCCACAAAGACAGACTAAGGAACAGAAACGCAAAATGGCAGTTTAGTGCAGTCATATAAGCATTTCAAATAGAAAAAAATAGAGTAAGGTTAATTCTTGTGGTTTTTAAATCAGTGGGCTCCCAGAAATCTAAAACTAATTTTGCTAAAAAAAATTTTGATCGGAAAAGTCCCAAAAAGGACAAAAAAGGATACTCTTTAATCCTTGACCGGAGGTCGGCATGTGGGGTATCAAATCAAAGGGGACGTCAAGTACATTACATATCCGGTGTTTGTTCCATGTTTCAAGGACCCTTAACGGAATAAATCGAGATTAAATGGAGAATTATTGTGTTTCCCGTGTATCTTTCCGAAGCCCTAATTACGAGAGTAATTCAAATTGTCACTATACGTTTCTCACTTTTCCGAATTTATAATATCTAAAGATTCTACCATTAAATTTGCTAAGAAAAAAATTATTGGAAAGCTCTCAAAAAGGACACTAATTACAAACCTTGATCAAACGTGGGCCTTCGGGGTGTCATATCAAAGAGGACGTCGAGTACATTCCACCTGGCGTTTATTACTTGTTTCAAGGACCCTCACAGGAGAAAATTGGGATCCAATGGAAAATTCTCATGTTTCTCGTATTGTATGTATCTTTCCAAAGCCGTAATTTTTCGTTTTAGCCCGAATTTTTCCAGTTAGTGTCCTTTAAACAGGAAACAAACACCGGATATGCAATGCACTCGACGTCCTCTTTGACATGACACCCCGCATGCTCACTTTCAATCAAGGTTTGTAATTAGTGTCCTTTAATGTCCTTTTTCAGAGCTTTCCGATAATTTTTTTCTTAGCAAATTTAATTGTAGAATCTTAACCTATCATAGATTCGGAAAAGTGAGAAACGTAGTGACAACTTGGACTATTCTCGTAGTTATGGCTTTGGAAAGATACACGGAAATCACAATAATTTTCGATTTAATCTCGATTTATTCCGTTGAGAGTCCTTGAAACAGGAAACAATGTAATGTAATGTACTCGACGTCCCCTTTGCTTTGATACCCTACATGCTGACCTCCGGCCAAGGATTAAAGAGTATCCTTTTTGGGACCTTTCCGATCAAATTTTTTTTTAGCAAAATGAGTTTTAGATTCCTGGGAGCTCGCTGATTCGAAAACCACAAAAAATAGCCTTACTCTATTTTTTCTATTTGGAGGCCTGAAATAGGATATTTTGACTGCACTAGTTAGGGAATCAGAACGGTAAATATGTTGCGGAACATACGCAACTGTTTTGTTTCGTAACCCATTGTAAGCAGCTCTCCTTGAAGGCACGTTGAAGACCCTATTTAGGGCATGCACAGGCCTAAGGTTGATGACCAAGTGATTGTCAAAGAAGTGAGGACATTAAATGAAATTCTCCTCTGATCAAACTACACTGAAACAAGCGTTTGAACTTGACAGAAAATCCACACTTATTGCTGACAAATTTTTAAGGAACGCAAATATTGCAGAGGCCATGTGCCTACACCGCAGGTCGAGCAACGCGAAACCATGGAGCGGTATAAAGAACGAGGCAAGGAAGAAGAAAGCAAATATTGCAGAGGCATTTGTGTTGCTGGTTATCCTTCTTCCTGTCCTGCCTTTTCACTAGCATTGTCCTCTCAAACGACGATTGTTGGTGGATTTGTCCGGCTTTTTACGTTAAAAAATATACTATATGACTAATGGTCGTATCCGTCCTGCTGCTTTTTCGACCTTATCCTGCCGTCCTGCCAACACGCCTAATGCAATTGCTTTTTGTCCTGTTTTGGGAATTGAGGTTTAAATTTCAGAAAATAAGCAAGTTGTAAAAGCCACACCAAAAACTCGTACAACAACTACAAAAGTGACTCCACTCGTTCGCGTTTATTTTCTTGTCAAAATTTGAGTTAGATGATTCAAAACAAATAAAGTTCCTAGATGACGCCTACTGCTTAACACAGTGGTACTTAAGTTAAGAACAAAAGAGCTGTGCTTTTACACTAGATAGCCCTGATGAGAAGAACCCCATCTAGGAACATTGATACGAAAGGACAAGCTGGAAATGTGATAGTAGGGATTTCGAAAAGAGCGACCTAGAATAGTTATTACAAGTGATTGTAAAAGAAGTGCTATCATTTGAGTCATATAAGCGATAATAATTTCTAGGCAGCGCCCGCTCTAAGGGGGGGGGCAAGCCGGGCGGTCGCCCAGGCGCCAAATTTTGGGGGGTGGCTTTTTGGCTAGCACTCGAATGAAGAAAATATTTAATATCAATTTTTATTCAATGGAAAGTAAACCATAGACAGATGAAATGATTAGAGGCGAAAAAATTCCGCAAGGCAGGAAACAAATTGACACCCACAAAATAAAGGGCAAGGCAATGTCAGTGGCGTAACGTTTCTAAAATATATTGTGTTCGAAATCGAAATGGAGGCCAGACAGTATAATTTTAAATAAGCCAAAATTATTGAAACCCTTTTTTTGACCTTTTGACCTAATTAAAAATTCAGGATTAACTATAATAAATTTTCCAACATTTTTAAAGCATGATCGGCTCGTTTGTAGGTCCGGTTAATGCGATCAACCTGTAAGGGCGATTATCGATTGAGGTACCTACTTGATGAACCTTTAATCCTTAATTCTTAACATTAACAAAATACGCTTCATACTCGTATTGCAAAAGATCCGTTTCAGCCATGCATCACAATGACAAATGTTATAATTTCATGAGACTTAAACGAATCGCGTTGTTAACTGCTAGAGCAGATATTCCCTTTTTGGCGAGTTTGCAATAGAGTGGCTTTGCTAAGGGAAATTCTAGGGATGGAAAGGAAAGTTTGAACTATCCAAGATTTTGAATTGTTCAAGTTCGAACTATTATCAAAGTGAACCCTTGAACTTTTTAAATAAATATGTAACTCACCAGATATGCTTGCGTTGCTACCTTTCGAAGCCGATCAAAATGTATACTAATTCGTAGTTAGTTTATTTTGGAAATAAATAACCATGCAATTCTATTGGTGACCTTACAACGAAACTGAAGAAACGCATGCCTTAGGGCTGATTTTTAGGCAAACAGGACGCTGATTTTTGCGGCTGCTGTTCAGGGGTACTCCTTACAATAAGTCTCTCTACTCCGCTTTTTTTGCTAAAAATCGCTACTCGCTCGACTAATTCACTCCGGGATTCTGTGTCGCTCCGAGTAAAAAGTTTTTAGCCATGTATGGCTTTTCATTAGAGAGATTTTTTTTTTGAGTGCGGATTTTTTTATTTAGTGAAATTTTAAATGTTTTATCATTGTCTATAGGAAAAAGGGCCGTGCAGTATTGGAACCCCTGGCGGCTGGGGCCCGTTTCCCACTGTACACATGAAACACCATATGTTACGCCACTGGGCAAAGTCCTTGCCTAGCTTTGAAAAACTCACGATTGATACGAGGCGCTGCATTTTGGAATCCTAAAATACTTTGTATAAGTTGCCTAAATTTTCCTAGAACCGGGTCTTTTCCCAAAAAGAAAAGTTGTAAAATTCCCTCAGTTATCCACTAATGAAGTTATTCTGTTGAATGACAGAGAAATAAATGAATCGCACTAAACACTCAGCACATAAAAGCATTTAAAAAAAACTATTCTGTGAGAAGTTCCATGGTTAAAGGCACCATTTTAACTACTTTTTTTCGATAACTTTCATCCACCTTGCACAGCAGTTAATTTTCAATTCGCCCGATATCTTGGCAAATGCATTGTTTCATCTAGCATTCTGAGGACAAATTTTGAGCTTCAACAAGATGAAGGCCACTGAACACAGTAACAGAGCCGCAATAACAGTTCTTCTTAATTTGTTCCCGGACCATGGGCGAAGCCAGGGGGGGCAGGGAGGGGCGGTCGCCTCCCCCTGGTCGATGAAGATGGTAAAAAATTCTTACATTTTCAAAAATTTTCTGCTGCTGGCGCAGCAGTTGCCTTTTCTGCCACTCCAAGTACTGCCGGAGAGGCCAAGATCGGGACAGTTTGCAGTCAGGAGGCACATACAAATAGATGACAGCGAGTGGCCTCTCGTAACTGACGGAGGCTGCGTACCAGCACGCACACACATTTCACTTGTGAGTGTGCTACTGTGGCTGCGTGGATCCCATTTCATTTCATGGCTTCTGAGCTGGAGTACATAATGGGTGAGGTTCTGAAACACACCGTTCCGCAACGGTTCGCGCAACGTTCCCTTTAATTTCAAATCAACAGGCCTTTACGGATCAGAAACTTCTCCTTACAAACAGATCCCCTAAGCGAGGCATAGCTTGATTGATTGACAGAAATTTACCATCTGCCGTCGAACCGTCCCTTTCCGCCCTCATTTATTTATTAAACTATTTATAATCAAAGTAAAATGTATCTGCATCTCGTTTAAAACTGGAAATTTTAATTTACGAGCAAAACGTATCAGCTGTGATGTGTCAATTGTCACATTTGCCACTTTCCGAGAGATGGCGATGGGAACACCAAGTCTGATCCGGATCTATGCGTTTACAGAACAAAACAGGGAACGGTTCCGAAAACGCGGTACGGTATGCGAACGTTGTGTTTCAGAGCCTTACCCAATTTCAACCTTTAGGTCCCTTCGGGAAGGTGGTGGAATTCAACTTATTTTCATCTGAAAGGGGACAAATGGTATGCTTTGTTAGGGACCTTGTAAAGAACGGATCTCATATTTCAGTGCCTTTCAAGCTATTTAATCAAAATTTATTTTCTAACTGAATGACACTAGCACTAAAATGTAGCCACTGTTACTACTTTGATAAATTTAGAAGAAATCTTATTAAAACCGTTATCCATATTTCAACCAATGAAGGATTTATAAATATTCCGACGATGCTACTTTGATAAGATGAAAGTGACAGACAAACTGATTTCGCAAGTGGAATATGCAGTTCGAGATTGAGATACAAAAATTGCACTGAAGGTAGACAAACTACGCTTTAAAAGGCAGATATTGGAGGCCAGTTGAATGCAATCAGAATGCAGAAGAAAACCATTCTCATCACCTTTTTAAAATTTGACTCTAAAATTAGCAAAAAAAAGAAATAACATGCGTGACAGTACACCAGTAAACTAGGGCCGCAGATGTGTGAGTGACATCCAATTTCCAAGATCTAAACTGCTGTTTTGTTGAGGTGTTAAGGTCAACAGCACGCCCAGCAATATTATTTATCCTCATATGTAAATGGATACTTGTTTACAATCTGAGCGACATCGTAGTCCGTTACTTAAGTCGTGAGTACCAAAAACACCATAAAATGAATTCGTTCACGGTGAGTCTGGAATCCATGACCCTGTGCACCAATCCAACCAAAAGCCAGTCTACTCTAAAATTTGCTAACAATATTTCTGCGACCGAAACTCTTAAGAAAATCAAGATGTTGAAAAAATGTTGGGCTTGCCCCCCCCCCCCTGACCGAAATCCTGGCTACGCCCATGTCCCGGACATATTATTGTCGGGATTGATTTAACTAGCTCTAACTTTATTCTCCAAGAATTCTCGAGTTGACACATTTATGAAAAAAAATACACAAATCCGTCCGTGAAAAGATACAATTAATTGAAGTTTATCTATACCAAAAATTAACGAACACTACTACAAACGAGCACCATTTTTTGGCACACAGTTTTCCAGAGCGGAGTTTTCTAAAACGTGTTAATTGTATTACTGGAAAAAATCTACTCGTTACTCTCTGTTACAACGACTAACTAGTGGCGTAGATCGCTTTTCAAAGGGGAGGGATCTGGGGTCGGGACTATTCTCTCCGGCATTGGTTTATGGGGGCATAAATGGGCGCTAATATCCGATTTATGCCCCTTATCTATGCCACTGCGACCAAGAGCTGCCAAAATCACTCGATTCTATCAAATCTACTATAAATATGTCTGGCATAGCACTAAAGGGGCGGCAAATTGTCCTCTTGCCCGGGGCGGCGTAGACGCTAGAGCGGGCGCTGTCTCTAGGTAATACAGGATGGTACAAGATTTTACAAACGTCGCAAAAAATTTGAATTTCATTCTCCACAAATTCGTTTGATTCCAAACCAATCAGGACAGTTTTGAAATTTACATTACAACCTTTTTAAAAATTCTATGCCGAGGAATTTTCATCACTTAACTTTAGAATTCGTTTTTGGAAGTTGCCCTAAAGATTTTCCAGAACATCCACTTCAATTTCCATTTAACATTAAATTTCTTGGTTAAAAGAGTTTTAGCTTCTAAGATAGATCAGCGGACGATGGAGCACCTTGTTTATACATAAAATGATGCGTTAAGGCGTAATAAGCTTGCTTACATGGAGAGTTTCGCCGTTCCTTCAATATTCATCGGAATGCGTATGTCCCTTGGCGTAAGGCCTTATTCCATTGACTGAAAAAAGTTCGAACAAAGTGGTTTCGAAAAAATGTGACCACAGTACAGAATGCGATAGCTTCAATACCAGATTGCTTCTAAATAGGGTCACAACATAAATTTTCGATATCCCAATCGGTCCCTCGACTTTAATTTCTTCGGGTTCTGGAAATTACGCATTTTTTTCAATAAACCACCAATGCGTTGAAACAACTGAATCCACTCGCGAAGATACGGGGCAAATTTAAGTTGATCTGCTGCGGAAAGTGAAAGAAAATTACCGAAAACCACTCTAAAGATTAGTGACGAAAACGAACACCATTTTGTCGAATGTTTTTTTAAATGGTCTGCTTTAATTTCCGCACTGTCCTGAGTGTTTTAGTGACAGAAAAAAATTTACAGCATTAATGTTTACGACCTTTTTGAAATTCTTAGATCCCCGTCTGCCACCCTGTATAATTGAAAATTCGAAAGATACAGCGTTTTTGTCTTTCTTGTTGTCCTTCTTTCCATCCTGATTTTTTAGTAGACTTGTCCTGCCAAACACCGATTTTTAGAACATTTGTCCCGCTTTTTCATACAATAATTATACGAGCATTATATATGACTGTCAGCACATTCTTCTCAAACAGCCTTTTCAGATAGTAAAAAAAGTAATAGTCTAATTCTTTTCAATTCGTCCTGAATGTATATTCACACTGATATCCTCCGGCAATCCTTTTTGCTTGTTGCCTTAGCTCTAGCCAGTTATACAAGGTGTAGATGTTTAGTAATAAAAACAAACCGCCCAGTAGTTAAGAGCGTGCTTCTCAAATCGATACCTATTCTGTTTTTCGTAATATTACATAGCCTATATGGGTCACATGTTCTTATTGTAACCCCATGTAGTTACACTAAACTAACCTACACCGGAGTACAAAAAAACAAGCCTAATATTTAGGACCATCGTGTAGCTTGAAGTAGAAAGGTAAGAGTCTGCGTTACTCCTAAAACCAGTCGCAGGTCTGTGTTACTCCTAAAACAGTCGCAGCTGAACGACACAAGAACTGTGATTCATCATGAAGAGACAGACAACTTCGGACAGCTAAATTAGGATCGCTTTGTAAACATTGCAAGGGTTGATCGGAAGAATGTCAACTAAATATATGAGTTCCCCTCGTTCGGTAGGACTGACAATTTCTGGTCTTTGAGTTCTCATGGTGTGTTTTAGAGTATCTTAGTATTTTACTTAACCTTAGTTACTCCCTGGCTTCCCGTTCTTTCAGCATAAGTGACATACATTTTTCTGGTGCCCGTTTGTTCGTTTTCTTAAACGCTTCAAGAAACACCTATTTTGTCTCGGCATTACTCATAGTCCCTGGCCTGCATTAATTTGCTTGTACTTACTCGTATCGTACATGAAATTTTTTAAAGAATGGATTTTGTAATAATGGAGCTACCTCCCTGACAGACTCAGGTAGCTGAAGAGTAGAGTCTATCGGGTGGACGAAACTAGGTTGAAAAGCGTTGCCATGAATGGTGAACAATTTTTGATAGAATCATTGTGGACTCAACATTTTTGAGTAAACAATGTTGAGTCCACAATTAACCTTCAGTTAATTCTAAACAAATTACAGTTCGGTTTTTCATAAATTTAAGTGTCTGGACAAATCCTAAGCTCATATAATGAATGACTTTTTTTTCAGCCAATCGCAATCCAAACATATTCCTTTGGATACCTGAAGGTCCCTACGGGTACCTAAGGATACCTGGAGAAAATTTTAATCTAAATCAAATGACAATTCAATTTGAACACAAGTCATGTGTCATGGCTCTATGAAACACTTTGTTTTTTGTGATAATTTTCAACAAACTAAATTTTGCATTGTGGCATATTTATGTCTCTAGAATTCTAAAATTTCGTCTCTGTATCCAAGTACAAATATGTAAAACTAATTGGGTGGCTGCATATATCATCATTTTTCATGGCACTTAACATTTCCATGTGCATATGCACACACCACACATCTGTGCATCCTTTCAGCCCGGCTGCTGTAGAATCACCAATTCGCGCGCGCGCCCATGGTGAATCTCTTTCTTTGTCTCAAAACATCAATACAACAATATGCAGAGTCTGTTCTGGTGTGCTGTTGTTCATTAATGTTATTCTTCCTTCCAGAATCTTTTGCCGCGCATCATAGTATGAATTTAATTTTCTATTTAGATTTTTGCCCATCGTATATAGCCAGACAGACGCAGATATAGCTACAACACTCTCGCTCTGCTCTCCTAGTCAGGGTCTTAATTGGAAAAATGCATTTTTTCCTCGCATCATCTGCGATCGAAAAGTTGATGATGAATTTTTGTGTATAGAGTCCGCGCGAGTGGGTATAGGTAGGTAAGGTAAGGTACTATAGGTACTATAGGCACTACGGCATTGCGGTAGGTCGCGCAATTGAAGCCAGCACACAAACAATCCGAATGATTGGCGATTAACACGAAAAGATATAACAAGAATGGATAAAACAAAAATGTGTCTACACGAAATGAACAAAGACAGAATTATAGGACACTATACCACTGCAGGTTTTGCATTTCGGTTTCAGGCGATTAACATATTAGTGGCGGGCAGCATTCGCTCGATTCTTGGATATGCTAAATTCTTTCGTTTTTGGTCACATACATACATACAATCTGTCGGATCGCTATTGAGTTTTTGACTGCACTTTTGTAAGGAAGCCGATCAATCAAAATAGGGTACAAGCAGACTAAACCGTGATGTAAAATAAGAAGACTTGATGGCCTAAAGCATAGTGCTTTGGCTCATCGCATAGCTTTGAATGTTCAAATTCTTCCCCCGATCTCTCACAGCCTTTCGAATTATCCATTTTAATTTCGTCATTTTTTTCGGTATTTTCAGACACTCGCAATGGAAGGAGCTCTAGCTGAAACACAAAATCTAACCGCTACGGCAACATCGGTATCACCCTCATCTGTCGCTTCCATTCGATATGCAACGTCATCACCATCGCCGCCGCCGCCATCAGTGCCGCAACCGTCACGTATCGGTACGGTGCGACACAATAGTACCATCGTTTCGCCGCTTGTTCTCGTTTCAACCGCGGCGACGTCACCAACATCGGTCGCTGCAAGTATAACAACAAATTTTCCACAAATGGTTGTGATAGACAAACAAAAGCCTGATATAGTACAAAATGTGACGTCTGCCACGTCATCATCATCATCAGCATCATTAGCGTCACGGAATAAACGTAAAAACTTTAATCCACGATACAGTACGTCGATCAATGATGATGATGATGATGAGCATGTGCATGAGCGTGTGGTGAACGACGGGGAGATGAACGAGCTGAATCACAATGATAACGGTGTAAACGTTCCAGACGAAGATGAAGACAATAGTAGTGACCGTGTGAACACAGCCGTAACAAACAACACAACCGCCCGCGTTTCACCCCGTAGTTATAACAATAGCACAAACAGCATCAGTCGCAGCCATAGACCTAACCTTAGTAGAAATAATTCCGACGATAACGATACAACGTCAATTCCAATATCAACGTCCGCTAGTCAAATGAATTCCGCAAGTGGCGGAATATCGGCCATAACCACATCCATGCTGAAAAGTTGGCAAAACTTAGTCGATTTAAAAACGTCACAGCATCAGCATCAGCGTCACGACGATAATTCCAATCATCGATTCTTACTAGCAGCCAGTCAGTCGCAACAGCAGCAACGTCCTTTTTTTGCTCTCGATCTGGAAAGCAACCGACGTCGATTCGCCACTCAGGCTGCATCACAATCGAATACATCATCATCATCATTGCCACTATTGGATCGACAATTACGCAATGAGTTCACATGTAATGCATTCAATGCCGTTCAGGAGTTGCTTAACGTGTACGGTCTGTCGATATCACCGGGCGATATTGTTGATGCTTTTAAAAAGCAGCAGCAACAACAACAGCAGCAAAATCTAGTTCATCAGTCGCATCAGCTGCAATTGCCACGAGAATGGAATGTAATGCGAAAAGATGTCGGTGAGTATAGAGTGTGCATCACAATATGAATTTAAGCTCGAGCTTTTTCCTATCAAAATTTGTCATATGTCGTGGAAAATCGAAATAGGATATAAAGTAATTTCCCAACTTTTTGCACGAGCAGTACAATTTCTTAAGCTCGAGCTTTTTCCATTCTGAATGCACCCAGTAAGCTTGAAAATGAGAATAGGTATAAATCAAATTTCACACTATTTGCCAGTTCAGAAATTGCATCAATTTCAGACACTGAGGTGGTTTACTGATATACACATTACCAAAATTAAGCTCGAGCTTTTTCCTACTAAAACGCGGCATATGTAAGCACAAATTGAATGGATTGATTAAGCGTTTTACACACAATTTGCCCATGCATCTGAACTCATTACAATATTTAAGCTCGAGCTTTTGTCTGCCAAAACGTATCCGATATCCACAAAAATAGGTTTACATAATAGAGTACTGTCCGGACTTTTTGTATGTGCCAAAGCAGCGATAATTTTCGCATCCCTAAATTTTCAAAAAATCGTTAAAACACAATTCAAATCTATCAACGCATTTGTATTGATAAAAAACGAAATTATTATCCATTCATAACAAAACTGAAAAAAAATCGAAACACAAAAAATAGGACTCCTTTCAATATACATTTCCTTACGACTCAATCTCTGTCAATATTATGTCCTGCCGTGACCGACCATGATGCGACGACGGTCTTCTTTCGACACCTCTCCTTAACACCACAAACGGTCAAAACACACAATTCTCAGTCATTCGTGCATAAATCAACGTACAACGCAACGCACACATTCTCGGGACCGGGACCAAATTCTTTGAGTCATTTTTTTTTGTTTTTGCTATTTTCTCTTGTCCTTTATATTTTTCGGACCCTAACTTAGTCCCGAGCTGACTAGGCGCCAGGGCACGCAGAAACGCTAAAAGTTTACAGCTCAATTTGAATGGCATAATCAATCGGCGCCGAGATCGACGCGCATGTCCTTACTGTTGTACAGGAATAATAGTAAACCATTGATCCGTAACAAATGAATGGTTCACGCGCGCGTAAATAAGGCAAACAGAAAAAGAAATATCCATTGACCGCATTCGGATGCACTTCCGTTCGAGGATGACGACAAAACCCGGAGACGGCAATGACGATGCATCGGGTCATCTTGGTCATCTTTGTTTGTGCTTTGTATATCGTGTCGTGCCGTTCGGGCGCTCTCTTCCGCATATTTATGGCTACTTAGAGGACGAGGTGAGAATGATCCTTTTACGATTGTGTGTCCTTTTTTTTTGTTGATTGGATTCATGAGACAGGGTGAGGTGACGGTCATCTTTCTTCGTACGAATTACGAGGGACTTGAAAAGGACCAAAGGTCAACGACTCGCAATTGGTGAAAGGAAAAAGAGGATCTTTGCAATGTAATTAGATGGATAGGCAGCAAAGTAAGGATGTGATATGCAAAATCGAATCGTTTTAGGATAAGAACAACATGCGCAAGACGAAAAAGAGACTTGCCTGGGGGCCTATTTACGCTGCATACTCTACCATTCGTCGTCTTGACAATTTCTTTGCTTTTGGACATTTTCTTTCACTTGTTGCATTACTATCCTTATATTTGACACCACCGTGTCGTATCCTATGAAAGCTGACCACCTTTCTCCCCATCCTACGCAATTTGATCCTGGCGTCAACTTTTCTATAGCAGCGCATCTTCGCGAACCGTGCATCTTTAATTGACCCCAGAAATATTGTCCACACTCATATTTCCCCTCTCCGAAATTGTCGTGTCGAGTTCAAATCTAATCAGCGTCAATAAATTAAAATCCAACAATCATCATTAGTACACGCAGGATCCGACCCACCAGTCCGCATTATAGTGTATCAAATTTCCCAGGACCTATCTCATGCAGTGTGCAAATATCCTTACAAATCTCTCGAGAAAAAAAAATCGCAGGGCGCGAAATTTGACCTGATCTCTCTCTAAAAAAAAAACAGAATTGCCTTTTTCAACCAAAAAAAAAAACGAAATAAAATTTTTGAAGACCCCAATCGAGGTCCTACGTCCTTCAAAACCCCGCACACACAAAGAGCCAAAAAGGTCGTGCTCGTCTCATCTCATTAGGGTTAAGCGATGATATCTGTTTGGTTTATGGGGTCGTAAATATAGAGAAAGGTTCATCCGAAGGCGATCGATCGACCATACCCTGTATACCATATACCACCACGGCCAGCGCCGTACAATCTCTTCCTTTTTGTCTATGGACACACAGAGGATAAACGAAACAACGACGATAAAAAAATATGGATTTCTTTAGAATGTCGAAAAACAAACATTGTCCGTCGATTTTCGGTTTTCCGGGTGAATGGGGTTGAAAGACGAGAGTCATCACATATACGAAAAGGATTTCTTGTTGCATTCGGTTCCCATAAGATCCTCGATAAAAAACCCGTAGATTCTATGATCCGTGTGACATTAAATTGCACAAAAAAGATACTACTAAAAAAAGGATACTCGTACAGGACTTACTGAAAATATTTTCATAAGATTTTTTTTTCGGAAGGCAGAGCGCAGGGTGTCGTGACGATACATCATCATCATCCTCATCAGGATCAGATTTCACATACACACACACGGGGTGCAAGGACTCTTAAGAATGTAGTTCGCATATAGGGATCGAAATTGGGCAAAAAAGGATATTATTGTATAGATATGAAAAAAATGAACGAAAGAGTATAATTGATGACAGCGTAATCAAGTATAGGGAAATGCTGCGCGAAGGATACGTACATCCTAAGACGGAAGACGTTTTGCGCAAGTTCGCGTTTGCAATAAATCATTCCGTATACGTGAAGGGGAATTTGCGCGATTTTTTTTAGTCTTGGCCATATAGGTACAGGACGGGGAAAGGTTTAGTTTTTTTTTCCTTTGCCTATCGGGGGTCTTATTATTTTAAAGAGATGTCTAATAGGGTTGGGATCTGGAGAGGATCGCTTGAGTTGACTGAGTGTCTTGCATAGTGAAAATCTGATGATTAATGATGTTTATTAAAAAATGCCTCGATTTTAATGTTACTTTTTTTAAACAGGAAATACCGTTAAATCGGTGAAATTGATGATGGTAGCTTTTAAGGAAACGATGTCGTGCGCAACTGCTAGATTGAAAATTTGCCATGGAACTGAAAGTGCAGCTCCGAAAGTTCTGATGTTCTTTGTCGAGCAAGTCTGGGAGAAATAGATTCGAGCCTTCTACAAAAACTCCCGTTCAGAATACAGAATCTCCGCTGAATTAAAACTCAAATCTTTTCCCTACTGAAAAGTTAAAGATAAACGGAAATAGACTGAGAATAGCAAAGGGTATCCACGGTATCAGTATAATTGAGTTCCCAACAACTACGAATTGCATCGTAATAATTAAATTTCCGCCTTAGGTAGTGCTGGGTAATTCGTTTCTCTGCTACTACATAAATCTATACATAAATCGGTCCCCACTAAAATTGTGTACACATCAATGCGATGCGATGTAGGTACACCTACAATGCGATGTCGAGCTTTTAATGGCCGGGCGAAGCGAGCTCGAGGTTTATGTTTCGATTAAACAAAAAACTGATTTAATACGGTGTTGATATTTGTGCTGTTTGGCGCAGATATTGACGGCGGCGTAAGCGCTAGAGCAGTCGCCACTAGGGGGGTTTCAAGCTCGAAAAGTTCAACATTTAAGCAAGGGTTGATTTGAGAATTCCATTTTCAGACATTTTTCACCAACTTGTTTGTTGTTTGCTTAAGTCAAAAGATGCAGTAAGTTCGCCTTATTTACAGAGCACTTTTCTTCCTTAAAAGTTTTTTGTCTCGAATTTTTCAAATCTAAATGTCTAAGACTCACCATAGACTATCCAATCGATTATAGAATAAAGCTCCTTTCCTTAGGCTCCACTACCGACTTCGATAGAGAAAATGAGATTTACACCTGTAAATTCCTTGATCTACGAAGTTATCGCTCAGTTGTTGCTGCATGCAGCTTCCTCTGCTGTAGCCAATAGAGAGTTGGCATTGGCCGAGTTAATATAGCAGGGGGCATTCACATCCGTTGTCCAGATGCGTACGCACATTCCAGAATACAATCTTTGTCAGTGTATGGTAGCCAAAACTCGTAACCGTTCTGTCAGTCCATATCCATGTATACAGTAGGGGAGGCTGGGTACCTTCGCCCGGCTTTAGGCACCGTTGGCAATGGCCTTTTTGGATTGTTCCAATAATCGTAGCTCGGCATTAATGGATTCGTTTCCAGAAACGATCCATTTCCTTAACATTCCTTTGTATTGCCTGTTCTCATTTTTCAATTAATGGTAAAATCTTCTTCTTCTTTGTATCGTTATTTATATCACTCCATGGCGTGTATTAGCTTAATTCAGCCAAGAATTGAGATTAATTTAATGTTTTCTACCTACAATTTGTAGGCGAGGTGTGGGGCCTGCTGCTTCGATTTTCCCCATTTTCAGTATCAGATGAGCAATGTTATAGCTAACATGTGGACACAATTTAAAGTCCAAAGCTACTTCAGAGTGAAAGTGATTAGGCGAAAAGTCAAACATGAAAAACAGGTTAGTCGATAAAAATAGCTACTGTAGCCGGGGGCGGGGACGCAGGTGGCTGCAGCCAAACTCTGTGTTCTTATTGACTCCATTAATTGCAGAATGATATGCTTTAATTAATTTCCCGGCCAACTGCGGCCACTTTTTGTTTTTGAGAAAATAATAAAAATATACATGTTTTTGGCTAGTATCTGTAAAATGTACCGTTATGTTGCTTGTCAGACGCAAATACCATAACGGGACCTTCTTATGCAAAGGCCTGACGTGAAAAGTATATTTATATGTCCTTGTGTGTATTAGGTAAGGTACGGGTTGATACGGGTATTTGAAATTTTGATAGTATGTTTATGCCAAAATTGTATTTCTTATTGAGCAATTCTGTCTGTCGTGCTCTGTGGCCGTGATCGTTCGGTCGCCACTCTGTGAAATAGACACTCATAGAGAAACGAGTTTCCAAACTCGGCACGACTCGTCGCAAGTTTATTATTTAGAAGAAGATGATAAGAAATATTCTTATCGTAGAATAATTAACTAACAATGCGACTAGGAAGTGGTATGGCTGACAACCGTATCACACTCCGAATTCAGTTGTCTTTGTAACGTCGATTACTACACACGGTAGTCATCAACGCACCATGCTCCACTAGGAGTTACGGTAATGAAGAGAAATTCTGTCTATACAACCAATACTGTTACAACTAAAAAAATTATTCAAAATGGGTTTCGATAGCTTACACTATAAAGTGTATAGTAGTCAAATCGGCAATATTTGAACTTAGTTTATTTGCCTATGGTCGAATTTTTGGTCTAGTCGCCCCACTGTACGCCGCCACTGACCACGGTCCTCAACAAATAAATCTAAACACGCATTTCATTTCCTTCTATATTATATAAATGTTTTTCGAATTGCTTGTGCATTGTTACCGACGCCAGCTGTTGCTTCTGCCTCTCACATCCTGTGTGAGTGTGAGAGGCTAGCAAGGCGCCGATTGGAATGTTTCGGTATCGCTTTTCCCTTGGAAGAGGATATCGCCACTATCAATATGGCCCAGCTGAATCGATTTATCGAACGCAGTCGGTTAGATGAGCTCATCTAATTCATAGTAGGGGCAATGGTACAATAGACCACCGGTCGCAGTGCCTAGCGCAACTCCTGTTGCCTGAAACCTCAATAAATCTAATCTAATCTATATAAAAATGTCAGCTTCGGAAAATGGGATTTTATTCGTGTTCTGATTGGCTACGATGATTCCCGAATGTACTCGAACATTAAGCCATTATCCAGCGTACATATACACCCGAACAGTTAGCGTACAAGCTGTCGATAAGTATACTATTGAATACGAGAACGAAAAACAGTCAGTCATTACCGCGAGCGCGCAGAGCGCGAACGAGGGGTTGGTGAGGGTAGCGTGCAGGGGGCGAAGCCCCTTAGTACTCTACAATTTTGCCAAAATGTACCCCCAATTTAATGTTTCAATGTTTTCCCCAATTCAGCTTCCAAAATGATTCGAAATTAAAAATTATCAGTTTATTGCTTTAAGTGATGCCCAGACCAACGCGTCACGAATTTTCCGTCGCGAATCCGCGCCGGAAAATTCGCGGCACATTTTTTGGCGCGAATAATTCGCTGAGTACTGTCCAGTGGCGCAACCACGGGAGGGGCTAAGGGGGCTAAAGCCCCTCCCAGACATTTAAATTGGTAAAAGGAAAATTGCAAAATGAAATATGAAGCAATGCATTTCGTTACAAATTTTTTTAAAACATAAATCGTGTTTATTATCGCCATTTTTGATGGCCTGTGCAAGTTTAAAAAATCCTTACCAGCATTTTAGAAGCATCTTGGCGCAAAAAAAGTAGAAGACGTAAACCTGAGGTAATTTTTGTAAAAAAAAAGTCCTGCGGCTTCGATAATAATAGTTTTTAACGAGCTATAAATCTTTTACATCTGAAATCTGTGTGAGACAGACACATACTAAAATATATAATTTTTCATTGCAAATTGTTGAAGAAAACAAGGCGTTTGGTTCTATATGTGCTAAATTCCTTTAAAGTGCGTGAAAGTCCGTACAAATCAGAAAAATTACAAAATGAAATTTATCCTGTCATCTAGAAAAGTCCAATTTAATCGACCACTAGTTTCGGTTGCAATACTGAAAAAGTTAATTAAAATTTAAAAATTAATCTGCCATTACACTCACCTTTCCACAGTGCGATGATGAGCTAATCTATGAAAAGTTTACATTAAAAATAAGTGCGAATGTAATGGTACGACTACCGTATAGAGTCATAGTTGTTAAGGGATAAAACCACCATCCATCGCCAGAAATTTCCAATCGTTGGTTAGCCCCCTCCAGGGCAAATTTCTAGTTGCGCCACTGGTACTGTCACTCACAGCTGATATCATGTAGTTGCCTTAGAAAAGGTATTAGATTTATGTAAGGAAGGGACTTAGACATGATAGAGAATAACTGCAAGAACTGGCCAAGTACAATTATTTTAACATTATTTGTAATCATGCTGCAATTTTCGTGCACTATATCAAAATGTTGCGGCATCTTTACTTATTATGTAAAAGCGTAAGCGGAAGAAATCAACGTGAAATTCGACATTTTACCTCTCCATCTCTATACTTATTCTAATGACAAACTCATTGACATGCGCAAATTGATGTAAATATGCAGTGTAGTACAACCTTGTTATACGGTACCCTAAAAAAAAGTTGCGGCAGTGTTCGATTTGATTGTTTGAATTGACTATCGCGTACCCGAAAACTCTTACATCTTATCTTGTGCCCGTCGAATGGGTTAGTCTTATCGTATAGAGAAGACACAATAAGCTCGAGTATTGTTCATTGTTTTGTGGCTGTTTTGAATTGAATATATGTAACTGTTTACTTAGCATGGTTACGCAAAATGCGTAGTTACATATACAAGCTTGAATATTCTATTGAATTGAATGTTTACTTTGCATAGCTACGCCATATTTTGCTTGGTTACGCCATCGTATGAAATTGCATAATAATTTTTAGTTGAATCCTTACGTGATTCCTTACGATGGCGTAACCAAGCAAAATATGGCGTAACTATGCAAAGTAAATATTCAATTCAATAGAATATTCAAGCGTGTATGTAACTACTTAGGGACAAACGCAAGTACCGAACCACCAGGATCCTCATTTCCTATCGTATACTATTCATGAATGAAACGATTGACCCTGTATTCTTTCGGCAATCCGTCGATATCTCTGCAATCCTTTGGTGTGACCGAAAGGGTCATCGGATCCTCTTAATTTTTCCGGTCAGTGCACAGTGTGATCAGAGATAACCGTCAACCCGGATGTTGGCCACTTCAATTTCACAACCAGCTTCGTACTACTTCGATAATCCGTCGATATCTTTGGAATCTTTGAGTCCAACGAAACGATCAAGGTTTCGCTGGACTCGCAACAGAATTCTCTACGGTGGCGTCGGAGCCTCTTTCCTGCGAATCTTACAAGGGGATAACCCAGATAAGTACAATAATTCACAAATTGTATGCTTTTGTTAGTTGCCAACCTAGATGCACTTGGAAAATAGTCGAATTGGCAAATAGTCCATATCTCTGCAATTCTTCGGCCGAGCGATACGATCGGGGTGTCAGTGAGTTACAAGCCGTTGAAAAGAAAAGCCGATGCTATCCCTTAGTCTTCGCTACCATTTTTCTTAACAAGTCGTACAGTTCGAATTAAAATGGTCCGAAAAGAAAATCTTCTAGACGCACGATCGTTTCCTCTTCGCATCGATTTTTATTGAACACTAATTTCCATAATGTTGTGCGGATATGCACATCTATTTACGAAGCATAATAATGATATTATGATTGCAACAAATACATATTATGTATAATCACATTGTCTTTTCGAATCGTGTCATATAGACGCAATCAATCAGAAAAGCGGAAATCCGAAAATGGGCTCTTTTCTCGCATTTTTAATTTCCCCATATATGTATACCGCCAAGAAGATCCCCTTCCTTCTCTCTCCTATACGTGACCAAGCCCCGGCCCGGCCGTGTCGACCACATGTGCACTATTCAAAAGGAGCCATTAATGATAATATTTCATTTTTATTCCTTCAAGCTCTCATCGCAGCGCATTGCGATCGTCGTCTTATAAAAGAATAACAAAATACTAAAAAAAAATAAATATGAATTGAAACCCTTCTGAAATCTGATTTGCATATGACTTCCGTTTTCGGGAAACTCTTTACCATACGGCGTGCACATTATAAATGTGAGACACTATGAATTTATCAATTCTTTCCATTTTTTTCTTATAAATGATAATTGAAAAAAAAAAATTATGAAATTGTATAAGTGTTCCCTCGGGCGATACACGCACACAATGGAATAACATTGAAACTCGCACAATTTATACGAAAAAAAAGATACAAACCGTGTGTATCCGTGTATACATTATAATTTCATATTTTTCATATTAAAATTGCGCGGGACCCAACGCAACGGGGAAGGGTAGCTCAATACAAAAAAAAATATTTTTTAATAAACAAGTACACATACCAGCACTATACGACGATTTGGGCAAATATCAAGTGCGCCCGGCTCTATTAAACCAAGGCGAACCAGTCTGGCTGGGCGGCCTATAATAAAAGCATATTACACAAAAATCTAATTCAAATAAAAATTGATATATCTCTCGATTTTATGCGTTCCAACGAACATACACACACGCATTCAGCTCCACTTAAAAATTGTTTTTCGAAAATTATTGTAATTGAACCCCAAAAGGCCTCTAAATGTATAAATGCAGAGAAAAAGCAGAAAGACAGAAAAAACAGTGAAAACAGTCACTAAATAATTTGAAAATAAAAAGATACTTAATTTATCTAAATCCAAAGGCCAGCACACACTTGACGTACTACCACAAGAAGAAATTCATATTGTCACAATCGTGTATGCGCAACGCATGGAGTGGAGGGATCATTTTATAATATTTCGGAAATATGACGAGATAATCTGTATAATATGGTCGTATGTGACGTGTGTGAGCATTGCTTCATTCAATTTAGAAAAACTCCACTAAACTCTATACGGAATAGATGTTGTGTTCTGTTAAATATTGTATAAATGGGGATTGTGCGGGTCCATAAAGAAAAAAGCAACGAAATTTCTGAGACTTCTTCCCATCATTCCCTCAAACGACGACACAATATCCGCTGCTTTAAGTTTAGATACAATGAAAAAAAAATTAAAATTTCTTTTTTTTTTGTATTTTTTTTGAAAGAATTAAATTTATTAAATTGACGGGGTTGAATAAGGGGTCGCGCGTAAGATATTTACATTATAAGCGCGGATAGAAGTGAAGTATAGTCCCAATAAGAAAAAATATGCCTAGTCACACATGCTTATACATACGTACAAGATGTCGTGTCATTTAAACCACTTGAGCACATTTCTTGAATAAGAGACTTCGGAAGTGTTGTTGCGACCCGCTCTGCGTATAGAGTTAATGTACTCTCGTTCGTATCTTTCAATCATTATATGGATACATTGTAGCATAAGCGACATGAATACAATTTTTTTTTCTTAAATTGATCTTGAACCAATTCGTCAAGATGAGGGAATGACAATTATTATCGATCGTTTTTTTTTCTGGTGACTTTTTGAAAATATTTTATGGTAATCATCTGGTTGGTGTAATTCTGCTGGTAGATGGTTGCGAAGAAAAAACAAAAAACAGAACTTATTCAAATACATTCTCGTGTAACACTTGCATCACATACATACCCAAAAAAAAAGAAATTCCCAGATTTTGGATATTAATTTTGGTTTTCTCGTCTCGAGCAGTTAAAAAAATTCACATGACCTCGTTCGTGATGTTTTGTGGGCGCATCCCTTTCGTCTTTGAGTGGTGGGATAGAAAATTATCTTCTCTTCAATATTATGTGAGTTTAGTAAAGATGTATTTTGTTTTTTTATAAAGAAAAAATATCCTAAGGTCAATTTTTATTGTTTTGGAAAAAAATCGGGTCCCACGAGGTCCTTTAAAAAAGAAAAAAAAATAGCGCAAATGATATATGATATATATGACTGCTTTCGGTCAAGGAAACGTGTGTGTCCGTTTTTGGACCATTCGGTTCAATATTTTGTAATGGAGGACGCTGGATATCCGGAGATGTCCCATATGGGGACGAAGCCATGCCTCTATAACCGTGCAGGTTAGGCAACAAAGATAGGGCTCCTCAACGAGCGGGCAGCGACATGCGCTTGCTATAGCTCAGTTTACGGGTGGGACTTCTGCAACTCGTTGCCCCTGTCCTCTTACAATTGAAAAGGGATATCGCATGCCTGCGCAAAATTAAAATCTTCTATACAGAGTGTCCCATTCATATGGGTAGGATACTTTAATGGTATAGGTAGTGTGACTTATTTGGGGAAAATTAATGTTTGTCGTTACAACGTAATAGGATTTTTTGTAAATTGTGTCAAAACGTCTGACTTGCCAAACTAAATCAAAATTTGCCACAGCACCAAACATTTCATCCAGAATATAACTTCACTTTCTGAAACCACAAAAAATTTCCAATAAAACGACACCTCGCCCGTTACGAGGTTGCTCCTATCTTTCGATATACACACGTTCAAATTATCATTTTTTCATTCATTATGACAATTATCTCGGAAGATACGAGCAGATACGTAAAGAGGTGTCGCTTTATTGGAAATTTTATGTAGCTTCTGAAAGTGAAGTCATAGAGCCGCTCAAAAGCCAATGTGTCTAAGTCCATTTTTAAAAATTTTCGTTTTATTTTAAAATTATACAAAGTAAATGGTGTTCTTTCTTATTAACAAACAATTTTTTAATTTTTACTTCATTTGATTATTTTATCACTATATTTTTTATGGCTTCAGAAAATTGAAATAAACATTTCAGAAGCCATTACGGCTAAGTCCACTATTTTGTTGTCTAAAATTTCTACTATTTTAACAATTGAACTTTGCCAATACGGCACAAACTATCAAACAAAAAAATACTTAAATTACTGTTATTTTAATAGGAGTTAAATTTCCTAACATGTATCGTGTACAGTGTGACCCATTTAAATGGATATGACTTGAAGTGGTCATATTTTTTTTTTAATTACGAAGAATAAACTAGGCACCTGGGAGAGGTTTTTAATAAAAAAAAAAGTTAAAAGAAATTAACCAATTAACTTTGGCGCAATAAATAGTTACGAAAAATACCTAACATTTTTGAAATTCAAAAAATACAAATATATGCAAATTAAAATATTTACAGCATTTACACATATGATGCATTTAACGTATTTAACGGACGAATTATTTTATTATTTTAAGATGTTTTTTTTTAAAGATTTTCATAGGATATATTCGACAGGTAATTTCCTAATGTGAATCAACCTTCCGAATGTGAATAAATATTTACAAACGAAGAAATCATGATTAATTTTATCGAAAATAATGATTCTATTTTTAATAGTTGCTAATCAATGTCCATTTTACACAATGCAATGAATAGTAATGACTCGCTCTCAGCGTGTAACGATTTTTAAAACTAGACTTTTTGCAGCAGTTCCCCTTCAATTCGAACCGGTGTCTAGTTATATTGTGGCGTAGTTAACATTCCATTCCTTGGTTAAAAGTGTCTCCGTTGGTAAGATGGAGCAGTGGATGATTATGGACAGAGGAAAAAATAGAAGGAAGTTACCAAAACCGATTCTGCAAGTTGAATGATGAAATGGGCACCATTCTTGGCACGACATTTTTTACAATAGAATAATCTAAAATTCTAGTATTTGAACACAAATTTGCACATTTTTTTACGAACGTGTTAAATATTTTCTGATTCCCGTGTGTCAACCCGTATATATTTTTTAAAATTTTATTTTGTGGAAACAGTGGAGCCTGGTTAAGTAGCCTAAAAGGGTAGGTAGCTCTTGATAAGTACGTCGAAGCCCTGAGTGCAGCCTAAAAATGGTAATTAGCAATAAGCCACCCGTTCACCGTTATAAATAGGAGTTCGGCGGTAATTGTCCAATTTAATGGTATCAATGGTATCAATAGACAAAATCGGATAAATAACTCTGATCAACTTCAAGCTCAATAGCTTTTATAATTACTGTCAATTAATTTTACTAAATTTAATACTAGTCTTATGTTTTTGTGCATCCCGTGTAGTTTTGGGTAACGAACTTCATATGACAATTTTCCCTGCTTTTTATACCCTTCGCTCATAGAGTGAAAGGGTATATTAACTTTGTTATGAAGTTTGTAACGCATTGAAGGAAGCATCTCCGACCATATATAAAGTATACATATATGATCAGCATGACTTGGGGAGTCGATTGGGCGATGTCCGTCTGTCTGTCTGTCTGTCTGTCTGTCTGTTGCGACGCGTTTTACTCGGCCAATTTAAAAGCTATGAAGCTGAAATTTTGCACAAATGCTTCTTTTTGCTGCAGTCAGTTTGTATGTTTGAATAGGTCAATGGGGTCATGGGGCTGCCATACAAACCCAACTCACCAAATTAGGTTCTTCTAAGAAAAACTTTTTTATTTGTGTACCAATTCCAACCAAATTTCACACAAATGTGTTTCTATTGATGACACAAAACATACGTAAGATTGGATCAAATCGGACCATAGGGTCTTGGGGCTGCCATACAAATGTAACTCCCCAAATTAGGTTCTTCTAAGAAAAACTTTTTTATTTATGCATCAATTTCAAAACCTAACCCCCAAAATTAGGTTCTTGTAAGAAAAACTATTTTATTTGTGCATTAATTTCAACCAAATTTGACACAAATGAATTTCTTTCGATGACACAAAACATATCTAAGAATGGATCAAATCGGATAGTGGGGTCATGGGGCTGCCATACAAACCTAACCCCCCAAATTATGTAGGTTCTTCTAAGAAAAACTTTTTTATTTGTGTACCAATTTCAACCAAATTACACACAAACGTGTTTCTCTTGATGACACAATACATATCTAAGAATTGATCAAATCTGACCATGGGATCATGGGGTGGCCATACAAACCCATCGCCCATTTTGGTTCTTCTAAGAAACATTTTTTGCACCAATTTCACAAAACCTTGAATTAATGTGTCTTCACCAAAGCAACAAAAAAGTTAAAAACGAATGGAATCGTACTTTGGGGTCATGCTTCCGCAACCCCAATAAAATTTTCCGAGTAAATATTTTTATTTGCCCAGTTAATTCAACCAAGCACAAAGCTTTTGTCAAGACGGAAGAAAAAGAATGAGGGGGATTAAATACAAGTCATATATACGCCCGAAAAACTTTTAGCCCAAGGTGAGCGAAGAGTATCCAAATTTCGGCCGCGCCCGAAATTAGCCTTCGCCCACGGGGGTTGGCGAGCGAAGCGAGAAGGGGGCGAAGCCCCCTAGTTGTTATTAACCTACGCGGGATAAAGTTTAGGGAAATGAAATGTAAATGGAAAATTCATTGGGAAAACAATGAGGCAGTTGGTTTTTCTATGTTAGCGTACCTATAATAGCTTCTGCCAGCAAACTGCTGGCTTCAATCGAAAAGCTACTCGAAAAGTTAGACGCATCTACTGTCTTAATACATGTTACGATTTTATCCAGGACAAGAAACAGCGAATGTGCATATCGTTTAATTGATGTTTTACCAAACCGAAAGATAATTTTTAGAGTCCGCGATCTTGCACTAATTTACTTAATACATACAGACTGGATATGCTCAAATTATTGCAGCCTAAACGGTAGAAACAGTGTTTACCGTTGTTTGCACATGATTGATTTTCATTGAAATGAGGAATCAAATGTTCCTTTCTACAATTTAGTTTTATTTTCGCATATACGTATTTCAGGGCTATTTGCTCCCTTCTCCAGTGGAATTTTGTTTCTGAAAAAGAATAAAACTAAAATTGTAGTAAGAAACATTTGTTTCCTCATTTCGATAGTGTTCATAATATATTCGTTAGTTTACAAAAAAATATCAAATTTTTCTCGCTTTGTGTGAAACTATTACAGGTAAACATTCTCGGAAATTATTACTACTATATTATTTATGTTTTAATACCTATTAAAAGCGTGCTTTGACTAATTATATTAGTCAGTGGAGTGGCTGAAAACTACCTACTAAAAATACTTGGAAACGTCACGCATTCGCTACCATTTTTATGTATTATCTGCCACTGCCTAATGAATAAAACCTTTTAAGTTAAATTGTTGATATTCAAATATTTTAAGTATATATATTTACTGCAGATATGACGCTAATCCAGACCACAACTTGTTTTGTAATTTTTTATTTCTTTGAAAATTTTCGTCAACCCTAATTTTTTTTTATAGCCAAATGGACTGCGGACTACTTTTTGTACTAATTGATCCAGATTATCAAGTCAAGACTGAATTGCTAGTTTTTTATTCGAATAAGGTTAAGTCATGTCCACGAAAGTCCTTATCAGAAGGGCAAAGGGTTAAGAGCGTAATCTTGGGAACACCGGATGTTACATTTACTTTACCGAACAACAACACCATTATTCTGAAAACGTGTTTTTTAATCAAATAAAGGTAAATCAATTTCATTCTGTATGAACTCGATCATAATTTTCAGAAGCCAAAAAACATAAGTCTATACATTTTCAGGCTGCACGGATTCTTCCTTAAAAATATTGATGTTTTTGTTCAGAAAGCTTTGTGAAATATATTCTATTGGATAGCCTACATCCTAACTATTATTTTCGTGTGCCATTCCAATCGAAAAATTAAGCACATAATTCATAATTTACTATAGAAGGTTTTGTAAAATGTTAGTTTTCTTGATTTCGACAAAAGTGGACTTAGTCACTTTGGCAACTGAGCCACTCATATCTTGAATGAAATGTTTGGTGGTTTGGCAGATTTTGATTTAGTTCGGCAAGTCGGGCATTTTGACAAAATTTACAAAAAAAAAATTCCAATTATATTGTAACGGTTAAAAATAGAGGGGTCCCGGTGTACATGATTTTTCCCCAAATAAAAACCACACTCCCTACCAATAAAATATCCTCCACCGTGAACAATACGAAATACCCAATCACAAAATCCCAAACGCTGAAAAAATCCCTCTAAATTAAAATCCCCATTACAATTATACCCACATATAAAATACCCATATACAAAATCTCCTATCGTAAAATCCCAAAAACATCCGAAATATGATGGTGAGTGGTAAATGGCAGATGGAAATTGGTTGATATTAGATGGTGAATGGCATTAAGAGGGCCGTAGGTCGAAACGAATATTCGCGAAAAAACTTAGTCCACGTTTGGCGATTTTTTAGGCGTCGGTTTAAAAAATATGCTGCATAGTTTTATAAAGATATAATGTATGTACTCGATGTCCTCCCCGCATGCTCACCTCCGATCAATGGTGGTATTCAACGGAAAGGTCCCAAAAAGATAAACCTTTCCGTTGAATATTTTTCTTAGCAAAATTAATGGCAGACTCATTGTTTATTACAGGTTCTAAAAAGTTTAGAAAGCAGTGGCAGCTTGGTATATTCGCTTAGTTATATGGTCTTATAAACTTGAGACACTGTCCGCCAGTTTCTTTGGAAATTCCGAATTTGATTGTTTTTTTTTTTTTTTTGCTTGAAACCTTATCCAGCTTAATACGAATTAAAGAAACAAAAAACATCTAAATCGGTCCCGCGTTCTCGTGTTTTTACGCGACAAACAAATTACGTCCTATTTTTATATGATAGAAGGACATTTGTGAGAAAAACCCTAGCCTGAAAAATGTGCCAATAATTTCTGTTGTTGCTAACATGTTTTTTTTTTCAAAATTCGTTCAAAACAAGTGACATTAATTCGTTCAGAAAATAAGCCGAAATACCAGCAGAGAAGATAATTATTTTAGTTTACTCGTTGAATTTAAACTAAAAACGAGACCAAGGCTAATTTCGGGCGCGGCCGAAACTTGGATACCCTTCGCTACCCTCGGGCTAAAAGCTTTTTCGGGCGTACGTACGACTTGTATTTAATTCCTTCCCCCTCCCCATTATTTTCCTTCTGTCTTCACAAAAGTTCCGTTGCGTCGACAAAACAATATTTCTGTGGGGTTTGGTTGGAATAAGTGGGCAAATGAAACTATTTAGTCAGAAAATTTTATTGGGGGATGCGGAAGCCCTATAGTACGGTTCCATTTGTTTTTACCTTTTTAGTTGCTTTGATGAAGACACATTAGTTCAAGGTTTTTGTGAAAATGGTGTAAAAAATGTTTCTTAGAAGAACCAAAATGGGGGGTTAGGTTTTTGACAGCCCCATGACCCCATGGTCCGATTTTATCCATTCTTACGTATGTTTTGTGTCGTCAATGGAAATACATTTGTGTGAAATTGGGTTGACATTGGTGCACAAAAAAAAATTCTTTGAAGAACTTAATTTGGGGGGTTGGGTTTGTATGGCAGCCCCATGATCCCATTGTCGGATTTTACGGATTCAAACATACAAACTGCCTGCAGCAAAAAAGAAGCATTTGTCCAAAGTTTCAGCTTCATAGCTTTTAAATTGGCTGAGTAAAAGGCAACGCAACAGACAGACAGACGGACAGATAGACAGACAGACGGACAGACTGACATTGCCCAATCGACTCCCCAAGTCATGCTGATCATATATGTATACTTTTGATATGGTCGCAGATGCTTCCTTCAATGCGTTACAAGCTTCATGACGAAGTTAATAAGTAATAATCAACGATGGAAAGCAAATTAAAAAATTAAATTCACGAGGTCCTGAAAGAGCCGTCTGCGTACAACCACGATAGCTCAGCGTTGAAAAAATCTGTTGCCAATACCAATACGAAACTGAAGCGTGATGCGAAATTCACAAATGACAGAAAATCTGAAATTAGGCGAGAAATTTGTGCTTTCTGAAAAAAGTTCCAATTGCCACATAAACATCACCTTGGGATCACAAACATCCCCTACAGAGCTGGTTTTAGAAAAATGCTGGTTGTTGGATGGGACCTTCTACGTTGCTCCAGCTATTATGAGGCAACTGTTCACGATTCATGGTGTGGTGATGGGGCATGTTTTGTCTTTGTTATTTGTGCTAATGAGTACGAAAAGTAAAGAAGCGTAACGGAAGCTATTTTCATAGCTCTGTCGTCTCTCCGGGGAGTTCAATACAGACCTAAGTCTGACTAGAATCATTACGGATTCTGAAGAAACTATTTCTTCAGCAGTCAAAATATTCTTTCCAGATGTTGAGTTCAGAGGATACCTGTTCCACTTTGGTCAAATTATTTGAAAAACTGTTCAATGCAATGGCTTAGCTCAGGATTTCAGTCTTAGCATTAGAATATTGAAAAGCTTGGCGTTTGTCCCATACCTAATCACACCCCACAATATTTCTGTGAGCTCCAAGCAAGCAATCAAGATCCAGACTTCCGGCAAATTGCCACATGGTTCAAAAAAAACTACATATGTATATATGTATATGTACTCTGGCTGGTCTAGCGGTTAGTGCGCGCACCTTCGGTGCACAGGGTCATGAGTTCGAATCTCACCGTGGATCATGGTGTTTTTCAAACTCACGAGCTTGTGACAGACTATGATCTCACTCAGATGTTAAACGAGGACCCATTTATGGGGATAAATAACACAGCTGAGCGTGATGATGATCTCATTACCTCAACAAAAAGCAGATAAGATCTTGGAAATAGGATGTCACTAACACATCCTGCGGCCTTAGTCCAATGCTGGATTGTCGCGCCTGTTATTTATTTTATGTATATAGAACACAAATCTAATCTTCCGTCAATTTGGTCGGCACAGGATTGCTGCAAAGATAATTTTCCGAGTACACAGAATAGTGTAGAAGCTTGGCACCGACGTGACGCCTTAAAATGTTGACGAATCGGAAACATTTGGGAGTGTATAGTCTCATAGAAGAACTTTCCAAATAGTATTTTATGGTAAAGATGACACTGTCCAAACTAAGAGCTGGTGAGATCATTCCACGGATAAAAAGAAACGTAGAACGAGTCATAGGATTGAAAGGGTCATAGAGTCCCGGGAGGGTTTAGATAGCCATACTTATTTGAAATCTGTTGCGCGAAATATTTCAGTATTGTTAACATTATATTCGATTACATTCATCAAATAAACGGTTTGCATATATCGCTCCAATATGGTTTTTCCTTAACTTCATCGATACATATTTCCTTTCTCTGATAGTTTTATCCGAACGAATATTCGCGAAAAACTTAGTCGGCTTATTGCTGGAACCGATTTAATCACCTGCAGCTTGTCCGCTGTGGGTCTAAGTTACTACAATGTGTTCGCCTTTTGCAAATATCGGTCCACATGGGTGATTTTTGTGCAAAGTACAGGACTATTACAGTCACAATATTATTTACCATTTACGATCAATCATTTTCCATCTAGCAATGGCCATTTACCATCTACAATTTGCCATCTATCATCCATTTACAATAATCTAAACAAAATCTCCATTTCCCATTTGAGGTGTGATCTTAGAACGTTGCGCGTTGGAATGGGGAATGAAATTCGAATGAAGGTTTTGATTTTGGGGATTTTGATATCGGGGAGTTTGATTTTGGGGATTTTTATTTGGGGATTTTGTAACTGGGGATTTTGTAACTGGGGATATCATATCCAACCCTCCTCCGCCATAAATGGGACACCCTGTGTATATAACCATTTATAACTGAAGAACGGCTGGACCGATTTCCATGATTTTGGGTTTATTGGATTAGGCTCTAGTCCAGTGGTTCCCAATCGTTTTCAGTGCGTGTCCCCGCCCCCTTACTAGGTCTCCAGAATCTGGTGAAACACAACAGAAAATGTTGGCCAAAAACAGAAAACAGGTGTGGACATTTTTGTTTGTCTCCTATTTATTTATAGTTATGGTCCTAATTTATATTTTCTGTTTCTTCGGATAATTTTAAAAATAAATTTGATCAACTGCACACTGATCTTGAACAAAAATCTGCGGACTCAATTTTTCTTCTATTTAAATTATGGCCGAATCCAATGCTTAGATAAACGTTTGCAACCTGAATTTTACGGAGATCGGCTGTTGCCATGGTAAACAGCCAAAAGAGTTATTTTCGGTTTGGATTTAGGCGTATGGTCATATACGATCTTGCTAACAAACCACAGACAAGATGCTCGCCGAAAATCCGCTATTTGACAAAAGAACGCTAAAGGCCTACTTTTAGTTTAACGATACGTCAAAAATTCCATAAATAAAAATTCCCAGTCTCCAGCAGGAGCGCAGATTTTTCTTGTTTTCTTCTGGGCCTAAAATATTTTTAGTTCTCTTCTGACTGAGGTCCTTAGCTAGTATAATTATTATTGTTACAGCGCTATAGCAATTTTTTCATAAATCGAATGGATGCAAGTTTTTTTTTGGTCGTTGTATTGCAATAACAGATTAGATTTGTTGACAGTATTTCGTAAAAAATTGTATTTTCATAAACGGTTTCAAAAATTAAGTTGTGCTTACGCCACCCTTTTCAAAACATCACGCCTTCCTTGGGGGCGCGTCGACGTAGTTTGGGAATCACTGCTCTAGCCGAAATAGTGAAACATTCACAATGTTCGCCTATTTCTGCGTGTATTTCTTTAACATATCAGCAGATTTCAGTAAATTTGCTCCACAGGATTGGTCTCTACCCAAAGTAACAGGACAACTCTTGAGATACCTATATGAAAAATTCACAATGGGCACGAGTATGAAGACAATTCTATTTCACATACTTCTTTCTGTCTTTCTTGAATTAATTATAGGATCTTATTAAGTTTACTCCACCGGATGGGTCTACACAAGGCTTCGACCGGAATAGCATAGTGTAACCATTGAAATAAGCAGAAAAACCACAATGAAAACAACAATTCACAATGAGGTTTTTATACCCTTCACTCGTAGAGTAAAGGGTATATTAACTTTGTCATGAAGTTTGTAACGCATTGAAGGAATCATCTCCGACCATATAAAATATGTATATATATGATCAGCAAGACGAGCTGAGTCGATTGGGCGATGTCCGTCTGTCTGTCTGTCCGTCTGTCCGTCTGTCCGTCTGTCCGTCTGTTGCTACGCGTTTTACTCGGCCAGTTTAAAAGCTATCGAGCTGAAATTTTGCACACGTGCTTCTTATTGTTGCAGGCTGTTTGTATGTTTGATTCACCCAAATTGGATCACTGGGTCATGGGGCTGCCATACAAACCTAGCTCCCCAATTTGAGTTCTTCTAAGAAAAACTTTTTTATTTGTGTACCAATTTCAACCAAATTTCACACAAATGTGTTTCTATAGATAACACGAAATATATGCAAGAATGGATTAAATCGGACCATGGGGTCATGGGGCTGCCATACAAACTTAACCCCCCAAATTAGGTTCTTCTAAGAAAAACTTTTTCATTTGAGCACCAATTTTAACCAAATTTTATACAAATGTGTTTCTATTGATGCCACAAAACATATGTAAGAATGGTTGCAATCGGACGGTGGGATCATGGGGCTGTCATACAAACCCAACCCCCCAAATTGAGTTTTTCTAAGAAAAACTTTTTGATTTGTGCACCAATTTCAATCAAACCTCTTAAAAGTGCATTTCAATTGATGCCACAAAACATATGTATAAATGAATGGAATCGGACAATGGGGTCATGGAGGTGTCATACAAACCCAACCCCCTAAATTGAGTTCTTCTACGAAAAACTTTTTTATTTGTGCATCACTTTCAACCAAAACTCGTAAAAGTGCATCTCTATTGATGCCATAAGACATGTGTAAAAATGAATGGAACCGGTCTATGGGGTCATGGGGCTACCATACAAACCCAAACCTAAGAAACATTTTTTCCACACCAATTTCAAAAAAACTTAATGCGTCCTTGTCAAAAAAAAAAATTAAAACGAATGGAATCATACTATGCTCCCGCATCCCCCCAATAAAATTTTCTGAGTAAATATTTTTATTTTCCCACTTAACCAAAAACACACAAATATTGTTCTATCGACGCCACAGAAGGAAAAGAATGGGGAAGGATTGAACACCAGTCATATGTTCGCCCAAAAAAAAACTTTTAGCCCGAGGAGAGTGAAGGGTATTCAAATTTCGGCCGCGCCCGAAATTAGCCTCGGTCTCGTTTTTACATATTTTTATTTGTATTTCTTGAATGTCCTAGCGTATTTTTGGTAGATTTTCCTGCCGCAGGTCCTTTCCCTGAATATCGGAATAATATTGAAACACGCAGACACAATGAGCAAGATTATAAAAATTTGTTTTTTTTTTTCGCATATTCATTTCATTTCAGTCTGATTCCAACGGATTGGTGTAAATCCAGAGTAACTGTCGAAATATGCGAAAAATTCACAAAGAATAATTAATAAAAAAAAGGGTTTTTTTTTTTTTCAAATACGTTTGTCTATATCTCCTGGACCAAATTGCAGATTAAAACCTAAATTTCCACTATCGGATTGGACTCCACTTAGAATACCGGAATTGAAACATTGCGAAAATTTACAATGAACAAATCTATGAAAACAGCTCTATTTCACATAATTTGCATATTTATCTCCTAAACGGATAAGCCGATGCCGGTAAATTTTAAGTTATGCATCGATATCCCGATCCCTTTGTTCAATACATATTTTCGTTTCACTTGTAGACAACAGATACATATATGCACAGTGTATACTGAAATGGAACATTTTTTTTTTTTACATAATACATATCGATATCATGTCGTTGTGTCGTCGATATGTGAATTTCTAAGAAAAATGCATGTGAATTTCGCTCGAATTCGCAAAATATTAAAAATAAAAGAATATATAAAAAAATGCATTACATACATATATGTACATGTGTCTCTTCACTTTTCCCCCAATAACCCAATTTATATACAAAACACAACTTGCTGAAAATTGCACATTTTTTCGCCAGTTTTCTTGCAAAACTAAAACAAAAAAAAAAGGCGCGACACATGTACTCGTGTATACTATTTTTAATGAGAAATCGTGAAATTCTCTTCCACATATGCATGCAACTTTCCTAATTGATTTTTCGCATAATAATGCTAAAAATCAGCACACCAACATAATAATGTAATGTGATGTGGAAAAACAGCACAAAATTGCTAAAGTGAAGAGAAAAAAAAAACGAACAACTCGCTATATGCGCCGATTGAATATTATTTGTGAGGAATTATTATGAATGTGTCCCATATATGAGTTGGAGGAGTTGTTAACCCTGTTCGTCCCACTCTGCGCGCAATGTCTCATTGCGGTTCATTTGTATCTTTTGCGATAGTTTTTTTTTGTTTGTTTTATTTCTGTATTTTTCACATTTTCACATGCCATCTCAGCATATGTCGGAGGTTCATAATTATTGTAGTGTACAGACTGTATACAGTCATCGGGGGCGAAAAACAAGAACGTGCACATTTTACAATAATTATTGTACATTATATAGATATTTGTATCTGACTGTGGTATGCTAATTGGACCAGAGGGTATTAGGTTCACGATATTACGAATAAGACGACATCGACGACACGTTGACGTTGATGTCGATGTCGTCGGCTACTTAACACCCCCTAATGCCTAGAATCGAGTGCAGAAGTTGGATGATTAATATAGTGCTGTCCGATCCGAATGTAATAAGAGAGAGAGACAGTTAATTTTTTTACCCAATTTCGGATTGGGTAAAAAAATTAACTGTCTCTCTCTTATTATGCAACAAAATGGGAGTGTGTGTACAGTAAGATCCTTTTTTAAGCATTTCTTTTTACTCAAAAGTTTGTGCATCTCGAATCGATTTTATATGCAATGATTGCGAAATTATAAAGAACACTAGGAATGCGGTTGGAGAGTGAATGATTCGTTGACTAGAATGCTATTTATCAAATCGTATGCACCTAAGGACACATACAGTGCGACCGTGAGCTTTTGCGGGCCGGGCGATGCGATGCGATGAGATATGTTGCGAGACGATGCGATTTGTTTGCATGACAAGAAAACCTAATTTTTCACTGGGATTTTATACCGGCGCTGCCTCGTTAGGTTTGCCGTTGTTTGATGATGATATTGGTATTATTTCAGATCGGCTTCATGACTTGGGGCTTCAAGTGTAGCATCATCGGTATTTTCTATACAGGGTGTCCCGCAACTGGTTAGCCATAGACCAATGGTAGACTCTACAGGATGTTTTAGGAAAAATGTCGCCAAAATTATTTCTCTAGCTTTTACCGTTAAGGAGTAATTGACTTTTTTGTGATTATTGTCAAAAAACACGACTTTCTTCGAAAAACTCCTATTTTCTAGCTTCCACTTTAGCCAAATCAATTTTTTTCATATTCTTCTGAAAGTACATAAAATTTCCAATAAAAGGACATATCGAACATTTCGAACGGTTTCGTATCTTCCGAGATACGACGTTTTGAATTTTGCAGAAATGTCAATTTAAATTTTTAATGTAAAAATTAAACCCGAATTTCGTAACGGTACATTGTAGTGGCAAATCTGCAAATGGCTAACCAGTTGCGGGACACCCTGTATACATACGTGTCGGTATGTTTGAAAACAATATTCGGGCGGCATTTCGATATAGTCTATATTTTTGTTTCTGGGTGAAATAGTGCATTAAACCTAGTTTGTAGCGTACGCACTCTCTTTTGATGCTCGCTGTCGCACTGTAGGTATGTGTACTCCAGCGTTGCCACTCGTGTTACAATTGTAACATTTTGTTACAATTTTCGATTTCTTGTTACAATGTTACACACCGACCAATTTTGTTACAATCGGCAAAAGTGGAGGGATCAACTACATTTGAATATTTTTCTACTATAAGTGACATGAACAATTATTTTTCCAAACAAATTGTATATTTTTGTGATGAGCATGATCAGCCACTGATGAGCATGATCAGCCATCTATTCAGCTAGGAATGTCCAACTTATGGTCCGTGGGCCACAGACGGCCCAGTTTTGTGAGGCCCGCGGCCATATCGGAGAATCACAGTATGTAGCAGCACATTGCGTAAAAATGGAAACGTTTGTAAAAAATAATATGTGTTGAACTAAAGTCTATGAAATTTCTTGAAACTCGTCAATTTAATTAATTAATTATGTATTTATTTAGGAAGCTGACGGTTGTCTAGTGTACTTTTGTTCGAGACTTATTACTGTCCGCCGAATAATTTTAACTCTCAATGATATTTCTGGAGTGTTTAATTCTAAGTAAATTAATTCGCAAAATGTGGTTGTTGATCGATCCACAAAACTTCAGGGTTTTAATTTCTTGTCAAAAGTTTCTGAATTTGTTTGAAGTGCATTTTATGAATATTCTATTTCTAGAGAATATAATCATGAGGTCGTTAGTGACTCAGATTGAAATTTCGAAAAAAAAAGTCTATAGGTATTTTTACAAATTTTATCCTGCGCCCGTCAATCCTGAAGACATTTGGCCCAGGTCAGGTTTTGATTTTGAGACCCATGGATTAAGCGCCCGTTTTTGTTGGTCCCTTCTTGATTCAGAATCAATGTTCAACATTCAATTATAGCAGCAAACTGCACCAAGCCTTTGAGTTAGTTCAGTAAAAGAATTGAATTCTACCTTGACACAAATTTGAACAACAAATTTACGGTAGCCAAAATGTTCGTGCTCTGTGGCCGTGATCGTTCGGTCGCCACTCTGTGAAATAGACACTCATAGAGAAACGAGTTTCCAAACTCGGCACGACTCGTCGCAAGTTTATTATTCAGAAGAAGTTGATAAGAAATATTCTTATCGTAGAATAATAAACTAACAATGCGACTAGGAAGTGGTATGGCTGACAACCGTATCACACTCCGAATTCAGCTGTCTCTGTAACGTTGATGACTACACACGGTAGTCATCAACGCACCATGCTCCACTAGGAGTTACGGTAATGAAGAAGAAGAAGAAAATGTTCGGCATTTGGAATGTAAGGGCACGAAATTTCACTTTAAATTAAAGTAGCATTTAAAAGGGAACGTGATAGTTTAATTCAAATTTATTAAATTTAATTCTTTTTACTGGAAACACTAGCGAGTGCATTTTTTTGCTAGCTGCCGAATTTTTTTGCTGACTCCATTTTAGAACACATCATAAGTTGGTGCGAGTTGCGCGTGCTGGTGTATTTGGATTCAATCCCACTGACCCGCGTATTTGCTAACAAATTTATGTTTTTGCAGTAGGTTAGAGTACAACACGCAATATCGAAGTTGTTTTCTGAACGGAATAAGTATAGCAGCAAGGACAGATAATAATGTTACTGCATGTATTTCTGTTCATTATATCTACAAGGTAGGCCAAAAGTAATCATCCGATGTTCTTTTGCTGTATTTTTCTTAATAAAAAAACTTTGGTTTTGCTAATGAAATACGTTTATTTAATCCCTTAGAATTTATTGAATTAAGTCGCAAAAAAGATATCGGCCAAGTGGCCGCGCCACAGTTGATTACCATACGGGCCCGTTTTATGGCATTTTCCATCACTCTTCCCGGAATATCGGGCGACAGGTTTTCGCATTCCTGGCGAATATTCTCCTTAAGGGCTTCAAGAGTCTGAGGCTTGTTGACGTAAACCCGCGACTTCAGAAAACCCCATAAAAAGAAGTCCGGAACAGTTAAATCGGGTGATCTGGCCGGTCAGTGTAAATCACCAAAACGAGAGATTAACCGACCCGGAAATATTTCCTTCAGAATATGGCCGCGTTCCTTAGGAGTAAACCGATTCATGGCTTGACAGTTCGTATTCTACGTTTGTTTACTACAGAAATTAGGAAAAATGAAAAAAAAAGAAGCAAAAAAAAGTTACAGCAATTTCTAATAGAGTGATTACTTTTGGCCCACCTAGTATACATATTAATTAAGTTCGATTATATCGTATTAAGCATTGTCTGATGTACTGAAGGGAGCATCTCGTTTTGCGCCCAACATTATGAAATGATCTGCTCCTTCAGTCATTCGGAAACTAAGCTTCTGCGCTGAGTAGTGTCATTATTAATTGATTGAGATTTGTAACCAATAATTTTTGGAATGAATCTGTTATGAAATAGTAGGTTCGAGTTTAAACAAATTGTGGAAATTTTGACATATCGTTTCTCCTATAAACCAACTTCGTCAAAAATGTTTATGGAACAGAACAGATCAAATCTTCGGAAAGTCAAACATTTTCAAAATCCTTTATTTTAATTTATAACTCTCTGCTACTTGTGAAGCAATCATTCAATTTGGACTTGCGCACATTTAATGCTAAAATTGTTCATTAACAACAATATCTTCAAATTTGTTACAATCAACCTAAAAATGTTACAATTTTATCAGATAAATGTTACACTTAGAAATCTGAAAACGGCAACCCTGGTACTCGTCCAATCGGCGTGGCAGAAACACTTGGTTAGATTTGGGTCGCTGATTCCGAATTTGAGGTGAAAAAATTTTAGGGTTG
Organism: Microchrysa polita; assembly: GCA_949715475.1. Taxonomy (NCBI): domain Eukaryota; kingdom Metazoa; phylum Arthropoda; class Insecta; order Diptera; family Stratiomyidae; genus Microchrysa; species Microchrysa polita. Next base: position 6,076,296 of record OX454422.1, read on the forward strand.
CCCGCCTCAAGCCAACCTCGCCATCTGTATGGACATACAATACACCATGCTATTACGAACTTGATCCAAACACAAATCGCATCCCCCATGTTGCTGTAGGAAGATTTCATCCGTGCATTACATCGACATGGCAAAGTTCTCCATTATACAACTTCATGCCACTACGAACCCGATCCAAACACAAAACGTATCCCCCATGTCACTGGAAAAAGATTTCAGCCGCGACAATGCGCATTACATCGGCTGAAACGGCACGGTGATTCGTCATGGAAAAGTTCTCCATCGTACAACCCGACGTCGCATAGTAGGCATTCTGAATGGTACAAGCATGTTTGTGGTGGTTCCTATTAAATGCAACGCATCGCATCGCCCGTAGTGTGAACGGGCTGTAAATAACACTAATAGCTGGATTCGAATCAAACACTTTGTCATGGTGTACCACAAGGATCCCACCTGGCACCCCTATTGTTCAATATCTTCATAAATGATTTTAGAAATTTTCTAAGGAGTTGTAAGGAGTTGTAAGTGCGAAAAAAATGAAAATATTCTCTTCAATTTTTCGGTCTAGAGTATAATTGTTTTTAGGAAAATTTTAGACTATCAGACAGGGTGTCCCATAAGTCAACATCAAGTCAGTGCCGCTAGAAAAAAAAAATACCAAAATAGCTTCCGTCACCTATTTTTACAGTTCTTCGCAATCAAAAGATAGTGGGGAAAAAATGCACGACTTTGTTTTTAATTGTTTACGTATTGTAACTGTAAATCGTAGTTTTTCTTAAATTTTCTGTTTGTACTATAACGCAAACGAAATGCTCTATCAATCGCAACTCAACTCGAAAAGTAACTGTTTTAGTTTTGAAAGAAATCTGACCTTCTACGTGAAACCGAGAAATAAAAAATGTAAAAACTATTGCACCCGGACATTGCGGCAAGTAATTTAAGAGATTGCACATATTATCTAGATACTATAATAGAACAAACGGGACTTTTCATTAAAAATGGAATTTTACAGATACCTGCGGGACCTTTTTACATTTTGAGTGTTGCAATTATTCTGTTAAAAATACACCCATGAAATCTGATTTTTGAAAAAATATTCTGACTCAAAAATGGAATAATGGAGAAAATATTATTCCAAATTTGAGTCAGAATATTTTTTCAAAGATCAGATTTCATGGGTGTATTTTTAACAGAATAACTGCAACAGTCAAAATGCAAAAAGGTCCCGCAGGTATCTGCGAAATTCCATTTTTAATGAAAAGTCCCGTTATTTAACCCTTAGATGACCAACAAGGTCCCTGGGGACCTATGGCGTTTTCAACTTTGAGCCATTTGAATATGGTTCAATTGAAGCGGCTGAGCTCCCTTGACTTCTCCAATCAATAGGTTTAGAAGCAAATGCAATATGTTTCGAAATATTTCCTTAAAATCTTCTGTCATAACCAGCCGGCTAAAGTGATATATGGCGGTGAAGCCTAACGAGGTCCACTGGGACCTTCATGTATTAGGAGCAATTGTAAACACGTTATTTTCGAATTCACTGGAAATGAGAACGATAAGAAGTTTTTCATTTCAATTTTATTCGTAAAAACCATTAGGTTCTGGCAAATTCAGGTAAATTTTAGGTAATAAAAACAAAAATCATCGCTACATTTTCTTGTAATCAGTGGCAACGTTTGTTATTAGTGTGTTCGTAATGGTTACACATAGGATTCAGTTCTAGGTGTTGCTACTAGTACAACGCATCTTAGCGCTTAAAGCTCGCTCAGTACCAAAGCCGTTGTGAGAAAGTAATAACCATCGAAAAAAAATAGTGCTTGGGATAAAATAGAGCTGCTTATTAACCGGCAAACGCGTTTTCAATGCCTGAGTGCGAGTGACCCAGATGCAGCCGTGGAGAATTTAGCCAGATACTTGGAGCAGGATGATGAAGATGATCCCTTTGCCGACGAGAACAGTGATGATGAGTTTATTCCGGATGAAAACGCGTCTGATGCCGAAATCGAAGTGAAGGTTGAAGTGGCAGATTATTCAGATTCATCGGACGATGAGGACCTGTTTGAAAACCCTACAGCCTTTGCAGCAGCAATTTCTAATGAAAGGCCTCATTTTATTTCCAGAAGTGGTACGCTAATCCACCAGCTAGTGGCCGCATTCGAACTTATAACGTCGTAAACTGTACCCAACGTCGTCCAGGGCCTGCTGCTGGAACTGTTGCGGATCCTTTAGGAATCTTCAAGTCAGACATCACTGATGAGATGGCTTACATTATTATCCGCGAGACAATTAGGAAGGGGAATGAAAGCACAGCAAAGTGGAATTCCAAGAACTCATATGAAAAACCAAGGCAATGGACTCCCTTGACCCTCAATGATTTTCAAGCTTATATAAATTCGCAGCCTCTAAAAGAATTATGATGCCATACATATTTGCCTCTACATAAAGCAGCCATGGCCAAAAATCGCTTCAAAGCAATAAACAGAATGATTCGATTTGATAATAGCAATACTCGGGAGTCGAGGCTTCAGGAAAGCAAGACTGTTGCAACAGACGACATCTGGACCATGGTAATGGCCAATTTGAAGAAGGCCTATACACCACATGAGTCCATGACTGTAGACGAGCAATTGTTCCCCTTTCGAGGCCGAACTCACTTCACGCGGTACACACTGTCAAAACCAGCAAAATATGGTATCAAAATATGGTGGCTTTGCGATGCAAAATCGTATTACCTCTTAAAAGGGATTATTTACAGTGGAAACAGCCTGGTGGAGGCCGGCAAACCAACCAGGGAGAAAAAGTGGTCTATTAGTTGGTTCACCGCTATGAAAGAAGCGAACGAACTATATACGCCGATATTTTTTCACGACATTGGAGTTAGCATTGCAGCTTAAATCCAAAGAACAAGCCTTTGTTGAGACAGTTCGAAGCAACAAAACGTTTGTGCCACGCAATTTCTTAAAGGACCGGTCTCGGGAAGCGCTTAGCACTTTCCTCACATATACAGGGTGTCCCATTCATGGTGGAGAATATTTTAATGGTAGGTAGTGTGGCTCATCTGGAGAAAATTAATGTACAACGGGACCCCTCTATTTTTAACCGTTACAATGTTATAGCATTTTTTGTCAAAATGCACGACTTGCTGAACTAAATCAAAATTTGCCACACCACCAATCATTTCATCCGAGATATGACTTAACTTTCTGAAACTACATAAAATTTCCAATAAAACGACACCTCGCCCGTTACGAAGTTGCTCGTATCTTCCGAGATACACCCGTTCAAACTTTAAAGAAATTGTAAAATTGGTTTTTTCATAAAAAATTCAAATAATAAAATCGTATGCAATTTTAAAATTTCTTTAAAGTTTGAACGGGTGGATCTCTGAAGATACGAGCAACTTTGTAACGGGCGAGGTATCGTTTTATTGGAAATTTTATGTAGTTTCAGAAAGTGAAGTCATATCTCGGATGAAATGATTGGTGGTGTGGCAAATTTTGATTTAGTTCAGCAAGTCGTGCATTTTGACAAAAAATGCTATAACATTGTAACGGTTACAAATAGAGGGGTCCCGTTGTACATTAATTTTCTCCAAATGAGCCACACTACCTACCATTAAAATATTCTCCACCATGAATGGGACACCCTGTATATAAATATATAAAAAAGAAAATTTTTTTTTCTTTAATTCAAACTGCTTACTATATTTTATACTACTAAGCATTTAACATTCAACCCAAAAAAACATGATAATTAAATTATTATTCACATGTGAAAATTGTATAAGCATCATTGTGTAGTGTAGGTCCCTGGGGACCTTGTTGGGCTTTAACCGTTGGAAAAGTTGTCGGTCATCTGAGGGTTAAAAAAGAGGCCTATATTTACTTACAATTTGGGGGGGGTTGCTTTGGACAATGCCAAATGTACATAATTGCCAACAGTATGGGTTATTAAAATTTTGACCACCCCACTAACCTTTGCAAATTTCAGTCCCCTTATTTTTCGACAATTTTCCGATTGATCCTTGATTTCCAACTGGTTCAATATATAGCTGACTTAAAGAATCGATCAATTCGCTAGCACTGAATAACTAAAATCTGAAAAAAAAAAACTTTTTCCTCTGAACACGAAGCGTTATAAACTCAAAAATGCCACCCCTAAAATTAGTTAGATTTCCATGAGCGTAGCGAGGATTTAGACCATGGGGGGGGAGGTGAGCCCAACGTGTTTTTCAAAATCCCAATTTTCTTAGGAGGTTTGTGTCTGTAATTTAAAAATCTAAAACAACATTAATAAGTTCAGATTGCCCATCGGTTTAAAATAAGATATGTCCATATTTATAATGGTTGCGGAGAAACAGTATAGGTACAATTTTTCCCAACCTTAAACCGGCCGCACTAACAAACTTATTTTCCAAAAAAAAATTTACGATTCTGCGTTTTTCGCATAACTTCCAGGATTCAATTGCGACGAAGGGCGGCTCTTAAAATACTAGGGGTTGGGGGCGTCATACAGAATAAATCCAGGCCTAGGCATTTATTTCCTCGAGGCGCACACAGAGGATAGGGCAAAGGGGGCAGTGTGCCGCATCGGAGACGGCAAAGCAGGGAGTGGGTCTCTGCAAAATTACAACACGGATTGATGTCAGATAAATTTTATTTAAATTTCTATTTATCTGTAGTCTGGCTGGTCTAGCGGTTAGTGCGCGCACCTTCGGTGCACAGGGTCATGAGTTCGAATCTCATTGTGGATCATGGTGTTTTTCGAACTCACGAGCTTGTGACGGACTATGATCTCACTCAGATGTTAAACGAGTACCCATTTATGGGGATAAATAACACTGCTGAGCGTGATGGTGATCTCCGTTACCTCAACAAAAAAGCAGATAAGATCTTGGAAATAGGATGTCACTAGCACCCAGTGGCGGCTCGCCCATATGTGCACAAGTGCACGTGCACCCCCTGAGAAAAAATCGTAAGAGCACGTAATTCAATTCGTCAAATCGAAAATGTGTATCTTAAATTGCACATCTAGCCCGCATCGCGCCCTTATTCTATTTATAGATATACCTAGATCTAGATACACATTCCACCTACTGAATCCATATACATTATGTATGCCGACTGCTCACTGCACATACGACATGGTCACGACACTGCGACCAACAACCTGCAATCACGATGGGTGCACAATCTGCGACGATGAGCACACGCTCCAATTTTGGAAATCTTTGCGGTTTCCGGGGTAAGGAGGTAGTGCAAAATTTACACTAGAGCTTGTGCACAAAGCCATTGTGCACAGCGCCTTGTAAATCGTATGCACTTAATTCTAAAAGAAGAGAGGTTGCGTCGCATGCGTCTGTTCTGTTAAAATCGCGATGAATGCAATTTGCATCGGTCAATCATTTCTTTAAAGCAAATTTCAAAATTTTTTTTTTTTAAGAAAATAAGATTAAAATAAAAAACCTAGCGAAGACCTACACCCGTGCATGGGCGTAGCCAGAGGGGGGCAGGGAGGGGCGCTTGTCCCCCCCCCTGATCGATGATTATGGTAAAAAAAGTTCTTACCGATGTAGTAAAAAAAATTGCTGCCCTTTACAATGCTAGAAAGCATAAAAATGCGAGTTTGATTCCAGGCACTACGCAAAATTTTCTGCTGCTGAGACTGTAGTTTGGAAATTTGAATTACTTGTACTTTTCTGGTCCTTGATATCCGGAATTGGGATACCTATGTGTGAGCATCATGAATGGATAACATAATTAGATCAGAAATGAATCTCTCCCTTAGGGAGACTCTTTTTTCTTTTGCGAAAATCCCATATTTGCAGAACACAATTTTAACTGTCACATAAAGGTCTCTCCGGGAAAGTAGTGAAATTGAACTTCATTCAATCTGAAAGTGATTTTAGTGACAAATGGTAAACAGCTTTGCCTAGTTAGGGACCTTGTAAAGAGATTCATTTTGTAGCTGAATCATATCACTAATCAAATTTAGCCGCTGTTAATATTATGTCAAATATGGAGGAAATCTTATCAAAATCGACCGTATTTCTATAAAAAAAAAGATTTATAAATTTTGCTCAGAAGAAAAACAGTGACAAACGACAGAAACTGATCTCTTGGCTTATTTCTTTTCAATCGCAAGTGGAATATGCAGTCCGAGAGACAAAAATAGCACTGAATATTGACGAGCTACGGTCGAAAAAGCTGAAATTGGAGGCCGTTTGAATGTAATCAGAATCATGCGCCATTATTACACAAATTTACCATCATAAGCACGAATTCCTTAATGACAGGAGACGCCATCTGTTGTAAAATTGAAGAAAAAGATTTTTTGCAAAAATATTAAATTTGTTATCAATTCACCGAGAAAAATAACGTCCCTTAAAATTAACTCGATATCCTTTTGAAATCGAGTTACATTCCTATTAAATATAATCCTTTCCTTTTAAATATATATCGCTTAAATTCAAATTCATTCTTTTTAAATTAATGGGAAATCCTTTAAATCCAAATTTGCAATAGGAAATCTTTTTGAATTAATGGGAAATCCTTTAAATCCAAATTTTCAATAGGATTGTTTTTTTGTTTTTTGTTGGTCTGCAGTGTGGTAGATCGATGTCACAATGTATGGTATAAATTATAACCGTCGTCCCGTATAGTCTGTGTGGTGTAGTAGGTAGGGGCGTTAGTCTTCAAATCATAGGGTCGCGGGATCGAATCCCACTGTAGGTAGGTAATTTATTATGCATTTTAGAGCGTAAAGAGGTAAATGAAATGTCGCCAACACCTATAGCGAGGTCAGTTATACAAAACTCATTTATGAGTAATTTCCACATGGAAAGAACACCCTGTGAAAATTACTCCTTTTGGTGTAATTTAAAGTATTCTTTTGAGTTTATGCATTTGGATAAATAATAAGAAAAATCCTTTAATTTTAAATAAAATGATTTCCCTTTAAAACAAAGAGTCCATCCTTTTAAATTAAAAGGAAATCCTTTCGATTTATGGTTGTGACCTGATTAAATTTACACTGCATCACTTTAATTTAAAGTGATTATAGATAGACTTTCAAAAGGAATACCTTATTAGTTCAAAGGGAAATCCGTTTGAAATAAAGGGATTATACAATGATTCGAAGGGAAACAAATATGAAGCAAAATCATATTTGAATCTCTTTGAATCATATGCGTATTTTTTGAATTTACAGAATTTTTTTTCTCAGTGAAACTCCTAAGAAAATCAGGATGTTGAAAAAAATTCGGGCTTGTATGTATCCCTAAATCTCTCCAGCCGACTGTTGGATAATGCTTCCTTCTATGGATTCTGTGGATGTAAGACAATAGGCTTCTCGGTGTGTTTCGGCAGGAGATGCGCTCCTCTAGAACCAAGCAAAGCCAGAATTTAAAACGGAAATTGATCTCGCAAGTGGAATATGCAAGTCCAAAAGCCAAAAATAGCACTGAATATAGATGAGCTACGGTCTGAAAAGCAGAATCGGAGGCCAGTTGAATGTAATCAGAATCACCAGTAAAGTCTAAACACGTTCGGGGGCCATTTTTCGTTAAATGGTGTTGAAAATCATTTTCGACTGTCCTTTCGTAAAATTTAGCACTAAAATTAAAAAAACAGGCGCGACAGTTTAACATTGGACTAAGGCCGCAGATGTGTTAGTGACATCCATAGTTACCAAGATCCTAACTGCTTTTTAGTTGAGGTGTTGAGATCAACAGCACGCTCAGCAATGTTATGTATCCCCATAAATGGGTACTCGTTTAACATCTGAGTGAGATCAAAGTTCGTCACAAGGGGCGTGAGTTCGAAAAACACCATAAACTGAATTCGTAGACGGTGAGTCTCAAACCAATGACCCTGTGCACGGAAGTGCGCGCACTAACCATTGCACCAGCCAGATTACTAATTTTGCCTAACAATATTTTCGCGACCAACAATTTCAACTCCTACGAAAATCTTGATGTTGAAAAAATTTCGGGCTTGCCCCCCCCCTGACCGAAATTCTGGCTACGCCCATGCACCCGTGATTTCTTTGGTGCAAGGGCAAGTGGCGGAAAATAACTACTATTCCGGCGTGAATTTGAAGCGGCAATTTACGCGAAAAAAAGACAAGTAGATTTATGGGAATATGTGGAATCCATGGATTTTCGTTCTGTCCAATGAGCTTATCCACAGGTCGATTTGGATTTTCACAGAATTAAAATTGAATAAAATCCATAGATTCGCCATGTGTGTGCCGCTTAGAAAACCCTTTTGTTTTCCCTGTCTGTTGTGCGGGAGTGAAAACGAACGTTACAGCTGACGAAAGTCGGAAATTGTCTGTGGAAAAATAATATGTACCTAATAAAAAAAAATATTTCTGTTGAATTTTTGGCTTTTTTGTAGACTAGTTTTTTTTAATACAAACTATGGAAAATTTAATTACATTATATTCTTCTCGAATTCAATACATTTTTATATTTCCTTGTGTACCCCCGGTTTTTTACACCACGAGCCGCCACTGCTAACACATCTTGCGGCCTTAGTCCAATGCTGGACTGTTGCGCCTGTTATTTATTTTATTTATCATGCAATGCCCTCTATAATTGTTTTACATCTACTTTTTATTCCATACACCCAGAAGATGGAGTTCCCCTATACAAATGACCCCTCCCTGATATTTTAATTCGGCCATATTTTTCGACAAAACATCGCCGTTGGTGGAAATTGGAGTCGGTCTTATTACTCCTACCCGTACCTCCCCTACAAAGCTATATTTAACCATATTTTTTGATTGAATGTCGCGAAAAAACTTCAAATTTGTAAACTTGAAAGTGAACATTTTAGGCTTTGCATGCCTTCTTGGTCTGTACATTGTGCTATCCGTACGATTATAACTCGTTTCAATTATCATTGCTCAATCTGAAGATTAGGAAAAAGTTACTAAGGCTGGTAAACATCCCGGAAACTCGCAGACATATCAATGCTCAACATATACAGGGTGTCCGGAAACTGCCGCATAAACGCACCGGATTATGATTCCTCAGTTGATTTCCAGCAAAAAAGTTGTACGGAACATACCCCCTTAGCTTAACCCTTGAGCTGCCACAGGCATTTGAAGAATTTTGAAAAAAATAATTTTCTTGCACGACTTAAAGCTCAATATCTCCAAAGCTAAACCAGCTAGAATAGTGAAACAAAATGAATATTACAGCCAACAAATTTACCTATAAAATAAAACTAGCGGCACTAAAATCGAATAAGAGGTTTCCTTTCTACAGAACTTCAAAGTCAACTTTGTGTGATTTTACCCAAAACCAGCCTATTTTTCCATCTCAGTTTTCTCCAACTTCTGCCAAAGTGAGGTGCTTGTACGATTCTTTTAAAAATTGGCGCATAGTCTTACGATCATATCTTTCTTACATCATTTTATTCTAGCTTCATTATTTCTAACAGTTTTTATACGTTAAGTGCCGAAAACTAGCTCGAGTTTTAGCTCGAATTCAATACAATTCAATTCAGACTGCCCCTAAAGATCTGCAATTGGAAAAATCTATTCAAATAATGTCTAAATCGAGCCAAAATTAACCCTAGTTTTCTGCACTTAAGGTACTAAAACTGTTAGAATGATGATGATTTTTTCAAAAATATTCAAATGCCTTTGGCAGCTAAAGGGTTAAGCTAAGGGGGTATGTTCACTACAACTGTTTTGTTGGAAATCAACTGGGGAATCATAATCCGGTGCGTTTATGCGGCAGTTTCCGGACACTCTGTATACCAACCACCACTAAACTGCTATAAATACTAGACACACACGACTGGAGATTGAGAATTCAAAATTGGCACTGATCTTGATCTTCTAGGCGTTGTGATCAACAGCACACTCTGTCGAAATTTACCTAATTTTTGAAACGTTGACACGTTGGTCGTCATTGCACCATGCTCCTCAAAGAGTTTGGACATAACAAAAAGAGAATGTCCTTCGATGTAAATGGGTGACATAACAAAAAGAGAATGTCCTTCGATGTAAATGGGTGACTTTCAAGACAGTGCTTCATGATGCTATATAAATTCATAAATATTCCCATGAATCGCTGCAGTTCGTTAAAATTGATTGTTTCCAAAAATTCTACACTAATCGACAAAAATTCACGCTTCAGTCTTAATAATTCACAACATAAAAAAAAATAAAAAAACAGGAAAATCCAAAAAAAGGATTGAATTACGCTCTAATGAATTTCGTTGGTTGTCAGTTATTTTATATCATTAAGTCCAAAATAGATTAACGATAATTTTCGATTTTCACTTCAATATGTGTGCACACTCAGCATTCAATCGTCTGATGGACATACGGAAATTTCCCCCTCCGCAACACTTTTCGAATCGTGAGAAAATCTCAAGACACGATCATCAACATCGTCATCCGAAATATGATCATCAATTATCCTGCGTCTGTTTCCGCGATGCTCAGAACGAAAACCCGAAAAAAACATCAATCTCATCATCAATTAAAAAGTCCTAATGGTGCGTACACGTCTATGTGTATCCTTTCTCGACACGACGAACGGGTAAAACTCTTTTCTTTTATATCCAAATGAAGAAAAAATGCACACACACACATGCACACATTCGAAACGATGCGTAATAACGAATCATCTGTCACACAAAAAAAAATATTAAGAAGAAAGAATCATTTTCCTCGATCCTTTTTTTCCTACGAAAACGGATAAGACGGGAAACGATATGAAAAATGAAAATTGTTTTTTTTGCTTCGTTTTGATTAAAAGAAAATTCCAAAAAAGGGTTCAAGTTTCAAGTTACATTAGACGCACATGTCCGGAACGCGGAAACCCCTTCTTTTCTTTCCCCCCGCTGCTGTATGTGTGTACATTCGTATTGCGTAATGGGAAATTTGAGACGTTAATAAATATATGCGTTTTTTTTTGCGTTTTCTTGAAAAGATGCATCCTATATGTGCGATGGGAAGGGTTGAATCGATTTCGAAACCCTTTTCTAAAAACTAAGAAACACACACGGCGCGGACGATGACGCGACGATTCAGAAGGGTTAAGTATGTACACATGTACGCACGCAGCCGCATAGGCGCCTCAAGGAAGTTGAACTAAAGGATTTCATCAATCCTTTCGGTGATTTCAGGAGCAAGGAGCGCACCCAGTTGATCCTAAGGTCGCAGGTAAGATTGCATACGTTGATCCTTATGTATACGGACTTCTACACGATTATTATTTTTCGGAATGAGTTGAAGGTCCATTGCGCTCACTGGCATGATTTTTTTGGGGTTTTCGGGGTTATTTTGTTGATCCTGTTGCTGCCGGGACTGTGTTGTTGCGCATTGTTCGCGTCTAATGATTTCGATCATCAACACACCCTACACAGGATACAATATTGTGTCGATCAGATGATGATGACGATCAGCAGTGACGACGACGATGATGATGATGATGAGAACACGTCTACGCATACATGATAGATGATGTGTATTTTCTTACATTCTTTTTAAGATTTTTTTAGGTAAAAAAGAAGACCGAAGAAAATCAAAATCCCGTTCAAGTCTCCTCGAAATAGTATTCCTTACATGAATATGACATTTTCGAGAAAAAAAAACCGAAATAAAAAATGATTTTGATCTTGTTATGAACATGTGCGTGTGACGTGCGGAAAAGACGAAAACGATCGATCGAATAGAAAAAGGGTTTCAAATCGGAAATTCGATATCATTAATTTGGAAATATTTTGAAACTTGATCGTTATTATTAATGAATTGGAAGAAGATGAAGAAAAAGGAAAAACTTTCCCCCACGATCAATGCATGTCGTCATTGTCTTGGCCGCAATGTAATTGTACATATGTATTTCGGATTAAGACAGAAATAGGGATTGGGACGTTGGGACAAATGTATCTCTGAGTGCATTTTCAAATTACATATATGGTTTCCACCTCTCGTAGTGTCTTTTAAGTTTTAATCGTTTTCATCCGGGTGTATGTTATCATATTTTTTTCGAACATCTTGCGCAATAGTCGTCAAATGCTTGTAGGAATCAAATATTAGCATAGTGTAAAACCCCGATGATCCGGACGTAAAAAAATCCGGAATTTCAATCATTCGAATTTGATCCGAATTTTGTTTTAATTCTCGTCAAATTTGAAAATTCTTTCTTTACTTTATTTAGCCGATCTGCACACTGAAAACTTAAGGGAATGCAAATTCGAATTGCGAATTTATTAATTAACGTTAAAACCGTTAATTTGGTTTTATTGACTTTAGCATACTATTCACCAGGGTGACAATTATTGCAATTGGAAAGTTGGGACAATTCGACAATCCAGATAGTTTTCGGTCCCAATCAATCCAGAATATCGGGGCTCTACTGTAGATCGATTTTACTTTTTATTCAATCATATTATTGAATTTGTACGATTTTTTCTTTTTCAAAATCTTTCTTTTATTGTCCGTTTTTTGGGTTTTTTAGATTTTACAAAAAACCCTTCTAGCACAGTAATCGGGTATATTTTACTTAAAAAAATACGTAATGGCTGAAATTTGGTGGTGATGTTAAGCAACGTGCCCTAAGTCTAAATCTGAGTTTTCGTATTTTTTGCAGTGGGGGAAGTTATAGTAATTTGCCTACTTATAGGGGAATTTTGCGTGTTCCTTAATATGATTCTTACTGGTGTTCCTGCAGTAAAATTAAATGTAAAAGCTTTGTTTCTAATCGAATTGTCTATTTAACGGTACCTAAGTCAATATCGTAGGCCAAATAGTTCCGTTATAATGACCGGTTAAAGGGCAAAATAACACTAATAATGAGAATATTGACTGAAATTTGGTGGAGATGTTAAGGGATACGTCCTAAAGCTATATCTGGGTTTTCGTATTTATGGGAGGCGATTGTTATAGTAAATTGCCTACTTATAGGTTAAATTTGCGTTTTTGCTTAATATCATTCTTATTGTTGACCCTTAAGTGAAATGGTAGAGGTTTGCTTTCTAATCAAATAATCTATTCACCGGTACCTTAATCAATATCATAGGTCAAGTAAACCCGTTGTAGTTACCAGTCAAGGATCAAAACAGTACAATAAATGGATATTTTCTTTAACCCTAGAGTGGGCGCGTCTTTCCGAGAAACGTCAGTGGGCGCGTGGGGAGCATTTTGCCGCTCCTTTTCAGTGACCATTTTAAGTAGGAATAAGGCAACTGAATTAATTTATTTTCTTCAGATTTAAGTAAAACACAAATAAGCAATGACAAATTAACATAATTATTGAAATCTATTTTGAGAACTTCGGTTTATAAAAGGTTCTCGAAAACGCAACGCATTTTAATGGACTTTTAATATAATCTACATTATCGTATGTAATACTCATAAAAAAGGAAATTAACAGCGTTATTATTGCTAGAACAATAAATGCACATACCCAAAATTCCAACTTTGCCAAAAATATGTTTTTACAATTACTGTATTAATTCTGATTCCCAAATTTCGTGGGTTCGAATTTTAACTAATTGTGACTTATCGTTCCATTCTATACACCAACTGCGGTGCATGTATGTAGTAATAGAAACCACAAAACTTTGGGAAAAAATACCAAAAATTGAGGAAATTGAGGGAAAAAAGTTTCGTCCCAATCGGGATTCGAACCTCCGACCTTCAGTCACAAGGTCAGCAACTCTACCTACTGAGCTATAGACGCTTAGAGGTCTCAAGTGCAAAGATTCCAATGTGACATTTCCGAAATTGAATAACTCGATATTTCTCCCGTTGGGGCTCTTCTCCTCCAAACAGACAAAGTTCCGCGTAGTTCCCATAGAGCTGGTAAGTTGCCATGCCATAATTACTACAGACATGCACCGCAGTTGGTGTATAGAATGGAACGATAAGTCACAATTAGTTAATATGTTTTTTTTTTATATGAGATATTTTTACCTACGTGAGAAAGCGCGCGATGAGCAAATTGCCGCCTGATGGTAACAACCTCCTTCTCCAGCTCCACTCCGCACACTGACGACGTACAGCCTTTCGGCACGAGTTCTGGATGAATATAGGGGCAGCCACTGAAAAGCGCAAACTTAACGAAGAATTATTTTACGAATTATTAAGGTTTTTTTGGTGAGGGCCGCAAAATGCTCATAGCGCGCCCACTCTAGGGTTAAAAAAAACGTGATGGCTCAAATTTGATGTATGTTAAGAGGCGAATCTTTTGTCTAAAACTGATTTTTCGTATTAGTGGGGATGGAGAAAGTTGTGGTAGATTGCCTATTTAAATGCGTATTTAGTGATTGCTAAAAACTTCGCTATATCAAGTTGTATAAATGTGTGTTCTTGCTAATTGAATTATTATCTCTTAAACGAGACCAAAATCAAGCTAGGCCGATTAGCGCAGTCGCAGGGATCGTTCCAAAAAATAAAAAATGAATTTCTTCACATAGTCACTGGAGTTTTATTGATGCAACAACAGAAATATATGACTTGACTACCTCAATTTTGGTTTCTTAGATTGATTTTCTTCCTCTCTTCCGGATTCATTATAGCTTGCGCTACAATTGTGACTAGCTTCGTATCTTTCTGGGTATCGATGAAAAAAGCCCATCGTTATGGAGGAAGTCGTCGTTTTCCGTAAGAGTAGAAAAGTCAGTTATATTGCTATACGCGCTTCCACAACAAACCATTCAAACTGGAGAGCACTTTAATCCTGATTTCAAACACCCCCATACTTTTCCACAACCAGTTTTACAGGCACACGAAATAACTCTTCTCAAGCAAAAAAGGAAATTTAGTCTATAAGTAGGCAATTTACTATAACTGCCTCCCTGATATATACGCAACTTCATATATAAATTTATAACGCATCCCTTAACGACTCCACCGAATTTCAGCCATTTCATGTTTTATTTATGCAAAATATTCCCATTATTGGTACTATTTTGACCTTTAACTGGTTACTATAACGGAACTATTCGACCGATGAAATTAATGTAGGTACCGTAGGATAGATAATTTGATTAGAAACAAAACTCCTATGCATCACTTTACTGTAGGGTCAACGGTAAGAATGATATGAACGAAAAATGCAAAATTCGCCTATAAGTAGGCAATATACTCCAACTTCCCCCACCCCCACGAATACGAAAACTCAGTTTTAGATAAAAGACATGTCCCCTAACATCTCCAGCAAATTTCAGCCATTACGTATTTTTTTTTAAGTAAACGGCCGTTTTGTGTCTTTAAATACTGTACTATTATGAAATCGATTTTATCCGTCCGTCTGTCCGTCTGTCCATCCGTCTGTTCACTCTCGCATTCGCTAACGGCTTAACCGATCGTCATGAAATTTGGTAGGAATGTGTAGAATGGTAACAGTCTTTGGCACGAAATACTTAAAAGTTGGTATGGCAAAGATAACAGGGTGTCCCGGTCATTTGAAAATTTGTTCACTGAATAACTCGCGATCGGCTTTGGCACGAAATACTTAGAAGTTGGTAGGGCAAAGAAAACAGGGTGTCCCGGAGATATAAAAATTTGTTCACTAAATAACTCGCGAACGGCTTAACCGATGTTAATGAAAATTTGGTAGGAATGCGTAGAACCGTAACAGTCTTCAGCACGAAATACTTAGACGTTGGTAGGACAAAGCTAACAGGGTGTCCCGGAGATTTGAAAAAGTCGACTTTTTTAGTTTTTTATCGGACATGGACGTATGGATTCTCATATCAAAGAACTCGATGGGTACATTTCATATCAGTAGCTTTTTCCAGTTTGGAGTAATGGTAACGGAGTTACAGCTAATAAATTCAGTTAATATGTGTAGCCATGATACATAGTAAATCTATTTTTGGATTCGTCTAATTAAAATAATAACGCCTTTCATTCTGGAACGCATTTATTTAGACCAATCCAAAAATAGATTTACAAGCAGCATTTCATTAATATTGTGCATAATTCTTATTTATTACCTATAAAATATACGTGCAAAATTATTCACTATGTATGTATCCAAAATCTAAAAAACCCTCGTATTGCGGGCGCAGCCCTCTGTACGCCGGTATTTTTGTTTATATGGTATCGAAATGTAGACACCCGCCTGTCAAGATATTTTGCTTTTGTGCGATTTTCAATTTGGGGGTTTTGTGTTTTTGGGGATTTTCCGATTGTGGGGATTCTAAATTGTTGTTTATATGGCAACAGGAATATTTTGTTTATCAGGATTTTAAATTTGGCAATTTCGTATTTTAGGGGGGGCGGTATCCGTCTAAATTTTGAATTTTGGGGATCGGGGATTTTATTTGTGGAACAGGATTTTTTCAATAATTATTATCCTACAGGTGTAATCTTTTACTGTGCGCATGTGGTCAGATAGTTTTTTGGTAAAATAATACATAACGGGAGTAATAATTTTAATATCAGTTCAAAACTGTATTTATATTAATAATTAGCACAACCAAAATCAATCCTTAAATCACCAAACCCCAATCATAAAACCCACAAATGCAAAATGTAAATACAAAAAAAAACCGTTGTGCGTTGTACAAGTAGAAGAAAACTGTCTTAAAAATATCTAAAAACGAGACCGAGTTCTAATCGTGCGAATAGCACGATGAGTTTATACCCTATACCCATGTACAGACCTAGAAGGCACGCAAAACCCAAAATATTCAATTTCATATTTTTTGTGGGGGAGGGAGGGGTAGATATGTCGGACCTGACACATCTTTGCTACCTTTTCAAGGCATCCAACGGCTACCATTTGATACTAATTTGAAGTTTTTCGTGACATTCTATCAAAAGATATGGCTGAATATAACTATGTAGGGGAAGTAGGGGTAGGGGTAGTCGGACCTACTCCACTTTCCATCAACTCAAAGTATATGTCAGAATGAGACATTGATCAAAATTTCAAGTCGATAGCGATATTCTACCGAAAGTTATGGCCGAATTAAAATATCAAGGAGGGGTAGTTTGTATGGGAGGTAGGGGAACCCGTGGTCCGATTTGGCCCATTTTCAATACCGTTCAAGATTTTAGCAAAACAAACATTTGACCAAAATTTCATTTCATTCATTATTTCGGGAGTTATCGTGCTAACAGACAGGAGACAGACACACGGACAGACAGACAGACATGGCTTATTCGATTCAGGGACCGACCCTGATCATTTATATATATACTTTGCCATACCTCCGGTGGCTCCTTTGAGGTGTAACAAAAACATTATACCCTATACCATCTTATGGGTATAGGGTATAAAAAAATATATTTGTCGAAGCCAATTGTCAAAATTTAAGAATCACCAAACGTATGTGATTATCTCTGGCTGTTTATAATTTTTGTTTTGTAATCATATTGCCATCTGTTCTTTGATCCTTTTCTTTTATATTTCAAATAGTTGATACGTTCCATAAACGTTGCGTCATCATCATCATCATTTCAAACATACGTCTGATTTCAACCCGTTTTCTTTTCAATTTTCTCAACTCGTCTTCTCTGTGTACACATATTTGATTGTCGGATTATCTTTTGCGTCGCTTCTGCCATCCATATTGACCTGCGTGTCGCGATCATACATACATGCTGGCTGCTGGCTCTTATGGTTATAACAAAACAAAATAATAGAAACTGAACAAAATATCAGAAAACTTGAAAAAGAACAAAAAAAGGATTACGTGATGCAGCCGTTTTTTGAAAAGTTAAAAAAAATATTCAACAAACACATATCTATGAGATGAGTCCATGGACGCACAATAATAATAATAATCGCCCCCTCCGCAGGCAAAGCGCACAAATAACCGTACACTCGCTCTATAACAATAAAAAGAGTCACACGATGGAATATCGGTGAATCCTTTTTGCTCGGATATTTTTTTTTTTTAATAAAAATAATAAAACGAACAAAATATAAAACGATTACGCAACGCAGAACGATTGAACCTTTTCAGGTGTGCACATACACACACAACTTTCGTACATTTCAGACCGTCCTGTGCGCTCCTGAACCCTTTTTCATCAATTGTGTCTATCAAAGATATTGAATTTCCAAAACAAGCGAAATATTTATTTGCAAACGTTTTACGCAAAACCCGGTCGTGCGGGTAATATCTCTTTTTCTTTTCCTCATCCCTAGTCCAGGAAATGATATTCTCGAAAAAGGGTTTATCAGCAGTCGCATCATCATCATCATGATAACCCCTTGAGTCTTGAGAAAGCGCACACAACAAAACCCCCGAGATGGAATAAGAAAAAAATTTGAGAAATTGAGGGAAAAAAATGATTTTGATCCTTTTTGGAAAAATTCTTTTGCGTTCATCTGATCCTTTGGCGAACGAAAAAAAAATAATCGATCTCTGGAAAAAGGGTCGTCATCGTCGTCGACGAGAAGAAGAATCATCATCTCCTCTTTTTATTATTTTTTTTTTTGCGTAAATCTTCCATGAGAAAATTAACCTTTCACATCACCCTTGACGATCCCCGCGTATACGGACGGAGTTTGTCATGACTTTGAAGCTGAAGGATCTAATGAGGGGTGAAGATGTGAATCGCCTTTGAACTCAATTGAACTGATTTTTACTTCGGGGCAATTTCGAAGACGACGACGACCACATATGAAAATGATGATATGACAAGACGATCAGGATGATGATGATGATGGCATAACCCGATAGTCGTCTTCGTCGTCGACGTCCTTATGCAGGATGCTCCTTGTGTGTATACTGTGGACGTATCTCTTTCGATCGACTCATATCTTAAATGCCTGCTGTGCACACAAACGGATCAGAGTATAGGCAGAAGGACATGATGCGGAGCGAAGCGACAGAGGCAAAGGAGAGGGTTATTTGTGATCGGTTTTTTTGTATGGCACAAATTCCTATTTTTTTCGTTTTTTTTGTGTACCCCGGACACTATTAAGGAAAATATCAGTTTTCGGGGTCGTTGCTAAATTACGTAAAGATACCATAAAGATTTAAAATGTAATTCGCGCGTATGGGTCGATCGGGTCGGCTATATATATGTGTGGCGGAATTCCAAAGGATATTTTGTGTTGATGAAACATATTGAAAGGTGAGAGAGTGAGTTCAAGACCGGGTTAAGGTATGTCGGAGGGAACGAACCTTTTACGGTAGATTTAAGATCATTTTTGCGTAATCTGGCAAAAGAATGAATTGTCTGTGCGACATATTATTTGATAATGTGCATTGCAACAGGATGAGATAGGAAGAACAATGGGGTGTAGGTATGGGTTGAAAGGGTTTCGATAAATTGATGAAACGGTGTGTGTGTGTGATTGAAGAATTTTTGAAAGATTGAAGAATTTTTATTTTTGGTTTTTGTGAGCCTTTATGGAGAATTCATTTCTAAATTTCAATTTGACAATTTAAAGTTTCAGTTAAACCTCTTTTTTGGTTGCTTGGCGACTTTACTTTTTTTTCATGGAGCTTTCGTACACGCCAGCTGCTAGCATCAATCGAAGATGCAGAGCCGTAGTTTGTCGAGATAAAAACAGTAATTTTTATTGGCGATAATTTCAAAAACAATAAAAGCAACAAATAAGCTGCAAAAATATGCCAAATGATCAGACCCTTTTCTATTGAAAATTATACGCTGGAAGAAGGCTGAGGCGGTACCGCCAGAACGGTCTAAGTGCTTACACGCTACATCGCAGGCAGGCCAAGCGGCGCGACGCCATGGAACGGTATAAAGAACGAGGCAAGAAAAAAGATACGCTGGAAGAAGAAAAACTGCAAAAAACTTTTTTATTGTTACAACTTGCATTAGAACTCTGAAACCAGCCAGGTGTAAAATCCCCCAGTCGCACAAAAACCTCATAAGCACAATATTCGTACAGGCAATTGATAGTCTACACTTTGTTATCGTGGAAACAACAGTTTAGAATCCCCCAATCACGAAACCCCCAAATTAATAATGATCCAAAATATTCCCGTCTACCTTTCGTTACCACATAAACAACAATTTAAAATCCCCCCAATCAAGAAATTTCCAAATATGAAATCCTCATAATCAAAATACTCCTACAGTGGGTTATCTACATTTTGCTATCATATAAACAGCAGTTAAGAATCTCTCAATCACAAAATCCCCAAAAACACAAAACCTTCAAATTAAAAACGATCAGAAACGAAATATTCCCCAGACGAGTGTCTAAATTGTGATACCGTATAAACCACAATTTAGAATCCCTCAAATCACGAAATCTCAGAAAAAAAAAAACACAGAAACCCAAAGATTGAAAATACACAAATGAAAAGGTGGATGTCTACATTTTGTTACTATATACAAAACAATTTAGAATCCCCAAAATTTAGAATGCTTAAAAGCTAAATATCCCCACAAATGGATGTCTAGATTTTTGTTTTACAACATATACAATAATATAGAATCCCCCGAATCACAATACCCCAAATTTAAAATGCTCATAAATTTAATATTATCCCCAGACGGGTGTTTTAATTTCTGCCAAAGGTGAGGTGCTTTTTATACGATTATTTTAAAAAATATTTGTAACAGTAACAATTTTGATGATTTTTTTTTTTGCTCACTCAGAGTTGTGAGTGGGTGGTTTTGAGGATTTTTGGGGATTTTATGTTTTTGGGGATTCTAAATTTTTTCTGTACTCTTGTTGTCTATTATTATTTAATATAGAAAACAAGAGTAGAGACAAAAATATAGAATCCCCAATGTTTTATGTTTTTGGGGATTCTATATTTTTGTCTCTACTCTTGTTTTCTATATTAAATAATAATAAGAGTACAATAAAAATGTAGAATCCCCAAAAACATAAAATCCCCAAAAATCCTCCTCAAAATCCTCAATTCCAAAAAATCTCAAAATCACTAACTCACAACTCTGCGTGAGCAAAAAAAAACATCATCAAGATTTTTCGAGGAAAAATTCACAAAATTAAGTAAAATCATCAAAAAGTATATAAAAACCCCAATCGCATACAATCCCAACAGCGATCTTTAAATTGTGAAGAAATTTCAACAAACTTCTGACAATATACATTTTTTTTCATTCTAGACAAATCTCCAAAAGACAAAATCCCCATAATTGAAAATCCCCAAATACTTACTAATCCCTTCAAATGAAATCTTGTGCGGGCATTTGGAGTTTGATTAACATACAAATTCCCCTAATGAAAGAAAAATCTGACCAAAAACAACAAAGTTGTAAAAGTTACCCCGCCAAAGAAAAATTCATCTGCCGCAAAAACAATACATATCACTCCAATCCGCCGCTCATATGTAATTTTGTTTTAGGTGTAAATGCTGGAGAAGTTTAAATGTACAGGACTACTTTGTACAGTAATTTGGTGGGAACCGTCACAGTGGCACTGAATAAAATGTTAAAGCTCCCACAAAATTACTTTAAGAAGTAATCCTGTACATTTAAACTTCTCCAGCATTTACTACACCTGAAACAAAATTACATATGAGCGGCGGTTTGGAGTGATATGTATTGTTTTTGCAGCAGATGAATTTTTCTTTGGCGGGGTAACTTGTACAACTTTGTTGTTTTTGGTCAGATGTCATATATTTTTGCATACATGAATAGCTAACATTTATTTTTGTTTTGGGAAAAGTGTCAATAGGTTTTTGTTCAGCATATTCCATAAATGAGATCTCATCAATCTAATATTATAAGTTATATTCACAGGGTCTTCTTTAAAATAAATAGATACTGCAAACGCAATTGGAAATACATACGTCACATTCTATACAATCCCAATGTCAGATTGTCCTATTGTCCCAAAGTCATAATGTTCCAATGTCCTAATATACCAGTGTCCTAATGTCCCAATATCCCAATGTTCCAATACCCCAATGTAACAATGTTCTAATATCCCAATGTTCCAAAGTCCCAATGCCCTAATAGCCCGATGTCCCAATGTCTCAATGTCCCAATATCAATATTTCCACGTCGCAGTTTCCCTAGTGTGCCTAATGTGCCGAAAGTCCTAATGTGCTAATGTTCTAATGTCCTAATGTCCCAATGTCCTAATGACCCAAAACCCTAATGTCCCAATGTCCTAATATCCCAGTGCTCCTATGTCACAATATCATGATGGCCCAATGTCCACAATATCCAATATCCCGATGTTTAAGTGGCCCAATGTTCCTATGTACCAGTTTCCCAATGTCCCAGTGTCCGATTGTCCTATTGTCCCAAGGTCATAATAATGTCCCAATATCCTAATTTGCCAGTGCCCCAATGTCTCAGTCTCCCAGTATCCTAATGTCCTAATATCCCAATGCTTGACCCATCCTAACATATGGGTCACTCGTCTGGTGGCCAGCGTTCAGTAGAAGCTACAATGTAACAAAACTCGGTAGAGTGCAGAGATCGGCTTGCCTTAGCATCACAGGGGGCATGCGAACATGCCCGAGGGATGCACTGAATGTCATCCTGCATCTCCTACCCACGCGATCTGTTTATCAACCAACTGGCAGCATGTAGTGCAGTCAGACTCAAAGCGTTAAGCTGCTGGAGTGCTAGGCCATACGGCCACAGCAATATTCTAAACCAACTACCACAAGACGTACGCAACGCTGTAACGGATCTCAAAGTGCCCAAACTAAGCTTTGGGAAGAACTTTGATGTCAGATTCCCAACTAGAGGTGAATGGAAAGAGAGTGAGGTGGTCAAGGATTTTGACATCACACTCTTCACCGATGGGTCTAAAATGGAGTGTGGCGTGGGTGCTGGAATCTTCTGCAGATCACTAAGTATCTCTGAATATTACCATCTTCCTGATCATGCCAGCATTTTTCAAGCAGAAATGCTTGCAATCAAGAAGGCCTGTCATGCTCTCAGGGACATACAAAACAACCAGAATATCGCTATCTGCTCAGATAGTCAGGCGGCTATCATGGCTTTACAATCGGTGAAGACGACCTCCAAGGTTGTTGAAGTATGTGAGGAAGCATTAACCAGCCTTGGCACACAACAAAGAATCACCCTACTCTGGGTACCCGGACACAGGAACATAGAGGGTAACGAGAGGGCTGACGAACTAGCCAAAATGGGTGCCACCCTTGACAGCTCTCATGCGGAGCGTGTTTGCGTCCCGATGGCAGCTGTTAAGAGTAAGATATCCACCCACTATCTAAGGGCTGCTAATTCATACTGGCGAAATCTGAGGACCTGCGTTATATCAAGGAAGATGTGGCCCCTTCTATAGCTGGAAAAGAACTTCTGAGATTCTGAATAAACCGCGTAGAGATATCGCCAAGCTTACTGCTGTTATCACGGGGCACTGGCCAATGGGGCTTCACGCAGCCCGGCTGGGCATCCCCTACAACGCCCATTGCCGCAGCTGCGGTAATGTAAATGAGAGGGAAACCCTGATTCACTTTCTGTGTGAATGCCAGAACCCGGTATAGGACGCTCGGTATGGCTTTTATGGGAGGCTTGGAGGATGCAGCTAATGTGAAATTAGGGGAGCTGCTGTACTTCCTAAATAACACTGGCTGGTTCAAGACACCTCCCCACTCATAAATTCATTACCTAGCCTTCGTCATATACACTAGTTATACTTCATGGAGTTGTGGTTTCAAAACGGCGCTTTATGCGCTAATTGGGCTTTGGCTAGCCTCTGCCTAGGCCGCCACTTTTACCAACCATCTAACCATCCCAATGCTTCAATATCTCAATGTCCCATTGCCCCATTGCCCCAATATCCCAATGTCCCAATATCCCGATGTCCCCACGTCCCAGTTTCCCCAGTGTACCTAATGCCCCAATGTCTTAATGTCCTAATGTCCCAATTTCCTAATATCCCACTTCCCCAAGATCCTAGTCTCCCAGTGTCCCAATATCCTAATGTCCCAATGTCGCAGTGTCCCAATGTCGCAGTGTCTCAATGTCGCAGTGTGATTTACAAAATTGTCAATGCGATGAGCCGAAAGACGCAATTGTTGGAAATCTTTTGTTAACTTTACCTATTAATTTACCGTTATTTCATCCACTTATCTAAATAAAAGACATTGATTCTTTAAACGGAGCACCAGAGGATCATTCATACCAAATTTCATAAAAATCCCATCACGGAGAGAGACAGTAGAAGCACGTCTTTCTGCACCTGTAGACTCCAGTCTAAAATTGGGTTACTCACTTAAGTCTGTCAGGGGGAAAATTTCACCGTTTATTCCATATATCTTACCCGTTATTGTGCCGATCGAAGTTTTTTTTGGAGAGGCACTACAACAGGATATGTGGAATATTTTGGTAAAAAAAAATTTGGGGGATGTTGCCTGGAAAGCTGTAGCCCTGTCAATAAACAAAAAACAAGTTCTGTCCAGTAATCATAGACTTGTCCGCTTTCGTTTTTTTTTTTCCTTTGGCGTCGATACGCTCTCGCGTCTCCCAAATATATATATACGCCCATAAATTTAAATATCCAAAACTCGAAATACTACAAACCTACCCCGTCGCCTTATATACGTTACTACTAAGTTGCCTTAACCCTATGTGGGGCATAGCACGATCGCATCGTCAATTTTTTTTTTTTTTTTTGCCAAACAACAGATCTAGAGAGTTTCACAGTGTCCCTCTTATATGCAGATATTGTTAACCAAATCAAGTGCAAAACAAAAACCCCAGAAAAAGCTCATATTCTTCCAAATTAACATATTAACGGAAAATATAAGCGTTCAGCGCGCGCGCACACACAATCGAAAATCTTTTCCTCAATTTGGCGTATATATTCTGAAAATTCGCATAAACGTAGCAAAACGTAAAGGACTAAAACCTCGAGACTCCCAACCGGTTCGTCTATGAATTTTAACCCAAACACATACATTCACACAGTAAAAGGTTATGATCATCAAAACGCACGGGCGCGTTATTGTAACCCTTTGCTCGTCAAAATCTCCACAAAGGAATTTTTTTTTTTTCACCATAATCTGAAAAACCAACAAAAATCTGGTTTTGGTTACGTCACTATTGTCGTCCTTTTTGGCCTCCAAAAACACATGAAACGCGCTCGCACACACCCGATTTCACAACATTACCCTTTCCATCGCATTTCGACGCGATAAATTCGCTCTCTCACCAAAAAAAGAATTAAGAAATTATCGTCGTTTCCTGATTTGACGAAAATCCAGTGCACCGGACCCGATTACATTGCAGGATCAGCCCATATTCGTCCCGATCGCACAGTCAATTCCAAAACATACCTATTCCTTGAAATACTCTCGAAAATCGAGAAACTCTCAATATCGTGTGAGACATTCGAAATTTCTCTCACAGCATATAAGGTCTATATATGGTGAAAGACCATATCCAAATCCCGCCCCCTGTTCAATTCAGGGATCGTGTGTGCACGTT
Source organism: Microchrysa polita (assembly GCA_949715475.1). Taxonomy (NCBI): domain Eukaryota; kingdom Metazoa; phylum Arthropoda; class Insecta; order Diptera; family Stratiomyidae; genus Microchrysa; species Microchrysa polita. The sequence continues at coordinate 6,101,649 of OX454422.1, forward strand.
TCGGTGCAATAGACGCACTCGACGCATATCCCCGATCGTATATCCTTTTGTGCGTGCTTGCGTATTCGATGCACGTGGGATGGAGGGTGTGTCCTCTTTAGTACGCTCTCTCTGTCTCTCTCTCTCTTACACTCTTTATTTCATGTGTTTCCAACGACTTCAAGAGAGAGATCTCTCTGAATGCAACAACAATAGGCAAGGGGTTGCACCGCGACACAAGATCATTTATTTTTGAGGAGTGTTTTTTTCGAAACCCCTAAAAAACGGAGAATAACACACAAAAAAAAGGTTTTGAATTTTCCTGAGAATAAAATTGTCTGAAAAAAACGGAGGAAAAGGGGAAAATCATGCCAGAACATGCGGAATAAGGAATTGAAAGAAATTTTTTAGATTTTGACATTTTTCCGGGATTTTGAGATCAGTTTGTGCGATCTTGCCAAACTTGAAAGACGCACATAAGAGAGCCCATACGAACGAGTCTGCTCGCTTCAATCTTTTTTGTGCATCTTTTCACTGCATTATTTTGCGACATTTGAAAATACTTTACTGGCTTAATTTATTTTTTAATTTTTGTTTTTTATTATTTCTTATTTGACCATAACGACCGACGAAAAAGGATTTCGGATCCTGAACAAAGTGTTGTGTGTGTCCGGGGCGCTGTTTTGAGCAATTTGGCCGGTTATTGTGCGCGGCTGTTTTTGGTGTTTAGTAGAGTCTTTGGATTCGAAAGTGTTTTTGTGCGTGTGCAAGGCAACAAAATGAACACATCACAACTGGAAATCGTAACCCAATATCTCATCTTACAGCAATTGCTTTCCCAAACACCCAGCTCACAGCTTACCAACATTTTCGGTACGAATTCGTCCTTATTACATTTAAATCAATTTCTTGCAGGTACAGGATCCGGAATTGACGCTAGTTCCGCGACGGATTGTCCACAGCCTCCGACGCCGCCCCGAACGCCGATATCCGTTGGAGCAGCGGCGACTGGAGCTGCTGGGGCGACCGTTAGTGCGGCTGGCGCTTCCGCGACTTCAATCAACATTGATAATCACCACAACGACGACAATGACAATGATGATGATGAAAATCAGCTGCCCGCTACAACAATCAACAAGCCACGCATTACGTTGGCGCCTGTTTCAAAGCTCATAGCATCGCCCACCGTTTCATCGACATCAACGCAACTCACGCCAACGTCTTCGTCGTCAACAACGCAACGCAGTGCTAGTGTTAGATCGCCAACAACAATCACCACAGTCGCGCATAACGTGAGCGATTATTGTATATCGCAAATGATCGTGGACGGTGACGATGATGATGATGATCGTCGTCGCGATGCAGGCGATGATGGTGGTGATGGTGAATTAAGAATCGCGTGTGATGACGTGGACGATGACGAAGACGAGGACGATAATGATACGAACAAGTCGTTTGGTGAACGTTACGACGACTACGATATGAGTCAGTGCTATAACGATAACGACTCGAACGTTTCATCGACAATTGTCGATGATGATCGCGGCGATCGCGGTCGCGATCAATCATTATCATCAATCAACATAATAGGTGATCATCATCGATCGAGTGCAGGCGTCGGTGAGGGTAGTAGTAGTACAATGGCCGATGATGACGACGAGGACGATGATGAGACATGTATGAGTTTGAATAGTGGTGAAAATATAATGATTGGCAACAGTAATTCGCGAAACACGACGACAACAACAGCAGCAACGTCTGCGGGCAGCTCAGGCTCGCGATTGTCGGTGAAAAGTGTCGATAGTTTGATGGGCAAGACGTTGGTGAGTGTTTTTTTTTTTGTCGTTTTTAATTGAAAACTTATACCCAGCCTGCGCTTCGGAGTGTTTATAGTGATTTTTCGTTTTTTTCCTCCCTTTTCTTCATGCAGAATACATTTTCGCCCATACTACAGCTGACACAAATGCAAAATGACGAGAAACAAATTCATGGTGAGTACCCTCAAATTTTGAGAATTCTTTTCCTTAATTATATAAAATGCCAAATATGTCGGGCAGCAACAAATGGACAAAAATATGCCTCACAACAAAACGGCAAACACTAAGAGACCAATTTTGCTGCCAATTTTACCGAAAATTTGTCGTAGTTTATTCTGTGTGTTGTTTTTGTCTTTATTTCCATTTTCTTTTTATCAAAATTTTGAATTAGATCCAAAATAAACCAAAAATTCAAAAGAAAAAAGAAAAATCGCAACACACGACGATGGTATTCCTCTCATAGCAAACCCCATTTGATCGTTGGCGAAAAATAATTCGATCACACATAGCCAAACCAAAAAAAAAAGAAACAACCCCAAAAAACGCGCTTTCATTCCTCAATTAATTAATTAAATTAATTTCTTTAATTCAAAAAAAAAACAGCCAAAAAATAAATCGCCAGTTTGACGTAAATAAAAAAATTGTTGATTGAACAATTTTCCCAATTTTTTTGCCAAGAATTTCGCTGTGTAAATCGCGCAAAGATGCCACCACATCATTTATAGACAAGAAAAGAAGGGGGAGAGAAAGGGAGAGAAAGATTGGCCTGATTGGGACGTGATAAAGAGGGTGCTAAATGATTCGGCAAGAAACCGCGGAAAGAAATCATCACAACTTTTTTTTTGGCGAAAAACCCGAAAAACAATCATCTCATCATTGTCAAGAGGAGAAAAGACACAACGCAAGGGAGGGGGATCGCAATGCCGTGCGTCGGGGGCTGGTGAATTGAAGTGGCCGGACAAAGCGAAGGGGAAAAATATGTGCGCAACAATGATAAGAATGAAAGAAGATGGTCAGGGATTTTTTCGATTGAATTTTTGCACTTTATTTCGTGTTGTTGTTTTTTTTCTTTGACAATACTGTGCATTTTTGAGTGAAAATAATTTCCGCGGCGATTTAAACGTTCACGTAAAGGTTGAATAAGGTTGAAAAAATTTGAACCGAAATTGTCCAGAAAGCGCGGTGAAAATAGGAAGGGACGGGAGGAGGGACTCTCTACCATTTGAATTGAAAAACAATTAAAACTCCTAATAACAAAAGCCCGAAAAGCGGCAATCCCCCAACAGCAATATACAAAAATAAAACGAGTCGGGGAATTTTCTGTCATAGGGATTTGATGTGAGCATGACAGAATCACATGAATGGCATTGTCCAACTCCACAAACTCATTTTGATTTTGGGGATTTTTTCTTTCGTCCGAAATTTCGAATTTGAGAATTTTGGGTGTGAGAATCACTAAACAAGGAAGTAATCCAAGTCCCCAACCTCATTTTGATTTTGGGGATTTTTTCTTTCGTCCGAAATTTCGAATTTGAGAATTTTGGGTGTGAGAATCACAAAACAAGGAAATAGTCCAACTCCCCAAACTCATTTTGATTTTGGGGATTTTGTCTTCCGTCCGAAATTTCGAATTTGAGGATTTTGGGTGTGAGAATCACAGAACAAGGAAATAGTCCAACATCCCAACCTCATTTTGATATTGGGGATTTTTTCTTTCGTCCGAAATTTCGAATTTGAGGATTTTGCGTGTGAGAATCACAAAACAAGGGAGTAGTCCAAGTCCCCAACCTCATTTTGATTTTGGGGATTTTTTCTTTCGTACGAAATTTCGAATTCGAAGACTTTGTGTGTCAGAATCCCAGAACAAGGAAATAGTCCAACATCCCAAACTCATTTTGATTTTGGGGATTTTTTTTTTTCGTCCGAAAATTTAGAATTTTAGGATTTTGGGTGTGAGAATCACAAAACAAAGAAATAGTCCAACTCCCCAAACTCATTTTGATTTTGGGGATTTTTTTTTTCAACCGAAATTTCGAATTTGAAGACTTTGTGTGTGAGAATCCCAGAACAAGGAAATAGTCCAACATCCCAAACTCATTTTGATTTTGGGGATTTTTTCTTTCGTCCGAAATTTCGAATTTGAGGATTTTGCGTGTGAGAATCACAAAACAAGGGAGTAGTCCAAGTCCCCAACCTCATTTTGATTTTGGGGATTTTTTTTTCGTCTGAAATTTCGAATTTGAAGACTTTGGGTGTGAGAATCACAGAACAAGGGAGTAGTCCAAGTCCCCAACCTCATTTTCATTTTGGGGATTTTTTTTTCGTCCGAAATTTGGAATTTGAAGACTTTGTGTGCGAGAATCACAAAACAAGGAAATAGTCCAACATCCCAAACTCATTTTGATTTTGGGGATTTTTTTTTTCGACCGAAATTTTGAATTTGCGGATTTTGGGTGTGAGAATCACAAAACAAGGGAGTAGTCCAAGTCCCCAACCTCATTTTCATTTTGGGGATTTTTTTTTCGTCCGAAATTTCGAATTCGAAGACTTTGTGTGTGAGAATCCCAGAACAAGGAAATAGTCCAACATCCCAAACTCATTTTGATTTTGGGGATTTTTTTTTTTCGTCCGAAAATTTAGAATTTTAGGATTTTGGGTGTGAGAATCACAAAACAAAGAAATAGTCCAACTCCCCAAACTCATTTTGATTTTGGGGATTTTTTTTTTTCAACCGAAATTTCGAATTTGAAGACTTTGTGTGTGAGAATCCCAGAACAAGGAAATAGTCCAACATCCCAAACTCATTTTGATTTTGGGGATTTTTTCTTTCGTCCGAAATTTCGAATTTGAGGATTTTGCGTGTGAGAATCACAAAACAAGGGAGTAGTCCAAGTCCCCAACCTCATTTTGATTTTGGGGATTTTTTTTTCGTCTGAAATTTCGAATTTGAAGACTTTGTGTGTGAGAATCCCAGAACAAGGAAATAGTCCAACATCCCAAACTCATTTTGATTTTGGGGATTTTTCCTTTCGTCCGAAATTTCGAATTTGAGGATTTTGCGTGTGAGAATCACAAAACAAGGGAGTAGTCCAAGTCCCCAACCTCATTTTGATTTTGGGGATTTTTTTTTCGTCTGAAATTTCGAATTTGAAGACTTTGGGTGTGAGAATCACAGAACAAGGGAGTAGTCCAAGTCCCCAACCTCATTTTCATTTTGGGGATTTTCTATGTGTGAGAATCATACATCAAGGGCATATTCGCCATTGTCCCATTTTTGCGTTTTGACGATTTTTTTCACGCAAATTTTTGACTTGAATCCCGTGGCCTGAGTGCCTGATTTATATTTTGGGGATTCGCATCGTCCGGAATTTTTGATTTTGGAGTTTTTCAATTCGAGTTTCATTTGTGTGATAATCATTCGTATTAACTTTTACAATGTCGAAAAATCGAATTGAGACAAATGTAGAGCCGCTATATTTGTCTCATTTCGATTTTGGGGGATTTTTCCTATGGTCATGAAATTTGATGATTTTATGGATTTTTTTTTAACATTTAAGTCGTATAGAAGCCTTTATTATCATTCTGATATTCAAAAATATTTTACAAAATGATTTTCGAAAAACCCCCAAAATTTTCGGAGTTTTTTTCGTTGTTTTTTTTTTGTCTTATATTGAAAATTGTAAATTTGTGCGAAAAGCTGCCCATGAATACGTTAGAGAAAACAGCGAATGTGACATAAATCTTGAAAATGTGTTTAACGGTATCGCTACAATTGATAGACTATTTTAACCCTGTTTCACTGCAAAATTCTGGAAGCATTGGAAGCACCAAAAAAAAAACATAAGAACAGGAAAAAAAATGTTCCACCACATTTTGCAATGTCTAGTACTAGCTTCATTACGTGGTTATTGAACTATTTTCCAAAAAGGGGAGAGGAAAAAACGCTGAGATGGTAGTGGTAGTGCACTTTTGGCAACGCCAATTTAGCTGATTCGACTGGCTTTTCGAAATGCTGCCAAATGCAAGGAATTATTACAAGACATCATTTCTTGATAACAAATAAAAAGTGGGATTCTAAAAAATGTTCAAACCACCTAAATGGGAGATGATCAACACCGCAGACGTACTTCTCTATTTTTTTCCGAAATATTTTTCTGTGTACGCCCCTGACTATCGAACATAAGAGGTGATTGCATCTATCAATTGCTTCGGTGTTTTCTTTAGCATACTTTAAGTGTGTGTGTTTGGGTTTTAAAAATAATTCGCACACTTACTTCGTTTTCATTCAATATTCTTCGATTGGATGATGATAACGAAAAGTTTTTCGATTTTTTGAGTTTCTGGAAATTACTTTTTTAATTTTATTGTGTCCCCTAGACTGCCGTTATATATGATCTTCTTTGCGAATTGCTTGAAAGTGAGCTTTTATGAGCTTAAACGCGATTGCAAGCCTTTGAGCATAAATACGCAATTGCACAAGCAGTGCTAGAAATTCACAATAAAAGCGCAACGTTTAGGAAGATTTTCTTTCATTTTTGTGCACATTCCGACAAAGATGTGTACTTTGCCCAAGTCGCCTGACACTCTGAAAAATTGATTGCACATTTTGCATGGGCATATGCCGTCTTACTTGTCTACACGCGCGATCTGCGTATTTTTTAAGGGTAAATTTCAATCGTGTATTTTTGGCCATTCGACCGAGACCAAAGACTATTTTTGAATAATTTTATGTGTGTGTTGCTCTGAATGCACTTGGACAGTTTATTTTTTCTAATTTTTTTGCGAAAATAGTTCCCATGATATTATACCAAGCAAAAATAGAATTAAATTGAATTGAATTGAATTGTCTCTAGAATGCAAGCAAGCAAACCTGAACCTGAACTAAACCTGAAAGTATGATAATCGCGTCAGTCGTTCACATAGGTAGGCACACAAAGGGCACCTAATATTAAGGGTAGGGCTCTAAGAGTAAAGTGTCGTATGAGGAGTGCTACTGCAGTTATTTGACTGGCGGTATTTAAGGACCTTCAAGAAAATTTTCAACTCATATTGAATTGGCTCACAGCTCGCGTTACGATTGCACCTCGCCTTTTTCCAATATTCAAAACGGACAGACAATATAGAGCCGAGGTGGGAGTGTAGCGAGCCGTGAGCCGATACAAAACGCCTTTGAGTATACACATTTACTGAAAACAATGGTAGTCTGGTTGGTGTCGTGTTTAGTGCGCACACCTTCGGTGGGGATAAATAACACTGCCGTGCGTGCTATTGATCTCAACACCTCAACCAAAATCGCAGTTAAGATCTTGGAAATTGAATGTCACTAACACATTTCCGACTTTAGTCCAATGTGGGACTGTAGTCAGGGCCGGATTTAGCCTCTATGGCGCCCCTGGGCAGTAACCAATTTACCGCCCTCCGCCACTGGTTAAGCTTGAAGGTAGTAGTTGTTACCTACACAAAGGAAATGTAGGCAAAACGTTAGCGGGCGTATGTCCAAAATTGAAAATTTCATATTTTTCACCAGTAAGCGTATTTTGTTTGCTTGAAAAATTTTTTATGTTGCTTCCCAGGGGAGAAATCCAAAAATAGTTTTAGGAATGATTGCAACTCCAATAATAACATAGAAAACTGTACAATTCTGATTACATTCGGCTTTTCACTTTCTTTAGAAATGCGTTCATGTTTTCTAAATACCTTTTCAATTTCTGAGTTTTTTTTTTAATTGTCGATCGTTAGGGAAATACTTTGTGAAATATCCAATAAATAAAATTTCCCTAATTTAGCATCATATTTAACCAGAAAGCATTATACCGAAAAAAAACCCAAAATTAAGAAAGCTTACGGCAAATTTTGAACACACCTTGACCTAATTTCTTTTCGGTGACAAAGATAACGGAAACGAATTGGGAGAGCTTACTGATGTTATTAAGCAAAAATCATTCGGTGCCTAAAAAGTTCTAGATTTTCCTGTTTCAACTATTTTTAATTTTTTTTTTTTTTTGTGGAATTTTTTAACATCGTCAGCTCACGTGAAATCCCATGCAAATACTGTCAAAATTTTGATGATCGTAAAATCGGTTTTTGGCATTTCGCCAGCACATTATTTCACAGTGAAAAAATGTCATCGACAATCAATCAGAACGCGAGTGAACATTTATCTTAAAATGAGTGAATAACGAGACCGAGTTCTAATCGTGCAAATAGCACGATGAGTGTATACCCTATACCCATGTACAAACCTAGAAATCACGCAAAATCATTGTAGGGGAGGGAGGGGTAGATGGTTGGGACCTGGCACATATTTAATATTATATCAAGGCTACCATTTGATACTAATTAGAAGTTTCTCGCGACATTCTAACAAAAGATATGGCTGAATATAACTTTGTAGAGGAGGTAGGGGTAGGAGTAGTCGGACGTTTTCCACTTTGCACCAACTTCAAGCATATGTCACAAATAGTTATTGATGAAAATGTCAGGTCGCTATTCGATATTCTGTTGAAAAATATGGGCGAATTAAACTATCACGGAGGGGTCATTTGTACGGAAGGTAGGGGCACCCTTGGTCCGATTTGGCCCATTTTCAATACCATCCAAGCTTTTATCAAAACAATCATCTGACCTAAATCAAAACGCTAGCTTCATTATTTCGGGAGTTATCGTGCGAACTGACAGACACACGGACGGACAGACAGGCAGACAGACGGACATGGCTTATTCGAATCAGGGACCGACCCTGATCATTTATATATATACTTTGCCATAACTCCGGTGGCTCCTTTGAGGTGTTACATAAATCGTCGTAACAAAAACAATATACCCTATACCATCTTATGGGTATAGGGTATAAAAAGCAAGGCTCCATGGCACCGTTTTCACGAGAGACATATTATGCAAGTTTTCCGCTAGATGAACTCAGTACATACATTAAATAAAAATTTGCAAACTCGAAAATTAAAGCGTTCAAATTCTAAAAAATTTGGTTGAACCTATTCACACGATACAAACTCAAGAATTTGATAGCCAATGCCGTATTTTTTAATATCGAGACTTGGACCAGTGGCGTAACGTACGGTGTTCCATGTGTGCAGTGGCACACGGGCCCCCAAGCCACAGGGGCCCCCAAGTCGCGAATATAGAGATTTTTTTTCTTTGGCAAATTTTTTGGCTAACTGTTCTTTTAAAGACATTCATTTTTATTAGTCCGCATACAATAAAGACTTTGTGTTCGTACTGTATACGGCCAACCAGCTCTTTGGTATTTCTGCAAGGGACATTCGGCCCTATATGCTGCTAACAAATATTTGGGCAACGTGGTAGGAGCAGTTGAGCTTTGATCGTTGCAGGCGCAGTAAGCGGTTTCTCCCATGAGGCTACACTTGGCCATAGTTGTGTTCAGCCATCCCGGATTCAGCGTTTTGGGGTAGTGTATCAGATTTCTTGCAAAACGGGTGTCTACCATAGAATTAAATCCGCACCTTAGTAAATGTATATTGTCTATAGTCTATAATGCTGTAATAAATCAAAATAATCATAATCAAAACTGAACGAAAGATATGCAAGGGTATACCGTATAGAAGAGCCACTATAGTGGCTCTTCTATGCTCTTTTTTACTTAAGGTCCCTTATTTTTTAGATGCAACTTTCCAATCGAGAATCGCTTCTATGTATTTTGGAGGTCCAATGCCTAAATGATTGGCACTCAAAGTGTTGCCATTTGCGCCCGTGCTAGTTCAAATGCGACTTTGTTTTATCTGCTATCCTTTGTGTCTAATTAAGATAGGCTTCAAATCATTTTTTACAAACTTAATAATCGCGATTTTCAAGTTAAGTAAGAATCGTTAAGCCCCAAAATGACGCATTCGTAAATACTGAAAATTTCATATTTACATGTTTACATATTTGACATATAGACGGGCGCTTTCCCGAGGTTCTGCTCCGGGCACCAAAATTCCTTCGCACGGCTCTGGCCTCTCTTGAAAGTTTTTGCGGAAAATTGAGCCATGGTGATTTAGTTCTTTAAATATTTGACTCTTGAAAAGAAAGTGACTGCTACACCAAAGAAAATGTGTTCGCGACGTTTATCTTTGGATCTTTCGACCCAAAGATCGTTTAATAAGGTCCAAGCCAAGAGAACTTTGTGTAACTAGGACTCATGAAATGAAGATAGAAATGCCTGCCGATATATCCTCCTCTCCATATGTAAAATGGATTCACCATTTCCCCTACATGACGCATTTATCTTCGGTGAAGCTCCACGAATTAGATTTCCGTCAATTTGAATCAAGATGTGGACGTGGATACGCCAAAGACTAGTTTTCGTTTAACTTGCCCATAGGGGGGCTCTCCATATATGAATCTCAGATTTGGGGTGAACACTTCTACTCTAAAATCAATGACTGTTACGATACTGGCATGAAGAAGAGTTCCTCAACGTATGATTCTTTTCCCGCTGCTCTTGAATTTAGTAATAAGAAGCAAAATAGTCTATGTAGAAGAAAACTTAAAATGTTGCTCGAACATAAAATTTTTTTGCGCTTGTTTATTGGTGCACTGCTTTACATGCGGGTTTTGTCAATATTTTCTGGTTCAAAAACAAAGATAAAGGGCCCCCAATCCAATTTCGAACACAATAAATTTTGAAAACGTTACGCCACTGCTTGGACCACTCCCGAAACCAAATCCTTGCTTCCCAGCGACACACGAAAATGTGTGGTTAGATGAGTTACTTCCGTGAAGGCGTTTGAAACTTTCCAACGGATCGCTATTATCAAAAATATTTTTCATTTTTCTTTCTCAAGTCTGGGGCAATTTTAGAGGTTTGAAAACAGGATCTGGCGGCCAAGTACTCGCGTATCTAAAAAATTTAATGTGGCTTCAGGCATAATGTTCACTTTAAACACATAGCCAATGCCTTAAACAAAGATGATTTATACTCCTACTCTAACTGAACTAAAGGCCTATACGCCATTCAGAGTGAATGAGTGAATACTTCAAGTAAGTTTTGCATAGTCCCAATTTATGAAGGCGGAATCAGTTGCTTGGATTAAGACGGATATGTACATCCAACTAGAATAAATTAAAAAAGCAAATTATTTACTACAATTATGTTTGAATTTTCAAAATGCATCTTTCCCATAATTTTAGACCAATAAAAAAACTTGAGAATTTGCCGCCCCTCAAACTCTGCCGCCCCGGACAGTAGTTCAGGTTGCCCCTATGGGAAATCCGGCCCTGACCGTAGTGCCAGTTTTTTATTTATTATGAAAAAAAAAACAATTTTGAAACCCTTTGTATCGTATAAGATCGAAATCGACTTAATTTTTTTTCAGTGTCATTCATTTGCTGACCGTCTATGTGGACTTTTCCTCTTCGGCACTTTTCCTCTTCGGCGAATAGTAAAAAAAAAATACTTTACAACTACAGAAAAGGGCGGTTATTTCCATTTTAAGTCTAAAAGACGCCCACCGGCATCCAATGGACTGAAACCGGCCCTGCCTGAGACAGGGACGTAGCCAGGGGAGGGGTCCAGGGGGTCCGGACCCCTCCCGAAATGATTTGAATGAGCTTTGAAATTTCAGTGACCTGTATTTTTTTCATTTTTAACAAACAAATAGAAATATCCTTTCGTAATATACCTACAGGGAAGTAAGAAATTTCCATAGTAAAGGTCATTTATGAAAAGGCAGTGTGAATCGATACCCTTCTTACAAAGATTCTCAAAAGCATATTTTCGTTTGTCCTCAGGGTATTTTATGAATCACTGTTTGACCTTACCAGCTGAAATGAAAACAAAGTAAAGATTATCTTTTATCTATCAATCTTCCATTTACTAACGAAGTCCGGTGGCGATGTACTTATTTAAATCGGCTGGGTAGAAATTGGGGCAGTTTCTTCAATGCGTTGATGTGCAAATGGTATCGCTTGGACGTAATTTTCGAGTCTTTACGCATTTTTGAAAAACAGTGCAAGAGTTCCCATTCCCGTAGAGATATGAGATATTTATGATGTTAAACTCCAAATGGATTCAGGTGACTATTTTTTGCATAATTCACAAAAATATATAATAAAAGAAAAGAAATCTTTGCATTAATATAAATTAACCTATTCGCAAAGTGTTCGCAATGCCCAGAGTGTTGTCAGGTGTTGGGTATCTTAATTTACAGTCAATTAAATTGTGTCACCTGGACGAAAGAGGTCGTACACAATAAAAATTTTGGAAAAAGTTTTTATCCTAGTAAGTAGTGAAGTGTTATTTAAGCCTTTCTACCGTCGGAAAGACGATGTCCCTATACCGATATACGATATTAACCTACAGCTCTCTATACGCCAAGGAAAGGTTATGCTCCCTGGGCCAATTTTCACGTGAGCTATAACCTTTTCAATATCGGCATTCGGCGGCTTTTAGGAATTTGCTCAGATAGCTGACTGCTGCTCTCAGTTAAGATAAGTTCTTATCAAAGTTAATTCGACTCATAGTTTCACCACCTCATCTCGACTAGTAATTTTCGGTACAAGTGATGTAAAATAGACGTTTCAAGGAAGTATTTGTAACATGATACTCACTAGATGAGCTGGATTGAACTTTCGTTAATATTCACGACAGATCATGGATTGGAAACGGTTTCCGCCAACTTCATCCGTTGAACATATTTCGTAACTGTCTGAGCCCACGAAGCCCAGCACAAATTATAATTTTTAAACAATCTAGCACTTTGTCTTTTACTTGATTTTGAGTTTGATTTTACATATTTGTAAAAACCAACTCTTCGGACGTCCTGTACCATCGGGTACTAAAATCGCCATTTCACGTGAAATCCACACAAATCCTGTCAAAAATTTTGATGATCGTGAAATTGAATCCGCTTGGTGGTATTCACTTCACACAATGCAGTTGCACTTTATTTCACAGGGAAAAGGAAAGTGCACAATTTAGTGAATAACAACAATTTTTCGTGAGTGACACGAATGCAAGTTTTTCTCTCGATGAACATAGTACTCACCTTAAAGCCTAGTACTGGCATCGAGAGTGAAATTTTTGGCCGCTGCGATTTTTTCAATGAAAATGTATTCTTACTGTCGTTGAATATGTGGGGAATGCTGGGGAATTCCATAAGCTACAATCCGGAAACAGTTCCATAATTTTTCTCGGCTATTTTATGTATTCTTTTCCGATTTCACGGTTATTTCATCGTGAAATGTCAAATGACCGGGGAATCGAAAAATATTACATAAAACGGCCGAGGAGAATTATGGAACCGGTCTCGGATTGTAGCTTATACAATTCCCCGACGTTTGTGACATATTCCACGACAGTAAGTATGCATTTTTATTGATAAAATCGCAACGGGAAAAACTTCACTCTCGATCTTAGTTCAGCCCTTAATGGCGAAGATACTCTGTTCCTCTACACAGTCAACAACAAAATTCAAATTTCAAATAGTGTCTACTAAAATTTCTGAAATCCAACGTTGGACCCCTCCCGAAACAAAATTCTGGCTACGTCCCTGGCCTGAGACATATAATTTCTCGAAAAGCCTCGCGGCGATCATTTATGTCAAATTCGCGCAAGACAAGACAAGACTCTTAAAGGTTCTTCAAGTACATCAAGTAAAAAAAAACCCCAATTTTTTGTTGAAACAGGTTTTTGTCATTATTCTCTCTCTAAAAAGTACCGTTATAATTTTCTCTTTATTTTTCCTTTTTGTTCAGGCTTTGCTTTATATAATCAACAAAAATCATTACCGAGTCAAATATGAATTTTTGCAAATATGTTTTAGAGGAAAGTTCCGAAATTTCAACTTAATGACTGTGCGTTAGCCTGTTTTTATTCTGTATAACGGTACTTTTTATCCCAGGAAGGCTGTGGTTAACGGATTGCTCTGCCACACGACCTAAAAGGCGCGCTGAAATTCCACAGAATGTGACCTCCACCCGTTTAGTGTTGTGAACCACATTTTTCCTCATTTTGTGTGTGTTTTTTTTTAAGTACCGTTATAATTATTTTTTAAAGCCTACCCGCGACCACAAATTTACGCCGAGCACAATATGCGCATCAGCCCCCCCAAACAAAAAAATCTAGACTTGATGTAGCTTGGACATTCCGTTGAAAGAAAAAGAAAACGGTAACATAACGGTACATTTTGTTCAACTAACGCCCTACATAACTGTACATTTTATTGAAATAATCTCTTCGCTGTCTCCTTGTCAACTGGTTCTGTTGATTGTAATTTTTTCTGTTTATTTTTTGGTCTGTGAATTCTGTTAAGAAAAAAATCAAAAAATTTATGAAAATCACCATAATCTATGGCCGACTGTCTCGGGCCGGCCAATATAAATGAAACTCCAACTCTGACTGTTTTACTGAAAACACTTACATTCAATTTGTCTCAATTGTATAAAATCAAAGTTGCCCAAGCGTTTCCCACGATTTGTAAATTAAGCCTTTATTGGTTTAAATTGCTCGTATCTCGCGCGCGTTCGCTCGCTCTGTGTGTATTTTTTCGTTTGAATTTGTGTAAATAATAAAAGTTGGGGGTCTTTTTTCCTATCCGATATATACACATGTGTATCTGTGCCATCATACACAGGGCTGCCCCTGGCAAATCCAGAATACACGAGAGAATATGGCATATTAACAAATTTGTACACAATCATCACGATAAGTACACGATGTGATGCTGTGTGCACCGTGAAGTCTCACTCGTGGAATCGTGGAAACTTCTAAAAAAGAAGCCAGCGTTTCAACAGTTTATGAAATGATGATGATGATGATCGTTTTCCATCATAAGCATCATCACACACATCACATCAACTTTACGGGCAAAAATCATCGTAAGCCACCACACTGCTAAGAGGAACATTGAATTCCACGCGAGATGTGCCCGGGTTGACGTTAATGATTTCATTGATGAATCAAACAAGACATGCGGGACTCTATCCCCCATCCCCATAATAATATGGTGGACGATTATGTGCGACGATCGTATAAGCGTGCGTGTGCGACAAAATCCACAATTCGGAATCTCTTTTAACATTTTTATTATCTTTTCGAGTTTCCCCAATTTTAGAATCAACTATGATTAATTGAAAGTGTCGCACACACACACACACACACACACTCACAGTCGCACTCGCCGATTAATGATCCCCAATCGCAGTCCCTGCCCATATTCACCATACCATCTACACGCACGCATCTAGGCAATTTAAATAATAGGAAGATTCAATTAAGCATTTTGTTTAGAAGAATGAACAAAATACCAAAAAAGAAGAGAATAAAAAAAAATTATGTGAACAATAAATTCGACATGGTACGAGTATAAGTCGTGCGTGGCCTGGCCAGTGCATATAATGGGCGAGTAAAGAAATTTCAATTATTGTGACAAGTTGCTTATGTCGCCGACAAAGACGCGATGAATATGAAACACTGAAAAAAGAAACGAACCAAAAACGGACGACCAGCCATTGTCTTAGGGCAGCAGCTGAATTACGTTCATATGCGCTCATAAACGCATGGCGAAATGCGAACATTGAAAAGTTGCTTGTTAACATACAAAATGTCTGGATGGAAACAGGTGCGTTGCTTCTTGTGCACCTTGTGTCCGCAAAAGTTATTATTGCGTAAATTTTCAAAGACTTTCTTCCCTTTCGACAGTCTTCTTTGCTATATGGAGGCGGGAAACCTTTCATAAGGTAATGCCTAGAATCCAGGAAGTTATGTCAGATTCTTACTGACTACTAAACCAGGCCTTGCTAACGTTTTTAACTCCGCAATAGCCTCGAACACCTCATCTCCGCTCTTTCCCTGCGGAACGACCTTCCGGCATAACATCACAGGAAAGGCTCTTGCCCATTGGCTACTTCGATTTTGGCTACTCAGTCATCAAATCCGGCGATCTGCCTTTCGCCTCTCTTCCTCTTTTCGCAACTCTCGGTGAATGTTGAATATTGCACGGCTAACTGCCTCCCACATGCTGGGTGACTCAAGCATCCAATCCACCAGATTCTCCGGGCCAATAGCAGCACCAAGTTCTGCTTCCAGCTGCTCTCGGTATTCTGCGAACCGTGCACACTCAAACAAAACGTGCTCTGCGCTCTCTTCAGCCTCTTTACAGGTTGGGCAGTAGGGCGAATCGTCCAACTTGAACTTATAAAGGTACTGTCGGCTTCCCCCATGACTCGTGAGGAACTGAGTCAAATGATGGTATAACTCCCCGGGTCCCCGGTGGAGCCACCTCTCAATCTTAGATATGAGGGTCTAGGTCCAACGACCCGTGGATGCCCGGTCCCAGCACACCTGCCATTTCCTCATCGACTCCCCTCCTTCTTCACATTTTCTCTGTTCGCGCTCTGCCTGTGTTTCTACCTGCCGTCCAGTATAAAGCCTAACACCTTCGTCCACTAGAATATCTTGGCAGCATCAGTGGCGTAGGTAGCTTTTCGGAGAGGGGGGGGTCATTTTTGAAGATTACTTATACTTTATGGTTATCAAATGTTTAATTTCAGAATAACAATTTCTGTATTTATTACACTTGAAATTAGTAGTTTTTTTTTAGCAAATTTTGGTGCAAAATAGATAGAATTTTGCCATGCGAGAAAAAACTGAGTCCTGGAAATATTGCATCGACAATTTTTGCTTTTTTACCACGGTGAGTGGATCCACAGTATTCCAGTTTCCGTAAAAAATTTCGCTACTGTGATTGGAGTATCAGAGCTTGATATTGGTTGGGTTAGATCAGTGGTTCCCAAACTTTTCAAAATCATGGAACACCTAGCATTGTCGCTTTTCTGGCCGGAACACCTAAAAATAAAGATTAAAATAAATCATATATGTCCAGAAAAGGAAATTGTGAAGACGAGAGCTCGTTGGGAATGCCCAGCATATGTGGATAAAATACAGCTTTTGTGTTTTCAAATCGAAATTTTCGGATAACTATGAGGAATTCGTGAGTACATATTTCTATAATTTTCAGACTTGTTATCGGACACCGTTAAGCCATATATATTTGCTATAAATTTCGAGGCTATCAGTCAACAATTGTTTGAAAAGGATACTATAAATCTGGGTAGAACTTAAAGTTTGGACTGTTAAACATTCGTTTTAGAAGAATTGTAGAAAAGTTTTGATTAACACAAATTTATTCCTTTTATTTGCGCCCTAATTTCAATCCAAAAAAACCTCGTCACAAACACTCTGGACATGCTTTATTTTCTGGTACACGCTAGTTTTGCTACCTTTGCTATTTCATATAGTAGAAAGTTGTAAAAGAAAATCGGTCGAGTCTCTGGTGCTAGTCAAATATTTTAGAGCTAAATTGATTTCTGATACAGTGTAGCAGACTAAGCTTCTGAAATTTAAAACTTACTTTCCTATTTAATATTTGTAATAACTTTAAAAAAAAGTGATTAAAACCGAAAAAATAATCGCAAAATTAGATTTAATTTATGCAGTTTATTTACATTAGGTGTGGAAAATTATATCCGATAAGTGTGCACCAGTGGCGTAACGTACAGTGTTCCATGTGTTCGGTGGAACACGGGCTCCCAACCACCAGGAGCCCCCTAGCGTAGTTGCGAAGAGTAGCACAATGTGGACTGTTTGTGGATATTGGATATTTTTACAACTACTGGTGGTTCCTATAGGTATAATGTACATCGTAAAAATTGTTGTTGCGCCTATACCTAGCTGGTTTGTGGATTAATGACCACACAGCCCGAGTCAAATTGCTGCCTAGTAAACGGACGGGGGCCAGACCAATGTGAACGGTAGCGCTACGAGTCTGCTTTAAGCCGACGAGTAGTAAACAGGCATAACGATCCTGCGGCTGGCAAGCCGAATTCGTTAGGTCTACCGAAAGGGGGCCACCTGCTATCGAGAAATCTTTAGCGAATAGTGTACCTCGGGGATGGGCGTGCCCAGGGGACCATCATGGTCCCTACCCATCTAGGCGTTGGTCTCGAGGGGGTTTGTGGTGTTAGACAAGTCGACCAGCTAGAGTCGCATCTCAAGGTGGGGATCCAAAGGGAGGCATCCCGACGGAAAACACCCTTCCGGCTTTCAGGCAGATAAATCTCGTCGTCCCGTAAGGGAGGGAGGTTATGGCCACCTGGCTTAGGTACTCCTAATGACGAATGCGAGGCAGACGCAGGATGGATACATAGTCAATGTGCGCTCTTAAGCTTAGCTTCGCGTCAATCATCACTCCCACGTACTGAATTGCGGGTTTGAAAGTGACTAAGTGAAGTGACTAAGACGCACTCGACTCTGATCTTCAGAGTATTCCTCTTTCTGCGTTTGGTTATGATAACGGCCGTTCTGTCTTGTGAGCAGCCAACTCTAGTCCGACTACCTCCAGCCACACCTTGCTGGTTGTGATTGCCTCGCTGGCATGCACTTCGACATTAGACGGACTTTTTGCTGTAACGACTAATGCAATATCATCCGCGAATCCTACCTCTAGGTACCGGGAGGTCGAGGGTTGCGTTGTACATTTTTATCCACAACAAAGAACCCAGTACTGAACCCTGTGGAACGCCCGCTGTTACCATTTGTATTCTTTCATTCCTTCGTCAGTATTATACTGTAGAACTCTGCACGACAAATTGCTTTTGATTATACCTATCAGATAGTTCACTATATCGACCCTTCGTAAGGCCGCATGAATGCAACCCCAGTTCGCAGAGTTAAAGGCATTTTTAGCGTCTAGCGTCACTACAGCGCAGCACCTACCCTTATCCATTTGTTCCCGTGTCAGGATCTTCACGGTCATTATTGCGTATACCGTCGAGCGTGACCGTCTGAAACGGTACTGTCGGTCGGATATACCCGCCTTTGTTTCGACAACCTCAGACAGTCGATTAAAAATAATCCGTTCGAATATTTTGCAGGTGAAGGTATTGGCACCGTCCGAGTTCATTAGAACGACGTTCAGTTTGGTGAAAGCATCAAGGAAGTGCACGCCCCTTTGCATTCGTTTCTCGGCTTCTCCATTCTGTTGCCCTGGCGTTATAATTGGAGCTTGTCTGCTGGCCTCGTACACCAATCGATCTAGTAGCGTTTCAAACTATACTAATTCCAGTCGTGGTAGGGCGTAGCAGTTGTACCCATAAGTACCCCTTCTCATCGCCATTACGAACCCATTCATTTTTTCGGCCATGCCTTCTTGAAAAGCGTGGTTGCCGCATGTCTAGATTGCTGCTTGTCCATTCTTGTCGGCAACCCAGATTCAGCTTCGCATATTCTGGTATTGGCCGCAAACAGAAGATCATGTGCCAACCGGCAGTGGTTCAGATGTATCTGAACGAACCTCATTTGCGAAGTTGCCTCAGTGATTCCTGGTATGCGCTGGGGCGCTTTCGGTTGAGTGCCCGTAGTTATCCTTTCTTGCATCCCTACAAAGAATGCATTTCGGCTGACTGTTACATGTTTTGGCCTTATGCCCCTCGACTCCGCACTGGAAGCACATGCCCGATCTGTCCGGCGTGCTCTTACAGTCTCTTACGAAGTTACCGAATTCAAGGCTCTTGAAACATCTATTAGGGATTATCTGCATCCTCAGTCGGCAGTTCGTCCATCCAATTTTTAATTTGCCGCTCTGTAACACTTTACTGGCGATGTCTGTTGGCAAACTAATTGTCACGATTTGTGTATTTCCGTACTCTTTCCTTAGAGATTTAACAGCGTTGGGTTTCAAAAATTCACTTGCAACCTCTCCAGGAACGCGCCCCGTGTAGATCTCTTCTATCGTCGTCACCTCGTCAAGATCGTGGCACTCTATCTTCGTCTCCTGGCGCAAGGCTTTGACATTAGCTGCCGTGCCTAAGACCTCAGAAGCGCATTCTCCACTATGCGTCTTCATTTTGAAATTAAGTTCGCACCTTCTCGTGCGTCGTATATGGGAGACATTATCCACCATCTCTTTCAGTCCAGGCTCAGCTTTCACTCTTTACGTTCTTCTTCTGCGCCCGTCTCCCCGAGCGAGTGTCACCGTCCACGGTACGAGGAGCAGGCGTAGAAGCAAACGTTTCTCCCTCCATTTCAACTCCAGACAATTTGGCAGTCTTCTCTTTATGGGACTGCATCTTTTTGGTACGCTTAGATGTTTGGATTTTTTTTCTTGAATTTTCTACAGTCTACAAACAGTATTTTGGGGATTACCATTTTGGGGATTATCATTTTGGCAATTTGTTCTTCACTAGATCATTTTGTATTTCAGTAACTAGTCGCTATGAGAGCCATTCTGCGTATTTTTGGATTTTTGTGTTTTTTTTGTGATTTTATGTGTTTGGGTATCATCATTTTGGCGATTTCCTCCTTATTTCATCATTTTGTATTTTAGTTACTAGCAATAAACGGTGATTCAGGATTTTAGGGAGTTTAGTGCTTTTGGGGATTGCCAATTTGGCGATTGGTTTTTTTTTTGGTATTTTATGGTTGCGATGGGCTATGTACATATTTTGGGGATTATGCTAGGAATTTTCCGGTCCAAGTTGGAATCGGATTTTTGGCCATTTTTTCGATTGGGACTTTTGTTTTGATTTGACTCGTATCTTTTTTTTAACTCAGCATTTGAATTCAGAATTATATCAGAAACAAAAACATTTATGTCATTTCCCCTCTTTTTCCTTTTCATTTTCCCCCGGACAGCCGACAGTATTAAATACCTCACAAAATTCTCCTCCTATCTACAATGTAAAACGGAATCGTGTCAATTGGAAAATCTGCGCGAACACTATCATTGTTTCGACGTACCGTGTATGGGCAAGACGTTCAGCAAAAAGGAGGAGATCATACGTCATCTAAAGTGGCACAAAAAGCGTGCGGAAAGCTTGAATCATGGCTTTTTGCGTTTTTCATCGTCAGACGATTGCAGTCTGACATTTGGCGATCGTACAAATTGTACGCACAATCGCAAACAGACCCACTATCATTGCTTTCAGCCCAATTGTGATAAAGTCTACATAAGTACGAGTGATGTACAGATGCATTCCAACTATCATCGTAAGGATACGGCCATCTATCAGGAGGGCTTTCAACGATATCGCGCTACCGAAGAGTGTAATGCCAAGCATTGTCTGTTTGCCGGTCAGCGTACAACACATTTTCATTGTCGCCGGGACAATTGTCATTTTACATTTAAGAATAAGGCCGATATGGGTAAGTAGCTCACATACGCCCACACAGGCGTATTATCCTGAAGCCCGATCTGACCTATATCCGTATTCAAAACGTTTTCAGAAAAACACAAATCCTATCACATCAAAGATCTACAATTGGCACGTGACGGTTTCAAGAAATTCCTGAAAAACGAATCGTGCCCGTACGAGCGTTGTCGATTTTCGCGCATTTGCAATCACATTCATTGCGTTCGCGAGAATTGTCACTATGTCTTGCATTCGAGCGGTCAGCTGTTGAGTCATAAGCGCAAACATGAGCGTATGGACTCTGAGCAAGCGTATCGGCGTTTTAAGATCGCTCAAAAAGCTGCGGCAGCCGCTGCTGCGGCCGGCATGATTGCAAACACCAGTCCTTCATCCGATCAACAACACTCATCCGCAACACCAACCGATCCTACGATGAAAGACGCAGCCGCTGAAAGTACGGCTGCTGGTGCGTTTGCCGGTATCGGTCAACCACCGCCCACGCCGCTCGACTTAAGCTTGCTCTACAACAATTCGGCCCTATCGCTGGATATCATTCAGCAACTGCAACAGCAACGTCAGGAATCCCTATCATCATCATCTTCGACAGCTGGAAATTTTCCTCGCATTCCTACCCCTACGGCCGTGGCAGTGGCAGCGGCCGCAACAGCTGCGGCGACTCCACTCCCTCCGGCGATCGGTGCTGCTGCTCTGCCTGCGCCTTCGTCCCTTCTCATGCACAGTCTTAGTCGAAGTGCAATGGACGAAGTCGAGGAGCTCGTTTCGCAATATTTCTCCTCCAATTGCACACGGCAGCATGTCGCGGATCAATCGGAACCGCTCAATTTGAAAAGTTCCGCCATCACAGTCGCCAGTCGATCGGATCGTATCGAATGTAATGCCCCGGCCCACGGTGTGCTGTACGATCAACCGCATTTGCATTGTCTCTTCAAAAATTGCAATGCCGTCATCGGGCACAATCTTATGGACATTTCCGAACATCTGCAAATTCACGAATTGACACGAACAGCCACCGACGGGATTATTCACAGTTCGAATTTAATGCAAATCACATCGATTGAGGGATTTTTCAATCGTAAACGCGGTCGTCCACCGAAAAATCGCGTCGTTGAAGTCTACAATAATGTAAGTAAATATCGTTGAATCGATACACTGCATAATATTTACACATCCCTACACTATCATTTTATGTTTTATCCAATCCCGCAACAGACACGCAATCAGTCACCGCAAGCCATCTTTACCAGTTTTAAACTTGAGAAAACTTCAAACGATCCCTATGCCCATGTATCGCCCCCTAATGCAATTAGCCAGTCAGCAACATCGTCATCATCATTGCGTCATCACACACCGCAGCAACAACAACTCGTTAGCTTCGGCACAAACCCAAACACATCCACCAACATCATGGCGGCGGCCGATCCAATTAGCGCCGCGGCAACAACCATGGCCAATCTCACAACCAACTTGGCCGAGGGTCGAATCCAGGCTTATCACAGTGATGCACAAAAGTCATGCGACACCGATTCCGATGATTTGAATAGTCATTGTCCGTTGGCGCGACAATTTCATTTTCATTGTCGCGTTCGGGAATTGGCAACGGATTCCCGATGTACATATGTGACACGAGATCCACAAGAAATGGATCATCATTTGGCCGTGACGCATTCGATGAGTGGCGGCAGTGGTGGCGTTGGTGATGGGAGCCGATCTGACGATGAGTCGATGACGACACAAACAATGCGTGATAGTAATACGGTGCTGAATAATTTGTTGCGCAATAACAACAACGAGCAACATCATCAGGACAAAGTGGTAATGCTCGGCAAGACAGTGACGGACAGTGGTGAACGAAAATATCCCGAATCACGATCGCCGTCGTTGTCGTCGCATGATGCGTCAATTAAAGTGGAACCAGTGGCGGTGCAACAGCAGGAGGATGAGAAAGTTTCAGGTGAGTAGGAAGAGAAGAGTAGACTAGGTGTAAAATCTCAAAATTTGTTTCTTTTTTTTTTTTGCAGTTGTTCGTGCAGCTGGAACCTATTTTCCGCAAAACACCAGCAATGCCGATGATTCGGAATCACATGCATCGGGTGAGACGTCACCGTCATCGGAATCACTGATTGCAAACAGTCCCACCTGTCAGCGAGCCTTTTGCAAGTGGAAACGCAAACTGCATCATCACTGCAATCTCTGCAATCAGGTAAGCGCATGGAAAACATTGTCCTGCCACTTGGCACTTCTAGTTACAGCTGTTTCTCTTTGTTTGATCACGCGCAGGTCTTTTCTGATATCGTCAAATTGGAAATTCATCGGCTCAAACATGCAACCCTTGCACAGGCCAGCAATAATTTCGCCGACGAGCACAACGACAATCACGAACAGTCCGTGCCGTTGATCAAGGACGAACCCACGACTCCTCACGACGATCATTCCAGCCCTCAGGATTTGACCAAACATCAAACGCCCAAATCCGCTTCACCAACAACCGCCTCCCCATTGCTGGGCCTACAGGCTGCCGCCATGGCTGCTTCCGGCTCTGCCCTCCATCCTATGGTTGCCGGAACGGCATTTCCCGACAATTTCTCCGTGCAAAACTTGCACATGGCTCAGCTGGCTCTCTATCATCAGAATCCCTTCTACTATCACAACTTTTATCCATTCCTAGGCACGC
Organism: Microchrysa polita; assembly: GCA_949715475.1. Taxonomy (NCBI): domain Eukaryota; kingdom Metazoa; phylum Arthropoda; class Insecta; order Diptera; family Stratiomyidae; genus Microchrysa; species Microchrysa polita. The sequence goes on from OX454422.1 coordinate 6,125,286, forward strand.
AAAATTTGCCGGGTGCCTTTGCTGCGCATCCCGACCTGTTGCAGGCACAGCTCGCAGCCGTGGCAGCGGCACAAAGCAATGCCGCCGCCGGTGGTGCTGGCGGTGGTGCTAACATATCGGCGGGAACATCGTCGGGCGAAACACGATCCGCTCAGTCAATGTCAGCGTCATCGTCGCCGGACAAATCGTTATCCACGGCCGCTTCAAGTGGCGATTCCGGTGCATCGTATCCTTTTGCCGTAGCGGCAGCCGCTGCAGCTGCTGCTGCTGCCGCCGCCGTTGCGGCATCCAATCAAGGCATGTCGGCCAACGAACTTTTCGCCAATATGACACGTCAACAGCGCAAGCGAAAAGCCACAACCCAATCGGGCAACTCCACGGACTATGACAGTCTGATGGAAATGGGTCCCGGAATGTCCTTGGTCGTGGCAGCACAAAATGCCGCTGTTGCAAAGAAGATCTTCAAGCCGAACAGTAAACAGACAAATTTCAAAATGTTCAAGGACGAACCGATACCGCATGGCTATTTGAAGTTTCGCTTCAATGAGGATTGCAATTTTCCGAATTGTGGCTATCGTAATCATCAGTCGCATTTTCATTGTTGTCGCAAGGATTGTTACTACAGCTTTTGCGATAAGACACGCTTTGTACAGCACACGGCACGACACGAGCGATTGGACAAGTTGATGGGCGATGACTTTAAGCAATTTCGAGCGAACATGCGATGCGGCTTTGACGATTGTGCGTATAATAAGAATTTGGGTGAGTAGACACGCCATGATTTTTCCCAGTATTTGAATTTCTTCGACATTGTTTTTCCCAGTATTTTTCCCCTGAATTTTTTTTTTAGTTTTTTTTTAATAGTCCATGCGTTTTTGGGTTTATTATAATTCCATGAATTTCCTGTTTCCCTGTATTTTCCATTCCTTGTTTCCTCCTCTTCAAAAACTACTTTTTAATTATCTTCTCCGTAACTTTTCTGCTCCTTTGATTTATTTATTAATAAGCAAATTGGACTTAACCATAGAGGCAGGGACTGCTACCTAAAAGGTATATTGTGCCCTTTAATTTAGAAGGTCATCAACCCGTTTGATATAGGCTAGCAGATCCTTCAGAGAGGAGCACCTAATCATACTAGTGCTGAGTAAATCACATCCAAGGAGTGATCTCCTGGACCTGGCGATCGCTGGGCATTCTAGTAATAAATGAGTGGAGGTTTCGTCTTCCTCCAGGCGGGTCTCCCTTGATAGACCTATTTTATGAAGATGGTAGCGGAGCCCAAAGTGACCCGCAAGAAAGCCTATTGATAGTCTGAGCTCGGTCCTGCGCAGACATTTAATATCGGAGAAGCTGAAGGGGCGCACTAACTCTTTTGTAACTCTTAAGCCAGGGTACGATGTCCAGTAGTTATGCCTCAGGTCCGAGGACCAGTTACCCATTACGTCTCTAACAGCTTTCCAGCTAATTCCACAGAAGGGCTCAGGACCGATTAGTGTGGAAGATGAGCCCTCTCTTGCTAATTCGTCACGATTGACCTCCTTCAGAGCCTCTCATCTGAAGGAGGTCAAAGCACTCGCTCGCCCTTAGTGTGTTCCTGTGGAATACTGTAAAGAGGCGAGGTGCGAGCGTAGCGAGCGGTGAGTGGATGCAAAGCTTGTTCCGATATTTAGAGGATCGACCCTGATGTATAAAAATTTCTGAAATGACCCCTCCAAAAAATTGAGGCGCTTTGTGTCGGCTCGCACCTCGTCTTTTGTGTGTTGCCGTGGAATACTGTAAAGAGGCGAGGTGCGAGCGTAGCGAGCGGTGAGCGGATGCAAAGCGTCCTCCAATATTCTGAGGATCGTCTCTGATGTATAAAAATGTCTGGAATGGGCCCTCTAAAAAGTTGAGGCACTTTGTGTCGGCTCACCGCTCGCTACGCTCGCACCTCGCATTTCGCGTGTTGCCGTGGAATACTGTAAAGAAGCGAGCGGTGAGCGAATGCAAAGGGTGTTCAAATATTCTGAGGGCCGTCTCTGATGTATGAAAATGGCTGCAATGGCCCTCCAAACAAATTGAGGCGCTTTGTGTCAAGCGACAGAATAGCCCTTTTCACTTTGTCACTGTCAAAAATCACCCCTGAAAGACTCACCAACCATCTATAGCCGGTTGTCCTGTGTAACCTTGTATGTGTTCTGGACGACTGTCTGAGGAGACAGATCCAGGAAAGTGCGTATCGAGAAGATGTTGGGGGGTCTCCTTCGGACCAGTCGTGAACGAACCATTCGGACATTTGAGTAACCCGCAATTCCGTTTGAAGTACCTCTATGGAGGGCTTTGTTAAGCCGTGTGGCCTCAGGTAAATGGCTTCACACTACTTCCTCCATCACTTCCTTTTGGATTGTCTAATCATCGTGTTGTATTCGGTTAAGGAGCGCCTGTATGCCTCCCGCTGACCACAGCGCTTGGCTGAGTTGAACAATCTCCTAAAATGGGACCGTTTTCGATCGAGTTCATCATTCCACCAGGGGACCTTACGGATAGACCTGTAATTTGGAATGAAAGAGCTGTCCTGGTATGCGGAGATGAGTACACTGTTTAGTTGATCTGCGGCAAGCTCTACATTGCAGGGGGATATAAATAACAGTGGTAAAGTGCTGACACTGGAAACGACCAGATCTTTGAACAATTTCCAATTGTTTGGATGCAGGCTGGAGTATTGAGCTCCCTGCAAGATTTAATCTTATGCGCCTGTGATCTGACAAGGATTCCTCGCTAGACACATGTGAATCAGAGATAAACTCCGATATTGGTCCACTGGCAAGAGTGAGGTCAAGAACCTCGCGGTGATGAATGTGGGTTTGCACCCTTTGTTGAGGACGAACACATTTTTGGACATTAAAAAGGCAAGAAGTTTCTTATCTCGCATGTTCATATCTGTACTACCCCACACAGTGTGGTGAGCATTTATGCGTCACAACCGATAAGAAATTGTTGGTTGTTGCAGTAGTCGATTAGGCTGGAGACTCTCTCTGGTGGAATACAATCGTCGTCTGGCGAGAAGTAGGCAGATGCTATGACTACTTCTTGACTACCGTACGCGATAGACACGTTAACCAGAGCGGCTATGCTAAATCTCTGGAAATAAAGTTGGTTAGTGGTAAGAAATTTACCTGGTTGTGGTTGTCAACAACGAGCGCCCGAGCGTAAATCAACTTACCGTTGTTAATGTTTAGTCCACAAATGCGGCCCTTGGCCACCCATGGTTCTTGTAACAGCGCTATCGAGGCTTCTTTGATTACCCCATATGTTTCGCTCCTTCAACTTGTGATTTCTTGATGCCTTTATATTCGTTTCTTCAGTTTCTCATTTTTTCCATTTTTGCTCTCTGCTCTCTCTCTCTCTCTGTCGCTCTAAAATTGTTTTAATTACATTTCCCCTATTTTTTCTTTCTCTTATTTAATTACAGCCGGTCAAAACAACAAATCATCGCATTTCCATTGTCTCAAGTGCAACTTTATCTGTTCGGATACGAACAAGGTGGTGGCCCATCGACGTCAACACAGCAAAATGGAATTCATACGAATGGCGGGCTTTCGTAAGGTGGCGAACAATGAGAAATGTTGTCTGGGCACCTCCTCAACCACAACCACTGATGCGTCGCAACAATCCAATACAGATGGCAGCACTGGTGGTGCTGCCACCGCCGACGCACCCGAGTGTACATACAGCCTTAAGCAAACGCATTATCATTGTTTGGTGTGCGACTGTAGTGTATTGTCGCGGGCACAATTGGGATCGCATCGACATCGTACGACATCGTCTTGAAGGAATATGGTGGGAAATTTTTAGGCTGTCGAAATTTACCCAATGCCCTTCCCCCTCTTCTCCTCCTTTCCAGAGGCTGAAGAGGTTGTAGGTTTTCTGCAATTTATTTATTAATGTAAATAGGATTCTGCTGTTTTTTTTTTTTGCACACACACCAAGTCGTCTATGATCTCAGAGTGTTGTTTGTTGCTTGGCTCATTGGATTTTGTATTTTTGGCCCGTTTCCCCTACTACCGCAACTCGGGCACTCTCTCTCTCTCTCTGGTATTGGACAAAAAAAAATTTCCAAATGAATTCGTTGCAACAGACAAACGCGTAAAGATCAAATATTTTTATTTCTTATTTTTTACTTGGTTTCGTTGTTTTTATTTTTTTGTTTTTACTGAATTTTCGGTATTAATTTTTTTATTTTTGTAATTTTTGTATAGACACACACACAATTTTCGAGAGACGTTCTTTCTTTGTTTTGTTAGTTTTTAAAAAGAAAAGGACTCAAAGTCCTCATAGCTATAGTAGATAGGATTATATATGGAAATTAATAAAAAATAACGGTAAAAAAAACAAATTCCAATTAAAATTATTTTTTTTTTGTTTTAGAACTTGAATAAGATAAGAATTTAACCAGTAGCGCCATTCGCCATTTTTTTCGATAGTCTTAAAAATCCCAACTGCATTTCGCCTTCATTTCGGTGTGTCACAATCTCAGTTGATCTCCGAATTTTGTATAACTGTTTCATTAATAAATTCTTCTCCTCCACAAAAAAAACCTCTTCGAATATTTTATGTCCTAATACTTGGTATAGTGGCTGCTAAACGTACCTAAGTTTTATTTTTGTTTTTTCAAAACGAGACCTGACTCAAACTTGAACGAGTCCATCTCACGCGGAGATGATCAATGCAAATCATAACATACAGAGAGAGAGAGGGGGGAAAATAACAAAACACGCAATCATCTCTCTGCATGCTCAGCTGAACATCTCTCCAGTCGTGGACTCCGAGTTTAAGCCAGGCCTCCTATAGTCATTAGTTTCATATATGGGCACTTATGCAGCTTCAGAGTGAATTCTTTAATTTTGTACGTGCTATAAAAAAGAAAGTGAAAATACGGAAAAAACACTTTAAATACAAAACATTTTTGCCATAGTGCCATACTATTCGAAAACACATCATAATTCGCAAAAAAAAAAATGAAACTATCGAAAAATTCGCAGACGTATCAGAATTATGCCTCGTGATGACACACACTTTTAATTTAATTGCTTTGATCTGACTTTTAGAATTTTCATGTTTTATTTTATTTTATTTTTGGTTCAAATTCTGTGTCTTTGCGATTTATTTTTTTTTTAATTTCAAGCTCGAATAAATGCTTAGATGACGTAAAAAAATAAAGAAATTCAAAGCACTTCCTTAAGCCTATACACATATTTATGTATGTACCTACATTGAAACATTCAACGAGACAAAAATGTTTTGTCTTAAGTGAGAATGAAGAAATGCAAGAAAGACAATAAGTTACACGAACAAAATAATAAAAACAAAAGACAGTTACGAAAATAAAGACAAAAACGAAATGAAAAAAGACAAAGAAGATAACGACATGAGAAGAGATAAATTAAATTAATTAAACAAGAACAAATAAGAAAAAAAAGATATTTTTATATTTATATATATATTATATATTATATTATTACGTTTACCATGTTTAAGAAAAGTATATATGAATGGTAGAGTCTAAGAAAATACAACAATATGTGAAAAAAAAACAGAGAACAATAAAAGACAAGGAGAAACTAAAATATTAAATAGTAGGCAGCAAAACAATATAAAATTTAAAACAACAACAAAACTGCAAATAAATAAATATAAATATATATAAAATATAAAAAAAGTATAAATAATGTTAATAGAATGCAGTTTAAAAAAAACTGCACACACACACACACGTATATACGCACACATGTGAACATTTCAAATTTTGAGCATAGTCATAATATATGCCTATGTCGCTAAATATATATATCTGAATAAAAAACAATTTAAAAGAAAAGTAAGACAACAAGAAAAAAATGTGTTTCATTTCTTAACCCTATTATCTAATATCAGTGCTTCCCAAACGGGGTTCCGCGGCAGCGCCCGCTTTAGCGTTTACGCCGCCCCGGGCAAGAGGATAATTATTCGCGTCTTCAGTACTATACCAGACAGATTTATATTAGATTAGATAGAATGGAGTGATTCTGGCAGCTCTTGGGCGCAATGGCATGGATAAGGGGGCATAAATGAAAAATTAGAAATTGGATTGAAAAGATTTCTTGATATAAATGTTGGCCAGTTCAAAAATTAAGTTAATTTTACATTATACCAACGTTGTGGGATATTAAGCCATTACAAAGAGTACCTTAGTGCCTTCGTGGTATATGCACGACTAACTTTCATGAACAAAGAATCCATCATATAATTTCCAGGGAAATTAGAGTAACATAACATTTGACAAAACAATACGATATTGGCTGCCATTGATGGTTTTTCAATCTCAGGGGCGGCGCATTAGGGCCCGCAGGGCCCGCGTGGCGGGGGGCCCACGAGATTTAGGGGCCCAAAGCCACATGAAGAGTTTGTCGAACCATAAAACATCTGCGAAAAAAAAAACAATAATTCGACGTAGATATTTTTGGTACTCAAGAAGGATATACACTTTTTGAAGTCAAAACAAATGCTAAATTTATTGTTCCTCTCTCATCAGGTTCCATAGAGAAACAAATTTAAAATTGTCCTAAAATCTTTGAAAGTTCATGAGACACTCCGGATCCTCAAATTTGCTTTGCATGGCTGCGCTATTGTAGCCGCGGTTTGTAGTCCGACCCACCCTTTTCCTTGCGAAGAACGATATGCGCAAAACGATTCTTTAGGTTGCTCTGCAAATAAACTATCTTAAAACATTTTTGGTGGTACATAGTACCTTTTCTAAACTTTTGGACTAAATCCCAATCCACTTTGTCTTGAACTGTTAAACACGAGCAAAATAGTTTCAGAGTTGTACTAAACTTAGTTCAAACTAGTTAGTACGGCCTGTATATGTCGTTGGAAATTAAAATATTTTATCTCGCTTGCGGTATACATTTGGTTTGAAAGGAGTCTTGCCAAGATTCTGTATTGAATTTAATATTATGTACAAACGTTCTTAAAATTGAAAGATTTAAATTCGAGCACACTTAAATTTAAAGCTAAAACAAGGAATAGAGTAAATCCATTTTTTGGATTCTTCGTTGTGTCAAATTCATACATTTTGTTCGATTTTGACAGAATGAAAAAAAATGGATTCGGGTTGACCGTGTGTGTGCAGCATTAGGGTAGATAGGGCGTTCGTATTCAAATCATAGGTTCGCGGGATCGAATCCCATTGTAGGCGCTGGTAATTTACTATGCTTACCAACATCTATAGAGGTCAATACTGCGCCGCGTCACGGTTAAAAATTCTGGTGTATTTCTTATACCAACTGATGGTATAAGGCTCATCTATACATTTTTTAGTATGATTTGTATACAAAAGCGATGTATAAATGTTGTTTATATGAATTTTTATTAAATTTATCCGAGGTTTGTATTAAAATATTGAATTCGAGATGTTGATGTATAAAAATTATACGAAGCTGTTACAATTTATACCAAAGTGAGGTAAACTTTATCCTATATTGTACATCTCTAAAAATATTCATTGCATTCGCATTTGGAAAGGTGGACTTCGTGCGTCGCTGTGGCGCACCTGGTTGAGAGTGCATGCTAGTAATCTAGAGGTGCGGAGATCGAATCTCGGCGTGGTCAAAAATTTCTGTATGTGCGGATAGGAAATACACGAGTATAGTGCCTGAAACAGTATGTCCCAGAAGGGGTTTTCTGCAGGCATACATTATCCTTCAGATGTAAATGAATGTCGTTTTTTTTAAATTTTGAATAAAAAAATTGTATAGTTTTTATCATATATCTGGATAAATACTATTTACACCTTATTCGGATTATTTTTATATTGTTAGCTTATACAAATATTTTCTACGCGATTAGCATGAACTGTATAGCTTCAACTGATAACTTCGATTAATAAGAAGCTTGGTATAATTTTTATACAGGAAAGTCTATGGAACTATATGTATACCAAAATGTATAAAGTTTATACCATTTTTTTTAACCGTGTGAGTGTTTTTATTTCAAAATAATAAAAAAACACAGTTGACGAAATCATTAATTTAATAAACGTTAAGACAAGAACGCTATTCTCAATAAGAATGCAGAGAGTGAAAATAGTTCTTAGCAAAACTATTTTAAGTAAGACGTTCTTAATCTTAGTAGAAACACGGTAACGTCAAAATCATGTTTCAAAAGAGTTAGTTTAAGGTCGATTAGCACTTTTTAGTCATCGGTCACAGTCATATCATACTGAGATATTACCGCCAAAAACGGGCGATGTGCCTACACCGCAGGCTGAGCAACGCGAAGCCATGGAGCGGTAAAAAGAACGAGGCAAGGAAGAAGAAGAAAGTCTCAGTCATTTACCATACAAATTGACCAGATAGTAAAAAGCACTCTTGAAGGTCGATCCACACTTTTCAGTCATCAGGCACAGTTATTTTCCATACAAGTTGACAGATTGTCAGTTAATTGATTGACTTACTATCTGGTCAATTTGTATGGTAAATGACTGAGACTTTCTTTCTTTCTATCCGATTGATTTTACTGTTTTTATCTCAGTGTAGGGGGGCCCACTCAAAAAGTTGGCGGGAGGGCCCCGAGTGAAGTTGTTCCGCCACTCTTCAATCTACTCCTTTATTTTCCTGGAGAATTACTGTTATTAAATGTGGTTAAATGGCCTGCCGATGCAGTTACGATTATATGCGAGTTTTCCAAAATAAAATATGAATAACGGAGGAATATCTCATTCATTCACCGCATTCACAATTTTAACCATTCCTTTTACTCTTTCAGGGGCGCTGGTAAGTATACTTAAGTATACTTACCACCTTTTTACGTTTTTTTTTTTTGGGGAAAATATTCACCCGCAAATTATATAAACCACATCATACGTTGAGTTGATCTGTTAAGCCTCAATCGCAATACTCCATTCCGTTCCGTTTAGCTGTCAAAAGTAGACCTTACGGACTGGGCATGTAAATGCACACAATGGTTGTAACGGAACGGAACGGATCGGAAGAGTTGACCAAAATTCAACTTTTTTACGGATCACATAACCTCACTTTATGGAAAATGACAGTTCATGAGCGTAACCAGTGGCGGCTCGTGCCTATGGAAATAGGTGAGGCGAAAAAAACGAGGCTAATTTCGGGCGCGGCCGAAATTGGGATACCCTTCCCTCTCTTTGGGGTAAAAGTTTTTTTCGGGCGACTGCGTTTTGTATTTAATCCCCACCCTCCTCCCCATTCATTTGCTTCCGTTTTCACAAAAGTTCCATTGCGTCGACAAAACAATATTTGTGTAGAGTTTGGTTGGAACAAGTGGGCAAATAAAAATATTTACTCAGAAAATTTTATTGGGGGATGCGGGAGCATGGCCCCTTAGTACGGTTCCATTTGTTTTGATTTTTTTTTTGTTGCTTTGATGAAGACACATTAGTTCAAGGTTTTGTGAAATTGGGAGTAAAAAATGTTTCTCAGAAGAACCAAAATGATAGGGTTGGGTTTGTATGGGAGCCCCATGACCCATGGTCCGATTTGATTCATTCTTGCATATGTTTTTTGTCATCAATAGAAATAATACATTTGTGTGAAATTTAGTTGAAATTGGTCCACAAATAAAAAAAAATTCTTAGAAGAACCTAATCTGGGGGTGGGTTTGTATGGCAGCCCCATGACCCCATTGTCCGAATTGACCGATTCAAACTGCCTGCAGCAACAAGAAGCAGTTGTGCAAAATTTCAGCTTTATAGCTTTTAAATTGGCCGAGTAAAACGCGTCGCAACAAACGGACATCGCCCAATCGACTCCCCAAGTCATGCTGATCATACACTCCCAGTCACTTGAATAGGGACAAACTTTTCGAGAGTTGTTTATCTCAAAATATCCTTTTCCTTGCAGCGGAGAGGATAACTCAGTCTTTGTTTACAAAGGCTATTATGTTGCTCATAGTTTGCGTGAGAAAAAATGAAACATTTATTTTATTTTATTTTATTTATTTTAACCAAACAAGGTAACAATATAAACATACAATAATACATGGATTTCATTTGCAAAACTTACTAAAATTTGAAGAAAGATTAATACGTGTATGGGACAAGAAAAATTAAAAAATGGTAATCTAGGAGGAAATGAGGGCTTTTGTCAAATTATGCTTAAAAGTTAATTTAGATATCCCAGGAGAATAATGGATACTAACAGAGTTGAAATTTCGACAGCATCTATTTATGGGTTCGTTGTAGCCATAACCGGTTCGATGTTGATACTCTTTTAGGAGAGCTGTATGCCTAGTACGTCTCAATTGATCGTTGAAAATTATTTTGTCTGATAGGAAATCAACATTAGCTGCACCTGTAATAACATCAAAGGTAAAGCATGCATTGAGTAGAGTTCTTCTAGAAGAGAGTGTCATTAAATTTAGAAGACCTAGTCTGTATTGGTAAGAAGGGAGGTTACGGAAATCGGCAGGATCATATAGATTTCTCAGTGCAAATAGGAGAAATTGTTTTTGAATTGACTCAAACCTGTTGCTGTGTATTTCATGTACTGGGTTCCAGACAACACAAGCATATTCGAGAAGAGGTCGAACGAGTGTGGCATATAAGGATTTAGTGACCCAGAGATTCTGAAATTCTTTAGCTCGTTGAAGCCAAGTTGCTTATTCGCCGTGGACAGTGCCATATCATATTGTAAATTGAAGCATAGTTTGTTGTCTAAGACTACACCCAGGTCTTTCATATGGTTAACTCGATTCAGTTCATCGTTATGCAGTTGGTACGAATGGCTGATTTCAGATTGTAAGACGGAACCGGACGGGTAAACTTGCAAGACAAGAGAGCTTTTGTAGTGGCCAGTAGACAAGCATTGTGCATTTCACATTGTAAGAACGCGTCTTACGAAAGAAAAAAATCGTGACACGATTGTTTTTCTTTCGTAGGAATCGTACGATCGATAAGACGATTGCATCTACCAATAGTTCAGGCGTTCTGCAAAGACAATTAGCGCGTGTTTTACTTGCATTTTAATCTTGTTGACTCGTCACTTCATTGTACACTAACTTTGGAGCGTGCATGGCAACATTTATACATACTTGTTGTATGATTATTGTTCGCCGGTCCGTGTTTTGATCGGATAGTGTGAAATGATCATACGATGGTTCTTGTCGTGCAAGTTTACCCGTCCGGTCGTTTTCTTACAATTTGAATTCAGCCAATGGGTTATAATTTCGCTTTTACGGGAGAAACTTATTACTTGGCACTTACTGACGTTAAGGAATAAATGATTTTGATTGCACCATTCTTCGAGGGATTGAAGCTTCAGTTGAAGAAATGTTACATCAGAATGTGTTTGTATGGTGTGATACAATTTAAGGTCATCAGCATAGAGAAGATGGGGAATATCAGACAAAGACTGTGATAGGTCGGAAATAAAAATGTTGAAGAGTAGGGGACCCAAATGGCTGCCCTGTGGTACACCAGAGGATACGGATATACTTTTGGATATACAACCTTGAAATTTCACAAATTGGGTACGATTGACAAGGTAGGAGCGGAGCCAACTTAGAATGGACCCAGATAACCCAAATTTGTGTAATTTTTCAATAAGAATTTTATGGTCGACTCTATCGAAGGCCTTACTAAAGTCAGTATAAACTGCATCAACTTGATTCCCCTTTTCCATTTCACAGAGAACCTCGGAAACTAGGATTATGAGGTTGGATGTAGTCGATCGGCCTCTGCGAAATCCATGTTGTTGTTGATTCAGAAGCGGGTCAATGACAGCGGTGAGTTTGTCACAAACCAATTTCTCAAATAGCTTAGGGATTGCCGATAGAATTGCAATACCTCGATAGTTATCGACTAATCTTTTATCACCACTCTTGTGAATTGAAGTGATGTGGGAATATTTCCAATAGGAAGGAAAGACGCTTGATTGGAGGGAGTTATTGAAAATAATATGAAGGGGAACGAGCAATTGATCTAAGCATTGTTTCAAAAAGTAGGGAGGAATTAAATCAGGGCCAGGTCCTTTATCTATACTTAGTTCTGCAATTGCTTTTGATATTTCCTCCTGTGTGATATTAATCCTGTCAATAAGACATATTGAGTTAGAACGGGTTAAAGGCAATGAGGATCTCGAGTTATTCACTGAGCAGAAACTATTTTGAAAATGATCAGCGAAAAAGTTGCAAATTTCTTGTGGGCAGGAGGAAGAAGCCGCACCAGAGGACATGGAAACAGGAAAACCGGCAGTCTTACGTTTCATGTTGACAAAGGTAAAGAATGTTTTCGGGTCAGTGATAATTTTCTCACCCATTAAATTGACATACAGTTGATAAGCTTCGCGGGATTTCATGGCGAACTCATTTGCTAGTTCTGCGTACATTTCTTTTAAGTCAGGGCTAGCATTGGGGTTATTTTTAGTGAGCTTGTAGAGTTTGTTTCTCTGGTTTCTAAGGCTTCTTAGATTTCTGTCGAGCCATGGTTCAGAAAGTCGGTTGCGCTTTTTAATTTTGGGTACATGCATATTAATTACTCCGAGGATTATACTGTAGAAGGAATAGACTGTATCATCTAGAGTAGACTTTGATAAATTAGTTGCCCAGTCTATGGAATCAAGGTAATTACTGATGTCGTCAAAGTTTGCTTTTAAGAAATCGTAAACAATTTCATTTTGGTAGGATTGTGTAAAAGATATGTCACTTGTTGAAAATTCAACTGTAATCGCAAAATGGTGATGGGTGTTATGGAAAATATTTTCTGATTCTACCGTTGGACTAACAACAACTTCGTCATAAAAGTTGGTGAAAATTAAATCTAACCAGTTTCCGTTCTGGTTAGAAGTCGGAACTACTTGTTGTAAGTCATTGACATAAAAAGTACTGATGAGGTTAAAATCAGAGTTTTCAGTAAGGTTCACTGGGAGGAGAAGATTGTCATTTTCGTCGAGTATAAACTTGATGTTCGGAGAATTGAAATCTCCAAAGACTATGATTTTGTCATTATCGTTTAGTGAAGCTGTGAGGGAAGTGATTATTTCACATAGATCGTTAAAAGTATTTTCGTCAGAACGGGGAGGTATGTAGAAGACTCCGACATAAAGGTAGTGTTTCCCTAGTGGAATTTTCACGAAGATATGTTCAAATGCTGTGCGGGAATGGGTTTAATAACAACAGTTATTGTTAAGTATTTGTACACTAGTTGGCAACTCTATTTTATAATTGTAAGTAACTAACTTAACACTACTCGAAATGACTAACTTAACACTACTCGAAATATTATCTGTCAATAAATACTTACTTATCATCGAACCTTCGGCCTATCAATACACGACATTGGCGACGAGGAAATTTTCCAGTTGAATTCCAACAACCAAACAGGTTTCTTTTGATATTTTATCAATAATTATTAATTTTGGTGTTTTTTTTAATTGAAGGCGAACAAAATTCCAAAATTTTTGTGCAATTTTATTGTACATTTAGTTAGAATAAGTGAAAAAGTGCGTAACCTCAAATTTCACAATGCCCGATAGTCCATCCACATGTGATTTTGCGCAAACATTTTTGGCAAATCAATGCCGGAATTTGTTCCTGACAAGGATGATTGGCAAATGTGGCACGAAAGGCTCCAGATTCATTTTGATGAAATCGATTGCAAAGATACGAAGATTCAAAAAGCGATACTACTCAAATCTATCGGTTCGGAGGCGTATGCAGTTTTGCGGAGTCTGTGTGATCCGAAAATACCTGGAAAATTGGACTACGAGGTACTGGTTAACCATTTAAATAACCAATATACGCCACCAGTCATTGTTTATCGCGAAAGGAAGATTTTCTTCGCTGCAGAGAAAATGCAGAGCAAAACGATCGCTTCGTGGCACGCACGGTTAAAAAAGTTGGCGTTAAATTGCAAATTCGGTTCCCAGCTGGATACGTTTGTTGTTAGCAAGTTTGTATGCGGAACGTCGGGAAAGATATTTGAGCGTTTATGCGAAGAGGACGAAAATTTGAAATTGACCGATGCCTTCCGGAAAGCTCTAATAGTTGAATCGAAACTATTAGCCAAGTCGAATAAAGTTAATTTTGTCAAGGGAAGGCGGGAAAAGATTGGCTCAACGACAGTAAAGGAATTATGTACGCATTGTGGATGGAAAAACCACCAATCAAGGCAGTGTAAATTTAAGAATTACACTTGTAAATTTTGTAAAAAATTAGGTCATCTTGCCTCCATTTGTAAGTTTTGATAAAACTATTTTTAAATTTTTAATATGTTCTTCGGACGTATTCCCGGTTACAACAATATCATCCTGATAAACTGTGACGTTTGGAATACCTCTGAGTAAATTCTCTACTGTTTTCTGAAAGATCGCTGCCGCAGGCCTTATGCCAAATGGTAATCTTTTCATTTTGTAAACACCAAGGTGGGTGCTCCATGCACATAACATCTGAGATTCTTCGTCTAAAGGAAGCTGATTATATGCGTTTGACAAATCTAATTTCGAAAATAATTTACCGCCCTGAAGAGAAGCAAATATTTCATCAATACCCGATTGACAGTTTCATCGACATTATGCTGATGCACTAATAAATTCTATGTTCAAAATTGGGTCACTTGAATAGAGACAGTTGCGATTCGGTCGTTATTTCGAAAGTGCTATAGTATCGTATCCTAACTGTTTTTGTTTTAATCCACTCAGATTGTGTTTTGACTTTAATTTTTTTAAGTTTCGGTAATCATGGGTAAAATAAAAAGCATTAAATACCGCGCAAATGGCTCAAATCGATGTTTTGAGAAATGAACAACACAGATTATGCGAAATTTCGAAAATAGTGAAAAAAAGTAAATCGGTTGTGTTTAACTATTTAAAAAATAAAAGTGGATATGGACGAAACATAAAAGGGGCGTACGCGAGGTGCCCACAGGGGCGAACCCAAGGGGGGGATTTGGGGGGATGAAACACCCCCCCGAAATTTTAAAATGAAAATTATAGGTATGAATAAAATTCACACAACATATCTTTAATGATAAATCAATACCTGATTTTCACTATGCCCGACGTCAGACTATCGTTTTAGAGTGCCCATAGACCTTCCAATCGATTGAAGTAATTTTTTGATTGCCCGATAAATTGGAAGGTGGTTGTGACCATCTAATCCATTTTTATGATTGTACGTGTGGAACAAATTGCCATGCAATTTTTCATACAATCTGTCATGATAATCATGTGTTTTCAGTTGCTGATTTATTGACATAAACCAGTGGGCATTCTTCATGTTGTGGTTGTGGCGGTCGTTGGCTATGTTCACATATGCGCGCTTTTGTCTTCCCTATCGTCTTCAAGCTCCGTTTCCACTTTCAACATTAAACTGATTGCGTCAAGTAATCAGAAGAGATGAATGCTTCACTCTATCCACATCTGTTCATTATTTATCGTTAGATGTGTGTCGCGGCTTTGTTCAGGACAGATTAATTATCAATTCTTTCGTTAATAGTATGAATAGATGGTGAGTTGTTGACATATTCAACATTTGCAATCGCGTTCAAGAATGAATACCTTTCTTAAATAGCGCAGACTTCCAAAGTTTCAATTGTCAAAATGACGAAGACGAACGAAAATTGAGTGTCTAGACAGGCCCATTCTCCATCGAAAGTAGCAATGGATCTTCCATCGCCACAAAATATATAAGTTTCGCTTTGTTGTGTTGTCTCGTGTGGACCGCTAGATTTTCATTTTAGATTGCGCGATAAATTGCATAGTGTATGTGCTGTACGGGCGATTGGTCAATCGATCGGACAGTATATGGGCACTCTTAAGCCTAAGGTCTAAGAAAATTTAAAGCGTTGGATTCCATGAGCCACTTTGCAAATACAAATCACCGCCCGAAATAAATTCCTGGGTTCGCCCCTGGGTGCCCAAACCGCCAAAGAGGAAAGGGCCATTCTGCGAACCGCCTCTAATTTTGCACTATCAGCGGCTAGAATTGGAGCTAAAGTCGGCGTTACAGCTAGTTTATCAACAGTACAACGTGTAATAAGGAATTCCTCACACCGAAAACGAAAGAAAACTCAGAAAAAAATCAGAGGCAGCTCCCCAAACCATGACACTACCTTCTCTGCTATGATGCCTTGACAGAAACCGTTCGTTTTTACGTAGATCGTGTAAATAGAAATGGAACCCATCTCGGCCATCCAGGTTGACTTTCTTTTCATCCGTAAAAATTATCTGTTCCACCCCTGCCGCCATGACATATTCTTGCGAGCAAAATTCAGAGGATGGCTTTTCCTCTTTGCGTTTAACGGTGTTTTTTTCTGAATTTCCTTGAATTTTCTTTCGTTTTATGTGTGAGGTATTCCTTATTACACGCTGTACTGTTGATGAACTAGCTGTAGCTCCAATTCTAGCCGCTGATAGTGCAAAATTAGAGGCGGCTCGCAGAATGGCCCTTTCCTCTTTGGCGGTTTGGGCACCTCGCGTACGCCCTTTTATGTTTCGTCCATATCCACTTTTATTTTTTAACTCATTGCCGGACACAACGCCAAAATTTGACACGATTTGTATGGTCAAATGCTCAAAATTGGACGTCTATAGACGTTGTGTCCGGGAAAGTGTTAAATAGTTAAACACAACCGATTTACTTTTTTTTCACTATTTTCGAAATTTCGCGTAATCTGTGTTGCTAATTTCTCAAAACATCGATTTGAGCCATTTGCGCGGTATTTAATGATTTTTCCTCTACCCATGATTACCGAAACTTACAAAAATTAAACTCAAAACACAATCTGAGTGCATTAAAACAAAAACAGTTAGGATACGATACTACAGCACTTTCGAAATAACGACCGAATCGCACTGTCCCTATTCAAGTGACCCAATTTT
Organism: Microchrysa polita; assembly: GCA_949715475.1. Classification (NCBI taxonomy): domain Eukaryota; kingdom Metazoa; phylum Arthropoda; class Insecta; order Diptera; family Stratiomyidae; genus Microchrysa; species Microchrysa polita. Next base: position 6,142,151 of record OX454422.1, read on the forward strand.
GAACATAGAATTTATTAGTGCATCAGCATAATGTTGATGAAACATAACTGTTGTTATTAAATGTTTAATTTTTTTCTCGCAAAATATGAGCAACATAATAGCCTTTGTAAACAAATACTGAGTTATCCTCTCCGCTGCAAGGAAAAGGATATTTTGAGATAAACAACTCAATTCAAGTGACTGGGAGTGTATATGTATACTTTTTATATGGTCGAAGATGCTTCCTTCAATGCATTACAAACTTCATGACAACTATCGATTTTCCCTTTTTAAAATCATATGCAACAAGCAGCATCACCTAATATTTTCCTTTTTCTATTTTAACCAAAAAAAAAATAGAAAACCGAAACTATGCTCAGTAAGTTATTATTTCGACGGATTTATGCTAAGAGAACGTTTTGCATTAACTGCTGAGAATCACATTACAGCTGATTTTTTTGCCGGTATTTTGGCGGGATTATTTCACGGGATTCTGAATCGGCGGGTTTTTTAGTGGGCGGGATTTTAATGTGGCGGACTTTGTAATGGCGGGGTTTTAAAGTGGCGGGATTTAGTAATGTCGGGATAATGTTAAACGGGATTTTTTTGTAAAAAGCGAGATTATAAACGGGCGGGATTTCGTTTTACGGGTATCCCTTTAAAGGGATATTGAAATAGTTATAGCTTCTTTAGGCAAACAAAAAGCATATTATCATTTTATTCATACAACCTAATATTCTATGAAAAAAATACGAAATCCCGGAAAATTTGTCGTTATAACCGAAATCTGAATTTGATTTCTCCAAAAAACCAGTCGTTATAACTGAAACGGACATTATATCCAAAGTCGTTATAGCCGCGGTGTAATTTGTATGCAAAAATATGCCTAATTCAATGGAATTCAAGTCTACGTTGTTATATCCGGATTGTCGCTATAAAAGTGGTCGTTATAAACGAAATCCACTGTAAACACGATGATAATTCCCAACTAGCATTTTTAGTAGCAAAAACGTAAATGCCACTGCAATTTCGTCTTCCAAAGTAGCACTCACCGTTGATCATCCCCGAAATGGGACCCTTCTTGCCAATGGAATGTCACTAAAATGGGGAATGAAATGTTTAGTTCTGTATACCGTTTTGCCACTAAAACTGCAACATGCCGCGAACATGCCTATCTAGTAGCATATTTCTATCCAAACACGTAACGGCCACCTCTTAGAGTTTTCTCGCATACAATCATACTTATAAACTTGTATGCGTAAAATTTGACACACAAATTTATAATAAAATGTGTTGGACATTATGGTTAGTAAATGTGTAAATGTGTGCTTTATCTTTGTATCGATGAGTTTGAATTAAAATTGGGAAGTTAAATGTATGACTTATTTTAATATGGTAATCATCGTTTGAAATGTTTCTGAAATTATGAAAACTACTTGCTAAGCAAATTTCACTGTGAAGTTGTATGTCGTACCTCGAAAAATAACAATGCCCTTCATCTTTTTCAATGTTTTAATAGAAAAATGCGAAAAACATTACCAAAACAAATTTAAGATTATATCCAATTTTCGTTATATTTTGCTAGATAGGTGTTCAGTAATAATTATTTACTGAAAAACAGTAGCTTTCATTGATAAAAGTTGTTCTTTATCCAAAATAATCAAAATCGTAATTTCTTGTTCAAAGAAATTTACATCGGATATTCTAAAATATGGCGAATCATGAGTTTGGGAACTATGAAGTGTTTGACCCTTCCAAATGCAACTATAGAGAGAATGCTAAGACATGTTTCAATTTGCTACTATAAATTTTTAACCGTATAGTGACAATCACGAACCATTTGGCACCAGGCAGTTACAAATGGGACGTTGTGGTAGCACCGGGAATTTTGTAGTGCCAGCTGCTACTATGAAGTTTAAATCATTGTTTTTTGTACATTGCAGTTTCAAAATAAAAAACAGGATTTTTGTTCGTAATTCTAATTTTATTTTTTCTTATAAAACTAACAAAAGTTTATTCAGAGAGGAAAGATTGATTCCGCATTCCACACTCCATTTTTGTATCCATTTCCAGCACTTCATCACTATTTTCATTATCTTGTATTCCCGTTGAGTTATATGACATACTAGCATTGTTGTTTCCATTTTCCACTTTAAAAACAAAATTATTTTCACTATGAGGCACATTTCACAAGGTTTATCACTATCGGATCCACTAGTCTTATAATATTTGTACCGATCTGAGTCTCGATTTCGAATACTTTTTTTACTTTATGCAAACAGTCGAATATTTTAAGGCTTTTCATTTTTCCTGGTATAAGAAAAAATCAAAGCCTGTCACAGTCGGATCTGGAGTACTGCCTACCTTTAGCGATAATTCTCACACGAAGTAGCAGTTAAGTGGCCAGAGACGACAGGGTGACATTGGATACTATCCGCCATAGTTATCGCAACCATATAATACCATCTAAAGAACCATTACATGATCTTTTTACTTGCGAAAATTACTCCTTTCATTGTGGCATTGATGGGGTAAAATCTACGGTTTTGCCACTTGAAACAAATCCTTTATAGTCTACCTACTATATAGTACCAAATGTAGTAGCTAAGACGAGGCAATCACTATCCTACTTATACCATATAGTGCCCACATTTTCGTGAAGTCCCAAGTTGTGTCAAATTACGTGGTTGGGACCACAAAGAAGTTCCCGCAGAAGTTGTAACCAAGCAGTTCCAAATGCTCCCACGCCGCAACGTTCCACGAAATACTTTACAGGATTTGGTACTATGAAGAAGCAGTTTAGGTACCCAAAAAGTAGCCACAACTTCGTTAGGTGGCGAAACCAAAAGCTAAGGTTTTTGTTACTTAAAATGCTGCTTGGGTTGAAAGTGAAATCTAGAACACAGTTTCACTGGGGATACATCATACAATTGTGATATAATCAAATGGATTAAATTCAAGTCGAGATGTATTCAAAGAAAACAAAATTGTTTCACTCTTACTACCTCGATGTATTTGGCTTCGTTTTATGATGGTTAAAGGAGCATAAAACATAAATCGATAAACCTATTCTAATAAAAATAATCCTCAAAATTCCTCTTCCCAAAAATACATTTTTTTCAGTTCAGCGAAAAATGGAGAAAACCAAATCAGCGGTAACCGGAACCGCATTAAAAATGTGAAGCGTATTAATTCGGCACCTAATTTCACAAGGTTTTCTTACAATACAACTCGTATATATCTGCGGGAGCGCTCACATTTTCAGTGTCGGTTACTCGTCCATATTTATCCATAATTTAAGCTTAAATCATGCTTTTGGCATGGTCGTTAAGACTGGCTATAGAATGCTTTATAAGCTTATTTATTGGATAAAATGTTTAAGTAACCGGTCCTCAATGTTCTTTTTTTTGTTCTTCTGCTCTTCTTGCCCGTGTACCGAAATTATTGTCCATCAGTGTGTTAAAAGCTCCGGATCGCACACGTACAATTTCAGCAAAGATCAAAACCAGAAACATTACGATATCAGCTCTCCAAAATAGAATTTCTTCTTCTTTTCATCGCCACTAGCGACACTTATCTTATAATCTGCCACATAGTGGAAAATATTGGAAGCACAAAAGTTCTCCTTACGACAACGGCCAACAAAACAAGCCCAAAATTATGCAATTATTTTTCTCAACAGATGGCACTTTTTACTGTCATTTCTTATCAATAAATCTGTCAGAATCTTGTAGCTCGGACCGGGTGTACACGATACGACGAATAATTTCTTGTGCATATCATAAATTTACTACACCTCCGTTTTTCTGCATTTGTTTCCAATTTTGAATGTTCATCGCGGTAAAAGTGAATTGATATCAGGCACGCAAAAACATCGAAAAGACAAGATGACGACGGGCAAGTCGACGACGTCGAGTGGTGAGCAATTAAGTCCGTTTGTCTATTGGGCACAGACCAAAGATCAATTAACCCTTAAAATTGACCTAAAGGATGCAAAGGTAGGTAGGCAAACGTAAACGTCTTGTGTGTGCTGTGTGTTATTTTAATGCAATTGCATGAATCGTGACAATTATTATTTGAAAATCGATATTCACGTTACTTTGCCTTTACTTTGCAGCAAACACGCATTCAATTGGTCGATGGCAATTTATTGAAATTTCAATCGTACGGAATTGGTGCCCGAGGCAATAACCAATATGTGTTCAATTTGAATTTATACACAGCGGTGGATGAAGCGGTAGGTATGACGTGTAAAATAAGACTTAAATCGTCGTCGATCAGAGAAGAACATTTTGCCAGTATCGCGTGGAAGCCGGACCCGGTTTACATGTAAATGGCCAAAATTATTTCAAATTCTTCTTTTTCTCAGTACCGTATTGTGGGAGCATGGTGCGTTAACTCAGCCGTTTATTTCAATTTCGAGTCAACGTTACATTGCATATCATTTTGGAGTGTATATAATGTTGCGAGCACTATAAATATTTCCTATCCGCGCACATGTACGGAAATGTTTGGACCACGTCGAGATTCAATCTCCGGACGTCTTAGATTACTAGCATGGTCGAGTGCGACTCAACCGAGTGAGCCACAGAGCGGGTGAAAATTATTTCAAATGCCTCTGTGCAAAGTTGTGGCGATGAGGCTCTTTATGGGAGGAACTGGCAATCATGTCTTATGGCAAGTTCAGTGTCTTAGGGGCGGACCATATTCGTTTTTTTGAACAAAACGGCCAAGAGAGTGACCTACAATGCCTTCCTGGCAAGAGCTTTGAAGGTTCGATGCAGGAAGGCTCTTTGTCTGTCTGTGCATATATTCACCATTGGAACTCGTCCCTCTTAGCGCCCATGGTGATCATGTTATATTGCGGAAGGACAGAGTAGGCGCCAGGAATGAGTATCACACTTCCAAATACACAAGTCGGATATGTTCTTGGCGGTACGGCGAAAATGCAACCCTTCTGGCTATCGTTTCGATATTGGTCCCCTCTCCTCACAGGAAAGCATGGACTGCAATGCCCTCCACCCATTCGTGATATTCTGCTCTTTTCAACGATAACAAATTTATTGACGCCTCAGGGTTCACGTGACACTAACAATTGCTGTAGCTCCCCTGGCAACCTAATTCTGGTTAGCCAACCGTTCGATTCAACGAACCCCACCTGTGGACTTCTGCTTGGCAGAGGTGACATCAGGATACCAAACCCTTGTTCGGACCAAGGAGAAAGTAGTACTAGTAGACATAGCAATTGTGAGTGCTAGTTTGCTCAGTGTAACCCATTGCGCGACGCGCACTGCTCTCTTATCAGATCGCCTCCCAATCATGAAAAAAATTGCCAAACAAGCTGGTCTGACCAGAGTCCAACGTTTGCCTATCACAAATAAGCCGACTGGGACTCATCTGGCTACCTTCTCCTGTCAACGTGCGATACTACGGACGTAATATTAGCAACGTCCAGAGCAGGACGTAACTCGAAGGTTCGACCAAATTTCCCCACGATAGCCGTCAGGTTAGCCGATGAACGACACAACATCAGACGTCCTGGTTCTCCCAGAATTCAGGAGCTAAATAGAGAAATCAGATGACAATTAAAATGACTATCGGAAGGCAAAATAGAATGAGCACTCAATGAAGGCGTCAGCAAATTTTGGCCTACTGTCACCACACCTTATCCAACCACAACAAGGAAAAGGGCAATATAGCCAAAAGCGTTGACAAGAAACAAATCAGCAGTCCGCTTCACTGCGCGAGCCAGTTCAATACGCAGCTTGCAGAACATTTTAACTCCGATGGGGCTCAAGTGGACTACAATTAAAAAAGTCATTGAGAGTGCTAAAAACTTTAAGGCCCTCGGACCAGATGGCATTTCGATGGCCATGCTTAAACATCTCGACTTACCAGCTATTCAGTGTATCTCATGATCTTGTCGATATTGATGCTTGTCATCCCTGAAATGTGCCTCTAGAGCAGGAAGGAGCGCTAGTCTCTCGGCAAATCCCGGTGTAGACAAGTGACAAATTTTTCTGTGTCGCTAAAACTATATAGAAATGGACGGAGGCAAACACCATGTCTTTTAAATTGGAATTTCTTTTCAGTCACTCGCCTACAAAGCCTTGGACTCAAAAATCGATCTTGTCGTGGAGAAATGCGAGCATGTATGGTGGCCTCGTCTTATTGCTCAGCCGCAAAAGCCTCACTGGCTCAAGGTAAATTTTCACAATCATTTTCTTTCGAATATCCCAAAATTCCCCTTCGTGCATCTTTCAGGTTGATTTCGATCGATGGGCCAACGAGGACGACGAAGACGATCAACCGGAGGAGACAACGCGTGACGTCATGCAAGACTATCCGGGCATGTACGAACGTCTGCAAAAGGAAGAGTACGGCTATATACGCGAGCAAGGCAAAAAAGTCTATCTTGTGTTCTACAATTTGGCCCAATTCATCGGCTATCTGTACATCCTGTCTGTCATGTCGATACTGTACTATCGTGACGGTGACGAGGCACTAAGTGTCACCTACGAAACGGTGGGCAATGCCATGAAATTTTGTCAACTTTTACAATATCTGGAAGTGTTGCATCCACTGTTTGGCTATACGAAAGGCGGCATGCTCATGCCATTTTTGCAAATAAGCGGACGCAATTTCGTGCTATTCGCCATGATTGAGTGTGAGGAGCGAATGCAAACGAAACCGGTTATCTTCTATCTGTTCTTCATTTGGTCGTTGATTGAAGTCATACGGTAGGTAGTCGGAAATATATGTCTACACGCATAATTATGACACAATTTTTCGACTTTTGTGCTTACAGATATCCTTACTATATTGTCACGATCCTGAAACAAAACATTCCATTGCTCACGTGGCTGCGCTACACAATGTGGATACCGCTCTATCCAATGGGCATTCTGTGCGAAGGTATTGTCCTGTTGCGCAACATTCCGTACTTTGAGGAAACGCAAAAGTTCTCAATGTCATTGCCGAACAAGTGGAATTTCGTCTTTTCCATGCCCGGCTTCATCAAATTCTATTTGTTCTTGCTGATTTTGCCCGGCACGTATATGGTGATGACACATATGGCTCGGATTCGAGCTAAGAAACTTTCGAATGCATCATCGTCCAAGGCGAAAAAATCGAGTAAATTTCATAAGAACTAGACACGATAGGTAGTTTTAATCGTTTTATGAAATATTATGGGTTGAATGTGTCTTAATGCAAAAAAGGAAGGCTTTTAGCTGTAAGGGTGTATGTGTGTGAGTGTTAGGATAAGGGACTATGTGCAAGATTTTGAAAAGTTTAAAATGTAACTAATAAATAAGATGAAAATTGATTGGCGGAATTTCATTGGTTCTTATCTTTTCAAGGCATTATCGTGGGGACGAGCTAAGCAAGGGTTTTTGGCTGTTTTCGACGCAAAATGTACTCGAAACCCTATGCGAGCTCATCCCCTTTCAGGGGACGAAATCTATAATGGTTTTTCGTGCTTAGCCACTAGAAAAGGTAATCGATTTCGTCACCTCCGTGGGGACGAACTGAACTAGGATTGCTAAATACTCGTCCAGGGCTAGGTACAGATTTTGAGTGTGCGTATGGACGAGCCAGATATCCTACGAATTGACTTCCATAGGCTGCGCTTGCTTTTTGTCTTATCCTATTTCCCAGCAGCGCTACGTATCGAAAATGTTGGCGAATTCTGAAAAGCAGCGCAACAGACAGTGAGGTTTGATCGGAGCGAAGGGCGAGCTATAGGATCTGAGTATTCCAAAGGACGAGCCAAAAGTGTAAATTTTACCAATTTACTCACAGCTTGTTGCGATACCACCTCGCCTAATCCACTTCTTACCAGCACGGGTCGCAAGGATGTTGGCGAATTATGAAAAACGCGACAGACAGAGTGAGTTCCGAGCGAAGCCACAGGATCTGAGTAGATGTATGGACCAGCCAAATTTCTAAATCTTACGAAATTGGCTTACCGCTCGCTGTGCTTGCTTTTCGTCTTATCCTATTTCGCAATAGCACTGCTTCGCAAAAAAGTTGGCGAATTCTCTCTAATGCACGACAAACATACAGTGCAAGGTCTGAGCGAGGCGAAGTGCGAAGCACAGAATTCAAGTAAGCCTAAGGACGAGCGAACTGGTCGCAATATTTCTGTAGCAGCGTTTGCATTTCTCCATGGTCCCCTGGGCTTTTGGGTTTGATAAAGTTGAATGCGCCTTCAATATCCAAGAATGCGACCATCGTGTATTCCTTATGATGAAGTGATTTTTCAATATAACTTATACCAGTGAATGTAAAGCTGTATCAACTGACCTCCCTTTCCAATATGCATGTTGTGACATAGATAAATAGGTTAGGTAAGATAAACGTTCGTAGATGAGTGTCGATTAGTCGCTCCAGCAATTTCAGCATAGTTGACGAGAGGCTGATGGGCCGCAGGTCTTTAGGACTAGCATGTGAACTTTTGCCAGTTTTCGGAATAAACGTAACCCTCACATCTCTCCAGACACGGCGAATATAAACCAAATTTAGGCAAGCTGTTAGTATGCCCTCTATCCATGGGTAGGTGATGTCTACACAGTGCTGCAGGTCCGCAGGGATGATGCCATCAGGTCCAGCTGATTTGAACGGCTCAAAGCTAGATATTGCCCAGATAATCTTCTCACGGTCGAGTATAGATTTCGTATCACAAGACTCTGTTCGACCAATCCGGAGGTCAGATGAGTCAATAGCTGAGCTTCCAGGCAAATGCGTATCAAACAGACACTCAATCGTTTCGATACTTGATGACGTCCATGATCCATCCTCTTTTTGAAGAAAGCTTGGCACGGATGGGTTCGACGCCAAGACTTTCCTAAATCTAGATGTCTCTGAAGACCCTTCTATGGTCTTACAAAAACTTCTCCAAGCGTTATGCGCTTTGCTCCTCTTAACTCTTTCTTGAAAGACTTTAAATGTTCTTTATAGAAGTACCAATCGGATTCAAGTCTCGAGGACTTAGCTTTGTTAAAGCTTTTCCTACACGTAACCTTTAAATCAGAGATCTTAGGGGTCCACCAAGAAGGTTTTTTCTTACCTCGAAACGAGTTAACAGGACATGATTGAGCGGTCGAAGACCTCATAGCTTCCGTGAAAAGGTCAACCATGTTATCCCATTCCTGTCCATTGTTTGGTATGTCCGGTATGAAGGTAACTCGGCTAGGAGAACCTCTTGAAATCTAGACCAGTTTGTCCTTCTACGATTGACAGTAGGCGGATTCACAATAGGGCGCTCCGTCAGACTGAACTGTAAATATCGGTGATCCGAAAAGGAGCGTTCCGCAGATACTCTCCAGTCTTTGATCAAATGAATCGTATCCTCTGATGATAGAGTGATATCCAAAACCTCTTGCCGGTTTTTTGTGATGAAAGTAGATTCAAGGCCCACATTGCAAATAAGGAGATCAGTACCCAGAAGGTATTCTAGAAGTAATTCACCCCGTTCGTTTGTATCTGAGCTGCCCCAGACTACATGATGCGCATTATAGTCGCATCCGACGATAACACTTATTTTTGAAACCTTTGCTGCCGCAATGGCTTTCTTTAAATTAGGAGGAGGTATAGTACCATCATAGGGCATGTATACAGAAGCGACCCAATATATCTTACCTTGTAGCTCCAAGCAGACGAAGACCATACTATGATTAGGTAACAAGAAAGCCTTGACGGTTTTCCTTACAAGAACGCAGGAACGCGGTTTGCCCTGTCCTCTGACGTAAAACATGGTGAAATCAGAACACCCCAGACCCTTGACCAATTCATGGGCAACCCAGGGTTCCTGAATAAGAACGACATCGTCATTACTGTGAGACAAACGATAGAGAATGGTGAAGATTAATTTGTAGGAACCTCACCATTATGTCTTCTCCATCACCGTAACGTTCTCCTCCTCATCCGTTTGGGATTCAGCGGAGTCGGTCAGTAACGACGCATGAGACGCCGTATCTAGGGCAGCTAAGTCTGAGCAGAGTAAGAGGTTGTCGTCCTCAACAATCTCAACAGCTTCGAGAGACTGCCAATCAGTTACGGAGTGCATACGATCAGCATGCTCAGCAGGTGCAGAGACGGGCTTATGAGCCTTTTTTATGTCTCCCTTATAAACTCTGAGCTTTAACTTAACAAACCCAAAGCTTATGACTCCATCTGATTTGGTTAGCGGAGCTAACGATGGTAAATTTAGCAACATAATCGCACACCTGTGATTATTTACCGGTTCTTCCAACTTGACGATTCGCCAATCATCAGTTGGAATGGAAGGGTTGCAAGTACGAATAATTTGCAATATTTGATCCTTGTCGGTTACTGAAGATCGGAGGTTCACACGAGCCCTTGGATGCGATGGAATATCCTCCTTTGCGACCACCTCCGATCTAGCGCCAGGCCACAGTTCCCCGGCTTTGCCGATAGTGAATTTATACATAGAAACCGATCTCAGGTCGGCGAGCTTCATCAGTTTCACACGACTTTGAAACCAGCCTCCATCTTCACACACTGGAGGCGGACCAGCGAAAGCCTCCATGGCACGCTGAAAATTATTATTGATGATGCTGCCTTTGATCTTAACCCATTTATCAACCGACATACCACCATCGACACCACTGCGGTCGATAACCGCTACTTCGATCCAGCTTCTTGCCGCATCCGCGTAAGATGAAGCCGAATTGTTAGATTTAGCGACTTTATGTCGCTTCTGTCCCTCCGCCTGATCTTCCGACGAACGTTGCCGTTTAATACCCTGTTTATCGACAGTAAGATCAGCGATGACACCAAGAGCCCACTTGAGCGACTCCCTCTGCTTATCGGTCCTTTGCGACTCCTCGACTTTTGACATAAAGTCGCGAACACGAAAGGCATTGTTCGTCATGCGCGAATGAGCTTTTGATGGGGCGATGCGCTTACGAGCTCCATCCTTTGCACTCGGTCCCGGTTTGACACCAGCACCAGATTTGGATGCAGTATCTAGAGTGGAAGCTCTTGACGAGTCTCCCTGCGTGCGGCGAGCACCCGTTGAGTCATTACTCTTGCGAGAGGTAATTTCCTCCCGGGAACTCGCATTAGAAGCGAAAACCCTTGACGGGACTCCCTGACTGACAACGCTGCCAGCGGATGAGGCTCTTAACGAGACCTCCTGACAGGCTGCAGTCCATTTAAACTCAGTATTCGATGCCATTGCAACGACCTTGCGAATACAGCGAAAGTTAGCTGAAAAAAAAGAAAGGTGGCAAGAAAAAGAAAAGAGAAAAAGATATCCTTCAAGTACTCGTTGATGAGAGCGCACAGAGCGAGAATATCCTTGCCGGTTATCATGACGGTACAATCGTACGCGTACGAGATCCATGTCGATCCCTTCAGGAGAAGTGAGAAGTCGTGACACGAAGAGGTTGAAGAAGAAAGGAAAAAGAACTCCTTCTTGTGGTATGCCTTGTTTGATTTTCCGTAGCTTAGATTTCCCGTCTCTAAATTCAGGACTGCAGTCTGCAGGACTGGCGACCGGCAAAGTAACTGGCAACCCATTTCAATATACACGACGGAATAGATGTGTTGCGTAGGTCTGTCAAAAGAAGCGAGTGATTCACCGTATCAAACGCCTCCGACAAATCGAGAGCTCATAGTCGCTCTCGTTTGCACGGCTAAGGTTGATTTAGTCCGTTAAAGAGTTTGGACGGGATCTGGTCGAGTGCAGTGTTGGTGCTGTGGCATATTCCTAAATCCGTGTTGATCATTCACGAGTATTGGTAATATCAGCGATTAAAGTATTTTGGCCACAGGGGACAAAAGCGTGATTGGACGGTATGAATCTCCAAGGTTCTGTCCTTTACCAGGCTTGGAAGATTCTTCTCTATCGTGAGATTTCGGATGGCCCTTGTATTTTTGCGCTTGAGCGGATCTTTAGGTGGGTGTTCGGCGAATCGATTGTTTGATAGATAATTAGACTGAAAAAAAAACATTTCTCCCACTTTTTAGTTTACTTTTATTAAATAATTTTTATTTTAATAGAATTTAACTGTTTTGACAAACAATATCCTTTTTTTTTTAATGTGTATAGTATTTCTCCTTACGCTAAAAAATAAATACAAATAAAATTTAATTAGACATAATATTTTCTGGTAACCCATTTATATTGATTTGTTACGTTTTAATTTCCAATTACATATTTTGTGTGATATTTGAATGTGTGCGCTATATTTACGTGCGATACAATATACACTCTATGCGGTTTGATTACAGTTTTGTGGTTTTCAATTTTATTTGTTTATTGTTTGTACTTTGTTCTGGTTAATGTTTAGCGAATAAAATTGAACAAAAATTTAGGAAAAAAAAATTCATTTGACTTGATTTTTAATAAATATTTAATAATTAATTAATGATACATGAACTACATAAAATACACAGTTTCGTAGTCATGAATCTAGCGAAATACACGATGCAACTTAATTTAGGGAATACATTTTTGTTTGGTTTTTTTTTGATACATACATATTTTTGATTTAATTCGCTTATATTACAGAGATCAATTTTAATATTCTTGCTATATCATAAATATCAACTCCCGTTAACTGTTGGTAAAAATCTAAACGGGCAATAAATGAGGAGTAGGTGCGAACAAAAAAAAAACAAACGAAATGTAATCTTGTAAGTTTCAAAAGTTATTTTGATATTTTATTTTAGCTTTAGTAATAAATAATATAAATATAAAAATCACACTTTATCACTTTTCTTCGAATTTAAAATACATTATGATAAAATAAACTATTTTGAACTAACGAATCTTGAAGAAGGTTCAATGTGTGTCGCAAATTAGTAGAGAAGTTGGTCGAGCTTTACCCTCCAAGTTGGGCGGCTGTTTACACTAAACGACAAAATGTCCAACAGTCCAACTTTTGGGCATTCCAACCATGTGGTGGACAACACAGTGTGCATCGGAGTGTTGTGCGATGTTTGATATATTCTATCGAAGATCACTATGGGGATTGGTTGGTACTTTGCCTACAAGTAAGCGCCCCTCCCTGGCTGAAGATCACAGAAATTTGTCTTAGAAAAGTGCTCTATGCTAAGCTGACCAGACGTCAGTGGCGGATTTACCAGTAGGCTGGAGCCTAGGGCGGCAGATTTTTATAGGGCGGCAAATTTGGAATACCGGGGAAAACTGAATTCAAAGATTTTTCAATACCAGATATATCAAATGCGGGCCAATTCATTTCATAGACACGTGAAAACGTGAAGCTTTTTGTCTTCGGTAACACATAAACCTGAAGAAGTGTTTGTCGTCATTATTTCAGAGCTTAAAACTCTAGAAATAAATATTGAACACCAGGGGCGTACGCAGGAAAATATTTCGGGAGAGGATTACATATAGAGACCAGCCCGATATCTGCTAGGCGCGACCAAATCACTGTCATTGACAAACTACATAATTTAAGCATTTTCGGTTACTAAGCAACAGTACAGTTCCAAATCAGTTGCATTGGAAAAAAAATACCGGCGTACAGAGGGCTGCGCCCGCAATACGAGGGTTTTTTAGAATTTTAATGCGTAGTGAATATTTTTTGTACATATATTTTATAAGCAATAAATAAGAAATGTGCACAACAATAATGAAATGCTTCCTGTAAATCTATTTTTGGATTGGTCTAAATAAACGCGTTCCAGAATGAAAGGCTAGCGCTAGCTAGATTCACTATTTACCCAGTTTGTATAAAAGTACTCCAAGGCAAATCTGCAGGCATTTTTCCATTTAAGGTTTCTGATGGCCTTTGAGCAAAAAGAAACTGAGGGAAACGTATAAGGATGGCTTGGCTTTATACAGGGTGTCCGGAAACTGCCGCATAAACGCACCGGATTATGATTCCGCAGTTGATTTCCAGCAAAAAAGTTGTACGGAACATACTACCTCAGCTTAACCCTTTAGCTGCCACAGGAATTTAAAGATTTTTGAAAAAATCATTTTCCTGCTTGAATTAAAGCCTAATATCTCCAAAGCTAGACCAGCTAGAGAAGCAAAACAAAATGATTATTTCAGCCAACAAATTCACCTATAAAATAAAACTAACCACACTAAAATCCGATAAGAGGTTTGGTTTTTACAGAGCTTCAAAGTGAAATTTGCGTGATTTGACCCAAAAACAATCTTTTTTTCCATCTCAATTTTCTCCAACTTCTGCCAAGGTGAGGTGCTTGTACGATTCTTTTAAAAATTGGCGCATAGTCTTACAATCAAATCTTTCTTACATCATTTTATTCTAGCTCAATTATTTCTAACACTTTTAGTACCTTAAGTGCAGAAGACTAAGGTTAATTTTGGCTCGATTTCGACATACATACTTTGAATAGATTTTACCAATATTGCAGATCTTTAGGGGCAGTGTAAATTGAATTGTATTGAATTCGAGCTAAAGTTAACCCTAGTTGTCTACACTTAACGTATAAAAACGGTTAGAAGTAATGGAGCTAGATTAAAATGATGTAAGAAAGATATGATTGTAAGACTATGCGCCAATTTTTAAAAGAATCGTACAAGCACCTCACCTTGGCAGAAGTTGGAGAAAATTGAGATGGAAAAAAAGATTGTTTTTGGGTCAAATCACGCAAATTTCACTTTGAAGCTCTCTAAAAACCAAACCTCTTAACCGATTTTAGTGTGGTTAGTTTTATTTTATAGGTAAATTTGTTGGCTGTAATAATAATTTTATTTTACTATTCTAGCTAGTCTAGCTTTGGAGATATTGGGCCTTAAGTCGTGCAAGAAAATGATTTTTTCAAAAATCTTTAAATGCCTGTGGCAGCTAAAGGGTTAAGCTGAGGGGGTATGTTCCGTACAACTTTTTTGCTGGAAATCACATGAGAAATCACAATCCGGTGCGTTTATGCGGCAGTTTCCGGACACCCTGTATATGAACTACTACTACCCTTACTAAATACTTACTTGGCTGTATTACCGGTTTGGATACAGTTATTCAAATGAAAATTCGTAGACATATTCTCTATGTAATTTTCTAAAAACCCTTAGCAGAATTTTTTATTTTTGGAAACCTAACACACGAACAAATTGAAATTTTACAAATTTACTGTTATTTACTTTTCCTTGGCAAAAGTCAACAGTCTTAATATTTAACGTATATAAGGCCATACTGACCAATCTTTGTGCAAAGTTTCATATCGATCCCTATAACGGTTTAGAAAAACGGAGCTCGAAAAGGAAGTTTAACTTTAAACGCCAATAACTTTTTTACCGTTACTCCAAACTGGAAAATTTTAACTGATATGAGATGTACTCATTTAGATCTTTGATTTAAATACACATACGTCAATATCCGATAAAAACTAAAAAAAACGTTCGGGACACCCTGTTATCTACTTCCTACCAACTTCTAAGGTATATGTGCCAAAGACTGTAACCATTCTACACATTCCTACCAAATTTCATGACAATCGGTTGAGCCGTTCGCGAGTTATTTAGTGAACAGACGGACGGACGGACGGACGGACGGACAAAATCGATTTCATAAGGGTTTTTTTGAAAAAAATTTTCTAAAAAACCCTAAAAACCGACCCCAAATCTCATTGTGGTTTATTGATAAATGAAGCTTTTATCCACTAGAGAGAGAGGCTACTTCTCTCGTCTAATTTGGTAAAGGCACCGAAGGACCTAATTCTAAACTAACTGAGGCTTCAAAAATTCCTTTTATTGGATGATAAATCTACGTCCGTTGCAGGGATCTAGCCATTTTTTTTTCGGGAGGGGTGCAACTTTCAAAATATGTACATATTCCCTTGCTATAATATTTTCTGCTAGAAAATGTATTTTTTGATTTATTGGAGATAATGAAGACAATTTTCATTTTTTGATTGTCGACGAGTTGATCTGTTATTTTTAGATTGTTGATCTAACTTTGTTTAGGCGAATTTTATCAGGAGATACACCAAGAAATACCATTTTATTTGAATGTTCGAAATTGATGTTTCTGAGGAAAAGACAATATTTTAAATTATTCGCAGGGACGTAGGCAGAATTTTGTTTCGGGAGGGGTCCAACACTCGACACTAGAAATATTGTCGTGTCTATCAAATTTCTTAACAGCGACTTAATGGGCTGCAAACTAGTGAAGCGCAATAAAAATTATTAAATAGCATATGAATCTGACTTTTTTGTGCTTACGTGCTGCCAACATTTTCATATTTAATCGGTTGTCCGTTTGAACTCCTCTCTCTCTCTCTCTTGTTAGGTTGATTTGATCGACAATGCAAAAGAAGAAGTGGCGGATTTCCCACTAGGATGAGTAGGCTAGAGCATTGGACGGCAAATTTTAGGGAGCGTCGAATTCGAGGCAAATTTTAGGGAGCGTCGAATTCGAGGCAAACAACATTTTTTTATACCTTGCTCTGCCCACTCCTTGAATAGACAAAATCAGGTGCATTCATTCAGGAATTCTTTGACAACTCGGGCAAAAATTAATGTTTGATATTCGGAAAGATTCCATTTTAAAGAAAGGAAATCTAAAACATTGATCGCTTTTGTAAAAAAAAATAATTCCTCGCACAGAAATAGATGTGGTCGAGAGTAATGGGCGTTCTAATCACGTAAATGACATCACTTCAGCTAAATGTCCAAGGAAATGGTCTTTTTGTTTTTTTAGCAACGATTGATTTGAAGTTGTGACTATTTCATTGTATAAATTGATGGAAAACTTCAATTTTCAAAGTCAATGTTTACCTATATAGATACAGTTATGTTAAACAAAGTACAAAGTAACTTTTGTTAACTGCAGGTTCACCAGTTGACAAAAAAAATCAATTTTTAAATTTCTCTGGTATTTCCATATTTGAATTCAAGTTATACCAATTTTATTAATCAAATCAAATCGCATAAACGCGCCGGATTGTGATTACTCAGGTGATTTTCAGCAAAGCTGCCACAGGCATTTGAAGATTTAAAAAAAATAATTTTCTTGGAAGACTTAAACCTCAATATCTCCAAAGCTAGATTAGCTAGAACAGTGAAATAAGATGATGCGTTTATGCGGCAGTTTCCGAACACCCTGTATAATAATGGTCACGTTCTTTAAAATTACTTTTATATGAACGCTTCAATGGCAAATACCTTTTCAAATAGACGCATCAACCAAAGAATTTTTGCATAAGGTTTTCGCTGTGAAAAACTGAAGAACAATCAGAGTCCACGAAGCGGCAAGCTCGAATTAACATGTCCTGAAGTACAAATGGTATCTTGCGAATGATTGGAAATTCGTCTCTAGTATTAGTAATCGACACAAAATATTATTTTTTTTCTGGACAACTTCATTTGAAGATAAACAAAGAAAGGCTACACTCGTTAGCTCTACAGTATGTGTCCCTTCAGCAATGCTTGTAGAACCTAGTAGGGGCGGCATAATATGAATAGCCTACCGGCGGAAAATGTGTAAATCCGCCACTGCCAGACGTACAGCATTTTGCTGTACAGTACAGCATTTTGACCTGTCGTACAGCATTGGGAAGTGTACAGCAAAATGTACAGCATTTTTCATGCCACATAATGAATCCTAATTCACTACATAATAAGCTCCTCGATTAGGCCTGTGATCAGTCTTGTCTGCTTTTAAGGTCTAAATTTGGACTATACTATACCCTGTGCGATCGATATTTAGCGAGATGATCGCACTTTAATGTTTGGTAATCGTTCATTTTCGATAACTCGGGAACCCTTCTCGATCTTTCTGAAATTGTAGAGCTAGTTAGCACTCACATTTTCTCAAAATTACCAACCTGCGCAGCACTATTAATTGAATGAATGAATGAAGTTAGCTTCCGATCGACTGTATAAATACCAGTGCGGAAGCAAGGGTAGCTCTGGCTGCTAAGACCATTGAGCTTTACCTGACATCGGGGTCTAGACAACTAAATCTTAATATTGTTATGGAGGTTAATTTTTATTAAGAGTTATAGCTTGGGATATATTTTGAATTTTGTTTAGTGAAAAGTTCAAAATGTATGAAGTAAGTTGGCACCTTTTAGATCTGAGAGAATTTCCTTACTTACGTCCAGTGTACAAACTGCGATCATTGAGTGTCCCCTTGTTTAGTGGGCGTTTACCAGGTGGTCAATTGTAAGCCTAGTTTGGCATGTTGTTCACCATGGTGGTGGAGATTTCTTGATAATATGGAGGTGTGTAGCTTTTGTGTGTCCAATTCGCAGTCGTGTGATTGTTGTTTCTTCTCGCCTTGTAAGTTTTTCTGGGAGTGATGGCTTAGTATTGTCGGTGTTTATATGCACGTTGAGTACCAGTCATTTCTGAGTGGCCAATTATGCTTGTATTGTGTTCTGTGGGCTCTGCCTATCTCCTTGACAACATCGTGTTTTGTCATGACCTTCCTTAAAATAAGTCGAGCATTTGCAGCGTAGTTAGCAGCTCTGTCCGCGAGCTCATTACCTCTTACTAATAATTACTTTTCTTTATTTATCTGATTTCCAATTTACGCGTCGTACATGACCTTAGAGCTTTAGAGCTTCGTGGGTCCTGACCGTTCTTCAATCTTTATCACAGAGCTACTTCCGATTCAATAATTTCTTGGTCGGAGCATCGGTTTGTATTTGCAGAGGTGTCTATACTCTTGAAGCGGTCATTTAAACTGTAAAATAAAGTGACAAACGATTTAATTTACCTTATCTGAGCAAGAGCTAAACCTCCATTATTAGCGAATTAGTAGAACTTTCACCGATGTCGTGCCATCGTCTCTTTATGATTTTTTTTTCAAAAAACCCTTATAAAATCGATTTGTGTACGTCCGTCTGTCCTGTCAATGGCTGCAATAGAGTCCCCCTTGGAATTATGCGGAAAGAACCAGAGTCCTAGCTATCACCGTTCAAAAGATACAGCCTCCCAAAGGCGACCCAATAAATGCCAACTTTGACCCATCTACGCTCAATATTTGCATTTTTGTGATTTCAAATGAAAATTTCCGAAAATGGGTTTTGAAAAAGTCGATGTAGAGCGCATTGAGAGCTTCGTTTTGCTGAAAGAACCAGAGTCCTAGCTATCACCGTTCAAAAGATACAGCCGACCCAATAAATGCCAACTTTCACCCATCTACGCTCAATATTTAGCGAGATATTTGCATTTTTGTGATTTCAAATGAAAATTTCCGAAAATGGGTTTTGAAAAAGTCGATGTAGAGCGCATTGAGAGCTACGTTTTGCTGAAAGAACCAGAGTCCTAGCTATCACCGTTCAAAAGATACAGCCTCCGGAAGGCGACCCAATATATGCCAACTTTGACCCAACTACGTTCAATATTTGCATTTTTGTGATTCCAAATGAAAATTTCCGAAAATGGGTTTTGATGTAGAGCGCATTGAGAGCTACGTTTTGCTGAAAGAACCAGAGTCCTAGCTATCACCGTTCAAAAGATACAGCCGACCCAATAAATGCCAACTTTGACCCATCTACGCTCAATATTTGCATTTTTGTGATTCCAAATGAAAATTTCCGAAAATGGGTTTTGAAAAAGTCGATGTAGAGCGCATTGAGAGCTACGTTTTGCTGAAAGAACCAGAGTCCTAGCTATCACCGTTCAAAGGATACAGCCTCCGGAAGGCGACCCAATATATGCCAACTTTGACCCAACTACGCTCAATATTTGCATTTTTGTGATTCCAAATGAAAATTTCCGAAAGTGGGTTTTGAAAAAGTCGATGTAGAGCGCATTGAGAGCTACGTTTTGCTGAAAGAACCAGAGTCCTAGCTATCACCGTTCAAAAGATACAGCCTCCCAAAGGCGACCCAATAAATGCCAACTTTGACCCATCTACGCTCAATATTTGCATTTTTGTGATTCCAAATGAAAATTTCCGAAAATGGGTTTTGAAAAAGTCGATGTAGAGCGCATTGAGAGCTACGTTTTGCTGAAAGAACCAGAGTCCTAGCTATCACCGTTCAAAAGATACAGCCGACCCAATAAATGCCAACTTTGACCCATCTACGCTCAATATTTAGCGAGATATTTGCATTTTTGTGATTTCAAATGAAAATTTCCGAAAATGGGTTTTGAAAAAGTCGATGCAGAGCGCATTGAGAGCTACGTTTTGCTGAAAGAACCAGAGTCCTAGCTATCACCGTTCAAGAGATACAGCCTCCGGAAGGCGACCCAATATATGCCAACTTTGACCCATCTACGCTTAATATTTGCATTTTTGTGATTCCAAATGAAAATTTCCGAAAATGGGTTTTGAAGAAGTCGATGTAGAGCGCATTGAGAGCTACGTTTTGCTGAAAGAACCAGAGTCCTAGCTACCACAGTTCAAAAGATACAGCCTCCCAAAGGCGACCCAATATATGACAGCTTTGACCCATCTACGCTCGATATTTAGCGAGATATTTGCATTTTTGCGATTTCAAATGAAAATTTCCGAAAATGGGTTTTGAAAAAGTCGATGTAGAGCGCATTGAGAGCTACGTTTTGCTGAAAGAACCAGAGTCCTAGCTCTCACTGTTCAAAAGATACAGCCTCCCAAGGGCGACCCAATAAATACCAACTTTGACCCATCTACGCTCAATATTTAGCGAGATATTTGCATTTTTGTGAAAATGAAAATTTCCGAAAATGGGTTTTGAAAAAGTCGATGCAGAGCTACGTTTTGCTGAAAGAACCAGAGTCCTAGCTATCACCGTTCAAAAAATACAGCCTCTCAAAGGCGACCCAATAAATGCCAACTTTGACCCATCTACGCTCAATATTTAGCGGGATATTTGCATTTTTGTGATTTCAAATGAAAATTTCCGAAAATGGGTTTTGAAAAAGTCGATGTAGAGCGCATTGAGAGCTACGTTTTGCTGAAAGAACCAGAGTCCTAGCTATCACCGTTCAAAAGATACAGCCTCCCAAAGGCGACCCAATAAATGCCAACTTTGACCCATCTACGCTCAATATTTAGCGAGATATTTGCATTTTTGTGATTTCAAATGAAAATTTCCGAAAATGGGTTTTGAAAAAGTCGATGCAGAGCGCATTGAGAGCTACGTTTTGCTGAAAGAACCAGAGTCCTAGCTACCACAGTTCAAAAGATACAGCCTCCCAAAGGCGACCCAATATATGACAGCTTTGACCCATCTACGCTCAATATTTAGCGAGATATTTGCATTTTTGTGATTTCAAATGAAAATTTCCGAAAATGGGTTTTGAAAAAGTCGATGTAGAGCGCATTGAGAGCTACGTTTTGCTGAAAGAATCAGTGTCCTAGCTATCACCGTTCAAATGATACAGCCTCCCAAAGGCGACCTTATAAATGCCAACTTTGACCCATCTACGCTCAATATTTAGCGAAATATTTGCATTTTTGTGATTTCAAATGAAAATTTCCGAAAATGGGTTTTGAAAAAGTCGATGTAGAGCGCATTGAGAGCTACGTTTTGCTGAAGGACCCAGAGTCCTAGCTATCACCGTCCAAAAGATACAGCCTCCCAAAGGCGACCCAATAAATGCCAATGCGAACACGACAGACGCACGGACGGACATGCCGGATGGTCCTTTCTTCAAAATTGGCTGTAAGCCACTTCTAACAAAATGTTTGGTGCCGACAATTTAAACTGACGAAAAATATGAATTGTTGGTGAAGATTTCCATTATAACCCCATAGGCATAGTTCATGCCCTATGCCCCACAAGAGGTCAACAGGAACCACAGAGAGAGAGAGACATCTAACATGTAAGTGTCCCAACTCTTGTTTAAATGCCCAAAAATTGGCAAACTTGTCGTTTAGTGTAGAAATTACAAGTTTCCCTTCTCTGAACTGATTGCCGTTTAAAATTTACCCTTTTGTGGAAAACAGAAAACTTTCGTCCATTCCACTTTAATTTTTCGACTGTTGTCGCAACTTTTCAAGCAATTCACCGCTTTCACGGTCCATAGTAGCACATGCACTGGTCGGCGATTTTGCCCCATCAAATGTTTCACTACAGTCTGTTGCACCCGCCGCCGCCGCCGCCACTGCCGTGCTCATCGTTTGGCTCAAATTGATACGTGAAAAACTCCCCGAACTGACCCCCGGCAGCGATGATGATGTTGACGATGTTGGCGATCCGATTCCACAAAACAGTGATCCAGGCGATGTTGGTGCCGTAACGTAATTATTATCACTTTGCGGCGATAATGAACCCTCAACGGATAGTCCAATCGTCGTTGAATGTATTTCATCGTCCGGAGCACTGGCGAAGCTGTGCAAGTCCGTCGGATCCGGGGTGTCGGTCCTGGTGTCGAATTGTTGATGATGATGATGATGAGGTTGTCCAACAAATCCGGACGATGTTGAGGCGACGACGACGGCTGCTCGTCGTGGCACCGCCAACGATGACGTTGGCTGTGTCAGGACATTGAGCGATTCCGAGCTGAGCGTCAGTTGTGGATCGGATGAAAGTGAAATTGCATTGGCTCGTGGAACACGACCACGATTGCGACGCGGTAAGATTCCCTGACGCGCCATGTAAAATCTGTGACGAATCGGAGAAATATATATAGAGGAATCATGATGTAACCTAAACAAAATTTCAATGTTTCCCTACCTGATGGTTGATATTGGAATGTTACTTATGTCGCTGACCGTTTGAAATGTTTCGCCGCGCCATACACAATTGGCCGCCTCACGCAATTCGGCATCGGTTCGTCGTACACGTACACGACGTCGATTACGACCACCGCCGCCGCCACCACGATTGCTACGGATGCCCATAATGCCGCGATTTCTCGTCCTTTGGCTATCGACGCTCTTATATTCACATGTTACGTTGCTCAGCGGAAAGTCTGGGAAATAAACAAACACAATCAAGAAATAATTTTTTTCGTTTAGTAGCGGAGATGGACGGAATCCTTTCATTATGGTAAAACGAAGTGGCGCTCGTTAAAGATATTTCCAGATTCAAACCTTTTCCTTGTGATGTAAGGTTACTGCAGGAGTTCCACAGGGATCAGTCCTCGGCCCATTGCTCTGCATCATTATGTACAATGGCATCCTGGAACAACAAATGCCTAGAGGAGTGACTGTAGTGGGGTTTGCAGACGACATCGCAGTGGTTGTGATAGCAAAGAAGCCGGAGTACGTTGAGGTTTACGCGAGCGAAGCGATTACGACCATAAAGCTCTGGTTACTATCAGTCGGCCTAGAGCTTGCTGAAAAAAAACAGAGGCTGTTTTGATCAGCAAGCGCAGAAAAAGGTGCTCGCTGAACATTCGAGTTGGTAGCACC
Organism: Microchrysa polita; assembly: GCA_949715475.1. Taxonomy (NCBI): domain Eukaryota; kingdom Metazoa; phylum Arthropoda; class Insecta; order Diptera; family Stratiomyidae; genus Microchrysa; species Microchrysa polita. Next base: position 6,165,391 of record OX454422.1, read on the forward strand.
ATCATTAATACAAAAGCGGCGGTTAGGTATTTGGGGATCATGATCGACTCTAAACTAAATTTTGCAGAACATATCAGGTACGTTACGGAGAAGGCAGCAGTAGCCACCGTAGCTTCAGCAAGGATTATGCCCAATATAGGAGGCCCAAGATCTACCAAAAGACAGCTCCTGGCTAGGGTGGCTACATCCATACTATTATACTCCTCACCCGTTCGGGCTAACTCAGTAGACACCTCTGGGAACGCGCAAAAATTGAACTCGGTATACCGTAGGTGCGCATTGAGAGTATGCTCTGCTTACAGAATAACCTCGCATGAAGCGGCATACGTCGTGGCTGGAATGATGCCAATGGGAATTCTTGTCGAGGAAACAAGCAGACTCTACCGTGGTCGCCGTAATGAAAGCTCGACAGAGTTAGAGTTACGGAAAAGTTTGGAAAGAGAGGAAAGCCTGAGACAGTGGCAACGGCGATGGGATGAAGCCTCAACCGGCAGGTGGACGCACTATCTGATCCCCAATATAGCAAAATGGGTTCGGCGCAAACACGGAGAAGTGAACCACTACTTGACTCAATTTTTGACGGGTCACGGAGGATACCGACAATACTTGTATCGCTTCAAGTTAGACAACTCGCCCGATTGCCCTATGTGCAAGGGAGTACCAGAGGACGCAAGGCATGTGTTTTTTGAGTGTCCAAGATATCAAACGGGGCGGCTGCATTTAAATGCGGAGGTGGGCCAAGTATAAAGTCCACAAAATGTGGTGATATGTATGTTGGACAAAGAACGCAATTGGGAAGCAGTGACGGAGTTCGTGTGTAATATCCACAAGGACCTGCAGAGGGAAGAAGCCAGACGGAAGTCAGCAAATCAGTCTGAAGCCTAATTAGCCATAGCCCACCCCCGCGAAGTAATACTGAAAGGTGGTTCCACGGGGGTTGAGGCGAGAGAGGTGGTCTGGTTTTAGCTGGTAGAAATCCAGCATAACTGCAATGGCAGTATCCATGCAAGATTTCCCCACCTCTATAAAAAAAAGGTTAGGTAAAGGGGCCGCCTGGTTAACGCTAGGCGCACTTAGACCAAAGTTTGGTCGATTGTGATACCACCGAAATTCCTACGTTCCGTTTAAAACCAGCCAGTGCTAACAGTGAGCAGTGATTTCTGCTTGGAAGACGCTACAAAAATTAGGAAGGCGAAAAGACAAACTGATGTCCAGTTTCTCCGAGTAAATACTCCTGCGTCCGTCTTGGAACCATCAGTGTAGTAAGGTGACCAGATTCCTGAAGGACCAATGCTGTACACATGCTCGCGGAATTTGGTTTTCAGGCAAATCCTCAGCCATACTTCCATGTCCGAGTTGTGCGTCGCAAAAATGTTGGCGAATTCTCTAATGGGCGAGCTGCAGGTTCTAAGTAATTATACAGAAGAGTCATATGTCTAAACTCCACGAAGCGGTGTTGGCATCGATTCGCTCATCGCTTGCACCTCGCCTTACCAAAATGTTGGGAAATTATGAAAATCGCGAAATATAGGGCGAGGCCTGAACGAAGCGAAGAGCCAGCCACAGGATCTGACTAAACGTATGAATCAGCCATAGGTCTAAATTTTACGAAATGCATTCCATCGGCTCACGCTCGCTTCGCTTGCATCTCGCCTTATCCTATTCCGCAACAGCACTACGTCGCAAAAATGTTGGCGAATTCTCAATAGCGCGACAAACAGAGCGACGTCCGAGCGAAGCGACAGCGAGTTACAGGGTCTACGTAAACGTATGGAGTAGCCTGATGTGTAAATCTTACGAATTGGCTTCTATTAGCTCACCACACGCGGATCTCGCGTTATCCTATTTCCCAACAGTGCTACGAATTAAAAATGTTAGCGAATTCTGAAAAGCACGGCATACAGCGAGGTCTGAGCAGAGAAGGGCGAGGTATAGGATCTGAGTAATCCTAAGGATGAGCCAATGGTCTACATCTTAATAATTGCCTTCTATTAGATCACCGCTCGCAGCGCTTCCACTTCTCCTTATCCTATTTCGCAACAGCACTACGTCCCAAAAATGTTGGCGAATTCCCTAATGCGCGACAGACAGTGCAAGGTCTGAGCAGAGCGAAGGGCGAGGCACAGGATTAAAGTAAACCTAAGGACGAGCCTAAACCTCACCTAAACCTAGCAGCAATATTTCTGGAGGAGAGTATGACTTTCTCCGTGGTAACATTATAGTGATGCTATGATAGTTCCCTGGGCTAAGGACATGTTGTGCCGAAAAAAATTTATCTAAAATCCATGCCGAGTCCTTTTTTTAGTATGCATTTGCCTATACAGGTACATAAAACCATCGGATGGAGTAAGTGGGTGATTTTTCCATCATTTTGGGATATGAAAAATAAATTTAAATTTTATCTTTCGACGACTGTAACTTGTGAACCTTGGAAGCTAAAAAGGCCATTGAAATGTTCAACAAATATAGGCAGTGCGGTGCCCTACAAGTTTGCCAAATTTTGAAATTCCGCTTTGGAAAATTTTCGATTGGAAAACACAGGACTGCTGTAACTTCCGAACGCGGATAGGTGTAGCGTGAAATTTGGAGGAAGTATGAGCGCAAAGGAGCTTTACAAATGTGAACAATTTCACAGAGGTCGGGAAGGGTTCCCGAGGTATCGAAAATGAACGATTGCTAAACATAAAAGTGAGATTGTCTCGCTAATTATCGATCGTACGGGCTACAGGGGTCAAACTTTACACCTTAAAAGCAGACAAGACTGATCACAGGCCTCATCGAGGAGCTTATGCTGAAGTGAATTAAATTTCATTGTGTGGCATTGGAAATGCTGTACATTTTGCTGTACATTTCCCAGTGCTGTACGACAGTTCAAAATGCTGTACTGTACAGCGAAATGCTGTACGTCTGGTCAGCTTAGTGTAGATAAAAAAGGACCTGATGGACTAGGTCGTATCGTTACTCCAGCTTTCCCCAGGCGGGATTAAGGTGCAATAGTTCCTACCAAAAAAGTATTTGGGAACAGTGTAGTGAATCTCCAGTGGCAGGCTGAAATTACAAAGTATCGTTGAGTGACCATAGTCCAGCGCTCGCCACAGACCCGTTTTCACGAAGTCGTTAGGCCGTGTAAGCTGCTGACCGTTGGCCGTATATGTCCAATGGCTACCATATCTAGACCGAATGAAGGTGTCGTTCGAAGAGCTCCTGTAAAATCAGACGAGAAGCCAAATGTCCGGTCCTGCTCGAAGATATTGTCTCCACTTTGTTTCCGCAACATGATTTGGAACCAGCGACACAAAGACTTACATCGAATATCAGTATCATTCCACCGATTACAGAGTTAGAACTTCTAAAGGCAGCATCAAGGCTTGAGGACGGTAAAGCACCAGGTACTGATGGTGTCCCTAATAGGGCGTTGAAGGCGGCGATTCTGACGACGCCAGCACAGTTTATCGACGTCTTCTGAAAATGCCTAGAAGAACGGACTTTCCCACAACCATGGAAAAGACAAAACTTGGTGCGCTTATTCCAAAGCCCAATAAGCCTGCTGGTGAGCCTAACTCCTGCCGCCCTATTTGTTTGCTAGACACAACGGAAAAAGTGCTCGAGCGCATCATTTACAACCGATTATTATCGGATGTAGTGGAAGAACAGGGGCGTTTATCGGACCGCCAATACGGTTTCAGACGAGCGCGATCTACGGTAGACGCAATTACCATGGTAACTGCTATGACAAGGGAGTCATAAGATATTAAAAATGCATTCAATTCTGCGAGCTCGGTTTGTATCCAATGCAACTCTACAAGAAATGTTTGTTCCCGACTATTTAGCTATGATAATTAGGAGCTACCTCTCGCAACGCGTCTTAAGCTATGACACTAGTGCAGGACGCAAGGAATACGTGGTCACAGGGGTGCCGCAGGGATCCGTTCTTGGCCCACTTTTGTGGAAAATCATGTATGTACGTATATAACGCTATTTTGGAGCTTGCTATGCCAAAAGGTGTGACAGTGGTAGGTTTTACTGATAGTTTCGGTCGCAAAAGACCCGGAGTTGGTCGAGATATACACGTGCGAGATCGATTACAACTATCAAGCTGTGGCTTCAAACCGTTGGATTAGAGCTGGCTGATCAGAAAACGGAAGCAGTTCTAATTAGCAAGCGAAGAAAAAAGTGTTCCCTCAATATCCGAGTCGGAGAGTATGACATAGCCTCTAAGCAAGCCGTTAGGTATTTGGGAATCATGATTGACTCGAGGCTAAGCTTTGGAGAGCACATAAGGTATGTAGGTGACAAGGCGGCGACTGCCACCGCAGCACTAGCACGAATGATGCCAAACATAGGTAGTCCGAGAACAAGTAGGAGGCTGCTACTGTCAAGAGTGGTAACGTCTATCATTATATATGCCTCATCAGTTTGGGTCAGTGTATTACGTTTCGCATGCAATCCCACAACCTCTAAACGCGATTTATCGTAGGTGTGCCTTGAGAGTGTGTTGTGCGTACCGCACCACATCGCATGAAGCGGCCTACGTGGTGGCTGGAATGATGCCTTTGCCGATCCTTGTAGATGAGATGAGCAGATGTTGTGTAGTGATCGCCAAGGCGAATCACTAGGAGATGCACCCAGGGCGAAGAAACACTGAAAGGGTGGAATCTATGAGAAGGTGGCAGGTTCGATGGGAAGAGGCATCTACTGGCCGATGGACACATACCCTTATTCCGGACATAGGCATATGGGTTAATCGAAAACACGGGGATGTGCATTTTTACATGACCCAATTTTTAACAGGTCACGGTGGGTACCGACAGTATTTGCATCGGTTTAAGCTGGACGACTCGCCAGAATGCCCATGTTGCAAAGGAGTTTCGGAAAGATGCCAAAAACGTTGTGTTTGATTGCTCCAGATTTGAACATATCCACAGCCAACTAGAAGCAGAACTGGGAGACAACATATGTCCCCAGAATCTAGTGGCTCTAATGCTACTATCAGCGGACACAATGGACCTATTTTTGGTCTAAGTGTGCTAAGTGTTTGATTACTTAGCGACCCCTTTACCTAACCTTTTACTATCAGCGGATAACTGGGATTCAGAAAACAGGGCTGTTAGTGCCATTCACATGGAGCTACAGAGGGAGGAACGCAGACGAAAGTCTGCTACCCGGTGATGGCTGATTAGCCGGAATTGGCCTTGTGAAGTAATGCTAAAAGGTTGTCCCGCAGGGTCAAGCGGTGAAAAAGAGGTGTAGATTTAGACGGTAAAAGAGTGCCGTCATGTGTCAATCCCATGCACCTTATCTGGCAGTTCTAGTCAGACTAAGACAAAATCTTTGTCTTTAGGCACCAGGAACGCCTTGATGGTTTTCCGTGCTATGAATACAGGATCGCGGTGCATCCTGTCCTGTAACGTAAAAATTATTAACAAAATCAGAACACTTCAGACCATTAACGAGATCATCCGCAACTCAAGGTTCTTGAATAAGCATGCGATGCGATAGACGACAGATAAGAGCAGGGCATTCGGTGGATCAGTGGTAGAGATGACACTCTAACCCTGAGTTGCTGGAGCGTGGGTTCGAATGTGTTGTCTTTAAAAATGCTCCTACAGCAGCCGGTTCTACGATAAAATCGTCCCGGAGCTACCCGTTATTAATACAAACGGCCAAGAGCTGCCAACCCCACCCCGATTCAAGAGAGAAAAAAAAATCTTGAATCGCTACTACAACAACAGATAAGAGCATGTGATGCTGCCTTTGCGTTGTGAAGTTTTAATATGACGGAACCTCACCATTACACCTTCTCACCGTAATGTTCCCGTCTCCATCCGTATCGGATCCGATAGAGTCAATTGTTAGGAATGTTTGAGACGCAGTGTCGCAGGGCAGCCAGATCCGAGCATAGGGAGACGCAATCGTCATCCACAACCGCATCCACAGACTCAGAATCGGCAACAGGTAGACCTTCAGGAAGGGCATCAGCAGCCTCTTCATCGTGGGCGGGCACCGTATTGTAGGCATTTTTAATGTCGCCCCTGTAAACCCTGGCCAAGGGCTCGCATATGGCTACCCATTGTGCAGATGGAGGGGCCGAAGCTCCTCTTAGCCCTACGACTCCAAAACCCGAAGGTGCCGATGAATGACTGGGTGGTGCTAAAAGCTGAGGAGCCGCAAAAGCAAAGCCAGTCGTATATGCTCCTCATAAACGATGAGTGCCTGCCAGCACTAGAAGAAGCGGACTTCAAGCTACGATTTGGCATACGTAATGCCAAGATTAAGGTGTTTCGGTCAAACTCCGGTGAAGAGCAGGATCCGGTGGACGGAGCCGACCTCTTGCTGGAAGACATGTGTATCGAAGCAGCTGAAACTCATGAGAACAATGAAGATAGTGCAGATTAATCTCCAGCATTCTAAGCTTGCCTCGGATAATCTGCTCGTCTTCCTAAGGGAGGAAGACATCGACATCGGGCTTGTTGAGGAGCCTTGGATTCACGTTGAATTTATAAAGGGGCTCGTGGATAAGCAATAAAATCTATTCTACAATATTAGCAACCTAGACCAAGGTAAGCCAAGAACCTGCATCTTAGTAAAAAAATGTATTAATGTATTTCTCTGTCCGCACTTTAGTTCTTCCGATCTGACAGTTGTCAGAATGGAGGCTGAAGACATGGGAGAGCTATATATCTCCTCCGCCTACATGGCCCATGGAAGACCAGCACCACCGGAAGAGTTGGAGATGCTGGTATCTTCCACAACTTCCAGAAGGTCAACCCTACAGATAGGATGCGACGCCAACGCACGACACACATTGTGGGGTATTACTGAAATAAATGAAAGAGGTGAGTCGCTTTTTGATTTTATTCTAAATACTAGCCTTACAGTGTGTAATACGGGAGACCATCCAACCTTCGTTTTCCCGAGTTCGGATAATCACGCGTGATGGGAAGAGGTTCTGGATCTAACACTCCTGTCAGACTGTCAGACAACGATAAATTTAAGGTGGAACAATGGAGAGTATCAGAGCTGAGATCTTTCTCGGACCATAACTGGATACTCTGTAACATTAATGTCTCCAGGGAGTTGCCGCAACCTTACAGGAATCCTGGAAGAAGTTCAGGCAGATTTGTAGATCTAAACTCTCAACTGTGACAAACCCCTCGATCAGCTCCGTGGAGGAGCTGGACAAGGAGGTTAAGTCATTTGAAAAATCTTTAGAAGTAGCGTTCAAGGGTTCGTGTCCAGTGAAAAGGAGTAAGAAAGTTCTCCCTCCCTGGTGGAACATGGGCCTTTCTGAGTTACGGAAGCTAACCCGGGATATATTCAATATTTGCAACAAACATAAGTTCTGGCAGCCATACAAGGACTGCCTGAAAATTTACAAAAAAGCTATTAGAACCGCAAAGGTCCAAGCTTGGGACGATCTGCGCCAATCACTGGACAACGTCAAAGGCTCAGCTAGAATCAGCAAGATTTTGTCCAAAGCAAGGTCGTGTCCATTCTTAATAAAAAGAGAGGATGGCACTTGGCGGCGGAATCAACTGGTGACTCTCTTGAGCTCCTGATGAATACGCATTTCCCTGGATGCAGGAGCACTTGCACGCAGAGCCCACGATTGAATAATGGAGATGAACAGCAGAGAGACTTCGTTTTCTCCATGATTACTGAGGAGAAGATTACCTGGGCAATCAGCAGCTTCTCGCCTTATAAATCGCCAGGTCCAGATGGCATACTACCGATTATGCTTCAGAAAATGCAGGATCTGGTAGTTCCACGGCTGCTGATACTTTTCAGAAGCCTTCTGCTACCCAACCACGTCCCCCAGTTCGAGTTGTTTTCATACCGAAGGTAGGCAAACGAGGGCATGAGACTGCGAAGGATTTCAGGCCGATTAGTTTATCCTCCTTCGTACTCGAAAACGTTAGAGCGCTTAATAGACTTACACATCCGACAAAGTCTTGAGAACTCAGCACTTTCGAAGTCCCAGCACGCATACATGGAGGGGAAGTCCACAGAAACGGCTCTCCACGAAGTGGTCCGTATCATCGAACACAGCCTCGAGTACAAACAATACACGTTATCTGCTTTCTTAGACATAGAGGGTGCATTCAATAATGTTCGTATTGAATCTATTCATGAGGCCCTTTCAAAATTAGGAGTTGAGCCACGGCTTGGGTCGTGGATAGTGACACTACTAACGACCAGAGTTTTCCATGGTGACTTAGGAAGTAGTCATCTGACTAAATTCGTGTGCAGAGGAACACCTCAGAGTGGTGTCATCTCTCCACTACTGTGGATAGTAGTTATTAACAAGATCCTAGCCAGGCTTAACAGGGAGATGATTAAGGTGGTTGCATATGTGGATGATGTAGCGATTATAGTATCAGGAATGTGTCTTTCCGTGATTAGTCAGATCATGGCAAGAGCCCTCGGTTTGGTTAGTAAATGGGCCACAAGCTGTGGCCTGGGCGTAAACCCGGGGAAGACAAAACTGATGCTGTTTACTACAAAAACAAAAATACCGCCTTTCTCACTCCCAAAACTAAATGGACATCAACTGCAACTATCGCCCAGCTCGAAGTATTTGGGCGTTATTCTGGACTCAAAGCTCAACTGGAAGTTGAACATTGAGGAGCGCGTTAATAAAAAGCCTGTATCGCTTTTTAGGCCTGCAAGACAGTATTTAGTAAGAGATGGGGTCTCAAGCCGAACATGGTACTCTGGGTGTACACGGCGGTGATACGACCCATCCTAACATATGGGTCACTCGTCTGGTGGCCAGCGCTCAGTAAAGGCTACAATGTAACAAAACTCGGTAGAGTGCAGAGATCGGCTTGCCTTAGCATCACAGGCGGCATGCGAACATGCCCGAGGGATGCGCTGAATGTCATCCTGCATGTTCTACCCATCGATCTGTTTATTAACCAACTGGCAGCATGTAGCGCAGTCAGACTCAAAGCGTTAAGTTGCTGGAGTGCTAGGCCATACGGCCACAGCAATATCCTAAACCAGCTACCACAGGACGTACGAAACGCTGTAACGGATCTCAAAGTGCCCAAACTAAGCTTTGGGAAGAAATTTGATGTCAGATTCCGAACTAGAGGTGAATGGAAAGAGAGTGAGGTGGTCAAGGATTTTGACATCTAATTCTTCACCGATGGGTCTAAAATGGATTGTGGCGTGGGTGCTGGAATCTTCTGCAGATCACTAAGTATTTCTGAATATTACCGTCTTCCTGATTATGCCAGCATTTTTCAAGCAGAAATGCTTGCAATCATGAAGGCCTGTCATGCTCTCAGGGACATACAAAACAACCAGAATGTCGCTATCTGCTCAGATAGTCAGTCGGCTATCATGGCTTTACAATCGGTGAAGACGACCTCCAAGGCTGTTGAAGTATGTGGGGAAGCATTAACCAGCCTTGGCACACGACAAAGAATCACCCTACTCTGTGTACCCGGACACAGGATCATAGAGGGTAACGAGAGGGCTGACGAACTAGCCAAAATGGGTGCCACCCTTGACAGCTCTCATGCGGAGCGTGTTTGCGTCCCGATGGCAGCTGTTAAGAGTAAGATATCCACCCACTATCTAAGGGCTGCTAATTCCAACTGGCGAAATCTGAGGACCTTATATCAAGGAAGATGTGGCCCTCCTACAACTGGAAAAGAACGTCTGAGATTCTGAATAAACCGCGTAGAGATATCGCCAAGCTTACTGCTGTTATCACGGGGCACTGGCCAATGGGGCTTCACGCAGCCCGGCTGGGCATCCCCTACAACGCCCATTGCCGCAGCTGCGGTAATGTAAATGAGAGGGAAACCCTAATTCACTTTCTGTGTGAATGCCCGGGACTTGCCAGAACCCGGTATAGGACGCTCGGTAGGGCTTTTCTGGGAGGCTTGGAGGATGCAGCTAATGTGAAATTAGGGGAGCTGCTGTACTTCCTAAATAACACTGGCTGGTTCAAGACACCTCCCCACTCATAAATTCATTACCTAACCTTCATCATATACACTAGTTATACTTCATGGAGTTGTGGTTTCAAAACGGCGCTTTATGCGCTAATTGGGCTTTGGCTAGCCTCTGCCTAGGCCGCCACTTTTACCAACCAACCGTACCATCATAGCGACTGGCAACGACATTCTCGAAATTTGCGACCGCATCAACGAATACCTGCTGACACTCAACGACTTCTTTGTGAGTAAAAGCTTGAAGCTCTCGGCACAAAAGTCCTCCGCCACCTTATTCACCAGCTTCAACCAGGAGTACAATATGCAACTCCCTATATTTATCGACAATCACGTTATCCCTACTATTCGGACTCCCAAGATCCTTGGTGTCACGATAGACAACTCCGGCAAATTCAACACCCACGCCAAAAATATATGTTCCAAACTCAGGAGCAGGAATAAAATATTAAAAGCACTTGCCGGAACTACATGGGGCACCGACAAAGAAACACTTCTGACTACCTAAAAAGCTATCGGTCGCCCCCTAGTCAACTATGCAGCACCGACGTGGTCAAATGGTCTCTGTAACACAAATTGGAGCCACATACAAATCTGCCAGAACACGGCACTTCGCACCATCACCGGCTGTGTTAAGATGTCCTCAGTGGATCATCTGCACCAGGAGACATAGATGATGACTTTGAGAAGCCACAACGAACTTCTTACTAAACAGTATCTAGTCGGATGTTATCGTACAAATCACCCGAACAATGAACTCATGGACAAAATACCACCGCCACGACGAATAAGACGCTCTATCAGGGACAAAGAGCGCGAAGTCCAGCGATACAAAAAGGTTCCCTTCGATAACTCCGACTACAAGGCGGCGATTGCAGACATACACACACAAGACGTTCGTAAAGCTACTCAAAGCCTCACAAATAATCGTGTACTTGGCACCAAACCTCCAGCCATATCTCCCGATGAAGAACAAATACCGAGAGCTACCCGCACCACTTTAGCTCAGCTCCGATCCGGTTGGTGCCCACGACTAAATTCTTATTTATCGCGAATAAATAATGAAGTTGCATACACCTGCACAGCTTGCGGAACCAGTCCACACGATGTAGACCACATTTTCGATTGTTCAGTTGCTCATACGCATCTCACACCACTTGCGTTATGGACACAACCCATCGAAGCAGCTTTTTTCCTAAATCTTGACCTCGAGGATGGAAAGCCCACCATCTTCGAGTGACAATGTGCAACTTAGACTGAATGTTTCCCCATTTGTGCCGCTACTACAACAACAACAGATAAGAGCAAGGCATTCGGTGGCTCAGTGGTAGAGATGACACTCTAACCCTGAGTTGCTGGAGCGTGGGTTCGAATCCCACTGTGACCATGGATGTTTGTGTTGTCTTTAAAAATGCTTTGAGGCGCAGTGTCGAGGGCAGCCAGATCCGAGCATAGGGAGACGCAATCGTCATCCACAACCACATCCATCGTCTAAAGCTCGAGCACGAGCGGTAACTAGTGCTTTTCGGATTCGCAATTACATCACCAAAGTTGATGTTTCGGAAAGGACCCAGAAGCAGAAGGACTCACTCGCGTGGGCACTTGATCTCATCGCCAATCTGCCGAAGGACAAGCAGGTCGTTAAGCGTCAGCGGTCGTCCGACGATCAGGCGGTGGGTATGAAACGACAAAAAGTCGCCACGCATAACGAACCAGCTTCTTCATATGCAGAAGCAGCAAAAAGTTGGATCGAGCTTGCCATTGTTGACCGGAATGATGCGGACGGCAAAATTCCGGTAGACAAGTGGATTAGAGTCGAAGGTACTCTCATCATTAATTTTCAAGCTGCAATGGAGGCCTTTCCTGGACCTCCTCCAGCTTGTGAGGACGGAGGCTGGGCTCAAGGGCACGTCAAACTAATGAAGTTTGCGGACCAGAGATCAGTCTCCATGTTTAAATTTGCCATAAGCAAAGCTGGGGAGCTTTGGCCTGGTGCCAAGCTTGAGGTTGTGGCGAAAGAGGACATTCCTATGCGTCCGAGGGCCCGCCTGCTACTACCACCTTTAGTGTCCGACAAGGATCAAATTTTACACATCATTCGGATGTGTATTGTAAAGTTGGAGGATACCAAGGATGATCGCAAGTGTGCGATTTTATTAATCAATAAGCCATCACTGACTCCACTTATAAAGTCAGGTGGGGCCGTGAATTTTGGTTTTGTTAAACTGAAGCTAAGGGTCTACAAGGGCGATCTCAAAAAAGCCTATAGGCCGGTTTCTGACCCCGGTGGGCATGCTGTTGATGTGGCCGCTTCCACTAACGTTACTGTGGCAGATTCTAAACCTGCTGAAGAGTTTGTGGATGACGACTGCGTCTCTTTATGTTCGGAACTAGCTGCCTTGGACACTGCATCTCAGCCGTCTCCAGTAATTCACTCTTTCTCATTCGACACGGATGAAGAAGAGAATGTTACGGTGGTTGAGAAGGTCTAATGGTGAAGTTCTTGCAAATTAACCTTCACCATGCAAAGGCAGCTACGGCTGCCATTACTTGTCGTCTATCGCAGGGTGTAGACGATATCGTGTTAATTCAAGAACCTTGGGTTGTGGATGATTTTGTCAGGGGCCTGAAGTGCTCTGATTTTGATACGTTTTATGTTACTGGACAGGGTATCCCGCGGTCCTGTATTCTAGTCAGAAACACTTTTAAGGCTTTGCTTGTGCCCAATTTCAGTGATAAGGACTTTGTCTTGGTCTGCATTGAGCTACAGGGTAAGGTTTTGTGGGTTGCTTCGGCATACATGCCGTATGACGACCTCCTACCTTCTTCTAAGTTGAGTGAAGCCGTTGCAGTAGCAACGTCTTCAGGTACTAGTATAATCCTCGGGTGCGACTCAAATGCACATCATGTTGTCTGGGGTAGCACGGACACAAACGAACGAGGTGAACTGCTTCTGGAATATATCCTAGGAACAAGTCTCCTTATTTGCAATGTGGGTTCCGAGCCTACTTTCGTTACCAAAAACAGACAAGAGGTACTGGACATTACTCTGGCATCGGAGGATATCTTGCATTTAATAACAGGCTGGAGAGTGTCGGCAGAGCACTCCTTCTCTGATCACAGGTATCTACAATTTAGTCTTGCTGCGCATTCTGAAGTGGCTCAACGCACTGTGAATCGTAGGAAGACAAACTGGATTAGATATCGAGAGTTGCTTTTAGAGGAGCTTCCGTTGATTCCTAATATTTCAAGCACTGAGCGAGAATTGGATGATATGCTAAACGTCTTCACCGAAGCGATGAAGACTGCGACTACAGTATCCTGCCATGTCAGTTTACGGGCAGGAAAGAAAAAACCTACTTGGTGCAATTCTACGATTTCTGAATTAAGAGTTACGAGTAGGAGAAGCTTTAATAAGGCTAAGGCCTCTAAACTCGAATCGGACTGGCATTCATACAAGAAACATCTAAATTCTTTCAAAAAAGAACTAAGAAGCGCTAAGCGTAGCGCTTGGAGAGGCTTCTGCGAAAGCATCGAAGGGGCCTCGGAGACATCCAGATTAAGGAAAGTCTTAGCATCACACCCATCTATGCCAAGCTTTCTACAGAAAGAAGACGGATCATGGACGTCTTCTTGTATCGAAAGTGTCGATTGTTTAATCGACACACACTTCCCTGGAAACTCAGCCGTCGCTCTTCCTGATTTTCCCTTAACTCATAGAGTGCCATGCGATACGGCTTCTATTCTCAACCGTGAGAAGATAATTTGGGCGATCACAAGCTTTGATCCCTTCAAATCAGCCGGGCCTGATGGTATTATCCCTGCTGATTTGCAAAAGTGTATAGACATCACGTACCCTTGGATAGTACGCATATTTACTGCATGCCTGAACTTAGTATACATACCTCGCTTGTGGAGAGAAGTGAAAGTCACCTTTATTCCCAAAACGGGTAGAAGTTCGCATGCAAGGCCAAAGGATCTCCGGCCTATTAGCCTTTCATCCACCATGTTGAAATCACTAGAACGGCTAATCGACATTCATGTTAGAGCGACGATCCCACAAAACCTATTATCCATGTCACAACATGCATATTGCAAAGGGAGATCTGTCGATACAGCTCTACATTCGTTAGTCAGTTTTATAGAAACATCTATTCATCACAAAGAATACACGATGGTGGTTTTCTTGGATATCGAGGGTGCTTTAACAATATCAAGCCCACGGCGATTACGGATGCTCTTCGGAATCTACATGTTGACAATTCTATATGTACCCTCGTGAATATGCTACTTACCACGAGACGCATTCAGAGTAGTCTGGGTGCCTCCTCTGTCTGCAGATATGTTTGTAGGGGCACTCCACAAGGAGGCATCCTATCTCCTTTACTCTGGAATATAGCGATTAACCAATTGCTTCTTAACCTGGAAAGTATCGGATGCAAAGTCACAGCTTATGTTGATGACGTTGCTATAGCTGTTAGGGGCAAGTTTCCTGACACTCTTAGCGGGTTATTAGAGAACGCCCTGACTATCTTAACGGACTGGGCTAACCTCAGTGGCGTGGGAATTAACCCAGCAAAAAGAGACTTAGTCCTCTTTACTAGGAGGCGTACGATTCCTACTATTACCTTGCCTAGACTAGGGGGCATACAACTAGAGTTGTCCGACACGGCCAAATTTCTTGGTCTGATTTTAGACAAGAAATTAAAATGGAAACCCAACATTGAAGAAAGGGTGAACAAAGCAACTGTGGCACTTTACTCACGCAAGAAAGCAATCGGGAAAACGTGGGGCCTGCAACCAAAAGTTGTGTATTGGTTGTACACAGCTATTGTGCGGCCTATTCTACTTTATGGAGTTAGCGTGTGGTGGACAGCACTATTAAACTTGCTCGTCAAAGTTCAAAGGCTGGCTTCTCTTCTCATAACTGGAGCTTTTCATACAACACCTTCATTGGGACTAGAGATAATCCTGGGACTACTGCCACTGGACGTCTTCGGTCAACGAATGGCGGCATGCACGGCGTTGCGTCTTCGTGAAACTGACCTGTGGCGAGCGCTCGGCTATGGGAACTCAACGATTCTTCGCAACTTCAACCTGCCCCCAGCAACTGACTACACTGTTTCCAAATACCTATTTGGAAGAAACCATTGTAGCCTGATCCCGTCAAGGGAAGCGTGGGATAATAGCATATCCCTCCCTAGTGCATCCATTGCAATTTATACTGATGGTTCGAAGACGGACGCTGGAGTGGGTATCGGAATATACTCTGAGGAACTGAACATTAACTTGTCTCTCAGTCTCCCTAACTTCTGTAGTGTTCTACAAGCAGAGGTCTCAGCGATTTTGGAGGCCCTAAATTGGTTGGGTAGGTACGTCGTCACAGGAAGGAACGTTATACTCTTCACCGATAGTCAGCCTGCTATTAGATCACTTGAATCAGTGCTAACCACATCAAAAATCATCGAGAACTGCCGGTTAGTACTGAGAGAGATGGGTCGTTTCTTCGATATTACGCTATGCTGGATACCGGGTCATAGTGGCTTCGAAGGGAATCGACGCGCAGACGACTTGGCGCGACTTGCCTCAGCTAGTGCCGCTGAAGGCGATCGTTACAACATAAAAATGCCATCTGCTGCTTGTGCAATGGTAATAAAAACCGCTGTTGAACGCAGGGCCAATGCAAGATGGACCTATGGTTGTACTTGCAATACGACGAGGTTGATATGGCCAAAGCTAGATTTTGTTCGAGCAACCGTATTACTGTCTTTGGACAGAAAGCATATTCGGAATGTAGTGGGGGTTATAACGGGGCATTGTCCTATTGGAAATCTTGCTAGAAGGCTCCGAATTCCCCACAATGACTTCTGTAGAAGCTGTGATGACGAGGAGGAGGAAGAGAGCGTACACCACTTACTCTGTCAATGTCCTGCTTTGGCCGAGAAACGAAACCGTTATCTTGGTTCCAGGTATTTTTATGATACGGACGATCTTCGTGATGTGAGCCCAACTGCTCAACAATTCAGTGTTAGCACGGGGTGGTTCTCAGCTTAATAGGTTATTAGATTCGAATTCTACAGAGGTATCACAACGGACCAAGTCTGGTCTAAGTGCGCTGGGGATAAACTCAGCAGTTCCTTTACCTAACCTAACCTCATCCACAGACTCAGAATCGGCAGCAGGTAGACCTTCAGGAAAGGCATCAGCAGCCTCTTCATCGTGGGCGGGCACCGTATTGCAGGCATTTTTAATGTCGCCCGTGTAAACCCTGAGCTTTAGCTTAATAAAGCCAAAACTCACAACTCCACCCGACTTGATGAGTAAAGCCAGTGATGTCTTATTAATGAGCAAAATTGCACACCTGCGATTGTTGACAGCGTCCTCCAGCTTAACGTTCGTATGGATTTCTGGATTGCACATTTTAATTATGCTCAGGATTTGATCCTTATCGGGCACAAAAGGTGGCAGCCACACACGAGCACGTGGGCGTGTGGGAATATCCTCTTTGGCCACAACCTCCAACCTGGCACCTGGCCATAGTTCGCCTGCTTTACCAATAGCCAATTTGAACATGGAGGCCACATTAGCGACGGAGTTGTCGGCAAATGCACACACACTCCTTTAATTAAGGACGATTTCTTCGTCGGCTTATGATGGTGAGCTTAAACACTTCTCCATGAATTCTCCGCGGGCTCTACAAATGTTAGTTGTGCGCAAAAAAGAAGCTTCGAAATTCAGACATGATGAATAGTAAAGAAAAGACCAATTTTTTGCGATTTATATACACATACTATATTTTGATAATTCAGTTCAAATTCTTCTTTTTTTTTTAATGTATATACTTTGTATTCTTCGTACAGAGATTTTCTCTTTAGTGTTTTTTTGTTTCTTTTTCGTATAATGTACAAGTTGGCTGATACTGATAATAGTATTTCACTCATTCATCCACATGCACTCACTCTCTCTTTTGCACATTGGATCTCTCTGTTTCAGAGTTTGACAAGTTTCGTGCGTCAACTAATGTTAAAAAAAAAAACAAATATCAAATACATGTAACAAAAATGGTAAAGACGTCCTAAAAGTTACAGATTCATTTTTAGGGTAGGAATCTTGTACTTGTACTCAAGTAATTGTGCATTTAAGCATAAATAATATATATATATATATGAATAAGTAAAAAAAAAATAAATACTCTTTTAAAAACAAATAACACAGACTTCAGTTTTAAGTAAGAAATAAAAAATAAAAGTGGCCGGTTTCTCATAACTCTTATCAAATGGTTAGTCGTATCGTATAGAGAAGACACACTCAATTTGCACAAAGCTTTTCCATTATTTTGAATTGAATTTTTGTTTATTTTGCATAGTTCCGCCATATTTTGATAGGTTACGCTATCATTTGAGATTGAAAAAATCATTGCGCAATTTCATACAACGGCCTAAATGAGGAAAAGATAGCATAATTATGCGAAATAAACAAAAGATTCAATTCAATATAATGGAAGAGCTTTCTGAAAATTGTGTGCGTCTTCTCTATACGAAAGGACTAACCATTTGATAAGAGTTATGAGAAACCGGCCAAAAAATCTAACAACGTTTTTCTTTTTTGGCGTGTTTTCGAGTCTTACAGTTCCCATACTCCCTTTCACCCATTTCTTCTTCTAATTCAAAACATTCACATACTTATGGGAAGTTAGCCCTCCGACATCCTCAAATTACGCTTGTAACCGGTTAAGTGTTGAGTGTTAACTTAGCCCGTCATCGTTAAATATGGTCGGATAAATATAAATTTGGTATCAATCGAAAGCAAAACGTTTGTTCGTCCTGGAAATCCTTGCGTTTCCAGAACGAACCAAACGCACAAAACAACGAACCAACGTTTGGCTTTCGTTTGATACCTAATTTATATTTATCCGACCATATTTAACGATGACGGGCTAAGTTAAGTTGAGAATGTTGGAGAGCTAATTTCACATAAGTCATTCCCACATATCACGCATTTCCAGTTTTTTTTTTCTTAAATTTTATCAAATATATTTTTGGTATTTATACTGAAACTACTACTACTACTTATTCTATGACTTTGTTGACTAGATTCGTTTAACAGAATGGGCGAGGTGAAATTATGACGTTGTAATTGTTCGGATGACGGCTGCTGTTGTGGTTGTTGCTGATAAAGATGGCCATTATTCTGATGCGAATATCCCGATGATCCCGGTTGTGAGAATGACGCCGACGCCGACGCCGAAGATGAACTAGAGGCCGTTTGCATACGTTTTCGCTTTTCGGCGGCCTGTTTTAATTGTCGCGGCATCGGATACGCCGATTTGATCTTCAATCGTTTCATCCAATTGCGAAGTGTTTTTCGTGGCACGTGGTGTTCTTGTGAAGCTCTGTGTGACCGAAGCGAATATGGAGGAATTATAAGGTTGTGGAAATTAATATGAGTTTTGAGTTTTTTTTTCTTCAGTAAACGGACGGAGTGCGAAGAAGAGAAAATGTTACGCTTTGATTGGCCGTGGGCCCCGCCAAATGGTGATAGTGCGAGAGTCCTGTCTCGCCAATTTTTTTTAGCCTTGAATGGGAGAAAATTGAAAGCCGAAAGAAAACTGCCGGGAAAACTTTATATAGAGTTTGGTTTGGCTCAGCGCTCGCACCTTGACTTTCTATGCTAGTTTCGAGGTCTCTTTAAAATTTGCCAATTTCCGCCAATTCAAGACTAAAACAAAATTTGCCAATACTTAAAGAGGCATTGGTGCTAGAACAGAAAGTGGTTTCTTTAAAAAGGAAAGGAAACTGCTGCGAAAACTTGACCAACAGTCTTCCGTTGGCTCACACCAAGGCCTGTTTAATTCTGGCCGATTTTTTTTCAGCTTTGAATTGGAGGAATTTGGCAATTTTTGAAGAAGCCCCGGTGCTAGCGGAGAAAGGCGAGGTGGGAGCGTAGCAAGCGGTGAGCCGAAGGGAAACTGCCGGGAAAATTTGATCAACAGTTTCCCTTCGGCTCACCGCTCGCTACGCTCACACCAAGGCCTCTTTAATTCTGGCCGAATTTTTTGAGCTGTGAATTCGGGAAATTTGGCAATTTTTAAAGAGGCCTCGACGCTAGCAGTGAAAGGTGAGGTGCAAGCGCAGCGAGCTGTGAGCCGAAGGAAAACTGCTACGAAAACTTGACCAACAATCTTTCTTTGGCTCACCGCTCGCTTCGCTCGCAACTCGCCTTTCTCTGCTAGCGCCAAGGCCTCCTTAAATCTTGCTGAATTTTTTTAGCTTTTAATTGGGGGAATTTGACAATTTTTTAAAAGATCTCGGTGCTAGCAGCGAAAAGCTAGGTGTGAGCGTAGCGCCTTTCTCTGCTCACACCAAGGCCTGATTAATTCTGGCCGATTTTTTTCAGCTTTGAATTGGGGGAATTGGGCAATTTTTAAAGAGGCCTCGGTGCTAGCGGAGAAAGGCGAGGTGAGAGCGTAGCGAGCGGTGAGCCGAAGGGAAACTGCCGGGAAAATTTGATCAACAGTTTCTCTCCGGCTCAACGCTCGCTACGCTCGCACCAAAGCCTCTTTAATTCTGGCCGATTTTTTTTTAGCTGTGAATTCGGGGAATTTGGCAATTTTTAAAGAGGCCTCGGTGCTAGCAGTGAAAGGTGAGGTGCAAGCGCAGCGAGCCGAAGGGAAACTGCTGCGAAAACTTGACCAAGAGTCTTCCTTTGGCTCACACCAACGCCTGTTTGATTCTGGCCGAATTTTTTTCAGCTTTGAATTGGGGAAATTTGGCAATTTTTTAAGAGACCTCGGTGCTAGCAGAGAAAAGCGAGGTGTGAGCGTAGCGCCTTCCTCTGCTCACACCAAGGCCTGTTTAATTTTGGCCGATTTTTTTTCAGCTTTGAATTGGAGGAATTTGGCAATTTTTAAAGAGGCCTCGGTGCTAGCGGCGAAAGGCGAGGTGGGAGCGTAGCGAGCGGTGAGCCGAAGGGAAACTGCCGGGAAAATTTGATCAACAGTTTCTCTTCGGCTCAACGATTTTTTTCAGCTTTGAATTGGAGGAACTGGGCAATTTTTAAAGAGGCCTCGGTGCTAGCGGAGAAAGGCGAGGTGGAAGCGAAGCGAGCGGTGAGCCGATCAACAGTTTCTCTTCGGCTCAACGCTCGCTACGCTCGCACCAACGCCTCTTTAATTCTCGCCAATTTTTTTTAGCTGTGAATTCGGGGAATTTGGCAATTTTTAAAGAGGCCTCGGTGCTAGCTGTGAAAGGTGAGGTGCAAGCGCAGCGAGCTGTGAGCCGAAGGGAAACTGCTACGAAAACTTGACCAACAGTCTTCCTTTGGCTCACCGCTCGCTTCGCTCGCACCTCGCATTTCTCTGCTCACACCAAGGCCTGTTTAATTCTGGAAGATTTTTTTCAGCTTTGAATTGGGGGAATTGGGCAATTTTTAAAGAGGCCTCGGTGTTAGCGGAGAAAGGCGAGGTGGGAGCGTAGCGAGCGGTGAGCCGAAGGAAAACTGCCGGGAAAATTTGATCAACAGTTTCTCTTCGGCTCAACGCTCGCACCAAGGCCTCTTTAATTCTCGCCAATTTTTTTTAGCTGTGAATTCGGGGAATTTGGCAATTTTTAAAGAGGCTTCGGTGCTAGCAGTGAAAGGTGAGGTGCAAGCGCAGCGAGCTGTGAGCCGAAGGGAAACTGCTGCGAAAACTTGAGCAACAGTCTTCCTTTGGCTCACCGCTCGCTTCGCTCGCACCTCGCATTTCTCTGCTAGCGCCAAGGCCTGTTTAATTCTGGCCGATTTTTTTCAGCTTTGAATTGGAGGAATTTGGCAATTTTTCAAGAGGCCTCGGTGCTAGCAGAGAAAGGCGAGGTGGGAGCGTAGCGAGCGGTGAGCCGAAGGGAAACTGCTGCGAAAACTTGACCAACAGTCTTCCTTTGGCTCACCGCTCGCTTCGCTCGCACCTCGCATTTCTCTGCTCACACCAAGGCCTGTTTAATTCTGGACGATTTTTTTCAGCTTTGAATTGGGGGAATTGGGCAATTTTTAAAGAGGCCTCGGTGCTAGCAGAAAAAAGCTAGGTGTGAGCGCAGCGAGCGGTGAGCCGAAGGGAAACTGCCGGGAAAATTTGATCAACAGTTTCTCTTCGGCTCAACGCTCGCACCAAGGCCTCTTTAATTCTCGCCAATTTTTTTTTTAGCTGTGAATTCGGGGAATTTGGCAATTTTTAAAGAGGCTTCGGTGCTAGCAGTGAAAGGTGAGGTGCAAGCGCAGCGAGCTGTGAGCCGAAGGGAAACTGCTGCGAAAACTTGAGCAACAGTCTTCCTTTGGCTCACCGCTCGCTTCGCTCGCACCTCGCATTTCTCTGCTCACACCAAGGCCTCTTTAATTCTGGCCGAATTTTTTTTTAGCTGTGAATTCGGGGAATTTGGCAATTTTTAAAGAGGCTTCGGTGCTAGCAGTGAAAGGTGAGGTGCAAGCGCAGCGAGCTGTGAGCCGAAGGGAAACTGCTGCGAAAACTTGAGCAACAGTCTTCCTTTGGCTCACCGCTCGCTTCGCTCGCACCTCGCATTTCTCTGCTCACACCAAGGCCTGCTTAATTCTGGCCGATTTTTTCAGCTTTGAATTGGGGGAATTGAGCAATTTTTAAAGAGGCCTCGGTGCTAGCGGAGAAAGGCGAGGTGGGAGCGTAGCGAGCGGTGAGCCGAAGGGAAAATTTGATCAACTTTCCCTTCGGCTCAACGCTCGCTACGCTCGCACCAAGACCTCTTTAATTCTGGCCAATTTTTTTTAGCTGTGAATTCGGGGAATTTGGCAATTTTTAAAGAGGCCTCGGTGCTAGCAGTGAAAGGTGAGGTGCGAGCGTAGCGAGCTGTGAGCCGAAGGGAAACTGCTGCGAAAGCTTGAGCAACAGTCTTCCTTTGGCTCACCGCTCGCTTCGCTCGCACCTCGCATTTCTCTGCTCACACCAAGGCCTGCTTAATTCTGGCCGATTTTTTCAGCCTTGAATTGGGGAAATTGAGCAATTTTTAAAGAGGCCTCGGTGCTAGCGGAGAAAGGCGAGGTGGGAGCGTAGTGAGCGGTGAGCCGAAGGGAAACTGCCGGGAAAATTTGATCAACAGTTTCTCTCGGCTCAACGCTCGCTTCGCTCGCACCAAGGCCTCTTTATTTCTGGCCGAATTTTTTTTAGCTGTGAATTCGGGGAATTTGGCAATTTTTAAAGAGGCCTCGGTGCTAGCAGTGAAAGGTGAGGTGCGAGCGTAGCGAGCTGTGAGCCGAAGGGAAACTGCTGCGAAAGCTTGAGCAACAGTCTTCCTTTGGCTCACCGCTCGCTTCGCTCGCACCTCGCATTTCTCTGCTCACACCAAGGCCTGCTTAATTCTGGCCGATTTTTTCAGCCTTGAATTGGGGAAATTGAGCAATTTTTAAAGAAGCCCCGGTGCTAGCGGAGAAAGGCGAGGTGGGAGCGTAGCGAGCGGTGAGCCGAAGGGAAACTGCCGGGAAAATTTGATCAACAGTTTCTGTCGGCTCAACGCTCGCTACGCTCGCACTAAGGCCTCTTTATTTCTGGCCGAATTTTTTTTAGCTGTGAATTCGGGGAATTTGGCAATTTTTAAAGAGGCCTCGGTGCTAGCAGTGAAAGGTGAGGTGCGAGCGTAGCGAGCTGTGAGCCGAAGGGAAACTGCTGCGAAAGCTTGAGCAACAGTCTTCCTTTGGCTCACCGCTCGCTTCGCTCGCACCTCGCCTTTCTCTGCTAGTGCCAAGGCCTCTTTAAATGTTACCAAATTCCCCAATTCAGGCTTAAATGGCGTGTAAAGAAAGGCAAAGTGCGAGCGGTGTGCCGAAGGAAAATATCCAGGTCCACGCGGATGGACTAAATAATAATTCAGAACTCTGTCCCCTCCTACCATGAGCAGGGGGGACCCCCCACTGGGAGAAAGACTATACGTCGATACCAGTGGGGACCCACGGGAAATGACTATACCGCTCTACCCGAATAGTTAGGCTGTGCAAGGCGCCCATACTGCAGCAGTGGCGTAAGGCCACTGCGAGTCCGGAGCAGAGGTCCCGTATCTGTTAGCATGGGGTGTCGATATACCAGCCAAAGGGCACCGATAGGCGGCAATTCCCCTATCCGACACATGAGGTAGGCCCCCATGAGGGGAGTTATCGTGTGGGCTGTGGTTTCATAACGGCGTGGAGTTGCGCTACAACCGGGTGCCGGGACCCATAGAACGGCAGAGGTAGTAGAAAGGCCTCGCATCAAGCAGTATGTAAACGCCAAGCCTTATCACTTGGTAAGAAAAACTGTTACCTATATGGGACGTTGATTGACGTTATCAATCCGTTTGCCTATTCGAGGCCGTCTAGTAAACCTTTACGGTAGGCACGGACGTTAAACCCCCTTCATGGCATTTATTGTCCCCTCCTACCAACTACAGTGACCTCTAAGTGCATTTTTTCGCAATTTTGGAAAAATGAAGCGACCTGAAATGAGATGAGCCACACACTCAATGCGGTCACGAGCCCTTCAGCGACGAATTTCAAAATCGAAGCAGCTCCAGAAAATTTACCAAATCTCAACATAGCATTTTCTCTTCGTCCGACCTACGTCCAATTTTCAACAAAAAAAAATTGACCTACCTGTAAATACTGTTGCCGTTCTTTACATCCATCAGCGCGAGATGCAAGGCTTTCCTATCGTACGATCGTGGTTGATTACTTCGCGGGTTCCTTAAGACCATGGCATCTAGACAGCAATCCATCTCAGCCATTTGATTCATTCGTTTCATATTGGCACCGACACCACGCTTTCCGCCACTATCACTTTCCATTGGCGATGTCATGTAATTCGATTTCAGTTTACCGTTAGTCTGACGCGAGTTGACCAAATGCATTTGTTGCCGACTGTTGCCACGTCGACCGCTACCTCCCCCATCGCCGTAATCGTCCTTGTTCTCTTCCTCTTCAATCGAATCGGCTTCGTATGGTAGCCGTCCGCCGCGATAATGCGATGAATAGCTTTCATAGGCATCGCCTCCATTTCCATAATGTGACGAATAGCTTTCATCGCCGCCGCCGCTGCCGCCGCTGCCGCCTCTGCCTCCATTTCCGACATTCATGTGCTGATGATACTGCAATAGCTCGTGCGGCGAATTCACCGAATGTGCATAGAATGAGCCGAGAATCTTAACATCGCCAAAACATTCGGCAGTAACATTATCCTGACTGGTCGTTTCGCCACCGTCCGCAAAGATTTCCAAAACGTTGGGCGAACATTCAATGTTTTCGTAGTTCTCGTCATCGATTGCATTGTATTCGGTCTTAATCGTTTCCGTTGCTTCAAAATCGCCGTTTGTCATCAGTTGAATTTCGTCAACGCCGCCGGACGGCATTTCTTCGTCATTCTCGTCCTCGTAGTGAAGTCCCAATTGTTCAGGTTCCAGAGCCGATGATTGAGGCGATTCGGCATGGTATTTATTGGCAGCGTCTCTAATCGACATCTTTGTGGTGGTTGATGTGGCAGACGCGCGACTTGTGGGCGTGGTGGACAGCGAAGATTTCATGAATACGGTCATAGAGTCGCCATTGAAGTGTAGCGAACGGAGCAATGAGTTGGAGGAGTTGGATGTTTCGCTGATCGTTGTTCGGGCACGCTTACGCGGCACGACGCGGTAGTCCTTTCGATAGTCAATGCCATTAGTGCCGAACAGATTCTCCTTGGACTTGACACGTATTTTTCCATGTTCCGTGGCATTGGCGGCAGTTGTCATCATAGAGCTTGGTCTTGCGACGGCCGAGATGCTAACATCATCTTCAATTGCAACACAATCGTCAGAGTGTGGCGGCTGCTCGTCCACCTCCTCCACCACGTAAATATCGGCCATTTCGTCGTACGATTCGTTAGTCGAGGCCGTGATCGGGCAATCGGTCTCGTTCAATTCGACATGACAAATGTCGGCAACAGACGAATCAACCGTTGCGACTGTGGAGCTAGCAACAACATTGACATCCGAATAGTCGTTATAAATCACGGGGTCGAGGGATAATGATGAAGATGTGGATGACGGTGGCATTGAGTCCTTGGTTATAGTCACCGATTGTGATTGTGATGATGACGACGACGATGATGATGCTGAACGTAGGACGGTGAGAAGAGACGATGAAGAGAAATCGGCATGGTCACCGGACGGCGGCGTGGTCAACATGAGTGATAGCGGCGCTGATGGCAGTTGTTGCGCCTCAATCAGGTGATGCTGATTTTCTGAAAAAGAGAACAGAACATATTTGTTGCTTCTTTTCCATGAGACTTTCATTTCAATTGATCTTCCTTAATTTGAAAAATGTCTCTGTGCTCTTTTTTTTTTATAGTCAAAATTATGGCTGGGCTTTTTTCGTTTTGCGAGTTTCGTTTTACCTCGACGGATTATTGAACGAAAAGAGTTTTCAGCCATGAACAAATGAAGAAAAATGTGAAAAGTCATAAAACTAATAATAAACGTAAATAAGAACTACTTAAATTATACAAGGAAAAAAATATTTCAATTCAAAATATCAAAAATAGAAAACAAAACTTACGGAAACAAACGTGCAACAACGAAAGGAAATTTAAAAAAAAATTCTCTTTGGTGGCGTATATTGGACAAGAGTTTGTCAAAACTCTTGAATGTATCAAAAGCATTAAGCACGACCGATCAGAAAAACAAACATCACCTGACAAAGGTATCGACAACATTCAACCAGCTATAGCACGCATCAACCATACAAATTGTGATTGCGAGATGAGAGACAGCAAGGAGTGAAATATCTGTCTCTCTCTCAATCTGATCCGGGCTCCGTCATGCATATTTTAAGGGAGGGGGGCGACTTGGTTCTAGCATTATGATGATCAAATATTTTGTTTTTCACTTCATCCATTCCTGGGGCATAGCATTTTTCTACGGCACATAAATAAATACTTTTAACACTATGATTTGTATAAACTATTCACTGTTTCCTAAAACACTATTACCCTGTTACGATTTAGAAGACAAAACAAACTTTTTTTTGGAAACATATCATGCGTAACCAAACAAATAAAATCAGGCTAAAGGATCGTCCAGCTACACAGAAGAAATGACACCGCCTAAGCCTTTAAATGGCCCATCAACTTTGAAACCGATAGCGACCTCACGATTATGAAGCCAATTGGTAGTGGTGTGTCCTTACTCAACTATCCAAAAAAAAAAATCCCATAAAATGTGAATTTACACAACGCAACTGATTTACAGCTGATACGCAATTTTCTATTATTATCGGAGTAGTAGATTCTTCTTCCTCTTCTTCTTTTAGCGGTACAGACAGGTGTGAACCGCTGTGTATCTGTATATGGATTCGATTCATAGTTCGTCGTCGTTTACAACCGAGATTTCCTGGCAGCTGCCCACAATGACAGGGATGGGGGGGGGGTGCGATCAGGGGCGCATATAGGTATTGAAACAAACGTTTTGTATACTCGCGTCTATACGAGATAGATACGAATTGAGGCCTGACCGGAGTTGGGCTAATCTCCAGAGCCAGAGCTAATCTCCTCAGGCGAAATAGGTGATGGAAGCGCTGAGCGGACGACTCTATTCGTACCTAAACTCACAATAGAACGACTCACTTCATCAGTGTGAATCGATACCTCGCGTCCTGAAAGAGCCTCATTGTGTGCCAATGGCAGGAGTGACCCGTAAGAATCCCACATATGGTACGTACTTTATTTCTGCTTAGCTGAAGCAGCTCAGCCGTTCTTTTATGGGAGTATCCTGCTATGAACAGTTTGGATCGCCTGAGCCCGGGTAGTTTGTCCCAGTGCTCAGAAGCCTTAACTCGTTTCTGGTCTTTGATTAATTTTTTTTACTATACATGTAGAGTTGCTACAAAATGGTTCTGGTCCGTAGAAGTGGGTAGCAGCGGTTATGCGTGCCAACTCATCCGCCTGTTCGTTCACTGTGATGCTTGTATGACCTGGGACCCAGAAGAGTGTTAATCTGTCGTTTGCTCCTAGTTTGTTCAGATCATAGGATCAAAGGAAAATTGTTAGACTAGTTTCCCTGGACATTTTGTTTCCTCCATTGAAGGCTAAACAAAATTTGGAAGTATTGTAAAAGGCTTTGGTGCTTGCAGAAACACTGAACGTGAGTGCCTTAATAGCCGATTCGCTGTCTGAGAAGATTGCTATTCTTTTGTTAACCTAGTTAGCACGTAAACAGAGATCAGTGCAGGTTGCTATTGCGTCGAATACTGTGGTGTGGTGCCCCATATGTATAGATATCCTATGCGCTGGGCCAACCACTCCTGCTCCTGAACCTTCGGTTGTTTTAGAGCCGTGAGTCAGTAAACCATTTTATGGTCTGTGCGTGCAGCCTAGCGAAATTAGAATGCCACTCCTCTCTGCTCCATGTTTCGGCCTGAAAAAGGTGGCCGCATGAGATCTCCTTTGGAAGATGATCGGAGGGCATATTCGCGACAGTGATGTTGTTTA
This sequence comes from Microchrysa polita, assembly GCA_949715475.1. Taxonomy (NCBI): domain Eukaryota; kingdom Metazoa; phylum Arthropoda; class Insecta; order Diptera; family Stratiomyidae; genus Microchrysa; species Microchrysa polita. The sequence continues at coordinate 6,192,844 of OX454422.1, forward strand.
GAGATTTTAGCTGCTCTTTGGAAAGCTCCAGATTGGCATCGCTCGCGATAAGTCGTGCCAATGATAGTTTTGCTGCGGTTTCGAGGTGTATGTCGACAGGATGTAGGTGAAGTAATACCTCTGGAGCACTGCTAGGGCAGGATTGGAGTACACCGGTGGTAATGAGGCATGCTACTCTCTGTACCTTGCCTAGCACAGATTTTCCGTCCGTAGTCAACAACAACGCATTGGTCTCGGCGATGACACGATCCAAGATAGAGCTGCCTGTAGAAATATGCTGAGATATTATCGCCAAAACGGGCGATGTGCCTACACTGCAGGTCGAGCAACGCGAAACAATGGAGCGGTATAAAAAACGAGGCAAGGAAGAAGAAGAAGAAAGTCAGGACTCTCTTCCACCAGACCACAGCACCAGTTATACATTATCGGACGCCTGATTTCAGCCCAATTTCTGTTCCTGGAGAAGGGTATGATGAGCGCCTTGGATGGGTTTACTCGGAGCCCGTTCCCATCACACGACTCTTTAACTGTTTTTAATGCTGGGACGAGTAAGTCAGGTAGTGTTTCCTCAAACAAACCCTTTACCACTATAACCACATCGTCGGCACCAGCTAATGCTTTAAGGCAAATTGTTGACCAAGTTTTCCCGGACATTTTCTTTCAGCTCGCTACGCTCGCACCTAGCCTCTCGTTTCCCTCAATTCAAGGCTAAAAAAAAAAATTGGCAATTTCGCAAGAGGCTTTGGTGTTCACAGATAAAGACGAGGTGCAAGCGAAACGAGCGGTGAGCCTAAGGAAAATTGTTGGTCAAGTCTCCGTGGACAATTTGTTTCGGCTCACCGCTCGCCACGCTCGCACCTCGCCTTTCATTTCCTCCCATTGAAGGCTAAACAAAATTTGAAAGTATTGTAAAAGGCTTTGGTGCTTGCAGATAAAGGCGAGGTGCAAGCGAAACGAGCGGTGAGCCAAAGGAAAATTGTTGGCCAAGTCCCTGGACATTTTGTTTCGGCTCACCGCTCGCTACGCTCGCACCTCGCCTTTTATTTCCTACCATTCAAAGCTAAACAGAATTTGGAAGTATTGTAAAAGGCTTTGGTGCTTGCAGATAAAGGCGAGGTGCGAGCGAAGCCAGCGGTGAGCCAAAGGAAAATGTTGATCAAGTTTTCTCTGACTCGGACAAGTTCTTTTAACTCAACGCCCGCTACGCTCACACTTAGTCTCTCATTTCCCCCAATTCAAGGGTGAAAAAAATTTGGCAATTGGCAAACGCTGATCACGTTTTCCCGCACATTTTCTTTCAGCTCAAGGCTCGCTACGCCCGCCCCTACCCTCTCGTTTCCGAAAGGCGAAAGGAAACCGGCAATCAAGTTTCCCCGGACATTTTCTTTCAGCTCACCGCTCGCTACGCTAGCACCTCGCCTTTCATTTCCTCCCATTGAAGGCTAAACAAAATTTGAAAGTATTGTAAAAGGCTTTGGTGCATGCAGATAAAAAATGGAAAATGTTGATCAAGTTTTCTCGGACATTTTCTTTCAGCTCAATGCTCGCACCTAGTCTCTCATTTCCGCCAATTCAAGGCTAACAGAAATTTGGCAATTTTGTAAGAGGCCTTGATGTTTGCAGATAAAAGCGAGGTGCGAGCGAAGCGAGGTGCGAGCGAAGCGAGCGGTGACTCAAAGGAAAATTAATGACCAAGTTCTCCCGGGCATTTTCTTTCAGCTTAAGGTGTACAGATAAAGGCGAGGTGCGAGCGAAGAGAGCGGTGAGCGAAAGGAAAATTTTTGAACAAGTTTCCCTGGACATTTTGTTTCATTTCCTCCTATTGAAGGCTAAACAAAATTTTAAAGTATTGTAAAAGGCTTTGGTGCTTGCAGATAAATGCGAGGTGCGAGCGAAGCGAGCGGTGAGCCAAAGGAAAATTTTGATGAAGTTTTCCCGGACATTTTCTATCAGCTCAAGGCTCGCTACGCTCGCACCTAGTCTCTCATTCAGCCCCCCCCCCCCTCATTCAAGGCTAAAAACATATTTGGCAACTTTTCAAGAGGCCTTGGTTTTTACAGATAAAGACTAGGTGCGAGCGAAACGAGCGGTGAGCCAAAGGGAAATTGTTAGTCAAGTTTCTCTGGACATTTTCTTTTGGCTCACCGCTCGCTACGCTCGCACCTCGCCTTTCATTTTCTCCCATTCAGGAAAATCGATGACCCAAGTTTTCCCGGACATTTTCTTTTAGCTCAAGGGCCAAAGGAAAATTGTTGGACAAGTTTCCCTGGACATTTTGTTTCGGCTCTCCGCTCGCTACGCTCGCACCTCGCCTTTGCTCCCCTTACATTGAAGGCTAAACAAAATTTGGAAGTATTGTAAAAGGCTGTGGTGTTTGCAGATAAAGGCGAGGTGCGAGCGAAGCGAGCGGTGAGCCCAAGAAAATTGTTGGTCAAGTTTCCGTGGACATTTTGTTTCGGCTCACTGCTCGCACCTCGCCTTGCATTTCCTCCCATTGAAGATTAAACTAAATTTGGAAGTATTGTAAAAGGCTTTGGTGTTTGCAGATAAAGGCGAGGTGCGAGCGAAGCGAGCGGTGAGGCAAGGTTAATGTTGATCAAGTTTTCTCGGAAATTTTCTTTCAGCTCAACGCTCGTTACGCTCGTACCTAAGTCTCTCATTTCCCCCAATTCAAGGCTAAAAAAAATTTGGCAATTTTGTAAGAGGCCTTGATGTTTGCAGATAAAAGCGAGGTGCGAGCGAAGCGAGCGGTGAGCCACAGGAAAATTGATGATCAAGTTTTCCCGGACATTTTCTTTCAGCATAAGGCTCGCTACGCTCGCACCTAGCCTCTCATTTCCCTCCATTCAAGGCTAAAAAAGATTTTACCATTTTTCAAGAGGCCTTGGTGTGTACAGATAAAGGCGAGGTGCGAGCGAAACGAGCGGTGAGCCAAAGGAAAATTGTTGGACATGTTTCCCTGGACATAACTATTTCCTCCCATTGAAGGCTAAAAAGAATTTGGCAATATTGTAAGAGGTGTTTGGTGTTTGCAAATAAATGCGAGGTGCGAGCGAAGCGAGCGGCGAGCCAAATGAAAATGTTGATCAATTGTTCCCGGACATTTTCTTTCGAGTTTTGCACTTTTCCCTGCTCTGAGACACGGGACTATGCGTCCAATTTTACAGATGTCGGGGATGGCAAGCGTGGACATTGACAAGTTAAAGACGGCTGTGAGATACTCAATAGCTGGAAGGTCAACATGTTTTAGCACGCCCATCGAAATGCCATCAGATCCGAGGGCCTTGGAGTTATTTGCAATCTCAATGACTTTCTTAACCTGGTCCGCGGTGTGGATTGATACGGAGTCTCCAATTCGGCTGCGAATCCGTCTTCTAATTTTGCGCTTGAGACCATCGGACTTGGGATGTTCAATAAATTGCTTATTGAACTGGCCGGCACAGTGCCAAAGGTTATGGCTATATTGCCCTTATCTTTTGTGGGGTTCTAATGGGCACGGACGGTATACCATAACTTACTAGCACCTTCATTAAGGTTATACATTGTCATTGAGGTGCTCGTTCCATTTTGCCTTCCTGTGGTCTTTAACCTGTCGCCGTATTTCGATGTTGAGCTCCCGAATTCTGGAGTCACCAGGGTTTGCGCGCCTAATGTTGTCGCGTTCATTGTCTAATCTTGCGGCACTTGTTGGGAATTTTGGCCGAACCTTTGGAATTCGCCCTGCAGCAATGAAACGTGCCACAGCTTTGGTGATGACATTCCTAATATTCCGTTCGGCCTTATGTATATTGGTGAGAGGGGGTAGCTCGATGAACTTCTCCGATGTAAGTTTTGAAACCTTCCCACCAATTGGCTTTTTTGTGATTAACAAACGTTCGCTTCTCTGACTTGGTCAGGTCAGCTGGTTTGTCAATTCTGACAATTTTGATTGGGAGGTGATCAGAGGGGGAAACCGATACGAGTTTCCCAGGAAGTCTCACTTTTTAGGCTGGCGCTGACAATTGTAATATCAGGGAAGCTAAAACAATTGTTGGCATCGCGAGTTGGCGAGTCTTCGTTGAGAGTACAGAATTCTGACGCGTCCAGAGATTCGGCGATAGCTTGACCCTTGGCATCGTTGTGAAACGCAGAGTGCCAGAGTTCATGATGATTATGTGCTCTCCACTAAGAAGAGGACCAATATTGAAATTGATAGTCTGATGAACAACTAGAATGCGAGGAGGTATATAAATATTAAAGAATTCAATATTGGTGCTCCCTGACGAAACTGAGATGGCTTGCAACTCCACCGTACCTTCTGAGACTACATCTAATACACTGTAATGTACGGACTTGTGTATTAAGAAGGCAAGTCCACCTCCAGGGTGAGAATCATTCTTGGCGCCTTCTCTGTCCTTAGGTAAGATGATATATTCGCCTTCGACGCTAAAAGGCGATTTCTCTTGGATGGCAACAATCAGAATATTCTGTACTTACTCAAGAAGCTTGTGATGTCAGAAATTTTCCCTAAGATGTCATTGCAATTGAAGTGCAGTATAGGCACTGGTGTAAAAATTGCGGAGGGGCAGGAGTTAAACTGTGTCTAACATTCAAGGCAACATTGTTGGGGGGAGTAGGGGGCATTGGTGGTGGGGAGGGCCGTGGTGTTGCCCGAGGCTGCCCAGTAAACCTTCAGCCTGGTGCAATAAATGGCATTCGAACCAATATGTCGGTTGCAGGCACTGCACATCCATACCCTTACTGGGCCAGGATTTGCTTCAATACAGTCGCGTAAAAGGAGAATTGAAAGCAGCCGCGCGCCGAGATGTGGTGCTCCTAATATGACGAAAAAACACATAATATCGAATCCATATATATACACAGACATACACAGCCTTCCTGCATCGATACCTTCGAGGCTCTCGCCAGGCAGGCGTTTTGGCAACCTTTGGCCGTTTGTTGTAGCAAACGGGTGTGGTCCGCCCTGGAGAGGCTTGAAATTGCAATGAAGCAATGGTTGCCAGTAGGACCACGAGTAGCAGATTAGAGCCGTGTCGATTATCCGAAGTAGTGTCGACAGAGTGTTTGGGTGGGATGGAACGAAATTTCAATTGGAATGCGAAAAGAAAAGTAATTCAAGTGAAAAGCTGAAAATATACAAAACCCATAGAACTGAACGAAAAATGAGAAATTTGAAGCAATGCATAATTTAAAATTCAAAAATCAAGTTTGGTTATTCGCGAATGTTCGGACAATCGACACTCTGCTGTATTACGCTAAACCTTCAACACTCCTGGAAGAAACGCTTGTCTAGGACTGACTTTATGACAATAGCAGGCAGCGCCAGGATTGAGGGAAAGCATACCTGGGATATACATTACTCCACTCTACAGGAAATCGCCATATTCCCGGGCTGGCCAGGCCACTCAACATATTCATATATTCAAAATCTTTTTCGTGGCTTGTTATGTAGATGGCTTTGCAACAAAAATACAATCAAAAACAATAAGAATTCGAAAGAAAATGTAAAAAATGAACAGAAAGAAATTGACAAAAAATCCCAATACACAAAAGCTTAGAAAATTAAAACGATAATAAATTTGAGCACAAATTAGTGAAAAAGACAACAGCGTAGCGACGACAATAGGCTTTACTGCATAATTGGAAAACGAAGGTGCCTCAAGTAACGGCGAGAGGTCAGGGCGAACGAACGGTAATCATTCAGCCTTCATCTGGGTAATATTCCCCCAAAAGCATTTTTTCCGTTTTTCAGATTGGATAAGATAAATATGTACATTTTCGTTGTACCGTTAAATATAAATAGATTTTCGTTTTATTTCTTGAACTTACCACTTGTCGATCTATGCTCCGACTCTTCCGTGCCTGTAAAAAGAACGGATAACAGAATCGTTAATAAACAAATTTAAATAAAACCCCCCCCCCCCCACCCTATTTTTTGTTACTTACCACATTCCATACTGCTGGCAGTCGCTTCCGCTTTTACCAATCCACCTTTAGAAGAGGACGACGACGACGACGAAAACGATGTGTTCTCTCTGGCTGGCAGGGGTGTCGATGATGCATCAGGAACAAATGGTAACGGTGATGTCGTGCGACTGGCGCCACCTGTCGAGCCTGTAAAACTATCTCCATTTAAGGCCATGTGTTCCAACATTTGCGATTGAGTTGTTGTTGAGGATGTCTGAGATGATACGGGACAAGCTTTCTCAGATGCGGAGGCGGCGGCACTGCCGCTGCCGTCGTTTGAACTTGCTGACGCGTTCGTTGTCGCCGTACTCGATTGTGCATTGAAGAGCGTCAGATCGGCATCGCATAAACCTTGAATTTCAAGTAGTTTGGCGGCAACCACGAGTTCCTTGAAGCCTTCGAGCGAAACGGTCACTTCGCCCCGATACATGAACGCGAGCAAAGCTTTCATTTGCCAAACTTGTATCGATTCGGGCAGAATGATAGTCGGTTCCGAAGATCGGGACATAAAAATAATACGATGAAAGTAGGGCGAACAGGACGCGACAACGGTTCGATGACACCGGATTGGTTCTGTTTGGCAAAAGATGGTTGCGTCAAGAAACTGGTTTTCCGTTAGGAACTGTGTTGGATGGGAATAAGAAGCATATGTCGAGCATACGATTAGTTGTTGATTAGAAAGTGACAGTATATAAAAATTAAATGAATTTGCAGGGTGTCTCGAAATTCATTGTCAAGCTGGAGGAGGCGAATGAAAAAAATTTAGTCCCGTAGCTTTACAAGTAACGCAATCAAAAGAAAGTCTGAAAAAATACAATTTTGCTCTGCGTAACTGGAAATCTTTAATATTTGAGCCGCTTATTTTGAAAGTGGCGTAAGTCCACCAGCATGTGAGCGAGCGTAGCGAGCAGAAGGCGAAGCCCTCTAGTTTATTTAAAAGTTTTAAGAATAATCAAAAGCAAAAGAAATGAAAATTCAAAAGTGTTGTTGTTGTTGTAGCGGCGCAAGAGAGGGGGGGGGGGAAACTTGTATCATCATTCATAAATCGTAGGCATCCTCTCCTCAAGGTCAAGACCTAAGAAGATCGCAACTTCGATGGGGTTCTCCCATAGTGCGATAGGTGTTAGATGCGTAGGTGCGGCAGTGCAGTCAAATATATGATCCACGTTGTGTGGGCTGGCTCCACATGATGGACAAATATTTCCAATGCTGTTGTCAATGCGTGACCAAAACGAATTTAGTCTGGAGCAAAATCCAGAACGAAGCTGAGCCAAGGTGGTACGTGTGGCTCTCGGTAGTTGTTGTTCGTCGGCTGAGATGTCGGGTGGTCGAGCGCGAAGGACGCGGTTTACGGATAGCCTATTTGTGGCTTTGGTTACCTCGCTGGTGTGAAGTTGATTATGTTGGAGTTATCGAGAGGAACTCGTTTAAACCTTTGGACTTCCCTTTCCATGTCCCTTAACGAACGTCTTACATGACGTAGTGGTGGGGTTTTGTCCATGAGGTCATGATTTGGGTGTAGGCTTCGATAACAACCAACAAGATATTGCTTAGCCAGGAGATCATTGTGTGCCTTGAGGTCTAGCAGCTTAGTTTCTTGGTGCAGGTGGTCTTGAGATGACATGCGAACGCATCCAGTAATGGTACGCATGACTGCATTTTGGCATGTTTGAATCCGTTTCCAGTTGGTTTTGCATAGGTTATTTGTCCATATCGGTGCTGCATAATTTACCACAGAACGACTGACGGCTTTGTAGGTGGTGAGTAAAGTGCCCTGTGGCATGGGTTACGAATGATGCCACCGCTTTTCCCGGCGTGTCTCGTAGAAGGCGACAAAAGAGGGACAAGAGAGATGAGAACTCTTACAGTGACAAAAAATCCCTCATCCAAGGTGGATCAGCATGCGCCGATGGATGCATGGTCAAGAGGGTGCTTGGCCCTAGTATGCGAAGGTAGCAGGCAACCATTACATCTGAAGCCTGAGGCACATTTTAACATCAACGAGATCTCCCATAGATTAGTGTGTGTGTGTATGGGTAGCCGTGTCTGGAGATAGCCGGCGGATGTAAAAGGAAAGTCCATAAATTTACTTCTTTCCACACACTAGTGCCAAAACACAACCTTTCTCCAAAAGGTGTAAAAGAATGGAAGGCCTTATGGAAACTCACGCAAATATAAGCACTACCCCGCCGGGCACTACTTCTGCTATGCGGTTGAGTGATCCCGGGGCGAACTTAGTTCGCGCCAGAGCTCGACGGTTTCCGGGGGCAAGCACTATAAGGCAGTCCAACTACACTGTGGAGAAGCTGAGGGTTGCAAGCTGGAATGTAGGTTCCATGACGTCGAAGAGCGAGGAAATTGAGGATATCATGAAGCGGAGGGGGATAGACATTATGTGCGTGCAGGAGACGAAGTGGCGAAATACCCATATCGACAGAGCCCGGTTTCTTACGAATTCCAAGAAGTACAAACTGTACTACTATGGAATCACAAATCAAAGAAACGGAGTTGGCATTATTCTGGAGTCGTCTTTGCTTGGCAGCATAATAAGTGTCGCGAAGAGAAATGATCGCTTGATCAGCATCAAATTGGTTATCTGCGGAAGAGTGTGGAACGTAATAAGTGCCTACGCTCCCCAAGTGGGACTGCCATCAGAAGAAAAAGAGGAACGACGTTGACACCCTGATTCAGACCATTCCAGATACCGAACTGGTGTTCTTGGGAGGAGATCTAAATGGCCATGTGGGTGAATCAAATTATGATTACGAGGATTGCCATGGTGGAAAGGGTAGCCCTTCAACGGTCAGAAATTACGAAGGTGAAGCTATTCTGACTATGTGCAGATCGCACGGTTTGGTCATCCTAAATACATGGTTTGTGAAAAACGAGAGACTCCTGATCACATACAGTAGTGGACACGGAGATAGGAAACACGAAACGCAGATCGATTACCACCTCTGCTTCGATTTTATGAGAAGGTGGGTAAAAGACTGCAAGGTGATCTTGGGTGAATCTGTGGTTAGCCAACATCGTTTGCTCCTGTCAGAATTTATTTTGAAAGTTGGAGGAGCAAGAAATAGAAGAACTCCCAAGCCTGTCGAAAAAATCAATTGGCACAATCTCACAAACGACAACTTTGAACCTTTAGTAACTCCATTCATTGATAAAATGACGGAGTGGTTTCAAAACAACACAAACTGCCCCGAGCACAGTCCAACACAAATGTGGAATAGTTTCGTTGACATGTCAGTAGGTGAGGCGGAAAGGCCAACTCCACACGAAGAAAGAAACATGGTGGTGGAACACCGAAACTACGAAAGCAGTGCAAGCCAAATCGAACGCATTTAAGGCATGGACGAAATGTGAGTCAAGCAGTGAAAGCGAACGGGTTCAACTTCGCGAAAATTATATGCAATGCCGGAAGAACGTAAAGCGCTTGGTAGATCAAGCAAAGGCGAAGGCAGCTGAGAAATTCTACCAAGAATTAGAAACTCAGACTGCGACCGAAGGACCGTCTTTGCGCGAGAGACCTAAGCACGACGCCAGGATATTTAGGGTCGCAGCCCAAAGGAGAAGGAACGCTCGGGAAATACAGGCGCCAAAGTACGTGGAGGACTCGCAAGGAATGTTGTTGATTGACGATACGGCAATTTGTAGCAGGATGCGAGAGTATTTTGAGAACTTCTAAATGAAGAGTTTCCTCGAGCAGCTTTTCAAGATGTTGAGCCGAATACCACAAATATTGAAGATTTCTCAGAGGAAGAGGTGATGGAGGCAATGCATCAGATGAAACGCGGAAAGGCAGTCGGACCGGACAAAATCCCCGCGGAATTTTGGTTGAAAATGGAAAATGTCGCGCTTAGTTGGCTCACAGTTCTCTTCAACAAAATCAAAGGTGGGCAACCGATGCCTGATGCTTTCAGGGAAAGTTTTCTTCTTCCTTTCTATAAGAACAAGGGAGACTCACGCAAACTCAACAACTATAGGGCTACAAAGTTAACACCTCATACACTGAAGATCTACGAGCGAGTTGTCTGCAACCGATTGAGAAAGATTGTGCGGTTGAATGACAATCAATGCGGCTTTGTTGAAGGTCGATCTACAGTCGATGCGATTCAGTGCATTCGTATTGCGATGGAAAAGTATAGAGCACGAAAGGACTTGCACTTTGTGTTCATCGATTTGGAAAAGGCATTCGATAGAGTACCTCGTGATCTGATATGGTTGGCCTTGAGAGCACTTAATGTCCCTGAGGCATACGTCAGGATGATACGAGACATGTATGATGGAGCTACGACTAAGGTTAGATGCACAGCCGGTGAATCAGAAGAATTTCCGGTGAATGTCGGATTACACCAGGGCAGTGTATTGAGTCCGTTGCTCTTCAACATCATCATGTGCTACTTATTAACACGTATATCCGACGGCCTAGAAATGTCTCTTCTTTTTGCCGATGATATAGTCCTCAGTAGCCCTTCTTATGCTGCCCATTCTCAGATCCAGCTGCACCGATACCAGATATGTACGTCAAAGGAGAACAGCTTAAGTCTTGTACCAAGTTCAAGTTCCTTGGCTCGATGGTGAACAACGGAGCTAGATGCGATGATGACATCAAACATCGCACAAAGGTTGGATGGATGACGTGGCGAGAAAACTCTGGAGTTTTCTGCGATAAGAAAATGCCACTGAAGCTAAAGGGCAAGTTGTACAAAACGGTTGTACGTCCCGCACTCATGTATGGATCAGAATGCTGGACCATGTATGAAGGTTACGCGAAACAAATGACAGCGACTGAAATGAAAATGTTACGCATGTCGGTTGGTGTAACGAAAAGGGACCACATCAAGAGTAGCTACATCCGAGGCAGCTTGTCCATAGACCAACCAATCACCGAAAAGCTCGAAGACCGACAAATGGATTGGTACTGCCATGTTCAAAAGCGTCCGCCTGAGAACCCCGCAAAGAAAGCGATATCAATGGAAGTTCCCCTTGATGGACCCAAGGACAGAGGCAGACCGAAGAACACCTGGATGTGTCAAATGAAAAAGCAACAACAACGCATTGGTCTCGGCGATGACACGATCCAAGATAGAGCTGCCTGTAGAAATATGCTGAGAAATTATCGCCAAAACGGGCGATGTGCCTACACTGCGGGTGGAGTAACGCGAAGCCATGGAGCGGTATAAAGAACGAGGCAAGGAAGGAGAAGATGGGATACCTTGGCGTTTTCGACATATTTCAAAAACAGTAGGGAAATCCGGGAGAGTTGAATCACATTTTGTTTCATTGCTAATAAAAATATATTTATTGGATACAAGCTCAACCGGCGAACTTCGTATCGCCCCTCCTTTTACATGTTATCAATTGGCGGGTGAGGCAAAACTACTGAAATCCGCAAATTTATCCAGAAGGTATAGATAGACAAAAGCATGAGAAAATGAGCCTTGAGGTTGGAAGTCACTCAGCCGGGGAAGGATTTGAATTTAGTGAAATCAGTTAATACGTTCAAGAGATAGGGTCAAAGCCTGTTTAAGTTTTCGGTGTAAGTCATTCAGAGGATGGGGGGGGGCTGGAGAAGTTTACTCAAATACGCTAATCGTTTTAAAGGCTGACTTCATAGTTTGTTGGCTGACCAATTTTCCAGATGCGTCAAGAGTTATTCTCTTATTACGATTGAAAATCATTCATCATTCGTTGAAGGGATATAGGAAATTGAGAACTTTGTGAAATGCACTACGGAGTTCAGGAGGGGTATTATAGACAAAAATTGGAGAAGCTTCCTACGTATTTCATAATTTTTATAATTTTTCAGATGTGTTACCTATTAGGGGTAGAACTCATTCACATGGGTGGTTGTGGAATTTACAGAAATCCGCTAATCCGACTTTTTTTTTCTTTTGATCAATTTTAGATATTTCAATAGCTATTGGGTTCTCATGCTGGAGAGATCTACCGCTGAGATCCACTCATCCACTCAAGGGATATAGACGAATTGGAAAAAGTGAGGTACCCTAATAATTTCCTATAGATGCGTCAAAAGATATATTTCTCTTATTGGTAGTGTAAGCCATCAAGAGATGTTTCTGATATTCGTTCCAGAAATATAAGCAACTACACCGAGGATTCAGTTTAATTTAGTGAAATACGGTGATTACCCCGGTCATCAATTCAGAGGGAAGGGATGTCATTACTGAAATCGGAAAATCTATTGAAGAGGTATAGACAAAAGTTAACTACGTAAAAATAATTTTTGTATGTATTTAAATTTTTCGGAAGTCTCTCTCATGACTGAAATCCAAGGATGAGAGAGAGAGATATTTCTCAAAATTTTGCTTATTTGGGTTATCCGTTCAGTAGTGTTCGCAAATTTCAGTAGAAAGTGAGGATTAGGTAGGTATAAGCTAATTCGATCAACAGATATGAACAAAAGAAAATGAAAATAAACATTTTCTCCAGGTTGCAGATGTTTCAGTCGGTATTGAACGTGGAAGTCCTTCAGTTGCTGATGCTGGGCGGAAGACGTCCAGGCAAGAGAAGGAATTCAGTAAAATCCACTAATCAAAAGTATGGCAAAATATTGTCTCGATAAATTTTCCAAATGTTTCAATAGTTATTTGAAAGAACTGATACCAGATACCAATCTGAGAAATCCCGTTTACTAAAATTCGCTAATTCGTTTATGATATGTATGGGCAAAAGTATGTGACGTATGTGAATTTTGTGCATGTTTCAAAAGTATTATCCGAAGTAAAGACCCAATCCGGCAAGGCTTAGGCCGCCCACACACGGAACGTCCGAAGTAAATTTGTGTATTCTTCGTTCAAACAAAATCAAAGTAAATGTATGATTTAACAGGACGAAGAATCCAAAAAATAGATTTGCAGACAAGTATGTTCAGAAGAGAAAGACAAAAGTATGTGAAAAAGAACTGTTTTCACAACTTTGCTAATTGTATTTTTTCGCATGTGAAACATGGAATTATTCTACTATGGGTAGCCATATAAACCCTTTTCCGTGTAAAGACCAATGATGTTGGTTAACATTACTGGAACTCGTTAATTAGTTTAAGAAATGCTGGAAGAAATTCGTGAAAAATAACTTTCTGCATAATTTGGCTCATTGTGAATTTTTTTCCGAAGCTTTTAATATTTATTCTGCTTTTCGGGGTGGACACCAATTCGGGAAAATTTTCGGAAATCCGCAAACACGTTCAAGAAACGCAGACAGGACTCATTGTGAATGTTGTTCAGTGTGGATTGCTAGGCAGGGTGATTCAAATAAAAATCATAAATCATGTTAGGAGGAGTGAGGGGGCGTCAATGGTCGGAGCACTCCAATTTTTGGTAGAAATAAAATAAATTTTGTTATCAATATATGCACAAGACCTTATAACGGTAGGTCTATTCTATCAAGAGTTACAGTGCGAAATGTAAAACTCATAAAATGTAAATTCACTATAAGACTTTTGGGTCTAGGGTATAATTTTCTGAGAAAATGTCTAGAGTGTTACATATCATTACAAAGGTAATTTTATGTAGTTTGTTTTGGCCTCAGCACATTTTAAGGTCAGACTCATAGTTTTCCAGATATTTGCAAGAAACTGAGTTTTCACCCCTTTGCCACCCCCTCCCCCCTTAACCCATGGCGCAGGTTAAAAAAGTCATCGAGAATGCTAAAAACTCCAAGGCCCTCGGACCAGATGGCATTTCGATGACCATGTTGAAACATCTCGACCTTCCAGCCATTGAGTATCTCACGGCCGCCTTTAACTTGTCGATGTCCGCGCTTGCCATCCCTGAAATCGACAGGTCGAATTGTTCCCTGTCTCAAGCCAGGGAAGAGCGCAAATTTCGGGGAATCCTACCGCCCCATTACGATACTTTCTCCTGTCGCAAAGACGCTGGAGGCCCTTATTCACCCCACTCTTGTTGCACATGCGAAGCTAGAACCTCACCAGCATGGCTTCAGGAAGATGCATAGTACCACCACTGCCCTCGATGCGATCACTACACGCATTCGTGATGGGCTAAATCAACGCAGTCGTTGTCACAGAACTATTCTGGTGGCAATATACCTATCAAGTGCATTCGATAAGGTCAATCATTCAATGCTCCTAGCAAACCTGTTGAATATGCATCTTCCTGCACAAGAGATCCGTTGGATTGCCAATTATCTAGCTGGTCGGCACTCCTTCACCGAGTTTCGAGGCAAACGTTCTAAGCTTAGGAAAATCAAATTAGGTGTTCCACAGGGAGGGGTACTCTCCCCCACTATGTTCAACATCTACATGTCCGGCCTTCCCACACCACCTGAAGGAATCGAGGTGATTTCCTATGCTGACGATTGCACCGTACTCGCCACAGGGAATGATAAGGATGAAATGCGCCTCCGAATTAATCGCTATCTAGGACGATTACAGGCATTTTTCCAAAGCCGAAACCCCACCATCTCTGCGTCCAAATCCTCTGCGACTTTTCTAACCACTTGGTGGGAGGACATCAGATGGGAGATGGATATACGTATTGGCAACAATTCTGTTCCTACTGTTAAAAACCCCAAAATTCTCGGGCTTCACCTAGAGAACATGATGACGTCTGCGAATCATGCAGCTTCAGTATGTGAAAAAAATGCGCAGTAGGAACAACATCCTAAAAGCTCTAGCTGGTAGCACCTGGTGCAAAGATAAAGAAACCCCATGCATTTTATGCATGGCCAAGAGCCGCACACCCCCCTCGACACATACAGGAAACAAAAGTTGCATCACATCATCAACATCTTTTTTACACTATCGGAGCAACCCATGCCGGCCCAGTTGCTCCAAATTCTACTTATACGCGCCGGCATCGAAATAAATCCTGGTCCATGGATGTGCTGCGTCTGTGGTAAGAGGATTTATTCTAACGTACAATCCTCAGTGCAGTACTCATGCTGTATGGAATGGTGCCATTTCAAAAATTGTTCTGGGCTCAACAAGACGGATTTACGATCAACAACAACGATCAGCACCTTCATAGCACCAAATTGCAAAATCTGTGGCCAACAGTCTTCATCGACCTCACAACAACCCACTAATCAGGGCCAACAATCATCACCTGTCACCCCCACAGTCTCTGCACACCACACAGCACCACGACACACTCTTACACCAGCACCACCACTGCAAGTTGCAAACTACTCCACCACAAAGATAGTTCAACTAAATTGTAATGGTCTACAACATAAAATTGTTGAGATCACTGACTTTATGGACAGACATCACATACTAGTTGCTGCAATCCAGGAAACCAAACTAAATGCCGATTCATCGCTAAATTCTTACGGAGGCTTCAACATCATCCGACGCGATCGACCCACTGGCTCAGGAGGAGGTTTGGCTTTCCTGATACATAACTCGCTGCCATATTCATTAATCGATATCGCTGCCGCCGATACCACAACAGAATTACAAGCGATATCAATCAGGTCGGGAAATGTTGATATAGATATTCTCAATATCTATATACCACCAGCATCAAGTTGTCCCACTGGTTTCCAGGCCAACATTTCCCCCCTACTCACCGGGCGATATCGCCTATTACTGGGTGATTTCAATGCTCACCATGATTTATGGCACTCAAACCTCAACAACGACACCAGAGGCAACCACATCGCAAACCAACTAGATGATTCCGATTTCTGTCCATTGAATGACGACTCACCAACCCGCATTGCAGGATCATGCAGAAGCTCGCCTGACATATCCATCGCCAGCCCTGGGCTCATAAACAGCATTACTTGGGAACCGTTCATAACTTTCTCGTCAGACCATTTGCCTATCGTCCTCACGATTGATAAACCGTCTCAGTTTACGTACACTGAGAAGAAGACATACTCGAATTTCAGCAAAGCCGACTGGATTGGCTTCCAAACCAACACAAATGAAGCGTTTTCTGCCCTTCCAACCCCTACTGACGTACGTACTGCTGAAAAAAACCTGAGACGGATTATCCAGAATGCAGCCAAAAGATACATTCCAGCGGGCCGCATCCCAATCATGAGACCGCATTTCCCATCATCTGCCGCAGAATTGGCAAAAACGAGAGATGAACTCCGAACAGCAGACCCAAATGATCCTCGCATCGGCGATCTCAACAACATTATAACCCAGCAAGTCAACGACCACAGGAAACAGTTATGGAATTCGCATTTAAAAACATGCCACGTAAAATCCGGCGTAAGCAACCTTTGGAGAACGGTACGTGCACTATCAAACCCCACAAAACCCAAAGGTAAGGTAGCTATAAAATTCGGTGATAACACATACAACAACGACGACAAATGCGCTCACAAATTTAAACCAAACTCAAAATTTTAACCAACAATTCGTCGAACATCCCGAAAAAGATAAGCTCAAGCGCAAAATTACCAGAGCTATCCGAAACAGCACCACTGACCAACACCTCCAGGTTACCTCAAACGAAGTCAAGCTTGCAATCAAAAATGCGAAAAACTCCAAAGCGTACGGACTAGACGGTATTGCCATGATTATGCTCAAACACATCGACTCTCCGGCCATTGAGTATATCACTGCTTCGATGAACCTGTCGCTGAAAACCTTCATCATACCCGAGCTATGGAAAAAAGGCCGTATCACCCCCATACCGAAGCCAGGCAAAGATCATACTCTAGCAGAATCATACCGTCCAATAACGCTACTGTCCCCCGTGGCCAAAATACTTGAGGCACTAGTGTTGCCTAAACTCCTGGAGCACGTCCAGCTTGCCAATCATCAACACGGTTTCCGGAAAATGCATAGCACTACAACCGCTATAGACAGGATCACCTCCAACATTTTCAATGGACTCAATCAGCCGAAACCCTGCAAGCGCACTATCCTCGTAGCTCTCGATTTGTCAAAAGCATTTGACACTGTTAACCACACAGTACTTTTGACAGACCTACGCAACACTACTCCTCCGTATATCCACAAATGGATCGCGAATTATCTTGCCGGTCGTCAATCCTGCACCGAGTTTAGGAATGGAAAGTCCAAACTCAGGAAAATTAAACAAGGCGTTCCAAAGGGTGGAGTCTTATCTCCCACCCTCTTCAACCTTTACATGTCAGGACTGCCCACACCACCCACGGGACTCGAAATCATCTCTTATGCTGACGACTGTACCATCATGGCGACTGGCAACGACATTCCCGAAATGTGCGACCACATCAATGAATACCTGCTGACACTCAACGACTTCTTTGTGAGTAAAGGCTTGAAGCTCTCAGCACCAAAGTCCTCCACCACCTTATTCACCAGCTTCAACCAGGAGTACAATATGCAACTCCCGATATCTATCGACACAAACGTCATCCCTACTATTCGGACTCCCAAGATCCTAGGTGTCACGATAGACAACTCCGGCAAATTTAACACACACGCTGATAACATCTGCTCTAAACTCAGGAGCAGAAACAAAATTCTTAAAGCTCTTGCCGGTAGTACTTGGGGCACCGATAAAGAAACACTTCTGACTACCTATAAAGCCATCGGTCGCCCCCTAGTCAATTATGCAGCACCGACGTGGTCAAATGGTCTCTGCAACACAAATTGGGGCCACATACAAATCTGCCAGAACACGGCACTTCGCACCATCACCGGCTGTGTTAAGATGTCCTCAGTGGATCATCTGCACCAGGAGACTAAGATTATGACTTTGAGAAACCACAACGAACTTCTTACCAAACAGTATCTAGTCGGATGCTATCGTACAAATCACCCGAACAATGAACTCATGGACAAAACACCACCGCCACGACGAATAAGACGCTCTATCAGGGACAAAGAGCGCGAAGTCCAGCGATACAAAAAGGTTCCCTTCGATAACTCCGACTACAAGGCGGCGATTGCAGACATACACACACAAGACGTTCGTAAAGCTACTCAAAGCCTCACAAATAATCGTGTACTTGGCACCAAACCTCCAGCCATATCTCCTGACGAAGAACAATTACCGAGAGCTACCCGTACCACCTTAGCTCAGCTCCGATCCGGTTGGTGCCCGCGACTAAATTCTTATTTATCGCGTATAAATAATGAAGTTGCAAACACCTGCCCAGCCTGCGGAACCAGTCCACACGATGTAGATAGACCACATTTTCGATTGTCCAGCTGCTCCCACGCAACTTACACCACTTGCGTTATGGTTACAACCAATCGAAGCAGCTTTTTTTCTAAACCTCGACCTCGAGGATGGAATGCCCACCATCTTCGAATAAATATGATGCAACAAATTAAACGTTTCCTGTCTGTGCCGCTAATACAACAACAACAGGTTGCCTTCTGATGTCTGCCCAGGATCACTTACATCAGGAGACAAAATTGATGCCAATACGTGATCACAATCTCCTACTCTCTAAACAGTATCTTGTTGGTTGCTACCGTGAGGACCATCCCAATAATCATCTCATGGACCGAATTCCTCCACCACGACATGTCAGGCGTGGTTTACGAGACCTTGAGAGAGAGGTTCAGGGATACAAACGGGACCCTTACGATGAAGTTACATACCGAGCCGCCATTGCAGCGATCCACACTGAAGAAGTGAATAGGTCTATCGCGAGTTTAGGTGCGAATAGAGTCCTCTCAGAGCGCCCACCACCAATTTCGCCTGAGGAGATTAGGCTCCCGAGAGCCACTAGAGTAACACTAGCTCAACTTCGGTCGGGGTTTTGTTCACGCCTTAATTCGTACCTTTCTTGCATAAGCCCGGACATCCAAAACATCTGTCCAATCTGCAATGGTACTCCTTATGATGTGGGTCACTTGTTTCAATGCCCCGCTGCGCCCACTGATCTTACCCCTATATCACTGTGGGAAAACCCTATCGCAGCAGCTATGTTTTTGTCCTTAGACCCCACGGACACAAACATTGACGAACCATAAATCGTACCCATATAGATGCACAGAGGTTGCACACCTTTCTGCACCGCTACAAGAAGAAGAAGACGCCAGCCGGGGCAGCCACTTGAATGAAGTTGTGTTGCATCATTAATGGGAGCTTACTTACTTTCTAATAAAGCCAAGACATGGAAAAAAATTTAATTGTGTTCTGTTTATTGCATTTTTCAAAACGAACTTGCAATTGGCCCACCCTGTAGTTAGTACATATTAAGATACATTTAAAAATGGCATAAACTCATTTCCGCCAAAAATGGACTTGTACCACTTTCAAATAAAACGGCTCATTTATTACCAGTGATAATTTTGAAATGTTAACTTGTTTGGAAATCAGCTGAAATTAATTATGTGAAGGGGTGTGCTAATCTGATGACGAGCAGTGTATTTTTCATCTTGGACTGGACTATTCTGGATCTTCTAATACCGGCCGGCATCACCACCGCCAGAGATTCTCAAACTTTACGAGATCCTATCAACTACCCGCTAAGATAACCAATAAACCAAAAAAGCGTCTCTTTTCTATGGCTCGAGAAAAGGACATGTAAATTCAGCACAAGTTGCCCTTTATTATGACGCTATCCTGCCCTGTTGCCGAGCCGAAGAACAAGAGTAAATCTAGTGTCTAGTGTGTATAAACATTACTTACCTTGTCCATCGAAGCACCCAAGCTGGACAGGTGGCTGTTCCACCTGACGCAATACTGTTGCGATGTTGGTGGTATGTTTTCATTCATTTTGAAATCACGCAAAACTGTTTCGCCGGACTCACAAAATAAAAGGACGCGCGGCCACTCTGCACAATGCTCCAATTTTATTGCACACTTTAGATACACACAAATTTCTCAAAAAGCATACGCGCGCGTTTGACAACAAACCAAATCTTCAATCAGCCGCGATAAATATGGTTGTAAACACTCAAACAGAATACAGAATACAAAAGAATCTTCCACACTCGCCCAACACACATGCACCCTCGCTCGCACGCGACTTCAGAATAGAATAGAGATGATGCAAAAAACCGCGAAGCGAAACACTGACCCGACACGTCCTGCCACTATATTCCGTTTACTAACAGTATTAGCGCGGCGCGACTTCTGTTTTACCGCGAATTACTTACGATTTCGTCAAGAATATGCTAGAAATATTGTCGCCGCAAAGAAAAGACGAGCGCACAGCACCACACACAACTTGTCGGATTGGCGAGAAGGGGAAGACGACGCCAAGCATTCGCCAACACCAACAACAAACTTTGCGTCCTTTTCCCCCGTTCACTTGACGAAAATCTTGTAGGGCCACTTCTTGGACGACGACGATGGCACCGTGCGTCGTTCGTCGTCTTCGCGTCTTCACGTGTTGTTTGCGGATGGGGGTGGGGGTGGGTGGAATGCAAAAATACAATGTTGTCACCGGTCGACGACGGAGCGGCACACCACAGCAGGGCACACAATTCTTCGATTCTTCTTCACATCATATTCTTGTGCAATTTTCGCACATGCGCGCGTTGAAAATCACGGCGAGCACCCTTAGCGCTTTCGACGGAGTCGAACCGTGTCGCTTGGGAATTTCGAATCTTTTTCTCTACGTTGTTGTGTATTCTTCAGATCAAAGAAAATCGGTTGTGCACCTGTGGATGATGAACGGGACTGAATTCGATGGCAAATTATGATTTTCATTTTGAACTATAGAACTTACCCCACAAATATGGATCTAGCTCGAAATTAATTGGAAAATAATTGTTCAAACGGGCTATCGTCCTGAATAATAACGTAGGACCTCGCACTCACGCAGTGACCACTTTGCACGTCAATTTGAAAATGTGAGAAGACCATGAATGATGATGGCAAAGTGGTAAAATTTTGGACCTGCAAAGGGGGCGATATGGCACATAGAATGCAACCCCCGCAAAGACTCCTATAATGCGCATATGCACACGCGATACACACACGCGACACGAAGAAGGAGGTCTACGATGGTGTCTGTACGGTTTGTGGTGTTTTCGGGGGGCATATTCATAGAGTCGGACACACGGACACTGTCTCATGGTGGCTTGTGTCTATTTTTGTAATTTTGAGGGTCGCGATGTGACGGTTATTATGACGACCGGTGCTGCGCAGAACGTATTTTGTCTAAGCTCAGGCGAGAAGTTTCAAGGAAATAGAAGGGAAGATGTGTAGTTGCGCAATACAAGTTTTTGTGGGTCCAAAATATGAAAATGTGTAAAGCCAAAACGAAGAGAAGGAGCAATAAACTTTTTTTTTTCTTAGCAATGTAAAATGAATACCACTGAGCTTGAGGGCAATAATCTTTTTTATTTCTTTTAACCCTTAGATGGCCGACAGGTACCTGAAGACATTTTTGTGATTTCAAATGAAAATTTGCGAAAATGGGTTTTGAAAAAGTCGATGTAGAGCGCATTGAGAGCTACGTTTTGCTGAAAGAACCAGAGTCCTAGCTATCACCGTTCAAAAGATACAGCCTCCCAAAGGCGACCCAATAAATGCCAACTTTGACCCATCTGCGCTCAATATTTAGCGAGATATTTGCATTTTTGTGATTTCAAATGAAAATTTCCGAAAATGGGTTTTGAAAAAGTCGATGTAGAGTCGATGTAGAGCTACGTTTTGCTGAAAGAACCAGAGTCCTAGCTATCACCATTCAAAAGATACAGCCTCCCAAAGGCGACCCAATAAATGCCAACTTTGACCCATCTACGCTCAATATTTAGCGAGATATTTGCATTTTTGTGATTTCAAATGAAAATTTCCGAAAATGGGTTTTGAAAAAGTCGATGTAGAGTCGATGTAGAGCTACGTTTTGCTGAAAGAACCAGAGTCCTAGCTATCACCGTTCAAAAGATACAGCCTCCCAAAGGCGACCCAATAAATGCCAACTGTGACCCATCTACGCTCAATATTTAGCGAGATATTTGCATTTTTGTGATTTCAAATGAAAATTTCCGAAAATGGGTTTTGGAAAAGTCGATGTAGAGCGCACTGAGAGCTACGTTTTGCTGAAAGAACCAGAGTCCTAGCTATCACCGTTCAAAAGATACAGCCTCCCAAGGGCGACCCAATAAATGCCAACTTTGACCCATCTGCGCTCAATATTTAGCGAGATATTTGCATTTTTGTGATTTCAAATAAAAATTTCCGAAAATGGGTTTTGAAAAAGTCGATGTAGAGCGCTTTTGACCCACCTACGCTCAATATTTAGCGAGATATTTGCATTTCTGTGATCTCAAATGAAAATTTCCGAAAATGGGTTTTGAAAAAGTCGATGTAGAGCGCATTGAGAGCTACGTTTTGCTGAAAGAACCAGAGTCCTAGCTATCGCCGTTCAAAAGATACAGCCCCCCAAAGGCGACCCTATTAATGCCAACTTTGACCCATCTACGGTCAATATTTAGCGAGATATTTGCATTTTTGTGATCTCAAATGAAAATTTCCGAAAATGGGTTTTGAAAAAGTCGATGTAGAGCGCATTGAGAGCTACGTTTCGCTAAAAGAACCAGAGTCCTAGCTATCACCGTTCAAAAGATACAGCCTCCCAAAGGCGACCCAATAAATGCCAACGTTGACCCATCTACGCTCAATATTTAGCGAGATATATGCATTTTTGTGATTTCAAATGAAAATTTCCGAAAATGGGTTTTGAAAAAGTCGATGTAGAGCGCACTGAGAGCTACGTTTTGCTGAAAGAACCAGAGTCCTAGCTATCACCATTCAAAAGATACAGCCTCCCAAAGGCGACCCAATAAATGCCAACTTTGACCCATCTGCGCTCAATATTTAGCGAGATATTTGCATTTTTGTGATTTCAAATGAAAATTTCCGAAAATGGGTTTTGAAAAAGTCGATGTAGAGCGCACTGAGAGCTACGTTTTGCTGAAAGAACCAGAGTCCTAGCTATCACCGTTCAAAAGATACAGCCTCCCAAAGGCGACCCAATAAATGCCAACGTTGACCCATCTACGCTCAATATTTAGCGAGATATATGCATTTTTGTGATTTCAAATGAAAATTTCCGAAAATGGGTTTTGAAAAAGTCGATGTAGAGCGCATTGAGAGCTACGTTTTGCTGAAAGAACCAGAGTCCTAGCTATCACCATTCAAAAGATACAGCCTCCCAAAGGCGACCCAATAGATGCCAACTTTGACCCATCTGCGCTCAATATTTAGCGAGATATTTGCATTTTTGTGATTTCAAATGAAAATTTCCGAAAATGGGTTTTGAAAAAGTCGATGTAGAGCGCACTGAGAGCTACGTTTTGCTGAAAGAACCAGAGTCCTAGCTATCACCGTTCAAAAGATACAGCCTCCCAAAGGCGACCCAATAAATGCCAACTTTGACCCATCTGCGCTCAATATTTAGCGAGATATTTGCATTTTTGTGATTTCAAATGAAAATTTCCGAAAATGGGTTTTGAAAAAGTCGATGTAGAGCGCACTGAGAGCTACGTTTTGCTGAAAGAACCAGAGTCCTAGCTATCACCGTTCAAAAGATACAGCCTCCCAAAGGCGACCCAATAAATGCCAACGTTGACCCATCTACGCTCAATATTTAGCGAGATATATGCATTTTTGTGATTTCAAATGAAAATTTCCGAAAATGGGTTTTGAAAAAGTCGATGTAGAGCGCATTGAGAGCTACGTTTTGCTGAAAGAACCAGAGTCCTAGCTATCACCATTCAAAAGATACAGCCTCCCAAAGGCGACCCAATAAATGCCAACTTTGACCCATCTGCGCTCAATATTTAGCGAGATATTTGCATTTTTGTGATTTCAAATGAAAATTTCCGAAAATGGGTTTTGAAAAAGTCGATGTAGAGCGCACTGAGAGCTACGTTTTGCTGAAAGAACCAGAGTCCTAGCTATCACCGTTCAAAAGATACAGCCTCCCAAAGGCGACCCAATAAATGCCAACGTTGACCCATCTACGCTCAATATTTAGCGAGATATATGCATTTTTGTGATTTCAAATGAAAATTTCCGAAAATGGGTTGTGACGCATCTGCGCTCAATATTTAGCGAGATATTTGCATTTGTGTGATTTCAAATGAAAATTTCCGAAAATGGGTTTTGAAAAAGTCGATGTAGAGCGCATTGAGAGCTACGTTTCGCTAAAAGAACCAGAGTCCTAGCTATCACCGTTCAAAAGATACAGCCTCCCAAAAGCGACCCAATAAATGCCAACTTTGACCCATCTACGCTCAATATTTAGCGAGATATTTGCATTTTTATACACTATACCCATAAGATGGTTTAGGGTATATTGTTTTTGTTACGCCGATATTATGTAACACCTCAAAGGAGCCACCGGAGGTATGAAAGAGGACAGGAAAAATATTAAGCATATTTATTGCTGTCGATATGTGCTTTAATTTTGATCAAAGAGATTTACCGTTAATAAATTCAATGAAATGTTAGTTAATGAAATGTAAAAATACATATGCCGACCAGTGTACATAGATACCAAGTTTCATAGAAATCAGATCACGACAAATCAATTAAACACAATGCACCGACTTGATTTTCTTTATCGGCCGTTTACTCGCTTGATTGTTTTTACCAGATAGCCCCCTTTTGACTTTCCCGGTTACTATATGTATAACTAAAAGGTTCAATTAAAACAATTTTTCAATTAAATTTTTTTTTGTTTAATTTTTTATCAAAAGTCTTCATGATTATAGTACGCACTATGTAAATATTCATACATATTTATATTGCATAATGCATTTTGTATAAAATTATCAACTATAAAAAATTATATTGATACTCGTAAGATTGTAAAAAATGGATATACACCATGTACTTTTATTTATATATATATATAAAAGAAACAGAAAACAAAAACAGTACGCGGAAAGTTTTTTCCAAATATTTAAATAAAACTAGATAAGATTTGAGTTAAGTACATGAGCTTTCCAATAGAAAAACAAAAAAGAAAAACGAAAATCACACAATCTCACACACAATTAAGAGTGTGTGTGTGCATACTATAAAATCGCGCAATTATCAATCATATTGAAGAAAAGAACTAAATGTCAGACAAATGACCAAAAGTATTTTATCTTTTTTTTTTCGCCTTAAATAGGTGTCATATCTTTTTCCTCTTTATTTGAATTTTTAATTTTTTTTTGCAGTTTGCGTTTATACGTAATTTACAGACATTATTATATGGAATGTGCTTATTCGGTCTTCAATGAATAATTTTGTATTCGAAAACTGTTTTGTTTTATTTTATATTTAATATATCATTTTTCTACACTTTTAGATTAGAAGAGATTTCTATAACGATTCGGCATTTTGTAGTATTTGAAATACACAACATATTTCTCTCGTTCCGTTTTTTTTTTCACATTTTCGCACATTTTTTTATACGATTATGACAAATAAACAATATTACAAATAATAGCATATATATATGTATAAAAAAGGTTAAACGTATATATAATAAAAATAATATATATATAAAGGATGTGGGGTGTATGCGTGTGCTTTAGGATTTATTTTTTTTAATTTTATTCGACCGTAACCGATTTGGCCAAGTTTCGTGGACAATCGACATTGCAGCCACGCAATACGGCAATATGATAGGAGAGCAACTGCATCGGAATTACGGTGAGAATGCCCTGTGGAAATGAAAAAGAAAATGAGAGTTAAAAAAAAAATTTGAAAAATGGCCAATAGAAAGTTGTGTGGTTGCCGTAGGTAGGACCGCTGTGCATGTTTCTGGATGTACTCTAAGGTACCGCGTCATCGTTTTTGCCTATTGTTTCAACAGGACAGGAACGACATAGCAGCTGGAGTCGGATTGTCCCATAATGCCTTCGGAGTGGAGTTAGTGGGTGCAGAGCGGGCATCGAGACAGAGGTGATCTACACACGCACGACATAGGCAGAAATTGAGATGCGAACACCAGCGTAACCTAAGTTGAACCAATGTCGCTCTTGTGGGACCTGAATTGGTTTTGATCTCTCTCTCTCTCTCTCTGGTTCCTGTTAACCCCTTGTGGGGCATAGGGCATCAGCTATGCCTACTTTCCACCTCGTTCTGTTCTGTGCCATCGTCTTTAGGTCTGATCACTGTTTGTTTAATGAAGCAGCCTCGCCATTAACCAATCTTCTCCACGTGTTTCTTGGTCGTCCAACACAGCGTCTAGCATTGGCTCCCTGAGGGTTCCAATCTAGGGCCTGCTTTGCAATATTTGTTGGCCCTCTTCGGAGAATATGACGTATCCATTGCCACTTTCGCCTTTTGACAAAAGTGCCTATCCAATCCAGGCCTGTGATACTCAGGAGATCATCATTGGCAATAATCTCCGGCCAGCGGATTTGTAGGATGCGCCGTAGGCACTAGTTTACGAAAGTTTGCAGCTTAGTTGCTATCTCGTTGGTCACCTTCCAAGTTGAACAGCCATAAAGAAGCACAGATATTACAATAGAATTGAAGATTCGGATTTTGGTGCGCCTGAAAATGTTGTTATTTTGCCAGAAAGGAGTCAAAGTGAAGAAGGCTCCCCTAGCCTTATTGATACGCGATTGTACATCAGAGTCCGCGCCGCCATCTGCTGTGACTATGCTTCCAAGGTAGCAGAACTCGTCAACTTTTTCGACTGCCTGGCCCGAAACACAAATTCCGCTTTGTCCCCCAGGATGGGAGCTCAAGTACTTGGTCTTGGCAGCGTTTATCTTGAGCCCAGCATTACGACTTTCGCAATGCAGAGCATCGGCCATTTGAGCTACATCCTCCTTTTTATTTGAAAGCAGACAAATATCGTCAGCATAGTCCAGGTGTTGCAGGTAATCAAACATTTTCCATCTGATACCTTTCCTCTGGTTTTGAAGCGCGCTCGCTAGTACATCGTTAATGGCTATGAGGAAAAGAATAGGTGATAAAATGCAACCTTGTCTCACTCCACTGTGCACCTCAAAAGGATCTGAAAGCTTATCCTTGTGCAAAACGTGACATTGGGCTCCCTGATAAGATTCCTTGATGATGGAAATTATTTTATCTGGTATGCCCCTCCTACGAAGAGCTCTCCAGATATACTCCCGATCAACACTATCGAACGCCTTCTCGAAATCAATAGACAAGAGGTGTAATGGGGATCTCCATTCGGCGGATTGCTCAATAATAATTGGGAGAGTGTTTATATGGTCGCTTAATGAAAAACCCTCGCGAAAGATAGCCTGTTCATTGCTTAAGGTGCGATCAACTTCATCCTTGATCCGGTTCAAAATAATTTTAGCCATCAGCTTGGATACAGTAGGCAAATACCGCGCCAATTATTACAATCCTTAAGGTTACCCTTCTTGGGAATTTTAATAATTACGCCCTTTTTCCATTCTACTGGAAGAGTTTCGGTTTCCCAACACTCTCTGATGAGAGGAAGTAGAATATCCGCTGTAGCATTCGAATCCGCTTTAAATAGTTCGACCGGAATTCCATCTATCCACGGGGCCTTACCGGCGTCCATAGATTCGATAACCCGCTTTAATTCCGTCTTAGATGGTGGTCTGGAATTAATACTGGCTACTGGAGGGACGTCTTCTTCTGCCGATGAAGATGTACTTGCAGGCCCAAAACTGTTGTTAAGGACCTCAAAAAAGTGCTCTTTCCATCTCTGAAGTTGCTGTTCTTCGGTAACAAGCAGTAACCATGTTTATCTTTCACAGGATGGTCGGTTGTGAACGATTTACCAATTAGTGGTTTAATTAGCTTAAATAGGGTACCGCTTTCACCACGGTAAGCCGCATAATTTGCCTCCTTCGCTAAAGCGTTGATGTAAGTACGCTTATCACGCCTCACACTTCTCTGCACGCCTTTTTGCAGTGAACGGTATTCAGCGCGAAGTTGGTTTTTAGCTGAATCATCAGCAGCAGAGTTAATCTGTTCCTTAACTCTTTTGCGTGCTGAGATAAGAGACCAAGTAGCATCACTGATAAATGGTCTCCTACCTCGATCCAATCTTCCCACAGTCGCTTCGCCACATGAAATAAAAGAATCCTTTGCAAAATTCCATCTATCTTCAATTGTAGGATTCTGAAGAGATGTTGCTGCACAAGCTTTTTCGTGCAAGGCGGTCGAATATACACGTCTAGATGAAGATTTTTTTAGCTTTTGCACATTAAATCGTGGCAAGATTCGCGTGTTGTGAGATCGTTGAATCGCTGCCGTTCGTAAGCGAAATTTCGCGATAACAAGATGGTGGTCGCTGCCAACATCAGCCCCACGCTTCGACCTGACGTCTAAGAGGCAGTTTCTCCATGTCTTAGAAACAGCAATATGGTCAATTTGGTTCTCTGTTCTGCCATCAGGAGAAATCCAAGTTGTTAGGTGGCAGGGTTTATGCTTGAACAACGTTCCGCCAATGGCTAGTTGCCGAGAGTTACAGAGCTCCACGAACATTTCGCCATTGTTGTTCCTGTCGCCAAGCGTAATTGCCCATAAGGTGTTCCAAGCCTAAATTATCAGTACCGACTTTGGCGTTGAGATCCCCCATTATGATTTTGATGTCACCCCTGGGAGCCCTATCAAAGGTGTCGCCTAGTCGCTGATAAAAAACGTCCTTTGCGGATTGGTCTGCAGGTTCAGTCGGTGCGTAGCACTGAATAGTTGTGATGTTTCGTACTCTGGATTTGAACCTGGCTGTGATGATACGGTCGGAGATAGGTTTCCAGTCGATAAGGGATCGACGTGCATTCCTAGTCAACAGGATTCCGACGCCCGCTTGCCGAGGTGAATTATCGTCTTCACTTCCAGAGTAGAGCAGTACAGTTCGAGAGCTTGGTGATAAAGTCGCCCCCGATCCGAGCCATCTTGTTTCGCTCAGTCCTAGTATAGCGATGTTGTATGCGGTCATTTCCTGTTCGACTTCTGTGAGCCTTGTGTTATTACACTCACCCCACATCGTCCGAACGTTCCAAAAACCGATCGTAGTCCGTTATTTATAGCCAAAAGTCGTTGCCGTTGAATCAGTCCGAGGTATCCGAGGCTCGTTTAATGTTTCGAGTGTAAAGTAAATTTCAGGTACGCAGGATACAAGCCTACATACCCTATCCCTCGAGTCGCCTTTTACGACAAGCCGGGATCGCTGTGGTATAATTCTAACCCCAAAACCACAGGCGTCAATTTTTTGTTAAGTTTCGTACATATCTGAACCCTTGACCGCAAAGAAGAGTTGCTGCGCGCACAATTGTAGAGGTATGTTCGAAACTCAGGAGAGTTTTATTCTCTCCTGTCCCTTTAGTCGCCTCTTACGACACGTCGGGAAAGACGGTAGCACTATTATTAACCCGTGCCACAGGGCATTGGTTTTGATGCCGTCCGGGAATTAAAAGAATTCAGAGCAACCACAAAGAGATTAAATCCTCTCAATTGAACGAAAAAAAAAAACACGTAGAAAACATCCACATACATACAGAGACAGCTCTTGCCCGGGATGATATTTGGCAGATCTTGGCCGTTTTGTGAAAACGAGGGGGGGGGGGCATTACAACAGAAAGTGATTTTCGTCAATTGTTACTACACGCACCTGCAAGCAATCAACAATACGTGGAATTTCCAAAGCTCGCGATGAGAATGCCTTGGTCTCTTCGTCGCCTTCTTCGCAAATCAAAATCGGACGTCCTTCACGCGCTGTGACTTGTTGCAGAGCATTCATACACTTGGCGTAGACCGGATCGCGTAAAATAATCATAAGTACGGGCATCGAATCGTCAACAAGAGCGAGCGGTCCGTGCTTCAATTCGCCGGCCATAATACCTTCGCTGTGCATGTACGTCAATTCCTTGACTTTCTGTCGGGCGAAAAATGAAACAATGTTAGACGAGAACGGCAAACGTACATCGCACACACTGTCTCTCTCTATACGTACCAAAGCTCCTTCCAGACATGTGGCAAAATTATAACCACGCCCCATAATCAACAACGACTTGTGCTGATACAAATCCTTGGCCATCTCCAATACAAGCGGATCGAGCTGAAGCACCTTACGAATGGCGCTCTCCAGTCCGCGTAAACCTTCAATGATCTCCAAACGACGCGTTTGCAACGAAATTCGATCTTCGGCCATTACAAGACCAAACATCACCAACGAAATAAATTGCGATGTATACGCTTTGGTCGATGCCACGCCAATTTCCGGTCCGGCATTAATGTGCACGCCACAATGCGATTCACGACAAATCGACGAACCGACGGTATTTGTAATGCCGACAATCAGTGCACCGCGTTGCTTGCAATAACGTAACGCCATAAGCGTATCGGCCGTTTCGCCCGATTGTGAAATAAAGAAGCAAACATCATCGCGGAAAATGGGCGTGTTACGATCCAAAAAGTCAGAGGCCAGCTCCACCATAACGGGCAATTCGGTGAGTTCTTCCAACAGTTGTCGCGTCGCGACAGCACTATGATACGATGTACCGCAACCGATCAGCATCAGGCGACGACAACGTTTGATTTCCGGAATGTAGTCTTTGATGCCGCCCAATGTAACGGTACTGTTTTCGAAATTCACCCGACCGCGCATTGTATTCACCACGGATTCGGACTGTTCGAAAATTTCCTTTTGCATGAAATATTGATAGTTGCCCTTCATGATTTCTTGAATTTCCATTTTCAGTGTGGTAATTTCGCGAGCATGCGGATCGTCCAGGCATTTTTTCAAACGATGAATGCTGAGTGCGCCATCTTTAACGGCGGCAACGTCGTCATCCTGGATTGTTGCGAGAGAGAGAGAGAGAGAAAGAGACAAAAATTAGGTATACGCTTAAGAGAGAGTGCATCATCGCATCGTTACTCACCTCGAGATAAATAACGCGATTGGTGTGCTCAATGAGAGCGGCTGCATCCGATGCAAAGAAATATTCCACCTGCTTATCCTCGAGCGGCATAAATTCCGAGGTGCTTTCCGTACGTGGTAAGACGGGCACTTCACGAGCATTGCCATGTGGACGATGTTCTTTTAGTTAGTATTTTTGATAAACAGTTTGGTGTGGTTGATGTTTGTTTGTTTTTTTTTTGTTTTTCAAACGCACATTTTTGTTTTTAACATTTTCAATAATTTTTTTAATTGTTTTTTTTTTTTGCGTTTTCCGTAGATGATTTTATTTTGTATTTTGAAGCAGATTGGGTTTTTATTTTTATTGCGTTTATATAGCGTTTGGCATGTGTGTGGTGTTGCGAGAGAGGATAAAGGATGTTTTTAAAACGTGTGTGAGTGTATATGTGCGTTTGTTTGTTTTTTTGTTTGATGTATATGTGTATTTATATATAAATAGGAGGAGCGAGATATAACCCACATCAGCAACGGCAGGCGGAAACCGAACAGCATCAAACAGCCGGGCAGCAAAATACAATTTTATGTGTGTGTGTGTAAATTCATCACCCATGTAAATGCGCAGGAGTAAATAAATAGCGTATTTGTTGTTTTAATTTTCGAATATATATATATATATAAATGTGATGAGTTTTTAAAGTCAGATTTTAATTAATTTATATATTTTTATAGTAAAAATATTTGGCAAATTATTGTTTTTTATGCAAATATATACATGTGAATTGATGTTTTATTATATTTATTTATTTTTTAACGCACCGATCACCAAATGTTAGATTTTTAAGAATTTTATTTAGTTTCGTAGTTAAATTAGTTTAAATTATGATTTTTTTTAGGTTATTTATATTTGTTTTACATCCCATAACCAGTAGCCAATTTGGTTTATCAATTTATGTACATATCAAATCACCATCAATACGTTGTTTGATGCAATTTAAAAGTTGACATCAGAGTGTGATAGAAAATGTGGAAGAGAAATAGAAAGAAACAAAAAAGTTAAGAAAAATGATTATTTACATTTTCATAATGTATTAAAAATGATTTTTTGTTTTGTTTTGAATTATCTGAAAAGATATCCGTTGTATAATGGTACGTGTCCACCTGTGACTAAGTCTAGAGATAAAGTCTCGAGACAAGTCACGAGACCATTTCCACATGAGACAAAACGATGTCTTGAGATATTGATTCTGAGATCATGAGACTCGAGTCTCCGTGACTAGTTGTCTTTCACATTTCCACTTGAGACACACATTTTCGTGACTAGTAGTGTTTCGCGTGTCGGTTGGAAACATCGTAGCGTTGTTGTTTTAGTTACACGATTTATAACTCGAGAACGGCTGGATCGATTTTCATAATTTTAGGTTTGTTGAATTAGGCTCTGGCCGGAATAGCATGAATAACTATTGAAACATGCGAAAAATTCACAATGAGCTGAAATTTACAATGGGTTCTTTTTCACCTATTTCTGGGTGTATTTCTTTAACATATGAGCGGATTTCAGTCAATTTGCTCCACAGGATTGGTATCTACCCAAAGTAACAGGACAACTATCGAGACATATGAAAAATTCACAATGAACAGAATTATGAAGATGGTTGTTTTTCAAATAAATCTTTCTGTATTATTTATCGGAATTATCGGCTTTCAGTAAGTTTACTCCACCAGATTCGTCTACACAAGGTTCCAGCTGGAATAGCAGTACAGTAGAGCGTCGATTAGCAGAACTAATATCGACAAGGGGTGGTTCGGATAACCGAAAGTTCGGTTAATCGAGTTTCCATAGAAAAATTGGAGGATTGCCTGAAGGTTTATATTAGCGACAACCTGAAATGCGCCTAACGACTAGCACTCAACCAAAATAAGAAATTCGAAGCAATTGAGTGCTACTGGTGAGAGGTTGGTTCGTTCAGACACTTGATTTTTTCATTTGATTCGTGCATTTCATAAGGAAAAAGCTGAGTCCCCGGTTCCGTTAATCGAATGTTTGGATAATCAGCGGTCGGATAATCGACGCTCTACTGTATTTGTATATTCAGAAAATTCACAATGAGCTGCAATTTTCAATGATTTCTTTTCTCATAAAATTCACAATGATCAAAATGATGAAAAGAGTCCTTCAAATACTCCTGAACGACTCCTCAGATTAGAGCAAATTTGCATCAGAAAATTCACAATGAACAAAACTATAAAGACAGTTCATTTTCACATACTTAAGCATTTATTCCCTCAACGATCAGCGAATTTGCCACGCCAAATCGGTTTCTTCTCTTTAACAGAATAATAAAATTCACAATGGGGATGATGTTCAAGGCAGCTGCTTTTTGGGATGCTTTGACGGCCATTTTGGAATTTGGAAGATTTTTTTTTTAAAGTTAGACCACACGAATTGGTCTCTACACTAAATAGTTAATCAGCTACGTAAAAAAAAAATTTTAAATGAGTAAATTTTGAAGGTAGCTTTGATTTCACAAGTACCTTTGGTGATTTCTGAAAATTTGCCCCACCGGTTAGGTGTCCATCCAAAACACCAGAATAACTATGCATACAATTTAGATTGATCATTTCGACATTTTTTTTTTAACGGATAAGCGTTTCCTCTCGGCTTTTTTTCGCGAAAACCGAAAAGTTACTGAAACATGCAGAATCACCTGAACGGATGAGCAGAATTTTTTATTCAGCTCTTTTCCTATCCTTTAGCCACTTTGATCGGATTAGCAGATTTCAGTAAATTTGACCCACCGAACTTAGATTTTGATACTTGAAAAAAAAAAACCGAAAGGTAATTTTGATGAAAGTGATTTTTCCCATTACACATTTTTTTTTTTAATAAAATTAAGTCATGCTAATGTAGTTACTGTGGTCGTTAAGGGCTTAATAATTTTATTACTTTTATTTGAATTCCTCTATCACTATAATTCAGTGTTACGCACCAACCGAACCAGCTGATCAAGCTGATAAAGACGTCTTCTACCAACGACTTGGCGACACCTTTGATAGGGCTCCCAGAGGTGACATTAAAATCATAATGGGGGATCCCAACACTAAAGTCGGGTCAGATAACCAAGGATTGGAACATCTTATGGGAAATCATGGGTTAGGCGACAGAAACCAGAATGGCGAGATGTTTATAGAGTTTTGTAACTCTCGTCAGCTCGTCATTGGTGGGACTCTGTTTAAACACAAAGATTGCCACTTATCAACCTGGACTTCTCCAAATGGCAGAACTGAGAACCAGATAGGTCATATTGCTGTTTCCAAAACGTGGAGAAACTGTGTCCTGGACGTTAGGGCGAAACGTGGTGCTGATATTGGCAGTGACCACAATCTTGTCATCGCAAAAATGCGCTTACGAACGGCAGCAATCCAGCGTCCTAACCGCGCAAATATTTGCCCAAGGTATAATGTGCAGAAGCTCAAAATTCCATCAACCAAGCGTGCGTTCTCCACCGCTTTGCACGAAAAAGCGAATGCACCACCACCAAATAAGAATCCGACAATTGAAGATAGATGGAAAGTCGCTAAGGATTCATTTATTTCATGTGGCGAAGAAATTTTAGGACGATTGGATCGCGGTAGGAAACCATTTATTAGCGACTCTACTTGGTCTCTTATCTCAGCACGCAAGAGAGTTAAGGAGCAGATTAACTCAGCTGCTGACGATTCAGCTAAAGAACGATACAGAGCTGAATACCGTTCGCTCCAAAAAGGCGTTCATAGGAGTGTAAGACGTGATAAGCGTAACAATATCAACGCACTTGCGAAGGAGGCAGAGGATGCGGCTCTCCGCGGTGACAGTGGAACACTCTTCAAACTTATAAAGCCATTAACTGGCAGATCTTTATTAACGGAACATCCTGTGAAAGATAAGGAAGGTGTTCTGCTCGTTACCGAAGAACAACAGCTACAAAGATGGAGAGAACACTTTTTAGAGGTTCTGGATAACACTTTCGGGCCTGCAAGTGTATCTTCGTTGCCAGCAGAAGACGTCCCTCAAATAGACGGCATTAGTTCCGGTCCACCATCCAAAAAGGAACTAACAGACGCTATCAAATCAATGGACGCCGGTAAAGCCCCGGGGATTGATGGAATTCCGACAGAATTTTTAAAAGCGGATATTAACGCTACAGCGGATATTCTGCTTCCCTTAATCCGAGAGTGTTGGGAAACTGAAAGTCTTACCAGTGAGTGGAAAAGGGGCCTAATTATTAAAATTGGTGACCTGAAGAATTGTAATAATTGGCGTGGGATCTGTCTACTTCCTGCTATTTCCAAGTTGATGGCTAAGATTGTTTTAGGACGAATCAAAGAAAAAGGCGATAGCACATTGAACGATGAACAGGCTGGCTTTCGCGAAGGGTTCTCCTGTAGCGACCACATTAACACCCTCCGTATTATCATCGAGCAATCCGCGGAGTGGAGATCCCCATTACATCTCATGTTCATCGACTTTGAAAAAGCCTTCGATAGTGTTGATCGTCAGTACATCTGGGCTGCCTTACGAAGGCGAAATATCCCAGATAAGATAATCTCCATCATTAAGGAATCCTACAATGCAGCCCAATGTCACGTCCTGCATAAGGGCAAGCTTTCAGATCCTTTTGAGGTGCACAGTGGAGTGAGACAAGGCTGCATTTTGTCACCTATTCTCTTCCTTATTGTCATTAGTGATGTACTCGGCTCCGCACTTCAATTACATCATAACAAAGGTATCAGATGGAAACTGTTTGATCACCTTCAACATCTTGACTACGCTGACCACATTTGCCTTCTATCAACTAATACGGATGATGTCGCTCAAATGACAGAAGCTCTAAACTGCGCAAGTCGTAATGCGGGGCTGAAAATCAATGCTGCCAAGACTAAGTTCTTGAGCACATATCCAGGGGGGGAGGCAAAGCGGAATTTGTATTTCGGGACAGGCAGTCGAAAAAGTTGATGAATTTTGCTATCTCGGGAGCGTAGTTACAGTAGATGGTGGAGCGGATGCTGATGCGAAATCACGGATAAACAAGGCTAGGGCGGCTTTCTTCAATTTGACTCCTTTCTGGCTAAACAACAATATTTCCAGACGCACCAAACTTCGAGTCTTCAATTCCATTGTGAAATCCGTGCTGCTATATGGCTGTTCAACCTGGAAGGTGACTAAAGAGATTACTGACAAGTTGCAAACTTTTGTAAATCAGTGTCTACGGCGCATCCTACATATTCGTTGGCCGGAGATCATTTCGAACGAGGATCTCCTCACTATAACTGGCCAAGAAAGGATAGGCACTTCGATCAAAAGACTTAAGTGGCAATGGATAGGTCACACCTTCCGAAGAGGGCCCAATAACATCGCAAAAAAGGCCCTGAACTGGAATCCACAGGATTCCGGAGCAAGACGCCGTGTTGGACGGCCAAGGAACACATGGAGAAGATCGGTAACAAGCGAGGCGAAAACGCTAAATCTTACATGGTCGCAGCTAGCGCCGTTGGCGCAAAACAGAACGAGGTGGAGAGTAGGCGTAGTTAATGCCCTATGCCCCACAAGGGGTTGACAGGAACTAGAGAGAGAGTTTGGATGCCAGCATTGCCCCCCGCAGGGGGGTCTGTGTCCGTGTGACACTCAGCTTGGAAGGCTGTTTGTAGTCGGACAGGGATCTTTGGTGACTTACGACACCACGGACCTAGTAGCGCAAGGGGGCCCCTGGTACAGTTGATACGCCATGGCGAGGATCTGTACAAAGACCATTCGGGCGTTAACGGTCCCGTGCTCCTGAGTTATGCACGGGTGGCTCTTGGCGTGCCTACCTCCCCCCATAGTTTGCGGGAGGGAAGCACTAAAGGCCTAGCACGATTTTGATGTCCCCTGGTGGGGGGGTGCATCATACGGAAGTCGTGTGAGCTTCGGAGGTGACGGCTCCGCATGACCCGAGTCAAGAAGGGGCTAGCTAGGGAGAACGGCCTTGGTGGAAAATGCCTACGCGCCTATATCTAGCTAGTTTGTGGATTGATGACCACACTGCCTGAGTCGCATTGCTGACTAGTAAACTGAAGGGGCCGCCTGGATGTGAAAAGCAGCGCTTCGTTGTCTTCACAGACGCGGAGTCACAGGTCCAACGAGCCTGGGGTGTGCATGCCCGAATTCGACGTAAGGCTTAACCAATAGGGGGCCGAAGGAGGATCACACCTGCTATGGAGAAGTCCATAGCGAATAGTGTACTACGGGGATGGGTGTGCCCAGGGGACCATGGTCCTTGCCCATCAAGGTGTTGGACTCGTAGTGGCTGGAGGTTGTTACCCAAGTCATCCAGCTAGTGATGCAATCCCGGGGTTGGATTCCGGATGGTGTGTGCATGCGCCTGATGGAGAAATCTCCGTCTGACAACAACACCTTGTCAGTAAAAAGCCGAAGGTCCAAACTTTTTAGCGGGACCGGGAGATAAAGGCCGAAAGGCTAGGTGCTCCCCTGACGGTATACCTGTAGATGGTTAGCTTGCCAGCATTGCCAGAGCCGCAATAGCATTCCTTCCTAATATGTTTCCGGACATGCTAATATCGGGATTTGGCTAGGTTCCGCCGATTTAGCTAGCTTCCAGAGCGGAGTTTTCTAAAATGTATTATCGTGTTGAGTTTTTTGAGGAAAACAAATGTTCCCATTCATTTTCAATCTCTTACGTCATTCTAAATTCCGCAAGGTTTGACATCTCTATATTTTTTGCCGGTGGTGAATAGCATGAGCTCGGGAAATTCAATACTTAGCTTCAATTTTGGAATTTCAAACAAACTCTCTAGAAGGCCTTCCTGAACTGAGCTGAATTGTGCTTAAAAGTATGAATGATGGCGGAACAGCTTTCTACTACATACTATCTAGGCTTTCTCAGTAGGTAGACATTCTATTCTCTAAATTACTAAAGCGTTCGTTCGAATCCCACTGTGACTATGAATTTTTGTGTTGATATGTGATACTACGGCAGCCATCGTGGAACCGATGTGTTACAACGACCAAGAGCTGCCAAAATCACTCGATTCAAGAATAAAAAGTCTCTTAAATCGCTTCTACAACAACAACGACATAGCATGTGCTATCTACTATCAATCTGCCTGGTACTTCATCTAAGGGGCGGCAATTTGTCCTCTTGCCCGGGGCGGCGTAAGTGCTAGAGCGGGCGCTGACTCCTGTCATATAATAATACTGATAAAATTAAACCTATAGCTCAACTTCAACCTAAATAATAAACATATTAAAGCACAAGTTAAAAAAAATCAATAATAGTAACATAAAAACTATAATTAATATTAACTACAGATGTAAAAATAATGTAAACTAATCGATTCGTCAATTAATTCCGGATTGGATTTTAAATAAAATATCTATCCATCTGTCTAATATTATTTAGAAAATATCTTCCACCTTTTTTAATTGTTGCTGTTTTTTATAATCTACAAATATATTCATGTGTTGATATTAATTGAGAGCGTGTCAATGGAAAATTATTGTCTACTTATGTTTAACATTTAACAATAGACGTGTATGTACATAAGAAAAACTTTTGTCACAGCAGCGACGTACTGATGACTGTAAGAGTTGCCGTACACACTCCGATCCATCTTCTATATATATAAAAGAAAGTCGTGTTAGTTACACCATTTATAACTCGAGAACGGCTGAACCGATTTTCATTATTTTTGGTTCGTTGGATTTGGCTTGGGCCGGAATAACATAATAACTATTGAAACATTCAAAAAATTCACAATGAGCCAAAATTCACAATAGGTTTCTTTTTTGGCTTTTTCTGCCTATATTTCTTGATTGTATCAGCGGATTTCAGTAAATTTTCTCCACAGAATTGGTGTTTAGCCCAATTGAAGGAACAACTATCCATGCATATGAGAAATTCACAATGAGCGGAAGTTTGAAGACAAACATACCTTTTCCATATATCTCTAGCGAATTTCGGATTTTTAGTAAGATTACTACATCAACATGGTCTACGCGGGGTTCCAGTCCAAATAGCAGCATATTTATATTCAAAAAATTCACAATGGGCAATAACTCACAATAATTTGTTTGCATAGTTTTGTCTTTATTTTTCGATCGCTTAGAGTTGCAACCGAATAGCGGATATTGAAACACGAAAAATATTCAAAATGGCCAAATTATAAAAACAGTTCCTTTTCGTAGAGTTCATAAATGAATTACTGGATTTTAAATACTTTTGCCTGTATATCCCGAACGAACTGTACGATTAAAGCAAATCTCCACCACAATATAGGTATCAAAACATTTGGAAAATTCACAATAAACAGAATTCTAAAAACAGCCCGTTTTCGCATAATTTCGGTAAATTTGTAACGTCAAATCTGTCTCTACTCCAAACAACAGAATAAAAAAATTAACAATGGAAAAATGTTCAAGACAGCTGCTTTTCAAGTTACACCACTATATTGGAGCCTACACTAAATAGTTGAATAGCTACGTAAATGTGCAATAAAAATGTTAAATGAGCCAATTTTGAAGATATCTTTTTTTGAGCATATGTACCTTTGGCTATATGTATTCCCTCCGCTTGATAGGATCCAAAACACCAGCTATTCAAATACGCATCATATTTACATTGCTAAGCTGAACCATTTTTTTAAGTTTTCCCCATGGTTTTCTACCTCCGAAAACCGAAAAACCACTGAAACATGCTGAATCTCCTAAACCTAAACGGACGAGAAAAAGGCTTAAAGCAGTTCTTTATCCACTTTGAACGGATTAGGATATTTCAGGAAATTTGATTCACTGTATTTGGAGATTTAGATGCTTCGAACAAATTTGAAAGACTGGTACTGGAAAAAGGGTATGTTGCTACCCATACTACCTAATACCTATCCATTGAAACGTGGTAGAAATTACGATTACTAACCAAAATTGAGAAAATAATTCCTTCACATATCTTCCGCTTCTAAACAGATAAGTGGATTTCAGTAAGAAAAGTCTCATCGGATATATTTATACCCCGAACAGCCTCCTCATCCTAAATTGTCGAAAAATAAAGGGCAGACCATTTTCTTTCATACAATCCACTCCGCCTTTTTCTGTGCTTAATGACATTGATCCACAATGGCATAATTCATTTGCGCCTACTTTTGTCAATATCTCTTGAACGGATCTACGTGGTTCGGTAAATTCGACCACTTAATGGTTTCCACTTAGAATAGCTGTAGCTGAACGGAGGCGGCTGGGACTGTGAAAATCTCTGCGACCTAATCTACCACCTCCATCGATTTTTGGTCAAAAAAATAATTTTAAAAATTTCGGAAAATATGAAACCGTTTGCCCTTACTCTTTGCTTTGCAGTTTGTCTTGGGTCGCATCTTAGAACGGCTGTATCTTCTAAACGGAGGCGGCTGGGACTGTGAAATCTTTATTGTTGGATTAGGCTTTCACCGGAATAGCAGAATAACTATTCAAACTTGCGAAAAATTCACAATTAGCAAAAATTCACATTTAGTTCTTTTTCGCTTACTTCTGCCTATATTTCTTGAACGTATCAACGGATTTCAGGTAACTTTTCCCCACCGGATTGGTCTCTCACTGGAGTAACAGAACAAATATTGACACATGTGAAATATTTACAATGGGGAAAATTATGAATATAGTTCTTTTCACATATTTCTTGAGCGAATAACTGGATTTCAGTAAATTGATGCTACCGGATTGGTCTACACAAAGCTTGGGAAAACTTACAATGAGCAACAATTCACAATGATTTTTTTTCGCAAAGTTTTGCATATATTTCTTGAACGTCTAATCGAATTTTTTAAAATTTTTTCGACCGAGTTGGTTTCCTCTATGAATAACTGTTGAAACATGCCAATAAAATCACAATGAGCAAAATTTCAATGCCAGTCCTCTTTCACAAAATGCCTTTCTGTATTTCTGGAAAGAATTGCCGGCTGGAAAGGATCTTTGTGAATTGTACGCATATCTCAATAGTTATTCTGGTGTTTTTGAAATACATACATTGCTGTAAATTTTTCCAAATCAAGATATAGGATAAAATGCGCGTAAAATGACTGCCTTCAAAATTTGCTTATTTTGAATTACGTCGCCACATAGGTATGGATTAGCGTATTTTTGTAAATTTTCCACTTGGATTTTTCTTGGCCTGAAATAGCTACTAAAAATGGAGAATCACCAGCATGGATGAGCAAAATGTTGAAAGCTATGCTTTTTTTTATCCTTTGGCCACTTTGAATGGATCCCGGAATTTTAAATCCACCGTATTTGTCCCCTTGCTGAATACGATTAGAGCTTGGGAAAAATTTGGTAAAAGTCATTTTTTTCCCATTTCACATTGGTTTCGAGCGATTTTGCATTTCGTACTGTACATATATAGGTACAATGTACCAAAATATATGAAGGAAAGTCGTGTTAGCTACACCATATTTTTTACATATATTTCAGATAAATTCACAATAAACCACAATTCACAGTGAGGTTTTTTCACATACTTCAGGCTGCATTTCCTGAAATTTATCGGATTTTCTGTCATTTTCCCTTCCCGATTGGTTCCACCCCGAGCAAAATTATGCAGACAGTGTTTTATCAAATACTACGCCCGGCACTTCTTAAACGAATTACTGGATTACAGTGAACAGAAGCTACATCATTGGTCTTTACCCAGAAATGTAAAAATTCACAATGAGCAAAATTGTGAAAACAGTTCTTTTTCACATAGTCTTTGTCTTTATCTCTCTCCTAAACAGATAAGCGATTTGTATTAAGCCCCACCAAACTGGTCTCTACCCCGAGCAGAAGAATAGCTATAGAAACATGCACGAAATTCACAATGAGCAAAATTATGAAGACAGGTGTTCTTTAGAGACTTTTTACCACATATCCTGGGCGGGTTAACGTATTTTAGTAAATTAGACCCTCCAGATGGTTTCCACCCCGAACTGCAAAGCAACTATTGAAACATGCCGGAAACTTACATTTAAATTTTGGAGATAGTATTTTATCATTTTAGTGAATCCCATCTTTCGCTTGAATTATTTCCGCTCTCATCAGCAGCTGAATGACTTCCACCCTCAATAGCAGAATACATCTGTAACATTGGCCAGGAGAAAAATTGTGAAGGCAATTGTCTATAACTGCTGATTGAATTACCGTGCTTTAGTAAAATTATCATCACCTAACCTCCCCCTCTCTCAATTATTCAATGTCGACCGCTTCAAGATCATGAAGCATTTAAAAAATTGGTCAGAAGGTAATGGTGAAGGCAGTTAATTTTCCGCTGCTTTTGTCTATATCTCTTGGTCGGCCTACCATATTTCAGTAAACTACTTCGATGGAACAATAACGACTGAAGTAAAATTGCCCAAAATAATATTTTCAATGCAGTTCATTTTCTCTTGCGTTCCACCCCACCCTGTCCTCCTGAATGACATTGACCCTTAATAGCAGAATAGCAATTGATGGAAAATTTATCCTGGCCTGTAATGACCACCAACTTCAATAGCTTATATGGAACACCTGGAAAATTGCTGTAGAGAAGGATTGGAGGCAGTTTATTTTCTCTACTTTCGTCTACATCAGTAAAGTCTATTCTCCAACGGATTGGTCTCTACGCACAGAATAGCTATTGAAACCTTCACAAAATTCGCAGTGAGCGAAATTAGTAACGAAGCTTTTTTTCGCATACTTTGATCTATTCCGTCTCTTGAACGGGTTAGCGGATTTCTGAAGATTTACCCCTCCTCCAGACTTCCAACAGAAGCAGATAGCTATTCTGCCTATGTCTTAAACAATTTAACCCTTCTGTCGGCACGAAGGTCTGGCCAGACCTTTGGCACTATATTTTGGTTAAAAAAGTATAGAAGATGAAATCAGAGCAACTTCATATTTCATGATATCCTAGAATAATATGTTTAGAAGCATTTTGCAAAAAATTTGAAAAATCGGTTGAAGTTTTGAGTATGTTTTTGATGATTTTCAATTTATAGTGCTTTTTGATACTCAATAGGTCTGGCCAGACCTATAGTTTTTCCCTCAATTTTTCTCCTGAAGTAAAAAGTGGAAATATTAAATTCGCTTGTTTATGATGTAATAATGTCATTTAAATTCAACTTGTACTATAAACGATAAAAATTTCTGAGATTTTTCTATAAAAAGCCGTGAAGTTCGGAAATGGGTATGCCTAATTTCGTCACGTTTTATAACATCACCTAATCAACTGAGATTTGATCCTAGGAAATTCAATCCAGTTTTATTTCCCTTCTAATAGTAAGGACTAAGTATGAGTGACTTGCAAACGTCTTTATAAATAGATTTGATCAAGAAATTTACGAAAAATTTAGAATTAAATGATTTTCGCACTTGAAAATTCCCTATTTCTTTCCACCTATTTCCCTAAATCCGCAGACTCATATCGAGGTAAAATGTGCTAACAAAGTCTTAAATATTTCCCCAAGGGTATTTAAATTAGAAAATTCGATCGCACTATCTACTAGATATACCCAATGCAAATAGCGAAGCAAAAAAGAAGAAAATAAGGGAGAAACATGTTTGTACTAATACCACCTCAAAATATATCTACATGTAAACGTTTCCAGTATATCTACAAAAATTATTGTGACGCTTTTATTGTTGAAAAATTGCAGTAATGAATTGATAGAATGATTTTACCGATAAAAATTTTACTTTTTCTAAAAAATAAAAGTTTTTTCTCAGTAGGTCCAGCCAGACCTATTGGGTATAGAATATGCATATTGTAGTAGGTGCCGACAGAAGGGTTAACGGATTTCAGTTATTCCATAACTGCCTACAACCAGAATAACTCCTGAAGAAAAATTGGAGAAGGAAACATTGTCAAGGCAGTTCTCCTTCAGTTTGCCCCTACTTTTGTCTACATATATTTCTTGAACGAATCAGCGGATTTCCGAAAACTCCGAGTTTCAGATTTCAGCAAATTACTTTACCCCTCTTTTGAACGGCTTCCAAATAAAAATTTTGAAGGTAGCTGTTTTTCTCATGCTTTGACCATCTTTCTTGAATGGATTTTTGTACATATGCCCCACCGGATATTACCGGGTGGGGCTTCCTGAGCGAAAGCCTTAAAATATGTGGGAAATTTTCAACGAGTGAAATTATGAAGACAGTTCTTTCTCACACACCTTTTCCTATTCCTTCTGAATGAATTGAGGGTTTTCATGAAAATAAATCCTCCAAAATGATGCCATGCCAGAGTTTTGGCCAATTCAGAAATTTTAAATGTTTGCACGTCGTTTTAGCCACTGTCAGGAATAGCATAATAATATTATTGCACAAACTCGGAAAATTCTTCAGGAGAAAAATGATGAGGACGTATTTTCAGATCTCGGTAGTTTTTTGTCATCCACCAATTGGTACATTTAAAAGGTGGGGCGATACGAAGTTCGCCGGGCCAGCTTGTTGTAAAATAAACGGTCATTTCCTTAGTACGTCGTTATAATGCCAACCAACGAAAATGAACGCGTATCGTACGATCGATTGTACAGTGTATGGCGATTCTCAAAATATAGTAAATTCATTCATAGAGAAGTGAAAAGTGTACAGAGGACATCGCGAACCAGAAATGGATATTCTATATGTAGAAATATAGTCACCCATATGTGGTTGTTTAATATATACACGAAATCATTTTTGATTTTGCCAATTCGGGTTTTCACCGGGACCGATACAAAATCTAATCCAATTATAGCTTGACTACATTATTGGTAACGAAATTTCCCATATATGTATTGCAAGTTGATTTCCGCTTTAGTCAGTTAAAAAAACACAAAGTTTGAAATATATGAAAATAAGCGGAATGTGAACGGATGGATTTTGACCGGGTGGATTTCGTATCTTTTTTCTACATAACGCTCACGGAATGCTATAGTGGCACATCTTCGAAAATTTCGAAATTTGAGTTATGACGTTTATTATACTCCCAATAGTATATTCTATAGTATGACAAAAACTGGCACAACCTAGCTTTCATTAAAGGGGCTTTACGGCACTTATACCACTATATTTCTATGAGAATTTAGGAACTGAGGAACAAAAATGATAGAATAAGGATAGAATGATGAAGAATGCTGACTTTAATTGTATGCAAGA
Source organism: Microchrysa polita (assembly GCA_949715475.1). NCBI lineage: Eukaryota > Metazoa > Arthropoda > Insecta > Diptera > Stratiomyidae > Microchrysa > Microchrysa polita. The sequence continues at coordinate 6,237,701 of OX454422.1, forward strand.
CTGAGGCTGCTTATTTGGAAGTTAAGAAAAATGAAGAATTAAGCTTGAATAACATGCAAAAATTTGTAGTAATTGATAAAATGTATGCTCTAAAACGGCACATCTTTAATTTCTTATCTTTTACTAGTTTGTGCTATAGTGGCACATTTCACAAAACTTTCGCAAAAAATCTAAAATTTTTAATTTAGCAAATATAGCTAGGAACAGCTCCCAGAACTCTATAATCATACCAAAAATTGCGATGTTTCTAATTGAACTATCAGCTGAAACATCAACATATATTTTTCACTTTTTCTTTAAGCGCGATTATCTCGATATTGCTCTAATAGAAGATGTGCCACTATAGCATTCCGTGAGCGAAAGATGCGCATGCAGGCAAACATTTTATTATTTTATTATAAAATAACGAAAAGTAGTATCAACCGTCCGGCCAGTTAAAAAAAAATCCACTCAATGAAAATCCCGCTTACTAATCAAAAGCCTGTGCCAACTAAATATCCGGCAGTGTTGCCAGGTTGGCTGCGTGATTTTCCCCTAAATTCAACTCCATTTCCCCCTAAAATGATGGGTTTCCCCCTAAATTGAAAAAATGACAGAAAATGACCAAAAAGGATTCATGCTGAGCGCAAATTGTGAAATGAAGACGAGGGTACGAAGCGTAATTCAGCACACACGATCAAACCGAATCATTTTTTTTTTTGGATTATCGTTCTGTCAAAATGAAAGAAAATGTATGAATTTAACTGAACAAAGAATCCAAAAAATGGATTCAGACGCTTCATGTGTGGGTCTAATGGTACCGCGAAAACATATATCGGTCTACAGGCGAAGCGACGACAGCTACTAGCTGTAGCTCTAAGTTGGGCTAATCGAAGTGGGAATTTTCCGTCCGTAGCCAACTATAAATCAAAGAAAAATGAAAAAAGTCAAATTGAGGATAGCTCATCCTCTTATTGCTCCTAAAATACATAGTTCGAGAGAAAAAGGAGTCACTCGAATTTCTAAACGAACACATTATTACAAATTTTCTATTTACATATTTATTAGCAATCTAAAAAACGCGTACCAGTTTCATAAGAGAAGATGTTGAACTCCCCAATATGTAAATATGTCCACAATATCTCCCACCGATATCGAATCGAGGATATTCTGGAGGTGCAGGACAAGTAAACAATTTTATTTGTTGGTCCGACCAGCAAATTTCAAAAGTTAAAGCGACTGTCGCTGACACCAATTTTGATGGAATTTGCTGATTCGTGTTAGGAAAGTAAGCCCCAAATTCTTCCTAAGGTTCTTTAGGTTCCCCCTAAAATTTCCCCTAAAAATTTTATCACCCTAAAATTCCCCCTAAGAGGTTGAAAAAACCCTAAATTTAGGGGATTTTTCCCTAACCTGGTAACACTGAATCCGGCCATTTCAATAACCCGCTATATCAAAATACCGCTTTTCAATATTCCGTCATGGCAGTGAGATAAGTATTCTTTTAGAAGTTGAGCGTGGGTTTTTCAATCAGCGGGATTTTGTAATGACAGAATTTTATAATGGCGGGATGTTTAAATAGCGAGATTTAGTAATGTCGAGGTAATGTAAAGCGGGATTTTTTTTAGACTGGATTATGAACGGGCGGGAATTTGTTTTGCCGAGACTATACAGGGTGTCCCGTTCATGGTGGAGAATCTTTTAATGGTAGATGGTGTGGATCATTTGGGGAAAATTAATGTTCTACGAGACACCTCTATTTTGAACCGTTACAATGTAAAAACACTTTTTGTAAATTGTGTCAAAATACCTGACTTGCCGAACTAAATCAAAATTTGCCAAACCACCAAACATGTCATCCGAAATATGACTTCACTTTCCGAAACTACATAAAATTTCCTATAAAACGACACCTCGTCCGTTACGAAGTTGCTCGTATCTTCCGAGATACACCAGTTCAAACTTTGAAGAAATTTTAAAATCGGTTTTTCATGCAAAATTCAAATGATAAAATCGTAACGGTACTTTGAACTGACAAATCTGCAAAGTTGAAAAAAGTTGCCTCATTATGTTAGCTCTCGAACGACATATAAAAATTAAGGGCTCACGATTTGAAAATTTGCGAATTTAACGTTTCAAAGGTAAAAAAATGAGGTTTTCGTGTAATGCAAATCATCTGATATGGTGAAGATAAATTTGTACGATCAACACAGTCCATTTTGTTGTTGATTGCAGGACATACCGAATCTTAAAGGCGACCGGAAAAACGGCAAACCACCAGGCCAGGGATCAAACTGAACGGTCTACAAGGAATCAAGACGAAATCCTTAGACACTTTGATACGCACCCCGGTACGAGCACGCGAAGGGCGTCGCTTCGCCTGAATGTCCCGCGTATGGCGATTCACCGGGTAGTCCACGCCGACGGTCTGTATCCTTATCATTTATCACGGGTCCAGGATGTATTACCTGCAGACTTCGAAAGGAGGACAACCTTTTGTAGATAGCAACTAAAACTTCTTGTTATCAACATGAAATTAGGGTGAATGTGTGGATAGGTGTTCTCGGAGATCGCCTTTCCGAGCCCATAATTCTTCCTGAACGGCTCAATTCAGTGGCGTTCCATAGCGTGCTGGAAACTGAAGTCGGACCAAGTTTACTTGATGCTGTTCTAGTTGCGGAACGATCAGAAATTTGGTGGCAGATGGACGGATGTCCTGCCCATAATGGAAGAGTTGTCACAGAGTTTTTAAATGATAAATACCAGCAGAAATGGATTGGACGATATGGGCCTATTCCATGGCCTACAAGAAGTCCTGATTTAACTCCTCTTGATTTTTATGTTTGGGGAATTTTGAAAAATCGGGTTTATAACGAACCCATTACGTCGCGGGAACAACTGATTCAAAAAATTAAAACAGAGTGCAACGATTTGAGAAGAAATAGGAAAGAAGTTCTCCGCGCTGTCGCATCAGTTGCCAGAAGATGTTCACTTTGTATCCAACACGAAGGAGGACATTTCGAACAATATCTCTAATTTTCACTTCGAAATTATTTTAAAAATAAAATAGATTTCGGTTTCGATTCTTACTCCTATTTGGTAAGCATAAAACAAAAATACATATGAATAAAATTCATTTGAAAATAGCCTAAATGAAAACCACATTATTTTTTTTTTTGTCAGTTCAAAGTACCGTTACGATTTTATCATTTGAATTTTGCATGAAAAACCGATTTTAAAATTTCTTCAAAGTTTGAACTGGTGTATCTCGGAAGATACGAGCAACTTCGTAACGGACGAGGTGTCATTTTATAGGAAATTTTATGTAGTTTCGGAAAGTGAAGTCATATTTCGGATGACATGTTTGGTGGTTTGGCAAATTTTGATTTAGTTCGGCAAGTCAGGTATTTTGACACAATTTACAAAAAGTGCTTTTACATTGTAACGGTTCATAATAGAGGTGTCTCGTAGAACATTAATTTTCCCCAAATGAGCCACACTATCTACCATTAAAAGATTCTCCACCATGAACGGGACACCCTGTATAGGTATAGGTAACTCTTCTGGGAAATATTTATTTTTTTATGTCACTACCACCACCACCACCACCTATGTACTTGTATATAAGAACAAATGTGAGTCGTGGAACGATGCAGTGTAAATGACGCTCCACCAAAATTAAAAAAATAAAAACACCAAAAAACCGAAAATTTATTAAAAGGAAAAAACGATTATTACCTGTACTGCCGTTGTCGCCATCTGTGCGTAGCACGCGATGATAAATTATAATTTTTTGTAGTAGTTGAGTGTGTGAGTGTGCGTGTGTGTTGACAACACAAAAAAAAATAGTCAGGTGATAAATACACAAAAAACCACACACACACACAAACATATAAATTGATAAAACAGCAAGCAGACAAAATGTATTTTGTTGTTTGTTTTTTTTGTGTGAATTTCGTGTGCAAATACAGCGGGCAGAATTCAGAATAATAATTGATGGATCGATGATCGAGTTGGTGAATTTTTAAGGACATCGTTGGGATAGTTGTGGAGTGACGGCGATTGTCGTTGAACACACAAAATGAACACGTGCACACACAACACACGGACACAATTAGAGGACACACACACACACACGTAAATATGTAGTTTGTGTTGATTTTGGATTTTTCGGTGAGGCGCGAAGAGACGAGAAACGAAGAAAAGAAAAATATTGTTTCAATGAATACAAAAAAACTTTAAAAAATATTTAAAAAATGATGAAATGTGTCTTTTATGATATAAAAAAAAAAACAAAATTCTACAAATGCCATGTTTCATGGACGTTTGTTGTGTGTGTTTTTTTTTCAGGCGTATCTAATAATAATTTGATGAGTTGAGGCGTTCGGAAAAAAAAAATGGAGCGCCCAATCACCTCACTATACAACAAGTGTGATGAGCTTTTACGAGCTTTTCATGAAATGCGTAAGCGCTTATATGCAATAAACCAAAAAGGAGACTATGACCCATTCTCTCAAAACTCTTATCGAATGGTTAGTCTTATCGCATAGAAAAGACACATACAATTTTCAGAAAGCTTTTCCATTATATTGAATGGAATTTTTGATTTAATTCGCATAGTTATGTTTTGCTCATTTACGCTGTTGTATGAGAAACTGCGCAATGATTTTTTCAATCTAAGATAATGTGGCGTAACCAAGCAAAATATGGCGTAACAATGCAAAAAAAATTCCATTCAATACAATGAAAAAGCTTTCTGAATATTGTGTGTGTGTGTGTCTTCGCTATGCGATAAAACTAACCAGCCGACCAGGTACTGAATAAGAGTTCTCAGTAACCGGGTCTATATCGTTTATGTGGAGGCGCAGTAGCGTCGCTGAATAAGTCGTCTTAGGTTGCGGTTAAGATCTCTTACGAATTGCTTAAATTGCTTGAAATTTTGTTAAAGCTTTCAACAAGCTTTCAAGCTAAAATGCAATTGCAAACAGTTTAGCAAAGAAAGAAGATCTCAATCGCAGCCTTATTAATGATGTTACACAAGAATCATAATAATAAACTAAGTATACATCAATTAATCGAATTAGTTGAGAATAAAAAACTCTAGGAAATTCGTGAATTCGTATATTAAATGATTTTTTCTGTGGCCACCACCTCATATTATCTAAATAAAAATATTATTGAGAAAATTTTGCACTAGCCTAAAATGCTCAGTGCGCCTCAAGAAACACCAACAAAACATAGAAAAATAACAAAAGAAAAGACACAATCGCCGGAAAAGGCAAAAACCATAGGTATGTACACTCCCAATCAATAGGATAGTTCCACTTGAAAAATGGCTGTATCTCGGTAAGTGATAACCGTATTTTCTTCAAAATTGGTGACAATATTTACAGTAGCCTGCCTGTTCTTTGAATAACAGAATGTCTCGAATCCGAAGTCCCGTTAGGATTTTCTTACGAGAATTCTTAAAAACAGTGCAAATGGTGAAGTCAATAGGATAGTTCCAGTGGTAATAAGACATGAAATAACGGTACGAAGGGATAATTTCACTTTGAAAAATGAAGCTGGTAATAAGAAGAACTTTATTTAAATAATTTGAGCTCAAAAACTTATTCAGGGATAGAATTGTATAGGTTTTAACGGTAAATTAAGTTGATTTCGTCCCGAGCTCCTCTAAACGTACGCCAAAGAGCTTCAGTGCTCTTAAACTATCGTCTAACGGTATAGATCTTCCTCGTCATTCATTCCCACACTTTTTTGATGATATTTAGATCTAGGAAGTATGAAGGTCTTTCCATAACCTTGATTAGCTGGCCTTTAAATCAATCTTTTATCAGCCTTGCTTCACAATTGGGGTAATTATCTTGATAAAATCTTATATGAATTGCCTGGAAAATGTCGAAAGTTTCAGGCGATACATTAGGAAGAATATCTTTAAAAGCCTGGGTACTCTGAGTACCCCTAATTTAAGAAAGCTCAGTAGTTCCATACCAGGATATTGAACGCCAATGGAAAAACTGTATGGATTGGACAAACGCGTTATTTTCACTGGCGGAAAAGATTAAATCTCGTCGGTTCAGATGGATTTAGGTATTATTTCCACGATTTGAGCAAGAAGGAATTAATTTTGTAGACGCATCACTCAGAGTAAGAAATGTCAAAGTATGGGGTAGAATGTCTCTGTGTGGAATTATTGAGATTGTGGAAATTAGCGGTATTCACAACGTCCAGGCTTACAAAAAAATTCTGGGTAATATAGTTCTTAAAATTACCGACATTTTCCATTCAACTTCTTTGAGATTTTAACAAGATAATGGCGTCAATCATGGAGCAAGACTGATAAAAGAATGGTTTCAAGACCAACTAATTAAGGTTTGGAAAAGACCTCCATACTTCCTAGATCTAAATATAACATTAAAAATGTGTTAGGATGAATGACAACGAAGATCTATACCGTTACACAATAGTTTAAGAACACTGAAGCTCTTCTGCGAACGTTTAGAGGAGTTTGGAGTGAAATTAATTTAATTTACCGTTAAAACCTATACAATTCTATCCCAGATTAACTTTTTGAGCTCTAATTACTTAAATAAAGTTCTTCTTATTACCAGCTAAACTTTTCAAAATAAAATTATCCTTTCTTACCGTTATTTGATTTTTTATTTCCACTGGAACTATCCTATTGACTTCACCATTTGTACTGTTTTTTAAGAATTCTCGTAAGAAAATCCTAACGGGACTCCGAGTTTGAGACCTTTTGCCATGCAAAAAACAAGCAGGCCACTGAAAAGATTGTCACCAATTTTGAAGAAAATACCGTTATCACTTACCGAAATACAGCCATTTTACAAGTAGAACTATCCTATTGATTGGGAGTGTATGTACATACGACTTAATATGTATTAGTATGAACATGATTGTCTTAACCATCACCGCGTTAAAAAAAAAACAGACAGGAAACTACCTTTTTTACTTTGCGGCACATTATCATCGGCTGTGTGCGTGAGCACGCGGTTTTGCGCACATGTGCATATGTGTGTATGTGTGTGAGTGTGTGCAAGTGGATTTTATTTGATTGATTGATTTGTTTTTTGTTTTGGAATTGATGTTGAGTTGACGTTTTGACGAATTTTGCAACGGAGGACATCACACGGGTTTGTATCAGGATATGGTTCAGTTGTTGTTGTTTTTTTTTTTTTTGATTACACACGACACAAATAGAACGCGTACAGTATTCAAATGTGCAGTGTAGTAGTAGCAAGCAGTGTGTCAAACGATTTGTTTTTTTTTTTGTTTTCACACATACATATTCGTGTTTAACACATACACATATATATGCCCGAGGAAAAAAACAGGAGGTTACACAAACAAATAGAAAGAAAGGAAGAAAAAGGAGAACAAAAACAAAATTATTATTAAATGAACAAAACAAAAACACAAAATTATACTAAATCTTAAAATTAGCATTAGTAGAACACAATATAGGACAAAGTGGATTTGAATGTTTGTCTGAGAGTGTTTGATTGTTTGTTTTTTAATGGGCACTGAAAAAAAAGCACACCTTTGCAGTACTGTTTTTTTTTTGGTTATTTATCGTGTGTGCGGCTTCTTCGCATCTCTTTTTTGTTTGTTAGCTAAAGACACACTACACAGAAATAGGGCTAAGGGCTCAATTACACAGTCATATTTCTATCAAGATATCATTAAGCCTACTCGATTCATTCGGTTTAAATTTTTAAACGTGCACTAAAACTAAACGCAATCGAGTAGGCTTAAGGATATGAATGATAAATAGAAATATGACTGTGTAATGGAGCCCTTATACTACCTCACAGCTGAGTACCTGGCGACCTTCGGTACTATTTAGGTTTACTGCACCATATGGTGGTCTGGATCTATGGTGTGTTATGGACGTTTTATTTGTCTAGCTACTCGAGCGGGAATCTAGTATGGAAACATGAATGTATATAGATGCAGTGGCAGGTGTTGCAGCAGGAGCGCAAACGCTTACCGAGAGAATCTCTCATCAAAACTTCAGAGGAATGGCGTCCTTCATAATGTTCCATGTATCATATCAATTAATTGCAGTAGAATTTATGCAGATCTAGGGTTTGTGTATTAGCTATATCTCGTGCAATGCGTTGTTGATGACTCTGATGAAGCTTTAAGCACATTGAATCGTGTGACAAACAAACAAATCCAGTCGAAAATGGACATTCATACAAACAAACAAAAAAAAAACTCATGCAAATTACAAAACAAAAATAGAATAATTGGAATTCGGAAAGAACTACACTTTTCTTGTTTATCTACACTGAGAAAAATTATTTAGAAGACTTTTTATCTAAAGGGAAGTAGTTGATTTGAATTTAGATAGCTCTACAGAAGAAATAGTAAATTTCTCTAATCTTCGCAACTGAAAATATGTACTATTAAATCAGTTGATTTAGCCACGCCAGATTAGAGAAAACAGTTTAGGGAATTCTTCCACTAAAGTTGTTAATTCTACTATTCGAATATAAAATTTAACTAAAAATAATTGTTGATATTTCTGTGACTTTAGCCGATATCAACAACTTTTTAGATGATCGGTCTACTTTTATTCTCTCAGTGTACACACATATAAAAATCGCCATACGCACCATACGCATCCAATCGATCGTACGATGGATCGTCACGATTTTGCGTCAGATTGTATGGAAACGATTGGCAATAATGCAGTCTGCATAATGCACTAAACCTTCAATTTTTCATATACAATCAGATAGATCGTGACGATCAATCGCCGCAGATCGATTGGACAGTGTATGCCGACTGCACTGAAGATTTTTCTAGGCGATTTTTTCGGAACAAAAATTTTATGTTTTTTGGCTCTTTTTTGTCTTGACTATAAGTTGGTTATAAAAAACATTTTTTTTTTATTTACCTACAAACAAAATGCTGAATTCGCGAAGAGTTCATATGCGATCCGTTTTTTAAATCAGACACAACAATGGCGATGTGTCAGTTCCCTTACCTATATAATAAACAGATCGCACAAAGAAACACTGACATTTAAGGAGCTTCAAGGTGCATTTTCCTCGGCACCACACCAGCGGCTCTAGCAACAGCAACTCGCTCATTTCATATAAAAACTCTAAGGGTGTGTGTTCGTAGAGACGACTCATGTGATGATCGCTCAGCGATCTGAGCACTATTTGTGTATATTTTCTGTACAGGCATGTTCGTTTAGGTCATAGTCGAAGCAAGGAAAGTAGCACCATTCAAAAAATATGCAAATATAGCTTAAAATTTGATAGTGAGCGAGATCACCACATGAGTCGCCTCTACGAACACGTACCTTAAGCGATTATCATCTAAAAATGAGTTTTTATATGGAATGAGCGAGTCGCTGTCGCTAGAGCCGCTGGGGTCGAGTCGAGGAAAATGCACCTTTAGGGTATATACAAGAGCTGTGTGTTTCTAATATCCACTACATTTTCGAGGAATACAGCACTATACATAGGATGTGCAAATTGTGCACCAGAATTTATAAAATCGCTGCTGCGATCATCGCATTAGTCGCCTTGACCAACACAACCCATAAAAGATCAACCACAATTCAATTTTAATTTTTTTTTTGTATTTTTGATCTCTTCTTCATTTCAAAGGTGGAAAATAAATAATTCTGCAACTAACTCCAAGTAATACGTACGTAAAAGAAAACAAAACCAACATGGCGGTTTTTAGGACGCTCTAAATTTTGGCGCCATTTATATATATATATATATATCTTAAACTATTCTATTAGATATGTTGGAACCGATTTTATTGATCGTATCTAAATAAGAAAAATTTCGAAAACTTACCCTTGCCATACAGAATTGGAATATGATCGGTAGCAAGACGAGTTTTTGTCTTGATGCCCACAAGTAACGGCGAGCCACGACGAAACGCTACACATTCGCCGGGAAAATGTTTGGATTTGAACGCCAAAGCGAGAGCACCTTCCTGAAAATTGTATAGAAATGCGCATATAGATTGGATGAGAGAAAGAAACAAAAGAAAAGTAGAAAAGGTTGAAATTAGACGGCTCCACATTGCGCGGAGTTTGCCGAACCCTGCGCAAAAAAAAAATCGATGCACGATTGCGGTACCTTAGATTCCCCCAATCAGACTGCTAGCAGTTGCTGAATAGCGAGCACATGTATAACAAAATAGAATCCGAGGTCAATGTCGCAAAAATGTTGGCTAATTCTCTAATGCGCGACAGACGGAGGAGTCAGATTGTCTATATTTCACAAAATGCCATTCATTGGGTGGTTTCAGATTGTAAGACGAAACCGGACGGGTAAACTTGCACGACAAGAACCATCGTTCTTACAATGTGTAATGCACAATGCTTGTCTGCTGGCCACTGCAAAAGCTCTCGCCGTCCGTTTATTAGCACAAACAAACGGACGGTGAGAGCTTTTGTAGTGGCCAGCGGACAAGCATTGTGCATTTCACATTGTCGTGCAAGTTTACCCGTCCGGTTTCGTCTTACAATCTGAAACCACCCATTGGCTCACCACTCGTTTCGGTCGCACCTCGCCTTACTATTTTTCGCACCAGCATTGCGTCGCAAAAATGTTGTCGAATTCTGAAAAGCACCACAGACATGGCGCAGTGTGGACGAAACAAAGGGCGGGGCACAAATTTTAAGAAACCAAATAACGAGCCAGAAGTCTATATAATCGTACCAATTGCCTTCCATCGGCTCACCGTTCGATGGACTCGCACCTAGCTTCAATCAAAAATGTTCCCGAATACTGAACAGCGCGAAAGACAAAGCGATTTCTGAGTGAAACGAGGGGCGAGGTACAGGATCTGAGTGTTACGTATGGACGAGCCGGAGATCTAACTCCTACGAATTGCCTTATCCTATTTCCCGGCAGCGCTATGTACATATCAAAATGTTGGCGAATACTCAACAGCGCGACAGACAGCGAGTTCTGAGCGGAACGAATGGCGATATATAGAAACTGAGTAATTCTAAGGACGAGCAAAAGGTCTAAATCGTACCAATTGCCTTCTATTGCCTCATCGCAACTCGTCTTACCCACTTCCTACCAGCGTCAGTCGCAAGGATTTTGGCGAATTATGAAAAAGCTCAACAGATAGAGTGAGTTGTGAGCGAAGCAAAGGGCAAGCCACAGGAACTGCAGCACGAAGCTCGTGGTGGTGTCAGCCTACTTCCCAGGCGATGAGCAAGTTCCAGCAACACGACTCAAAGGCCTAGCGGACTTTTGCGGTAAGACCAAGGCACTTCTCCTGGTCGGTTGTGATGCCAATGCACACCACACGGTCTGGGGAAGCACTGACATAAACTCAAGAGGTGAGTACATATTAGAAACTTTTTCCTCCTTGAATTTCAGCATCTTCAACAGAGGTAGTAAACCTACTTTCGTAACTAGGTCTAGGCGGGAAGTACTCGACCTAACTTTTGGTAACCAAAGGACAGAAAACTGGATCAGGAACTGGCATGTATCTGATGAAACCTCATTATCAGACCACATGCACATCAGGTTCCAAGTAACAGCGCCCATACCCACATTCCGGGAAAGGCGAATTCCCCAGCTAACTGAGTGGGGCGACTACTGTATCTCCCTCCGAGAAAGGCTATCCAACATCGACAGGACAGCCTCCAGCTGGCTGAGTCTGGACAGCTTGGTCTCCAACGTGACCAGGACTATAGTGGCCTCATTTGAGGAAAACTGCCCCCTCAGAAGAACGAAAGATAACAAAGGAGTACCCTGGTGGACTCCGGAACTATCAATACTAAGGAGGTCAACAAGAAGACTCTTTAATAGAGCCAAAAGGACAGGAGAGTGGGATACGTACCGCTTCAAACTTAATGAGTACAACAAAAAGATCAGGTCTGCCAAAATGAGCTCGTGGGTCAGGTTCTGCGAAGGTGTTGAATGCACCAACACAGCTGCCAGACTCCACAAAGTTCTGGCTAAAAATGGCACCGATTACCTAAGCACCATAAAGCAGCCTGATGGGCGCCACACAACTGACGCCTTAACGACGGGCGAACTACTCCTCAGCACCCACTTTCCGGGATGCCAAATACTGAGGAACGGGGTCCCCTCAAACGATAACAGTCTGCACAGAACTAATTCTACAGACTGGAGAATAGCTAGATCAATCTTCACTCACGATAAAATAAGATGGGCAATATGCTCATTTGAGCCATTTAAATCCGCCAGTACTGACGGGATTTTTCCAGCTTTACTGCAAAAGGGTCTGGAGCTCCTAACTCCATACCTCGTAAGAATCTTCAGAAGCAGCTTTGCGCAAGGCTACATTCCGCAGACATGGAGACTTGCGCGAGTTGTTTTTATCCCTAAATTGGGAAACCGACCTTAAGAGGATCCCAAAGCATACAGACCAATCAGTCTTACCTCATTCATGCTCAAATCAATGGAAAAAATCATTGATGAGCACATCAGAAATACCACACTGATCAGAAACCCGCTTCACAAGAGACACCAACCAGGTAAATCAACAGAATCGGCGCTTCACAGCCTTGCAGGAGAGATTGAAAAATCCTTCGAGGCTAAAAATACCGTGCTCGCTGCTTTCCTGGACATCGAAGGGGCATTCGATAATACTACCTTCGATGCAATTCAAAGAGCGCTAAGATATAGGATGGTAGAAAACACGATTGTTGGATAGATCAGCAGCATGCTCTTCTCAAGAAAAGTCGTCTGCCAAATAAACGAACAATCTCTCTTTGCTTAGGTAACAAGAGGATGCCCACAAGGGGGTGTACTCTCGCCACTCCTGTGGTGCCTGGTTGCCGACGATCTTTTGTGCAAGCTCTCATCCAATGGCTTCTTAGTACAGGGATACGCCGGCGACGATGTGGTTATAGTGGTTAAGGGTTTGTTTGAGGAAATTCTTCCAGATTTACTCGAACCAGCACTAAATATAGTACAAGAATGGTGTGATGGAAACGGGCTCCGAGTGAACCCATCCAAAACGATCATCATACCCTTCTCCAGAAATAGAAATCTGGCTGAGCTCAGAAGCCCGATTATGTACAACACCCCTCTACCAGTCGGGAGTCAAGTTAAATATCTTGGAGTTATCCTAGACAGCAAACTCTACTGGAATAAGCATGTCCAGGCGGTGGCGGAAAAAGCCACCAGAGCCTTTGGATATGCAAAAAATACGTAGGAAAAACCTGGGGGTTGAAACCATCCATCATGATCTGGATGTACAAAGCAATAGTTCGACCAACTTTAAACTATGGTGCTGTGGTCTGGTGGAAGAGAGACCTGACTACGGAGGGTAAGTCCGTTCTAGGTAAGGTACAGAGACTAGCGTGTCTGATTACCACCGGTGCTCTCCGATCTTGCCCTAGCAATGCTCTAGAAGTTCTACTAGATCTACACCCAATTGAAATCCACCTCGAGACCCAGGCAAATCTAGCAATGATACGACTTATTGCTAATGATGCCAGTCTGGAGCTCACTAAGGGGTAGCTCAGATGCCTCGAAAACAACACTATCGCGAGTATGCCCTCCGACCACCTTGCAAAAGAGCTCTCATTCGGACGCTGCTTCCGGGCTGTTATATGGAGCAGGGAGGAGTGGCACTCTTACTTCGCCAGGCTGCATCCTCAGACCATCAAATGGTTTACTGACGGCTTCAAGACAACCGATGGCTCAGGAGCGGGTGTGGTTGGCCCAGCACATAGGATATCTATACCTATGGGCCTCCACACCACTGTTTTTCAAGCAGAAACACACGCAATAGAAACCTGCGCGGATCTCTGCCTGCGAGAGAACTACGTAAATAAACGTATAGCCATTTTCTCAGACAGCCAAGCGACTATTAAGTCCCTTACTAAGTACACCGTTACGTCTAGACTTGTTCAATGCTGCCTGAAGGCGTTGAACAAACTAAGCGAGAACAACAGCCTAACACTTTTCTGGGTTTCAGGTCACATGGGCATCGCAGGGAACGAACAGGCTGACGAGCTAGCATGCACAGCTGCATCTTCCCCTTTCTGCGGTCCTGAACCCTTCTGCAATATCTCTTTATGTTTAGCAAAGAGAGCTTTTAGAGACCAAGAACGACTCAAGGCAACTGAGCACTGGGATAAACTACCAGGGCTCAGACAATCGAAAATGTTCATAGCAGGGTATTCCCACAGAAGAACGACTGAGCTGCTGAAATTAAGCAGAGCTAAAGTACGCATCATCTATGGCATTCTCACAGGTCACTCCTGTCTGAGATCACATTTACGCACAATAAGAATCGTGCAAGATGCGAGCTGTCGATTCTGTGAAGAAGATGACGAAACCTCTTTCCCCGTATTATGCGAGTGCGATGCACTGGCCCAGCGTCGGTGGTCACACATCGAAGTGGCCTTTCCAGATACGGACGACATAGCTTCGACATCTATTAACGACCTCAACTCGTTTCTCAGCACGATCAACCTTGATCGTCAGGCGTAGCCCTGCACATCTGCGACTAGGGCGATAGCACAATAGGCCCACTGGCTTCAGTGCTGCGAAACCCTTCGGGTTCACGCCCCTCTACAGTCTATCTATCTATCTAAGCCACAGGATCTGAGTAAATGCATGGACGAATCAAAGATTTAGATCTTACGAGGGGCGACCCACAGAATTAAAGTAAACCTAAGGACGAGCCAGAGGAGTAAATCTTATCTAAACCTGTCTGCAATATTTTTGGAGCAGAGTATGCATTTTTCCATAGTTACATTATTGAAACCATATGCTTGTCCCCTGGGCTCTTAACTCCGTTTTATATGGATTCTCAGGAAATTTGGGGAAAAACTTTACCGAAAGCCCATGCCCGAGTTATCGAAAATTCAAGACTGACAAACATAAAAGTGCGATTAAGGCCACGCGCAGACTAAAGGCGTTTTGGAGCGTAGCGTAGCGTAAAACCTGTCGCCCAATGCAACGCTTGTATTGGGCGACAGGTTTTACGCTACGTTACGCTCCAATACGCCTTTAGTCTGCGCGCGGCCTAACTCGCAAAAATGTCGATCGCACAGGGTAGCTTAAAAGCTGTCATGATTGATCACAGGCCTCAACGAGGAGCTTAATATGTCACTACATAAGGTTTCGTTCTGTGGCATGGGGAATGCTGTACATTTTGCTGTACATTGCTGTACGACAGGTCAAAATGCTCTACTGTACAGCAAAATGCTATACGTCTGGTCACCTTAACTTAGAGTAATCGTTACATTGTATTCGTTACTAAGTAACCCTTGGTTTTAGAGAAACACATAGAAAAACTACAACGACGATACGATACCTACTCGAATACGATAGTACTCGTATTCACGGTTAGTCGCAGAAATAGTATCGATGGAAGGAAGGTTTTTACTCATTGCTTGGACTGTTTTATACAAATGAATTGCCCTTGTCCGGCGACACTTCAATCGTATCGCTCGGCCGAAAAAATACCGAGATATCGACGATTTTCCAAAGTACATAGTACGAAGTTGATCGTGAAATTGCTGTGGCCCACCTTTAGGGTGACGGTTATTTCTGACTACCCTGTGCATTGATCGGGGCAGAGACTTCGACGACCATTTAGACAATTTTGTGGCGAATCCGGCGACACTTGGATCGTGTCGCTCCGCCGAATGATTGCAGAGATATCGATTTTCGAAGCAGTACGAGTTGATTGTGAAATTCCTGTGGCCAACATGTGCACTGATCGGGAGATTCCAAGAATTCTTTAGGCAATTTTGTGGAGAGTGCAGTGTCACCACGATCGTGTCGCTCCGCCGAAGGATTGCAGAGATATTTACGGATTTCCGAAAGAATACGAAGTCAATCGTTTCGTTCATGAATAGTGTACGATAGAAAATCCAGCTGGCTCGATTCTTGCGCTTGTACCTGAGAGAAGATATCAGACTGTGTACTACTCGGTCTGCTCTCGATTCCTGCGTTTGTAACTGAGAGTAGATATCAGACTGTGTACTACTCGGTCTGCTCTCGATTCCTGCGTTTGTAACTGAGAGTAGATATCAGACTGTGTACTACTCGGTCTGCTCTCGATTCCTGCGTTTGTAACTGAGAGTAGATATCAGACTGTGTACTACTCGGTCTGCTCGATTCTTGCGCTTGTACCAGAGTACATACATACGAGATTGCTGTCTCTAACGAGACAGGAATGTGATTCGTTTTGGGTTGGATACGCAATTTTCACGCACGGAATCCCCAAACTTTTCAAAATCCCCAAACTTTTCAAAATCCCCAAAATCCCAAAAATTTAAATCTCCAAAATAAAAATCCCCAAACACAATCCTCACAGGTGTTATCTTAGAACGCGCGCGTTTTGGGTTTTTGGGGTTTTGGGTATTTTGTGTTTTTGAAAACTGTTATTATGGGGATTTCTCTGGGAATTTTTCTTCATTTGATTAGAGATGACGTCCAGTTCCCGATTTATTTATACCACCCAAAAACTTGTCGATGTGCTTGCGCAGTTTTCATTGTACATTGGAAAAGTAAAAACGTTTCTCTCTTTACTCACCAATTGTTGAATAGCTTGCTCCACCAACTCCCGGAATGAATAGGTCGGATGTTGTTTCCACAAATGATGAATCAATTTGGCAATAACTTCTGTATCGGTTTCCGATTCAAATGAGTATCCATGTTTTGTCAAATACGTTTTCACGTCCTTATAGTTTGTAATGATACCGTTATGAACGACAACGAACGAATGTTGTTCGTCGGAACGTTGCGGATGTGAGTTGACTTCGGACGGTACACCGTGCGTGGCCCAACGTGTATGGGCAATACCACAATGAATATCAACCGGTTGTTCGCTCTCCATATCGGCGAATTCTAAACAGATACAGAGAGAGAAAGAGAGAAAGAGAGAACGAGAAAATTTTATTAAAAATTACAACAACAAGAATAATCAAGTTGTGTTACTTACTCTCGGCAATAGCATCTTCGAGACTTTTTACTTTGCCCTGACGCTTGACAAGTACAATGTCCTTAGAATCGATCGAATCAATTGCTACACCGGCAGAATCATAGCCGCGATATTCCAAACGTTTCAGTCCTTTCACCAACACTTCGAGTACTTCGAGACGCGATTTTGGTGTCAAGTAGTTTAAGTAAGCAAAAATTCCTGGAAATGTACAGAAATAAAATGGGATAAAGTAAATAGGTTGGATGACAGAAAAAAAATTGGAATAGACATTACTGTCGCTTATGGAAATTATGACAATTTCTAGGAAGCTGAAGGTTCAAGCTTGTTGAATTTGAATCATCTGTGGACTGAAACTACGAGTTGTATAGCTGGAAGTAGCGAAACTCGTAAAGCTTCGACGATTGCAATCGACGGACAGTGTACAACGAATGGACGATAATTGCATGCCAAAGAAGGCATAATGTTGACGGAGCAAAGGTTGCGTGGACAACCGAGAGCTCGCTCGGAGCACTCACCAAACTGTACGACAAGTTCACGTAACCGTGACAATTGATTCAGGTGGCCAAAGCCCGACGTCGGACGGCTTACCGCTCAGTACGCTCGTTGGCGCTTCAGCCACCCGAACTTCAACCTTCAACCGTTTCTGCCACGCCCGACGCCGCCATTCGCCGAGTATTTCCAGAGAAATTAGGAATACACCCTGGTGTGAACACATTTTTCGGCTTGTCTATGTACACACATCGCATCGCATCGCCCGGACCAGCCTGGAAAAGCTCGCCATCGCACTGCAACGTCGTCGGCTACAATACACGTTTTTCACAGCTATAAATTGAGACACAATGTAATTTGAATGTATACACGTACATTCGTATCCTTTTCGATCCCATCCCATTCATCTATTAGAATTTTTTTAGTACCTACATATATTCACAGTTTGATCACATTTATCACATCCGGCACAGATATAAATCACACACACACACACAAAATTTGTTTTCCGGTGAAAAAGATCAACAAAACAATCTTAAATGTCAAGATAGGAGATACGGTTCTTGGAGATAAAAAACGCGCAATTAATCAATCAATTTGAAATTATATAATTATTGCGCGCTTATCAAGCAATTGTTTGTTGCATCTACAGTCATTGAAGATGATACCTACCATTCGTTTTTCTAGGGAAAATATTATGCGCAAAGGTCATAAAAAGGATAAAAATGGACACAAACTATTCCTTACAGCATTATAAACATATCCTAACTATGTATATCATGTTTGTGCAGTTTTGGGTCCTTGAAATAAGGAAATAATACCAAACATGGATTGAACTCCATGTCACCTTTGATATGATACCCATCATGCCTACCTTCGGTCATGGATTAATTTGTTTCCTTTCGGGAACATTTTGGCCCAACAGAGGACACAGAGGACCCTCCACTCTGTTTGGAGCTTCTTTTTTAGGGTTTTTTAGAAAAAAATTTTCAAAAAACCCTCATGAAATCGATTTTGTCCGTCCGTCCGTCCGTCCGTCTGTCCGTCTGTCCGTCCGTCCGTCTGTTCACTAAATAACTCGCGAACGGCTTAACCGATTGTCATGAAATTTGGTAGGAAAGTGTAGAATGGTTACAGTCTTTGGCACATATACCTTAGAAGTTGGTAGGAAGAAGACAACAGGGTGTCCCGAACGTTTGAAAAAAGTCGACTTTTTTAGTTTTTATCGGAGATTGACGTATGGGTATTTAAATCAAAGATCTAAACGAGTACACCTCATATCAGTTAAAATTTTCCAGTTTCGAGTAACGGTAAAATAGTTATTGGCGTTTAAAGTTAAACTTCCTTTTCCTTTTTGTAAACCGATATAGGGATCGATATGAAACTTTGCACAAAGATTGGTCGGTAGGGCCTTATATACGTTAAATATTAAGACTGTTGACTTTTGCAAAGGAAAAGTAAATAACAGTAAATTTGTAAAATTTCAATTTGTTCGTGTGTAGCCCCTCTTAGGTTTCCAAATATGAAAATGCTGCTAAGGGTTTTTAGAAAATTACATATAGAATATGTCTACGAATTTTCATTCGAATAACTGTATCCAAACCGGAAATATAGCCAAATAAGTATTTAGTAAGGGCCTTTCACAATGCAAGCCTCTTAAGCATTTCTTCAATGTATATCTTTTAACCTGATGAAACAATGAACATGAAATTTGATGGAAACGACCCATCTACGCTCAATATTTTGCATTTTTGTGATTTCAAATGAAAATTTCCGAAAATGGGTTTTGAAAAAGTCGATGTAGAGCGCATTGAGAGCTACGTTTTGCTGAAAGAACCACAGTCCTAGCTATCACCGTTCAAAAGATATAGCCTCCCAAAGGCGACTCAATGAATGCCAACTTTGACCCATCTACGCTCAATATTTAGCGAGATATTTGCATTTTTGTGATTTCAAATGAAAATTTCCGAAAATGGGTTTTGAAAAAGTCGATGTAGAGCGCATTGAGAGCTACGTTTTGCTGAAAGAACCAGAGTCCTAGCTATCACCGTTCAAAACATACAGCCTCCCAAAGGCGACCCAATGAATGCCAACTTTGACCCATCTACGCTCAATATTTAGCGAGATATTTGCATTTTTGTGATTTCAAATGAAAATTTCCGAAAATGGGTTTTGAAAAAGTCGATGTAGAGCGCATTGAGAGCTACGTTTTGCTGAAAGAACCACAGTCCTAGCTATCACCGTTCAAAAGATATAGCCTCCCAAAGGCGACTCAATGAATGCCAACTTTGACCCATCTACGCTCAATATTTAGCGAGATATTTGCATTTTTGTGATTTCAAATGAAAATTTCCGAAAATGGGTTTTGAAAAAGTCGATGTAGAGCGCATTGAGAGCTACGTTTTGCTGAAAGAACCACAGTCCTAGCTATCACCGTTCAAAAGATATAGCCTCCCAAAGGCGACCCAATGAATGCCAACTTTGACCCATCTACGCTCAATATTTAGCGAGATATTTGCATTTTTGTGATTTCAAATGAAAATTTCCGAAAATGGGTTTTGAAAAAGTCGATGTAGAGCGCATTGAGAGCTACGTTTTGCTGAAAGAACCAGAGTCCTAGCTATCACCGTTCAAAACATACAGCCTCCCAAAGGCGACCCAATGAATGCCAACTTTGACCCATCTACGCTCAATATTTAGCGAGATATTTGCATTTTTGTGATTTCAAATGAAAATTTCCGAAAATGGGTTTTGAAAAAGTCGATGTAGAGCGCATTGAGAGCTACGTTTTGCTGAAAGAACCACAGTCCTAGCTATCACCGTTCAAAAGATATAGCCTCCCAAAGGCGACCCAATGAATGCCAACTTTGACCCATCTACGCTCAATATTTAGCGAGATATTTGCATTTTTGTGATTTCAAATGAAAATTTCCGAAAATGGGTTTTGAAAAAGTCGATGTAGAGCGCATTGAGAGCTACGTTTTGCTGAAAGAACCAGAGTCCTAGCTATCACCGTTCAAAACATACAGCCTCCCAAAGGCGACCCAATGAATGCCAACTTTGACCCATCTACGCTCAATATTTAGCGAGATATTTGCATTTTTGTGATTTCAAATGAAAATTTCCGAAAATGGGTTTTGAAAAAGTCGATGTAGAGCGCATTGAGAGCTACGTTTTGCTGAAAGAACCAGAGTCCGAGCTATCACCGTTCAAAACATACAGCCTCCCAAAGGCGACCCAATGAATGCCAACTTTGACCCATCTACGCTCAATATTTAGCGAGATATTTGCATTTTTGTGATTTCAAATGAAAATTTCCGAAAATGGGTTTTGAAAAAGTCGATGTAGAGCGCATTGAGAGCTACGTTTTGCTGAAAGAACCACAGTCCTAGCTATCACCGTTCAAAAGATATAGCCTCCCAAAGGCGACCCAATGAATGCCAACTTTGACCCATCTACGCTCAATATTTAGCGAGATATTTGCATTTTTGTGATTTCAAATGAAAATTTCCGAAAATGGGTTTTGAAAAAGTCGATGTAGAGCGCATTGAGAGCTACGTTTTGCTGAAAGAACCACAGTCCTAGCTATCACCGTTCAAAAGATACAGCCTCCCAAAGGCGACCCAATAAATGCCAACTTTGACCCATCTACGCTCAATATTTTGCATTTTTGTGATTTCAAATGAAAATTTCCGAAATCGGGTTTTGCAAAAGTCGATGTAGAGCGCATTGAGAGCTACGTTTTGCTGAAAGAACCACAGTCCTAGCTATCACCGTTCAAAAGATACAGCCTCCCAAAGGCGACCCAAAAAATGCCAACTTTGACCCATCTACGCTCAATATTTAGCGAGATATTTGCATTTTTGTGATTTCAAATGAAAATTTCCGAAAATGGGTTTTGAAAAAGTCGATGTAGAGCGCATTGAGAGCTACGTTTTGCTGAAAGAACCACAGTCCTAGCTATCACCGTTCAAAAGATACAGCCTCCCAAAGGCGACCCAATAAATGCCAACTTTGACCCATCTACGCTCAATATTTTGCATTTTTGTGATTTCAAATGAAAATTTCCGAAAACGGGTTTTGCAAAAGTCGATGTAGAGCGCATTGAGAGCTACGTTTTGCTGAAAGAACCACAGTCCTAGCTATCACCGTTCAAAAGATACAGCCTCCCAAAGGCGACCCAAAAAATGCCAACTTTGACCCATCTACGCTCAATATTTAGCGAGATATTTGCATTTTTGTGATTTCAAATGAAAATTTCCGAAAATGGGTTTTGAAAAAGTCGATGTAGAGCGCATTGAGAGCTACGTTTTGCTGAAAGAACCACAGTCCTAGCTATCACCGTTCAAAAGATATAGCCTCCCAAAGGCGACCCAATAAATGCCAACTTTGACCCATCTATGCTCAATATTTTGCATTTTTGTGATTTCAAATGAAAATTTCCGAAAACGGGTTTTGCAAAAGTCGATGTAGAGCGCATTGAGAGCTACGTTTTGCTGAAAGAACCACAGCCCTAGCTATCACCGTTACAGCCTCCCAAAGGCGACCCAATAAATGCCAACTTTGACCCATTTTTGAAGTTAGTAGAACCAAGTTAACAGGGTGTCCCTGAATAGCTGCAAAAGTATACTTGTTCAATACTCATAGGAAAGCTTGCGTTGGCTCTTATGAACGGGAACACAATGGAATAATTTTATATAAGGTTGCTTTTCCTTGATTAAAAAACAGTAACAGTAGATTTACAGCTAATAATTCAGTTTATATATAAAGCCAAGCCATCCTTACGTTTGCCTGAGTTTCTTTTTGGTCAAAGGCCATCAGAAATCTTAAATCGTTGCCTTTAGATTTGCCTTGGAGTACTTTTATACAAACTGGGTAAATAGTAAATCTTTCATTCTGGAACGCGTTTATTTAGACCAATCAAAAAATAGATTTACAGGAAGCATTTCATTAATGTTGTGCACAATACTTATTTATTGCTTATAAAATATATGTACAAAAAATATTCACTATGCATTTAAATTCTAAAAAAACCCTCGTATTGCGGGCGCAGCCCTCTGTACGCCGGTATTTTTTTTAAATATTCAACGGAGATGAAATTGCATGCATGCATACGAAAAAAATCATAAATTTTCATTTCAATTTATAGTTTTGAACAAGTTAGCATGGGCGTAGGCACGAAGAAGGGTGTAAGGGTTACGATCATGAAGTTGAAAAAAAACAACAAATTCGTCCTGAAACCCTTCTTACTGAGGAAAAATTGAAAAAACTCACTTAATAGTGAGAGGGAATTTTCGTTCTATTTGAAAAGTGAAAATTCACCTCGATTTGATTCAACGCTTCTTCAAGTTGGTTGCCTGTAGTGTGTGCCCTTTCTATGAGGATTTTCAAAGTACGCCGCCACTGGTCACTGGGTGCGCCTTCCCCTTCTTAAACAAAAAATTATCGGATAACAATTGATTAACATGAACAATTAACAACACTTTTACGAGAATTTCTTTTTGATCATAATGTATACCCATACACAATAGAGATGTACGCGCGGTTGTGTTGTGTTAAAGTGTAGAGATAAGTTTTGTTTTCTCAGCGTTTTTGTTTTTTGTTTTCTTTTGAACAAATTTTGCGGAAGTTGTTTTATAATATCCGATACCGGAGCATTTTTAATTAACTGATAAGATGTACGCAAAAATATATATATATGTGTGTGTGATATGCCATTGTTTTGGGGAAAATGTTCGTCAAAATCAATGTCACGGACGTGCGTTTATCAGAGAAATGATAAACATGAAACACAAAATAAAAATAGTGCAAGTTAGAATTTTTTAAACTTTGAAATTTTCATATTTTTTTTTAAGAAATCGTTTTTGAACATTATGAGAGTCATCCCTGATGTATGACAAGTGTCTGAAACGAGCGGTGAGCCCATATTAAGCATCTACGAAGATTTTGCTGACTGTCCCTGATGTATTTTTATTACTACTAGGTTTAACCTTAAGCTCTTGTGGCGAATAGCACGTTGTCTACTACACCTACTCGCTATCGCGTACGAATTCTATGGCCATGTACCGTATTTAACCCCAGTTTTTTTTTTCAAACATACACTTCCTCATCCACAGATCGGCATCAGGTGATTTTTAGGGCGACCCCTTTGTCTGCTTTGTTGCGCGACCAGCAATGTGGTTATCACCCTTCCGCCTGCACAATTTCCGGAGAGTACAATACGTGTTGGAGGTGATCACTTGCCGTCTGGTCTCAATCCGCAAATCTTTAAAAAAAAGTTTCAGTCTCATATAGTATGTATTCTGAGACAGGGAAAGTAAGAGACTGTCATCCGTACAATTATGCTAAAACCATGCACACCCCCCCCCCCCCCCTCCTAAAGGAAATCCTGTCTACGCTCATGGTCACAATAAAAGAAAGTCGTGTTAGTTGCACCATTTATAACTCAAGAACCGCTGGACCGATTTCCATAATTTACGGTTTGTTGGGTTAGGCTCTGTACGGAATAGCAGAATAACTTTTGAAAATTCACAATGGGTTCTTTTTCGCCTATTTCTGCGTGTATTTCTTTAACATATGAGCGGATTTCGGTAAATTTGATCCACAGGATTGGTCTCTACCCAAAGTAACACGACAACTATTGAGACATATGAAAAATTCACAATGGGCACAATTAGGAAGACAATTCTTTTTCACATACTTCTTTACGTATTTCTTGAACGAATTACAGGATTTCGGTATGTTGACCCCACCGGATGGGTCTACACACAAGGCTCCGTCCGGAATAGCAGTATAACCATTGAAATAAGCGGAAAAGGAGCAACAATTCACTATGAGTTTATTCTCGCATATTTTTGTTTCTTTTTCTTGAACGTCTTTGTGGATTTTTTGAAGATTTTCCGGCCGAATTGGTCCTCTCCTCTCCCTGAATATCCGAATAACATTGAAACAAACGAAAAATTCACAATAAGCAAAATTATAAAGATGTTTTTTTCGTTTATTTCTTTCTGTATTCCTTGAACTAATTGCCCGATTTTTTTTCAAGCTATTCCAGCGGATTGGTCTACACTTGGAGAAACCTGCGAAAAATGTACGATGTACAATAGGCAAAATTATGAAAACAGTTTTTTTTTCAAATACTTTTGTTTATATCTCCTGAACAAAGTCGCGGATTGGACTGCTCGTCGGATACCGGAATAAGTATTAAAACATGCACGAAATTCTCAATGTACAAAATTATGAAGACCGTTCTGTTTCGCATAATGTGCATCTCCTGAACGGATAAGCGGATGCCGGTAAATTTGGTATGCCGCCGCAAAATAACAGAATTTTAAAATTCACAATGGGAAACATGTTCAGAGCAGCTGTTTTTCTGATCCTTTGACCACTATTCTGGAACGGTTTAGTGTATATGGTAAATTAACATCGCGCCGGATTAGTCTCTACTTTATAGCTACCTAAACTTGCAACAAATTGAAAATGAGCGAATTTGAGCTCATGAGCAAACCTTTGCCTATATCTCCTTAGCGAATAAGTTTATTTCAATAAATTAGCCCGACCATATTGTTCTCTATCCCAAAATACCAGAGTAACTGTTGAAATATGCATAAAATTCAAAATGAGCACTTTTCGTATGGATTAGAATATTTTTGGAAATTTTCCGCTTGGTTTTTTTTTTACCGAAATTAGCTGAAAAGCCACTGAAACATGCAGAATCAACTGAAGGAATGACGAAATTTTGATGGGAGATCTTTTCCTGCACCGTATTTATCTCTGTGGCGAATAGAAGTATAGCAACTTCGGAAAAAATGGGAAGAGCATTTTGATCAAAGCGATTTTTCCCATTTCTTGAAAAAAAAAACTACTGCTACTGTAGGTCGTTAAGAGGTTAGTACGATAATTTTATGATTTTTGATTGGATTGCCCTGCCTCGCAATTCACAATGAGCAACATTCACAATGAGTTCTTTTTCACAGACTTCTGCTTGAATTGCTAGAATATGTTAGTGAATTTTCCAAGATTTTCCCCGAATGAAAATTTCGTAAAAAATTCACAATGAGCAAAATTATGAAGACAATCCTTTTTCACATATTTTTGTTCCGTTTATCTTGAACGAATAGCAGAATTTCAGTAAATTGATTCTACCGGATTCGTCGACAATGAGAATACCTCTATTGAAATATGTGCAACATTCACAATAAGCAAAACTATAAAAACAGTGAATTTTTCTATATCTCCTGAATTAATTCGCGGATCTCAGTAAATCTGGCTGTATCAAATGGGAAAGCAACAACAACAGTGCATTGGTCTCAGCGATGTCACGATCCAAGATAGATGTGCCTGTAGAAATAGGCTGAGACATTACCGCCAGAACGAGCAACGTGCCTACAATGCAGACCAATTAACGCGACATCACGGAGCGCAGTAAGAAGTAACGAAAAATAAGGATTGGGCTCCACCCCAAATAGCCGGATTGAAACAACTACAAAATTCACAATGAACAAAATTATGGAGACAGTTCTTCTTGACACACTTTTGCATTTATTTCCTGAACGCAAAAGCGGATTCCGGTAAAAATGCTACGACGACGAATCGGTCTCTAGTCCGAAAATAAAATTGCACAATGAGCAAAATTATCCAGACAGTTGTTTTTCACAAACTTTTCTTAACATTTCTTAAACGAATCATCATTGGGGTCTTCCCTGTAGAGAGGGTAGATTCATTGAAACAAGCGAAAAATTACAATTAGCAAAATTGTGTTGAACATACTCGTATAAGGGAAATTGACTCAGCGAAAATTTTCAAATTTGCAGACGGATAAGCAAAAAATCCAAATTTTTACAAAGCTCTTTTCCTCATCCTTTGACCTTATCCTTTGATTTAAATAACACTGTAACCAACCCTCCTCCTCCCCTTCTCACGATTTTTTTTCTAACAGGAATACCACAGTAACTATGGAAACTTTCAATAAATTCACAATGAAAAATACTTTCAAAGCAACGGGTTTTCACATATTTGTGTCTATATCCTCTGACCGGATAAGCGGATTGCAATAAATTTGCCCTACCAGATCCGTCTTTAGCAGAAATGTCAGGCAAATTTACAATGAGCTAAAATTGCGCAAGGTACCTCTGCTTCTCAGCATTGTTGGTCAATCTGGCAGATATTTCAATAGCTATTCGGCTGGTCCTTATGCTAGTGGGGGACAGAATTACTGGAAACCGCTAATCCGCTCAAGAGATATAGACGAATTGGAGAAAATGAGGTACCCTAGTAATTTCCCAGATTTGCCAAGAGCTATGTACTTTGTTATTGGGGGTGTAAGAGAGGTCTCTGCAAGCCGTTCCGGGAATATAGGCAACTTGACCGTGTAGTCAGTGTAATTTACTGAAATACGGTAATCCAATTAAGAAATATAGCTATAGGGTAGAATTTACCGAAATGTGCTAAACTGTTTAGCAGAAATAGGCAAAGGAATGTGAGGAGCAATTGTCCTCATAATCTGCTTTTCCGTTCAAGAGTGCTTTCAAAAGTTTTTGCTCACTTTAAATTTTCCGTATGCTTTTCTGCTCTTCGTTAATCCGCTAATCATTTTCAGCGGTATCCGGAGGATTAGCAAAAGAGTTTCAATAGTTGTTCTGCTATAGTTCAATCTGGAAGGGCAAATTTATTGGAATCCGCTTGTCCGGTTAGGAGATATAGACAAAGATTTGTAAGAAAAAAGTTGCCTTCTAAGGGGGGGGGGGGGGGGGGGGGTGGTACAAATTTGCTAAAATCAAAGGATAAACCCAGAGAATAAGAAAAAGACAATTGCCAAAAAATTCTCATTTGGTTATTCATTCAGGATTGTTTGCAAATTTCAGTCGACTTCCAGCTTTTCAGGTAACAACAAATCCATAAGGGGGTTCAATTTACGGAACTACGTCAATCTGATCAAGACAATATGCCATTGAGGGTAATTTAGCAGGAGAGGGCGGAGTGGAACGTATGAGAGAAAATTATCTGCCTTGAAAATAGTCTCTTGTACAATTTTCGGTCAATTCTTTTTCTTCCATCATAGGTGGATTAGGGGCCGGATAGGAATTTACTGAAATATGCAAAGTCGATCAAAAGATATTGACAAAAGCAGTCAACATTTCTCCCGGACCATTTTTCAAATGTTTCATGAGCGATTCGAGGCGGTGGTCGTTGAAGGAGTACGAATTAAGGCGTGAACAAAAGCCCGACCGAAGTTGAGCTAGTGTTACTCTAGTGGCTCTCGGGAGCCTAATCTCCTCAGGCGAAATTGGTGGTGGGCGCTCTGAGAGGACTCTATTCGCACCTAAACTCGCGATAGACCGATTCACTTCTTCAGTGTGGATCGCTGCAATGGCGGCTCGGTATGTAACTTCATCGTAAGGGTCCCGTTTGTATCCCTGAACCTCTCTCTCAAGGTCTCGTAAACCACGCCTGACATGTCGTGGTGGAGAAATTCGGTCCATGAGATGATTATTGGGATGATCCTCACGGTAGCAACCAACAAGTTACTGTTTTGAGAGTAGGAGATTATGATCACGTATTGGCATCAATTTTGTCTCCTGATGTAAGTGATCCTGGGCAGACATCAGAAGGCAACCTGTCGCGATGCGTAGAGCGGCATTTTGGCAGACCTGAACTTTGGACCAGTTTGTGTCACATAGACTATGTGTCCAAACTGGGGCTTTGCCCCAGGTGCTACCAGCTAGAGCTTTTAGGATGTTGTTCCTACTGCGCATTTTTTCACAGACTGCATGATTCGCAGACGTCATCATGTTCTCTAGGTGAAGCCCGAGAATTTTGGGGTTTTTAACAGTAGGAACAGAATTGTTGCCAATACGTATATCCATCTCCCATCTGATGTCCTCCCACCAAGTGGTTAGAAAAGTCGCAGAGGATTTGGACGCAGAGATGGTGAGGTTTCGGCTTTGGAAAAATGCCTGTAATCGTCCTAGATAGCGATTAATTCGGAGGCGCATTTCATCCTTATCATTCCCTGTGGCGAGTACGGTACAATCGTCAGCATAGGAAATCACCTCGATTCCTTCAGGTGGTGTGGGAAGGCCGGACATGTAGATGTTGAACAGAGTGGGGGAGAGTACCCCTCCCTGTGGAACACCTAATTTGATTTTCCTAAGCTTAGAACGTTTGCCTCGAAACTCGGTGAAGGAGTGCCGACCAGCTAGATAATTGTCAATCCAACGGATCTCTTGTGCAGGAAGATGCATATTCAACAGGTTTGCTAGGAGCATTGAATGATTGACCTTATCGAATGCACTTGATAGGTCTATTGCCACCAGAATAGTTCTGTGACAAGGACTGCGTTGATTTAGCCCATCACGAATGCGTGTAGTGATCGCATCGAGGGCAGTGGTGGTACTATGCATCTTCCTGAAGCCATGCTGGTGAGGTTCTAGCTTCGCATGTGCAACAAGAGTGGGGTGAATAAGGGCCTCCAGCGTCTTTGCGACAGGAAAAAGTATCGTAATGGGGCGGTAGGATTCCCCGAGATTTGCGCTCTTCCCTGGCTTGAGACAGGGAACAATTCGACCTGTTTTCCAGATTTCAGGGATGGCAAGCGTGGACATCGACAAGTTAAAGGCGGCCGTGAGATACTCAATGGCTGGAAGGTCGAGATGTTTCAACATGGTCATCGAAATGCCATCTGGTCCGAGGGCCTTGGAGTTTTTAGCATTCTCGATGACTTTTTCAACCTGGTCCGCTGTATGGTGTCAACATTCCGGCTGCGAATCCGTCTTCTAATTTTGCGCTTGAGGCCGTCAGACTTGGGATGTTCAATAAATTGTTTATTGAACAGGCTAGCACACTGAAGAGGATCGCAGGTTTTTGTGTTGCCAAATTCAATGGCGTTGTTGCCCTTTTCTTTCCGAGGATTGGAAAGGGCGCGGACGGTAGACCATAATTTGCTGACACCTTCGTTGAGGTTACATTCATCGAGGTGCTGATTCCATTTCGCCCTCCTATAGTCTTTAACTTGTCGGTCAATTTCGGAGTTAAGCTCCTGAATTCTGGGATCATCAGGGTGAGCGCTTCTGATCTGTTCACGTTCATCGGCTAATCTGGCGGCACTAGTGGGGAAGTTAGGCCGAACTTTCGGGATACGTCCTGCCGGAATAAAACATGCCGCGGCTGTGGTAATGACGTTCCTAATATTTTTCTCGGCCTCATGAATGTTGGTAGGTGATGTTAGCTCGATGAACTTCGCCGACGAGTAAGCTTTGAAACCATCCCAATCGGCTTTCTTGTGATTGACAAACGTTCGCTTCTCAGACTTAGTCATGTTCGCTGGTTTGTCAATTGTTCGCAAATTTTTCAATAATGATTGGGAGGTGATCTGATCTAAGGGTGGTACGTACTTTACATCGGGAAGCAGCAATTAGGCTGGCACTGACAATAGTTATGTCAGGAGAACTACTGCAAGTGCCCACGACTCTAGTCGGCGAGTCTTCATTAAGTGAACAGAATTCTGAGGCGTCAAGTGATTCGGCGATAGTTATACCCCTGGCATTGTTGTTGAGGTCCGAATGCCAGAGCTCATGGTGCGCATTAAAGTCGCCAAGGATGACCCTGTGCTCTCCGGAAAGGAGAGGACCAATATCGAAACGATAGCCAGAAGGGCAACTAGAATGAGGTGGTACATATATATTAAAAATTTCGATATTAGTACTCCCTGATGGAACTGAGATGGCTTGAATTTCCGCCGTACCGTCAGCAACTACATCTAATACACAGTAATGTACGGACTTGTGTATTAGGAAGACAAGTCCACCTCCAGGGTGAGAATCATCCGTGGCGGCCGGTCTATCTTTCCGCAGTATAACATATTCGCTATGGACGCTTAGAGACGAGTTTGCGTGAAGCAACGTCTCTTGGATGGCGGCGATGAGAATTCTGTTGGAACTCAAGAAGTGTGTGATCTCAGCGATTTTTCGGTGGATGCCATTACAGTTAAACTGTAATATAGATAGTGCAGTGAAAACTGCTGGAGGAGGAGGGCCAGGCGTAAGACTGGGTCTGGCATTCCCAATCATATTGTTTGGCGGTGTAGGTGGCAGTGGTGGGGAAGGTGGGCTGGGAGCAGCCCTGGGTTGTCCGGAATTCATACAACCTGGCGCAACATATGCTAAGGAGTGTTGACCTTGTCTTCGTAACCCTGAACACCTAAAGTGAACCCATTCCCTGCAGCAATTACACTGCACTGATCTGGCATTCGAACCGATACGTTGGTTGCAGACACTACAAATCCATACCTCTGGGCCTGGATTTGTTTCAACGCCGGCGCGAATTAGTAAAATTGAGAGCAGCCACGCCGAGATGTAATGCTCCCAATATGACGAAAAAACACATATATCGTACCCACACATATACACAGGCAAACACAACCTTCCTGCATCGAACCTTCAGGGCTCCTGCCGGGGCTCTTGCCAGGAAGGCATATTGGCAGCTTTTGGCCGTTTTGTAATACAAAACGGGTGTGGTCCGCCCCGTAGAGGCAGTTGCCGTAAGACCACCAATTGTATTCATAATTGTGTCCATTGTGAATTTTCATATGTATCAATAGTTGTCCTGCTACTTTGGGTAGAAAACCATTCTGAGGAACAAATTTACTGAAATCCGCTAATATGTTAGAGAAGTACACGCAGAAATAGGGCGAAAAAGAGCCCATTGTGAATTTTTGCTCATTATGAATTTCAATAGTTATTCTGCTATTCCGACCAGAGCCTAATCCAACAAAACCAAACTCATGGAAATCGGTCCAGCCGTTCTTGAGTTATAAATGGTGTAACTAACACGACTTTCTTTTATTTAGATACATTACTAGAAGATGGAAGATAAATATATAAACTCCTTTAAATCTATGATTGTCATAAGCTCACTCTGCGTTGCCTGCGGCGCAGCGCCTTCTATCATACATCATAAGAAATCCAATAAATTATGCAACTTGTATGACATCCAAGATCAATTTTTTTTCTATTTTGAATATTTCAAAATTAAATCAGTTATTTATGCAGATTGTCTATCTCTTACCGCGTCGATTGGTATCTTTTCTACCTATATATACAGTCGCCAAACATTCAAGTGACCTATACACATACACAGCGGTCTGTGAGATGTGTGCGCATGGCTTTTGGGTGTACGGAAGCTATTGTAACGGTGATTATGCAAAACGGCCCCCGCAACGACAAAATCTGCATACATTACGACTATCTAAATACGACCTATATATCAAATTATAACACCCAATCAACGTTTCAACGTTTTTTTCTTCTTCTTATTTGTGCGCACTTAAAAGGTGAATGCGATCTTAACACATCACAACAAACGGCGGTTACGGTATAATAGCGCGCGGCGCGGTATGTTTGTTTGGCGTGTGACTCTCTAAGAAGGTTTATTTACCTTTAACACTTTGTTGCAAATACACACATGTTAAATGTTACGGCGCAGTGGGACGTGAAGTGATGCGCGATCTTTGAATCATTTTTTTTTTTGTTCTGTGAATTGAAATTTTTTTTATTTCAGATCCCCGGGACGGGTGACATGGCATTTACATACATATCGTGCAAAATGTTGCACCCTTCTTGCACATGCGGCCTTGCGAAATTAAGGCCTGGTCCATACGCATCCGCGTCCATGACGACACACATACACTATTATGCATAGTATTGGAATTGCAAAAGTGAAAGTGATCTGTATCTC
The DNA here is from genome assembly GCA_949715475.1 of Microchrysa polita. Classification (NCBI taxonomy): domain Eukaryota; kingdom Metazoa; phylum Arthropoda; class Insecta; order Diptera; family Stratiomyidae; genus Microchrysa; species Microchrysa polita. The sequence continues at coordinate 6,269,858 of OX454422.1, forward strand.
AGGCATATGGAAATATTAGAGCGTCATGTATCGTTTGATCGATATGTGGGCAATTAAAAGTAAGCGTATAAAATGCTTGTTTATATAGGTTTATCGAACTGGTTTTATATTGCACAAGGTAAATGATGCATGATGTGTAAAAGAATTATATTTATAGGCGCCACACCAGGTACACCCTACAATACAATGCGACTGTGTCGTGCTTGCTCTTATGACATTTTGTTACCAAAAACTCGTTTTCGCGAGAAAACTTGTCTTTTTTTTCAGTGTATGATGTGTGTTATAGTTTTGTAATCAATTTATCTATACATTATGAAATTTTACAGGGTGGCGCCAAATTAATCACCCTATCGAAATATGTTCTAAGTTTTTACAAATGCGGTGCGGGGACGTAGCAAGCGATGAGCCAATACAAAGCGTGTTGGAATATTCTGAGGATCGTCTGTGCGCTTGTAAAGAACCTGCAGAAGTTAAAGTCGTTCAAAAGATGTGACTCAAGACACAAAAAAAAATCGTAAGGAGGATGACCAAACGCAAACGGGGTGATTTTTTGGGAAAATTTTTGATATGGCTTAAATTAATTGGCGTATGTAGAGCATGTTGCGGTTGGCATTTTGATGACAATTTGAGAGACCTACAGCTGTCTTCGTTCAGATGTTACAGCCCCTTTGTATCGGTTCACCGGTTACTCTTTTATAATATTTACCGACATTTCATTTTGTTTTTTTTTTTGTTGTTGTGTCACATCGCGCCGGGTTTTTGGTTTTTGCGTATACTGCAACATGCACAAGACTTTGGAGAGGCGCGCGCGCGCGCGGGACAAGTTTAAAGGTACGTGTTCGTAGAGACGACTCATGCGATGATCGCTCAGCGATCGTAGTTTTACATCCTATTCCGAGTCGTATTTGCATATTTTTTGAATGGTTCTACTTTCCTTGTGTAGACTATGACCTAAAGGAACATGTCTGTATAGAAAACATACGCATATAGTGATCAGGACCGACGGTTCAACTGCAATCGCTGAGCGATCATTCCATGAGTCGTCTCTACGGACAAAAACCTTAAGAAAGTGCGAATAGTGTGTGCGCGTCACTCATAATCACGTACGTATTAATTTTCAAGGTTTATCATAGTCAAAGAAAATCCATTTTCATTTTTAATCGTATGATAAAAGCTGGTACTGGTATTGCAAAACACTCGTATACAGGAAGTTGAATTGAAATTCTGGTATTTCATATTATATCTTTTTTCACATACATATGTATGCATATGTGTTTAGTGTGAGAAACCCATAAGATAATTATTATGTACCAGAGACCGGGTGACCTTATACTTTTCACTTTCATCTTTTACATGCGTCGATTTATGTTTCGTTTCGTTTCAGGTTACATTTTTTGTTTTCAAGTGCACAGCGCAATTAGTAACACAAACGTAGGTAGGACTAGTGATACAGTGAAACTGCTTTATACCGAACTCTCATATATAGCGAGTTTATTGGTAAACTTTGCATTTTTATTTTATTTTCTCGATAAATTTGTGTGTAGACACATTTTGAATATAGGTATGTACTAAAGAAATATTTTGATCGATTTACTTACCGCACATGTTTGAGCAGTTGTTTCGAATGCCAAATGAAATGTGAAAATAAACAGAACTGCTGCTGTTGTTGTTGTTGCTGAAAGATCACTTGTTAGTGTTCCCAAAAATTACGGCTTTCTGTGCAAAGAAAAAGGAAAAGAAAACAAAACGAATTAATTTTGTGATATTTAGTTAGTTCAAAAGAAAGTGAATTCAAACGGGAAGGAATTTTATAATTTTGAATATTTTTGACGCCCATATTGGAGCTGCGCTTCCGTAGCATGAGGGAGGGTTGAATTCGCGAAAGTTGAAGACAATTAATAAATTCATTCGACAACATAGGGCTGCTGCATTTGTGTGTGATTCGAATAGCCTTTCAGCAACATGTGATTGTCCGGCGTCCGATGTAGTGGACCTTCGATGCACACAGGTCATGGGTTCGAGACTCACCGTGAACGAATTCAGTTTTTGGTGTTTTTCGAACTCATGACCCATGTCACGGACTATGATCTCACTCTTCCTTTCAGTAGGAGCCAGGGCAATAAGAACTCTGAGTTGTCCCACTATGTACAACTCCCAAATTAAAATGTCAAACCACGTCAAATATCTGGAAGTAATTCTTGATAGCAAATGACTCTGGGATGACCACCAGAAATCGGTCACGGAGAAGGCGATCAAGGCATTATGGACCTGCAGAGGTTATGTACTCGTACGTAAGACCTGGGGAATTAAACCCCTTTTAATTCTGTGGATTTACAAGACAGCTGTTAGACCTATAGTGGAGTATGGGGAAAAGGGCTTCAATCAGCACCGGTAAGTCGAACTTGGGTAAGGTCCAGAGGCTTGCCTGTCTAATTATCACTGGGGCTATTGTTTCGTGCCCCATCGCCGCCCTGGAGGTTCTACTTGAACTCACTCCACTACACATTCCCGTTGAAGCGTCGGCGAGACTGGCTCTTGGCAGGCTCTTGGCCCCCAGCACGACAGTCACTTTTAGCCATGATCAGCTAGGATGGTTACATGCTAGCAATACCCTCTGCCTACCTTCGGACTACCTAGTTGGGACAGTACGCTTTAACGCGTCCTTTAACTCAGCAATCTGGGCGAGGGAAAGTTGGACGGATATGTTCAGGTCCCTTCACCCCAACACTATCATCTTCTACACGGATGGATCCAAAACTGACACAGACTCTGGAGCGGGCATCAGTGGTCCAGGTGTAAGCTACTCACTCCTTATGGGGAAACGAGCGTCCGTGGTCCAAGCGGAAGTACATTCAATAGAAGTTTGCGCTAGAGAATGCCATAATAAAGGATATGTCAACAGAAAGATAGCGATCTTTACCGACAGTCAGGCGGCTCTATCAAAGCTCTTACAAAACATACTTTTACTTCTAAACTAGTGTGGCTATGTCAGGAAATACTTCAATCGGTAGGATCTCGCAATGATCTTACTCTCCGATGGGTTCCCGGACACTCCGGAATTGAAGGGAATGAGCTCGCAGACGAGCTGGCTGGGCTCGCCTCTGCTGGCCCCTTCTGCGGCCCCGAACCCTTCTGCGGTATACCACTGTGTCAATGCAGACGCGAAATTACTGAGTAGGAAAAGACGACAGCCACCGTATGCTGGGAGGCCCTTCCAGGACTATAAGTCAGTCGAAGCTTTTTGTATAGCAACCTACTCAAAGAAACGCACTCTGGAGTTAGTTAAACTCAGTAGGAACAGAGTCAGAATCATAAGTGGCCTCCTTACAGGCCACTCCCGTCTGAACAGACACTTAAGAACCATGCATGCGCCTAGTCGCAGACGCGACCGATGACAAAACATCCACTCACATACTTTGCGAGTGTGAAAGACTGGCGATGCGACGAGAGGAGTGCTTCGGCATAGCTTCCCCTCTTACAGAGGACGTCGCCTTCCTTAGCATGGGACAAATTAATCGATTTATCGACAGATGTCGGTTAGATAAATTTATATAACCTGTAGCGTGGGCAAAAGCACAGTGCTTATGGCAAATCTAGTCTAATGATCTCACTCAGATGTTAAACGAGTATCCTGCTGAGCGTGCTGTTGATCTCAACGCACCTCAATAAAAAAGCATTTAAGATATTGGAAATTGGATGTCACTAACACATCTGCGGCCTTAGTCCAATGTTGGACGGTCGCGACTGTTATTTATTTTTTAGCTTTTGCTTTCTGGGCAGATTTAAAACAGAAAAACCTCACACAATCAAATTTTATGTATTTTTCGAAATTTTCGAAAATACATAACCACAATAAACCGCACATGTATGTACTTTTTTGACATTTAGGAAATTTGAAGAGCAATTGGCGGGTAAACTTGGGAAAAGCTGAACGTTTGCATGTAGCCTTCTTTTCCTGGTCCTATAAGCGATACAATCTGTACGAATGCCGCTAGCTGTGCTAGAGAGGGTCAAACATACTCAAAAACAAAACAAGTTTTTCCCAATATCAAGGTAAGTGGTCCGCGCACTGACACAGATATTTGGTGGACCCTTTCATAGTTTCTTGACGAGCCAATCTGCCCATCGTTTTGCATGGCATTTTATTTGCACATAAGCTACAAATTTGTCATAGGCGACCGTACAGCACCACTATACTCCCCCGTAACGGTGATATTCACAAAAAAAAAACCCGAAAATCCCGTTTTTCCAAAGTTTGAATCTCCGTAGTGAATTTGCCATGGATTTGTTTTTTTTTTAGCCTGAGTTACCTTAATAGAGATAATTTCATGAAACCTTGTTAAAAATACCGTTCGAATCACCTCTGGCACCAGTAGTAGGGCGCGAATCGATATGGCTTTTTGACAGTTTATTCAGACCCCACATAAGCTAGAAATTTGCTATACACAACTTTTTAGTACAACATTACCGTTATCGACGCGTTCCGAAAAACCTGTTTTCGGGTGAATTTGACTGTCTGCAGCACCGCTAGCGACACTCGTACAGACGGGGACTTTGGAGGGGGGGGGGGGTCTTGCATAGCAAAAATTCAGCTTTTCCTTAATTTGTCCAAAGTGAAGTTTGTTACGTTCACGACTACACACGGTAGTCATCAACGCACCATGCTCCACTAGGAGTTACGGTAATGAAGAGAGAGATACTCAAACACGCTCTGTGACTCACTTGGTTGAGTCGCATTCTACGATGCTAGTACACTCCGTAACTCTATAGGCAATGTAACGTTGACTCGAAATAGCCTATAAACGGCTGAGTGAATGCACCATGCCCCATAAGGACATACGGTACAGAGAGAAGAAGAATACTCAAGCACAAAAGTCAAATACACCGAAATTCTGCTATTAGGGCACCTTTATCGACAGGCCAAACTGTACAGAACTATAGGATCGAGCCGAATTCACAATTTAGCACTTTGAAGGGTTGTGTTCGAAGTGACGACTTATGTGATGATCGCTTAGCGATCGTAGTGTAGCTAGCAACCAATTCCGAGCCCTATTTGCATATTTTTGTTTATGTCTCGACTATGATCTAGAGGAACCAGTGTCTGTGTATAAAATATACGCAACTGGCAGTTGGGGCGTTGCATTTTGTACCATCGGCAAAAAATGCAATGCCACGCCACTCGTCCGTCGGTCTGTCTGTCGTGTCTGCCGTGCGAATGGTTTTAACCGATCGACATGAAATTCAATACGAATATGTATAGATTGGATACATTCTTTGGCACGGAGGTGAAAAATGATATGGTAAAAAAAATCACTTGTTTTTATGCCATAATATTTCGAAATACAGTCGAACCTCCTCAAGTTGACCATACCTAAGGGCGGAGAGTTTTCGGTCAAAATAGATAGGTCGGCCAAATTACCGGAGACTCGTTTAACGCAATGTTGAAGGTACAAAGTCGGAAAAAAAGGTGCGGTCGTCATCCTAAGGAAATTCTACTGTACTTAATTATGCCCACAGGGGGGTCTAGGTCCTTGTGACATCAGTCCAAAAGGCTGTGTAGTGGGACAGAGATCTTTGGTGAGTTGCGACACGACGTACCTAGCAGCCCAGGGAGGCCCCTGGTATGGTTGATACGCAATGGCGTGGATATGTACAAAGACCATTCGGGCGATAACGTTCCCGAGCTCCCTAGTTATGTACGGGTAGCTCTTGGCATGACCGACCTCCTCCCATAGTTTACGGGGGAGCGGGGAGTCATAAATAAGCCGAGCACGATAAACGGTGTCCTCCGGTGGGGGAGGGGTGCACCATACGGTTAATCGTGTGAGCGTCGGAGCTGGCGGCTTCGCATAACCCGAGCCTCGAAGGGGCTAGTTAGGGAGAACGGCCTTGGTGGAAAATGCCTACGCGCCTATATCTAACTAGTTTGTGGATTGATGACCACACGGCCCGAATCGCATTGCTGACTAGTAGCCTGGATGTGAAAAGCAGCGCTACGAGTCAGCTTTAAGCAGACGAGTAGTCACAGGTCCAACGAACCTGGGATGTGCACATCTGAATTTAACGTTAGACTTAACCAATAGGGGACCGAAGGAGGATCACACATGCTAAAGAGAAGTCTTTAGCGAATAGTGTACCTCAGGGATGGGTGTGCCCAGGGGACCATGGTCCTTGCCTATCATGGTGTTGGCCTCGAGGGGGCTGTAGGTTGTTACCCGAGCCATAGAGCTGGTGATGCAACCCCGGGGTTGGGTTCCTGAAGGTGAGTGCATTCACCGGATGGAGAAATCCCCATCTGACAATAAGACCATGTCAGTAAAACGCCGAAGGTCCAAACCGCCCGAAGGACCGGGAGATAAAGGCCGAAAGGCTAGGTGCTCCCCAGACGGTAAGCCCCGTAGATGGTAATCTTGTACTTAATTATAACAAAATTTTCCAATGAATAAATCTGAAGTCTTTCTTTCCAGACACATGCTCGTTCTTCCGCTACAGTTCACAACCCGACCCGTCTCAGAACTATGGATACGGGAACTTTGAACTTGAATTGCAGCTTTACATTTTCCTGTTGGAAATTGTGAAGCTGCAACGATTGCAATGAACAAGGACATAAACAATGCAGAAGGTGATAAACACAAAACGGATGCACGAAGCAAGATTGCGTGGACAATCGAAAGCTCGCTGGGAGTAGTGTGCGTTAGGTGAGGACGTCCACCAACTGCCTGGAGCTTCCGAGTCGGACACTTGCGGTCGCGACACAGCGACAATTGAATTGGTCGACCATAAGGCCCAGTGTCAAACTATCGTGCCACATACATTCAGCTTGGTATGGGTGAAGTGATTAGTTGTGTTCACTTCTACTAAGCACAGGGTCGTGGGATCGTGTCGCACTGTGAGCGATCCATGTAACGGACTATGATCTGCCTCACATTTTAAACGAGTACCCATTCATAAATAACTCAGCAGAGTGTGCTGTTGATCTCAGCACCTCTACAAAAAAAAAAGCAAAAAGATTTTGAAAATGGTTGATATGTCACTAACATATCTGCACGGCCTGTACGGTTCAATGTTGGACTGTCGCGCCATATGTCAGTCCAATCTCCCAGACCCTTTCTTTGTCTTAGATTGAGACGAATCGAAATTTCAATACCATTCACTTTTGAACGGAACATAAGCTTCCCCTATGACGTAACGTTTCGATTCCATCTGTTCCTGGATGCGTATTTACAAATCCGTTCGCAGAACGAGGCATCAATGCCTCCAAATACGCACGAGTTTGTTCACAAACTCGTGTCTAATTGTATAGGGCGAGTGTCTCCTACTCAACACGGGTTTGTAAGCAAAGAAATCGCAACAAACCCGTGCAAAGTTGGAGGCAATCATGCCTCGTACTGAGCTAGGGTTCATAAATACGCTCCCTGTATATGCGTTGAGGCTTAACTGTGAGCGCACTTGGATGAAATTGGGTTAAGATTATGGTTCTTAATGAAGAATGTCTTTCTAAGAAGAACCTAATTTTGGGGGTTGTCATTGTCATAGAGCGGCATCACAGTGGCTATTTTTGGTGATCATTTCAAAAGGCTTCCAACTTATCAGCGCTCGCAAGTTATAGTCGTCGACACCGCACACCACTTTTGTGCATGTTAAAAGTAAATATTGCGCTTAAAAAAAAATGTGGATGAATAATTTTTTTATGATTTTCTTCAGGATTTTGTCACACGTCTTCACTATGTCAGATATATGTATATGTAATCGCGTTGACAAAATGTTGAAAACATAAAATGAAAATGAAAAAAAAATATGAATGAGAAATGTTTATAATTGATTCTATACGCAGGCAAAGACAACAACTAATCAACTCAACGATTACAAAAACTAAAGTGCGAGCGCTAAGCCGAAGGAAGGACATACATATTGACCATTCTGAAGAAATAGAATTTCCAATACAATTTCCTCTCGCTCAATATTAGCTTCGCCCTCGCACACTTCACTCGCACATTTAACTCGCACACTTCGCTCTTGCACTTTTTCTTCTCAGTACCGTATAGCCCCATGTGGGACCATGGTGGGTTAACTCAGCCGTTTATAGGCAATTTCGAGTCAACGTTACTTTGAATATCATTTCCGAGTGTATACAATGTTGCAAGCACTATATATTTCCTATCCGCACATGTACGGAAATTTTGGACCACGCCGAGATTCAATCTCCGGACCTCTAGATTACTAGCATCGTAGAGTGCGACTCAACCAAAAGTGAGCCACAGAGAGCACTTCGCTCTCGCACATTTAACTCGCACACTTTGCTCTTGCACTTCACTCGCACATTTAACTTGCACCTTTCGCTCGCACACATCACCCTGCATTGAATCTTCTTCAAATAGGCAACGTATATTAAAATTTTAGGAGGCATTGGGTGCTTGGAAAGCAAAATAAAGCGAGATGCGAGCGAAGCGAGCGATGAGCACGAGTAAAACGTAGGAAATGTATAGAATGATTCACGAGTCGGAACTGACAGCCGAAAATACAATAAATTTACGCTTTAAGCCTAAATGTGGAAAGCTTAAGCCTTTTCCCGGTCGCTATTCTTCGTTTAGGCACCGAAGAAACCTTAATGCGGTTGACAGATAGCATAATCATAATTACGCATTATCATAGTGACGATATGCTGTCTGTCGCCGGGACCATTTTTAACGAAGAGGACTACTATAGAATAAAGTTTAAAAACGGGAAACGGCCTATGGTTAGTGAAATGTTAGCATATTCGAAAGTTAAAATTTGTGTTCAAATTTTTAATTATTTTACTATCACACGAAATTTAATTTAATAGAGTCAAAATGTTTCCAGAGTTTTAGGAAAAAAATATTAAAATTCTGCAATCCTCGCGCAGATTTGTTTTAACATGATCTTTAATTCAGTTTTATGAAATAAACCGAAAAAAAGAAAGGAAAAATCGCAAAAATCATGTAAATTCCAAAATTGTGCACTATCGCAAACAAAATTTCTTTCATCTTATCAAAACAGCAAACATTCATTGACTTTCTCGTCAATTGTCACACGCAGACGGACAAAAAAACATTCGGTGGAGAGTGGAGACAACATAAACAATTTTTTTTCTTACTAAGAAACATAAAATGTACGCACGCACCTCGTATCACGCGAAATACAACAAAATCCCAGTTGAAAATTGTAGTAGCTCTGAAAATGTTTGTATAAGCTAGAATCTGGCAACTTTCTTCGTTAATATTTGAGATCTTACAGACACCGTTCAGGTGGAATCACACACAATTTTTTCGTATAAAACACCACGTCACGTTTTACACGATAATGTTGTCGTATATAAATGCACGACAGAATCGGACTCAACTGCAAACAAAACACACAACAAATTTCCAAAGGGAATATCTTATCGAAAAGAAAGAAAAAAAACAGATCACACACACCGCAGATACGCTCCGCTTATTTAATAATACTATTAGGGAATTGTGTGCGAATTGAACAGCTTCGCGATCAACTTGCAACTGAGACGATTCGATCGCGATCCAATCAAATTATACTTATTTGTGTGTACAGTACAGTGTGTGTATCTCAGAATTTCAAAAGAGTATCTTGCCGCGGGCGCCCCCTAAAATGTGATATACATGTAAAATTTTTATATTATTATAAAATATAGTATACAGAGCACGCGCGAACGAACAAAACCCGATTGTTCGGACCGTGGCGCGGGCGCCCATTCAAAAAGATATATCCATGCAAGAATAAGATACCCCTCATACACATATATGCATGACCGAATGTATACACGTTCGTACATATTTGATATGTCGAGATATCGGGGCGACAAACGAAAAACCAGATAAATTACATACGTACATTATAAAATCAAGAAAATGCCAACAATAAGAAAGAAAAAAAGCGAAACATGTATGTATCTTTAGGTTATTGGCAATTTCATAACGACATTGTATACAAGATACATGACAACGCGGCGACGCGGCGTCAAATATAAATGACACACACACACCTGACAACACCTTACGACTATACGCTATGCCACGACAAGTTTACCTTGCTGGCACAACCCCATACGAATCGAACCATATAGATACCATCCCCCACTTTGGAAGGTAGCACACGATCGCACCTACAACCGAGAAAAGCTTCTGGGGTGCGTGTCTCTTCATCCCTACTGGGAGAGGATCACACCGAGTGGGCAAAACAGAAATGACCTTCTCTATCGTTAAACACCTTTTCTTCAGAGCTTTGCCCAGCAGCAGTACCCTACTGTTGCACACATCATCATCATCATCATGACCATGTTGATCTTTATGGTGACGATCGCAACTAGGCTGATGCGGCTGATGCGGTCTGACTCATTGCTCAAAGTATCTTCTTTGGCTTTGCCAGCTATGTGGACAAGAGATTCGGAAGACGAAAAAACAAAAAACATCAAAGGAAAGATTATGCACTCGGATGATAAGTGCGCAATCAGAAAAGAGAAACAGATAGATCATAGTATGAAGCATTTAATGCAGAAAACTCATAAGTCACATTATTGCAAAAATAAGTTTTTCTTCTTCTTCTTCATGGCACGATAGCCCGACGTCGGGCCTTGGCCGCCTGGATTGAAATCCTCCAATTGTCGCGGTCAAGCGACCTTCTCCTCCAGTTCCGATAGCCTAGCATCTGGTGGACGTCCTCACATACAGAATGCTGCCATCGGGCTCTCGGTCGTCCACGCAATCTGGCTCCGTCCACTCGTTGCGCTTTCATCACCTTTTTCGGCATGCGATCGTCGTTCATCCGTTGTACATGTCCCGCCCATTGCAGTCGCTGCAATTTCACGATCTTCGACACCTGTAGCTCATCATACAGCTGATACAACTCAAGGTTGTACCGGATGCGCCATTCACCTCGTTCACGAACGGCCCCGAAGATTCTTCGGAGAAACTATCGCTCGAATGTGTCCAACAGGTGTTCGGAGTTTTGGGTTAGGGTCCATGCCTCGCAGCCATAGCATAGCACAGGTCGGATGATGGTTTTATATACGTGGAGCTTCGTGTTCCTGTGCACCAGCTTCGAATTCATAATTAGGAGGACCGCAAAATAACACTTATTAGCTAGTTGTATCCGTCGCTTTATCTCATCTGTTTCGTTGGCGTCCTTTGACAAATTGCAACCCAGGTAAGTGAAGTTGTCTACATATTCTATATTGAGGTCCCCCACTGTGATGCTTGAATTTACTGGCGTTCTAGTTTTTGATTGCATCATGACCTTGGTTTTAGACTCAACTTCTCTGGCGGCGTTATTGAGATTATGCAGAAGGCTTTCTGCATCACCCAATCTTCGAGACATGATGTTGATGTCGTCGGCGTAGGCAGTCGATTTAATGAGTAGCGTTCCGCTGCTGTCCAAATGCATTTCTTCTGCGTACGGATTAATTCTATTTTCTAGAATCTTAGATAAAATCTCGGTCGATATCAATGAAAGTTCCACTTGATGGACCCAAGGCCAGAGGCAGACCGAAGAACACCTGGATGTGTCAAATGGAAAAGCAATAACAACGCATTGGTCTCGGCGATGACACGATCCAAGATAGAGCTGCCTGTAGAAATATGCTGAGAAATTATCGCCAAAACGAGCGATGTGCCTACACCGCAGGTCGAGCAACGCGAAACCGTGGAGCGGTATAAAGAACGAGGCAAGGAAGAAGAAGAAGAAGATAAAATCTTAGTCGTACAAACTAATGAGATGCCTCTGTAGTTCTCACATTTCAACTTATCCCCTTTTTTGTGGATTGGGCAAATGATACTTTTACGCCAATCTTCCGGGATTATTTCGTCGTTCCATACTTTAACGATAACTGTGTGTATAGCCTTAACAAGGCTCTCCCCACCATACTTCAGCAGTTCAGCTGGAATCTCGTCAGCGCCCGGGGCTTTATTATGTTTTAGTGATTGCATGACGAGATCAACTTCTTCTATTGTTGGGGGTTGAACGGGAGGGCCTGTTTCAGCCATCAGCTCCGGAGCTTCTTGTGTGGGGTTGTTCGGTTGAACATTGAGGAGCTCTTCAAAATGTGAGGCCCAGCGTTTATCAACGCTATCGGTGTCGCTAATGAAATTGCCATCCTCATCCTTACAGAGGCTGGTCCTGGGTTGGTATCCACTTTTAATTGAATTAATCAGCTTGTACGCTTGTCTACTGCTCCTTGTAGCTAGTCTTTGGTTTATTTGCATCAACTGCTCGTCAAGATGCTTACGTTTCTTACGCCTAATTAACCTATTCGAAAATCGTCATAATTTGTTTTTTTTTTGGCTCTAGTTGCGCGTTCGGTCCATTGGCGTTTTTCGCATATACCGAATTTTGACATTCCTCGTCAAACCAATCATTTCGGGCTCTCCGGGCTTTGTAGCCCACAACCTCTTCTGCGACCCCTTTGATGGTGTCTTTGAGTGTATCCGAGATCTCAAGGGCGCCTTTGTTGCTGATGTTATTTAGCAAGGGCGTCAGCTTCTCCTCAAGGGCAATCGTATAAGCAACCACCGTGGCATCATCCGACAATTTGTCAACCGCAAAAATTGTTGCCGGGTTGAATCTCGAATGATGCACCGAAGAAATTCTGCACCTATAAGTCGCCTTCACCATACAGTGGTCGGAATCAATATTTGCTCCACGATAGGATCGAACATCCATAATACTCGATGCCCATCTCTTACAGACGAGGAAGTGGTCAATTTGGTTTACGGTATGCTGATCCGGAGATCTCCAGGTCTGCCTGTGAATGCGACGATGCGGAAAACACGTAGAGCTAATGACCATATTTCGTTGGCCATTGTCGTTACAGTCTTCATGGAGGCTGTACCCTCCAGTAATCCCCCCATGCCAACTTTCGTTTCCGACTTTGGAGTTAAAATCCCCCAGCAGCAATTTGTCATCGTTTGATTGAAGTGAATCGAAGAGATTTTCTAGGCGGTGATAGAACTCGTCTTTAACCGCGTCTTCACTGACTTCGGTGGGGGCATGCGCGTTTATGAGCCAGAGATTGAAGAACCGGGTTTTAATGCGAATCGCACACAGCCGCTCGTTTATGGGTTTGAAGTCGATAACATGCGGCTTAAGTTGATTGTTTACAACGAACGCTACTCCAAACTCCCCGTGGCCCGAAGGTTTTCCACTTGTGAAAATTGTGTACGAATTTCGGTCATCAATCTCGCTACTAAGCCATTTTGTTTCCTGGAGTGCAACTATGCTCAGCTTATATTTATCAACCTGATCCAAGAGGGTCTTTAAGGCACCTGGCCTATTCAGGGAGCGTACATTCCAGGTTCCGAAAGAGTAATCCGTTGTTCGTTTGCGAAGTCGTCGTTGGGTTGTATCCGTCCAATCCGAGGCTTTCATTCCAGATTTCTTGACGTAGAATTTTTTCCAAGGATGGGTTGTCGGCCCATCGCTTAACCATGATAGTATTCGTAAAACGAAAGAGGTCCATCATGGAGAGGCCTCGGAGGTGCTGCTTCGGTGATTGACTATTTGTTTTTTGTCACCCTATTACATTTAGTAACCTGAGACGGTGAAGTTGTTAATACAGCACTCAGGCGCAGCGGTTACTCGGATAATGCGGGGAAGTAACGCCCCGTAGAGACACATAGGAATTGGCCGCTCACCCTATGAAGCTCCTCCTGCATAGCTAAGGGTCCGCAGTTATGCCACAACTGAAAAGGATATAAGAATCGGCCGAAGCCTTTCAACCTTTATCCTTCCCCTTACAGATTTGGTCTAAATTAAATCAGTCAAAACCAAAACCTTCTCAATTACAAGCCGGGAAGTAGGCATGTTCGGTACTCAGATTTCAGTACCGGTAATCGGTTTTTCTTTAATACCCGGTACCACACCCGGTGCACCAGCGGCCGACGTTTTTTTCAGCCATGACCCGGCTTTTTCAAATACCTGTTTTTTTTGCACCTGTTTAGTACCGTTTTTTTTTTCAAGTTTTTGAGCACCTGCTCAGTACCGGATGTTCAACACCTTTAACACCAGACCGGGTATTTCTCATGTATTTTATTTATACGTGAACGTGATGCGCCCAGCGCCCGCTCTAGCATTTACGCCGCCCCGGGCGAGAGGACAAATTGCCGCCCCTTGGGTAAAGTACTAGGCAGAATGATAGTAGATATCGCATGTTATGTCGTTGTTGGTGTTGTAGAAGCGATTTAAATTTTAAGTAAATAAATAACTGGCGCGACAGTCCAACATTGGACTAAGTCCGCAGATGTGTTATTGACATCCAATTTCCAAGCTCTTAACTGTTTTTTTTTTTGTTGAGGTTCTGAGATCAACAGGACGCTCCGCAGTGTTATTTATCCCCACAAATGAGTACTCGTTTAACATCTGAGTGAGATCATAGTCCGTTCGCATGGGTCGTGGGCTCGAAAAACACCCTAAACTGAATTCGGTTACGGTGACACTCGAATCCATGACCCTGTGCACCGAAGGTGTGCGCACTTACCACTACACCAACCAGGCTATTCTCTAATCAAGTGATTTTGGCAGATCTTGGTCGTTGTAACACATCGTGACACATAGTGACAGTGGGATTCGAACAACTGCTATATTAATCCAGAGAATAGAATGTCTACCCACTGAGAAATCCCAGATCAAGAGACGCGAGAGCGTCTCGCCCGCCAAAGGAAAAAGAAAAACGAAAGCGAACAAGTCTATGATTACCGGAGACAACTTGCTTTTTTGTTTGATCAGGCTACAGCCTTCCAGGCAACAGCCCCCAAAAAATTTTTTTTACCAAAATATTCCACATATCCTGTTCTAGTGCCTTTCCAAATAAAATCTTCGATCGGCACAATAACGGGTAAGATATATGCAATAAACGGTGAAATTTTCACCCTCACAAACTTAAGCGAGTAACCCAATTTCAGAATGAAGTCTACAGTTGCAGAAAGACTTGCTTCTACTGTCTCTCTTCGTGATGGGATTTTTATGAAATTTGGAACGAATGATCCTCTGGTGGTCCTTTTAAAGAATCAATGTCTTCCATTTAGATAAGTGGATGGAATAACGGTAAATTAATAGGTAAAGTTAACAAAAGATTTCCAACAATTGCGTCTATCGGCTCATCGCATTGACGATTTTTTTAAACACACTGCGGCATTGGGACATTTAGATATTGGGACACCGGGAGACTGGGAGACTAGGATTTTGGAGTAGTGGGATATTAGGAAATTGGGACATTAGAGTCTTGGGACATTAGGACATTGGGGCATTAGGCACAATGGGGAAACAGGGACGTGGGGACAGCGGGATATTGGGGCATTGGGACATCGGGATATTGGGGTATTGGGACATCAGGATATTGGGACAATGGGACATTGGGACATTGGGACATTGGGATATTGGGACATTAGGACACTGGGAGACTGGGACATTAGGACACTGGTATATTAGGACATTGGGACATTATGACCTTGGGACAATCGGACATTGGGACATTGGGACACTGGTACATAGGGGCATTGGACCACTGAGACATCGGAATGTTGTGACATTGGGACATCGGGATATTCGCACATAGGGGCACTGGGATATAAGAACATGTGAACATTAGGGTCTTGGGTCATTAGGTCATTGGGATATTAGGACATCAACACATTAGGACATTGGGACATTAGGTACACTGGGGAAACTGGGACGTGGGAACATTGGGACACTGGGACATCGGGATATTAGAACATTGGGACATTGTAACATTGGGATATTGGCACATTGGGATATTGGAACATTGGGATACTGGGACATTAGGGCACTGAGATACAGGGACATTGGGGCACTGGGATATTAGGACATTAGGCTATTGGGACACTTGGTATACTGCGACATTGGGACACTGACCACTGGTACATTAGGACATTGGGCCATTGGGATATTTTCACATTAGGATACTGGGACATTTGGGACATTGGGGTACTGGGATATTAGGAAATTGGGGCATTAGGACCTTGGGACATTACGACAGTTAGACATTGGGATATTAGGACATTAGCTGGGAGACTGGGACATTGGGATATTCCGATACTGGGACAGTGGGACATTCGGACATTAAACCATTGGGGCACTATGATATTTGCACATTGGGACAATAGGACCTAAATTGGGACACTGGGACATCAGGATATTGGGACATTGGCACATTAGGATATTAGGACATTGGGACACTGGGATATTAAAACATTGGGACATGAGGACACTGTGACAATGGACCTTAGGGCATTAGGACATTGGAACATTGGGACACTGTGACATTGGGACAATGTGACATTGGGACAATGTGACATTGGGACACTGGGTCAGGGGCTCATTAAGACAGATCAGTAACAGAACGTTAACAAAGCGTTGGCAAGGCAACAACAGAGCGTTAGCAGATCGTTAACAGAGTGTTAACAGAAAATTAACAGAGCCTTAACAGAACGTTAACAGAACGTAAATCGAATAATAAAAGAAAGGTAACAGACCGTTTACAGAGCGTTAGCCGAATGATTAAAGAGAATTAAGAGAACATTAACAGAACGTTAACAGAGCATTAACGAAAAGATAATAGAGTGTTAAGAGAACGTTAATAGAGCATTAACAGAGTTAACAAAAAATTAACAGATTACTAACAGAATGTTAGCACAGCCATAACACAAAGGTAACACAAATCTATTTTGCATAAAATACATATTAATAAACTATACCCATTTCATCCCAAAATTATTTTTAAAAAAGCTCAGCTGTGGCGTATTTGCAATTGCGTTTGCAGTATCTATTTATTTTAAAGAAGACCCTGTGAATATAGCTTATGATATTAAATTTATGGAATATGCTGAACAAAAGCCTATTGAAACTTTTCCTAAAACAAAAATATTAGTTGACTGTTTAAGTATGTATGCAAAAATATATGATATCTGACCAAAAACAACAAAGTTGTAAAAGTTACCCCGCCAAAGAAAAATTCATCTGCCGCAAAAAGAATACATATCACTCCAATCCGCTGCTCATATCTAATTTTGTTTGCTGGATGTACTTTTGTTTTAGGTGTAAATGCTGGAGAAGTTTAAATGTACAGGACTACTTCTTAAAGTAATTTGGAGGGAGCCGTCAAAGTGGCACTGAATAAAATGTTAAAGCTCCCACCAAATTACTTTAAGAAGTAGTCCTGTACATTTAAACTTCTCTAGCATTTACACCTAAAACAAAAGTACATCCAGCAAACAAAATTAGATATGAGCAGCGGATTGGAGTGATATGTATTCTTTTTGCGGCAGATGAATTTTTCTTTGGCGGGGTAACTTTTACAACTTTGTTGTTTTTGGTCAGATAGTATATAGTAGAGAAGAGACGTGTTCCGCCGATCATTCATTACTACTCTTAAGCGCAATTCACCTCAGTTCAGCTAGGGCTTCTCGAGAGTTTGTTTGAAATTCTAAAATTAAAGCCAAGTATTGGATTTAAAGAGCCACGTATTAGGTGCTTGCCACACTGATTTTCGAATGACGGAAAAGCATCATTATTACACAAATTTACCATCATTAGCATTAGCGAATGCCTATTAATTACGCATTTAGATCATAATTTGCTCAATAATGACAGAAGACTCCATATGTTGTATAAAATTATTGAAGAACAAGAATTTTTACAAAAATATCTTCAAGAAAAGTGTGTCTTCAAATTATTGAACATAAATTTCATCAAAATATCGCTATTGTGAGAGACATATTACATTATATAAATAGGAATCCAACCACACAGTCCTTGGACCGATCTTTGGAACATTACGCTATCAACTCTCGAAAGAAGTAATTTTCTTTTTTTATCGCCACTATCGACACTTTCTGCACCGTCCGTATAAGGAATATGTAGCGGAAAATATCAGAAACACAAAAGTTCTTCGTATAAGAATGGATAGCAGATCAAGCCATTTCAAAATCAGGAAGCCTTTCCCTTTGACAAGAATTAGGGATAATGCAAGCAAATCCCTAATTCTGATGAAAAGAAGAGGAACTAATTTACAATTGGAGGACGAAATCAGCACACCATTCTCGAATAAGTTTATTTTTATTTTATTTTTATACCCTATACCCATAAGATGGTATAGGGTATATTGTTTTTGTTACGCCGATATTATGTAACGCCTCAAAGGAGCCACCGGAGGTATGGCAAAGTATATATATAAATTATCAGGGTCGGTCCCTGAATCGAATAAGCCATGTCTGTCTGTCTGTCTGTCCGTGTGCCTATTAGCACGATAACTACCGAAATAATGAAGCTAGCGGTTTGAAATTTTGGTCGAATGTTTGTTTTGCTAAAATCTTGGACGGTATTGAAAATGGGCCACATCGGACCACGGGTTCCCCTACCTCCCATACAAACTACCCCTCCTTGATATTTTAATTCGGCCATAACTTTCGCTAGAATATCGCTATCGACTTGAAATTTTGATCAATATATGATTCTGACATATACTGTGAGTTGATGGAAAGTGGATTAGGTCCGACTACCCCTACCCCTACTTCCCCTACAAAGTTATATTCAGTCATATCTTTTGATAGAATGTCACGAAAAACTTCAAATTAATATCAAATGGTAGCCGTTGGATGTCTTGACAAGGTAATAAAGATGTGTCAGGTCCGACCCATCTACCCCTCCCTCCCCAACAAAAAATATGAAATTGAATATTTTGGGTTTTGCGTGCCTTCTAGGTCTGTACATGGGTATAAGGTATACATTCATCGTGCTATTCGCACGATTAGAACTCGGTCTCGTTTATTATATTTTTATTTAAAGAAGAACTTAATTTTGCAAGTATCACAGAGACTAAATCGATGTTGTTATTGAATTTTACCTTTTGGCTTTTCGATTTTTTTATTCTTGTTTTAGCAAAAACGTCGCCCCTAAAATTTGGCGCCCCGGGCGACCGCCCGGCTTGTGGGAATTGCCAAAAAATATGGGCAGATCATTAAAATTGCATACAATTACTGCGTGTACCGTGTCTAATCCATTTGAGATTTGACGATCTATATCGGTTGGTTTATGGCGCCCAGGGGCGTACGCAGAAAAATATTTCGGGAGGGGTTTTAGTCCGCGTTTTGCAGGTGATAAATTGACTGAGGTTGTCACTCTTAATCGGAAGCTGTTGGCAAAATTATGAAAAATAAAAGCAATTTTGACATTTCCAGTTTCAGCTGCCCTACCTCTGAAAGAAACTATACACGGGTCATAGTTTTCTACTGTAGATTTTTTTTTTTGTAGTGCCTTCCTGGCATTAGGCGTTCTCAACCTTCAGAAGAACAGCAACATATTACACGCAACTTTCCGAGTACTGAGTCCCTTGTTCATTGTCGATAAAATTTCATCATAAATTACTTCGATGACGCGTTTGAAATATCTTCATTTTCCCTTTTCATAAAAAGAAGTACTCATTTAGCATCTCAGTGAAATCATAGTCCGTCACATGATAAATTCTAAAGCAGTGGGTTTTACTAATCCAACCAAACTACTGTCAAAAAAAAAATTACATAAATGCATGTGGAAATTTGGGAGGGAGTTTTAACCCCCAAACCCCCTACGTAGGATCTTTCGCCTCTTTCGCAGGTCACTATATTTTTTTTTGTTTATATGGTTCATACGACTTGCTAAATATCATCATCATCATCAATGTGGCACGATAGCCCGACGTCGGGCCTTGGCCGCCTGAATCGTTAACCCCAATTGTCGCGGTTACGTGGCCTTGTCCTCCAGTTTCGGAAGCCCAGCAGCTGGTGGGCGTCTTCACCTACGGAGTTCTCCCAGCGAGCTCTCGGTCGTCCACGCAACCTCGCTCCGTCAATTCGTTGTGCGTTCATAACTTTCTTTGGCATGCGATTGTCGTCCATCCGTTGTACATGCCCCGCCCATTGCAGACGTTGAAGCTTCACAATTTTCGATACTTCCAGCTCATCGTACAATTGATACAACTCATGATTGTACCGGATACGCCATTGGTCTCGCTCGCGAACGGCCCCGAAAATTCGCCGAAGGACCTTTCGTTCGAATCGGTCTAGCAAAATTTCGGAGGCTTGGGTAAGGGTCCATGTTTCGCAGCCATAACATATAGCACGGGTCGGATGATCGTTTTGTACACGCGGAGCTTCGTGTTCCTGTGCGCAAGTTTGCTAAATAACACTCCAATAATTCAAAGTGTTGGCAAGTAGTTATAATAATTCTTGCTTTATTTCGTTGGCAATAAATTGCTCTCAAGACAGTCACAGGTCACAGGCGCCCTATACCTAAGCATACACAACATCGTCCAATCAATCCATCTTTATAAATATTAATATCTCTTCCCATAATATCCGTCGACGAAACCCGGACCATCAGGAGTAGTATCAGGGGGCACGTTCAAGGAAGCTCTCTCCTCCCTTAAAATGGCTGTGGTTCTGGATAAGTACCCAGCCGAAAAACTAACCACTAAGTAGACTAAAGACATCCAGCGGGCTATCGTGTCGGAGGTTTTTAAGAGTGAACCATCGAAGGCTCCTCTCTTCACGAATAGCTACCCAGACAAAGGTGTCCTCTACGTAACGTGCGCAAATCAGGAAGCCAAGCACTGGTTGAGGGTCACAATACCTTTTATCAATCCATGGGAGGGAGCAATCCTTCATGTGGGCGATGCGAGGAAAGTGGTCAAGACCAGAAAAATTATGGTTCGGTTTCCGAATACGGACATAGTTGGTACGGAGGATCCGAAACAGATTCTAGCACTCCTAAAGACCCAGAACTAGGGGCTAAACACCGAGTAGTGGAACGTCGTTGCATCTACAAAAGACAAAACCGGACTAAATCTGGTCGCGTGGATCGACGAAACAAGCTGGAAGGCGCTGGAGGCCAGAGACCACATAGGTTACATTGGTCTAAACCAAATAACCTTCAAAGCGGCCTCATGATGCTGAAGGTGGTTCAGATCAACCTTCAGCACAATAAAGCTGCAACCGCAGCACTAAGCCGCCTCATAGCAGCCGAGGGTCTGGATATAGTCCTCATCCAAGAACCTTGGCTGTATAAGGGCAAAGTAGCCGGCTTAGGAACCACCGGAGGTAAGTTAATATGTATACGATATAGTTTCTGGCAATGCCAGGACCTGTATCTATACTAAGCCTACCGTTAACATACTGCCACTACACAACCATATTTCCAGGGACCTAGTAGCGGTAAAAATAACACAAAATGGGAGTAGTAATCGGGAGCTCATCCTCGCTGCCGCTTACTTCCCATACGATTCACAGACGCGTTCACCACCTCAAGAGCTGGAGGAACTGATAATCAGCAGCGGAACACACACACCGCAGCTCATCATCGGAGCGGATGAAAAAGCTCACCATACAGAGTGGGGGAGCTCTGATACGAACAAAAGAGGTGAGTATCTTTATGATTTTATAATCAAAGAAAACTTTGAAATTCTGAATAAGGGCACTGAGCCCACTTTTGTAACAACACGTCGAAGAGAGGTCATTGATATAACTTTAGCCACCTTCAACGTATCTCCTAACGTCCGCCATTGGCGTGTCTTAGCCGAACCATCGCTATCGGATCACAGATACATAAGTATGGAAATTGACAAAGTCGATAAGCCAACTGAATTGTATCGAAATCCGAGAAAAACAGACTGGGACCTCTACAGAGAGCGCCTGGCTACCAATCTGAATTAAACTCCCAGACATATTAAAACTACACTTTGTGTGGAGGCTGCAGCGGATCAACTGCAAGCCGCAATAAAAACCTCCTTCGAAGAGAGTTGTAGGTTAACGAGACGACACACCAATGCGAAATGCAAATGGTGGAACTCTAACCTGAACATCCTGCGTAAGAAGACACGTAAGCTTTTCAACGTAGCCAAAAGAACTGGGGATTGGGACACATACCGCTGCACCCTAACCCAGTATAGCAAAGAGATTAGGAAAGCCAAGAGGGAATCCTGGAGAAAGTTCTGCGAATAAATAGAAAACTTGCATGAAAGAGCGAGACTCCAGAAGATTCTAGCCAAGGATCCAACAAACCCCATCGGGACACTTAAAAACTCCGATGGAAACCAAACAAAAACAGGTAAGGAGACCCTGGAAGTCCCTCTAGGGTCTCACTTTCCTGGATCAACCACAACATCGGAGCGCACAGACCAGTTGGATGACAACTCCCTTTTTATCAGGGCTAACAAAGACGACTGGCGGATTGCGAACCAGATAGTAACCTATAATAGGGTGGAATGGGCGATCAACTCTTTCGAACCCTACAAATCACCAGGACCAGACGGTGTCTACCCAGCCCTGCTTCAGCAGGGTCTTACGACCCTGGCTCCGCTCTTTCTAAGACTATTTAGAGCCAGCATAGCCTTAGGATAGATCCCAATTACTTGGAAGCAGGTAAACGTAGCATTTCTGGCAAAGCCGGGGCGTGACCAAACCCTAGCGAAATCGTATAGACCAATAAGTCTAACCTCCTTCCTACTTAAGTCATTGAAAAAGCTCGTCGATAAACATATCAGGGATAGGTGTCTGTCGCTTTTCCCGTTGCACCCAAACCAACAGGGAAATCATGTTAATCAGTACTACACCATCTAGTTGGGAAGATTGAGACCACATTAGAAATCAAAGAAATAGGGCTCGCGGCCTTCCTAGATATAGAGGGGGCCTTCGACAACACTTCCTTTGAATCTCTTGTACACGGCGCCTCGAGTCATGGAGTTCAAAACACCCTATGTCGGTGGATAAAATCAATGCTTCAAGGACGACAAGTACATGCAAAATTATTCGGTGAAAGCATGTATACAGCTGTCCTCAAAGGGTGTCCACAGGGGGGTATACTTTCACCCCTCCTGTGGAACTTTGTAGTGGACAGCCTACTGGTCCAGCTAAATAACACTGGATACGCCGATGACATCAGTATCCTGATAAGGGGAAAATATCCAGGAGCTGTTTCTGAACTCATGCAACAAGCTCTAACCCAAGTGGAGGATTGGTGTAGGAGGGTAGGCCTATCGGTCAATCCCGCCAAAACAACACTAATAGCTTTCAGTCGCAAACACAACTTGGAAGGGCTCAACGCTCCAACATTATTCAACCAACAACTGAAGTTTACCACGGAGGTAAAATATCTGGGAGTCACCCTTGATAACAAACTCACGTGGAACAAGCAGCTGCAAAACACAATTGCAAAAGGCAAACAGACCCTACATGCAACTAAAAGAGCAATAGGGAAAACGTGGGGGTTAAAACCACGAATGATACACTGGATATACGAAGCTGTGGTCAAACCCCGTCTGACCTATGGCTCGATAGTCTGGTGGACTAAAATCAAGCAAAGAACAGCAGCAGCGAAGTTGGGATCAGTACAGAGACTGGCCTGCGCAAGCATAACCGGCGCCATGCGCAGTGCACCAACTTTAACTCTAGAGAAACTACTAGACCTGCCACCACTGGACCTCATAATCACAGAAGAGGCAAGACTCGCAGCGTACAGACTCCAATCATCGAACATGTGGACACCACAAAGGGTAGGACACTGTACGATTACAGAAATTATTGCAAACCCAATCCTAGATATGGGCAGCGACTATACCCCGGCCATGTACACCTTCGACTCCAACATCGAAACCTCAACGATTAGGGAAGACTGGAGTAAATGGAACGACAACCATCTATCAAATCACATCGTGTGGTACACGGATGGGTCGAAGACAGACGAAGGAACAGGGGCAGGAGTCTATACTAAAACCAACAACTATAGTATCTCTAAACCCCTAGGTCAATATACAACTGTCTTCCAGGCAGAAATTATAGCCATAAACCTTGCAGCAGGGGAGAGTACTCGAAAGGGATATACCAATAAGACCATATATATTCTCTCCGACAGTCAAGCTGCTATAAAAGCAATTGAAAATCCCAAAACAAATTGGTTTGGGAATGCCAACAAAATCTCAAGAACCTAGCTACCCGAAACTAAGTAACTCTGAAATGGGTGAAAGGACATAAGGGGATCGAAGGAAATGAGAAAGCGGATGCCCTTGCAAGAGAGGGTTCCGAACTTAACTGGTCCTGAACCTGCAATCGGAATCAGTAAATCTACTGCCAGAACCGTTGCTAGACGATGGACCGAAGATAAATTCCAAGATCGATGGAGACTCGCTGAAGGGCTTAGGCATAGCAAGCGTATGCTGGAATCTAACTGGCATACCAGCTGCACCGAAGCCCTCAGTCTTAGTAAAACGAACCTCAGGGCAGTGACAGGCCTTATAACCGGTCATTGCACCCTACAGAAACATCTGCATACAATAGGGATACACACACAAGACCCACTATGCCGCCTTTGCAACGAAGATGAGGAATCAGCCTCGCACGTTATTTTCGAATGTCCCGCTCTTATGAGCTGGAGACAAAACTTCTTTGGGGCTCAAGCTACCAGTATGGGTGCACCCAAAGTAAACCTGGTTAACTTTCTTCTTAGCGTTTTACGTAGGACAGAACTCATAACCTGAAACTTTCTCGCTTAGATGGGAAATACAATAAGCCAGCAGGCTGCAGTATTGGGCGCTACCAGCCCAACCTATCTCAGCGCCATATCCATCCATCCATCCCATAATATAAAAATTAACCTTCACTATCGCGACAATCACCCTATATAAGTCTCATTCGTATTCGTACTATACAAGATATGCTGTACATCGATATTAAATCGTGGCTATAAAAGAATCTGAAAACACCGCACTAGAAAGCGCTACAAGAAAAAACCGAAAAAAAAATCGTCCTAAAACCTGAAAAACGGTACTCAGCAGGTGCTAAAAAAACTGAAAAAAACGGTGCACCGGTGTTGCATAAAATCCGGGACTGGCCAATGGTTGAAAAAACCTGGATATCGGATATACATACTTTTAAATATAGGCCCCGGTGCTGATTAAACACCTGTTTAAAACCGATGTTAGGAATAGGCCTACGCGGGAAGCATCAAGAAAAACTGGAAAATCAGCCCATGTTTGCCTTTGGAAACACGTCAAAACGGTGTACAAAAATAACGGGAAAATGTTCCGTCCGTGTTTCACACACGCGAAAAATTTCTCTCGTGTTTTTTTTTTTGTTGTTTGTTTGTTGATTTCACTGTTCTCACAACCATTTGGAGCCTAACATGGTTGCCTTTTATATTTCGGGATTAGAGAACAAAAACAAATATTAATCATCGAAACTTGCTTTATTGTTTTTCAAAATATTCCCCATGAAGATCTATAGACTTTTGCATGCGTTTCAACCAATTGTCAAAGCACTTTTGCCCCTCTGATTGAGGTATCTCCAAAACATGCATTCTGAACGCAGCAACCGCTTCTACAGGTGTTGAAAAACGTTGACCTCTCAGTTTGTTTTTGTTTTTTTACGTACGGGAATAAATAGAAGTCATTCGGTGCTTCATCGCCAAAAATTTAATTCAGTTCATCCATGCACTGTTGCTGAGTTAATCCACGTGGAAAGTTGTAAAAAATAGTCGCACGAAAATGTACACGATTTAATTCCATTATTTGGCCGAGATGAATCTTTTAAGTTACTGTAAAAAACACAAATAGCGCTCGATTGTCAAAACGCTCTGAGTACGTATAACCTCAAAAATGTCAAAATGTCAAACATTACGATAGAGCTGTCAGTTGCCAGATTGCATCACTATCCAATCCAATTGCAACACTTGTCCAATCCCGAAATATAGAAGGCAACCTATCGTATAATGTGTTTAACGTAAATTAAAATATTTGCCCCAAATTTATCGCATTTTTAAAACTGCATCCAAGTGATTCACTTGTAATGTCTAAACTATACATCTTCATTGCAAATGTTAACCAACCCCATTATGTCTAGTTCTAGTTTATGATGAAATCTTTAAAAGTTTTTGGTTAATCTGGCTGTTGTTGCTTTTGTTATAAATGTCTAAGTAGCGGCCGACACAGTGACGACATCAATCAAAAATGATAACACGAACTTTAAACTTCAGCAAACGTGTGTGCGGTGTAGTGTTATCAAAACCCAATCGGAAAATTGGAAGTAACTTTTCAGCGCTTCCTATTCAGGGAATCTCTTCTATTATGCTTTTTTACTTCATTTACAATCACGCTCCTTGCGAAGCAGTTCGGTAGAGAAAAGCTTTGAAACATTTTAAGCGCTCTGTTTTCGTTTGAATTTGCCCTTCCTTCCAGGGAAGCACTCCCTTATCTTTCCAAAACTTTAAACCGAACATAAAAATGTCCCTAAATATAACATTCCAAACAGCTTCATATACAGTGCCGTGCGAAGAGCGGGGCGAAAGGGGCAGTTGCCCCGGGCGCCACTCGCTAAAACGCGAGCCGAATTGAAACGATTTTTTCCATAATATGAACTAATGTTCCTTTTGAACGAGCCAGATGGAAGTTGGTGTGCACAATATGAACTAAATATTAAGACATTGAATGAAAAATACTAAACAATTTTCGTAGCTTAAGCTTTAGATAACCTATTCACAGACAAAAGAGGCAACATTTCGAATGAAGGAAATGCTACAGCGGATAAGGTTTTAGTAAGATATCAATACACTTAAGCCTCAGTCACACTATATGAGTTTGCTCGCTATATCTGGCACTAACAAGTTGATGTTAGTTTAGGTCGCATGCAAACCAATCAATTTTTAAAACAAATTTGCTCGCTTTAGGTTGGGTTGAACAGGGGGTTGAGTTTTCTCATTTGCTACTAAGCGATAAGTTTATCTCTCGTTTTCGTGGCTCGAGAATAGGAGAGGAAAGCTTCCATACAAATTTGAGTGAAATTGACTCTCAATTCTCAAGAAAATAAAATTTAAATTTATGTAAATTGGGTGCTTAGCGTTGATGTTGTGGAAACCACACGTAAGAAGATCTAATCGCTAATTTTACGAATGAGCGAAGGGAACGTCATGTTTTTGAAACGAAAACCGCCACATTCATCTCCTGATCGCTTCTCTCGCTTACTAGTAGTGAGCACCTAAATTTTGACATTTTTTACTTGCTTTTATATTCACTCGCTTCCATTCTAGTAGCATTGCCAGTGGCGTATATGGCTTTTCAGCGAGGAAGGGGATTTGTGACCTGAATTTATTTTTAAGCACAAGAAGAATTCACTTAATTTAGAAGAACCCTTCCATCAATGAACTTTTGTATAAAAATTTATCTTTGCATTTTTGTTCAATAATAAGGCCGCAAAAAGTTGCACAAAGTGTTTGATAAAAAATAAGACAAACAAAAGAGCCTCCAACAAAATCTTCGTAAGGAAGTTTTTTATTTAAATTAATAAAAAAAGCCATGTTTGTGCATCGGAAGTAGCAGGATATTAATGAAGGCATGACCCTTTCTTATTTCATTCAAAATTTTCAACTTCGCAACTTGTTTTTTTTTGCGCTTGTGTCGTAGCGAGTAAATTAAACTAAAAATATATGACAGGCGAGCTTACAACTGTCCTATACATATATTGGAGAGGGCGGCATTTTTTTTTCCTTGACCCGGGCGCCAAATTATCTTCGCATGGCTCTGTTCATACATGGAAGTGATTCATTAGGAAGCGCTTCAGTACAGCTACTTGAGAAGCGCTCATCTCTGTGCAGGCAGGCAATGTTAAAATGAAAATAATCAAAGAATCAAAATGGGAGATTGAAGCGCTTCAGACGACCTTCTAGAGCGCACTTCTTTTCCCATTGGGAAGCTGGTGTCTTGTCTTATGGCTTTAACACGAGTTTTCTATGTGCTCGGTGATTTCTTAAGACTTTTCGACATATTGTCGCTTTAGTGCTGGGCATATCTTGTCGTCAGGTTGGTTCGATGGTGTAGATTGGTATAGCTATATGGACCGGTATGGTGGGTGCTTTTTGCGTTCCGGTTTCCGTACAAGTGTTACGTACTGGTACTACTGTAGGTCCACGATCGCACATTATAGATTTTTGTTCGATACACTCTCGGGCGCATTGCGGAACTAACCCAACAACACATAAACTAAAAACCGGACCGGATTACTATAAAACTATAATATTGTCTTAGATTTGGATTTTAATATTTTGTGGAGTTTTTTTTTTTTTGTTATTTTATTGTTTTCCGTTTTTTTTTTTCTTATTCGTGCAAACTTGTATTTGTATCTGCAGATTATATGATATCGGGCGCGGAAAATATCGCACACATTATTCATATAAAATTTACATGAAATATTGAGCATGCAAAAAAATTATTACTTTAGGAAACACGCCAAGCAAATGATAGGTTCATGTATGCATTTATCTAATACGATGATGCATCACACCGCGTGTGTAAGCATTTTGAATTGATCTCAGCGCCCGCTCTAAGGGGGAAGGTGGAAGGGAGGGGGCAAGCCGGGAGGTCGAAGGCAGGAAACCGGCGTAGATAAGGGGGATCAAGGGGATTAATCCCCCCTGTTTTGACCATACGTTTTTTCATCTTTACTGTACGTAAAATAAAGCCAATGTGCAATTATCCATGTAGTTTCACAATTTTTGCGCCGTTTTTGCACTAAAATTTCCACCTTAGTGTTGCTATTTTGAAGTGTAATAGATACAGAAAATTTCATTCTGAAATTCCAAATTTTATAACCGAAAAAGTACTTGCGATCTGGCAAAATGATCCCCTCCCTCTCCGAAAAGCTATCTACGCCACTGTCCCATAATCACATAATCACACACGCTTTCCGGCAGAAATTTATCTCGTAAATGGTATCATTAGGATATTATGCAATCCATGCCTCTATTTAGATGTTACAGAGCTGCCAAAATTGGGTGAAGCTTGAACCGCCGAACAAGTTCATATGAAATGAGATAAGGGGAATCACATAAACACATCCTGTACGAAATTTCATATACCCAAAGAGCCCCATTTTCATTACTAATTTTTTGGAGTCGTTTTCTATACCTGCCAGCCACTTCTTGCATCAATTTGCGAATTAATCGCCGCAGAGTCCTCCCTAATTTCTTTCTGCTAAGATGCTAATACCGGGATTTGGCTATAGGTTCTCCCAATTTATCTAGTTCTATGGTTTTATTCTCTAAGGACTCTCCGCGTTTATGAAAATAGGCCCCGGACGTAAACCATTCGGAAATTCGTCTGCGTAGATATTCGGCTAATTGAAGTTTATCTATGCAAAGTGTGTATGAAAGTTATCAAAAACCACTCCAAAATGCAAGTAATCAAAACGAGAACAATTCTTTGGCACAACATTTTCCAGAGCAGCATTTTCGAAAATGTTGAATGTTTTAGGGGAACAAATGTTTTTGCATTAATTTTTGATATCTTATGTAGGTTTAAACGCCGCCAGTTTCCCGTGTGCCATCTGTATACTTTTTAATTCTAAACAAAGTCTCTACAAAGCCTTGCTGAACTTTGCTGAATTGCTCTCAAGCAGCTGAATGATAGCGGAACAGGCTTCTACTATTATGTAATATCGTTAGCTAGTGGATAGGGATTCTATTCTCTGAATTACTGGAGCGTTGGTTTGAGTCCAACAGTGACCAGCAATTTTCGTTTCGGAGCTAATCGCTCTTACAACGACCAAGAGCGGAAAAAAAACTCTTAAATCGCGTGTACAAAAATAACGACAAAATACGGGTATAATACAAAAGGGCGGCAAATTCGCCACTTGCGCGGAGCGGCGTAAGCGCTAGAGCGGGCGCTGATTGGTCTTGCCCCTTTGTGGGGCATAGGGAGGGCATCAACTACGCTTACTTTCCGCCTCAGTCTGTTCTGTGCCATCGTCTTTAGGTCTGACCACCTCTTGTTTAATGAAGTAGCCTGGTCTTCATCAACCGATCTTCTCCACGTGTTTCTAGATCGTCCAACATGGCGTCTTGAATTGTGTGTTCAAATCTAGGCCCTGTTTAGCAATATTTTTTTGGCCCTGTTCGGAGGGTATGACCTATCCATTGCCACTTTCGCCTTTTGACAGAAGTGCCTATCCAATCGAGGCTTGTGACATTAAGGAGAGCATCATTCGAAATAATATCCAGCCAGCCAGATTCGTAGAATGCGCTGTAGACACTGGTTTACCAAAACTTGCAGCTTAGTTGTTGGTCATGAGGTGTAATGGGGATCTCCACGCGGCGGATTGCTCAATAATAATTCAATGATCGCTACATGAAAAACCCTCACTGGAAGCCCGCCTGTTCATTACTTAAAGTGCGCTCAAACTTCATCCTTGATGCGGCTCAAAATATTTTTAGCCATCAACTTGGAGACAGCTGGAAGTGGGCAAATCCCACGCCAATTATTACAAAACCTTATTTCCGGAATTTGCATAATCACGCCCTTTTTCCATTCGCTAGGCAAGAGTTTCAGTTCCCCAACACTCTCTGATGAGGGGAAGCAGAATATCCGCTGTAGCATTCGAATCCGCTTTAAATAATTCAACCGGAATTCCATCTATCCCCGGGGCCTTACCGGCGTCCATAGATTCGATAAACCGCTTTAACTCCGTCTTAGATGGTTGTCTGGAATGAATACCGGCTACAGGAGGGACGGGTTCTTCAGCCGATTAAGATGTACTTGGAGGTTCAAAGTAGGACAACCGGGCTCAAAGTACCGGTTTTCCGGTTAACCGAGTCTTTTCATTGATTTGCTTAGAATTTTAGTAAAAACACACTCGTAATTGTGGTGTTCGTATCGTTTGCAAAATCAAATCAAAATGCACGTACAGGGTGCGCCAGAGACACTTATTGAACAAACAAACGAAACAAAATAATAACCCGGTCAATCGTTCTGAAAGTATCGATTTTGGGACTAACCGTCCGGTTTTTGACATCCCTAGTTCAAAGCAGTTGCTTAAGACCTCAACAAAGTGCTCTTTCCATCTCTGAAGCAGCTGTTTTTCGGTAACAAGCAGAGACACTTCTTTATCGTTCACAGGATGGTAAGTAGTGAACGATTTGCCAACTGGTGACTTAAAAAATTGAAATAAGGTATCGCTGTCACCACGGTATCGAATCATCTGCCTCCTTCGCTAAAGCGTTGATAAATGCCATGAAGGGGGTTTAACGTCCGTGCCTACCGTAAAGGTTTACCAGACGGCCTCGAATAGGCGAACGGACTGATAACGTCAATCAGCGTCCCATAAAGGTAACAGTTTTTCTTACCAAGTGATAAGGCTTGGCGTTTACATATTGCTTGATGCGAGGCCTTTCAACTACCTCTGCCGTTCTATGGGTCCCGGCACCCGGTTGTAGCGCAACTCCACGCCGTTGTGAAACCACAGCCCGCACGATACTCCCCTCATGGGGGCCTAACTTCTGTGTGTCGGTCAGGGGAATAGCCGCCCTTCGGTGCCCCTTGGCTGGTATCTCAACACCCTGTGCTAACAGATATGGGACCTCTGCTGCAGTATGGGCGCCTTGCACACCCACGTAGAACTGGTGGCCGAACTATTCGGGTAGAGCGGGATAGTCATTGATGTCAGAACGCCTCACACTTCTCTGCAGACCTTTTTGTAATGAACGGTATTCAGCTCTGATTTGATTTTTAGGTGAGTTATCAGCCGCCGAGTTGATTTGTTCCGTATTTAGGAGCTTTTGCACATTAAATCGTGGCAAGATTCCGTTGGATCGCTGCCGTTAATAAGCGCATTTTTGCGATAACTAGATGGTGGTGGTGGCTGCCAATATCAGCACCACGCTTCGACTTGATGCCTAATAGGCAATTTCGCCACGTTTTTGAAATGTCAATATGGTTTCAATCTGGTTTTCTGTTCTGCCATCCGGAGAACCCCAAGTTATTGTTAATTAGCAGGGCTTATGCTTAAACAAGGTGCCGCTAACGACAAGTTGTCGAGAGTTACAAAACATCATGAACGTTTCGTCATTATTGTTCCTGTCGCCAAGTTCATGATTGCCGAAAAGATGTTTTTTTTTTCGCTTGATTCGAAGAGGGCTTTGGCAGCTCTTGACTATTTGTAACAACGGCACGGTAGCTCTGGGACGATCCAACATTGAACAGCCGGCTGCAGGTAGGAGCATTTTTATAGACAACACAAGCATCCACGGTTTCAGTGTGATTCGAAACCACACTCTGGCAACTCAGAAAAATACAGACTTGTCTAGCTTCATTATTCACCCCAAAAGGACTAGAGAATTCGCCCTTGTGCATGCAATGACATTGGTCTCTGTTCTTCTTCTTCCTTGCCTCGTTCTTTATACCGCTCCATGGTTCCGCGTTGCTCGACCTGCGGTGTAGGCACATCGCCCGTTTTGGCGATAATTTCTCAGCATATTTCTACAGGCAGCTCTATCTTGGATCGTGTCATCGCCGAGACCAATGCGTTGTTGTTGCTTTTTCATTTGACACATCCAGGTGTTCTTCGGTCTGCCTCTGGCCTTGGGTCCATCAAGTGGAACTTCCATTGATATCGCTCTCTTTGCGGGGTTCTCAGGCGGACGCCTTTGAACATGGCAATACCAATCCATTCGTCGGTCTTCGAGCTTTTCGGTGATTGGTTGGTCTATGGACAAGCTGCCTCGGATGTAGCTACTCTTGATGTGGTCCCTTTTGGTTACACCAACTGACATGCGTAACATTTTCATTTCAGTCGCTGTCATTTCTTTCGCGACATTGGTCTCTGTTATATGATGGTAATAAGTTTCTCTGGTGCCTCTCCTATATACGTACGGCTGTCCAAATATAAGCCCGGTCAACGCTGTCAAACGCCTTCTCGGAGTCAATGAGCATAAGATATAACGGGGATCTCCATATTCATCGAATTGGTTAATTATAATTCGAAGAGTGTTGATGTGATCGCTACATGAGAAACCCCCACGAAAACCAGAGTTTGTTCATTGTTCAGAATGCGGTCGATCCGTTTTCTTGATCCGGTCCAACATTATTTTGGTCGTCGTTTGTAGACTGCAGGGAGAACACAGATTCCATGCTAGTTATTACAATCCTTGTGATTTCCTTTATTATGAATTTGAATGATGACGACCTTCTTCCGTTCTTGAGGGAGAGTATTGGTTGTCCAACACCCTATCCAATTTGAATGCTATACTGTCATTCTTGTCATGTATTTGGTCTAAAAAACGCTGCAGAGAGAGAGAGAGAGGGAGAGAGATGGGCCTGGGCTGGGATGAAAACAACAGACATGCCGGCAACCAGAGAGATTCCAAAAATATTGTCGACAAACACAAAAGCAGAGCAATATCTACTTACGATTCGCACAACTTAAACAGAGCTATGACAAAATCCACCTCTCCTCTGGATCGTGACGCGTCTTTCGTCCTTGCACACTGGTCTAGTGTCTCCAAGTATGTACTCCTGTCATAACTATTCGCTTTTACGACTTTTATATTCCTAGCCGGCACAATACTGCAACCATGCACTGTTTGGAATCTGTCACTATGCACATAGGCGCGTGTGGTATGAAGCCCGAAATATTATTATTTTTGGTAAAAGAAAACCTTATCAATCGCACAAAAGAACACTGAAAACTCGCGCCCTCGCTATATTTCGAACAAATCGCACGTTGTCACTTGTTGTGGTGTCACACTGTTTTTCACATCCTTTCATCGTGACGATGATAGTTTCACGATGCAAAGAAAATCCCCAAATGATGACGATAAGATCGCGCTGCGTGTCTATCACTTGATCGGAGGGAAAATGGAAAAAAAATTGAATTTTCAAAATGTTCAGAACTCACGACATAACATAAGCTCACACACTGTGTTTACCATACACAAAACACTTTATGACGTCACAATCGTATGTCATCTGACACAAACTGATTAAAATTATTTATTTCGCATGCGCGAAAAAATTTTAAAATTGCCCCGCTGTCCGGTGTGTGTTAATTTTTGTTTGCACCGGTACCACGGAGCGAAGAAGAAAGTAGAATCGCGAATAGGTACAGTCGTAGTAGAAAGTAAGAATCTAATCAGAACAGGATGACGTTTAGTGGGTTGGTGTATCTGCTAAAGGCCGTGTTTGTTTGCATTTTCACTTGGCTAAAGAAAAGTAAACATTTTCCCATAAAACAATAGCACACGGTTGCAATTAAGACGCGCTCTTGCTTTGAACTGAACGTGGCTTTAACCGTTTCTTAGTGATATGCGGAATCACAAAATAAATGTAAAGCGCCTCTATCGACGACTAGCAAAATCACCACACAGCCACCCGCAACAAACGTCAATATTTTATCGCGGCGAATTACGCATCGCATAATTCATATTTCGCTTCGATCAAAAACTACACCAAAGTACAGTCCCGTTCAACTGAAAACGGCTGATTCTACTACTACGATCCAAGATAGTTGCACATTTTTCCAAGAACTACGTGAATTTGTCCGGTCGAAGAATAAGAATAACGTGACGCCGTGTGCGACTGTGTCTTTTGTGTATCAATCCAATTGGCGTGCCGCGCGCAAGAGCCAAAACATTGCAACACCAACGGGGCGACATCATGTTTGACATACGCAAAATTGCCGTTTTGCCACCATGACTGTGTACGGTGGTGCGTGTGTCGTGTTTATTATTTATTGATCGTCGTGTGCGGTGGCTCTCTATGCCTATGCATGCCGGTCGTGTGTGAAATAATTTTAGCCGC
Source organism: Microchrysa polita (assembly GCA_949715475.1). Classification (NCBI taxonomy): domain Eukaryota; kingdom Metazoa; phylum Arthropoda; class Insecta; order Diptera; family Stratiomyidae; genus Microchrysa; species Microchrysa polita. The sequence goes on from OX454422.1 coordinate 6,304,485, forward strand.
TCGTGTCGCGATTTCGAGTGACAATTCCGCGAAAGCATTTATCTCAAAATTGAGCAGCAAGTGTCATTTGGCAAAAGGCGCAGGTGGAAAACTACTAATTGACGTGTGACGGCTGCTTTAATTATTCTATCCTTCCCCGCGGAAAACAGTCAGTCAGGGGTTGGGATCCTCCAGATCCCAGTGTCCACACACCGCACGGCCGCTGTTCGCTGCTACACTTCTAATCTCTGCTGTGAATTGCCAAGTGCCTGTCTGCTGCCGCTGTTCCGTTAGTGCGTGTGTGTGTGTTGTTTATTTTATTTTGTCCTCCCGCGAATTTCCCGTCGCTCGCTCTTCGCCGCGAAATTTCGCGGAAAAGGTATTTTCGTTGTGTGTCGCGGCTGTCGGGTGTTTTTCAATAATAAAATTTATCTCGTCGCGCTTACTCGCATGTTTGTTGTGAGCAGCACAACTTGCTGGTGTCGCCGACGCAAAACGAAACAGTAAAGTGGCGCGCGCCCGTTTTTTTTTAACACAACCTCCGCCTCGAAGAAAGTGCGTGGTGATAGACGAAAGGGCAAAACAAACGAACGGGACACCACAAACAAGTGACAACTGAGTGAAGGAAAAATACGAGCGAAAACATGGAAAATGCTTTCGCACAGTGTGTAGTGCAAGTTTGATGACAAGTGTCGCGCGCATTGTGTTGTGCAGCGTGCAGCTGGACGTCCGCGTGTTAGCGTACCTGACTTGTCTGGATCGTGTTTCGAGGATCATAACTATTTAATCGCGTTAAGTTGCCTGTGCCGGCAAACATATTCGCACCCATAAAAAATCCTTGTCCAGCGGCAAATAGTAAGGAATCATCCCATAGGTAAGTGGACAGTTCAGTGCATCTACTTGCAGCGGTTTCATTGATGCAATTTCTTGTTTATGTCATGTGTAAGGCGATCAACCCGCTCAGAAGCCAATCTTTTTCTTTTCTGTACCGTAACCCCTTGTGGGGCACGGTGCGTCTACTCAGCCGTTTATAGGCTACTTCGAGTCAACGTTACATTGCATATAGAGTTAAGGAGGTATTACACTATCAAATAAAGTTTGACCAATGACGCAAAAAGTTTGTCCAACTAGTGTAATAGCAAAATAAATGACCGAAAATGTGTTTGACCAAAAGTGAATGACCATCATGGTCATTCATTTCTGGTCAAACATATGACCTTAGTGTAAGGTGACCAGACTCCAGAAGACCCAATGCTGTACAATTCGGTTTTCAGGCAAATCCTCAGCCATACTATCCCCCTTTCACGCCGATTTGGAGAAAGAGTAATATCTCACGGGGGAATCTTGGGAAGGGTTGATACTAAACAGGGAGCCCTAAAGTTCTCAATGTTCTCCACAGTGGCGTAGATAAGGTGCGGGGAGGGGGATCGAGGGGATTAATCTACCTGGTCACGCATATTTACAGAATTATAATGTATAAATTTAGTTCTTTGCTATTAATTGGACATTTCGTAACAATACCTACAAAATGCCATCCACGGGGGGATTTCGGAATTAATCCTTTTAACAGTATTTTCAATTCTATAATTGTTATTGCCTTGGCTAGAATTTGGCGTACATGAGATTTGGATTTCTTCAATGGTTTTAACAAAATGCGACTGCCACAAGAACAATTCAGCAGGAATCTACTAAGATATTTTAAAATAATAGCGAAGATCAGTATTGTGAGATAATCTAGTGATACAATAACTTGCTTGAACAATACTGTTACCAACGATATTGGAATACCAAGATCAGGCACTCCTTATAAGTTACTTCGTAGCTCATCTTTATGAATGTGATAAATTTCTTCAATCCGTGCACATTCAAGTTGTGAGAAATTGCGAAACAGAGACACCCAGAAGAACAACTGAACCGTTTCGCAAAGTGCTCATTTTACTCTCAATTTTTCGTTTGGCAAACCGAAAATTATGCTATTCCGGGATGTGGGCAACCCTAAATTTAGCAAATGTTACACCAATACTTCTATAAACGCGAGCTAAGCTACCAATACATACCTAAAGATGGGCTAAGCAGCTGGTATTAAATTGGTTCTGTCCTATTCTGTTCAATGGAATTTTGTGTTTAACATTTTTTAACCTTCGGGCGGGCGCAATGCATCTGACAGATTAAGTGACCAGTTTTTGTTGCGCCAATCAGCGATATGAAAAGGGAGAGATCTGAAACTCACAGTAGCTTAATCTTTATCGATCATCTACCCAAAGCAGTTTTCAGTTTCCATCTAGCATATGTCTGAGGGGCGGGAGGGGGTGAAATAATCTCTCAGATGTATTGCGCCCGATGGTGTTATTTTTTCTTTTCTATGAAAATGTCCACTCGTTATACTCTTCACATTGCGTAATAATGTTGTGTTGACTTTTAGGCTCACCAAATCGTTTAATAGTATGTTTTTAGTAAAATAAGATCACATTTTTTAAGCGGTCGAGTTGTTGGAGGTTTTTTAAATATTGAAGCGATTGAAAGCGGAATTTTCTTAGAAAATTTAAAATGTGAAGGGTATCAAACTTTGTGAGACAGTATTTACTTCTAAAATTTCGTAGAACTGTTTAGAAAAGAGAATGCAACAATAAATTAGAGTGTAAAATATACAGAAACTTAGTTTCATCCTATTTTCTGCACTTAATCTGTCAGATGCATTGCGCCCGATCGTGTTAGGATTAGTATTGCGCCCGCCGGAAGGTTAAATATGTGTGCATCCCATTCTAGAAAAATTTTGCACTGATTGCACCTCCCTTGCTGTTACTACCAGAGCCCTCTCTATTCAAAGCCAGGAACTAGAAAACTCTCATACACAGGCTATCATGGGCTTGAGAAGATTCCAAATTTACATTGCGTTAAAGGGAAATCGGACGGTGTAGCCACAAACTTTACACGATAAATATTGGTTACCGATCGATTTCCCGGCTTTGTAATATACATAGGTGGCTTTGGTTACTACTGCCACGATACTATTATGTAGGATACTAAAATCACAACCATCTCGTTCACTCATCCGCCGGACCATGTTTCGGTATTACTTCACAGGGGCGGTCTCATTGTCTTTACGTTCTGCTTCCTCGCTGTGCAGAACATTAATGTATGCTGCATACAAACCAGTGAGGCCTATTTTTACCGCATCCATCTGTGTGGGAATGATTCTTAACATTTGCGCTCGGTGTTGCAGACTAACCTTAAATTTCAATTCACCCAGAACCTTCCAGGATCGAACTTTCAAAGTTTAGAGCGTGCTGATAATTTTAGCGATGCTTTGTCGCCTGATGGAATTAAGCTCCCGCGTATCATTCAGGAGTCCCTAGTTCAAATTCGATTAAGTAGGAATACCAATATTAAGGTGGGGATTATGAAAAATAAGTGCCACGTTGTTCGACGTACAATATTTGCTTCACTGTGCCAAACCTATTCTTTCGGAATTTAAGCTAAACAAGCTGAATTGAAACAATTTCAAAAACTTGAAGCCACATCCCATTTTTCGATATCGTCAAAGGACATTTTTATTCGGTAGAATACCATAGAAACAATATGGAAGTGACTATACCTTCAATTCCTTCTAAATTTAATTATCCCCTGGGTACGATTTCAGTATCTGCGGCGCCAAATTTTGATGATGCCATTTCATTGATATTGGCCTGAAACGACCGAATCTGCAACTCCTTTTTCGCGAAATCGTAACGGTTCTCCAGATATTCATGTCAAAGTTTGACATTTATAGTAGTAGTAGTAGTTCAGTTTTTAATGGGAAATTAGGGGTGTTTTTTACTACATATTTATGTGAATCAATATAAATCAATCAAATTAAATTTAATTTGCCTCCCCTTCTAGCAAATTTTACAATTCTTGCTCGCAAATATATTTCGGCTTTTCATATTATTAACATCTTCGCCAAATTGGTAAAACTTACTATTCTAGTGGGACTGATTAAAATCCAAACGTCAATTTGATGGCATCGATCACTTTCCCCAATGTGTAAAGCGGGAATATTCCCATTTTCTTATCAAATTACTTGACTGGCTTCATAGAAGAGTCAAATTTTGACATTGAATATCTGGAGAACCGTTACGATTTCGCGAAAAAGGATTGCAGATTCGGTCGTTCAGGGCCAATATTAATGAAATGGCATCATCAAAATTTGGCGCCGCAGATACTGAAATCTCCCCCTCCCCTCTGCTGATAAAAATGATCCTGACCACTGATCCCCTCCTCCTCCGAAAAGCTATCTACGCCACTGATTCTCCTTGACAAAAAAAAATCAGAATTTGAAACACAAACGAATGTTTTAACACGAAAAGCTATAACAGGGAAAATTACTCGAAATAAGATTATACACTTAAAATGGTAGCTGGTACATTTTAAATGTAGCTATGGAGTAGAGTCTGAGGAGAACCTCCTAAGCGGTGGAAGGGTTGATTATCCTGGTTGCGATATTTCTAGAGGGGAGTATGCAATTCTTCATGGTTAAGGACATATTGTGGAAAAACAAAACTACAAGTTTGCTGGATTTTAAAAAGATCGAGAAGGGTTCCCGAGATATCGAGAATGAACGATTGCCAAACATAAAATTGTAATTATTTCACTAACTATCGATCGTACAGGGTACAGGAGTAAAACTTTACACCTTAACAGCAGACAAGACTGATCACAGGCTCACCGAAGAGCTTATTATATACTGTAGTGAGTCGTTGTGTGGCATGGCGAATGCTGTACACTTCGCTGTACATTTCCCAATGCTGTACAGCAGGTCGAAATGCTGTACTGTACAGCAAAATGCTGTACGTCTGGTCAGCTTACCTTAGTGTAATAACAAAACACATCTTTGGTCATTTTATTTTGCAGTTTTTGGTCATACGGTCATTCAAAAATTATCAATTTCTTATGTGGCCCATGATGGTCAAACGAAATGATACGATTGGGTGCATTTAATGATCATAAAAAATAACGACAATTTTGTACTTTTTTTGCAAACTGTTGGATATTGGAAAATTCAAAATTTAAATTAATCCGTAGAATTACATCGAAGAAAATGTTTTTGATAGTAAAATTTAACTCTCGGTAAAGAGGAACAATCTGCGTGTTCAGTACACAACTCTAGTTTGGGGATCTCATCGTCGCTTCAATCATTTTCTCGGTTCTAAAAATTTCTTTTTTTCTCAACAACTTGGAAGCTCTTGGCCATTAGATTAGATTAGATTTATTGAGGGCACAGGCAACAAGAGTTGCCCTAGGCACTGCGACCGGTGGTCTATTGTACCATTGCCCCTACTATGGATGGATTAGATGAACTCATCTAACCGACTGCGTTAGATAAATCGATTCAGCTGGGCCATATTGATAGTGGCGATATCCTCTTCCAAGGGAAAAGCTATACCGAAACACTCCAATCGGCGCCTTGCTAGCCTCTCACATTCACACAGGATGTGAAAAGCAGTTTCGTCGTCAGCCTCACAGAAGCGACAGCTGGCGTCGGTAACAATGCGCAAGCGCTTTAAATGACCGTTTAAACGGCAATGCCCCGTAAGGCATATGATCCTTACCCTGTTTCTGCTCAATTTCATCAGACCAAGGGTACGATTGGGTGAGTAGTTAGCAACAAAAAGTTTTGACTGCCTAAGCCCTGGAAGAGCTTCCCAGTGTGTGGTGGCTTTGGCTTTTTTCCACTCACTAATTACATTTCTGCAGATACAGAGTGGTAACCCACAGTAAGGTTCTGGGCCATAGAAGGGAGTGGTGGATGCTCTTCTTGCAAGCTCGTCGGCCTTCTCGTTGCCGTAAAACCCCGAGCGCCCAGGTACCCAGAAAAGGGTGAGATTGTTAAGATTGCCCACCTGTTGGAGGATTTCCTGACAAACCCACACGAGCTTAGATGTGACAGTACAGCTCGTCAGCGCTTTTATTGCTGCTTCACTGTCAGTGAATATTGCTATTTTTCTATTGGTGTAACCTTTGTCAAGGCATAATCTTGCACACACTTCGATTGCGTGCACTTCCGCCTGAAACACGGTCGGATGTATTCCCATAGGAATAAATATATTAGTGTTTGGGCCAGTAATTCCAGCTCCAGATCCTGCTTCGGTCTTGGAACCGTCCGTGTAAAATTTGATGGTGCTAGGGTGGAGTGATCTGAATATATCAGTCCAGTCCACCCTTTCCCATATCTCTGCACTATAAGAAGGGTCAAAACGGATAGTTTTGACCAGATGGTATGATGGCATATCCAGTAATCTGCTGTTACTTAACCAACCTTGTTGAACTGAGTTCAGTGGGGACGCCGCATCACATGCTACGAGCCTAATGACAGCTAACCTTGCCACTGCCTCGATGTGTATGTGGAAAGGTGGCAAGTTTAGCAGGACCTCCAGGGCGGCAGTGGGGCTCGAGTAGGTAATGGTACACTTGGGCCTGGGAAAATTTTTCAGACCGTGGGAACTTTTGAATGACCTTGAGTTGACCTTGATATGTGTTACCTGTAATTGATGACACCTGTTGTCTATTGTTAGAGCACACCTGTGTTATCTATTGTTAGCTCGCACCTGTTATCTATTTTTAGATCACAGTAATCTATTTTTAGATCACGCCTGTTGTCTATTTTTAGATCACACCTGTTATATATCATTGAGGACATCTTTTACCCCTCACATATTACACCTTCCCCTCCCTTCCTCTCTCTCTCCCTCTCTCTCTCCCTCTATCTCTCTCTCTCTCCCTGCCTATCTCAGAGGGCGGGGGGCGTGGAACCTTCGAGAAGTGTGGTGACTAGTCCCTGTAGGAAAGTCTGTGGGAACCAGTATGAATGATGCCCACGATAAGGTAACAAATCGATAATCGATCAATAAATCGATAATTCAATGAAGAAGAAGACTAATTTAAAAATAAAAGGTATGACCCTACGTAGAATTGAACACGTAATCTTTGGGGTGCGAAGCTACAACACCGACCCACAGACTATCTGGGTGTGTGAAGATTATCTGCAAGTGGGTATACCGTATACGTTAGTTATTTTTTTTTTAGTCTTATCGCCCTCAACTCATTTCTTCATAATACATACACCAAGTACGTATTTAGAGAGGTGTATAATGACCACAAGTCTTGACCCCAACTTGATTGTAGAAATGGCATTGGCATAACATTAAATGGTCTTTCTTATCTTTTGTTTTCAGTAATTTCATAATTCATATATACGACGAGTGTGTATATTGATTAACATTATGCGTCTGAGTACTAACAGATTATTCTCGTCCATTAGGTTTGCACTCATTCCTTATATGTATGTATGTATGTATGTATGTATATTATTATTCTTAGTTTCTAGAGTTCTGGCGAATCGTTGCGGTTCTGGTCTGGTGTGTAGAGCGTCTGCCTACTAACCCAGAGCACCCTGGTTCAAACCCAGGGAAGAGTCGTGATTTAATTTAACACTTGTACGTAAGTGGCTAGGGGAAGACTCTTTAATATCCGATCTATTGGAATTGAAGAAATCAACTAGTTCGCTATTCGGAAGAGCGTTGCAATGAGGAAAGCATTACTATGAGTGTAGATGGCACAGTTCCAGGTCGTTAGACCCATACCTCCGCCTTTAAGGTAGACTGAAGAGACTTGTTTCTTCGAAAGGGGTATGTACCTCGAAAGTAATACGAGTACGTAAATGCAACCCGAATCCACGCAGTGGTGGCCGAATGCGGTGTAAAATCAGTGTTAATGGTAAATCGTTGTGACTTGGACTTCATTTATGTATAGTATGCAACATTTGAATAAATATTTTTTTTCAAATACACTTTGATGATGTAATAGATAAGGTTTGGTTAGTGGTATTGGCGGCACGTGCCGTTGATAAGTATGGGCAGGGGCGGTAGATGGCGGTGGTTGATAAGGGTGTGTGAAGGCGGCGTGTTTTGGTGATGTTGAGGTGGATGAACGTGGCGGCGTTGAGGGCAGGTGGGAGAACGCGACGTTTTTGATAAAGTTGAGGTGGCGATAAAGCGCGTTGAACGCGGAACATTTGGATAAATATTTTTTTTTGTTTCAAATACACTATTTTTGATTATTTGAAAGAGTATAAATACCTGAGGCATTTCTATGTTCTATCATTCGAAGACCAGTCTTCATCTAATAAAGTCTAAAGTACTACGACTACATTAAAAAAAAGTGTTTTATAATGGTTCGTTTTGAAGTAATAAAAGATTACAATTGTCATGTTAAACGATTCGGCATTCGTGGGCGTAAAGTCGATTTTAAAATTAAGCCAATCCCCGAAGAAGTTGAGCCTACCGGGTGGATTAAAGGAGCTATTAAGGAAATACTGCAGTATAGCACGGAGAATATTAAACCGGATGACAAAGTGGGAATAACGTTTTGCGGAAAAAGTTTCGAAGAAAGAGGCCCAGGTTGGATGAATTTTAGGAGTGCTTCTGACATCCAACTTGCAGATGTGTGGCAGATGATATCAAAAATATTTCAGAGTAACTCCAATGGTCTGAACACAGACACATTTTGCTTGGGTATTACTTCTGTAAAAATACCAAAAGGGCAAGGCCGAAATAATAAATATACTACGTTTAATGAAGAATGTGCAATGCGGCGAGGTATAATAACGATAGATGCAAAAGATAATTTGTGTTTACCGCGTGCATTGGTTGTTGCTATAGCTAATATTGAAAAGATTCCCGAGTATAAGAAAATCCGAAAGGCAAACTCAAAACTTCAAACAGCACGAGCGTTAGAATTGATAAACGAATCAGTGATTGAAATTCCTGATACTGGATGTGACATACCAGAACTGCGATCTTTCCAACATTTTTTATCAAAATACAAAATAGTTGTTTACCAGTATGGAACAAAGGGACACGATGTTATTTTTGAAGGAGTTAATGATGGAAAAGTGATAAATTTATTATACAACAGTGGTCATTATAATGTCATAACATCATTAACTGCAGCATTTTGCTGTGGTTATTACTGCGAAAAATGTCATGTACCATACAATCTGAAAAGTACACATAGATGCGGGGGAACATGCCCACAATGTCAAAAATCACCTAAATGCCCCAGAGACTCCACAGAAATTTGGTGTGAATGCTGCAACCGTTCATTCAGAGGACAAGACTGCTTCAACAACCACAAAACTACCAATTCTTCGAAAGAAAAGTCAATTTGCGAGAAAATAAAGCGTTGCTGTGAGTGCTTAAAAACATACCCAATAACTCGAAAACATATATGCGGAGAATATTTTTGCAAAATGTGTCGTAGTCATGTGCCGCAAGATCATTTATGTTTCATTCAACCTGATAAACGTGAACCTATAACAGAAAATGTGTCTTACATATTTTACGATTTAGAAAGCCGACAAGAAAAGCTTATCAGTGACAATATGACTACAGATGAGAAAAATGGATCAGTAAAACTACATGAACCCAACTTATGTGTATTTCAGCAACTGTGTGACAAATGCTTAAATGAAAACCTTTACTTTTGCCAAAAATGCAAGTATCGGCTCAATATTAATCAGAAGAATGTTATATATGAGTTTATGAATCATATTTTAAAGATTAAAAAAGATTTCAAAAAAGTAATTGTAGTTGCTCATAATGGACAATCGTACGACCATCAATTTATATTGAATTACATACTTCAGAATACGAACATAAAACCAAGACTAATAATGCGTGGAAGTAAAATTATACTTATGCAAATTGACAATATAAAATTTATCGATTCACTAAATTACTTACCCATGGCTCTCTCGAAACTACCGAAAGCATTTGATTTAGTGTCATTGCAGAAGGGATATTTTCCATACTTATTTAATACAAAAGAAAATGAAAACTATAAGGGTCCTTTACCCGGAATTGAATACTACGACCCAGATACTATGAAGATCGAAGAACGTGATGCATTTTTAAAGTGGTACAACGAACATAAAACGGACGAGTTTAATATGCAACGCGATATGATCGAATATTGCATTAATGATGTCAAAATATTAGCTGATGCTTGTTTAAAATTTAGAAAGTTATTCATTGATCAATGTAATGTGGATCCGTTTTTAGAAGCTACAACTATAGCATCTGCGTGTAATCTTGTGTTTCGACGAAACTTCTTACAGTTCGAAACCATAGGCCTAATTCCAAACGGTGGCTACAGATACACTGATAACCAGTCAATTAAAGCCATTCAGTGGTTAATCTGGGAAGAAAATAAACGACAGACTAATATACAACACGCAGCCAAGGGACGCGAAGCAATTGTTGCAGGTGTAAAAGTCGACGGATTTTGTAAAGAAAACAATCAAATTTTTGAATTCCAAGGATGTTATTATCATGGACATCCTTTATGTTTCAAAAATAATCGAGATGAGCCTTTACACGACGATCCTAACGATACATTAAATCAGCGTTTTGAAAGATCGATAGCAAAAGTAAATCGATTGAAAAACTTAAATTATGATGTTATTGAGATGTGGGAATGTGAGTTTGATAAATTAATGAACAGTAACAAGCAAATGGAATATTTACGAACACATCCGATGATTAACTATACGCCTTTGAATCCACGCGACGCATTCTATGGTGGTCGTACAGGGAATGTATACAGCTATTATAAATGTAAAGATAACGAAAAGATTAAATACATTGATATATGTTCTCTGTATCCTTGGGTTTGTAAATACGGAAAGTTTCCTACTAAACACCCAAAAGTTCTTATTGGCCATTCGGAATGTTCAAAATTGGATTTAAAGAAATTGAACGGCCTCATCAAGTGTAAAATATTACCACCTGTTCAACTGCTGCATCCTGTATTACCTACGAAGCAAAATAATAAACTGATGTTTTCACTTTGTCAAAAATGTAGTAATCAGAAAAATCAAGAAGAAATTTGCTTTCACACTGACGAAGATAGAGCCTTAAATGACACATGGGTAGTTGATGAGGTAATAAAAGCAATTGAAAAAGGATATGAAATATTAGAAATTTACGAAATATGGGAATACGATGTTGTACAATATGATAAGTCAAAGAAATCGGAAGGACTGTTCAAGGAAATGATGAACAAATTCATAAAATTGAAACAAGAAGCATCCGGTTGGCCGAACAAATGTGTCACTAATCAAGACAAAGAGAATTACGTACAATCTTTCCAAAACATTGAAGACGTCAAACTGGACTCTTCGGTAATAATGAGTAACCCTGGAAAGAGATCCCTCGCTAAACTAATGTTGAATTCATTTTGGGGTAAATTTGGACAAAGAGAAAATCTACAAAAGACTGTTATTATAGACTCGCCATCAGAATTATATGACTTGATTACAAACCCCGCAATAGAGGTGTGCCATATTCTCCCAATCAATGAGCAAACTATTGTGGTCAATTGGCAGTATAGAGATGAAGTAGCTGAGTGTTTAGCAACAGTAAATGTTTGCATTGCCGCCTATACAACAACTCAAGCACGTTTAAAGCTTTACGATTATCTAGAAAAGCTAGATGACAGAGTATTGTACTATGACACCGACTCTGTTATTTACATCAGTCGTGAAGGAGAAGTCGACCCACCAACGGGTGACTATATCGGAGATATGACAGATGAATTGGAATGCTATGGGGCTGGTAGCTTCATTACCGAATTTGTAAGTGGAGGCCCGAAAAATTATGCTTTTAAAGTATTCAGCACTAAGGAACAAACTGAGAAAACTATATGCAAAGTGAAAGGAATTACCCTGGATTACACAACTTCACAAAAAGTCAATTTCGATACAATAAAGGGGGGCTGTTCTCAATCCCAATGATTTCGATGACATTTTAGTATGTTCGCAAAGTTTCCAAAGGACAAAACTTCACGAAGTTATAACTGTACCGCAAGCCAAAAAGTATCAGCCTAAATCAGAAAAACGGAAGTTTCTTGATGATTTTAGTTCTGTTCCATATGGTTACAAGCGCAAATGTTCGGCATAGAATTCATGTATTATTGTTATATACCTTTTATTATGTGAACATTGTAAAATATATGTAAATCACGTAAATTGTTTTAATAAATAAGATACTATTATGATTGTGGTTTTTTTTTTACTTTACGAGTTCAGTGCACCTTCGGTTTATGGTTTCAGAATTAGAGACTAGTATATCTAGCTGAATCAGGTCATCGATGGATGAGGAGAAGTGTGTGTGGCTGCGATGGATGATGGCCTCGGCGGATGGCGGCCACGACGACAAACTTGTTCGGCACCTCCTTAAATCTGTCCAGTACTCATGACCAAAACCACCGCGCGCCGCCGCCATTGTTTAAACAGGTACTGAACTGGTTTGAACAGGTACTAAACAGGTTTTGAACTGGTACTGAACTGGTTTGAACAGGTACTAAACTGGTTTGAACAGGTACTAAACTGGTTTAAACAGGTATTAAACTGGTTTAAACAGGTACTAAACAGGTTTTGAACTGGTTTGAACAGGTACTAAACTGGTTTAAACAGGTACTAAACTGGTTTAAACAGGTACTAAACAGGTTTTGAACTGGTTTGAACAGGTACTAAACTGGTTTAAACAGGTACTAAACTGGTACCAGCTCAAAACCTGTTTAGGACCTGTTTAAACCAGTTTAGTACCTGTTCAAACCAGTTCAAAACCTGTTTAGTACCTGTTTAAACCAGTTTAGTACCTGTTCAAACCAGTTTAATATCTCTTCAAACCAGTTCAGTACCAGTTCTTCGTCTTAAGAAATGACTCGTGATGATGATTTTCGTAGAAAACTCGGATACTTAAGTAAAGTATAAGGGGCCTTTAAGAAATGACTTGTGATGATGATGATTTTCAACTTGAAAATTGAAGCACTAAAAAAAAAATTTCAAATCGAAACGCTAATTTTTATAATAATTGTTCTATATATTTTCTATATTGAGAAAAAACTGACAAATCCAATACACAACTGAAAAAAAAAACTGAAAACAAATAATATAATTAACTTTACGACAATATGTAACCATCCCTATCAATTTGTTCATACCCTATAACCATTTAACGTAACACATCACTTCCTTTTCACGTCAACTTCCTCAAAAATTGTCTATCAAAATAATTCCTGTTAGTTACTTGCTCCTCTATTGTTTCCTTCCACTTCTGCAAATTTACAGTATCACCGTATATATAATCCAAATCGATATCTTTGTTCAAGCACAAGAATTCTTCACTTAAGTCCATTTTAATTTACTAATCATTTACTACAATCGACAGCGCCTATTTATTATCATTTTTTCGATTTGAGATATATTTTTTTTTCAAGAAAAAGTTTTTGCCTAAAATAATTAGGTAATATATAATACTCGTCTGAACCCTATCTATTACGTTATCAACTCAAACCATTTCATCACATACATCCCATATGACTACAATATTACCAAATTAGATAACCTTGAACAATTACAAATAATAAATCTCTATTTGGGACGTATTTTTTTTTTGTTTCATGAAAAGTCTTTGCTTAATATAATTAATATATAATACTCATCTGAATCCTATCTATTAAACCTACCTAAGTATTTCACAAACAAACTTAGGAGTCGCCTAATCCAAACCGAGAACATGAATAACAACAAACGATCATGAAATCGAACGGGGTTCCCTAGTACATTGACAACTAGATTACGTCATCGGAATCCCCTGAACGGTCATCGGAATCCCCTGAACGGTCATCGGAATCCCCCTGAACGTGTCTTGGAAAGCAAGGTTACGACTAAGCGGTAACATTTTTCCCCACGTTCAAGTACATTCAACATAAACACAAACACACAAAGAGAACAAGATGACGTTATTGGGGATTCCCGGTGTCTGGACATGAAAACACATAAACAAACGATAATGAATAACTTTGCAAACACGATTACGTAATCGGTAATCTTCGGTCATCTTAACCGGCTCTTAGCCATCTGAACATAAACAAACATGCCGTCTCAACCTAAACAAGGACGTCCGTCGCTACCATTTGGCCTCAACATAAACAAAAAAATTATGCCATCAGCTGATTTCAACATAAACAAACAAGTCTCCATAGTCTAATTTTAGGCACCACCTCAACATAAACAGGTACAGTGGAACCTCCCTAAGTTGACCACTCTGTAACACGATCACCTTATTAAATTGATCATTTTTGCCGCCCTTGTACAATCAACATTACGTTAAACAAGCCTCTGTAAGTTGACCAATCGCTCTATCTCCTCCTCAGCCTAAACAAAAACGTCGCATCACCTGTCATCAACAAAAAAAAAAAAAAAAAACGCCGCCATCACCTGATCGGGTCTTATCTATTTTTTCATTCAGTTCGGACATACATCTAGCTATTGTACTGACCAATTATGTATATTGCTTATCACAAACCTCATGTTATGAAATTAGTAAACCACAACACTAAACAGACACATGGCTATTCGACTTAATAGCTCTTATCAATTTTACATTCGTCTCGGTCAATTCAAAACTATTGTGCCGGCCAATACTATGGCGCTTATCAGCAAAACTCATGTTGTGAAATATGCCCACGAAAGTAGCAGCACTAAACATAAACAATCTTTTTCCAAATCCTCTTATGCATTTCATATTTCAATGAACTGAAATACCTACATTTTCCCAGGCTCAACAGCATCAAAACAACAGGGCGCCGCCATCTTCCGGTTTTCCCACGCCCAATCACCTGCGCTCAACGCCACCTTAACCCACCTTAAAGACGTCATCGGAATCCCCTGAACCTGCCATTGAAATCAATGTTCTATGTGTGTTTCCCGTAAGCCGATAATTTTCCCAGGCCCAAGTCCAACAAAAATGCCGCGCTCAACGACGCCTTATCCCACCTCAGCATCACCAAAACACGCCGCCTTGACTCACCTGCGCTCAACAAAAACGCCGCGTTCTCTCACCTGTCCTCAGCGCCACCTACACCCACCTGCCCTCAACGCCACCTTCACCCACCTCAACATCACCAAAACACGCCGCCTTGACTCACCTGCTCTCAACAAAAACGCCGCGTTCTCTCACCTGCCCTCAGCGCCACCTACACCCACCTGTCCTCAACGCCGCCTTATCCCACCAGCTCTCAACATCACCAAAACACGCCGCCTTCACACACCCTTATCAACCACCGCCATCTACCGCCCCTGCCCATACTTATCAACGGCACGTGCCGCCAATACCACTAACCAAACCTTATCTATTACATCATCAAAGTGTATTTGAAAAAAAATATTTATTCAAATGTTGCATACTATACATAAATGAAGTCCAAGTCACAACGATTTACCATTAACACTGATTTTACACCGCATTCGGCCACCACTGCGTGGATTCGGGTTGCATTTACGTACTCGTATTACTTTCGAGGTACATACCCCTTTCGAAGAAACAAGTCTCTTCAGTCTACCTTAAAGGCGGAGGTATGGGTCTAACGACCTGGAACTGTGCCATCTACACTCATAGTAATGCTTTCCTCATTGCAACGCTCTTCCGAATAGCGAACTAGTTGATTTCTTCAATTCCAATAGATCGGATATTAAAGAGTCTTCCCCTAGCCACTTACGTACAAGTGTTAAATTAAATCACGACTCTTCCCTGGGTTTGAACCAGGGTGCTCTGGGTTAGTAGGCAGACGCTCTACACACCAGACCAGAACCGCAACGATTCGCCAGAACTCTAGAAACTAAGAATAATAATATACATACATACATACATACATACATATAAGGAATGAGTGCAAACCTAATGGACGAGAATAATCTGTTAGTACTCAGACGCATAATGTTAATCAATATACACACTCGTCGTATATATGAATTATGAAATTACTGAAAACAAAAGATAAGAAAGACCATTTAATGTTATGCCAATGCCATTTCTACAATCAAGTTGGGGTCAAGACTTGTGGTCATTATACACCTCTCTAAATACGTACTTGGTGTATGTATTATGAAGAAATGAGTTGAGGGCGATAAGACTAAAAAAAAAATAACTAACGTATACGGTATACCCACTTGCAGATAATCTTCACACACCCAGATAGTCTGTGGGTCAGTGTTGTAGCTTCGCACCCCAAAGATTACGTGTTCAATTCTACGTAGGGTCATACCTTTTATTTTTAAATTAGTCTTCTTCTTCATTGAATTATCGATTTATTGATCGATTATCGATTTGTTACCTTATCGTGGGCATCATTCATACTGGTTCCCACAGACTTTCCTACAGGGACTAGTCACCACACTTCTCGAAGGTTCCACGCCCCCCGCCCTCTGAGATAGGCAGGGAGAGAGAGAGAGATAGAGGGAGAGAGAGAGGGAGAGAGAGAGGAAGGGAGGGGAAGGTGTAATATGTGAGGGGTAAAAGATGTCCTCAATGATATATAACAGGTGTGATCTAAAAATAGACAACAGGCGTGATCTAAAAATAGATTACTGTGATCTAAAAATAGATAACAGGTGCGAGCTAACAATAGATAACACAGGTGTGCTCTAACAATAGACAACAGGTGTCATCAATTACAGGTAACACATATCAAGGTCAACTCAAGGTCATTCAAAAGTTCCCACGGTCTGAAAAATTTTCCCAGGCCCAAGTGTACCATTACCTACTGGCTCGAAAAGAAGGCCCCAAGGACAGCAAGACAGGCCAGCCTCTGAACTTTCTCGAGACACCGTCTACCGTCTATGGTGGTTGCTCTTCTCCACCACACGACCGCCCCATATGCCACAATAGGTCTAACAATTGTCTTGTAGATCCACAGAACTATGTAAGGCTTAATACCCCATGCCTTCCCCGCATAGCTTCTGCTGATCCACAAGGCCTTAACTGCTTTCTCTGCTACCAGACTAAGATGTTTTTTCCATAGCAGTTTCTTGTCAAGTGTGACCCCCAGGTACTTGACAGTTTCCGGCATTGTTAGCCGTGCATTATACATGGAGGGACACTCCAGTGTTTGGAGATTCCCTTTCTTACTGAATGGTATCACGGCGGCCTTTGTTGGATTGACGCGCAGCCCGTTTGCTGTGCACCACTCCTGGACTATATGCAGAGCACTCTGCAGGACATCCGGTAGGACCTCCTCGAATTTGCCTTTAACCGTGATAACCAGGTCATCCGCATACCCCTGTGTGGAGAACCTAGCTGAGCTAAGTCTCCACATCAATCCATCAACTACCAGACACCACAGGAGGGGGATAGTACCCCTCCTTGGGGGCAGCCACGAGTGGCTAAAGCAGAAAGGGTAGTATTGCCTTTACTGGTAAAAATAATTCTTGACGAAAGCATACGCTGCACCCAGGTAATGATCGTATTGTCGGCTCCTTTGGCTCGTAGTGCCGTTTCTATGGATTTGAAGGAGGTGTTATCGAAGGCGCCTTCTATGTCAAGGAATGCACATAGTGCTGTTTCCTTATTGGACATGGCTACCTCGATCTCTTGGCCATAGTGTTCAATAATAAATTCAATTACAATTAGTAATCAGTAGTCCAGAACGAAAAATATTGATTTATTTGTAAATTTGGTTTCACCTTTAGGTAACTGTTAGATATTGTATCTTTGCTACTAGAAATTCGCAATAAATCAAGAACGGAGATATGAAACTATCGCTGTTGTTGGCTCTCTTAAAGTTCCCGTGCTCCAATTATTTCGCTCAGGATGGTAGCTTGTTTTTTTTTTAATGGTCGAACGGACTCACAATAAAGTAATGATTTAGAACTAGTGGCGATCCTACATATAGGTTTGGGGTTCCAACCCTCCCAAATTTGGTGATGATGTTTGGATGAGAAATAAGGATTATATAAAACACGCACCGAAAATTTCAAAAGCTCAGTGTCCGAATTTCTAGCCCGGCATACAAGCAATATGTAGCAACCTAACAGACAGTAAGCAAGAGATACAACATTACATGGATGATAGCTGTTTCAAAGGTGCTTCTTCTTATTTCACAATTATCAAAATTATCACGCGCAATTACTTTCAGAATTTGGCAGGCTGATTACTAGACAAAGATTGATTGTAGGGTCGCCCAGGCTAGAAGTAGGACAACTGAAACTACTCCCCTGTGTTTCTCAAACTTTCCACTAGCTTGAAACTAAGATCCGCAGTCATTTTTGAATTTTGTCTTTCGGTAATTTTAGATGGGAGGAGAGAAAGAACCTGATTAGTGACTAGAAGCTCCAAGAGTCGTCCAAGTACTATGAAGCTTTGCACCGATTTTAACGCTTTCTTTACTACCGAATAGAGCAGTGAAGTTGCTTAGTAATCGAGCATTACAGGAAAAATCTCCAATACAAATTAAACTAAAGAAAATCGATTAGCCTTTATAATTTCGAGGATCTCGGAACACGAAACAGTTCATTTTTACCTTTACCTATTAGTTGCAAGTATGTAAATTTAGTAAAACGTTCACTTTAGAAGTAAAAGAGGGCCATATTATTCAAGCTACAAACGTGAAGGCGAAAACATTTTTTGAAGGTTTAAAGATCTGATGGTCCCTATAACTCTCAAGATAACTTCCAGTGCTCTTTAGTATAATAGTTATCAAATATGAGCACCGTCAGCCTTGTTCCTAAAACCCCTTTCGAAATATTTCCTTGCGTACGCTCCTGCATGAAACACAGAGAAAATTTGTGAAAAGAGCTGGCTGCTTCTCTAATTTTCCCTAAGTTCCCCGTAGACTCTATTTCTGTTTCTAACATTCACGAACCCGAACTTTTCTTTTTATTCTCCCGGCGGCCACATTTCGCCTTCTTGAATAACACGAGTCCTTTAAATAACAATATTACGTCTTAAAGCTAAATTAAAATGATTTTCTATTGAAAAAAAAAATTGATTCAACTAAACCTTTGCAAATTCGACAAAGAAATGAAACAATACCAAATAACCACTAAATGCATATAAGCGACGTTTTTTTCGCATCGCGGGTAAATCTGACTCGAAAAAACGATCGCGGGTAACATCCCGCTTAAGACCTAACAGCTGACATTTGACAGTTTTTGCGCATCTTTGACTCACCTTCGTCGGCTTATTTATTAGATGTGGTGGATTTTATCACAAAAGATGATTATTTCTTTGCAAAATCTTTTCTCGTGATGAGAAAAACTCTCACATTTGGTTTGAAAAGACAAATTCCCTCAAATTTCCCCTATGCGTCCGCCATCTACATTTGAGCTCTATCCCGTGTAGGGTAGTTGCACGCGTGAACTTTACCTGGGTAAGTGTCATTTTTTTATATGAAGTTCTACCCAAACCTGCACGGGATAGACACAATAAAACGTGCCTATTGAATCTAAATTAGGATTGTCATCTTTCCTGAAATGGTCATACTAGTGTGATAGGCAGATTTGCCTTGGTCAAACAAATGACCGAAAACCGGACTGACTACATCATTGGCCAAAGCAATTGGTCATTTGTTTGTCCCATAGTGTAATAGGTCTCGAAAAACACTTTTGGTCATTGCAAAAGTTGGACAAATTTTGTGTGACCCACTGGACAAAGTTTATTTGATAGTGTAATACCACCTTTACGGAGTGTATAGAATGTTGCAAGCACTATACAGGGTGTCCCGTTCATGGTGGAGAATCTTTTAATAGTAGATAGTGTGGCTCATTTGGGGAAAATTAATGTTCTACGAGACACCTCTATTTTGAACCGTTACAATGTAAAAGCACTTTTTGTAAATTGTGTCAAAATACCTGACTTGCCGAACTAAATCAAAATTTGCCAAACCACCAAACATGTCATCCCAGATATGACTTCACTTTCCGAAACAACATAAAATTTCCTATAAAACGACACCTCGTCCGTTACGAAGTTGCTCGTATCTTCCGAGATACACCAGTTCAAACTTTGAAGAAATTTTAAAATCGGTTTTTCATGCAAAATTCAAATGATAAAATCGTAACGGTGCTTTGAACTGACAAATCTGCAAAGTTGAAAAAAGTTGCCTCATTATGTTAGCTCTCGAACGACATATAAAAATTAAGGGCTCACGATTTGAAAATTTGCGAATTTAACGTTTCAAAGGTAAAAAAATGTGGTTTTCGTGTAATGCAAATCATCTGATATGATGAAGATAAATTTGTACGATCAACACAGTTCATTTTGTTGGGCGAAAAAACTTACACGAAAACCACATCACATTTTTTTACCTTTGAAACGTTAAATTCGCAAATTTTCAAATCGTGAGCCCTTAATTTTTATATGTCGTTCGAGAGCTAACATAATGAGGCAACTTTTTTCAACTTTGCAGATTTGTCAGTTCAAAGTACCGTTATCATATCTCGGATGACATGTTTGGTGGTTTGGCAAATTTTGATTTAGTTCGGCAAGTCAGGTATTTTGACACAATTTACAAAAAGTGCTTTTAGATTGTAACGGTTCAAAATAGAGGTGTCTCGTAGAACATTAATTTTCCCCAAATGAGCCACACTATCTACCATTAAAAGATTCTCCACCATGAACGGGACACCCTGTATATTTCCTGGACCACGCCGAGATTCGATCTACGGACCTCTAGATTACTAGCATCGTACAGTGCGACTCAACCAAGTGAGCCACAGAGTGTGTTAATGACTGGCTCAGAAGCCAATGCCGAACATTATTAGCATCATCTTCAGTTTGATCTACACACGGTTTGCCTATAAAATTGCCTTCAATCTCTCGAAATCCTTCCGCGCGCCCGTTCTTTTAGATTTCAATAGGCGGGTATCAGGGACGTAGCCAAAATTTTGTTTCGAGAGGGTTTCATATTTCTCCGTACAACCACATTTTCGGTTTATCATTTTTTTTTCTAGGCTAAGACCAGGAGCGGCCTTAGATTTTGCGAATCCCTAGCGAGCGATTTTTGTGATTTTTGGATAAATCCCAATGAATTCCCAATCTTCCTACATTCCCGTTGAGATCCTAACTAAGAATAGAGACAAAATCCACATTTTAAGGTCCTGAAGTCGTACTCTGGACTCCTGCGTGCATGCTAGTTAATTTATTATCATAAAGGAAGGGGCCTCTTTCGGGAAGTATGCAGTCATGAGTCAAATTGACACTAAACAACAGTTGCACCAAATTATAAAATGTCGGAACCCTGGCTGTCCGAAATATTAAGCTTCTTTTAAAGTACTAGTTCTCTGTTTTCGCAATGAGGGCAATCATACACGTTGTCGTATTTCCGAAAATTTATATATAGATAGGATGAGGCCCAAGTGTCGATGTAGAGCATGCTCCGACGCGCATTTGCTGAAATTTCAGAGTCCTGGCTGTCAGTGTTGTTCGGAGTTATAGCTCTCGTTCTCGGCTTTTTCAAAGGAGTAAGAGATACACAACTTTCAGCGACTGCAATGGGCGGGACATGTACAAAGGATGAACGACGATGATCGCATGCCCACAAAGGTGATGAACGCGCAACGAGTGGACGGAGCCAGATTGCGTGGACGACCGAGAGCCCGATGGGAGCATTCTGTATGTGAAGACGCCCATCAGATGCTAGGCATTCGGAACTCTAAGCTTTCTAAAAACATCACAACTGCCAGGACACATGCCTCGAGAGCGAAGCTATGGGTGTTTTAGTGACGTCATGTTTTACAGGTTCTTAGGAAAAAAACAAAATTTAAATGCCCGTGGAGCCTCTCCCTTTGCTTCTATCTCGCTGAAAACCGGCTCTACCGAAACCCAAGCTCTAAGGCAGGGATTTGGAGCGACACATTTTTTCGCTCCGCTCCGCTCCCGCTCCGACCAATTTGAAACCGCTCCGCTCCGACTAAAATTTTTTCGCTCCGCTCCGCTCCATTACAAAAATACAACAAAACTTCATTGTTTTTAGTAAATATTTATTATTTTCCGCGAATTATTCAATTTAACGTATATCTACTCACGTATTATAGAATATGACTTAACAGGTGCGTTTTATTCGATCAAGTACAGAACAGGATAGCCCTAATTTCGTAATCCGGATCAATTATTGCAAGGGGTAATCCGGATCATTGGAACATCCGGATTAGCGCAATCACTTTTTTCTAGGAAAAACAATCCAAACAAATAAAAAGTCGGAACAAAAGTCGATAAATGTTTTATTTGTTAGAAATTAGCCAGCATCATGTCAATTGCTAAACAGTCCCGTAAAAAAGTACGAGACCAAATCTACCATTTCACACTGAAAATCTCAAATATCCGGATTTTAGAGTCAACATTGCTGCCGAAATCCGGACTATAGAAAACATAGTGGAAATATTTAGTCGTCCGGATTAGCGTGATATCCGGATTAAAGGAGATCCGGATTACCGAGTCAAGACTGATTATTAATGTCATTTCCAGCAAAATAGGTGCTGAATTCTTAACTCCTTAAGGCCTGGATAGACCTCGGGCGGAATGAAAATGAAATTTTTGTCCGCTGCGATTTTCTCAATGAAAGTGCATGCTTGCTGTCGTGGAACATTTCGGAAATGATAGGGAATTCCATAAGCTACAATCTGAAAATGGTTCCAAAATTTTTCTCGGCCATTTTAGGTATTATTTTTCGATTCCCCGGTCATTTCACCGTGGAAAATGTCTAATGACCGGGGAATCGAAAAATAATACCTAAAATGGCCGAGGAAAATTATGGAACAGTTTTTGGATTGTAGCTTATGGAATTCCCTATTATTTCCGAAATGTTCCACGACAGTAAGCATGCATTTTCATTGAGAAAATCGCAGCGGACAAAAATTTCATTCTCATTCCGCCCGAGGTCTATCCAGGCCTTTAGCATTTAAAGATTTTCCAAAAATGCTACCACTAACACCTCCATGGGGAAAAAATGTATATGCAGTAAGATCACAAAAGTTTGTCTTTGAAGCTGTGTAAAACTGTAAAAACTAAACTCTTATCCAATTTTTATGGGTTTTATTCTTAGGAAAAATTGTTGGGCCCAACCGAAAGAAAAAATGTATATGTAAAATGTTAAATTTTTGAAAAATCTTTAAATGTCTGTGGAAGCTGAAGAGTTAATAATTTTTTTATACTCCTTTTTGCTGGAAATATCACGAGGAATCATATTTGCGTGCTTTTATGCGATAGTTTCCGGACATCCCGTCAGGGCCGGCTTTAGGATGGGGCGAGCGGGGCGGTCGCCCCGGTCGCCAGGACTAGGGCCGCCGAAACCCGTATTTTTAATTTAATTTATTTTTACAAATTTGTTTGTTGCTTAAGAAATTATATTTTGTTTAACTGCTGAATTAATATGATGTAAGAATACTAATGCAGGCTATAGTACCCGACCATCCAAGTATGAATGTATAATGCCATCAATTTAACGCGCGTTCTAATCACAAGTTAACGGGATATTTTTATACAAACGCATACCTGCGACAGGAATTCTATGTGCAATTCCACAACGTTCACTCAAAGCCGCACGAAACAAAATGTCACCTGTATCTTTATAGAAATCAGATAAGAATTTAGTTGGGAACTCATCTCATAATATCAGGTTCCCACTTCAGGAATTGACAGCGTTCCAAAGATACATGTAACCTTTAATTAAGAAAAAGCAGTACCCAATTCTAATAAGCACATTCGGAAATGCAATTTCTGGATTATGTTTATGCTTTATTAAACTTAAGGGCGCCACAAACCTGACGATTTCTCGGCCGATCGATTGGGCCCACAATCGGCCGATTTTATTTTATTTATTACTTCATGGCTTGTTGTAGATGGTTTCACTCAGAACACATGCAGTGTAGTCTAGTCCAGCTAAACTATTGTTGATTGCGTTCCGCAAATATTTCTTAGCAACGCTCTGCACATCTGCAGAATTAATATAGATGCCCAAGTTCCATTTTTGATGAAATGTTTTAAAACATTTCGGGAGTGGTCCGGTCTCCATGGACCCCTCCCCTAGCTACGTCCCTGGCACGTAGCATTGGTTTTAATATTTGAGCGAAGAGAGAATCCGCTTAAGCTGAGGCTACCCTTCCAACATAAAACATGTTTGACACGTGCTTATTCTTTGTCAGCTTCAAAAACTTCCTAACAAAATGAAAAAGAGCTTCAAATTAACCAAAACAAACACAGAAAACTGAACAATTTTGAGAAAGGGGGGGGAGGAGGGTTTCGGATGTTGGTTAATTGGAGTCAGACTCTTCTGAACTCGCAGGGGCAGGGGCAGCAAGGAACTCGCAAAGGGTAGCAGACTTGCGTCTACGCTCCTCCCTCTGTAACACCATGTGGACCGCACAAATTGCCCTGCTTACTGAATCCCAGTTATTTGCTGATACCAGCATCAGACCCACTAGGTTCTCGGGGCTAATGTTTTCTCCCAGTTCCGCTTCGAGTTCACTGCGGATATCTCCAAATCTGGGACAATCAAACAAGACATGTTTCGCATCCTCCGCCATCCCTTGCATCTCGGGCATTCTGGTGAGTCGTCTAACTTATCTCCGGGTTTTCGGTTAGCCCACATGGCTATGTCTGGGATAAGAGTATGTGTTCATCGGTCAGTAGACGCCTCATCCCATCCGATCTGCCACCTTCTAATCGAGTCAAGCCTTTCAATGTTTCTACGCCCTGAGTGCAAGTCAGGTGTTACGCCTTGGTGACTGCTGTACAGCCTGCTGATCTCTTCTACTAGTACCGGCAAGGGCATCATTCCAGATACCACGTAGGCGGCTTCATGTGATGTGGTGCGGTACGCACAACACACTCTCAAAGCACACCTACGATAGATCGACTGGTCTCGCGTCACTGGCAACCCGCAATGCATTTGCCCAAACTGGCGAGGCATATATGATTTATTGATGCTACCACCCTCGACAATAACAGCTGCGTACTTGTCCTCGGGCCACCTATGTTTGGCATCATTCTTGCTAAAGCCGACGACGTGACAGTCGCCGCCTTTTCGCCCATATACGTTAAGTGCTCTCCAAAACTTTCGAGTCAATCTTAACCCCCCCCCCCCCCCCCAAGTGCCTAACGACACGCTCTCCGACTCTGATTTTGAGGCTACACTTTTTCTGCGCTTGCTTATCAAGACCGCTTCAGTTTTCTGATTGGAGAGCCCTAGTCCCGTAGTGTCGAGTAAACAAATTGGACGGATAAGAGTTAGACTCACCGGCAGGCTTATTTGGTTTGGGAATAAGCACCACCAATTTTTGCCTTTTTCATGATGGCGGGAAGGTCCGTTTATCTAAGCAGGTTCCAAAAACGTCAATGAACTTTCCGGGCATCGTCTGAATTGCTGCCTATTAGGGACACCATCAGGGCCTAGTGCTTTACCATCCTCAAGTCTGGATGTTGCCTTTAGAAGTTCGGGCTCTGTAATCGGGGGATATGATGCCACTATTCGGTGTAAGGCGTTATCTCGCACGTTCCAATGCATGTTGGGGAAACAAAGTGGAGATAATATCTTTGTGCAGTGCCGGACTTTGAAGTTGGGGAGCTCTCTGTCCAATTATCTTCATGACGCTGTTCCCCATGGATTTGTGTCCGCGTCCTCACAAAGCTGTTTGAAGCAATTTTGTTTGTTCCTTTTAATTGCTAGTTTTAGGGAACTACGCGGCCTGCTTTATAAGCCCCGAGCAAATCATTGTAGTGGCTGTCGTTTGTGTCGAGCTTTGCTTTCGCCTACTAGCCTACTAGCGATCTCATCGGCCAACCAGTAGTTTTTTCGCCGATTAGAGATAGAATTCTTGCTTGGCATGGAGCCGTCGCATGCTACTGTTAGTTGAGCAGATAATTGCAAGGCCTTCTGTTCCGTTGATCCGTTAACTAGTATATCAGACAGAGTTTCCATGAACGACGCCTCGTCAAAGTGTCTCGTAGACCATTCCACTATCGGAACTGTCGTCATGCGCACAGCGCGATCTATCCGCTATTGAGAATAAAATTCCCTGATGGTGCTCGCTAACTTGCCACTGCTCTAGCCAAAGAACCGCTCACGAATGTGAGGTCGATAATGGACCCCGTATTTCCACTTCTCACCAAATGAGAATCCGACAATTGAAGATAGATGGAAAGTCGCTAAGGATTCATTTATTGCATGTGGCGAAGAAGTTTTAGGACGATTGGATCGCGGTAGGAGACCATTTATTAGCGACTCTACTTGGTCTCTTATCTCAGCACGCAAGAGAGTTAAGGAGCAGATTAACTCAGCTGCTGACGATTCAGCTAAAGAACGATACAGAGCTGAATACCGTTCGCTCCAAAAAGGCGTTCATAGGAGTGTAAGACGTGATAAGCGTAACAATATCAACGCACTTGCGAAGGAGGCAGAGGATGCGGCTCTCCGCGGTGACAGTGGAACACTCTTCAAACTTATAAAGCCATTAACTGGCAGATCTTTATTAACGGAACATCCTGTGAAAGATAAGGAAGGTGTTCTGCTCGTTACCGAAGAACAACAGCTACAAAGATGGAGAGAACACTTTTTAGAGGACCTGAATAACACTTTCGGGCCTGCAAGTGTATCTTCGTTGCCAGCAGAAGACGTCCCTCAAATAGACGGCATTAGTTCCGGTCCACCATCCAAAAAGGAACTGACAGACGCTATCAAATCAATGGACGCCGGTAAAGCCCCGGGGATTGATGGAATTCCGACAGAATTTTTAAAAGCGGATATTAACGTTACAGCGGATATTCTTCTTCCCTTAATTCGAGAGTGTTGGGAAACTGAAACTCTTCCCAGTGAGTGGAAAAAGGGCCTAATTATTAAAATTCCGAAGAAAGGTGACTTGAAGAATTGTAATAATTGGCGTGGGATCTGTCTACTTCCTGCTATTTCCAAGTTGATGGCTAAGATTGTTTTAGGACGAATCAAGGAAAAAGTCGATAGCACATTGAACGATGAACAGGCTGGCTTTCGCGAAGGGTTCTCCTGTAGCGACCACATTAACACCCTCCGTATTATCATCGAGCAATCCGCGGAGTGGAGATCCCCATTACATCTTGACTACGCTGACGACATTTGTCTTCTATCAACTAATACGGATGATGTCGCTCAAATGACAGAAGCTCTAAATTGCCCAAGTCGTAATGCGGGGCTGAAAATCAATGCTACCAAGACTAAGTTCTTGAGCACATATCCAGGGGGGCAAAGCGGAATTTGTATTTCGGGACAGGCAGTCGAAAAAGTTGATGAATTCTGCTATCTCGGGAGCGTAGTTACAGCAGATGGTGGAGCGGATGCTGATGTAAAATCACGGATAAACAAGGCTAGGGCGGCTTTCTTCAATTTGACTCCTTTCTGGCTAAACAACAATATTTCCAGACGCACCAAACTTCGAGTCTTCAATTCCAATGTGAAATCCGTACTGCTATATGGCTGTTCAACCTGGAAAGTGACTAAAGAGATTACTGATAAGTTGCAAACTTTTGTAAATCAGTGTCTACGGCGCATCCTACATATTCGTTGGCCGGAGATTATTTCGAATCTCCTCACTTTAACTGGCCAAGAAAGGATAGGCACTTCGATCAAAAGACTTAAGTGGCAATGGATAGGTCACACCTTCCGAAGAGGGCCCATAATAACATCGCAAAAAAGGCCCTGAACTGGAATCCACAGGATTCCGGAGCAAGACGCCGTGTTGGACGGCCAAAAACGCTAAATCTTACATGGTCGCAGCTAGCGCCGTTGGCGCAAAACAGAACGAGGTGGAGAGTAGGCGTAGTTAATGCCCTATGCCCCTCAAGGGGTTGACAGGAACTAGAGAGATTTCCACTTCTTAAAGTATTGACGTTCGCCGAGTTCATTAGAAGGGACCTAGATCTTCTATCGAGCGAATTTTCTCCTTAACGATACTAGCGCCACCTGGTGGCCATATTCGGTACATTGGTTTGTATCTTAGGTGATATTATCACAACCCTAGAACTTTGATGTAAACGACGTTTAATCTCCTCTCAAATGAGTTCATACAAGAGCGTCATCCCGTTATCAGTCCATGGTCGAGATTCAGATGACACGGAAGGTGTGGATTTTCACTTAACCGCGGCATCATCCACAAATGGCGCTACTATCGCGAGAGCTCA
This sequence comes from Microchrysa polita, assembly GCA_949715475.1. Taxonomy (NCBI): domain Eukaryota; kingdom Metazoa; phylum Arthropoda; class Insecta; order Diptera; family Stratiomyidae; genus Microchrysa; species Microchrysa polita. Next base: position 6,332,489 of record OX454422.1, read on the forward strand.
GAGCGTAAATAGCCATGGAATACTATAGTTGGGTGGATTTTTCGTTTTGTATATTTATTTGTCAACAAACATACAGTCATCGGTGTCACCCGGTTCCAGTCACTTTTCGAGTTCATTCTGTGGATAAAACAAGCACAACATACGACGACTGGGAAAGACTTTGCAGCTGTGTCATCATCACGAACTCATGAGGATGATGATTGGGCCTGTCTAGACACTTTCAATTTTCGTTCGTCTTCGTCATTTCGACAATTGAAAGTTGAGATGTCTGCGCTATTGAAGAACGCAATTTCAAATGTAGAATAAGTCAACAGCCCACCACCTATTCATACTACTAACGAAAGAATTTATAATTTACCCGTCCTGACCAAAGCCGCGAGACGGCTACATTTATCTAACGATAAATAATGAACAAATGTGGATGGAATGAGGCATTCATCTCGTCTGGTCCCTTGACGCAATCAATGACAAGTTCAATGTTGAAAGTGGAAACGGATCGTGAAGACGATAGGAAAGACGAAAGCGCGCGTGTGTGGACATAGCCATTAGGTTTCCACCTTTCAATAGCCGGCCTCATTTGCTAGCGTGCAAAATGCACGCACCTCTCGTTGCTACTGTGTTGAGCTTTGTCCTTGCTCCTCTATCAACATTTATCCTAAAACTGGTGATGGGTCGGAAATGGGTCTGGAATTTCGTTTACAGTGCATGACTAAAGAATTGGTCCTTCCTTGCATTGGAGAAAAAAAATAACTGCCGCGACAATTCAACATTGGACCAAGACCGCTGATGTGTTAATGATATGGATATCCAATTGTTTTGCCTAGCAGTGTTATTTGTGCCGATAACTACTACTACTCCTTAAACATCTGAGTGGGATCCTATAGTCCGTCACATGACAGACTCGAACCCACGACTCTGTGCACCGAAGGTGAGCGCACTAATCAATACACCAACCAGACCACTAAACGAGCCTATTACAAGGTCAATAATGTGTTCTTTTTGCTCTTTTGTGACCTTTCAGCTAAATATTTTTTTCCTAGCAAGCTGAATTCTAGATTTCAGGAACTACGGCAACTCCGTCACAATCAAAAATAAATGAAAGTTTATCGGCACGGTCCAGAACGTCCAGAACGAAACCAAATGTCGCACGGTAATAAAAACTTTTTGTTTTTCTCAATTTGTTGCGTTGCGCTCCAATTTCTCGATTTTCTTCATATATACTTGTAACGAGATGAAAATCATCGACACAACATGCCATGAAACACGCATGAATAGAACTGAATCATGTATAATAGATTTTTCACAATATGCATGCATGCGCTCGTTGACAAATTCGTTCCAATTGGAATGCGCAATTTTCGTAGACGCAAACACGAAACGTAAACAAAAATATGTCCGATAGTACGCAACATTTGAGTATCATAACAAAAATATGTATACGAAAAATATTCACACGCACGTACGCATACACGCTCATGTGCCAGTGCACTGTATCATTGCACAAGAAAAAAATTTTATCTCTGTTTACTGCCTGTATTGTGTTGCATGCTTTTATATACAGATTCGCCGCGACACACATGACAAATGACATTGTGAACCGAGCGAAAAATCCAATCGGAAGACATCATATTCGCCGTGTATACACCCGTGGCCGTGGTATACACACGCTAAAAAGTTTGTTTTGTTCTCATTGGCGGAATTCTCTCTTCGCCGTGAGACGCTCTTTTCGCCGAGTGGCAAACACTGTCCACGAGAATGATTCACGCGCTGTTGCTCGTTTTTAGTTTTTGCCGCACGGCGAATTATACAATATACACGAGCCAGGTCGTCGTCATTGTCAGAGATGGGCATTGAGGAAAATATTATGGCCGCCATAGACCCTCCGATTGATTGATTGCGAGAATGGTGTATATGTGACCACCGAATTCAATATTTTGATTGGACACGTGTGGAACATATTGGCATGCAATTTTTCGGACAATCTGTCATGACAATCATGTGTTTTCAGTTGCTGATTATGTGGACATAAACCGGTGGTCATTCTTCATGCTGTGGTTGTGGCGGTCAGTCTCTATCGAAAGTAGCAATGGATGTCCATCTTCCATCGCCACCAAATAGATAATTTTCGCTATGTCGTTTTGTGTTGTGTGGACCGTGAGAATGTCATTTCAGATTGCGCGATAGTGTGTGTGTGTGCTGTACGGGCGTCAGATCGATTGTGTGCAATCGATGGACCAATAAATCCTTAGGTATGTGGTGCTCTTTAGGTAGTCGATTTTTTAATGAACAATTTAGCAAATATAGAGAAAAAGTAGTAATTGATCTCTCCCTCTCTCTCTCCCTGTTTCCTTTCAATCGCTTGTGGGGCATAGGGCATTGGCTTCGCTTCTTTTCCACCTCTGCCTATTAGCAGCCATCGCCTTTAGCTGGTCCCACGATTTGCATATAGATTTTCCCTCTGCCTCAACAGACCGTCTACATGTATTTTTGGGTCGTCCCACACGACGGCTTGCATCGGTCCCCCCAAGTATTCCAATCTAGTAACTGATGGCGGGGTGTTTTTGACGCGAGTGATAGAACGGAAAAACGCACAGAGAAAAACGCCCTAAAGCCGGCCCCGGCACGATTTCAGTATCTGTGGCGCCAAATTTTGATGATGCCATTTCATTAATATTGGCCTGAAACGACCAAATCTGCAATCCTTTTTCGCGAAATCGTAACGGTTCTCCGGATATTCAATGTCAAAGTTTGACATTTATATGGGGTAGTTCAGTTTTTAATGGGAAATTGGGGGTATTTTTTTACCACAGTTTGATGTGAATCAATAGCCTTGCCCCGAAAATAACATTTTCGATTTATTTTGCCTCGCTGTCTAGCAAATTTTACAATTCTTGCTCGCAAATATATTTTGACATTTCATATTATTAACATCTTTGCCAAATTGGTAAAACTTACTATTCTAGTGGGACCGATTAAAATTAAAACGTCAATTTTATGGCGTCGAATACTTTCCCCAATGTGTAAAGCGGAAATATCCCCCTTTTCCTATCAAATTACTTAACTGGCTTCATGGAAAAGTCAAACTTTGACATTGAATATCTGGAGAACCGTTACGATTTCGCGAAAAAGGATTGCAGATTCGGTCGTTTCAGGCCAATATTAATTAAATGGCATCATCCAAATTTGGCGCCACATATACTGAAATCTCCCCCCGGCCCCACACCGACCGGAGTGTGGCACACACCGCGCAAAAAACCGGTTCCAAGAATGATACTTTGGAGTCGCCCAAACACACTGCTGCACGATTTTTCGTATCAATCTTTTGTGCGGTGTTTGCCACACTCCGGTCGGTCTGGGGCCGGCTTTAGATTCATTCGAAAGAGGAGGTTTTGCCATTTACGGTTTTCGCAGTGTAAATAACGAGGTAAGGAAGAAGTTACCTCGTTATTTACACTGCTCAATGACCTGTGGTGTAGGCCTGGGTTTCTGATAATATCCCGTTTTCTCACAAATTAGGCTGTCTAGGCCTGCAAGACAATCTTGAATAGAAGGTGGGGCACTAAGCCAAATGTGATACTCTGTGCTCTACATCGCAATTGTACGTCCTACCTTAACATATGGGGTACTGGTCTGAGGGCCAGCCCTCAGCAGAACTTACAATTTAACCAAATTAGGCAGGGTACAAAAATCGGCATGTCCCCTGGCATTACAGGGGGTATGCGAACATGTCCAAGGGATGCGTTGAATGTAATCCTACATCTTCTGCCGATCATAACCGTTTTATTAAAGAACTAGCGGCATGTAGTGCAATCAGGCTCAAAGAGTCGGGTCACTTTATTGCCAAGCCATATGGTCACTCTGATATTCTCAACCAACTGCCACAAGATACAATCGAGGCTACAACGGACTATTCCGTGACTAGACTAAGTTTCGGGAATAACTTTGATGATTCAGATTTCCCACCAGGAGCCAATGGATGGGGAGTGAGTTAACGGGCGAATACGATTTCTCCCTTTTCACAGATGGATCCAAAATGGACTGTGGTGTGGCTGCAGCAATCTTCTGTGGCACACTCAATGTCTCTGAATCTTACCGTCTGCCTAATCATGTCGGCATTTTCCAGGCAGAATTGTTTGCAATCATGAAAGCATGTCACGGACTCGGCAACATACAAGACAACAAAACATCGACATCTGTTCCGATAGTCGCGCGGCTATCATGGACCTGAAATCCCTAGGAATATGTATACTCCAAGCTCGTAAAAACCTGTAGAGAAACACTGAACTATCTTGGAGGAAGGCACACAGTCACCCTACTTTGGATGCCGGGACACAGGAACATACAGGGAAATGAGGTTGCAGCTGAATTGGCCATACTACAGGCAACTCTGCACATCTCTCATGCGGAGCGCGGTGGACATTCCGATGGCAGCTGCCAGATGAAAAATTTTCTCTCATTATCTCGCGAGTGCTAATCGTTATTGGCGGAACCTTAGAACTTGTGTAATATAGAGAAAGCTATGGCCATCCTATGACCGGAAAAGAACGTCTGAGATTCTGACCAGACGGCGTAAAGATATTGCTAGACTTACGGCGGTAATTACCATGCATAGCCAGGCTGCGTATTCCCCACAACTCGCACTGTCGCAGTTGCCTAGAATATGCGTTCGAGGCGAAAATAGGGGAGCTGCTTCACTTCCTAAATGGCTCTAGGTGCGTCTCCACATTCAAAATTATATATCCTTGGAACCTCCATCTTTTAAGTAGCTTAACGGAGTTCTGTGGTCTCAAAACTGCAATTTTCGTGCTAATTGCGCTCTGGGTATGTCTCCACTTTTACCAACCAGGCTGTCTATGCGGGAAAGCATCAATTTTCGGAATGTGTTGACCACTGGGCGAAAATAATGTTAACGTTTGCTCGATACCCCCAACCCCAGTCATTCAATTCGCAAGAGTAGCAAAATCAACAAAAGGTAGCAGGAGCGCGTTCCATTTATACGATCTGAATAAAAATAGTTTGCCATTATGGAACGCGCTCCAAATCTACTCCGAATCGAGTAAATGCCCATCACTGGCTTGTTCGTGCACTCACGAACGTGGGCCGTGTGTTTATTTTCATTTTTTTTCGCCGCGCTGACTTTTGAAAATTTCGCCGAACGAAATTGGAATTGTTCGGTTTGTCGAGGCGGGGCGGGTCACGAAGGCGACACGAAGACGTTTCGCGTTCGCTGTAATTCTTCGCCGCGTGTGTTGTGTACTGTGTTGTGTGTGCACGCTGCACACGGCAACAATTCAATTTGCTGCTTTTTGCTTGCCATTGCCACACACTCTTGCGTCTTGCAGTTAAATCGCGCGCGACGCTTGTTGTGTGTTTTGATCATTTTCTTCGTTCGTTGCGTGCATACTGCGGCTGCACCTTGTAGAGATCGTGTGTTCAGTCTCAGGGGCACGTCAGTTGTGTCTAGTTTTTGTGTAATTTTCTCGGTCCCCGTTCCCGGGGACGAAAATATCCTTGCGCCCCATTTTTGTGTACACACATACACACTTTTCCCCTCGCTCGCTCTTCGTCTCTCACCGGCCCGTGTCCACCCCGTGTGAGTGAATCGTGTTTTGTGTCCGGTCCGGCGAAGGTGGTGGTGGAGAGTGTTGTGTTGTTTCGTCCGCCTGTGCCTGGTTGCGCGCCCCCCTTCGTTTGTCATCGCTTTTGTGTGCTTTTTCCTCCTGCTGTCACGCGCGAGGCACATATACTAGAATTCGCGTTCGTGCGGCCGTGTCCCGTTCGTGTGTGTACAAGAATTATTATTGGCGGATTGGTGGCCATCCGTGTGGATGATATAATCGTGCGTGAGACAGCCCGAATTGGTTAGCAGAGTGAAGTGCGCGTTTTGTGTGTGTTTTTGCCAGCCCCCCGCCCGGTTGGGGACGACCACCCGAACGATAGCTCGCTGCTCTGTCGTACTGCACCACTGATCCGTCTTGCTGTGTCCAATCTGTTTGTGCAAAGTGAGGTTAAGTTAGGTTATTCGTCGTGCTCACATGAAAATATTTTGAAAGCCCCCTCGGCCAGAGGACACGATCGCGGGCTCAACTCTCATCAAGCAAGGAGTCTGCCCGGCACAATAATATTTTCCCACGTTTCCGTCCAGCCGTGTTTATCAATGGTAATGTGTGATGAGGGTGGCGGATGATCCGCACTGTATGTTTGCATTTTGAGCCCCCGGGTGCGTGAATTGTGCGTGTGTGTGTTAGTTTCTGTCTATTTTCGAGGCCGCGGCTGGGATTGGTGCCCACACGACCTCCGACCTTGCGGCGGCATGGCTGTAAACAACGCAGTCGTTTGAGGTTAGGTTGGGCTGCGTCAGGATCCCAGCTGCTGGCTGCTGTCCCAGGCGACGACGTGTTTGCTTTCCTTCTGTTGTCCACCCATCCCAACGCTTTCCGGTATGTTCGATTTACGTTAATTGCGTTTGTTTGTTTACTTGCAGCTCCCGGTCTGGGGTGACTTCTAGAGAGGCGAGGCAGAGTGATTAGAACGACACCCACCCCCCGCCCCGAAACAGCATGGAATCGAATGGTACGGAAATATCGCCTGCAAATATGCAACGCGCCCTCTACACATCGTCCGCAAGTGACAGCAACACCGGTAACGGTGTTGATCAACAATCCTATTCGCCCGCCCGCTCCGATGTCGACTACGACTATGCCGACGACGAACTCGACTCTCAGTCGCAGGAGATCAACAACACATCCGGCCAACAGTACCACAACAACGGTGGTGGTGGCGGCGGCGGTGGTGGTGCCTATCAGGACCAGCATCGCGACTCACCCGTCATGCAAAACGGTACAACAAAAATCCTTTCCACAACGGTTTCCGGTCAAAATCAACAAATTGGCTCGCCGGCCGCCTCGTGGGGCAACACCACGACCCACGGTTCGCAATCCAACGACGATCAGAACAACCAGCACCATCAGCAGTCACAGCAAAACAATGTTCCTCCGGGCAATGCGCTCGGCATGTTGCGCTTTGAGAATCAGGTGCTCTACATAACGGAACCGTGCACGGAAATTGGCCGTAACTCGTCCACGTCGTGGGTGCACTTTCACGTGGCACGCAACAGTTTTGTGTCGCGCAAGCATTTAAAGTTGCTCTTCAACGAGCAATCGTTGGACTTTTACTTGATATGCCTTAGCAAGAATGGCGTGTTTATTGACAACATGTTTCAGCGTCGCAGCACCGAAGCAACGAAATTGCCACGCGACGGGTAAGTGTCGTGTTTCTGCGTGTCCCTTTTAAAACTATTCTCTCCTTCAAGTCGCATCCAGGCAAGTATGTATACAGCAGCTAACACGAATGGCATTTCAATGGTCATGCTCAAACATCTAGAACTTTTGGCCATCAAATATCTTACGATATGGCTTTCAACTTGTCGATATCCTCGCTGAAATCTGGAAAATGGGCCGAATTATCTGTAGTCCTAAAACCCTGGTAGAGACCCAAATCTCGCCGAATCCTACCGTCCAATATCAATTTTATCAGTATGGCTTCAGGAAAATGCATAGTATCAAAACAGCTCTGGATTTGATCATCCATCAGCCATCACATCCACAAAGGTCTCAACTAGAAAAAGTCCTGCCCACCAGAGCCGGTCCCAGTCGCTGTGACGACCTATCGAATTGGACATTTGGTGGCGTTAGTGGTAGAGATGACACTCTTATCTATGAGTTGCCGGAGCATCGGTTTGAATACCACTGTGACCATGGATGTTTGTGTTGTCTATAAACAATGCTCCTACGGCAGCCGTCCCGAACCTACCCCCGTTGTTACAACGACCAAGAGCTGCCAAAACCCACCGTCTATTAAAGAGAAAACAAATTTCTTGAGTCGCTACAACCTATCGAAATCTTTCGATACATTAATTCTGACTTTCTCCCTCTTCCATCCGAAAGACCAATCATACAAGCCGAACACGACGCAGTGTTTCCTTGCTGAGCGGACGAATCCGCCATAAGCGATCGTGTAACGCATCCGAGCTGCCGGTTTCGCAAAATCCGTAAGAAAGGGCTCTAAAAATTTGGGGCGTTTTTTGTTAGCTCACTGCTCGCTATGCTCGCACCTCGCCTTTTACAGTATTCAACAGGAACGACATAAAGCGTGCTTGAATACCCGAGAGTCGTCTCTGCAGAAACGTCTGAAAATGGGCCCTCTAAAACGCTTTGTGGCGGCTCGCTACGCTCGCCTCTCGCTTCTTTACAGTACACTTCCGGAACATTCTAATGGGGTGGTGCGAGCGCTGAGCCGAAACAAATCGCCTCAACTTTTTAGAAGGCCCACTCCAGACGTTTTTATTCCTCAGAGACGACCGTCAGAATATTCAAAGGCGCTTTGTGTCGGCTCACCGCTCGCTACGCTCGCACCTCGCTTCTTTACAGTATTCCACAGGAACACACTAAGGGCAAGGTGCGAGCGTAGCGAGCGCTGAGCCGACACAAATCGCCTCAACTTTTTAGAAGGCCCACTCCAATATTCGAACCAGCTTTGTGTCAGCTCACCGCTCGCTACGCTCGCCTCTTGACAGTATTCTACAGGAACACACTACGGGCGAGCGCTGAGCCGAAACAAATCGCCTCAACTTTTTAGAAGGCCCACTCCAGACGTTTTTATTCCTCAGAGACGACCGTCAGAATATTCAAAGGCGCTTTGTGTCGGCTCACCGCTCGCTACGCTCGCACCTCGCTTCTTTACAGTATTCCACAGGAATACACTAAGGGCAAGGTGCGAGCGTAGCGAGCGCTGAGCCGAAACAAATCGCCTCAACTTTTTAGATGGCCCACTACAGACGTTTTTATACCTCAGAGACGACCCTCAGAATATTCGAACCAGCTTTGTGTCATCTCACCGCTCGCTACGCTCGCACCTCGCCTCTTGACAGTATTCTACAGGAATACACTACGGGCGAGCGCTGAGCCGACACAAATCGCCTCAACTTTATAGAAGGCCCACTCCAGACGTTTTTATACATCAGAGACGACCCTCAGAATTTTCGAACGCCCTTTGTGTCGGCTCACCGGTCGCTACGCTCGCACCTCGCCTCTTCACAGTATTCCACAGGAACTGACTAAGGGCGAGGTGCGAGCGTAGCGAGCGCTGAGCCTACACAAAGCGCCTCAAATCTGTGAAGGGCCGTTTACAGACGTTTTCTTCAGAGACGGCCCTCGGAATATTTGAACACCTGTTCACCTGTTCCTGTGGAATACTGTAAAGAGGCGAGTATGTCCCTTTAAAAAAATTTCAAAAAGGCGAGGTGCGAGCGTAGCGAGCGTTGAGTCGAAAGTGACTCAATTTTTTTTTTTACCGCGTCCAATACATCAGAGATGACGCTGAGACCCTCGTGGGGGGTGGGTTGTTACTCAAGTCAACCGGCTGGGAATTAGGTCCTGGCAATAAAATGCCGAACATCCAAACAGTCCGATGGGTCCGGGAGATAAGAGCGTAATTGCTTAGACACTCCCCTTAGGGTATGGTCCCGTAGATGACTCCCTATGTCCTCTTTGAGAACGTTGATATGCCCGACACGACTCATGCATATAGAGAGATACTATTAACAGTTTCAGTTCATATTGCCCAAAAGTCTCCTCAATTATAGCCAAAATGTGTGGAAGTTTGGTGCAAAATCCACGACCACACCAACCCAATTCCACCATTGTTAGGACTTTGCTCGGAGCTACTAATTTAATACTCGAAAACATTTTTCTTTATGCCATTTCAGATGTACATTTCGCTTTCCCAGCACCGACATTCGAATTGTCTTTGAGAATTTCGCCCACAAAATACAGAGTGATAGTGCCGGTGGTGGCGTCGACACGGTACGTGGCACTTTCAAAACAGTCGAAAACTCAAATGTGATATTATCGCCGCTAAAGATAACAATTCCAAAAGTTGAACAGAAGAGTCCGTATCCGTCGCCAACAGGTAAGAAAAGACACGACTATAAGTGCCGCAAAGAGTTTGTTTTCACACATTTTTCCGTTCTTCTTGTATCTTCTCCCCAGGTACAATAAGTGCTGCCAACAGTTGTACGACAAGTCCTCGCGGATATCAGGAATATCCATCGTACAACTATAATAACAACAATCATTTCCAGAATGTAAGTGACTCTCTCTCTGTCTTTCGTTTTTAATCGTCAGGCTAATACGTGTTTTTTTTCTATTCAGGGACCACCCCCGCCTCCGCCAGCCGCTTCAAATAATGAACACGAAAAACCTCCGTACAGTTATGCCCAGCTTATTGTTCAATCGATATCCGCCGCACCTGATAAACAATTGACATTGTCCGGCATCTATTCGTTCATTTCCAAACATTATCCGTACTATCGAAAAGAGGCCAACAAGGGATGGCAAAATTCTATTCGGCACAATTTAAGCTTAAACAGGTGAGCGATCAATTTCAGCGTATTGTAAAGAAAACAACAGTTTGGCATGGACGAAATAGATGGTTTTCTTTTTGCTCTCATCGACGCACAGAGGCAGCTTAAGATTACGTTTAGGGAAAGGCATTGACAGTTTCGCCTGAGGAGATTAGGTGCCCGAAAGCCACCAGAGTGACGTTAGCCCAACTTCGATCAGGCTTCTGCTCACATCTCAATTCGTTTCTATCTCGTATAGACCCGAACATACAAAATGTATGCCCTAATTGCGCTGTCGTGCTCTGTGGCCGTGATCGTTCGGTCGCCACTCTGTGAAATAGACACTCATAGAGAAACGAGTTTCCAAACTCGGCACGACTCGTCGCAAGTTTATTATTCAGAAGAAGATGATAAGAAATATTCTTATCGTAGAATAATAAACTAACAATGCGACTAGGAAGTGGTATGGCTGACAACCGTATTACACTCCGAACTCAGTTGTCTTTGTAACGTTGAAGACTACACACGGTAGTCATCAACGCACCATGCTCCACTAGGAGTTACGGTAATGAAGAGAGAGAATTGCGCTGGCACGCTTCATGATGAGGGTCATTTGTTTCAATGCCGAGCTGCGCCCGCTGATCTTACCCCTCTTTCACTATGGGAAAAACGCCATCGCAGCAGCCACGTTCCTGTCCCTGGAGACAACGGACGAGAACGACGACGAACCATAAATCGAATCCATATAGATGCACAGCGGCTCACACCTTTCTGTACGGCTAAAAGAAGAAGAAGCAAGTATCCGAGCCGGAATCTAATGCTTCCGAACTCTGGGAAAACAGTGGTGGGCGGGTTGCTCACTATATGGACTATAATGGCGTCTTGCACCATAGACAATTGGTCAGGCGTTAGCAGACACTGTGGATGGAATTGCGGCCCTCACAGACGAAGCCACCTGTTCCTACTGGTTGATGAACCAGTCGAGGCCACCGAGGAGGTACAGTCATTAGTTGCTACAGATGCTAGGGGAAGGATGTTCCTTCTCCTACCGACAAGTGCCTGAAAGGTTACAAATAGATGCCACCGCACAAACCTTACGGTCACTCCTGTTCCTTTTGGCTGTAGTTGGAGGGTTGTCCGCTGATCCATAAGGTGCCCCGTACCCACACGCCGCAGAGATACTGGGCTTAGGAGAATTTACCGTCTTAGGCTTTTTGTTGGAGGTGGTTTGCTTCCCGGGGACCGGGAGCCTCATCATCCTCGGAACGGATGGGTACGGGTGGCTTGACACCCCGGGGATTTAGGACAAATCTAACATCCTAGAGCCATGTCTAAATACATATAATAAATATAGTTAGTCTTTGGCATGGATGTGTATCGGTTGGTACGTGGTTCTCAGTTCGCCGGAACACCCAGTGTCTAGGCTATGCCTATCCTCTGAATGAAGAACCCCACATCAACCGGCCCTAACAGATTAACCTTCACATAGGTGAAGTTTCCAGCGGCCATCGCGAAGAGGGACTTGAGACGTCCAGAGATACAAACGGGTACATCCCGATATATTCGATAACACAGCATACCATGCGGCCATCGCAAATATTCACACAATCGTTGTGAATCGACCAATAGGACGATTAGGTCCGAATAGAGTCCTCTCAGTGCCCCCACCACCCATATCGCCTCAGGTGACTAGGCTCCCGAGAGCCACAAGAGTGACACTAGCCCAGCTTAGGTCGGGTTTTTGTTCACGCATCAATTCGTACCTATCTCGAATAGACCCGGACATCCAGAACATTTGTCCGAGCTGCGGTGGTGCGCCTCACGATGTGGACCACCTGTTTCGACGGCCCGCTGCACCTACTAACCTCACTCCGAGGGCATTACGGGACAACCCTATTGCAGCTGCTATGTTCTTGTCGCTTGAGACAATAGGCGAGAACGACGACGAAACTTATAACACATCCGCAGACATGCACAGCGACTCACACCCTTCTGCGCCGCTACAACAACAAGAGGGACTTTCTTCCTGTTCTATTACGTCCGTTATGGCGCCATTACAACATGAATGTGATTTTTCGTTTCTCTTCAAAAAGTTATTAAATAAAACTCTTTTTTCCCCGCTCCCGCTCTCATTAGGTATTTCATTAAGGTGGCACGATCGCAAGATGAGCCGGGCAAGGGCAGTTTTTGGCGCATTGATCCGAGCAGTGAGGCGAAATTGATCGATCAGAGCTACAAGAAACGTCGTCAGCGTGGCAGTCAATGTTTCCGACCGCCGTACATGCCACGATCCGCGCCCGTCTCACCAAGTCATATAGGTAGGTTCATAATTTATCACGTTTGTGTATCCTCAATCCTAATGAAATGTTTTCACCCACACGCACACAGATAATTCTCGAGATAATTCGCCATTGCGTGATATTGTTTTGCAATCTGCCCCAGGATCACCGGGTGGTGGTTCATATCAAAACAGTAGTCATGTGGAAAGCCATTGCGGCAATGAAGGTAACGGTCTTGACTTGTATATGCCGGTCACTTGAGTCTATTCACATTTTTCGGATATCCTCTTTACAGATAACTACAACAACCCGCAGCAAACAATAAAATCGTATCCTACGATATTCGGGTAAGTGTAATAAACATTCTCAATTCTAGCCCAACCAAAAGTAACTCTCTCTCTCTCCCAATTGTATAGCTCATCGTCCTCGAGCAATTACTATACAAACAATCAGCCGGGACAATCGACGAGCGCGACATTGAAACGACACAAATCCTCAACACCTTCGACGACGACGACGGCGGTAATAGCAAATCATCACAGTGCCGTCAATATTGCTAACATTACGTATTTCGACGAGGAAATTGTCGGACGGGATAGCGGTGATAGTGCGGATGAGTGTGATGGTGACCCGGCCAAACGTATGAAATACGAAACGGATGATATGAATCAATGAAACCGCCGCGCGATCACCAGCAGCAGCAGCATTCGAAACGAAATTTTGACAATTCGAAAAAGAGTTGTTGCATGAAAATTGTGCAGACAGAAAGATGGAGGAAAATCTTTTTTTTTAAGAAAATCGTACAAACAACAAAACTAGATGTATATTGAGCGACAAGGATGTTTTTTTTTTTACATTTTACTCCTTTTTTAACGAGAAACTACAAAATTCCCAATCCATGACCTTCCAGACATGGACCGGGATTTCCAGTCAGTCCATTTTTTTTAAAAGCACACACACACACCGACACGATTATTGGGAAAGAATACAACAGAGTAAATCGAATCGAAAGCAAACGGAGAGTTCTCATTGTCGCGCCACTTCTCACGGCCGGGGATTATTTTTATCTAATGATTATTATGTATGTGTTTTTCTATTACATTTCAATGTGTCTATTGTTATAATTTTATCATGTATTTATCATTTTATCTGAAACTGAGAGAAAAGGGTGATTTGTTGGCATCAGGTGCCCGACCACAGAGCCGATACCAATAGAGATCTCTGGCATTCGCTCAAAACCACACAAAAATTTGGTTCTGGCCAATGTACGATACGCTTACAAAGCCTTGTAAATTGGTCAGATTCAACGTTCGGATAAATTGTGTGGAGTGAGATCTCTTTCTGTATTTGCTCTGTGGCCTGACCGTGTGCAATTATGCTTGATGTAACTATTGAATATAGAACGCGGCGGCACGTGCATGTCATCCACTTTATTATACATATATATATTATACACACAAAAGCATTGTACATTGATAGAAGAAATGATCTTTTTCTTAAAGAGGCATCGGCCTCCATTGTATTGTAAATATTATATACACACACACACACTTATTATAAATATAACAAAATATATATATATATGAAAGTAATCGTAAATGAAAACAAAAGTATATACAAAAAAAAACTCATTTTAATCATGTAAACAATTTTTAAATGTAACATTTCTTTTTTTGTTTTCTAAATATAGTAAATGTGTCTGGGCACCCGTTGAGGCATGTCGTCCATTTTGCTGCTGTTGCACAAACAGATGATATAACTTTTTTTTTATCGCATTGGCGCGTTGTTCTAAACGATTTTCTGTTTGTTTTTGATTTAACCACACCCAATCATCATCATACTGCATGCGTTGTTGTTGTTTGGTGTGTCGTCTGTATCTCGAAATCACAACAACGATCGTTTGTGCTCCGGCCGCAGCAAAATGTTGACATGCTTCAATTTCGGGACGGCCCTCTCTCTTTAAAAAACAAAAAACAAAAAAAACGACGATGAAACCTACCACACCGAGAGCGAGCGCGTGTGTGAAAGCATCACCTTGTGAATTTTTACGTATTAGATACAAAAACAAAACACACTCACACACACACACACAGAAAACAAAAAGAAAATACATAAAAGTAGCAAAATACATACTTTAATATGGTGAGCGAGAAAAAACTAAAATCTATAGTAAGTTTTGAAATGTAAGAGCACACACACACACAAAATAAGTGGAAAAGAAAGATGTTTTTGAAATAAGCAAATTATATATTATAATTTCATAATTTAAAACAAAAATGAAAAAAAAAACACTACGTGGAATATATATATTCGATTTACGAAATCTTACATTATACCATTGTAGAAGCTAGTATATGAAAGTATATATATATATATACATATATAAATTGTAAGTGTATAAAATAATAATGGGCGTTTCACTGTTTATTTTTTTCTTCACTTTATTATAAAGCGCCAGCAGTTGGTTCGCAGGAGATGGGTAAGTGGTCCGCACGAGTCTCGGCAGACTTGTCTGTGATAATCATGTTATTGCTGGTCTAGTATTGGAGATGTTGCGGATTAAATCGTCTGAGAAAACGATTTATTTAAAAATGCATATGGCATGTCATGCTGAAAATCACATAAGGATCGCCTTTGGGAGGCTGTATCTTTTGAACGGTGATAGCTAGGACTCTGGTTCTTTCAGCAAAACGTAGCTCTCAATGCGCTCTTCATCGACTTTTTCAAAACCCATTTTCGGAAATTTTCATTTGAAATCACAAAAATGCAAATATCTCGCTAAATATTGAGCGCAGATGGGTCAAAGTTGGCATTTATTGGGTCGCCTTTGCGAGGCTGTATCTTTTGAACGGTGATAGCTAGGACTCTGGTTCTTTCAGCAAAAGTAGCTCTCAATGCGCTCTACATCGACTTTTTCAAAACCCATTTTCGGAAATTTCCATTTGAAATCACAAAAATGCAAATATCTCGCTAAATATTGAGCGCAGATGGGTCAAAGTTGGCATTTTTTGGGTCGCCTTTTAGAAGCTGTATCTTTTGAACGGTGATAGCTAGGACTCTATGGTTCTTTCAGCAAAACGTAGCTCTCAATGCGCTCTACATCGACTTTTTCAAAACCCATTTTCGGAAATTTTCATTTGAAATCACAAAAATGCAAATATCTCGCTAAATATTGAGCGCAGATGGGTCAAAGTTGGCATTTATTGGGTCGCCTTTGCGAGGCTGTATCTTTTGAACGGTGATAGCTAGGACTCTGGTTCTTTCAGCAAAACGTAGCTCTCAGTGCGCTCTACATCGACTTTTTCAAAACCCATTTTCGGAAATTTTCATTTGAAATCACAAAAATGCAAATATCTCGCTAAATATTGAGCGCAGATGGGTCAAAGTTGGCATTTATTGGGTCGCCTTTGGGAGGCTGTATCTTTTGAACGGTGATAGCTAGGACTCTGGTTCTTTCAGCAAAACGTAGCTCTCAATGCGCTCTACATCGACTTTTTCAAAACCCATTTTCGGAAATTTCCATTTGAAATCACAAAAATGCAAATATCTCGCTAAATATTGAGCGCAGATGGGTCAAAGTTGGCATTTATTGGGTCGCCTTTTAGAAGCTGTATCTTTTGAACGGTGATAGCTAGGACTCTATGGTTCTTTCAGCAAAACGTAGCTTTCAATGCGCTCTACATCGACTTTTTCAAAACCCATTTTCGGAAATTTTCATTTGAAATCACAAAAATGCAAATATCTCGCTAAATATTGAGCGCAGATGGGTCAAAGTTGGCATTTATTGGGTCGCCTTTGGGAGGCTGTATCTTTTGAACGGTGATAGCTAGGACTCTGGTTCTTTCAGCAAAACGTAGCTCTCAATGCGCTCTACATCGACTTTTTCAAAACCCATTTTCGGAAATTTTCATTTGAAATCACAAAAATGCAAATATCTCGCTAAATATTGAGCGCAGATGGGTCAAAGTTGGCATTTTTTGGGTCGCCTTTGGGAGGCTGTATCTTTTGAACGCTGATAGGTAGGACGCTGGTTCTTTCAGCAAAACGTAGCTCTCAGTGCGCTCTACATCGACTTTTTCAAAACCCATTTTCGGAAATTTTCATTTGAAATCACAAAAATGCAAATATCTCGCTAAATATTGAGCGCAGATGGGTCAAAGTTGGCATTTATTGGGTCGCCTTTGGGAGGCTGTATCTTTTGAACGGTGATAGCTAGGACTCTGGTTCTTTCAGCAAAACGTAGCTCTCAATGCGCTCTACATCGACTTTTTCAAAACCCATTTTCGGAAATTTTCATTTGAAATCACAAAAATGCAAATATCTCGCTAAATATTGAGCACAGATGGGTCAAAGTTGGCATTTATTGGGTCGCCTTTGGGAGGCTGTAACTTTTGAACGGTGATAGCTGGGACTCTGGTTCTTTCAGCAAAACGTAGCTCTCAATGCGCTCTACATCGACTTTTTCAAAACCCATTTTCGGAAATTTCCATTTGAAATCACAAAAATGCAAATATCTCGCTAAATATTGAGCACAGATGGGTCAAAGTTGGCATTTATTGGGTCGCCTTTGGGAGGCTGTATCTTTTGAACGGTGATAGCTAGGACTCTGGTTCTTTCAGCAAAACGTAGCTCTCAATGCGCTCTACATCGACTTTTTCAAAACCCATTTTCGGAAATTTTCATTTGAAATCACAAAAATGCAAATATCTCGCTAAATATTGAGCGTAGATGGGTCATAGTTGGCATTTATTGGGTCGCCTTTGGGAGGCTGGATCTTTCGAACGGTGATAGCTAGGACTCTGGTTCTTTCAGCAAAACGTAGCTCTCAGTGCGCTCTACATCGACTTTTTCAAAACCCATTTTCGGAAATTTTCATTTGAAATCACAAAAATGCAAATATCTCGCTAAATATTGAGCGCAGATGGGTCAAAGTTGGCATTTATTGGGTCGCCTTTGGGAGGCTGTATCTTTTGAACGGTGATAGCTAGGACTCTGGTTCTTTCAGCAAAACGTAGCTCTCAATGCGCTCTACATCGACTTTTTCAAAACCCATTTTCGGAAATTTTCATTTGAAATCACAAAAATGCAAATATCTCGCTAAATATTGAGCACAGATGGGTCAAAGTTGGCATTTATTGGGTCGCCTTTGGGAGGCTGTAACTTTTGAACGGTGATAGCTGGGACTCTGGTTCTTTCAGCAAAACGTAGCTCTCAATGCGCTCTACATCGACTTTTTCAAAACCCATTTTCGGAAATTTCCATTTGAAATCACAAAAATGCAAATATCTCGCTAAATATTGAGCGCAGATGGGTCAAAGTTGGCATTTATTGGGTCGCCTTTGGGAGGCTGTATCTTTTGAACGGTGATAGGTAGGACGCTGGTTCTTTCAGCAAAACGTAGCTCTCAGTGCGCTCTACATCGACTTTTTCAAAACCCATTTTCAGAAATTTTCATTTGAAATCACAAAAATGCAAATATCTCGCTAAATATTGAGCGCAGATGGGTCAAAGTTGGCATTTTTTGGGTCGCCTTTGGGAGGCTGTATCTTTTGAACGCTGATAGGTAGGACGCTGGTTCTTTCAGCAAAACGTAGCTCTCAGTGCGCTCTACATCGACTTTTTCAAAACCCATTTTCAGAAATTTTCATTTGAAATCACAAAAATGCAAATATCTCGCTAAATATTGAGCGCAGATGGGTCAAAGTTGGCATTTATTGGGTCGCCTTTGGGAGGCTGTATCTTTTGAACGGTGATAGCTAGGACTCTGGTTCTTTCAGCAAAACGTAGCTCTCAATGCGCTCTACATCGACTTTTTCAAAACCCATTTTCGGAAATTTTCATTTGAAATCACAAAAATGCAAATATCTCGCTAAATATTGAGCGTAGATGGGTCATAGTTGGCATTTATTGGGTCGCCTTTGGGAGGCTGTATCTTTCGAACGGTGATAGCTAGGACTCTGGTTCTTTCAGCAAAACGTAGCTCTCAGTGCGCTCTACATCGACTTTTTCAAAACCCATTTTCGGAAATTTTCATTTGAAATCACAAAAATGCAAATATCTCGCTAAATATTGAGCGCAGATGGGTCAAAGTTGGCATTTATTGGGTCGCCTTTGGGAGGCTGTATCTTTTGAACGGTGATAGCTAGGACTCTGGTTCTTTCAGCAAAACGTAGCTCTCAATGCGCTCTACATCGACTTTTTCAAAACCCATTTTCGGAAATTTTCATTTGAAATCACAAAAATGCAAATATCTCGCTAAATATTGAGCGTAGATGGGTCATAGTTGGCATTTATTGGGTCGCCTTTGGGAGGCTGTATCTTTCGAACGGTGATAGCTAGGACTCTGGTTCTTTCAGCAAAACGTAGCTCTCAGTGCGCTCTACATCGACTTTTTCAAAACCCATTTTCGGAAATTTTCATTTGAAATCACAAAAATGCAAATATCTCGCTAAATATTGAGCGCAGATGGGTCAAAGTTGGCATTTATTGGGTCGCCTTTGGGAGGCTGTATCTTTTGAACGGTGATGGGTAGGACCCTGGTTCTTTCAGCAAAACGTAGCTCTCAATGCGCTCTACATCGACTTTTTCAAAACCCATTTTCGGAAATTTTCATTTGAAATCACAAAAATGCAAATATCTCGCTAAATATTGAGCGCAGATGGGTCAAAGTTGGCATTTATTGGGTCGCCTTTGGGAGGCTGTATCTTTTGAACGGTGATAGCTAGGACTCTGGTTCTTTCAGCAAAACGTAGCTCTCAATGCGCTCTACATCGACTTTTTCAAAACCCATTTTCGGAAATTTTCATTTGAAATCACAAAAATGCAAATATCTCGCTAAATATTGAGCGCAGATGGGTCAAAGTTGGCATTTATTGGGTCGCCTTTGGGAGGCTGTATCTTTTGAACGGTGATAGCTAGGACTCTGGTTCTTTCAGCAAAACGTAGCTCTCAATGCGCTCTACATCGACTTTTTCAAAACCCATTTTCGGAAATTTTCATTTGAAATCACAAAAATGCAAATATCTCGCTAAATATTGAGCGTAGATGGGTCAAACAAAGTTGGCATTTATTGGGTCGCCTTTGGGAGGCTGTATCTTTTGAACGGTGATAGCTAGGACTCTGGTTCTTTCAGCAAAACGTAGCTCTCAATGCGCTCTACATCGACTTTTTCAAAACCCATTTTCGGAAATTTTCATTTGAAATCACAAAAATGCAAATATCTCGCTAAATATTGAGCGTAGATGGGTCAAAGTTGGCATTTATTGGGTCGCCTTTGGGAGGCTGTATCTTTTGAACGGTGATAGCTAGGACTCTGGTTCTTTCAGCAAAACGTAGCTCTCAATGCGCTCTACATCGACTTTTTCAAAACCCATTTTCGGAAATTTTCAATTGAAATCACAAAAATGCAAATATCTCGCTAAATATTGAGCGCAGATGGCATTTATTGGGTCGCCT
Source organism: Microchrysa polita (assembly GCA_949715475.1). NCBI lineage: Eukaryota > Metazoa > Arthropoda > Insecta > Diptera > Stratiomyidae > Microchrysa > Microchrysa polita. The sequence goes on from OX454422.1 coordinate 6,352,625, forward strand.
TTGGGAGGCTGTATCTTTTGAACGGTGATAGCTAGGACTCTGGTTCTTTCAGCAAAACGTAGCTCTCAATGCGCTCTACATCGACTTTTTCAAAACCCATTTTCGGAAATTTTCAATTGAAATCACAAAAATGCAAATATCTCGCTAAATATTGAGCGTAGATGGGTCAAAGTTGGCATTTATTGGGTCGCCTTTGGGAGGCTGTATCTTTTGAACGGTGATAGCTAGGACTCTGGTTCTTTCAGCAAAACGTAGCTCTCAATGCGCTCTACATCGACTTTTTCAAAACCCATTTTCGGAAATTTTCAATTGAAATCACAAAAATGCAAATATCTCGCTAAATATTGAGCGCAGATGGCATTTATTGGGTCGCTTTTGGGAGGCTGTATCTTTTGAACGGTGATAGCTAGGACTCTGGTTCTTTCAGCAAAACGTAGCTCTCAATGCGCTCTACATCGACTTTTTCAAAACCCATTTTCGGAAATTTTCATTTGAAATCACAAAAATGCAAATATCTCGCTAAATATTGAGCGTAGATGGGTCAAAGTTGGCATTTATTGGGTCGCCTTTGGGAGGCTGTATCTTTTGAACGGTGATAGCTAGGACTCTGGTTCTTTCAGCAAAACGTAGCTCTCAATGCGCTCTACATCGACTTTTTCAAAACCCATTTTCGGAAATTTTCATTTGAAATCACAAAAATGCAAATATCTCGCTAAATATTGAGCGCAGATGGGTCAAAGTTGGCATTTATTGGGTCGCCTTTGGGAGGCTGTATCTTTTGAACGGTGATAGCTAGGACTCTGGTTCTTTCAGCAAAACGTAGCTCTCAATGCGCTCTACATCGACTTTTTCAAAACCCATTTTCGGAAATTTTCATTTGAAATCACAAAAATGCAAATATCTCGCTAAATATTGAGCGTAGATGGGTCAAAGTTGGCATTTATTGGGTCGCCTTTGGGAGGCTGTATCTTTTGAACGGTGATAGCTAGGACTCTGGTTCTTTCAGCAAAACGTAGCTCTCAATGCGCTCTACATCGACTTTTTCAAAACCCATTTTCGGAAATTTTCATTTGAAATCACAAAAATGCAAATATCTCGCTAAATATTGAGCGCAGATGGGTCAAAGTTGGCATTTATAGGGTCGCCTTTAAGAGGCTGTATCTTTTGAACGGTGATAGCTAGGACCCTGGTTCTTTCAGCAATACGTAGCTCTCAATGCGCTCTACATCGCCTTTTTCAAAACCCATTTTCGGAAATTTTCATTTGAAATCACAAAAATGCAAATATCTCGCTAAATATTGAGCGCTGATGGGTCAAAGTTGGCATTTATAGGGTCGCCTTTAAGAGGCTGTATCTTTTGAACGGTGATAGCTAGGACCCTGGTTCTTTCAGCAATACGTAGCTCTCAATGCGCTCTACATCGCCTTTTTCAAAACCCATTTTCGGAAATTTTCATTTGAAATCACAAAAATGCAAATATCTCGCTAAATATTGAGCGCAGATGGGTCAAAGTTGGCATTTATTGGGTCGCCCTTGAGAGGCTGTATCTTTTGAACGGTGATAGCTAGGACTCTGGTTCTTTCAGCAAAACGTAGCTCTACATCGACTCTACATCGACTTTTTCAAAACCCATTTTCGGAAATTTTCATTTGAAATCACAAAAATGCAAATATCTCGCTAAATATTGAGCGCAGATGGGTCAAAGTTGGCATTTATTGGGTCGCCTTTGAGAGGCTGTATCTTTTGAACGGTGATAGCTAGGACTCTGGTTCTTTCAGCAATGCGCTCTACATCGACTTTTTCAAAACCCATTTTCGGAAATTTTCATTTGAAATCACAAAAATGCAAATATCTCGCTAAATATTGAGCGCAGATGGGTCAAAGTTGGCATTTATTGGGTCGCCTTTGAGAGGCTGTATCTTTTGAACGGTGATAGCTAGGACTCTGGTTCTTTCAGCAAAACGTAGCTCTCAATGCGCTCTACATCGGCTTTTTCAAAACCCATTTTCGGAAATTTTCATTTGAAATCACAAAAATGCAAATATCTCGCTAAATATTGAGCGCAGATGGGTCAAAGTTGGCATTTATTGGGTCGCCCTTGAGAGGCTGTATCTTTTGAACGGTGATAGCTAGGACTCTGGTTCTTTCAGCAAAACGTAGCTCTACATCGACTCTACATCGACTTTTTCAAAACCCATTTTCGGAAATTTTCATTTGAAATCACAAAAATGCAAATATCTCGCTAAATATTGAGCGCAGATGGGTCAAAGTTGGCATTTATTGGGTCGCCTTTGAGAGGCTGTATCTTTTGAACGGTGATAGGTAGGACTCTGGTTCTTTCAGCAATGCGCTCTACATCGACTTTTTCAAAACCCATTTTCGGAAATTTTCATTTGAAATCACAAAAATGCAAATATCTCGCTAAATATTGAGCGCAGATGGGTCAAAGTTGGCATTTATTGGGTCGCCCTTGAGAGGCTGTATCTTTTGAACGGTGATAGCTAGGACTCTGGTTCTTTCAGCAAAACATAGCTCTCAATGCGCTCTACATCGACTTTTTCAAAACCCATTTTCGGAAATTTTCATTTGAAATCACAAAAATGCAAATATCTCGCTAAATATTGAGCGCAGATGGGTCAAAGTTGGCATTTATTGGGTCGCCCTTGAGAGGCTGTATCTTTTGAACGGTGATAGCTAGGACTCTGGTTCTTTCAGCAAAACGTAGCTCTACATCGACTCTACATCGACTTTTTCAAAACCCATTTTCGGAAATTTTCATTTGAAATCACAAAAATGCAAATATCTCGCTAAATATTGAGCGTAGAAGGGTAAAAGTTGGCATTTATTGGGTCGCCTTTGGGAGGCTGTATCTTTTGAACGGTGATAGGTAGGACCCTGGTTCTTTCAGCAAAACGTAGCTCTCAATGCGCTCTACATCGACTTTTTCAAAACCCATTTTCGGAAATTTTCATTTGAATTGCAATCCGCTTCACGGTCTTGAGCATTACTATAGCAAATGGCGGAATGCGATAAATTATTGTTTAACCACACTTTGAATAATTTCATTTTTTTATTTTCCCCAGAAACTTTATTTTAAAGTACATATTTCCTCGTGTATAATCCGATAAAATTGGTTAGGGTAATGTGAAATTAACTAATTAAAAAGAGCAATCAGATCCACTCGTCGACAATGTAAAATATAGAAATTACGCCTATTTTCATCGACTAAATTCAATTAAACTAAAATCGAACATTTTTTGAACGCTGGACCCATTTCGAAACCAATTTCTGGCTACGTCCCTGCAACAGACGGACGGAGATGACCCATCGTACAAGAAATAATATAATAGCTCGAATTCAATACAATTCAATTCACACTGCCCCTAAGGATCTGCAATTGGTAACATCTATTCAAAGTATGTCGAAATCGGGCCAAAATTAACCCTAGTTTTCTGCACTTAAGGTACTAAAACTGTTAGAAATAATAGAGCTAGAATAAAATGATGTAAGAAAGATATGATCGTAAGACTATGCGCCAGTTTTTAAAAGAATCGTAGAAGCACATCACCTTGGCAGAAGTTGGAGAAAATTGAGATGGAAAAAAAGATTGTTTTTGGGTCAAATCACGCAAATTTGAATTTGAAGCTGTGTAAAAACCAAACTTCTTATCCGAATTTAGTGTGGTTAGTTTTATTTTTCAGGTAAATTTGTTGGCTGTAATAATCATTTTATTTCACTATTCTAGCTGGTCTAGCTTTGGAGATATCAGGCTTTAAGTCGTGCAAGAAAATGATTTTTCAAAAATCTTTAAATGCCTGTGGCAGCTAAAGGGTTAAGTTGAGGGGGTATGTTCCCTCCAACTTTTTTGCTGGAAATCAACTGAGGAATCGCAATCCGGTGCGTTTATGCGGCAGTTTCCGGACACCCTGTATAGACGGCGTTGGTTTACTTCGTTTCGTACACATCGACGAGGTGGAGAAGTTTGCAATGTTCCTATGCTAAATTTCATAATTTTTCATGCAATAAGAACTGAATGTTCTATAACCTCGCTCTCCTTTGAAATTTGAAATTAACTTTTCACCTTGTGCACCAAATCGTATCTCACCATCTCACCAATCGTTGCCAGAGCTGTGCCAGCATTGCCATCAGACTTATGTCGCATGTCGTCGCATCGCGATTTGCGACACCCCGAATGAAAAATATACACGTACGTACGTCACGTCCTGTGAATGGCATTGCTTTCAAAAAGTGACAGCTCGTTCGTGTCGTGCCATCGCGGTGACAGTCACCGTTTTGCTGGTTTGTTTTCCTTGTTGGATTTTTTCCTCGGCCGCATTTGTAGCGTCCAATAAAATTATCTTTCACTTCAGATTGTCCAAATAGTTTGGTGTGCCGCGAAAATATCTCCCGGGACAATACATACACTGTCGCGTCCCCCGGAACATCGTAGTCGTCGGATATTGTGCAAAACACAAAACATCACGAACGGCCTGGGGCGCAAATGTCATTTAATTTATTTCCAATTGCCCGTCAAATTGGGTGAAAAGATTTTCGATAATTGCACGAGACGAGAGGATCCGGAAATAATTCGGTGGACAGCAATCGTACAAGCATTTGTCGGTGTTGTTGCGTGGATATTTCAGCGAATTTCTTGTTGTGGATTTTGTGTGTTTGTGTAAGTCCAATGAGCGACGACGTCGTGAGTCTTGTTTACATTTTTTCTCTGTTCTCGTTTCAGAGTTCAAAGGCGCGAGCCGTGTGCGACGGAAGTCCCCAGCCCTTCTCAGGAACTTGGTGGCCTGGCCTGTGCCCAAATTCGCGATAATGTCCGTGAAGCGACCATCGTCCACATCGCGTTTGCGACAAGACTATTTGCGACTAAAGCGCGATCCAGTGCCGTATATTACGGCCGAACCGCTTCCCACAAACATTCACGAGTGGCATTATGTGGTGCGTGGTCCGGAAAACACGCCCTACTACGGCGGCTTCTATCACGGCACGTTGCTCTTTCCGCGCGAATATCCCTTCAAGCCGCCATCAATTTACATGTTCACGCCCAACGGCCGCTTCAAAGTGAATCAACGTTTGTGCCTCAGCATTTCGGGTAAGAATTGTGTGCCCATCATCTCAGCACGGCAGTAACTGTATACGTGTGTGTTTGCTTATGGTGTTTCAGACTATCATCCGGATACGTGGAACCCGGCCTGGTCGGTGGCAACCATTCTCACCGGACTGCTTAGCTTTATGGTGAGTACTAGGCCGCTTTGGCTGTGCGATCCTAAGAACTAACCCGTGTAACCAATTTCAGGTGGAAACCACACCGACGCTCGGCTCAATGCGAACCAGCCTTCAAGAGAAGCAACTACTAGCCAAAAAGTCGCTTGCACACAACTTGCGAAATGAACATTTTCGCGAACTATTTCCGGAAATTTGTGAAGAAATCAGCGGACGAATACGTATCAACGGGGGCAGTGGTGATCCGAGTGTCGATGCCGAGCTGAATATTGCGCAGAACGGGACACAAACGGCGGGCGCGATGCCGAACGGTGCAAACAGCAACAATGATGCGGGTCAAGCGAATGGAGTGGGCGGTGCCCGTAATACGGCCGCCACTGATACGGAATGGTCGTCGCTGGCCTCAACCATTGCCGTCGTTATTTGTTCAATAATTTTCGCGCTAATTGCAAATCACGTTATGAAGAGTTTGGCCGAATGAAAGAGGCGAAGGACGTGGTGTGACCCGTTATCGTCCTTGTTGTCCGGTGCACTACGAGCTGATGTTGTTGTCTTTTGTTAAAATGTCATGTTTACACGTTCTTTATATTTTTTTTAGTATATTATTCACTTTTGTTTATGTGTATTGTTTTGCAAGACATGGATGGAGGAGAACATGTTGAGTCCAGGTCAAAGGCCACTTGAAAGATCATTGGACACGTTTTTTCTGTTGCAATGTGAATGAAATTTATTGTAAATATTTCTAGATGTATAAATTCGATGAATGAAGTGTAAAGAGAAATGCAAATTGGTACATAAGCGCGTGCTTACAAAAAAAAATAGAGAGAAAATCAATTACACGCAACGATATGTAATAATAATAAATTATTAGTGATAAATACAGAAAATTGACGGTAAAAGTCTCTTGTGTTTTCGATGAGAGAGAGAGAGAACCAGTGCCAAAAGCAACTGAACGATGCGCTTCAGTCGATTTGCTAGCCTTTAGTTGGACCCTATTTCCACCTCTTCCCGTTTCGGAGATTTTCTGTGGGGATATCGGAGAAATCATAGAGAACTCATCACTCAAACAATGCTTGAAACGCATTGTATTGGCCTTTGGTGTCTTCCTTTAGCAGATGTTCAAATGTTCTTGTCGTAGCTGCACAAACGGAGACAATTTTCTACTTATATCACTGGAAAATTGTGGGCATTCCGTCCTCAAAGTCTCGAGGTTGAGGAAGAAAGCTGCTTCTATTGGTCGCAGCCATAACACGTTCTTTATCCCTGATTGAACGTCTAATGCGACGTGAAGGTGGTGAGGTGTCTTGCCCATGAGTTAGTTGTTCGGGTGATTTCTACGGTAGCATCCAACTCGATAAGAAGCTCATTATGATTCCCCCAGGTAATCAGTTTTGTCTTCTGATGAAGATGGTCCTGCGAAAATATTAAAACCCACCCGGTGACAGTGTGCAGGGGTTGCGCTTGGACACGTTTGCGTTTTGTCTCCATTTGGTGTAGCCGAGACCATTTGTCCACACGTGGGTGCTGCATAGGTGCGACTAGGGGGACGAACACTGGCTTTGTAAGTTGCCAACAATGTTTCCTTGTCTTTAAGTATTTTATTTCTGCTCCAAAGTGTTGTTGTTGTAGCTGTGCAGAAGGGTGTGAGTCGCTCTGTGCATGTCTGTGGATGTGCTCTAAGTTTCATCATCGTTCTCGCCTATTGTCTCAAGCGACAAGACAAGAACGTAGCAGCTAAAATTATCGGCTGAGTGACCGGATACAAAGTGCTTAAAATTTTTTCAGAGTCATTTACAATCGCGTCATCATTAGAGATTACCCTCAGAAGTTTGGAAAACACTTTGTGTGAGCTTACCGCTCGCTACGCTCGCACCTCGCCTTTTTGCAAATTTCTACAGGGTAAAAATTAGTTCGAGGTGCGAGCGTAGCGAGCGGTGAGCTGATACAATTTTTTTTTTTTTAATTTTTTTCAGGGTCTTTTACAACCGCGTCCCCACCAAGGATTACCCTCAGAAATTTGGAAAACGCTTTGTGTGGGCTCACCACTTGCTACGCTTACTGCTCGCCTTTTAACAAATTTTTAAAAGGCCGAAATACGGGCGAGGTGCGAGCGTAGCGAGCGGTGAGCAGATACAAAGTGGCTCAATTTTTTGTAAGGTGTACCGCTTCATCAACAAAGCTTACCCTCAGAAGTTTGGAAAACACTTTGTGTGAGCTCACCGCTCGCTACGCTCGCACCTCGCCTTTTGCAATTTTTTAAAGGGCCAAAATACAGGCGAGGAGCGAACGGTGAGACAGTACAAAGTGTCTAAATTTTTTCAGGTTTTTTTACAACCGCGTCATCATCAAAGATTACCCTCAGAAAATTGGAAAACGCTTTGTGTGGGCTCACCGCTCGCTACGCTTGCACTTCGCCTTTTTGCAAATTTTAGAAGGGCCAAAATAAGGGCGAGGTGCGAGCGTAGCGAGCGGTGAGCTGATACAAAGTTTCTTTTAAATTTGTTCCAGGGTCTTTTACAGCCGCGTCCTCACCGAAGATTACCCTCAGAAATTTGGAAAACGCTTTGTATGGGCTCACCACTCGCTACGCTTACTGCTCGCCTTTTTACAAATTTTTAAAGGGTCACACTAAAGGCGAGGTGCGAGCGTAGCGAGCGGTGAGCTGATACAAAGTTTTTTTTTTAATTATTTTCAGGGTCTTTTACAACCGCGTCCCCACCGAAGATTACCCTCACAAATTTGGAAAACACTTTGAGTGGGCTCACCGCTTGCTACGCTCGTATCTCGCCTTTTTGCAAATTTTAAAAGGGCCAAAATAAGGGCGAGGTGCGAGCGTAGCGAGCGGTGAGCCCATATAAACTTTTTTTAAAAATTTGTTCAGGGTCTTTTACAACCGCGTTCCCACAGAAATTTCCCTCAGAAATTTGGAAAACGATTTGTCTTTGCCCACCGCTCGCTCCTCGCCTTTTTGTAAATTTTTACAGGGCCAAAATAAAGGCGAGGTGCGAGGGTAGCGAGCGGTGAGCCGATACAAAGTGCCTCAAATTTTTACTGACTCTTTTACAACCGCGTCATCATCAAAGCTTGCCTTCAGAAGTATGGAAAACACTTTGTGTGGGCTCACCGTTCGCTACGCTTGCACTTCACCTTTTTGCAAATTTTTAAAGGGCCAAATTAATGGCTAGGTGCGAGCGTAGAGAGGAAAACGCTTTGTGTGGGCTCACCGCTCGCTACGCTCGCACCTCGCCTTTTTGTAAATTTTCACAGGGCCAAAATAAGGGCGAGGTTCGAGCGTAGCGAGTGGTGAGCTGATACAAAGTTTTTTTTTAATTTTTTCAGGGTCTTTTACAACCGCGTCCCCACCGAAGATTACCCTCAAATATTTGGAAAACACTTTGTGTGGGCTCACCGCTCGCTACGCTCGTACCTCGCCTTTTTACAAATTTTTAAAGGGTCACACTAAAGGCGAGGTGCGAGCGTAGCGAGCGGTGAGCCCATATACATTTTTTTTTTAATTTTTTTCAGGGTCTTTTACAACCGCGTTCCCACAGAAATTTCCCTCAGAAATTTGGAAAACGATTTGTCTGGGCCCACCGCTCGCTCCTCGCCTTTTTGTAAATTTTTACAGGGCCAAAATAAGGGCCAGGTGCGAGCGTAGCGAGCGGTGAGCCGATACAAAGTGCTTCAAATTTTTTCAGACTCTTTTACAACCGCGTCATCATCAATGCTTGCCTTCAGAAGTTTGGAAAACACGTTGTGTGGGCTAACCGTTCGCTACGCTTGCACTTCGCCTTTTTGCAAATTTTTGAAGGGCCAAAATAAGGGCGAGGTGCGAGCGTAGCGAGCGGTGAGCCGATACAAAGTGCTTCAAATTATTTTCATCAAGGAATACCCTCAGAAATTTGAAAACCGCTTTTTGTTGGCTCACCGTTCGCACCTCGTTTTTTTTCGTAGATTTTGCCAGGGGAAAACTGTTCAATTTTTTCAGGGTCTTTTAGAACCACGTTTAATACATCACAGATTGCCCTCAGAAGTTTGGAAAACGCACTGTGTCGACTCACCGTTCCGTACGCTCGCACCTCGGCTTTTTGCATATTTTTAAAGGGCCACATTAAAGTCGAGGTGCGAGCGTAGCGAGCGGTGAGCCGATACAAAGTGCTTCAAATTTTTTCAGACTCTTTTACAACCGCGTCATCATCAATGCTTGCCTTCAGAAGTTTGGAAAACACGTTGTGTGGGCTAACCGTTCGCTACGCTTGCACTTCGCCTTTTTGCAAATTTTTAAAGGGCCAAATTAAGGGCTAGGTGCGAGCGTAGAGAGGAAAACGCTTTGTGTGGGCTCACCGCTCGCTACGCTCGCACCTCGCCTTTTTGTAAATTTTCACAGGGCCAAAATAAGGGCGAGGTTCGAGCGTAGCGAGGTTCGAGCGTAGCGAGGTTCGAGCGTAGCGAGGTTCGAGCGTAGCGAGGTTCGAGCGTAGCGAGGTTCGAGCGTAGCGAGGTTCGAGCGTAGCGAGGTTCGAGCGTAGCGAGTGGTGAGCTGATACAAAGTTTTTTTTTAATTTTTTCAGGGTCTTTTACAACGTCCCCACTGAAGACTACCCTCAGAAATTTGGAAAACGCTTTGTGTGGGCTCACCACTCGCTACGCTTACTGCTCGCCTTTTTACACATTTTTAAAGGGTCACACTAAAGGCGAGGTGCGAGCGTAGCGAGCGGTGAGCTGATACAAAGTTTTTTAAAAAAAAATTTCAGGGTCTTTTACAACCGCGTCCCCACCGAAGATTACCCTCAAATATTTGGAAAACACTTTGAGTGGGCTCACCGCTCGCTACGCTCGTATCTCGCCTTTTTGCAAATTTTTAAAGGGCTAAAATAAGGGCGAGGTGCGAGCGTAGCGATCGGTGAGCCGATACAAAGTGCTTCAAATTTTTACAGACTCTTTTACAACCGCGTCATCATCAAAGCTTGCCCTAAGAAGTTTGGAAACACTTTGTGTGGGCTCACCGCTCGCTACGCTCGTACCTCGCCTTTTTACAAATTTTTAAAGGGTCACACTAAAGGCGAGGTGCGAGCCTAGCGAGCGGTGAGCTGATACAAATTTTTTTTAAAAAAATTTCAGGGTCTTTTACAACCGCGTCCCCACCGAAGATTACCCTCAAAAATTTGGAAAACACTTTGAGTGGGCTCACCACTCGCTACGCTAACTGCTCGCCTTTTTACAAATTTTTAAAGGGTCACACACTTATAAATTTTTTTTAAATTTTTTTCAGGGTCTTTTACAACCGCGTTCCCACAGAAATTTCCCTCAGAAATTTGGAAAACGATTTGTCTGGGCCCACCGCTCGCTCTTCGCCTTTTTGTAAATTTTTACAGGGCCAAAATAAGGGCGAGGTGCGAGCGTAGCGAGCGGTGAGCCAATACAAAGTGCTTCAAATTTTTGCAGACTCTTTTACAACCGCGTCATCATCAAAGCTTGCCTTCAGAAGTATGGAAAACACTTTGTGTGGGCTCACCGCTCGCTACGCTTGCACTTCGCCTTTTCGCAAATTTTTGAAGGGCCAAAATAAGGGCGAGGTGCGAGCGTAGCGAGCGGTGAGCAGATACAAAGTTGTTTTTTTTTTTTTCAGGGTCTTTTAGAACCGCGTCCCCACCGAAGATTACCCTCAGAAATTTGGAAAACGCTTTGTGTGGGCTCACCGCTCGCTACGCTCGCACCTCGCCTTTTTGTAAATTTTTACAGGGCCAAAATAAGGGCGAGGTGCGAGCGGTGAGCTGATATAAATTTTTTTTTAAATTTTGTTCAGGGTCTCTTACAACCACGTTCCCACCGAAATTTTCCTCAGAAATTTGGAAAACGCTTTGTGTGGGCTCACAACTCGCTACGCTTACTGCTCGCCTTTTTACAAATTTTTAAAGGGTCACACTAAAGGCGAGGTGCGAGCGTAGCGAGCGGTGAGCTGATACAAATTTTTTTTTTAAATTTTTTTCAGGGTCTTTTACAACCGCGTCCCCACCGAAGATTACCCTCAAAAATTTGGAAAACACTTTGAGTGGGCTCACCGCTTGCTACGCTCGTATCTCGCCTTTTTGCAAATTTTTAAAGGGCTGAAATAAGGGCGAGGTGCGAGCGTAGCGAGCGGTGAGCCGATATAAATGTTTTTTTAAATTTTTTTCAGGGTCTTTTACATCCGCGTCATCATTAATGCTTGCCTTCAGAAGGCTCACCGTTCGGTACGCTCGCACCTCGGATTTTTGCATATTTTTAAAGGGCCACATTAAAGTCGAGGTGCGAGCGGTGAGCCGATACAAAGTGATCCTGCGTTCCAGATAATAATTGTTGGCCAGTTCACAGCTATAGAAGAAACGAATTGCAGTGACGAAATAAAATCAAACAAACACATCTCAATTTACATACAACTAGAAATAAAACGTATATTGTAGAAATGTATCACAATTACAATTTCACAAATTGATATACAGTATTTAATATTTATTTAATAATATTTTTTTCCATATAGCATTTTTGCTTTTCCGTTTTTTTTTTTCTCATTTTCATTCCTTGTTCATGAAAAAAAAACAAAATATATGTGTGTATGAGTGCGTATGCATGCATGCGTTTCGATTTGCCTCTGCGAGAGACAACGGTTTTTTCCTTCTATATATTTTCGCACAACAATTTAACACACACAAATACATATCCTACTCCTACTTTCGGGCGACGACGGCCCTTGTTCAAAGGATATTTTTATTCAAACGCCTTGTAGGTGTGTGTTTTAATTTTTAATTGTAAAATTTCAAATTTTTCATAACACGTTTTTATTTTATTCGTATTTTTGTGTGGTTCTAATTTCCATACTTGTATGAATGTGTATGGATCTGCATGTGGGCAGGAGAGTTTCACAAAATTACTCTACTTTAATGACGAAGTAAAAATAAAAACTAAAAACAATATTTTAGGGGCTAAGTGATGTGTGTACATAAAAATGTGTGAGTAGTGGGAATGATTTTTTTAAAGATGATTTGGTTCAACTCGTAAATACGGTTTCCTTATAAAAAAAAAATGAATTCCAATCGTTCGGAACCGTGGGAAATAAAAAAAAAAAATAAAAAATAAATTGTGGAAGAAAAAATAAGCACAAAATCACACAAACTAATTTCTCGTCATGTCGACCGTATCAATTCACACGTATCGATGCTATGTTTGTGTGTGTGCGTGTTCGTGTAGGGGGTAAATTCAAATATTAAAATTAACGCAGATTTTTGTTTATGGATTTGTTGAACAATCTCGCGGCTGCAATCACATTGTTTGGGTCTGTTGTAATTAATTTATCTACTAGAGATATATCTACATCTAGGGTGAGAAGCATTTATGCAATATTCATTTGTTTCTTTTTGTTTTCTATAGTTAGTTTCGCTTTTTGGATTCTTTTTTTGTTTTTTTTTGTTAAGACTAGTCGACGATTATTATATGAATGTGTATATGCAACAAGTTACAAGTTTTAATTCAGTTTTTAGGACACACATTGAGAGAATACAGTTACATATGGATAGCTATGTATTGCGTACGTATGTAAATTTATATATATATATATATTCAAAAAAGTAAGTTTCAACAATTTTTCGATTTGTATTGCAATGAAAGTATGGTTGGCTGTCCGGCACATTCAATCAACGCCTGGTATGTACGCGATGAGCTCGGAGAGACACAAGACAAAAAAAACTAAAAAAATATTCCTCTATACATGTACGTATTGGATATAAATAAGTTGTAAAAAATTATACAATTCAAGTATCAATATATTCAAATTTGCATCGAACTAAGTTTCGATTTGAGTGTTTTTCTGTTTTACATATTCTACTCGCTAGGATTTAGTAGTTTAGTTGAAGATATAGGATTCGGCACACACACATACACCAACAGACACAGTGCTCTCTATTCTACACTTTTATCGCGATTGTGTTTTTTTGCATTACGTGATCCGCCGCCGGATGCGCCGCCTTTTTTGCCGGCCGCCTTTCCGGATTTGGGTGCAACAGGCGGTGGAGTTGCAGGGACGACGACTGGTGCAATTGGAGTTTCGACTACACCACCACCACTGGTCGTACTGCCACCAGAAGATTCAATGCCTTGTCCCGTGGGCGATGAAGCCACGCCACCCGTAGAGGATGCTGTGTCCGTTGCCGAGTGATCGATGCTCTTACGGGGTGACAAAGATGGGATAATTGCCGGCGTATCACCAGTCGCCTCATTGGGCGAGTCCGGCATCGAACAAGCACCAACGACATTCTCGTGACTGGAACTGGTTGGTGAGTCCTTCTCTTCGGCGATACGAGGCAAAAGATCGCCAGCCGGCTGGAAAGTCAATGATAGGATACTGGCTGTTGCTGCTGTTGTGGGTTGAGTTGACGTCGCGACGTTTGTAGCGGCTGCTGTTTGCATCGATTGTTGCGAAGCGAACGATGCGTCCAGATCGCCCGACGACAAATCAAGAGTTGAATTCAACTTGTCCAGCGACGACTGCTGCACAATTGCTAGAGGAATCGATGGTGGTGTCGGAGTGACACTAGTAACAACGACACCCGCCGAGGAGCACGATGACGACGACGCCGATGATATTACACTCGGCCCGGAGGACGACGCAGATGTTGCAGCTGCTGTTGCACCACGCCATCCCACCGACATGGGACGTTGATTTTTAATCGGTGGCTGACAGCAGAGTGGCGAAATCAAGGAACACTTACTCTCGGCACTGCGTGGATGCAAACGATCCGGGGACAATGCCCGACGCAAAAGCGGCGAACTAGGCTCGGCACTTTTCGGCCGTGCAAAGCCCTTCTTCTGAGCGGCATTTGTCGGATTGCTTATCGCCGTACTTGCAGCCGATGCCGGACTGGCCGTTGGCACGCCGCTGCCCGGACTGTACGATTGTGTCGTGTTGGACGAGCCGGGCTGATGACCGACCACAGGAAAGGCCAGAGGCGATGGCGATCGTGTCGGAGACGAGGGTAGTGGCGAGGGTGATGGCGTGCGAGCCAGTGGCGAAAGTGGAATATGTCCAACTGATTTTCGACGATTCGGTATCGTTGCAGCTGAATGGATATTTTTCGCGCCGGCGCAGCCACCCGAATGCAGCTTATGCTTGAGACCGTGCAAAGTTGAGGGTCGTTGATAGAGAGGCGACGCAGCACCGGCCGTTGTTGCGACAGTTTGTGCACCCGTGGCGGCGCCAGTGACGCCGGCACCAATAACACCACCGCCGGTGGGCGTGTTGGGCACAGACGATGACGGCGAGCTGGACTGCGACGAGTTAGATGCCGAATGCTGTTGCGTTGGCTGTTGTTGTTGTTGATGTTGGCAGAACGTGTCCAGCGGTGAGAGACTCAATCGATGCATCATTTGCGGCGAGGGCGATTGTCCTTCGCACACGGATCGCCCGAACGATTGGAACGAACGCGACGGTGTCACCATCGTGGGTGATGTGATTCCAGCTGCAATCTGAACAAACATTTTTTTCAATTTCAACCGTCCACACCATGCAAAATACTCGTACATACCTGCTGAATTTCCGCCGACGCACGCTTGCTGCTGATGCGACGAAACAGTGAGGTTTTTCGCTTCTTGTCGTTGTCCTTTTTCGGTTTACGTTGTCGATTCACGCCCTTCTTCGCCAGCTTGCTTTGCCACAACTCACGCTTTCGACCGCCACTCTGTATGCTCGTGTGTTCGAGCGGTGTTGCACGCAATGTGACATGTTCGCCGCCGCTTAGCAGCAATTGCAAAACTTGCGTATGATACAGTCCCTGGACGGCATCGCCATTCACGTGAGTTATTAGATCGGCTGGACGCAAGCCAGCTTCAAATGCTGGACTGCCCTCGTCCACGGCCATGACCAAATGGTGCATCGTGTAAAAGTCCGTGTCGCCGTAGTATACGCGTATCGTGTGCACGGTGAAGCCAAAACCGCGCGGTCCACGGCGGATAATAATCGGTGGTTTGAGATTCGTTACAAGCGGTGAGAGTTCACGACACGGTGACGTGTCCCGTGAGCTGGCCGTGCTCGATCCACCGCCGCCAGTTGAGCCGCCGCCACACGCGCCGGCAATTGTTATGTTACCACTGCTGCCCGACGAGGAATTATCACCGGACAGTGAAGTTCGCGGGGCTTCTGAAAGAACAAGGACAGAAAATTGAGGAAATTTGCATCAAACATATTTTTCTTCAATATAATGTATTTCAATGGCTCGCCGGTCGGTCGCTGCGCGTCTACCTTGCCCAAAAAATGAAAAATCTTCTAAAAACGAGACGCGAGCGTAGCGAGCAACGAGCTTAGATTTTTTTTTTCGATAAATTTCCAACACGTACCTGGTGAAATCATTAGCGACAAACCAAGCGCCGAGGCACTCTTCACCACAGATCGATTTCGTTGCTTGACATCGCAAATTAACGAGCCCGACGCATCACCGCCACCGATAAATTGCAAAGCGCCACTGCCGCCGATGGCGCGTGGCGAATATTCACGTGGATTGTTCTCCAATGACGAGGCACCGCTATGCTCGTCCTCAATGGAAATGGAGAAACGCGGCAGAATGTCGCGTGCATGCGATTTGCGTTTACGTTGAATTTGTGGCGACAAATCATCGCTGTCGGTTTGCGACGACTCCGGCGTACTGAGACATGTCTTGCGACACGCCACCGATGACACTTGATGCGTATCGATTAGTTTGCGACTGTCCGCGGGTATGTGTGTTTGCGGAGTAGACGCGGCGATTTGTGGACGTTGCAGACGTTTGGGAATTGTGACGGGTGGCGGGTGTGGAAGATGGGACGATTGGATTGTTGTGGATTGCGATGGCCGCTGGAACGTAGTGGACGACGGTGGTAGGAGAGTGATGATGTCCGGTTCGCTGTCGCCGTGACCGCCGGCTGAGATTACTGTCGCGGCACTTGGTTGCAGTTGTACGGTCTGATGTTTGAGATACTGCTGAAGAGATTTCATTTCTTCGCGATCGGGCGTGTTGAGAAGCTCGGGCAAGCATTCCGTGTCGGGTGTGGAGGGCAACTTGAGACTGTGAGAAATCTGTGGGCGAAAAATGAAAAAGGACGATGAACTTTACGACTGAAGACAAGTGAGGTATACAACGCTTACATCCAGCTTGCGAAGCTCCGGTGTCGTGAGGATTTTCTTCAGTTCAGTACTGCTAGGTACGCCGGTTGCGCTAACACCACTGGCGCCGCCAAGGCTGCCACCACCACCGCTTGCTCCTCCGCTATCATCCGTCACATTGCTCGATGTTGCTAGTCGCGACCACGAGTAGTTCTGTCGCCGATATTGCGGCGAATATGAACTAAACGATCCAAACAGCGGCGTGTCGTCTGTATCGTCCGTATCTTCACCGCCCAGGTCGTGATTGTAGCGATCCATTCGTGCTGTAATGAGAACGGAACTTAGACGTGAGACGTGAGTCCCCCACCCCCTGCAAAAACTTACTGTCAAAATAACTCGTATCATCATCGTTCGACAGCTGCGGCACAAACTCCGCCTTCTGACGCAACAGAGAATTCCAATCGACGCCACGAAAATAGATGTGCTCCTTCACCTCATGCGCACCGCCCGTGCCCAGTCGTTCGCGCGGATTCTGCTGCAACAGTTGCATGATCAACAGTTTCGACTCCAACTGTATGTCCCAATCCTCACTGTCCGGCCACTCGATATCGTCGTTCACCGTGTGCGCAAACAACTCTTCCGGCGTCTCGCCAAAGAACGGCACGCAACCAACCAGGAATTCGTACAAAATGATTCCCATTGACCACCAATCGACTGGTTTGCCGTAGCCCTGTCGCAAGATCACCTCCGGTGCAATGTACTCGGGCGTGCCGTACACTTGCTTGTCGGAAAATTGTCGCGTTTCGCTGTCGATGTAGCCCTCGTACAGGTTCGTGGCCAGCGACATTAGGCCCATCTTCGAGAGCCCGAAATCGGTCAGTTTGATATGACCGAGTGCCGTGATCAGTAAATTGTCCGGCTTGAGATCGCGATGCACAATGCCGTAGCTGTGCAAGTATTCGACGGCCAAAACCGTTTCGGCAAAGTAAAAGCGCGCCATGTCGGGCGGCAGCGGTCCGATTGCTTTGAGCAGTGTGGCACAATCGCCACCCTCCACGTACTCCATCACCAGACACAAGTGCTTTTTCGTCTCGAAGCTGCAATACATGCTGACGACAAACGGATTGTCGGCAAAACTGAGAATATCACGTTCGGCAAACACCTGCTCCACCTGATTGCGCAAGATCAGATTGTTCTTGTTGATCTTCTTCATGGCGAAACGTTGGCGCGTTTGCTTGTGCTTGACCAAATAGACGGCGCCGTACGCACCGTTCGAGACCAATTTCACGATATCAAAATCATTTTCGCTGGGCACTTGAGGTATGGGCGTGGCCATGAGGGATTTCTTTAGTATTGCCCCGGCGGAATTACCGCCGGCCGTGACAGTAGCATTGCTCGAAGTTTTGTCCGACAAGGAGAGCGAGGCCGCTGGCGAGGAACTGCTGCCGGTCGTAGAAAGTGTTTGCACATGTTTTTGACTAATGCTGTCATCCGGGCCGACGGACGATGATATGTCCGTACGGTTTGTACGACTACCGTCACCGCTTGTATCGTCCGCGGGCAATTCTCCGCCACTTGCCTCCTCCAACACGACATTCTGCACGCCCTCGGCGCATTGATCCATCAAACTGGTATCACGCAATTCCTGTTGCAATTCCGCAATTGGATCGCGATTCAAGCCCAACTTGTGAATGATGTATTGCGGTATGTCGGCTTTGATGCCTTGCAAAAATTTTGCCTGGCCCTCGGCCGCCTCGAGCAGATGATAGAACTCTTCCGGATCGAATTCCAGACATTCGAGCAAACGTGCCGGTCGCGAAATGATAAGCAAAAGTTTCTTAATCACGCCGGTGAGTTCGGCCGCGGCTTCTGGCGATTTGTCTTTCGTCTCGGACAAGAGTCGTTCCAGATTTTCGCTCATTTCGAAAAAGTAGCGACTGGTTATGAGCTTGGCGTGGGATTTGTGCAGACAATCGCGCGCCATTTCGAGAACCTGATGATGAACAAAGCTGTGCGGGAAGGGTAGGGAAAATTAATTTTAATAAAAGCTAGCGAGGGTGTTGGTCAAAGAGACGAGTGCGCTTACCGTACAATCGGTTGCGAATCACGAAAACTGCCACATGCCGCGCCTTTGTTCTCGTTGATGAAGTGCTTGAGACGCTCCTCCATCTGTTGCGTGGCTTTCGGAAAGCGATCCTTGTACAGTGTATTCATGACGGCAATTTCGCTGTCCATTATGGGCGATCGATTCGGACTGGACAGACTGCGCGATCGTGGCCGATGAAAGGGCGAACGATGTCCGCTGCCGCTGCTACCGGACAGACTTTCGCCGCCATGGTGATGCTGCAGATCGATCGATTCGTCGGCCACACGACCGCGTGGCGATGAAATGTTTACAACGCTTTTGGACACATGCGGCTGTTGATGTTGAGGCATGGCCGCGCCGACACTGGCCGAATGTGTAAGCGGTCCGGGAGCCGGGGCTGGACTATGGGAGGGATTCAATTGGGGCTGCAGTTGTTGTTGCTGCGGTGGTGTTGCCTGCGGTTGCTGTTGTGGGTGATGATGATGGTGACAGTGATGCAGTCGCTGCTGTTGGGGATCGATATTGCCGTCGTTTGGATTGAAGTGACGGGCATAGACGCGAAGCTCGTCGTTGGTCGGGGCGTGCGGTAGCTGATGTAAACGCTCCTGGCTAGAACATTGCGACTGGAAATAAAAAAAAAACAAGCAAGGCGCGATTAGATCCAATCACGTTTAGCCAAATTTCAAATGAAGTCTGTGCTGCTTTACTATACAGTGGAACCGTGATAATTCGACACAAAACTTCTCCAAATATTTCAACTCGTTTCTGAAAAATTGGAAGCCGGTTTACGAGACAATCAAATGATTTGACTTTCTGACGGCTCGCTACGCTCGCACTTTGCCTTTTAACAATTTTTCCAGGGTATAAACTAAAGGCGAGGTGCGAGCGTAGAGCTGATTCAAAGTGTTTCAAATTTTCGGTTAAAGCCGCTACCAATTCCTCAGAGACGAATGCATTAGAGGCGTCTTTAAAGGACCCTGAAAATATTTGAGTGAACTGAAATTCACTCACCGACAAATTAGAGCTGCCCGGCGTTGTTCCGTAGCCGGACGAGGGCAGTGACGCCACCGACCAGCGCCGGCCATCCCCGCGACAGTTGGGTATGCGCTTGATCGGCATAAACGCAAAATGCATGTTGGGCGAATTAATGCGCGGACTATCGATGGGACTGGCCGAGATGGGCGAGTGCGATCGTGGCGATGTGCTGCCAATACCCGAAACCAGACTCAGTCGATGATAGGCCATGCCTCCGCCCACTGCCGGTCCTGCACTAACGCCTGCCACACTTGATCGCATCACCGGATTGAAGGGCTTGCGAGTGATCACGCCCGTGGTCGCGACGTTGCCACAGTTGTTGGTGCAATCGCGGGCGCTATACGAGAGCGACGGAGCGGACTTCCCCAAGGCGGACGAACGAACACGTACCAAATTGGAGACATCTGAAAAAGAGGTGGGAGAAAGTGAGAAGAGCGGGAGGGGGAATGAGCGGGCCGCAAGAACATACCGGGCTGGGTCGTTCGCAGCGAGTACGAGTGGTGATACGACGGCTTTTGATGGAGACTGGCCGATGCGTTTGTGGGCGTGCTGCTGCTCGTCAGGCTGTCGCGATTCGAGCTCGACGTTGAAGAGGAGCCGCCTCCGCCGCCGCCAGCCTGGCCAATAGTGAACGAGTGACGACTACCGGCCGATCCTTTGGCAATGTCGCGCATAAAGGCACGCGCGTAGACTTGAACATGATCGGAGGCTGGCGGGGCGGCCGTTGATGACGTCGCTGCCGGCTTATCGTCGGCCTCATCGAACACGAGGACACGAGCCGAATAGACGGACTGCGGACGAGCGCGATTGACAACGGGCAACGGTGCGGCTGTCGCTGAGGGTGTCACCTCCTCCCGTTGGCACGGTGAACTCTCCAGACTGGGCGGCGGAGGTGGAGGAGCTTGCGAAGCGCCCGATGATGGACTGGACTGAGATTGAGAGCTTACGCGTCGCATCGGCGAGGCGGAAGCATTCGGCGTGTCTTTGTCACTCATTTTTTTTGGCAAAAGCGGGTGGAGCTTTGTCGGGGGATTTGGTTGAGTGCTTCACTTCCGCGTCTCACTGGCAACAATCGTGTGCAGGGCCTGGTCCATGAGCCTGTCTACAGGCGATTTACGATTTACGCGCCAATCACCGTTCATTCTGCCTCCAGAAAATCACCAGCCAATCAACACACGCATGCGTGCAACATTCAAACGTACGGACGGCACGCGAACAAATGTCCAAAACAAACGACCACTCTCAGATCGTGTCCGAAATTGTCCTCGAAGAATTTCGTTTGCAAATCGCCAGACCTAACCCCACGGGATCACGGCTTGGGGCTGCGACTGTGAAAATGCAATTCGCCGCCCCCAAACCGTCGCAGGCACACACATACACACACACACGCACGACCCAATCAAAATAAATCGTTGTCGTTGTCCCAACCACTTGTCAAAGGCGCAAGGCCACCACCACCACCGCGGGAGCACCCGCGACTAATGTCCTCCTGGGCCGATGCGCCCCACCGGACCACGACAAAACACACCACCACCAACAGCAACAACGATCGACACGGTTCGGTCCAGGATAATCGAATTGTCACTCACGACGTGACAATCACCACCCCGCGATGCGTGAGAAAAACGAAAAAAAAAATTTGCACGGGACACGAAATTAGGCATCCATGTCGCGCGACGTAGTGTCGTTGTCGTTTCGTTCACCCACACGACAATTGACGATCGTTTGTGCTCTGGTTTTTCGCGTTGAATTTCACACTCACGGCACACTGGCTGCACTCACTGGCGTGGTACGGTCCACTCGAAATGGCCTTGTCCCTGTTCGGCATGCAAACGCGACGAGGAGGAAGCCAAACGGTTTTGGGGACAAATCGCGAAACGAATCTATTCACGACGAAAAATTCACACACGAATGACAGAACAGGATTCGCGACAATGGGGGACACAATCGCGGCCGCGGTGACAGTAGACGACAAGGCGACAGTGGATGTCGTTGTCGTGACAGCAGCTGACGGGTACGTTTACACTTCTCAGCAGTTGATTGCAATGGATTTTTCGGATTTATTTAAATATTTTCGCATTTTTTACGTATTTTGATTGTACAAAGAGTGCGATACGTTCGAAACTACGCCATTCAGCGAGCAAATCTTGTGAAAATCCACAGGAATTCGGGGAAATATGAAAAATGTACTGGAAAATGGCATTACTCCGCATATATTTACGTATGGCAATGCCATGCCAATCCGCCGGGGTAATCTTTTGACAAATGATGTCATTCGTCTGCCAAATTGGGTTTTGTGTTTATTTCTTTCTCGGTCAAATAATTTTTCAATAATTCCCGGGTAAATCGAATTGATCGATAAAAGACAGACTCGCACTATCGTTCCCGACATTCAAACCAACTTTTACCAACCGTTGCGGTTGAATGACAGTCTTTGCTGGTGCCACAAAGTTCCGGGAAACCGAAAATGCTACCAATCCTGAAAATTTTACAATGTCAACATTTAGCACGTAATGTAAATGATTTTCGTTTAATTGGCGCATAATATTCGGTTCCATTCATTTTTAGTTTTTCGTAGATTTTTCGCTATCAGCACGCGACATCCACCCGCACCCAGCAACCCGCCTCAATCCTACGTCGAGCACTTCTCTACGTGCCCGGTGACGATCAACGTAAAATTGCCAAAAGTCAAAAACTCAAAGTCGACGCCGTCATTCTGGACTGTGAGGATGGCGTTGCACTTAATCGAAAACAAGCCGCTCGCGAGACAATTGCGCAACAATTGCAAAATCTCGACCCGGCGCACACCAACTGGGGGGCACGTGTAAATGGCGTGGAAACCGGTCTAGTTGCCGACGATCTGAAGGTCCTTTTCAGTGGTCCTGTGCGTCCCGCGACCGTATATCTTCCCAAGGTCGAAACAGCCGAGCATTTGGATGCATTCGACACGGCACTGAGTGAAATCGCCGCCCGTGGCTCCGGCTCCCGTCCGATTGATCTTTTCTTTTACGCCGAGTCCTGTCGCAGCATCATGGACTTGCCGGCGCTCTGTCGACATGCTATCCGCTTGGCGGATAGGCAATCGGCGCCACGATTTCGCCTGGCCGGTATGGTGCTGGGTAGTGATGATTTGCTGGCCGATTTGGGGGCCGTGCGAACCGAATCGTCCGTAGAGATTTTGTACGCCCGGCAACGATTCGTACTTGTCGCCCGGGCGTTTCGATTGCAAGCCATCGATATGGTGGACATCAATTTGAAGAATATGGAGGGATTGCGTGTGGGATGTGAGGAAGGTGCACGTATGGGTTTTACCGGCAAACAGGTCATACATCCGGCACAGGTGGATATTGTACAGGCGGCATTTCGACCCAGCGACATGATGATTGAGTGGGCGCGGGAGCTGCTTGAGGCGTTTGCAACGCATCAGAAAAGTGGCAAGGTGCGTGTGTGGGGACTTGGGGGTCCATGACATGTTTCTGTTTCAATTTTGCATTTTTATTGCAGGGAGCATTTGTGTTTCGCAATCAAATGATTGACGCACCGACGATGAAGCAAGCGCAGAATATTGTGGCAATGGATCGAGTGGACTAGACGACGGCTGGAAGCGGCGCGGGCGAGATTGTTTGTTACTAGGACGAAATAAATACGTTTTTTTTATAAATTGGTTGGTTTTAATGCAAAATGAATGTAGCTTGGCAGGATATGCCACTGTGGGAGAACCCTATCGCAGCAGCCAAGTTTCTGCCCCAATTTGTATCGGCCCACAGCTCGCTACGCTCGCACATCGACTTTTTTGTCGATTTGTAGCGAACACACGGCAAAATGCGAGCGTAGTGAACGGCGATACAAAGCGACTCAAACTTTTTGTGGGCCCTTGCGCCTCTTCTTCTTCCTTGCCTCGTTCTTTATACCGCTCCACGGTTTCGCGTTGCTCGACCTGCGGTGTAGGCACATCGCCCGTTTTGACGATAATTTCTCAGCATATTTCTACAGGCAGCTCTATCTTGGATCGTGTCATCGCCGAGACCAATGCGTTGTTGTTGCGCCTCTAATACTTCACAATATTGGAAACCCGCTTTCTATCGGCTCACCGCTCGCGCCTCGCATTTTTACAATATTTCAAATATACAGACAAAAGGCGAGATGCGAGCGTACCCAGCGGTGGGCTCACACAGAGCGGCTACAAAAATTTTGTTGCCCTTTTGCGCCTCTTCAATACATTTCCCCCATCTGTAATCGTGGGTGCCGAGAATTTCGATACATATTTGGCTTCTTTTAGATTACCGTGTATGTTATCCCGTAGTACAACCTCGAGAAAATCCATGTCACGAGAAAATTTCTGAAAATTCGTAATGCACTGGCCTCGATACGGCCACTTGTTCATAAATTTATTATTCACAACACCACAGCTGATTTTCCATATTGACATTTCGTCCGACTTTGACGGACACGACAGTCTAGGTCGGGAGTTTCGAATTAGCTGTCAATTTCGATATTTACATGAATGTGTACGTGTGAATATGCGTCACTGCCCACTAGGAAAAATTAGAAGTCCTTCTCGAAGAAGATGTTTTGAAGGTCTTTTTCATTCCAAGGGAGCAAATAAGGAGGTATTTAGAATGAATTTAAAAATGAAATGAAATCCTTCTCGGGAAGGTATTTAGAAGGTGTAAAGAAGGTAATAGTCATTCCGAGGAAGTAAATATGGAGGCATTTAGAATGAGTTCAAAAGATAATATAAAATCATTTCCGGGTAGGTGTTTAGGAGCGAATTCGAAGGAATATGCCGTTTGTTTTACCGCTAACTTTGCGACGTACAATTTCGTATATTGCTGGAAATCATTTCCTGCGCAGTTCGTGCATAATTCTTGTTGTGAGTGGTGGATTGATTCAGTTCGTAGCAGAAAATTTCGATTATACATAGTTTGAAGTTTATAAAGTGCATTTTTAACCAATATATATTTGGTACGTTTGCATTACTTTTATTTCTCGACTGTATAACTATATATCTTATAAGAATTTCATCCTAAGATGCTGTGAAAACTGAAAAATTTGGATACTTAAATTACGTGGAAGAGATGAAGGCGGAATTTAAAGCTGCAAAACAAAAATTTTACAAAAAGACGCGTAATATTGTCAATAATTCTTGTTAAAAATCTGAATTTACCGAAAAAATATCAAACTATTTCTTTTTTTTACAGAAAAAATTCTAAATTTCATTTTTTTGTCTATACTAAAAACAGCTGAGTAATCTCATATACATATTAGTTTATTTACTTAAAAATAACGAAATTGTTTTTTTTTTCTTTTTTATTTTAAAAATGTTAAGAGTGTGATATTATAAATTTAATTTAAAAAATTCTACATAAATTACTCCCGATTGGAGAGTTCTTAGAACTCGTGAGATGCTGATCTATCTCTTTCGTAAGCAATGTTTGCTCTTCTTCCTCCTTGCCTTCTATACCATTGCGTCGCGTAGCTCGACCTGCGGTGTAGGTACGTCGCCCGTTCTGGCGGTAATGTCTCAGCCTATTTGTACAGGTAACTTACTCTTTTGGATCGTGTCATCGCCGAGACCAATGCGATAAGTTTGTTATTATCAATAAATGAATTTTGTTCCTTTCTGAACGGCGATCTCAATTCAAAAGTAAAGTATCAACTTAATTTGCATAATTTTAATACATTTTTGGACATTGAGTGCGGGTATGTGGTATTTCCAACATAAAATATAGAAATATAAATAAAAAATAAATAAAAATAAATATAAAATAGATCTTAAATAAATAATAATAGTAACTTCTTATAAGGTACACTATGTTGTTACCCGTAGTCTGGCTGGTCTAGCGGTTAGTGCGCGCACCTTCGGTGCACAGGCTCATGAGTTCGAATCTCACCGTGTTCCATGGTGTTTTTCGAACTCACGAGCTTGTGACGGACTATGATCTCACTCAGATGTTAAACGAGTACCCATTTATGGGGATAAATAACACTGCTGAGCGTGATGCTGATCTCATTACCTCAACAAAAAAGCAGATAAGATCTTGGAAATAGGATGTCACTAACACATCCTGCGGCCTTAGTCCAATACTGGATTGTCGCGCCTGTTATTTATTTATGTTGTTACCCGAAACTAATCGACACCGAATGCACAAAAAACGCGCTTATTTTTAGTGAAAACATCTTTCTAAAAGTCCTTCCCATTTTCATTCTAAAGAACTACCAATAAGGCCTTTCAAAAAATCCTTACTATTTCCTTCCGAAGTACTGAAAAAGAATCCTTCTTAGAAGTTCTTACTGATTCATTCTGAAGTACTGCAAAAGAAACCTTCCTAGAAGACCTTACTGATTCATTCTAAAGTACAGCAAAAAAAGCCTTCCATGAAGTCCTTTTTATTTCATTCCGAAGTACTGGAAATAAAACCTTCCTAGAAGACCTTACTGATTCATTCTAAAGTACAGCAAAAAAAGCCTTCCATGAAGTCCTTTTTATTTCATTCCGAAGTACTGGAAATAAAACCTTCCTAGAAGTCATTATGGAATCATTACATAGTACTTCCAAAAGATTCCTTCTTGGAATTACTTCTTTCCGCGGACATGGCTATGGAAAATGGTAGATATAAAGGTAGGTAAAAAGAATGAATTCTTTCATTCCAAGAAGACCTTTGGAAGGGCTTACTTCACACTCTTTTTCCTAGTGGGTGAGCGCAGGTTGTGTGTGTGTGTTTGTGTATACATTTCTGCCTTTCGCGCTGTTCCGTCACATTTCGCGCATAGTTTTCTTCGTGTGTTCTCTGTTCTGTCTGTTGGTCGTTCGCTTGACGCAACGACGACGTCGCGAGACATCAAGACAAGACAATTTCATTCACCCCCGGAACGAGGAAAAACAGGTGCAACGTCGTCGTCCCCGGTTACGTGCGTGCGTGCAAATTGTCACACGAGAGTGAGTTGTGCAATAAATTTCGAGGTAAAGTGCACGGGGTCAAATCGTACGTGAAAAAATTTCCCTGACGGGTGGTGGCACGGCCAAAGACGCGACAACCGTGCGATGGTGTTCGCGTTGCGATCGTGTTTGCGGATGATGATGAGCGCGCGGCGGTGAAAGGGATGAATGGGGCTGTGCTGGTGCTGATAAACATTGGCCCCGTTTGCAGAAATTGCCTGGCCGGAATCCTCCAATGGTTGGGTGCCGTGTGCAATCGTGTGTTTTGCCACCCCCGGGTCACAAGCAACAGCTGCGCGCTGTGTGTTGTGTGTGGGCCGTGAAGGACGACGAAAAGTGCGCGCCGCGCGCCACTCAAATATTTTGCAACAAGTAAATAATCTCGGGTGTGGTGTGTGCGGGTCTTTTGCCCCCCGTGACCCCTTCGCTGGGTAGGCCATTGCGTGTTGGTGTGTGTGTGTGACACCAATCGTGCCCAAATTGTGTGAGTCAGCGGGAGGCGCTTTGCGCTCGTGGGAAAGTGGTTGCGATGCTTGTCGGGGAGTGCATGCAGCATCATCTGAATGGAGCGCGCTTCGCTTATCACTCGAAATTGATATCGTGGCCGGCCGACCGGATTGGCCTTATCAAATCTCGGCACGCCCTTTCACCCCGGGAAGTTTTTTTGGGAATGTACGGGAAACGATACGCACTGACTCTCGAATCTTGCTCGCACAGCTGATTGATCGTTCCCCTGCTATGCCCGGGCCGTTGCTGCTGGGGGGAAGCGGCGCGAATGCAGCATCATCATCGCGATCGCTCGTCATCGCTGTCTGTCACTTGGCTGGCTGACCTCGCAGATCAATTGAGCGCGTCACTCGCCTCGCTCCTTGTGTGTTTGATTTAAACGCGTTTTCTCCGTTTCTTTTCGCAGGACTCTTTGGGACCCCTGCAGTCCCGGCATCCAGCAACAGCCATCGTAGCAAAGCCGCGCGTCGCTGCAGTAGGAAATTGTCGCGATCGGCGCGACCCCACCATTCGACTGTGTGTGCAAATTCAATTGACCCCGATAGGTCGCAATCATGCAGGCGATCAAGTGTGTTGTGGTCGGTGACGGGTATGTATCCTGACAGCTCGGATCCCCCGGACATCCGGACTAACTTGATTCCTTTCCACTCTTTACAGTGCCGTCGGTAAGACTTGTCTCCTCATCAGCTACACGACAAATGCATTTCCCGGGGAGTACATTCCCACAGTGTAAGTGACTCATATTGATGCCATATTGGGTTCCGTCTCTAATCGCTGTGTCCTGTGTGTGTGTGTGTCTGTTTGATCCTCTCTTTACAGATTCGACAACTATTCGGCAAATGTTATGGTAGACGCAAAACCAATCAATCTGGGACTATGGGATACGGCCGGTCAGGAGGACTACGATCGCTTACGTCCACTCTCATATCCACAGACAGACGTGTTTCTGATTTGTTTCTCGCTCGTGAATCCTGCATCGTTCGAGAACGTACGCGCCAAGGTTAGTGGAAAATTTCGACGACAGAATATTCGCCCAGCAGTCACGTACTTTGGAGAAGACTCGAGTTTGGCGTATTGACGCCATCACAATCTTTTACACTCGAAACCAGTATCTCGCCTTCTTACGATCAACTAGACAGACCGAAAGGCGATGTCCAAAAACGTCCATTTTTCCAGCATCGCGACCTTCCAGCCATTGAGTATCTCACGGCCGCCTTTAACTTGTCGATGTCCACGCTTGCCATTTCTGAAATCTGGAAAACAGGTCGAATTGTTCCCTGTCTCAAGCCAGGGAAGAGCGCAAATCTCGGGGAATCCTATCGCCCCATTACGATACTGTCTCCTATCGCAAGGACGCTGGAGGCCCTTATCTCTTGTTGCACACGCGAAGCTAGAACCTCACCAGCATGGCTTCAGGAAAATGCATAGTACCACCACTGCTCTCGATGCAATCACTACACACGTCCTTGTCACAAAACCATTTTGGTGGCAATTGACCTATCAAATGCATTTGATACGGTCAATCATTCAATGCTCTTAGCAAACTTGTTGAATATGCATCTTCCTGCACAAGAGATCCGTTGGATTGCCAATTATCTAGCTGGTCGGCACTCCTTCACCGAGTTTCGAGGCAAACGTTCTAAGCTTAGGAAAATCAAATTAGGTGTTCCACAGGGTGGGGTACTCTCCCCCATTCTGTTTAACAGCTACATGTCAGGCCTTCCCACACCACCTGAAGGAATCGAGGTGATTTCCTATGCTGACGATTGCACCGTTCTCGCCACAGGGAATGATAAGGATGAAATGCGCCTCCGAATTAATCGCTATCTAGGACGATTACAGGCATTTTTCCAAAGCCGAAACCTCACCATCTCTGCGTCCAAATCCTCTGCGACTTTTCTAACCACTTGGTGGGAGGACATCAGATGGGAGATGGATATACGTATTGGCAACCATTCTGTTCCTACTGTTAAAAACCCCAAAATTCTCGGGCTTCACCTAGAGAACATGATGACGTCTGCGAATCACGTAGATTCCGTTTGTGAGAAAATGCGCAGTAGCAATAAAATCCTAAAAGCTCTAGCTGCTAGCACCTGGGGCAAAGAAAAAGAAACCATGCTAGCTACTTATAAAGCGGTGGGTCGAGCGGCCGCTGATTATGCAGCCCCAGTTTGGACACATAGTTTATGTGACACAAACTGGTCCAAAGTTCAGGTCTGCCAAAATGCCGCTCTACGCATCGCTACAGGTTGCCTTCTGATGTCTGCCCAGGATCACTTACATCAGGAGACAAAATTGATGCCAATACGTGACCACAATCTCCTACTCTCAAAACAGTATCTTGTTGGTTGCTATCGTGAGGATCATCTCATGGACCGAATTCCTCCACTACATGTCACGCGCTAAAAGAAGAAGAAGAAAGGCGATGTCCGAGCGTAGCCAGCGATGAGCCGATATAAAACCTTTTTGAGTGTTCTGAGGCTTTACAAACCGCGTCCACACCGAAGATTACTCGCAGAAATTTGGAAAACGATTTGTCTGGGCTCACCGCTCGCTCCTCGCCTTTTTGCAAATTTTTACAGGGCCAAAATAAGGGTGAGATTCGAGCGGTGAGCCGATACAAAGTGCTTCAAATTTAATTTTTTCAGACTTTTACAACTGCGTCATCATCAAAGCTTGCCCTCAGAAGTTTGGAAAACACTTTGTGTGGGCTCACCGCTCGCTACGCTTGCACTTCGCCTTTTTGCAAAATTTTTGAAGGGCCAAAATAAGGGCGAGGTGCGAGCGTAGCGAGCGGTGAGCTGATACAAAGTTTTTTTTTTTAATTTTTTTCAGGGTCTTTTACCGCGTCAATACCGAAGATTACCCTCAGCAATTTGGAAAACGCTTTGTGTATTAGAAGCGGTTTTCAGGGACTCAAAAATTTCGAAACGCTTTACGTGTCGAAGTATTTGAAAGTCCCTGAAAACCGCTTCTAATACAGCAGAGACTAGCCTCAGAACACGCAAAAAGGCTTTGTATCGGCTCACCGCTCGCTACGCTCGGACATCGCCTTTCGTCTGTCCAGTTGAAATATCGTAAGAAGGCGTGGTGCGAGCAGCGAGCTGCTTCCAGGTTTCCAAATTTCGTAGGGTCGTCTCTGTTGTTTTAAAAGCGCTTTTAAGGGACCTTCACAATATTCGAAAACGCTTTGTATTCGCTCACCGCTCGCTACGCTCACACCTCGCCTTTCACAATATTTAAAAACAACTGACTGAATGCGAGCAGTGAGCCGATGTGAAGTGTTTTCGCATATTCTGAGGGTTGTCTTTAAAAGCATTTCTAATGCATCAGAGACGACCGTAAAATATGCAAAAACACTGTGTGCCTGCTCACCGCTCGCACCCCGTACTTGAAGCTCTGTTAAATGTCCATCGAGAAACAATTGTGAGACCGGCAACACTCGCCTGTTGCCTGCAAAAATAAATCTACAACTTTTCTCCCTGTGCATCATTGCAGTGGTATCCGGAAGTGCGTCATCATTGTCCGAGCACACCAATCATTCTGGTTGGCACGAAATTGGATTTGCGCGAAGACAAGAGTACGGTGGAAAAGTTACGCGATAAGAAATTGGCACCGATTACGTATCCACAGGTAATTTCGTGTCATTTTCCATTTGTTTTTTAATTTTTTCATTATTCTCGCTTGTTTTTTTGATGATTTCAGGGTTTGGCCATGGCCAAGGAAATAGGTGCCGTCAAATATCTGGAATGTTCGGCTCTAACACAAAAGGGTCTTAAGACGGTGTTTGATGAAGCTATACGATCGGTTTTGTGTCCAGTATTACAGCCAAAGTCAAAGCGCAAATGTTCCATATTGTAAAAGTTGTTTTAAATTTTTTGTTCTGTTTTCCTGATTTTTGTTTGCGCGAGGGTCGCGCAACAACACATACAATTGATACGAACGAAACTTACAATACACACACAAACACATGCATACCGCATCCTCCCCGCCCACAAAAGAAACGTTCCCGTTTTCTTTCCTTTCATCCTTCCCAACCCTTCCTCCCTCCCTCCCTCCTTCTCGCGCCACATGTTGTATCATTATTGTTTTCTTTTGTGTCTTAGATAAACGAAAAAAAAAACTAAAATTGAGTATAAAACAACCAGAATCCTGCAAGCAAGGCTACGCAAATCGTGAATATAGGGATTTTACATTAATACGTACACAAACACAAACACCCACAACGCTAAGAACAATTTATATAAATGTATATTGTAGAATCGAATCAAATGAACTTATTGTAATAAACGAATAAAACAAAAACAAAAAACTTATAAAATTGAGAAACAAGAAACTTGTTATAGATGTATAAAATGATGAGCAAACAACCAACCAACATAATATTGTAAAAATGCAACCAACAAAACATCCACACACCCAAACGAGAATAGACCCTAAAACAAAAACTGAATGGAAATTTGCGCAATAGCATTTTTAATAAATCGTAATTTAATTATATAGACATATATATAAATCAATGTAGAAAAAATATGAAAAAACCAATAAAAGGCTAGGACAAATAAATGCCCTGTCTGTCTCCTCCCTGACACGGAACAATTGACAACAGTTCAGTTGATCGCATCAAAACGAAAAATCCATGGAGTCGCCGATGTCGCCGCCGCCGCCGACCAGCATCCAACCAAAATGCGCGCAAAACATAACCAACAATTAAATTTATATAGCTGTCGAATAATACATTAAAAAAAAGAAGAAGAAGTGAAACAAATCCAACACACATATAGTCTAAAATGTAGTAACTAAACAAGCTGAGATGTTGTCGAAAATTTGTGCGAAAAACACACACACACACATATATGCAAACTTCTTGTCGTTTATTTTTCTGTTTTTGTGTAATTGTTTTTGTTTTTTGTAATTTCTTTTTTCTAATAAGCGAATTTTTGTAATAACTGTACTGTGTATGACGAAATATGAAGCCACAACAAAGCCACATGGTGTAACATTTATTAAAAAAAAACTGATGAAAAATACTAATTAATATTAAAATAAAAAAATTAATAAAAATCCGTTTATGTATAAATAAACAAGAAAAATAAATCATGTTTGGAGTTTCTTTCTTTATTGATTGGTATTCGTAAAAAAAAAATATACAGCAAGGCGGACGATGTTTTTTAAGACATCGAGAATTCTGTCACCGGAAACTTTAGAGTAAAAATAGTACGTTTTGGACCTTGCCAAGGCGGTAGGCATTGATACTAAAAAGTTAATAATATGTGTCTATTTAGAAGGCCATCAACCTTGAGCTTGAGAAAGGACAGAAAATCCTTCAAAGGGGAGCTCCTATTTATCGCGGAGCTTGGGTCACGTTCAAGGACCTGGAACGAGGATGATGGTTGCGGATTTTGCGTTGCTGTTTCGCCAGTGTTGATGAATCCATGTTTTTAGTACTGCTCTGTTTGGTTATTGATGTTTGTATTAACGTTTTTTTCTGATATCCCTTAAAATGAACACCTGTGCTGCTTCATCATGCCTGGATAAGGCTGCAAAAACACCAAACATCATTTGCTCCGGCTTCTGTGGCTTAATGTTTACAGTAAATGTGCCAAGTTACCCGACTCACTTGGCAATTCACTACGCAAAGCTGACTCTGGTCTCTATTGGTTTTGCACCAGTTGTCGATTCATATCATATTCATTTTAACATTGCCTGGCTGTGCAGAGGTAAGCGCTTCCCAAGAAGCTGTACTGAAGCGCTTCCTAAAGTATCACTTCCACATATGAATATGTCTGGAATGTTATATTTAGGGACATTTTTATGTTCGGTTTAAAGTTTTGGAAAGATAAGGGAGTGCTTCCCTGGAAGCGCAATTTCAAACGAAAACAGAGTACATATACTTGAAATTTTTCAAAGTTCTTCTATACCGAACGTAAAGGCCCGGAAAGTTGTTTCCAGTTTTCCGATTGGGTTTTGATAACACTACACCGCACACACGTTTGCTGAAGTTTAAAGTTCGTGTTATCATTTTTGATTGATGTCGTCACTGCGTCGGCCGCTACTTAGACATTACCATTTTTAGAACAACAGCAACAACAGCCAGATTAACCACAAACTTTTAAAGATTTCATCATAAACTAGAACTAGACTTAGATTACTTAGATCACAAACGAGCTATAATTTCAACATCTTCCAATTATGAATTTGACTGTGTAACAATCAAATTGCGCTCTTCTAGTAGTACTCTCCTGCTTATTTCTTGTATCTACGTTCCTTGCAATTCCTCTTTAGTTGTCTTTGAAAAACTGTTTATCTACTTATCGGATATTATAAATATCCTCCATCCTAATTCTCCTATAATTATATGTGGAGACTTCAATCTCCCCAGTATCAACTGGCCAAATGAATCGGGACTTCCCACATCTTCTTCCACTCCGTCGATGTTTCTATCGCTTACCTCTTTCATGGAGTTTTGTGGTCTGTCACAATTTAATACGAATCGAAACTTCATGCATCGTACACTCGATCTTGTCTTAAGCAATATTTCTGCTGACTGTATATCATTCTGCCTTCCTACTTTCGGATATGTTTGCAATGATCCTTAGCATCCGCCGTTTGAATTCGATGTTACAATTTCTCTCCAAAAAACTCAGGCTCGTGCTAAGAACCCCCATTACAACTTTCGCAAAGCCAATTATAGTGGCATTATTGATTATATAAGTCAAACTGACTGGCCGGGTGTTTTGCAGGGGCTAGACTGTAATCTTGCTGTGACTACATTTTACAGCATTTTGCAGTGTATTATCAGCGAGTTTGTTCCTCTCTACACCCCGAAACATCGCAAAGGTCCAATTTGGTTTACTCCAAAAATACATAAGATCATCAATAGAAAGAACCGCATTCATTCGAAATATAAACATTTTAGGCGTCAGTCAGATCTCATACTTTTTCGTCTGTTACGTACTGAAACTAAACGGCTGCTAGAGCTGCGTACCTTGAATCTATTGAAAACAGTGTTAGAAATAATGAAAACCAGTTATTTTGGTCGTATGTAAAGAATATGCGTTCGTCCAGTTCTAACCCTGCTTCTATTTCCTATTGAAATTTGACTGCCAACTCTCCAGATGAAATTGCGAAGCTTTTTGCATCTTACTTCTCCAGTACTTTTCGTCAATCAAACACTTCCAGGCTTGTAAATGACGTGCCACCGAATATTATGTAAAGTCTCTCGCCGATAGATCCAGCTTGTGTCGAGTCCGTCATCTCTTCTCTTAAACGCAGCTCATCATCAGGTCCAGATGGAATTTCCAACCATTTTCTTAAGAAAACTATGTAATAAGGCGATTTCTATTCCCCTTGCCATATTATTTAATAAAAGTCTGCAAGAAAGTACATTTCCTCTCGAATGGAAACAGTCGTATATTGTACCTTTACCTAAAAAAGGTGATAGTAATGTGGTCTCTAATTTGTAGGCCCATTTCACTTCTATCAAGTTGTTCCAAGCTCCCCGAACGTCTTATATTTGAATTCATTTACGAATCTTTTGGGTATCTGATTTGCCCGAATCAACATGGTTTCTGCAAGCAAAAATCTACAGTCACCAACTTGGCAGAAATAACAGACTTCATCGCAAGATCGTTTGACATGCATTTAGATGTTCATGTAATCTATACGGATTTCTCTAAAGCTTTCGATACGGTCGACCATGGGATATTACTTGATAAATTAATATCACTTAATTTCCCGTATTATCTCGTATCGTGGCTTTCTTCTTATCTCCTCGGACGATCTTCTCGTGTAGTATTTAATAACTCACTTTCTCCGCCGTTCTGTCCCTCGTCTGGAGTTCCTCAAGGCTCTATTTTGGGGCCCCTGCTTTTCAGTTTTTTCATAAATGAGTTAACTACTCTTATGAATAACAATTGTTTGTTATATCCTGATGATTGCAAGCTTTTCGCTTCAATTTCTGGTCCCGATGATTGTTTATCATTGCAATCAGATATAAACACACTATCAGCGTGGTGCGGCTCCAATCATCTTGAACTTAACGTTTCAAAATGCAATGCGATGATATATTCACTAAAACCCATGCCCTTGTCTTTTCCCTACAATATCGACATAACTGACCTCTCTTTCGTCTCTTTTTTCAGTGATCTTGGAGTCATTTTTGAGAGTCGACTGAAATTCAATGAACACTTTTTCACTACAATTAAGAAAGCATCTATGCTCGCAGGTTTTGTTTTGCGTTGCTCTAGCGACTTTAATTCTATTAATTCGTCCATTAAACTGTTTGTTTCTTTAGTACGTAGCTGTCTAGAGTATGCTTCATTTATATGGTCTCCCACAACGTCCACATATACTACCGCCTTGGAGTCCGTCCAACGCAAATTCACAAGGGCTCTAATTTACAAGTTCAATCAACCTTATCTACCGTATGCTGAACGTCTTGGTTGCTTGAACTTGTTACCCCTTCAAAAGCGGAGAGTATTCCTAGAGTGCATCCTTTTTAAACTATGTCGTGGTCTACTGAAATCATCGCTGACTGAGTATATAATTTGTCCAGTCATATAATACGCGCTCAACTCTAGTTTTTGACCCACCAACAGCCGAGCTTTCAGTTTTCATGGATTCGCCTCTCATTCGTTGCATGCGCAATTATGATAGATTGCAACTCGGTCCTTTTCGCTTTTTTTCTTTTAAAAATGTATTACACAAAAAACTGTTAGTAACTGACATTTTTGGTGAATTTTAATCTTTGTTCTTTGCATCCTTTTCTTTTAAATATTCAATTTTTCCTTTTTTTCATTTTATATTAATTCATCACGTTGTAACACTATTGTTTGTTAATTTACTTAATTGCTTTTCCTTAATTTTTTTTTTCATTGATCAATATCTGAATTCAAACTCTTGAGTGTGAATTTGTTAAATTGTACCGTTTATGGATTATATTTTCCTGTTTGGGTATCTTGAATAAATAAATAAATAAATAGACATAATTAGGCCAGTCATTTAACGATTTTAGGTCGCAAAAAATTGCTCGGCTCTGTTGTTTTGGGATATTGTTAGGATAGATACCAGAAGTGTACCACCAAGTTTGCAACTTCGAAAAACCTGTGCTAACCCCGTAACCCTCAAAAAACCTCAAAATTTTCGGACTTTTTTCATATTTTTGTTTGTAATTTCTAAAAGGTGCTTCCTACAAGTAAGTCGTCCACTGCACTTTTAAAGCTAAGAAAATCTTCTTTAATTTGAGTGTAACTTCAGCTTTGTAGGTGCAAAGGATCCCAAGAGACAGCACTTTAAAAAATGTGTTTTTTTTTGGTAAAAAAAAAAGTCCGAAATTGTATTTTAGGAGGTTTGTATGACAGCTCTATGACGTTCCGATTCCATCAATTCCTAGATATGTTTTGAGGCTTTACGAGCAGCGCCGGTCCTAGGTATTATGGCGCCCTGTTCATATACTGAAAAGTCGCCCTTCTATATATTAATCAGGAATGGAATGTAGTAATCTGCTATAGTCATTTAACATACGAATTTTGTGGCTGTATGGCTGACACTTTGAATTTGTATGGAAGATGGCTGTCACTGCGACCGATCACTAGATTTTGTGATAAAATAGTAATTCTTAGAGCCGGTATTCTATCGATCGTCAAATTATGTAACTATACTATGGCCCGCAGATGAATTGAACAGTGTATGATGTCAGATTTCGATAGAAAAGTCATTTTTAAGAAACTATACGAGGCCTAAATATGTTATACAAAATAATTGTTCCTTAGAGAAAACATAGCAACTCATGCCATGCGTTAGTCCAGAGTGGCTATGTGATCACACAACCCATATGTGTTTGACTCCAAATTTATTACACTACACTCCACGAAATAATTCAAATGTCAAAATATTGTCGATGCAATTATTAACCCTTCTGACGCCGCTTACGAGCTATTATGCCTAAGGTGTAGCTGAATCTTCTGTGAAATCAATCTTATTTTTTGAAGAGGTCTAATTTTGGGTGTAGAAACAGTTTCCATACTGTGTCTTACGATGATGCGCCGTTTTTTCGATTCTTTAGACATAGTTTACATTTCGCCGAACGTTTGATCGCATTTTTGGCCGTCGGTTCCTTTGAAATTTATATGGAAAGGGGTGGAAAATATTATTGAACGATATTTTTCATCAAGATATAGTACCAATGGTCTGTCTGGATATATACGCCAACAGAAGGATTAAATATCACGTCGGCATTTTAAGAGAGTAATGAATATTACGCGGATTTTATATTCTCAATTGTAAACAAAAAATTGAAGTTTGAATAATATTTTCAATAGTGTGAGAACGGTGCCATTTTTATTTTCTGATGCCCACTCTGGACTAACGCATGCTTTCTCTAAGAATTGTTCATATTATCCACTCCTGACAACTTTCTTTTTAAATTCCTCCCAACATGATTAATTTTTCACATTAAAACGCGCAGAATACGATAAAAACCGTTGGCACCGAAAATGGAGCTGACCGTAGTCCGCACCGCAGGAGAAATGTAATTCAAATCTAAAGCGCAGAATAGGACCCGAGCGTGAAATTTTTGTCCGCTGCGATTTTCTCAATGAAGATGTATGCTTACTTACTGGAATATGTGGGAAATGCTGGGGAATTCCATAAGCTACATTCGAAAATGGTCCCATAATTTTTCTCGGCCATGTTAAGTATTTTTCGATTCCCCGGTCATTAGATATTTTTCACGGGAATTACCGGGAAATGGAAAAAATACATAAAGTGGCCGAGAATAATTATGAAACCATTTTCAGATTGTAGCGTAGGGAATTTTACTGCATTTGCCACATACCTATTCCACGACCAAGCATACATTTTCATTGATTAAATCGTAGCGGACAAAGATTTAACTCACTCTTTTACCGGGTAAAATCACTTCCTAAAAACTATACATCCTACAAAACTCCTCTATCGTGCACTCTCATACAATTCAAACATGTACTACGAGCTGAGACTACGAGAATGAGCCATCTCACCTACAACGAGCCTGCAAAGCAGCTATTCTCCTCTTTTGCAGAATATAGGGGTGTACGCTACAACAATTTCTTATGTGCACAATTGCTGGAATGCACAACTCTTCACTTCTGCCAAGCATACAATTTATGAAATCTAGCGCCCATGGGGCGCCCATCCCGCATATGAAGTGTATGGATTATTTGGAGCATGTTTGCAGTGATGCACAAGTACGAGATGCGCGAAGCATTTTTGAACGCGGACGGATGGAAACACGTCTCTCGCTCTTCCTCTTGCGTAGATACAACGCGGAAAAGTTTAAAGATGTGTTTTTCAAGGTTTCACGAGTCGCGACTGCGTCGATGGGTCGGTCAAATAGAATGGAATACGATTAGCATGCGAATTGAGTTAGTGGAGTATGTAATTTCTTGAGTCGCGATAGCAGCGGATCTTTGGGAAAACACACCCTTAAAATTGAATCAGTTCTAGTTCGTTTAATATGTACAATACGTGGACTACGTGTATCAAACAATATAAATACATATGTGTATAAATAAATGCTTTACAACAGAGAAGAGAATTGATGTGATCATCATGCAGTTGTCATTAAAGGAAGTCTTGATCTTAAAGGCATAATGAATTTGTCATTTTGGCGCCCCTTTCGGTTGGCGCCCTGTTCAAGTGCACAGTCTGCTCATATAGTAGAGCCGGCCCTGTTTACGAGAAACACATTTGGGTGAGGTTTGGTTAAGATTGGTTCATAAAGAAAAAAGTTTTTGTTAGAAGAACCTAATTTGCAGAGGTTGGCTTGTATGACAGCCCTATAACATAGTGTTCCGATTTCATCCGTTTCTAGATATTTTTTGAGGCTTAACCAGAAACATACTTTGGTGAAGCTTGGTTAATATTGGTGCATAAAGAAAAAAGTTTTTCTTAGAAGAACCTAATTTTCAGGGGCAGCCCTATGACCCCATGGTCTGATTCCATTCGATCCGACATATATACAGCTAAGGAACTGGTTTATAGCTTCACGTCACATGACTTTTTCCGTAAAATGCGCATTTAAGCCGATATTCAGCTCGGAACATGACTGAAATTACAATTTCAAAAAACAATGTTTAAAGTGCTGTATCTTGGGATCCTTTGCGCCTACAAAGCTAGAGTTACACTCAAATTAAAGAAGATTTTCTTAACTTTAACAGTGCAGTGGACAACTAAATGGCCATGTGGGTGAATCAAATTATGATTACGAGGATTGCCATGGTGGAAAGGGTAGCCCTTCAACGGTCAGAAATGACGAAGGTGAAGCTATTCTGACCATGTGCAATCGCATGGTTTGGTCATCCTAAATACATGGTTTGTGAAAAACGAGAGACACCTAATCACTTACAGTAGTGGACACGGAGATAAGAAACACGAAACGCAGATCGATTACCACCTCTGTTTCGATTTTATGAGAAGGTGGGTAAGAGACTGCAAGGTGACCTTGGGTGAATCTGTCGTCAGCCAACATCGTTTGCTCCTGTCAGAATTTATTTTGAAAGCAGGAGGAGCAAGAAATAGAAGAACTCCCAAGCCAGTCGAAAAAATCAAGTGGCACAATCTCACAAACGACCACTTTGAACCTGTAGTGACTCCATTAATTGATAAAATGACGGAGTGGTTTCAAAACAACACCAACTGCACCGAGCACAGTCCAACACAAATGTGGAATAGTTTCGCTGAAATGTCAGTAGGTGAGGCGGGAAAGGCACTTGGAGTCTCGAAAGGTCCACTCCACACGAAGAAAGAAACATGGTGGTGGAACACCGAAACTAAGGAAGCAGTGCAAGCCAAATCGAACGCATTTAAGGCATGGACGAAATGTGACTCAAGCAGTGAAACCGAACGGGTTCAACTTCGCGAAAATTATATGCAATGCCGGAAAAACGTAAAGCGCTTGGTAGCTCAAGCAAAGGCGAAGGCAGCTGAGAAATTCTACCAAGAATTAGAAACTCAGACTGCGACCGAAGGACCGTCTTTGCGCGAGAGACCTAAGCACGACGCCAGGATATTTAGGGTCGCAGCCCAAAGGAGAAGGAACGCTCGGGAAATACAGGCGCCAAAGTACGTGGAGGACGCGCAAGGAATGTTGCTGATTGACGATACGGCAATTTGTAGCAGGATGCGAAAGTATTTTGACGAACTTCTAAATGAAGAATTTCCTCGAGCAGCTTTTCGAGATGTTGAGCCGAATACCACAAATATTGAAGATATCTCAGAGGAAGAGGTGATGGAGGCAATGCATCAGATGAAACGCGGAAAGGCAGTCGGACCGGACAAAATCCCCGCGGAATTTTGGTTGAAAATGGAAAATGTCGGGCTTAGTTGGCTCACAGTTCTCTTCAACAAAATGAAAGGCGGGCAACCGATGCCTGATGCTTTCAGGGAAAGTTTTCTTCTTCCTTTCTATAAGAACAAGGGAGACTCACGCAAACTCAACAACTATAGGGCTATAAAGTTAACACCTCATACACTGAAGATCTACGAGCGAGTTGTCTGCAACCGATTGGGAAAGATTGTGCGGTTGAATGACAATCAATGCGGCTTTGTTGAAGGTCAATCTACAGTCGATGCGATTCAGTGCATTCGTATTGCAATGGAAAAGTATAGAGCAGCACGAAAGGACTTGCACTTTGTGTTCATCGATTTGGAAAAGGCATTCGATAGAGTACCTCGTGATCTGATATGGTTGGCCTTGAGAGCACTTAATGTCCCTGAGGCATACGTCAGGATGATACGAGACATGTATGATGGAGCTACGACTAAGGTTAGATGCACAGCCGGTGAATCAGAAGAATTTCCGGTGAATGTCGGATTACACCAGGCCAGTGTATTGAGTCCGTTGCTCTTCAACATCATCATGTGCTACTTATTAACACGTATATCCGACGGCCTAGAAATATCTCTTCTTTTTGCCGATGATATAGTCCTCAGTAGCCCAAACATCATTGCCTTGCAAGCTGCACTTACAAAATGGTGTGACATTCTGGAGGAGCATGGACTGAGGGTAAGTATAACAAAGGCTGAGTTCTTATGCTGCCCATTCTCAGACCCAGATGCACCGATACCAGAAATGTACGTCAAAGGAGAGCAGCTTAAGTCTTGTACCAAGTTCAAGTACCTTGGCTCGATGGTGAACAACGGAGCTACATGCGATGATGAGATCAAACATCGCACAAAGGTTGGATGGATGACGCGGCGAGAAAACTCTGGAGTTTTCTGCGAAATCAATCACCGAAAATCTCGAAGACCGACAAATGGATTGGTATTGTCATGTTCAACGGCGTCCGCCTGAGAACCCCGCAAAGAAAGCGATATCAATGGAAGTTCCACTTGATGGATCCAAGGCCAGAGGCAGACCGAAGAACACCTGGATGTGTCAAATGAAAAAGCAACAACAACGCATTGGTCTCGGTGATGACACGATCCAAGATAGAGCTGCCTGTAGAAATATGCTGAGATATTACCGCCTAAACGGGCGATGTGCCTACACTGCAGGTCGAGCAACGCGAAACCATGGAGCGGTATAAAGGACGAGGCAAGCAAGAAGAAGAGTGTGAATTAAGTCGAAAAAAAAAGAAAACCAAAATTGAAATTTAAAATCGTTCTGTGTTTTTATTGACTCCATTAATTGCAGAATAATATGGATTAATTAATTTCCCGGTCAACTACGGCCATTTTTTTGTTTTTGATGAAATAAGAAAAATATCAGGGCTTTTGGCTGGTATCTTTAAAATTTACCGTTATGTTCCTTGTTAGATACACAAATACCATAACAAGGCCTTCCTATCTAAAGGCCTAACGTGAAAAGTATATTTATGTGCCATTGTATTAAGAAAGGTGGTTGGTATTTCGGTATTTGAAATTTTGGTGGTGAATGCTAAAAATGCTTCTTCTTATTGAACAAACCTGTCTGTACCACCAATACCGTTACAATTAAAAAATTTTAACAATGGTCTCTGATAGCTTATACATACTTTAAAGCGTAAAATTATTCTATATTCTAGTCGTCCCACTGTGCGGCGGCGATAAGCCTTCACCGCAGGCTGAGGGACGCGACACCGTTGACCGGTATAAATAACGAGACACGGAAGAAGAAAGAACATGGAAACCCATTGGCTGATCTCTCTGAAATTCGGCGCACTCATAGAGCAAATTGGCGCCCTCATTTCAGCAAAATCTCAACATCATAATTTCTAACGTTCGGAAGTTACAGCTTTCTGTTGTCTACAACCATCTACAACTCGCAGAAATTCATTAGCGGAAAATTTTGAAATTTGGCCAACATATATAGAACTGCACGGTGCAATTTGCCATTTAAAAATAAAGTCACAAAATGCTATCATGCGGACATTAAGATTTAACCTCGAGTATTTGATAATTTTCCAAAGGACGCCAACGAAACTGACGAAATTATGCGACGGATACAATTAGCCAATACGACCTATTTCTCGGTCCTTCCTATAATTATTAATTTGAAACTTGCGCACAGGAACACAAAGCTCCGCTTATACAAAACGATTATCCGACCCGCGTGCTAAGTTATGGCTGCGAAACATGGACCCTCATCCAAGCCTCCGAAATTTTGCTAGACAGATTCGAACGAAAGGTCCTTTGGCGAATTTGCGGGGCCGTTCGCGAGCGAGATCAATGGCGTATCCTGTACCACGATGAGTTGTAATCAATTGTATACGATGATCTGGAAGTATAGAAAATCGTGAAGCTCCAAAGATTGCAATATGAGCGGGGCATGTAGAACGAATTGACGGAGCGTGGTTGCGTGGACGACCGAGAGCTCACTGGGAGAGTTACGCAGACGCAGGTGAAGACGCCCACCAGCTGCTGGGCTTCCGAAACTCGACGACAAGGTTACGTAACTGCGACAATTTGAGGTCAACGATTCAGGCGGCCAAAGCCCGATGTCGGGCTATCGTGCCACATTGATGATAATTTGATCATTTTAATAATTTTTTTTTTCGTGGACAATTACGCTATTTTGCTCTCAAAAGAAGAATTTCTTCTTTTTATCGCCACTAACGGCAGTTACCTTACCATCATAGCGGACATTTAGCAGAAAATATCGCAAACGTAAAAGTTCTCCTTATGAGAACTAGAACGGATAGCAGCATAAGCCTTTAGTGTTAGTAAGCCGTTACATTTCACTTTATAGAAATAATACCCACCACGTTATACCCCAATAAACAAAATACATACCACCAACCCATTGAGTGACGAAACGTTTTTTCCCCCTCTTCCGCGTATGCAGTGTGCGCCGTGTTAAATTATCGTCACCATAGTAACGTCCTCGTCCAAC
The DNA here is from genome assembly GCA_949715475.1 of Microchrysa polita. Classification (NCBI taxonomy): domain Eukaryota; kingdom Metazoa; phylum Arthropoda; class Insecta; order Diptera; family Stratiomyidae; genus Microchrysa; species Microchrysa polita. Next base: position 6,395,889 of record OX454422.1, read on the forward strand.
TGTAAAACAAACAAATTTGTATTGTCGCGAGAACGCGAACACAACGAATCCCCCTAAATACTAAATCGCGTGTGTGGTCACAACACACACATGTTGTTTTGCGCGTTATCCTTTTGCGAATCCTATTCAATTCCGATATAGTCTTTTTTGGTTTTAAGTATTGAATTGAAAATTTTACACAAAAAGGATATGTGGCGATGTTGTTGTTGTTGTGGTGGTGGTGGTGGTGGTGGCAGTACGTTAGGAGCACATCAATCCGACAAGACTCGGTACGCATACGAATATGATTTAAATTTATTTGGTTATCCTGACATAATTTCATGTATTGTTCGCCTAGTGAGGACGATGGCAACACATTGAGTATTCTGATCCTGGGATTGAATGGTAGCGGAAAAACCGAAATTAGCTGTGCAATGGCCAACGAGAAACGTGTTGATATGTCACCTACAAATGGATTGCGACTGTTCACGCGACAATTAGGACATTTTGTGGTAACATTTACCGAGGTTGGAGGCAATTCGGATATAAGAAAAATTTGGCCGCATTACTATCATAAGGTGGGTGGCTGTGGGTTTGTTTTGATTTTTCCTTAATCGCTAAAAATTGTTCCATTTTGCAAATGGTGCTTTCTCGCCGGTCTTGCCCACCCATTGACTCTACTACCTGTTGGGGAGCGATTCTCCCTCGACCAGGGAACGTGTGTCTTCAGGTGGTCAACCCACCACATTAACGTCTGAATGCACGCTTCGATGGCTCCTGAAGAGGTAGAATCTGTCCGTGGATAAGACCGGAGAGAAAATGGATAGCCTGTAAGACGGTGTCCACAGAAATCCTGTTGCGTTTTGTTTTTGTCTTTTTTTTCAACTTTTAATAGTCGTACCCACATATGTCTTCATCTATCTCCGTGCACCTAGGCTTTCGCGATAATCTACGTTGTCGATCTATCCACCGCCGATGACGATCGGTGCATAAACGAATCCTATCACCTGCTCAGTGAGATTATTCCTCATCGTTATGTACGTGGTAAACCGATCCTGGTGCTGGCCAATAAAACCGACCTCTGTGACTTTCCGGATATTTTGGATTTTTACGAACACTTTCCGCTCGAACGACTGGCCAATTCATATCAATCGCATATCCTTTTGCAATGTTGCGGTCGTGGCGACTATACGGAATTGCATTCCGGTTTATCATGGCTACAGTTCCACATTGAAACAAACTACAAGCGAATGCGCAATCGTATTGCCTTTGATTGTTTGTCGAAACGAAAAGAGGAGCAAGATCAGAAGCTGAAGAAAACAAAGACGTCGACAAAGTCGGGCGGCGGGGGCGGAAGTATGAGAAGTAAGACGATTAGTCAGGTGAGTGGAAACAGAGTTTATTTCCTTGCCCAATTTTATGAACTTTCCCAGGACAGGACAGGGAATTGCATCGCGTTGCTCAACAGGTGGTGCGCTCTTCAAATTTATCGGCCGTTTTAGCGGGAACATTTTCTCAGCTTATTATGTACTTCAGTTAGTTCTCTCTAGTACTATAAACCACGCTATCCATTGCGAAGTCGCAGGAGGAACGACTCTAGATAGAGTTAGTTAGAGATCACAAAATTGCCAATATCTCGCTGAATAGTGATCCAAGATGGGTCAAAGTTGGCAGATGTTGGGTCCTCTTTGGGAGGCTGTATCTTTTGAACGCTGATAGCTAGGACTCTGGTTCTTTCAGCAAAACGGAGCTCTCAATGCGTTCTACATGGACTTTTTCAAAACCCATTTTCGGAAACTTTCAGTTGAAATCACAAAAATGCAAATATCTCGCTAAATATTGAGCGCAGATGGGTCAAAGTTGGCAAATATTGGTTTAACTTTTGGGAGACTGTATCTCGAAAACGGTGATAGCTAGGACTCTGGTTCTTTCGGCACAACGGAGCTCTCAATGCGCTCTACGCCGACTTTTTCAAAACCCATTTTCGGAAATTTTCATTTGAGATCACAAAATTGCCAATATCTCGCTAAATATTGATCCTGGATGGGTCAAAGTTGGCACATGTTGGGTCCTCTTTGGGAGGCTGTATCTCGAAAACGGTGATAGCTAGGACTCTGGTTCTTTCGGCAAAACGGAGCTCTCAATGCATTCTACGTCGACTTTTTCAAAACACATTTTCGGAAATTTTCATTTGAGATCACAAAATTGCCAATATCTCGCTAAATATTGATCCTAGATGGGACAAAGTTGGCATTTATTGGGTCGCCTTTGGGAGGCTGTATCTTTTGAACGGCGATAGCTAGGACTCTGGTTCTTTCAGCAAAACGGAGCTCTCAATGCGCTCTGCCTCGACTTTTTCAAAACCCATTTTCGGAAATTTTCATTTGATATCACAAAATTGCAATTATCTCGCTAAATAGTGACCCTAGATGGGTCAACGTTGTCACATGTTGGGTCCTCTTTGGGAGGCTGTATCTTTTGAGCGGTGATAGCTAGGACTCTGGTTCTTTCGGCAAAACGGAGCTCTCAACTCTAGGTCGACTTTTTCAAAACCCATTTTCGGAAATTTTCATTTCAGATCACAAAATTGCCAATATCTCGCTAAAAATTGATCCTAGATGGGTCAAAGTTGGCAAATATTGGGTCAGCTTTGGGAGGCTGTATCTTTTGAACGGTGATAGCTAGGACTCTGGTTCTTTGAGCAAAACGTAGCTCTCAATGCGCTCTACATCGACTTTTTCAAAACCCATTTTCGGAAATTTTCATTTCAGATCACAAAATTGCCAATATCTCGCTAAAAATTGATCCTAGATGGGTCAAAGTTGGCAAATATTGGGTCAGCTTTGGGAGGCTGTATCTTTTGAACGGTGATAGCTAGGACTCTGGTTCTTTGAGCAAAACGTAGCTCTCGATGCGCTCTACATCGACTTTTTCAAAACCCATTTTCGGAAATTTTCATTTCAGATCACAAAATTGCCAATATCTCGCTAAAAATTGATCCTAGATGGGTCAAAGTTGGCAAATATTGGGTCAGCTTTGGGAGGCTGTATCTTTTGAACGGTGATAGCTAGGACTCTGGTTCTTTCAGCAAAACGTAGCTCTCAATGCGCTCTACATCGACTTTTTCAAAACCCATTTTCGGAAATTTTCATTTCAGATCACAAAATTGCCAATATCTCGCTAAAAATTGATCCTAGATGGGTCAAAGTTGGCAAATATTGGGTCAGCTTTGGGAGGCTGTATCTTTTGAACGGTGATAGCTAGGACTCTGGTTCTTTGAGCAAAACGTAGCTCTCGATGCGCTCTACATCGACTTTTTCAAAACCCATTTTCGGAAATTTTCATTTCAGATCACAAAATTGCCAATATCTCGCTAAAAATTGATCCTAGATGGGTCAAAGTTGGCAAATATTGGGTCAGCTTTGGGAGGCTGTATCTTTTGAACGGTGATAGCTAGGACTCTGGTTCGTTCAGCAAAACGTAGCTCTCAATGCGCTCTACATCGACTTTTTCAAAACCCATTTTCGGAAATTTTCATTTCAGATCACAAAATTGCCAATATCTCGCTAAAAATTGATCCTAGATGGGTCAAAGTTGGCAAATATTGGGTCAGCTTTGGGAGGCTGTATCTTTTGAACGGTGATAGCTAGGACTCTGGTTCTTTGAGCAAAACGTAGCTCTCAATGCGCTCTACATCGACTTTTTCAAAACCCATTTTCGGAAATTTTCATTTCAGATCACAAAATTGCCAATATCTCGCTAAAAATTGATCCTAGATGGGTCAAAGTTGGCAAATATTGGGTCAGCTTTGGGAGGCTGTATCTTTTGAACGGTGATAGCTAGGACTCTGGTTCTTTGAGCAAAACGTAGCTCTCAATGCGCTCTACATCGACTTTTTCAAAACCCATTTTCGGAAATTTTCATTTCAGATCACAAAATTGCCAATATCTCGCTAAAAATTGATCCTAGATGGGTCAAAGTTGGCAAATATTGGGTCAGCTTTGGGAGGCTGTATCTTTTGAACGGTGATAGCTAGGACTCTGGTTCTTTGAGCAAAACGTAGCTCTCAATGCGCTCTACATCGACTTTTTCAAAACCCATTTTCGGAAATTTTCATTTCAGATCACAAAATTGCCACTATCTCGCTAAAAATTGATCCTAGATGGGTCAAAGTTGGCAAATATTGGGTCAGCTTTGGGAGGCTGTATCTTTTGAACGGTGATAGCTAGGACTCTGGTTCTTTCAGCAAAACGTAGCTCTCAATGCGCTCTACATCGACTTTTTCAAAACCCATTTTCGAAAATTTTCATTTCAGATCACAAAATTGCCAATATCTCGCTAAAAATTGATCCTAGATGGGTCAAAGTTGGCAAATATTGGGTCAGCTTTGGGAGGCTGTATCTTTTGAACGGTGATAGCTAGGACTCTGGTTCTTTCAGCAAAACGTAGCTCTCAATGCGCTCTACATCGACTTTTTCAAAACCCATTTTCGGAAATTTTCATTTCAGATCACAAAATTGCCAATATCTCGCTAAAAATTGATCCTAGATGGGTCAAAGTTGGCAAATATTGGGTCAGCTTTGGGAGGCTGTATCTTTTGAACGGTGATAGCTAGGACTCTGGTTCTTTGAGCAAAACGTAGCTCTCAATGCGCTCTACATCGACTTTTTCAAAACCCATTTTCGGAAATTTTCATTTCAGATCACAAAATTGCCAATATCTCGCTAAAAATTGATCCTAGATGGGTCAAAGTTGGCAAATATTGGGTCAGCTTTGGGAGGCTGTATCTTTTGAACGGTGATAGCTAGGACTCTGGTTCTTTGAGCAAAACGTAGCTCTCAATGCGCTCTACATCGACTTTTTCAAAACCCATTTTCGGAAATTTTCATTTCAGATCACAAAATTGCCAATATCTCGCTAAAAATTGATCCTAGATGGGTCAAAGTTGGCAAATATTGGGTCAGCTTTGGGAGGCTGTATCTTTTGAACGGTGATAGCTAGGACTCTGGTTCTTTGAGCAAAACGTAGCTCTCAATGCGCTCTACATCGACTTTTTCAAAACCCATTTTCGGAAATTTTCATTTCAGATCACAAAATTGCCAATATCTCGCTAAAAATTGATCCTAGATGGGTCAAAGTTGGCAAATATTGGGTCAGCTTTGGGAGGCTGTATCTTTTGAACGGTGATAGCTAGGACTCTGGTTCTTTCAGCAAAACGTAGCTCTCAATGCGCTCTACATCGACTTTTTCAAAACCCATTTTCGAAAATTTTCATTTCAGATCACAAAATTGCCAATATCTCGCTAAAAATTGATCCTAGATGGGTCAAAGTTGGCAAATATTGGGTCAGCTTTGGGAGGCTGTATCTTTTGAACGGTGATAGCTAGGACTCTGGTTCTTTGAGCAAAACGTAGCTCTCAATGCGCTCTACATCGACTTTTTCAAAACCCATTTTCGGAAATTTTCATTTCAGATCACAAAATTGCCAATATCTCGCTAAAAATTGATCCTAGATGGGTCAAAGTTGGCAAATATTGGGTCAGCTTTGGGAGGCTGTATCTTTTGAACGGTGATAGCTAGGACTCTGGTTCTTTGAGCAAAACGTAGCTCTCAATGCGCTCTACATCGACTTTTTCAAAACCCATTTTCGAAAATTTTCATTTCAGATCACAAAATTGCCAATATCTCGCTAAAAATTGATCCTAGATGGGTCAAAGTTGGCAAATATTGGGTCAGCTTTGGGAGGCTGTATCTTTTGAACGGTGATAGCTAGGACTCTGGTTCTTTCAGCAAAACGTAGCTCTCAATGCGCTCTACATCGACTTTTTCAAAACCCATTTTCGGAAATTTTCATTTCAGATCACAAAATTGCCACTATCTCGCTAAAAATTGATCCTAGATGGGTCAAAGTTGGCAAATATTGGGTCAGCTTTGGGAGGCTGTATCTTTTGAACGGTGATAGCTAGGACTCTGGTTCTTTCAGCAAAACGTAGCTCTCAATGCGCTCTACATCGACTTTTTCAAAACCCATTTTCGAAAATTTTCATTTCAGATCACAAAATTGCCAATATCTCGCTAAAAATTGATCCTAGATGGGTCAAAGTTGGCAAATATTGGGTCAGCTTTGGGAGGCTGTATCTTTTGAACGGTGATAGCTAGGACTCTGGTTCTTTGAGCAAAACGTAGCTCTCAATGCGCTCTACATCGACTTTTTCAAAACCCATTTTCGGAAATTTTCATTTCAGATCACAAAATTGCCACTATCTCGCTAAAAATTGATCCTAGATGGGTCAAAGTTGGCAAATATTGGGTCAGCTTTGGGAGGCTGTATCTTTTGAACGGTGATAGCTAGGACTCTGGTTCTTTCAGCAAAACGTAGCTCTCAATGCGCTCTACATCGACTTTTTCAAAACCCATTTTCGAAAATTTTCATTTCAGATCACAAAATTGCCAATATCTCGCTAAAAATTGATCCTAGATGGGTCAAAGTTGGCAAATATTGGGTCAGCTTTGGGAGGCTGTATCTTTTGAACGGTGATAGCTAGGACTCTGGTTCTTTCAGCAAAACGTAGCTCTCAATGCGCTCTACATCGACTTTTTCAAAACCCATTTTCGGAAATTTTCATTTCAGATCACAAAATTGCCAATATCTCGCTAAAAATTGATCCTAGATGGGTCAAAGTTGGCAAATATTGGGTCAGCTTTGGGAGGCTGTATCTTTTGAACGGTGATAGCTAGGACTCTGGTTCTTTGAGCAAAACGTAGCTCTCAATGCGCTCTACATCGACTTTTTCAAAACCCATTTTCGGAAATTTTCATTTCAGATCACAAAATTGCCAATATCTCGCTAAAAATTGATCCTAGATGGGTCAAAGTTGGCAAATATTGGGTCAGCTTTGGGAGGCTGTATCTTTTGAACGGTGATAGCTAGGACTCTGGTTCTTTGAGCAAAACGTAGCTCTCAATGCGCTCTACATCGACTTTTTCAAAACCCATTTTCGGAAATTTTCATTTCAGATCACAAAATTGCCAATATCTCGCTAAAAATTGATCCTAGATGGGTCAAAGTTGGCAAATATTGGGTCAGCTTTGGGAGGCTGTATCTTTTGAACGGTGATAGCTAGGACTCTGGTTCTTTGAGCAAAACGTAGCTCTCAATGCGCTCTACATCGACTTTTTCAAAACCCATTTTCGGAAATTTTCATTTCAGATCACAAAATTGCCAATATCTCGCTAAAAATTGATCCTAGATGGGTCAAAGTTGGCAAATATTGGGTCAGCTTTGGGAGGCTGTATCTTTTGAACGGTGATAGCTAGGACTCTGGTTCTTTCAGCAAAACGTAGCTCTCAATGCGCTCTACATCGACTTTTTCAAAACCCATTTTCGGAAATTTTCATTTCAGATCACAAAATTGCCACTATCTCGCTAAAAATTGATCCTAGATGGGTCAAAGTTGGCAAATATTGGGTCAGCTTTGGGAGGCTGTATCTTTTGAACGGTGATAGCTAGGACTCTGGTTCTTTCAGCAAAACGTAGCTCTCAATGCGCTCTACATCGACTTTTTCAAAACCCATTTTCGAAAATTTTCATTTCAGATCACAAAATTGCCAATATCTCGCTAAAAATTGATCCTAGATGGGTCAAAGTTGGCAAATATTGGGTCAGCTTTGGGAGGCTGTATCTTTTGAACGGTGATAGCTAGGACTCTGGTTCTTTGAGCAAAACGTAGCTCTCAATGCGCTCTACATCGACTTTTTCAAAACCCATTTTCGGAAATTTTCATTTCAGATCACAAAATTGCCACTATCTCGCTAAAAATTGATCCTAGATGGGTCAAAGTTGGCAAATATTGGGTCAGCTTTGGGAGGCTGTATCTTTTGAACGGTGATAGCTAGGACTCTGGTTCTTTCAGCAAAACGTAGCTCTCAATGCGCTCTACATCGACTTTTTCAAAACCCATTTTCGAAAATTTTCATTTCAGATCACAAAATTGCCAATATCTCGCTAAAAATTGATCCTAGATGGGTCAAAGTTGGCAAATATTGGGTCAGCTTTGGGAGGCTGTATCTTTTGAACGGTGATAGCTAGGACTCTGGTTCTTTCAGCAAAACGTAGCTCTCAATGCGCTCTACATCGACTTTTTCAAAACCCATTTTCGGAAATTTTCATTTCAGATCACAAAATTGCCAATATCTCGCTAAAAATTGATCCTAGATGGGTCAAAGTTGGCAAATATTGGGTCAGCTTTGGGAGGCTGTATCTTTTGAACGGTGATAGCTAGGACTCTGGTTCTTTGAGCAAAACGTAGCTCTCAATGCGCTCTACATCGACTTTTTCAAAACCCATTTTCGGAAATTTTCATTTCAGATCACAAAATTGCCAATATCTCGCTAAAAATTGATCCTAGATGGGTCAAAGTTGGCAAATATTGGGTCAGCTTTGGGAGGCTGTATCTTTTGAACGGTGATAGCTAGGACTCTGGTTCTTTGAGCAAAACGTAGCTCTCAATGCGCTCTACATCGACTTTTTCAAAACCCATTTTCGGAAATTTTCATTTCAGATCACAAAATTGCCAATATCTCGCTAAAAATTGATCCTAGATGGGTCAAAGTTGGCAAATATTGGGTCAGCTTTGGGAGGCTGTATCTTTTGAACGGTGATAGCTAGGACTCTGGTTCTTTGAGCAAAACGTAGCTCTCAATGCGCTCTACATCGACTTTTTCAAAACCCATTTTCGGAAATTTTCATTTCAGATCACAAAATTGCCAATATCTCGCTAAAAATTGATCCTAGATGGGTCAAAGTTGGCAAATATTGGGTCAGCTTTGGGAGGCTGTATCTTTTGAACGGTGATAGCTAGGACTCTGGTTCTTTCAGCAAAACGTAGCTCTCAATGCGCTCTACATCGACTTTTTCAAAACCCATTTTCGAAAATTTTCATTTCAGATCACAAAATTGCCAATATCTCGCTAAAAATTGATCCTAGATGGGTCAAAGTTGGCAAATATTGGGTCAGCTTTGGGAGGCTGTATCTTTTGAACGGTGATAGCTAGGACTCTGGTTCTTTGAGCAAAACGTAGCTCTCAATGCGCTCTACATCGACTTTTTCAAAACCCATTTTCGGAAATTTTCATTTCAGATCACAAAATTGCCAATATCTCGCTAAAAATTGATCCTAGATGGGTCAAAGTTGGCAAATATTGGGTCAGCTTTGGGAGGCTGTATCTTTTGAACGGTGATAGCTAGGACTCTGGTTCTTTGAGCAAAACGTAGCTCTCAATGCGCTCTACATCGACTTTTTCAAAACCCATTTTCGAAAATTTTCATTTCAGATCACAAAATTGCCAATATCTCGCTAAAAATTGATCCTAGATGGGTCAAAGTTGGCAAATATTGGGTCAGCTTTGGGAGGCTGTATCTTTTGAACGGTGATAGCTAGGACTCTGGTTCTTTGAGCAAAACGTAGCTCTCAATGCGCTCTACATCGACTTTTTCAAAACCCATTTTCGGAAATTTTCATTTCAGATCACAAAATTGCCACTATCTCGCTAAAAATTGATCCTAGATGGGTCAAAGTTGGCAAATATTGGGTCAGCTTTGGGAGGCTGTATCTTTTGAACGGTGATAGCTAGGACTCTGGTTCTTTCAGCAAAACGTAGCTCTCAATGCGCTCTACATCGACTTTTTCAAAACCCATTTTCGAAAATTTTCATTTCAGATCACAAAATTGCCAATATCTCGCTAAAAATTGATCCTAGATGGGTCAAAGTTGGCAAATATTGGGTCAGCTTTGGGAGGCTGTATCTTTTGAACGGTGATAGCTAGGACTCTGGTTCTTTGAGCAAAACGTAGCTCTCAATGCGCTCTACATCGACTTTTTCAAAACCCATTTTCGGAAATTTTCATTTGAGATCACAAAATTGCCAATATCTCGCTAAATATTGACCCTAGATGGGTCAACGTTGGCACATGTTGGGTCCTCTTTAGGAGGCTGTATCTCGAAAACGGTGATAGCTAGGACTCTGGTTCTTTCAGCATCTTTCTTTCGGGGTACATATGCGTCTCACAGGCCGCCGTCAATTGCCTTGCGATCTGTGTTGGCTTCTGTTCCGCAGTACCTTCAATTGTATAATTTTGAAGCAGGATTTCCTTGAAGAGTATGCCTCGTCAAATCTCTTTGTAGACTCAGTGTCCCGACCATATTCGAGCTGTTCCGCTCTTCGATAATTCCAGTGCTCTTATATGTTAGCGGCACTTGAAAAGTTTCCGTTGCAATTACCAACATATTGCAAGCTTTCGACAATACATACTTCTATGTGGTTTTAGTCATCGCCAATTTTTTTTTTGCCTGGACGAATTTTCAACGAAGAACTTTGTCGATGCGCCAGTCAAATGCCTGTCGACGAATTGATTCGCAGCCGAAAATGTCAGTGGACTAGTCCTGGTTGCGCTATCGAATGGAAATTGCTTCTCACAAAGAGGCCGACAAAATCACTTGACACAAATGAATATTTAAAAAAATAATTCGTCTGGGTTCAATAACGATACACGGCCGGAAACCGTACACAATGGCTAGGTGTAGTAGACGCACTATGACGATAGCCCACCGTCGGGCACGACTCGCTCGAGAGCATAGGGATTGGACGTTAGAACAGTGGCGTATGAGATCAGGGTGAGCCTATATCAAAGTGATCGACGTCAGAGCGTATGTCGTCGGAGAACGTTATTCTCAGTGTTGCTTATGGAGGCATTAGTTTTCATCGACACGGGCCGTACACGTGGATTGACTTCACATTGCTACATCATTGAAATCCTTGCAGTTCACGTGGTACCTTACGCAGATTATATCGGACATAATATCCAGTTGATGCAGGATATTGCACGGCCTCATGTTGCTCATGTGGTGTAGCAGTATCTACAGGATGTCGGCATTCGTACAATGAACTGGCCAGCTCGAAGCCCGGACTTGAATCCAATAGAAAACTTAGGGATAAGCTGAAACGTCGGATTCGAACCCGCGTTTCTGCTCCAACAGCGCTTCCAGAGCTTCGAATCGGAATTGAAGAGGAGTGGAATGCAATTGCCAAAGACTTCATCATCAACATCGTGTGGTCTATCAATACGAGGATGACGCAGTCCCCTCTGACACCCTCCACCAAAAATTAGTTCAATCGGATGACCTCGGGACGGGACGGGTATTCCGGATCTCAACAACCAGATTCAAAGACAAGTTTGAGATTACAGAATATCGAAATAGAATGTGCGCCTCAATGACTGCAACCATAATGAAGGTGTCAGCAAATTATGGTCCACTGTCCGTGCCTTATCCAGCCCCAAAAAGGATAAAGGTAATAAAGCCTTAAAATTCGGTAGTCAGCACATGGACAACCTTCAAAAATGTACCAGCCTGTTAAATAGAGAATCTATTGAAAACCCTAAACCGAATAAGCTGAAGCGCAGAATTAAAAAAAAGGATCTGCCGTCCAACTGCTGAAATCATACCTACTTATGCTACGGACCAAGTTAAAACAGCCATTGAGAGGGCTAAAAACTCCAAGGTTATTGGACCTGATGGCATTTCGATGACCATGATGAAACATCTCGGTCTTCTCACCCTGGACTATACCACGGTAGATATAGACAAGTTAAACAACTTATCTATATCTACGGTTGCCATCCAGGAAATCTAGAAGAAGGACAAGTTGTACTCTGTCTTAAGCCTGGAAAAGTGCGAGTTTCGCCGAATCCTATAGACCAATTACGATACTGTCCCTAATCGCAAAAACATTGGAGGCCCTCATCCAACCCACTCTTGTCGCACATATGCTAAGCTAGCATCTCACCAGCATGGCTTAAGAAGGATGCACAGCACAACTGCAGCCCTTGATGCAACCGCATCAAAGAAGGAATGAACCAGCAACAATCTTGCCACAGATCAATCCTGGTGGGGTTCACCGAGTTTCGAGGCAAGCGTTCAAAGTTTAAGAAGATCAAAATACGTGTTCTCTCCCACCTTGTTTAACATTTAATTAGCCGGAATTCCACAACCTCCGGATGGAATCGAACTGGTCACCTATGGTGACGATTGCATCGTATACTCGTCATGGAAAAGATATCTGGGTCGCCTAGAAGAATTTTTTTACCGTTGAAATTTGCTTATTTTTGCATTTCAATCATCTGCGACTTTCCTTACTACCTGGTCGAGGGACTATAAGTGGAAGACTGATGTATTTATTGGCAAAAACAAAGTTCTTATTGTACATAACCCGAAAATATTGGACGTACATCTCATTTCCATGATATCATCGCAGTAGGTTTGTGACAAAATGTGCAATAGGATCAAGATCCTAAAGGCTCTAGCAGGGCACGTACCGAGCGGTGGGTCGAGCAGTGCCTCATTTTGCTGATCCTGTTTGGTCCACTGCAGTTTGCGATACCAACTGGAACTACATTCAAGTATGTCAGAATGCTGCTCTACGCATCGCTATGGGATGTCTCCTGATGTCAGCCCAGGATCATTAACATCAGGAAACCCAGTTTATGCCAACACGCGATCACAACTTTCTACTACATAAACAGTATCTTGTCGGTTGCTACCGAAAGGACCATCCCAACAATCATCTCTTGGACCGAATTCCTCCCCCACGTAATGTCAGACATGGGCTCCAAGATCTTGAGAGGTGGTCCTACCGGCAACCATTGCTTCATTGCAATTCCAAGACTCTCCGGGGCGGACCACACCCGTTTGCTACAACAAACGGCCAAAAGTTGCCAAAACGTCTACCTGGCAAGAGCCTCGATGTACCGCTAAAAGAAGAAGATCTTGAGAGAGAGGTTCAGGGATACAAGAGGGACACATCAACTCCGTCAATTCAGAGAAATCGTGTATTTTCTATTCACTGAACTACTGAACAACTGGAGACGGAAGACAGTATACCGGACTCTGCAATAGCGGCAATAATCTCTGCACGATAGTTCAAGTTGTGGTGGTTCAGCTGCAAGGAGTTGACGGTAGATTCCGGAAACGACTCCAAAAGTTGCCTGAATACTGGCACCATTCCTCACACGTAATTTTTCACAGGATTGTTTTCTGAAATCAGTTATTGCGGCGAGTGTTTTGGAGACCTTGTGCCACATTCTACAAGCGAATCATGTGGTGGCCAACGTTCCTTAACGGTCGACCGATACGAACGAGAGCAAAACATTTTTTAATATTGGCCGGAACAGAGTGCCTAACTGGATGTTCATTCAACGAATGCTAAGATGTGTTTGAACACTGAAGCTCAAGCAGTTATTCGAGCAAGAAGAGAGAACACTGAATACTGACCAAACACGTTTTTTTAATTTTCTTTGCTTTTAGCTCACATTTTTGCTTTTCACGTGGTGATTACAAGATCGGATAACGACTCCTATGTGTAAAATCTTTAATAAACGCTTAATAAATTGAGAAATCCCAATGTGTTTACATTCATTTCAATTGTCATAAAATGCACTTCCTGTAGATATAACTCTCATAGTTGTAACTTTTATACTTTTTGAGAAAATTGGGTTAGAGTTCGATAGTGTTGAGTATATGACGTCGAGTGTATGTATTTATGCCAACAAAAAAATTCATCTCGTTTCATTCATTTTATTTTACAGCTCGGTAAAATTCTATGGCGACCACTTTCGGCGCCCGCCAACGGCAACACGTCAAGCTCAAAACTTCGCTCAAAATCAGCATGTGTTCGTGCTGACCAACAAAATGGCAGTACCACCTATCACCACCATGCCACTACGAGTACGGACGAAAAAAGCAGCAAGACTGCTACTATTGGCGAATCGGGCTGGCGCAATCATCTGAAACGTAACAATCGCATACATAGCGAAACAATAATTGAAGCTTCCACAAACGTACCAGAAACGAGTTAAGGTGATAACATATCACACACACACACACAATTGCCCGGATTGCCAGTCGGACACATCTCAGGAGTTTTGCACACCAAACTGCCGTTTTTGTTCTTATTCCAATGTGTGATTAAATCAAGTGTACATACATTTGTAAGATTATCGAAACAAAACAAACCGCACCATGGGAACAACAAGAAAAAAAAAAGAAAAATTAATAAAAAGACGTTAACCATATGTCAAATTTTTTTTCAATCATTTTGAAATATTTATTGACTCTTATATAAATTTTTTTTGTTGTTTTGTTTGCATCCGTCACGGGATTTGTTTTTTGTTCTTTTTTTTCTCGATTTTTTTGTTTGTTTTGGTTTCTTTTTTTTTCTTTCGTGAGACTTTGTCATAATGTTTCTATTACGATTTTTATATATATCTTACGAATTTTCATGAGATGCATTTTCTGTTTTTTTTTTCTGCTGTCCTGGAAATGTTATATAATGTTGACGACGTGTGTGTTGTTTATAAATTTGTGTGTATACATATAATATGAGTACAATTGGGTTTGTTTTTCGGATTTTCGTTTTTTTTGTTGTTTTGTTCTCGGAATAATTCGTCATTTAATGTTATTTTTAATGTTGCTTCAATTTTATTTGAAATTGTTTTTTTTTTTTGTTTGTTTTATATAATTGCATTTCACATTGGCGTTTCACACAGACATACAAAAAACATAAACAAGCGTTCCTTTTGATATATTGTATACAGTAAATATATATATAAAAAAAGAGAGGAAAAAACACTCAATGATACATTTACTTAGCTTAGGTGAGTTGTGTGTGTTTTTCTCTGTTTGTTCTCTTTCTTATAATTCGTTATCGACACTAGATCGTTTCTTGTTGTATTCTTTTCCATTATTTTATTATTATTTATATATCTAATATTTATTTATATTTATGTAAACTTACTATGTACCATTTATATATATATATATATATTTATAATATCTCACGTTGATTTTTAATTTCATTCTTTCTGTTTGTTTCACTCACATAATTAATTTTTTTTTCTTAGTTTTTGTTGCATTTTATACTAAATTACGAGTTGTTTCTCTCTGCATCTATTTAGTTCTGCTTCTCAAGGTCAATCTCCAATTTCTCGGATTTCGTCCTGTCACGCATCCCTATTTAAATATGTATATCTCATTCAGGCGACATAATATTATGCACCTGTTCTAGTTTAAATGCAAGCCTCTGCTTTTGTGAAAATTCATCTTCCTCTAATGTGACGGTCAATTGCTCGTTGTATTTTACGGCGTACGTGTACAATTCGTGGAGGGCACAATTTGTATTAAATTCGGTTGTGTGCAACTGTGTGAAGAGTGGGAGACAGAAATTAGTAGAATGTCGTGACTAAAGGAGACGAATATTAAGCAACACTTACTCTAGATTCTTCGGCTAGCATTGCATTCATATCCTGATCAGATATGGCTGGCATTTCCCTAATATCAGTATAGTATCTCTCGACCCAACCACGATACGCTGGTATGTCCTTGGCATACAACAATTTGGAACTTGGAGAATCTTTACCTATAGAACGGACGAGAGAAAAAATATTAATGCAATTGCTCGGGCCTATAGCCCAGGAAATTTGAACAAAAATTTGGCCAAACTTTGGAAAAATTAGAGGAATGCCGCTAGCGGTTGTACGGAGGGTCGAAGAACCTCTAAACCAGGTTTTTCTGAATGTCTCGATACGGTACGGTAATACGATGTACGAGTACAAAAAGTTGTGTATGGAAAGTTTATAGCTTCTGTGGTTTGTGAATCAAATGTTAAACAGCGATGTCAACTTTAGTAACATTTCAGTAATCGGTTATTTTCGTTACATTTGTTTCGAGTAATCGTTACGGAGTAATCGTTACGTAGTAATCGTTGCTTTTAAAGAAACACATAATAAACTACAACGACAACCTACTCGAATGCGATAGTCCTCTTATTCACTGTTCGTAGTCAACATATTAGCGATGATAGGGAGGGCTTGTACTCATCTTTTGCACTGTTTTACACAATTAAATTGCGAGACAGGCGGAAACCCAATCGTATCGCTCGGCCGCAAATTGTAGAGATATCGACCATTTTCTAATATACATGGTACGAAGTTAATCTTAAATTGCTGTGGTCAGCATCTTGGCTGACGGTTATCTCTGACTACACTAACGGGTAAAAGGCTTCGACAACTGTAGGCAATTGTGTGGGAAATCCGCTGACTATCGATCGTGTCGCTCCACCAAAGCATTGCAGAGAAATCGACGATTCTCCGAAGTAGTACGGAGTTGACTGTGGAATTGCTGATGCCAATATTCGGATTGACCGCTATCTCTTACCACTCTGTGCACTAATCGGCAAACAGGATTCGACAATTTTAGACAAACTGTTCCTTGGTCTCTGGTGTGTACCAGTGTATCCAAGTTTCGTCCACTGTCACGAAACGACGCAGAAACTTCTTCGGATTGCGCTTAAACAGCGTCAAACACTGCTTTGAAGTGGTCTCACGGTTGCGCTTGTTGTCCGGAATGAGTAAACGCGGCACCCATCGCGCCGACAGCTTTCTCATGCCAAAATTTTCATGCAGGATATGACCCACGCGATCTTTTTAAATGCCTACTGTCTCAGCTATCTCTCGCACCTTCAATCGGCGGTCTGCCAATACGAGATCGAGGGTTTTTGTCACGTTATCCTGCATGCTTACCGTTTTCGTGGCACGTGGACGCGGATCATCAAAAACCGACGTGCGACCACGTTGGAACTCGTTAAACAATTTTTGACGGTCGCCATCGAAGGAGAAGAGTCACCGTACACAGCATCCAAACGCTCTTTGATTTCGCTGCACGATTTCCCTTGCAAAAACAAGAATCGAATCATCGACCGATGTGGCTCTTTTTCCATTTTCATAAAATCCGCGGACACTCCCGCTTTCACACGCGGCCAAAACAAATCTACCAGTCCGATCCGGCTGAAATTTCGACAGTAGCCGTCTACGAGAGTGTACTACAGGATAGTAAATTGCTGACGCCATCAGGCGGTGAGGTTAAGTACTTATCGGACTACCTCCGTATTTTCAGCCACACACAGAAGATGACTTTACAGCATACACCACCATTACAGAGACATTCACGAAAAACCCGAAAAATTCCCGTTTTTCTAAGGTTTGAGCCCCCATACCACCCTCAAGGGTGTACATATTGATGACAAATTTACCCACTTTCTTCGGAACCGTATTTGCTACGAATTACCCATACAACATCTTTTTGGCCAGAGTTACCGTTATAGAGATTTTCGTGAAACCTTGTTAAAAATACCGTTAGACCTCCTGGCACCGTTAGCAATACTCGAATCAAAATTGACTTTTGACATGTTATTCTGAAACCACAAGAGCTACAAGTTCGCCATACACCACTTTTCAGCACACATTACCGTTATCGAGATATTAAAAAAAAAAACTTGTTTTTGAGGTTCTTTGACTCTCTGTAGCACACGTCTAGCGGCATTCATACAGACGGGGTCTTTTTTAGGACCTCGAAAGGAAAGCTCATGCGAAAATCCAGCTTTCTCCTAATTTTTCGCGAGTGAAATGCCAGTTTTCCTGGGTAACTAGAAAACAGGACGAGAGGAGACTTTGTGCAATACGTACCTAATCTATGATCCGATGTTGAACACGAATCCATGAAGGTTTGAGCAACAACCGATAAGCATGAATCAACTATATTCGACTTATGTATATCAAAAACGAAATTAGGATTCTTAATTAAATTCACCCAAAACCTGTAAATGGAACGAAATAAATTGGACGTTTAGTGAGACGAATAAAAAGAGTGACAAGTGAAACCCAAACCATTTTCGAAATGTCGCTGAAAAATCGAATATTCATACCAACAGGGTGGTAGCGACTCAAGAAATATTTTTTTTAAGGATTTTGACAGCTCTTGGCCGTTGTGACAACGGCTAGCGCCGGGACGATTTACATCGAAGAACAGGCTGCCGTAGGAGCATTTTTGTAGACAACACAAACATTCATGATCACAGTGGGATTCGAACCCACGCTCCGGCGTAACTCAGAGATAGAGTGTCATCTCTACCACTAAGGCACCGAATGCCCAATATTCATGCCCCTGATGCGTAATTCCATCACTAAACCTAAGCATGAATCTTTCGATTGTTTCTGCGACATTTTGAGAACCGTTTGATGGGCGTGTGTACGTCACACCTCTACACACAAGCAACACTCACCTGAGCGGCAGACTATTACTCTTCCAGGTGTGCACGACTTCCGGATCCGTGATGCCATGCAATAGTGCTTGATCGTCGAGAAAATCAAACATATATTTTATAGCTAGCGGCAGCGCCGAGCCCCGATGTGCCGTACTGAATATTGTCTCGAACAGATCGTCGACAAACTTTTGAAGTGTACCCTTCGTGGCAAGTAGTCGCGTCAAATAGATTTCCGACACCATCTTATTCACACGTTCGCCCTCCTTTTGCATTTCCGTGTCATGGTGTTTCACTAAATGCCAATATTTCAGGCCGTTCTCGTGCACGTCATTGTTGAGCGGACTGCCCGCTCGACTGAATGTCGGTGACGATGATGTGTATTTGGATAGGTTGAGAGTTTCATATCTGAAAAGAAAAGGATCACACGACGTTATTCGTAGCCCAAATCATCATATGCGCAAAACTTACTTATGAGATTTATCATTCTTATCCGAAAGTATCGAGAAATTGTAAATTGAGCTTTGTTTCGGCACCAGACTTAGACATGCACTATCCGGCACGCCATAATGATGCAATGTGTTGACCTTCTTCCATTCGCTCTCCAGCTTGGACGTTGAATCTTCGTCGTAGAGGATGACACGTCCCGAATTGCCTGTACGCCATTCTATACACAAAAACAAAATTTAAAATTAATCCCAAGCCCAACAAGAAAAAATTCCGACAACACTTACCTAAATCCAAATCATCACGTCGCGGTCGCTGACTTGACGGAATATTACGATAGATGGTGTCCAAACATTTCTCCTTCACCTGTCCGATTGTGTCACAATCCAGCACCTTGACCGGCACATTTTCCGTATTTGTCGGCATCATTTCAATATTATTCAAAAATATCGGCTGTTGCGTAATACTTGCATACACTGTCATCAATTTGAATTCAATCAACTGACGAATCAGTTTCTCTTCGCTGAGCGAATAGCGAGCTTCGTGCGTTATTGCATCGACCGGTCCCTTATCGACTTGACCCTTAACGGCACGGAACAGCATATACAATGGCTCGCCGGCGCACTCCTTTAGGAATTTGTACAATAAAAATGTGAACCATGCACTCAACATCTTTTCGGCAACACTTTCCGTCCGACGCAACAACAGCTTGGGATGACTTTTGCCTTCGATGCATTTTTCAATCAATTCGGCGAGCAGCGTTTTCAGAATATCCGTACAATATTCGAGCTTTGATTGGAGCGTCACCATTATTAGGGAGGCGACATTGACACGTTCGCGCATGGAAAAGTAACGATTGCTCTCGAGCGTGCGTATGAAGAGCAGCAGGAAAGTTTTGTTCATAATCAGCTGACCGAATAGTCGTAGACCTTTCTCCTTGCGCAACAGTTCGGGTCGTTCCCATTGCAGCACAATATGATCCTCGTGATTGGGGAAGAGAATTTTCATGGCATAGGTGCGATAGTCGAGGAATGGTATACCGCCGGATGTGAGATCGCCGGTCAAATCGGTCATTTCCGTTTGCAGTTCGGCGAAGGCTTCTTTGCATTCGGCGGCGACGCGTAGCTCCAGTATGTCCATTTGTTCTTGCATATTTTTGAGCACGCGATTCGATTCGCTCGTCTTTTTGCGATAGGCAACCAGTAGACCAACGAAAATGAAGAGAATCACCACAACACCTGCGAAAAAGAAACAGAAGAAATGGATTAGATGCGAGCGCCGATTTCAACGACTGGAAAACTCTCACCTGCAACGACAGCCACCATCACGTTCTTGCTGAGACTGTGCATAATGTTGGGCGAAACGTAGCTCAGCACGCCGATATCGTAGACCAGCGATTGACCCACCTTGACGATAACAGCCGGAACCCTGAAACAGGAAACATATTCATTATTGTCCGGTCTATCCATTTGTTCTCACCGCGCGGTCACAACTTACTCATTCGAATCGGTCACCTCGACGGGCGGTCGGCACGTAAGCTGACCCCGACTCAGCGACGTTATATTGCAAATTCCGTTTCCAATCAACACCACCACGTCCGACTCTTTGCACGCCCGATCTAAATTCTTTCCGTTAATCGTCAAATATTCACTCTTGTAGTACTTGACATTCTCCTCGAACGCCAGATACACCGGATTCGGATACAACTCAAAATAGTTCTTGTGCTTGGCCGAAAGATTTTGCACGGCCGCAACATTGTCCATAATAAAACCGTACTCCAACAGCTCGGGCTTATCTGCATCCAAATTACCACTATCCGCATCAATGATGGGCGAATTGCATATCATGTCCGTGTTGGACAGCACCTCACATTCGCTCAGGAACACTTTACCCTCGTAGTAGACGTACATGCGTGGACTTTGAATGTACTCAAATTGATTGCCCGTCACGGCAATTTTAATGCCACCGGCCGGTATGCCTTTCGGCACCTTCAACTGACCGCTCGGTCCGGACGTTACGTAATCAATCGTAGGATCTTCCACATACTTGAACAGATGATCGTTAAACTCACGCAGACCATTGTCAAATTTCATTTTCAGCTTGCCCTCGAGGGGTGCCGGCGCAGGGCTCGTAGTACATAGCGCCTGATTTGTATCCGTGCTGAGTATGTCGCAGGCGAGTGTATTGTCAATGAACGCCAACTTTTTGCTGCCCGCATTCAAATATTTTCCCAAAATCGTAATCTTTGTGCCGCCCGACACCGGGCCGAATTTCGGATTGAAATCATGAATTTGTGGATCGACAAATTCAAAATCAGTCTTGGACTCGCCGCGATAGTCGGCCACCTGAACAACAATGCGCCCGGATCGATAGATTTGCACACCGGGACTGTCCACGGTGCAGACAATCTGTTTTGTATCCACGTAGAGCTCGACGTACGGCATGCACGATATGCCGACAATTTTCACGCCTGAATAGATGTCGGTGAAGTTCTTGCCCAGATTGATACCGTGAATGGTGATATTGGTACCGCCCTCCCACGGTCCGGTTTTCGGGAAGAACGATAAAATCTCCGGATTCGGGCAAATTTCATTACGATTCAGCCAGTCCGTTTTACCCTCCGCCTGCTTGCTACATTGCTTCTCCACCTCGCACGAATTGGTCGACGAACACCAGCCGCACTGGTACTTTTCGGGCAGAGCCAGACACATGCCGCAACTGTCCGACATATCGCGACAACGATAAATCACCACTGAAAATAGTCAGAATGTAAAGTTTAGTAGAAAGTTCATCCGGCTGCCGGGTCGTGACTTCTTACCATGAATATTGTGGGGATTATCCAGCGGCTTGGATCCGCCCCAGATCACAGCAAAAGTCGCCGTCAAATTCGGTGCACGCGACGTATACACAAATTCCATTGGATCACAGTAAATCGTGTCGGCCAGTAGCTGTGCATTCAAGCTCGTCACACGTCCCTCGATATTGAACTGACACACGAAACGTGTCTGTACGATAAATTGTCCGATAATGTGCACCTTGACTTTAATGGATTTTTTCGTTCCGGCCGCTACCAAAACCTCACTACCTTCGCCCGTGGCATTGATGGTCGGACAAAAGCCCGGACCCGATCTATAGCTTGGTCCGATACGACTCACGCCCGTCACCAAAATATCATTGCGACAATTCTCGGCCGTATCGTGCGTACAACGATGCGCCTCCACACACCAATCGCATGGAAACTTGGACGATACGCAACGCGTGCACGATGAATGTGTGGAGCAATCGAAAAAGGTGAAATTTGTCGAGACCAAGTCTGGTCCGTTCTTGGTGCGAACGGACAGTTTGGCCGTAAAGTGATGTTCGCCCGGTTCGATTTGTGGCAACATATCGGTACGGGGAGTGGTGCAATTGACGCCATTACGTTTTTTCGTCGCCTCGGTGAAGAGGGTCTTTTCGGCCGTGGTGAAAGCACACACGAGATTCTCCTTGAGTTGCGGCAAATGGTCGATGATGAGTTCAAGCTGGGCGGGATGAAAAAGGAGAAAATTAAAATGTCAATTCGACCCTCCAGCCTGATTCTTTCGCATAGGTACTTACCGTTCGTGCCGTTGTTCGCTGCAATTGATTCGGTATAACACTGGTGATTGTCGTGCATTTGCCCATCTTATAGCTGACCCAGTACAACGGATCATTCTGATCGTCCTGACAGTTGGATCGCAAGCTGCACTTGTTCTCCAGCGAGCACCAGCCACAGTACGGATCTTTGGCGCCCAAGCATTCGCCACACGTCTTGTAGAGCGAACAATCGTGCACCTTCACCTTGGACACGCGACTCTTCGACATGACGTACACGTGCATACGCTCGTTGTCAAAATGCATGTCGGCGTTGATTGGCGAGCCCGGATCAATGGGAATGTCAGCATATTCGGTCGCTTGGCTGGCCGACTCGACGACCACCTTTTTCAAGTGACCGTCATCGGTGCCGATAAAGACAACTGTATAGTCGCTGGTACGTGTGGCCGCCACTGTTGTCAGACGAACATTGAACAAACTAACGGGCACGGCAGCAATTGGTTGCTCTCCGCCCAACGGTGAGTTGACGTCCAATCCGCAAAAGTCTTCGCCGATTGTTTGCAATTTCTGTATGCATACAAAGTTCAACGAATAAATGAGAGAATAAATCGGAAAAATTTCGTTTTCACTTACCGTTGAAATACACGCCATATTCGGCGAGATAAAGTCCAGACCACGCATACCACTGCCGTTGAAACAGGCCTTAATGTTTTGCATGAATTTTCGTCGGATTGCCTTCAACGAGTAGATACACAGGGCCGATCTGAAAGGATGAATATTGTTCAGATAACTCCCCTTCAAAGTTTCGAAAAGTTGTCCCAAGTTGACAAGATTTTGGGACACAACCCAATTTCGGGACATACTCACTTGTTTGTCGGCTTATCGTCAATTCCCTCGGAGAACACCGCATACAGCACATCATCTTGTGCCGTGATACCTAAATTCTCCGCCAAATCCGAACCGGGCTTGCCCAAATACGCCGCCTGTACAAGATTGTATTTCTTGCCACCCTGCGAATCGCTTATACAATCGATCGGTATCTCTGTGTACGAATAGTAGCTGGAATCTTCCTGACAAATGCGCACCAATTTACTAATATACTCCTTGGACGTTGGCTGATTGTTGTGCTTGAGTTGTGTCGTTAGGAAATATGAGAATTTTTCGGAACTAAAGCCGTAAATATAATTGACAAGATACGCTTCGCGTGCATATGAATTTATAAAGATTCGTGTGCCGGTCGTCACGGCCGACGAGGCTATTTGAAACAGTCGATCATTCTCCAGGCTACGCGATGCAACAGCCGGAATTTCACTACGATACAGAGAATTTTTCGTATATGTCACGCCCACATACATGACATTGGAGACGGGCGGCTGAGGCGGACCGGGCGCTATAAATGCCACCGTTGATGAGTGCTCGTCATTGGCCACGACCGCTTCCTGCACCTCTTTCTCCACAATGCTGGCATTTTGTAGATTGCGTATCGTACACACGCCTTGGAATAGGGAGCCGCATACGATGAGGCGTGACGTTGCCCGATCGATGAGCAACGCTTTGTTTACGTTGTCCTTGAGTTGACGTTGCGTCGCCACGGGACACTCGTGTACGCGACAATCGTCCGAATCATTTTTCGGACCAGTTATGACGGCCGCCTCGACCGTTAAGTCGGGCGAGAGTTGATACAGACGATTGATGCCGCCTATGAAAACCTGTACGCGAGGAAAACAGGGAGAAAGAGAGAAGATGAAGAAGGTGTTGCGAAATTTGCTCAATATTTTCCCCATGCCACTGAAAATTCTAGGCAATATTAGTAGAATGAAAATCAAATCCTTCAGAGAACAAAAAGGTGGAAAGAAGAAATTTCGGACGATTTGTCCTAAATGTCCTAAAAATATTTGATTCTAGTTGCAGTTGCATTTTGCATTCGGTTTCACGTTAACGTTAACTATAATGTTTCGATAACAAAGCAGAATAGCGTAACTTCCGTAGAAATTTGTCAAAATTTGTCGTATACAACATTGGGACAATTGGGACACTCCCTGATAGTTGCATTTTTTCGTTTCACCTAAACTTCATTATATTGTTTCGAGAACAAAGCAGAATAGCGTGTAACTTCCACAGATATTTGTCGTATACAACATTGGGACATTTAGGACAATCTCTGATTTTTACAAGAAAAAGTGAAAAATTGACTAAATTTTAAACCAAAAATCGACAGAAACAGAAAATTGCATAAGCGAGTAGAAAAACAATTAGCAGAGCACCCCCAAAAACAAAATGATTTCCGTTTTACTTACCCGTCCCGTTATTGAGTCCACAACCAAATGATTTAGTTTCGTATCGAATTCCGTTTGTTGCGTTATTATATTGCTAATATTTTTTGTAATTTTTGTATAGTATGGTGATGTATCACTGCCAGCGCCAATATCAGCGCCGCTTACACTTAATCTACTGCTGCTGCTGCTGCTACCACTTGTACTACGACTACTACTCGAACTACCTATCAGCTGATCCACTGCTATTAGCAGTAGTATTCTCAGTAAAATCTGCATCCTGTATTGTGTATTGACTTGTGAGGGGAAGGAGGAGAACTTTTAGGAGGGGCGTTGGTTGGATGACGCGCCAAACGTGCGTCGTATTTATCGCGGCGGCGTCGACGGCGTCATATGAACCTGAAAATGAGAGAGAGAGAAAAACGAGTTGATTTAGAATTCTTTGGATTTAGGACAGAGAATACGGCTAAAGTTAAAACTCCAGTAGTCTGGTTGGTGTTGTGGTTAGTGCGGACACCTTCGGTGCACAGGGTCGTGGGTTCGAATCTCACTGTGAACCAATTCAGTTGATGGTGTTTTTCGAACTCATGACCCATGTGACGGACTATGATCTCACTCAGATGTTAAACGAGTACCCATTTATGGTTATAAATAACACAGTTGAGCGTGCTGTTGATCTCAACACCTCAAAAAAAAAAAAAGCAGTTAAGATCTTGGAAATTGGATGTCGCAAGCACCTCTGCGGTGTTAGTCTAATGTTCGACTGTCGCGCCTTTTATTTTTTGTAAAGTCCGAGCCTAAGCTGAATTTCGACCGTAGGCAGTAGGTTTTATGAGAATGTCATTGAAAATTCAAATAATTTTAGAAGAGTTCTTTAAATTGATAGTTCCAAGCCCGAAAGCCCTGGTACCCGCTATAGCATATCAATCGACTGGCCCCACGCGTCTTTCAAGATGAGATCCGTGCCATCAACTCAATTTTTTTCGGGTCTCAGCTGGACCTCGGCAATAGCCCTGAGAAGCGGAGAGGCAAGTATACCATCTACCGGTTTATCGCGGGGAGCACCTAGGCTTTACGCCCTTATCTTCCGGTCCTTCGAACGTTTTGGACCTTCGGCGTTTTATTGACAAGGTCTTACTGTTAAATGGGGCCTTCTTCATCCAGTGAATGCACTCACCTTCAGAAACCCAACCCTGGGGCTGCAACACCAGCTCGTTAACTTGCTTAACAACCTCCAGCTACATCAAATCCAACACCTCGAGGGACAGGGACCATGGTCCCTTGGGCATACCCATCCCCGAGGTACACTATGCGCTACAGACTTCTCTATAGCAGGTGTGATCCTCCTTCGGCCCCCTTTTGGTTAAGCCTCACGTAGAAATTCAGATGTGCACATCCCAGGCTCGTTGGACCTACTGCTTAAAGCAGACTCGTAGCGCTGCTTTTCACATGCGGGCGGCCCCTTCAGTTTACTAGTCAGCAATGCGATTCGGGTCGTATGTTCATCAATCCACAAACTACATAGTTAGATATAGGCGCATAGGCATCTTCCACCAAGGCCACTATTCTCCCTTACTAGCCGCTTCGAGGCCCGAGTTATGTGAAGCTGCCAGCTCCGAAGCTCACACGATTTACTTGTGGTGACCCCTCCTCACCAAGGAACCACCGTAATCGTGCTCGGCCTGTATATGACTGACATGCGTATAATATGGGAGAAGGTCAGTCATGCCAAGAGCTACCCGTACATGATTCGGGAGCGTCATCGCCCGAATGGTTTATACACATATCTAGGCCATGGCGTATCAACTATACACCAAGCGCTGCTCGGTACGTGGTGTTGCTACTCACCAAAAATCTGTGTCCTGTGTCCCACTAGACAGCAGTCGCTTTTTCACAAGGAACCAGACCCCACCCCAGAGCCTTGCGGCAGGAGACGAAGATAGGGGTTCTTGATTTCGATGAGATCACAACAAGGGATGACGTACGGGCGGCGTTTGTAGAGAAATTGGAAGTGGAGATTCTTCTCGATGCCGTGAAGCCGTTGAGGAAGGCATACGGTGGCACGCAAATAGCAACTATAAGCTTGCCAACAGATGTGGCCAACAAAGTTGTGGAAGTGGGCAAATTGAAGGTGGGATGGACGATCTGCAGGGTAAAATGGCAAATCTCTCCGAAGAGATGCTTTAAGTGTCTGGCATTTGACGACTTTGCGAGGGACTGTCATAGCCAGCAAGATTGGTCGAACATGTGCTTCAAGTGTGGTGAGGATGGCCAGAAAGCGTCATCTTGCGACAAGGAGCCCAAATGCATTTTCTGCCTAGAGGCAGCTAGGGCCAACTACAAGCACCAAACTGGATGCGTCAAATGCCCAGTATATCAGGAGGCCATCAAAATGATCCCTAAATGAGGTTCTTGCAGCTTAACTTGAATCACTGCCAGACCTGCTATCACAGGCGGTAAAAGAAGAGGAGGTAGACGTTGCAATTAGCTGCGACCAATATAAAAATTAAGTATCGAAAATCGTCAAGCTTCAACGTCTGCAATGGGCGGGGCATGTACAACGGATGGACGACAATCGCATGCCAAAGAAAGTTATGAACGCACAACGAATTGACGGAGCGAGGTTGCGTGGACGACCGAGAGCTCGCTGGGAGAACTCCGTAGGTGAAGACGCCCACCAGCTGCTGGGCTTCTATCTATCTATCTATGCTTCTATCAGCGGATAACTGGGATTCAGTAAGCCGGGGCTGTTAGTGCCATTCACATGGAGCTACAGAGGGAGGAACGGAGACGAAGAAGTCTGCTACCCGGTAATGGCTCATTAGCCGGGGAATTGGCCCTGTGAAGTAATGCTGTAAGGTTGTCCCGCAGGGTCAAGCGGTGAAAAAGTGGTGTAAGTTTAGTCGGTAGAAATCCGACATAATTGCATGCCGGAGGTCTTCTGATATGCGGCATGCAGTAGCTACGAAGATTCCCCATCTCTATCCAGAAAAAAAATACCCCACTGCGGGTAAGCGGATGCTGGAACTCGGTAAAAGCCCTGATCAGCGGATAGGGGGCATTCAGTGGCTCAGTGGTAGAGATGACACTCTATCTCTGAGTTGCGCTGGAGTGTGGGTTCAAATCCCACTGTAACCATGGATGTTCGTGATGTCTATAAAAATGCTCCTGCGGCAGCCGGTTCTTCGGCTAATCGTTCCGGAGCTACCTGTTGCCACAACGGCCAAGAGTTGCCTAAACCCCCTTCGATTCAAGAGCGGATAGGATCACTATGTGCCTTCTTGGACATCGAGGGAGCATTTCATGATGCCAAAGCCAGAGGCATTAGCTTTGGGGTAGGGTGACACCAGCCACCTTGCCCAGTCTGTACAGAGGTTCTGATAGAGGAAGCAATTTCTTCTACTCTGGCTCCACGCTGGCTATGCTTGCATTTTGCCCGCAGTCTATACAGCTCCAACATGCACCAATAACTTGGTAAGCTGAACAAGGCGATGTGCTACCGAAACGAGCGATGAGACGATTTATGAAGCCTTTGACGACGAAATTGAAGCAACTTCAGCTTTCGTACCGATATTTCAAACATTTTACGGTAACCGAAATTCTGCTGAGCATCCTGATTCGCTAAAATCCCTGAGTAACAATCACTAATTGCATCGTTTCCCTTAATCTGAGGACATTGCTGTCAACAGGTTGTGAGGTACTTTAAATCTTAGGTTAGGTTAGGATAAATTACGTGCACTGTGTGCCTTCTTAGACATCAGGAGAAGCTTTTCAAGATGCCATAGCCAGAGGCCTCAACATTGGGGTAGGATGACACCAACTACCAACCCAAAACTCTGAAGACCTGTTGGACACATACGAGCGAAAGGTTCTCCAAAGAACCTCCGGGGCCGTTCGCGAACGAAGTGAATGGCTGCTCTGATGCAACCACGAGCTGTACAATGAGCTTCATGTGTCGAAAAATGTGAAACTGCATCGACTGCAACAAAGGATGGACGACGATCGCATGCCCAAAAAGGCGATGAACGCGCAACAAGTGGATGGAGCCAGATTGCGTGGACGACCGCGAGCTCGATGGGAGCAGATGTTGGGCTTCCGGAACTGGAGGGACAAGGTCGCGTGACCGCGACAATTGGAGGTAATTAATCCAGGCGGCTAGGGCCCGACGTCGGACTATCGTGCCACAAAGAAGAAGAATTTCTTTTACTCTGGCTCATCGCTCGCTACGCTTGCATTTTGTCCAGTCAGCTCCGACATGCACCAGTGACTTGGTAAGCTGAACAAGGCGAGGTGCGACCGAAGCGAGCGGTGAGACGATATATGAAGCCTTTGACGGTGTAATTGGAGCACTTTCAGCCTTCGTACTGATTTTTCCAAAAAGAAATTGCGGCATCCGGAATTCTGCTAAGTATCCTGATCCGCTGAAATCTCTAAGTAACAATCACTAGTTACACCGTTTCCCAAAATATGAGGACATTGCTGTCAACAGGTTGTGAGGTACTTCAAAGCTATTGGGGAATGGAAATTCCCCCCATTCATTGTCGATGCCAACCTCCCCCCTGTCCCACAATTCAAAATGGTACTACGCGTATCATTACAAGATGAATTTGAAGTTTTTAATGGTGCAAATAAATTACACTCTGTGCCGAGATTGCCTTACCCCAGTTTTTTTTCAAATCAATCATCGCAATCCATATGAATCCCCCCGCACACACACCCACACTCTGTCGCGCACAGCCCGAAAAAATGTCCTAATTTAAACATTTAATTGATAAATTGCCCGGTCGTCGGGTATATGGGATAAATGAGCGAAGCGCGAATATCTATCATGAGAAAAATGACTGGAGACGGATGGAGGTTAAAGGGCGGCGGCACAGTATAAAGTGCAGGTAATGAGGAAATCCTCTACATATCGAACTTTTCTTCTTTCCTTCCGTTCGTCCTTCCTGCCGCCATCATCATCATCGAGTCTTTATTTTCGTTGTGTGTTGCACAGTGTTATTGTTGTCTTCAATTTTTCCACCCCAAATTACGAAAAGGAGTCATCATATCCGTACACGTTCAATGCTCCCGAACCCCGTGTTGTGCACATAATACTCGCATTCACCCCACAATTCCTCGGCCTGGTTGTGTGAACCCTGTGTCTACCCGATCTTCGGGTAGTATACAGTCTTTACACGAAAACTGCTCGCGCGCACGGGAGACGAGAGGGAGATGAAGAGAGACAGAGAGAGAGAGGTGGGAATCATCATCCTATGTAAGGACGACGAACATCAGGAGAAAAGTATTGCGATGATTTGACCAGGCAAGAATAATATAGTAAGCGGGTGCAACACACGTTCGCACCCATATATCGCATTTCTGGCCACCCCCTCTCCATCCCTCGTGTATGTCATTTACTTTCTCGAGGATTATTGCATTTTTTCGATTTGTTTGCAATGTTTGTGCGAGGGGCGGCACGGTTGCTGGATGTATGGCAGTGGGTGGTTGGTGGCGTGATAGTAAATGTGTAATGAAAAGACGGGGGGGGGATGGTGTTGCTTGTTGGCATGTATATGCTTAGCGACCCCCCACGCACACATCACTTTGATTTCAGAGGCTCTATAAATCCCGATTCCCGGGATTTACGCGAAAGGCTAATAATAAATCGGCTCGGCAACACCACACGGCGCGCATTGCAGGAAGCCATATATGAAACGGCAAAGAATTTCGTCTAATTCTTCCTGCATATAGTTAGAAACTGTACAAATTGTTCAACTTGTAGCATACATTCGCGCGACAAGTGCGTTGTCGTTCGTTGTTGGGTCACATTAAATGGCATCGGCCAACAAACACCAACACACACCACTGAATATACCAACCCAATCCATCGCCCAGGAATCAATCCCACCCGTGTCGACCCTCTATGGGGAATTTCTAGGCTTGGCTACAGGTGAACGGAAAACCCATAACGGACGACCGGTTTCGGTCGTGGCCGTATATGGAGTGATTTCAGCATACAATTCGGTTGCGAATGGATACACACAACGGAAATGTGTTCGATTTGTTCGTATAGGAAATTACATGCAACCGCGCGCGAGGATATGCGATGAATGTGCAGCAGGGCACGAACAACGAAAAGGATATTAATGCATGCGATATGAGTGTACTCATATTTCATAGTTGGAAATTAAAAGGAATTCAATGCGAGCGCGGATAAAGTGAAGTCCTTAAAGAGGCAAGAAATGGATAGTGTACCTGCGACCTGTGGAAGCATGCATTTATGATGGGGACGAAGTGATTCTGAAAGGCTAATTGAGTATTAGTGTGTCCGTTGTTTTTCCTGGGATATCATACACAGGCACCCACTGGGAATTTAAAGATGATGGTCAAAAACACCCGAGATTCCCATTTGAGGCATTCGGCGGCTCAGTGGTATAGATGTCACTCTATTTCTGAGTTACCGGCGAGTGTTTGGAGTCCCACTGTGACCATGGATGTTTGTGTTGTCCACCTCTCGATCCCTTACCCTCATTTCCCTTCCGCCAAGGCTAGGGTTATCCCCTAAAGCCTTGTCACTGACATAAAAAAAAGTATCACCAGGCTAAAGCTCGAAGATAAGCCTTTGGTCGCAGACCCAGTAGCCCTCTAACTCAGTTCTTGATTACAGACTGGATGTCCATTCTGGCTCAATCTCTTTGGCGCATATTTCAATACAATATTAGGATGGCATGGCATAGAGAGAGATATATACAAATACCACTTCTTCTATAGGGAGTTCCTAAGCTGCAAAGCTCTCACCTTCCGGTCTTTCAGACTGTTGCTCCGGTGCTTTTATCTTCGTTCAGAGAATGCGCACTCCTTCGCAAATCCAACCCCAGTATTGCATCTTTTACTACCTGGCTCACTGATATAACAACTTACTCTCACCTCGAGTCCTCGTCACCTGTTTAAGCAAAAGCCCTGCCACTTAAAAACTTGTGTTTCACCGAATGGCAGAACAGAAAACCAGATTCACCATAGTGCTATCTCAAAGACGTAGAGAAATTGCCTATTAGACTTCAGGTCGAAGTGTGGTGCTGACGTTGGCAGCAACCACCATATAGTTATCTCAAAAATGCACGTACGAACGGCAGCAATCCAACGAGCTCATAACACGCGAAACTAGCCACACCACTTGGTCTCTTATCTCAGCAAGCAGGAGAGTTGAAAACGAGACCGAGTTCTAATCGTGCGAATAGCACGATGAGTGTATACCCTATACCCATGTACAGACCTAGAAGGCACGCAAGACCCAAAATATTCAATTTCATATTTTTTGTGGGGGAGGGAGGGCTAGATGGGTCGGACCTGACACATCTTTATTACCTTGTCAAGGCATCCAACGGCTACCATTTGATACTAATTTGAAGTTTTTCGTGACATTCTGTCAAAAGATATGGCTGAATATAACTTTGTAGGGGAAGTAGGGGTAGGGGTAGTCGGACCTACTCCACTTTCGATCAACTCAAAGTATATGTCAGAATGAGACATTGATCAAAATTTCAAGTCGATAGCGATATTCTACCGAAAGTTATGGCCGAATTAAAATAGCAAGGAGGGGTAGTTTGTATGGGAGGTAGGGGAACCCGTGGTCCGATTTGGCCCATTTTCAATACCGTCCAAGATTTTAGCAAAACAAACATTTGACCAAAATTTAAAACCGATAGCTTCATTATTTCGGGAGTTATCGTGCTAACAGACATACACACGGACAGACAGACAGACAGATAGACATGGCTTATTCGATTCAGGGACTGACCCTGATCATTTATATGTATATATACTTTGCAATAATTGGCGTGGAATCTGTCTCCTCCCTGCAGTCTCTAAACTGATGGCCAAAATAATCTTGGACCGGATCAAGACCACGATCGACCGCACTCTAAACAATGAACAAGCTGGTTTTCGTGAGGGTTTTTCATGTAGCGATCATATCAACACCCTCCGAATTATAATTGAACAATCCGCTGAATGGAGATCCCCGTTACATCTTATGTTCATTGACTTCGAGAAGGCGTTTGACAGCGTTGACCGGGCTTATATCTGGACAGCCTTGCGTAGGAGAGGCATACCAGAGAAACTTATTTCCATCATAAAGGAGTCCTATAATGGAGCCCAATGTCATGTCTTGCACAAGGGTGAATTGTCCAGTCCTTTTGAGGTGAATAATGGAGTCAGACAAGGCTGTATTTTATCACCAATGCTGTTCCTTATTACCATCAACGACGTAATCTGCGATTCTCTACGCGACCATAAAAGTAAGGGTATCAGGTGGAAATTATTCGATTACCTTCAGCACCTGGACTACGCCGACGACATTTGCCTTCTCTCAAACACACCAGATAATCTGGCTCAAATGACGGATGCTTTGAATCGTGAAAGTCGAAGCGCTGCCTTAAAAATTAATGCCGCTAAGACTAAATACATGAGCTTGTCATCAGGAGGGCAAAACACCATTTCTATCTCCGGACAACCGATAGAAAAAGTCGAGGACTTTACTTACCTTGGAAGCGTAGTGACCGCGGATGGTGGGGCTGATGCCGATGTAGAGTCGCGTATAAATAAAGCCCGAGCAGTATTTTTCAGCCTGACTCCTCTCTGGCAAAACCACAACATCTCCAGAAATACCAAACTCCGGATCTTCGAAAGCAATGTAAAATCTGTGCTTTTATATGGGTGTTCCACGTGGAAGGTGACCAGTAACATTACCACCAAACTGCAAACTTTCGTGAATCAGTGCCTACGACGCATCCTACAAATTCGCTGGCCTGAGGTTATATCTAACGACGACCTCCTCAAAATTACTCGCCAAAATAGGATAGGCATCGACATCAAAAGGCGAAAGTGGCAGTGGATAGGTCACACACTTCGAAAAGAGCCAAAAAACATTGCTAAACAGGCTCTAGATTGGAATCCTCAGGGAACCAATGCTAGCCGTCGTGTGGGACGACCCTAAAATACATGGAGAAGATCTGTTGAGGCAGAAGGAAAATCTATAGGCAAATCGTGGGACCAGCTAAAGGCGATGGCTGCTAATAGGCAGAGGTGGAAAAGAGGCGTAGTCAATGCCCTATGCCCCACTAGGCGTTAAAAGGAACCAGAGAGATACTTTGCCATATCTCCGGTGGCTCCTTTGAGGTGTTACATAATATCGGCGTAACAAAAACAATATACCCTATACCATCTTATGGGTATAGGGTATAAACAAATCAACTGTGCAACTGATGACTGAAAATCAACTCAGAGCTGAACACCGTTTAATACAAAAAGACGGCT
The DNA here is from genome assembly GCA_949715475.1 of Microchrysa polita. Lineage (NCBI taxonomy): Eukaryota > Metazoa > Arthropoda > Insecta > Diptera > Stratiomyidae > Microchrysa > Microchrysa polita. Next base: position 6,429,608 of record OX454422.1, read on the forward strand.
AACAAACAATTCAAGGCTCTATGCAAGGAAAAGAGACGAACATATTTCCAACAGCAAGCAATGTTACTGCAGAATTGCACTAGCTCGAAGGACTTCTGGAAAGTGGCGAAAAAATTGAATGGAATCGACTCATTTACAATTGGAAGCGGTATAAACGTAAACTTACTACAAACCCATTTCAGCCAAATTCTCCAAAATAATAACACCGACAATATGATGCAATATGCGAGACCAAAATGGAGCCACCCCATACTAGAGGCTACAATCACTAAAGATGAAATTCTTCATGCTCTGCACATATGCAAGGACGGTAAAGCACCGGGAAATGACAGGGTACCAGTTGAATACTACAAGTATGGTACAGAGCCCCTAGCCGATATCTTAACCAAGGAGTTTAATCGAATATTTGATACTGGTGACGTGCCTGATGAATTTCAAGATGCGATCATTTTCCCTGTCTACAAGAAAGGAGATGCTAATGACCCGGCGTGCTACCGTGCTATATCGTTCTTAAACTCATCCGGAAAAATCTTTACAACACTACTACAACAAAGATTCATCCAATGGCTTAGCACTGAAGATGTCATTTCAGAATGTCAAGCTGGTTTCCGAAAAGGATATTCTACTAATGATAACATCTTCATACTTTACAACTTGGCCCGAATGTACTTAGACGAAAAACGAAAACTCTACGCCTTTTTTGTCGACTTTAAAGCTGCTTTCGATACGGTGGACCGCCAGTCGCTCTTCTACAAGCTTTATAACCGAGGAATGTCGTCTAAATTCGGTATGGTGTTCGAAAAACTGTACAGCAACACTAAGGCGAGAATATGGAATGGTGACAAGTTATCAGAAGCGTTCAATACAAATGTAGGCGTTCGACAAGGATGCAAGCTCAGTCCAGATGCTTTTTCGGTTTATGTAAACGACATCCTTGAAAATATGCCCGGTGGAGCTCAGGCTTTTGATACCTTGCTGAAGGGTTTGCTATACGCAGACGATATTGTACTGTTCGCTGAGACACCGTATGATTTACAACAAATGATAGATCACCTTGAGAATTATTGCTTACTATGGAAGTTAAAAATTAATTTACAAAAATCAAAAATAATGGTGTTAAAGAAACGTCACATACTAGCTCGCGACGAAAAGTGGTCATACGGTCAACAGGAGATTGAAGTAGTCAAAACGTACAAATACCACGGTATAGAAATAGCTAGCAATCTATCAATGGTGCCTCATCTTGAACAAAAACTGAGTGAAGCAAAATGGGCAATGAATTCAATATGGCAGAAGTGTTTTACGAACCAGGATATCTGCCACACAGCCAAATATAAAATATTCAGAGCGGTGTCCAAGTCGATATTGTTCTATGGAGCGCAAGTGTGGGGAGGAAGGCCGTATGATGAAGTTGAGAAACTGCAACGATTTTATTTAAAGAGAGTTTTTTACCTGCCGATGACTACGCCAAATTACATGCTGTTGCAGGAAACGGGTCTTGCAGCACTATTTCTGGAAACATTGCAAACACATGTAAACTATTTACTAAAGATAGCCGATATGGAAGACGAACGGCTGCCAAAAAAAATCATGATATATGCAGTATCCACAAAAAAGGCTTTTTATAATGATTTACAGACAATCGCACGCGAAAACGGAACTTTTTTTAATTGGAATGGCACTACCGACTCTGCGTTTCAATTACAAAAACTAATAAACGATGTCAAGAAATCAACGACTCAGGCAACATTGGAATCGGCGACATCCTCACAACATCGAGAAATATATACACGTTTATCGCATGATCTACAGTCAAAAACATATTTTATAAATCAGTAGGAACACATTTGGGTGAAGTTTGGTTAAGATTGGTTCATAAAGGAAACAAGTTTTTCATAGAAGAACCTTATTTTCAGGGCCAGCCCCATGACACCATGGTCCGATTCCATTCGTTCTGACATATATACAGCGTACACTAAAAAGAAACTTGTATACAAAATTTCAGCCCGATAGCTTCAAAACTGCGCTTTCACGGGTATAAAAAGTCATAGGGTTACAATAGTGAAGTATGGAGCATACATTTTTCAATTTTTGGATTGAATTTTGAAATTTTGGAATTTTTGGATTTTTGAAAGTTTTGAATTTATAAATTTTTTTAACTTTTAGAGTTGTTGTATTTTTATTTTTAAATTTCTGAATTTTGAATTCTTTTTATTTGTCGTAGGTCGTATTTAAAACAAGAAATTGTCTACTCGGTAAACTTTCCCTGCGAAAATACTGTTCTAAGACTGAATTAAAAGTAAAATTGAGCTACAGTAGAGTCCCGATATTTCGGATTGATTTGGACCGAACACTATCTGGATTATCAAAGATAAGCCGAAAAAATATAAGGAATGTCATTGTCAAAGCGGTAGCTCGCATCATATCGGCAGGACGTGTTCCCAATGTTCGGCCATATTTCCCAACTGCTGCCACAAGGCTCGCCGACAAAGGGCAAAGACCCCAGAATTCAGAGTAAAATAAAACCACGAGACCTGTCAGAATCTTCGCGTTGTACGCTAACGGGACTCGGCTCCAATCACGGATGGTCTGAAATGAAAATACTGATAACGAACCGGTCTATCGTCTGCCAAGAAGATTTTCGCCATTCGAACGTAACGTACGTGACGATCAAGTGGAGTCTTGGTTGAAAATCAAAATTATAAGGAAAAGTGTCACCGATTACGCAAGCCAAGTGGTTTTGGTAAATAAAAAGAACGGCAAGCACAGAATTCGCATCGTTTGTCACCAAAACCGGGCAATATGATTTTATGAAGGATTATGCAATACGCCCAGCGTATTTCAAAGATTTAGAAATTATAAATAATTTACATTGACGACATCATTGTACCCTCACGTACCATAGTGAAGAAGGCTTAATTAGTTTAAAACGAACCCTAAAATTGGCTGCTGAGAATGGACTTAATATATTTTAAAATGGACTGAATGACGTTTCCTTCAGGATGAAATAGAAGACTTGATAAGTAAATGAAAAGCCGTTATTAATTTTCCGCTTCCAAAGACGTTGAAGCGACTACAAAGTTTCCTTGGACTTGCCGGCTATTTTAAAAAACATTCCGAATTTCGCAACACGAGCGTGACGACCGTTGACCGGGAGCTGTCATCGATTTAGGAGGGAGAATTCAAGCTTGAAGCCCTACACGACTTGAAACATGCGTTGACAACAAATCCAGTTCTGAATATCGTCAAATATGGCGTTTCTACATTCCAGAGATACGAGGAAGACAACTTGATGCATTCTGTTTTTTAGATGAGCAAGTGTACGACAGATCCTGAGAAAAAATATTTGAGCTATGAACTGTATTGGCTGTCGTCGAAGCTGTGAAGAAATTTAGGAGATACCTGATTGGATTTCCGACCTAGGAGGAGCGTTCATAGCTCAAAACTTCAAGAAGTATTGCCTCGACCAGGATATTGAGTTACATCTTGTAACTACTGGTGTACCTAGGGGAAATGGCCAGATAGAGCGTCTTCATTCGGTTGTCATAGTGACACTTACGAAGTATTCTATTGATAAACCTGATGTATGGTTCAAAAATGTAAAAAACATTCAGAGAGCTATAAACTCAACGTATCATCGATCGATAAGAATGCCACAATTTCAATTAATGATCGGTACTAAAATGAATTCTGGAAAGGACATGCAACTCATGGAGATTTTAGAGGAAGTTATATCTCAACAGTATGACGAAATTCGAGTAGAATTACGCAATCAGACAAAAGAGGCTATGGCGAAGATGCAGGATGAAAATTCGAGAGATTTCAACAATAAACTATCTATACAAAGTTGGGGACCTATGGCCGCGCGCAGACTAAAGGCGTATTGGAGCGTAGCGTAGCGTCAAACCTGTCGCCCAATACAAGCGTTGTATTGGGCGACAGGTTTTACGCTACGCTACGCTCTAATACGCCTTTAGTCTGCGCGCGGCCTATGATTGCGATAAAGCGAGTGCAGTTTGGTACAGGACTGAAGATCAGACCAAAGTTCCTTGTTCCCCCTCAGGTTACTTTAATCAAGGGATTTGATCGTTATGACGTGCAGAAGGTTAGCGAACACAAAAGCACGACACACCAATATAAGTGCAGACAAAATGAAGCGATGGACAGAGTACGACGGCGATGCAGACCGCCACAAGTCGCAGATGACTCGCCTGAGGCAGACGAGTTTGCACATTAAAATGAATTATATTCATTAGTTCATTTGATACTCTTACATGTATATACAAGGTGTCTCACGACTCATAGTACATACATACAATAGTGGATTTGGGTAGAATTAATGTTCCACATGACACCTCTATCTTTAACCGTTATACAATTTTTGTATTTTTTGTATAATAATTCCCCATGGTAATGGAACCCGATCTGAACACAAATCATGCCTCTCTATCGCCCTATTAGCATCAAACAGCGAAAAACAGCACGTAACAAACTCCTTCATTTAAATGTACAATACACCATGCCACTACGAAGCCGATCCAAACACAAATCATATCCCCCTGGTAGACGATTTCATCGGCGGCAATGCGCATTACAGCTGCTAAAAAAAACCGTTTTTCGTCATGGAAAAGTTCCTCCTCGCACAACCCGACGTGTCGCATCGCAAGCAGTCTGAAGCAAGCAGGTTTGTGCTGTTTCCCATTTAAATGCTTCTCGCTTCTTATCGCATCAGTGTCTACGGCGCATCCAGTATCGAACATGCCTATACAGCCACCGAAATAAATATAAGTTCACACACAAATTGTACCATTTTTCGCTTCTAATAATTCCTGGACCGTTATAAATTTCGAAAATGATTTTTACTATGCTGTTTACAAATTTCCGTTTCGAAATACTGTTACTTTGGAGAAATCATTTCCGCCAGGTTCACTCAAAACTCAATAGTGTCCGAATCGTGCGTTAAATGTTGCGAAATAAACTCGGCGTCAAATGTATCGGGCCACCCGCAACTTTCGAACTATAACCCAATTTTCTCAAAAAGTATGAAACTTACAACTATGAAAGTTATATCTACAGAAAGTGCGTTTAATGGCAATTTAAATTACTATGCATTTTATTTAAAGTACCGTAAATTCACATAGCAACCAAACAACAAACACAATGCTAACGATTTGCTATGTTTTGACTAGAGTTCGCCCGTACCTTTTCTTCTTTCTACAGTGAGGGTATAGGATATTTTTTATAATTTCTGTAGTTATTATTCATTGCTTTTTTCGACGCGTGTATTTTTGCTACTTTTGTCAACCAATAATGATTACGACACCGGTAAAAGCACCTCAAGTTGTAGCACTACTTCAAGCAGGCTTTGCACAACGTGAGGTCGCTCAGAGACTTCGAATCAGCAGATCATCGGTGCAAAGAATTTATAGACGATACTTAGAGACTGGAGCATTGGATCGGCGTCCAGTTACGGGCAGACCTAGGGCTACATCAGCAGCAGCTGATCGTCATACCCAACTCAATGTTCTGCTAAATCGCCGCATCCACGCAGTACATGTCCAACAAAAGCTGCGTGACGAACCCCAAGAGGTTATAAGTTCTTCTACCGTTAGAAGGAGACTTGCTGAGCGGAACCTGACTCCAAAGAGAGCTGCAGCAGGTCCAAAATTATCGGCAGCCTGCCGTCGAGCACGACTTGAATTCGCTTGAGAGCATAGTGGTTGGACGTTAGAAGAGTGTACTCTTCACTGAGGAGTCCAGGGTGAGTATATATCAAAGTGATCGACGCCAAAGAGTATATCGTCGCCCTGGAGAGCGTTATTCTCAGTGTTGCATCGCGGAATCTGTTGCTTTTGGAGGAGGATTTGTAATGGTCTGGGCGGCATCTCGCTAACCGGACATACAGCATTAGTTTCTTCGAACCGACACGGGCCGTAAACGTGTATTGACTTCACAATGCTACATCAATGAAATCCTTGCAGTCCATGTGATATCCTACGCATATTATATCGGGCATAATATCCGGTTGATGCAGGATAATGCACAGCCTCATGTTGCTTAAGTGGTGATCCAGTATCTACAGGACGTCGGCATTCGTCCGATGGACTGGCCAACTCAAACCTCGGACTCGAATCCAATAGAACACTTTTGGGATAAGCTGAAACTTCGGATTCGAGCCCGCGTTCCTGCTCCAACAACGCTTCCAGAGCTGCGAATCGCAATTGAAAAGGAGTGGAATGCAATTTCCCAAGAATTCATCATCAGCCTCGTAAGGTCTATGAATATACAAGGATGCTAGCAGTTATTCGAGCAAGGGGAGGGAACACTGAATACTGACCAAACACTTTATTTTAAATTTGTACTTTGTTTTCAGACCGGAAAATGAGTGGAAACGACTCATACTTGTAAAATCTTTAATAAACGCTTAATAAATTAATAAATCACAATGTGTTTCCATTCATTTTAATTGTCATAAAATGCACTTCCTGTAGATATAACTTTCATAGTTGTTTTTTGAGAAAATTGGGTTAGAGTTCGAAAATTACGGGTGGCCCAATACTTTTGACGTTGAATGTATTTATACGTTCACGTCCGTTATTTTATAATTTCTCGCACCGGAAGTATTTTTTTCGTCGTTTTTTGGTGGGAAACAGTCTGGTAACATCTACACGAAACTTAACAAAAACATGTTTTTAATTACTGATTGTTTCAGTTTGTTTTTTTTTCGCAACATGCCACGTGGCGTGTTCCTTACAGTCGAAGAACAAGGTGCGATAATAGCGTAAGGATTGCGGGCTTTCAAACCGCAAACTTGCAGAAAAAATTGCAAATCATCATGATGTGTCGTCAACAATTTCCTCCTGCTTCGTGAAAATTATGGAAACAACGAAAATCTGGACGGCAACCAGCCGTTACTGCGAGAGAAATAAGACTTAATGTCCGAAAAACCACTGAGGAAAAAAATTCGCATCAGAAATCCGGAGCGAAATGATTTTACCTGTAAGTGTGCGTCGTGTCCAGTAGATTCTACACTCCAAAAAGGACCTCAAATTCATCAAAATGCTGAAAAAACCGGCCCATATCCCGGTTGTCGGTTTTATCGGTTTTTTTGCAAAGCCGGTTAGACCGTCCGATTTTAACCCGGTTTTCCGGGTGTTTTCATTGATTTGCCTAGAATTTTAGTAAAAAATCAGCTTGCGTACAAGCCCGCAACTCAGTGGGACATTTTCATGTTTTTGGGTAGTTCAACAAAAATTGAACGAAATTTGAACGTGAGTTGAACCTTAGTTGAACCTTAGTTGAAAGTTACACTTTTTGGGTCGTTCAACAAAAGTTGAACGAAAGTTGAACGTGAGTTGAACCTAAGTTGAAAGTAACACTTTTTGGGTCGTTCATCAAAAGTTGAGCGAAAGTTAAACGTGAGTTGAACCTAAGTTGAGGGTTACACTTTTTGGGTCGTTCAACAAAAGTTGAACGAAAGTTGAACGTGAGTTGAACCTAAGTTGAAAGTTACACTTTTTGGGTCGTTCAACAAAAGTTGAACGAAAGTTGAACGTGAGTTGATCCTAAGTTGAAAGTTACACTTTTTGGGTCGTTCAACAAAAGTTGAACGTGAGTTGAACCTAAGTTGAAAGTAACACTTTTTGGGTCGTTCATCAAAAGTTGAACGAAAGTTGAACGTGAGTTGAACCTATGTTGAAAGTTACAATTTTTGGGTCGGTCAACAAAAGTTGAACGGAAGTTGAACGTGAGTTGAACCTAAGTTGAAAGTTACACTTTTTGGGTCGTTCAACAAAAGTTGAACGAAAGTTGAACGTGACTTGAACCTAAGTTGAAAGTTACACTTTTTGGGTCGTTCGACAAAAGGTGAACGAAAGTTGAACGTGAGTTGAACCTAAGTTGAAAGTAACACTTTCTGGGTCGTTCAACAAAAGTTGAACGTAAGTTGAACCTAAGTTGAACGTGAGTTGAACCTAAGTTGAAAGTAACACTTTTTGGGTCGTTCAACAAAAGTTGAACGAAAGTTGAACGTAAGTTTAACCTAAGTTGAAAGTTACACTTTTTGGGTCGTTCAACAAAAGTTGAACGTGAGCTGAACCTATGTTGAAAGTTACACTGAAAGTTGAACGTGAGTTGAACCTAAGTTGAAAGTAACACTTTTTGGGTCGTTCAACAAAAGTTGAACGTGAGTTGAACCTAAGTTGAAAGTAACACTGTTTGGGTCGTTCAACAAAAGTTGAACGAAAGTTGAACATGAGTTGAACCTAAGTTAAAAGTTACACTTTTTGGGTCGTTCAACAAAAGTTGAACGAAAGTTGAACGTGAGTTGAACCTAAGTTGAAAGTTGAATTCAAGTAGAATTCGAGTTGAATTCGAGTTGAATTCAAGTTGAACCCAAGTTGAACCCAAGTTGAACTCAAGTTGAACGTAAATTGAACCCAAGCCCAACCTCTGTTGAACCTTGAATGGCACCCAACAATCACAGGGTAATGTAATGCCAAAAACGTAACGCTTTTTCGTTGCAATTTTCGTGACGATTTTCGATTTATGTGCCAGAGTCAAGACATAAAAATGTCAAAAACACCTTTGACCCAATATCATAAGGCGAAGCGTCGTAAATGGGGCCAACAACATTTATGGATTTTGGCGAAAAGTGGAAAAGCGTTATTTTCAGTGGCGAAAAGAAGTTTAATCTATGGATGGCCCCGATGGTGTTCAATATTATTGGCACCATTTAGTGCGAGAAAAAGAAGTTGCCATGAGCCGAAACTTTGGTGGTGGGTGGTGGCTCTGTGATGATTTGCGGTGCATTTTCATTTGCAGGGAAATTACGTTTGGCCTGGGTTAAACCGAAAATGACCGTAAGTGATTATGTTGAGATATTAGAGACATCGCTCATTGACCATGCCGAGTCAATTATTGGACCGGAATTTATTTTCCAACAGGATAATGCCAGTATCCATCAAGCGACAACTTATATTAAATCGTTCAATTTTTTTAAAATTATAAGCTAAACCAATAATTAAACTACACGGAGAGAAAAAATGTAGTGAAAGGCATTAAAACTGTAATAAAAAGTATTGCATTTGTAATGATTTTTGACCCTATTGCAACTAATGTAAAAGTTATTACATCTGTAATGAAAAATGTCATTGCCCTGTAATAAAATTAACAATTGGTTGGTAATAAAATTTGCCAGGAAGATAACTTGGCGATAATAGAAAAAAAAATACAAAAAGTGATTTTTTTATTTTTCCCTTTTTTTATTTTTACCTTTTTTTTATTTTTTACTTCTATTTTATCCGTAACTTCTTTTCCCCTATTTTAACTTTACATTTTTACAATTTGCTTCTACTGTGAATTGAACCGGGGACCTATCGTTTCGTAGTCCTACGTCCTACACCTAAGCTATCTAAGATTACAAGTGTCATGCGAATAAATTAGTCGTCTTCTTTTTTTGACAGTTTCATAATTATTACGCGCTCTTGTTAATCTCATGTACGAAAGGATGAAAACTATTACACCATGCAATAATTATTATTACAGACAGTGGTGAAAATTACCATAAATACAATAAATGTTACTATCCATACAAATATCATGCAATGATTTTTGTCATTACACTGCAATCATTTTTACAATAGGCCAGCACCAGTAAAAACAACTGAATTGTAATCAATTTCACTACATTTTAATAACTTTCACTACAAAATTAGTGAAATTGTATGTTGTGAATTTCATTGTATGATTTTGTTGAATTCATTGTACATTTTTCTCTCCGTGTAGCAATATTTCGAAATGAATTTATAATTATTTCGCACTAAAATTTAAGAAGTTTTCTATTTTCTTTAACCGCGTGTACATTTTTTTTAAATCTTATAACTAGAGGTACGGAAATTTCGTTTTTACGAAATAGATGCGAATTTCAGCGAAATTTGCTCATTTTTGCGAATTGATGCGAAATGCTCGAATTTGTACTTTTCCCACGAAAAGTGAATTTTTCTCGTAAAAAGAATCAATTATGGAAGATAGTTTTTCAGATTGATTTTTTATCAAAAGATTCCCATTAATAAGAATAGAGAAATTTTCAAAAATGCAAGAGTTCGGAGACGAGCACGATGGCTTGCCAAACACCGAGTAAGGTGTTTAGTCATAGGTCGGATCAATGAACTTTGTTTTCTTTGTTATCGGGATTTTTGAAGATAGAGCTTTTCTCCCGGTTCGACGAGCCCCAAAATTGAAATGTTTTGTACATAAAAAAGCGAAACAGTACTAGCGGGTTCTGCCTCAGAAGTTTCTCTTTTTACCGTGACTTCTTGGGGTGGTTGTCGACTTTGTCTTATGTATTATCAAAAATATTTCTCGACAACTGAACTCGTAGTAATATTCAGTTGTCAGACACACTACTTCCTAGTCGATTTTTCTGCTTATTATTATTGAAAATTTCTGAATGAAATGTGATCGTGATTTTTGAATATTCGTTTCATTGCGATTTTCTAAAATTTCTAGTTTAATTAATTTTAACAGCAGCAAAATGTACAAAATTATGTTTTTATGCGAATTTCTGCGAAATTTATAATTTTCAAAATTAGTTTATGCGAAATTTCTGTTCTTTATTTGCGAAATTTCCGTACCTCTACTTATAACCTATGAGAAGTATTATTTCCCTAAGAAATAATTTGTAGTCGATCGATTTAATATTTAATTTGTTTTTATTTATTTTTGAAGCTTTTTATGGGTGAACTTATAATTATTTCGGTGGCTCTAGGTGCTAAGATGAGATTTATTGTATGTATATATACTCTAAGGCAGGGGTGTCAAACTCAACACCTGTTCCGGGCCAAATATCACAGTCTTTAGGTTTGAGCGGGCCGCTTCAAAGATTGGTGTTCATTTCAAATAAATCTGAATCGACGATGATCTTGTCCTATAACCTGAAATAATAATGCACAACCCTGGCAGATAATTATGTATAAGGTTCCGCAAAGCCAACAACTGTTGCACCAAATATTTCGGGACATATCAATTTCACGAAAGGGTGTAATATTTCCCTGCTCACAAAAAGCCGCCTTTAACAAATGTACCTCAAATATCCGTCAGAAATTTCTTAATGGAATGTAGAGGAATATTTCTAAAATACATAGTTTAGGTTTGCATAAGCCACCGACTTCTTGACGAGTCTTAGTGAATATCTAGGACTTAGGTTTAAAACCCCATAATTTGTTATTTTTACGCATTTGTGCTGATACGCATTGGGTTTCTTCGACCAGTCAGCGGGTCGCACAAAACTGCGAGGTGGGCCGCGAGTTTGACATGCCTGCTCTAAGGGAATTAAGAAACCATTATTTGTGAATTTTTAAATAAACTAATAAAAATTCAACTTGATTTTAATGCAAAACTAAAGAAAAAAGACAACAACACGTACCTTGCTTTTCGTTTCTCGACGAAGGTGTAGGTTCCTCTGTCTGATGTTCAAAAATGCAGATTCCAAGAGACACACACACGAATGAGAGATAGTTGTTGCTGTTGTTGTGGTATAGATGATGAGAGAGAGAGAGAGCGCGCACGAGAGATATCGAGTGTATGCACACAAACACACACACGCACTTTTTTTTATATTAAATTCTTTGTTATTCACTTTTTGTTTAATTCCAAATTTATCTTAGCTCCGCGAGTGCCAGTTTTGTTTATTTTTATTATTATTTATAATTTTTTAATATGAGAAATGAGTGTGTCAGTCCTCTAGTTATTTTAGATTTATTATTATTATTTTATATCTAGTCAGTTAGTCTTTTTGTTTTGTATATTATTATTATTATTATACAATTATATAGATATATATATCTTGCCAATAATGAGAATGTTATGTTGCCGTATTGAGAGTATTTTTCGTTTCGTTTTGCGTGTATATTGAGAGAACGTATACACGCACACACGGATGTTTTCTTCTCGATTTTATGTATCAATTTATTTTACTTAAATATTTAAATGCAATTCGTTTTGTTTGTTAAATACATATGTATACATATATTTATATAAATATTTTATTAAAAAAATGTGTCCTAAATATTTCGTCGTCTAAGAGGGATATATTTATTGCCGGAGGGATATTTTGTTGTTTTTTTTTATTCTTATTTCTTTCTTTTACGTTTAATTGTTGTTTTTTTTTGTGTGTGTTTTGTTCTTCTTGGTTGTTTATCTTATCCAAGAGTATATTTATATATTATAAAAACGTTGATAACTCAAAAGTTTTTCTGCGCGATATTTTGTTCGATATTTCAAAATGACTTGTTATTTATGTAATTTTGTGTGTGTGTGTTTTTTTTTAAGTCCTTAGCTAAATGTTGTTGGTTTTCTTTGGAATTTTTGTTTTCTTTCTTGTTGCTGTTTTTTGATTTAATTTAAATTTGTTTTGTTTGTTATTTCTTCCTTTTTAGTATTTGTGTGTGGTATTTAGTGTTATTTCGGTAAATTTAAGATTTATCTACGAGTTTTTGTTTTATTTATTTATTTTAATTTTTGTATGGCGTCACAAAAATGTAAAAAAATACAAAATAAATGCTTCAAGGAAAAAATCTTGCCTATCTAGATTTGTATGCATATGCGCGTTTGTATTGGTTTGTTGGATAATACAAAAAGAGAGAGAGAGAGAAAAGAAATAAAAAAACTCGTGCGTTGAATTAATTTGTTATTAAGTCTTTTTAAGGGGGTTCAGTTTTGTCTATATATATATGTATAAATATATTTTTTAATTATTTTCTTTCAACACGCACTTAACGATGGAACGTCGATTTGATGATGATTCTTTCAATTCGCCACTTTTGCTTTGTGGTTTTTATATTGATATCTTTTTTTTATAATACAGTCTCTTAAAAAATTGTTTTTTTATTTTATTTAAGGGATTTATTATTGTATTAAGTTTAATATCTATATAGATGTATTATATAAATAGCTGGTACTAATATATATATATATATAATTATGCGGATGTGTGTGTGTATATATATAAAAAGTGTTCTATCTAGATTTTGTTCCAACTACTACACCTAGTAAACTTTTGTCAATCTTTTTGTTACGAGAATTTTTCAATGAACGCTTCGATAGATGATTTCGATGCGATGACGACGATTTTGTGATAAACATCATTTTTAATATATTTTATTGGTTTTTTTAAATTATATTTATTATATTAGGTTTTCCCGTTGATGTTTAATTGATGAAATTCATAAAATTGTTAATAAGTTTTCGTTTTTCACACAATATTGTTCTGACAGTGTATCCTCCGGAGACATTTAATTGAAACTGGATGTTTTGTTTTGTTCTTTTTCGTTTTTATATTTGTTTGTTTAAAACAGATTATCACACAAGATTGCTATACTATTCCTATATAGTATTTTAAAAATATATAATTATTTAAAAAGAAAGAAAGAAAAAAAACAGCGCGCACAAACACACAGACTTTTTGTTTTTATTGTTGTTGTTCTGGTTTCAATCATCACACAAACACAAATGTTGAAAAGTTTGATGCAAATTGTCTTCGCACTCGACAGTAATAATTTTTCAACATGTTTTTTTGGTTTTTTTTTCGTTTTGACGTTGTCGTTTTGAATTTCTCTATATATAGGCGATTGTGCGATTTTTACTGTATAGAATAAAAATCAACAAAATACTGAAGACTTGTCATAGAAAAAAGGGAAGATTAGACGATTTAAATGTGAGATAAGCCGGCTGCTATATATCTTTGCTATTATTTCTCTCTCTTTTTGTTTGCCTCTTTCTCTTTCTGTGTATTTCTCACTAGTTTCAGTCGGTGTAGAAGGAATGCTGTGTGCTCGGGAAAACACCTTCTGTGTCAGTCTGAAATGAAAAAAAAAAATTAAAACAGAATTTTAGTAAAAAGTTATGACAAATACCGGCGCGCGTACAGAGGGCTGCGCCCGCAATATAGATTTTGGATACATACACAGCAAAAAAAAGCCGGGTATTCGAGCAAGAAAATCCGATAGGATAAGAAAGAAAAATTATTTCGGAGTAAACATGCTCAAAATAACACCGCCATCAGGGGTTTTATTAGAAAAGGAAAAATTTCGTCCGTTTCGGAAATTCCTAAATTAAAACCTTTTTCGGACACATTGCAAAGAAAATCCCATTTGGTATTGAGTATTACACCTATCGGATCAATTCCGTAACATGTTCAATCAAGTTATTGTGCTGGGGCTAATTTCATCCGATTTTGGTTTTTTTTGTATCCACCGTTCGGAGTGAATTTGGTGGTAGAGCGAAGCCACATGTTGTATAAATTACAAACTCCATCAGTTAGTCTGGTTGGCTTAGTAGGTAGGGCGTTCGTCTACAAATCATAAGGTCCCGGGATCGAATCCCACTGTAGGTAGGTAAATTTATTATGCATTTTAGAGCGTAAAGAGGTAAATGATTACCTATAGAGGGGTTGTACAAATCTCATTAATGAGTTACATGTTCCTTCCCTGTGAAAATTGTTTTTTTTTATTCCAAAAATATCGAGAATCACTCCTTTTGGTGTTAATGAAAGTATTCTCTTGAGTTCAAATTATTACACCAAAAGGATAAAATCATTACATTCGTTCGGAGTCTTTAGCAATACCTTGCTTCGAGTTTTATGCCAATATTATCCGATTCGGATGGACACTATTCGACACCGATTCGGAGTGAAAATCACTCCGATTTTTTTGCTGTGTACATAGTGAATAATTTTGCATATATTTTTAGGCAAGAAATAAGAATTATGCACAATATTAATGAAATGCTTCTTGCAAATCTATTTTTGTATTGGTCTAATTAAAAGTGTTATTTAGACCAATCCAAAAATAGATTTACTATGTATCATAGCTACACATATTAACTGAATTTATTAGCTGTAAATCCGGTTACCGTTTTTCCGAATCAAGAAACAAGATCTTATATGAAATGGCTTCGCTGAGCCCGTTGTCCAGCCAAAGCTTTCTTATGGGTTTTGGGAAAGTATACTTTTGAAGCTATTCAGAGACACCCTGTTAATTTGGTACTACAAACTTCCATGAGTGTTTGTGACAAACACTTTTACCATTCTATGTATTCCCACCAAAGTTCCGTTTCATTGTTTGGTCCAGTCACAAGATATGCAGTGCACAAATGCTTCAGACGCAAACCTGGTACATATGAAACGCCTTTGCTAAATATTTGATTCCTTATATTTCCGGTTAAGATAAAGATATTCGAATGAAAATTTTCAGGCATATTCCTTATGTAATTTTCTTAAAACCGCCATCATAATTTTCAAATTTGCAGACTTAACAGGGGCTGCAAACGCACTAATATAAATTTTGCAAATTTACTATTTTCTTTTTCTTAGGAAAAGTCAACAGTCTTAGTATTCAACGTACCTATATAAGCTCATGCTAACCAATATTTGTGGAAAGTTCCATATCGGTACTTATAGCGGTTTAAAAAAAAACGGAGGTGAAAAGAAAGCTTAGTTTCAAACGCCCATAACTCCGTTACCGTTACTCCAAACTGGAGAAAAGCAACTGATAGGAAATGTATCCATCGAGTTCTTTGCTTTGAGTACCATGTCCGATAAAAACGAAAAGAAGTCAACTTTTCCAAATCACCGGGACACCCTGTTATTTTTGCACTACCAGTTTTTAAGTATTTCGTGCTAAAGACTGTTACGATTCTACCAAACTTCATTACGATCGGTTAAGCCGTTCGCGAGTTATTTAGTGACCAAATTTTCAAATCACCGGAACACCCTGTTATTTTTGCTCTAACAACTTCTAAATATTTCGTGCCAAAGACTGCTACCATTCTACACATTCCTACCCAATTTCATAACGATCGGTTAAGCCGTTCGCAAGTTATTAAGTGAACAAATTTTCAAATGTCCGGACCACCCTGTTATCTTTGCCCTACCAACTTCTAAGTATTTCGTGCCAAAGACTGTTACCATTCTACACATTCCTACCAAATTTCATGACGATCGGTTCATGACGTTCGCGAGTTATTTAGTGAACAGACGGACGGACAGACAGACAGACAGACGGACAGTCGGACGAAGAAAATCGATTTCATAAGGATTGTTTTTTTTTAATGAAAGAAACGAGCTATGTCCCGAAACTACAGGCAAATGATTCTTCATTTGATTTAAGTGTACGAGACTTACCCCGAATTTTTACCCTTTTAGCTGTCAGAGATGTTTTGAGGTTTAAGTTCAATTATAAAAATTAATTTTACAAAAAATCATTAAATGCATGTGGCAACTAAAGGGTTAAAAATTCGGGGTATGTCCCACATACTTTTTTTTTGTTTGTCACTGTTCGTCGATGACAGAGGAATATTACGCGTTGGATGTCGACTCTCAGAATCCAGCTTAACGTACGATGCAAAACTTCAAAAAACGATGGAACTTCCTTACAACGATCCACTTATGTTAAACTGTTGATGAGAGAGCTTCATGATAGGACTTTGCACTGCGAATCTCAAACATTACTATCGTTCACCCGTCATCGATTCTGGCCAATTAAGGGAAAGTCTATGGCACGATCAATTGTCCAGCATACTGTGTTCGATGTAGCAAATTACGACCCAAATTCATGGAAAACGTAATGGGTAATTTGCCAGCCGCTAGAGTCACCCCGTCAAGACCGTTCATAAACGCCCCGGAGTGGATTACGGTGTCCCCTTTGGGTATACATTACAAGGGTCAAGGAAGAAAACCGCAAAAGGTATATTTCGCCATATTTTGCTGCTTTGCCACAAAGGCGGTTTACCTAGAGCTCGTTACCGATTTAACCACGAAGGCTTTTATCGGATGTCTGAAACGATTCATTGCCCGAAAAAGACATTGTCGCAATCTGTATTGTCGCCTTCAAGTATGCCGCTTAAACTCAATGTTTTACTGGTACAAAGTGGAAGACTTTGTTTTGCCAGCCCGACTAGAACGCCCCAAGCAGAGCTATTAGCTGCATCACCATTCAAAGCAGTGGATAGCTCAATTTAAGTGATCATGGTAAAACTAACGCAGCTCCTTGGATACCGGGCTATCTCCAGGGATAGCTATAACCTTACCGAAGTAAAGCGGGGCAATGCTTCGGCGGACTATTTTATTTTCCCCTAACTACTCGTGGGATCAAAACATGAAACCGAAAAACAACAACAACCAAAACAAACAGCACTCTCGAAGCAAAGGTGAGATCCACTGCTTTGAGTAGTTCCGAAAAGGGAAGGCTAGTAAAGCCGAAAAGCCACGGAATGGCTACTTTCAAGCCACCTAACGTAGCGTCCCAGAAGAACTCTACTTCTCTGACATTGACGAGCCCAGACCAGACCTATCGAACTATACTCGTAAGAGGAAGAATCCCAAGCTCTTCGAGCCAGGAGGCGTCAAGGATCTCCTGAGAAAGGGATTCAGCGTCGCAGGATGTAAGTGCCACCTGCAGTTCCTGACACAGGGACATGAGTCAACCAAAGCGAAAGAGCTAGCGGCGACACCATCATTGAACTCCCCCCAGCATGCATAGTCTTGCCCCCCCCCCCTGCGACTAGGTCGATATCACAATACCCTATGACATCAGTGCTGCGAATCCCTTCGGGATCACGCCCCTCGACAATCTACCCGGAATCTCTTCACCTTGCATAGTTGCCAGAGATTTTTAGAGGTTTAAATTTAGTGAAAAAATGAATTTTTAAAACAGGCTCCGTTAATATTTGAAGCTGCAAATACATACGAGAGCCAAGTAAAAAATAAGTTTCCCACATTTTTTCAGGTTGAATGCATTTTTTATTGCAATAAATGAAAGCTTGGACTTTAAACTATTTTTCTACATAGTCGCCAGATTTTTCTACGCATTTTTCCTGACGAGTTATCCACCTGTGAAAACCCGCTTCGAAGAACTCTACCGCTAGGCCGCCCATCCGGGATGGCGCCATTGTTTCGACTGTTCTTTTCTTTCCGGAGTGACGTAGTGACAACACCGCACGTTTCATCTCCCGTAATAATGGAGTCCAAGCATTCTTGGGTATTCTCGGCGCATTCTTGAAGAAACCCCTCGGCACACTTTACGCGATTGTCTTTGTGGATTTCTGAAAGCATGTGCGGGGCCCACCTAGCATCTCGCGCGGCGAGTGTACAGCGTTGGGAACCTTATTTTGTTTTACTTGCCCTCCGTATAAGATTGCGCGCAATTAAATTTGTAATACATCTTCCGGCTGACTGACAACGAGAAACTGAAGGGGCCACCTGGATGTGAAAAGCAGCGCTACGAGTCTGTACAGGCTCGTAGTCACAGGTTCAACGAGCCTAGGATATGCACATCTGAATATTGTACGTGAGGCTTAACCAATAGGGGGCCGAAGGAGGGGGGATCAAACCTGCTATAGAGAAGTCTTTAGCGAATAGTGTACCACAGGGATGGGTGTGCCCAGAGGACCATGGTCCTTGCCCATCAAGGTGTTGGCCTCGTGGTGGCTGTATGTTGTTACCCGAGTCATCGAGCTGGTGAAGCAACCCCGGGGTTGGGTTCCTGCAGGTGAGTGCATTCGCCGGATGGAGAAATTCCCTTCTGGCAATAAGACCTTGCCAGTAAAACGCCGAAGGTCCAAACAGTCCGAAGGACCGGGAAATAAAGGCCGAAAGGCTAGGTGCTCCCCTGACGGTAATCCTCGTAGATGGTAAACTTGACTGACAATGAGACCGAGGCTAATTTCGCGCCCGAAAGCAAGAATTTGTATACCTACATGCCAATACTTCGTATTATTGGAGATTTATTTAGTAAGTCGTATGCACCATATGAGCCAAAATATAGTGACATGCTAAAGAGTCGCCCTAGACCACCCGATTCGATTCGTCGGTAATTGCAATTCCCGTAAGATTAACCTTCCAATTTACTTCAATATTGCCTTTTTTATCGAAATATGAAACGGGCTAAAGAGTCGACTTCTTTCACCTCTGTGGGTACACCCTGAACATTCCACAAAATCATAAAAACGCCGGCCAGCTCACCTTCATCGTTTAAACGAATAAATAAAAGACCTGAGAAAGACCCGGCCCGGTATTAAAAAGGAGCTGAACACCCGATACTAAACAGGTGCTAAAAAAATCTAAAAAGAAAACGGTACTGAACGGTACTGCAAAAAAAATGAAAAACGGTACTGAACAGGTGTTAAAAAAACCCGGTAACAAACAGGTGCTAAAAAATCTGAAAAGGACCAGTACTGAACAGGTGCTAAAATCTGACAAAAACGGTACTGAAAGGAGCTAAAAAAAACCTAAAAAACTGTACTTGAAAAGACCGGGTAATTGTTAAAAAAAAACGGTACTCGAAGAAAAAACAGTTGTCATGGTTAAAAGAAACCGGTACTGAAAAGAAAACCTGCTCATAGTTGAAAAAAAAACGGGTGATTAATAAAACCGGCGGGTGTGCCTAGTTGGAATAAGTGCACATACAACATTTTTCCTCAGAAACCTTTATTTGGAGGCGGATCTATGGCCCCATACAGTGGCGTACACAGCGCTTTCATGTAGGGTAGGGAGTCCAATAACGTTGAAAATGCAATACCAACTATCAAATCATTGTTACATGGCACTGCTCCACATTACCTTACAATTATTACACTTTCTATCGCTTCTTTTAGCATTTAGGCAAATAAAGGGTGGTCCAACGTGAATGCACGAAGTTAATTGTTGATTAAACAAAAAGTTTTTTAGAGAATTATCAAAATTTTTTTTATTATGATAGAAGGATCTATGGCAATTATGTGTGAAACAAAATATCGGCCAAATGCTCGCCATGGCTACCGTGGTATACTTCTATCCGATGGTCCATATTTTCAATGACTCTGAGACATAATTGCGGTTGAATATCGTTAATGTGCTGAATTATCTCATCCATTAGCTTTTGAATTGTTTTTGGTTTACACTTTTTCTTTTAAATATCTCCAGAGAAAGAAGTCCGACGGTGTCAAATCACATGATCGTTGCGGCCAATTAACATCGCCAAGAGAGCAAAAGAGCCATTGTTTCGTTGGCTGTGTGGCAAGTGGCCCCATCCTGTTGGAACCACATATCGTCCAGGTCCATATCCTCGATTTCTGACCACAAGAAGTCCGTTATTTGATCGATTATGTTAACCGAAAAAATTACAAAGTGCACGAAAAGCATTTTGATTTGAACGTACATTTTCGTAAAAGGTTTCAACGACTTTAACGCGCTGCTCAATTGTGTACTTCTCCATATGGTTAAATTCGCCAAACACTGAAGCAAAGAAATGTCTAATAAAGTTGGGCGAGAAACTTACCGTTAAGGTGTGACACTCAATTAATATCGTGCATTCTAGTTGGAGCACCCGTTATTATCAACCAAAAGTCTTTCAAGTAATATTTTTTATTTGAAATGCAGTTCCTCCTTTTTATACAGGGTGTCCAGAAACAACCGCTCCGGAAAATTATTCTTTATGTGATTTCCAACAAAAAAGTTGAACCACAACATGCTTCCAATCCTTAACCCACACAGGCGTTTAAAGATTTTTGAAAAAATAATTTTCTTGCACGACCTTAACCTCCAATTCCCTCCAAAACTCTATTAGCTAGAATAGCGAAATACGATGGCTCTCACAGCCAACAGCTTTACCTAAAAAAATAAAAACTAACCGCACTAAGATAAGAGCTTCAAAGTAAATTTTTTGTGTTTTGACTCGAAAACAATTTTTTTACATCTAAATTTTTTCCAACCTCTACCAAAAGGAAGTTGGAAGTTGCTTGTACGATTCTTTAAAAAATTGGCGCATGGTCTCCCGACCTTAATTCTTTTTCAGATCATAACTGGATACTTTTTAATATATGTAAATGTTTCCATGGAGACTCCAAAGCCTTACAGGAACCCAAGGACCACAAACTGGAAAAAGTTTCGACAGATTTTCAAAAACAAACTTCCAAGTCCCCCAAATCACTCGATAAGCACCGTGGAGGAGCTGGACAAGGCAGTTGAAGCATTAGAGAAAGCTATGGAAATAGCTTTTAAAAATTCATGTCCAGTGAAGCGGAGTAGGAAAACCCTTCCGCCATGGTGGAACGATGACCTATCCAAGCTTAGGAAGCTTACTCGGGACATTCTCAATATCTGCAACAAACACACATTTTGGCAGCCATATAAAGACTGTCTGAAAAAATACAAAAAAGCCATCAGAACAGCAAAAATCTCTCCACGAAGTAGTGCGCAGCATCGAGAACAGTCTGCAATACAAACAGTACACGTTAGCCGCTTTCCTCGACATAGAGGGGGCTTTCAACAATGTCCGCATAGAATCTATTCACGAAGCCCTTGCGGATTCGGGAGTGGAGGTGGGACTCAGCAAATGGATAGTGAGTCTGCTGAAGACCAGGGTAATTCATGCGGGCTTAGGAAACAGCCAGATGACAAAATTCGTCTGCAGAGGGACACCTCAAGGTGGTGTCATCTCTCCGCTACTGTGGCAAGTAGTGATCAATAAAATCTTAACTAAACTCGACGAGGAAGGTATAAAAGTAGTGGCGTATGCGGATGATGTAGCGATCATAGTATCAGGAATGTGTCTCTCCGTGATCAGTCAGATCATGGGAAGAGCGCTCGGGTTGGTCAGCAAGTGGGCTACAAGCTGTGGCCTTGGTGTAAACCCAAGCAAGACAAAGCTAATGCTGTTCACTACAAAAACCAAGATACCATCTTTTTCCCTTCCAAAACTTAACGGACAGCAACTCACACTATCGACTAGTTCGAAGTATTTGGGAGTCATTTTAGACCCGAAGCTCAGCTGGAAGTTGAATATTGAAGAGCGTGTTAAGAAAGCCTGCGTAGTTTTCTACGCCTGTAGGACAGCCCTCAATAAGAGGCGGGGCGTTAAACCAAATGTAGTACTCTGGCTTTATACAGCAGTGGTACGTCCCATGCTGACGTATGGAGCTCTTGTGTGGTGGCCAGCGCTTAGCAGAGAGTACAATATAACGAAACTGGGTAGGGTGCAAAGAACGGCATGTCTTGGCATCACAGGGGGTATGCGAACATGCCCGAGGGATGCGTTGAACGTAATCCTGCATCTTCTACCAATCAACCTTTTTATTAATAAACTGGCGGCATGTAGCGCGGTAAGGCTTAAAGAGTCCGGCGGTTGGACCTCCAAGCCATATGGTCACGCTGATATCCTCAACCAGCTGCCTCTAGATGAGATCAAGGCTACAACAGACTTTGCAGTGACTACACTGATTCTTGGGAAAAACTTTGCTGTCAAAATTCCGA
The DNA here is from genome assembly GCA_949715475.1 of Microchrysa polita. Taxonomy (NCBI): domain Eukaryota; kingdom Metazoa; phylum Arthropoda; class Insecta; order Diptera; family Stratiomyidae; genus Microchrysa; species Microchrysa polita. The sequence continues at coordinate 6,451,893 of OX454422.1, forward strand.
CTAGGTGCGAATGGGGTACGGGTGAGGCAGTAGGGGATTACGAAATCTCTATTTTCACAGATGGATCTAAAATGAGCTGCGGTGTAGGTTCAGGAGTCTTCTGCGATACACTTATCTCTGAATCCTACCGTCTTCCTGATCATGCTAGCATTTTCCAGGCGGAATTGTTTGCAATCATGAAGGCCTGCCTCGCACTCGGAAATATTCAAGACAGCCAAAACATAGCCATCTGCTCAGATAGTCAGGCGGCTATTAAGGCACTTAACTCTGCGAAGATATCCTCTAAGCTTGTCAAATGCTGTGAGGAGACGCTAAACAATCTTGGTAGAAAGCACTCAATCACACTAATTTGGGTGCCTGGACATACGAATATAGATGGCAATGAGCTGGCAGATGAGTTGGCCAGAATAGGGGCCTCTATGGACACCTCCTATGAGGAGCGCGTACATGTTCCGATGTCAACTGTCAAGGGACAGATTTCCTTGCATTATCTTACGATTGCAGGCGGTTACTGGCGAAACATAAGAGCTTGTGCCATATCACGGAAGTTATGGTCAACATATGACTGGAAAAGGACGTCCGAGATTCTAACAAGACCGCGGAAGGATATCGCCAGACTTACAGCAGTTATTATTATGAGAGAGAAACTCTAACTCACTTTCTCTGCAAATGCCCAGGTCTCGCTAGATCCCGCTATCGGACGCTCGGTCGGGCGTTTTTTGATAGTCTAGAGGATGCGTCGGAGGCGAAAATAGGGGAGCTGCTTCAGTTCCTCAATTGTACTGCGTGACTCTAGACGCCTCTCCACTCATGACATTTAACCTTCTGTAACCTCCTTCTTTATTAGTTTAACGGAATATGTGGTTTCAAAACGGCGCCTTCTGCGCTAATTGGGCTTCTGGTCTGCTTTACCTAAGCCACCACTTTTACCTACCTACCTACCCTCCCGATCATATCTTTCTTACATCATTTTAATCTAACTGTATTATTTCTAACAGTTTTAATGCCTTAAGTGCAGGAAACCAGGGTTAATTTTTACTCGATTTTGGCATAATAAAATGATGTTTATGCGGTAGTTTCCGGACACCCTGTAAACATAAACAGAAGAAGAAGGTGGCAATAAAATAATGAATTAAAAAAAACTAATGAAATCAGCTTTCTGTCGCTTTTAACCCATACCGATTGATCCTCGATGGATGAGACTGACTTGAGGCTGGAAAGATCCACGATCACACACACAAGAGCTCATATGCGAGGGACTACCTCAGTTTTTCTGCGTCTTCCTTGATATTCGCCGACGCTAAAATTACTCATCATGCGAGGGTATAGGATTCTGATGGAACGACATGATCCATAGTTCCATCTGATTTGCTATATGTTTAGCTCAAAGTCGTATGAGCCTTTTTTTGACATTTTTATGTCTTGACTCTGGCACATAAATTCGAAAAGCGTCACGAAAATCATAACGAAAAAGCGTTACGTTTTTGGCATTACAGATAGTAAGTACCCTGTGAGTTTTGGGTGCAATTCAAGGTTCAACGGAAGTTGGGCTAGGTGGTACCCTGTGAGTGTTGGGTGCCATTCAAGGTTCAACAGAGGTTGGGCTTGGGTTCAATTTACGTTCAACTTGGGTTCAGCTTGGGTTCAACTTGAATTCAACTCCAATTCAACTCGAATTCAACTTGAATTCAACTTTCAACTTAGGTTCAACTCACGTTCAACTTTAGTTCAACTTTTGTTGAACGACACAAAAAGTGTAACTTTTAACTTAGGTTCAACTCATGTTCAACTTTTGTTCAAGGACCCCAAAAGTGTTACTTTCAACTTAGGTTCAACTCACGTTCAACTTTCGTTCAACTTTTGTCGAACGACCCAAAAACTGTAACTTTCAACTTAGGTTCAACTCACGTTCAACTTTCGTTCAACTTTTGTTGAACGACCCAAAAAGTGTAACTTTCAACTTAGGTTTAACTCACGTTCAACTTATGTTGAACGACCCAAAAAGAGTCAAATTCGAAAAGCAAATCGTCACGAAAAACATGAAAATGTCCCACTGAGTTGCGGACTTGTACGCAAGCTGTTTTTTTGCCAAAAATTTCTCATGGCGAGACTTTTATCGGGGTTATGAGTACCCGACAAATGGAGCTCCAACATTTTTAATATTATCACTTCTCAGAAAATGTAAGAATCCCCGAGAAAATTTCAACCAAAAAGCGCAAGGAACGAGGAGTTTACATCACATTTCATGGGTTTTTCTTGTCACTGGCCGTCGCTGGGCAACGCGTGAATGAAAGACAAAAATTTGTGTGTGTGTGTGTGTATAGTCAAAAACAACTCCCCAACCGCACGTAATACATATTGTTTGTAACCATCATATACCAACACCACGACCCCCGTGTGAAATTTTGTGTGTACGAGAATACTTGTTACGCTTTCTCTGTGCGCACAAAAAAACATATCATATCAAGGACTTGCGCCATAAAGCGCCACATACGCGCATCGCATCCTTATCCTTGCCACACACACACACACATACACACACAGAACACACAATCTTGCATTCATTCTTCTACCCACGGCGGTCATGCATTCAATTATTGCCAAAGAATGGTCGCATGAATACTCGTCCAGGATTTTGTTTCGGAAGAAGTGGATTTTATGATTTTTGCGAACAGAAGGAATATGTGGTACGTACGGGGACGAATTGGGCTGTCTTTGAAAAAAAAAGACGATACAATTCCACATGGAAGCATATACGTTTAATGACTGCACGCGGCAAGTACATATTACTATACCGGGTGGCGCAAAATTAGTCACCCTAACGAAAAATGTTTTTTACAAATGGAGTCGTACGGGAATCATATTTGATATTTGTGAAGTATAGACAACTAAAGAGCTGAAACAGACATGCAATGGACTGCTATACTCCGCAGGAGAGTGCGTTTTCTGGTCACCGCGTTTTGATGATTTGACACGTTTTTTCATTGGGCTCTTTTTGAAGATCCGGACGAGAATATTTGACAAAAATGCATAGGCAGTTATCAGCGGACATTTTACGGAAAGTGAGAAAAAAATGTGTAAAAACACAGGCGACCAGCCATACTTGATCGATATCATCTTTTTTCATCACAGACAAAATTCGAAATACTTAAAGATTTCCGTCAAACAAAATGTTTTTTTTTTGATTACGATGATTGATTTTGCGCCACCCTGTACTTGTGTCTCATTTGCGGCAAAAAGAACTGAAAGGCAAATTTGTAATATATGATAATGTGTACACACATCAATTGAACGGTCCCGCCACCATATGTGAGTCATATGTTATGTTTTGGGTGAGGTGCGTATACGTTGTTTTGCTTAACGCACCCCCTCAACCGATTTTCAATGTGAGGGCAAACTGCTGGACTATGACTGTTGACTGTTGTTGTGCGTGCGTGCATTGCATGCTCTGCCGGTCTCCGCAGTTTATTATTAATCTGTTCCCGGAATTTCGTATATACCGTCGCAGCGGTTCGCTATAAATGGTCTAAATCCAAAGAAATCATCTGGAGCTCGGAAGAAGAAAATTTATGTGGAACGCCTGCAAATCGTGAAGTCCTTTTTTCGTTATATGCATTATGCACACAATATTGCGGATGGATACGCACTTACTTGCTCGGCGAAAGCAACGAAAAGCTGAAATCACGCCGCAAATTGGCTTTATACTGTCTATAGGCATAGGGACACAACACATCATATTTCGCCCACTTGTTGCACATTCCATTCCATTCCAGCAACTTTATAATACGTAATTGGTCTTTTGTGAGCTATCTGCTGCCATGCAATGTGTTCCACTTTGTTTGTATGTTTTCTCGCCATATAAACACACCACACGGGCGGCGTGCAGTGTAATTCAATTGGACGCCCTGTGTGTTTCGTTTCCTTCGCATTCGTCGTCATCACAACATCATCATCATCGTCGTCGTCGTCGTGATGTATTGTGTGAGCAATTCATCCAATTAACGACACACTTGAGAATGCACTGACACACCACACAACACACAAGTGTGTTACATTTATTGTGTGCTGCAGATTTGGATAAGCGCGTCCAGCTCCACATAATAATGTTCTGTGTGTCACCGTCTTCGTCTTTCTTTTCAGATTTGATTTTGGGCAGGTCAAAAGGTCGCCTAGCACTCATATGCATTCATGTATGCCATCAGCACTCGGATATGACAACAAAACGCACATATGATTCGCCAATTGATCAGATGTTGATATTGTGAGCGCTGGCTTACAGATGCTCTTTGCCCCAACTCGCGTATATCTTCTTATCCGGTCGCCAAATTGTGTTGCTCTGTGCCAGCCAGAGTTCAAAAGACGCCTATAGGCAAAACCACACACAACATTCATTGCATTTGGATGACCGGAAAGAGCTTATCAAACAGACAAAACACAAGACGTTCGCATATAGTGGTCATCGCAATGCATTGCTGCTGCGACTGTGATTACGGAGTGATAGTTTCGTTTATAGTGTTGTTGTTGTCGTCGTCGTATTTGTCGTGGCCAACTTCTAGCTCGATAAGATATCAAATTACAATACCATCGTCCATCATTCATGAGTGTTCTACAATATATGTTGATGTGATGCTCGTACGCGGTCATCACAGATAGATGCGGACAACGTTTTTATGCCCAATGTACGGAGTACAATAGAGTTATATGAAATGGAATGTCGGAAAAAAAATAAAAATAAAAAATATGTACAAAAGTTGTCCTTTTGTATGGTGACAGGGACATACACTGCGCGACAAATGCTTAGGTTCATGGATATTTTCCTCTAAAATTATATAATTTCTATGTACTCTAATCGGAAATAATTTTTAAATAATGCTCTCTCAACTAACGGTTATTTTAATAAATATTACAATTCTATTAAGCAACTCGCATAGCTAACGGAATTTTTTAAAATGAAAATCGCAATTTCCACTGCGACAATTGTATAGGTTCACTTACTTTAAAGAGTTATCTCGTCCTGGTGAGAAGTGTTTGTGCAAACATTTTTTTTCGCGTTATACTCTGTGAGTCGTATAGTGGATAATGTCAAAAGGAAATTAATTTTCTGCCGAGGAAAAGGCGACAATTTCCATACTAAAGCAAGAAGGATATTCAAACCGACAAATTGCAATACGGATTCAGCGGAGCTTGAACCTTGTTAATAATTTTATACGAGATAGTGGAAATTATGGCCGACGATACGCAGGAGGCAGAAAAAAGGCGATTTCCGGTGCATCAAGGCGAAGTCTCTTAAGAGAAGCCTACGAACTCGCCCTTTACTGCGCGTAAGCTTGGGGAGATTTTGGTGTTATCAGCAAGTGTAAGGACCATCCAACAAGTTCTTAGATCTTCATCTTGCTTAAAACGTTTACGATTAAAGAAAAAAATAGCCTTAACCCCGCAACATCGCCTACAGCGCCTGGAATTCGCCTCAAGATTCATGAACTGATTTTTCACAATGGAGGCAGGTAATATTTACGGATGGAAAACGGCTTTGTGTGGACGGTCCAGATGGGTTCTCCTACTATCATGATTATATAGGAAGGACCCTATGTACCTGTCACGCCATCACTTCCGAATAGGTTCCGTTATTGTATGGGGAGCCATATCATATCATGGAACTATCGACTTGGTAATTCTACGAGGTTACCAAACCAGTTCATCTTATAGACTGGGAGATGGTTAACACTTTTATTTACTTGAAAGCTAAATGGTCGACGATACTCTTAATCGATAGTCCGTTTGGTGCTAAAAAATAAATTGCAAGTCTTGCTGTCCAAATCGGTTGCGTTTTTGAGATTTTTTGACGTTAAGGTGTCAAATTTATGGGTTCCATTTAACCGAAAGCTAAACGGCTGAATTTTTTATAAAGTCTCAAGCAGGACGGGATGAGTTAAAATCCACACTGCAAGACGAGCCAGGTGGTTGCGTTTTCAAAACAGACGCGTTCAAACATGTCAATTTTTTAAGTTCAATTTAACTGAAAGCTAAATGGATGAAGCTTTTTGAAAAAGTCTAAACTGGTCAAGGAGAGTAGGAATCTGGACCGAAAGACGACCTAGGTGGTTGCGTTTTCAAAACAGACGTTAGTCCAGTCATATTAGCAATTCAAATAGAAAAGTAGAGTAAGGCTAATTTTTGTTGTTTTTTAATCAGGGCTCCCAGAAATCTAAAACTGATTTTGCTAAAAATAAATGTTGATCGGAAAGGTCCCAAAAAGGATAAAAAAGGATACTCTTTAATCCTTCACCGGAGGTCGGCATGCGGTGTGTCATATCAAAGGGGACGCCGAGTATATAACATATCCGGTATTTGTTTCCTGTTTCTAGGACCCTCAACGGAATGAATCGAGCTTAAATGGAAAATTATCGTGTTTTCCGTGTACCTTTCAAAAGCCATACCCAAGTAACAATTTCATCCCTATATTACTTCGTAAAATATTCTCTTCTAACAATAATAGGGGCACTTTACAGGGTATAACCACTGAATAATAGTCCAATTATGGCATTTGGCGCCGTTTTTTAATCCAATAGAACCTTATTGTAGCACTAAATTACGCTTCAAAAAAGCGTACGTCATTTGATTTATATCATCATTTTCTGTCATTGAACGAATTTGAAAAAAAAATTAAACACAAAATTTCCGCAGCTAGCATCGAACCCGTGTCTGTTGGTTGCCCATCCTACACGCTACCACTCAGCCAACCTCACATATAGTCAGCGTTACTCGTAAACACTACAAATGGTTAGTTGCTTCTATAGAAATGCTTGACAATTCTTTATCGAACCTTCTGCAATGCACCCTAAATCTATAGATTTATCAATAAAATAGAGTAAATTTCTGCGGAGAGATCTTCTTAATTGGTTCCGAAGATAACAATAAGTGTAGGTTTCATGCAAGATTTCAAGGATTTCTATTGAAGAAATTATTAGACCACTTCATAAGTGTCAATTCATTAAGAAATCACAAAGTCCATCCTTCTATAAATCTACGGTGAACAATTTATGGGGGACCATACTATAAAAATGAAACCGACTGTGCTATAGAAGAATATGTGCATGTGAGTTGACTTAGAGAGACTATTGCATGTGTGTGCTGTATCATCCAATAAACACAAGAGTGGAGTATTTAAAGGAGTATCTTTTTAGGTTAACGTTTAGAGACAGTTTTATGGAAGTCTTATACCACCATCTTTAAATTTATTCCATAATGATGATTGAAGCTTTCCAAAAAAAGCTTTAAGGATGTTTTATCGGATCAACATATTTCTTTAACACACGATAAATTGATTTCGTGGTACTATATGATTGCTACAGTGTGAAGTGCTTCTTTAAAGCCAATGAATTGCTGCTTGGGTAGCTACGAGAATAATTCAAGTTGTCACTACTTCTCTCACTTTTCAGAATCTATAATATCAAAAGATTCTACGATTAAATTTGCTAAGAAAAAAATTGATCGGAAAGCTCTGAAACATAAAAGGACACTAATTATAATCCTTGATTGAACGTGGGCATGCGGGGTGTCATATCAAAAAGGACATCAAGTGCATTGCATATCCGGTGTTCGTTTCCTGTTTCCAGGAAACTAAATGGAAAAATTCGGGCTTAACCTTCGAGCGGGCGCAATGCATCTGACAGATTAAGTGATCCGCTTTTGTTGCGCCAATTAGCGATATGAAAACGGAGTGAACTGAAACTCACAGTAGCTTAATCTTTATCGATCAACTACCCAAAGCAGTTTTTAGTTTTTATCGACCATATGTCTGAAGGCCGGGAGGGATGAAATAATCTCTCAGATTGTGTTATTTTCTTTTTTTTTTATGAAAATTTTCACTTTTTATACTCGTCACATTGCATTTTAACGTTGTGTTGAACTTTTTGACTGGAGAATGGTTCAATTCCGTGTTTTTAGTTAATGTATTTCACATTTTTGATACTGTCGAGTTGTTGGTGGTTTTTTAAATATTGAAACGATTTAAATCGGATTCATCAATTTTTCTGTATTTAATCTGTCAGATGCATTGCGCTTGATCGTGTTAGGATTAGTATTGCGCCCGCTGGAAGGTTAAATCGAAAATGACGGATTTGAAAAGATACTGATACGGGAAACACGAAAATGTTCTCCATTGAGGGTCCTTGAAACAAGTAACAAACGCCGGATATGTAATGTACTCAGCGTCCCCTTTAATATGATACCCCGCATGCCGACCTCCGGTCAAGGATTAAATAGTATCCTTTTTTGTCCTTTTTGGGACCTTTCCGATCAAAACTTTTTTTTTTGCAAAATGAGTTTTAGATTTCTCGGAGCCCATTGATTTGAAAACAACGAAAATTAGCCTTACTCAATTTTTTTCTATTTGAAATGCTAATATGACTGGACTAACGTCTGTTTTGAAAACGCAACCACCTAGGTCGTCTTTCGGTCCAGATTCCTACTCACCTTGACCAATTTAGACTTTTTCAAAAAGCTTCATCCATTTAGCTTTCAGTTAAATTGAACTTAAAAAATTGACATGTTTGAACGCGTCTGTTTTGAATACGCAACCACCTGGCTCGTCTTGCAGTATGGATTTTAACTCATCTCGTCCTGCTTGAGACTTTATAAAAAATTCAGCCGTCTAGCTTTCAGTTAAATGGAACCCATAAATTTGACACCTTAACGTCAAAAAATCTCAAAAACGCAACCGATTTGGACAGCAAGACTTGCAATTTATTTTTTAGCACCAAACGGACTATCGATTAAGAGTATCGTCGACCATTTAGCTTTCAAGTAAATAAAAGTGTTAACCATCTCCTAGACTATTATAAACAGCTCTTAGAAGAGGAAATCCCTATGATAAATGTCATGTACGGAGGCGATCCTTGGATATTGCAACATGATCTTGCCCCAATTCATACAGCGAGGGTGGTTAAATCGCTTATTGAGGAGAAAAATGTGGCTTTGTTAGACTGGGTGCCCATCTCCCCTGGCATTAAACATTTGGGGGTGGCTTGTTCGGGAGGTTTACAGTAGTGGTAAACAATACGACTCTAAAGAAGAGTTAATTCATGGAATTAAGACAGCTTGGTCTAAAATACCGATATCTGTGCTGCATTCTTTATACGATTACCTGCCTCGAAGGCTTTATGAAATTATAAATAAAAATGGCGAAAATACACACTATTAAATTACAAAAAAATGCTCCCGTTTTTTCGTATTTATCCTCTTTCATACTTTTCTGAAATATTTTTCAGCGAAAACATTATGTAAAACGGTAAAATCGTCCCTGAACCTAAGCAATTGTCGCACTGGAAATTGACTCTTTGAATTAAATCAATTAGTGTAATTTAAGGAAAATGTCCTGTGGGGATTCAGTCCATTCATTTTGTTTGTGATATTTAATACAGTCAAACCTGCTAATCGGACCACTCTATAATCGGACCACCTTCTAATTGGACCACCGCTGCCCGATTTTATTCGGTTATCCATACAAAATTACCTTTATAAATGGACCACCTTCTAATCGGACCATGGACCACGATTTGAGTACTCTATTTGCGTTGAGCAGTACTTGGAAAACCTCAATAATCGGACCAACCGATTTTTTCCATTGCAAATGTAAATATGTATGTGCAGATATATGTGCAGCAAACAGAACAGGAAAAGTCCCGAAAATTTCGAAAACCTAAAAAGAAAAAGAATAAACCCGGGACGTTCATTTGAGATGATTGACTGCGCAGCGTATAGGTGGTTTTGTCTGGCTAGACAAAAAAGGTTTGCCGGTATCAGGGTTCGCTTTACAGCATAAGGCCCTCCAGATTGTCGGAAAACTGAACATTTCAGATTTTGCAGCGTCGAACGGTTGGTTGGACTGTTTTAAAGGCCGACATAATATTGTCTTCAAGGCAATTAACGGTGAAGCAAAAGACGTGCCGGAAGATTTGGTTAATACGTTTAAGCGCAACATTATCCAAATCTGTGATGGATACGAGGCAAAAGATATTTATAACTAAGACGAGACGGGCTTATTTTATAAAGCGCTGCCTGAAAAGTCGCTGCATTTAAAAAGCGAAAAATGCATTGGAGGAAAGTTGGCGAAGGAGAGACTTACGGTTGATGTTCTTTGCAATGCGCCTGGCGAAAAGGAGCCCCTATTAATATTATTGTTACATATGTGAACCATTTTCAAGTCATATAAGGCTAATGTTCTTATCTTTATATCCATTTTATAGGTAATGAGCGCAAGCCTCGAGCTTTTAACAATATAGAAGTGGAATCGCTATTGGGTTTAACCTGGCGGCATAATAAATCTGCATGGATGAACTCCACCATTTTTGAAGAATGGATGACACAATTCGACAAGAAAATGAGGGATCAAAAACGAAAAGTCATAGTATTCCTTGACAATGCGCGCTGCCATTTCAATGTTGAGTTGACGTATGTAAAATTCGCATTCTTTCCTCCCAACACAACATGCTCAAAACAACCCATTGATCAAGGCATTATAAGAAGCCTCAAGGCACGTTATCGCAAGCATTGTATGCGACATTTAATAGCTGCCATCGACGAGGCTGCATCTGCAACCGCCTTATCTAAGGCTATTACAGTCCTTGACGCTTGTTTTTGGCTCGAGACTGCTTGGAACCAAGTGAGCGCCGATACCATAATGAATTGTTTTAAACATAGTGGCTTCACTTTTGGTACAAGTTCATCGTCGCCTGAAGAGATAGTAAATTCTGGAAATGATGAATTTATCAATGTAGATTCAGATATTTTAACATCAGAACATCAGGTCACTAAATTGGGAAAATAAATTTCTGGATTCCCTACTAAATACAGAAGATTAACTGTCGCAGATTTCCGATGATGATGAAGAAACCGGGGACCAGGACAGCTCTGCCACACTAAGCTACAACGAGGCAGCTATGGCATTAAATCGCCTAAAGAGTTTCGCGATCACCAACAGTTTGGGTGATTTGGAAAAAAAGTACCCAATGCGTGACTAATGCCATCATAAAAAAAAACAAATGCCAGAAAAAAATTACTGATTTTTTTTAACAAAAATAATATTGTTCCTTTAAAATTTAATATTTCCATGTATGTATGTACTTATAAAAAAGAATTTATGTAATTATATGTTCACAGTTTATTGCGTGTTACTGTCTGACTGTGTACTTTATCCTTAACTTTTGTAATCGGACCACCTCCTAATCGGACCAGTTTCGATCGGTCCCGGCAGTGGTACAATTAGACAGGTTTGACGTACTTCCAAAAATAACATTTCTTGAACTGGTAAGGTTTTATTTTACCGCTTCATGGAAGGAAATATGAGTGAACCTAAGCATTTGTCGCGCAGTGTATATACGTAGTAGAATCCAAAATTGTTGATAAAAACACACTTCCAGTTATCCGATTGAATTCATTTAAGTTTTATTTTTCAATGTAACTCCTTTTTACCTCAATACAACGATGAGATCGTTTAATAAGATCCTGCATCCCTTTCAAAAAGTAGTCCGCGGGTTTGTCTTGAAAATGGTCCAAAACAGCATCTTTCAGTTCCTTCTCAGTCTCAAATTTTCGTCCTCGGAGGGCCTTTTTTAATTTTGGGAACAGGAAGTAGTCACTTGGGGCCAGGTCTGGGCTGTACGGGGGGTGTTTAATTTCTTCAAAGCCGCATTTGAACACAGCAGCCTTGGCCACCGCGGCGGTGTGAACTGGTGCATTGTCGTGAAGAAGTAGCACCCCTTTCGCCAGTTTTCCATACCGTTTCTCCACGATGTTGGCCCTCAATTGGGTCAAAAGATCTGCATAATATTTCCCTGTTACTGATGTGCCCTCTTCCTTGAAGTCAATCATTATAATTCCCTTGGAATCCCAGAAGATGGTGGCCATGATCTTTTTCCGGCTCTGCTGCACCTTCGCCTTCTTGGGGCGCTCCTCATAAGGCCTCCTCCATTCCATGGACTCCCTTTTGGTCATGGGATAATAGTAAAGGACCATGGTTTCGTCTCCTGTCATAATTCTGTTGATAATTGCATCCGAGTCGGCGCGACACAGCTCCAAAAAGTCTTTCGAACATTTCATCCGCTGCTTCATTTGATCTGCTGAGAGGAGTTTCGGGATCCCATCTTGCCGAGATCTTCCTCATCCCCAAATGGTCAGTAATAATTCTTTCGACCGTGGTTTTTGATAGACTTGTCCTTTCTGCAATCTCTGATAACTTTAGCCGCCGATCACTTAAAACAACTTCCTCGACTAATTGGACGTTTTCTTCGGTGGTCTCAGTTATTGGGCGTCCGGTGCGGGGTTCATCAAAAACATTCGTCCTTCCTCGCTTGAATTCCAAAATCCACCGGTAAATAGTCGCCTGGGATGGTGAAGAAATGCCGTACACGGATATGAGATAATCTCGAATCTGGGACGCCGTGTATCCTTTCAAAAAAAGGGATTCAATGACCGCGCGGTACTTGATCTGCTCCATTTCAAATACGAAATCAAAATGCGACACAAATAATTACCTAGCCGGGCCCTTGATTGCACAACTGAACTCATGTTTAGTCCTGTTATGACCAAAGAGTTGTTCTATCGAATAGCGGTAAAATGAATTCAATCGGATAACTGTAAGTGTATTTTATAACAATTTTGGATTCTACTACGTACGTACACGAAAGAACGAACAGTGTCGTCTAAACACATATTGTCCTTTATAGAAAATCTACCAAGTAAATACTGAAATCAAGCTTGGCAAGCATGAATAAGGATCAATAGTCGAAATGTGCGATGCCAAATTGTTGAATACACTGCTCAATATACGCAGTAAAAAGTTACACTAATTTGCGCCATGGGTTAAGGGGGGAGGGGGTGACAAAGGGGTGAAAATTCAGTTTCTTGCAAATATCTGGAAAACTATGAGTCTGACCTTAAAATGTGCTAAGGACAAAACAAACCACATAAAGTTGCCTTTGTAATGATATGTAACACTCTACACATTTTCTCAGAAAATTATACCCTAGACCCAAAAGTATTATAGTGAATTTACATTTTTTGAGTTTGTGTATTCAACAATTTGGCATCAAAAATTTCTTTTTTTTTTTATGTTTAGGTTTAGGGCTATTTTGAACCAATTGTACTGGACTATTATAGTGTTTCAGTGTTTTTTGTTCTTCTTATGAGGCACATATGCCTCATGAAGAAGTGCACCATGAGTCAAATATGACTCATATGAGTCATACTGAGTTATTAGAAATCATGTTATTTTTACACACATTTTTCGCATTTAAACATTCGAGTGGCTCAGTTGCCAAGTGATTAATGGCGAAATCGAGGAAACTAAGATTTTACGAATCTCTTTATAGCAGTGATTCTTAACCTTTTGTACATGAGCGACCACTTGTTAAAACTCGTTTGTTGTCGCAGACCATATCAAATTGAAAATGTGTGGAAAGCCATTAAAATCATAAAGCCTTGTACCGAATAATGCGGTTCTTCGGGTAATCGTATCAAGATAAACAGTCACAGTCGACGGTTCTGATTGGTTCAGCGGATATTGTTCAGTGGCGGGTCGTGCTCAACGCATAAGTGGGAGTTTTGCATCATATGTATACTTATGGGTAGGGTAGGAAATTTGCCTGCCATTAAGACTAACTAAATACATTACATTACGCGTAATTCTCCACAGTCTGAAAGGCTTATTAAATTAAATATGTCGAACGATATGCACTTATATATTCAAAAGTTTCAAGTCTTTAATAAATTGATTTTGAAGCATAATTGTTGGTGTAAGGATCAAAAACGTTATTTAACCATTTTCTACAGATAGACACCATCAACTACCGCGCTCTGTTGCATGGGCGAAGAATAGTGCCACCTTATAGAGAAAAAAAAACCCCAGTCCAAGGTGGATCATCATGCGCCGAGGGATGCATAGTCAAGAGGGTGCTTGACGGCTAGTATGCGAAGGTATAGCAGGCGATCATAACGTTCGAAGCCTGAGACACATTTTAACATCAACAATACCTCCCATAGGTTAGTGAGTGTGTGTGTGTGTATTTGAAAGTCCATACATTTACTTTTTCCACACACTAGTGCCAGAGATTTGTGAAGGAAGCTTTTCTATCGTGTGGCGCATCATTTGTGGGCAGACTACAGCGAGGTCCATTATCAGTGATGATACAGGGTCTCTGATAACTACACGGAAGAGAATTAAAGAGCAATTAAACTCGGATACTGACACTACAGTCAAGCAACAACTGAGGACCGAGACAATTCTCTTCAAAAAAGAGTGTAGAGAAGCGTAAGACGTGATAAACGCAACAACACCAACGCGTTAGCAGTGGAGGCAGAAAATGCGGCTTACCGTGGTGACAGTGGGACCCTTTCTTCTTCTTCCTTGCCTCGTTCTTTATACCGCTCCATGGCTTCGCGTTGCTCGACCCGCGGTGTAGGCACATCGCCCGTTTTGGCGATAATATCCCAGCATATTTCTACAGGCAGCTCTATCTTGGATCGTGTCATCGCCGAGACCAATGCGTTGTTGTTGCTTTTTCATTTGACACATCCAGGTGTTCTTCGGTCTGCCTCTGGCCTTGGATCCATCAAGTGGAACTTCCATTGATATCGCTCTCTTTGCGGGGTTCTCAGGCGGACGCCGTTGAACATGGCAATACCAATCCATTTGTCGGTCTTCGAGCTTTTCGGTGATTGGTTAGCCTATGGACAAGCTGCCTTGGTCCCCTATTCAGTGGGACCCTTTACAAGCTCATAAAGCCACTGACTGGTAAAATGTTTACCCATGAGCATCCTGTAAAAGATAAAGACGGGTCTCTGCTATAGTCACAGATGAACAACAACTGCGCCGATGGAGAGAGCATTTCATCGAGGTTCTTAATAACAACTTTAGCCCTTCAAGCCCATCTCCACCGGAGACAGTAAGTCTTCCGCAAATGGCCAGAATAACACAATCCAAGCTGGAAATAACTAAGGCCCCGGGGGCAGACGGTATCCCGATGGAATTTTTGAAAGCGGACATCAACGTTACAGCGGGCATTCTTCTTTCCCTGATCCAAGAGTGTTGCACAACCGAGACTCGCCCTCAAGAATGGAAGAAGGGTGTCATTATTAAAATCCCGAAAAAAGGAAATAGTAAGCATTGCAATAAATTGGCGTGGAATCTGTCTCCTTCCTGCAGTCTGGACCGGATCAAGAAAACGATCGACCGCACTCTGAACAATGAACAAGCTGGTTTTCGTGAGGGTTTTTCAGGTAGCGAGAACATCAACACCCTCCGAATTATAATTGAACAATCCGCTGATTGGAGATCCTCGTTACATCTATTGTTCATTGACTTCGAGAAGGCGTTTGACAGCGTTGACCGGACTTATATCTGTCCAGCCTTACGTAGGAGAGGCATACCAGAGAAACTGATTGCCATCATAAAGGAGTTCTATAACGGAGCCCAATGTCACGTCTTGCACAAGGGCGAATTGTCTAGTCATTTTGAGGTGAATAATGGAGTTAGACAAGGCTGTATTTTATCACCAATACCAATACTTATTACCATCAACAACGTAATCTGCGACGCTCTAGGCGACCATAAAAGTAAGGGTATCAGGTGGAAATTATTTGATTACCTTCAGCACTTGGACTATGCCGACGACATTTGCCTTCTTTCAAACACAGCAGATCATCTGTCTCAAATGACGGATGCTTTGTATCGTGAAAGTCGAAGTGCTGCTTTAAAAATTAATTGCGCTAAGACGAAATACCTGAGCTTGACATCAGAAAGGCAAAGAAACATTTCTATCTCCGGACAGCCGATATAGAAAAAGTCGTGAAATTTATTACCTTGGGAGCGTAGTAGCAGCGGATGTAGAGTCGCGCATAAATAAAGCCCGAGCAGTATTTTTCAGTTTGACTCCTCTCTGGCAAAACCACAACATCTCCAGAAATACCAAACTCCGAATCTTCGAAAGCAATGTCAAATCCTTGCTTTTATATGGGTGTTCCACGTGGAAGGTGACCAGTGATATTACAACCAAACTGCAAAATTTCGTGAATCAGTGCATTCGACGCATCCTACAAATTCGGTGGCCTGGGGTAGTCTCTAACAACGACCTCCTCCAAATTATTGGTCAAAATAGGATGGACATCGACATCAAAAGGCGGAAGTGGCAGTGGATAGGTCACACACTTCGAAAAGAGCCAAAAAAAAACATTGCAAAACAGGCTCTAGATTGGAATCCTCATGGAACCGATGCAAGGCGTCGTGTGGGAAGACCCAAAAATACATGAGGCAGATGGAAAATTTATAGGCAAATCGTGGGACCAGCTAAAGACGATGGTTGCTAGGCAGAGGTGGAAAATAGGCGTAATCAATGCCCTATGCCCCACTAGGGGTTAAAAGGAACCAGAGAGAGCTGCCAAGATTCAGTAGTTACGAGTCGTCGAAAGATGTGATTTTAATTTATTACCCTATGACAAAACGATGGCAAAATCAGTCACTCCATACGATTCCTTTCTCAACTTCTAGGAAAATGCATACTAAAGAAAGGACTCGCCATAGGTTTTAGATTAAGTTTTTTCCCCACATTTCCTTAAAATCCATTTAAAACGGCGTTAAGAGCCCAGGGGACCGGCATGACATCACTAATGTAACTATGGAGAAATGCGTACTCTCCTCCAGAAATATTGCAGCCAGGTTTAGATAAGATTTAGATCTCTGGCTGGGCTAGTCCTCAGGTTTACTTTAATTCTGTGCTTCGCCCTTCGCTCCGCTCAGACCTCACACTGTTTGTCGTGCATTAGAGAGTTCGCCAAAATTTTTGCGATGCAGGCCAGTTGCGAAATAGGATAAGGCGAAGTGCAAGTGCAGCGAGCGGGGAGTCAATGGAAGATAATTCGTAAGATTTAGATCTCTGGCTCCTCTATACGTTCGCTCAGATCCTGTGGTCGGTCCTTGGCTTCACTCAGAACTCACTCTGCCTGGCGGGCTTTTCATAATTCGCCAACATCCTTGCGATCAGCGCTGGTAAGAAGTGGATAAGAGGAGGTGCAATCGAAACGAACGGCGAGCCGATAGAAGGCAATTGGTAAGATAAGAGATTTTTGGCTCGTCCTTAGTTTAACTCAGATCCTATAGCTCGCCCTTCGCTCCGCTCATACCTCGCTGTCTGTTGCGCTTTTCGGAATTCGCCAACATTTTTCATAAGTTTCATACGCTGCTGGGAAATAGGATGAGGCGAGCGCAGCGAGCAGTGAGCCAATGGAAGGCGATTCGTAGAATTTAGACATCTGGCTCGTCCATACGTATACACTCAGATCCTTTACTTCGCCCTTCGCTCCGCTCAGACCTCGCTCTGTCTGTCGTGCTATTCAGTATTCGCCAACAGTTTTGCAACGTGCAGCAAGCGATGAGTCGATGGACGGCAATTGGTAAGATTTAGTTATATGGCTTGTCCTTAGATTTACTTAAATCCTTTGCCTCGCTCTTCGCTTCCTCCAGAGCTTGCCTATTGCCTCTCTGTCGCGCTTTTCAGAATTCGCCAACATTTTTGCGACGCAGTGCTGGTGCGAAGAATGATAAAGCCAGCATTTTTGCAACATAGACCTCGGACCTGGAACCTGGAAGTATGGCCATGGATTTGCTTGAGAACCAAACTCAGCAAATATATCTGTACAGCATTGGCCATTTGGGAGTCTGATCACCTTACCTTATCCCTGTTATCTTCACGTTCCGATTCCTCTTTGAACATTGAACTTGTTATTGATTGCAACAAGTGAAGAGAAGAAATGACTGGGGGGGGGGGGGGGGGGAGGAGTCGATGGGTACTGTCATCTGTCAAGGATACCTCTTTCCGCTTTTAACCTTTTAGTTTGTTTTTAGAAAATAAAGATTGAGAATCGTTAAATTAGAGAATTTGCAGCAAATGCTGCGCGAACCAGCTAGAGTCGTGCCAGTGGGTCGCGGACCACCGATTAAGAACCGTTGTTCCACAGTCAAATATTCACTAAATTTTTCCCATTAGAATTGCACACAAAAATAATCGTTAGAATTTAGACTAACAAACAGAATTTGTTTACAAAGTTTTATGAACGAAATCATAAATATTTTGAAGGAAGAATCCTTATACATAGTCTGAAAATTGATGGACTTAAGGTACGTGTTCGTAGAGACGACTCATGTGATGATCGCTCAGCGATCGTAGCTCTACATCCAATTCCAAGCCATATTTGCATATTTTTTCATTGGTGGAAAGTAGCCGTCGTCTATGACCTATAGGAACATATCTCTATAGAACATTATACGCATATAGTGCTCGCCACATTCGGTAGAAAAACCGGCTCGGCGTGCTTTTTGTTCGGAAGGTATCTTGGGGTGTCTTGGGGGGAAGATTCGCTTCTTGCCTAGCCAAGTGTGGGTTATATAGTGTCAGTTAAGTTCTGTGGGCCCTTGCTAAAAATTGTCCCGCTTTCCGACCCGTACTTTGGGAGGTTATACTTCTATAATGAGTTTACGGAGATGTGTAAACCGTCCCCATACAAAATTGGAGGCGCAGACTACTTTTCCGGCCAGGATGACCCCAGCCAGGTCGAGTTATGTTTTTTTTTTTTTTAGTTGAGGGATTCGGTCCCGAATTCAATTCAATAAATCTGCATCTGTCGTGTTCTACCGATTTATTTCAAACTCTTCGTCGTATGAATACGAGATGGGAGTTGTCAACCAAGGTTAGCTGGACAGCTGACCGAAACTTAGCCATTGTATGGCAGGTGGAGACGCGACGGAAATCGTGACACCATCGAGCCGAATTATATTCTAAGCCTCATCTAAAGACGGAAAATTACATATCTCGACAGGAAAGAATATTTCCAGTAACGCCGATTTGCATCATAGCAGGAAGAGTTGGCTTGGCTCATTAACGAAATGTTTCAAATATCGCTGTCAATCACTGACGAGCTTAGAGATTGCTGATGCATTTAGGACAAAATTTAGCATCTTTTAGGAGTGGATCGGTCGTCTACATTTTGCTGAACAAGGCAGGTGAGTGTGTGAGCCCATGAATTGTGAGTTTTATCGAACAATAACTTCGACATAACAACACGATTAGGTTTAACGTTTATGGAATAACCCTTTAATGCAAGTATAGCCTTGGCAGAAGGGAAATTAGAATGATCACTCTGTGGGATTCGAACTCATGCTCCAGCAACTCAGAGATAGAGTGACATCTCTATCACTGAGCCACCGAATAAGGTTACATTTTCTGACTCTGAATTTTTGAATCACTTGCCAAAATTCGATTCAATGGCTATTGCTGCGACAAATAGATGGAACCTGGAGTGAACGTTTGTACAGAAAATTATTAAATTAATTGGCCTAATAATGCGATTCGTATTATCGTTCTTCTTCTGCTGAAAAAGTTTTTTTTTATATAGACTATTAATTATTTAAATTCTACTCAAACATTTTATTTCCGCAAATTCTGCCCATGTGTGTTGAAAAAAAAATTGTTTCCAGTCTAATATCAAAAGAGTCATCATGTGTCGACAGTCTTAGCGGATTGGATCGAAAACCCAAGTTGGCCGCATGCGGTCCTCGGCCCGCGCGTTGAACAGCCCTGCTTTACATGTAAAATTCTAAATTGAGCTGTTTTAGTGGCAAGCAAATTGTTGTTACATGAATTTGCGATTTACACCATATTTAAAAAGAACCTCCCGCAAGGGGGTCGGTGTCCTTGTGACACTGATCTTTGGTGAGTTGCGTCACCACGGACCTGAGCAGCGCAGAGACGCCATGGCGTGGATCTGACCACAACCTTCGGGCGTTGACGCTCCCGAGCTCCCTAGTCATGTATGGGTGGCTTTTTCCCTATTCCTTCGGAAAGGCAGTCATACAAGCTCACACGACGCAGCGTTTCCTCGTAGGGGAGGAACCCATTCTTCTTCTTCTTCTGACCCACATCATGAGGAGTACCATTGCAGTTTGGACAGATGTTTTGGATGTCCGGGTTTATGCGAGAAAGGTACGAATTAAGGCGTGAACAAAAGCCCGACCGAAGTTGAGCTAGTGTTACTCTAGTGGCTCTCGGGAGCCTAATCTCCTCAGGCGAAATTGGTGGTGGGCGCTCTGAAAGGACTTTATTCGCACCTAAACTCGCGATAGACCGATTCACTTCTTCAGTGTGAATCATTGCAATTGCGGCTCGGTATGTAACTTCATGGTAAGGGTCCCGTTTGTATCCCTGAACCTCTCTTTCAAGGTCTCGTAAACCACGCCTGACATGTCGTGGTGGAGGAATTCGGTCCATGAAATGATTATTGGGATGATGGGAGGAACCCATCATAAGCGTACGTGTCTCGCCTTGGAGCTGGCGGCTTCGCATAACCTAAGCCACGAAGGGGCTAGTTAGGGAGAATGGCCAATGCGCTAATACCTAACTATTTTGTGGATTGATGACCACACGGCCTGAGTCAAATTGCTGCCTAGTAAGCGGATGGGGCCACTCTGAAGTGAACGGTTAGCGCTACGAGTCTGCTTCAAGCAGACGAGTAGTAAACAGACATAACGATCCTGCGGCTGGCAAGCCGTATTCTTCTTCTTCTTCTTGTAGCGGTGCAGAAAGGTGTGAAACCTCTGTGCATCTATGTGGGTACGATTTATGGTTCCTCAATGTTTGTGTCCGTGAGGTCTAAGGACAAAAACATAGCTGCTGCGATAGGGTTTTCCCACAGCAATATAGGGGTAAGATCAGTGGGCGCAGCGGGGCATTGAAACAAGTGACCCACATCAGGAGGAGTACCATTGCAGTTTGGACAGGTGTTTTGGATGTCCGGGTTTATGCGAGAAAGGTACGAATTAAGGCGTGAACAAAAGCCCGACCGAAGTTGAGCTAGTGTTACTCTAGTGGCTCTGGGGAGCCTAATCTCCTCAGGCGAAATTGGTGGTGGGCGCTCTGAGAGGACTCTATTCGCACCTAAACTCGCGATAGACCGATTCACTTCTTCAGTGTGAATCGCTGCAATGGCGGCTCGGTATGTAACTTCATCGTAAGGGTCCCGTTTGTATCCCTGAACCTCTCTCTCCAGGTCTCGTAAACCACGCCTGACATGTCGTGGTGGAGGAATTCGGTCCATGAGATGATTATTGGGATGATGGGAGGAACCCATCACAAGCGTACGTGTCTCGCCTCGGAGCTGGCGGCTTCGCATAACCTAAGCCATGAAGGGGCTAGTTAGGGAGAATGGCCAATGCGCCAATACCTAACTAGTTTGTGGATTGATGACCACACGGCCTGAGTCAAATTGCTGCCTAGTAAGCGCATGGGGCCAATCTGAAGTGAACGGTTAGCGCTACGAGTCTGCTTCAAGCAGACGAGTAGTAAACAGACATAACGATCCTGCGGCTGGCAAGCCGAATTCGTCAGGTCTAACCGAAAGGTGGCCTAAGTAGGATCACACCTGCTATTGAGAAATCTTTAGCGAATAGTGTACCACGAAGATGGGCATGCCCAAGGGACCATGGTCCCTACCCATCTTGGCGTTGGTCTCGAGGGGGTTTTTGTTGGTAGACAAATCGACCAGCTAGAGTCGCATCCCAAGGGAGGCATCCCGGCGGAGAACATCCTTCGGGATAAACATTGCCGTCCCGCAAGGAAGGGAGGTTATGGCCACCTGGCTCAGGTTCTCCCAATGGCAAGTGCGAGGTAGACGCGGGATGGAGTGTTTAAAAAGAACAAAAACAAAAACCTTTGTTAATAGAGACGAAAGTAAAACTGGGGTGCAAATCAGGGACGTGCACAGAAAAATATTTCTCGGGAGGGGTTTTTGAAGGAAGCCATAAACCTTGTCCAGGGAGTTAAGCACGATACAATGAAACTTTCCCGTCGAATTTTTGATAGAAGTACAATGCTGTCGGTTTAGCCCGGCGGTTAGTCACAGGTGACCGCAGATGTGCGGTCCTGCTAATCAATAAGCCATCCCTGGCTCCACTTATTCAGTCGGGTGGAATAGTAAGCTTTGGTTTTATAAAACTAAAGCTAAATGTTTACAAGGGCGATATTAAAAAAGCCAATAGGGCGGCACACACCTCCGCTGAACAGGGTGTAGATGTCGCTTCCGCCACTGAGTGTTTTACAGTGACAGTTTCCGAGTCTGCTGATGAGGTTGTGGAGGACGATTGCATCTCCTTATGCTCGGATTTAGCTGCATTGAATACTGCGTCTCAGCCGTCTCCAACAATAGACTCTCTCCAATCCGATACGGATGAGGAAGAGAACAAAACGGTGGTTGAGACAGTATAAAATGTTGAGGTTTTTACAGATTAATCTCCACCATGCAAAGGCAGCGTCAGCTGCTATTTCTTATCGTCTATCGCAAGGCATGGACGATATTGTGCTCATTCAGGAACCTTGGGTTGTGAATAATATCGTTACGGGTCTGAATTGTTCGGATTATACTACCTTTTACGTAACAGGGCAGGGGATACCGCGATCCTGTGTTCTTGTAAAGAAAGCCAACAAGGCTTTTCTGCTGCCAAATTTTAGTGACAATGACTTTGTCTTAGTGTGTTTGGAGACACGTGATTTGGGTTGCATCGGCATATATGCCCCATGACGGCACTCTACCTTCTCCGAATCTAAAGGAAGCCATTGCGGCAGCAACGTCTTCAGCCACTAGTGAAATTCTCGGATGCGATTCTAACGCGCATCATATTGTCTGGGGCAGCTCAGACACAAACGACCGAGGAGAATTACTTCTCGAATAGTTTTTGGGAACTAATCTTCTTATCTGCAATGTGGGTCGTGAGCCTACTTTTGTCACAAAAAAACAGACAAGAGGTGCTGGACATTACTCTGGCATCGGAGGATGTTATACATTTAATCAACGACTGGAGAGTATCGGCGGAGCACTCCTTCTCTGATCACCGGTATTTGCAATTCAGTCTTGCTGCGCGCTCAGATGTGGCATCGTTCACTCTAAATCGCAGAAAGACAATCTGGCCTAGGTTCCGGGACAGTCTTCTCGTGGACCTGGCTTCGCTTCCAAATACTCCATGCAATGGACAACAATTGGACGATATGGTGAACCGCTTCACTGACGCTATGAGGGCTGCGACTACTGTATCATGTCCTGCTATATCATATTCAGGTAAGAAAAAAACCAACTTGGTGGAGTTCTAAGATTTCCGAACTAAGGGTCATGTGTAAGAGAAGCTTTAATAAAGCTAAGGCCTCAAGGCTCGAGTCAGATTGGCAATCCTACATCTCAGTTCTTTTAAAAAAGAATTAAGAGGAGCCAAGCGTTGTGCTTGGAGAAGTTTCTGTGAGAAAATAGAGGGGAGACATCTCGATTCAGGAAAGTTTTGGCGTCTAACCCATCTATGTCTAGCTTTCTTTTAAAAGAGGACGGATCGTGGACGTCTTCATGTAACGAGACTATCGAGTGTCTGCTTGATACACACTTTCCTGGAAGCGCAGCCGCCGCTTCACCTGAACTCCCCATAAGTGTCGCATACAGTCGTGCGATACGGCATCTATTCTTAACCGTGAGAAGATAATGTGGGCGATATCAAGCTTCGATCCCTTTAAATCAGCTGGACCTGATGGTATTATACCTGCGGACTTGCAACAGTGTGTAGACATTACGTATCCTTGGGTAGAGCGCATACTTACAGCTTGCTTGGATTTAGTACACATTCCTCTTATCTGGAGAGAAGTGAGAGTTACTTTTATCCCTAAAACGGGTAGAAGTTCGCATGAAAGTCCCAAGGACCTGCGGCCCATTAGCCTTTCATCGACTATGTTGAAACTGCTAGAGAGATTAATTGATATTCATCTACGGACGACCATTCCATCAAACCTGTTATCCATGTCACAACATGCATATTGGAAAGGGAGGTCGGTTGACACAGCTTTGCATTCGCTGGTTAGTTATATTGAAGAGTCTCTTCATCATAAGGAATACACCATGGTGGTGTTTCTAGATATTGAGGGAGCTTTTAACAATATTAAACCCAGAGCGATTACGGATGCTCTTCTTAATCTACAGGTTGAAGGTTCAATCTGCACCCTCGTGGATATGTTGCTTACCTCTAGACATATACAAAGCAATTTGGGCGTTGCGTCTGTTTGTAGATATGTTTCTAGAGGTACCCCGCAGGGAGGGGTCTTATCCCATCTACTTTGGAATTCAGCGATAAATAAATTACTTTTGAACTTAGAAAGAATAGGTTGCAAAGTCACCGCTTACGCTGATGACGTTGCTATTGCCGTTAGAGGCAAGTTTCCTGATACTCTTAGCGGGCTATTAGAAAACGCCCTAGCTATCCTAACGGATTGGGCAAATCTCAGTGGAGTTGGAATTAAATAAATAACAGGCGCGACAATCCAGCATTGGACTAAGGCCGCAGGATGTGTTAGTGACATCCTATTTCCAAGATCTTATCTGCTTTTTGTTGAGGTAATGAGATCAGCATCACGCTCAGCAGTGTTATTTATCCCCATAAATGGGTATTCGTTTAACATCTGAGTGAGATCATAGTCCGTCACAAGCTCGTGAGTTCGAAAAACACCATGGAACACGGTGAGATTCGAACTCATGACCCTGTGCACCGAAGGTGCGCGCACTAACCGCTAGACCAGCCAGACTACAGGAGTTGGAATTAATCCATCCAAAACGGAATTGGTCCTCTTTACAAGAAAGCGCACAATTCCTAATATTAGGCTTCCCAGACTAGGAGGCTTTCAACTTGAGCTTGCTGAAACCGCGAAATTTCTTGGACTTATCCTTGATAAGAAGCTAAAATGGATAAAGCTACAGTAACACTGTATTCGTGTAGGAAAGCCATCGGGAAAACCTGGGGTTTGCAGCCAAAAGTTGTGCATTGGATGTACATATACCGCTATTGTGCGGCCAGTCTTGCTTTACGGAGTTAGTGTGTGGTGGATGGCACTGAGCACCGCTACCTATTATAATTTGCTGGTCAAAGTTCAAAGTTTGGCTTCTCTTCTTATAACAGGAGCTTTTTGAACTACTCCTACATTCGGATTAGATATTGTCCTGGGACTGTTCCCATTGGACATTTCAAAGAATGGCCGCAAAAGTGGCCTTGCGCCTACGTGAAACTGGTCTCTGGCGAGCGCTGGACTATGGGCATTCAGCGATACTTCGTAATTTTAACCTGCCCCTAGCGACTGACTACACTGTTCCCAATCACTTCTTTGGTAGGAACCATTGTAGTTTGATCCCCTCAAGGGAATCTTGAGATAGTAACAGCTTCGTGGTCAGTGGATCCATTTCCATTTATACTGATGGTTCCAAGACAGATGCAGGAGTTGGTATAGGAATCCACTGGGATGAGTTGAATATTCATTTGTCTTTCCGCCTGCCTAATTTTTGTAGTGTCCTCCAAGCGGAGATCTCCGCGATTTTAGAAGCCTTAACTTGGTTGGGCTGTCACGTCATCACTGGTAGGGACGTCTTTATATTCACAGATAGTCAGTCTGCAATTCGATCAATTGATTCAGTGCTGACCACTTCAAGAACTACTGAGAAATGTCGTACAGTACTTAGAGAGATGGGTCGCTTCTTCAACATTACGCTATGCTGGATACCGGGCCATAGTGGCTTTGCAGGTAATCGCAATGCAGATGACTTGGCCCGGCATGCGTCAGCAGGTAGCGTTGAAGACGGTAATTCCTTCTTGAAAACACCTACTGCGGCTTGTGCATTGTTAATAGAGACCGCTACAATATGCAGAACCAATGCAAGATGGATTCATGGCTTGACATGCGCAACGACGAGAATGATCTGGCCAAAGCTAGACAATGTCCGTTCTAAGATGCTACTTTCCTTAGACAGAAAGCATATTCGTAGTGTGGTGGGAGTAATAACAGGGCACTGTCCTATTGGAGAGCACGCGAGAAGACTCCGAATTCCTCACAACGACTTCTGTAGAAGTTGTGACGATTAAGAAGAGGAAGAGAGTGTGCATCACTTACTCTGCCACTGTCCCGCCCTGGCTGAGAAACGAATGCGTTTTCTGGGCTCAAGGTATTTCTACGATACCGATAATCTTCGGGATGTGAGCCCAATACTGCTCAATAAATTTATTGTAAGCACGGGTTGGTTTTTAGGCAGTTAGTAGAGACATGATTCTCTCGGTGGTATCACAATGGACCAAATCTGGTCTAAGTGCGCTGGGTGCAAATCTGGCGGCCCCTGTACCTAACCTAATCTAGTCACAGGTGAAACGAGCCTGCGACTGGCGAGTGCGGTGATCCAATAGCGAAGCATGAACCTCGAGAATAGGCGGTCGTGTCCAGGGGACCATGGTCTCTACCCAGGAAGGCGTTGGACTTGAGGTGATTGTGGTGATGTAAGCCAAGTCGATCGGCAGCCTCTGACGAAAATTCCAAACGGAAGGCGTCCCCGGGCACTCCCTCAATGAAATGCCGCAAGACGACGAGGGTTCGAATTTTGTAGTTCGTCGATTTCTTATTTCCAGCTGACAGGGGTGAATGAAGTCCTTTAAATGTTTGTGTCAAAAATTGAAGGCTTCCACAGGACGAGCGCGATCTGCGTCCAGGCGTCCAAGGTAAGCTCCTGGATCGCGCCCTGTTCTAGACCTTTAGAAACTTTGAAGCCGGGGCGGCTCCGGAGAATGCAAAAGAATGTGGTTAGGCCTAGCCTAGACCGTCTCACAATTGAAAATTGTCAATGAAAATGTTGAATCGGAAGGACTGCTGCAAGGATATACAATTTTTTGTAGGCCGGGAGCCCATACATTCGCAACAACTCCCATGCAAACAACGGGGACAAGACGACAACACGAAAACCGAGACAGGATAGCGAAATGACGGTCAACTCGTGCGTACGGCGCAAGTCGCGTTTCCAAAGTAATAATCCCAGAGAGAAGCCCTCCACAAACAGCAGGGACCCACCCGCCGTTTTGGCCACAAATAGCACACGAGCGACGAGCCAGGCTACATGAGTAGTGGGTGACCGGGCGGTTATCCTGGCCTGCGCCCGGTTCTTCGGCAATTCTGATATTAGGGGCGGGTTGTTTTGGGGAGTTTGGTGGTGGTGTCAGCAGCAGCAGCAGCAGCCGCCGCTTGTTGCGCCTGATGAGTGATTGTGTGTTGTACCGATCCGTCAGCCAAGTACCCGCTATGCAATAAGGACACCAGTTACTCACCAGTTTTGTATGCAATCCTGAACGTTCGTTGCCGGGTCGTTGACGTGCCATTCGCGCTACCGGATCCTTGTCACGACCGATCCCTACGGTTCGCTCTGCTGTCACTCGTCCTTGTCGTCGTCGTGGCCGGCAAGACAGGGGGAGACAGAATTTATGTCACACACACACACTTTTCACGCACAGGACACGACTTGGCTTGGGCTTACTCTACGCTCACTGGAAATTGTCGTGTGCATGTACACTACAAGGAGGATTTTCGCGGGCGACTTGTCACTATGCACTTTTCCTTCACCAAACACTCTTCCTTGCTGGCTTTTTGCACGCACTAATCTATTGATGCCGCCTCTTGCACCATTCTATAACAAGACCGCGCGCGCGACCCAAACAAAGCCAAAACAATGGGCGAAAAAAAAACGGAAGAAATTTTCACTCACGCACTCGCGCGGCCAAAACGGACGGACCGACCGACCAAGACAAAACCCTTCGCCGCCACACACACCGTTCACACGATGGAATTGGCCAAGTGACTGACTGAAGAAAAGTTGGGTCGTGTGTCGTACCGTTGTCGTGCGTGGTTGCTGTGATATCAACAAGCGGGCAGCCGCCGTAGACACTCTGTCTGAGAGGGGGGCGGGGCGGTAGCGCCTTCGCGAACACACAAGGGGGGCCGAACGCGAACAAGGATTTTATGATGTGTAGGGCGTTGAGTTTCACCACACTCGCGAGTCCGTGTGTGGACTATTCCGGGGAGGGATGAAATACGAATTTTTGCACTGTGCCCGAGCCGTGGTGTAAACAGTTTTTGCAATTTCACGTCACTTTCACGACGAAATCAACAGAAACAGGAGCATCTCTACCTCCGCGCCGCGAGACGACAGCGACGACAACACACACATACACTCGCGCACGCACCATCAACTATGCACACACACGCTCCAAGATGAGGTGTTCCGCTAGGCTCGAGGGGCAAGGGCTCGGCGAGACGCACAATCCGCTCCGTGTGTGCTGCCTTGATGGGGCAGCGATTCGTTGTTTTTTCCACCGTTGCTGTACGGGGCGTTGGAATTTCGCGATGAAACGAAACTCTCCAAACGACGACACCGAGTCGCGTCCTACAATCACCACCAATTGCACATATTCCGCTGAAACATGCCGTTTGTCGGCGTCCCTTTTTTTCTTTCACTGTGTCACGAATCTTATTTCACGTTTGACACACACGCACGGGGTGTGTAAAGCGCCTGGGCACAACAGCACATAACGAACGAACGCGAGAGCCTTCAAAACTTCAAAAAAACAGCAAACAGGGGAGAGCCTTTTTGTGTTGCGGCCGTTCTGCTGTCATTTGTGTGTGGGCTTTGTAAATTGACAGGCTGTGACAGCGCGAACGGCATGGATGTGTGTGTGTGGGGGTTTTTCTATGTTCCACACGCAAACAAATACCACAAACACGCAGCCAATCAGTCAATCTGTCTATCCGTCTTCTTCTTCGCTCTAGAATTACACGAACCGACAGCGGCGGGTCACCAACCCGCGACGACGGCGACGATTTGGGACGACCTGCCTTCAGTTAATTTTCGGTTTTGATTAGACGCGACGTTACGTTTGTATCCACCCAACACACACAATCCGGTCAGATGACAGCCACGATCCCGTTTAATTGGAATTTTGATCTATTCTCGAGTGCAACTAGTCACTACGATTCGGCTGCTGCGTATAGGCGATCGGTCGTATGACGAGCGCACTCTGTTGCTGCAACAACGGAACGGTGGATAGGATACACACGAACACAAAGTCGTTCGTCGTCAAACGAATATGCTGCGCAACAACATACATGTACACGAATGTTTACACGTTTACACATTCACTCATGTAAACATCGCATTCTTAAAGACGGTTGTCAAATTGAAAGGGGCAATGAGCGCTTATATACCGGCTCTTAATTTAAACTATCTTAAAGCATTTTTGGAGATAGTACCTTTTCCATAGGGTGAATATACCGTCCTACTCTAGTTCGCGTATTAACTTTCTTCTTCTTCTTTTTATTCGAATTGGTTGTGGAATGCGCAGATGTTTAGAAATGGTTTATCTGACATTTCGATTATTTGGACAATATTATGATTGGAATTTGTTAATCTCGCGTTTTTTCTAACCAGGAATTTCATATAAACTTTGTAGCGAAATGAAAATCGAAAACGATATCATTCCAGTAACAAGACGACTTCGCTCTTCCTGGATAAATTTCAGAGACAGTCGCTCGGCTAGGCATTATGGATTGGTAAGCACCTCGCCATATGTTGCGAGCGGGACTAAATTTAGTTTCGATTACTTAGTGCACCCGTATATGCCGTCCAAAAGTAATTTAAATTTGTCTAAAACTTTTTATCTTTGCTCCGGTATATAAGCGGTCAATGTGGAAGATATGTGGAAAGAACGGAAAGAAAACATCGCCACATTCCTACTGTCAGTTGTAGTGCGAAAATCAACCGTAGAGGACGCAAATTATGCATTTCTAAGGGGAATTCCCTTTTTCGAGGAGAGATAATAGAGAATACATTAACGGCTGCAATTTCCGAATGCTGCTATAGCAAGAACCTTGAAATTTTGAAGTACATTTATGACCATTGCGGTGCTCTAAACGTGGTTTAATTCTCAGAATTTTCCGTTAACGATGGGCAATCCAGCGTTCCAAGAGTGCAAATATTTGCCCTTGATATAATGTGCAGTGCAGAAGCTCAAACTTCCGTCAACTAAGCGTGCATTCGCCACCGCTTTGCGTGAAAAAGCTAATGCACCACCACCAAATGAGAATCCGACAATTAAAGACAGATGGAATGTCGCTAAGGGTTCATTTATTTCGTGTGGCGAAATGGAATCAGCACCTCGATGAATGAAACCTCAATGAAGGTGTCAGCATGTCGAGAATGCTAAAAATTCCAAGGCCCTCGGACCAGATGGCATTTCGATGACCATGTTAAAACATCTCGACCTTCCAGCCATTGAGTATCTCACGGCCGCCTTTAACTTGTCGATGTCCACGCTTGCCATCCCTGAAATCTGGAAAACAGGTCGAATTGTTCCCTGTCTCAAGCCAGGGAAGAGCGCAAATCTCGGGGAATCCTACCGCCCCATTACGATACTCTCTCCTGTCGCAAAGACGCTGGAGGCCCTTATTTCGTGTTGCACATGAACCTCACCAGCATGGCTTCAGGAAAATGCATAGTACCACCAATGACCTCGATGCGATCACTACACGCATTCGCGATGGGCTAAATCAACGTCGTCCTTGTCACAGAACCATTCTGGTGGCAATTGACCTATCAAATGCTTTTGATAAGATCAATCATTCAATGCGTTTAGCAAACCTGTTGAATATGCATCTTCCTGCACAAGAGATTCGTTGGATTGCCCATTATCTAGCTGGTCGGCACTCCTTCACCGAGGCAAACGTTCTATGCTTAGGAAAATCAAATTAGGTGTTCCACAGGGAGGGGTACTCATCCCACTCTGTTTAACATCTACATGTCCGGCCTTTCCACACCACCCAAGTAGCAATTTCATCCCTATAATACTTCGTGAAATATTCTCTTCTAACGAAAATAGGGGCACTTTACAGGGTATAAACACTGAATAATAGTCCAATAATGGCATCTGGCGCCGTTTTTTGATCCAATAGAACCTCATTGTAGCACTGAATTACGCTTCGAGAAAGACATACATAATGTGTTATGTCATAATTTTCTGTCATTTTCTCGCGATAGCAAAAAAAAGAGAAAAAAAATAATTCCCGCAGCCAGCGTCGAACCAGCGACTGTCGTACGCCAGTCCGACGCCCTAACCACTCGGCCAAAATCACATAGATAACATTGCTCGTAAACACTACAAGTGCTCGACACTTCTTTATCGACCCTTCTCCTATGCACCTTCTTCTTTATATGTCAATCAGTTGAAGCTAATTAAATCCACACATTCGTCAATAAAATGCAGACATTTTCTGCGCTGAGATTATCTTAATTGATTCATAATCTAACAAGGAGTGAGGAAATGTTGGTTTCAAGCAATATTTCGATGAATTCAATTCAAGAAACGTGCTATTCCAGAGCACTTCATAAGTGTCAATTCATTAAATCACAAAGTCCATCCTTCTATAAAACTGCGGTGAACAATTTATTGGATGACCATACGAATGTCACACTATAAAAATGACACCGACTGTGCTATAGAAGAAAATAATGCATGTGTGTGAGTTAACTTAGAGAGACCATTGCATGTGTGTGCTGTATCATCCAATAAACACAAGAGTGGAGTATTTAAAGGAATGTCTTCTTTAAGTTAACGTTTAGAGACAGTTTTATCGAAGTTTTATACCACAATCTTTAAATTTATTCCATAATGATGATAGAAGCTTTCCGGAAAATACCTTAAGGATGTTTTATCGGATCAAAATATTACTTTAAGCGATGTCACACGATAAATGAATTTCGTGGTACTATATGATTGCTACAGTATGGAGTGCTTCTTTAAAGCAAACGAATTGTTGCTTGGGCACCTGAAGGAATCGCGGTGATTTCCTATGCTGACATACTCGCCGTAGGGAGCGATAAGGATGAAATACGCCTCCAAATTAGTCGCTATCTAGGACGATTACAGGCATTTTCCCAAAGCCGAAACCTCACCATCTCTGCGTCCAAATCTTCTGCGACTTTTCTAACCATTTGGTGGAAGGATAAAAGATGGGAGATTCATATACGTATTGGCAACAATTGTGTTCCTACTGTTAAAAACCCCAAAATTCTCGGGCTTTCACCTAGAGAACATGATGACGTCTACGAATCACGCAGATTCCGTTTGTGAAAAAATACGCAAGTAGGAATAAAATCCTAAAAGCTCTAGCTGGTAGCACCTGGGGCAAAGATAAAGAAACCATGCTAGCTACTTATAAAGCGGTAGGTCGAGCGGCCGCTGATTATGCAGCCCCATTTTGGACACATAGTTTATGTGACACAAACTGGTCCAAAATTCAGGTCTGCCAAAATGCCGCTGTACGCATCGCGACAGGTTGCCTTATCTGATGTCTGACCAGGATCACTTACATCAGGAGACAAAATTGATGCCAATACGTGATCATAATCTCCTACTCTCTAAACAGTATCTTGTTGGTTGCTACCGTGAGGATCATCCCAATAATTATCTCATGGACCGAATTCTTCCACCACGACATGTCAGGCGTGGTTTACGAGACCTTGAGAGAGAGGTTCAGGGGTACAAACGGGACCCTTACGACGAAGTTACATACCGAGCCGCCATCGCAACGATCCACACTGAAGAAGTTAATCGGTCTATTGCAAGCTTAGGTGCGAATAGAGTCCTCTCAGAGCGCCCACCACCAATTTCGCCTGAGGAGATTAGGCTCCCGAGAGCCACTAGAGTAACACTAGCTCAACTTCGGTCGGGCTTTTGTTCACGCCTTAATTCGTACCTTTCTCGCATAAACCCGGACATCCAAAACATCTGTCCAAACTGCAATGGTACTCCTCATGATGTTTCAATGCCCCGCTGCGCCCACTGATATTACCCCTATATCGCTGTGGGAAAACCCGATCGCAGCAGCTATGTTTTTGTCCCTAGACCTCACGGACACAAACATTGACCAACCATAACTCGTACCCACATAGATGAACAGCGGTTTCACACCTTTCTGTACCGCTAGAAGAAGAAGAAGAAGATTGGGTGATGAAGAAAGCCTCCTTCATATACTCAACAACGCCGCAAAAGAAGTTGGGACTACATATTAACGATACATCCCTTCGGGAGACCACACTTTCCATCCACCGCTATAGAATTGGCAAAAAATGAGGGATGAATTAAGAACAAGTGATCCTCGCGTATCGGCGACTTAAACAACGTGATTACCCAGCAAGTCAACGACCACAGAAGACAGCTATGGAACACGCATTTAAGAACTTGCCACATAAAATCCGGCATAAGCAACCTATGGAAAACAGTGCGTGTCCTATCGAACCCCATAAAACCCAAAAGTAAGGTAGTCATCAAGTTCGGTGATAAAGGTCCATCTAGATTAGTCACCAAATGGCGACACGTGCAGCCAAATGGCTGTTGTTATTCCATCTAAACATGTCGCCATTTGGCTGTGCTTCCAGTTTTGATATTCAATATGGCAACTCAACCAACCGCTTTGACAACCGCTTGTCAAATTCAAAGTGACAATTTTCCAACTTTTGTTCGTTCTTTTATGTGAAAATTAATAATTCTTGAATGGCCGTGTAATAATACAAACGCGCAGAGTCCGATTTTGATAATTGAATTTAAAAAAAATCACCAAAATGAAATTTTGGTTATGTCATTTTCTGTCTACATTTGGCTGCTAGTGTGGATGCTAAGTAGCAGCCAAATGGCTGCACGCGATGCCAGTTTTTGGACGCGCAGCCATTTGGCGCCTAATCTAGAGGGACCTTAGGACCTACGATAACGACAACAAATGCGCTCACAAATTCAACCAACAATTCGTCGAACATCCCGAAACAGATATAAGCTTAAGCGCACAATTACCAGAGCTATCCGCAACAACACCACTGATCAGCATCTTCAGGTTACCTCTAATCAAGTAAGGCTTGCAATAAAAAATGCCAAACATTCCAAAGCGTTCGGCCCGGACGGTATAACGGCTATGATCATGCTCAAATACCTCGATTCACCGGCCATTGAGTATGTCACTGCTACGATGAATTTATCACTAGAATCCTTCATCATACCTGAGTTATATGGAAAAAAGGCCGCATCACCCCCATACTCAAAACAGAAAGACCACACACACTTGCAGAATCATTTACGGTCCAATAACGCTCCTCTGTCTTCATGGGCCAAAATTCTTGAAGCACTCGTATTGCCGAAACTCTTGGAGCTCGTACAGCCTGCTAATCATCAACATGGTTTTCGAAAGACGCATAGAGTACCACCACCGCTCTTGATACGATCACTACCAACATATTTAATTGATTCAACCATCCGTAGATCTCGACCTGTCAAAAGCGTGTGACACTGTCAACCACACTCTTTTGCTAACAGATCTCCGCAACACTACTCCACCGAATATTCATAAATGGATCGCTAATTACCTTGCCGGTCGTAAGTCCTGTACAGAGTATAGGAACGGTAAGTCTAAACTCAGAAAAATCAAACAAGGCGTTCCCCAGGGTGGAGTTCTATCTCCCACTCTTTTCAACCTCTACATGTCAGGACTATCCACACCATTGAAGCGATTTCAACTAGTCTACGAGCCGAAACGAAGACCCGTATCGAACAATTGGAAATTCGTATGAGCAGTAAGCTGGAGGATCTGCGTAGAGATATGGAAACTAGCACGGCACAGATGGCGACCAACCCAACCAACCAATAACAACGCAGGAGGTCACTGAAGTGCCGACAGCAGCTACTCCAACCGGGACTCGGGTCGTCCTAGGCTATTTATAAAACCCAATTTCAAGCGGCAGCCGAAAGTAATCATTGGACAGAAAAACAACGTGCGACGGCTCTCATAGTAAGCCTACGAAGAGCCGCCTCGGAAGTATTGCAGAAAGTCCCATCTGGAGCTCCGTTAACTTACGTTCAGCTAGTAAATGCATTGGATACACGTTATAGCGAAGATCATATGAAGCCAGTGTACCGGGCTCAATTGCGTAACAGGATCCAAAGAGTGGGAGAGAACCTCCAAGAACTAGCACAGGACATTGAAAGGTTGGCGTTAATGTCCTACCCGATTTCAGACCCGGAACATTGGGACGATACGGCACTGGAAATGTTCATTGGAGCGATTCGGGACCCTGATCTCCGACATGCGCTCCACCTTGCCGACCGGAGGACTTTAGGAGACGCATTGGCGCATGGCCTATCATATGAGCCCGCCAAGCATGCTTCACGAAACGAGAATAAAGTACGGGAACTAGTCGAGGAATGCACGTGCTACCGAGCAAGATTTGATGGTGAATCTGCATCCCCCCTCCCCTAAGTGCTGGAACTGCGTGGAGAAGGGACACCTAAAACGTGACTGTCGAAAGCCTTCCCGATTGTCGTATTGCTGCAGTTGCGCTGAGAGAAAACACCACAAACATCTTTCCGCTATTGATGCGGGAAACGAGTAGAAGCCAACTTCGCGGGGCAA
Organism: Microchrysa polita; assembly: GCA_949715475.1. Lineage (NCBI taxonomy): Eukaryota > Metazoa > Arthropoda > Insecta > Diptera > Stratiomyidae > Microchrysa > Microchrysa polita. The sequence continues at coordinate 6,487,271 of OX454422.1, forward strand.
AGGTTGGTTAGTAAAGTGGACGACCCCGGAATCACCATCGATGTCTTAGGACAACGACTCTTGAAGTGGAGGAATGTTGGAATATTGATGGAAGTATCTGACAATGAAAACCTGAAACTGAGGTTCGTAGCCAGTGTAGACACAAAAATTCCTATTACGTCTGAGACGGTACGCGATCGCATACATTTCAACTCAAGCCGAATGAAAACTCGAAACGACCAAGGGGCAAATAAATTCAACAGGTTTCCAGGTGGGAAACATTCGTGTCTACATTCGTGTGTTTGTTTTCCTTTCAATAAATCAGGTCAACTCGGTACGAATGTAGCAATATCATACGCAGACGACTGTACCATCATGGCAATTGGCAACACCTGCCGATCCTCAGCGCCTTCTTCGTGAATAAAAACCAGAAGCTATCTGCGCCAAAGTCCTCCGCCACATTATTCATCAGCTTCAATCAGGAGAATAAAGCACAAATGCCCATCTACGTGGACACCCACATCATCCCAATTACTAGGACTACCAAAATTCTTGGTGGCACGCTTGACAACTCCGGCCGATTCAATACCCACGCTGAAAACATCTGTTCCAAACTCAGGAGCAGAAACAATATACTCAAAGCACTTGCCGGAAGTACATGGGGTACAGGCAAAGTTATCGGTCGCCCCTTAGTCAACTACGCAGCACCGACGTGGACTAATGGAGTCTGCAATACAATTTGGAGCCACATCAAAACCTGCCAAAACACAGCACTACGTACCATCACCAGCTGTGTTAAGATGTCCGCATCACCAGGAGACGAAAGGTGATGACTTTGAGGGGCCACAATGAACTTCTCACCAAGCAATATCTTCTTCTTCCTCGCCTCCTTCTTTATACCGCTCAATGGTTTCGCGTTGCTCGACCTGCGGTGTAGGCACATCGCCCGTTTTGGCGGTAATATCTCAGCATATTTCTACAGGCAGCTCTATCTTGGCGTGTCATCGCCGAGACCAATGCGTTGTTGTTGCTTTTTCATTTGACACATCCAGATGTTCTTCGGTCTGCCTCTGGCCTTGGGTCCATCAAGTGAAACTTCCATTCAGCACTTCCAAGCAATATCTAGTCGGATGTTATCGAACGAATCACCAACTCATGGACAAAACACCACCGCCGCCGCGACGAATTAGACGCTCTATCAGGGACAAAGAGCGCGAAGTCCAGCGATACAAAAAAGTTCCCTTCGATAACTCCGCCTAAAAGGCGGTCATTGCAGATTTACACACACAAGAAGTTCGTAAAGCCACTCAAAGTCTCGAAAACAACCTTGTACTTGGCACTAAACCTTCAGCCATATCTCCTGATGAGCAACTACCTAGAGCTACCCGCTTACCGCCTTAGCTCAACTCCGATCCGGCTGGTGCCAATAAGACGTATTTCTCAGCTCTCTCAATTATTAATTCGAAGCATACGCACAGGAAAACACGAAGCTCCGCGTGTATAAAACGATCATCCGACCAGTGTGTGCTATGCTATGGCTGCGAAACATATGGACCCTCACCCCAAGTCTCTGAAATTTTGCTGAACAGAAAAGTTTCTTCCCCGAATTTTCGAGGCCGTTCGCGAGCGAGATCCGGATCCGAGTTGTACCAATTGTACGATAAGCTGAAAGTATCGAAAATCGTGAAGCCTTAACGTTTGTAATGGGCATCTACAACGAATGGACGATAATCGCATGCCAAAGAAGGTTGCGTGGACGATCGAGAGCTCGCTGGAAGAGCTCTGTAGGTGAGGACACCCACCAGCTGCTGGACTTCCGAGACTGTTGGACAAGGTCACGTAACCGCGACAATTGGAGGTCAACGATTCAGGCGGCTAAAGCCCGACGTCGGCCTTTAGTGCCACATTGATGATGATGGGTTTTCGAGTGTTGCACTGTTGATCTCGCTCAAGCAAACAGACAAACACAACCTTCCTGCATCGAACCTTCAGGGCTCCTGCCAGGAAGGCATATTGGCAGCTGTTGGCCGTTTTGTAAAAAACGGGTGTGGTCCGTCCCGGAGAGGCGGTTGCTGTAGGACCACTCGCTCGGACTGGGAACTGATTGATCTTTTCCGTTTTTTTTATTAAAAACTAATTTGCATGTACATAGTCAAATTTCACCCATATCACCGTCCCACCGCCAGCGCTTCCGCCTCAAAGCGAATGTTGTCATAGACCTCATCGACGCCGTCCAACATTTTCAACTTTTCGCGCAACGTATCGCACAATTTGCGCTCCTCTTCGCCGGCCGGAACGGGCGTCTTGGCCACAAAGACATGCTGCGCACTCTCCACGGTGTAGCCACGCTCGCGCAGTGCATGCGAAACACGATCCAAATCGTCGGGATTGCACAGGAACTGAAAAGAGAAAGCGAAAATCGCAGTCACCCAGGATCATAGGACCATCCTTGAATCGTCGAAAAGGACTTACATTCACCTCGCCTGTCTTTTCGTTGACAATCTCCACCTCTTCCGCCCCCCATTCGATTGCATCCTCGGTGCAGGATTCTTCCAAGTTGTCACTAGTGGCTTGCGGCGCGGCAATTGTCTCGATAATGCCTCGACCGTCGAATAAGTGTCGCGCGTCTATGAACGAGCCTCTGTGTCAATGAGAGATCACATCACACAACGATTAGAACAGGATGTCCTGTCTGCTGCTAGTGCTCATGCTACTCACCCGCTCTTCTTCACCACGGGCGCCATTTGCATGCGCAGTCCGGGCAAATTGTCCGTGAACAGGACGCACACCAGATAGATGGGCGTGTTGACAATCTTAATTTCCATCACATACTTGCGCAATTGCTCCTTGGACTGTTCGCAACGTTTTATCGTTGACTGTACGGTGGACAAGGGCATGTTCTTCTTGAGGGCATCGTCAATGGTGCTTTTGAGGAGCGTGTTGATTTGCGGATTGGCCGAGCCACCCTCTGCAAGTAGGCCAACCAAGGGAGTGAGTTACACAGCTTGACCGGATCAGATGCACGATTTTGTGTCTTACCTTGTATTGCAAGACGAATTTGTCGTACGAGACGTCCAAATAGCGCGGCACGTTGACCATCTTTGGCCGCTTTGATGTGTCGAATGTTGGCCCATTTGGAGTGTCCGGCCCAACGACTGGCTGTCATGTGCACGGTGGCATGTTGTTGCAATCGGATATGCGGCAGGCACCAGTTTTGCAGAAAATTACGATACAATGACGATGCCAATGCCATGGCAAGGTGAAAATTTGTGCAATTTTAGGAGCCCACCACTGATGTTGGATTTTGTCACAATCGGCGAAATGTCAAGCAATCAGCTGGGCTTTTAGCACATTGGACAGCGCCATCTGTTTTCGAGTAATTACTGTCATACGGGGCCGGAACGGTTTAAGTATCCGCTCGTTCGTCCCAATTCGGCTGTCAAAGTGGGAACATTTTCGGCGAATTTTCCTACGATATCTTCAAAACAAAAAACAAATAATCTTCCCGTGGCTTTGATTTTGCTTAAAGACAGAATCAAATCTGCGTGTCACGAAAGGTTCAAAGTTTTCCCCACTTCCCAATCACGTCACATCTGACATGTCCCAATCAAATGTCTATTCTGATTGCATGCGATTAGTCCCAACATTCCCCCCCGATTCTAGTGACAACACACACTTTGCACCGCACAATCATCCCATCCAGTCGCATGCAAATTTCAATCTGACAGGCGGCGACTTCGTGACATTCCAAAATTAAAACGAAATCGAAATACGCGCGTCAAATTCACTTTATTGTGTGCATCCCTGCGGTGTTCTGCAACGTAGTAGGACTACTGCTCCGCAATTCATTCCAGACGACGAGTGGCAAGTGTGCCTGCGGGCCCGCGTTCTACGTGTAAATTCACATTTCGGTGGAGCGCGTCATAAATCTTTTGTGTACCGAGCTCCGTTCAGCCGTCATCGTGACGACGTGATCATCGTTCGCCCAGATAAAACAACGGTACCCGACACGACATAAGCATCCATTGTCAAGTGGTAACGGAGGTTGTCCTCGCGCGCGCGATTCTAATTCCTCTGCATCTGCACAGACTCGCACCGCGGACATGGGTTTGACAATTTCCAGCCTTTTCACGCGCCTCTTTGGCAAGCAGCAAATGCGAATTTTGATGGGTGAGTACGACACGGCGTGGTGTAATGTTTACCGGCACAAAAACACAAAACAGTCGTCACGCCACGTTGATCTGAAACACCATCATCAGGCACAAAATCGTCACAAGTGAACTGACGTCTTGGCGCTTTTTTTCTCTCATTTCAGTGGGTCTGGATGCGGCCGGCAAAACGACGATCCTGTACAAATTGAAATTGGGCGAAATTGTCACGACCATCCCGACAATCGGTTTCAACGTCGAAACCGTCGAGTACAAGAACATTTGCTTCACCGTTTGGGATGTGGGCGGTCAGGATAAAATTCGTCCGTTGTGGCGTCACTATTTCCAGAATACGCAAGGACTGATTTTCGTGGTGGACTCCAACGATCGCGAGCGTATTGTCGAGGCGGAGAACGAGCTCAAGAATATGGTAAGTTGGGGGAGAGCGGGGCAATTGTCATACTTACTCCCCGTGACAACATTTGTGTGCAGTTTTTACCTCCGCTTTGGTGGTTGTTCAGTTGCAGGAGGACGAATTGCGTGATGCCGTGCTGCTGGTGTTTGCCAACAAACAGGATCTGCCCAATGCCATGAATGCGGCCGAGCTTACGGAACGATTGAACTTGAATCAGTTGCGAAACAGACGGGTGAGTGTCGGGACATGATCCTTTCACACGGTGCCGCGAGGAGACGTTTAAATTTTTCTCGTTTCGTTGCAGTGGTACATACAGGCGACGTGCGCAACACAAGGACACGGTCTGTACGAGGGACTCGATTGGCTGTCCAATGAATTGGCTAAGAAATGATAGAGGCCCGCTGGGGCCAAGTAAATATGTTAAGTGAGCGCGCGTTCCCCCTTTTTTCCCCCCCGGTCGAGATGTGTGTCCTTTACTCTGGAGATAGACTTCATACCATTCTACGTAATACGTTTATGAAAACATAACGTACCCTACCCCCTCCTCCCATTTTCTAACTTATCCACATCCCACGCCCACTTCCTTTACTCTAATATCGCATCGACCCCTAGGCTGTCCTAAAATGTCTGTGCTCGTGTCCCTCTATTGACTGCTGCCGTTTCGATTCATTTTCGACCCTCTGTCGGTTGCTTTCCCGCCTCTATTTTTTCGAGGTTGATGACAGCATATCGGCGTCACACCAAAGATCAATCTCCCCGCCCTCTCCAAAAGACAGAAACAATTGCGCGGCAGGTGGTGAGGGGAAAATTGAAACGTAGCAGACTCCCTTTTTGCACTTCCAAAGTTCCCATTAATATTTTTTTAATTGTAAACCTTTTACCTGCTCCATTATTAGAAATTTTTGTTTTTAGAGATATCGTTACATTGTGAAAAGAAAAAATCAAATGGAGTAATAATAATAAAAACTATTTATAAAAAAACAACAGAAGGGGTGGAGTTTGCAATTTTTTCATCATCATCAATATGGCACAATAGCTCAACGTCGGGCTTTGGCCGCCTGAATCGTTGACCTCCAATAGTTGCGGTTACGTGACCCAGTCCTCCAATTACGGAAGCCCACCAGCAGCTGGTGGGCGTCTTCACCTACAGAGTTCTCCCAGCGAGCTCTCGATCGTCCACGCAACCTTCTTTGGCATGCGATTATCGTCCATTCGTTGTACATGCCCCGCCCATTGCAAACGTTCAAGCTTCACGAAGTTCGATACTTCCAGCTCATCGTACAATTGATACAACTCGTGGTTGTAGCCATTGATCTCACTCGCGAACGGCCCCGAAAATTCGCTGAAGGACCTTTCGTTCGAATCTGTTCAGCAACATTTGGGAGGCTTGGGTGAGGGTCCATGTTTCGCAGCCATAACATAGCACGGGTCGGATGATCGGAGCTTCGTGTTCCTATGCGCAAGTTTCGAATTAATTATATGAAGGACCGAGAAATAGGTTTTATTGGCTGGTTGTATCCGTCGCTTAATTTCGTTGTTGTTGTTGTAGCGGCGCAAGTAAGGGAGGGGGGAAACTAGTGTCATTCGTAAATGGTTGGCATTCTCTCCTCAAGTTCGAGGCCTAAGAAGGTTGCCACCTCAATTGGTTTTTCCCAAAGCGCAATGGATGTTAGATGCGTTGGTGCGGCATTACAATTGAAAAGGTGGTCCACGTTGTGCGGGCTGGCTCCACATGCTGGACAAGTGTCTGCAATGGTGCTGTCGATACGGGTCCAATATGAATTTAATCTGGAGCACCATCCAGATCGAAGCTGAGCCAAGGTGGTACGTGTGGCTCTAGGTAGCTGTAGTTCGTCATTGGAGATATCTGGTGGTCGAGCTCGAAGGACACGGTTTAATGACAGATCATTCGTGGCTATTGTTACCTCGCTAGTATGCAACTGCTTTAGAGCCGCCTTGTAGTTGTTGGTGTTATCGAGGGGAACTCTTTTGAATCTCTGGACTTCCCTTTCCTTGTCCCTTAATGTACGTCTAACATGACGTGGAGGTGGGGTTTTGTCCATAAGATCGAAATTCGGGTGTTGACTACGATAGCAACCAACAAGATATTGCATTGCGAGTAGCTCATTATGAGTTTTTAGATTAAGCAGCTTAGTTTCTTGGTGGAGGTGATCTTGTGATGTCATGCGTACACATCCAGTGATTGTACGCATAGCTGCATTCTGGCACGTTTGAATCCTTTTCCAATCGAGTGTTGCAGAGATTGTTTGTCCATATGGGTGCGGCGTAGTTTACCACTGAACGACCGATGGCTTTGTAAGTGGTGAGTAATGTCTCTTTATCAGTTCCCCATTTGCTGCCAGCGAGAGATTTTAGGATCTTGTTTCTACTCTTCAATTTGTCACATATATTGTCGGCGTGGCTATTGAAAATGCCGGGATTGTCAATTGTGACGCCGAGGATTTTGGGGTGACGGACAGTGGGGACTTCGGTGTCGTTTACACTAATGTCTAGCCGTAGGTTGTATTCCTGGTTGTACGTGGTAAAGAGGGTGGCCGAGGATTTGGGTGCTGATAACTTCAGGCTCTTGCTAATGAAGAAGGTGTTGAGCTCTTCTAAGTAGCCGTTGATACGGTCGCACATGTCTGAAATATTGTTGCCGGATGTCAGGATAGTACAATCGTCAGCGTAGGATATTATGTCGATTCCTTCAGGTGGGGTGGGAAGCCCTGACATGTAGAGGTTGAACAAAGTGGGGGAAAGAACTCCGCCCTGTGGTACTCCCTGTTTGATCCTTCTTAGTTTAGATTTCCCATTTCTAAACTCAGTGCTGGATTGACGTCCGGCAAGGTAGTTTGCGATCCATTTAACTACATACGACGGTGTGGATGAGTTTTGGAGGTCTGTCAGTAGGAGCGAACATATCGAACGCTTTCGACAGATCCAAAGCCACTAGGATGGTGCGCTTAAACGGCTTTGGGTGGTTCATTCCATTCAAGACCTCAGACATGGTTCGGTCTAATGCAGTGGTGGTGCTGTGCATTTTCCTAAAGCCGTGTTGATGATTGGCGAGTTGTATGTGCGTCGTAAGAGTTTTGTGTATCAATGCTTCAAGTATTTTTGCCACAGGAGATAAAAGCGTGATCGGGCGGTAGGATTCTCCTAAGGAGTGTTGTTTGCCAGGTTTGGGTAACGGTATGATACGGCCTCTCTTCCAAATCTCCGGTATGATGAATGTTCTAAGTGAAAGGTTCATCGTGGCAGTGATATACTCTAGGGCCGGTGTGTCAAGGTATTTGATCATTATCATTGCTATACCGTCCGGTCCAAGCGCCTTTGAGTTTTTGGCGTTTTTTATGGCATTGGCTACTTCAGTGGTGGTGGTTTGAAGATATTCGTCTACCCTGGTGTTACGGATGGCTCGTGTAATTTTGCGCTTGAGTCTATCCTTGGGTGGATGTTCGACGAACTGTTTGTTAAATAGATTGGCGCATTTTTTGTCGTCGCTCACGGTAGAATTTCCAAACTTGATAGCGACCCTCCCTTGAGTTTTGGTGGGATTAGATAAGTTTCTTACGGTGCTCCATAGTTTGCTCACACCTGTGGTGGTATTCAGTTTTCGAAGGTGTGAGTGCCATATATTTCTCCTGTGGTCACTGACCTGTTTGACGATGATATCGTTAATGTCACCAATGCGTGGATCACTGGGGTCTGCACTTCTTAGCTGATCCCTCGTGTTAGCTAATTTGGCCGCTGATGTTGGAAAATTAGGTTTTAGGCTGCGAATACGGCCGGCTGGAATGAATCTCTTAGCTGCAGTGAGAATTATACGTCTGAGTTGTTTTTCGGCCATACGTACATTACTTGGGGGGGTAAGACTAGCAAAAGCTTCGCTTCGTTTCGACGGCACATCCAGCGTTAGTATGATTGGCAGGTGATCAGAGTACATCGTGAGAATTGGCTCCCATGTGATGTCGTTGATAAGTCCAGGGCTAGCGATGGAAATATCTGGTGAGCTTGTGCAGGATGCAGCGATACGAGTCGGTTTGTCGTCGTTTATTGGACAGAAATCCGATGCGTCCAGCTGATCGGCGATGATGTTACCTCTGGTGTCGTTGTGGAGGTTAGAGTGCCAAAGACTATGATGTGCGTTGAAATCACCAAGCAGAAGACGATACTGGCCGTTTAGTAGAGGGTTAATATTGGCTTTGTAATTGGCGGGACAACTGGAGACGGGTGGAATGTAAATGTTGAAGATTTCAAAGTCAATATTGTCCGATTTGACGGTTATCGCTTGTTGTTCCATTGTGTTGTCGGCGGAAGTGATGTCAACGATGCTGTACGGTAGATTGTTGTGAATGAGGAAAGCCAAACCTCCTCCAGCATTGCTTTCTCGGTCGTGTCTGATGACGTTATAGTTCCCGTAAGAGCTGAGCGAATGGTTGGAGTTTAGTTTGGTTTCTTGTACCGCAGCAATCTGTATATATGGTGTCTGTGCATGAAATCAGTAAATTCGACGATTTTATGTTGGAGTCCATTACAGTTTAGTTGGACGATTTTAGTGTTGGTGTAGTTAACATCGATGGTACGTGGAGCTGGGGTCAAATTAGGCGTAGGTTGAACTGTGCGTACAGAGTTTGCTGGTGTGGAAGGTGTTGATAGTTGGGAACCTTGGTGGGGCGGCTGCTGGTTGGTTGAAGAGCGTCGCCCACGATTTCTGCATCGACTCGCTGTGTAGGTTGGACCTCGTTGATTGTAATGGGTAAGTCCTGAACAGTTCTTTAGGTGAACCCATTCTCCACAGCATGTACATTCGACCGACGTTTGAACATTGGTCCAAATCCTGTTACCGCACACAGAGCACATCCTGGATTTGATTCATTGCCGGCACGTATTAGTAGTGTTCGGAGCAGCTGGGCCGGCCAGGACTGCTCCCCGAGGGAAAAAATGGTGTTGAATAAATGACACGAAGTTTCCATCCCCTTCTTGCGTCGAAGGGGGTCGTTGCGACTCTTGGCCATGCTGAAGCATGGGTCGTTCCGGTTCGTAGACCCGGTCGCAGTAGCGACGAAGCGTCATGCTAATCAGCTCAAGCCGTGATAGAGTTCCAGCAAACTTTTACCATTATCCTGATGAATTCTCGTGGTCACCCGACACGTCCATTAATTCACAAAAGAGATATGAAGATGAACAGCAAATACCAGCGTCACCCTCCGCGGTTTGAATGACTCGGAAAGAATTGAACGCAATAGTTCACAAGAACCTCTGCAGGAACCCAATTTCAAAATTCTGTTTAAGGATTTCCAAGTTATGGACAATTTGGACGCTTAGAAAATACAAAAATGCGAATTGGACAGTTGTAACTTCCGAACGCTGATAGGTACGACCTTGAAATGTGAAGGAAATGTGCGCCAAGTAGCTCTAAAAGTATGCCGAATTTTGGAAATTTCTGTCAGTTTCCGAGTTACCGAAAATTAACGATTGTTCTTCTTCTTCTTCTTGTAGCGGTGCAGAAAGGTGTGAAACCTCTGTGCATCTATGTGGACACGATTTATGGTTCGTCAATGTTTGTGTCCGTGAGGTCTAAGGACAAAAAAATAGCTGCTGCGATAGGGTTTTCCCACAGCGATATAGGGGTAAGATCAGTGGGCGCAGCGGGGCATTGAAACAAGTGACCCACATCATGAGGAGTACCATTGCAGTTTGGACAGATGTTTTGGATGTCCGGGTTTATGCGAGAAAGGTGCGAATTAAGGCGTGAACAAAAGCCCGACCGAAGTTGAGCTAGTGTTACTCTAGTGGCTCTCGGGAGCCTAATCTCCTCAGGCGAAATTGGTGGTGGGCGCTCTGAGAGGACTCTATTCGCACCTAAGCTCGCAATAGATCGATTCACTTCTTCAGTGTGGATCGCTGCGATGGCGGCTTGGTATGTAACTTCATCGTAAGGGTCCCGTTTGTATCCCTGAACCTCTCTCTCAAGGTCTCGTAAACCACGCCTGACATGTCGTGGTGGAGGAATTCGGTCCATGAGATGATTATTGGGATGATCCTCACGATAGCAACCAACAAGATACTGTTTTGAGAGTAGGAGATTGTGGTCACGTATTGGCATCAATTTTGTCTCCTGATGTAAGTGATCGTGGGCAGACATCAGAAGGCAACCTGTCGCGATGCGTAGAGCGGCATTTTGGCAGACCTGAACTTTGGACCAGTTTGTGTCACATAGACTATGTGTCCAAACTAGGGCTGCATAATCAGCGGCCGCTCGACCCACCGCTTTATAAGTAGCTAGCATGGTTTCTTTATCTTTGCCCCAGGTGCTACCAGCTAGAGCTTTTAGGATTTTATTCCTACTGCGCATTTTTTCACAAACTGAAGCTGCATGATTCGCAGATGTCATCATGTTTTCTAGGTGAAGCCCGAGAATTTTGGGTTTTTTTAACAGTAGGAACAGAATTGTTGCCAACACGTATATCAATCTCCCATCTGATGTCCTCCCACCAAGTGGTTAGAAAAGTCGCAGAAGATTTGGACGCAGAGCTGGTGAGGTTTCGGCTTTGGAAAAATGCCTGTAATCGTCGTCCTAATTTGGAGGCGCATTTCATCCTTATCGTTCCCTGTGGCGAGTACGGTACAATCGTCAGCATTGGAAATCACCTCGATTCCTTCAGGTGGTGTGGGAAGGCCGGACATGTAGATGTTAAACAGAGTGGGGGAGAGTACCCCTCCCTATGGAACACCTAATTTGATTTTCCTAAGCTTAGAACGTTTGCCTCGAAACTCGGTAAAGGGGTGTCGACCAGCTAGATAATTGGCAATCCAACGGATCATATTCAACAAATTTGCTAAGAGCATTGAATGATTGACCTTATGAAAAGCATTTGATAGGTCAATTACCATCAGAATGGTTCTGTGACACGGACGGCGTTGATTAAGCCCATCACGAATGCGTGTAGTGATCGTATCGAGGGCAGAGTGGAGGTACTATGCACTTTCCTGAAGCCATGCTGGTGAGTTTCTAGCTTCGCATGTGCAACAAGAGTGGGGTGAATAAGGGCCTCCAGCGTCTTTGCGACAGGAGAAAGTATCGTAATGGGGCGGTAGGATTCTCCGAGATTTGCGCTCTTCCCTGGCTTGAGATAGGGAACAATTCGACCTGTTTTCCAGAGTTCAGGGATGGCAAGCGTGGACATCGACAAGTTAAAGGCGGCCGTGAGATACTCTATGGCTGGAAGGTCGAGATGTTTCAACATGGTCATCGAAATGCCATCTGGTCCGAGGCCTTGGAGTTTTCAGCATTCTCGATGACTTTTAGCAAGAAATGGGGTCTCAAGCCAAACATGGTACTCTGGGTGTACACGGCCGGCGGTTGTACGACCCATCCTAACATATGGGTCATTCGTCTGGTGGCCATCAGCGCTCAGTAAAGCTACAATATAAAAAAACTTGGTAGAGTGCAGAGATCGGCTTGCCTTAGCATGCGAACATGCCCGAGGGATGCGCTGAATGTAATCTTGCATCTTCTCCCCATCGATCTGTTTATCAACCAACTGGCCGCATGTAGTGCAGTCAGGCTGGAGTGCTAGGCCATACGGCCACATCAATATTCTAAACCAGCTCCCACAAGACGTACGCAACGTTGTAACGGATATCAAAGTGCCCAAACTAAGCTTTTGGGAAGAACTTTGATGTCAGATTCCCAACTAGAGGTGAATGGAAAGAGAGTGAGGTGGTCATGGATTTTGACATCACACTCTTCACCGATGGGTCTAAAATGGATTGTGGCGTGGTTGCTGGAATCTTTTGCAGATCACTAAGAATCTCTGAATATTACGGTCTTCTTGATCATGCCAGGAAATGCTTGCAATCATGAAGGCCTGTCATGCTCTCATGGACATGAAAAACAACCAGAATATCGCCATCTGCTCAGATAGTCAGGCTGCTATCATGGCTTTACAATCGGTGAAGACGACATCCAAGATTGTTGAAGTATGTGAGGAAGCAATAACCAGCCTTGGCACACGACAAAGAATCACCCTACTCTGGGTACCCGGACACAGGAACATACAGGGCATCGAGATGGCTGACGAACTAGCCAAAATTGATGCCACTCTTGACAGCTTTCATGCGGAGCGTGTTTGCGTCCCGATGGCAGCTGTTAAGAGTAAGATCTCCACCCACTATATAAGGGCTGCTAATTCAAACTGGCGAAATATGAAGACTTGCGTTATATCACGAAAGATGTGGCCCTCCTACGACTGTAAAAGAACGTCTGAGATTCTGACTAAACCGCGTAGAGATATCGCCAAGCTTACTGCTGTTATCACGGGGTACTGGCCAATATGGGGCTCCACGCTGCCAGGCTGGGCATCACCTACAACGCGCATTGTCGCAGCTGCGGTAATGTAAGTGAGAGAGAAACCCTGATTCACTTTCTGTGTGAATGCCAGGGTCTTGCCAGAGCCCGGTATAGGACGCTCGGTAGGACTTTTCTGGGGGAGGCTTGGAGGATGCGACAATTGTGAAAGTAGGGGAGCTGCTGTACTTCCTAAATAACAGTGGCTAGTTCAAGGCACCTTTTTTATAGAGAGTGAGGGGAATCTTCATAAGATTCTCTGTTTAGCCCTCACTAGGACCCAGAGATATGTCGAGATTTTTACTGACTAAACCCCAAAACAGCTCTTCCGTGCCGTGGACCCCTGCGGAACTACCTTTCGGCATTACTTCACAGGGACGGCTGTGGCTAATTAGCCGACACTTTGCATGCTAGACTTGCGCCTCGCTTCCTCCTTGCGCAACTCATTGTGGATTTTGCTCTGTTCACTGCCTCTCAATTTTCGTTCGATTGCAGCATAAAACCTACCAAGTTTTGGGAACTATAACGCTATCTCCCAGGTCGAACTCCAGTTGGTTGCGAGTCTCTGTGAACCTTGGGCAATTGAAAAGCACGTGCTTCGCATCCTCAACCACCCCCTTGCAGCTAGGGCACTCCGGCGAGTCGTCCAGCTTAAATCTGAGATACTGTCGATAACCTCCGTGGCCTGTAAGGAATTGGGTCAGGTAGTGATTTACCTGGCCATGTTTTCTGTTTAACCACAATGCTATAACGGGAATTAATGTGTACGTCCATCGACCTGTAGAAGCGTCGTCCCATCTGAGTTGCCAAATTCTCAGGGACTCCAGTCTATTTAAATTTCTCCGTTCAACCGAATCGACCGTGCGTCGTTTCATCATTGCGCCCGCGGTACAGCCTGTTTGTCTCGTCCACAAGTATCTCCATTGGCATCATTCCAGCAACAACGTAGGCAGCTTCGTGTGAAGTAGTGCGATACGCAGAACTTACTCTTAATGCGCACCTTCTATAAACCGAATTAATCTGTTTAGTATAACAGGCGTACTGTAGAGCACCCGCCCAAACTGGTCAAGCGTACAGCAATATGGATGTAACAACCCTAGACAATAAAAGTCTTCGACTGGGCCTAGGACCACCTATATTCGGCATAATTCTCGATAGTGCCGCTGTTGCAGACGCTGACTTCTCGCATACGTGCTCGGCAAAGCTCAGCCTCGAGTCAATCATAATCCCCAAGTACCTAACGGCAGACTTGGATGTTATGACTGTTTTTCCAACTCTGATTTTTAGGGTGGAATTTTTTCTACGTTTGCTTATCAGAACGGCTTCCGTTTTTTTTTTGTTCCGCCAGTTCGAGCCCTACTGTTTCCAGCCACAGTTTAATGGTTGTTATGGCCTCGCCGGCGAACAATTCAACGTATTCCGGATATTGGGCGATGGATAGTTCATGGCACCTCCCCACTCATAAATTCATTACGTAACCTTCATCATGTACACTAGTTAAACGTCACGGAGTTTGTGGTTTAAAAACGACGCTTTATGCGTTAATTGGGCTTTTGGCTAGCCTCTGCCCAAGCCACCACTTTTACCAACCAACCAGTGCATTTTTGTTCTACCATTTGTTTTCACAAACATCCAACTCACCGAAAAAAAGAAAAACAATTGAAAAATTTTGTTTCATAAGTAACAGCGCATAATTTATTGAAAATGTCATAGTTTACATGTACACGTGGATAAATTGGATATTTCTATAGGTTTTGTGGAATGTTTGTTGCCGCGTTGCAGTTTCGCAATGTCTCGTTTTCGTGTGATCCGACAAAGGATCAACCTCACTAGGCGGTAAAACGAACATCCTTCGGTTAGACCGCGCGCGCGCCGGCATCAAAAAGAAGACATGACGTGAGTGTGTGTGTAAAAGTTAAGCTATCGCGATTGGACTACAATTGTGTTCAAACACTCCCATTTACAACAATCACACGCAAAAGCAAGCACATTTACACACCGACAGAAATGCTCTAAATGTTCTTACGGTTTTTTTATATGCAAATAAATGTCTAAGAGTGTGTGTATTCCTTCTAAAAACAAACAAAGACACACACACATGCACAGCAAGCAAGGCCGCAGAAGTGCTTTTATTACATGCTTCTTTTGGTAGAAAATTTTTTCATATTTGTCTTTTCTATACTACTGTTTCTTGCTAGATCGTGTCGTTAAAAACCTCGTTTAGAATCTTTTAGGTGTATTGTTTTGCTTTGTTTCTTTTGGAGTCTATTGGTTTGTTGTTGTTGTTTTGTTTTTGGTTTGGCGTTTTGTTTTATATTAATTGAACCTGCCTTCTGAGGCAGGAACTTGGTTTATCATATATATATATATATTATTCACACATATCTTTAAATATTTATATCATTCTAAGGAATACAAATTAAAAGAAAGGAAAAACAAAAAACAAAAACAGCTGACGAATTGTGTTGCACCCTGCGCGCGATGTGACGCTACTCCTTGTACGTCGACTGTCCGAGAAACGGTGCAATTATATCAACCATATTTGGATACACTAAATACTTGTAGACTTCATCACATAATTTACTTTCTATCACATTGGTGACTATGCTCCAGTCGAACGTATGATCGCCAACGGCCGGTTTGGCTGATATCCATAGGCGTGGTGGACCACGAAAGCTAAAACGTATCGCAAAAAAAAACAATTAAATGCGTAGAAAACACAAAAACAAAACTTACGCAATCCAAATACGATCCGATGGCGGCGGTGGGAGATTGACAGCAATACGCGCGACCAGTCCTTTCAATTCGACCCGAAGCGTGATTTTCGTGCTCATATTTTCCATAGCACGTTGAATATATGAAATTTCCGTGGCCGATTGAAATAAATTCGATGCGGTTATGCGATCAACAATGCGCAACAGACGTCGACTGTTGCCGGGCGTACTGTAGAACGTTTGTGAGGTGGACGAGCTGGAGCCCGGTCCGCCAACAACTGTGGCACTTGGTAGCGATGGGCTGTGTAAAGAAGAAATAAGAAAAAATGAAATGCGAAAAACCCCGAGTAGAATGTGTGCTGTACGTACTCGACAGATGTATCACCGCTTTCACCGATTGGACTCTCCGAGTCCGAACTGGATGCACCCGTACTCTCAGCATCGCTATCATAGATTGCCGAATTTTGTACAAGTCCAGTCGGCGAGTTGATGGCATTTATTGATGCGCTGCCCGTTGGTGTAACGACGGCTGGTTCGCTGGCCACATCAGACGTTTGTGTTGCATCCGTGCTCATACTGGCCGAATCGCCGCCGCCCCGACTGTAATCGTATTGCGCGGACGACGCTGGCTGATGATGCTGATGCTGTTGTTGTCGCTTCAATCGCAATAAATTCAATTTGGTGGTAATGGTCATATGCATGTGTCCTTCGTACGTGATATCGGCATCAATCCAAACGCCTCGCTCGTCCAGCACCGGTTGCGACACGCGATGTATCAACGGTGGCGTATCACCTAAACATGTTTGCGATATCACCACATCTTCCATGAAACTGGGCAATTTTATTGCACTCAATTTCTTTTGCAAGAAATCTTGAATCTTCTCGAGAAGCGCTTGATCGTTTAGGCAACTGTATAGGACGCGACCGATTAGCACGTTGGCCCACACCACGCTACCGGACGGGCCGAGAAAGAGATTTTGATCGATGCCCTTCCACAGTTCGTCATGTTTTTTCTGACGGCGATTCTTTGCCCGAAAATAGGGAGAGAGAGAATTAATTGATGAGAGCGGTAAATGCAAAAAATTGAATGGAAATGAACGAAGAGGGTGGGCGTGGGGGGGGGGGGGTTGGACAAAACAAAAATATTGTAAAAGCAAACAAACAATCTAGCCTAGACATACTTTTTGTTTCAGTTGATTGAAACTTTTGATGACTGGAATTTTACGTGGACTACTGATGCATGCCATCTGGTCAAGGATGTGAGTGATCATCGCACAATCCCACGTTGAGGGCACATAATTTCAATCAAACCAAATCGACAAATAACCGAAAATATATAAAAAAAAAGAAAACGAAGACCAACGCAAATAAATAAAAGATCCAAACATAAATGCGTACCAAACCTAAAAAAAATTGGGCATAGTGGAGACATCGCTCCAGTCTCACACTCATTTATCGCCCCCGGTTGCAGCTTACCTGATAGAGCGACATAAAGCGCACATAGTCGTATGAATTGCGTGCTGCATTCAAGGCAATTATCAAACCATCAAAAGAACTTGTTGCCGATGTGCCACTACTGCTTGTTGTTGTATTGGCTGCTTCCTCTTCGCCGATGCTCGTTTTACTGTTGCGCTTCGCCGATTCATCTTGAGCAGCAGCAGCAGCAGCCGAGTCGGTGCCATTCGAAGTTGCCGGTGTTCCCGCGATTGTTGATGATTCCTGAAAGGCAGGGGGAAATTAGCGTCGGACGTGTTAAACGGATACAGAGCATATTCTGAGAGTTGTCTCGCCTGTAAAAGGCCCATAAGTGCCTCGACTTTAGCAAGCAACTTTCCGAAAACTCCGAAGAGGGGAGATGCGAGCGGGCGTTTAACTTTTTTGTTGTTGTTGTTGTAGCGATTCAAGAGATTTTTTTTTTCTCATGAATCGAAGGGGGTCTTGGCAGCTCTTGGCCGTTTTAACAACGGGTAGCTCCGGGACGATTTACATCGAAGAACCGGCTGCCGTAGGAACATTTTTATGGACAACACAAACATCCATGGGTCACAGTGGGATTCGAACCCACGCACCGGCAACTCAGAGATAGACATCTCTGCCACTGAGCTACCGAATGCCCCAGTTTAACTTTTTTGAAAGTCTTTTGCGGACGTTTGTAATACAAATTAGACGACATTCAGAATTTTATGAAAGGCTTTGTATAGCTATAGCCTTTAGTAAATGCGTCTAAATGCTTTCGAGTCAAAGCGTTTCCTTTTGGCAAAACGTTTTGCCCACGTCAACGTGCAAACGTTTGTAATTCATATTGCGACATCATTCAGAATTTTGTGAAACATTTTGCATCGGCTCACCTCTCGCTGCGCTGCTCTCACCTCGCCGGTGGGTTAGTTCAACGAACAAATAACGTCCGTTGAACTCCCCCATCGCCTCTGTATTTGAATATTGTTTTCACTTACCTCCGCATGTTCGCCGCCAATACCCTGACCAATTGTCGTGGATGGTACCGCCTTAATTGCTGCCGATATCTCGTCATCCGTCATCATGACAATGTCGGGATTTTGCAATTCTTGATCATTAATTTCGCCAACACTAGCGGCCAAAAATCGTCGATACCAGTCCTCTTTTTCGCGATCGCAACGGGCAAACAACAAGAGACGGGTCTCGTCGCCACACGGCACAGCTGTTGTCTCTTTTAGACCCGGACCTATGTCGGCGGATTGTTGATTTTGAGGTTGGTTGTCGTGTAACTTTTGGAGCTAGTATAGAGGACAAAAAATGTGGAAGAGAGAGAGAGAGAGATGGACAACCGGTTAAACTGACATACTACGACTTGATAGTCGTGGCACGCACACTTACATTCGAACCCAAAATGATTGTGGCAAAATCAAATTCGGCATTATGTTGTACACGATCCGAATGATCGTCATTCGATTCGTTGGAATTTTGATGGGAAATGGACGACGTTGTTGCGGTCGATTCGTTGTTATTGCCTGCGGAATTGGACCCGGCACTCGTCACTTTGGATAAATCCGTAAGCGAGGTAGACTCACCGATTGGTCGGCGAATTTTCTTGTCTGGAAAATAGATTGGAAGTGAGCTTGAGCTGAGCTGCGCGGGCACACATTTACTAACCTTCGGTAGTTGTCGAATCGGTTGTGTTGATGATCAGCTGAATTGGATATTTGCGGCTAAAATATCTGTAAAGAAATGAGAAGAATTGTTTGAGATGCGATTCAAACGATTGGATTGCGGAGGAGCGTGAACGCGCAAGGGGATTTGTAGCGCTGAAGGCCGAAGCAATGTCGTCCACGAGGCCACTCCTGTACTGAGACATATTTTCTCGCTAGAATTGAGGGAGGCTGAACAGCTCTCGGCCGTCGTAACAACACTAGTCCGTCATCTACGAGACGACACTCAGAATATTCGAAAACGCTATGTATCGGCTCACCGCTCGCACCTGTATGCACTGTGGGCGAGGTGCGAGCGCAGCGAGCGGTGAGCCTATACAAAGCGTTTCAAATTTTTTGAGGGTCCTTTCCACCGCTTCTAATACATCAGGGACGACCCTCAGAATATTCGAAAACGATTTGTATCGGCTCACCGCTCGATACGCTCGCACCTCGCCTTTTTACAATTTGTAAAAGGGACGCCGCAAAGGCGATGTGCGAGTGGTGAGCCGATACAAAGCGTGTCAAATTTTTTGAGAGCCTTTTGAAGCGCTTGTACTACATCAGAGACGACTCTCAGAATATTCGAAAACGATTTGTATCGGCTTACTGCTCGCTACGCTCGCACCTTGCCTTTTTACAATTTGTAAAAGGGACACAGCAAAGGCAAAGGACAGGCAGAGGGTTCTTGCAGCTCTTCTAATACATCAGAGACGACCCGCAGAATATTCGAAAATGATTTGCATCGGCTCACCGCTCGCTACGCCCGCACCTGTATGCACTGTAAATGGGCGAGGTGCGAGCGCAGCGAGCGGTGAGCCGATACAAAGCGTTTAAAATTTTTAGAGGGCCTCTTAATAATACATCACAGACGACCGTCAGTATATTCGAAAACGTTATGTATCGGCTCAACGCTCGCACCTCGCCCTTTTACAATTTGTAAATGAGACACAGCAAAGGCGATGTGCGAGCGGTGAGCCGATACAAAGCGTTTAAAATTTTTTGAGGGCCTCTTGCAGCGCTTCTAATACATCACAGACGAGCGTCAGAATATTCGAAAACGTGATGTATCGGCTCACCGCTCGCTACGCTCGCACCTCGCCCTTTTACAATTTGTAAAAGGGACACAGAAAAGGCGATGTGCGAGCCGATACAAAGCGTTTCAAATTTTTTGAGGGCCTTTTGAAGCGCTTGTACCACATCAGAGACGACCCTCAGAATATTCGAAAAAGCTTTGTATCGGCTCACCGCTCGCTACGCTCGCACCTCGCTTTTGTTGTTTGTGTAAAAAGGTCACAACAAAGGTGAGGTACGAGCGGTGAGGCGACACAAAGCGTGTAAAATTTTTGAGGGCACTTTGCAGCGCTTCTAATACATTAGAGACGACCCGCAGAATATTCGAAAACGATTTGCATCGGCTCACCGCTCAATACGCTCGCACCTGTATCCACTGTAAATGGGCGAGGTGCAAGCACAGCGAGCGGCGAGCCGATACAATGCGTTTCAATTTTTTTGAGGGTCCTTTTCAGCGCTTCTAATACATCAGAGACGACTCTCAGAAAGTTCGAAAACGAATTGTATAGGCTTACTGCTCGCACCTTGCCTTTTTACAATTTGTAAAAGGGACACAGCAAAGGCAAAGGACAGGCAGAGGGATCTTGCAGCTCTTCTAATACATCAGAGACGACCCGCAGAATATTCGAATACGATTTGCATCGGCTCACCGTTCGCTACGCCCGCACCTGTATGCACTGTAAATGGGCGAGGTGCGAGCGCAGCGAGCGGTGAGCCGATACAAAGCGTTTAAAATTTTTTGAGGGCCTCTTGCAGCGCTTCTAATACATCACAGACGACCGTCAGAATATTCGAAAACGTTATGTATCGGCTCAACGCACGCACCTCGCCCTTTTACAATTTGTAAATGAGACACAGCAAAGGCGATGTGCGAGCCGATACAAAGCGTTTCAAATTTTTTGAGGGCCTCTTCCAGCGCTTCTAATACATCACAGACGAGCGTCAGAATATTCGAAAACGTGATGTATCGGCTCACCGCTCGCTACGCTCGCACCTCGCCTTTTTACAATTTGTAAAAGGGACACAGGAAAGGCGATGTGCGAGCGGTGAGCCGATACAAAGCGTTTCAAATTTTTTGAGGGTCCTTTTCAGCGCTTGTACTACATCAGGGACGACCCTCAGAATATTCGAAAACGATTTGTATCGGCTTCCTGCTCGCTACGCTCGCACCTTGCCTTTTTACAATTTGTAAAAGGGACACAGCAAAGGCAAAGGACAGGCAGAGGGATCTTGCAGCTCTTCTAATACATCAGAGACGACCCGCAGAATATTCGAATACGATTTGCATCGGCTCACCGCTCGCTACGCCCGCACCTGTATGCACTGTAAATGGGCGAGGTGCAAGCGCAGCGAGCGGTCAGCCGATACAAAGCGTTTAAAATTTTTTGAGGGCCTCTTGTAGCGCTTCTAATACATCACAGACGACCGTCAGAATATTCGAAAACGATTTGTATCCGCTCGCACCTCACCTTTATACAATTTGTATTTGTGCGAGCGGTGAGCCGATACAAAGCGTTTCACATTTTTTGAGGGCCTTTTGAAGCGCTGCTAATACATCAGAGATACAAATCGTTTTCGAATATTCTGAGGGTCGTCTCTGATATATTAGAAGCGCTGCAATAGGCCGTCCAAATAATTGAAACGCTTTGCATCACCTTACCTCGCTGCGCTCGCACCTCGCAATTGCTGGGGGACGTTAGGTTAACAATCCACCAACTAGTTAGATATAGGCGCGTAGGCATTTTACACCAAGGTCATTCTCCCTAACTTGCCACTTCGAGGCTCAGGTTATGCGAAGCCGCCGGCTCCGAAGCTCACACGATTGCTTATACGGACACCTCCTCGCCAAGGAATCACCGCATCGTGCTCGCCCTGTATGAATAACTTTCCGCAAGACAATGGGAGAAAGTCAGCCATGCCAAGAGCACCGCGACATGACTCGGGAGCACAGGAGTGTCATCACTCGTAGGTTTTCGTAAAGATCCACGCCATGGTGTTGGGATGTTCCTACAAATTTACTCACCTCTTTCGGGCCAAACCGCGCGGGCACATTTCCACGCGACACTCCTGCAAATTGAACGAACGATGTCGCGTGAACGTCACATTTTTCCGATGTATGGGCGGCTCATTCCACATGGAACGTTTCGGAATGCGTTGATTCGTGTTGGAGATTTTCAATTGTGATCCGTCCAGACGCACGTAAACGGGTCGCGTCATGGAAATATGAAAATTATTGGGATCGTAGTTGTTGATCTCGTTCATCCAGCCCTGCAAGAGCGGAAAGAGAAAACACAATGAGCGAAAATCAGTCGAAATAATCAACAACTCACCGCATACGACTTGAGCGGCTTATGCTCCTCCGCCGCCGGAATTTCACATATTGGCAATTTGCTATAGTCCGGAATGCGAAATGGTGTCTTTTCCGGACCGATTGCACCGTCACCCATCAGACGTAGCACAATGTCGCGTTTCTCAATCAGATCGCGCACAATTTCACGCAAGCTACTAAACAGCGAAATAGTGAAGAGACATGCGATAATGCCGCGAAAAAAATCGGCCAGTGGAAGTGCCACTAGAATGACGAGTAACGTGACGGTGGCTAGGAACGAACGTGACTTACACACGGTGGCGAGTGAGTTGAGAAACAATTGCCAAAACGACGTACACTCGTTGTCCGTATTCGTTGCCGTTTTTGAAACTTGTTGACCGGCGCCAACAACAACACGCTCGGCTCGGTACTCATTCTGGCCGGATTTGCGTAAGACAAAAGTCGTCGTAGTTGATGTGGCTTGCGCTCCGATTGAAGACGACGAATCGGTTGGATGATGAGTCGTCGTCCGACCGTCTGCCGTCGAATCGTAGTAGTCACGAAGAAGTGGCGAATTTCGACCGACATGTGAAAATTGTTCATTGCTGCCATCAAGCGTGCTTTTTGCATCGCCGTCCGCCGACTCGCCTTTTGACTTTGACGGAGTTCCAGCTGCCTGCATAAGGATCATATCTTCGAGCATTTCCACACCACTCTCGATTTCGAGTGTCTCTTTACGCGGCTTGGGTAACGGCTGGGCCTCGTCAACTTTGTCCTTTTTTCGACGTCGAAACAGACGTGAGGTAGTTCCACTTTCGGTGGTCGTTGCTGCTGCAGTTGCCGGCACCGGCTTTTGCGAAGACGATGGAGACACGCGGGCTGCAGCTTTCGATCGTAACGAGGCAAAGGGACGACGTATTGACGGGACAGCCGACGAGGCGGTCGATTCCATTTCGAGAATGTCCGCGTCGTCAATATCAAAATCGGAATCGTTGCTGATTGGTGTCAGTTTTGACGGTGGCTTGGATGACGGCGTGGGAATGGTTGAGCCCATCGATAGATCCAAGGATATATCGTCACTGGTGCCGGTTTCGGGGTCCGACTCAGCCATTGTACCTTCCGGGGTCGATTCCACTGTAGGAAAGTGCAGAAATTGTGCCAATTGCAATGCCAAACGAAAAAGGACTGACGGACTCACCTCGTGGGGGCGGCAACGATGTGGACAAAACACTGGTGGTGCTGGTGTTTACATTACTCGATGGAATATTCTTCGACTTGATGTCCTCCATCGCTTGCGAGACTTTACCTTTGATCAATTTCCACGTGCCCAGTGTGTTGGGATCGGCCGTGCTGCTCGACAGATTGCCAATCAGACTGGAGCCGGGCGATGTGCCGCCGGCAGCGCCTTCAACGCTGCCCGAACGTTTACGCGTAAAGAACGTGTTCTGCAGAAAGTCCTTGCGCCAGCTAAAGTCATCAGACTGCGGAAAAAGCGTTAGAATAACGTCCAGACGGGTAAACTCGAAACAACTTACGCTCATCTGCGGACTACTCGAGAGCGATGTACGGCCCGCATCCCCGGCCGGCTGTGTTGATGCTGGGTCCGCTCCCGCGGCCAGGACCTCTTCGACACTATCGTCGCCGGCATGGAAACGAATCGCCAGTGGAATACTGGACATGGCTGAATCACTAGACGCGGCCGTTTGTTTATTCTGCCCACTGGAACCTGAAACGACACAGAACACGGTCAGAAGCGCGAGATCACACAACTGCCAGCCCAAGCCCAGCCTGGCCAGACATACCTTTGCCCAATCGCAACGAATCCATCGGTCGGGCAGACCGGATACTACAAAGATCCCCGACTTCGACTGTTATCAGTGAAAAACTAAATTGCACATTTCGTTCCAAATTAGTCACAGCGACTTATCAGAGCGCGACCAATTTGCCACACAGATCCCGCTCTCCTCCCCGATGGGTTACGCTAGTACCGGGGCCCTAATTAGATCGGACTGCACATCCGGAAAGTTTGCACCACCAACATGATCCTTAAAAGTATCCTGACAGGTTGAACGTAGCCGGTAGCTGTTAGGCCCCCGGATCCCTGTCGCGTCTTTGTTGTCTGGATGTCAACAGGAAATAAATGGTCCCGCACCAATGCCACTCTACACACGGCTGTCGGCGAAATTTACCAAAATGCGTAAATCACTTGTGCACTTGTCGTGATTGAAAGACGATTTGCGTCAATTGCCACACAAATATCGCACGGAGAATCACAACAGACCCAGTCAACCAATGACTTTTGTTATTTTTCTCAGTACATTTGTCCCCGGATGAGTGACAGCTGTGCTATGAATCAGCTGCGATTGATAGGTGAAATACCAACAACAACAACAACACACAAAGAAAAAGCTTTTATCGAATGCATGAACCCAATTTTAAAGAATTTTCGGATTGAGAAGCAGCATTATGTGGAAAATGTCAATATATTACGACAATTTTCCAATAGGAATACAGGAAAATATTCAAACACAATGCTGTTTTGCGTTAACTGCAATTTAAGCTACGTTTTGCTGAAAGAACCAGAATCCTAGCTATCACCGTTCGAAAGATACAGCCTCCCAAAGGCTTTGACCCTTCTACGCTCAATATTTAGCGAGATATTTGCATTTTTGTGATTTCAAATGAAAATTTCCGAAAATGGGTTTTGAAAAAGTCGATGTAGAGCGCATTGAGAGCTACGTTTTGCTGAAAGAACCAGAGTCCTAGCTATCACCACTCAAAAGATACAGCCTCCCAAAGGCGACCCAATAAACGCCAACTTTGACCCATCTACGCTCAATATTTAGCGATATATTTGCATTTTTGTGATTTCAAATGAAAATTTCCGAAAATGGGTTTTGAAAAAGTCGATGTAGAGCGCATTGAGAGCTACGTTTTGCTGAAAGAACCACAGTCCTAGCTATCACCGTTCAAAAGATACAGCCTCCCAAAGGCGACCCAATAAATGCCAACTTTGACCCATCTACGCTCAATATTTAGCGAGATATTTGCATTTTTGTGATTTCAAATGAAAATTTCCGAAAATGGGTTTTGAAATAGTCGATGTAGAGCGCATTGAGAGCTACGTTTTGCTGAAAGACCCAGAGTCCTAGCTATCACCGTCCGAAAGATACAGCCTCCCAAAGGCAACCCAATAAATGCCAACTTTGACCCATCTACGCTCAATATTTATCGAGATATTTGCATTTTTGTGATTTCAAATGAAAATTTCCGAAAATGGGTTTTGAAAAAGTCGATGTAGAGCGCATTGAGAGCTACGTTTTGCTGAAAGAACCAGAGTCCTAGCTATCACCGTTTTCGAGATACAGCCTCTCAAAGGCGACCCAATAAATGCAACTTTGACCCATCTACGCTCAATATTTAGCGAGATATTTGCATTTTTGTGATTTCAAATGAAAATTTCCGAAAATGGGTTTTGAAAAAGTCGATGTAGAGCGCATTGAGAGCTACGTTTTGCTGAAAGAACCAGAGTCCTAGCTATCACCGTTCAAAAGATACAGCCTCCCAAAGGCGACCCAATAAATGCCAACTTTGACCCATCTACGCTCAATATTTAGCGAGATATTTGCATTTTTCTGATTTCAAATGAAAATTTCCGAAAATGGGTTTTGAAAAAGTCGATGTAGAGCGCATTGAGAGCTGCGTTTTGCTGAAAGAACCAGAGTCCTAGCTATCACCATTAGAAAGATACAGCCTCCCAGAGGCGACCCAATAAATGCCAACTTTGACCCATCTACGCTCAATATTTAGCGAGATATTTGCATTTTTCTGATTTCAAATGAAAATTTCCGAAAATGGGTTTTGAAAAAGTCGATGTAGAGCGCATTGAGAGCTGCGTTTTGCTGAAAGAACCAGAGTCCTAGCTATCACCATTAGAAAGATACAGCCTCCCAAAGGCGACCCAATAAATGCCAACTTTGACCCATCTGCGCTCAATATTTAGCGAGATATTTGCATTTTTGTGATTTCAAATGAAAATTTCCGAAAATGGGTTTTGAAAAAGTCGATGTAGAGCGCATTGAGAGCTACGTTTTGCTGAAAGAACCAGAGTCCTAGCTATCACCGTTCAAAAGATACAGCCTCCCAAAGGCGACCCAATAAATGCCAACTTTGACCCATCTACGCTCAATATTTAGCGAGATATTTGCATTTTTCTGATTTCAAATGAAAATTTCCGAAAATGGGTTTTGAAAAAGTCGATGTAGAGCGCATTGAGAGCTGCGTTTTGCTGAAAGAACCAGAGTCCTAGCTATCACCATTAGAAAGATACAGCCTCCCAGAGGCGACCCAATAAATGCCAACTTTGACCCATCTACGCTCAATATTTAGCGAGATATTTGCATTTTTGTGATTTCAAATGAAAATTTCCGAAAATGGGTTTTGAAAAAGTCGATGTAGAGCGCATTGAGAGCTACGTTTTGCTGAAAGAACCAGAGTCCTAGCTATCACCGTTCAAAAGATACAGCCTCCCAAAGGCGACCCAATAAATGCCAACTTTGACCCATCTACGCTCAATATTTAGCGAGATATTTGCATTTTTCTGATTTCAAATGAAAATTTCCGAAAATGGGTTTTGAAAAAGTCGATGTAGAGCGCATTGAGAGCTACGTTTTGCTGAAAGAACCAGAGTCCTAGCTATCACCGTTCAAAAGATACAGCCTCCCAAAGGCAACCCAATATACGCCAACTTTGACCCATCTGCGCTCAATATTTAGCGAGATATTTGCATTTTTGTGATTTCAAATGAAAATTTCCGAAAATGGGTTTTGAAAAAGTCGATGTAGAGCGCATTGCGAGCTACGTTTTGCTGAAAGAACCAGAGTCCTAGCTATCACCATTCAAAAGATACAGCCTCCCAAAGGCGACCCAATATATGCCATTTTTGACACATCTACGCTCAATATTTAGCGAGATATTTGCATTTGTGTGATTTCAAATGAAAATTTCCGAAAATGGGTTTTGAAAAAGTCGATGTAGAGCGCATTGAGAGCTACGTTTTGCTGAAAGACCCAGAGTCCTAGCTATCACCGTTCGAAAGATACAGCCTCCCAAAGGCGACCCAATAAATGCCAACTTTGACCCATCTACGCTCAATATTTAGCGAGATATTTGCATTTTTGTGATTTCAAATGAAAATTTCCGAAAATGGGTTTTGAAAATGTCGATGTAGAGCGCATTGAGAGCTTTATTTTGCTGAAAGAACCAGAGTCCTAGCTATCACCGTTCAGAAGATACAGCATCCCAAAGGCGATCGAATAAATGCCAACTTTGACCCATCTGCGCTCGATATTTAGCGAGATATTTGCATTTTTGTGATTTCAAATGAAAATTTCCGAAAATTGGTTTTGAAAAAGTCGATGTAGAGCGCATTGAGAGCTACGTTTTGCTGAAAAACCCAGAGTCCTAGCTACAACCGTTCGAAAGATACAGCCTTCCAAAGGCGACCCAATATATGCCATCTACGCTCAATATTTAGCGAGATATTTGCAATTTTGTGATTTCAAATGAAAATTTCTGAAAATGGGTTTTGAAAAAGTCGATGTAGAGCGCATTGAGAGCTACGTTTTGCTGAAAGAGCCAGAGTCCTAGCTATCACCGTTCGAAAGATACAGCCTCCCAAAGGCGACCCAATAAATGCCAACTTTGACCCATCTACGCTCAATATTTAGCGAGATATTTGCATTTGTGTGATTTCAAATGAAAATTTCCGAAAATGGGTTTTGAAAAAGTCGATGTAGAGCGCATTGAGAGCTACGTTTAGCTGAAAGAATCAGAGTCCTAGCTATCACCGTTCAAAAGATACAGCTCAACTTTCAGTTAATGGCACAACAGCAAAACAACCAGCCATTCTGCTAAAAGGTGCGTTCGCAAAATTCTTCTAACCACACATAAACAAACTCTCTTGCTCTCTCTGGCTACAATATTGGATCGTTAGCGGCCTTTCTACTCACAAAGAAGATACTGAAATGCTTGACCTGCTTCAAATTTACGGCTAAACCGAACACCGAACTCATGGGCAGCCTTCCATTGTACAGAGTCCCGCCTGAATAGCCATTCACCAATACGGGAATGTACTATGCTGGGCACTATCCCCGTGAAATGGAGTAGTGAGCTAGCCAAAACCACGAAAGCGAGCATCACTGTTTTCTTCTTTTTGGTTGTGGCAACCCTGATAAATCAGCAACACGTCAACCCTACCGACGAAAGACGCCTGGAGGCATTCGGTGGCTCAGTGGCAGAGATGTCACTCTATCTCTGAGTTGCCGGTGTGTGGGTTCGAATCCCACAGGGACCCATGGACGTCTGTGTTTTCCATAAAATGCTCCTACGGCAGCCGTTTCTTCGATGTAAATCGTCCCGGAGCTACCCGTTGTTAAAACGGCCAAGAGCTACCAAGACCCCTTCGATTCAAGAGAAAAAAAATCTCTTGAATCGCTACAACAACAACAACAACAACGAAAGACGCCATTGTATCTTTATCGAGAGAGAGAGAGAGACAGGATCGAACGAGTCGCAGTCCTACATGAACATTCGAGTCGACCAGTCGCACACGAACACACGGGACAACGTGTGTCGTTCCTAACTTGTATCCGACAATAATATTTCAATAAAATATTTCGTTGAAAGTCATTCGGTAGTTTCTCATTTGTGTCAAACCATTCGCTAAAGACTGATATACAAATTAAACTTCAATTTTCGAATTTGTTTCTCTCCATTTATTCTAATTGAAAACAATACATCTATAACAGCAAACAAATCTAGGATCACACACAATTGACATAAAAAGTGCATCGTGCATTTGGCACGCGTTCTGGAATGTGGCTGCGCGACCTGCAACGCAAACGCTAATTATCAAAGTTCCGCTCCTTAATCTTTTTGGCTATGGCAGCAATGACGGCAGCTCCTTTTCCACTTCCATCCTCGGCCAATATGAATTTAACCTGAAACGAAAATATGCCCAAGTCCAAGTATTAATTTTTCAATATTTGAAAATACGAATAAGGTTGCCTACAATTTTATCCGGTGCCCATAGACTTGTGTACGACTCAATCCAGTGCTTGAGTCGTAAATGATGCTTATACACGGATCCATCAATTGCTATTGTCACATGCTTCTCGTCCATACGATCGAGCAGAACACTGGCATTAATGGCGACCAGTTGAGCGGCACGCAACGATATCACGCCGCAAACGTGACGAATGATCTGCACATCGGCTGCATCATAGCCGTTCGGGCAGCCCAAACTCGTCTGTATAATGTTCAGGGTCTCCGAAGTGCCGAAAACCGAGTCACTGCAAATGACAAACGGTAAATTACGAGTGCTTCAGCCTCGTCAAGTACTTGATGGTGAACTTACCGCTCGATCTTGGACACGTTGTTTGAGCCGAACTCCCACGGCTGGGGAAACGCCAACGAACTGGCATTACAAAACAGCAATCCCTCGTTCTTAAGCCGTTCCAAAATCAGACGACAAAGTTCGCCTAAATATTTGCCACCGATGTACTTCTCAAATCTGTCTCAAAGAAAAGAAAGGTAAAACAAAGAAGAAGATCTATCTGGAGTGCGTTCCTTAATTCACTCGTAGCCGTAGCTGTAGTTGTCTCTGAGCTTTGTAACTATCAGAGTTTCAGAACAACGAACAGTGAACTTGAGTAGCTACTTTCACTCAGATCGTATAAAAGGAACGCACTCCTGAGGACCGTGCTCCGCGCGACTCACGTAAATGAACTTGTCAGCAACGATCCGGCATCCACGGCCCGATCAAACTCCGTCTTGATAAAATCCAAAACACCGTTATCGCCAAACGCGCCCCACTCAACATCAATCACGACATTCTTCTCGCCGTGACGTTGCGTCTCCCAGTGTCGTACCCGATCGGCTCTCTCCATATAGGCACCGTTCGATCCGGTTCCCAGTACAATGCCAATTCGTGTATTCTTATCCAGCAAGGCACCCTGAACAAGCGTTCCAGTTGTATCGTTCAGAATTGCCACCACTTCAATATTATGACGTCCGCACTTCTTCAGCGCATTTCGTAGCAACTTGACGGCATCTTCGCCGACCGCCGACGGACAATTGAATGATTTTGTCCATGTGACGAGCACGCCCGAATCTAAACTGTGCTGATGCATCGGAAAGGAGAATGTAAAACCTAACGGCACTTCTTTGACCTCCTCCATGTTTTGATTGCGCACAAAATCATCCAGACATTCGGCTAAATGTTGAAACAATCGATCGCCACAGCCGATTCGTAGATTTTCGGGAATTTCGTAGTGTGTCACCTCTTCGCGTACTACTTCGGCATTGCGCAGCTCCATCAGGAGTACACGAAAATTGGTACCGCCCAAATCGAGAGCGAGAAATACACCGGCCTCGGTACCGTCCGGCAATTCGGGAATGTAGGTGTTCTCCATTTGAAGGGATGACGGCTGTTCGTTGAGTGCCAGTTCCATTTCGTCAATGAACACGGTGCGTATCCGATCGATTGTCGGTTGATCGAAAATGAGGTCGTTGAGGATTTCATTTATCTGTTTCGACGCACGTGAGAGAGATGAAAAAAATTAATTAATGAGACTAGAGGTAAGAGAGAAGAATCTATGTTTAGGAAGATGCAAAATCAGAGTACCAGGCGTCCCCTTTGTACTGAATGGAATCGCTGGCAACTTTAATCAGGTTACCACGTTAGCCCATTGGCTGGGCACTTTTTCTGCACTATTTGCTGCTTGCGGAACGTCAGGCGAATTTGTCATTAACCGTCACTGTCTACACTCCAAGGAGTATAAAATTTAAGCTGTCAATACAACCTCTACGAGGTTAGACAACCTAGCTTTCGAAGTAAAGGAGAAAAATGAAGAAGAAGAACCGTCATTGTGCAATCCTCCTGGCTGGAGAGCCTGGCATGGTCCAAATCAATTCGTCAGCTACAAAACACCAAAGGAGGGGGGAAAGTACGCCTCTTTGGGGGCAGCTATGAGTGGCTTGGGCAAAGACAGTACTTTTCGTGCATGTACATGATTTGGCTCTTAGTGCTGTTTCAATGGATTCAAAGGACGTATTATCAACATTGGACTAAGGCCGCAGATATGTTAGTGACACCCAATTTCCAAGATCTTAACTGCTTTTTTGTTGAGGCGTTGAGATCAACAGCACGCTCAGCAATGTTATTTATCGCCATAAATGGATACTGGCGCTTAACATCTGAGTGGGATCATAGTCCGTCACATGGGTCGTGCGTTCGAAAAACACCATAAACTGAATTGGTTCACGGTGAGACTCGAACCCACGATCCTGTGTACCAAAGGTGTGCGCACTAACACCAACCAGACTACGTTACATAACCCACTCGTATAAAAAAAGGCAATTGTGCATCTCACTTCCCTGTCAATACCAAGTCCAATGTCGGTGCAATGTAATTTTGTTTTGACGCATATCTATCTCTGAATTGCATCACATATTCATTAAAAACACCAAAACAAAACGACACTTTGCCGCATCATGACCTCTATAATTGATAAGAACGCTTCACGACGCTTAAAGAGGCCATCACAATGCAATCTCATATTGCATTTATAATCTCGCGTCACACCCTCCTCCTCCTCTATACTCTTTACTTTACCCCTTAGAAAACAAAAAAGAACAGCCGAGTGGCGAGACTAGGGCGAATTCAATGCACACGCGAACATGTCATAAATGTTATTCAATTCATTTCTGTATTGCTGCAATCCGTTGATTGTATCTGATCTTTGCACTTTTTGTATTTTGTCCCCTGATTGCATTATTTCTTGATGTTATCATACCGCAATGCAAAAATTGACATTGAACTCAAAATGAGAAATGTGTAATAAAAATTTGCGGCGAATTACTTGTAAAAAGCAAAATAGGCGAACAAAAAATCAATTGGTGTGACAAAAGTTATCAGCGTAGGGATTTTTTGTTTCGAATTGCGGGTATTAACGGTTTGATGAGTAATCCTGTCTGAATTGAGGTTATGAGAGGATGAAAAAAAACCAAAGGCAAGGGCTTTGGAACTGAAGCATCAATTCATAACGGTTGCAACCCTTATGTGACTCACGGCTCACGGTTTACTCCTTGTGGATCTTTTTTCTTTGGTTATGCGTCACTTTTGTCCGAGATGTAACAAAGAAGGAAAGGCTGCAATTGGATTTTATGGACAGTGAGAAAAATGAGGTAAGTCAGAAGGCGAGGCTGGGTTTTGAATGAAGAGTAGCCGCCTAGTTCTTAATCCGCATCACGCCCTGGATGCTACTTCCTTAATATTCCTCAGCTTAGAGTTAGTGATTCGAGCCACTAGCTCTAACTCTAAGCTGAGCAATATCAACGAATAAGCTTGGTGTACGGAATGCGGGTTACGACCTATAGGCAGCCACTCTTCATTCGAAGCCTGCTCTCGAATCGCGGCGAAGGCACACATAAAATTGCTACGAGTATTGTCCTATGACATGTTCGTGTGGCAAATTCAGTCCATATCGGTTTCGGTGCTTAATTTGGCATTCACGATTGTGTTGTGCTGCGCTGGTGTTTTTTAAGTTTCGCCTGGGCATTTAGCGTTTTCGCAAAAACCAACGACGCATAACAAGCCATAGACTTTAAACATAGGAATTACCGCCAGCAGTATAGCCATTTCCTAAAGTGTTAAGGAAATTTACCTTCCCCTCCAAAATGCCCTATTTCAGTCACACTACAGGGGATCGCTATACTGCTGGCGGCCGATTTGATTGGCGTTTTTATAACTTAGTGACTTGCTTGGTTTTATGGTTTTTTATGTAATAGGACGATAGTGTTAAGCTAGATATCCTTCCCTGCTTTACGGAAGGAACCAATTCCCTTCTGTTTTCCATAGATTTCCGCGGAAGCCTTCTACAGTTTGAGACAATCTGAAAGCATGCAAGACAAAAAAAAAGTAAAAAATGCAGACACTTACCTTCGCCGCACGTTCAGGCTCATGGTCAATTTGTAAGGGCCGGACTTCATAATTGACGGTTGATACATGATTGCTTGCACTCTCATTATCCATTATTAGTATTTAACGGGAAAAAAAGGGGCACTGATGCAATTTTTTTTCGTTAATCGCGAATCTGTTGGTAACGGTCGTTGAATTAAAAATTGCAAACACTCGGAACTGGAAAAGACACGCACATATAGAAGAATTTTAATTTTGAGAATGTACCGTTTTTTTAGAGGTTTAACATATTTTTTTTCTGTTCACTAAATGAGAATATTGTGAATGGCTCAACCGATCGACATGAAATTTGGAAATTTGATACGAGTGTCAGATACAGAAAGAATTTTTGAATATCAATAACTGACTTCAGAGGTATATTGTTTTTGTCGCTATTTACAAATTAGCACTTGACCCTCGCTGCCCTCCCTTCCTGTTGAATTGCTGGAAATAATTTGACGTCATGGTCGAAAATGTACCGAGTACCAAGATACTTCGAGAAAAATCTTATAATTGTCCTTGCAGTGACATGCCATTTTTCCGGGTTGGCTATACGATATCGTGCCCATCATATTCTGGTTTTTGAAAATCTCGACGTTCATTATTCCGTCACATAAAAATCCCGCTCCATTGAAATCCCGTCTAATTTAAATCCCGTCAATTTCTTTTAATATCCCGTCATAGAGGTAAGTATTCTTTTAAAAAAATTATGAAAGAATATTGACCCTAGTAGGCTGTTGACATTTTGCCGCCCCTACCAAGCTCTGCGAGAATATTGCTGAAGGGACGTTATCATGGGTCATGACGTTTAGCTTTTTCGTCGTTTCCCACCAAATGAAGTTGATCAAAAATGTGCGCAACACTATTAGTATTTTGTGTATCGAAAAATAATAGTTCAGGTCCACTTTCATCACCTTCACTTATTCTCAACTTTTCCCTTTGCACTTTAATAGGTGAGGTCAGTGCCGGATTAAGGAAGCGCGGGGCCCGTGGCAAATGTAGAGCGCGGGGCCTATGGAACTTCGATTAACCAAACTAATAAAGGGGTCTTAAAATTAATATTTCGGTTATTAAGTCATTGTAAACGCCGACCGGTATTACTGGAAGCCAAATACATATTGCCAAGACGCACTAAGGCAGATACACGACGCACAGTGGTTCAGATTCATATTCTAGGCAGTGATTCCCAAACCATGGGGCGCGCCCCCCTAGGGAGATGAAGGCTCCAAGGCCAGCTAGACAGGCCAGCCTCTGAAATTTGTCTAGATGCAGACTACCGTCTGCAGTGGATGCCCTTCTCCACCAAACTACCGCCCCGTATTTCACAATAGGTCTAACAATTGCCCTATAGATTAGAATTATATCTCGTTTAATACCTCATGCCTTACCCGCATAGCTTCTGCAAATCCATAAGGCCTTAGTTACTTTCTCTATTCCCACCCTGAGGTGCTCTTTCCAGAGTAAGTACTTGAGATTAAGATACTTGAGAGTTTTTGGCATGGTTAATTGTGAGTACATTGAGGGACACTTCAATCATATACAAATAATACATATATGTCCAAATTGGTACAAAATGTTGTTCCTATGAAAATGTATCTGAAATATCCTAGAGCTTTCAAGCGAATCGCATGAGCCTGTGTGCGTGTGAATTTGTGAGAACGTTTTCCAGTTCAAGAGAGTCAAGAGACTCTTTTCATAGTATCTTTTAAGAATCACTCATCGCTTGCCATTGCCTGCGACTTCCGTGGTGTGTGATGGATATCTCCGTGATGCATGACAAGTGGACCAAGTGGGTACGAGGAAGAGAGTAAGTTGCCGTTGCGGACCATATGCTATGTTATGAACACAGAAATGATTATGAAATTCATTCACTGCCACGTACCGCCCGCGTCTTGTGTGGTGTGCATTTTTTGCACCGCGGCGCATGAGAAGTGGACAAAGTTGGGTAGAGAGAAGGGAACGACACGAGAACACGTTGTACATGCGCCTACGAAATTTATAATTCGTATGTGGCGTGTGTATCTATATTTTGAGGTTCAGATTATCTGAGCCGATATTTAAATATGATATTTGAAAGTCAATTCCAAGCAACCCAAGCGATGCGACAAGTTTAAGAAAAATGGCATATTTGGTCGGCAAAAATCCTACATCGGAAATTTTTTTGAATTATGGTTGGAGATGGTCCCCAGATTATGGCGCAATAAAAGTCCCAACCGATTAGTGATCCGCAACCTTAAAAAAAGGGGGGAAAGGGGGACTCTTTTCGTTTTTTTGCGATTACATATTTAAAAAAAGGTAAGAGATACAGAAAAATTGTCTGCCTTCTCCTCTTTTTATACACTGCGTGAGGAGAAGTCTATTCTTAAATTTACCTTATTTTAGTGAAATATGCATTAATTATTACATTTAACTCTGTTCAATAAACTATTAAAATAAAAAGTAAATAATCAGAAATTACAAAAATATTAGCACATACATATGTATTATCAATATTTTTTATATAATCAGAAAAGGGGATTTAGCAGGCTATGAAGGCTTTGGTGTCAAAAAGAAAAGTCTCTAATGGAGACGATAATAATTAATATAAATGTAGGTATGAGTTTTAGGGTCATAGACATGGAGTTTCTGAAAAAATACCTTCTTTGTTATTCCGTTCGGGCATTTTACTCACTCCATAACTTCTGACAGAATAAAGGAAGTTAAAATTTTGCACGTATGATTTTTGTAAGAAGCTCTTCCTGCATGTTGCGACCAATTTATTCAATACTTTCTCTAAATTTGCATTTATGCATTCCCGTCTAGACAGCTGTAGATTTTTTAATTTGTAGTATACATAGTATTATTTCTTGACCGGCCGTGGCAACAATCATAGCAAAAATTAGCCAAAACTAACGCCCGTATTTTTAAACATACCTTACGTTCAAATATAAATGCCATTTCCAGTAGTTTTTCATTGAAATAATTTAATTTCTCGAGTCAATGCATCCTTGACTTAAGGCGATTTCAAGGAAACCTTGAAATTTTGCAATAGTCCACCTCACTTGAAGTCAATGTAGCTAGTTACCTACCTTGAGTTATTATTTTATTACAATTGTGTTAACAGCTTAAGGTCTCCTTGAGTTTCGCCTTAAATGACTTAATTGACTTGTAATATAAACTACTGGAAATGACATCTATTTTTTTGAATTTCGGTATACTTGACTAAAGGTCGCCTTGAGTTAAGCTATGTTTATAAATACGGGCCTAAAAGTATAAATTTCGGTATCAAAACCAATTTTCCGATAGTTTTTTTTTCATTAGTCGTAAGTTAGGAAAATATACAGGGTGTCTGCCGCATAAACGCACCGGATTGTGATTCCTCATTGATTTTCAGTAAAAAAGTTGTATTGAACATACCCCTTAGCTTAACCCTTTAGCTGCCACAGGCATTTGAAAATTAAAAAAAAAATAATTTTCTTTGACGACTAAAACGTCATTATCTCAAAAGCTATACTAGCTAGAATAGCAAAACAAAATGATTATTAAAGCCAATAAATTTATCCAAAAAATAAAATTAACCGCACTAAAATCGGATAAGAGGTTTGGTTTTTACGGAACTTCCAAGTCAAATTTTTGTGATTTGACCCAAAAACAAAATATTTTTCCATCTCAATTTTCTGCAACTTCTGCCAAGGTGAGGTGTTCGTACGATTCTTTACAAAATTGGCGCATAGTCCAAAGATAATTTCTTTCTTACATCATTTTATTCTATCTTCCGTATTTCTAACAGTTTTAATGCCTTAAGTACAGAAAACTGTGGTTAATTTTAGCTCTATTTCAATTCAATTAAACTAAAACTGCCCCTAAAGATCTGCAATTTGGTAAAATTTATTCAAATTATATCAAAATCGATCCAAAATTGAAACTCATATATTCGTTGCTCTCTAATAGAGACTTTTGCGTTTTGAGACTTCTGATACAAATTTCGTTAACCAACTTTCATACAAACGTGGGCATTCTCATTTGTTTCAAACAATTAAATCAATATGATTTTATTATAGCCGAAGAAAAAAAATATGGTTATCGAACGACAAAAATCTTACATCGATGGATTTTTGCAGGATTTTTGGGGATGGCCTTCTGATTATGGGAAAAAAGTCCCAATAGATTAGAGGTTTGCAAAGAGTTTAAAATGAAAATATTCTAATTTATTTTTTAGTCTAGCGCCAAATTTTTCAGTAAAATCCTAATGTATTATATACAATATACAATTACAAGGGTAATTTTATGTATTTTTTTTCGTTCTCAGACCATTTTTCTGTATATTTGGTCGGTTTTGAAATGTTTGCTAAAAAGTAAAAAAAATACTCCCTTATCCCCTTTTTTCAAGGTTGCCCTCCAATCGTTGGGGACTTTTTTTCCATAATCAGGACGCCATCAGCATCACCAACCATCCTGCAAAAATCCAGCGATATACGATTTTTGCCGATCAAATATCGTATTTTTATTTGATCAATACTCAACTCATTCTCGTTCTCATATCCCTCTAATTGAATCGAGTACAGAACTAGACAGAACAACCTGCATACAAATCTTCAGTTGATGTTCTGTATAGAAATATAACTCTTTTCAAATGTGTATGGA
Source organism: Microchrysa polita (assembly GCA_949715475.1). Lineage (NCBI taxonomy): Eukaryota > Metazoa > Arthropoda > Insecta > Diptera > Stratiomyidae > Microchrysa > Microchrysa polita. The sequence goes on from OX454422.1 coordinate 6,525,072, forward strand.
AGTTGTGTTGCCTTCTCCTGCACTAAATCCACTCACTCTACCGCATGCTACCACCACATTGCATTAACAGCGCGGTATGCAACTTACGAAATGCACTAATGAGGTCAATGAACGCATGGCTACCTGTTCCGCAACCTCAAGAAATGCATTGTCATCAGTGTTGCCAATTTAGCCGTTTTCCGGCCAAATTTAGCCGGAAACCGTGCTGTTTAGCCGGAAGAAATTTGTAATTCCGGCCGGCCGGATTTTTAGCCGGAATTAATTTTCTTTGGCCGTTTTACCGGCTAAAATTATTTTGTGAATTTTTTATACCCTTCGCTCATAGAGTGAAAGGGTATATAAGTTTGTAACGCATTAAAGGAAGAAGAAAGTATACATACGATATGATATGATCAGCATGACTTGGATTGTCTGTCTGTCTGTTGCGACGCGTTTTACTCGATGGGTATTCAAGCTAGGCCATGGTCATGGGGCTGCCATATAAACCGAGCCCCCCAATTTAAGTTTTTCTAAGAGAAACTTTTTTGTTTATAAACCAATCTTAACAAAACTTAATAAAAATCATTGAACGAATTTGCAAAAAAAAAATAGAAAAGCAAAATTTCCGCAGGTAGCATCGAACCCGTGTCTGTTGATTGCCCATCCTACACGCTACCACTCAGCCAACCTCACATATAGTCAGCATTGCTCGTAAACACTACAAATGGTTAGTTGTTTCTATAGAAATGCTTGACAATTCTTTATCGAATCTTCTGCAATGCACCCTAAATCCATACATTTATCAATAAAATAGAGTGAATTTCAGCGCATATATCTCCTTAATTAGTTCGAAGATAACAATGAGTGCGTACGTGTGGGTTTCATGCAATATTGCAAGGATTTCTATTGCAGAAATTATGTATTTGGAAGCACTTCATAAGTGTCAATTCATTAAAAAATCACAAAGTACACCCTTCTATAAAACTACGGTGGACAATTTATCGGATGTCCATACGAATGTCGCACTATAAAAACGAAACCGACTGTGCTATAGAAGAATATTATGCATGTGTGTGACTTAACTTAAAGAAATTATTGCATGTGTGTGCTGTATCATCCAATAAACACGAAAGTGGAGTATTTAAAGGAGTATCTTTTTAGGTTAACATTTAGAGACAGTTTTATCGAAGTGTTATACCACCATCTTTAAATTTATTCCATAATGATGATAGAAGCTTTCCGGAAAATGCTTTAAGGATGTTTTATCGGATAAAAATATTTCTTTAAGCGATGTCACACGATAAATTGATTTCGTGGTACTATATGATTGCTACAGTGTGAAGTGCGTCTTTAAAGCAAACGAATTGTTGGTTGGATGAAGCTGCCATAAAAACCGAACTCCCCAAATTAGGTTCTTCTAAGAAAAACTTTTGTATTTGGGCAACAATTTACACCAAACCTCATGAAAATGTATTTCTATTGATGTCACAAAACATATGCAAATATGCAATATGCAAATTATCGAAATCGGACCATGGGGTCATAGTTCTGCCATACAAACCCACCCCCGAAATTAGGTACTTCAAAGAAAAACATATATGTAAAAATTGATGGAAAGCAGCCATGCGATCATGGGGCTGCCGTACAAAAAGAGGCGGCACATCAAAAATGGAACATCAATTCCGTAACTATGGAAAATGAAATAACATTTGGAGGGCTTAAATTCGAAAATGAATAAAATGGTAATTTAATCAAAATATAAAATTATTCAGGTGCGATGATGGTAAGATATCCATGCATAAACGCGGTTGCCCTTGCCCATAGTTACGCAATGGACGCTCCTTTTACGAATTTTATGTTCCACTATTTCGAACCTAATGTGGTTATGGACTTGACCGAAAAATTGTACCTGTATACAACAACTTTGACTAGTTGAGCTATCTAACTCAGTAAATTTTAACTGTAATGCCAGCGATTGGAGCATATACATATGTTATTAAACTAAGAAATCTGCCTAAAACTATGCTTGCTATGCTATGGGTAATTCTCCAGAAAGAATTTAAATTATTAAAATCCGGTTTTTACTATATTTGTTCGTAATGTGATTTTTTTGTATGATTTAGCCGTTTTTTTGGCTGAAATTTATTTAGCCGGATTTTTAGCCGTTTTTTTTTTTAAAAAATAAAGCTGGTTTTCCGGCTAAATTTAGCCGTTTTCTAAATTTTCAGTTGGCAACACTGATTGTCATCAAATCATCTTTCATCTTTTTTCAATACGCAGTTTTCGCAGGCGCAGATACTTTTGCGTAAGCCACCCCGACCCATGGCATGGGACAGTGGAAGAAGATACACTCATGAAGTCGACAAATGCACGAAAACCTGCTCTGGCAGAGTATCTAAACTCTCTTCAACTTGAACTGTGTAGCAAAAGAGCAAATAGCTTTAATAGCCTGTATGTGTATATGTATTGTCGTATTTGTGACATTGGGTGCCGATCCGAAGACATGGCCAAAAAAATGTGTACCCGATTTTGAGTGAGCTTTGGACATATATGTATTATTTGTATATGCTTCAATGCTCGTAGCGTCCCCTTCCTATTCCTACTGAATGGCATCATCATACCTATTACCGTTATCAGGGGGTGCCCGCGTGGAGGACCACATAGTAGAAGTCCTTTGTAGTAATCAGATGTAGATGGTTTGGAAACGGGGGCGTAAGTACAACTCAAGTTTTGATGTCGTTTATTAAAAAAAAAAGTGCCAATTACTGCTAGCAAATCTAATCTGTTATTGCAATACAACGGAGCAAATAAAATTTGTACTCGTATCCATTCGATTCAAGAAAAAAAATGGTATTTCGATGTAATAATAATAATTAAACTAGATCAGGACCTCGGCCAAAAGACAACTGAAAATATTTTAGGCCGAGAAAAAACAACAAAAAATCTACGCTCCCGCTGGAGACTGGGACTTTTGATATAAATTTCATTTGTTAGGACACTATGGGATTGTGGTAGCTCCTGTAATAGCATTTCTTTACGTTTCGACGTATCGCTTAGCCAAAACTAGGCCTTTTGCGTGAAGATGAGTTCTTGTGTCAAATAGCGGATTTTCGACAAACATTTGAGTCTTGTCTTTGGTTTGCAGCAAAATCGTATATGGACATACATACGCCTAAATCTTGGCTTTTTCCGAACGTCACGGAATTTATATATTACTACATATGTACTTCTAAAACTTAGCCTCCACTAACAAAAAAAATGTTTCTAGGTTGGATTTATTAATGAAGTAAATCTTAGCATTGGATCCGCCATAATTCGAATAGGAATAAAGTGTTCGCATATTTTTGTCAAAAATCATAGTGTGTGATTGATCAAATTTAGTTTTAAAATTAGCCGAAGAAACAAAATATTTAAATTAAGTCCACAAGCTGACACGCGTAGTGGACTACACTTAAATCGCAGAAAAACAAAAATGTTTCCGTTTGTGGCCAACATTTTCTGGGGGCGCCAGATTATGGACACCTAATAAGGGGGACACACACTGAAAACCACATAACGGGACAAAAATCAAAAGAGTAAAATAATGCGGTTACTGAAGATTTTGATGGGCGTATTGTGTAGATTGTAGATATCAATAGAATATAGGAATAACAATTGTATCCCTCATGTGCAGTGGCGTGCCCTCAAAGCATTATGAAAATGGGGGCAAAATTATTTGTTTTGAAAATGGCTCAAAATTGTTTCACACAAATGTTTTTCATTGACGTGTGAAAGTTTGCCAATATTTTTTTTTTTATTTTAATTAGTAAAACCCAATTTCTGTAGACAAATTACATTTATTTGACACAGAAGAATTGATTGATTGTTCTTTTTGCCATCATGACTTAGAAGGAAATATTTCTGTATTTTTCTGCAGTACAGCATAATTTTGGAACACCCGTAAATTGTTTAAGGATAAAGTGTTATAACAATTTAGAAGAAGTTCGTTGGCATCTTGGTTGATACAATTTTTGTGTGAGAAAAACGCGGGGCCCGTGGCATTTGCCACCTTCTGCCACGTGGTTAATCCGGCACTGTGTGAGGTGCTTTTCACTTCGACGGTCCTGAGCATTCTTCAATCATTATGTGATAGATAAATATAGCGATACAACAATTGCTTGATTTGAAGGCTTGTGTTCTTCTTCTTCATAGTGTTTCGCATTTAATGCACAATTGAGCAATACTAATAGAATCGATGGTACAATTTGTTTGAGCAAAAACGCCATCAATAAAACTTGTATATATGTAATTACAAAATTTCGAATCAGGTTTTGAAACTACTTGAAATTTTACATAAACCGTTTTTTTCTGATTCCAATACTTTCCTATCAACGTTACATCAAGATACAGTTTTATGCCTATGACAGATATCCAAATCATTATGACGATAATCCGTCATAATGATGAAAGTTCGAAATTGAGGTGACACATATGTTTTCGTCATTAGGATTCGTCATTTACTTTTGACGTTTGTGTAAATGATGAAAATGTCCCTACCAACAGCGATATTCTGATGAATATTCTGTTCAATAATTAAAGACACACTTTTCTTGAAGAATTTGAATAGAAAAGTGTAAAGATTGATAACAAATTTAATATTTTTGCAAACATTCTTGTTCTTCAATTTTGCAACAGATGGCGTACCCTGTCATTAATGAGCAAATGATGGTCCAAATGTGTAATTTGGAATTCGTGATAATGATGGTAAATTTTCGTCATAATGACGTATTTGCGTCATTCGAAGTTAAGTGTGTCAAGCTTGTTAATATGTTTAGTTGAATTTCGAATTTTATTTTTAATAGAATACTTTGAAAACAATTTTATAACGGTACTTTTAACTAAGAAATCCGCAACTTTAGTGTGTTTGTGATTTCAACAAAAATTAATTAAATATTCTTTTTTTTTTGAAACCTATTTTCAAATTTTCAAATCATAGAATGAAAAATTGAAATCTTCAAATCAATCATTATTGCTAAAGAATCAGAATGCTACACAAAAGATGTCTCTCTTCTCTCTGATTTTAGTACAGTAGAACCTCAATAATTCGGGCCCCGCGAAAATCCGAATAATTCGATAATCCGGATGGGGTACTGTATGAGGTGATTAATGTTTTGGATTAGAAGTTATCAATTTAGCAGATTTATTTTCTTAAGCGTTTTCCCCATGTGGGTTTTAAACATGGAATTGTCCATTGTACATCTTATGAAACTGACAAGAATCCGTGATCTTCAATACATGATTAAGCTGTTAGTGTTTTCTTTTGTAAAAAAGAGGTCAGACGAAGTTTTGAATTTTAGCCTGCAAAAATTGACTATAAAATCCCTTTTTGCAGATTTGTCTTCCATAATAAATTGTCCCTAGTATTTAAAGCTTTGATATAACGGTGACAAACAGTTCTTCACTGAAGTGTATACTCACTTCACACACTGCTCCCAAAACGTATCGCATGAGAAGGGTCACTTACTTACTATGCAATTCGTATTCGAAATTCGGTTTTAAGGCCTGGATAGACCTCGGAGCGAAGATGAAAATGAAACGGTAATGAATCGGCAAAATACCGTGGTGAATGTATAATTAAAGCTTTAACCATTGCTACAAAGGCGTTTTACGTCATAAATCATCTTAAAAATAACTAAAAAAAATAATCCACCCTTGTCCGAATGCATTTTCAAGATGAAACTGGGTCAATTCGGTAGCATATTCTCCGTCAAGCGTGATGAGTTTCGTAAACGTCAAACCGAATCACTAGATTGGTGATCATTAAGACCGGGGAATCGTAAACTAATACAGAAAATGGCAGAGATAAATTTTGTAACTATTCTCGGATTTTAGGTTATGGAATTCTCCAGCGTTTTCAAAATATTCCATGACAGTAAGTATAAACTTTCATCATTGAGAAAATCGCCGCGGAATAAATTTCACGATGGAGGTATATCCAGGCCTTTACACGATATTAGTCCAGGTATGTAATGTTTTTAGCTTTACTGCCTCGTAAAATCTGCCGCACTAGGCTCTAGCCTACTGGTAAATCTGTCACTGTATTATCAGCAGTGGCGATCCTACGTAGTGGTTTTAGGGGTTCAAACCCCCTCCGAAATATGTTGATGTGTTAATAGAAAAGGAGGTCACTTGCCACCAACGCAGTTTTAACAGACATGAAAGTGAGAACATTTATCATTTACCATGCAAGGAATTTCTGAAGCAATCTGATTAATAACGAGCACTGGACTTACCATTACAGGAATTGCGCTGGCATAAGTTTTCTGCTATTTTGAACAACTTTCAAATTGCAATTTGCTAATCGCTACCCTGCTCTGCTCAGCGGAGATAAAGCGTTTATATACAATCTCTAAAATAAACTATCTTAAAACATTTTTGGAGATACAGTGAACCCCCGACATTCGCGAGGGATGCGTTCCACGAAATTGTCGCGAATGTCGGGGTTCAGTGTCCTTGGATAGTGGGAAATGTGTTCCAAATATTCATAAAATCAGAAAATGCAATGTTAGGGTGGGGAGCAGCACAGTTTTTAAATCATGGAAAATTCTCGCCACTGAACTTTTTGCAGCAGATTAACTTCCATTCGCTTTCTTCTATGTAACTTCCATTCGCTTTTCTTCTATGTAACTTTTAGAGCACTAAACCACTAGTTTTCCATGATCAGATTCTGGATGGGCTAGTTCCCGCAGATCCGCCCAAATGAGGAAGTGATCGACGCAGTCCATGACCTCGTGGTAGTATATCAGTGAATGAACATTCGGGAAACATCGGGCACTGCTCAGGACGATCTTATGGGCCGAAAAGCCTTTGCTTCATTTTTGGGACACGGAGGCGGTGATCCACACAAATTTTTATCGTTCACAGAGAAATGCAACTTCTATGTCGGATTTAAGGAGACACGTCTTGTTTAGAGCGAAAAAGCTGTGCCCCGAACGAAGTGAAGTTTTTTGTTCTGGTTAAAGACGGCTTCGATCATTTAATGGAATGATGTTGAAAACCCCACGCTTGCTACTCCCCGAAAAATTAAAATATTATGACGGTTTTAGCGTTAATTTAATTTAAATGGATTAGGATAGAAAAATATGCATGCTGTAGCGGTAAATTAATTTTATTGCGTCAATGAAATCGCAATGGTTAAAACGAACACGAAAATTTAGTTATATTTCTTAAAATTTTCGCATTTGAACTAGAACGAAATCGCGGATAAGCATAGTGAATGTTGAAGAAGTGTCGCAAAATATGAATCGCGAATAAGCGAATTCGCGAATGTTGGGACCGCGAATAACGGGGGTTCACTGTAGTACCTTTTCTATAGGGTACTAATACCGGACTAAATCGAGCTAAATTCTAGTCAATTTTATCATGAACTGTCAAACACGAATAAAATGGTTCACGTGTGTTACTAAACTTAGTTCATACTAGCTAGTACAGCCCGTATAGACCGTCGAACACTAAAATATTTTATCTTGCTTGCGGTATATACACGGTCATACGTAGATGGATTGTATAGTGTCTCTCAGAAGATGGGACAACTGAAATTGGTAAAATCAAATTGCATTTAGGTTTGCCAATTTTTCAACTAACTTGTGATATTCACCGTGTATATACAGCAAGCAAGATAAAATATTTTAATCAAGCATATTTTAGTCTTCGACGGCATATACGGGCTGTACTAGCTAGTATGAACTAAGTTTAGTATCACTCGCGAACCATTTGGTTCGTGTTTGACAGTTTATGATAAAATGGATTAGAATTTAGTTCGATTTAGTCCGGTATATTAGTATCCTATAGAAAAGGTACAATGTATCTCCAAAAATGTTTGAAAATAGTTTATTTTCAGAGACGGTATATAAGCGCTCATTGAGTCTGAAAGTCACAGTTAATTTGTAACTAAGTCCTTCGGTCGTTTAAAATAGTAATTGAAGGAGCGGATTGAAGCGGTGTGATTATAGTACATAATCGAATATTAAAAAAAAAGTGTTGCAATAGAAATTGCAAAAAGTTTATGTTTGAAAATATACTTAGACCCCGGCTGTTATTTTTGGGAAAACTCGAACTTGGATATATAATTTTGTTTCGGCCGCTCATTAATGTTTTCTATAAAAGAAAGAGGTTATGACTTTTCTACTTAGTTCCAAAAGGAAAAAGCTTTTAAATTGATTTCCTGTTTTCCATGGCAATCTCAGCGATTAAGTCGGCTTTAGCTGCTGTATGATATTCATCCGCGCAAGAATCCCTTCCAACGTCCTTTCTAAAACCCCTCCCGAAATACTTTTCTGCGTACACCCCTGATGATCAGTATGACGTGGCGAGTCGATTGGGTGATATTCGTCCGTCTATCTATCTGTGTTTTACTCGGTAGGTCTTAGGTCTTGGAAGCTGAAATTTTGCGCACGTTCTTATTATTATTCCTGGCCGCTTATGTATGGTATGGTTCACTGGATAATCGGGTTGCCTTACAAACATTGCCCCGCCCCCCAAATTAAGTTCTTCTAATATTGTTTTTTTTTTTGTTTATAAGCCAATCTCAAATAAACTTTACATAAATGGGTCCCGATTGATGTCACAAAACATATATAAAATGGATGAAATCGAACGATGGGGTCATGGGGCTGTCGTAAAAATCCAATCCCCCATTTTGGTTGTTCTAAGAATTTTTTTTGCACCAATTTCAACCAAATCTTATATTAATTTGTCTCTATCGAAACAAAAATAAAAAAATATAAACAAATGGGCACCTCCTTCCCACAAATAAAATGTCCGATGATTTTTTTTAATTTGTGTACTTATTCCAACCAAATCTCACACGTCACGAAACTTATGCGAAAACGAATGGTGGGGAGTAGTCAACACACAAGTCGTAGGTACGCCCAAAAAGACAATTAGTCCGAGGAGAGTGAATAGTATCCAAATTTCGGCCGCGCCCGAATTAGCCTCAGTCTCGTTAACTCATTGCCAGACACAAAGCCAAAATTTGACACGATTTGTCAAATGCCCAAATTGGACGTCTAAAGACGTTCTGGCCGCAAAAAAGCCAGGAATGTAGCTTGGAGCACAAAGAATACATCAAGGTGCAGAAACCAAATCATGGTAAAAATGGAGTCCCTTTTAGATCTATGGATACAAGAGCTCGGAGGAATATGCCACTAGACAAAACTATTTATTAAGTCCAAGGCTAAGAGTTTATTCGAAAACATCAAAACAGAACCCGTTTTTTTAGAGGATGCAGTAGATACATTTGAAGCGGGCAACGAGCGTTATATTGCTCTCAAGCGACAATTGGCAAGCAGCTGCCGATGAGTCCAGTGGTTATAATTAAAAACAAATACTCAACGTCAATGAGACGGGACGCCTTAAATGATAATGTACTCCTCGGCGCAATAGTTCTCAAACTATTCCTTGAACATAGCGGCAGTCATCCAGGCTTTTCGGTTTCTTTTCCAGTGAACAGGAAGCGATGCTTTGCAAACACCTCTTAGCGCCCTCGGAGTTTCAGAGGTCAGGCGTCATGTTTGGCCAGAATGTCTGAGTGTCAATTGACGTATGGCTTGTGAGCCTTGAAATGGTTAACATGGCTTCTACAATAAATCTGGATAGAATCGAAGAGAAAGACGTGATAAATTTAGTAAATCTGGACCATAATCCAGAAAAACAAATGAACTATTGCTCATGAAATCTGAAGCCTCAGGATCCCATCCCGAATGTGAACAGACGTCAGAAGCTCCACCGACTAGACATCGTCGGTGGAGCTCCTGACGTCGAATATCGGAGACTCTAAAGCATATTGAGCAAGCTTTTCTTAGAAGAACCTAACTTGGGGGGTTGGGTTTGTATGACAGCCCCATGACCCCATGGTCGGATTTGATCTATTCTTACATGGCTTTTGTGTTATCAATAGAAACACATTTGTGTGAAATTTGATTGAAATACGTGCACAAATAAAAAAGTGTTTCTTAGAAGAACCTAAATTGGGGGGTTAGGTTTGTATGGTAGCCCCATGACCCCATGGTCCGATTTTATCCATTCAAATATACAAACTGTCTGCAGCAAAAAGAAGTATTTGTGCAAAATTTCAGCTTCATAGCTTTTAAATTGGCCGAGTAAAACGCGTAGCAACAGACGGACAGACAGACAGACGGACATCGCCCAATCGACTGCCCATGTTATACAAAAGATTGATTATTGCATCCTAAAATTAAAACCGTCGAGTATAATGGAGTTTTTATAGCATAAAAATAGCAGAATTTCAGCCAATTTCCGAAGGAAGGGAACATAATTTTTCGTCCTTTTGATCCTTTCATAAATTTCTTTTGAGCCGTCAAATACCAAAATTAATAACTTGCCATTGGAAACTCTAAATATACTACAGCAAATGCCAAATTTGTATCAGATCAAAATACCGTTTAAATTAATTATTGGCACAGTTTTCAAGGAAAACCAATGTTGAAATTTACTTTTAATACCTCCGTATCTTCGCAGCGCATTTAATATATGAAACCCAAGAGAGAACGGGTTTATGTGAAATTTCATGGTTCAAGTGAATAGGGAGGTCGACAGTTTTATTTTATCGCGATAAATTTCACAAGTTTTCAAATTTTCACGCTACGGCAGGATAACGGTAAAAGTTTTATGCATTTCGCTCTGTGAAAGATTAAAGAACGTTTAGGACTCAGGAAGCAGAAAGCTTGAAACTAATGCGTACGTATTAATGGGCAACATGACATGGGAGTGGAAAATCATATATTTTTCAGGTTGATACTCATCCACATATTCCGTCTGAGACTAGCAATTAGCGGGCATTTTTCTAATGGAAGTAATGTGATCATTCCATCATCTGATCTGATCTGTAATTTGTTTAGTTGACGAAATGAAGACCATCGAGTTGAAGAAAATAAACGCAGCTTCTATGTTGCTTCCTGCTACAAAACCATATTGGTTTTTATTGAATCCAATTGTTTCATTTATGGAACTGACTACTCTTTTTTGTCTTACCTGCTAGATATAATAGTTCTGAGGTTAGTTCTTAAGGAAATTATTCTAAAATAATCGTACAATGTCATTGTCTTCTGAAGAGTATCAAAACTGAAGTATGAGTAGCAGAGTAGCAGAGCTCATAAAATAGTATCAAAATGATACTGATGTAGCAACTTCGACAGCACTGGACTAAATCCAACAAACTCCATGAACTTTTCACACTGCATCCGTTCGTTCAGCGACCTGATATGCCACATTCTTTGCTGAAAACGCTATAAAAATTGCAAATCTCAGCCAAATTCTCTAACTGGCAGTTCCTAGGATATTAGAAAATATGATTACAAGTCTTTTCCGGTTACTTGGAACCAGTGTTGCCAACTGGAAATTTAGAAAACGGCTAAATTTAGCCGGAAAACCGGCTATGTTTTTTTCAAAAACGGCTAAAAATCCGGCTAAATCAATTTCAGTCAGAAAAACGGCCAAAAAACCGGCTAAATCATACAAAATAATCACATTGCGAAAAAATATAGTGAAAAACTGATTTTAATAAATTTATTTCTTTTCTGGAGTACTACCCGTAAGCTATGCTTTAGGCTGATTTTTTAGTTTTATTACATATATGCTCTAATCTTTGCCATTGCAGTCAAAATTTACTTAGTTCGGAGTTAGATAGCTCAACTAGTCAAAATTGTTGTATACAGGTACAATTTCGCGGTGAAGTTCATAACCACATTAGGTTCGAAATTGTGGAACATAAAATTCTTAAAAGGAAAGTCCAATGCGTAACTATGGGCAAGGGCATTGTTGATGATCCGCAATTACAAATTTGATGCTCCAAAGGCACGAAAATGAAGTTCCAAAATTATGAGCTTGGGCGGGAAATGGTTTGGATTTTAAATGCGTAGGTTCTATTCATCAACTGACATTGTGCAAGTTCAGTCTGGACTGGATAATCCGGATCAATTATTGCAATGGGTAATCCGGACTATCGGAACATCCAGATTAGCGCAATCACTTTTTTTCTGAAAAAAAAAAACAGGCCAAATAAATAAAAAAAGAGGAGCAAAAGGCGATAAATGTATTATTTCTTTGAAATTAGTGAGCATTGTGTCATTTGTCAAACCGTCCCGTAATAAAGTAAAAGTAAAGTACTACAGCCTTCCAGGCAACAGCCTCCAAAAAAAAATTTTTACCAAAATATTCCACATATCCTGTTCTAGTGCCTTTCCAAATAAAATCTTCGATCGGCACAATAACGGGTAAGATATATGCAATAAACGGTGAAATTTTCACCCTCACAAACTTAAGCGAGTAACCCAATTTCAGAATGAAGGCTACAGTTGCAGAAAGACTTGCTTCTACTGTCTCTCTTCGTGATGGAATTTTTATGAAATTTGGAACGAATGATCCTCTGGTGGTCCTTCTAAAGGATCAATGTCTTCCATTTAGATAAGTGGATGGAATAACGGTAAATTATAATAGGTAAAGCTCATCGCATTGACCATTTTTTAAAACACACTGCGGCATTGGGACATTTGGATATTGGGACACCGGGAGACTGGGAGACTAGGATCTTGGGGTAGTGGGATATTAGGAAATTGGGACATTAGGGTCTTGGGACATTAGGACATTGGGGCATTAGGCACAATGGGGAAACAGGGACGTGGGGACATCGGCATATTGGGGCATTGGGACATCGGGATATTGGGGCATTGGGACATCAGGATATTGGGACAATGGGACATTGGGACATTGGGATATTGGGACATTAGGACTCTGGGAGACTGGGACATTAGGACACTGGGATATTAGGACATTGGGACATTATGACCTTGGGACAATCGGACATTGGGACACTGATACATAGGAGCATTGGACCACTGAGACATCGGAATGTTGTGACATTGGGACATCGGGATATTCGCATATAGGGGCACGGGGATATAAGAACATGTGAACATTAGGGTCTTGGGTCATTAGGACATTGGGATATTAGGACATCAACACATTAGGACATTGGGACATTAGGTACACTGGGGAAACTGGGACGTGGGAACATTGGGGCACTGGGACATCGGGATATTATAACATTGGGACATTGTAACATTGGGATATTGGCACATTGGGATATTGGAACATTGGGATACTGGGACATTAGGGCACTGAAATACAGGGACATTGGGGCACTGGGATATTAGGACATTAGGCTATTGGGACCTAGGGACACTTGGTATACTGCGACATTGGGACACTGACCACTGGTACATTAGGACATTGGGCCATTGGGATATTATCACATTAGGATACTGGGACATTAAACCATTGGGGCACTGTGATATTTGCACATTGGGACAATAGGACCTAAATTGGGACACTGGGACATCAGGATATTGGGACATTGGCACATTAGGATATTAGGACATTGGGACACTGGGATATTAGAACATTGGGACATGAGGACACTGTGACAATGGACCTTAGGGCATTAGTACATTGGAACATTGGGACACTGTGACATTGGGACACTGGGTCAGGGGGGCATTAAAACAGATCAGTAACAGAACGTTAACAAAGCGTTGGTAAGGCAACAACTGAGCGTTAGCAGATCGTTAACAGAGTGTTAACAGAAAATTAACAGAGCCTTAACAGAACGTTAACAGAACGTAAATCGAGTAATAAAAGAAAGGTAACAGACCGTTTACAGAGCGTTAGCCGAATGATTAAAGAGAATTAAGAGAACATTAACAGAACGTTAACAAAGCATTAACGAAAAGATAATAGAGTGTTAAGAGAACGTTAATAGAGCATTAACAGAGTTAACAAAAAATTAACAGATTACTAACAGAATGTCAGCAGAGCCATAACACAAAGATAACACAAATCTATTTTGCACAAAATACATATTAATAAACTGTACCCATTTCATCCCAAAATAATTTTTAAAAAAGCTCAGCAACAGCCATTTGTGGCGTATTTGCAATTGCGTTTGCAGTATCTATTTATTTTAAAGAAGACCCTGTGAATATAACTTATGATATTAAATTTATGGAATATGCTGAACAAAAACCTATTGAAACTTTTCCCAAAACAAAAATATTAGTTGGCTATTTAAGTATGCAAAAATATATGATATCTGACCAAAAACAACAAAGTTGTAAAAGTTACCCCGCCAAAGAAAAATTCATCAGCCGCAAAAAGAATACATATCACTCCAATCCGCTGCTCATATCTAATTTTGTTTGCTGGATGTACTTTTGTTTTAGGTGTACATGCTGGAGAAGCTTAAATGTACAGGACTACTTCTTAAAGTAATTTGGAGGGAGCCGTCAAAGTGCCACTGAATAAAATGTTAAAGCTCCCTCCAAATTACTTTAAGAAGTAGTCCTGTACATTTAAACTTCTCCAGCATGTACACCTAAAACAAAAGTACATCCAGCAAACAAAATTAGATATGAGCAGCGGATTGGAGTGATATGTATTCTTTTTGCGGCTGATGAATTTTTCTTTGGCGGGGTAACTTTTACAACTTTGTTGTTTTTGGTCAGATCCGGATTACAGAATCAGAATTGCTGCCGAAATCCGGACTATAGAATACATTGTGGAAACATTTAGTGGTCCGGATTAGCGTGAGTCAAGCCTAGTTTGCCCAGTAAACTACAAAAATTAAATTCAAGTGTTTATATATTTCAGGGGTAACTCACCCCCTTCTTCAGCACTTAGCTATTGTGCACGTTCCAAGACTTGCTCAGCAAAGAATTTTATTTAAGAAAGTGTCTTCAATTTTGCAAATTATTCAGCATATTGGTGGTTAGTAAATGACATGCTTAGACTAGGTACTAATCGTCAGTATACGTGAAACCCATTATCCTAAATTTGTTGAAAAAAGGCAAGTCTCCACGGCACATTTTTCCCAGGAGACATAAATGCAAGTTTTCCCCTTGGTGAACATAGTAGGTACTTACCCTAATACACGACAATAAGTGTATGTAGCAATCATTTCACGGCGATTAATTATTTTGGTTGTGAATATCGAAAAATTTATTCTAGTTTCAAAATAAAAAAAAAAAAACGAGACCGAGACAAAATTCTCTTAGACAACTTTACTGGGGGGCAGCGGGGGACATGGCCCCTTACTAAAATTCCACTTGTTTTTACATTTTTTCTTGTTTCGATAACGACACATTAATAAAAGGTTTGGTGAAATTAGTGTAGCAAAAAATGTTTCCTAGAAGAACCAACATGCGGGGGAGGGATTCTACGGCAGCCCCTTGATCCCATGGAACCTTTCCATTAATATTTATGTTTGTGTTTTCCCATCAATGGAAATAAATTTGTATGAAGTTTGGTTGAAATTAGTGAATAAATAAAAAAGTTTTTCTTTGAAGAACTTAATGGGGGGGGGGGGGTTGTATGGCAGCCCCATGACCCCATGGTTCGATGTCATTCATTTTTGCATTTGTTTTGTGACATCAATAGAAATACATTTTCATGAGGTTCGGTGTAAATTGGTGAAGAATCTAATTCGGGGGGTTAGGTTTGTATGGTAGCCCCATAGCCCCATCGTTTGTGTCCATCCATTTTCACATATTTTTTTGTGACATTTATAGGGATCCTTTTATGCGAAGTTTCGTTAAGATTGGTTCATAAATAAAAAAGTTTTTATATAAAAATCATAAAATAATTTTAGCCGAAAAAAACGGCCGAAGAAAATCAATTCCGGCTAAAAATCCGGCCGGCCGGAATTAGAAATTTCTTCCGGCTAAACAGCACGATTTCCGGCTAAATTTGGCCGGAAAATGGCTAAATTGGCAACACTGCTTGGAACAGATCCTCAGCATCGATGCACAAAATGATTACAGGTGATGCCGTAACAGTGAGTTTATTTAGGGAAAAATCAGACAATCTACATATTCTCAATTTTTAGGATTAACGCAGGGTTAGGTGTAGTATTTTACAAGATAAGTATTGTCTTTAATAGAGATGTCTGAAAACGGCAAACCATATCAAAAGATGTAGTTGCACTCACGTATTAATTGTCCATACTCCTATAAAATTTATTTATAAGATAAGATGAGATAATACTTTATTTGAATTCATTAGTAGTGGTTACAGACTTAATTTAAGAGATACAGACTTACTATACGTCTTTTGAACTATGATTTACGCTTAGCATAGGCAGTTTAATTTTTTAAATTTGATTTATATAACAAATAAATTCCAAGGAAAACTTTCAAAAAACCTTGTTCATAGATGACTTAAAACTATCCTAAACTAACTAATCTAACTTAACCTAATCTTGGACGTAGCAGTGGCGTCAAACAATAACTGCCAAATTGGTAAAGAGAGGGTGATTTGCTATTTTAACTTGGAAGTTTAAAGTAAGCTTGTCTATTATTTCGTTGATATAATTGATTCCAGCTATTCTAGTGCAGTCATATTAGCATTTCAAATAGAAAAAAATAGAGTAAGGCTAATTTTTGGCTAATTTTTGTTGTTTTTGAATCAGTGGGCTCCCAGAAATCTGCAACTGATTTCGCTAAAAAAAATTTGGATCGGAAAGGTCCCAAAAAGGACAAAAAAGGATATTCTTTAATCCTTGACCGGAGGTCGGCATGCGGGGTATCATATCAAAGGGGACGTCGAGTACATTACATATCCGGTGTTTGTTTCCTGTTTTCAGGACCCTCAAAGGAATAAATCGAGCTTAAATGGAAAATTTTCGAGTTTCCCGTGTATCTTTCCAAAGCCATAACTACGAGAATAATTCAAGTTGTCCCTACTTTTATCACTTTTCAGAATCTATAATAGCTGGAGACTCTACCATTAAATTTTCTAAGAAAAAAGTTGATCGGAAAGCTCTTAAAAAGGACATAAAAGGACACTAATTGCACACCTTAGTCGAACGTGGGCATGTGGCATGTCATATCAAAGAGGATGTCAAGTAAATTCCATATCCGGCATTTGTTACTTGTTCCAAGGACCTTAAAAGGACAAAATTGGGCTCAACTTAAAAGTTTTTGTGTTACCCGTATCTGTATCTTTCTAAATCCGTAATTTTCCATTTAAGCCCGACTTATTCCATTTAGTGTCCTTGAGACAGGAAACAAGCACCAGAGATGCAATGCACTCGACGTCCTCTTTGATATGACACCCCACATGCCCACGTTCGATCAAGGTGTGAAATTAGTGTCCTTTTATGTCCTTTTTTCAGTGCTTTCCGATCAACTTTTTTCTTAGAAAATTTAATGGTAGAATCTCCAGCTATTATAGATTCTGAAAAGTGATAAAAGTAGGGACAACTTGAATTATTCTCGTAGTTATGGCTTTGGAAAGATTCACGGGAAACTCGAAAATTTTCCATTTAAGCTCGATTTATTCCTTTGAGGGTCGTGGAAACAGGAAACAAACACCGGATATGTAATGTACTCGACGTCCCCTTTGATATGATACCCCGCATGCCGACCTCCGGTCAAGCATTAAAGAATATCCTTTTTTGTCCTTTTTGGGACCTTTCCGATCCAAATTTTTTTTAGCAAAATCAGTTGTAGATTCCTGGGAGCCCACTGATTCAAAAACAACAAAAATTAGCCTTACTCTATTTTTTTTTCTATTTGGAGGCCTGAATTGGGATATTTTGACTGCACTAAAGACCATGCTAGAGAAGTACCAATGTTTGTTGAGGATGATTTTAAGACATTTGTTATGTAAAATCTGTAATCGGGCTTTGTGGTATTTGGCGCATTTACCCCAAACAGCGGCACCATAGGAAATTATTGTCTGTATAGCCATTTTGAATAGGAGTAGCTTATTATGATAATTCATTTTAGACTTTCTATTAAACAACGAGTACAGCGAACGCAAGCAGTTTGTGACTTTTGAGCATACAGTATCAACATGATCTTTGTAAGTGAGCAACTTGTCAAGTTCGACACAAGAGATTTGCCCCAGGGGACATCTTGCCCTAAGAAGTCAAGATATCTGTCAGGAAGATCACTTGTTTTTCGTTTTCTTGTGAAGAAGATGCACTGTGTTTTTTCAGGATTTATTTTAATCTTCCATCTAAAGTAGTACTGATAGAGTTGTTCTAGCTTACTTTCTAACGCAGTTAGTATTAAAGTCGGGTCGCTCGATTTTGTGTATATGCACAGATCATCTGCATAAAGTGCAAGCTGGCAACGGTTATCAAGAGGAATGTCGGATGTGAATATATTAAACAGTGTAGGGCTTAAGCATGAACCTTGAGGTACACCTGCTAAAATATGTTTGGTGATAGAATATCTTTTATTCACTCTGACACTAAAAGTTCTGTTCGATAAAAATGATTGTACCTACTATCTTAGTTATATACACTGGAAAGTTATACTTAATTAGCTTGAACAACAGACCTTCATGCCACGTTGTATCGAAGGCCTTTTCAATATCGATGGTTACCATGCCGACAGAAGCTTTTTCTTCAAATGAGTTTTTTTTTTTTATAAAAGAGGTTACTTTATGTAGTTGGTGAATAGTTGAAAAACCTTTTCTAAAGCCGAGCTGGAACGTAGGGATAATTAAGTTTGTATTTAAAAAAGACTCGATACGACTTTAGATAATTTTTTCAAAGACTTTGCTAAAGTTGGGCAGTAAGTAGGGTGACAACCTGCCTGCCTTCGATTTACGGGTCACTAGCGTACAAAATACGGGTTTCCGATTTTTTTACGGGGCAAAAATTAAAAAAAAACTAGGGGGCTTCGCCCCCTGCTCGCTACGCTCGCCAACCCCCGGGGGCCGAGGCTAATTTCGGGCGTGGCCGAAATTTGGATACCCTTCGCTCTCCTTGGGCTAAAAGTTTTTTCGGGCGCACCTATGACTTGTATTTAATCCCCCTACTCATTCTTTTTCTTCCGTCTTGACAAAAGTTTAGGGCTTGGTTGAAATAAGTGGGCAAATAAAAATATTTACTCGGAAAATTTTATTGGGGTTGCGGGAGCATAACTCCACAGTACCATTCCATTCGTTTTTAACTTTTTTGTTGCTTTGGTAAAGACACATTAATTAAAGGTTTTGTGAAATTGGTGCAAAAAATGTTTCTTGGAAGAACCAAAATGGGGGTTGGGTTTATATGGCCACCCTATGACCCCATGGTCAGATTTGATCAATTCTTAGATATGTTTTGTATCATCAAGAGAAACACGTTTGCATGTAATTTTGTTGAAATTGGTGCACAAATAAAAAAGTTTTTCTTAGAAGAACCTAATTTCGGGGGTTAGGTTTGTATGACAGCCCCATGACTCCATGGTCCGATTTTGCCGATTCAAACATACAAACTGCCTGCAGCAAAAAGAAGCATTTGTGCAAAATTTCAGCTTCATAGCTTTTAAATTGGCCGAGTAAAACGCGTAGCAACAGACGGACAGACAGACAGACGGACATCGCCCAATCGACTCCCCATGTTATGCTGATCATATATGTATACTTATTATATGGTCGGAGATGCTTCCTTCAATGCGTTACAAACTTCATGACAAAGTTAATATACCCTTCACTGACTCTACGAGCGAAGGGTATAAAAACTATGTTATGCCAATATGTCATTTTTTTGTAATAAAGCTTCTAATAACTCTTCATTTTGCAATATAAAGTTTTAAAAATTTATGTCATTTTCAAATTGCATTTGAGGCTCAGCCTTTACAGTGTGAATATGGGACGAAATTGATTAGCTTTTCTTGTGCCAAAACTATCCAAAACCCTTATCGATTTCGTCGACAGTGGACCAGCTCGCATCATAGATCGAGTACATTTTACGTCGAAAACAGCCAAGAATTCGTTCGGGCTGAACAAGGCTTTTTGGCTGTTTTTGACGAAATGTATAAAGGTTTTTTGGTACTTAGCCACTAGAAAAGCTGATCGAATTCGTCACCTGCGTGAGGATGAACTGAACAAGGGTTCCTAAATACGCTGCCAGGATAGAAAAGACCAGTTTTAAAATTCGAATGATATTTTGGTGCTATTATTGACAGCTTTAAATAATTTTTTTCGTGTATCAGGGCTTATAAATTCATCGGCATCTCTTCATCTCCTGAACATATTTATTAATTACGGGCGAAATTACACAAAATTCCTCATTAAATTCATCCAAGATGACTGTAGTTATGTTTAGACATCCGACGATTCTCTCCAGTTACTCAAATTTCAGTTTGTGCTGCAAATTGAAGGGTTGCAGACGGTACAGGTAAGTATGTTCGGCAAAATCGAATCCTGATTCCAAATACTGCAACGCATTCATGCATGTTAACAGCTTGATTACGTCACTTTCGCGTCCCGGTAAATTTCAAAGTATTTGGTTGACTTTAATACAATTAAGAAAAATTTTTCTTGAATCATCCATTGTTTGCCCCGTATTTTATTAGGGTTTTTTTAGATTTTTCAAAAAAACCCTTATGAAATCGATTTTGTCCGTCCGTCTGTCCGTCTGTCCGTCCGTCTGTTCACTAAATAACTCGCGAACGGCTTAACCGATCGTCATGAAATTTGGTAGGAATGTGTAGAATGGTAACAGTCTTTGGCACGAAATACTTAAAAGTTGGTAGGACAAAAATAACAGGGTGTCCCGGACATTTTAAAATTTGTTCACTAAATAACTCGCGAACGGCTTAACGGATCGTCATGAAATTTGGTAGGAATATGTAGAATGGTAACAGTCTTTGGCATGAAATACCTAAAAATTGCTATGGCAAAGATAACAGGGTGTCCCGGACATTTACAAATTTGTTCACTAAATACCTCGCGAACGGCTTAACCGATCATCATGTATTTTAGTAGGAATGTGTAGAATAGTAACAGTCTTTGGCACGAAATACTTAGAAGTTAGTAGGGCAAGGATAACAGGGTGTCCCGGAGATTTAAAAATTTGCTCACTAACTGATCGTTATGAAATTTGGTAGGAATGTGTAGAATTGTAACAGTCCTTAGCACGAAATACTTAGACGTTGGTAGAATAAAGCTAACAGGGTGTCTCGGAGATTTTAAAAAGCCGACTTTTTTAGTTTTTATCGGACATGGACGTATGGGTACTCACATCAAAGAACTCGATGGGTACATTTCATATCAGTCGCTTTTTTCCAGTTTGGAGTAATGGTAACGGAGTTACAGCTAATATATCCAGTTAATATGTGTAGCCATGATACATAGTAAATCTATTTTTGGATTGGTCTAATTAAAAAGTGTTAACGCCTTTCATTCTGGGACGCGTTTATTTAGACCAATCCAAAAATAGATTTACGAGAAGCATTTCATTAAATCTAAAAAACCCTCGTATTGCGGGCGCAGCCCTCTGTACGCCGGTATTTTTTTATGGATTACGGGTTTTCGAACTTTCGGTGCCCGAAAAACGGGGTAACCCGTAAAATACGGGGCATCTGGCCACCCTAGCAGTAAGCTAATAGGCCAATAGCTTTTGGGACAATCAGGAGGATTCCCGGGTTTCAAAATGGGAACAGTTACAGCGTTTTTCCACTGTGTTGGAAAATATGCCAACTTAAGACAAGAATTAAAAACGAAATTCAGATAAATGATTACTTTCTTTGGTAACTCCTTTAAAACAACATTTGGGAGTTTGTATATGCCGGGAGATTTGCGGTTTTTTAATTTTTTTGATAATTTTGAATAATTCTTTCGGCTTAGACATACTACTTGCTGGCAGATTAGGACGAATAGGGAATTTGCTGACATCGGTTTGAACCATATCTTTATGAATGAAGCTTCCCATATCTCGAGTTAATAAGTGAGAAAGATAGAAGTTTTCGGCGAGAAGGTTAGCTAAAATTTATTTAATGCATATGCATTTCCGAGTATTTTTATTCATCTAACAAAACTGCATAACTCTAAATTATTATTATTTAAATTTGTATTATGATTTTTGTACGGTATTTCCGCGCGCGCAATACAATTTATTCGCGAGAGATGCAATTATCCACTTGAAGCCGTTGGTCTAATAGACCACAGAATTCAACCACAACGGATAGAGATAGTGTGTGGCATGTCATTTACATTTATAGACAACAACGTTACAACGTCGGTCGTCTAGATTTGAACTAAACTGAGCAGCGCGCACTTACCACAAAATATCTGACTCTCGGATGACCTCTGACGCGCTTGAAAGCATTTGCAAAAAAAAAAGCAATATTTGTAATTTCACACTAGACCCACTTAATCTCATAGCACAATCTCCATTTACAATCAAACTGAGATGAAAGTTGAAATAATTGGGCAAAAAAAAAAATAAATCATTTTTAAGCATTCTCGTTGAGATTAGATACTCCACAATAGATCTTTTCATGAGGGCCCGGCACGGGTCTATATTTCAAACAAAAAACATTGAAAACCTAAACCCATAATAAACATATTCTTTTTTGATAAAAAATTATCTGCCTGAAATACCGCGCGCTCAGCACTGCTTCGAGAGTCTATCTGTATCTTCTTCGGTTCTTGTTGGTGCTCGAGCTACATGGCTCGAGAACCAAAAACAAAATTGTTACTGGAACCAGCTGGTATGTACAAGAAGATATGCCAGCCAACAAACCTGCAAGAAAGTGGCCGCCGGACAACAACAAGATGCGACGAAAGAATATGGAAAGTTCTGGCGCGTATAAGAGGTGCCATGAAAAAGAAAATCCATCCTGATATGGAAACAAACAACTTACTTAAGGACTTTGGTCCTGTATAAAAAAAACTAACTTTCACACCAGGGCTTCCAAACAAAAATTGAATACACACGCAGGCACCACACTGAACTTCTTCTTGCGCTTAATTAACACGTAAAAATCGCGACCGCGCGTCTATTCTTTGATCACACGCCCAAGAGACTTCGTATATAGTATCGCCACAGCACCAACATGAGCGCTTCACTTTGCAGAATGATGCTCCACCAGAAATGCGGTACTGATGGACTGCGGCCACTATATGGACTACTATGGTGATAAATATGATTTTTTTTTTCGGCTGAATTGGAACCTTCTGTAGAGCTGGCAAGTGCTTAAGTGATCAAATTTGATCAGTGTAGGTATAGTATGGAGCTTATATGCGCGGGAAGGTGCTGTTGTCTGTTGGTACTAATACTAGAGATAGATGCTGCGGTCAGTGCTAGAATTGTACTATCATATACACACTGGCGGCTATTATAGTGAAAAGTGCAAAAAAAAAAATACAAATCGGTGGCGCCTTTATTGCGAAGATCGAGTTTCTACTGCGGTAAGGTGACCAGACGTATAGCATTTTGGTGTACAGTACAGCAGTTAGACCGTACAGCAAAACGTACAGCATTCTCAACCTACGTGTACTACGTGGACCGATGTTAGTTCGTGAGAGCCTCAGAAGTGGTCCGCGAAAGAATCTGGCAGAAAAATAATATCCAAATGTATCTACAGTGAAACCTCTACTGGCGGACACCTCCCATAAGCGGACACCTCTCATAACCGGACAATTTTTTTATACACAGGTTTTAGGATACATTTCGGGAACAAATTTACCTCTAACAACCGGACCCTCTAATAGACGGACACGGACACCATATTTCTGTACATATGATTCGAAAAACCTCTCACAAACGGACAGAAAATTGACTTTCTCGCACACGGAAATAAAAATAATTTGGCGATTTCCCTAATTTAAGGTATTGAGAGCAGTCTTTGGTTGTAATGCAATTGGTGGTTCCCCGTATTCGAATGCCATTCGTTTGTTCAAGAAAGTCGTTCTTCTTTGGTGTTTTGATTTTATTCTGAACACTTCAGAGATTGTGTTTTCTGTCGTTTTAAACATTCGAATCCATAAAATTGATTTTCGTTCTGTCAAATGAGCCCATACACGGGCGCAATTGGATTTTAATCCAATAAAATCCATGTGAAATCCATGGATTCTTTCAACGCCATCTAGACAGATTATCAGCTGATTCAAATGAATCTGTCAGTGGTCATGAACCCAAGCAGCACGTATTACAACAATAGCAACAACAACAGGTGCCCATGTTACAAATTGTGGGTTCGAGTGGTAATTCGGTTTCTGCAGTTCGGCCTGTCTATCAGGATGGTAGTGATTCTATGCGAGATTGGAACTCCAAGGTAGGATAGGGTACAGCGCGAAGGCCTAAACATCTAGGCTGTCTCCCGAGCCGATCTACCCCTAATGGGCGCCACAGACCTTCCGATCGATTGAAGAGATTTTTTGATTGCGAGATAAATTGGAAGGTGTATGGGACCATCGAATTCAATTCTTTATTTGATGTGTGGAACATATTGCCATGCAATTTTTCGGACAATCTGTCATGACAATCATGTGTTTTCATTTGCTGATTTTTTTACATAAAGCGGTGGTCATTCTTCATGCTGTGGTTGCGGCAGTCATTCTCTATTGAAAGTAGAAATGGACGTCCATCTTCCATCGCCACAAAATAGATAATTTTCAATATGTCGTGTTGTGTTGTGTGGACGGTGAGCCTATCGTTTCAGGATGCGCGATAAATTTCCTAGTGTGTGTGCTGTACGGGCGTGAGATCGATTGTGTGCAATCGATTGCTCAATCGATTTATAAATTAATCGCTAGGTCTGTGGTGCTCTTCAGGCTAATTATCATCGTTCGTGGAACAGGAAGAATTATAGTTAGAGTGGATGATTCCCACAGATTTATCTTACGATTGGCTATTTTGTTATTATTCTTGTTTCGTTAACGGGCATACTCATATATATATATTTTTATAAGTAATGGTCAGGTCACCGCTGCCACACTTATGAACCTCCTTCTATTCTACGATAACTGAGCGGTCTGCAAGCGTGCTTACCTGGGCAGTCGGGTGAAGAGAGTATCTTCGGACCTGCTCCCTTCTTAGGTCTCGAACTTGGGCCTTCACGGCCATAACTGCCCTCGTCCTGTCTTCGCGACAGTTCGCTTCAAACTCTAGTCCATTACAGAGTCAGAGTTAAGCAAAAGAAAAGTTTTCTTGGAACAGAAGGAAGAAAGAATCGATGAAGCCTGCTCTGATTGATTTGTATAAGCTAGAAGCCAAAACATTCCAATTTCTGGACCAATAATTAAAGCCAAGCCAATAATTCTGGACTTTCTGCGTCCAATGGATGGTTAGAGAAGTGGAGTAAAAGGCACAATATAGCCCTTAAATGTATAACTGGCGAAGCTTCGGATGCGTCGAAAGTAGACGTCGATCAATTCACAGCAAAATTACTCTCCATATTACATAGGTACAAGCCTGAAGTCATTTACAACACTGATGAGAGAAGCCCTTTCTTTTATTGACGTTGAAAAAATGTGCTGGTGGTGAACTATTTAAAGAAAGGCTGACAATTTTATTTTGTGTTAACATGGCATGCGAAAAGGAGATGCTTCTGGTGATCGGTATGGCAGATCCCATCCCAACCTCAAGCTTTCAGGAAGCTTCGCCTCCAAGATTTTCCAGTCAATTGGAAGTCCAATCGCAAAGGGTGGACGACGCTTTCCGAATGGATACAACAATTAGACAGTAAAATTAAAACACAAAACAGAAAGGTGCTTTTTTTTTTTGATAATGCTGCGTCCTATTCGAGAGAATTAAGTTTTACAAATGTCACCAGCGTGTTTCTTGCCAGCTAATACAATAACCGTGTGTCAACCCTTAGATCAGGGGGTAATCCAAAATTTTAAGGTACACTACCGACTATTAATCCTGAGAACATCATTTCAAAAATTGACACAACAACGTCAGCTTTAGATTCGGCAAAAATGATCAATGTTTTTGAAGCTTTGTTCTTGATCGAAACCTCTTGGCACAAAGTTAACCTCCATAAAAAAAAAAACAGCTTTAAAAAGGCAGCATTCTCGCAAACAAACCAGACTCTTTTGGAATTTGAACCCAAAGACGACATACCAACCGAATAAGGTCGGTTTTCAAAATGTGTTCGGCGGTGCAAACAATCAAAGTCTAGCGGATTTTTTTCTATCGATTGGACGGTCCACATACTGAAAATCATGAAATTGAGACTTTTTATGAAGGTTCAATAGACATAGCGATGGCGACGATGGTGACGAGGAGACTCCAGAAACAAATCGAATTAAATCTTAGGCAGAAGCCTTGAGCAAATTGCCCGTTTGCAGACTTTCGCGACAGACTTTTGTGACCTTTTGATATTTGAAAAATGATGAAAAGGTGATACATACATATTTTTTTTCTTCCAAGTAAATACTGTTTTTTTTCCATACATACTCTGTACCTAGTACCATAAAATATGTAAAATTAATATAAAAACCCTTTTTTATATCAATAATATTAAATATGGAGTACATAGTATTATTTTAATGCTTTTTATATTGTAATGAAGCTTCTATACGTTTATACATTGAATTTTGTACGATGCCTCTTACAAGCGGACACCTCCCATAACCGGTCAAAAAGACTGACACCATGAGTGTCCGGCTATGAGAGGTTTCACTGTATATCTAGAATTCGTGAAGCGATATGATTTATGGAAATGCAGAAGAAATCAATCGCGAACTTCAAGGTTACAGACCAATTTCTGCGGAAAGTTACTCAACTACTTATAAACATCCTCGAAACTAAATTGTCTCGTTATTGGCCGGCCAGAGACAACAACTTTGAAAAAGCCTATGAATCTTTAAATCCTGGAAGGTTTGCTTGCAGAATTCAGTATGAATGTATTCGAATCAGTGGCGTAGATAGTGTTTCGCAAAGGGGGGGGGGGGGGGGGGGTGGTTGATCATTTGCAAGACTACTTTTACGGTTATCAAATGTTGAATTTCAGCATAACAATTTCTGTATTTAGTACACTTCAAATTATCAGTTTTTTTAGCAAATTTTGGTGCAAAATAGATAGCAATTTTACCATACGAAAAAAAACCTGAGTCCTGAAAATATTGCAATCGATAATTTTGGCATTTTTTTTTACACTATTCCAATTTTCGTACAAATTTTCGCTTCTGTGATTTGAGCATCAGAGCTTTATATTGGATTAGATCCGTGGTTCCCAAATTCTTCGGAGTCATGGAACACCTAGCAGAGATTTAAATAAATCATATAGTTATATGTCCAGAAAAGGGAAATAGTAAAGACAAGAGCTCGTTAGGATGCCCTGTATATGTGGATAAAGTACAGCTTTTGTGTTTTTAAATTGAAATTTTCCGATAACTCAGAAATTCTTGTGTAGATATTTCTAAAATGTTCATACTCAGAGGACAATTGTTTGAAAAGGATACCAAAAATGTGAGTAGAACTTAAAATTTGGACGTTTAAAAAAAACTCATAGAACACAAATTTAATCCTCTAATTTATCTGTGCCATAATTTAAATCCCAAAAACTTCGTCACAAACATGTGGACATTCTTTATTTTCTGGTACACACTACATCCTTTTCCATTTCAAATAGTAGAAAGCTGTGAGAGAAAATCGGTCGAGTCTCCGATGCTGGTCAAATATTTTACAGTGAAGTTGATTTGCGGTACAGTATAGTATAGAATTTTAAAACTTAAAGGGGGCTCAGACTACCGACAAGTCTTTGTCTCGAAAACGGTGATAGCTAGGGCTCTGGTTTTTTCAGCAAAATGTAGCTCTCAACACATCTACATCTACATCGACTTTTTCAAAACCCATTTCCGAAAATTTTCATTTGAAAACAAAAAATTGCAAATATCTCGCTAAATATTTATTTATTTATTTATTTATTTATTTATTAATTTACCAAACAAGGCAGAATATACAATATAAATATATACAAACACTTAGCAATAATCAATTAAATTGGGTGAGAGGCAAAATGGTTGGGGATGGATTAATGAGACTGGGAGGTGAAGAGGGCCTTTGATAGATTATTCTTGAAGACAGTTTTAGACATGCCTGAAGAATAATGAATACTATATGAATTGAAAATTCGGCAACATCTATTTAGGGGTTCGTTATAGCCATAGACAGTATGGTGTTGGTACTCCTTAAGGAGAGGTGTGTGCCTAGTGCGTCTCTGTTGACCATTAAAAGTTATTATGTTAGAGAGGAGATCGACATTAACAGTACCACTAATAATATCAAAAGTAAAACAGGCACAAAGCAATGTTCTTCTAGATGAAAGAGTCAATAAATTCAAAAGATTCAACCTGTTATTATAAGAAGGGAGGTTATGAAAGTCACGCGGATTATAAAGGTCTCTCAAAGCAAAAAGGACAAATTGCTTTTGAATGGATTCAAATCTGTCACGATGTATCTCATACACTGGATTCCATATTACACAAGCATACTCAAGTATAGGTCGCACAAGCGCGGTGTATAAGGATTTAGTGACACAAACATTTTTAAACTCTTTCGCCCGTCTTTTAATGAAACCGAGCTGCTTCCAGGCCATAGATAAAGTCCTGTCATAATGCAAATTGAAACACATTTTTTTGTCCAAAACAACACCGAGATCTTTGATGTGGTCGACTCTATTTAGCTCCAAATTATTAAGGTAGTAAGAATTAGTTATAATACTTGTCTTACGGGAAAAGGTAATAACCTGGCATTTAGAGACATTAAGATAGAGTTTGTTTTGAGTGCACCACAATTCTAATATATATATTAATATAATATATATAATATTGACCCTACGGGGGTCAAAGTTGGCGCTTTTTGGGTCAGCTTTGGAAGGCTGTATCTTTTGAACGGTGATAGCTAGGGCTCTGGTTTTTTCAGCAAAATGTAGCTCTCAATGCGCTTTACATCGACTTTTTCAAAACCCATTTCCGAAAATTTTCATTTGAAAACACAAAATTGCAAATATCTCGCTAAATATTGACCCTACGGGGGTCAAAGTTGGCGCTTTTTGGGTCAGCTTTGAGAGGCTGTATCTTTTGAACGGTGATAGCTAGGGCTCTGGTCTTTTCAGCAAAATGTAGCTCTCAATGCGCTCTACATCGACTTTTTCAAAACCTTTTCTCCCTTTATAAGGTTTAACACTTTGGCTGCCAATGCATCACCGGTGAACACGGCACAATTTATTCCTTAGGGGCCAACGCAAAATTTTCCTGTTCCAATTATTTCCCGCCGGAAATATTTTGTACACATATTTATATGCGTAAAAAAGCCATATTCAAGTGGTTTCCCGACCGTGTTCACCGGTGATGCATTGGCACTGGGAAAGTATATGTCATTATTATAAACACAAGTGCATTACCCGTGAACACTTGATTATCTAGACATATTGCGGTTCAGTTGATTTCTAGACTTCGAAGAAATACATCGTTAGTGAAAATGAATTCACAAGGAATAAGAGAAATGTTACAAAATTATTTTTCGGAAAGTAAAGATTTCCTTCTGCTTAAGAAAGCTCTTCCGAAGAAAGTTTAGATAGTGAAGTTCCGATGAATAACGATGCAGTTAATTGTCCGAGGAATTCCGAGGAACTGTCGGATTGGATTTCGTCGGCTACCGGAGAGAGTTTAGTGAAGCTCGATAGCTTGATTATTTCACGTAGAGAAGCTAGTGGAGTAGCACTTCAAAACAAAAGTCCTTTTGAAATATACCGACTCCTTCTGACGGATGAGATTTTAGAAATTACGATTGAATAGGAATAATTGCCTAAGTACGCGGAAGGACACCGACCGGCAGTGGCGTAGATAGCTTTTCGGAGAGGAGGGGGATCATTTTGCAAGATTACTTATACTTTTACGGTTATCAAAAATGTTGAATTTCACAATAGCAATTTCTTTATTTATTACAGTTTATATTAGCAGGTTTTTTGCAAATTTGGTGCAAAATACTCGTAGATAGCTATATGTATTTCCAAACGAAAAAAATGAGTCCTGAAATATTGCATCGATAGTTTTGCTTTTTTTACTACAGCGAGTGAGTCCACAGCATTCCATTTTTCTTCACGGAGCACCTACCATCGAAGCTTTTGTGGTCGGCACACCTTCAATTAGGAATCAAAATAAATTGTAGTTATATGTCTGGAAAGGGGAAACTGTGAAAACGAGAGCTCGTTAGGAATGTCCAGTACATGTGAATTTTTAAATTGAAAATTTCCGATAATTCATGGATGATATAACACAAACATGCAATAATCTCTATCTAAATTAACACATACACACGCAATATTCTCCTTTAGTAGTGAATCGGTTGTCTTAATAGTGTGACATTATTATCATCCGATAATTTTTTCACCGTAGTTTTAAAGAAGGATGGACTTTGTGAAAGAATTGAGACTTATGAGGTGCTCTGAAATACCAAGTTTCTTCAATAGAATTCTTGGAAATCTCGCATGAAACCAACATTTCCTCACACATTGTTAATTTATGAACCAATTAAAACGATCTCTGCGCAGAAACTGGCTGCATTTTAATAATGAATGTGTGGATTTAATCAACGCCAATTGATTGACATATAAAGTGGAAGGTTCATTGCAGAAGATTCGATAAAGAATTTTGAAGCATTTCTACAGAATCAACTAACCATTTGTAGTGTTTACGAGCAATCCTGACTATGAAGTTGGCGAAGAAGTTAGCGATTAGGACTGGAAATACGATAATCGTAGTTCGATGCTCCGGGATTTTTTTTTTTTGCAAACACGAGAGAATGACAGAAAAATATGAGACAAAGCACATGATGTATGGCCATTTTCGAAGCATAGTTTAGTACTACAATAAGCTTCGATTGGATCACAGGGTATATGTAAAGTGCCAGTGTTGTTGTTAGAAGAGAATATTCTACGAAGTATTATAGAGATAAAATTGTTACTTGGGATCGTAGAAAAATTTTGATTCAAACAAATTTAATTCTCTAATTCATTTGCACCTTAATTTAAATCCCAAAAACCTCGTCACAAACACTATGTACATATTTTATTTTCTGGTACAGACTACTTCCTTTTCCAATTCATATAGTAGAAAGTTGTGAACAAAAATCGGTCGAGTTTCTGATGCTGGACGGTTCAGTTGATTTCCGGAAGAGTGAGCAAACTAAGCTTCGAAATTTAATAACTTTAAAAAAATTCGTACGGATTGTTTGCTTTTTGTTGTCAAAATCTATTTCCACATTTTTCCTATTTTTGGATATCTTCGCGAAGCCACAAAAAGATCTTCACTCTAGGGTGCGGCGCGGAGCTTCGTTTGTTCGTTTATTAATTTGATTTCGAATTCTGGCTGCATTAAACTATATTTCTTTAAATTTTTAAAATTTCTACAATTTTTTTCTAGATGATTTAGGTAATTCAAATAATCCTGGTTATAGGATTAAGAGTTCTTCGTATTAAATTCAATAAAACTGCGAGCAACTAGAGAAAGTCAAGACTTAATTTGTCCTGTTATATACAATAAAACCTTTCGTTAAATCTTAACTTAAATAAAAAAAGAATTAGAATGTTGACTAACTCTCAAATAATTAAGGATGCTAAAAATTGGAAACAGTTTTGCAGCGTTGCTTACATTTAATTTTTCTAGCAACACTTCTAGATTTCTTCAGTAGGGCTTGCCTGTGCGAAACTCCAGATGAAATGTGAAAAAGTAGATGAACATAATGTGCTGTAGCGTTTCTATTCTATCGACACGCTTCAATTACACAATTTAAATTTGAGGAAGTACTATGTAAATTTTCTATTGCAGTTCTGAAAATGGTTCCACGTTTTTATAAAACACTTTGTTTAACGTGTCTAAAGTAATAATAATTAAACGTGTCACCGAAGGAGGAGGGGGGGATTGATCCCCTTGATCCCCCCCTTATCTACGCCACTGCCGACCGGACTGAATTTTTGAAATTTCTAGGACTGATGATATACATACATGGGTCTCGTCAAGTACCCAGCAATGACAGATCTTTGATAACCAATTCGTTGTTAACACTATGTCCCGTAACAGATTTCAGATTCTCCTAAGATTTTTACATTTCGCCGACAACGAAGATAGTGGTTCGACTTCTTCAAAAAACCTATAAAGTGGACAGAATTATTGAAGAGCTGCTTTACAATTTTAAAGATTATCGGTCAGCAGCCGAACAATTGGTTATCGACGAAAGCATGATACCCTTTCGTGGACGCTTGGGATTTCGTCAATATCTTCCTGGCAAAGCCCGTAAATATGGGATAAAATCCTTTAAACTTACAGATACTGAGGGATATACATTTAACATAAAACTCTACACAGGAAAATCAGACACAATAACTAGACGCTCTATGTCTTGTAATGTTTGTCTGCATTAGAAATTGGAAAGCCACAAGGGAGGTGAACCATATATGTGCCTGAAACATTTTCAAGATTTTCATTAAACCTGAACTAAGCTTGTGTGTCATTTGTTTGTTTTTTTTTTTTATTATATAACCATGAATATGTTTTAAAATATATTTTTTTTTTAATTTTTACCTTTATACTAATAAAAATAAGAAAAGATTTTTTTTGCTTTTACGGAGTTCCGCATTTTGAAGGTATTTTTTTGGTACTTGGCAAATATGCGAGTTTTTTCCAATTGAAGTGTGATGCAAAAAACAGTTACTGAAAGTATTCTGCCAGTTTTATTATAATATTTTGTTTCTCAAACCAGTAAGGACAACAAATTTAAAAATCTAACTATGCATGCACCGGTGATGCATTGGCCCCTGGGGAATGACACTTGCCGTGTTCACCGGTGATGCACTGGCCCCTGGGGAATGAAACTTGCCGTGTTCACCGGTGATGCATTGGCAGCCAAAGTGTTAACACAACTCTATTGCTCGTAGGTATAAATTTACCTTGCCTAAAAAATTAAATCATTACTGACTGTTGTTTGAGTGAAGAAGTATACAATGGGTTGGATACGATATCCCCAGTCACAAAATCCCCAAACCAAAATCCCCAAATCAAAATCCCCATAATCAAAATCCCCGAAATCAAAATACCCAAAACCAAAATCCCCAAACGAAATTCCCCATTTGAGGTGTGATCTAAGAACGCGCGCGCGTTCTAAGATCACACCTCAAATGGGGAATGGAGACTTTCTTTAGGCTATAAGAACGCGCGCGCGTTCTAAGATCACACCTCAAATGGGGAATGGAGACTTTCTTTAGGCTATTGTAGATGGTAAATGATAGATGTTAAATGGCAGATGATAAATGGTAGATGGTAAATGGTAGGTGGTTAATGGTAGACGGATGGTAGCTTGTAAATGGTTGATGACATATGGTAAATGGTAGATTGTAAATTGCAAATGGTAGGTGGTAAATAGCAAATAGTAGATGGTAAATGGTAGATAATAAATGGTAGGTGCTTTAGACTATTGTAATTGAATAGTCCTACTATGCAATAAAAAAATCACCGTCGTGGACTGATCTATATGCTAATCAACGGCAAACTCTTTGAAGTAACACAGAACAACTGCAGATAATGTGCAGGCGATT
Organism: Microchrysa polita; assembly: GCA_949715475.1. Taxonomy (NCBI): domain Eukaryota; kingdom Metazoa; phylum Arthropoda; class Insecta; order Diptera; family Stratiomyidae; genus Microchrysa; species Microchrysa polita. The sequence continues at coordinate 6,558,425 of OX454422.1, forward strand.
AAATATGCAATCGCTTCCAACAATAAGCCAACCAAGTTTTCCGCGAATATTCGTTCGGATGAGGACATGTCTCGACGATGTTAAAGAAAACCTAATATGTTTAGAACGATATATGCAAACGTTTATTCAATATTATGTACTCGAACATTTTGTTTGTGCTAATCAAAAAAAAAGTTAGTATCGATTTACGACCCTACTAGTGCCATTTACCATCTACCATTTAACACCTTCCATCTACCATCAACCATCAACAATTTACAGTCTTTCATCAACCATTTACAATCTACCATTTTTTACTACCATTCATCCACCATTTACCAGCATATTTCGGGTGCTTGGGGATTTTATGATTGGGGATTTTGTATATGGGTATTATGATTATGGGGATTTTGAATATGGGGATTTTGATTTTGGGGATTTTTCTACGTTTGGAGATTTTGTGATTGGGTATTTCGTATGGTTCCCCTAAATGATTCCTTCCCATTGCATAATCGCAAATTCCAAATTGAAAATTTGAAATTGACAATTGAAAATTGAAAATTGAAAATTGAAAAATTGCAAGTTTAGTATTTTTTATGTTTCATTTTGATCCACTTGTACTATGCAAAAATCGACTGATGTAACTTTGAATTGTTGGTACCGATGCTAGCATAACACCAACTTAAATTTCATATACGGATGTTGCCGGTCTTAAATCATTCTTTACCATCGCGAAAGATCAAAGAATATCAATTAAAGCAAAACCACAATTTGATTCGAACATTTTATTGTTATTCTTTCATTGTTTTTCAAACACATCATAAAAGAAATATTTACGACCATTTAATTTCCATAACAATATTTCGTACTAAAATGCATAATAGCATCATAATTTGCACTTTACACTCACAAATTTCTACTCATTGGATGCGAGTCATAAAAAAAATTATTCACGCTTCCGATATTTTACGAGTATGTATCTAGTACCTAAATGCCATACGCAGAAAAGTATCTCGTAAACATAAAATAAACAAGAAGCAGTGTAGGTACTTCTTCTGCTACGCCTCGATGGAGTTTTCACTTATGCGATCATTTCTCTATACATACTCGAATGTGTACATAATATGCATATTAGAAGGGCAAGAATCTATACGAAAAATCTTTTAACGCTAAAAGCCATCTGCACTTTTCCGATAATGCCCGGAAAATCTTTTCTAGGCACACATTCTCTTATGTGTGTACAAATTATTCCCGGTACTTGCACATACACATATTATACGATCGAAATGACGACGAGACGAGACCATAGACCGGCGGATTTGGCGGTGAAAATACATAATGTGCGGTACGGACTACGAATATTTTCCTCCGGAAGACTCGGTACCGCATATTGCTGCTGCTGTAACAACAACAACAACACCAACAAGAAATTTTTAATTAGGATTTTCTAAAATATATTCTCGTGTGCTCTGATAGTCAAAAATCGAATAGAATACGACTCGGTGCGTATACGAACCGACGAGTGTTTTATTCTGAGCCTCAATAGAGTCTATGCGTGCATACGGCGACAAAATTTTCGGGTCTTCTATAGCAATGTATGTGTGTGTGTGTATCGTTCAGATTTTTTAATTCGAACGTAAGAAAAAAAAATTTAGATCAATGGTACGTAACCGGTGGTCCGCGAACCATTGCGATGGTCCCTCTGATATGATTCGCATTGGATATGATTGATGATTTTCACTCAAATTGAATTTGTTTTTTTGTCAATTTTATTAGTTATACGCAGTTAATTTTAATGGAAGTTCCACTTCCAAGGCCAGAGGCAGACCGAGGCACCTGGATGTGTCAAATGAAAAAGCAACAACAACGCATTGGTCTCGGCGATGACATACGATCCAAGATAGAACTGCCTGTAGAAATCGCCTGAGACACTACCGCCAAAACGGGCGATGTGCCTACACCGCAGGTCGAGCGACCCGACGCCATGGACCGGTATAAATAACGAGGCAAGGAATAAGAAGAACTTTAAGGCGGGAAGGCATGCAGTTCTGACTGTTTTCATATTGAGATGGTATTAATTTGGGTATGTTATGGGGATTTAGGCAAGCTGCTCGCTCTATAGTCTTGTTGTGTCGTGGAAAGAAATGAACAGTGGAACACCTCACTAATTCGAACCCATTAGGATACTCTACGTAGAAATGTTTTTTGCCCATAACTTTTTTTCGGCTGGGTTAACAAACGAACATATCTTCGGGGCAAACATGAAAAACTCGAAAGAAACGTTGCCAACTTGACAAAAAGTCCTTGTTTTTTGCAAATAACTTCTCTAATATTGGGACTACAGGACAGGGTAGGTTGGAATGGAACGGAGTCGAAACGCTGGATTATCCGGACACCAAGATGCGTTTGTTATTTCTAAAAAAAAGAAACAAGCCTGAAGATATACACGTGTAAAAAGGTGTGTGAAAGCGGCCGATATAAAGGGCGTTCGGGCGCACATTTAACTAAAAATGTTCGAGTCCTAGCCGTCTTCGTTCGAGAGTTACAGCCGTTCAAAAATGCGACCCAAGACCAAAAAAAATCCATAGGCGGGTACCAATGAGGGTCTATTTTTCAAATTTTTTTTTCTGTAATTTCAGAATAATATAGTACATATATCGAGAAATAGGAAGCACACATGTAATATAAGGGGAGACAAAATTACAAAAAAAAAAAATCAAATTCAAAGCGCGCTCGCACGACGACTCTGTTACAGAAATAAAGGCAAGCGGTGAGCCTACACATTTCCAATTTGAAGACACGCTTTATCGGAAAAATTAGTCTGCTCAGCGACAGCTCAGTTACAGATCTGCAGCTATAGAAATAAAGGCGTGGTACGGGCGGTGAAGCGACACAAAGCGTTTTTAATTTTTGCGACACGCTTCCGTGTCCTTGGACACTGAAGCGAGATGCAAGCGGTCGGAAAATTGTCAAAAGCGTTGTATCAGCTTTTTTTTTATAAATCTGCAGCCAGAGAAATACAAAGGCGAGGTGCGAGCGTAGCGAGCGGTGAGCCGCCACAAAGCGTTTTGCATTTTTCCGACACGCCTCTATTTGTTTTCAGCAATATTCAGAGCTCTTCATCGGAATAATTTCAAAAGCAGTGTATCAGCTCAGCGCTCGCTACGCTCGCACCTCGCCTTTGTTACAGAGCTGCAGCTGCAAAAATAAAGGCGAGGTGCGAGCGTAGGAGCGGTGAGCCACCACGAAATGTTTTTCATTTTTGCGACACGCCTGTATTTTCTTGGACGCTCAGAACCGTTCATGGGAAAATTTCAAAAGTGTTGTATCAGCTCGCACCTCGCCTTTGTTACAGACCTGCAGTTGCAAGAATAAAGGCGAGGTGCGAGCGGGAAGCCGATTCAACGCGTTTTGCATTTTTTGTGGCACGGTGCAAAAGCTCAGCGCTCGCTACGCTCGCACTTTATTACAGAGCTCCAGCTACAGAAATAAAGGCGAGGTGCGAGCGTCCTCGCCTTTGTTACAGACCTGCAGTTGCAAGAATAAAGGCGAGGTGCGAGCGGGAAGCCGACTCAACGCGTTTTGCATTTTTCGCGGCACGGTGCTAAAGCTCAGCGCTCGCTACGCTCGCACTTTATTACAGAGCTGCAGCTACAGAAATAAAGGCGAGGTGCGAGCGTAGCGAGCGGTGAGCCGACACAAAGCGTTTTGCATTTTTCCGACACGCCTCTATTTGTTTTCAGCAATATTCAGAGCTCTTCATCGGAATAATTTCAAAAGCAGTGTATCAGCTCAGCGCTCGCTACGCTCGCACCTCGCCTTTGTTACAAACCTGTAGCTGCAAAAATAAAGGCGACGTGTGAGTGTAGCGAGCGGTGAGCCGCCACGAAATGTTTTTCATTTTTGCGACACGCCTGTATTTTCTTGGACGCTCAGAACCGTTCATGGGAAAATTTTAAAAGTGTTGTATCACCTCGCCGCTCGCTACGCTCGCACCTCGCCTTTGTTACAGAGCTGCAGCTGCAAAAATAAGGCCGAAGTGTGAGCGGGAAGCCGACACAACGCGTTTTGCATTTTTTGCGGCACAGTGCAAGAGCTCAGAGCTCACCTTTGTTACAGAGCTCCAGCTACAGAAATAAAGGCGAGGTGCGAGCGTAGCGAGCGGTGAGCCGACACAAAGTGTTTGCATTTTTGCGACACGCCTCTATTTGTTTTCAGCAATATTCAGAGCTATTTATCGGAATAATTTCAAAAGCGATGTATCAGCTCAGCGCTCGCTACGCTCGCACCTCGCCTTTGTTACAGAGCTGCAGCTGCAGTTGCAAAAATATTTTTCATTTTTGCGACACGCCTGTATTTTCTTGGACGCTCAGAGCCGTTCATGGGAAAATTTCAAAAGCGGTGTATCAGCTCAGCGCTCGCTATGCTCGCACCTCGCCTTTGTTACAGAGCTGCAGCTGCAAAAATAAAGGCGAGGTGCGAGCGTAGCGAGTGGTGAGGCGTCACGAAATGTTTTTCATTTTTGGAAAACGCCTGTATTTTCTTTGACGCTCAGAACCATTCATGGGAAAATATCAAAAATGTTGCATTAGCTTGCCGCATGCTTCGCTCGCACCCCGCCTTTGTTACAGACATGCAGCTGCAAAAATAAAAGCGAGGTGCGAGCGGGAAGCCGACACAACGCGTTTTGTATTTTTTGCGGCACTTTGCACGAGCTCAGCGCTCGCTACGCTCGCCTTTGTTACAGAGCTGCAGCTACAGAAATAAAAGCGAGGTGCGAGCGTAGCGAGCGGTGAGCTGACACAAAGAGTTTTGCATTTTTCCGACACGATTCTATGTTTTCAGCAATATCAGCAACTCTACATCGGAAAAATTTCAAAAGCGGTGAATTAGCTCGCCCCTCGCTACGCTAGGACCTCGCCTTTGTTACAAAGCTGCAGCTGCAAAAAGAAAGGCGACGTGCGAGCGTAGCGAGCGGTGAGCCGGCACGAAATGTTTTTCATTTTTGCGACACGCCTGAATTTTCTTGGACGCTCAGAACCGTTCATGGGAAAATTTCAAAAGTGTTGCATCAGCTCGCCGCTTACTTCGCTCGCTCCGACTACCCTATCAACCAGGAAAAAATCGTAAGCGAATTGCATATAATCAAGAGGTAAAGGATAAACACAAGTCCAAGATGTTATTTATCGTTAAAAAGTAACAAATGTCATTTTCAATTGTCCTTTCTTAAAAGATTGTTTTAAAATGTTTAGCATCCTTTCTAACCAAATGGGACCGCCAATTTTTTTTTCGTAGATTTGACTTAACCTACCCAAACTCGCCAACAAAATTTCCGATCCATGATCTTAAAAATACAAAAATGTTGGGCTTGCCCATTTTGAACGAGATCCTGGCTACGCCGCCTTTACTTGTCACAGCTCTTTGCGATGATGTTTTGTAAATGAGAACATTGATAACTTCAGGGCTTAGTATCAACAGAACCTTGCTTTCTCAAGTTTCACCGTCACAAATAGTATCATTGAGAGTTTGTCTGAAAACCGAGTTCCGCAAGGTGTGTGCACAGCATTGGACTTTCGGAAGTCTGGTCACCTTACGCTTAGGGGAAACCAAGGGCATGAAACCAAGGATGAAGCGGCCGTTGTATGGAACGTTCGGTCGCAAATTTTGCTGAAAATTTCAGAGTCCTAGCCGTCTCCCTTCGAAAGTTACAGCCATGCAAAGATGCGACCCAATACAAAAAAAAATCCATAGGCAATGGGGGTCTATTTAAAAAAAAAGTAAAGAGTGGGGATGAAGTGGCCGACGTATAGGACGTTCGGAGTGCTGAAAATTTCGTAATTTTTGTTTTTAATTTTTGTCGTAGCTCGTTCGTTTGCCAATCGTTAGTGCGCCTGGTGCCCCTGGGAAAATTTTTCGTTTGCCCCGGCCTACCCGAAAAAGTTATTTGCAAAAAAAAACTTTTTGCGATGTTTTTAATTTTTTACGTAGTTTCTTTGTCAACGTTTGCCCACAAACAAATTTTGGTTTCCCACCGCGGGCAAATAACATTTCTACGTGTAAAATGTTTCCGCAAGTGGCTGGTTAACTCATTGCCGGACACAACGCCAAAATTTGACACGATTTGTATGTCAAATGCTCAAAATTGGACGTCTATACGCGTTCTGTCCGGGAAAGGGTTAAAAAACTGAAATTTTTCCTGCTTGGGCAAATGTTGATAAACGAACTGCGCAAAATCCTCTCTATTACAAGCCGGGAACCACCGAGAGAAACTGGGCAAATCAGCCCATGTTTACTGTGGTAAACACGTCAAAATGGTGGACAATTAACGGTAAAACGTTTTTTCTTCGATTTCACTGTTCTTACAACCGTTTAGTGTCTAACACACTAACTCTTGGCGACGCAAATTGATCGGGAACTATTTTTTTTTGTGTAACGTTTGTTGCGACAATGTCCGAGATTTCTTTTTAACGTAAATGTAAATTTGCAATCTTCTCAAGCCCATGATTGCCTGTCAAAGTTTAGGAGAGAGTTCTGTTTTTTTTTTGTTTTTGTATGGAGGGGACTTTGGAACTGCGTAGCTCGAAAGTAACGTCGTCAACTTGACAAAAAGGTTTTTCTGCAAATTAATTTTTTTTAAGGATGAACGAACATTTGTCCTGAACAAACGAACGCCCGGCAAACGAATTTGAAAAAAAAAAAAAATACAAAAAAACAGCTTGCGTACAAGTCCGCAACTTAGTGGGACATTTTCATGTTTTTCGTGACGATTTGCTTTTCGAATTTGACTCTTTTTGGGTCGTTCGACAAAAGTTGAACGAAAGTTGAACGTGAGTTGAACCTAAGTTGAAAGTAACACTTTTTGGGTCGTTCAGCAAAAGTTGAACGAAAGTTGAACGTGAGTTGAACCTAAGTTGAAAGTAACACTTTTTGGGTCGTTCAACAAAAGTTGAACGAAAGTTGAACGTAAGTTGAACCTAAGTTGAAAGTTGAATTCAAGTTGAATTCGAGTTGAATTCGAGTTGAATTCGAGTTGAATTCGAGCTGAACTCAAGTTGAACGTAAATTGAAGCCAAGCCCAACCTCTGTTGAACCTTGAATGGCACCCAACACTCACTGGGTACCACCTAGCCCAACTTCCGTTGAACCTTGAATGGCACCCAACACTCACAGGGTACTTACTACCTGTAATGCCAAAAACGTAACGCTTTTTCGTTATGATTTTCGTGACGCTTTTCGAATTTATGTGCCGAGTCAAGACATAAAATGTCAAAAAATCGAACGGGACGCTACCAAATTTACAAACAAATTTCTCCATGGTCAGAATTGTCCGGCCAAGAACTGTTTTTGTGCAGGGATGGGTAAGCGACGATTTTTCCCGCAAACATTTTTCCTGAGCAAATGAGCGCCGCCCTGGCAATGGGCAAATGAACTTGGAGAAAAGGATTAAAAAAAAAAAACAAATCGAAAGGGAGGCTTCCAAATTTACAAAAAAAAAATTCTTCTTGGTCAGAATTTTTTGATCAAGAACTGTTTTTGTGCCGGGGTGGGTAAACGACGATTTTCCCTGTGGCCAAATGACGCATTCCACCCCCCCCCCCCCCCCATGAGCAATCAATGTTGCCAAGTCCGATCACTTTGACGGGGTGCACAAAAGCAAAAATGGGCTAACGATAGGCGTGATTAGACTGCGCGAACAAATAATCGGACACGAAATCGTCAAAGTTTAAGTGGCAGTTTTTTTGATGAGTGAGTGAAATTCGTGACTAGTAAGGATTTTTATAGTCAAAGAAAAATTTGATATTTGTTGGTCGGAAAAAATCAATATTTAGTTCAGGATTTTTTTCAGGGATTGTTGGGGAGGGCCTTTTGTGATTATATGGGGAAAAAAGCCCCCTTGACCCGTCGCGTTGGGGTGCCGCAATAGTGAACAGGGAGTTTTATGTAGTTTTGAAAATAATTGGTGAAAATTTAAAAATAGCCCTCGCCCCGCTCCTTTTCCTTTTTTCCATATTGCGGCACTCTCTATCGGTCAGGACGTTTTTTCCTCATAATCATATACTGCTAAAGTTCACAGATAAATTTATTTTTGCCGCGCTCAATGGCCTAATTCGGGCTTATTTTTCTTGGGCTATCAGTGAAATTTAGCTGTCCAAATTTCGCACTGTAAGTGAATTTGAAATTTCATAATTCAATTTGCAAGTTTGCAGTGTTGTTGCAAGTTTCCCTTCCCCAATTTATGAGTCTGGAATGGGCCTTAGCCCCCCCCCTTGGGCTCCTCTCGTGGTTACGCCACTGGATCATCTCATTTGCTTTATTATGCCTCGCTTTAGTCACTCTATTCAATGCTTTTTCCATGGTACATCTTTCACTACCAAAATAAAACTGTCTACGACTTTTTAAATGCAGACTATGATAGCATCTGTAACCATCTTGATTCCATAGACTGGGCAACTATTTTATATAATTCTAACCTAGATGTCACTATATCTTCATTCTATAGCATAATTCTAAGGGTAATTTATTTATTTATTTATTTATTTAAATACTGAACAGGATTAAATCCCAAAATTACAGTAACAAAAATAAAAATACAAAATAAAAGTAAAAAAAAGAATAGTTATAACATAATACAACAAAGATAAGAGTAAAATTGTAATATAATAAAATAAAATAAAAAAAGAACAATAGAAAACTTAGAAAATTCATAAGATAGTATACAACAAAAATTCAAATTCAAATAGTAAACTCGAGTTCGGAATTATAGAAATTTAAATACGTTTGAGCTCAGATAATTTTAAGGGTAAAGGACCAATCTCCAATAAGTCGTAATTACGCATCATCCTAAGTAAGGGAGAGTTAAAGTAAACTACCAGTTCGGCTGTTGGAGGGACAAATATTGAGTTGGATCTAGTGCTATTTATAGCGTTTCTCCATTGAATACCTGCCACTAATGAGGACCTAAGAAATCCGCGACAAATTTTGTAAAGAAAGCATTCATCGAGAACTATTCTTCGCTCCTGAAGTGAAGGTATATTAAAAAATTTAAGGCGTTCGACATAAGGACGGTATGAGACATTAAACTTATAGTACAGAGACTTGGTAAACCTTCTCTGAACTTTTTCTAAGGCCATGCAGGAACAGTGAGTAAACGGGGACCAGACAACAGAAGCGTATTCTAAGACACTTCGCACTAAAGATATAAATAACTTAACAAGGGTAGTTGTGGAGCGGAATTCATCGGAACACCTGAGAACAAAATCAGCCAGCTTAGATGCCCTGCTAGTTATATCTTCGTAATGTTTGATGAAATTAAGCTTCGAATCGAATGTCACTCCCAGGTCTTTAGCGGATTTAACACACTGTAGCGGAATGGTATTTACACGATAATTGAAGCAGATTGGATCTGTCTTAAGAGAATATACCATAACGGAACATTTAGCTATATTCAACCGTAGCTTATTTAACCGGCACCAAGACGCTACAATATCCAAATCATTCTGTAAGCTATAACAATCTGCAATAGATGTTACGGACGAGAAGATCTTACAATCGTCAGCGTGAGTAACGAGCCTTTGGATAGAAGAGAAGGTAACTCGTTAATAAAAAATGAAAATAATATTGGACCCAGAATTGAGCCCTGCGGCACTCCAGACATAGGACAAAAAGCTGAAGAGATAATCTTATTATAAATAACTCTCGAAGATCTTTTATCTAAATAAGACGAAATCCAGGATATAAGCCTGACCGGAAAATCAAGTGATATTAATTTGTTGATAAGTAATCCATGATCCACAGAGTCAAACGCTTTGGAAAAAACGGTATAGATAACATGTACGTCTATGTGTTTATTCAACGACTTCGCTATAAAGTTAACCATTTCAACAAGATTGGTTACAGTTGATTTCTTGCTCTGAAAACCATGTTGATTATGGCAAATAAGATGGTCATAATTATCCTTTAAGTATGACGATACAATCTTTTCAAGTAGCTTAGAACAAGAAGATAAAAGGGACACAGGACGATAATTAGACACGATATTGGATATACCTTTTTTAGGTATTGGAACAACGTGTGAACATTTCCATTGTGAGGGGAAAACCCCCTCGCTGATACTTTTATTAAAAATCAAAGAGAGTGGTAGGGAAATCGAAGAGGTTGTTTTTTTTTAGGAATAAATTGGGTATACCGTCAGGACCCTGAGAAGTGGAAGCTTTTAAGGATATAATTAAGCATTCCACGTAGGAACAGCTTATCGATGGAAGAGAAACTGTTTGTGAGGGATGTGAAAGAGGTGAGATAGAGGAGTCAGATGCAGTGTAGGTACTGGCAAAAAAAGAAGCAAATAATTCGCTCATTTCTATTGGAGTGTGAGCAACTTTATCGTCCCACGAAAGCTGCGCCGGACGTACAGAATTAGATCTCATTTTTTCACATATGACCAAAATAATTTGTTTTCATTATTCGCGATATTACTCTCAATACTTGAAATGTAGGCTGCTTTGGAGGAGCGAATTAGCGATTTAACCTTGGTACGGAGCGTTCGAAACAACAAAAGATCCGAGAGTCGCTTAAACCGCTTGTACCGCGCTCGGACTTTATTTTTCTTGTTAAGTAGCTTACGAATTGGCCGCGTAAACCAGCATGGTTCGGCACTTCGCGTCGCTGAGCTAATAGGTACAAACTGGCAGATAATACTGTAAAGGATAGTATAAAACCTACTGACCGCTGCTTCACAGCTAAGTTCATTGAGAAGATTGACCCAGTCAATGCCCATCAATTGCTGATTGATGGCCTCATAGTTACCTTTTCTAAAGCTAAATCTAGTAATACCATGATTGACTTGAGCATTAGCAAGCTGAATATAAATATCAGCGTTTAAATCTGGGTGATATGGATCTACAGGAACATGACAAATTGGAGACATTAAACAACTTAAGCATTGCTCAGAAATATTGCTGAAAACTAAATCCAGCCTACGTCCCATACAGTTATATGTAGTATTAAACTGTAGTAAGTCGTATAATTCCATGAAAGAGATCATAGAATTAAACTGTACTAAAGAACAGTTAAGATTTATTGGATGACCAGAATTATCGGCCCAATGTATGTTTGGCATGTTAAAGTCTCCCCAGATAATTGAAAACGCAGCAGGATATTGTATGTTCATAATGTTTGATAAGAAAGAGATTTTCGAAAACGCCGACTGTTGAGTTACACGGAACATATACACAGGAGATCAGGAGTGATGAATTATGGGTTGGTATAATAACTGTTACGCAATCGAAAGTATCCTCTTCAGTGATAGAGACCAAGGAGCAGTCAATATCGCTACGAACGGCGATGAGAGAGCCACCACCACGCTGTTTGTTTGTTAAAGTTAAATTACGATCACAACGGAAAATATTGTATCCCTCCAGCAGCTCTCCATTGTGCACCGAATCACATAGCCAAGTCTCAGTTAAACAAATAAAGTCAGTACTTGAAGTAGTAAGAAGTAAGTGTTGAGATAATGCAGTTTGGTCCTCAGTCCCCGTACATTTTGATAATATAGGTTAAAGAGGACTATTTTCGATTTTTTTGACGATTGAGGACGTTGAAAATTCCGCTTAGAGAATTCTTTCAGTAGAATGCCAGACGGCCAGAAGGATTCCGTAAGCAGAATATTCAGTTCATTAGGAACCACGATTTTAAACGAAGATACTATTCGATTAGGCAGATTGTCTTTAGTCAGCTTATGACACGTCAACGGTGTGGGAACATATCCAAGCTTTTCAATAATGTACTGAATAATTTCTTCTTCCGTGGTATCGTAGGCTGGCCTTGAAAGAAAGAGCTGCTTAGGAGGGCAGCAGACTCTTAAGTTCCCTGAGATTGCCGGATTAATATTGTTGGCACTAACGTTCGACGGACATACAACTGATGAAGTGGCATACTTGGATGGCCCTGGATTTTGCTGAATAGAATCAAAATCACTTACAGTAATAATTTTAAGTGGCTGAAGTGGCCGTTTCTGCCTGATGATCTCCGATCTTCCGTGAACTTTCTCCTGTTGACGGGTTGAGATTATAGATGAAGGTTGAATTAGCGATGACTGTTCGAGTAGCGATACTTAAGGCATAGGCAGTGAACCTTAGCTGCAATGATTTCAGTTCATTCTGCAGCTCCGTAAATGATAAAGCCTCTTGGTCCACTACTAAAAAAGAGGCTGATGATGATGGTTGGCGTAATTGATCAATTTCAAGAAGCGCTGGTGGCTCAATGGAATTGATTGATGTTGCATTTGATCGTTGATGTTGAGGTTGAACGGTGCTTGGTTGTACCGAAGACTGATGTTGATCTTGATGAAGTGCGGTTGGGGCAACTGGTGAGAGCGGCTGTTCACAAATGTTACAGTTGAGGAGACTCGGTGAGATTAGCGGCTGCAATTGTAAGGAATTGATAGGTAGAGCCAACTCCAGATTCTCACTAGTCCCCTGAGTACGATGCATTTTAACTCCAGTTGAACCATGAACAGACGTGTTTGAATTCTCATCTACATCTACAGCTATGACATTGTTGGGAGGACTGATGAGTGGGGCGAAATCAGCGATTGCCGCACGAACTTTGTCCGAAACAGATGAGAGCTCATGGGTGATACCTTCCAGTAGATGATTTGCAGAAAGTAGCCTTGCTGCATATAAAAGCATTGATAATGATCGACAATGATCGACATTGGGTACAGAACCAGTACAACCCAGAATTGATGCGACAGTAGCAGTCAGTCCTGCACATTTGCTATGGTAAGTCTTACCACAAAATAATTAATAATAATTAATATGTATGTTCCTAAAATTATAAAACGGAACCCGCTTTCCGAACCCTGGCTCGATCGAAACCTCAGAAGCCTTAGAAACCAAAGAAATAAACTCTACAAAATTATCAAAAATGATCCCAATGTTTGCCTCTACGTTAAGAAAAAGTATGATGAGCTTGCAAATGAGTTCTTCCGTGACGCATATGAAATGTATGTCAATATAATGGGTGAGAGAATTATCGATGACCCGAAAAAATTCTTTAACTTTGTTAACATGAAACGTAAAACTGCTGATTTTCCGGTTTCCATCTCCAGCGGCTCCGTTTCCTCCTCTTGCCCCCAAGAAATTTGCAACTTTTTCGCTGACCATTTACAAAACAGTTTCTGCTCATTGGGAAACTCGAGTTCCTCATTGCCCCTGACTGACCATCACTCAATAAGTCTTATCAGCGAAATTACAATAACAATGGAGGAAATATCTAAAGCAATTGGAGAGCTAAGTGTAGACAAAGGACCTGGCCCCGACTTAATACCTCCCGTCTTTGTTAAGGAATGTTTGAATCAATTTATTGCTCATTCCTCTACATTTTATATTTAATAAATCCCTACGATCAGGCGATTTTCCTTCGTATTGGAAATTTTCCCATGTTACACCAATTCATAAGAGCGGGGACAAACGATTAGTCGACAATTATCGGGGCATAGCCATTCTATCGGTAATTCCTAAGCTATTTGAAAAATTGGTTTGCAATAAGCTGACCGTTGTCGCCGAACCTCTTCTTAATGAACAGCAACATGGTTTTCAAAAAGGCAGATGGACCACAACCAATCTAATAATCCTGGTATCAGAGGTCTTGTGTGAAATGAAAAAGGGGAATCAGATTGATGCAGTTTATACAGATTTCAGCAAAGCCTTTGATAGAGTGGATCACCTAATTCTAATTAAGAAATTACATAAATTCGGGGTAACTGGGTCTCTTCTTAGTTGGCTCCGCTCATATCTTCTTAATAGAAATCAATTTGTTAAATTCCAAGGTTATCTATCTAAAAATATATCTCTATCCTCTGGTGTACCACAAGGCAGTCATTTAGGTCCTCTACTCATTAATATCTTCATTTCAGATCTATCACATCTATTATCCGATATACCCCACCTACTCTATGCTGATGACCTAAAATTGTACCACATAATTCAATCACATTCTGACGCTGCATTTCTTCAACTCAAGCTTAAATCCCTCGAGGAATGGTGCAATCAAAATTATTTATATCTCAATGTTAACAAGTGCCAAGTAATAAGCTTTTCTCGTAAGAGCCTAATTATAACCAACCCCTATAATCTAAATAAAGTTGCACTTCACCGAGTTGACCACATAAAAGACCTTGGTGTTGTTTTCGACAACAAACTACGTTTCAATTTGCAGTATGATATGGTACTGTCTACTGCTAACAAGCAACTCGGCTTCATTAAAAGGCGAGCGAGAGAACTTAAGAATCTTTGGGTTACGAAATCTTTGTATACAACATTAGTCCGACCCCTTCTTGAATATGCTTGTGTTGTTTGGAATCCGGTGTATGAAATTCATTGAAACAGATTTGAGTCGATTGAAAAACAATTCCTCCTCTTTGTTCTAAGAAATCTATATGATCCTGCCGATTTCCGTAATCTTCCCTCATACGAATACAGATTAGGTATTTAAAATTTAATGTCACTCTCTTCAAGAAGAACGCTTCTTAGTGCATGCTTTACTTTCGATGTAATTAATGGTCCAGTTAATGTGGATTTTCTATCCAACAAAATAGTCTTCAACGATCAAATAAGACGTACTAGCCATACATCTCTCCTGAAGGAGTATCAACACTTAACCGTTTATGGCTACCTTGAACCCATAAACAGGTGCTGTCGTAATTTTAACTCTGTTAGTGTCCATTATTCCCTAGGTATTTCCAAACTTACATTTAAGCAAAATTTGGTTAAGTCCCTCACTATATCCTAGTTTCCCTAGTTTTATATAAAATGTAATTACTATTGTAAAACCTTGATTTGGTTAAATAAATAAATAAATAAATAATTGCACCACAAAAAGTGTGAAAAAGGACATAAGAAATCTGACAAACATCAGAGGCCTATTTCCCCCACTTTTTATAAAAGTTTACGAACCACTGATTTAGATAGTATCCGCATAGATATTGCTGTATTGCTTTCGAATTGGGCGCCCGATTCGTGTGTTTGGTCTGTGTCTTGAAATGAATTCTTCGGTAAGCGAGTGGTTTGTGAATCGTGCGAGTGCAGTTTTTCCTGGGGGCTCGGCGAAATTATATTAATTTTCGGTTTTCCGTTTTTTTTTTGGTTTTAATTAAATCAAACGACACACGAGATGACGGTACGACCGGATGCCAGCAACGAAACACGATAACGATACGCACGCGATACATTTAAATATTTTTTTCCAATTTTTTTTTCATTCATTCTAAACGTAACTAAAGGACACTCGCATTTCTCATACGTCACATATACATATGTATTATATGCCCGGGAATTAATAGCGCGCGCAAAAAGAGAGAAATTTATTTTTACTTTGTTGTTTCATATACAAAAAAAAAAATTAAAAAAAAATTTAAAACATTTTGGAGTTTTGTTTACAAACGGGCTCATTTAGGCACAAAGGACTACTCGTTAAACTCCTTGTGATTTCGTGCGTGTACTATAGTTATACGAGAGTGACTTGGAGACTTTTGAATTTCGATCATGATCTGGCCGTGCGCCCAAGTTCTGATTGGACAACAGATAAAGTGTGCTTTTGAAAGAAAAAACCGATTAGTTTGAAGGGAAAGCTCTGTGACGAGCGTATCCTTTGATGACTTCGTTAGCAATATTAATCGACAAATGGCCCAAGGATCGTGAAACTTATTATTGATGACCCGAAAGTTTTTTTTCTGAATAGTCTCAAAGGATTTGTCTAGTGTCAAACACGAGAGACTGTGAGATAAAGCGTGAGAGCGAAAGTGAAAGCTGTCCTACCTGAACGTTGAGCCATAGCCTATATATTAGCGAAGCTAACAACAAGTTGTCGCGTGTGAGAGTTCGTCGACTCATTTTTTTCTTCATTTCTAGTGATGACGAAGAATAGTGTTCGACTATTGTCCCAGTTGAAAATTCTTCGAAATCTCTTCAATCGATATTTGAGTATAGAAGTGCATAGTGTGTGTATGTGTGTGTGTTTCGCATGATCCTCGCCGAGCACCAGCAGCAGTTTACATCAAAAAATCTGATCCTGATTTGATCCTTTTTTTTTTTTTTTTGATTAAATGAAAGATCTCATCATTAAGCGAAATAGTGTCAAGTGTGTGTATTTTGGTGATCAAAGTGGTGAGTGTAGTGAAATATGGCCTGTAATAAGGCATAAATTATATTATCTGAGTGAGAGCATGGGCAGCGACTAAAAGACAGGTGTTAAAATTATGGAATCTCCAAGAAGTCGACTAAGGACAGCAACTGTGATTACGGAATTTCTGTTTTTACTAGAAGTCGGGGCCATCGTGCGGTGCTAAACGAAACATTGGTGGCTGACCGGGAGGAGTGTGTTGTATAGGTAAGTGGGTACATTTATATGATTCAGATTATTAGATCTTTATGTTGAATATTTTGTCTAATGACTCATAGCAAATTGATCGTCACGAACTGTGACGTGGACTTAATGACATCTCTGCAAATAGTATATACGTGTGCGCCTTCATTCAGTTGACAGTTGAGTGCTGTATGATGTTTTGAAATTAACTAAACAATCACAGTGTACTGAAATGCTGTTAATCTGTGGGCCTTCTAAATCGGTCCCTACCACAAAAACAAAAAAAAAATGCTTTGACAGCGACTAAAGATTGGTATGACACACAATTCGGCAATGTAGGCTGAGTAATCTGTTACACACTGACATTGTAATCTCCTGGTAATACCTTTGCTGGTGACTTCCGACTAACCATAGACACGTGAACAGGTGTAGAATGCTAAGAGTGGGTAGACAGCGGTGAATGAGCTGCATCATGTACAAGACCTTCTAAGAACCAACCATACCTATATATTTTGAGTCCCGTGTCTAATAGTAAAATCAAGAAAACCCGCTAAGGTGACTATTTTGTTACCTTTTATGTCACAGGACAGGGGTCACCGCGGTCCTGCATTCTTGTTAAAAGAACTATCAAGACTTTTTTGCTGCCGAATTTTAGCGACAAGGACTTTGTCCTAGTCTGTCTGGAGCTCCACGGTAAGGTTCTTTGGGTCGCCTCGGCATATATGCCACACGATGGTATTATTCCCTCACCTAATTTAAAGGATGCCATTGCATCAGCAACGGCTTCTGGTACAAGCTTCATTATCGGTTGCGACTCTAATGCACACCATGTTGTATGGGGCAGCTCCGATATAAATGACAGAGGTGAACTGCTTCTCGAATACCTTCTGGGAACTAATCTTTTTCCCTGCAATGTTGGGCAGGAGCCTACTTTTATTACCAAGAACAGACAAGAGGTTCTGGACATTACTCTAGCATCAGAGGATGTTTTGCATTTAATCAAAGACTGGAGAGTGTCTGCGGAGCACTCCTTCTCTGACCATCGTTACCTGCAATTTGGTCTTGCAGCACGCCCTGATGTTGTGCCGTTAACGTTAAATCGCAGGAAGACTAACTGGGATAATTTCCGGAATTCTCTCCTCTCGGAACTACCATTGCTTCCAGATTGTCCGATCAGGGAGCAAGAGCTGGACACCATGGTGAACCTTTTCACCGATTCCGTGAGGGCTGCGACCGCTGCATCGTGTCCTGTCCCTTCACGGGCAGGGAAGAAAAAACCTATTTGGTGGAACTCCGCGATTTCTGAACTAAGAATCACGTGCCGAAGAAGCTTCAATAGAGCTAAGTCTTCAAGGCTTGATTCGGACTGGAAAACATATAAAAAGCATCTTAATTCTTTCAAAAAAGAGATAAGAGGAGCCAAGCGCAGCGCTTGGAGAAGTTTCTGCGGAAACATCGAGGGGTCGTCTGAGACTTCCAGATTTAGGAAAGTACTGGCATCAAACCCATCTATGCCAAGCTTTCTTTTGAAAGAAGATGGCTCTAGGACGTCCTCGAGCATCGAAACCATCGAGTGCCTTCTCGAGGCGCACTTTCCGGGTAGCTCAGCCGTTGCTCCCCCCGGTGCTCCTCTACAGAACATAGTGCCTTGTGATGTGGCCTCCAGTCTCACTCGTGAGAAGATTATGTGGGCTATATCGAGCTTCGAGCCTTTTAAATCACCAGGGCCCGATGGTATCATCCCTGCTGACCTGCAGCAGTGCATTGATATCACGTACCCTTGGCTGGAGAGAATTTTAACAGCATGCTTAAATTTAGTACACATTCCTCACATTTGGAGGGAAGTCAGAGTCGTTTTTATTCCGAAAACGGGTAGAAGCTCGCACGCGTATCCAAAGGATCTTCGACCTATAAGTCTCTCCTCAACTATGCTAAAATTGTGGGAGAGACTCATCGATATCCATGTGAGACAGGCTATCTCACCAAACCTACTATCCATGTCTCAACATGGAAAGGGAGATCCGTAGACACAGCCTTACACTCACTGGTTAGTTTTATTGAAAGATCCCTTTATCACAAGGAATACACAATGGCAGCTTTCCTGGATATTGAAGGAGCCTTCAACAATATAAGGCCCAGTGCAATTACTGATGCCCTCACGAAATTGAACGTCGAAGGTTCAATTTGTACCCTCATCAATACGATGCTCACTTCCAGACGCATTCACAGTGCTTTGGGAACTTCGTCCGTATGTAGGTACGTATGCAGGGGTACCCCGCAAGGAGGTATTCTCTCTCCCTTACTTTGGAATATGGCGATCAATCAATTGCTTTTGAACTTAGAGAGAACTGGCTGCAAAGTCATCGCTTACGCTGATGACGTTGCGATCGCTGTTAGAGGTAAGTTTCCGGATGCCCTTAGCGGGCTTCTGGAGCAGGCCCTAACTATTCTAACTGGTTGGGCTGATCTCAGCGGTGTTGGAGTTAATCCAGGCAAAACGGAATTGGTTCTCTTTACGAGAAAGCGCACGATTCCAACTATTATCCCCCCTAGGATAGGGGATTGTCAACTTGTGTTTTCTGATAGGGCCAAATTTCTTGGCCTTATCTTGGACAAAGAACTAAAATGGAAACCCAACATTGAAGAAAGGGTGAAGAAGGCCACCACGGCCCTGTATTTATGCAAGAGGGCTGTTGGTAAAACTTGGGGCTTACAGCCAAAAGTTGTATATTGGATGTATACCACTATTGTGCGGCCCATATTACTCTACGGAGTTAGTGTATGGTGGGCGGCACTAAGTAGAATTACTAATTATAATCTGCTTGTAAAAGTACAAAGGCTGGCATCTCTGATTATAACTGGTGCCTTTCGTACCACCCCTTCAGCCGGATTGGATATGTTATTGGGTCTAATCCCGCTTGACATCTTCGGTCAGCGAATGGCTGCTTTTACGGCTCTGCGCCTGCGTGAAACGGGCTTGTGGCGCATGTTGGACTATGGACACTCAGCGATACTTCGCAACTTTATCCTGCCAACAGCGACTGACTACACTGTTCCTAGGTACTCTTTTGGTAGGAACCATTATAGCTTAATTCCGTCGAGGGAAGCTTGGGATGATACCATGGCCCCGGACAGTGGGTCGTGTGCTATCTACACTGATGGATCCAAGACAGAAACAGGAGTCGGTATTGGAATCTACTCGGAGGGCATTCGGTTGTCGCTCCGTTTTCCTAATGTCTGTACCATTCTCCAAGCGGAGGTCTCAGCTATATATGAAGCCTTAGTTTGGTTAGGTAGTCACGTCATCTCTAAAAGAGATATTGTTCTGTACACCGACAGCCAAGCTGCAATTCGATCGCTAGAATCTGAACTGACGACATGTCGGGCACTACTCAGAGAGTTAGGCTGCTTTTTCAATATAACCATATGTTGGATACCAGGCCATCGAGGGTTTACAGGGAACTGCTGCGGGGACAGCTTAGCCCGCGATGCGGCAACTGAAAGCGAAGCAGTTGATCGAGTTGACCGAGATGGCATTAAAGCGCCAATTTCCGCGTGCGCTGTGATTATTGAAGGTGCTGCAAAACGCAGGACCAATGCTAGATGGATCAACGGTAACACTTGTGCTACAACGAGATTAATATGGCTAAAACTGGACGCCATTCGCTCCGCCCAACTACTGTCCCTGGACAGGAAACACATACGGAGTGTGGTCGGATTTATCACTGGACACTGTCCTATTGGGGAGCTTGCAAGGAGACTCCGAATTCCTCATAACGTTTTTTGTAGGAGTTGCGATGACGAGGAAGAGGAAGAAAGTGTACATCACTTCCTCTGTGACTGTCCTGCCTTAGCGGAGAAACGGAAGCGTTATCTGGGCTCAAGGTTCTTTTTCGATACAGACGATCTTCGGGATATAAGCTCAGCACTACTCAATAAATATATGTATTGTTAGTACGAGCTGGTTTTAAGCTTGGGGCAAAGCTTCTCGCGTTTATAACTGTTAGACAGGTTTTTCTCGGTGGTATCACAACGGACCCAAATATGTGGTCTAAGTGCGCTGGGTTCTCTTGTACCTAGCGGCCCCCGTACCTAACCTAACCTAACCTAAGGTGACTAGACTCCCGAAAGCCCAATGCTGTACACACTGGGGAATTCGGTTTTCAGGCAAACCCTCAATCACCAAAAATTCACAATGGTTTCTTTTTCGCTTACCTATTATTTCTTTAACGTATCAGCGGATCTCCCACCGGATCGGTCTCTCACCGGAGTAACAGGACAACTATTGAAACGTGTAAACATTCACAATGAGCACAATTATGAAGATAGTTGTTTTTCGCATATTTCTTTCAGTATTTCATGAACCAATTATACTGAATTTTAGTAAATTCATACCACTGGATTCGTCTACACAAAGCTCCGGCTGGAATAGCACTGTACACATTGAGTCGGAAAATTTACAATGAGCAACAATTCACAATGATTTTTCGCATACTTTAGCCTGTATTTCTTGAACGTCTAATTGGATTTTTTTTCTAAGATTTTTCGGTCGGATTCGTCTCTTCCGTGAATAACTGTTGAAACATGCATCAATTGCCGGATTTCCGTAAGATGTGGTGGCAATGACGGCGAAAACCGGCCAGACAGTGAACGTCGTGTCAAGAAAAGTGCGGTCAAAGGATATTTGTGAGTTTTATGCATATATTTCAATAGTTATTCTGGTGTTTTTGTAATACATACATTGGCCTTCAAAATTTGTTTATTTTTAATTATGTCGCTCTGTACGGATTAGCGTATTTTTGTAAAATTTTCATTTGAATTTTTCTTGGCCTGAAATAGTTACTGAAAAATTGTGGATCACCTGCACGGATGAGCGAAATCTTGAAAGCAACTCTATATCCTATCCTTTGCCCCTTTGAACGAATTCCGGGATTTTAAATTGTCGTAATTTTCCCCATTTTTATACTCCATTTCACATTCATTTCTTTAATAAAACTAAGCCATATTACTGATGTAACTGTGGCCGTTAAAGGGTTAATAATTGTATGATTTGTTGTTTAAATCTCCCTGCCTGGAAGAAATACATATCAGCAAAATTCAAAAGAACATAAGTTCATCTGCCTAAAATGAGCGCGACTCCAGATTTATTTCTTTTAAAAAAAAAAAAAATATTTCGAGCAATTTTGCAATTTATACTGTACCCTATGTACCAAAATATATGAAGGAATGTCGTGTTAGTTACAACATTTCATATCTCGGCCGTAATAGCTATTGAAAAATGTGGAAATGCGAAAAATTCACAATAAGCAATAATTCAAAATGAGTTCTTTGACACATGCTTCTGGTCTGGCTGCATTTCCTGAACGTGTTAGCGGATTTTCGAACATTTTCCCTTCCCAATTGATTTCTGTGATGAATTCGGAATGAGCAAAATTATGCAGTGTTTTCATTTGAAAACACAAAATTGGAAATATCTCGCTAAATATTGACCCTACGGGGGTCAAAGTTGGCGCTTTTTGGGTCAGCTTTGAGAGGCTGTATCTTTTGAACGGTGATAGCTAGGGCTCTGGTGTTTTCAGAAAAATATAGCTCTCAATGCGCTCTACATCGACTTTTTCAAAACCCATTTCCGAAAATTTTCATTTGAAAACACAAAATTGCAAATATTTCGCTAAATATTGACCCTACGGGGTCGCTTTTTGGGTCAGCTTTGAGAGGCTGTATCTCAAAAACGGTGATAACTAGGGCTCTGGGTTTTCGAGCAAAATGTAGCTCTCATTGCGCTCTATATCGACTTTTTCAAAACCCATTTCCGAAAATTTTCATTTGAAAACACAAAATTGCAAATATTTCGCTAAATATTGACCCTACGGGGTCGCTTTTTGGGTCAGCTTTGAGAGGCTGTATCTCAAAAACGGTGATAGCTAGGGCTCTGGTTTTTCGAGCAAAATGTAGCTCTCATTGCGCTCTACATCGACTTTTTCAAAACCCATTTCCAAAAATTTTCATTTGAAAACACAAATTTGCAAATATCTCGCTAAATATTGACTCTACGGGCGTCAAAGTTGGCGCTTTTTGGGATAGCTTTGAGAGGCTGTATCTCAAAAACGGTGATAGCTAGGGCTCTGGTTTTTTCAGCAAAATGTAGCTCTCAATGCGCTCCACATCGACTTTTTCAAAACCCATTTCCAAAAATTTTCATTTGAAAACACAAATTTGCAAATATCTCGCTAAATATTGACTCTACGGGCGTCAAAGTTGGCGCTTTTTGGGATAGCTTTGAGAGGCTGTATCTCAAAAACGGTGATAGCTAGGGCTCTGGTTTTTCGAGCAAAATGTAGCTCTCATTGCGCTCTACATCGACTTTTTCAAAACCCATTTCCAAAAATTTTCATTTGAAAACACAAAATTGCAAATATCTCGCTAAATATTGACCCTACGGGGGTCAAAGTTGGCGCTTTTTGGGTCAGCTTTGAGAGGCTGTATGTTTTGAACGGTGATAGCTAGGGCTCTGGTGTTTTCAGCAAAATGTAGCTCACAATGCGCTCTAGATCGACTTTTTCAAAACCCATTTCCGAAAATTTTCATTTGAAAACACAAAATTGCAAATATCTCGCTAAATATTGACTCTACGGGCGTCAAAGTTGGCGCTTTTTGGGATAGCTTTGAGAGGCTGTATCTCAAAAACGGTGATAGCTAGGGCTCTGGTTTTTCGAGCAAAATGTAGCTCTCATTGCGCTCTACATCGACTTTTTCAAAACCCATTTCCAAAAATTTTCATTTGAAAACACAAAATTGCAAATATCTCGCTAAATATTGACCCTACGGGGGTCAAAGTTGGCGCTTTTTGGGTCAGCTTTGAGAGGCTGTATGTTTTGAACGGTGATAGCTAGGGCTCTGGTGTTTTCAGCAAAATGTAGCTCACAATGCGCTCTAGATCGACTTTTTCAAAACCCATTTCCGAAAATTTTCATTTGAAAACACAAAATTGCAAATATTTCGCTAAATATTGACCCTACGGGGTCGCTTTTTGGGTCAGCTTTGAGAGGCTGTATCTCAAAAACGGTGATAACTAGGGCTCTGGGTTTTCGAGCAAAATGTAGCTCTCATTGCGCTCTATATCGACTTTTTCAAAACCCATTTCCGAAAATTTTCATTTGAAAACACAAAATTGCAAATATTTCGCTAAATATTGACCCTACGGGGTCGCTTTTTGGGTCAGCTTTGAGAGGCTGTATCTCAAAAACGGTGATAGCTAGGGCTCTGGTTTTTCGAGCAAAATGTAGCTCTCATTGCGCTCTACATCGACTTTTTCAAAACCCATTTCCAAAAATTTTCATTTGAAAACGCAAATTTGCAAATATCTCGCTAAATATTGACTCTACGGGCGTCAAAGTTGGCGCTTTTTGGGATAGCTTTGAGAGGCTGTATCTCAAAAACGGTGATAGCTAGGGCTCTGGTTTTTTCAGCAAAATGTAGCTCTCAATGCGCTCCACATCGACTTTTTCAAAACCCATTTCCGAAAATTTTCATTTGAAAACACAAAATTGCAAATATCTCGCTAAATATTGACCCTACGGGGGTCAAAGTTGGCGCTTTTTGGGTCAGCTTTGAGAGGCTGTATCTTTTGAACGGTGATAGCTAGGGCTCTGGTGTTTTCAGAAAAATATAGCTCTCAATGCGCTCTACATCGACTTTTTCAAAACCCATTTCCGAAAATTTTCATTTGAAAACCCAAAACTGCAAATATCTCGCTAAATATTGACCCTACGGGGGTCAAAGTTGGCGCTTTTTGGGTCAGCTTTGAGAGGCTGTATGTTTTGAACGGTGATAGCTAGGGCTCTGGTGTTTTCAGCAAAATGTAGCTCACAATGCGCTCTAGATCGACTTTTTCAAAACCCATTTCCGAAAATTTTCATTTGAAAACACAAAATTGCAAATATTTCGCTAAATATTGACCCTACGGGGTCGCTTTTTGGGTCAGCTTTGAGAGGCTGTATCTCAAAAACGGTGATAACTAGGGCTCTGGGTTTTCGAGCAAAATGTAGCTCTCATTGCGCTCTATATCGACTTTTTCAAAACCCATTTCCGAAAATTTTCATTTGAAAACACAAAATTGCAAATATTTCGCTAAATATTGACCCTACGGGGTCGCTTTTTGGGTCAGCTTTGAGAGGCTGTATCTCAAAAACGGTGATAGCTAGGGCTCTGGTTTTTCGAGCAAAATGTAGCTCTCATTGCGCTCTACATCGACTTTTTCAAAACCCATTTCCAAAAATTTTCATTTGAAAACACAAATTTGCAAATATCTCGCTAAATATTGACTCTACGGGCGTCAAAGTTGGCGCTTTTTGGGATAGCTTTGAGAGGCTGTATCTCAAAAACGGTGATAGCTAGGGCTCTGGTTTTTTCAGCAAAATGTAGCTCTCAATGCGCTCCACATCGACTTTTTCAAAACCCATTTCCGAAAATTTTCATTTGAAAACACAAAATTGCAAATATCTCGCTAAATATTGACTCTACGGGCGTCAAAGTTGGCGCTTTTTGGGTTAGCTTTAAGAGGCTGTATCTCAAAAACGGTGATAGCTAGGGCTCTGGTTTTTTCAGCAAAATGTAGCTCTCATTGCGCTCTACATCGACTTTTTCAAAACCCATTTCCGAAAATTTTCATTTGAAAACCCAAAACTGCAAATATCTCGCTAAATATTGACCCCACGGGGGTCAAAAATGGCGCTTTTTGGGTCAGTTTTGAGAGGCTGTATGTTTTGAACGGTGATAGCTAGGGCTCTGGTTTTTTCAGCAAAATGTAGCTCGCAATGCGCTCTACATCGACTTTTCAAATACTACGCCTTGCACTCCTCAAACAATTTACTGGATTTCAGCAAACAGAAGCTACATTATTAGTCTCTGTCCAGAATAGTAGAATAACGCTCGATTGATACACGTAAAAAATTCACAATGAGCGAAATTGTGAAAACAATTCTTTTTCACATACATTTGTCGTTTTTACTTTCCTAAACAGATAAGAAGTTTTTGTTAAGCCCCACCAAAATGGTCTCTACCACAAATAGAAGAATTACTATAGAAACATGCACAAAATTCACAATGAGCAAAATTATGTAGACAGGTCTTGTTCACATATCCTGGGCGGGCTAACGCATTTTAGTGAATTGAACCCTTCAGATTGGTTTTCAACCCGAACTGCAAAACAACTATTGAAACATGCAGGAAATTTACAATAAGTGAAATGTAGTATTTTACCATTTTAGTCAATTCTTGAATTCTTTCCGCTCTCATCAGCAGCTGAATGACATATCCACCCTCAATAGTGGAATACATATTGAAACATCTGTAACAGGAGAAAAATTGTCGAGGCAGTTCATTTTCTCTTAGGATCCAGGATTTTGGTTTGGGGATTTTGTGACCTATCCAACCCAGTGTGAACAGCAAGCGACATTTTATAATCTACCTAGATTTTGTGGCCATGTGTGAATAGCCTATTAGGATATCTCAATTAAAATTTACCAAGTTGCCAAACTCATTGGAAATTGGCCTTCTTCTTCTTCTTCTTTATGGCACGATAGCCCGACGTCGGGCCTTGGCCGCCTGGATTGAAAACCTCCAATTGTCGCGGTCACGCGACCTTGTCCTCCAATTCCGAAAGCCTAGCATCTGGTGGGCGTCCTCACATACAGAATGCTCCCATCGGGCTCTCGGTCGTCCACGCAATCTGGCTCCGTCCACTCGTTGTGCGTTCATCACGTTTTTGGGCATGCAATCGTCGTTCATCCTTTGTACATGTCCCGTCCATTGCAATCGCTGCAATTTCACGATCTTCGACATCTGTAGCTCATCATACAGCTGATACAACTCAAGGTTGTACGGGATGCGCCATTCACCTCGTTCACGAACGGCCCCGAAGATTCTTCGGAGAACCTTTCGCTCGAATGTGTCCAACAGGTGTTCAGAGTTTTGGGTTAGGGTCCATGCCTCGCAGCCATAGCATAGCACAGGTTGGATGATGGTTTTATACACGTGGAGCTTCGTGTTCCTGTGCACCAGCTTCGAATTCATAATTTGGAGGATCGCAAAGTAACACTTATTACCTAGTTGCATCCGTCGCTTTACCTCATCTGTTTCGTTGGCGTCTTTTGACAAATTGCAACCCAGGTAAGTGAAGTTGTCTACATATTCTATATTGAGGTGCCCCACTGTGATGCTTGAATTTACTGGCGTTCTAGTTTTTGATTGCAACATGATCTTGGTTTTAGACTCGTTGATATGTAGCCCAACTTCTTTGGCGGCGTTATTGAGATTATGCAGAAGGCTTTCTGCATCACCCACTCTTCGAGACATGATGTTGATGTCGTCGGCGTAGGCTACTAGTTGAGTCGATTTAATGAGTAGCGTTCCGCTGCTGTCCAAATTCATGGCTCGAATCACATACTCCAGAGCCAGGTTGAAGAACGTCGGCGCCAGCCCGTCGCCTTGCTTGAGTCCAGTACGAGTTTCAAATAGGTCAGTGAGTCTGTTCTGAACTCTGACCTGCGAGACGGTATTAGTCATCGTCATCCTTATGAGTCGCACTAGCTTAGCCGGTATTCCAAAATGCAGCAAAATGTTGTACAGTACGCTTCGATCGATACTGTCGTATGCCTGCTTGAAGTCGACAAATATTTGGTATACGTCGATGTTATATTCCCAGCACTTCTGGAGTAAAAGCTTCACTGTAAAAAGCTGATCTGTCGTCGAACGACCAGGTCTAAAGCCGCCTTGGTACTCGCCAATGATTTCTTCTGCGTACGGATTAATTCTATTTGCCAGAATCTTAGATAAAATCCTATAAGTCGTACAAACTAATGAGATGCCTCTGTAGTTCTCACATTTCAACTTATCCCCTTTTTTGTGGATTGGGCAAATTATATTTTTACGCCAATCTTCCGGGATTATTTCGTCATTCCATACTTTAACGATAAGTGTGTGTATAGCCTTAACAAGGCTCTCCCCACCATGCTTCAGCAGTTCAGCTGGAATCTCGTCAGCGCCCGGGGCTTTATTATGTCTTAGTGCTTGCATGGCGAGGTCAACTTCTTCTACTGTTGGGGGTTGAACGGGAGGTCCTGGTTCAGCCATCAGCTCCGGAGCTTCTTGAAAATGACGCATCAGGATGTATGTCAACAAGGGTGGGGTTGTTCGGTTGAACATTGAGGAGCTCTTCAAAATGTGAGGCCCAGCGTTTATCAACGCTATCAGTAGTGGTATCCACTTTTAATTGAATTGATCAGCTTGTACGCTTGTCTACTGTTCCTACTAGCTAGTCTTTGGTTTATTTGCATCAACTGCTCGTCAAGATGCTTACGTTTCTTACGCCTAATTAACCTATTCGAAAATCGTCGAAGCTCGTCATATTTTGTTTTTTTGGCTCTAGTTGCGCGTTCAGTCCATTGGCGATATGCCTCGTTTTTAGCATCTACCGCATTTTGACATTCTTCATCAAACCAATCATTTCGGGCTCGCCGGGCTCTGTATCCCACAACCTCCTCTGCGACCCCCTTGATGGTGTCTTTGAGTGTATCCCAGATCTCAAGGGCGCCTTTGTTGCTGATGTTATTTAGCAAGGGCGTCAGCTTCTCCTCAAGGGCAGTCGTATAAGTGACCACCGTGGCATCATCCAACAATTTGTCAACCGCAAAATTTTTTGCCGGGTTGAACCTCGAATGATGCACCGAAGAAATTATGCACCTATAAGTCGCCTTCACCATATAATGGTCAGAGTCAATATTTGCTCCACGATAGGACCGAACATCCATTATGCTCGATGCCCATCTCTTGCAGACAAGGACGTGGTCAATTTGGTTGACGTTATGTTGATCTGGAGATCTCCAGGTCTGCCTGTGAATGCGACGATGCGGAAAACAGGTAGAGCTAATGACCATATTTCTGCTGGTCGCGAAGTCTATTAGTCGTTGGCCATTGTCGTTACAGTCTTCATGGAGGCTGTACCCTCCAGTAATCCCCCTATGCCAACTTCCGTTTCCGACTTTGGAGTTAAAATCCCCTAGCAGCAATTTTACATCATTTGATTGAAGTGAATCGAGGAGATTTTCTAGGCGGTGATAGAACTCGTCTTTAACCGCGTCTTCACTGACTTCGGTGGGGGCATGCGCGTTTATGAGCCAGAGATTGAAGAACCGGGTTTTAATGCGAATCGCACATAGCCGCTCGTTTATGGGTTTGAAGTCGATAACATGCGGCTTAAGTTGATTGTTTACAATGAACGCCACTCCAAACTCCCTGTGGCCCGAAGGTTTTCCACTTGTGAAAATTGTGTACGAATTTCGGTCATCAATCTCGCTACTAAGCCATTTAGTTTCCTGGAGTACAACAATGCTCAGCTTATATTTTTCGACCTGATCCAAGAGGGCCCTTAAGGCCCCTGGCCTATTCAGAGAGCGTACATTCCAGGTTCCGAAAGAGTAATCAGTTGTTCGTTTGCGATGTCGTCGTTGGGTTGTATCCGTCCAATCCGAGGCTTTCATTACAGGTTTCTTGACGTAGAATTTTTTCCAAGGATGGGTTGTCGGCCCATCGCTTAACCACGATAGCATTCGTAAAACGAAAGAGGTCCATCATGGAGGCCTCGGAGGTGCTGCTTCGGTGATTGACTGTTCGGTTTTTGTCACCCTATTACGTTTAGTAACCTGAGACGCTGAAGTTGTTAATACAGCACTCAGGTGCAGCGGTTACTCGGATAATGCGGGAAAGTAACGCCCCGTAGAGAATCATAGGAAATGGCTGGAGCCGTTCACCCTATAAAGCTCCTCCTGCATAGCTAAGGGTCCGCAGTTATGCCACAACTGAAGAGGATATAGGAATCGGCCGGAGCCTTTCAACCTTTATCCTCCCCCTAACGTGACTTTTTTTAACCTGGTCCGCTATAAAAGATGGTATGATGTCAACATTCCGGCAGCGAATCCGTCTTCTAATTTTGCGCTTGAGGCCGTCAGACTTGGGATGTTCAATAAATTGTTTATTGAACAGGCTAGCACACTGAAGAGGATCGCAGATTTTTGCGTTGCCAAATTCAATGGCGTTGTTGCCCTTTTCTTTCCGAGGATTGGAAAGGGCGCGGACGGTAGACCATAATTTGCTGACACCTTCATTGAGGTTACATTCATCGAGGTGCTGATTCCATTTCGCCCTCCTATAGTCTTTAACTTGTCGATCAATTTCGGAGTTAAGCTTCTGAATTCTGGAATCATCAGGGTGAGCGCTTCTGATCTGATCACGTTCATCGGCTAATCTGGCGGCACTAGTGGGGAAGTTAGGCCGAACTTTCGGGATACGTCCTGCCGGAATAAAACGTGCCGCGGCTGTGGTAATGACGTTCCTAACATTTTTCTCGGCCTTATGAATGTTGGTAGGTGATGGTAGCTCGATGAACTTCGCCGACGAGTAAGCTTTGAAACCATCCCAATCGGCTTTCTTGTGATTGACAAACGTTCGCTTATCAGACATAGTCATGTTCGCTGGTTTGTCAATTTTTATAATGATTGGGAGGTGATCTGATTTGAGGGTGGTACGTACTTCCCATCGGGAAGCAGCGATTAGGCTGGCACTGACAATAGTTATGTCAGGAGAACTACTGCAAGTGCTCACGACTCTAGTCGGCGAGTCTTCATTGAGTGAACAGAATTCTGAGGCGTCAAGTGATTCGGCGATAGTTATACCCCTGGCATTGTTGTTGAGGTCCGAGTGCCAGAGCTCATGGTGCGCATTAAAGTCGCCAAGGATGACCTTGTGCTCTCCGGAAAGGAGAGGACCAATATCGAAACGGTAGCCTGAAGGGCAACTGGAATGAGGTGGTACATATATATTAAAAATTTCGATATTAGTACTCCCTGATGGAACTGAGATGGCTTGAATTTCCGCCGTACCGTCAGCAACGACATATAATACACAGTAATGTACGGACTTGTGTATTAAGAAGGCAAGTCCACCTCCAGGGTGAGAATCATCCGTGGCGGCCGGTCGATCTTTCCGCAGTATAACATATTCGCTATGGACGCTTAGAGACGAGTTTGCGTGAAGCAACGTCTCTTGGATGGCGGCGATGAGAATTCTGTTGGAACTCAAGAAGTGTGTGATCTCAGCGATTTTTCGGTGAATGCCATTACAGTTAAACTGTAATATAGATAGTGCAGTGAAAACTGCTGGAGGAGGAGGGCCAGGCGTAAGACTGGGTCAGGCATTCCTTATCATATTGTTTGGCGGTGTAGGAGGCAGTGGTGGAGAAGGTGGGCTGGGAGCAGCCCTGGGTTGCCCGGAATTCATACAACCTGGCGCAACATATGCTAAGGAGTGTTGACCTTGTCTTCGTAACCCCGAACACCTAAAGTGAACCCATTCCCTGCAGCAATTACACTGCACTGATCTGGCATTCGAACCGATACGTTGGTTGCAGACACTAAAAATCCATACCTCTGGGCCTGGATTTGTTTCAACACCGGCGCGAAGTAGTAAAATTGAAAGCAGCCGCGCCGAGATGTAATGCTCCCAATATGAAGAAAAAACACATATATCGTACCCACACATATACGCAGACAAACACAACCTTCCTGCATCGAACCTTCAGGGCTCCTGCCGGGGCTCTTGCCAGGAGATTCGATCTTCGCACCTCTAGATTACTAGCATCGTAGAGTGCGACTCGACCAAGTGAACCACAGAGGGTGCATTTATGTGAGGTGTACATTTCTTTTTAACATACGTTGGTTTACGGAAGTTGCAGAACTTTAATAAAAATTGCAATCAATTTACATCTTAGAAAGAGGACTGAACTTCTAATCAAAGTTAATGTTGAGAAGTACAGATAGGTATAGGTCGTCGATTGAAGGTACATTTAGATGCTTATGGAGGAGCGGATACTCCTTAGAGCTCAAAAGAAAATAAAAAAAAAAAAATTCTTGAATTTACGCATTGGTTGCATGAGCAACACCTAAGACTGTCACACCATGGGAAATAATTCGATTCCTTAGAGCTGGCAATATAAATCTAAATACATACATACACTTGATGCCAAAAAGGGACACTTTTTTATTCGATATTTATTATTCTATTATCGCGTAAGGTCTTGACGCCCTAGGGGCAGATCTGAACTTTTTTCTCTAGGGTGACTCCCGTTCTCACGCTACAGCTCACTGGCAGGTTGAAGAATAATAGTTCAGTGATCAGACTTTATTCCAATTTTAAAAGTGTTGGCTTAATTCGTTGGCCAGTCATATTGAAACAATTTCGGAGTCAAGGATCAATCGATTAATCGCCGAATTGTATAAATAAGGGGCAAGGTCGGTAGGGTGACAAAAGTCGTTATAAATCTAATTTGCATTTTCACAGCCATTATTTGGGGTTTCTACACCTACTTTTTTCTCCGTCTGGAATTCTTAATATTTCAGAAAAATCAAACTAGCTAAGATTTTCGAATGTCTACTGTATCCCTTTATTACATATCCTTTTCGTGATAATCTAATTGGCCTGACAAGTCTCTGAAGGACCTCGTCCAGGTTCGATTGCATTTTTGATCAGTTCCTTACACTAAATGATCGTACCTTTGCCACGGAATGCTGGTGTTTTTTCATAATATCGGTCTTAGCATGCCTTTTTTTTTTTTAGGTGGGGAAATCTTTTATAGATACTGCCATTGCAGTTATGCTGGACTCCTTTATACCAGCTAAAACCAGACCACCTTTCTCGCCACGACCTCTGCGGGACCACCTTTTAGTATTACTTCGCAGAGGTTAGGAACGGCTAATAAGCCTTATTACCGATTTGCAGACTTTCGTCTAGCTTCTTCTCTCTGAAGGTCTTTGTGGGTGTTACAAACAAACTCACTCACTGCATCCCAATTGGATTGGCACTTTAGCATATTGTCGACCACATTTTCTGGGGTTAGTATTTCTCCCACTATTTCATTCAGGTGCCTGCGTCCTGTTTCAAACCTAGGACATTCAAAGAACACATGTCTTACGTCTTCTACAACTCCCTTGCACCTGGGGCAATCAGGAGGGTTGTCCAGTCTGAATCGATACAAGTATTGTCGGTATCCCCCGTGACCCGTGAGGAATTGAGTTAAAAAGTAGTTCACTTCTCCATGTTTGCGTTCAACCCAATTTGCGATGTTAGGGATGAGACAGTGTGTCCACCTGCCGGTTGCAGCCGCGTCCCATCGCATTTGCCACTGCCTCATGCTTTCTTGCGTTTCCAAGCTTTTACGAAGTTTTAACTCCGCAGGGCTTTCATGACGACGACCAGAGTAAAGTCTGCTTGTCTCCTCGACCAGAATTTCCATTGGAATCATGCCAGCAACGACGTTAACTGCTTTATGCGAAGTGGCTCTGTATGCCGAGCATGCTCTCAATGCGCACCTACGGTACACTGAGTTTAATTTCCGGGCATTCCCAGAGGAGTCTAGGGAGTTAGCCCAGACCGGAGAGGCGTACAATAGTATTGATGAAACAACCCCAGCCAACAGCCGTCTCCTGCTAGATCTTGGACCGCCTATGTTGGGCATAATCCTTGACAAAGCTACAGTAGCTATCGCCACTTTTTCGGTTACAAATTTCAGATGCTCTCCGAATTTTAGTTTAGAATCGATCATAGCTCCCAAATACCTAATAGCCATTTTTGGAGTTATGGTTTCGTTTCCTACTCTAATATTCAGAGAGTACTTTCTTTTTCGCTTGCTGATAAAAACAGCTTCCGTTTTTTGTTCAGCAAGCTCCAGGCAAACTGCTAGTAACCAGAGCTGTATGGACGTAATCGCCTCGCTGGCGTAGACCTCGATGCATTCTGGTTTTTTTGCAACAACCACTACTGCGATGTCATCTGCAAACCCCACTACAGTCACTCCTCTAGGCATTGGCAATTCCAGGATACCATTGTACATAATGAGCCACAGCAGCGGACCGAGGACTGACCCCTGAGGAACTCCTGCTGTAACCCTATACTCCTTGGGCCCGTCGTCCGTATCGTATTGGAGGACTCGGTTTGATAGGTAACTCCTGATTATAACTGCGAGATAGTCTGGTACATCTGCTCTTTGCAAGGAGGCGTGAATGCTAGCCCAGTTTGCGGAATTGAATGCGTTCTTGACATCCAGCGTCACTACCAAACAGCATGTGTCATTTTGAAGCGATTCCCTTGCTAAGCTAGTAACCCTCCCAATTGCATGGACTGTTAAACGCGCCCGTCTAAAGCCATACTGGTGGTCCGACAAGCTCCCTTTTTCTTCGACAACCGAAAGAAGTCTGTTGAAGATGATCCTTTCAAACAGTTTCCCCACCGTGTCGAGCAGGCAAATTGGCCGATATGAGCTCGGCTCCCCAGCCGGCTTATTCGGTTTCGGGAGGAGCACCAGCTGTTGCCGTTTCCACAGCATTGGAAAGGTACCTTCGGCCAGGCACGCATCGAATACTTCGATGAACTTTTGTGGAATCGCACGGATTGCCACTTTCAACGCCTTATTAGGGACTCCATCCGGTCCTGGAGCCTTACTTTCTTCCAATCTTGAAGACGCTTGCAAAAGTTCTTCCTGTGTTATCGCGGGAACTTGGGCCTGATCTACTGAACCTCGATCCACGCGCTGGTTCTCACGCTGAGGAAACAGAACCGAGACAATATTTCGGAGCATTGTTGGACACTTTATTTGTGGTGCTTTTGGCCCTATTTTCTTCATCACCACCCTATAGGCCGTTCCCCACGGGTTTATGTCTGCATCGTCGCAGAGTTTCCTGAATCAGTTTTTCTTGCTTTTTTGAATAGCCAGCTTTAGCGATCTTCGGTCACTTTTATAACACTCTAGGGGGACGTCATGGGTGATTCCTTGAGTCGCTCGTTGGCACAGACGTCGCGCCTTCAGGCAATTCCGCCTGAGGCTCGCGATTTCGTCGGTCCACCAGAAATTTTCATTCCTTTGCCTTGCTGAGCTTTTCCGGGGCATAGAGGCGTCGCAGGCTGATGTCAACTGCTTCATGATCTGAGCTGACCTCTGATCCACTGAACCTCCTATGGGGCCACTTTGAAGCAGTACCTCTTCGAAAAGTGCCTCATCAAATCTCTTTGTGGACCATCCAAGAGTGCGTGTTTTGTACTTTGTTCGGTGCCCTCTGCCAGCAACAGCAAACACAATTGCGTGGTGATCGCTATGAGTATAGAGCTCACTAACTTGCCACTCCATAGTCGGCGCCAATGAGCTACTGACAAATGTGAGATCAATTATGGAGCCCACATTTCCCCTTGTGAAGGTATTAGTGGCCCCTGAATTCATGAGGACGATATCCAGTCGTGAAAACGCGTCCAGAAGTGCACGACTACGTCTGTTTGTCGTCCGGCTACCCCATTCGGTTGCCCACGCGTTGAAGTCTCCCCCAATTATCACCGGACTTCTTGTACTTGCGTCATGCACCAGCCCGTCAAGAAATTCCTCAAACTCAACATCGTTCCACCGTGGTGGAGCATAGCAACTGTACACATATATGCCATTGATCTGAGCTCTTACGACCCCTCTCAATTCTCCCGCCATCCCTTGCTGGAACGGATAGTCTCCGCACGTCCAGATGGCCACTTGACCGTCCTTATCTGCGGCCCAAATTGATGTCTGCCAATTCTTATACTGGTCACAGATAATGGCGACATCAATTTTTTCCTCTTTTACGGTTTGCAGCAGAAGATCTTGCGCTGCCCGACAATGGTTTAGATTTAGCTGCAGAAATCTCATATAGGGATTTGCTTTAGTGCCTCCTGATATAGTGGACACTTGATTCCTCCCGTTTGGTGGTTCCAGTTCCCTTTCTCTGCCTCCTTACACAATATACAATTGGGGTCACCGTCACAGGATGCCGCCTTGTGGCCCTCTTTCCCACACCTAAAGCAGGTTTTTGACCTATCGTGCACGCTGCTGGAGTCCTTTGTGAAGTGGCCAAATGCGAAGCACTTGAAGCATCTCTTAGGAACTAATTGAGGTCTTAGTCGACAGCTCGTCCAGCCTACCTTAAGCTTTCCCCCCTCCAGGGCTTTGTTCGCGTCATCAGTAGGCATGTGTATGACCGCAATTTGAGTGCCGCCGTACCCCTTCGGAGAGATTTTACCGCATCAATCTGGAGGTTCACATCTAACCGTTTCCGGAATGCCTCGCATGCCTTGGCTTTCATCTTGAGCTTTGACCTATCTCCATAAAATTGTATTGAACAACAAACTTTTACCGCTTGCCGGCTAATAAATCAATATTATTATGCCGTCATTAACATTCATTAGATTCCAGAATTTAATACGCTACTTAAGCAATTTCATGGAATTTACAAAATGCATTATTTTGACATTGTCTCGCGCGCAAATAGTTTCTATATTTACAAATATATGGAAAATGTCTGATCTGCATGAAAGCTATA
The DNA here is from genome assembly GCA_949715475.1 of Microchrysa polita. Lineage (NCBI taxonomy): Eukaryota > Metazoa > Arthropoda > Insecta > Diptera > Stratiomyidae > Microchrysa > Microchrysa polita. The sequence continues at coordinate 6,594,208 of OX454422.1, forward strand.
ATTAGAGTTTAGTGTTATGCAGTTTTGATGTGCATATTGTTCAGGATTTTCTCAAAACTACACATCGGATACAAAGTTGCCGAGTGTAGAGCAACGTCATCTTCATGAGGTTTATGACCACACTTACTTGCTATGAACGGGAACAGGACTATAGGGCTCAAGTCAAATTTGGAAAATTTTGATTAGGCGAGTGGTGAATTTTAATTTAACAGAACAAGCAGAGTGGTGCGAAGAAAATGTGTGGCGGCGTCCGGGGCTGAAACTCGCTCAATCTCTGCCATGTTAACGAATATGAAATTTCCATTATTTACGAAGGGAAGTTTGACGATTTAGAAGACAATTAAGTAAAATGTTGCATTCGTAAGGCTGTTTGTTTTTGGGAAGAACAGACCTTGCTTTTTCTACCTTAAACCTAAATTTCAAGCATTAGGAGACATTCATTCGCATTTCTTTAAGTCTGGTGTCTTCCATATTTAATTTCTTGATAAGGGAAGTCAGACCTACTCCACTTTCCATCAACCCATCCACTTTAAGCATATGTCACAATTAGGCATTGATCAAAATTCTGTCAAAAGTTTTGGACGAATTATAATATCAAGAAGAGATAATTTGTATGGTCCGATTTGACCCATTTTCAATGCTGTTCAAGATTTTATCAAAACAAACAGCTGATTAAAATTTCAAAGCGCTTGCATTATTATTTCGGGAGTTATCGTGCGAACAGACAGACACTTGGACAGACATTAATGGCTTATTCGAATCAGGGACAGACCCTGATTATTTATATACTTTGCCACACCTCCAGTGAGTCCTTTGAGGGGCTACAAAAACAATTATACCCTATGCATAGGGTATACAAAAACTAAACAGGGATCAATATAAATTATGCCACATCCAATGGATTCTCTTCGCCAAATTACCACCGATTCGATACACTCACACGTCACGTCTCCTCCTACAAAGGCAACTGGTGTAACTTTAAATTAAACATAAAATGTTTATAGATACACACGAGTATGTTCATATGTATATGCCAACATGTGTATGCATTCTTTTAAAACACGCGTTCTACAATATACACCGTATAGACTCGAGCCGCGCCAATTCAAAGGGATTTCGAAAATATTGTTCGAGATAATAGTGAACACGCAAACAGACACACACACACACATCTCGTACAAAGTATAAAAATAGATTTTTGGGTCAATTTTAAAGAGAAAGACCAGAAGAAAAAAAAAAAACGAAAATTGTATAAAACAAAACAAAATGTATACTTATACAAGTTTGCCGCATTAAATCAAAAAACGGAAAAGATATTGGATGTGCTGTTCCTCTTTGGATGCACACGTATGGTGTCGAATTATACACATTCACCCATATGCACACAAAAAACTAAATGGACCGTCATCTCTAGGAACATGCAATATAAAGGCTCAAAAGTGCATTTTGCACTTAAAATCAAAACAGAAAAGGGTCTTTACATATAGATAATGTTTCGAAAAAAATAGTTTCGCCAAAGAAAACAAAGGAGACGCGAACAAGTAAGATTACCGGACGATACATTGTTTGCCGATTGACAGGGCCTGACAGTCTTCCAGGATAGTTTTCGAAAACCAGTTTTTTTAGTGCGCTCACACCTCGCCTCTTTCCGATGTTCCAAAGGACACACAAAAGGCGAGGTGCGAGCGTAGCGAGCGGTGAGGAGATATAAAGAGAATCAAATATGTTTGGCAATTCCTTCGAAGCTACTTAAATACATCAGGGACGAGGCTTAAAAACATTTGAAAATGCCGTATGTGGGCTCACCGCTCGCTACGCTCGCACCTCGCCTTATACTTATTTAAGGCGAGGTGCGAGCGTAGCGAGCGGTAAGCCGACAAAAATCGTTTTTGAATATTCAAATGTTTCGTTTCTGATGTGTAGGAATAGCTTGCAAAAAAACTCGCCAAAAAATTGAACTTTATGTCGGCTCACCGCTCGCTACGCTCGCACCTCGCTTTATATTCTCGCCGCAGAAACTTACTTAACTTGCGTACATAAAGCGCTTTCAAATATTCATAAGCCTCGTCGTGATGTATTTGAGTAGCTTGAAAGGAACTGCGAAAGAGATTTGAACCTCTTTGTATCAGGTTACCGCTCGCACTTCGCCCTTAGATATATTTAAGAACATCGGAAAGCGGCGAGATGCGAGCGGTCAGCTGACACAAAGCCATCCAATTTTTTGCGAGTTATTTGCAAGCTGTTTTTACACACCAGAGACGAATTTTTTTAATATTCGAAAACACTTTATGTTGGCTCACCGCTCGCTACGCTCGCACCTCGCCTCTTTCAGATATTCCACAGGACTCACTAAACGCGAGGTGCCAGTGCAGCAAGCGGTCAGCTGACACAAAGCAGTCCAATTTTTTTGCGAGTTCTTTGCAAGCTATCATTACACATCAGAGACGAAATTTTTGAATATTCGAAAACGCTTTATGTAGGCTCACCGCTCGCTACGCTCGCACCTCGCCTTACACTCTCCCCGCAGAAACTTACTAAACACGAGGTGCGAGCGAAGCGAGCTGTGAGCTATACCAGGCACGTGTTATTCTTCGAAGATGGTATGCGCTCACCGCTCGCCACGCTCGCACGTCGCCTCTTTCCGATATTTAACAGGACACACTAAAGGCAAGGTGGGAGCGTAGCGAGCGGTGAACTGATACAAAGAGGCTCAAATCTGTTTGGCAGTTCCTTGCAAGCTACTCTAATACATCAGGGACGAGGCTTTTGAACTTTTGAGAACGCTATTTGTCGGCTCACCGCTCGCTACGCTCGCACCTCGCTTTATACTCTCGCCGCAGAAACTTACTTAACTTACTTACATAAAGCGTTTTCAAATATTCACAAGCCTCGTCCCTGATGTATTTGAGTAGCTTGAAAAGAACTGCGAAAGAGATTTGAGCCTCTTTGTATCAGGTCACCACTCGCACTTCGCCCTTAGATGTCTTTTAGAACATCGGAAAGAGGCGAGATGCGAGCGGTCAGCTGACACAAAGCGGTCCAAGTTTTTTGCGAGTTCTTTGCAAGCTGTTCTCACACCAGAGACGAATTTTTTGAATATTCGGAAAAGGTTTATGTTGGCTCACCGCTCGCTACGCTCGCACCTCGCCTCTTTCAGATTTTCCACAGGACTCACTAAACGCGAGGTGCCAGCGCAGCAAGCTGTCAGCTGACACAAAGCGGTCCAATTTTTTTGCGAGTTCTTTGCAAGCTATTATTACACATCAGAGACGAAATTTTTGAATATTCGAAAGCGCTTTATGTCGGCTCACCGCTCGCTACGCTCGCACCTCGCCTTATACTCTCCCCGCAGAAACTTACCAAACGCGAGGTGCAAGCAAAGCGAGGTGCGAGCAAAGCGAGGTGCGAGCAAAGCGAGGTGCGAGCAAAGCGAGGTGCGAGCAAAGCGAGGTGCGAGCAAAGCGAGGTGCGAGCAAAGCGAGGTGCGAGCAAAGCGAGGTGCGAGCAATGCGAGGTGCGAGCAAAGCGAGCTGTGAGCTGTACCAGGGACGTGTTATTTTTCGAAGATGGTATGCGCTCACCGCTCGCCACGCTCGCACGCCGCCTATTTCCGATATTCCACAGGACACACTAAAGGCAAGGAGGGAGCGTAGCGAGCGGTGAACTGATACAAAGAGGCTCAAATCTGTTTGGCAGTTCCTTGCAAACTACTCTAATACATCAGGGACAAGGCTTTTGAACTTTTGAGAACGCTCTATGTCGGCTCATCGCTCGCTACGCTCGCACCTCGCTTTATACTCTCGCCGCAGAAACCTGTATTTGAGTAGCTTGAAAGGAACTGCGAAAGAGATTTGAGCCTCTTTGTATCAGGTTACCGCTCGCACTTTGCCCTTAGATATCTTTAAGAACATCGAAAAGAGGCGAGATGCGAGCGGTCAGCTGACACAAAGCGGTCCAACTTTTTTGCGAGTTATTTGCAAGCTGTTCTTACACACCAGAGACGAATTTTTTTAATATTCGAAAACGCTTTATGTTGGCTCACCGCTCGAACCTCGCCTCTTTCAGATATTCCGCAGGTCTCACTAAACGCGAGGTGCCAGTGCAGCAAGCGGTCAGCTGACACAAAGCGTTCCAATTTTTTGCGAGTTCTTTGCAAGCTATTATTACACATCAGAGACGGAATTTTTGAATATTCGAAAACGCTTTATGTCGGCTCACCGCTCGCTACGCTCACACCTCGCCTTATATTCTCCACGCAGAAACTTACTAAACGCGAGGCGCTAGCGAAGCGAGCTGTGAGCTATACCACACGTGTTATTTTTCGAAGATGGTATGCGCTCACCGCTCGCCACGCTCGCACGTCGCCTCTTTCCGATATTCTACAGGACACACTAAAGGCGAGGTGGGAGCATACCGAGCGGTGAACTGATACAAAGAGGATCAAATCTGTTTGGCAGTTCCTTTCAAGCTTCTCAAATGCACCAGGAGCGAGGCTTATGAACATTTGAAAACGCTTTATGTCGGCTCGCCGCTCGCTACGCTCGCACCTCGCTTTACACTCTCGCCGCAGAAACTTACTAAAGGCGAGGTGCGAGCGTAGCGAGTGGTGAGCTATGCCAGGGACGGGTTTTTTCCCATATAGTATGCGCTCACCGCTCGCTACGCTCGCACCTCGCCTCTTTCCGATATTCCACACGACACACTAAAGGCGAGGTGCGAGAGTAGCGAGCGTTGAGCTGATACAATGAGACTCAAATCTGTTTGGCAATTCCTTGCAAGCTGTTCGAACACATCAGAGACGACACTTCTGAATATTCGAAAACGCTTTATGTCAGCTCACCGCTCGCTACGCTCGCACCTCGCCTTTAGTGTGTCCCTTTGGAATAACGTAAAGAGGCGAGGTGCGAGCGTAGCAAGCGATGAGCGCATACCATCAGGGAAAAATAATACGTCACTGGCACAGTGAGCTTTAAGTGAAATTATGACAGCCGCTGCAATGGAAAGAGCAGCAACAAAAACGCATTAGTCATGACGATGACACGACTCAGGATAGACTTGGCTGTAGAAAGGGGGGTTGGCCAAACACCCTATGCAAATAGCTCAAGCGCGGTGACATCATTTGCTGCTGTTGCGATGCGTCCCCGCAGGGGGGTCGGTGTCCTTGTGACACCAGCCAAGGAAGGCTGGATGTAGTGGGACAAAGATCTTTGGTAAGTTGCGACACCACGGACCTAGCAGCGCAAGGGGGCCCCTGGTACAGTTGATACGGCATGGCGAGGATCTGTACAAAGACCATTCGGGCGGTAACGTTCCCGTGCTCCTGAGTTATGTACGGGTGGCTCTTGGCGTGACCTACCTCCTCCCATGACTTACGGGAGGGAAGTCACTAAAGGCCAAGCACGATTATGGTGTCCTCTGGTGGGGGAGTGCATCGTATGGTAAATCGTGTGAGCTTCGGAGTTGACGGCTTCGCATGACCCGAGTCCTGAAGGGGCTAGTTAGGGAGAACGGCCTTGGTGGTAAATGCCTACGCGCCTATATCTAACTAGTTTGTGGATTGATGACGACACTGCCCGAGTCGCATTGCTGACTAGTAAACTGAAGGTTCCACCTGGATGTGAAAAGCAGCGCTACGTGTCTACACAGGCTCGTAGTCACAGGTCCAACGAGCCTGGGATGTGCATGTCTGAATTCTGACGTGAGGCTTAACCAATAGGGGGCCGAAGGAGGATCACACCTGCTATAGAGAAGTCTATAGCGAATAGTGAACTACGGGGATGGGTGTGCCCAGGGGACCATGGTCCTTTCCCATCAAGGCGTTGGCTTCGTAGTGGCTGGAGGTTGTTACCCAAGTCATCCAGCTAGTGATGCAACCCCGGGGTTGGGTTCCTGAAGGTGAGTGCATTCGCCGGATAGAGAAATCCCCATCTGACAATAAGACCTTGTCAGTCAAAAGCCGAAGGTCCAAACATTTAGCGGGACCGGAAGATAAAGGCCGAAAGGCTAGGTGCTCCCCTGACGGTATACCTCGTAGATGGTTTGCTTGTTGCGATGCGTGACGATTGTGGCGGCGAGCCGCTCGGCAAGGACGAGTTTGGTGACAATTTGGTTGCGCTGTTGCCGCTGTCCGTCATGCCTTCGTGTGACCGTTGGATGCGTTGAACGGTGACTAAATACAGTGTTGCCTGGAGCGCGTTCCTTCTATACGATCTGAGTGTTACTCACGTTCACTTTCCGTCGTTCTAAAACTCCGATATTTACATAAATACTCGTAGCTATACCGCTCACACTTATGACAGTATTTACAGATGAATACTAGCTACGACTACGAACAAATTAAGGAACGCACTCAAGACAGGCTATGTGACTTTCCTCCTTCTATATATGAAATTAGATTTGCCCCGAAAATGATGGTCTTCCCCCTAAATTTGGAATAAGGACAGAACATTCATCGAAAGTGTCCCATGCTAGGCACGAAATTGGATGTAAATGGAACCTCTTAATACATGTGCCTAGGTGAAGGTGGGCAGACTCTCGAAGGCCCAATGCTGTACACATACATAGGGAATTAGGTTTTCAGGCAATCCTCAGCCATACTTCCAGGTCCGAGATCTGCGTAAGCAAAAGTGTTCGCGAATTGTGTAAGGCGCAACAGACGGAGCAAGGTCTAAGCTAAGCGAAAGGCGAGCTTCAGGATCTAGGTAATCATACGGACGAGTCATAGGTCGAAATTCCACAAATTGCCTTCCATAGGCTGAACGCTCGCTTCGCTCGCACCTCACCCTACCATTATTCGCAGCAGCACTGCGTCGTAAAAATATTGTCAAATTTTTTAAAAGCGAGGCAGACCGTGTAAAGTCTGAACGAAGTGAAGAGCGAGCCACGGACTCTGAGTAAACGTATGGACAAACCAAAAGTCCAAATCTTACGAATTGCCTTCCATCAACTCAGCGCTTGCTTCGCTCCCATCTCGCCTTATGCGGATCCCATTAGTGCTGGTCGCATGGATGTTGGCGATTTATGAAAAGCGTGATAGACAGATCGAGGGGCGAACGACAGGATCTGAGTAAACGTATGGACGAGCCAGGAGTCTAAGTTTTGTGAATTGCCTTCCATTGGCTCCTATCCTATCCTAGTATTTCCAAGCAGCACAATGTTGCGAAAATGTGGCCGAATTTTGAAAAGCGTGACAGACTGGCTGCAATCGCACCTCGCCTTATCCGCTTCTCGCAAGGACGTTGGCAAATTTTGAAAAGTGCAACAGACAGAACGGGGTCTGAGCGAAGCGAAGGGCGAGCCACAGGATCTGAATAAATGTGTGGACGAATCAAAAGTTTAAATCTTACGAATTGCCTACCAGAAGAGAAGATCAACAGCACTGCGTCAAAAATGTTGGCGAATTATCTAATGCGCGACAGACTGTGCGAGATCTGAGTGCAGCGAAGGGCGAGCTACAGGATTAAGGCTGTGCGCAGACTAAAGGCGTATTGGAGCGTAGCGTAACGTAAAACCTGTCGCCCAATACAACGCTTGTGTTGGGCGACAGGTTTTACGCTACGCTACGCTCCAATACGCCTTTAGTGTGCGCGCGGCCTAAAGTAAACCTAGGGAGGAGCCGAGGTCTAAATCGTACCTAAATCTGGTTGCTTTATTCCTGGAGGAGAGTATGCATTTCTCTATTGTTACACTGATAATGTCATCCTGGTCTCCTGGGCTCTTAACGCCGTTTTAAATGGATTCTAAGGCATTGTTGTAGGAAAAAAAACAACTTGTCATGCCGAGTCCTTTTTTTAGTATGCGCATTTCCCTATAGAGGTTCAAAAATGAATCGGATGGAGTACAGTGGCTGATTTTTTCATCGTTTTGTAATAGGGACAATTAATTAAAGTCGCATCTTTCGGCGGCTGTAGCTTGTGAACCTTGGCAGCTAGAGCCTTGAAATGTTCACCATATATGAACGGTACGGTGCCTAACATGTTGGCCAAATTTCGCTCAACAACTGCCAAGTTACGGACAATTTTCGACTAGAAAACACAAAAGTGCGGTTTGGGCAGCCGTACACGGATAGGTGGGCCGTGCAATTTTGAAAAAAATATGAGCGCCAAGTAGCACTACGAATGTGTGCAAAATTTTAAAGAGATCGGGAAGGGTTCCCGAGGTATCGGAAATGAACGTTTGCCATACATAAAAGTGCGATTATCTCGCTAAATACCGAACGGAAGGCGTACAAGGGTCAAACTTAATACATACCGTGAAAGCAAGTAAGTCTGATCACAGGCCTCAGCAAGGAGCTTATTCTGAGTTAGTGAATTAGGTTCCGTTGTGAGACATTCGAAATGCTGTACATTTTGCTGTACATTTCTCAGTGCTGTACGACATGTCAACATGCTGTACGTCTGGTCAGCTTAGCCTAGGTTGAAAGTTGGACTGCCACGCCAGTTATTTATTTCCTAAGGACCGGCAAATTTAGATTGTGAAATTGACTGTCACAGACACAAATTTTTAATGAAATTTGCAGTGTTGGGGGACAAATCCCCACAATCCCCGTAATGTTTCGAAAACTCCCTAAATTTAGGGAATTTTCTTCTAAATTGCCCGCGGCGCGGCGGCCCGTCATTGCCGGACGAGGTCCGAGCCGGTGGTAGCCTTAATTCTTTATATGTATTCCCTCGTTGCAAGGGTGCAAACCCACATTCATCACCGCGGCGCGGCAGGAAGTTCTTGACCTCACTCTCGCCAGTGGACCAATATCGGAGTTTATCTCTGACTGGCATGTATCCAGTGAAGAATCCTTGTCAGATCACAGGCACATAAGATTTAATCTTGCAGGGAGCTCAATGCTCCAGGCTGCATCCACGTGGCAAAAAAAAAAAACAATTGGAAACTGTTCAAAGATCTGGTCTTGTCCAGTGTCAGTACTTTACCACTGTTATTTGAATCCCCCTGCGATGTAGAGCTTGCCGCTGATCAAATAAAATAGTGTACTCATCTGCGGATATCAAGAGAGCTCTTTCATTCCAAATTATAGGTCTACCCGTAAGGTCCCCTGGTGGAATGATGAACTCGATCGAAAACGGTCCCATGTTAGGAGATTGTTCAACTCAGCTAAGCGCTGTGGTCAGTGGGAGGCATACAGGCGCTCCTTAACCGAATACAACACGATGATTAGGCAATCCAAAAGGAAGTGCTGGAGGAAGCAGTGTGAAGCTATTCAGTATTTCTTTACCTGAGGCTGCTCGGCTTCACAAAGCCCTCAATAGAGGTACATCAAACGGAGTTGGGCTACTCAAATGCCCGGATGGGTCGTTCCCAAGGAGTCCCTCCAACTTCTCCTCGATACGCACTTTCCGGGATCTGTCTCCTCAGACAGTCGTACAGAACACATACAAGGTTACACAGGACAACCGGCTGGATGGTTGGTGAGTCTTTCTGGGGTACTCTTTGACAGTGACAAAGTGAAATGGGCTATTCTGTCCTTTGACCCATTTAAGGCTGCGGGGATCGATGGAATATTTCCTGTCATCCTTCATAACTGCCTGGATATCATCCTGCCATACCTTACAGCTCTGTTCAGAGCCAGCTATTATTTTTGTCACATCCCACTAGCTTGGAGGAAAGTCAATGTAACTTTCATCCCTAAGCAAGGCAACAAACCTGAGGACTTACCAAAGTCTTACAGGCCCATCAGTCTATCCTCCTTTCTCCTAAAAACTATGGAGCGTTTACTTGACCAACATATCAGGAATCTGATGATCAAAAACAACCCTCTCTACATCATACTCAATTCGCCTATGTAAAGGGCAAGTCGACGGTGACGGCACTTCACAAGCTCGTCAGCACTATTGAAAAATCTATAGATGAAAAGGAGATCGCTTTGTGTGCTTTCCTAGACATCGAGGGTGCCTTCGACAATACAGGTTACGATGCGATTACCAGAGCCCTCGTTAGGAGAGGGGTGCCACAGCCTACTATTAGGTGGATTGACGCCATGCTAAACGGAAGGGAGATTTATTCATCCCTCGGCGGTCACACTCTCAACATTAACGCTATCAAGGGATGCCCTCAAGGGGGTGTACTCTCACCCCTACTGTGGTCCTTGGTGGTAGATGAATTGCTCTCACTACTTGAGGTGCAGGGTTTTTTCGCCATCGGCTACGCGGACGATATCACTATCGTGATCAGGGGCAAATTCGAGTCCGTTATCACGGATTTGATGACTACAGCCCTAACGACAGTTAACAGCAAGACAGCAACTGGGCTCAATATCAATCCACAAAAAACAGTCCTAGTACCATTCACGAGGAAAATTGCTCCTCCTCTTGACCCAATTTACTTAAGAGGTGTGCTCATTACCTATTCCAAAGAGGTTAAATGTCTTGGCATTACACTCGATAACAGATTAAACTGGAATAGCCACTTGGAAAACGTTCTTAGCAAGGCTACGCGTGTTATGCGGACTTGCCGAAACTACTACGGTAAGACTTGGGGTCTTTCGCCCAAAATGACAGAGTCGTTATACAGTACTCTAGTACGACCTGTAATCACTTATGCTTCTCTAGTGTGGTGGCCTAAAACACTGCAACGCAACGCAATAAGCTCCAACGACTTGCCTGTCTTGGCATCACTGGTGCTTTTAGCACTTCATCTACCCTAGCTATGGAGGCAATATGGGGAATGACGCCACTGCATATTTTCATACAGGAAACTGCAGCATTGAGTGCTTTGAAAATCAACCTATCAACTGACACTCGTATCAGTGATCGGGGACACATGCGTATCCTGCAACAAGTTCCTGGGCTATCAATCTGCCGGGTTTCAGATTACGTGATCACGGAGCTGCGCTTTGGCAGGAAATTCGCCCTTCACATCCCTGATCGGGCGGAATGGGCTAATGGCAACTCGTGTATGGATCCTAGAAGCATCACTTGATTTACCGATGGCTCTAAGACCGATCACGGTGTAGGTGCTGGAGTCTTTGGACCCAATACCAGGATTTCGGTTGCAATTGGCAAATGGCCTAGCGTTTTCCAAGCCATAATTCATGCCATCGAAATATGTGCCAGGGAGATCCTGGGTCGTGGTATCCGTGGCGCACACATTGCCATTTGCACCAACAGCCAGGCAGCAATTAAGGCGCTAACTTCGCATAAGTTTACCTCGAAGATGGTCAGCGAGTGCTTTGACCTCCTTCAGAGCCTCTCCAGCCGTAACTCTGTTCCGATCTATTGGGTTCCGGGTCACAGAGGCGTTGAAGGAAATGAATATGCGGACGAATTAGCAAGAGTGGGCTCATCCTCCAAACTCATAGGTCCTGAGCCCTTCTGTGGAATTAGCTGGAAAGCTGCTAAAGGCGTAATTGGTAACTGGTCCTCGAACCTGAGACATAACTATTGGACATCGCACCCTGGCTTAAGAGTCACTAATGAGTTAGTGCGCCCTTTCAGTTTCTCCGATATCAAATGTCTGCGCAGAACCGAGCTCAGACTTTTAATAGGCTTTCTTACGGGGCACTTTGGGCTCCGCTACCATCTTCATAAAATAGGTCTATCAAGGGAGACCCAATGTCGCCTTTGCCTGGAGGAAGACGAAACCTCCATTCATTTATTACTGGAATGCCCGGCGATCGCCAGGTCCAGGAGATCACTCCTTGGACGTGATTTACTTAGCACTAGTATGATTAGGTGCACCTCTCTGAAGGATCTTCTAGCCTTTACCAAACGGGCTGATGACCTTCTAAATTAAAGGACTATGGTACAATATACCTTTTAGGTAGCAGTGCCCACCTCTATGGTTAAGTCCAATTTGCTTATTATTATTATTTTCCCTCGTTGCCATTATCGCGCATCCACTCCCCATTCAATAGTTTTTCAAAAACAACTCAAAAAGGATCTGTGCTACACATTGTTTGTGTTGTGAGTGTGCGGCACAATGCCTTCCCGCCGAATTAATCAAGCGCCATATGTACATGGTTGGCCACAGACATGAATGGATGCATCTACCCAAAAATACACATAGGTTCACATGGCAAAAGCTAAAAAGGACGCGAGGACATACATCTCATTTAGACAAGCGATCCCGCTTAATATAGGGCCTACAAAGGACAAGTGCACACGGACAAACCTCTTCTCAACTTATTTAGATGAGAGTAAAATAGGTCGTTGCGTATTCTGCTAAAATTCATAGTGAATCCTTTTTTTTTTGGCGGGCGAACGACCTGAAGCGTAAATTACGTAGCGGCGAGGCTCGCTTTCTATTTTCGGTGAATTTCAGCAGTTGAAAACATTCCATCCGCACCCGCTTTTTGTAAAATCCGTTCAAGCATATTGCTTACAGGTGAACAGATTTGAAATGTGTGTTGTACGCCCTACGGTAAAATGAAAGTGAAGTGTACGGTGGATGGGTGGGTGGGTTTGTTGGTTGATATGGGGGGATGAATATTTCACCGGATTGAAACTAAATGCCTATAGATACTCATTGACTGATTGCACGCGGCTTCATATTGTCACCACAGCACATTCAATGCCACCGCCACCCTCTCTTGTCCGCTCTAAGGACTCTTAGCATGACCCAAATTACATTATGTCATCAAATCACCATAGAAGTACACGGATACAAGTGTGTTTGTACGAACGCTCGGAGCTAATGGAGGGAAACGGATGGCATGGCTATGTCTTGTCGTCTTGTCATGTACGCCGTCATGTCATATGATTAACAACACGCATCGTCTTTCTTCGTGTCGCCTTGTTTTTGTACGTCGTGTACTACATTATAAGGTACCCGTGAGGGAGGACTTACCATCAGGAGTTGAGTTGCTCTTGTATTTTGTCAAGCCTCTGTGACCTGACTATTCTCTCGTTCTCTGTTGTGACCCACTTGTCGCCTGATACTGATAGGGTTCGGGGCTTGTTTTGTGTTCATTTTTTGGCGACCACATGTACTTGTACCTTTCGCAATACCACCGGCCCCCACCCGTCAACTCCCCGGTGGCTCCACTGTGATAAGGGTATCTTCGGCGTATATACACACAAATGAACTTAAGTGTAAGGATATAATACGTTTGGGAAGGATATGAGAGAAGGAAGTGCGAGTATATCTGTGGCTAGAGTTGTTTGGCGACAAAATGACGCCTTTGATCTAGTCATATGACGTAATTAGTGGTGAATATTTGCGGTCATGTATTGGCAAAGGGTAGGTATAGGGAGCATAATGCAAACTCAATCGAGGGAGGGAGTAGGTGAGAGTGCGAGATGCTAGTTTTTCGTTTCTTTTGTTTTTATATCAATGGAAGGCACTGAATGATAGTGGCGATACCTATGACACGCGCGCCGGCCGGCTTGGCATCTCCCTTCCTGTACTTTCCAAACACTAAGAACTGTATAAATATTCCTGAGCGTTAGTCGGTTTAAATAGGGTTAAATAAGGAGCGGGACGCGAATGCGCATGGAAAGCAGAAATGCAGTTTGCTGCTTCCTCTGTATATATACACAGACAAACACAACCTTCCAGCATCGAACCTTCTAGGCTAGGGTCTTGTCAGGGAGGCGTTGTGGCAACTGTTGGCTGTTTTTGTGTGAAAAAATGGGTGTAGTCCGCTCCGAAGAGGCTGAAATTACCGTGAAGCAAGGTCGCTGTATACAGCATACTTCCCTGGAGATGGGGAGATTCCAGCATCACAGCTTAAAAGTCTGGCGGACTTCTGCGGCAGAAAAAAGGCGATTCTTATCGTCGGATTCGACGCCAACGCCCACCACACAGTATCGGGAAGTACAGACATTAACATAAGAGGTGAGTACTTGTTAGAGGTATTCTCCAGCCTAAATTTTAGCTTATTCAATACAGGTAGCAAGCCTACCTTTGCCACTAGATCGAGGCAGGAAGTACTCGATCTAACTTTTGGCAACCAACGGGCCGAAAAACTGGGTGGGAAACTGGCATGTATCTGACGAAACCTCAATGTCAGATCACAGGCATATCAGATTCCAGCTTACAGTGCCCATAACAATGTTGCGAGAAAGGCGTATACCACAGCTAACAGAGTGGGACAACTACAAAATCTCTCTGCGGGAGAGATTATCCATCATCGACAGGACTGGCTCCAGCTGACTAAGTCTGGACAGTCTGGTCTCGAATGTCACAAGCACCATAGTGACCTCTTTTAAGGAAAACTGTCCTCTCAGAAGGACCAAGGACAATAAGGGAGTACCCTGGTGGACTCCAGAGCTCTCGAGATTAAGGAAACTCACAAGACGACTCTTTAACAGAGCCAAAAGGACAGGGGAGTGGGACACGTATCGATCCCAACTTAATGAATACAACAAGAAAATCAGGTCTGCCAAACTGAATTCCTGGGGAAAATTCTGTGAAGGTGTTGAATGCACTAACACAGCTGCTAGACTCCATCGAGTTATGGCTAAAAAGGACACTGAACACATAAGCACCATAAAGCACCCTGATGGGCGCTAAACGACTGACGCCCTCACGACGGGCGAATTACTCCTCAGTACCCATTTTCCGGGATGCCATATACTGAGGAATGAGGAACCATCAAATGAAAACAGTCTGTACAGAGCTAATTCTTCGGACTGGAGTACAGCAAGACTAATCTTTACTCAAGATAAAGTAAAATGGGCCATAGGCTCGTTTGAGCCCTTTAAATCCGCCAGCACCGACGGGATTTTTCCAGCTCTCCGCCAAAGGGGTCTGGAGCTTTTAACTCCATACCTCCTGGGTATATTCAGAAGCAGCTTTGCGCTGGGCTACATCCCGCGCTCATGGAGACTTGCGAGTCTTAATTCCAAAAATGGGAAACCGGCCCAAGGAGGATCCCAAATCTTATAGACCAATCAGTCTTACATTGACGAGCATATCAGGAAAACCACGCTGATTAGTAACCCGCTACACAAAAGGCAGTTTGCTTATCAACCAGGTAAATCCACAGAATCCGCGTTACACAGCATTGCAGCAGAGATTGAAAGGACCTTTGAGGCCAAAAATACCGCACTTGCTGCTTTCTTGGACATCGAAGGGGCATTCGATAATACCTCATTCGATGCAATTGAAAGAGCACTGAGAAACAAGATGGCAGGAAATACGACAATAGGATGGATTTGCAGCATGCTTTCCACCAGAAAAGTCGTCTGCCAAATCAACGAGCTATCTCTCCTTGCTGAGGTTACTAGAGGCTGCCCACAAGGGGGCGTACTCTTGCCCCTCCTGTGGTGCCTGGTTGCGGACGAACTTTTGCGGAAGCTCACATCCAATGGCTTCGCCGTGCAAGGTTATGCCGACGATGTGGTTATAGTGGTAAAGGGTTTGTTTGAGGAAACACTACCTGACTTACTCGAACCAGCACTACAAATAGCTCAAGAATGGTGTAATGCGAACGGGCTCCGAGTAAACCCATCCAAAGCGATCATTATACCATTCTCCAGGAATAGAAATCCGGCTGAACTCAGACGCCCGATAATGTACAACACCCATCTACCAATTGGGAATCAAGTTAAATACCTCGGGGTAATCCTCGACAGTAAACTTTACTGGCAAAAGCATGTCGAAGTGGCGGCTGAAAAAGCCACCAGAGCCCTGTGGACATGCAAAAAATTCGTAGGGAAAACCTGGGGTATGAAACCCTCCATTATGCTCTGGATTTACAGAGCAATAGTTGGACCCACTCTAGACTACGGTGCTGTGCTCTGGTGGAAGAGAGCCCTGACTACGGAAGGTAAGTCTGTGTTAGGCAAGGTACAGAGACTAGCATGTCTCATTACCACCGGTGCACTCCGATCTTGTCAGCGCTCTAGAGGTGTTACTTCACCTACACCCAGTTGACATAAACCTCGAAACTGAGGCAAAACTGGCATTGGCACGACTTATCGCGAGCGATGCCAATATGGAGCTTACCAAGGGGCAGCTTAAATCTCTCAACAACGTAACTATTGCGAACATGCCTTCCGATCACCTTCCAAAGGAGGTCTCATGTGGTCGCCGTTTCCAGGCTGAAACATGGAGGCGAGAGGAGTGGCAGTCTAATTTCGCTAAGCTGCACCCACAGGCTCGTACAAGACGCGAGATGCCGATTCTGCGAAGAGGATGACGAGACCTCGACCCACCTCCTATGCGAATGTGATGCTCTGGCCCAACGCCGCTGGACACAATTTGGAGTGGCCTATCCAGACACGGACGACATAGCGTCGACGTCAATCAGTAAACTCAGCTCATTTCTTAGCACGATTAAGCTCGATCGTCAGGACTAGTCCTGCCTACAGATGACCAGGGCGATAGTACAATAGGCCCATCGGCTTCAGTGCTACGAACCCCCATCGGGTTCGCGTCCCCCACAATCTAATCTAAGGTCGCTGTAGGACCAGCAGAGGTTCAGGGATATAAGCGGAATCCTTACGTTGAAGAGACACACCGGACCGCCCTTGCAGTGATTCACACCGAAGAAGTGATTCGGTCTATTGCGAGTTTAGGTACGGACAGAGTCCTCTCAGTGCTACTTGCACCTATCTCGCCTGAGGAGATTGGGCTCCCGTCCCGAGAGCCACCAGAGCGACATTTGTAACATGTAGCTCGTGTGCATGACCGACTGATTTTTGTTGTGTGGTTCCAAGAAATATTGGTCCTAAGCAAGACCGATTTATTTAGTAAAATCAGTCACAGGCACAAACCTGAAAGTCGAGCTTCGGACCGCACACACAAATCTTTCGATCATGCTAACGAACGCGTGCATTACACTACAAATTCTGGAATCACCATGCCGCAGTGTCGTGTATGTCTACTCTTTTGCATACTGTGTCGGCGATGCAGTGTACACAATTGCAATCGTATGTTGGCACGCACACTACAGAAGGTCCCTTGGGTGTACACAATATGGCTGTCACACATCCGCAGAAAATTATCCGAAAAAAAAAGTAGATAAAGCCTAGCCGTTCGGTTTTTGGAGGCTAACCGGCCAGATCGAGTCTAGTTTTCGGGGGGGCCAACCGGCCAGATCATGTCAGTTTTTTTGGCACACCAATCAGCCGGATCGGGTCCGTCTATTTTTGGGAGGCAAACCCGCCTGATTGATCCTTTTGTGCGATAATTTCTGAGAGATAAAAGCTATCGGTGCTTCTTCATCGTTATCGGTAATTTGCACCAAAACAGCTCTAATTCCGTCGTGACAGGCGACAGTTTTTTTTTGAATGCCTTAAAAGCTTCGTAGAGCTTCGGTTATTGTCCAGAGAAAAGATCGACTCTTCTGCAATATGTCAACTAATTGTGAATTAACAGCAGACGAATTGGGCACACAACGACTACGCGCTGTCACCCGCAAACTCATAGGAAACGTCGCTTAGGGTCACCTGATGGGGTTTTCATTTTTATGTTTTTTTTTTTAGGTACCTGAATCTTAACGGTTATTCCACTCTTGCCTCTGACGTCCGCCAATTTATTTCAGCCCAATCCAAAATTTTTGAAAAAACGGTCATCCTGTTGAAGCTCAAGCGATCTAAAGCGATCAACCTCTTGAAGTCTAAGCTATCTAAGGCGGTCAACCTCTTGAAGCCCAAGCGATCTAAAGCGATCCACCTCTTGAAGTCCATGCTATCTAAGGCAGTCAACCTCTTGAAGTCCAAGCTATCTAAGGCGGTCAACCTTTTGAAGCCCAAGCGATCTAAATCGGTCAGCCTCTTGCAGTCCAAGCAATCTACGGCGGTCAACCTCTTACACCTTTTACCTTTTAGGACCACAAATTGTAGAGCTCCTAAACGGTCATAGTCAGGTTGCTAAGGTTCCAAGCGAAATGTGCACCGTAATACGGTATAGATCGGCACTTGGAATCCCTATTTTCGAAAATTTTAACAAAAAAAAAAAAACATAAAAGTCGGATTATCGCGGTTTCAAGCCGTGTAACGGTGTAGTTCCTTTTGTGCGATAAAGAAGAGAAAAGATCGACTCTTCTGCAATATATCAACTAATTGTGAATTAAGAGCAGACGAATTGGGCACACAACGACTACGCGCTGTCACCCGCAGTCTCCTAGGAAACGTCGCTAAGGGTCACCAGATGGGGTTTTTATTTTTATGTTTTTTTTTTAGGTACCTGAATCTTAACGGTTATTCCACTCTCGCCTCTGACGTCCGCCAATTCATTACAGCCCAATTCAAAATTTTGGGCCCGTTCGGCCCTACTTTGACGTAGGTCACATCTTTGAACAGCTGTACCAATTGAACGGAGACAGCTAGAATGCTCAAATTTTCAGTAAAATGTGCGCCGCAACGTGCCCTACATCCACAAATTCATTTCCGCCCAATCCATTTTTTTTTAAATTACCCCGTTTCTCCTTACCCCTCCCCCCATTGTACACCTCGACTTTAGTGTCTTTCATTGTGCAGGGGCAGTGCAAAGCCTAAGAAAGTCAAAACCTGGTCACGCGTCCGCAAGCAACGTGTTACAAAGCGTCAAAATGTTGAAAGTGCAATGTTTCCGCGTGTTCTCCGTGTGTTTCCCTTGACATTTGCCCATATGCGAGCGTAGCAACCCGCCGTAATAAACCGTTAGAAAGCTGCAAGGATAAGGGGACAACGTGCGAGCAGTGAGTCGATACAAAGCTTGCGAGAAAGTATACTCGCGAAACATTTATATTCCCATATTCGTCGAAAATGCCTCAAAGGATATCATGACGTCATCGATTCGATATCCTCGCTATATGCATTTATGCACTCTGAACTCACTCAATAGGTCAGTGAACTTAACAACGTAAATTTAATTGACTATTACATCTAAAAAGAGCTTGTCCGTAGTGCAATAAAGGACATTGTCCTTACGCCTTACCCATTTATTCCTTCGACCCACTGTCCCTCTTTCGTTCTTTCTCTATATATGTTGCACGGCAAATTTTAGGTCAAGGTCGTATCCTGACTATAACTCGACCGTGTCGCGCCGCCAACACCGACACAATCCAGTTGCCAATTACACTTCGTCCTGATACTCTGATATTTGCAACATGTCTTTTGTATGAGGTGTTCTAACTGACACTGTACCGCAGCCGCTAGGAGCTTTCATTTCGTTGAGGAGAGGTGACATGTAAATTCCTTTGAATTGAAAACTCTACGGCAAAACAAAAACTTTGTATGCAAAGCATGTTGAAAATATCAAAAAAATGATGTTTCATTGCCGGTTCACGATATCCTAGGATTGCGTTCCGCAACACACTCAACAAAGTCTTGTGTCGAACGAGAGAAAAAAAGAGAGAGAGAGAGAAAGTGAGATACAGCTGAAATGTACTCCTATCTCTCTCCCTCTCTGGAGCTCGTTAGACGAAGACATGGGGTTACTGGACACTAAAAACTGAGCGTTTGCTTCATGCTCACGACGACGTGACAGGACACTAGCTAGGGGGCGGGTGGGTGTTTGCCAGGTCTTTCGTCCTGGAGCCAAAAGTACGGTTGATACATACAAAAAATGTGTGTGGGTGTGTGTTGTATGGACAACGCGCGCGCTCGCACACATACTCGAAAAATTAGGTTGAATTCAGGACGAAATATTGCGGACAGGCTCGTCGGAATGTTTAGTGTGTGATGTGGCGTGGCGTGACGCATAACCCTAGTGTACATAATAACGTGCGAGTACGCTGAAGAGTTTTGTCTTCGATTTTTATTTTCATTTTTTCCGTTAACTTTTTGTTTTGTAATTTTCGTGCAGAGTTGCCCGATTTGATTTTGGGCGCGCGCGTGTGGTTCGGTTGCATGCGACCGCTGCCGCCGCCGCCGGTCCGCCTGACACGACGGGATGTTTTTTGCGTGCATATACGATTTGCGGCGCGTTCGCGAATGTGTTGAACTGTCTGTCGCGACAGCAACAACAACAACAACAACAATTACGACGACGACGAACACGATTGTCAGGTCAAATTTAGAACTGAATATGTGCGAATGTCCTGTGTAGGTCTCTGGGTGACTGTGTCTTAAGCACTCGACAAAGTGTTTCGGTATATCGGTTGAAACCGACACGTGCGTGACGTGACGTGAAACGGATCGCGTTAACTGTGCGTACATATATACAAACTTACCAACACTGGTTCACCGCAGGATAATTGCAGCAACAACTTGAAACGACTGAATACACATCTCCTACCGCCGAAAGTCCAAGCTTAGAAGTTGGGTGCAAATATTACGTGCTCGTTCATTCGTCTACCACCACGCCCCCATCTGACCCGCGCCCCCTTCCCCCGGGGCCCGTATCCATAGACGTTCATCCCGGTTCGTCGCCTTCGCACTATACTCTGTCTTCGTTTCTGACGTTTTCAGCTAGCGATACCGTTCGTAGGGATCCTTTTGACGTTGAACAGATGACAAGCAGTCAAACATTACGGTCGGTCTTGTATCCTTGCGATAGCGGCCACGAGCCTATTTAATTTATTCGTATTCGTACAGGCAAACACAAATGAAATACGCATTTCGGGGACGGGGGGTGTCCTGAAAAAAAAAACAAGGACTCGTGGTCGTGTGTCGTGCAAAATTTGCAAAAAAAGAAAAAAAAAAAAAAACAGAAAAGTGACGGACACACTGCGATACGATGAAGATGTTTGGAGATGGTGGCAGATGATGATGATGATGATGGTGATGTGACGACCGATGGTCACAAATTGACGAAGAGACGAAGGATCTGCAAGATATTGTGTCGTGATAGAGCACACAGCCGTTGAGAATCCTTTTTTATGTTGTTCCGCACAGTTATTGCGTGGTGCTCTCGTGTAGCGCAAACATAAGTTTCCTTGGCAAAATTTCAATTCCCTCCGACGACGAAGACGACGATGGCGAAAGAGTAGATAGAGATTATGAGTAGATAGATGATTAGATAGGATTTTTGGAATAGACGATTTATAACGAAGAAGAGTTACGGAATGAGTCCTGTTTGGGTGGGTGTTAAGTGACGACGACGACGACAACGAGAAGGCAACGCGCGGGTCCATCAGAAACCAGAGACGACATCGTCGATAGCAGCTTTTTACGATAAGGATTCTCGCGCGCGTGTGTGTGTGTGTGGGCATTGTATGTGTTAGTGTATTGTTTTGAAAGTGGTGCGCAGCATCAGTCTACTTTAGGTCGGGTACCGTTGTGCGCGTGCTTTACATGTGACAGGCTCCAAAGGATTTATGCAATATTATGATGGAGATATGGAGTAAGTTTCATAAGCTTGAGCCTATTGGCAGCTCATTTTTTTTTTGTTTTTATTTGGACACAAGGATGATAAGTTAGCTCTGAAAATCACATGATGATGACATCAACTCTGTAGTTTTGGTTTTTCTTGCAGATGTAGTGAGCTTGGTTTTCAGGACATGAAAGCGACGGGTATATTGTCGTAAACTTTTGTCTGTGATATCCCAGTGTCATGTTGACTTACGATGTATTGGATTCTGAAATGGATGGGCACGAAAAATCGGGGTCTAAGCAACCTAGAAACACTAGTCAATTGATAGTGCGAAAGTGTCTAAGCTTAAGAAAGCATCCACAGTTTATTCCCATTTTTTTTAAGAGGTGGGGAATCTTGCATAGATACTGCGGCGGGAACAGCCCGCGCGCAGTTATGTCGGACTCCTACAGACTAAACCTGAACACCTCTTGGTCACCGCGTGATCCTGCGGGACCACCTTGCAGTATTACTTCACAGGGCCAATTCCGGCTAATCAGCCATCACCGGGTACCAGACTTCCGTTTGCGTTCCTCTCTCTGTAGCTCCTCCACTAACAGCCCTGCGTACTGAGTCCCAGTTATCCGCCGATAGTAGCATTAGAGCCACTAGATTCTGGGGGCTTATGTTGTCTCCCAGTTCTGCTTCTAGTTGGCTGCGGATATGTCCAAATCTGGAGCAATCAAACACAACGTGTTTGGCATCTTCCGCAACTGCCTTGCAACTCAGGCATTCTGGCGAATCGTCCAGCTTAAACCGATGCAAATACTGTCGGTACCCTCCGTGACCTGTTAAAAATTGGGTCATGTAAAAATTCACATCTCCGTGTTTTCGATTAACCCATATGGCTATGTCCGGAATAAGGGTATGTGTCCATCGGCCAGTAGATGCCTCATCCCATCGAACCTGCCATCTTCTCATAGATTCCACCCTTTCATTGTTTCTTCGCCCTGCATGCATCTCCTGTGATTCGCCTTGGCGATCGCTATACAGTCTGCCGATCTCGTCTACAAGGATCGGCAAAGGCATCATTCCAGCCACCACGTAGGCCGCTTCATGCGATGTGGTACGTTACCACTCTTGACAGTAGCAGCCTCCTACTTGTTCTCGGACCACCTATGTTTGGCATCATTCGTGCTAGTGCTGCGGTGGCAGTCGCCGTCTTGTCACCTACATACCTTATGTGCTCTCCAAAGCTTAGCCTCGAGTCAATCATGAATCCCAAATACCTAACAGCTTGCTTAGAGGCTATGTCATACTCTCCGACTCGGATCTTGACTTAAGACGCGTTGCGAGAGGTAGCTCCTAATTATAGTAGCTAAATAGTCGGGAACAAACATTCTTTGTAGAGCTGCATGGATACAAACCCAGCTCGCAGAATTGAATGCATTTTTAATGTCTAAAGTTACAACAGCGCAACAAGTGCTGTTACGTAATGACTCCCTTGCAATAGCAGTTACCATGGTAATTGCGTCCACCGTAGATCGTGCTCGTCTGAAAACGTATTGGCGGTCCGATAAACGCCCCTGTGCTTCCACTACATCCGATAATCGGTTATATATGATTCGCTCGAGCACTTTTCCCGTTGTGTCTAGCAAACAAATAGGGCGGTAGGAGTTAGGCTCACCAGCAGGCTTATTGGGCTTTGGAATAAGCACCAATTTTTGTCTTTTCCATGGTTGTGGGAAAGTCCGTTCTTCTAGGCATTTTCCAAAGACGTCGATAAACTTTGCTGGTGTCGTCAGAATGGCCGCCTTCAACGCCCTATTAGGGACGCCATCAGGACCTCGTGCTTTACCGTCCTCAAGCCTTGATGCTGCTTTTAAAAGTTCTAACTCTGTAATCGGTGGAATTATATTGATACCATGTTGCGGAAACAAAGTGGAGACAATATCTTGGGGCAGAACCGGACATTTGAGTTGGGGAGCTCTCTGTCCAATCTTGTTCATGACCACTCTATACGCCGTTCCCCAAGGATTTGCGTCGGCGTCCTCACAAAGCTGTCTGAAGCAATTTTGTTTGCTAGTTTTAATAGCCTTTTTGAGTGATCTACGACAGCTTTATAAGCCTCGAGTAGTACATTGTACGTCGTTGATCTGATGGAGCGTTGACAAAGGCGTTGAGCTTTTAAGCATTCACGTCTCTTATTGGCAATCTCCTCGGTCCACCAGTAGTTCTCTCGGCGATTAGTGAGATTAGTGATCAAACTTTTTCTTGGCATGGAGGCATCGCATGCTGTTGGTCGATCAATTGCAATGTCTTCTCTTCAGCTGAACCGTTAGTTATACCTAAACTGGATAGGGTTTCTATGAACGAATCTTCATCGAAGCGTCTGGTAGACCATCCCTCAGTTGGAGCTGTCGTTGTACTCATGTGTGATCTATCCGCTATCAAGAATAGAATTGCCTGGTGGTCGCTGTGCGTATAGTGCTCACTAACTTGCCACTCCGTGGTTGGGACTAAAGAACTGCTTACGAATGTAAGCTCGATAATGGACCCCGTATTTCCCCTCCTAAAGGTGTTAACGTTCCCCGAGTTCATTAGAACGATATCGAGCCGGAAGAAAGCGTCTAAAAGTGTCCGTCCCCGCTTATTTGTTTCGCGGCTGCCCCATTCCCGAGCCCACGCGTTAAAGTCTCCCGCAATTATCACGGGTGTGTAAGTACTTGCGTCGTGCACAAGTGCGTCCAAAAAACACTCGAACTCTGTGTCACTCCACCGTGGCGGAGCATAGCAGCTATACACGTAAACGCCGTTGATCCTAGCCCCTCGCAACGTGGCCAAATGCCAGACACTTAAAGCATCTCTTCGGAGAGATTTGCCATTTTACCCTACAGATCGTCCATCCCACCTTCAATTTGCCCACTTCTAAAACTTTGTTGGCCACATCTGTAGGCAAGCTTACAGTTGCTTTTTGCGTGCCACCATATGCCTTCCTCAACGACTTCACGGCGTCGAGAGGAATCTCCACTTCCAATTTCTCTACGAACGCCGCCCGTACGTCATCCCTTGTTGTGACCTCATCGAGATCAAGAACCTCTATCCTCGTCTCCTGCCGCAAGGCTCTGACGCTAGATGGGTTCAATCCCAACAGATCCGTTACAATTGCCTTGTATCCATCCACTGAATCACCGCCGCGGGTTTTCAGTTGGAACAAGAGTTCCCCGTTTCTTGTTCGACGGATTCGTGAAACGCTATCTCCCATTTCTTTCAGTCGTGGTTCCGACTTCACCCTCTTTAGGATATCGGCGTATGTCATTGCTTCCGACTGGGAAATGATCATCGCGTTAGGTCTTGTCCTTATCTTCTTGAATTTTACTTTGTTTTTTCTTTTCCCGTTTCGTTTCTACCCTGGTCCATGGTATCGGGTTTTCTTGAAGAGGGGGCTTTCCTGATTGAACCAACTCCTCCTGTTGTTCCACTATCTTCTTTTTTTGGAGACTGCGCTTTCTTCCTTTTTGATGTTTGAAGAGATGCAGTCTCCTCCATGTCCCGCCCGCGCTTCAACCGTTCTGGAACTGGCCTCTTAGGAGCTCGAGGTGAAGTCTGGACTTCTTTATCGGTTTGGAGCTTTTTGGCCTTTTTGCCATATATTTGGTCCTTGGCTCCTCTATACATGACGCGTAGGTTCCTGAGCTTCTCCTTTACAGCGCCGTGTATATTGGGTTTCGACTCTACGAACTCTATGGTTTCGATGATCAGCTCGCCCAGTTTTGCGAACATGTCCCTTGACTTCTCTTTCGTTGTGTCGCTTTTCGTAACAACGACTAGAGGCTGTTGTTGTGGAGACCTCGAGAGTTTAGAACTTTTCCTAAACGGATTTGCTCCTGTTGGCGTACCCACCACCTCATCTACACCTACATCCGATTCTAAGGATGCGTCTTTCGGATGGGTATTCACGTCTATGGTATCTACACCTGTAGCTTTGTATGCTACGGCAGCCAGTTGCGCCACTGCTGTAACACTGCGGTCGAGGGATATCGACGACGGGGAGCCCGCTTGCTCACTCCCACAGCCGCCGGCACTGGGTTTCCGAGGCCCTGCACCGTAAGTTTTGGTCAGTATTTCACCTTCTATTTTTGGTTTGTTGTTTAGGGTTTCCTTCCCATAGTCTAAATGAATCCAAGGGTCGACACTTCCCGGAGTCCGCATACTAGCGATCAAGCACCCTCTTGACCACGCATCCCTTGGCGTACGCTGTTCCACCGTGGATTAGGTGTTCGTCTAAGTACCTCCCTATGCGGAGATATTCAAGTCGCTTAGCCTTTGAGCACGGAGACCAGAATATCTCCGCATGGGGGGGGGGGGGGGCACAGTAAAACTGGGGATCGACACTTTCCGGAGTGATTTTTTGTAATTAGCTTCGTACCGATTTGACCATGTATATGCGAACGGGGGAGGGAGGGGAAAGGAGATCCGTTCGCAAATACATGGCCCGATCTGTAGGATGCGAGGAGAGTTTTCGTCTCTCCGCGATTACTCGGATAATGCGGGAAAGTAACGCCCCGTGGAGAAACATAGGAATTGGCCGGAACCGTTCAACCTATGAGGCTCCTTCTGCATAGCTAAGGGTCCGCAGTTATGCCACAACTGAAGAAGATATAGGAATCAGCCGAAACCTTTCCACCTTTATCTACCCCCTTACGGTTTCGCGTCCTCTGGCACTCCCTTGCATCTCGAACAGTCTGGTGAATCATCCAGCTTAAAGCGATGCAGATAATTTCGGTACCCTCCGTGGGCCGTCAGAAATTGGGTCATGTAAAAATTTACGTCCCCGTGTTTTCTATCAACCCGCTTTGCTATGTCTGGCATGAGTGCATGCGTCCATCGGCCAGTAGAGGCCTCATCCCATCGGACCTGCCACCTTCTCAAAGACTCAAGCCTTTCAATATTCATCCGCCGCGAGTTCGCCTCCGGTGAAATAGCTTGGCGACCACTGTAAAGTCTGCTGATCTCGTCTACGAGGATCGGCAAAGGCATCATACCGGCTGCTTCATGTGATACGGTGCGGTAAGCATAACAGACCCTCAAGGCACACCTGCGATAGATTCCGTTTAAGGGCTTGGCATTAGAGGCGATTTGTAATGCACTCTCCCATACTGGTGAAGCATATATAATGATGGATGTTATCACCCTTGACAGCAACATCATCCTGCTTGTTTTCGGGCCACCAATGTTTGGCATGATTCTTGCTAGCGCCGCCGTTGCAGTTGCCGCCTTATCGCCTACATATTCCAAGTGAGCTGCAAAACTTAATCTGGAATCGATCATAACACCCAAATACTTAACGGCCTGACCATACGTTATTACGCACTCTCCGACTCTGATTTGAAACGGACAGCTTTTCCTACGCTTGCTTATTAGCACTGCTTCGGTTTTATGATCGGCGAGCTCTAATCCCACGGTTTCCAGCCACAGCTTCATATTTGTTATCGCCTCACTTGCGTAAATTGCGACCGACTCTGGATCTCTTGCGACGACAACGACTGCGCTATATCATCGGCAAAACCGACGACCGTTACCCCTTTCGGCATTTTCAGCTTCAGAATAGCGTGGACCAAGAACAGACCCTTGTGGAACCCCTGCAGTTATCGTGTACTCCAATTGCCGCTCTGCGGTGTCGTACCATAAAACGCGGTGTGAGAGATAGCTCCTAATTATCGCGGCGAGGTATTGGGGCACATTCATCTTTTCACGAGCGGCATGAATGCATCCCCAGTTCGCGGAATTAAAAGCGTTTTTGACGTCCAGTGTCACAATCGCGCAACATGTGCTCCTTCGTAGTGACTCCGAAGCTAATGAAGTCATCGTCCTGATTGCGTCTATAGTTGATCGCGCACGTCTGAAACCGAATTGGCGGTCAGGCAGGCATCCCTGTTCTTCTACTATTTCCGACAGTCGGTTGTATATGATCCGCTCGAACATTTTCCCCGTGGAGTCAAGCAGGCATATAGGGCGGTATGAGTTAGGCTCACCAGCTGGTTTACTCGGTTTCGGAATGAGCACCAGTTTTTGTTTCTTCCATAGTTGCGGGAAAGTTCCTTCATGTAGGCAGGTTTCGAAAACATCGATGAACCTTTCGGGTGTTGCTAGAGTTGCCACCTTCAATGTCCTATTGGGAATACCGTCCGGGCCGGGCGCTTTTCCATCCTCTAACCTAACCTCTAACCTCTGAAAGTTCGTTCTCGGTAATCGCTGGTATGTGGCTTCCAATCGGCATCCGGACCTGTCTTTCCGGTTTCAATTCGTGGTAAGGAAACAATGAAGAAACTATCGTCTTCAGCAGTGCCGGACATTTGAGCTGGGGAGTTTTCTGTCCTATCTTTTTCATGACCACCCTATAAGGGTTTATGTTTGCCGTCTCGCAGAGCTGTCTGAAGCAGTCTCGTTTGCTTTTGTTAATAGCTATCTTAAGTGATCTACGGGCCGTTTTATATGCTTGAAGTAGATCATTATACGTAGTCGTCCGAGTTACGCGTTGACAGAGACGTCTGGCCTTAAGACAATTGCGTCGCAAGCTCGATATCTCTTCAGTCCACCAGTAGTTTTGTTGTCTTTTGCTGGTCAGACTCTTTTTTGGCATGGAAGCATCGTATGCTATTGCCAAACTTTCAGTGAGTTGCAAGGCTTTCTCAGCTGCTGATGCGTTAGTTGGAGCTTCTTGCACTAAGGTTTCTCGGAATGAGGTTTCGTCAAAACATCTCGTTGACCACCCCACGGCTGGGGTTTTTACAATAACTCCAGATGGTCGCTCTTTTATGTTGAACAAAATTCCCTGGTGGTCGCTATGGGTGTAGTGTTCGCTTACTTGCCACGCCGTAGTTGGAACTAGCGAACTGCTTACGAATGTGAGAGGTCAATTACCGACCGCACATTACCTCTCCTGAAGGTGTTTGCGCTGCCGGTGTTCATCAGAACGACGTCGAGTTGTGAAAAGGCGTCAAGAAGCATCCGTCCACGCTTGTTTGTTTCCCGACTGCCCCATTCGCGGGCCCACGCGTTGAAATCCCCCGCAATTATCACAGGGTTGTGAGTATTTGCGTCGTGTACCAATTGGTCGAGGAAAGTCTCGAACTCTGTGTCATTCCACCGTGGTGGGGCGTAGCAGCTATACACCTGCACTCCGTTGATCTTCGCTGTTGTCACTTCCTTCATATTTCCTGACACACCCTGCTGAAATGCGTATCGTCCGCAGGTCCAAATAGCCACCTCTTTGTCTTTATCTGTTATCCATACCGAGCTCCTTAGATTCTTGTATTGATCGCAGATAATGGCAACGTCGATAGCCATTTCTTTCACCGTTTGTGACAGCAGATCTTGTGCTGCCTGGCAGTGATTCAAATTCAACTGCAGAAATCTGATTTAATCTTTATTTTAACCGCTTCCCGGTACATCGGACAATGAGTGCCCCCTGTTTGGTGCTTGTAGTTTGCCTTTGCTGCTTCCTTGCACAGTATACAGCTAGGCTCCTTATCACAGGAGGCCGCTTTGTGGCCATCCTCTCCACACTAGTAGCACATGTTCGATCAATCATGCTGGCAGTCCCTCGCAAAGTGCCCGAATGCTAGGCACTTATAGCATCTTTTTGGAGACAACTGCCATTTTAATCGACAGATCGTCCATCCTATCTTGACTTTGCCTGCTTCCATTACTCTGTTGGCTACATCTACTGGCAAATTTATTGTCGCTATCTGAGTGCTCCCATATGCCTTTCTCAGCGATTTCACGGCGTCACATTGAAGGCTCACTTCGAACAGTTTATTCCCTTAAGTAACTACAACGCGTGTCCCTATCGATACTTTCTAGAGCAAAAAAAATCCTATCTGTTCTTCGCATGGTTTTATTGACGGCCAAGATGTTGACGTACTCGTCCTGAAGACGCGGTGTCGTCGGGACTTCTTTAAGCTGCCGACGTTTTTTATTCGGTCGCCGGAACTTTGTTCTCGTCCATACACTAGAAAGCGTTCCTGGGATGTTTTTTTCTTATGGCGTCTGCATTACTCGCATCCTAATGTAGATCAGCTTACAGCGATGTATTTTTTTCTACAGACTACAGACTTTCTCCTAGTAAAGAAGGAGTCAAGTCAAACAGCAAGCGCACTCAGACGATGAGCAACTACAATGTGCAACGTCTTATGTTTGTGAGACTATGATACCCCATTTGACTGTCTGGCTCCATTTCGGTGCCTCATTTATGCCTCGGCGTGGGGAGGTTTGGCACTGTTAATTGCCGCTCAGCAAAGACTTGCACTCTTGCGTGGTACTGATGGAAACGTTGTTCAAGTCTGCGGGGCCAGATCGTAGAAGTCCAGCTGATTTTCATTAAACGATCGATAAGGTATATCCCTAGATTAATGTGTGTAGGCCTGTTTGGTGCTCAAATTTCAGTAACGGATACCGATTTTCTTCAACACCCGGTACCACACGCACCCACCCACCCACCATTTTTATACACCCGATTTTTTACAACATGACCCGGTTTTTTCAGTACCGTTTTTTTTTAACCCTGGCTCGGTTTTTTCAATTACTGTTTTTATTTCTAACCATGACCCGATTTTTCATATATGTTCCGTCCTGGTCTTTTCAGGTTTTTTAGCACCTGTTCAGTACCGTTTTTTTTCAGGTTTTTCATGGTTTAAACGAACAGATAAGAGACCTGAGAAAGACCGGGTCCGGTATTAAAAGGGTGCTGAACAGCCGGTACTAAACAGATGCTAAAAAAACCTGCAAATCCCGGTACTGAGCCTGAAAAAAACCCGGTAAACAGGAAAACCCCGTTAATGAACAGGCGCTGAAAACCCTGAAAAAAAAAC
Organism: Microchrysa polita; assembly: GCA_949715475.1. Lineage (NCBI taxonomy): Eukaryota > Metazoa > Arthropoda > Insecta > Diptera > Stratiomyidae > Microchrysa > Microchrysa polita. Next base: position 6,624,195 of record OX454422.1, read on the forward strand.
CGGCACTGAACAGGTGCTAGAAAAAATGAAAAAAAAAAGTTCCGCTCTTCTAATTTATTTAGCACCTGCTCAGTAACGGTTTTCTAGGGTTTTCAGCATCTCCTCAGTACCGGGGGTTTTCCTGTTTTTAGCACCTGTTCGGTATCGGGTTTTTTTCAGGTTCTCTAGATTCAGAACCGGGGGTTTCAGGTTTTTTTCCAGCATCTGCTTAGTACCGGGTGTGTAGCACCTTTTTAATACCGGACCGGGTCTTTCTCAGAGCTTTTATATCTGTTCGTTTTAACCATGAACGTTGGTTTTGTGGAATGCCTTTTTAATGGATTTTGTCCGTCCATTCCATAACTATCTCGTGAAAGTCTCAACTGATCGACTGCAAATTTGATAGGAATAGTCTTTAGCATCAGCAATACCTTTTCAGTTGGTAGGGCAAAAATAACAGGGTGTCCCCGAAGAGGTGAAAGAAGTCGACTTTTTAGCTCGTTCCATATTTTGACAAAAAACCCAAGCAGGCTAAGATTTATGTTCGTGCATGACGCGTTATCGATCTTCCCGGGGTGTTATCGTCACGATTTTTTTTTTGCATGATATTTGGCGACCACAATTTTAGACCGGTGACTGGAATAGCGGTAAATTCATCCTGGAATTGAACGAAAAGTCATCCTTGAATTTATTTCCCCGTGGTCAGATTTCGGTGAAACTTGAATGTAGGGTTGCCAACCCTCCGGGTTTCACCCGGGGACTCCGGGTTTCGAAGGGTGTCTCCGGGTCTCCGGGTCAAAAATAAAATCTCCGGGTTTGGCGTATAAACCTTTCATTTGTACCTACAAATTATTAAAAATAAAAAAAAAATTAAAAAGAACGATCACAAGTTGAAGTTCGAATATGAACATAAAAGTACTGTACCACTGCACCATAATGCCTATATTCTAAGATGCATTATAGCTTCGCATATAGCACTCACTTTCCATGCATCATAGTTGCTACAACTTTCCATGCATCATTGCTGCTACAACTTTCCATGCATCATTGTTGCTACTCGCAACATCCATTCCAACTTTCCATGTTATCTTCTCTGGGATTGTTTCCGACGCTTGAGCTTGGAAATTATTCAGAGAACATATAGAGAAGGAAATGAAACGTGCTGGTTGAAATAGATTGGCTGCGTCAGCATCAGCATCGGCAGAAGCATCGGCAGAAGCATTTTTCTGCTTCTGCCGCTGCTGTCATTGTGGGTCATCAAAGGCAAATGCGTGTGTTCTAAATTGAAATTTTTCTGCTGATGCCGATGCCTCTGCCGATGCTGATGCTGACGCATCCAATCTATTTCAACTATGCGAAATTTTTGACTAGATTTTTAACAGATACTGTCAACTCACACCATCGACATAAAGGTAACGAGAGAGACATACAAAGAGGCAATGTAATGGAAGCCCTCTCATATTCTAGTTACACAGGTACGCTCTTGTGCTTTGATGTTTCAGCTCCTTTCTCCTTGTCTATATATTCCTAAGCCCGAATATTGGAATGTTTCAGCTGAACCGTTAATTTTCTTTCCAAGAAGTTTTTCTGTTAAGGAAATACGTCTGTCGTTATACGTTTTGATTGTGAGCAACTAAACTATTGACTATTAAATACGTGCTAATATGATCTTCCAAATTTAAAAGCAAATCTGTAAGTAAGCTTCACTCTGATATATTTTTATATTGCGTTTATTTACACAAATTTATACGATCTTAGATTCGCGTTAGTGAGTGTATAAAAGTGATTTTGAGTTTTTGATGTCTGACTCCGAAAATTTGAACTCATCGCAAAAAGAACCGTCAAAGAAAAAAAATATTATTCGAAATTCGTCGACGACTGGCTGAACGCTAAAGAATACAAGGACTGGTTAAAGAAAAAAGACAATCAGACTGCCGAGTGCAAAGTTTGCAACATAAAGTTTACAGTGAAACACGATGGAGAAAAGGCCCTCAAAACTCACTTGAAAAGTGCCACACATACTAAATATTCGAAAGCCATTGTGTCGAATCAACTCTTCTTTTATGCCCAAAAGAAGTATATCATTCTTCTATTTTTAACTGTATGTAAAACATAAAATACTGAAAAATTATGATACAGTAGACGCTCACAAATTAGAACCACTTGGTACATCAGGTGGTTCTAATTTCTTAAATGTTCTAATTTCTGGACGTCTTTTTTCTTCCTTATTTTATTGCGAATAGCACATAATATAATTCTAAATTCAATTATCGTTATAGTGGAATTAAAATCAAATTGTCTTGTCTTGTCCCGTAATTTATAGTATTTTAGGATGATTTACTACAACAGTCGTGCTCTGTGGCCGTGATCGTTCGGTCGCCACTCTGTGAAACAGACACTCATAGAGAAACGAGTTTCCAAACTCGACCCGACTCGTCGCAAGTTTATTATTCAGTAGAAGATGATAAGAAATATTAATTAATTAATAAGCTATCCATGTTAAATTTATTGATAGAACTAAAAACTCTAAATTTTACCTCGACAGTATTTTCAAAATAAGAACAAGTATTTGAATGTCTTTACATAGTGAAGTTAAAACGCAAACTTTATAGGAAATTTAGGATTTTCAATTTTTTCAAATAATGTAACTAAAAAAACATTATTCATTCATTACTCACTCAGAAATTAGAACTTGAGTTCTAATTTTAGAGCTTACAATTTTAAAAACGCAACTACACGCTCTAAAATTAGAACCTCAAGTTCTAATTTCAGAGCGTGTAATGAATGAATAATGCTTTTTTAGTTACATTAATTGAAAAAACTGAAAATCCTAAATTTCCTATAAAGTTTGCGTTTTAACTTCACTATGCATAGACATTCAAATTCAGTACTTGTGTGAAGCTAAATTTTCTCTTGGATAAAAAGCTATAGTGTCAACTGAAATGTTGTCAAGAAAAGCGTTGTTTTTTTCTTACGGATAGACTGCATCCCGAAACAACTGATTCATATCCTCCCAACCATAACTTTTTCTAAACATTCTCATCGGGGTATTTCTGTAATCTTTTTTATACAGAGCCTGTCGTTTCTCGATCTCTTAGATAGATTTTTGGCAAAATTTCAGAGTTTTAGTTCCAAATTTTGATGGCGCGGCATTTCACTAATGTTGGTCTGAAATGGACGAATCTGTTATTATTTTTTGCGAAAACTTAACGGTTCTCTAGTTATTAAGCGTTGAAGTTTAACTTTTCTATATGTGAGAGTTCAGTATTGGAAATGAAAAATAAAGAGTGTTTCCGGCTCAGATCTATTTTGAAAAACTTTCATTCCAATAAACAATAAGCTTTGATTTTAATTGGCTTTAAAAATATTAAAATCAACAATTTTAACGCATTTATAAATTTTCACACTTTTTTTTTTAAAGATAACTTTGTGAACTAACCTTATTTATATCTTAAATAAGTGTAAGTAAACATGTAAACAGGATATATGTAAACATGTAAATAGGTAAATATATAAACATGTAAATATGAAACAAAAATATAAAAATGTAAATATGTAAATACATAAATAAGTATGCAAACTGAAACTTTTCTGTTATGTAAATACGAGTATGTAATTGCAATAGCAACCAATATAGGCAAAAACCAAAATATGCAAAAACTACTGTATAAACACCCCCCCCCCCCGCTATCCTTTCACTAGATCTCCGGGTTTGGGTTGACTGGGAGTTGGCATCCCTACTTGAATGGTAGTTCAATGGTAAAGCGCTCTGTATGTTAGTATAGACACTTATTTTGGTATAGATGTTCTTGGGCACAAAAGGTCTTTTTTTCTGTTAGGAATGCTCTATAGACGATGCGGATATCAAAGTTGAGGGTTCGTTGGAGGCGAGTACTCCAGGGAACTTTCCTAGATCCGTCAATCGAAGTTTTCCACCTTTTCTCCTTAACGACACTAGCGCCACTAGCTATTGCTATTGCATCGTATTGGTTTTAATACTCGGTTCATGGATTTTTGTCTTGGGTAATACCTATTATCACAACCATGGAGTTTTGTCGTGAACGACGTTTAATCTCCTCTCAAAAATGAGCTCATACAACAGCGTCATCACGTTATCAGTCCAAGCTCGATAATCCACATCTTCGCGTTTTTGAATTATCTAGAAAGAGATGATACGGAACATTTTAGTCGCTAACTTATCCACAAATGGCGCTATAAACGCGAGAGCTCAATGCGTAAATAGCCAAAATTGCTGCTTGCGAATCACGGAAATTGTGAGCAATACTCACATACCATCTATAAACTTTGTTTAATACTAGGGATGTCAAAGACCGGACTGTTATTCGGAAAACCGGTACTTTCAGAACGGTTAACCGGGTTATTTTTGGTTTTCACCTCCGTTTTTAGTTGATAATTGCACAATGAAAAGTATCGTCGAATGAACCGCGCGGCTCTCTTGTTGTATATAATGCCCGCATGAGTGATGAACGTGGTGCACTGGCTTGTTTGTAGGCGTCGGGCGACGGCTGCTTGGGGTAGGGTAGTTGTTTCGCACAACGGCCGATATACGAATAGCATGTATGTATATAGAAAGCAGTCGCGCGGCTTTTGTTGTACATAATGCATGCACGAATGGTGAACGTGGTGCACTTGCTTGTTTGTAGGCTTCGGGCCACGGCTGCTTGAGGTGGGGTAGTTGTTTCGCGCAATAGTCGTACTGATTCGGCTAATACAAGAATCTGTCTGTATATAGAAAGCAGTCGCTGGACTCTTGTTGTACATAATGCATGCACGAATGGTGAATGTGGTGCACTTGCTTGTTTGTGGGCTTCGGGCGACGGCTGCTTGGGGTAGAGAACTTGCTCTAGAGCCGCTAAAGTCGCTGCGGCCGCGTCGAGGACAACGTACCTTTAAACATATTTTCGAACGACTCGTTATGGCTACAGGGCGCGCCAGAGAAACTTACTTATTTGAAAGATCAATAAAATCAAGATTTCAGGCATTTCAAAAAACCCCATAAAAATCGTATGGAGCCAAATCTGGAGAGCGTGCCGGCCATGGGAGATCACCTCTGAGAGTGATGAGGCGGTCGGGGAAATGTGGTCGCAACAAATTCATTCAATCTTGTGCATAGTGTGTACTGTAGCTCCATCTTGCTGAAACCATACGTCCATAACGTTCATTTAAAAAAAATCCTCGATCATGTTCCTAGTGAGCGATCGTTAGAAAAAAAAAGCTCTCGACGGCGAAGGCCGGCTGCTTTCTAGACCAGAGCATGATGGCAATTGACTAGAATGGGAAACAAACTTTTCTACCTCCTCCCTCCAGATACGACCTCTGTCACTCATCTATACCCACCCAACTGACCGCTCGGGAGTTTCATTCAAATAAGTAAGTTTCGCTGGCACACCCTGTACGTGCATTTTGATTTTATTTTGCATACGATACGGAACACCAGCATTACGAGTGTGTTTTTACTAAAATTCTAAGCAAATCAATGAAAAGACTCGGTTAACCGGAAAGCCATTACTTTGAGCGCGGTTAAAACCGGACGGTCTAGCCGGCTTTGCAAGAAACCGGAAAAAATAAACCGAAAACCGGATTATTGGGCCGGGTTTTGACATCCCTATTTAATACCCTCTCATTAAAATTTAGGGAAGTCCTTTAGTGGGACGAGCGATCTGTTATATTAGTAAGGACGAAATGTAATCTTCTTCCTTAATTTAAAGTTTATCAGAACTTAGAGTTGGCTTAAAACAGTTATGTGTACAAGTTAAATGAATGCAACACGGTGGATGGATGGATGGATGGATATGGCGCTGAGATAGGTTGGGCTGGTAGCGCCCAATACTGCAGCCTGCTGGCTTATTGTATTTCCCATCTAAGCGAGAAAGTTTCAGGTTATGAGTTCTGTCCTACGTAAAACGCTAAGAAGAAAGTTAACCAGGTTTACTTTGGGTGCACCCATACTGGTGGTTTGAGCCCCAAAGAAGTTTTGTCTCCAGCTCATAAGAGCGGGACATTCGAAAAAAAAACGTGCGAGGCTGATTCCTCATCTTCGTTACAGGGGCGGCATAGTGGGTCTTGTGTGTCGATCCCTATTGTATGCAGATATTTCCGTAGGGTGCAATGACCGGTTATAAGGCCTGTCACTGCCCTGAGGTTTGTTTTACTAAGACTGAGGGCTTCGGTGCAGCTGGTATGCCAGTTAGATTCCAGCATGCGCTTGCTATGCCTGAGCCCTTCAGCGAGTCTCCATCGGTCTTGGAATTTATCCTCGGTCCATCGTCTAGCAACGGTTCTGGCAGTAGATTTACTGATCCCGATTGCAGGTTCAGGACCAGTTAAGGGTAGTTCAGAACCCTCTCTTGCAAGGGCATCCGCTTTCTCATTTCCTTCGATCCCCTTATGTCCTTTCACCCATTTCAGAGTTACTTTGTTTCGGATTGCTAGGTTTTTGAGATTTTGTTGGCATTCCCAAACCAATTTAGAGGTTGTTTTGGGATTTGCAATTGCTTCTATAGCAGCTTGACTGTCGGAGAGAATATATATGGTCTTATTGGTATATCCCTTTCGAGTACTCTCCCCTACTGCAAGGTTTATGGCTATAAGTTCTGCCTGGAAGACAGTTGTATATTGACCTAGAGGTTTAGAGATACTATAGTTGTTGGTTTTAGTATAGACTCCTGCCCCTGTTCCTTCGTCTGTCTTCGACACATCAGTGTACCACACAATGTGATTTGATAGATGGTTGTCGTTCCATTTACTCCAGTCTTCCCTAACCGTTGAGGTTTGGATGTTGGAGTCGAAGGTGTACATGGCCGGGATATAGTCGCTGCCCATATCTAGGATTGGGTTTGCAATGATTTCTGTGATCGTACAGTGTCCTGCCCTTTGTGGTGTCCACATGTTCGATGATTGGAGTCTGTACGCTGCGAGTCTAGCCTCTTCTGTGATTTTGAGGTCCAGTGGTGGCAGGTCTAGTAGTTTTTCTAGAGTTAAAGTTGGTGCACTGCGCATGGCGCCGGTTATGCTTGCGCAGCCCAGTCTCTGTACTGATCCCAACCTTGCTGCTGCTGTTTTTTGCTTTATTTTAGTCCACCAGACTATGGAGCCATAGGTCAGACGGGGTTTGACCACAGCTTCGTATATCCAGTGTATCATTCGTGGTTTTAACCCCCACGTTTTCCCTATTGCTCTTTTAGTTGCATATAGGGTCTGTTTGCCTTTTGCAATTGTGTTTTGCAGCTGTTTGTTCCACGTGAGTTTGTTATCAAGGGTGACTCCCAGATATTTTACCTCCGTGGTAAACTGCAGTTGTTGGTTGAATAATGTTGGAGCGTTGAGCCCTTCCAAGTTGTATTTGCGACTGAAGGTTATTAGTGTTGTTTTGGCGTGATTGACCGATAGGCCTACCCTCCTACATCAATCCTCCACTTGGGTTAGAGCTTGTTGCATGAGTTCAGAAATAACTCCGGGATATTTTCCCCTTATCAGGATACTGATCTCATCGGCGTATCCTAGGGTATAGAAGCCAGTTTTATTTAGCTGGACCAGTAGGCTGTCCACTACAAAGTTCCACAGGAGGGGTGAAAGTATACCCCCCTGTGGACACCCTTTGAGGACAGGTGTATACATGGTTTCACCGAATAATTTTGCATGTACTTGTCGTCCTTGAAGCATTGATTTTATCTACCGACATAGGGTGTTTTGAACTCCATGACTCGAGGCGCCGTGTACAAGAGATTCAAAGGAAGTGGTGTCTATATCTAGGAAGGCCGCGAGCCCTATTTCTTTGATTTCTAATGTGTTCTCAATCTTCCCAACTAGATGGTGTAGTACTGATTCACATGATTTGCCTGTCTGATAAGCATGTTGGTTTGGGTGCAACGGGAAAAGCGACAGGCACCTATCCCTGATATATTTATCGACGAGCTTTTCCAATGACTTAAGTAGGAAGGAGGTTAGACTTATTGCTCTATACGATTTCGCTAGGGTTTGGTCACGCCCCGGCTTCGCCAGAAATGCTACGTTTACCTGCTTCCAAGTGATTGGGATGTATCCTAAGGCTATGCTGGCTCTGAATAGTCTTAGTAGAAGCGGAGCCAGGGTCGTAAGACCCTGCTGAAGCAGGGCTGGGTAGACACCTGGTCTGGTCCTGGTAATTTGTAGGGTTCGAAAGAGTTGATCGCCCATTCCCTATTACAAGTTACTACATATTTGGTTCGCAATCCGCCAGTCGTCTTTGTTAGCCCTGAGAAAAAGGGAGTTGTCATCCAACTGGTCTGTGCGCTCCGATGTTATCGTTGATCCAGAAAAGTGAGAACCTAGAAGGACTTCCAGGGTCTCCTTACCTGTTTTTGTTTGGTTTCCATCGGAGTTTTTAAGTGTTCCGATGGGGTTTGTTGGATCCTTGGCTAGAATCTTCTGGAGTCTCGCTCCTTCATGCAAGCTTTCTATTTCTTCGCAGAACTTCCTCCAGGATTCCCTCCTGACTTTCCTAATTTCTTTGCTATACTGGGTTAGGGTGCAGCGGTATGTGTCCCAATCCCCAGTTCTTTTGGCTACGTTGAATGTTCAGATTCGAGTCCCACCATTTGCATTTCGCATTGGTGTGTCGTCTCGTTAACCTGCAACTCTCTTCGAAGGAGGTTTTTATTGCGGCTTGCAGTTGATCCGCTGCAGCCTCCACACAAAGTGTAGTTTTTATGTGTCTGGGAATTTCATTCAGATTGATGGTCAGGCGCTCTCTGTAGAGGTCCCAGTTTGTTTTTCTCGGATTTCGATACAGTTCAGTTGGCTTATCAACTTTGTCGATTTCCATACTTATGTATCTGTGGTCCGATAGCGATGGTTCGGGTAAAACCCGCCAATGGCGGACGTTAGGGGATACGTTGAAGGTGGCTAAAGTAATGTCAATGACCTTTCTTCGACGTGTTGTTACAAAAGTGGGCTCAGTACCCTTATTTAGAATTTCAAGGTTTTCTTTGATTATGAAATCATAAAGATACTCACCCCTTTTGTTCGTATCGGAACTTCCCCACTCTGTGTGGTGAGCGTTTGCGTCCGCTCCGATGATGAGCTGCGGTGTATGTGTTCGGCTGCTAGTTAACAGTTCCTCCAGCTCTTGAAGTGGTGGAGGCGTCTGTGAATCGTATGGGAAGTATGCGGCAGCTAGGATGAGCTCCCGATTACTACTCCCATTTATCTTCACCGCTACTAGGTCCCTGGAAATATGGTTGTATAGTGGCAGTATGTTAATGTTAGGCTTAGTATAGATGCAGGTCCTGGCGTTGCCAGAAGCTATATCGTATATTAACTTACCTCCGGTGGTTCCTAAGCCGGCTACTTTGCCCTTATACAGCCAAGGTTCTTGGATAAGGATTATATCCAGACCCTCGGCTGCGATGAGGCGGCTTAGTGCTGCGGTTGCAGCTTTATTGTGCTGAAGATTGATTTGGACCACCTTCAGCATCATGAGGCCGCTTGGATATCGCCTTAAAGGTTATCTGGTTTAGGCCAAAGTCACCTGTGTGGTCTCTGGCCTCCAGCGCCTTCCGGCTAGTTTCGTCGATCCAGGCGACCAGATTCAATCCGGTTTTATCTTTCGTGGATGCGACGACATTCCATTCCTCGGTGTTCCCCGCAGGGGGGTTTGTGTCCATGTGACACTCAGCCAAGTAAGGCTGTTTGTAGTTGGACAGAGATCTTTGGTGAGTTGCGACACCACGTACCCGAGCAGCGCAGGGAGGCCCCTTGTATAGTTGATACGCCATGGCGTGGATCTGTGCAAAGACCATTCGGGCGATGACGCTCCCGTGCTCCCGAGTCATGTATGGGTAGCTCACGACATGGCTGACCTTTTTCCCTATTCGTTCGGAAAGGCAGTCATACAAGTCGAACACGATACGCAGTGTCTCCTCGTAGGGGAGGAGTCCATTATAAGCGGTCGTGTAGAGCTTCGGAGTTGGCGGCTTCGCATAACCCAAGCCACGAAGGAACTAGTTAGGGAGAATGGCCTTGGCGAAAATGCATACGCGCCTATATCTAACTAGTTTGTGGATTGATGGCCACACGTCCTGAGTCAAATTGCTGCTTAGTAAACTGATGGGGGCCGTCCCAATGTGAACGGTAGCGCTACGAGTCTGCTTTAAGCAGACGAGTGGTAACAGGTCCAACGAACCTGGGATGTGCACATCTGAATTTAACGTTAGGCCTAACCATTAGGGGGCCGAAGGTTGATCACACCTGCTAAAGAGAAGTCTTTAGCGAATAGTGTACCTCGGGGATGGGTGAGCCCAGGGGACCATGGTCCCTTCCCATCTTGGAGTTGGTCTCGAGGGGGCTGTCGGTTGTTAAGCAAGACATCGAGCTAGTGATGCAGCCCCGGGGTTGGGTTCCTGATGGTGAGTGCATTCACCGGATGGAGAAATCCCCATCTGGCAACAAGATCCGTGCCAGTAAAATAGCCGGAGGTCCAAACCGCTTTCGCAAGGACCGGGGTATAAAGCCGTAAGGCTAGGTGACCCTTAGAGGTAAACCCCGTAGATGGTATACTTGTCCTCGGTGTTCAGCCCCTGGTTTTGGGTCTTGAGGAGCGTCAGGATCTGCTTCAGATCCTCCGTACCAACTACGTCCGTATTCGGAATCCGAAACATTATTTTGCTGGTTTTGACCCCTTCCCTCGCATCGCCCACGCGAAGTATTGCTCCCTCCCATGGGTTGATGAAAGATATTGTGACCTTTAACCAGTGCTTGGCTTCCTGATTTGCGCAGGTTACGTAAAGGACGCCCTTGTCCGGGTAGCTATTGGTGAAGAGTGGGGCTTTGGATGGCTCGCACTTAAAGACCTCTGTCACGATAGCCCGCTGAATGTCCTTTGCCTGCTCAGTGGTTAGTTTTTCAGCTGGGTAACTGTCCAGGACCACAGCCATTTTGAGGGAGCAGAGGGCTTCCTTAAAAGTACTCTCTGATGCTACTCCTGATGGACCGGGTTTTGTCGACGGAATTTCTCTACGCCCGGTATTTGGCCGTTTTTTCTCTGCTCCTTCTGCGGATTGAGATTGAGATTCAGACCTTGTTCTCTTGGGGGGGGGGGGGGGTTGTTTTTGTGCTCCGCAGGCAGGTCTTGGGATTTTCCCTGGGACCGCTTATGTCGCGGCCTTATGGGTTCACCCCTTTCCCTCGCTTTTTCAATGGCGATCTTCTGTCGTTGGGCTCCAGAAAGCGTTGGTTTTCTGTTTTTGAGGGTTAGTTGGCCCATCTTTGTAGTTGTATTTACCATGTCGGACCTCTCTGGTCTTGTGCAGGAAGCACTTCCCTGAGAGGGTGTGTTCAAGGGTTGGGACATACCTTCCTTGCCTTCCGCTGACTGGCTTATGGATGAACCATTTCCTTCAGCTTGGGCGGGTTGGTTTTGTTCTCCCCTTTTTGTGTGTTTCGTTGTTTGTGTTGTTGTTTTTTCGGTATCCATTTTTGGTCCCACGAGTATGGCGGTACACGTGCTCAGTGACCCCTTAAGCACGCAAGGCTGGTTATTCTGAGGTTTCGCCCGGTTCCTCAGAAGCTCCGTTTGTGACACCATTTGTCCCTGGTGCCATTCACCCATCGGCACGGATCGCATTACACCTTAGGTTTAGGATTTGGAAGATGTTAGTTGGCTGTGTGTTTAAGTTCTGTTATGTCATTTGTAAGTATACTGTCCTAGTTGTCCTGTGTTCGGTCAGTATGCAGCGCTAAGCCCCCGCACCGCGTCAAGGTCCCTTCCACGCGGGGGATGCCGAGGAAAATAAACCTTAATGGGACTTGAAATGGTTGGGTATCGTCAAAGGTTGTTGATTTATAGGCGATACATAGCGATTTTCAAGCAACAACTACGCATTGGTCTCGGCGATGATACGATCCAAGATAGAGCTGTTTGTATAGAAATAGCATGACATTGGGCGCTATAAAGCTCTGGTAAAAAGTCCATCTAAAACAAAAATCAAAAAAAATAGCGCCGGTACGTACTACAGCTGCTTTTACGCCATATTTCGTCAATCTGTCTATTTTTGTTTAGATGCTTTCTAATTTTTTGCTGTGTACAATTTTGGCTCCACTTGCACGGGGCTCCCCTTTTGATTTTGTACGCTTTTATCGTCATCATCGTCGTCATCGCCCTTTGACATATATACGCACCTCTGTACATCAATTCATATCCTATCCATCGTCTTTATGTCGAGGGTCATGTTGTGTTCTGTTCTCTTGTCTCTGTTAATGAATGCCGATTTAATTACAAACGAACTATACGAGCATAAAACCGCGCACAATACCACAATCACTAAATCCCCCCCACGCCAGCCATTTCCACACGCCGCCATATCCAACATTATCCCTTATATCCTTTTAATTATTAATATTTCCTTTAGGTCGTATACGTCTAATGGAAATCTCGGCCGCAAATTGGTCGTATAGAAAGGGGGTGGTGGATGGTGCGGCGCGGTTGGTTTGCTTCGAAGAACCAACAAAAAAAGGGTGCCCTGTGGAGGGATATTTGTAATGGCGAGAGGTAGACAATGAGATAGTGTTGGAAAGATGAAAAGAGAGAGTGATTTAAGCAATGTTCGACAACATCAATGAAGTTAGAAAGGGCTGCGACATGTTTTTTTTTGACATATTGAGGGGGGGGGCTTCGTTGACAGTAACGGGTACGTTGAATACGACGTGAATGAGACATGTGTGCGTGTGTAAGTTGCATCATCTCTTTCTTCCCCTCTCCCTCTCTTTCACTCTCTTTCTCTGGATGACTGTAAACCTATTTAATTCCTCTTCCTGTATAAATACTTCCTTCGAGACACAATTGCAAAGTCACACCACGTACGGAGTATAAACAAACCAGGACATGACAGCGCCTGAATGTGACCGAGTAACATCCGTATTGAGTATATTGTGTACATATTTTGCATGAATATCTTGTCATTCCGCCGCATGTTGTTGATTTCGTCCTGACGGACCGGGCAATGTAGGGTAGGGTGGGACAATTTGGAAGGGACGATGTTGGAGTGAAATCTTTATAGCTTTGTTGACCAAACAGGCCTTTTTATGCGCTAATACGCAAAGCATATTAATTTCGGTTATAATAGGCCTCATTATCAGCCCTTTGTCATTTTTTGGGGTCACCCGACATACATAAGTGCTGATAAATTGTTTTATCCGTTCATACTTGCTAATTAGTGGAATGAATTGATTTTACTGTCATTTGGCGCCACATAAAAAATTCATAAACGTAAATATGAGCATTAACATGTATCATTTAAGCAACACACTGTTGCTAATGGTCACGACACATTTCCATATAATATAATGTGGCTCTGTGTTCGTTTTAATGACACACCCTCACTTTCAAATAAATACAAAGTAACATGCCAATCACCTGGGAGTATATGATATAGTCTCTATTTACTTACTTACGCGGAGCCGATGATAAATGATATGCCTATTCGGCCCAATTAACAACAATAGAAATGCAAATTTTATAATTAATTTAACATTCGAATCGATACTCGTATCTCATTCCTACTGCAACCTTGAAATCGTTCCCGCGAGATTGAATTAAAAAATAACAAGTGCCTCGACGTCTCGCAATGATGTACACGTCTCATGTCAACAAGTCTCTTGACACATGGCGTTCAAGTTGTCATTTGTGCATGTTTTCGTGCAAATTAGTGCAGGGAGGGACCATATATACAGCATGTCAGCGATACTTTTTTTTTTTTTTTGCGTTTTGTGTGTAAGTGTGTGCGAAAACTGTTCCCAGCAGAATTGATGACATTGATATGGGCGAACATAGATTAACATAACATATAACATGAATAGGAGACAATACAATTTAAAAAATAAATAAAAGAAAGAAAGTTGAAATGCGGAAGAAAGACACTTTTGTTTTTTCAGTTTTGTTGAATTCACGCAGGGTTGTACTACGCGCCGTTATAGAGGTTGGTTTCGTGTGATTTTTGGCTTTGTCAAAATCCTTTCATTTTCGTGTCCAATTCAGTTCGAATAGGCCTGTGGATATATTTTTGATTCGGTTTTCTTGTGTTCAAATTTATCGAGCATCTCTATACTGTTTCCTTGATTATCTCACGACAACTCGCAATCCGGTCATATGTTGATAATATCCTCCCAATTTCTTGGTCTACTCTCTTGCTTCCAGGGGACCAGTACGAGCATCAACCTGATAGCAAATTTCCATATACAACCGCAACTGCTACAATCGATCAATCGAAATCAAAAGGCAAAAGTGTTGGTGCACATCAAAATCAAAAAAATTCGACAATTTCATCATCATTATCGGCGCCGCATCGTGTTCCAAAATTCGAGCTCAATTGTGTGCTAAATGAAGAGCGGGATCGTAGTGGCACAACACCGATTAGTAGTGGGGGTGATAATAACAATTATTGTAGCTGTGACAATAGTAATAGCAATCAATACAGGACTAACTTAGTGGAATGTTTGACACCGAATAGTAGTAGCAATTTTGATACGACTGGTAGTGCTTGTAATTATTGTCGTCGTCAAAAAATCCATCAAAATCCCGCCAATAGTACGAATCAGGAACGTGAGGATAGCGAAGAGTCGTTACTATCGTCATCGCGATCGTCCGTGGAAACGGACGTTATCCTGTCGGAACAAGAACAACAACAACCAGCAACAAATGGCCCAACGTTTATGCAATTGTCGCGCAAAAATTTACAATCTTCATTAAACAATAATAATCTTAAAGACGTATTACAACAGCAGGATCAAAAGAAGCCAACCAATTTTTACAAGTCTAGCAAAACGAGCAATAGTAGTATTTTTACTGACGACGATACGCGATCACAACAGGTAGAACAATTCGAATTAGAACTACAAAAGCACCAAAAACAGCAACAGCAACAACAGTCAACCAGTGTTAACAATAATATTATTAACAACAACAACCAAACGAACTATAGTCATAAGAACAAATGCAACAACAACAATAGCAGCAGCAGCAGCATTAGCAAAAGCAATAGCTCAAAAAATATTGCACCCAGAAAAACTCGTCGACTTATACATCAGCAACAATCGATTGAATCGGACGAATTGAACGACAACAATAATTGTTCGAAATCTGACAATTTGCTGCCGAGGGCAACGCAATCAGGCGGCAACCCTGACGATGATACACTAAAAATAATTTCCAACAGTAACGGTAGTTCTAGTGTTGTGTTTGCCAAAAAATCGCCGAAATACGCTGATCGACAAAAGACGTTTACGCAGAAGGTATGTGCACCCTAAATATAGTAAATCAGTAGTGAGTAGCTTAGTTTCAGCCGCTTTTACTTGTAAGCTCCAGCGGTTAGATTGCGGCCTTGATTCTTTTGCAGTCTATGCTAATCATGTAGAGAGGTGGCCGGAGGATGAGAAGCCAAAGTACCATGTAAATTTAGCTTACAATGTTTACCCCAGGAAAATTGGCATTTCACTTCGGAAAAATTAGGGGAAAGCTGGATTTTTGCATGAGCCTTCTTTTCGAGGTCCTAAACAAGACCCTAAAAGTCCCCGTCTCTACGAGTGCCGCAAGCGGTGCTACAGAGGGTCAAAGACCCTCGAAAACACGTTTTTCTGAATAACTCCATAACGGTAGCATATACAGAAAAGTCGTGTATGGCAAATTTGAAGCTCTTGTGCTTTTTCAATAAACAATGGAAATACCGAATACGTTCGGGTACCCCTAAGGTGCCATGAGGTCTAACTGTATTTTTAACAATGTTTCACAAAAATCTCTATAACGGTAACTCGTACTAAAAGCTTTTGTATGGAAAATTTGTAGTCTATGTAGTTTTAAATAAAGCGGTCAAATTTCATATCAATAAGGGCGCTATGGGGGTTCAAACCTTAAAAAAAAGTGTTTTTTGGGGTTTTTCGTAAATGGCGCTAAGACAGGGGAGTGTACTCTATGGTCTTCTCGGAGAAATTTGTAGCTTATGTGGCTGTTAGTAAGACGCCAAAAGTCCCCAAAGATGGGAGCCCCCCTAACGAAGTTATGAGGGTCCAAAGATTCAATTAAACTGTTTTTGGGGAATATCTCTAACGGTAACGTGCACCGAAAACTGTCATATGGCGAATTTGTAGCTTATAAAACGCTTAACTAAATATCCGAATTTCAGATCGATGCGTGCAATGCTAAGGGCGGTCTAATGATCAGAACCGTACAATAACGGTACTTCTCGGTTTTTCGTGAATATCTTCATAACGAGCCCGCGTTCGGGAAGGAGGCCTGTACCAATTTGTTGCTTCTATAACCTCAACTTAAAATGCCAAAACAACTCATCTATGCGGGCACCCCCAACGAAGCTATGAGGGGTCAAAGAGATAACAAAAAACCGTTTCTCGGAAATTTTTTAATAACGGTAACCTCTTGAGAGAACCAATCTGAAATAAATTTGTAGCTCATGTGACTGTTAGTAACGGGCCAAAAGTCCCCAACGATGGAAGCCCCCTAGGGAAGTTATGAGGGTCCAAACATTCAAAAATGCAGTTTTTTGGGTATATCTCTATAACGGTAATGTGCACCGAAAACTGTTATATGGCGAGTTTGTAGCTTATACAACGCTTATTAAAATTTCCGAATTTCAGATTGATGCTTGCAATACTAAGGGCGCTATGAGGGTCCGAAACGCACAATAACGGTATTTTTCGTTATTTTCGTGAATTGCTTTATAACGGGAACGCATTCGGGATGAAAGCCTGTAATAATTTGGTTCTTTTGTAACTTCAAATTAATGTGCCAAAACAACTCATTTACCCGTAAACCGCCAAGGAAGTTATGAGGGGTCAAAGTTAAACAAAAAGCCGCTTCTCGGAAAATTTGTAATAACGGTAACGTCTAGAGAGAAACCGTCTGAGGCAAATTTGTAGCTCGTGTGGATGTTAGTATGATATCAAAAGTCCCCAACGATGGGAGCCTCCGTAGCAAAGTTATGAGGGGCCAAACATCCAAATAAGCAGTTTTTTGGAAATATATCTGTAACGGTAGTGTGCACCAAAAACTGTTATATGGCGAAATAGAAGTATTTACAAGTCTTAAGTAAATGTTCAAATTTCAGATCAATACGTGCAGTACTAAGGGCGCTATGAGGCTCCAAACCTTGAAATTTTGTTTTTTTTGGTTATTTTCGTGAAAATCTCCTTAACGGTAACGTATACCGGAGGCAGTCTGTAAAAATTTGTTGTTTGTATGGTCCCAAATAAAATGCTCCAGCGATATGAATGCACCTAAGGCAACCATACGTGCACACATACACTACATACTACACATACCTTCCTCAAAAATTAGTTAGTTTAAACGTTGTAATGCACGTATGGTTGCCTCAGGCGCATTCGGTGGAGCATTTTATTTGGAACCATACAAACAACAAATTTTAACAGACTGCCTCTGTTATACGTTACCGTTACAGAGAATTTCAGAAAAAAAATTTCGTAATTGTATGGTTCGGACCCTCATAGCGCCCTTAGCATTGCGCGCATCAATCTGAAACTCGAATATTTAATTAAGCGTTGTATAAGCTACAAATTCGCGATATAACAGTTTTCGGTGCACATTACCGTTATAGAGATATTCCCAAGAAACTGCATTTTTGGATGTTTGGACCCTCATAACTTCCCTACGGGGGTTTCCATCGTTAAGGACTTTTGGCCCCTTACTAACAGCCACATGAGCTACAAATTTATCTAATATTGGTTCTCTCAAGAGGGTACCGTTATTAAAAAAAATCCGAGAAGCGGTTTTTTGTTTCACTTTGACCCCTCATATCTTCGTTGGGGATGCTCACATAGATAACTCATCTTTTCGCATTTTAAGTTGAGGTAACAGAAGCAACAAATTGTTATAGGTCTCCCTTCTGAATGCGTTCCCGTTTTGGAGAAATTCACGAAAAACCGAAAAATACCGTTATTGTACGGTTCAGACCCTCATAGTGCCCTTAGCATTGCACGCATCGATCTGAAATTCGGATATTTAGTTGAGCGTTGTATAATCTAAAAAATCTGTTTTTGGGGGTCTTTGACCCTTTGTAGCACCGCTAGCGGCACTCGTAGAGACGGGGACTTTTAGGGTCTTATTTAGGACCTTGAAAGGAAGGCTCATGCAAAAATCCAGCTTTAACTTAATTTTTCCGAAGTTTGGCCAAATTTTTGTTCAAATTTCCTGGCGTAGTTGCTGAAATCAAAGAATAAGATCAAAGGATGAGAAAAAGAGTTTTGCCAAAATTTTGATTTTTGCTTATCCGTCTGCAAATTTGAAAATGTTCTCTCAGTCAATTTTCCTTCAACTCTTATTGTTTATCGAAGGTGGATGTGCCCTTCCACAAAAAAAAAGTTTTTTTTTTCTGATTGTGCAGTTATTCTAACCAAAGCTCACACAAATATGTTTTATCGAGGTAACGAAACTTATGTGAAAGCTGAAGTATAAAAGTTCAAAGTACCCCGTTACGATTTTACAATTTGAATCTTCAATGAAAAATATATTTTCGAATTTCATTAAAGTTTGAATGGTAGTATCTGGAAAGTTTTTGAAAATTATTTAATTGAAAAAAAAAGTTATTTTATGTAGAATTTTATGCAGTTGTAGAAAATGAAGTCTAATCTCGGATTAAATATTTGGGAGTGTGGCAAATAGTGATTTTGCTCTTTTTGACCCTATTTACAAAAAATGCTAAAACTTTATAACGGTTAAAGATAGAAGGGTCATGTGGAACATTAATTCTACCCAAGTGAGTTGTGCTATCATCCAGTATCGTATGTACCATGAGTCGTGAGACACCCTGTATAATCTGATATTAAATCTTCAGACGCTAAGGCCGCGCGCAGCAAAAGGCGTATTAGAGCGTAGCGTAGCGTAAAACCTAAGCTTCTTTTGTGTTAATATTAATTTCTACCGCAGCCCTATGACGTGTTCCCATTCCATCTGTTTCTGGATGCATTGATGCTTATCCGGGAGCACAATTGGGTGAATTTTGGTTAAGATTCAAAAAGAAAAAAAAAAGTTTTTCGCACAAGAACCTAATATTTTGGTGTTGGTTTGTATTACAGCCCTATGACGTAATGTTCCGATTCTATCCGTTCCTATATATGTTTTGAGGCTTTAATAGGAACACATTTGGGCGAAGTTTGGTTAAGATGGTTCATAAAGAAACAGGTTTTTCTTAGAAGAACCTAATTTCCAGGGGTTGGTTTGAATGACAGTCCTATTATATAGTGTTTCGACTTCATCTGTTCCTATATATGTTTTGAGGATTTACTAGGAACCCATTTGGGTAAAGTTTGGTTAAGGTCGGATTAACCCTAAATTACTAACAATACGTAAAATTGACGTGTTCGCTCACATTATAATGTGTATACGCAATTCCACGAGACTGGTTAACTACTCACTGCAGCAGTGCTTTCCTTAGTTAGTTGTTGTACGTTGATGTGAGTTGCAACATCCTGTTTGTGGTCTAATGCGGTAAGTTTAGCAATGTTTAAGAAAATCTAACTACTATTGGACATCCGAGGCGCAGGCATGTTCCTCCGGGAAAATCCATTCTCGAAACATTATTCGCATACGACCAGGACCAACTGCTGAAACAACAGACCGCACAACTCCATCTGGATGTTTTGACCTTTTCATAAGTAACGAAATGGTGCAGATTATATTGACACACACCAATCATGAAATGGAGCTTCAAAATACGAATATCCGAATAGTTCGCCTCTGAAACCCACGTGTATTTAAGAGCCAAGGGCGTATTTTGGTCTACTAATTTTGTCCGGGGCACTGAAAAATAATCACTTATCGGCTGAAAAAATTTATGACCTGAAAGTGGGTAAAAGATGCGAAATTTTTTTTAGGAAAATATGAACACGTCGAAACTACAGTCATGTTAGTACTCCAGGGTTAAAAAGAAAAAAAACAAATTTCTTAGAAGAACTTAGTTGTCAGGGGTTGATTTGTACGACAGCCCTATGACGTAGTGTTCCGATTTCATCCGTTCCTATATATGTTTTGAGGCTTTACGAGGAACACATTTGGGTGAAGTTTGGTTAAGATTGGTTCATGGAAAAAAAGTTTGTCTCAGAAGAACCTAATTTTCAGAGGTTGGTTTCTATGGCAGCCCCCGGACCCCGTGATTCGATTCCATTCGTTCCAACATATGCACAGCGCACACTAAAAAGAATCTTGTATACAAAATTTTAGCCCGATAGCTTCAAAACTGAGGAACTAGATTGTATTGAAAGAGATGGACAGACAGACAGACGGAAAGACGGACATCGCTCAATCCAATCGATTTCTCTCGTCACACTGTATTATTGATGCCATTTTTCATAAGCCTGTAAATTCAAATTGCTTCTTTATAACGCATCAAAATATTGGAAACCTAAGAAAAAACTTTGACATCTTTGTTAGGCATATTGATTCGTTTGTAAATAAACCGAACTTCATCTTCCTATCACAAATTCGGATATACAGTAAAACACGGTAAAGTGCAACATGCTTAAGTGCAAAACTCGGATAAGTGCACACAATTTTCATCCAACATCCAATCAATGCGATGTTCAATACATTTCCAAACGGATAAGTGCAACACGGATAAGTGCACAACACGCTTAAGTGCACGCAATTTTTTGGTAGGGTTAACAACATTCGGACACGATTCATGACGGATAAGTGCACATGTGCATTCGAAAAATTTATTAGTGCAGACGTTTCAAACCAGACTATTTTACGAATTTATGCGATCCAAGCCCGAGATATCTAATATTTATTGATTCAATTTATGAAAATGTAGAAGAAAAAGGAAATCAGGTCTACAGGATAATGTTTGTCTTTAAGTAGGCAAATATGAGAGTTAAAAATTTATCTTTTTGGGAGCAGCTTAAGGCTAAAATTAAACATTGTTTCGATAAAAAAAATGTTTAGCAAAAGTGGCAGTCTCTCTGTCATTCCAGCGTTTATGTCCAGCAGTCTCAGTCAGTCTCCTCCTTTATATCGCAGGATACCACTAAGATACTGATTAGGTTGTTAGGAAATTTAGGGTTTTCTTTGTTTTTGCGAACAAAATTGGATGTTGTTTTCCTCATTTCTGGAAGCAAGTGATAATTTTGACATCCTTAAATTGTAATTGAAAATGTATAAAAGAAAAAAAAATCATTTTAGGTTACACACAATTTTTGACGTCCCGAAAGCCTACGAAAAGCTCGATTCGCAACATCTATATTCGATGTTCTTCCCTCGATGTTCCCCCCTCAAAGCCGCCGCCCTTGACGGGATTGTTGCAATCAGCTGTTAGTTTGATATTGGTGACCCTTGCATTGATCACATTTCAAAACGAGACCGATCTCTAATCGTGCGAATAGTGCGATGATAGTGTATACCCTACACCCATGTACAGACCTAGAATCCGCGTAAAACCGAAAATATTCATTTTAGTTATTTTTTTTTATGGGGGAAGGGGTAGATGGGTCGAATCTCGCAAGTTTTTAATATCTTATAACGGAATCCAGCGCAGCTATCATTTGCTAGTAATTTCATGTTTTTCGGGACATTCTATCAAAAGATATGGCGGAATACTGCTTTGTAGGGGATGTATAGGGGTCAGACCTTCTCCACTTTCCACCAACTCCAAGCATATGTCACAATAAGCCACTGATGAAAATTTTAGGTTGCTAGCGATATTCTGTCGAAAAATATGGACGAATTAAACTATCACGGAGGGGTCATTTGTATGGTAGGTAGGGGAACCCTTGGTCCGATTTGGCCCATTTTCAATACCATCCAAGCTTTTATCAAAACAATCATCTGACAAAATTTCAAAACGCTAGCTTTATTATTTCGGGAGTTATCGTGTGAACTGACAGACACACGAACGGACAGACAGACAGACGGACATGGCTTATTCGAAACAGGGACCGACCCCGATTATTTATATTTATACTTTGCCATACCTCCGGTGGCTGCTTTGAGGTGTTACATAAATCGTCGTAACAAAAACAATATACCCTAGACCATCTTATGGGTATAGGGTATAATTTGTTAATATTGTTGCCAAAGTTCGAAAGCCTTACAAAGTCGCTCGTACATGACACTGTGAAATTTAATTGTTGAAAACTATAGCCAGGGCCGGCTTTAGTTTTTTGGTGGCTCTGGGTCAAATCGATGATGGTAAATACTTTTGAGGGCCTAGGTATTTAGTTAGTTTACAAAAAAAATCTCCTACTTTAATGGTATTAAAAAAAATGCAAAACCCGTTCTGATTGGTCTGCTTGACGTATGACATTGATTTAAATACCGTTTCATAGATTATTTGATAAGAAATGGCAACTCCTTACACCATTTTACTGTAGGGTCAACAATAAGAATGATATTGGAAATTTAGCCTGTAAATAGGCTATTTACTATAACTACCTCCCTGATATATACGCAACTTTAGATATAGATGTATAACGCATCCCTTAACGACTCCACCGGATTTCAGTAATTACATGCTTTATTTAAGCAAAATAATTATTGGTACTATGATTTTCAACTTGAACTGGTAACTATAAGGGAACTACTTGACCGATGAAATTAATGTAGGTACCGTAAGATAGATAATTTGATTAGAAAAAAAACTTCTGTACATCACTTTACTGTAGGGTCAACAGTAAGAATGATATTAACGAAAAATGCAAAATTCGCCAATAAGTAGGCAATATACTTCAACTTCCCCCGCGAGATATTTGCATTTTTGTGATTTCAAATGAAAATTTCCGAAAATGCGTTTTGAAAAAGTCGATGTAGAGCGCATTGAGAGCCACGTTTTGCTGAAAGAACCAGAGTCCTAGCTATCACCGTTCAAAAGATACAGCCCCCAAAGGCGACCCAATAAATGCCAACTTTGACCCATCTACGCTCAATATTTAGCGAGATATTTGCATTTTTGTGATTTCAAATGAAAATTTCCGAAAATGCGTTTTGAAAAAGTCGATGTAGAGCGCATTGAGAGCTACGTTTCGCTGCAAGAACCAGAGTCCTAGCTATCACCGTTCAGAAGATACAGCCTCCCAAAGGCGACCCAATAAATGCCAACTTTGACCCATCTACGCTCAATATTTAGCGAGATATTTGCATTTTTGTGATTTCAAATGAAAATTTCCGAAAATGCGTTTTGAAAAAGTCGATGTAGAGCGCATTGAGAGCTACGTTTTGCTGAAAGAACCAGAGTCCTAGCTATCATCGTTCAAAAGATACAGCCTCATAAAGGCGACCCAATAAATGCCAACTTTGACCCATGTACGCTCGATATTTAGCGAGATATTTGCATTTTTGTGATTTCAAATGAAAATTTCCGAAAATGCGTTTTGAAAAAGTCGATGTAGAGCGCATTGAGAGCCACGTTTTGCTGAAAGAACCAGAGTCCTAGCTATCACCGTTCAAAAGATACAGCCTCCCAAAGGCGACCCAATAAATGCCAGCTTTGACCCATCTACGCTCAATATTTAGCGAGATATTTGCATTTTTGTGATTTCAAATGAAAATTTCCGAAAATGCGTTTTGAAAAGGACGATGTAGAGCGCATTGAGAGCTACGTTTTGCTGAAAGAACCAGAGTCCTAGCTATCACCGTTCAAAAGATACAGCCTCTTAAAAGCGACCCAATAAATGCCAACTTTGACCCATCTACGCTCAATATTTAGCGAGATATTTGCATTTTTGTGATTTCAAATGAAAATTTCCGAAAATGCGTTTTGAAAAAGTCGATGTAGAGCGCATTGAGAGCCATGTTTTGCTGAAAGAACCAGAGTCCTAGCTTTCACCGTTCGAAAGATACAGCCTCCCAAAGGCGACCCAATAAATGCCAACTTTGACCCATCTACGCTCAATATTTAGCGAGAAATTTGCATTTTTGTGATTCCAAATGAAAATTTCCGAAAATGCGTTTTGAAAAAGTCGATGTAGAGCGCATTGAGAGCCACGTTTTGCTGAAAGAACCAGAGTCCTAGTTATCATCGTTCAAAAGATACAGCCTCCCGAAGGCGACCCAATAAATGCCAACTTTGACCCATCTACGCTCGATATTTAGCGAGATATTTGCAATTTTGTAATTTCAAATGAAAATTTCCGAAAAGGGGTTTTGAAAAAGGCGATGTAGAGCGCATTGAGAGCTACGTTTCGCTGCAAGAACCAGAGTCCTAGCTATCACCGTTCAGAAGATACAGCCTCCCAAAGGCGACCCAATAAATGCCAACTTTGACCAATCCACGCTCAATATTTAGCGAGATAATTGCATTTTACCGAAAATGGGTTTTGAAAAAGTCGATGTAGAGCGCATTGAGAGCCACGTTTTGCTGAAAGAACCAGAGTCCTAGCTATCACCGTTCAAAAGATACAGCCTCCCAAAGGTGACCCAATGAATGCCAACTTTGACCCATCTACGCTCAATATTTAGCGAGATATTTGCATTTTTGTGATTTCAAATGAAAATTTCCGAAAATGGGTTTTGAAAAAGTCGATGTAGAGCGCATTGAGAGCCACGTTTTGCTGAAAGAACCAGAGTCCTAGCTATCACCGTTCGAAAGATACAGCCTCCCAAAGGCGACCCAATAAATGCCAACTTTGACCCATCTACGCTCAATATTTAGCGAGATATTTGCATTTCAAATGAAAATTTCCGAAAATGGGTTTTGAAAAAGTCGATGTAGAGCGCATTGAGAGCTACGTTTTGCTGAAAGAACCAGAGTCCTAGCTATCACCGTTCAAAAAATACAGCCTCCCAAAGGCGACCCAATAAATGCCAACTTTGACCCATCTACGCTCAATATTTAGCGAGATATTTGCATTTTTGTGATTTCAAATGAAAATTTCCGAAAATGGGTTTTGAAAAAGTCGATGTAGAGCGCATTGAGAGCCACGTTTTGCTGAAAGAACCAGAGTCCTAGCTATCACCGTTCGAAAGATACAGCCTCCCAAAGGCGACCCAATAAATGCCAACTTTGACCCATCTACGCTCAATATTTAGCGAGATATTTGCATTTCAAATGAAAATTTCCGAAAATGGGTTTTGAAAAAGTCGATGTAGAGCGCATTGAGAGCTACGTTTTGCTGAAAGAACCAGAGTCCTAGCTATCACCGTTCAAAAAATACAGCCTCCCAAAGGCGACCCAATAAATGCCAACTTTGACCCATCTACGCTCAATATTTAGCGAGATATTTGCATTTTTGTGATTTCAAATAAAAATTTCCGAAAATGCGTTTTGAAAAAGTCGATTTAGAGCGCATTGAGAGCCACGTTTTGCTGAAAGAACCAGAGTCCTAGCTATCACCGTTCAGAAGATAAAGCCTCCCAAAGGCGACCCAATAAATGCCAACTTTGACCCATCTGCGCTCGATATTTAGCGAGATATTTGCATTTTTGTGATTTCAAATGAAAATTTCCGAAAATGCGTTTTGAAAAAGTCGATGTAGAGCGCATTGAGAGCCACGTTTTGCTGAAAGAACCAGAGTCCTAGCTATCACCGTTCAAAAGATACAGCCTCCCAAAGGCGACCCAATAAATGCCAACTTTGACCCATCTACGCTCAATATTTAGCGAGATATTTGCATTTCAAATGAAAATTTCCGAAAATGGGTTTTGAAAAAGTCGATGTAGAGCGCATTGAGAGCCACGTTTTGCTGAAAGAACCAGAGTCCTAGCTATCACCGTTCGAAAGATACAGCCTCCCAAAGGCGACCCAATAAATGCCAACTTTGACCCATCTACGCTCAATATTTAGCGAGATATTTGCATTTCAAATGAAAATTTCCGAAAATGGGTTTTGAAAAAGTCGATGTAGAGCGCATTGAGAGCTACGTTTTGCTGAAAGAACCAGAGTCCTAGCTATCACCGTTCAAAAAATACAGCCTCCCAAAGGCGACCCAATAAATGCCAACTTTGACCCATCTACGCTCAATATTTAGCGAGATATTTGCATTTTTGTGATTTCAAATAAAAATTTCCGAAAATGCGTTTTGAAAAAGTCGATTTAGAGCGCATTGAGAGCCACGTTTTGCTGAAAGAACCAGAGTCCTAGCTATCACCGTTCAAAAGATACAGCCTCAAAAAGGCGACCCAATAAATGCCAACTTTGACCCATCTACGCTCAATATTTAGCGAGATATTTGCATTTTTGTGATTTCAAATGAAATTTTCCGAAAATGCGTTTTGAAAAGTCGATGTAGAGCGCATTGAGAGCTACGTTTTGCTGAAAGAACCAGAGTCCTAGCTATCACCGTTCAAAAAATACAGCCTCCCAAAGGCGACCCAATAAATGCCAACTTTGACCCATCTACGCTCAATATTTAGCGAGATATTTGCATTTTTGTGATTTCAAATGAAAATTTCTGAAAATAGCCTCGCCTCGGGGGTTGGCGAGCGTAGCGAGCAGGGGGCCAAATCCCCTAGTTTGAAAATGGTCTACTTTAGCGTTATTCATTCCAAACTGGAATATGGGTTATTTTGCTGGGGTAGCTTTTACAAAACAAGGTTAAATCCCTTATTGGTTGGTAAGAAGCATGCCATTCGTCTAGGTTGCAACAAAAAGAGACATCAGAACAGCTTTCCTCTGTTCAAGAACCTGAATACACTTCCCCCGATCCACTTTTATTATAAGCTTCCTCCCACTATTAGAAGTATTCGCAATTTATCTAGATTGCCAGATTTATTCAGAAGTATTTGCAAAAAGAGTTGTATTCATAATTTTGATCATTGTGAATTTTATCTGCCCTTCAATAGTCATTCTGTTTTTCGGAGTAGAAGCTATTCCTGTGGGGCTTAGGCTACTGAAATCTACTTATGTGTTCAACACAATTTTGCTAATTGTAATTTTTCGCTTGTTTCAATAAATCTGCCGGGAAGAGATCAATAATGATCCGTTTAAGAAATGTCTAGAAAAGTTTGTGAATAAAAAACAACTGTACGTGTATAATTTTACTGATTGTGCATTTTCCGAAGTTTTCAATATTTATTCGGGGTGGAGCCCACTTCAAACCAAATTAACAAAGAAAAAAAAAGAAAAATCAAACAAGTACAAAGATACGCTAATGGATCTAATCGCCAAAGGATCATTGTGAATTTTTCTGCATCAATTGTTATTCAGACAGTTTTCAGGGCAGATATCAATCCGGTGCGCAAATTTACAATCCACTTATCCGTTCAGGAGATAAATACATACAAAAGTGTGTAAAAAGGAACTGTCTTCATAGTTTTGTTCATTGTGAATTTTGTGCTTGTTACAATTTCCCTATTCGGGGTGGAGTCCAATGTTTCTTCTTCCTTACTTCCTTCCTTGACGTCGCGTTGTTTAGTCTTCAGTGTAGGCACGATGTCCGTTCTGACGGCTATCTCTCAGCCTATTTCTACAGGCACCTCTATCTTGGATCATGTCATCGCTGAAACCAATACGTTGTTGTTGCTTTCCCATTTGATGCATCCAGATGCAGCCCGATCCCGTGATGCAAATTTACTCAGATCCGCACATTAGTTCAGCGGATATCGACAAAAGTATTTGAAGAAAAAAAAAAACTGTTTTTATAATTTGGCTTATTGTGAATGTTTTGCATATTTCCACAGAATTATCCTGGTTGTAGCCAAATCCGGCGGAATCAATTCACTGAATTTCTACAATTCGATCAGGAAATACAGAACAAAAATATGTGAAAAAAAGATTTTTGATCATTGTGCATTTTTTTCCGAAGTTTCAATACTTATTCTGCTATTCGGGAAAACCGTCGAAAATCCGCTAACACGTTCAAGCAATTCAGACAGAAGTCTGTGAACAAGAACTCATTGTGAATGTTGCTCATTGTGAATTGCAATGCAGGGCAATTGAAACAAAAATCATAAAAAAATCCAAAAACAGTGAAAAATTTTAAAATTATTAACCCCTCAACGACCACCGTTCCCCGGTTTCTACAGTAGCATGACTTTTGGTTTTTTTTTGTAAAGAAATGGTAAAAATCACTTTGATTAAAATGTTCTTCCCAATTTAAGTTTAAATATGTACTTCTAATCGTATTCGGCACAGAGACAAATACGGTGCAGAAAATTTACTAAAATCCCCTAATCCGTTCAAAGTGGTCAAGGAATAGAAAAAGAGGTCCCTTCAAAATTTTGCTCATCCGTTTAACTGATTCTGCATGTTTCAGTAGCTCTTCAGCTATTTTAGGTGAAACCAACAAACCAACGGGAAAATTTACAAAAATACTCTAAAACCATAAGAAAAGTGACAAAAAGATCCTTTTTTAATTTTATGCATATTTCAATAGGTTATTCTGGTGTTTTGGGGAAGAGACCAATATGGTCGGGCAAATTTATTGAAATTAGCTTATTCGCTAAAGAGATATAGGGAAAAGTATGTAGCTTCAAAATTTGCTCATTTTCAATTTGTTGTAAGTTGACGTAGCTATTAGGTAGATACTAATTCGGCGGCTCGGTGTAAATTTCCCAAAATCTACTCAAATTTTCCAAAATAGTGGCGAAAGGATCTGAAAAACAGTTGCCTTGAACATTTTTCCAATTGTGAATTTTAAAGTGCTGTTTTTTTTACTAGAGACCAATGTTCAGTATTCGTTCAGGAGATAAATACAAATTATGTGATAAAGAGCTGGCCTGATAATATTTTCTATATTGTGAATTTTGTGCATTTTTTAATACATATTTCGCTATTCGAAGAGCAGTACAATCAAGTGGTGCATATTTACTCAAATCCGCGACTTTGCTCAGTGCATTTTTCGCATACTTCAATAGTCAATCGGAGTGTAGACCAATCCGTTGGAATCAATTTACTGAAACCCGGCAATTCGCTCAAGCAATACAGGGAAAAATAAGCAAAAAGATTTTTTTTATAATTTTGCTCATTGTGACTTTTTTTTGCATGTTTGAATATTATTTTTATATTCACGGAGGTGAATGCCAATTGGGCTGGGAAAACTTTCCAAATATTCACTAATACGTTAAAGAAATATAGACGAAAGTATGCAAAAAAAACAAAACTCATTGTGAACTTTCTGCATATTTTAATTGTCATACTGCCGCAGCCTTGTGTAGACCAATGTCGTGGGGTCAACTTACTGAAATCCGATATTTCGTTCAAGTAAGAAAGACAGATAGAAGTTTGTGAAAAATTACTGTCTTAATAATTGTGTTCATTGTGAATTTTTCATATTTCTCAATAGTTGTTCTGTTACTTGAGGTAAAGACCAATCCTGTGACGAAAACTTATTGAAATCCGGTGATACGTTCAGAAAATACATGCAGAAATAGGCAAAAAAACATTGTGAATTTTTGCCCATTGTGAATTTGCTTGCATTTTTGAATAGTTGAATATAAGCTCATGTTTTACATTTTCGCGTTTTAATCAGAGCAAAATGTAGGTGAGACATTTTTGTTTTCAGTTATTTTATGTTTCCGTATACTGAACTCTGTCCATACATAGGGCAGCGGTGCAGCCATCAAGCACTACCTTGGACATCAACAATGTTAAACCATTTGTCATATGCCATATCACATGGTATGTCCTCGCATACCATGCAATTGGTGTGCACGCATAATCGTCCACAATAAAGTAATCTTAAAACACGTGTGGAATGCATTTTTGCCATAAATACAATATCGATATGACGTAATGTGGAAATATCAGAAAGTTAACGGAATTCCCATAAAATTCGGAATGCACACATGTGTTTTATGCATATGCTATTTACACTTCAAGTTCACTAACAAATACTGAAAGTAAAATTCACGCATTACTTAAGAAACTGACGCAATTCTATTTTCAAGACGACAATGACGACACGTGCGTCGCGACATTGTGTCTTGACCGCATGCATGCCGCCACCTGGATTTCGCTTTTACTTGGTCCAGTCCTCTGAAAATCTTTTTGGAAGTCCACTGGATGCATATGTTTCTCTGGCATGCGATCATTATCTGAATTCGTTTCGCATGGCTTTGATGATTTGCAAGACTCTCTTGCTATAGAAGATCGTGCGGTACGAAATAGGTTAAGGCTATTATGAATGCGTCCTGCATTATATACGTATTCACAGTCAAACGCGGCTATAACGAACCTATTGTCCAAAGGGAAAAGGCCAAAAACCTTACGGTCTTGAATCTGCAAGATGACATCCTCTCGTTCTTATCCAATGGAAGATTTTTTTTTAATACAATTCGCTTTTCAAAGCAATCTTTCGCACATTTTGAGAAAGCATGAGAACCGCTCCGCACAATATTTACGCTCGTAATGGACGAGAGTCCTTATCGAATACGGCATACGAAAAATTTACATTTTGAAAGCAGTTGCGGTCACAATTTTTTAGTGACTTTTCTTGAACGGAATAGCGCATTGTTATAATAAATTTACGCCATATGAAACCATCAAGGCCTTAAGAACATTCTCGATGTCACTAAGCAACTACTGACAAGCATCAAGACTATGGGAGTGAACGCGTTTGACCTCGTGGCAGTCTACATTCTTAATCAAAAACTAGACGAGGAGAACAAGAAGGAGTGGCAGAAGACCCTGAGCAGCCACATGGACGTTCCATCCCTCGAAACATTTTTAGAATTCGTAAAACAACGATTCCAAATGTTAGAGGCATTAAACATGGCAAACTCCATCAAGCCAAGGAAATCAACCATGTCATCGCACTCTGCGCAAGTAATCAGCCAACCATTTTGCGCACTATGCAAAGCGACAAGCCATCGATTCGCAGATCGCAGAAGTCGTTCATTGGTGAGTCTGCCGTGCAACTGTTGGGTATCCGCCGAACCGCCGCCAAATTGTGCGTCGCAGGGATTGGCGGCAACGACAAACTTACCACCAGAGGAATGGTGTCAGTATCAGCAGTAACTACCGACGCGACTGGTCAGACCGAAACGATTAACTTCAACACGTATGTCTTGGGGACCATAACTTCACCGCTACCATCGTGTCCGATTGATACCACCTTACCGGGAAACATCCGTGACTGTCAGCTTGCGGATCCTCAATACCACACTCCTGGCAAAATCGACATACATATTACTCGGAGCTGATGTCTATGGTCAGTTCTTACTAGACGGCTTCAAACGTGGACACCCCAATGCCCAGCTCACCAAGTTAGGATGGATTATCTTTGGGCCATCTCATCGATCAAGTGAGATGTCTAGTCTTCAAAGTTACGCAATTTACGAGGATTTCGAAGATATGGACAACTTGATAAGACAATTTTGGGAGATAGAAGAAACAAAGAAGAAGACAACAAAATGGCTGAACAGCATTATCAACTTAAAACCACTAGGAAATCGGACGGTAGATATGTGGTTAGCCTACCCTTCAAGAATAATGCCAACCCGACAGCACAATTGTCTGGATCTTGCAAAGCTGCCTTTGCTCAATTTCGACAACTCGAAGTAGAATTTGGAAAGGATCCACAACTCTATGAACAATATTCGAAGTTCATGCAGGACTACATAGCTTTGGGACATATGTACCGCATACCCAGTCATATTGCCCGAAAATCAGCCAAACATGCATACTACATGCCGCATCACGCTGTTGTTAAAGCATCCAGCTCAACGACTAAATTGCGAGTTGTATTCAATGCTTCCCAAACGTCACCAACAGGGATTTCATTGAACAAGTTACTGTTGAAAGGACCGGCTATCCAGGGCTACATCTTTCATATCCTGATGAGGTGGAGACAACATCGATATGTCATGGCAGCGGATATCGAAAAGATGTACCGGCAGATAGAGGTTAACAAGAGCGATCACTCCTTTCAACGAATATTATGGAGGCTCAATGGCATTGGACCCATTAATCATTTCGCCCTTAAAACTGTAACCTACGGTACAGCAAGTGCTCCATTCCTCGCCATACGGACTCTGCACCAAGTAGCAGCTGACGAGTGCCGTTCATATCCAGAAGCTGCTGAAATATTACTCCGCGACTTTTATGTGGACTACGTCCTAACTGGCTCAGACAACTTACTGGACATGGAGCAGGCTCAACTTGAATTGCGTCAATTGCTCCGCAAGGGCGGTTTCCATCTCCGGAAATGGACAGCGAATCACCACCAACTATTAGGCTCCATACCGCAAGAAGATCGTGAAACCGACATTCCACTGGATATCTCCAACACGAAACACATCAAAACGCTTGGACTACTCTGGCATCCAGCCAAGGACATATTCACATTCTCAATTCGTGAATTTGACGGAAGCAAGCTGCATACCAAACGGAATATCCTCTCAGATATCGCTAGGATATTTGACCCTATGGGATGGGTTCAACCATGTCTCATCATCGGCAAAGTCACTATGCAAAAGCTATGGGAATTGGACATGCACTATGACGCAGTAGTCGATAACAAAACGATACAGGATTGGTTACGCATCCGCAAAGACCTAAGTTCTCTACGGGCACTCGAAATCCCTCGTTGGACTAGGTACACAGCAGGAACCAGAGCAGAGATACATGGGTTCTCTGATGCATCAACAACAGCATATGCAGCCGCCGTTTACCTGAAGGTCTGGGACAACGACAACAATACGGTCTTCATTAACCTCATAGCGGCAAAAGCGAAACCAGCCCCAATCAGAAAGCAATCCATACCACGATTAGAATTATGTGGAGCTGTCTTGCTGACCGAAGTCGTGCAACAGGTCGTCCAAGCCCACAACTGACAACATATTCCAAAGTTTTACTGGACTGACTCAACCGTTGTATTAGCGTGGATAAGAGGAGCTGCAACTAGATGGAAAGTCTTTGTGGCGAACCGAGTCACCATCATCCAACAGGCCACTTTACCTTCAGACTGGTTCCACGTGGTCTCTAAAAACAATCCAGCAGACATGGCATCGAAAGGTCTAACTCCCACGGAATTAATTTCATCGAATTTATGGTGGAATGGACCAAGTTGGCTTAACACGCCTGAAAGCCCTTGGCGACCACCAACTGTTGTCTCACATGAAGGACTTGAAGAGCGAACTGTTTCGTTATTGGTGGCATCGGAAGAGCCAGACATTCTCAGCCGATTTTCAAATTTAACCAAATTATTCCGAGTCACCGCATTCTGTCGCCGATTCATAAACAATATACGTAAGCCGTCCGAAAAACGGTACGGTCCTCTCAACTGCAAGGAGTTGGAAGAAGCCCGACTACAGTGCATACGACTAGCTCAACAGCATGCGTATCATTTCGAGCTGGAAAATTTGAAGAACAACAAACAAGTGTCAGCATCTAGCCCCATTCGAAGTCTGTCTCCATGGATCGATTCAAACGGCATTCTAAGAGTTGGTGGCAGACTGCAACATGCAGTTATTGGCTCAACAGCAAGACAACCAGCCATTTTGCCAAAAGGCGCGTTCGCGAGAACTCTCATTATAACCACACATAAGCAAACTCTCCATGGTGGCGTCCAATTAACTCTGGCTACACTCAGACTACAATATTGAGGATTGAGGATGTTTAAGCTGCTTCAAATTCACGGCTAAACCGAACACCCAACTCATGGGCATCCTTCCAGCGTCCAGAGTCCGGCCCGAAAAACCATTCACCAATACAGGAGTAGACTATGCAGGACCAATCACCGTGAAATGGAGTAGTGGTCGAGGAGTTAAAACCACGAAAGCGTACATCGCTGTTTTCGTCTGCATGGCTACAAAGGCGTTCCACCTCGAATTGGTTAGCGACATGTCAACGGAAAGTTGCATCGCAGCAATTAGGCGCTTCATCGCTAGATGTGGAAAATGCCAGAGGATTTTCAGCGATTGGGGCACAAACTTTGTGGGGGCTAGTAAAGTCCTAAAGGCTGAATATGCGAAGGTATTGAGACAGTGCAGCACAATGCTTTTCAATGAAGGCATAGAGTGGAATTTTATTCCTCCTGGAAGTCCGCATTTTGGCGGACTCTGGGAAGCTGGCGTTAAGTCCACAAAGAGGCACCTACTTAAAACGATGGGAAAACAGCTTCTGAACGTTGAAGAGATGTATACTCTGTTAGCCCAAATTGAAGCCTGTCTCAATTCCAGACCGTTGACTGAGAACAGCACTGATCCAGCAGATGGTTCTGCCTTGACTCCAGGCCATTTTCTAACGGGCAGCAACCTTTTTGAAATAACATCGGATCCTTGTGAAGCCAAGCTAACACTCGTCAAGCGATGGAGACTAGTGCAGTACATGAAGCAGTCGTTTTGGAGACGGTGCAGCCAGGATTACCCACAACGACTACAACAACGACCAAAATGGTTAACACCAAAGCCCAACATCAAGGTCGGCGAACTAGTCCTTGTAAAGACGGACCAGTATCCAACATACCAATGGTCATTGGGAAGAGTTGTGGAGACACATCCAGGTCCTGACAAACTAGTTCGGGTTGTCACACTGAAACTCAAGGATAAGTTCATAAAACGGCCAATTACCAAAATCTGCCCGTTGCCATTCAACGACACTTACGATGCGCAACCGGAACCAGCACCTACGAAAGCAGCATCCAAAACTCAAGTGGACGACAAGGATACCACTCCGCCTGATAGCAAAAAGCGTAAAATAATCACCAGCAAAAGGGGATCAATCGTTACAACACTGCTGACTACACTAATGATATTCAGTATGAGTTCACATGCCGCCGTGAACATCACGTACCTACCTGGAGGATTCTATGTTGAACATCCTGGCATAGCGAACATTATTCGTGGCTCTCTCCAGTTAAATATGGACATTCCATGGTCCAACGTACTCACCGACCAAACGAATCTAGAAGCAGTTGCCACCAACGTTTCTCAACTGTGTATACGGGGTTCCAGATGTGACAGCCGAGATAAACTGTAACGATTTAAACGCTCATCTGCAAGAGTTCATACAAGAAACGCAGCATAAAATCAATACAGTTAGATTCATCAGGCACCGGTCTAAACGTGGGTTTCTGGGACGTATCCTCAACACCGTGTTTGGAGTCAACGATGAGATCATAGCTGACGTCAACCAATTGACCGAAAATCAAAACTCCCTAAAGCAGACCATATTTCAAGAAGCAAAAATAGTATTGACGGCATCGAAGACGCTCAACGCTACTTCCGCCCGGATTAATGAGCAGTTAGAAAGGTTCAGTCTACAACTCAAGCAAGGACTACAACGAATCAACTTAATGTCAAAGTGGAACATGGCAATAGACCACAACAGGATTAACCTACAGTTCTTGGGCACATACCAACGAGCAATCAACTACGTACAGGAAATATTCAACATATATTCCAGCATATTATCAACAATAAACACCAGAACTGGAATATGGGACTGTATAAAACTAGCGGATCTAGAAACAACCATCAACAATACTGAAGCGATTCTACCACCTCATCTGCGCATCCTCCATACATCTACAGGCCCACTCCAGATTTCACATGGTGCAGAATCTCTGCAGATCACTGGTTATCTGCCAATAATTGATAATCGAGAATTTGAGCTCATAAAGGCAACCGCTATTCCAGTTCCGCAAACGAAACACACATATGTAGTTCCTAAATTCGACTTATCAGTCCTTGGAGTCAATTACAATGACCAACAGTACTTCAAGGTTGACGAATCAACACTCCTGGCCGCCGAATCAAACAATGGACGTTATCTTCTCCCAGTTTCAATGCTCTTTGACCTGAAAAGAAAACCTAACTGTGTCATCAGTCAACTCTACGACAAGCATTCCACAGAAAAATGCCAGACTCAGATTCTTGGCATCCAGAGCATAGTGTGGAAACGTCTCTTCAACCGAAACACATGGCCTAGCCACAAAGGGATGCGTGAGAATCCGAATTGGACGCTAACCTGATGATGTGCTGATGACAAAATGGATGCGTGTGAATTCGAATTGGACGCTGGCCTGATGATGTGCTGTTGCGTGTGACCAAATGGATGCTGGTAGGGCCGCACTGGATCCTGATCTGCTGATGTGCGGATGACAAAAGAATGCGTGTGAATTCGGCTCGACGGACCAATGTTCTGGCGTTAAGTTTGCTGGGAAGGTCAAGTAACAGAGGATGCCTAGCAACCTCACTAGACAAATAATAATGGCTTGTTATTCCAAAGTTAAATGACAACTTTATTCTGGTAATTAATCGTATTTATACAAACTTATTGCTAACCTAAGCTAAATGGTTTACATATAAATCTTATTGCTAACGTAACCTTGGTCTCAACCTTAAATACCGGAATAGGTATTATTGAAACACGTGGAAAATTCACAATGAGCAAAATTATGAAGACAATTCTTTCATATTTCCCTTGAACAGATGAGCGGAAAACCTAAATAGCTAAACATCCTTGTTTGTTTCGTATTTTTTTTAGTGAAGTGCTCCCAACGGATTTGGATGGCCTGCGATCGAATTCGTCCTCTTGCGTGGGGACGAGCTGAACAAGGGTTTTGGCTGTTTTCGCTATAAAAAATGTACTCGAAATCCTATGCGAGCTCGTCCACTTTCAGGTGACGAAATCGGCAAGGATTTTTTTTGTACCTAGCCCCTAGAAAAGCTAATCGATTTCGTCACCTGCGTGGGGACGAACTGAACAGGGGTTCCTAAATACGCGCCCGTTCCTATAATTGATTGATCCAGATTACTCGCGAATATTTTTCTCGGAAATTTTCCAAACCCTTTTAGCGAGCCGAATTTATATGGCTTGGATGGATAGGCTAAAGGTTTTGGCGGAAGGTTAGAAATTCGTTTTGATCCAAAAATTGTTTTACATTTGTTTACTTTCTTTTTTATAAAATTTTTCGATACTAGATTCTTATTTTATGCTTTCACAGTTTAATGCTATTAGTCAAAGTCTTAGGGGGGGGGGGGGTGATGTTTCTAGGGCAGCCCCACAACTCCATGGTCTGATTTTGTCTATTCTCACGCACATTATTTGATTTCAATGTAGACAAACTTGAGCGAAGTTTGGTCAAAATTGGTCGACCTGTAAAAAAGTTTATCATAGAAGAAGCTACTTTTGGAAGCTGCGTTTCTATGGCAGCCCCATGATCTTTAACATTTACAACACATTTCTATAGCCTAAAACCATCCCACAGCAACCAAATTTCAGCTAAATCGATCCAGTGGTTTGGGTGGAGATGCCCTACGAACACATGTACAGTCCAATTTTAAATATTTATATATGTATTTCAACAGTTATTCTGGGTGTACGCACCGATCCGCTGGAATCAGTTGACGGAAATCTGGCAGTTCGTTTATGGAAATACAGAAAGAAATACATATATGAAAAACAAATAATTTTGCTCATTGTGAATTTTCTTCGCGTGTTTCAATATTATTCTGATATTCAGGGACAGGACCGATTCGGCAGAAAAGACGTTCAAGAAATATAAACAAAAATATGTAAAAAAAACTCATTGTGAATTGTTGCATATTTCAATGGTTATACTGCTTTTCCGGCCGTAGCTTTGTGTTGAACCACGCGGTTGGGTCAATTTAGTGAAATCTTTTAATTCGTTCAAGAAAGGCAAGAAGAGTTTTATGAAGAAACACAAACAAAAATATGCAAAAACGAGACCGAGGCTAATTTCGGGCGCGGCCGAAATTTGAATACCCGTCACATTTGAATGAAACTGAAGGTCATTTTGTGTTAAAAATTTCTGCCGCAGCCCAATAACGTGTTCCGATTCCATCTGTTCCTGGATACGTTGGGGTTAATCCAGGAACACACTTGGATGTATTTTGGTTAATATTCAAAAAGAAAAAAAGTTGTTCTTACAAGAATCCAATATTTGGGGATTGGTTTGTATGACAGCCCTATCCCTATGACGTAATGTTCCGATTTCATCCATTCCTAAATATCTTTTGAAGCTTTACTAGCCTAAGGTGACCTGATTCCCGAAGGCCCAATGCAGTACACATTCCGGAATTCGGTTTTCAGGCAAACACTCAATCGTACCATTTTATTATTTGTTATCATTCGCTTAATGTTATCAAAACAGCAAGATCCCGATGTGATCGCATTAAGCGGCGTCGATTGTATGTCACGAGGCTACCACCATGACGGATGCCATAAAACGACCACATATTCTCCATCCTTTCACAAGTGATATCTTCCTAAACGGAATACAGCAAGAATAGTAGCCTTTATTCTGGGAAATGTGTGGTGAACCT
The DNA here is from genome assembly GCA_949715475.1 of Microchrysa polita. Classification (NCBI taxonomy): domain Eukaryota; kingdom Metazoa; phylum Arthropoda; class Insecta; order Diptera; family Stratiomyidae; genus Microchrysa; species Microchrysa polita. Next base: position 6,662,353 of record OX454422.1, read on the forward strand.
TGGGAAAGCAAGGTTCCAGGGACGTAGCCAGAGGAGGGGTCCAGGAGTCCCTTACTTCCTACAGTATTTCTAATTTATTCATTCCTAAAACTCTGCCGAATTTAAGCTTGCAGTCAGATAAATTGTGACATCTGGACGAAAGTAGTGACTATATAATAAACAATTTGGAACACAAAAAAAATCTGGTGGCCCAAAATTGGGATCCTCTTTCATAATGGAAACTTCAACAAATTTCGTAAGAACTCATACAGGCTACACAATTTGAAATAAAATATTTCCCTGTAAGAATGAAGAATTTTTTTTTGAGCCGTGCGAAGGGAAGGCAAAAGCAGTATGGCGTGGGCACCGAATACGCGATCCTACTTTCCATAGTTCCATAGTTGCTGCTTCGTGCATATACCATGGCCCACGAGCCCTTCTATAATTGTACAGAAAAGAAGTCTTTGGCGTTGTGGACGTGGCACTCTCTGCTTCCGATGATAGCAGAGCAATTAAGTAATCTTGCGTGCACTCGTGCTCGACCAGCCTCGTCAAGCGATAAAATTGGATTCGACACAGGAACAGTGGGACAGGAGGCATATTATGCATTGGGGCAGCGCCGAAACTAGTGGCTACAATTAACAACAAGATTCTAATAATGTCATAATTTCTGATATTCAGCTAAATGCTGGCTACGTCCTTGCAAGGTTCTCTTGCTACTAAACAGGACCCAGAAAAGATCCCTCAATTTCTAAATGTTCTCGTTGACAAAACATTATCAGCATGTGAAGTGCAAATATATGTTTTAAGACGCAAAGTTATAACAGGCATGGGAGAAGTGTAGCCAGGATCTCGTTTAAAAGGGGCAAACCCAACATTTGTTTAACACAATGAACCCGAATTTTTTTTAGGGTTAGGAATAGGTATTTTTCAACTTTTGAATTTCAGTGTTCGAAACTGCAGTCTCAGCAGCATTGTTGGGATGATGATGGCCCTTTCCCTATCTCTGACTATCCGTGACCCTGAGACAAAAATCATGAAGCTGTTTATTTGAAATACGAAAATTACACCTCCTTGTACCTACCTATTTAAAAGTTTCGTTTTGTTTATTACAATAGATAAATTAATACCTCATTGCGTAGAGAATTCTTAAGCGGATGGCGGCTCTCTGGGGATTTATCGCTACTTCATTGGATTTGGTCAACATATAGGGGAAATCCTTGCAGAGTCCTTTAGTTTGAATTTTCTTTTTCCTAGAGAGGTTGATAGGGGATTCGGAAGGAGTACAGTAATTTTTTCATCTTTTTGTGAAAAATTTAAATCGCATCTTTACATGGCTGTTACTCTTGAGTATTGGCAGCTATATAGATGCTTGGGATTTTCACCTAATACGGGCAGTGCGGACCTCTATACATGGCTGTTAAATTTCAAAATTTTACGCTCCAAAATTTCCGAATTAGGGGCAATTTTCGATTAAATCGATTGAACTCCAGAACGCAGATAAGTAGGACCTTGAAATTTGGAGACAATGTGAGCGGTGAGCGCCAAGTATAGCTCTACAGCTACAAGTGTGAGCTAGAGCCTTGAAATGTTCACAAGTCTGCCAATTTTCAAATTTATTGGACACATTTTATAGAGTTTTGATTAGAAAAGTCAAAAAGCGATTTGGGCAGCTGTAACTGTCGAACGCAGATAGGCGACCCTAAAATATGGAGAAATGTAAGTAAATGTAATCCCCAGGTTGTGGAGCTACCTGGCGCTTACATTTAGGTACATTAAATTTCAGAACGATTGACGAAAGAGTTTCGAAATTATCGTAAATGAATGTTTGCCACATAAAAGTGCGATTATCCTGCTAATACCTAATAGACTGACTACAGGCCTCACCGAGGAGGTTTTTATGAAGTCATTTAGGCTTCTTTGGTGTGGCTTTGGGAATGCTGTACATTTACTAATGCTGTACGACAGGTCAAAATGCTTAAGGTATTGTACAGCAAAATGGTGTACGTCTGGCCACACATTTGGGTGAAGTTTGGTTGATTTATTCACAAAGAAAAAAGTTGTTCATGGCAACAACCTAATTTCCAGCGGTTGGTTTGTATGAGAGCCCTATGACGTAGTGTTCCGATTTCATCTGTTCCTAGATATGTTTGGTGGCTTTACTAAAAACACATTTGCGCAAAGTTTGGTTAAGATTGGTTCATTAAGAAAAAAGTTTTTCTTAGAAGAATCTAATTTCCAGTGGTTGGTTTGTATGACAGCCCTATGATGTAGTGTTCCGATTTGATCTGCTCCTAGATATTTTTTGAGGCTTTACTAGGAACACATTTGGATGAAGTTTGGTTACGGTCGGATGAAAAAGGAAAAAGTTTTTCTTAGAAGAACTTAGTTTTGAATGGTTCGTTTGTATGGCAGCCCTATGACGTAATGTTCCAATTCCATCCGTTTCTAGATATGTTTTGAGGCTATACTAGTAACACACTTGGGTGAAATTTGGTTAAGATTGGTGCATAAAGAAAAAAGTTTTTCTAAGAAAAACCTAATTTTCAGGGGCAGCCCCATGACCCCATGGTCCGATTCCATTGGTTCCGACATATATACAGCGTACACTAAAAAGAAACTTGCATACAAATTTTCAGCTCGATAGCTTCAAAACTGAGGGACTAGTTTGCGTTGCAACAGACGGACAGACAGACAGACAGACAGACAGACAGACAGACAGACGGACATGGCTCAATCGATTTCTCTCGTCACGCTGATCAATAATATATATACTTTATATAGTCGGAGGTGCTTCCTTCTGTGCGTTGCAAACTTCATGACAAAGTTAATATACCCTTTCACATAGTGACGGGTATAAAAATTATGGTGAATTGTTGCTCATTATGAATTTTCTGCTTATACTGCTATTCCGGCCGGAGCCTTGTGTTGATCCATCCGGTGGTGTCAACTTACTCAAATCGTGTAATTCGTTAAAGAAAGTCAGAAAAAAGTATGCGAAAAAGAATATTGTCTTCATAATTGTGCCCATTGTGAATTTTTCATATGTCTCAATAGTTATCCTGTTATTTTGGGTAGAGACCAATCCTGTGAAGCAAATTTACTAAAATACGCTGATATGGTAAAAAAATACATGCTGAAGTAGGCGAAAAATAACCCATTGTGATTTTTCGCTCAATGTGAATTTTTCGCGTGTTTAAATAGTTATTCTGCGATTCTAAAAAACCCTAAAATATGGAAATCGGTCCAGCCGTTCATGTGTTATAAATAATGTAGCTAACACGACTATCTGGTGTAGATGTATGTAGGATGTAAGGTGAAAACCGTGTCGTTAAGCGACAACGCTCAATGGAAGATCAGGCTGTAGGGGAGAAGCGACAGAAAGTTGTACCTCTCAGTGGTTCGGCCCCATCGTACGCGGAAGCGGTAAGAGGGTGGATTGAACTGTCGGTTATCGATCGTAAGGCTGACGATGGGAGCTTCTCGGTCGATAACTGGATTCTTGTCGAGGGAATTTTGTCCGTCAGCTACCAGAGCGTCATGGAGGTCTTTCCAGGTCCACCACCGGTGTGCGAGGATGGAGGCTGGTTTCAAGGCGTTAAACTGATGAAGTTCGCCGATGAAAGATCAGCCTCCAAGTTTAAGTATTCTATTGGCAAGGCGGGAGAGGTTTTGCCTGGTGCTAAGCTGGAAGTCGTGACCAAGGACAAAATTCCATCGCGACCTAGGGCTCGTGTATTGCTGCCACCATTTATGTCCGACAAGGACCAAATTCTGCAGATGATCCGTACATGCAATGTAGATATTCCAACCGACAATTGGCGAATCATAAAGTTGTGTGCGGTTCTACTTATCAACAAGGAGTCTTTAACCCCGTTAAGCAAGTCAGGCGGAGCTGTTAGGTTCGGCTTCATCAAATTAAAACTTCGCGTGTATAAAAGCGACATCAAAAGGGCCCTCGAGCCTGCATCTGTCATCACTCAATCAAGGGATGATGGTACGGTTGCGGCTGACGGTCCGACTCTCGCAGAGTTAAGGTCGGCAGATCAAATCGCGGATGATGACCGCTTATCGCTTTGCCGCTCTGGATACTACCTCTCAGCCGTCTCCGATGCTAGAATCCCTTGGTTCCGACACGGATGAGGAGACGGACGTCACTGTGGTTGAGAGAGAAGCCTCATGCTAGGATTTCTTCAAATTAATCTTCACCACTCAAAAGCAGCTTCGGCTGCTCTTATTCTTCGTTCATCACGAACAAAAGAAGATATTGTTTTGGTTCAGGAACACCCTAGGTGAGAGATGGCCTCGTTAAGGGTCTGAGGTGTCCTGACTATACAATTTTCAGCGTTACTGAACGGGATAGACCACGATCCTGCATTCTTGTTTGTAAGACCGTCAAGGCTTTGTTACTACCAAACTTCAGTAACAGTGACTGTGTTTTAGTCTGCTTAGAACTACGGGGTATACTGGGTCGCATCGGCATACATGCCTCATGATGCCGATCACTTACCTGCCTCTAATTTAAAAGAAGCCATAGCGGCAGCAAAGGCGTCGGAAACTGATATGATTCTAGGATGTGACTCTAATGCACACCATATCATTTGGGTAGCTCTGACACCAATGAGCGGGGCGAACTGCTTCTCGAATATATAATGGAACCAATCTCTTCGTATGTAATGTAGGCTGTGAGCCAACTTTTGTAACAATAAATAGGCAAGAAGTCTTGGACATCACTCTAGCATCAGAGAATGTCTTATTTCTTATCAAAGACTGGAGGGTGTCGTCAGACCACTCCTTGTCTGATCATCGATATTTACAGTTTAGCCTTGCTGAACGTCCTGATGCAGTTCCTCACATTGTGGATCGCAGAAGGACCGACTGGCCCAGATTTCGTATTGCCCTTACCGAAGGGCTTCCAGCATTACCGACTCTGCCCCACAGCGAGCAACAGCTCGATGATATGGTAAATACATTTACGGCGTCTATTGAGGCAGCGATTTCTGAGTCGTGCCCTGCCATCTCATATTCTGCCAAGAAAAAACCCTCATGGAGGAGTCCCAAGATTTCCGAATTGAGATCAGTGAGTAGGAGAAGTTTCAATAAGGCTAAAGCTTCTAGGACGGAGTCGGATTGAATCTCCTACAAAAAACATCTTAGTTCCTTCAAAAAAGGGGTAAGAGCGTCCAAACGCAATGCGTGGCAAAGCTTTTGCGAGAGTATCGAAGGGTCATCTGAGACTTCAAGATTTAGGAAAATGATGGCATCTAATCCATCGATGCTCAGTTTCCTTCAAATGGAAGACGGATCGTGGACGTCTTCGAGCACTGAGACGATTGAGTGTTTACTTGACTCTCATTTCCCGGGAAGCTCGGTAGCTGCACCACCTGAATTCCCTTTGAGTCACACGGCACCGTGTGATAGTGATTCTATCTTATCTCGGGAGAAGATATTGTGGGCCATATCTAGTTTTAAGCCGTTTAAATCTGCGGGACCTGATGGCATTATCCCTGCAGACTTGCAGGAATGCTTAGACATTACCTATCTTTGGATAGAGAGCATACTAACAGCATGTCTCCGTCTAGTTTATATTCCTCGCGTTTGGAGAGAGGTGCGGTTCACGTTTATTCCAAAAACGGGCAGAAGCTCACACGCCCGACCTAATGACCTAAGGCCCATTAGTCTCTCTTCAACTTTGCTCAAATTACTTGAACGACTTGTGGATACACATCTACGAATTACTATTCCGCCACATCCCCTTTCAACGGCACAACATGCCTACTGGAAAGGAAGGTCAGTGGATACGGCTCTGCACTCTCTAGTTAGGTACATTGAAGAATCTATTCATCAGAAGGAATACACGATGGCTGTGTTCCTAGACATTGAGGGCGCCTTCAATAACATTAAACCAATGGCGATTACCGACGCACTTCGGAGCCTTCATGTCGACGAGCCTATCTGCATACTGGTGAATGCGCATTATTACAACCATGGGCCCAACGTCTTTATATAGGTATGTTTTTAGAGGCACCACACAGGGTGGTATTTGATCTCCCTTACTGTGGAACATAGCAATCAATAAATTGCTTCTGGATCTTGAGAGGTCTGGATGTAAGGTCACTGCATATGCTGACGATGTGGCTATCGCTGTCACAGGTAAGTTCCCGGAAGTCCTTAGTGGACTACTTGAACACGCCCTATCTTTTGTAACTAAATGGGCCAACCTCAGTGGCGTGGGACTTAATCCAGCTAAAACAGAGCTTGAGCTCTTCACTAGGAGACATACTCTTCCTTCCTTCGACCCACCTACACTACGGAATAGTCCATTAATTTTTGCTGAAAAGGCTAAATTTCTTGGCATCTTGTTAGACCGGAAGCTTTGCTGGAGGCCTGACATGGAACGAGTGAATAAAGCAACTATAGCACTCTATACATGTAGGAAAGCCTTAGGGAAAACCTGGGGCTTGCAGCCAAAAGCTTTACATTGGATATACACTGCTGTTGTCCGTCCTATTCTATTATACGGTGTGTGTGTATGGTGGACGGCACTCAGCAAGACAGCCTATAATAACTTGCTGGCGAAGGTACAAAGAATGGCTTCTCTTGTCATAACTGGAGCCTTTCGTACCACCCCCTCAGCCGGACTGGATACGCTACTTGACCTGCTGCCACTGGATTTGTTCGGTCAAAAGCTGGCTGCTAACACCGGTTTACGTCTGCGGGAAACTAATCAGTGGCGAACGCTTGATTATGGGCATTCGCTTATACTAAGTAATTTTAACCTACCCTTGGAAACTGACTATATTACTCCTAAATACACTTTTGGTAAGAGCCATTACAGTTTGATTCCGTCAAGGGATTACTGGGACAACAACATGCCTCGGGACGTTGAGTCATTTGCTATCTACACTGATGGCTCCAAGTCACACGAAGGAGTGGGTATTGGCATCCACTCGGATGCTCTTGATGTTAACCTGTCATTTCGTCTGCCTAATTACTGTAGCGTCCTGCAGGCGTAGATTTCGGCGATTATGGAATCCTTAACATGGCTAGGTAATCATGTCGTTACTGCGAGGGATTTCACTATTTACACTGACAGCCAGGCTGCAATTCGATCTCTCGATTCGGTCCTGACAACATCTAAAGCTGTCGAAACCTGCCGCTCGGCTCTTACAGAGATGGGTCGTTTTTTCAATATTACCCTCTGTTGGATACCTAGTCATAGTGGATTCGCGGGGAACTGTAATGCGGATCCCCTCGCCCATAATGCAACAAATATGAATTTAGAGAACCATCATAGTAACCTTAAAACGCCCATTTCCTCCTGCAGACTGGCAGAAGAAGCGGCTGTTTTGCTCAGGGCTAGTGCCAGATGGACTCACGGCAACACTTGCGCGACAACTAGGTTGATTTGGCCACGGCTTGACTCGGCCCGATCAACCATATTATTGTCACTGGACAGAAAACACATTGGTGAGGTGCTCGGTGCTATAACGGGGCACTGTCCTATTGGGGAGCACGCAAGGAGACTCCGCATTCCCCATAATGACTACTGTAGAAGTTGTGGTGACAAAGAAGAGGAAGAAAGCGTGCATCACTTTCTCTGTCAGTGTCTGGCCCTGGCCGAAGTACGAAGACGTATTCTTGGTTCTAGGTTTTTCTATGATATGGACGATCTTCGGGATGTGAGCCCAATATTGCTCAATAAGTATATTGCCAGAACGGGCTGGTTTTACAGCATGACTTAGTACGTACTTTTCTTCTTCAATGGGGTATCACAATTGACCAATCTTTCGGTCTAAGTGCACTAGATGTCAATTCTAGTGGCTCCTGCACCTAACCTAACCTATGTAGGATGTATACAGTTAAACAAATATGGCGATCCTATTCAAATTATTTTCTTTTCTCCCTTCTTCAACAGAACGTGAAAGTCGTCGCTTCAAATCGCCGACAACAAATCGACGCGACAACAACAGCCGCCGACCCGGACTTACAACAATCATCGTCAGCGTCTCCCAACGATCATCATTGTCGTGTAACAAATCTGAGCAATACTGATACAACAGCCGTAGCAGCAGCAACAACAACAACCAAGACTATTTGTAGCGATAGTACTAGTAGTAGTAGTAATACGACAAATCCAGGTAGTATTCACATAGGCAATAGTAGACCACTTGAAACTTTCGCGACTACGAACGGCGATCGATCGCCTTCGCCTCAGCCGTTCGACAACGATAGATCGCGATCGCCGCCGGTGATCGATGACAATAATCGCGAAACACAAAACGTAGAAGAAGCGTCGTCCACGTCATCGTCGTGGCGACTGTTTCATCGTAGACGCAACAACAATAATAATAGCAGCACGAGCAACAGCATCAACAACAACAACAACCACCCAAACAATCGCACAATCCAACCTGCCATTAAATCGACCTCTTGGACGAGCAATTGTACAAGCGGTCCTGTATGGCACGCTGCAACAGTTAGCATTGCGTCAAGCACAATAAGTGCAGCGACCGCAGCAACAGCACCGTTAACAGCCACATCATCAACAGTGGCGCCACCAATGGATGGTGGTGGTGGTAGTGCCACCGATGGTGGTAGTATAATGGCTGGTGAGGGTGGCGATGGTGGTGGCACCGGTCTAGGTGGTGGTCTTGGAAGTAGTATGGGAATTCCAGGTGAGTTTGTTTTTGTTGCCTAATATAACGGAAAACTATGATGATAATCGTGTGTGTGTGTGTGTGCGTTCTACACACAGATGGCGCGAGTAGTATAATGGGTGGTGCAACGCCCAATATACCGGGCACAACAAATGGTACAACAATCGGTGGACAATTGAAAACGGCTGCAGCACAGGCGGCGGCGGCCAAACGTCCGGTACGACGTGGCGGTAAACCGCCACCGGATCGACCGACACGTGCCCTATTCTGTCTGTCGTTGCAGAATCCATTGCGAAAGATGTGCATCGATGTTGTTGAATGGAAGTATCCTTTTTTCGATAGAAACTCAAGTACAAAAATAATTTGTATAAATGGCGGCAATTACCGTTATATTTGATCTAAATTCATTTTAAGCAGATCGCGGGTATACCGTTATTGAGCTGTTCTATTATGTTATGAAGACTTAGATCCTCCAATTGAGAAGATTGAATTTAGTTTTGAACGAGAGCGCGAATTTTGGTGTATGCTCAAATGTAACGGTAATTTTCTTATATAAGCTGCAAGTGTGGCTGCATATTTGAGTGCAAGAGTGGGGTGTGGATGCTTGTCGTATGATTGATACAGATTGAGAGTTTTGAGTGATATTTTGTAAAAATTCGATTTTTTTTATGAACAAATATATTTTCCTTAATCAAACTCTTGTATCATCGCGCTAACAAAAAATTTCATCGTCGTGCAGACCATTCGAATATTTAATTCTATTAACAATTTTTGCCAATTGTGTTGCCTTAGCTGTCTATACACCGTATCCATATAGTGATTCAAATCAGACAAATGCATATTTAGAGAAAATTGAATATGTTTTTCTAGTCATTTTTACAGCCGAATGCATTATGAAAATTATCGCGTACGGATTTGTATTGCACGGCGGTGCATATTTACGTAACGGTTGGAATATATTAGATTTTTTTATAGTTGTAATAGGGTAAGTACAATGTATCACCGCACGCACGTATGATGTCCTTTCAATTTAATAGGCGCGGTTGATGTTTTTTTGTACTCCGGTTTAGGTTCGGTTATGTTAGTTATTGTTACACTAAACGAACCCCCGCCGGAGTACAAAAAAAAATAAAATAGAAAACACGCCTATTCATTTGAATCCAAAGTCCTAATACTATATAAATGTTCACTAATTTTCTGTTTCTATCACTCCTGTTTCCCAAAATTGTATTTTCGCACATCTGCAGAATGATAAGCACAGTTCTATCGAATTTAATGAGGGAAGGTTTCGATGTAAAAGCTTTAAGAGCATTTCGGGTACTACGGCCACTTAGACTTGTTTCCGGTGTTCCAAGTAAGTGAAATGCATTCGTTTTTTTTAGATTAACTAAAAAATGAATTTTACCAATTAAATAAAATTCAGAATTGGTAGATAAAATACAATCGCTGAGCGATCATCACATGAGTCGTCTCTGGGAACACAAACCTTAAAACAATTTTGACAGTCCAGATACTATAGCATAATATAATAAATTTGTACGCCTCTTTACATTTTACGCTTTATTTTCTCTCTTTCTCCCTCTCTCATTCATTTTCTTTCTCTCCCCCGTTATATAGGTCTACAAGTTGTACTCAATTCGATTCTTCGTGCCATGGTGCCTTTATTACACATTGCTCTTCTAGTACTCTTTGTTATAATAATTTATGCAATTATTGGTCTTGAATTATTCTCCGGTAAAATGCACAAGACATGTTTTGATAATTCAACAAGTAAGTATACTAGTGTCTAGTACAGACAGTCAAGGATAAGGCTTATAATTTATTCAATGATTTTATTTACTAAAATTTTTTTAATTTAAATATTTGGGATAACGGTAAATTCTATAGTGCGATCCAATAAAAATATTTCGATGGAAAACTTATAATTTCAATTAATTTAAAGGGTAATCCTTTCGTTCACCATTTACAGTCGGACCTCGATAACTCGAATTCCAAGGGCCCGACAAATTCCTTCGAGTTATGTATGCTTATCAAAATTTGAGATATCGAAGCTTGTAAAAAGTTAACTTAACTACTTATCGAGTTTATCCCTGAAATATCAATAAATAAATAAAATGTCAAAATTAAGTGATACCAATTTAATTCACAATACTCATTTTGTGAGAAGAACATTGATCAATACAAATATGATTTAGCCAAGCTACATACAATACATAACAAAGTAAATATAACGAGTAAATTTAGGAAAGATACATACATAGTTCTCAGTTAGATTAATGGAAACTAAAAAACTTTCAATTCAAAACTTATCTCTATACATACATATGAAAATGAATGTTCGTTGGTGTCTGTTACATATAGGCGTATAAACCACTAGACCGATTTGGATGATTCTTTTTTTGTTTAATCCGTCTTACGCTGGAGAAGGTTTAGGTTGATTGGCATTGAACATCGCTCATAAAGTCAGTTAGTGTGAAGTTGTGAGCGAAGCGAACAACGCGAGCGTAGCCAGCACTAGATAAGAGCTCAGCTAGTAGTAACAATAAAAACAAAAAAATACATATTTAAAAAATATAGAAGAGTCACAAATGGATTTACAAGTTTTTTACACAGAACGTGTCCATAGTTTCCTGACGAAATCTTTGACGTGATGTCTCTCTATAAAGTCTTCTAGTTCGCCAAAACGTTTGAATATTTTGTCCTTCTTGTTTGTCCGTGTTTTTTAAAATCGTTGACAATTTTGAACTCAGCGGTAATTTGAGCTTTCGAACGCAATCCTCGGTTTTTTACTGATTTGACCGAGTTTGGAATGCCGAGATTTACATAGAAAGTTCGTGGGACCGGAGGAGTCCTTCAACATATTGAGGTATTCGAGTTGTTGAGGTTCGAGTTATCGGGTCTCAGAAGTATATCTAGACGAATATAAACCCGCTGAGCTCAAAAATGCACTCAGATTTAAGGCCAAAGGTCATACTTTGTCTTTTTTACCTGAACACTTCGTTCGAATCAAAACACCTGTATTTAAGTTTTTTCACCTATTTAGCATTTTTTTACTTAATAAAATTAATGAAAATAAGTTAAACTTATCCGGTACAACCATGAGTTGTATCAATTGTACGATGAGCTGGAAGTATCGAAAATCGTGAAGCTTCAACGTTTGCAATGGGCGGGGCATGTACAACGGATGGACGATAATCGCTTGCCAAAGAAAGTGATGAACGCACAACGAATTGACGGAGCGAGGTTGCGTGGACGACCGAGAGCTCGCTGGGAGAACTCCGTAGGTGAAGACGCCCACCAGCTGCTGGGCTTCCGAAACTGGAGGACAAGGTCGCGTAACCGCGACAATTGGAGGTCAACAATTCAGGCGGCCTAGGCCCGACGTCGGGCTATCGTGCCACATTGATGATGATGAAGTTAAACTATGCTCAAAGGTCGGAAAAAGCAAAAACCATTAAAATTCAATTGAAAATCACTTTGTTTGAAGAAAGTTATAAATATAATGTTTGTTCCTCTTCAAGCAAAGTGTGACCTTCCACTTCTTGCAAATGATTTTTGTCACATGCATCATTTTTACACCGGTTGGCACCTCTTTCTCTGGCATGGTTTGGTGCGCTTTTTTCTTTCTAACCGATGAGACGCACGGAAAATCACTAGACTCACCTGAGTCTTCTTTCGGCGTGGCGATGGCGTTAGTATTTGCCGAGATGTTCATTGAAGAATTCGCTGAGGACTTTTGGGCGACCACGGCGGCGATTTAGTTGTTCACCTTCGCTGTATGCGTTGGTTTCCCGCTTGATGCAGAATGCCATCGAGTCCTAAATAGGCTTGCTAAGTAAAGATGCCGGACGCACTTCGTTGATCATCTCTTCGGCCTGGGGTTTTGATTCGCCGTGAAATACTTCGCGAACGAACATGGCACCGATTGCAAAGCCGATCACGTTGTTCGTATCGATGACACATAGTAACGCCACGGCTCTTCGCCCCCCTCCGAGCCGATGAGAGCTTTTCGGACCCCCTTGTACGCGTCGCGAAACGGTTTCGACAGGCAGGCGGTCAGTGTACGTACAGCTGGCCAGACCAAATAATTGTTCAAGATTCTGCAAAAGGCAGATAAACGATTATGCAACCGCGGTGGAGTGGGGTAGTGAGCAAAGTGTATGTATATACTCATATTTTACCGTTCGGCGTTGAATTGTACTCGTTCACGATTTTTGTCATTTGTTTAAGAAATTCAGGGGCGTAGACAACAACGACTTCTTCTTCGGTGATTTTTCGATTGACCATTTTCATGGCATCGGCAAAATGTGCGATCCAGTTGATGAAGCTGATACAAGGTCATGGGATCACGTCGATTTTCAGCGGGCACTAAAATCCATAAAGCCATCATCCTGAGTCTCCATTTCGATGAAGACTGTACTCACCTGTCACTAGTGCAATTTTCGTCTCAAATTCAATGACATCATTCATTTGCTTGCGAGCATCCGTCTCATGCGCACCCAATAGTACAGCCACTCGCGTCATATAGTCCAAATAGGTGTTCAAAACTTTCTCGTGTACGGTACGATTTAAGTAGTTATCGCGTGTGGGCAACTTCAAACCGCCCTGATCGATTTGTATCACGTGACGTGACGAATTGCGATCATCCTCGCCGATGGCCCACGAGAACAGACCGGCCATATTGTACCTGATTGAGTCGGAAAATTCAATCTCAAGATTAGAAAGACAAAGACAAAACGAAATCAAAAAATACACAAGAGCAGACTGTGATGAACTCACACATTTTGCAATTTTTTCCAAGTCTCCTCCAGCGACCATTCATTCAATTTGAAATATCCTTTAGGAATTTTTGGATCGGCTCCGCGCCAAGCTTCTCCATAGTTTCGTCCTCGTCCAAGCATGACTGATAGTAAAGTTTGGCTTTGCGCTCCGCCTCGGATTGGAAATAGGAAAAAGACTTTTCTGTATATTGGAAAGAGAGACAATTCTTGAAGATATTTGTTCAAAACGAGCCCTTTTCCGTAACCGGGTGCTCACCTAAAACATTCTTTATAACAAGCTGATTTTGTTGTTCCAATTTACTAAATGTGCCCCACATTGATTTACCGTCCGGTATTGGATTGTTGCGAATCTAACGATTGCTACACGCACAAATCAGATTATGAAAATTAAAAAAAAAAAAAAAATGTTTACCCTTACTGTACACTCACCAGGCAAAACCATAAAAGTCATCACACGGATCCATATTACGATCTATTGATTTTAAAATATGGCTAGATGCATGTATACAGTGCTCATTGAGACAAGGAACTTGTGTTTCTGCAAAATCATCGGAAATATTGAGCAAAGATGTACAGTCATGCTAGAAAATTTTGTTACCGGAAGGTACATGGGCGCCATCGTTGTCGCTGAAACCGTTGCTATGCATCTCGGACGACGACGAGGACGACAGAATGCCTATCAAGAAGAACACAATGAAGAGCAGGATCAGTGTGGTTACGATGAGACATTTCTCCAATTTATTTCGTGACTACCACAATGATGTGCCCTGAAAACGAGTAAGATCAACCGAAGGAATCATTATGGTAATGTTGCGTGAACTCACCCTGCTGGTGTGATATCGTATGTGTATGGCAGGATTGCTTGTACCCTCGTTCAATTGTATCATCCCAATCGAGCTGGTATCCTCATCGGCAAATTCGGCTTGCTTGTATTTCGTCATCTGCAAAAAAGAAGAAGATACAAAAATTGTTTCCGTAATATTCCGAGGCTTGTCTGATTGCCTGTCGGCTGGATGAATCTCTCCTTCTTACAGCAGAGATTGTGCTCGATCTGGATCATTGACGCGAATTGTGTGTTGTGCGTCTTCACGATCACTTCATGCATTCACTTCTGTACTCCATCAAAGCGGCAATGATAGAGGAAATAATGCATAATCACTCACACAGTCAATTGAATAGTTCGCATGTTGATACGATAGTACTGGATCATGTAAATCGACCCCATCCATACTCTCGTGGTACAAATCAAACCAACTACCTCAGGACAATTGACTTCGATGTATCCATGCGTCTGTTTGTCCCATCGTTGGATCCTAAATTACAAACCACATTAACAACATTGTTATCAAACCAACGAGTAAATACGATTTTGCCGTCAGAGCTGAAACACTGTTCGCTGGAACCGCGGACGCGGTCTGGGAAAAGTGGATTGGCGAATCGATTGGCCGCACTGTTCCAGCTGCGTCGATTTGTTAAAATTTCAAACAACTGGAACCAAGGAAAATAGTTGTCAAACACCAACGGGTTTTAGGTACATGCTTATATACAAGGCATCCAATGGCTACCATTTGATACTAATTTAAAGTTTTTTGTGACATTCTATCAGAAGATATGGCTGAATATAACTTTGTAGGGGAAGGAGGGGTAAGGGTAGTCGGACCTACTCCACTTTCCATCAACTCAAAGTATATGTCAAAATGAGACATTGATCAAAATTTCAAGTCGATAGCGATATTCTACCGAAAGTTATGGCCGAATTAAAATATCAAGGAGGGGTAGTTTGTATGGGAGGTAGGGGAACCCGTGGTCCGATTTGGCCCATTTTCAATACCGTGCAAGACTAACAAAACAAACATTTAACCAAAATTTCAAACCGCTAGCTTCATTATTTCGGGAGTTATCGTGCTAACAGACAGACACACGGACAGACAGACAGACAGACAGACAGACAGACATGGCTTATTCGATTCAGGGACCGACCCTGATCATTTATATATATACTTTGCCATACCTCCGGTGGCTCCTTTGAGGTGTTACATAATATCGGCGTAACAAAAACAATATACCCTATACCATCTTATGGGTATAGGGTATAACAACACACCTGAGCGAATTCATTGAAATTACTTTGTTAAACTCACAATAGATGGCCACTATGCATCAAAGCAAGTTGCATTAAAAAATTTTCGAAATTGTTCGCTTGTGAAAGGGTTTCAACATTTCAAATGGGGAAAGACTAAAGTAGTAACACATTCCGGTGTAATAAAAATTAAAAATTATTTCAGCCTTGTCTGAAATCTGTCAACTTTGGGCAGAAGCTTGACTGGATCCTACCAAATATGTCAGCAGGATTTTTATTTTTTTTCCCAATAGGGATATTGCCTTCCTTGAAAGCAATTGACACTCTCCGAAGAATCGTTCCAGACATTTTTTTCAATTTTTGGTTTGGCGGAAAACAGGATTTTGCGCCCAATTACTAAAAACATTTCCAATATTTTAATGTGGGCTCACGAGTTCACCTGTTAATCCTCTTGGCCTCCTATAAAAATGGAACTTGTTTAGAGTGAATACGTTGAGAAGATGCTTTATACTCCTGGTCTAACTAAATAACCCGCCGACAGTAGGTCGTTCGGAGTAAATGCTTCTAGCTGGATAAGTCCCACCATTTGAAGGCGCGGTTACATTAGAATTTGAGGTGAGCTTGTGATTCGGCGCCCTGGGCTGAGGCAAATACACTTAACTTGAATAAAATAAAGCGAACGCATAGAGTTTTAAAAATGTCACATAATTTATTTCTAAAACTTAAATAATAGAAAGTTTCAAAAATTCGCCGCCCCTTGAAGTCTGCCGCCCCGGACAGTTGCCCGGGTTGCCCATATGAGAAATCCGGCCCTGCACCGGTCATCCAGGAAGATTCCGGTAACCCAATACAACTTTGGAAGCCAAAATTGTTAGGCTAAAATAAATCACGTACGGACAGAAAAGTGGCTTAAAATAGACAAAGTTGATGTGGTGTGAAACAAAAGCATAAAGTGAAAACATGTCGAACATAGAGGGAGATTTCTAGAAAGCCACCGACCTCTTGACTTGACATCTATTTTTTTTAAAGCTTTTGCGTTGATACTGTGATGTGTATAGACTATACGTCAACGCAACTTGTATTCCCATACTTGGCAACAGATGGCGCTACACCAACCCAAATTGTATTCCCTACTTAGCGCCAGATGGAGCTAGTGTCAGTAGCGAGACGACGTCCTGGCCGTTGCTAGAAAAAGTATCAACGAAGTTTCCAGAACAGTGAAAATGGGTATATAAGGGCCTTGACTAGAGTCAGTCAGTCAGTATAGTTTTACTCGTGGATTATGTCGGAGCAATAACTCGTCAGTAATTAGTGAAATTGTAAATCGTGTATATATCCGTGTCTGTTGTAATAAATAGTGTTACAGTAACACAGTAACTGTCGAACCCACTGGAACGTCTAGAAAAGACGAGAAAAATATAACAATACACTTTGTATTTCTTTGACCTGGCCGCGGGTGCCCAGAACTGCGAGGTGGGCCCGCGGGCCACCATTTTCACATGCCTGATCTGTATGGTTCTTTGTGGTCATCCAAAACAAGTGAATGGGCAATGAAGCCTAACATCTGGAAAAAAAAAACTAAGTGATACGAAACCAGTATCAGCGGCCAGTGTCGTATTTTCAATGCTTGTAATATGGCTGCAAGGCATAATCTCTTCACTTTACACTTGTCAAAACTTAATCGACATCTTTTTTAGTTGCATAATCTAGTAAAGCTAATCCTGCCTGGATAACAGAGCACCAAAACGATTGCAAAAAAAATCCACTCGCCGCAAACAGGGACCTTTTTTTCTGCTAGGAGCCTTTTTCTTTGAAGCAAGTTATGTTGTTGGTATTTTCTCAAAAGGTGAAAATGACTGTATCACTAATTAATTTCAGAGGGGGTTCGAATCGAACCCCCAAAACCTCTACGTAGGATCGCCACTGGCCACGACATATCGCACTATCAGGACATGCAGGGAAAAGCGGTCTATCAGTGGCTCTTAAGAAAAAAAATGTTTCCTTGCCAAATTGCAATCTTTGTCTTCTGGTTTATTTTTTTCAAACATTTTTATACCCGTCACTATGTGAAAGAGTATATTTACTTTGTCATGAAGTTTGCAACGCATAGAAGGAAGCACCTCCGACTATACAAAGTATGTTTATATATTATTGGTCAGTGTGACGAGAGAAATCGATTGAGGGATGTCCGTCTGTCTGTCTGTCTGTCCGTCTGTCTGTCTATCTGTCCGTCGCTTGCAACGCAAACTAGTCCCTCAGCTTTGAAGCTATTGGGCTGAAATTTTAAATACAAGTTTTTTTAGTATACGCTGTATATATGTCGGAACGAATAGAATCGGACCATGGGGTCATGGGGCTACCCCTGAAAATTAGTTTCCTCTAAGAAATAATTTTTTCTTTAGGTACCAATCTTAGCTAAACTTCTCCTAAGTGTGTTCCAAGTATAACCTCAAAACATGTCTAGGAGCGGATGGAATCGGAACATTATGTCATAGGGCTGCCATACAAACAACCCTTGAAAATTAAGTTCTTCTTAGAAAAACTTTTTCTATTTTAATCCGACCGACTTTACCCAAATGTGTTCATACTACAGCCTCAAAACATATCTAGGAATAGATGAAATCGGAACATTACGTCACAGGGTCGTCATACAAACCAACCCCCAAATATAAGGTTCTTGTAAGAAAAACTTTTTTCTTAACCAATCTTAACCAAAATTCATCCAAGTGTATTCCTGGATTAGCCTCAACGCATCCAGGAACAGATGGAATCGGAACACGTCATAGGGCTGCAGAAGAAATTGTTAACGCAAAAGAAATTTAAGTTCCATTCAAACGTGACGGGTATTCAAATTTCGGCTGCGCCCGTTTTTTTAATCTAATAACTGTAGATGAGAAGAGAGGGTTCTTAGCCTTTAAAAAAACTATACATGTAACTGAATTTATACATTATTTTTTTTTAGGTTGGTATGTGAAATGAGTTTTATTTGGGATGCATTTTGAGCAGCACAATCTTCAACCCACACGCGACGCATTCAAAAAGACAAAAAAAATAGTGTTTCCAAAACAAAATATTTTTTTTTTTATTTTCAAATTTAAAAAACGCGGTGTTAAAATTTTAACTTCCAAACTAAGATATTTCGGTAGTTGCGCTTATCATCAACACGACTTCAACACTCTTAGTTCAGGGCTTTATGGCGACATTTGTAAATCTCTCAAGATAAGTTCGGATAGAGCCTTAACAATATTGTAACGCGCCTAGTCTATACGTCAACCCAAATTGTATTTCGGTACTTGGCACCAGATGGCGCTAGTATCACTAGCAAGAAATACAACGACTTTCCGGAAGTTTCCAGAAAGTGCGTCACCCAAGTTTCGGGAACAGTGAAAACGAGTATATAGGGGCGTCGACTAGTGACGTCGACGAGTCAATATAGTTTTACTCGTGGATTATGTTTGATCAATAACTAGTCAGTAATTAGTGAAATTGTAAATCGTGTATATAACCGTGTGTGTTGTAATAAATAATGTGTTACAGTAAAGCGAGTGTTCATTATTGTGTACGCGAAAATCTATCGAACCTTGGAACCTAGAACGTCAAGAAAAGACGAGAAAAATTTAACAATATTATTCATCCAAATTACATTGCTGACATGATCCGTGGGGTTTCTCATGCAAGGAAGCCCCGGTCCTTATGTTTTCAAATTTGTTTATCAAAATAGTTTTTGAAACAATAAAATTAAAAAAAAATTGTTTTTAACGTGACATAATTTTTGAATAATTTTCTATGAATCTAGTATTTCTGTTGTTTGCTTGAAAAAGTTTTGTTTTTCAAAAGTAAGTTTTGCATAAAAACTGTCTTCTTCTTCTTCCTTGCCTCGTTCTTTATACCGCTCCATGGTTCCGCGTTGCTTGACCTGCGGTGTAGGCACATCGCCCGTTTTGGCGATAATATCTCAGCATATTTCTACAGGCAGCTCTATCTTGGATCGTGTCATCGCCGAGACCAATGCGTTGTTGTTTCAAAAGTTGGCATAAAAACTGTAAATATTTTTAGTGCATTCGAAACTTTATCCTTGACTGTATGTTATCCATTTATTTAAAATAACAAATTTCAATTTAACGCTCATTTTTCTTCTTTTTTTTTTGTTATTTTTTTCCTTGTCTCCAGATGAACCAATGGATGATCCGCATCCATGTGGCGATAACGGTTATCAATGTAGTATAGAAGAAAAAGTATGTCGATACTATTGGGTCGGACCGAATTTCGGCATAACAAATTTCGATAATTTCGGGCTGGCCATGTTAACAGTATTTCAATGTATTACATTGGAAGGATGGACTGATGTATTGTATGCGGTGAGTATAGTGAGAAAAATGTCTCTCGCAAAATGTCTGAGAGATCAACTCTGAATATTGACTCGCCGGCCCCACACTGATCGAGGTTCGACAAAAGAATTACTCAACGTACAAATACCGTACAAATACCGTTCGTTGAATTCCTTCATTACCGTGTAGGCGTGGGCGTGTGTTGTTCACAACTTTTATCTTATGCACCGCGCGGTTTGGTCAACCCCGATCAGTGTGGGGCCGCCATAAAGAGAAATCTAAAAATCTTCTCTCTCTCTGTCTCTCCAGATACAAGATGCTCTTGGCAATAGCTGGCAATGGATCTATTTCATTTCAATGGTCATCTTGGGTGCATTTTTCGTTATGAATCTAATTCTTGGTGTACTGAGCGGTGAATTCTCCAAAGAACGTACCAAAGCGAAAAATCGTGGTGATTTTCAAAAATTACGCGAAAAACAACAAATCGAAGAAGATTTACGCGGCTATTTGGATTGGATCACACAGGCGGAAGATATCGAGCCGGAAACGGTCGGGAGCATAACGCAAGACGGCAAAACGAAACAGACCAATGAAATGGACTCAACGGATCAGTTGGGCGACGAGGGTATGGAAATACAGCAAGAATCGTGGTTTAGAATGAAGAAAAAAGACCTGGATCGGGTCAATCGAAGACTGAGACGTGCTTGTCGTAAAGCTGTTAAATCGCAAGCATTCTACTGGTTAATTATTGTTTTAGTATTCTTAAATACGGGCGTTCTGGCGACAGAACACTATCATCAACCGCCGTGGCTCGATGAGTTTCAGGGTGAGTATTGTGTAGGATCAATCAAATCATTTAAGTTTGGCTCATATCTCTTTTGTTTTGTGTGATGCAGAAGTGACGAACATGTTCTTTGTGGCGCTCTTCACCATGGAAATGATGTTAAAAATGTACAGTTTAGGTTTTCAAGGATATTTCGTATCGTTATTTAATCGTTTCGATTGTTTTGTTGTTATCGGAAGTATAGCCGAAATGGTACTAACCAATACACATGTGATGCCGCCGTTGGGCGTATCTGTGCTACGATGTGTGCGTCTGTTGCGTGTTTTCAAAGTAACAAAGTGAGTAGACACAACTGAAATATATTTTGATTTTAACTATTTTTTTATTTTTAATCAATTTTGTTTTCTTCTCTCTTTCTCCCCAAATGCATCACATCGTAAATATTGCTCGGATGGACGAATATTCTGGGAAATTTATTATTAATTCAATACCTACCTATGTGCAGATACTGGCGATCGTTGTCAAATCTTGTTGCGTCACTTTTAAATTCCATACAATCGATTGCATCACTTTTACTCTTACTCTTCCTATTTATTGTGATATTTGCATTACTCGGTATGCAGGTGTTTGGCGGTAAATTTAATTTTAATAAAGAAGAAGACAAGCCCCGATCGAATTTCGATAGTTTTTGGCAAAGTTTACTAACGGTATTTCAGGTGAGTGATGGAAAATATTGTTTTTTTTTTGTTGTATTCGTTAAGAATACAAATTTAATTTTCCGTTACAATTTAAATAATAAAAATTTTTTTTTTATTTGATTCAAAATTGTAAAATGGTTTTTCTCTCTCTCGCCCATAATATTTACTAATATAGATTCTCACCGGTGAGGATTGGAATACCGTTATGTACGATGGTATACAAGCGTACGGTGGTGTTGCATCATTTGGCGTACTGGCGTGCATTTACTTTATAATTCTATTTATTTGTGGTAATTATATATTGTTAAACGTTTTCTTGGCTATCGCTGTGGATAATTTGGCCGATGCTGATTCATTAACGACAATTGCCAAAGAGGAGGAGGTAAGTGAATTCCGGATGGATGACGCACGCACGTACCTATATTTTTTGAGAATGTGTGAGAGTGTTTGTTTATAAATGCGCGATAGCAATCGTATTGTGAATTGGAATTAATGACAAAATGTTTATCAGTATTGACCCAATAGTGGGGCCAAGAGAAACGAGGCAATTTTTGACTCAAGGCGCTATTAATGGTTCACTCCGATATCTGATTTTCAAATTCAATTTTTTTATTATCTTATCTTTCTGCGCAATTATAGGAGGATGACAATAAACCCAAATCGCGTAGTCCAACACCAATTGAGGGCGACGATGACAATTTAGATTTGGATATGGATGAGGATCACGAAGATGACGATATGAATTTGTGAGTATATTTAATTCAGAAATCAGAACTGCAAATCTTTAAAAAAAAACTCGAAAATTCTGCCATTCTGAAAAAAAAGGAAATATAAAAAAATAGGGCGGAATTTATAGTCGGCAACGACCATGTCATGTACGTGTGAAAAACTTTAATGTTCACTTACGTGACCTTACGCCAAAATGAAACACATCATACTAATACAGCTGAGCCTTTTTATTTTAGTCTTAGGATCTTGTAGCGCAATATTAATCAGCCCTAATGCGCAAATTACATCTATCTATCAATTAATAATAATGGCGCAGAATTTGGTCAACATGCATCTTTATTTCATTGATTAAAAATTTATCAAAGTATTGATAATTATTAACTACTAGCTGAGAGTGCTATCTAGTGCACGCTACGCTCGCGTTTTTCGCTTCACTCACAACTTAACACTCATTTAACCTTATAAGTGATTTTGAATGCCAATACACCTGCTAATTATAATTTATTGGGATCGACGTATCGATGATGAAACTAAAGTGGATATGGAAACAAAATAAATTGCGTCGCGCCACTACTTACTTCTTAAGGGGTCAAGGCAACAACAAAATACTCAACCCCCTGACTGATTGATGAGACTGCACGTGCCCTTAAAAAATATTGGGAGTGTTATTATTAGCGTGAGTTATTTCGAAAATCATTAATTAATATTATTGATTCCAAGATGGTAAATGAAAGAAATACCTGATGCTGATCGACCGATAGATTCTCGTTTGGGAGGCATAATCAAAATCTAAATTTCAATTATACATACATATATTTCAGTTTAATTTTAGGGCGCCAAATATTGAAAACTGTTCATACTAACCGAGAAACCATCATACATCCAAGTTGACGGTTATCGCTGACCATCCTGTGCAGTGTTCGGTCGAATAACCCTTTAGGCAATTTTGTGGCGAGTCCGGCGACACCTCAATCGTGTCACTCCGTCAAAGGATTGCGGAGATATCGACGGATTTCCGACCACCCTGAGCTCTAATTGGGGAAGACGTTCCAATGACCCTTTAGGCAATTTTATGGCAAGTCCCGGCGACACCTCAATCGTGTCACTATGCCAAAGGATTGCGGAGATATCCACGGATTTATTATGGCTCCATTACACTACGTCATATCATTATATTTCTATCATATTTTTAAGCCCGGAATTCGGCTGTCACCATGGTCGAGCACGAAAAATGATATCACCGAAAGAGCGACCAAAGTATGCAAGATTTTCACCAAAGATTCATTCTATCTATCCATACAGAAACTAGCTGACTGATGCGGTTCTTTTCAGAATCGCTTTGTCAATTTCAATCAGCCATACCATCACCTGTGGTCATCCAGCAGATTTAGTAGCAGCGTTTTTAGGGTTTTTTAGATTTTACAAAAAAAAAACCCTATGAAATCGGTTTTGTCCGTCCGTCTGTCCGTCCGTCTGTCCGTCTGTCTGTCTGTCTGTCTGTCTGTCTGTCTGTCCGTCTGTCCGTCTGTCCGTCTGTCCGTCTGTCCGTCTGTCCGTCTGTCCGTGCGTCTGTTCACTCCCGCACTCGCGAACGGCTTAACCGATCGTCATGAAATTTGGTAGGAATGTGTAGAATGGTAACAGTCTTTGGCACGAAATACTTAAAAGTTGGTATGGCAAAAATAACAGGGTGTCCCGGACATTTGAAAATTTGTTCATTAAATAACTCGCGAACGGCTTAACCGATCGTCCTGTATTTTGGTAGGAGTGTGTAGAATAGTAACAGTCTTTGGCACGAAATACTTAGAAATTGGTAGGGCAAAGATAACAGGGTGTCCCGGAGGTTTAAAAATTTGTTCACTAAATAACTCGCTAACGACTTAGCCGATAGTAATGAAATTTGGCAGGAATGTGTAACAGTCTTCAGCACGAAATACTTAGACGTTGGTAGGACAAAGCTAACAGGGTGTCCCGGAGATTTGAAAAAGTCGACTTTTTTAGTTTTTATCGTACATGGACGTATGGATACTCAAATCAAAGAACTCGATGGTTACATTTCATATCAGTTGCTTTTTTTCCAGTTTGGAGTAATGGTAACTGAGTTACAGCTAATAAATTCAGTTAATATGTGTAGCCATGATACATAGTAAATCTATTTTTGGATTCGTCTAATTAAAAGTGTTATTTGGACCAATCCAAAAATAGATTTACAAGCAGAATTTTATTAATATTGTGCATATTTCTTATTTATTACCTATAAAATATACAAAAAATTATGCAAAATTATTCACTATGTATGTATCCAAAATCTCAAAAACCCTCGTATTGCGGGCGCAGCCCTCTGTACGCCGGTATTTTTTACTCGATGAAATCAAATTGTTGGCAATTTGCAACAACAGATTACCCCTGGTGAGTTTCAAAATAAGTTTGAGACAGAATGATGGTGTTGAAGGAATCCATAATTCATAAACGGCATCAACATTAGAATTGTGCGCGCGTTCCTCTTGCCTAATCGTCGCGCCTCCTTGGGGGGCACGCCCCCCAGTCTATGAATCACTGATTCACATGTATAAAATTATTGTTGTACAATCGATTCAAAGTAGTTTTTCCTCTTGAATCAAGTGCTTGTAATCATGGCCGCTGCTCTAAAACGATTTATACATAGTAAAAAGCAGCTGACGTAAGAGCATTAACAAAAAAAAAAAAACAACACAAAAATTAATTGGAATTTAAAACACCGGCCAGCTACCATTCATACTCTTAAGCGCAATTCACCACAGTTCAGCAAGGCCTTATACAGGGTGTCCCATTCATGGTGGAGGATATTTTAATGGTAGGTTGTGTGGCTCATTTGGAGAAAATTAATGTACAACCGGACCCCTCTATTTTTAACCGTTACAATGTTACGAAGTTGCTCGTATCTTCCGAGATACACCCGTTCAAACTTTAAAGAAATTTTAAAATCGGGTTTTCATCAAAAAAATCAAATGATAAAAATTAATGAAAACCGATTTTATCATTTCTTTTTGAACCGGTGTATCTCTGAAGATACGAGCAACTTCGTAACGGGCGAGTTGTCGTTTTATTGGAAGTCTTATGTAGTTTCAGAAAATGAAGTCATATCACGCCTGGAATGTTTGGTGATATGGCAAATTTTTATTTTGTTTGGCAAGTCGGGCATTTTTACAAAAAAATGCTATTACATTGTAACGGTTAAAAATAGAAGCGTCCCGTTGAACGTTAATTTTCCCCAAATGAGCCACACTACCTACCATTAAAATATATTCCACCATGAATGGGACACCCTGTAGTGTTTATTGTGATTTTCAAAATTCCAAAATTTTAAAGCTTGATGTAAGACATCGAAATTGAATGCAAAATTTTGTTTTCCACTAAAACATTCAAAACATTTTTGCAAAACTCTGCCCTCAAAAATGTTAGGCCAAAAAATTGTGTGCTGGCTTTCATTACTAGCCTCCTGCAGTTGTTTTCCATAAATTACTTAAAAACTTCAATTAACCGGATTGCTTCACGATTTTCAATATTCATGGATTATTTTCATAAATGCGTCATCTCGAGAATTTTTAAAGAGAATAAGGTCAGAGCTAGTTAAATCGGGAACACCTAGCTAAATTTCAATATAAGCATGTTCGAACACAAATTAGGCAGCACTGGCAATGTTTTCTGAAGTTCGATCCCTCATCTTGCTAAAATGCAAACCACCTTGTTCGTAAATTGCCCTCCAATTCTAGATGAATCAATGCAATCGCAACCAACTTAAGTAATCCATTCATGGGAAGGTTTGGCCAATTGAAGTTAAATTATGTTGCGACATTTCGATCGAAATTACGGAAAACTACTCAAAAAAATTAATTGATGAAATTTGTGGATGACATTTCTCACAGAGGAGTCTGTTTCAAACGCTTAAATAAGCTTAGCGTTTATTCGGCTCCATATTTCTCATTTTATATGAATTTCTTCGGGAGTTCAATATTTATTTAGTAGACTTGCTCTCCCGTTACTCAACAGACTAAGCAAGCACATTGTTCAGAGCGAACATGAGAGTATTCTGACTCGTCATCATCAACAACCGCCATGGCTCATCACCTAGAGTGTTGGACTAAGGATCCGCTGCTCCCTTGGTCACGAGTTCGAGACTCGACAAAAGCATATTTTTTTCTTCAATTAAAAATTAATAATAAATCATTTCATTTAAATTCCGTAATTTTCAAATAGTTAAATTCAATTTAAAAAGTCAAACTGTAATTTCCTTTGTTCTATCCTATCCGACGGGTTATATGTAATTTTCAGTGCAATCAGTCGTCAGTTAGACCATCAGTCGTGCGGTTCAAATCCAGTCCCAATAAATCAGTCCAGTACAGTAATACATACTTTGTAATATTCATCTTGCCATCAATAAATTTATTAGTTTTTTTGCTGTGAATTTAAAAACTCATCTTTTGCTTTTGAGTGCTGTGTTTTGTGTGTTAAAGGAAAAATACCATCCCCGAATCCACAACACACATTGAATCTCATCTTCCGGAAATCATATCGCATATAAATGAAACAAAAAATTTCGTGCTATAATTTCGCTCTCTGAAGGTAAAAATTAGGGTTCATGCAAGGTCCTTCTGGTGAAAAGAGGAGGACCTAAATTTTAAATCAGAGGACGAAACTATAGCACATTCGAGTAATTCTCCAATTAATAGGTTTTTTTTTGTTAACCTTCAAGCGGGCGCGCATCATTTTGTGACATAACCGGGCGCGCGGCGGTAATTTACCGCCCTCGTCTTTTCCCCTCCATTTGCGCTCAACCTTACAACTTCCGTTCTCATTATTATTGAAAGAAGAGCATGTCCCCAATAAGTTATCATGATAAAAACTATTATCTGGTGAACAATAAAACAAGTTCTGCCGTTTTAGCGAACCACGTCACTTCCGTGATCTTACACAGAGCACACACATTTTAAACGCAACTATATACTTAAATATACCATCCCTGAACGTTTGATGACCGCTGGAAAGGTATGGAAGGTAAAATTTACCCAACATTTTATTGTATCGTATGTATAACAGTATGACTTAAGAATACATTTTTCTCCCACCTCGATCCGGCCAACTGGAGAAAAGCTATGCTTGTTTATATGATCAGGGTGGTAAATTACCGCCCGCGCGCCCACTTTAAGGTTAAAAGAATAAGTTAATTAGCACATAACTGAGCGAATAGTCCCACTTTGCTTTTCGAAAAAGTATGGCGGGTGCTAGCATCACAGACGTAACATTTTAGGATTTAAATGTAGCGCTTCGTGTCAATTGTGGGCTCTTCATAGCCCCACAAGGAATATGCATCTTTAAAACATACCAGTAAACTCAATAAATACGGTTTTTACCCCTAGTAATTATTTTATTTCGCCCGATTTTATTTCTTCTTAACCCTAGAGAGATATTCATATTTTTTACCCCTGAAAAGATAATCATACGTCGTTTCGACGTGTGGCTAGTTAACATCCTTATAATTTCTTTGTTAAGAGTAACATGTTGCTAAAAGGTAGATATATAATCATTTGTATTTAATATTAATCTGTTAAACTCGTAGTTTTGCAAAATTTTCATTTGTTTGTTTATATAATATTAAATTTAAAAAAGTGGTACTAGGAGAAAGTGGACTGTCCTTTCAATAGATTAAAATAAAGGATACCTTTATCGAAACAGGCTTTTAGTGGTTATATCCAAGTGAATACACATTCACATTATGAAGATTTATAAAAATGTCAATTCGGGGCAATTAAAATATTTTTCAGTACAAATTTGTTAAAGATAATCATACGTCGATTCGACGTACATTTGACTTATGACCCCCAATATCTTAGGCTGTGTGGCACCCAAGCCAATAATTTTGCCACGTAAATACGCCTACAGACATGAATTGAGTTAAATCTTGGAACAAACAAATTATGAAGCTTCACTAATGAGATATAATAAAAAGAAAAATTTCTGTACGTCGATTCGACGTAGATTATCTCTCTAGGGTTAAGAAATGAAACCGCAGACCTTTCTCCACTAAATCGAAGTTGATATTGACTTTTTTCTTTCAGCTTTTTTGATCTTTTTTTTTTTATACGAGTGCTAGCCAAAAAGCCGCCCCTAAAATTTGGCGCCCCGGGCGACCGCCCGGCTTACCCCTCCTTAGAGCGGGCGCTGCTGATGTGTTTGGAATAATATCAGAATATTGACGAAAGTGAAATTGGCATTTTATTCACATTTATGCTACTATTTGGTTCCGGTATTGTATTCTGACTATTCTTAGATAACGAAACATTTCAGTAAAACGGATATATAAGTGATTTGATTTGCTCCTTGAATGTAGTCTTTGTAGTCAGGCCACACTTACGAGTAAATATAATAGAAATGGATATTCGAAACTATATAAAAAAAACCCCACTTAGAAAAAACAAATTCCGAAGATCAAGTGAACGCAGCGTTGGACTTACAAAAGAGGAATAAAGAAGCAGTAGAAAATCAGGTGGTTCTCTTACCAGAAGAAGAAAGGTCAGGTCATCCTATGATAATACGGAGAAAACTAATGCTACGATTCATGAATTTTATATCGGTAATTTTGTGAATCATGCAAAACTATCGGACGGACTTATTATGAGGGCCTTGAATGAGCCGTGGACTCTTGAAAAAAGCCACAAATTTAAAAATGACTTTTTAGCTGGTGGTCGCTCGCTCCGATATGACTGGCTAGCAGAGTACCCAATGATGTCGTATTCTGCCAAATTGAAAGTAATTCTGTGCCGTAGCTTTTCAAGCCCAATGTTGATCGTCGGGTACAAAGTCGTTTTATTGTGACAGCATTCACAAAGTATAAAGACTTCCATGGTAGTGTGAAAGAACACTTAAAATCCAAATGGGATTGCAAATCGACAGTTAAAGCCAGAGAATTTTCACTTTCTTCTTCCTTGCCTCGTTCTTTATACCGCTCCATGGTTTCGCGTTGCTCGACCTGCAGTGTAGGCACATCGCCCGTTTTGGCGATAATATCTCAGCATTTTTCTACAGGCAGCTCTATCTTGGATCGTGTCATCGTCGAGACCAATGCGTTGTTGTTGCTTTTTCATTTGACACATCCAGGTGTTCTTCGGTCTGCCTCTGGCCTTGGGTCCATCAAGTGGAACTTCCATTGATATCGCTTTCTTTGCTGGGTTCTCAGGCGGACGCCGTTGAACATGGCAATACCAATCCATTTGTCGGTCTTCGAGCTTTTCGGTGATTGGTTGGTCTATGGACAAGCTGCCTCGGATGTAGCTACTCTTGATGTGGTCCCTTTTCGTTACACCAACTGACATGCGTAACATTTTCATTTTAGTCGCTGTCATTTGTTTCGCGTAACCTTCATACATGGTCCAGCATTCTGATCCATACATGAGTGCGGGACGTTCAACCGTTTTGTACAACTTGCCCTTTAGCTTCAGTGGCACAGAATTTTCACAAGTAATTCAAAAAGAGCAAAAAACAGTTATTGAGCTGACTGATTCTGAACTCCAAGAAACTATTGAAACAAACAGGAAAAATTATTGCCTATTGTGGAATCCAAAATATTCTGCATCACGAACGATTCGGGTGATCTCATTTTAAAAGATCATTTGGGAAAATCTGCCCGAAATGCGACGTACATTTCACACCGCATCCAACACGAAATAATCGATAATTGCAGTGCAATTTTGAGGGAAAACTTAATCAAAGAAGTATATCGCCAATGGACCGAACGCGCAACTAGAGCCAAAAGAAACAAATATGACGAGCTTCGACGATTTTCGAATAGGTTAATTAGACGTAAGAAACGTAAGCATCTTGACAAGCAGTTGATGCAAATAAACCAAAGACTAGCTATAGTAGGAAGAGTAGACAAGCGTACAAGCTGATTAATTCAATTAAAAGTGGATACCAACCCAGGACCAGCCTCTGTAAGGATAAGGATGGCAATATCATTAGCGACACCGATAGCGTTGATAAACGCTGGGCCTCACATTTTGAAGAGCTCCTCAATGTTCAACCGAACAACCCCACACGAGAAGCTCCGGAGCTGATGGCTGAAACAGGCCCTCCCGTTCAACCCCCAACAGTAGATGAAGTTGATCTCGCCATGCAAGCACTAAAGCATAATAAAGCTGGATCGCAAAATAGATATCTATAGATTGTGGTATATATAGATATCTATTTTGCGAAACTTGATGGACAGCAAAATACAAAAGCAATCGGATCATCAAAGATAACTTTGATTGTGGTCGAAGGACTACATTAAATTAACATTAGATGGGAGTCGAAATACCAAACAACGGACATTTCAGCTATACAACTCGTGCATAAATTTTTCCTTTTTGGGGTGTCTGTTCCTTATGGCTGGATATTCGGCAATGCTAGAACCTGTTGCTTATACTCTCCAAGGTGTTGACCAAAGTCTTATGTCAGTTAAAGATCTTTTGACAAATATCCTGGATGTATTTAAATAACATCGGGATATGGCTCAGTCGAGGTAGACAATCAGCTAAAGAAACCTAGAGTTATTAATCAACGGTCGAATATTCCTTCCGATTTTATGATAAAAGAGGCATCGTTTCCTCTCTGTCAATTAACTCCACAACATATAAGAAATCTCTATCAGAAGGAATATTCAACAATAATCAATAAAATTCCGGCAAAATACGGGTCATACATACCTCGACAATTTCCAAACAGAGTCCATGATCTGGTATAAGACACTAGATACAAATGAACAGATTTAAAGCGCCTTCCACGCATTAAAGCAAAGAGAGAATTTTGATCCATCTATATCTGCAGCTCTTTCGATAATGGTTAGCATACCAGCCACCACTTGCACTGCTAAGCGATCTTTTACTACCTTACGCAAAATAAAAACCTGGTTGCGATCAACAATGATGTATGATGTAATTTAGTTAACGATTTGGTAAAATTGAATTTTTATTCAGATGTTATAAATCGATTTGGCCAAGCTAAAAGGCGGTTACAGTTCCTATTTGCACCAAATTTAGATGTATACATATTCTTTAACAAAGTTATGTTATGTCCAGCCTTTCTAGCCTTTTTATTATTATGAAAAAGTAAAAGAAACAAGACCGAGGCTAATTTTGGGCGCGGCCGAAATTTGACATTAGAATGTAACAAGCTCCATTTGTGTTAACAATTTCTACCGCAGCCCTATGACGTGTTCCGATTCCATCTGTTCCTGGATGCTTTAATACTAATCCAGGACAGACTCAAAAAGAAAAAAAAAAGGTTTTCTTACAAGAACCTAATATTTCGGGGTTGTTTTGTATTACAGCCCTATGACGTAATGTTCCGATTCCATCCGTTCCTAGATATGTGTTGAGGCTTTACTAGGCACACATTTGGGTGATGTTTGATTAACCTTCCGTTAGACGCAATGCATCTGACAGATGCCACGTATTGTTTTTTTACCTTAACTTCTTTTCTATTGCGAATTCCACTTTCTAACTCATAGTAGCTTCGTATTCCGAGTACGGAAGCATTTTAGTCTGAAAGTAAAAATTGTGGGGTCCTTTGGCTTTACGTAGGAGGCTCGAGCATCTATTAGATGCATTGCGAGCACTCGTGTAACTGATTTGAACGTGTAATTGATATAGGCGACTCAGTATACGATAAAAAAAAAATATTTACTACAAGTGCAATTATTTTAGAGTTACACTATTACACCTTTGTTTTACCATTGATGCCTATTTTAAAATTTAGTTATGCTCAGAAAGCTGTAAAACTGCAATTATGTAAGACAATTCCAAAAAATCTCATTTTTTTAAGACTTTTTATTAACAAAAAAAATATTATTAACAGACCCGATTTTCATCTTTGGCTATTGACTATTGGTATGACAAGGCTTCAAATATTCAGATAATGAAGAAGAAAACCTTATGAAGATATTCATTACCTTACAGCAGGATGACAAAGTTGGCATCTAATAGATGCATTGCGTCTATTCGTGTTACATTTTTTATTGCGACTAACGGAAGGTTAAGATCGGTTCATAGCGGAAAACGTTTTTCTTAGAAGAACCTAATTTCCAAGGGTTCGATTCCATTTATTCCAACATATAGACAGCGTACACTAAAAAGAAACTTGTATACAAAATTTCAGCTCGATAGCTTCAAATCTGAGGGACTAGTTTGTATTGAAACAGACGGACAGACAGACAGACGGACATCGCTCAATCGATTTCTCTCGTCACATTGATCAATAATATATATACTTTATACAGTCGGAAGTGCTTCCTTCTGTGCGTTGCAAACTTCATGACAAAGTTAATATACCCTTCCACATAGCGACGGGTATAAAAACAGTGTAATTAATTAATAAATGGCCAAGAATGAAACTACTCCTTAGAGAAGGCATTAATAAAAGGAGAGGAGATATCGCTTAGAAAGTGTGCCGAGAGCGCAAATTAATGGTAGAGGAAAATAACCGCACAATAAATGACTACCATTGGTGAAACAAGGCGATTTGACACAAGTACAGTAACACTACATCTCAATTCAAACAAAGTTTCATGCTTGGACAGCCCACTTTTAAATACAAGGAGAATGAAGAAGAAGAAGAATTCAACCAACGCAAACGAATTTTTGACACAAATACTACTTTACTGTTAGATGCTTGCTCTCCCATGTATTAGATTCTCGCCAGTCGCCACATTTTTCAGCTGCCAGTTTGTATGGAATTCGTGACTTTCGCCCTCTCTTTTGTAAGATGGTGGTCGCACCAGGCGACCGGGGGGACGGAGCTGATCCCAAGGATCGAAAACGCTCCTCTACGAGCAGGCAGCGGCACGTGCTGGTATGCTCAAGTAGGTTAGAGATGCGGGCGGGGTGGTCGCCGCTCGTAGCCCCTTACTCCATCACACTCACAAAAACCACGTGCTTTCGAGAACTCACAACGAACACAAGGAATTAAAAAGGGGGAAAGCGAAAAAGAGGCTGGCGTCGGCCAACTCAAGCAACATCCTTTTATGCTATGGGATGGGGCCCCGATGTTAGTGAACCCCGGCCATCTTTACAATCAGACATAACCTACAAACCCGACCATGCGGTCCCCCAGGCCTGACCAGATGTAATATAATTTTGGGGGACCGCCCTTAACGCGTAGCGAGATGAAACACACGTCAGATCATCCCGGGAAAATTATCGGAACGGGGATTAGGGGAACACACCTTTCACGCCTCACACATCACACATAACGGACACAGATGCAAGCCTTAAACATGCGCTACTCATTCTTATGTGGTCAAGACCACCGGCTGATCAATCAAGACAAGACTCCTTGTTCCACTGGATCCTTCATGCACACACACTTTTCATCTCAATAATCGATTCCGCGCGCGAATTAACGTTTTTGCCACATGTGGCCCGGGAACTGTTATTTTTTATTGTTTTTAATTGCCGCGGTGGGCAGGTGTTGCCTCGATGACTACTTGATTCCGACTCCTCGAATTTCTCCCACGACATTGCTTACCCAAAATTCTCAGGTGAGACGACGGCAACCTGTTTGCTTTCCTCCAAGACTTTGTTGCTTGGATCTTGAGATGGCTTATCTTTGCCGCGATAAGTCATTTTCACGTCGTGATCAAATCCAGTTTTTCAAAAATAAAGCCCGGCGACTCGCAATTGCATGGCAATCATTACACCTTCTATTAATGCCTACTCTAAGAGCTATTCCATTCTTGGTGTAAACCCTTCAATATTGTGTTGTTAAAATGAAGTTCAATATTTTGAAAACGTACTACCTATACAATGAATTCACAATTCATTATTCACTCTTTGGGGTGTAGGTACGTATAATTTTGTGTATGAACTCTTTTTAAAATAAAAACGAAAAAATAAAAAAAAATATTTAAAGAAAAACTAAAAAAAGTGTCAAGGTTGCCCCCTCCCCCTGGAAATATTTCTGCAGGCGCCTATGCTCATTGAATAAAATAATTTAACTCAGCAGACTAATTAAATTATCAAATAAAATATAACAAAAATCTAAAGAAACAGCAAAACTCAAATTTATTTTTGAAATACGAACGGCTATGAATTGCAATGTTAATAAGAATCTCCTTAAGGGTTCCCTTAACTATAAGAGTTAGTAACTATGAATTCCGCCCTTAGAAATCTGAATAGGTAGCGCAAAAGGTCGGATATTTTCAAAAGAGTTTAAACACAAAAAAAAAAATTATGTGAAAAATTCAAACGAAAAAAATCAATAATCTTGTTGGTTCCTAAAGGGGGTAGGGGCGATATAAAATAAAAAGACACGAATTGTTTAACATACAAACTGACACTGACTCCGCAGCGCGTTTATTAAACTATATATACTTATACCTAACAAATATCATACAAAACTTATCTATTAATAGATTATGAGTTTCTGACCTAAGACCCTTGTACATGCATTTTACACCAATGCAAAGATCAAATATTAAACGTCCTTTGCATGTGGTGTTTATCACTATGAACAAACATCTTAGGTTGCATGTCCTGTGCATTATCTGTGCAACAAGATACAATTTAATACCCGAGACCTCTTCACATTTTATCTAAATGTGATCCTCGAACGGTCATAAAAATTATTGATTTTTATGACTTAAATAGTGGTCTAGATAATTCTACATCCTCCCCCTTATTGAAAAATTGTCACGGTTTTCAATTATATAAAATTTAAATGTGTTGTCGATTGTGGTGTTCGTAGTGATTTATGCGCCGATTTACACTGTCTGCGATGAGATGCTTGCACTGTACATAGTTGCGACCCTTCATATATGACGCTTCGGCGCGTTGCTCTTTTCGCTATCTTGACATCGATCCTTGAATTTGAAACCTTCGTTGATTTGCGGTTAGTCTGTACATTTTTGGCAGGTGGATACTCTGTAGAATTCATTAAATGTGACTTTGAATATGCCCAAAACAAAAACGACATCAAGTATTTGTCTAATGGCCATTTATCCTTTCGATATTATCTAGCTGGCCTCATACTGTAATTAATTCTTCGTTACGAAATCATATGATTTAACATTCATACATAGTTGAATTTATCCTCCCAGGATCATGATTCAAATTGTTTGTATACTCAAGTGCATATTGACAGACTATTACATACTTGGATGTCTGTCTTAATGTGACCTTCATAAGTTAATTTAATTTCATTGTTCTGCAGATTCGGATTTCATGGACCGTCTATGTTGCTTTTTCCAACCTCAGTTTTTGTGAAAACCTCTTTGACGTCTTTACACCAATATAACGCCGCTGTCATCATTGTCCTCGTTTCTCCAATCTATTGCGATGCTTTATACGTGCCTCCGTTATTTGAACCTAGTGCCGATTTTCCATCACGCAGACGTTACTTGCATTATTAATACCTTCACCTTGTTTTCCACACTCGGTGAATTGAATATCGACCCTTAACATCAGTATTGCACCTGCTCGCTGAGACTCCTCGTAGCTCCGACGAAATAAACAAATTTAGATATTGACAACATTCACAAATCCAACAACAAATTTGAAATATTAGAGCATTCTAAATTTTTAGCTTTTAAGTGTAATTTTCTATACATAAAAATTTATTTACCTATATATTTTACTGGGGAGGTGTTTACATTTCAGTTTAAATTTCATTTATTATATACATATACACATATTATTTTTTCATTATTTTATTCTTTTCATTTAATATATTATACAAATTTATGACTTATTCTTTCTTTGTCACATACAAAAGATTTAACTTTTTTCATTGTGCCAATAAGGGCAGCATTGCTTATCGTGCAATCACTACATTTTACTCAAATATACAATTATTTTCATTGTAAATTATTTGCCTTCTTATTTCATTAGATTTGGCAATGTATAACATTTCATTTCTCAAAGCGCTTTGTTATATAAATTTATTTAAAAGCATTTTTTTTTTGTTACTACATTTGGTCATTTTTATTTTAAAATATTCATTTTTGTAAAGTTCTTTTTCTTCGACAAAAGTTAAGAATTTCTTTTCATACTTTGCTATCAATTTGATTG
Source organism: Microchrysa polita (assembly GCA_949715475.1). NCBI lineage: Eukaryota > Metazoa > Arthropoda > Insecta > Diptera > Stratiomyidae > Microchrysa > Microchrysa polita. The sequence goes on from OX454422.1 coordinate 6,698,470, forward strand.
GTTTAACTTTACCATATCTGATTCGTTTGTTTGATTTTATTTCATTTCAAAATTGTTTTCACGTTCACAGTCCGTATTAATTGTAATTTTAGTTTAGGTTAGTGTTAGTAGGATTATCTCAATATTTACATACCAAGATGCAATTCAATATTCATACACTACTTATTATTTCTAACTTTTCTGTTAAAATCAATACTATTGGACCTACACACTTTATTTTTAGAAGCTATACAACTAGATTTGTTTATGTCTCTATGCATGCAGTTTTTACAAGATCTAACTACATTTGTTGAACGAATATAAGCTTTTGAGTGTTCATTTTTCTTTTGATATTCACTAAAAGCGTTATTAGTCCTTGCCCCCCAAAACTTGTTGTTAGCTTCACATCTCAACTTTCCTGTTTGATGATGACGTGCTTGCTTGGTTTTAACTATAACCATTTTTTGTTTTTTAATATTCATATGCGTGCAATTTTCTTTTTCTGTTTTCGAAAAATGACGCTTCTGCGTTTTTCTTTCGTGGTTACCATTATCCTTTGGTTTCCAGCTATATTTTTCCAAATTATTTGTATACCTGAGTTTCCCATTACCACCGGTATTTTTCCTTCTCACATTGGTTTTGTTTAAGTTTGATTGCTTTGATTTTGATTGCGGTTTGAATTCTTTATTTTCGGCCCATTTTCCTTGCATATTCTTTTTACAATGAACAAAGCCGCAAAATTTGTTGGCTTTAGCATATCCTTTATTAGGAGTATACTTTTCAGCTGCACCAATTACAGTCCAACCAAAAACTGTATTTTCCAAATACAAGTTCGGTTGAATGTATATTCTGTTGTTATCGGTGAGAACTGAACCCATTATGTTTGCTCCTAATAACATATCTACTTGACTTGGCAAGTAGAATGTAGGATCTGCTAATGGGGTCACTGCCGGAAAAATTGACTTATCGATATGCCCTCCTGGTGTATTTGGAGCAATTTCATTTAAAACCAAAGCTTCAATTGATTTACTGAAATTATTTAACGGTGAACCAATATTTAATTGCACTTTACCATTAACTTTTGTAGTTTTTCCTGCTACACCTTTAACTACTCTATTCACGTTATTCAATTTTAGACCTAACTTCTCCCCAACTGATTTAGTAATAAAATTATTTTGGGAACAATTGTCCAGTAATGCCCTGACTTTAACATATTTCCCATTAAGAGTTTTTACATGTACTATAGCTGTCGCCACCAACACATCTTTCTTATTTGAAAAACTAGCTTTGAGCGAGATAACTGGTTTAAGCCTAGAAAAGCTATCATCGTGTAATAGAGTATGATGTAACTTATTACAATTCGTACAATTTTCAGCATAACAAGTTCTTTTCAAATGGCCCTTCCTTAAACACTTAGAGCACAACTTGTTTGCATACACAATTTTAATTTTTTCCGAAACACTTAATTTCTGAAATTGATCACAATCACTTAACTTGTGATTTTGTGTACATTTCAAAATACAAGCATCATGTGTTTTCTCTTTAAAATTTGTTTCCCCCGAAAACTTATCATTTTCGGTATTCGTTTCGGGACCTTCTAGTGACTTAAATTGTCGCTGAAGGAACTTTACAAGATTTTTTATATCTGGAATTTCCGTAGAATTTTCCAGAGACTCTTCATATCTCATTTTGGTTAGAGTGTCCAACTTCCTTATAACCAAAAAATGAATTAATGCATTGTGAAACTCCTTATCTGAAAGTTTCAACGCCTCAAGAGCCTTTAAACTTGTTGCCACCGTATCATGCAATTCTTTAATTTCTCTAGCAGCATGATTTTGAATTTCGGAAGCATCTATCAATTTCATGAAGTATTGGGACGTTATTAATCGTTTGTCCTCATACCTTTCTTCCAGAATCTTCCAAGCTCCCGCGAAATTGCATCCACTGATACTTAGATGGTCAATAAGACTCAAAGATTCGCCTCGTAGATACGATTTCAAGGCTACCATCTTATGAGTATCTCCGATATTTTTCGATATAAATACTTCATAAAATATATCTTTGAAAGCTACCCATTTCGAATAGTCACCATCGAAAATAGGTACATTTATCTGAGGAATATTATATGAACAAATATTCTCAGACAAATTCGATCCTACTTTTATGCTCTTTGGTTGTACCATTTGAGATCCTTTATCCAAAAGGGACTCAAGCATTTGACACAACTGGTCTTGCTCATCGAAATATTCGACGAAATCCAACCTTAGATTACACGCTCGATCTTCTAATCTCTGAAGTCGATCGGAATCAATACCAGTATATTCTGAGCTTACACGCTCATGGTATCTGCTTAAGTCTTGTATTGCACACAAGAACTTTTTATATACCAGGGAGGCTTGATTTGCCGATGCCGTATGTTCTTCCCCTTTATTCTCGAAATGAGCACTTTGAGTTTCATCTAATCTGGCATGAACTCCTATGGCATCACCTTCTTTATCCCCTTTGGAAATAGTTCCTGGTGTCTGAAGCTTATCTTTATCTTCAGACTCAAAGGAAACTCTTTCTTTTGCTTGTATGATTTTATCTAACTCGATAGCAAGCTTCTCTTTAAGGGATTTTACATAATCAAAATACTTATTCTGAAAGTATTTTGAATAATCCCTAGAAGTAGATGTAATCTTGGGGAGTAGTGAATAGTGGTTTGTTAGAAAGATATGAAATCTTCTTTCCACTTCACTCTTTAAACCCGGAAGATCATCTAACAAAGCTCGTTTTTCCTCAACAAGCTTTATTATTTTTTCGAAGAAAATACCGATTTCTTCTTGGTTTTTCAAAATATCCTTTGACATTTTAGAAAAATTCTAAATTAAAATTGAATTTAATAAAATTTATTAAAAGTTACCAATATACCTAATATATACTGCAATACTCTTATACCACTTCACTAGTACAATGCACTTTATCACAGTGCTTTTTGTGTACACAGCACTTTTTAATTCGAGCACAGTTACTCTGCTTTTGTATTATTTCACTGTATAAACACTTTCACTCAAAGGGCTTCTTTTACAAAACGGGCCTCGAAACTCTTTACTAGCGGGCGCGAACAAAACAAGGGGTCACCAAATGTTGGTTCCTAAAGGGGGTAGGGGCGATATAAAATAAAAAAACACGAATTGTTTAACATACAAACTGACACTGACTCCGCAGCGCGTTTATTAAACTATATATACTTATACCTAACAAATATCATACAAAACTTATCTATTAATAGATTATGAGTTTCTGACCTAAGACCCTTGTACATGCATTTTACACCAATGCAAAGATCAAATATTAAACGTCCTTTGCATGTGGTGTTTATCACTATGAACAAACATCTTAGGTTGCATGTCCTGTGCATTATCTGTGCAACAAGATACAATTTAATACCCGAGACCTCTTCACATTTTATCTAAATGTGATCCTCGAACGGTCATAAAAATTATTGATTTTTATGACTTAAATAGTGGTCTAGATAATTCTACAAATCTGATAACTATATTTTTGATAAATTCAAAATTGCCGATCAGTCGATTCAATATAATTTTTTTATCTATTTTTTCTACCACTATTCAGAGACGAAGAAACTGCCTCGGAAACGCAAATTAATTTAGAAGACGACGACGACCAGGACACGTACGACGATGATAATGAACAAGGTAGGGTGCACACGTTTTTTATGAGATTTATGATTGATAAGTTTTAATGAACATGTCGGCGTACAAACAAAAATCTTTTTTTTTTCGCTCGGTGCGTGTACTATGTGGTTTTCACATCCGAGATAAAATCGCGCGGGCATTTAAGCCTGCGCGCGGGGAGGGATAGTTTAGTAAAGAGATGGTTCTGTTTTTTTTTTACGTTTAATTTCTAATCTAAATCAATGTCTGTTTTAGTAACTAAACACATAGACAATTGTAATTTTGCTAATTTACGACGCTCGTCTCTCGAATTATACCAATTCCTCCTGCTGTACAACCCTTTCCTACGAAATTTTCTTGTTTATGCTTTCCGTCTAATGAGCATGTGGAATCAGAACAAATTATACAATATTAGTGTGTGTAAAAATAGAAAGAAATCTTGGGAAACAAAATGCCGTACTTTTCCCATAACATAAGTTTCAATATATACATATAATTCTCTCAAAAAATTGGTTAAAAAAAATTTCTCTTACTAACCAATCATTATAAAAAAAAAATCAAATATCAAAAAATAATTTTTGTTTTTCTCTAAATTTCTGTTTCTTCCAAAATCCCTGCTTCCTCGAAATTGGACAAAAAAAAAAAATTGTTTAAATACTTAAATTGTGTATGTATGTTCATGTTTTGTGTGTAAAAAACTGTGAAATGACAAAAAAACACAAAAATCACACTAACCTGTAAACACACACACGGCCAACAAAAAAAAAAATAAAAAAAAAGATAACGGTGAACCAATACACGAACAAATCACGGCACGTCCGCGACGCTTATCCGAAGTCAGCATAAAGAAGACTAAAAAGCCAATACCACGAGGAAGTGCATTTTTTATATTTTCATATACAAACAGGTAATTGGAAAATGTGTATTCATTGGTGTGTGTGTGTGTGTGTGTATGTGTGCCATCAAATAGGCATAAAGCTTGTGTGAGTGTGTGTGTGTGTGCGCGCGATAGCCGCACATGTGCGTTTGTGCGAAGGTTCAATTGAGGTTAACCAGAATTTATCATGTGCACATAAATGCGCACAGTGGACTTGATTTTCTTTTTAAATTTTTTTTTGTATATTAAGGGTTAATTATTAAATTATTAAATGAAATGTTTAATTTAATATTTTTACTGACGTTTTTTTTTGTTTACTGTTGCCAACCTGTTTATGTGCTTTTTGCTCGCTTTATTTACACATATCCCCCCTCCTCTCTGTGCCTGTTATGTAGCTATATATTTACCAAACATGAAAAAGAAACTAATTAGGGGAGACTTAGTTTTTTTTAGGAAGAAGGAAGATATCTTGACTTCTCAATCAGGTCAAGAATACGTGCATGAATTTTGTCTAAGGTTTCAGTTAGGAACTTTTGAGAATTGCCTAGACTACTTAAATTGCATTTAAGCTTTTAAGAAGCTTTAAGCTACGTCTAAGCTTTAAAAAGCTTTTAAGCTTAAATGCGATTGCAATTGCGATAATTGATAAGAGGTCTCAATTTGCAAAAGATCCTAGCCTAAGAATGTCATCGATGGTATACTCTAGGCACACCAGTTTATTGAAACCAATTGGCCTGATACGTATGGCAATGCCGTATTACTGCACGACTTTTCTCATTATTGAATTGCACACCAAAATCAAATTAAATAACTACATCGGCCATTCATTTATTTTTGGCGAAAAAGATTCAATTTAAACAAGAAGCGGCCATTTTGTTGAACGGCATTGCCATACCTGAATACTTGAAAACTGAGTGCACTACGAAGGGTATTGTGAAAAGACCACTCCCAGGAGAATTCAAAACGCCTATGTTTGTGAAATAAAACTTGAAAAAAAAATTATTTAACTTCAAAACTATTTTCAAGGTGTCGTATCAGCACGACCGCGACGTATGTCCGAAGTGAATAATGAGCCGACGAAAATTCTTCCGATACCGCCTGCCACATCGTTCTTCATAATGTCACAGTCAAACAGGTTTTTACCGTTCTATTATTATTATTTTTGTTCTTATATTTCTGTTCTGTTCCATTTTTTCCCCCCGCCACCAGTTCTTGAATTCGATTTTTTCCCGCCCTATCCGACTTTTCAAGGTGTTTTCGTTTAAAAAACCCCTCTCCCCCCCCCCCCCCCCCCCCCCCGATCCACTCAGATTCAATTTCTATTCGTTCCCGTAGCGGAGAGTGAACAAAATTTCTCTCAGTGTTAAATGTGCCTATTTTGTACCTCTAATTCTTTTTGGAATGTGCACGAGATAATTATTATGATGTGGGCAAAGCAAAAGTAGGCGTGTTTTTTTTTGCACTCCGGTCTAGGTTAGTTTAGTGTAACTACATGGGGTTACAATAACAAGCTGACACATACAGGTTATGTTGTTATTGTAACCCCATGTAGTCACACTAAACTAACATGCACCGGATTGAAAAAACGCGCCCAGTATTAAAGTAGAAATTAGCGGCGGCGCGCCATCTGTATCATATTATGTGAATTTAGCTTAGCCGCTTCAGAAGGGCCGCGATCGTCATGCATAAAAGTGAGTTGGTGTTTTTTTTGTTTGTTTTGCATATAGCCTTGTCTGCATCGGTTGCAGTGTATATGCGGATTAGAGTGTGCTATACGCAGTGGCGTAACGTACGATGTTTCTTGTGTTCATTGAAACACAGACTTCCCCTCCCCACGGCTGAAGGGTCCCCAAATGTCGAGAGCTAAATTTGGTTCAGATATAAATGCGCTCATTATTGAAGAGCACAAAAACGTAGTCAAGCCGCAGGATCTGAGCTTCAGAACTGAACTAATTCCGCTGCATGATATTAATTTAAAAGTTATGCTTGAAGTTGTTTGAAAATTTTACATGTATTTTCGTCAATTTGAAATGAAAATTTGTCAAAAAGATTTTGAAAATCGTCAATTTGATCTGGAAATTCGTCAACGTGTTAGGGAAATTCAACAATCTAAACAAGCTTCAAATTGACGAATTGCCCAAACATGTTAACGAATTTCCAGATGAAATTGAAGATTTTCAAAATCATTTTGACGAATTTTCATTTAAAATTGACAAAATTTCATGTCAAATTTTTGAATTCCCGCGTCAGCTAGACGAATTTCCAAATCTCGGTGTCAATTTCCAATTTACAAATTCACAAATTTCCTGGTCAAATAATGAATTTCTAGGTAAAATTTTTTGAATTTCGTTTATCATCGTGACGCAATGCCATGACAAATTGACAAATCTCGAAATATCGTTGACGATTTTCATTTCAGATTGACGCAATTTCATGTCAAATTTTCGAATTTCCCTGTCAAATTGACGAATTTCCAAATCTCGGTGTCAATTTCCATCATTACAAACTGAATAATGTCCATGTCAAATTTCCAGATCAAATTTTTGGAATTTCGTATATTATGTTGACGGAATGCCATTACAAATTGGCAAATTTCCAAGGATCGTTGACGAATTTTTCTTGCGAATTATTCTATGTCTATTTGATAAATTTGCTAAATTAACGAATTTTAAAATCACGTCGACATATTCCATTAGACATTCAACCAAATTAAAATTGGCGGATGTCCATGTGAAAATGACGAGTTTTCAAATCGCGTTGACGAATTTCCATTTCAATTTTACGAAAATTTCACGTCAATTTTTCGAATTTTCATATCCGATTGGCGAATTTCCATGTCAAAGTGACGAGTTTTCAAATCGCGTTGACACATTGACGAATTTCCAAATCATGGTGGCCCAGATTCTATTTCAAATTGAGGAATTCATTTGAAATTGACGAAATTTCATGTTTATTTGACAAATGCCAAATTGGCGAATTTTAAAATCACGTCGACCAACTTTCATGACAATTTGTCAATCAAATTCAAATTGGCGGATGTGCATGTCAAAATGACGAGTTTTCGAATCGCGTTGACGAATTTCCATTTCAATTTTATGAAAATTTCACGTCAAATTTACGAATTTTCATTTCCGATTGGCGAAAGTCCATGTCAAATTGGCGAATTTCGAAATCATGTTGACAAATTGACGAATTTTCAAATCATTGTGACCAGATTCTATTTCAAATTGAGGAATTCATTTCAAATTGACGAAAATTTGACAAATGCCAAATTTACGAATTTTCCCAATCACGTCGACAAATTTCCATTAGAAATTCAACCAAATTAAAATTGGCGGATGTCCATGTGAAAATGACGAGTTTCCAATTCGAGTTGACGAATTTCCATTTGAATTTTACGAAAATTTCACGTCAATTTTACGAATTTTCATTTCCGATTGGCGAATTTCCATGTCAAAGTGACGAGTTTTCAAATCGCGTTGACAAATTGACGAATTTCCAAATCATGGCGACCAGGTTCGATTTCGAATTGAGGAATTAATTTGAAATTGACGAAATTTTACGTCTATTTGACGCATGCCAAATTTACAAATTCTCAAAATCACGTCGACCCACTTTCATGACAATTTGTCAATCAAATTAAAATTAGCGTCAAAGTGACGAGTTTTCAAATCGCGTTGACGAATTTCCATTTCAATTTTACGAAAATTTCACGTCAAATTTACGAATTTTCATTTCCGATTGGCGAAAGTCCATGTCAAATTGGCGAATTTCGAAATCATGTTGACAAATTTCCAAATCATGGCGACCAGGTTCGATTTCGAATTGAGGAATTCATTTAAAATTGACGAAATTTCATGTCTATTTGACAAATGCCAAATTTACGAATTTTCAAAATCACGTCCACCAACTTCCATGACAATTTGTCAATCAAATTAGAATTGGCGGATGTCTATGTCAAAATGATGAGTTTCCAAATCGAGTTGACGAATTTCCATTTCAATATAACGAAATTTCATGTCAAATTTACGAATTTTCGTTTCCGATTGGCGTATTTCCATGTCAAATTGGCGAATTTCTAAACAATGTTGACAAATTGACGAGTTTCCATACCATGGTGGTCAGATTCGATTTTAAATTGAGGAGTTCAATTCAAATTGACGAAGTTCCATGTCTAGTTTGCCAAATTTACGAATTTTAGAATCACGTCCACCAACTTCCATGACAATTTGTCAATCAAATTAGAATTGGCGGATGTCTATGTCAAAATGATGAGTTTCCAAATCGAGTTGACGAATTTCCATTTCAATATAACGAAATTTCATGTCAAATTTACGAATTTTCGTTTCCGATTAGCGTATTTCCATGTCAAATTGGCGAATTTCTAAACAATGTTGACAAATTGACGAGTTTCCATACCATGGTGGTCAGATTCGATTTTAAATTGAGGAGTTCAATTCAAATTGACGAAGTTCCATGTCTAGTTTGCCAAATTTACGAATTTTAGAATCACGTCCACAAATTTCCATTCGAAATTCAATCTAATTAAAATTGGCGGATGTCCATGTTCAAATGATGAGTTTTCATATCACGTTGACGAATTTCCATTTCAATTTTACGAAAATTTCACGTCAAATTTACGAATTTTCATTCCCGATTGGCGTATTTCCATGTCAAATTGGCGAATTTCTAAATCATGTTGACAAATTGACGAATTTTCAAATCATTGTGACCAGATTCTATTTCAAATTAAGGAGTTCAATTCAAATTGACGAAGTTCCATGTCTAATTTGCCCAATTTACGAATTTTAAAATCACGTCGACAAATTTCCATTCGATATTTAATCTAATTAAAATTGGCGGATGTCCATGTCAAAGTGACGAGTTTCCAAATCGAGTTGACGAATTTCCATTTGAATTTGACGAAAATTTCACGTCAAATTTACGAATTTTCATTCCCGATTGGCGTATTTCCATGTCAAATTGGCGAATTTCAAAATCATGTTGACAAATTGACGAATTTCCAAATCATGGTGGTCAGATTCGATTTCAAATTGAGGAATTCATTTCAAATTGACGAAGTTCCATGTCTAATTTGCCAAATTTACGAATTTTAAAATCACGTCGACAAATTTCCATTCGAAATTCAATCTGATTAAAATTGGCGGATGTCCATGCCAACATGATGGGTTTTCAAATCACGTTGACGCATTTCTATTTCAAATTTACGAAATTTATGTCAAATTAATGAATTTTCATTTCCGATTGGCGAAAGTCCATGTAAAATTGGCGAATTTCAAAATCATGTTGACAAATTGACGAATTTCCAAATCATGGTGGTCAGATTCGATTTCAAATTGAGGAATTCATTTCAAATTGACGAAATTTCATGTTAATTTGACAAATGCCAAATTGGCGAATTTTAAAATCACGGCGACCAACTTTCATGACAATTTGTCAATCAAATTAAAATTGGCGGATGTCCATGCTAAAATGATGAGTTTTCAAATCGGGTTGACGAATTTCCATTTCAATATAACGAAATTTCATGTCAAATTTACGAATTTTCGTTTCCGATTGGCGTATTTCCATGTCAAATTGGCGAATTTCTAAACAATGTTGACAAATTGACGAGTTTCCATACCATGGTGGTCAGATTCGATTTCAAATTGAGGAGTTCAATTCAAATTGACGGAGTTCCATGTCTAATTTGCCAAATTTACGAATTTTAAAATCACGTCGACAAATTTCCATTCGAAATTTAATCTAATTAAAATTGGCGGATGTCCATATTAAAATGATGAGTTTTCAAATCGCATTGACGAATTTCCATTTCAATTTTACGAAATTTGTGTCGAAATAATGAATTTTCATTTCCGATTGGCGAAAGTCCATGTCAAATTGGCGAATTTCAAAATCATGTTGACAAATTGACGAATTTCCAAATCATGGTGGCCCAGATTCTATTTCAATTTGAGGAATTCATTTCAAATTGACGAAAATTTGACAAATGCCAAATTTACGAATTTTCCTAATCACGTCGACCAATTTCCATGACAATTTGTCAATAGAACTAAAATTGGCGGATGTCCATGCCAAAATGACGAGTTTCCAAATCGAGTTGACTAATTTCCATTTGAATTTTACGAAATTTCATGTCAAATTTACGAATTTTCATTTCCGATTGGCGAATTTCTATGTCAAATTGGCGAATTTCAAAATCATGTTGACAAATTGACGAATTTCCAAATCATGGTGGCCCAGATTCTATTTCAAATTGAGGAATTCATTTCAAATTGACGAAAATTTGACAAATGCCAAATTTACGAATTTTCCAAATCACGTCGACCAATTTCCATGACATTTTGTCCATAGAATTAAAATTGGCGGATGTCCATGCCAAAATGACGAGTTTCCAAATCGAGTTGACGAATTTCCATTTCAATTTTACGAAATTTCATGTCAAATTTACGAATTTTCAATTCCGATTGGCGTATTTCCATGTCAAATTGGCGAATTTCTAAATCATGTTGACAAGTTGACGATTTCCCATATCATGGTGGTCAGATTCGATTTTGAATTGAGGAATTCATTTGAAATTGACGAAATTTTACGCCTATTTGACAAATGCCAAATTCACAAATTCTCAAAATCACGTCCACCAACTTCCATGACAATTTGTCAATCAAATTAAAATTGGCGGATGTCCATGCCAAAATGACGAGTTTTCAAATCGTTATCATGTTTTGATGAATTGACGAATTTCCAAATCATGTTGACCAGCTTCGATTTCAAATCGATGAATTTCAATTTCTTATTGGTGAATTTTCAAGTCAAGTTTGACGAGTCTTTATATCGCGTTTGCGAATTTTCATTACAATTTTCCGAGATACCATGTCAAATTAACGAATTTCCATTTATCATTGGTGAATTTGCATGTCAAATTTTCATGTGAATGTCACGAATGCGCGAATTATGTTGATGAATTTCCACATCAAATTCAAATTTCTCTTGATTACTCCAGATTATCCAGACAATTTTTCTAGATATTTATGTTCAGTGTTCAAAAACTAAAATAAATTAAATAATTAAAAATCTTGTGCATACCTCTACGACAAGAATGTTTGCAGTTGCGACGAGGCGATATGAAAGTTCATTGTTGTTGTTGTTGTGATTCAAGATAATTGTTTTCTTCTTGAAACGAACGTTGTTCTGGCAGCTCTTGGCCGTTGGAAAATGACGCCGATTGGCAACGAAGAACCGGCTGCCCTAATAGCATCTGCGATGGAATGAGCTTTATTCGAACACAAAACGCATCTTCTCTACCACACTGAGCTATCAAATGCCAGAACATCCAGTTTTTCGAATACAATGCCGCCCTAGATTTTTACGACTGGATAAAAAAGGCCACCCACTATGAGCTCGATCATAAAACAAAAACCAAAAAATTGAAAAACGTTACGCCACTGGCTAGTCCTTCAAAAATTAGAGAATTTCATGTGGCAAAATAGCTGCGCTTTATCGCTTCAGTCATTTTGTGTTTTTCTCGCACGTGACATCTGTTTTAGCGTAGAATTTAGTTTGAGCTTTTTTTTTTAATTTACGGAGTGACAGGAAACGACTACGATCGTGACCCTCATAAAACATAAAACATAAAAAGAAAACTCTAAATCGACGGAACATTTTATTCTTCCCCAAACGTAAATATGTGTATAAGCTTTAGAGCTTTTTGCATATGCGCTGCACAGGTCCTGAGCGTTTGCTGGGAAATTGCCGAATGACACAGCCGAAATCAAAAAATCTTCAGAAGCAAAAATGATTTAACCCAAAAACCAAAAATTTAAAATAGGGAAACGTCCGGAGCAGGTCTTTGAATAAAAACTTTTCTCCTTCTCGGCGCTTCCTCAGCAGTGGTGGCCGTGGGGGCAAGGCCACGTGGTTGTATGCTCTCAGTGGCTTACTAATTATTTTTAAAAATACCTATACAAATCAGTTACCATTAAGTACCACAAATCAGTTACCATTAAGTACCACAATGTGGATGTGTATAAATTTTTTTTTGGGTCCATTAGATCCTTCCGTTCGCCCACCATTTTTTTCGATCATTTTAATGGATCTGTTTCTCCATAGAGTTTTCAGTATTTCAGACTGGGTTGTTTTTCGTTGATTTACCTGTTTTTTTTTTAATTATGTTTTATCATAAATATTTTTTGGCATTTATTTTCTATTAGACGTAATATGTGTGTGTGTGTGTGTATGTGCGTGAGATAAATAAAATTTCCATCAGTGGACAGTTGAAATTTAAAAATGTCTAATCCAAAACCAATACAAAATTGAACTACAAACAAATTTGCAAGTTCATTTCAATGTCGATTCTCATTTGACGTCATTTATTAAGATGCGCCACAAAAAAAAAATGAATTTAAATTGAAAAATCCAACTAGGATTTGCTGATAGTTCAGTTTTGTATAAGGATTGATTCTATCGGGTGTTCCTTAATTTAATATCGAAGCCAGAAACATAATTTCTCATATTTAGGTATAAAGAAAGAGCCGATTCCACTTTTTGACATACTATTATTTCGAAAATTTGCAAATTTTTGTTCATATGTTATAAAGTGATTTATGGAACACCCTGTACGCATTATTTTTTATTTATACATTTAATTTGTTTCTCTGATTATTTTTCTAACATTTCTTACCAAAACTAACAATTTAACTGCAGATACCGTTATAATTAGCCTTTTCCATTCAAAATTTTTTTTTCTAATTCCCGTTCTTTTCCTTGAATTTTTGTGCCCCTCGATAGATTTCGCGTTTTTTGCCATTGGCTATGCAATCATAGTCATTTCGGCAATGTGATACTTGGATGCATTATGTTCTCATCCGCCATGTTAGCTGCCGAAGATCCTCTTGATGCCAATTCGCCACGAAATCAGGTAAGACCAGTGATACGTGATAGGCGCAATAAAGATGGTAACAGCTGAAATTGTATCTGTTGTATCTGGTTTTTCTCATTGACAGGTGTTAAATTATTTTGACTACTTTTTTACTGCCGTCTTTACCGTCGAATTAGTTTTGAAATTGATAGCCTACGGTTTTGTCGTACACAAAGGTGCATTCTGTCGTTCAGCATTTAATCTATTGGACTTGCTCGTTGTGTGTGTGTCGCTTGTTTCGATATTTTTCAGGTAAGTGTCTAAGAAAGTTTCTAGTTTCTTTTAGATTAGAAAAAAAATTCAGCGCGAGGATGAACGATGAAGCTCCGGTTCAGTGTCATGGGTGGATTTTGGATGGGTAGATTTTGTCCGCGGGAGAATTTTAATCGGATCGATTTTGATTGGTTAGATTTTCACCGGCAAACCATATTCGAGGGGAATCCACCACTGTATTGTTCATATTGGAGGGAAGGTCACCTGCCGTCAAAATTTGGTGAATTTTGGTTCATTTTATATTTTTCCATTTTAATAGCAGCTACAAAATTTAATCAGAAAGAGACTTTAAGTTTAAAGTCACTTTACTGAAAAATCAAGAAATCGGACTTAAACTTCGTGAAGCGGCATAGCTATAAATGTAGCTTTTCGTTTTTAAAATGCTGTAACTTTTATTCTATGGGTTCGGTCTGTGTGAAATCCCCCCCAAGTCAGGCAGCAAAAGTTATTATACAGCCTTTCGCAACCGCAAAGGTACATAACTCTACAATTGTACCGTAATCTATTAATCCCGAACAACGAAATCCCGCCCATTCATTATCCCGCTTTTTACAAAACATCCCGCTTTAGAATTTGCCGATATTAATAAATCCCGCCATTATGAAATCCCAGCCCAGTCTTGTTCTGTAGGGGCTCAATTATCATCATGATCGAAGTGGATTTTAAAACGGCGGGGTCTTAAGTGGGCGTGATTTTGATGTAGCGGGATTTTGTAATGGCGAGGACTTTATAGTTACGGGAATTTGAAGTTGTGGGATTTAGCTATGTCGGGATAATAGAAAATGGATTTTTTTTTGTAAAAAGCGGGATTATGAACAGACGAGATTTTGTTTTTCGGGATTATGTAGGTATGACACTTTTTTATAGGGTTGGGTACGATATCCCGCCCATCATATTCCCGTTTTTTAAAATCCCGACATTCAATATCCCGCCATTTCAAAATCCCGCCATTTCAAAATCCCACCAATTTAAAATCCCGCTCAATTAGAATCCCGTCTAATCAAAATCCCGCCAATCCAAAATCCCTCCATTTCAATAACCCGCTTATTCAAAATCCCTCTTTTCAATATCCCGCTTTTCAATAACCCGTCACCAAAGGTAAGTAGGTATTCTTTCATAAATCGCGCGCGCGATTTTTGAAAGAATACTTACCTTTGGTGACGGGATATTGAAAAGCGGGACAGTCGGGAAAGCCAGGAAAACCAAGGTACCCGCCTAAGTTCTGGAGTATTGCTGACACAGGTGCAGAAAATTTCCCAAGAACTCAAAATATTGTTGATGCTTCGCACAGACGATTTAACTTTATCACAAGGAAAAGCCATATCGGTCTGTACGGGCTGGTGGAATTACTAGGTAAAGAATTACTCCTAGCTAAAAACCAAATTGAGCCGTCCCGATCCGAAGGTCGCATCCAAAAGGTCTTTAGACGTAACCAGCAGTTAAGGAATATACTTTCATCTAAAGAGGACTATGAAAAAAGGGATTTTTTGAAAAACTTGACGCAAAAACTTATGTAAATAATTGATAAGTCGAACGCATATCTATGTTTTGTTAACAATAAAAAAAATTTGGCGGTATTTTGGCGGGATTTTTTTATTATTTAATAGCGGGATTTTGAAATGGTGGGATTTTGAAATGGCGGGATTTTGAGGTGGCGGGATTTTGATATGGCGGGATTTTGGAATGGCGGGATTTTGGGATGGCGGGATTTTGATATGGCGGGATTTTGTAATGTCGGGATAAAGTAAAGCGGAATTTTTTGGAAAAAGCGGGATTATGAACAGGCGAGATTTTGTTTTTCGGGATTATGTAGGTATCACACTTTTTTATATCGCGCGCGCGATACTAAGCTGGCGTGATTTGATTTAGACGGGATTTCAATTCAGCGGGATTTTTAACTAGCGGAATATTGAATTGGCGGGATTCTGAAAAATCCGTTTATGATGGGCGGGATATCGTAGCCAACTTCGATTTAGAATGACCAGCTCAAATCATACAGTAATTTGTCGTCATTTGATAGCAACAGAGCCGGGTTTCCCATATGGGCAACATGGGCAACTGCCCGGGCGGTTTTTTCCGAGTTTGGCGTATTTCCAATAATTGCGATAGATTTCAAGTAACAGTTGACTTAATTCGAAGAAAAATGTAAACTCTGTGAAAGCGGAAGAACGCTAGTGGCAGATTTACATATTTGCCGGCAGATGTTCAAAATTAAAAGTTTTCACTGTAAAATTAAAAGTTTTCACTGTAAATTTGAATACAGCTCAAACTTGTTTTCGTATTGAATTCCAAAAATTATATCTACTCGTTTTTCCTTATCAGTTGTTATCAGTACAGTTGGCTACGAACCTCTCCCGCGTGCACATCAATATTAGTTATACCAAGATCGAATTAAAATAAAGTTGTTGATTTTAATTAATTTTGTTTGCTTGGAAAAATTGTGGCGACATAGGTCGCAGTCTTCGTTTATATACCAGAAAAGGAAAAGGACTCAACGGTGGCGTCATCGGGCGCAGTAATTTACGATATTGCAATCAAATATTGTACAGCAACCTTTACAAAATTTAAACCCAATCAAGCTTCAGTCGGCTTCCTTTTATCAGCGTTGTTTGGACCCCCACTGTCTTTCAGTGGAAGCACCTTCTGAATAAGACAAAGAAACATATGGGCCATCCGAAGATGTCCTAGAGACGGACCCAACGCCTCTAAAACCGTGAGTTTTAATCTACAAGATACAACGAGTGGAAGCTTCATGCGCTTGTGCTCCTCTTCGACCCTACCCTTGTACACAGTGGCGCAGCCAGAATCGTGCAGTATCGTTCTGCAGGTATATTTGAGTTTGCCTTCGCAGGTTGAGAGCGATTGTCTTATTTCCCCAAAAACTATGCACACAGATTATTCAATAGTAAGCTTAAATATGTTAAAAGGAACTCTCTACAAAGCCTTGCAGAACTTGCTCTCAAGAATCTGCATGAGCCGCGTCCGAAGCTCAGTGGGTGGGTAGGGACTCTATTATCTGAATTACTGGATCGTTGGCTCGACCCACGGTGACCAGGAATTGTCGCGTCGCGTCGTGTCGGAGCTACTTGCTGTTCTTACGACCAAGAACGGAAAAAATCTCAAGAATCGCTTCTACAAAAATAACTATACATACTCGTAAATGCTATCTCCCTATGGTATAATACAGAAAGGGCGGTAAATTGTTCACTTGCTCGGGGCTGCGTTAGTGCTAGAGCGGGAGCTGCGTACCAGCTTAGTTTATTCAGTGGCGTAACGTTTTTCAAATTTTGTGTGTTCGAACTCAAAGCGGGGGCCCTTTCGTTATATGTAACAGTAAAATTTTCGATTTAATTTGTAAACGTAAATGTTTGTCTTTATAAAGCAAATGCTCCTACGGTAGCTTGTTCTTTGATATAAATTATCCCGAAGGTAACCCGTTGTCACAACGGCCCAGAACTGCCAAAAACCCTTTCGAACCGAAAAAAAAATTCTCCTCAAGATCTAATTTCTAAAACAAGTTGACGAAATTTCATGCCAACTTCACGAATTTCAAAATAAGGTTGACGAGTTTCCACGACAGTTGGCTGAATTTCCATTACATATTGACGAGATTTTATTTGAAATTGGCGCATTTTAAAATCATGTTGCTACGTTTTCATTTTAAGTTGACGAATTTCAAATCATATTGATGAATTTCGATTACAAATTGGTGAATTTCAAAATCTGGCTTACGAATTGGCGAATTTCAAAAGCATTTTGTCAAATTTCCATTCATTTAAAATTGACGTCCAAGTCCATGTGAAATTGACTTATCTCCAAGTCATATGTCGACGAATTTCCATTCCAAATTCGCGATAATCAAAATCGTGTTAAAGAATTTCCAATTGTCGGATTTCCATTAAAATTTGACTAATATGTAAAAAGGTTTTTGACGGATTTCCATTTCAAAATGGTCTGGATTCGTCAATTTGATCAATTTCTAACTGAAATCTGTCCACCATATTTTGAAATTCGTCAATTGGACATGGAAATTCGTCAACATGATTTGGAAATTTGTAAGTTTGAGCTGGAATTTTTTCTATTTGTAATGGAAACTCGCCAGCAAGACAAGGCATAACAAATTTCTGAAAGCATTAGATTCTTGGTGTGATACTATACATTGTATCATAGTACATTTTCCATAACCTCTCTGTCTCTCTGGTTCCTGTTAACCCCTTGTGGAGCATATTAATTTTTCGACAAGTTCGAGCATATCTTCAGCACTTACTTTGCTATATTTTTTGATTGTTGATATGCAGGATCCACCACAAAAATGTTTCAGAGATTGCAATCTTGACCAGTGACTGGAATAACAGTAAATCATCCTGTAAAGATAACGATGCAATTCCTTTCAATTGCTTGCCTTGATTCTCTTCGTGTGCTAATTTTAATAAAGCATAAGTAGTTATTTATCAGCAGGACACTTTATATCTAAAAGTGCATACCTACTAATTCTAGTGAATACCCGTAAGGACAAAAGGTCCTTTTTTGCTAAAGAAGTCCAATATGAGCAATACCGATATGAAAATACAAGACTTGGTGAGACAAGTGCCCCGAAATACTAATTGTACATTTTTGAAATCTTCGGAAAGGATCTTCTTTGAAAAATTGGTTGTGGATAGGCAAGATGGGTTTCAAACGACAGGGACGGATTAGAAGAAGTCATTGAAATGGGTTTGAATATTTTTTGGCATTTGGGGACACCAGAATATCGCTATATTCTATAGTTTGAATCAGGAATATTTTCTTCGCACTATGAATCCTTTGTTTTAGATTGCGATTTCTATGATATTTACGTCAATAGTCTACTACCGGTACAGCAAATATTGTCGGATATATCTGATTTTACAGCTGACTGACATAAGTCAGGATCTTCCTTTTCCCCACTGTGAAAAGAACTTTATCACGAGGGTATTATATACTCAGAAAAATATGCGTGAATTATATTTAATTAAAGTACGTATACAATTACAATTCTGTCTAATTGTGACTCGAGGCAATAGCCTTTTTAACCCTCCGTCGGGCGCACCTCAAATCAAAACAAGATCGGGCGCACTCGGCCTGAGAGGCCACCCATTTGTGTCCATTTTCCTTAATATGTTACTTTAAAATTCAGATACTTTTCGGAAATTAACTTATTAGTATACAAGGGATCTAATTAAAGTAAATATAGTACTAAGAAACCTATTTACTAGACAGTATAACACAGAAATAAAATTATCGATTTACCGAAAAAAAAAACAAGCTAGGAAGAATCCCGCATCCATGGTTCGTTAGAAAAATTGAAATTAATGAAAGGCAGGCAGTCTAAATTGATAATAGTTATTAGAAAAGGATCGTAATGCTCCAAATTAAATGTGGGAAAGCATCTTTTATGCAGCGCTTTCGCGTAGTTTAGGCACATTCTAAATTATGACGTGATCAGGCGCACCCGGCCTGTGAGGCCAGACGCCTTTCAATACAACTGTCTAATGGACCATGTAAAACTGAAAGCAGGCATTGTGTGAGATTCTTAAAGTTAGACGAGTAAACGGAGCTAAAAAGTTGTGGACCCCCAAACTGTTTTGCTGGCCTGTCAGGCCGGGTGCGCCCGACGGAGGGTTAAGACAATGATGGAAGTGTCTTTGGTATTGTGAATTGAATAGATATTTAATTATAATCGTTTCTTTCTGGACAGACGGGATCATTGCCCAAGTAAAATGCAAACGGATCAAAATTTCCCCTTCGGTAACAGCTGACTATTGTGTCATCAGTCCCCAACGCGATATTCTGAATTGAAACTTGCATTTGATATTATGCGCGTGCGAGATTTAATTTTAAGGAAATTGTCTCAGGAAATTTTAAAATGATTGACTCTAATAATGATTATAAACCAAATACACTGAAAAACGAAATGGCATACAGGAAATTTTAGGGAAATTGTTTGCGGAGCCATCTGGTGGATGGCATTGGCAGATGATAAATTTTCCAGATTGTCGTTTTGTATGGTATTTCCGGAAAATATGGAAATCTCTATCCCGCGCAGGGTAGTGGCACGTGTGAAATTTAACTGGGTAGGTGTATTTTTTTCTATTTCCTTACTCAAAACTACTCGGGATGATAAAGAAAACGCAACTGATGGTATTTTTCCAACGAACCAACGTTGAAAGTTTTTAGTAAAAAAGTGAAACATTGTCGCGGACTTTCAAACTAAGGTTGCCCTTAAAACATCTACAGTACAGCAAAGTTCTGGCAGCACAGAACTCAAAAAAATCACCTCCAGTCCTAAACTGGGATTTTTCTATAAGGATGCCTTTTAGCATTTCTTTTACTATTAACAAAACATCCGAGGAAAAAGAATAATTAATAATTAATTAAATTACCAACTAACACTATTTTTTTTTCAAATTCTCAACGGAATAACTATTATTATCCAGTATACAGGGTGTCCGGAGACTGCCGCATAAACGCACTGCATTGTGATTTCTCATGTGATTTCCAGCAAAAAAGTTGTAACGAACATACCCCCTTTAGCTGCCACAGGCATTTGAAGACTTTTGGAAAAATCATTTTCTTGTACGACTAAAGCTTAAATATCTAAAAAGTTGGATTAGCTAGAATAGCAAAATAAAATGATTATTGCAGCCAACAAATTTACCTAAAAAATAAAACTAACTGCACAAAAATCGGATAAGAGGTTTTGTTTTTACAGAACTTCAAAGTCAAATTTTTGTGATTCGACCCAAAAACAATAAGTTTTTACATCTAAATTTACTCCAACTTCTGCCAAGGTGAGGTGCTCGTACGATTCTTTTGAAAATTGGCAACGATCATTTTTTTCTTAAATCATTTTATTTTAGCTTCGATATTTCTAACAGTTTTAATGCCTTAAGTGGAGAAAACTAGGGTTAATTTTGGATCGATTTTGATATAATTTGAATAAATTTTACCAAATTGCAGATCTTTAGGGGCAGTTTGAATTGAATTGAAATCGAGCTAAAATGAACCCTAGTTTTCAGTACTTAAGACATTAAAACTGTTAGAAATAACGAAGCTAGAATCAAATGATGTCAAATCACAAAAATTTGACTTTGAAGTTCTGTTAAAACCAAACCTCTTATCCGATTTTTTTGTCGTTGGCTTTATTTTTTAGGTAAATTTTGTAATAATCATCTTATTTTGCTATTCTAGCTAGTCTAGATCTTAAGATATTGAAGTTTTAGTAGTACAAGAAAATGATTTTTTCAACAATCTTCAAATGCCTGTGGCAGCTAAAGGGTTAAGCTAAGAGGGTATGTTTCGTACAAATTTTTTGCTGGAAATCACATGAGGAATCACAATCCGGTGCGTTTATGCGGCAGTTTCCGGACACCCTGTATAGTCTAAGAAAAATGCGATATTTGGTCGGCAAAAATCCTAAATCGCGGGATTTTTGCAGGATGGTTGGTGACGGCCCCCAGATTATGAGATAAAAAATACCAACCGATTGGTGGTCGGGAACCTTGAAAAAAGGGGGAAAGGAGGTATTTTTTCGTTTTTTTGTGGTTATTTCAAAAACTACAAAAGACACTGAAAATGGTATGAGAACGAAAAAAAAAATACATAAAATTATCTGCAAATTACTATTAAAATCAAAAATTTTACAATGCGCATTTTTTTTTGCATTGTGTTATGTGTACTGTCCAATTTTACAAGCCAAAGGAGACAGACACCCTGTCTGTGGCGGCTTTAACACTGTGTGACCGGTTTTTACCGACATTGCCACCATGACTGGCATTCGAAAATCAGAGACATAAAAGCTGGGGAACGCTGTGGGCACATGTGACTCATAGACAGCGAAGGAGCGGCACGTTGAGGCACCCTGGATGGCGTGGATCGTGCATAAAAAATTACTGTATTGTTATACTTCGAATGCCATTTAAGCCGATATCGAGAATGGACATCGTGTTCTTACTTTTAAGGACATTTTCACTCAATATTTTTCAAAACGCAAAATTAATGATACAAGTTAGTTACTTTACATTCTAAAAAGTTTCAGATTAGTATTTTTGTCAAATTATAGCTTTGCAAATACAAACATGGTTATTATGAGAGACTCTGAAATTAATCTTTTATACGCGTAAGAATGTATGTATAAAATGTATTAACGGATTCGAATGTCCTCGACGCCTCCTTTGATATGATATCGCACATGCCCGTTCCGATATTTTTGTGTCCTTTTTGGTCCTTTTTCAAATAAAAATTAATTGTTGACCTAGCTTGATATCTAGCACCCAAAATATTATAAAACAAAAAATTGCCTTTGATGATTTTTTCTATTGAAAATTCTAAATGAATTCCATTATTTAAAATTCTGTATAAAAATCCACCTTCTATAATTTGATAATAAATGATAACGGTAAAATATTGAAACTTATAAATAAAATTTTGAAACTTATAAATCTTAAATTTACTAAAAACTTTGTATTCGATACTACATTTTTTGTTTTCATACCGCTCCCTACCAGGCACGTAGCCAGGGGAGAGGTCCATGGAGTCCGGACCCCTCCCGAAATGTTTGCAAAAATAATAGGAGTCGGCGTTTTGATAACATAATTTTGAAAAAGATTGACGTCGTCTTAGCTCCGCTATTTTTTCAGACATCATACATAACTTATTCACCTAAATAACAGTCGATTTCAGAGTTTAATCAATATTTTCAAATTGTTAGCTTAGTTGAAAGTGCCGCTAGCAGTGATGCGGCTGAACACTACTAATTTCAGAACTCGATGAACAATAGTTTAGCTTGAGCATTCCAAGAAAATCCAGAATGCAACATAGTCGAGATTTCCAGCTTACACATATGGCTAAATTAATATATTATTCATTTGAAAATGTGCATGGGATAGGGTGGTCAGACATCTCTCTTTAGGTGGATATGTCCTGCTTTTACTCTCTGTGCTCCCATTTCCAGCCCAAATGCCACGAACTTAAGTTCGAATCCCAGATTTCTTCCCACGATTCCTTAATAAAAAAATACCGGCGTACAGAGGGCTGCGCCCACAATACGAGGGTTTTTTAGAATTTTAATGCATAGTGAATATTTTTGTACATAAATTTTATAAGCAATAAATAAGTATTGTGCACAACATTAATGAAATGCTTCCTGTAAATCTATTTTTGGATTGGTCTAAATAAACGCGTTCCAGAATGAAAGGCTAGCGCCTTTCATTCTGTTCCACCTTTAATTAGACCAATCCAAAATTAGATTTACTATTTATCCAGTTTGTATAAAAGTACTCCAAGGCAAATCTACAGGCATTTTTCGATTTAAGATTTCTGATGGCCTTTGACCAAAAAGAAACTCAGGCAAACGTAAGGATGGCTTGGCTTTATATATGAACTTAATTATTAGCTGTAAATCTACTGTTACTGTTTTTTTAATCAAGGAAAAGCAACCTTATATAAAATGATTCCATTGTGTTCCCTGTCATAAAAGCCAACGCAAGCTTTCCTATGAGTATTGAACAAGTATACTTTTGCAGCTATTCAGGGACACCCTGTTAACTTGGTCCTACTAACTTAAAAAATATTTGTGGCAAACACTATTACCATTCTATGCATGTCCACCAAATTTCATGTTCATTGTTTCACCAAGTTAAAAGATATGCATTTGCACTATTATTAGTTGGAGACAGTGGCGCAACAACGGGAGGGGTAGACCGAAAAATTGTCAAAGGAAAATATGAAAATAAGAACTACACAAGTTTGAGTTCTGGCTGCCGGTGATCCCAATGTTTTTTTTTTACTTGGGAAGATATTAGCGCAACATCAGCCCAGTTTTTGTTTGTGCATAAATTCCTTTTTTGCATTTTCCATGCCATTTTTTAGGGTTTTTTAGAATTTTTTCAAAAAACCCTTATGAAATCGATTTTGTCCGTCCGTCTGTCCGTCCGTCCGTCCGTCCGTCCGTCCGTCTGTTTACTAAATAACTCGCGAACGGCTCAACCGATTGTCATGAAATTCGGTATGAATGTGTAGAATGGTTACAGTCTTTGGCACAAATACCTTAGAAGTTCGTAGGAAGAAGACAACAGGGTGTCCCGAACGTTTGAAAAAAGTCGACTTTTTTAGTTTTTATCGGAGATTAACATATGGGTATTTAAATCAAAGATCTAGATGAGTACATCTCATATCAGTTAAAATTTTCCAGTTTCGAGTAACGGTAAAAAGTTATTGGCGTTTAAAGTTAAACTTCCTTTTCGAGCTCCGTTTTTCTAAACCGTTATAGGGATCGAAATGAAACTTTGCATAAAGATTGGTCAGTATGCCCTTATATACGTTAAATATTAAGACTGTTGACTTTTGCTAAGGAAAAGTAAATAACAGTAAATTTGTAAAATTTAAATTTGTTCGTGTGTAGCTCCTCTTAGGTTTCCAAATATGAAAATTCTGCTAAGGGTTTTTAGAAAATTACACAGGGAATATGTCTACGAATTTTCATTCGAATAACTGTATCCAAACCGGAAATATAGCCAAGTAAGTATTTAGTTAGTTAGTTAGGGCCTTTCACTACAGAAGGGAAGCCTCTTAAGCATTTCTTCAATGCATATCTTTTAACTTGATGAAACAATGTACATGCAATTTGGTGGAATTGCATAGAATGGTAATAGTGTTTGCCACAAATATTTTTGAAGTTTGTAGGACAAAGTTAACAGGGTGTCCCGGAAAAGCTGCAAAAGTATACTTGTTCAATACTCATAGGAAAGCTTGCGTGGGCTCTAATGTCAGAGGACACAATGGAATCATTTCATAAAAGTTGGTTTTCCTTGATTTAAAAACAGTAACAGTAGATTTACAGGTAATAATTCAGTTTATTATAATGCCAAGCCTTCCTTACGTTTGCCTGAGTTTCTTTTTGCTCAAAGGCCATCAGAAATCTGAAATCGAAAAAATCCTGTAGATTTGCCTTGGAGTACTTTTATACAGACTGGGTAAATAGTAAATCTATTTTTGGATTGGTCTAGCGCCTTTCATTCTGGAACGCGTTTATTAAGACCAATCCAAAAATAGATTTACAGGAAGCATTTCATTAATGTTGTGCACAATTCTTATCTATTGCTTATAAAATATATGCACAAAAAATATTCACTATGCACCAAAATTCTAAAAAACCCTCGTATTGCGGGCGCAGCCCTCTGTACGCCGGTATTTTCTAAAATCCGGCTGCGCGCCTTGTTCTAACTTGTAGACCTCTGTGACATACATTTAAACCCTCCCTCGTCAACCACAATGCTGAAAAGAGTGATTCAAAATTGAAAACAAAAGAAAGCCCCAATGCGGATTTCGAGTATAACATTACACTCGTGTTCTTACGACGCTAAAATACGCAAAAATTTGCATCGAAAATGATTGTGAATGCAACGGGAACTGT
The DNA here is from genome assembly GCA_949715475.1 of Microchrysa polita. Taxonomy (NCBI): domain Eukaryota; kingdom Metazoa; phylum Arthropoda; class Insecta; order Diptera; family Stratiomyidae; genus Microchrysa; species Microchrysa polita. The sequence continues at coordinate 6,723,645 of OX454422.1, forward strand.
AAAGAAATACCACCGTATAGCATCATTACTGGAAAATAGCACCATCATCAACTTGCGACAGCAGCTTCAAATGTCCAGTAACATGGGTGGCCTTAGCAATTTCCAAGATAAGATCCAAGTTGCGCCACTAGTTGGAGCTCTAATATATTTTTTTTTCCTAACGATGGACCCTAGTGAAATAACCATAAATATAAATCTTCCTTTCGGTGCTCCTAACAAACCCTTCCTTCTTTTTAATTTAGAATCTTTGCTATTAAATACTGCACCGTTCTAGCAAAAGAACTCTAGTAACACATATTTTACAAAATCACACTGTTCATTTCGAAAAGGACTTCCCCTTAACTTCTTTCGGGACACATGAAACCTTATAGTAATTCTTGGTGTACTACCCTATTAAAATTAACCTAATACCAAAGACCATAATTTAAATTTAAAGGTTAAAATCGTTTTCGTTTAGAAAACAAAAAAATTGTACGAGGAGCAATATTTGGACCCCTCCCGAAACAAAATCCTCGCTACGTCCCTGCTCCCTACCTCAACTCACGCAGACTTATATGAATTGCGGTATTCATTGTTACTTCTAACTTAGTTGTGTGAGACGTCTTGAAAATTTTGGTAAATTTGCTTTAGCGGTTGAAAAGATTTTCATAAATACACAAAATTTCAATTTCATATTGGATTTTGATGGTTTGATGGCCAACTTCAAGATCGATTTTCGGACTCATTTTTTAAGTTTTGGTAACTGCGCTTTTCACCATCGGAAAAAGCACATTGTTTTCTGTGGAAATCACTAAAAAAGTGAAAATCGAAATTTTTACACGATAGCCCCTTTTTAACTTTCCCGGTCACAATATTTATTTTTCAATTTCTCTTTGCATATTCCAGTTCGGGTGCTATATCTGTTGTAAAAATTCTTCGAGTTTTGCGCGTATTGCGTCCGTTGCGTGCCATCAATCGAGCTAAAGGCTTAAAGGTAAGTTTATCTGTTTACTAAGTCGCATTTTATTTCTTTCTATTTTTTTAACGTAATATAAATTGCTTTAAATATGTTTAATATATATACATCTATATATATAGTTGCGTGAATTGAAATAATACAAAAAAAATATATTTTGTTTTTAATTGATGGAAAGGATACCAATTTTAACGATAAGTGCTGGAAAAAAATCCTTTTAATATATGTCTACGTCTTTTTAGAGTTGCACAGATTTGCAAATTATATTAAAATGTCCGCGGTTAGGAAAAACAAAAAATTGTAATTTCATGACATTGATACACAGAAAAAAATTTTGGAAATTTAAAAAAAAATCTTAATTTTGTTCATTTCTAAGTTTATACTTTTTTTTTGCGTCTGTCAGTTTTATATATGCATTAAGTTTTGTCAAACTCGGTTTTTAACAATTTCGTTCATTTCGTCGTTCGTTCTGTCTGTCTAAAAATGTTGGAAAAAATACGAATAAAAATAAGCAAACCAAGCGGAAATAAATACTCACCGTGGACCATAAAATATACACCTGAGCACTATGAAATTCAGAGGTGTACTTAAATATATACAATATGGATTAGGGACGAATAACAATTACACAATCGAAGAAAAAAAAATTGCAATTAGACGCACTTGCACCCAACACAGGTGCATAGGGATGTGTCGTCGCTTGTTTTTACAAAATTTTTAAATTGTGCTCTGATAAAAAAAAAGGAGTAATAATAGGAAAACATATAAAAGGAATCGCATCGATACAAACTAAATAAATAAATAAATGTCTAAAATTTTGTTCTGTTATATTTACGTCATACAAACACACGCACACACACTAGTTTTCTAGTTTCGTTTCTGTTTTGAAAACGAAAATGTTTTTTTAAACAATTTCAGAAAAAAACAAAAATTAAAAACTTCTTAAATTTCCTTTATATGAAATTATTTATTATCGTTTGTTTGTTTTGTTTGTTTTTTTTTTCTCTCTCTCTCCACATTACATATCTCTCTGTATAGCATGTAGTGCAGTGTGTTATTGTTGCCGTTAAAACTATTGGAAATATCGTTCTTGTCACATGTCTTCTGCAATTTATGTTTGCAGTTATAGGAGTTCAATTGTTTAAGGTAGGATTACACAGCGATACAACAGTGATTGCGATTTTGCGTCTTTCATTCAAAATGAATATAAAAACTAAAAAAAAAATGAAATGAAAACAGTCATTATAATTATAATAAAACAAAAAAAATGGAGAAACGATAAACGAGACAGCAACTACCACTAATTTCAGAGTGATCCACTCTAGAGTGTGGATGTGATCATTTATATCCTATTTCCTGCGCTTTTCCACCCATATGCCTCTTGAAGAAAATCATTCCAAATATAGTCCTGTCCCACTTACTATAGTAAAAAATGTTTCTAGCTGAAAAATTCAATAAAAAATACACCTCCCTTCCCACTCAAAATGCTTCGGTATATCTTCTTAAGGGCGTACACATATACAGTGCGACGCCGAGCTTTTTCGGGCCGGGCGATGCGATGGGATGCAATGTGCGCATACTCATTGCGATGTCGGGCCGGGCCATGCGATGCGATTTGTTGCGAGCCGACGCGATTTGTTTCTATGGCAAGAAAACCTGATTTTCATTCAAAGGGAATTTCATACGGCGCTGGGTCGTACGATTTGCTGCTGATATAGGTATGATTTCAGATCAACTTCGTGACATGGCGCTTTGAGTGTTTTACTATTTATATTTTCAATATACATACAAACGTGTCGGTATATTTATGTAGTGTTGTAGATAAATTGAAGGTAGGTAATGTAAAGATGAATGATTGAAAGAGGTAGGTAACCTTTCTGGAAATTTGCAGTGTTAGCTTAAGCTACAGTCACACTTGGCAAGTTACTAGCGCTAGTAAAGTTGCATTCGAGAAATCACCATAGGCGACGACGCGTAATAAACAACGAAAAACAGTGTCATGCAAATGGGTGACTATGCGTTGCTACGACGTCGTCTCGTCGTCACCGAAAGTGTGATGCAACTAGACGCGTAACTAGTCACCCTATCTACAGGAGTTAGTTGCAATCGAGAAATTATTACGGTGACGATGTCGTAAACAATCAACAAAGTGTTGTGCAATTTTACTAGTAGCTAGTAAATATATACATTTTACTAGCTACTAGTGGAAAAGAACATATTCAATTCGACTAGCAACCAACCAGCGAGTGAATATACGCTACAAATATTTCTCGGTGGATTTCCAATTAACTGCTCAAACGATCGACATGAAATTCAGTGTGAATATGTAAAATGGTAGGGTATTTGCTACGAATGACTTTGAAGTAGGGAAATGTTAACAGGGTGTCCCAAACGAGGTGCAAAAGTAGATAATTTTATTTTTCATCGGAAACGGGTGTATCAGCACGTATATAGACATAAAATTCAGTGTAAATATGTGAATGGTAGGGTATTTGCTACAAATATCTTTGAGATTGGGAAATGTTAACAGCGTGTCCTAAACGAGGTACAAAAGTAGATTATAATCAGCAATAAATTTAGTATGAATGAGTAGAATGGTAGCGTGTTTGCTACAAAAACCTTTGAAGTAGGGAAATGTTATCAGGGTCTCTCAAACCAGGTGCAAAAGTGGTTGGCATAATAGCCAAAAACGCAATACAAAAATTGGCAAAAACTGCAGTTACCGAAACATTATAGATAGAGCAAGTCTATTTCACATAATTTTTTCTGACTCCATCCTCTCCACTGTGGTTGTTTCAAACAAGAAACGAGTAATTAATATGCAATCTATTTAATCTTTTTTTATGTCTTCGTTTTCTTTATATCCAAGCTGTTAGGATTATTGCTGATTTTGTGACCGAAATAAAAAACGCGTCTTGCGACGTCGGGGTTACTTGACGGAGAGAGATATATTTATTGACAGATTTCGTTCAGTGTGTCACATTTCAGTTTTACAGTTCAGTGTATTGCAATTCAAATTCAATTCAAATTAGATTTAAATATTCAACACCCTCACTAAATTTAATTTTAATTCAATTCTTTACTTTTGGGTGTTCTGTAGAAAAATATACAAACTTTTTATCTGATTGAAAAAATTCAAACCAAAGATTAGACAAAATATGCTCAAGAGTTATGTTTAAACAATCCAAAATGTTTTAGAAATTCTTTTAACTTGATTCCATTTACTGCTTTAGTCATTAGATCAGCTATCATAGATTTTGTATTAATATACGTTAAATTTATAATACCTTGTTTTAATACTTCTTGTGTGAAACGATACTTCACGTCAATATGCTTCGTCCGAGGACGATATGAATTGTCGATGGCAAGTTGGATGGCGCTCTGGTTATCGCTGTACAGATTGACGGTTGCAGACTCGCCTACGAAAATCTCCCTTTGCAGACGCTTAAGCCAAAGTGCTTCTTGTATACCACCAACAATTGACATGAACTCAGCCTCTGTAGTGGAAAGAGCAACAGTTGGTTGTAGTTTTGCTGCCCACGAAATCGCACCACCAGCTACGGTGAAGATGTAACCCGTTGTTGATCGTCGTTGATCCATATCTCCAGCCCAGTCCGCATCGCAATATCCTGTCAGGTCCTGTTCAGCGTTTTTACGATACCATAGTTGCATGCCTGACGTCCCCTTTAGATATCGTAACACACGTTTGGCGGCTTTCCAATGTGCTAAACCAAAATTATGATTAAAACGACTTAGAAAACTTACTGCATGGCTAATGTCCGGTCTAGTCACTTGTGCAGCATACATTAGGCTACCAATGAGCTCCTGATATGGTAGGTCCTTCACTTCATCTCGTTCCTTCGTAGATTTGGGACACATGTCTTGAGAAAGCTTTTGATTAATGTCCATTGGTGATGACACTGGATTGCATCGCTCCATATTAAACCTTTTTAGAATTGTTTCGATGTAGTAAGTTTGATCAATGGACACACTTCCATCATCGCTACGCTTAATATTCATTCCAAGAATCGATACGGCGGCTCCAATATCCTTCATTTTAAATCGATTGCACAGCTTTGCCTTCAAATCATCGCGAATATTGTTATCATTTGAAAAAATTAGGAAATCGTCAACATAGATAGCAATAATTAATATGAAATCATTGGACTTTATGAAATATACACATTGGTCAACAGATGATCGCGTTAAGCCAAGTTCAACAAGTACCTTATTTAATTCCTGATTCCATACTCTGCTAGATTGCTTTAAACCATATAAGGATTTTCTTAGTCGACAAACTCTCTTCGTACCGCCTGAAAAATATTCCGGCTGTTTCATATATATTTCATCGGTAAGATCGCCTTGCAAAAATGCTGTGATGGCATCCATCTGATGAATATCAAGATTATACTTCACAGACATTGCTAGTAACAGCCTTATTGTTGAATAACGTACAACAGGAGCGTATGTTTCCTTGTAGTCGAGTCCATTCACTTGTGAAAATCCGCGAACCACTAATCGTGCTTTGTAGCGGGTTTTTCCATCGGAGTCCTTCTTTATACGGAAAACCCACTTGCTATCAATCGCCTTTTTATTCGATGGTTGCTCGGTTAGAGTCCAGGTTTGGTTTTCGGTTAGGGAATCGATTTCGTTTTTCGTCGCTTGTCTCCAATTTTCCGCATCGTGCCCGCCTAGCGCCTCTCGAACGGTCAATGGCTCATAATTTTCCATTGATTCTGCTAGAAGAGATTGATGTCTTTCTGTCCTTTTAGCTGCAATTCGCGCTGAACGTCTCGGTAAGTTGAGAACATCCTCATCGTCACTGACATCGCTTGCAATCGATTGATGCCGAGATACTCTCTTCATTGCAATTCTACTCGAACGCCTTGAGCCGATGTCGTCATCGTGCTTATCGTCGCTGCCACTGCCATCGCTTCTAATGCTAATTTTGCTAATATCTTTCTCTATTAGTTGGACGCTACTCTCATTCAAATCAATGTCCGATTGACACGGGATCTCGCTATCTGCCATATCGTTTTTCACCTCGTCAATGTCGACGCATATTTCTCCTTTGATTGCTTCTTCGTCAAAAATAACGTCCCGACTTATAATGATTTTTCTTGTTTTAGAATCAAATAGTCGATACGCATTCGCCTCTCCACTGTATCCAACCATTATGTATTCAGCTGACTTTGGGTCTAGTTTTTGTCGCTTCTCTTTAGGAATGTGTGCGAATGCTTTGCATCCAAATACGCGTAGCTTACTTAGATCTGGCTTCTTAGTCGTCCAGATTTCTTCCGGTGTTATATCTTTGCCTCGACATGGAATTCTGTTTATCAAATAAACTGCCGTTGATGCTGCCTCAGCCCAAAACGCCTTACTCAAGTTGGAGTCGATCAACAGGCATCTAACCTTCTCGATGATTGTTCGATTGATTCTTTCTGCTACACCATTTTGCTCGGGTGTGTATGGTGCTGATTTTTGATGCAGGATACCATGTTTTTTCGTATACTCGGCAAACATTTTATTGGTGTACTCAGTACCATTGTCACTACGAAGGATTTTTATTCTTCTACCTTGCTGTGTCTCGACGAGATTCTTGAACGACATAAATACTTCAAGTACTTCTCCTTTAGATTTGATTAAATACGCGAACACTTTACGGCTACAGTCGTCAACAAATGTCAAAATATAGCGAGCACCACCAAATGAAACTGGCGATATGGGACCGCAAATATCACTGTGCACCAGATCAAGCAAGTTTTTCGCACGTTCACCCACACTTTTGAAAGATTTTCTAGTTTGTTTGGCTCGTACGCAAATGTCACAAAACATATCTTTGCCCTCACTGAACTTCAGTCCGTCCGTTGCATCTTTTGTCATTATTAAGTTTTTATAACAAGGGTGACCTAACCGACGATGCCACAACTCTTGATTCAGTTTAGCGTACGCCACAGTATCTTGTTTTTCAAATTTTGATGCACTTAACTGATACATATTGTCTATCAAGGGCGCCGTTGCTATTAAATCGCGATTTTCACCGTATATACGACAACTACGATTATCGAAAACAACTGTTTTTCCGTTTTTCGCCATTTGACTGACTGACAGTAGATTTGCACAGATGTTTGGTACACATAGAACGTCTTTCACCGTAATAGTTGTCCCGCTACCGTCTGTCATTTTCATGTTCGCGTCACCAATACACTCAACAGCTAATTTCGAATTGTCTCCAACAATAATTTCTCGATGCGAAGAGTTCGATGTTTTGCTTAAGCAATCTCGATCCATTGTTATGTGTGCAGATGCTCCCGAGTCTATATACCAGTCATCACTTGAAGCTGATTTTGCTACTAGCGTCGAAAGCAATAATTTATGTTGTTCTTTACCTCGTTTTTCATCCTTCCATTTCGGGTGCTTCTTATTTGGGCAATTGCGTGCAAAATGACCGATTCCATTGCATTCGTAGCATCGAAACTTTCCCTTCTTCTTTTTGCCAATCAACGCCATTGATTCGACATTGTGATTGCTACGATTATAATTCACCTCTTGCAATAAATGCGTCTTTACGGCATCCGAAGACAAACCTTTGGTATTTTCCAATGTCATAACCAGTGGTTTGAATTGATCTGGCAAACCAGCGAGCATCAAAGCACCAATTACCTCGTCGTCTAACTTGTAGCCAGCTTTCTTAACTTTAAATGCCGTCGAAGACATTTGGTCTATGTAATTCTCCATGGATTCACAATCCTCCAGGCGTAGTTGAACCAGTTGTTTCAATAATCCCACACGGCGATACACTCCGCTATCATCGAATACCTTCTCGAGATTATTCCATGCATCGCTTGCCGTCTCGCACTCGTTTATGTACGAGTAACATACTGGTTCCAAAAGCAGAAAAATTTCGGAATATGCCTTTAAATCCTTCTCCGCATTTTGCTCCGTTCCGTCCACGACTTTCCACAACCCTTTTATCACAAGATATGCCTTTGTCGCCTGTTTCCAGCTATCGAAATTTTCTCGCCCTTTCAATTTCGGAATATGCACCACGTTGTGAGCCATCTTCCGCACGTACTTTAAAACGCGACACGGATTGAAAGTTAAATTTGTACCGATGCAGTTTTATACCGATATAATTTCACAAATGGACACTTTTTCAGAAGACTGGGCCCATAACCTGTTAGGATTATTGCTGATTTTGTGACCGAAATAAAAAACGCGTCTTGCGACGTCGGGGTTACTTGACGGAGAGAGATATATTTATTGACAGATTTCGTTCAGTGTGTCACATTTCAGTTTTACAGTTCAGTGTATTGCAATTCAAATTCAATTCAAATTAGATTTAAATATTCAACACAAGCCAATCACAATTTTGTGTCCGTTTTAGAACTTTCGGATAAATATGTTTTTTTTTTTTAGCAAAAACAGATTTTGGACACCTGGCCTACTAATAGTAGCCTCGCATTATCTTTTCTATTTGATGCTAAAATAAGACTTGTCGCAGATACAGACTATAGAAAAAATAGCGCCACCCCACAAAAATGCACAGCAAACAATACCTTTTTGTGAATGTTTTCCTAACATTTACACTGAATTTCATGTCGATATACGTGCCAATACACCGATGACAAATAAAATTTTCTACTTTTGCACCTCGTTTGGGGCACCCTGTTAACATTTCCCTACCTCAAAGGTATTCGTAGCAAATACCCTACCATTTTACATATTCACACTGGATTTCGTGTCGATCGGTTGAGCAGTTAATTCGAAATCCACCGAGAAATATTTTTAGCGTATATTCACTCGCTATGGTTGGTTGCTAGTCGAATTGAACATGTCCTATTCCACTAGTAGATACATTTTACTAGCTACTAGTAAAATGCATAACACTTCTTTGATTGTTTACGACGTCGCGTCGTCACCGTGGTTATTTCGCGCATAAAATAAAATTCCTCGGTAGATAGGGTGGCTATTCACGCGTCTAGTTGTAGACACTCTCGGTGACGAACGTCGTCGTAACAACGCGTAGTCACCCATTTATATGACACTGTTTCGTTGCTGACGACGTCGTCACCGTGGAGATTTCCTGCATGCCACTTACTCGCTGCACTAGTAGCTAGTAACTAGCAGCGTTTGACTGTAGTTTTACGCGTTCCAAAACAATGTTCGGGCGGTATTTGAATTTGGTGTAAATTGTTGTTCACTTATGTATGAATGGGTGAAATAGGTAATTTGTGGAAACATGCAGTGTAATGAAACCGAGTTTGTACGCGCACTTTTTTGAGGTTGCCGGGCCCCCAAAATGGCGTCCTTGTTTTCAAGGCGTGGCAAGAAATTAAGGATGGCTAAATTCCGATTTTGAGGTCAAAAATAAGAAACAAAATTTCCGGATGCCCGCCCCGAAATTTAACCAAACGAGGTAGATTTCCATAAATGTTGCATTTCATTTTACTTACTTATGTGTGTGTATGGTATTAGTAAAAGTATAAGTATAGGGCGTACAAGTGTGGTATACAAGAATATGGTAACCCAAATATTCATAAATTCTTTAGCACGTCTTTTTATGAAGCCAAGCCACAATACCTGTGACAGATCCGAAATGAAAATATTGAAAAGCAGCCGGGCTAAGTGGCTGCCTTGTGGTACTCCGAAAGAAACAGATACACTTTTAGAAATGCAACCCTGAAATTTAACAAACTGAGTCCGTTCAAGAAGGAGCGAAGAGCGATCGACTTTTTCGAAAATTACGTAATTTTGTAATGAAAATTTGGCGATCAATCCTATCAAAGGACTTGCTAGGTTAGGTTAGGTAAAGAGGCCGCCTGACTAGCGCCATGCACACTTAGACCAAAAATTGGTCCATTGTGGTACCACCGTAGTTCCTACGTTCCGTTTAAAATCAGCCAGTGCTTACAATGTATTTGTTAAGCAAAGTAGGGCTCATATCTCGAAGATCATCTGTATCGTAAAGATACCTCGAACCCAGTGCACGCCTCCTTCTCTCGGATAAGGCCGGACATTCACAAAGAAAGTGATGCACACTCTCTCCCTCCTCTTCATCATCACAACTTCTGCAGAAGTCGTTGTAAGGAATTCGGAGTCTTCTGGCGTGCTCCCCAATAGTGCCCCGTAATAACACCCACTATGTTGCGTATATATTTCCTGTCTAGCGACAGTAATATGGCGGAACGGGATATATCTAGTATAGGCCAGATCATCCTCGTCGTAGCACAAGTATATTCGCAGGCCCATCTCGCGTTGGTCCTACGTTCAGAAGCGGCTTCAATTATCGATGCACAGACGGCAATAGGTGTTTTAATCTTCTCGTGGTCGCCTTCAACAATACTTGCTACCGCATTCCAAGCCAAATCGTCTGCGCAGCAATTACCAGCAAAGCCATTATGTCCCGGTATCCAGCATAGTGTAATGTTGAAGAAATGACCCATTTCTCTGAGTGCATAGCGGCACCCTTCAATAGTTTTAGATATTGTAAATCCTGATTCAAGTGATCGAATTGCAGCTTGACTATCAGTGTATATAGTGACATCCTTACCAGTGACAACGTGCCTACCTAGCCATAAAAGCGCTTCCCAGATTGCTGTGATTTCTGCTTGGAGGACGCTACAAAAATTAGGGAGGCAAAAAGACAAGCTGATGTCGAGTTCCTTCGAGTAAATTCCAATGCCGACTCCAGCGTCCGTCTTGGAACCATCAGTGTAGACGGAAAAGGACCCGATGGACTGGGTCGTTTCGTTGCTCCAGCTTTCCCTAGGCGGGATTAAGGTAGAATAGTTCCTACCAAAAAAGTATTTGGGAACAGTGTAATCAGTAGCCAGTGGCAGGGTGAAATTACGAGGTATCGTTGAGTGACCATAATCCAGCGCTCGCCACAGACCGGTTTCACGAAGGCGTAAGGCCGTATAAGCTGCTGACTGTTGGGCGTATATGTCCAATGGCAGCAGTCCCAAAATCATGTCTAGTCCGAATGAAGGTGCTGTACGAAGAGCTCCTGTAATCAGACGAGAAGCCAACCTTTGCACTTTAGCAAGGGAATTATGATAGGCAGTTGTGCTAAGTGCGGTCCATAAAGCAGAATAGGCCGCACAATAACTGTATTCATCCAATATACAACTTTTGGTTGAAGGCCCCAGGTTTTCCCGATGGCTTTTCTGCACGAATACAGTGCCACAGTAGCTTTGTTTACCCTTTCCTCGATGTTAGGTTTCCATCTTAATTTCTTTTCTAAGATAAGGCCAAGAAATTTGGCCTTGTCGGAGAAACCAAGTTGAATGCCTCCTAGCTTAGGGAGGTTAAAAGTGGGGATCACACGCCTTCTTGTGAACAGGACTAATTCCGTGCTGGATTAATCCCAACCCCGCTGAGACTTGCCCAGTCTGTTAGGATAGCAAGGGCGTTTTCCAAAAGTCCGCTAAGTGTGTCAGGAAACTTGCCTCTAACAGCGATAGCAATATCATCAGCATAAGCGATGACTTTACATCCGATTCTTTCCAAATTCAAGAGCAATTGATTAATCGCTACGTTCCAAAGTCGAGGAGACAGAATACCTCCATGTGGAGTGCCCCTGCAAACATATCTACTAGCAGGAGACGAACCCAACCTACTACGAATACGCCTAGAAGTGAGTAGCCTAATAACAAGGGTACAAATTAAACCTTCGACCTGTAGGCTCATGAGAGCATCTGTTATTGCTCTGGATTTAATATTGTTGAAGGCTCCCTCAATGTCAAGGAACGCCACCATGGTATATTCCTTATTATGAAGAGATCCGTCAATATAACTGACCAGCGAATGTAGAGCTGTATCAACCGATCTCCCTTTCCAATATGCATGTTGTGACATGGATAGTAGATTAGCAGGGACGATCGTTCGTATGTGAACATCAATTAGTCGTTCTAATAAGTTTAGCATAGTCGATGAAAGGCTAATGGGCCGAAGGTCCTTTGGACTCGCATGGGAGCTTCTACCCGTTTTAGGAATAAAAGTAACTCTCACCTCTCTCCAGCTGTGTGGAATATGTACCAACTTTAGGCACGCTGTAAGTATGCGCTCTATCCACGGATAAGTGATGTCTGCGCATTGTTGCAGGTCCGCAGGAATAATGCCATCTGGCCCAAGCGATTTAAAGGGCTCAAAACTGTTTATGGCCCACATAACCTTCTCATGACTGAGTATGGATTCCGTGTCGCATGGCTCCATGCGAACTGTCTGTAAATCAGGTAAAGCAGCGGTTGAACTGCCAGGGAAATGTGTGTCAAACAGACTTTCGATGGTTTCAATGCTTGATGACGTCCAAGAGCCGTCTTCTTTTTGAAGAAAGCTTGGACTGGATGGGTTAAACGCCAAGACTTTCCTGAATCTAGATGTTTCGGAAGACCCTTCAATGTTTTCGCAAAAACTTCTCCAGGCTTTACGCTTAGCTCTTCTTAACTCTTTTTTGAAAGAGCTGAGATGCCTTTTGTATGAGTTCCAATCCGATTCAAGCTTTGAGGCTTTAGCTCTATTGAAACTACTTCTACACGTAGCTTTTAGCTCGGAGATCTTAGAGTTCCACCAAACAGGTTTTTGCTTGCCCGACCGTGAACCGGCTGGGCACGAAGCGGTGGTCGCAGTTTTTATAACATCAGTGAAGAGGTTTACCATATTGTCCAGATCTTGTCCATTGTTTGGAATATTTGGAAGCGAAGGTAGTCCTGCGAGCAGAGAGTCTCGAAATCTCTGCCAGTTAGTCCTCCTCCGGTTTAGGATGACTGGAGACGCCTCAGGGCGCGCAGCAAGACTGAACTGTAGATATCGGTGATCGGATAAAGAATGTTCCGCCGATACTCTCCAGTCGTTTATTAAATGCAGGATATCCAGAGTGATATCCAACACCTCGTGCCTGTTTCTTGTAACGAAAGTAGGCTCGCGTCCTACATTGCAAATAAGAAGAGTCATTCACCTCGTTCGTTGGTGTCCGAGCTTCCCCAGACTACATTATGCGAATTCGAATCGCACCCCAGAATTACACTAGTACCAGAAGACGTTGCTGACGCAACAGCTTCCTTTAGGTTCGAGGAAGGCAGAGTGCCGTCGTGTGGCATATATGCCGAAGCAACCCAAAGCACCTTATCCTGCAACTCTAGACAGACTAACACAAAATCTCTGTCGCTATATTTAGGCACCAGGAACGCCTTGATGGTTTTCCTTATAAGAATACAGGATCGTGGTAAACCCTGTCCTGTAACGTAAAAATTATCAAAATCTGAGCACTTCAGACCCTTAATGAGATCGTCTGCTACCCAAGGTTCTTGAATAAGCACGATGTCGCCTGAACCATGCGATAGAAGACAGATAAGAGCAGCTGATGCTGCCTTTGCGTGGTGAAGGTTAATCTGAAGGAACCTCACCATTACAACTTCTCAATCACCGTAATGTTCCCCTCTCCATCCGTATCAGATCCGATCGAGTCCAATGTTGGGGATGATTGAGACGCAGTGTCGAGGGCAGCCAGATCTGAGCATAGGGAGACGCAATCGTCTTCCGCAACCTGCTAAAATCAGTGTAAACAGCATCCACTTGATTGCCTTTCTCCATTTCACGCAGAGTACATCAGAAACTAGGATTATAAGATTGGTCGAAGTCGATCTGCTTTTCCGAAAACCGTGTTGTTGCTCATTTAGAAGTGGTTCAAGTTTTGAGTTGGTCACACACTAATTTTTCGAATAGTTTAGGAATAGCTGATAGAATTGCGATGTCTCAATAATTTTCGACTAATCTTTTATCGACACTTTTATGGATATTAGTGAGATGTGAGTATTTCCAATATAATGGCAAGACGCCAGTTTGGAGTGAATTGTTGAAGAGTATATGCAGTGGCACGAGCAACTGTTCTAAACATTGTTGCAAAAAATAAATGTGTTATTAAGTCAGGTCCCGATCCTTAATTAACACTTAGCTGTTGAATAGCTATAGCTATTTTTTGCTCTGAAATTCTTATTTCAGTTCCAATATGCGGTAGTTTGCCGTCAGTGAAAAAAAAAAACGGAGCAATTCGGAGACTTCGAATTGCTGAAACTGTTCACGATATGGTCAGCGGAAAAGTTACAAATTTCCTGCATGAAAGATGGAAAAACAGTACCATTGGCCATAGAAGCGGGAAAACCTGAAACCTGGGCCACTAATTCCAAATTTGAGATCAAAAAACAAGAAAACAAAATTTGGGGTTGCCCGCCCCAAAATGGTACTCCTGTTTTGTCGGGGAAATACTTGTCCAATCGACGTGGGAAGAATCACTAAACGAATTATGGGTCGTTGATTCTGAATTTGAGGTCAAAAACAAGAAAAAAAAATTTGGGGTTGCCCGCCCCAAAATGGTACCCCTGTTTTGTCGGGGAAATACTGGTCCAATCGGCGTGGGAAGAATCACTAATCGAATTATGGGCCGCTAATTTCGATTTTGAGGTCAAAAACAAGAAAAAAAAATGGGATTGCCCACCCGAAAATGGTACGCCTGTTTTGTCGGGGAAATACTCGTCCAATCGGGCCGCTAATTCTGAATTTGGGGTGAAAAACAAGAAAACAAAATTTGGGGTTGCCCGCCCCAAAATTGTACCCCTGTTTTCTCAGGAAAATACTCGTCCAATCGACGTGGGAAGAATCACTAGAAGAATTATGGACCGCTAATTCCGATTTTGAGGTGAAAAACAAGAAAACAAAATTTGGGGTTGCCCACCCCAAAATGGTACTCCTGTTTTGTCGGGGAAATACTTGTCCAATCGACGTGGGAAGAATCACTAAACAAATTATGGATCGTTGATTCTGAATTTGAAGTCAAAAACAAGAAAAAAATGTTCGGAGTTGCTCACTCCAAAATGGTACCCCTGTTTGGTCGGGGAAATACTCGCCCAATAGGCGTGGGAAGCAACACTAAAAGAATTATGGGCCGCTAATTTCGAATTTGAGATCAAAAAACAAGAAAACAAAATTTGGGGTTGCCCACCCCAAAATGGTACCCCTGTTTTGTCGGGCAAATACTTGTCCAATCGGCGTGGGAAGCAACACTAAAAGAATTATGGGCCGCTAATTTCGAATTTGAGATCAAAAAACAAGAAAACAAAATTTGGGGTTGCCCACCCCAAAATGGTACCCCTGTTTTGTCGGGCAAATACTTGTCCAATCGGCATGGGAAGCAACACTGAAAGAATATGGGTCGTTGATTCCCAATTTGAGGTGAAAAACAAGAAAACAAAATTTGGGGTTGCCCACCCCAAAATGGTACCCCTGTTTTGTCGGGGAAATACTTGTCCAATCGGCGTGGGAAGAATCACTAGATGGGCCGCTAATTCCGAATTTAAGGTCAAAAACAAGAAAAAAAATTTGGGGTTGCCCGACCCAAAATGGTACCCCTGTTTTGTCTGTTTACTCTCATGAAGGCTAGTTACACCTTGGGGTATGTACCACGCGTGTGGAGAGCTGTTAACGTGGTATTTATCCCGAAACACGGAAACAAGCCAGAGGATCTACCTAAATCCTTCAGACAAATAAGCTTGGCGTCATTTCTCCTAAAAACGATGGAAGGACTATTGGACCTGCACATAAGAGAGAAGATAGACTGTGACCGTCCATTGCATAGGACTCAGTTCGCCTACACTAAAGGGAAATCCACTGTGACTGCTCTACACAAACTTGTAGGCTCAATTGAAAGTACTCTCGAGGACAAGGAAATTGCTCTGGGTGCTTTTCTTGATATCGAGGGTGCTTTCGATAACACAGGCTATGACAGTATATTTAGAGCCCTTACGGCTAGAGACATACCTTCGTCAACGATCACACGGGTTGGGAACATGTTACGTGGACGCGAAATTAGATCAACACTTAGCGGCTCTTCTGTTTGCGTTAACGCTGTCAGAGGCTGCCCACAGGGAGGTGTCCTCTCTCCGCTTCTGTGGTGTCTTGTCGTTGATGAACTCCTCCTTAGACTCTGCGAAAACGGTTTCGAGGCCATTGGTTATGCAGACGACATCACTATCATAGTCAAAGGCAAATTTGACTGCACAGTGAGTGAGGTAATGGGCTCAGCTCTAAACCTGGTTCAGCTTTGGTGTACGGAAGTTGGTTTGAGTGTCAATCCTCAGAAAACTATACTAGTACCATTCACTAGAAGACACAATCCGGACTTGGGGCCAATCACCCTAGCCGGTACGCTGATCAATTACTCTGAAGAGGTTAAATACCTAGGTGTAATGCTAGATAAAAAAACTAAATTGGAACACCCACATAGAAAATGTGACAACAAAAGGGACTCGTATTTTATGGGCCGGTAGAAACCTACTTGGTAAAACCTGGGGACTCTCCCCTAAAATTACGGACTGGCTCTATCGCCAGCTGGTACGTCCGATCATATCTTACGCTGCACTCGTATGGTGGCCCAAAACCACACAGATATCCACTGTAAAGAAGCTGAACAAATTACAACGCCTGACCTGCATGGGCATTACTGGTTCAATGCACACTTGCCCCACAGCTGCAATCGAAGCTATCATAGGCTTAACCCCGCTCCACCTACACATTCAGGAGTGTGCGGCTGTTCAGGCCCTCAGACTCAGCCTATCATCTGAGGGGCGCGTTCGCGAATTTGGTCATATGAAAATTCTGTTGAACCTAGCACGCTGTTCTGCAGTAGTTCAGATTACATGACAACGGTACTTTGCTTCAGCAGGAAGTTTTCGGTCCTCATCCCTGACCGTACGGAATGGGTAAATGGCAACCCTTGTTTGGAACCTGGAAGCTTAACGTGGTACACCGACGGTTCCAAAACTGAGCAAGGGACGGGTGCTGGGGCCTTTGGACCAAACACCCGGATCTCAATCGCCATGGGTTCGTGGCCCAGCGTCTTCCAAGCCGAGATCCACGCCATTGAGGCCTGCGCTGGAAGAATTTCACTGAAAAAATTAAGAGGCGCCCACATCGCAATCTGTACGGATAGTCAAGCCGCCATCAAGGCACTTTCCTCCTACAGCATTTCATCGAAGTTGGTCAAAGAATGCTATGACACGCTACAGCACCTTGCCACTGGCAACAAAGTTACTCTCTACTGGGTACCCGGCCACCAAGGTGTCCACGGAAATGAAGTAGCGGATGAGCTGGCTAGGCAAGGCTCCTCTTCATCGTTCTATGGACCGGAACCCTTTTGCGGTCTTGGCTGGTCATCGGCTAAAGCCGTTATAAAGGATTGGATCAACGCCAAAAAGCTGCAGCGTTGGAATTGCCTTCCAGGACTGCGCCAATCCAAAGCGTTAATCAACCCCTCCAGCGGCAACAATGTAATGCACCTTAGCAGAGCAAATTTAAGGCTGCTTGTAGGTTATCTCTCGGGTCATCACTGGGTAAGGTATCACCTGAACAAAATAGGTAGGTCAGCTGAGACAGACTGCCGCCTGTGTTTGGCGGACATTGAGTCCACTATGCATCTTCTTTGCAACTGTCTAGCGGTTGCTCGCTCTCGGTACTCTCTTATTGGGAGCACCAGTGTAAGCTCCGCTGAGATTAGGAACATTCCTCTGGAAGATCTACTGGCCTTTATAAGGCTAGTCGAGGGTCTTTTAGATTAAAAGGACTATGGCACAATAGACCACTATTGGTCGCAGTGCCCACCCCTTCCGGGTACTTAGTCCGACCCATATTTCATTCATTCATTCATTTGTCGGGGAAATACTCGTCCAATCGTCGTGGGAAGCAGCACTAAAAGAATTATGGGCCGCTAATTCCGAATTTGAGGTCAAACACAAAAAAAAAATTTGGTACGCCTGTTTTGTCAGGGAATAGGCGTGGGAAGCAACACTAAAAGAAATATTGGTCATTGATTCCGAATTTGAGATAAAAACAAGAAGAAAAATGTTTGGGGCTGCCCACCCCAAAATGGTACCCCGGTTTTCCCGCAACTAACCTATCTACGGCTACTTTCAATAATAAATTCATTGCAAATACATGCGCTGTCCGAAATTTTTTTTTATACGTAAGCGTACGCTACAAATCGGGTTGTACTGCACTTCATATTTCCACAAATCTTACTTCTTTGATCCATTCATAGATTTATACAACAACAACTGTCAAATCCGAATAGCGCTTTTTTTTTAGGTACGCGTACGCTACAAACTGGGTTGGATAGCACTGTAAATTTCCACAAAGGCTATTTAGTAGACCAATCCATTATTACATTACTTTCATAGGGTTATCCATTCATTTAATATCTACAAATCTATAACACTATGCAATGTCCGACACGTATGTATGTATATGTAAAAATTCCCAATGGTAAGGGAAGTCGATCTGCACAAATCATGCCTCTCATATCGATATCTCCCTATCAGCATCAAACAGCGTCAAACAGCACGAAACTAATCTCTCTATTCATATGTACATACAAATATACAATACACCATGCCACTACGAAACCGATCTAAACACAAATCGTATCCTCCATGTCGCTTTCATCGGCGACAATGCACATTACAGCTGCCGCCGAAAAAGCACGATGATTCGACATTGAAAAGTTCTTCATCGTACAACCCGACCGACGTCGCATCGCAAGCAGTCTGAATGGTACAAGCAGGTTCGTGCTGGTGCCAATTTAAATGCTAAGAATTTTTTTTTCTTGCGATAGGAAGCTATTCGCTTCATATCACATCGCATCGCATCGCCTGCAGTGTGAACGGGCTGTAACGAAGATATAAAAAAAAAGGGAATTACCTTTTATAGCTCTGTCCAAAAGAGAGAGGAGAAACCCGCATAATTTGAATTGAAATTAGACCTCTCTCGCATAATCATTTAATGATCTAATTTTAAATATGGTTTTAGACACCATCACCATGGCGTGTGTGTTCCCGTTAGTTTTTTTATGTGTGTTTCTTTTTTGCCTTTTTTGAAAACAACGAAACTATTTTTCTGCTTTTCCGAGAACACCGTGCACAGACCATGAAATTAGATAAGTTTTGTGACACTTTTGCTAGAATTAATTTTGAAATACTTGTTATGGATTTTCCGAACGTTTGATATTTTTCTTCGTGGAGTATACGTTAATTCCAAGTCTGTTTTTTTTACGCTCTATCACGATTCTGATAACATGTCACAAAAGATTAATTAATATTCACAAATTCCGACAATCTATAACTTAGCTAGAAAAATACATAGAAACATCCACATCCCCTCATTCTAACAATCCCTCTAACTTGTTTAACCCACTTCACATTAAAATGACATCCCTTAATCACGCACAGGTATCGCTCTTCCAATTTTCTAACTTTCCTAACTCCGATGACATATAGTATGCGCCGATCCATTTACGATTCCCCTCGCTCATCATCCCTGTGTATATAGCAATTTCGGCATACCAAATAATATTTATGACACCCTGTAATCGGTTCTAAATTATGTAACATATAGATTGAGTTCATTTTTATTATTGTTGTTTTTTTTTATGATTATTTTTATACAAGTTTACCTAATTTATTACTTTAGTTGGTTTTTTTTTATTATTCCTTTTTACTCAATTTTGACTTCGATAAAAGCTTATTAAAAAAAAAACTAGTAATTCGATACTAAAGCGAAAAATATAGAAATTCTCTATAATAGCAATAATATATTGATTAAACTATACTAAATTGTATATAGTTGATATTTTATCATATATTTAATATATTTCCTATGAATTTCATTTATAGATACATCAATCGACTTTTATTAATAAATAAGATACCGAGTTGTTTTCTTTGGTTTCGCTTTTTGTTCTTTTCTTATATACGGATAATATACGTGTGTAATAGTCTTCTGTACTTTTCTGTATTTCTGTTTTTCTTTCGTAATGACCGATTTAACATGTGTGATGCGTGCCGATAGGATGATTTTTTTTTGGAATAGAGTGCAAACTAAAAAATATTTACACATATACATTTTATATATTTTCCATTATCATCATCCATAACTGTGTATATAGCGAATATTACATATTAAATATAGCAAAGTACAAATAGTGTGCAGACAAGAAAATGAGACGGAAAGAGGTATAAAGGACGCGGAAAGTTCAAACCAAAACACACACACACACACGTATGCATACTTACGCTGCTGGCTATAAGTAAAAAAATACAAATTATTAATTATTATTATTCTTAATTATGATTTCATTTGATTGATGGTGATCTTTTGATTTCGTTATCATGGACTGATTCTGTGTCGAAATTAAAACAAGCAAAAAAAAAAGAAGAATGCACCTACCTACATAGTAAAACAGTTGCTAAAAATTTAACACCCCGATTTGTTTTTAAGAGGGTTATTTGGTATAACGAAATGCGTCTATGCTGCCTGTAGTGCGAAGCGGCGGCTTTAAAAAGCTTTATTTCCCATAGTTTTCTCGTCTAAGGCTCCGGCTGAGAGAAAGTCTGTTGTTATTGTCTGTGATCCGAGTTTTCAATGTGTCTGCGTCGAAGATCTCACCGTGAACTAAGTGGCCTCTTCGGTGAGATCTTCGTTGTCAGTATGTATTGTCCACCTCGTGTCCCCGTGGATGCATATCTGCACTATTTGGATAGGGTACTGCTACAGGTGAGCAGTACACCTCTTATCCTAGGTGCAGATGTGAATGGAACCTCACCTCTCTGGTTCACCAAAGTACGTAGATACAGAGCTGCGTACCCGCGGAACCAGAGAGGTGCTGATTGGGCTGAACGCCTATTGTCATGTAACATGTCCGTCCTTAATGTGCCGTCTGAAGTGTACACGTTCCAAACATCCCGGGGTTGTTCCGATATTGACGTTACGTGTGTGAGCAGTGCGGCTAGAATCTTCCAGTTTGACTGGAAGATTCTGCCATACAGTATGAGCGATCACAGCATCATTGAAGTTCGTATGACCTTCAATGATGCTGAAGGTCGCTCGGGTGGTGGCGGTGATGGGTCGGAAATATTAGCTGGTGGTTCGCGGGATTTGGTGGTGGGTAACCCTTTGTTTAGGGGTTGGTCGCAGATTGGTTGTAATTGGGCAGTCTATGAGGCTCGAATGAGGGAGGCGTTCGCTTAGTCGAGTTCTCATTGGCTCCCCTTGATGTTAAATGTAGGTTTGTGGTCGAGTCTATGGCTGCGGGAAATGACGAGGTGCTTGGGGTACACCGTACGGTGGAACCCAGGCACGTCAGATGGTGGACTAGAGACTTAAGCGTCAAGAAGCGCGAGGTAGCTCGACTTCGAAGGCGCTTACAGCGAGCCAGAGCGCGCCATCATATCGATCTGCACGACTATATCACTGCCCACCGGCGTGGTATAGTCGAGTATCGCGATATGATGGCGAAGTATAAAACCGATCATTGGCAGCGTTTCGTCAGTGCGTCTTCCAACGACCCTTGGGGTAACGCCTACAGGGTCTGTCGGGGAAAGAAGTCGGCCTGCGATATTTCTACCCTCGAAGTTGAGGGTAGACGTACGCGGTCCTGGAAAGAATCTGTGGGTGTGCTACTTGATAGTTTCTTTCCTGCTGCTCCGCCTGGTGATGTGCCGCTTTTCCAGACTCCTGAGCAGGAAGAGATTCCTGCTCTTGAGACTGGGGAAATAGCGGCTTGCATTGCCAGGCTGAGAAGCAGGAAATCTCCTGGATTAGATGGGATGACTGGTGGGATGTGCAAGCACATCTGGCACGTCGTCCCGGAATATCTTGAGTGCTTGTTCACAGATTGCTTCCGACAGCGTCTTTTCCCGACGAGTTGGAAGTCTGCCCGTATGGTGGTACTACTGAAGGACCCTGACAAGGACAAGTCCAAACCCCAATCCTATCGGGGCATTAGTCTTCTTCCAGTACTTGGTAAAGTACTGGAAGGGATTCTTGCTCGGAGGATGGAGGAGAGGCTTGTCGGTCAGATGTCTGACAGTCAGTATGGATTCCGAACTGGCAGATGTACTGACGATGCGTGGCTTTTTATCAGGGAGTCAGTATCCCGCAGCTCGTCCAAATGCATCCTTGGAATCTTCATTGATTTCAAGGGTGCCTTTGACAACCTGCTTTGGGATGCTATTCTGCGAAAGCTCGAGCCAGTTGGCTGTCCTGAAATAGCTCTTTGGAGGAGCTATTTCTCCGACAGAGAGTCTTTTGTTTTTGGGGCCTATGACGTGGTGCGCAAACACGCATCACGTGGCTGTCCGCAGGGCTCCCTCCTAGGCCCTTTTGTTTGGAACTTAGCGATGGATGACCTGCTGAAGTCTCTCGACCGGCTGTGCAAGTGCTGCGCCTATGCAGACGATTTACTCCTCCTTGTTGAGGGTAACTCGCGTGTCGCGCTAGAGCGTTTGGGATGTTCATACATGGACGTAGTCCATGAATGGGGATCCCAGATGGGGGTTGAAGTCTCATCCTCTAAGACGGTCACTATGTTGCTGAAGGGCAGTTTTGACAGTGGTCGTCCCCCAGTGGTTCGGATGGGGGAAGTTAGACTCAAGTACTCGACGATCCCGGTCAAGTACTTGGGTATAACTATGGGGGAGAGGATGAACTTCAGGTTCCACTTCACAGCTGTAACCGAAAAGTTTGTTGATATTTGTAAGTGGTTGACACGTATTGTTAGGAAGGATTGGGGTCTCGGTAGAGGCGCAATTCAGAAGATCTACGAATCCGTTTTCGTTGGCTGTGCAGCGTATGGATCCGCGGCTCTTATGGATATCGCCTCTACCCCTGGTGGAAGGGATTTATGTGAAACGTGTCAACGTGTCCCGCTGACTAAATGTCTCCGAGTATGTAAGACGGTTTCTACCGTGGCTCTCCAAGTCCTGATGGGATCACCCCTTCTTGACTTGGAGATCTTACGTCGTGGAACGGCGTTTTACATACGGAGAGGGCTTTCGTTTTCCCCTAGTAGTTTGTTGTCCCCTGAGAGTGTCGCTGGTAAAGGCCGACGAGAAATCGCCGGTCTGCTGGAGGAGTGTGTCCTATCTAGATGGCAGTCTAGATGGGAAACAGCGTTGCATGGGAGAACTACCTACGAATACGTTAGGCAGGTTAGTGACGTGAGAGGTAATGCTGACTTAGACTTCAATCTAAGTCTAGGATTCCTCATCACTGGTCACGGATCGCTCAATGCATGGCTTCATTCGCGCAATTTAGCTGATGATGCAGGATGTCCCATGTGTGATCATTTCGGCGAAGATTGGACGCATGTACTATGCCATTGCCCGGCGTACGCGGATATCCGGAATTTTGACGCATTCGGCGTCACTATCGAGGATGGTTCTCTGGCGTAAGGCCACTGCGAGTCCGGAGCAGAGGTCCTATATCTGTTAGCACGGGGTGTCGAGATACCAGCCAAGGGGCACCGATGGGCGGCAATTCCCCTATCCGACACATGAGGTAGGCCCCCATGAGGGGAGTATCGTGCGGGCTGTGGTTTCACAACGGCGTGTTGCGCTACAACCGGGTGCCGGGATCCATAGAACGGCAGAGGTAGTAGAAAGGCCTCGCATCCAGCAGTATGTAAACGCCATGCCTTATCACTTGGTAAGAAAAACTGCTACCTTTATGGGACGCTGATTGACGTTATCAATCCGTTCGCCTATTCGAGGCCGTCTGGTAAACCTTGACGGTAGGCACGGACGTAAAACCCCTTTCATGGCATTTATTGCCATCCACCACTAACTTTGGTGCTTTTGGTGATTTGCAGCAAACTTTAAACCCTGAAATCCACTCACTCCAGGAGCAACGAATTTGACCTTTCATCAGTCAAAATGGTATGACAATTCAGTCAAAACATCTTAAAACATCAAGAGTCGCCTTAAACTAAGGCAGTGATTCCCAAACTGTGCCCCGTAAGGTAGGACGGTTGGGAAAGAGAGACGCGAGCGCACTTTTGATGTTGATGTCTCTATAAATTATGGTTTGTTTTCCAAGTCCACTACATAACGTAAAAACAGTGGCGCAACGTACGGTGTTCCATGTGTTCAGTGGAACACGGGCCCCCAAGCCACAGGGGCCCCCAACGCCGAAAATATAAACAATTTTTTTTCTGTCCTTTTCAAGGTATTTATTTTTATTGGTTTGCAAGACAATAGGCAAACCAGGTGCAGAATCTAACATAAAGACAAAACATTTCGAACAGTGGCGTAACGTTTTGAAAATCTTTGTGTTCGAACTTACGAGTATAGCGGGGGCCCTTTTTTGTGCAGTCAAACTTTCGTTTTACATACATACAATCCCACTGTCACCATGGCTGAAAATATAAAGAAAACGCTCCTGCGGCATCCTGACGGCAAATTGGAGAACTCCTAAATTCAATTTACGAGTTTCCATGTTCTATTGACGAATTTCAAAATTGTATTGACAAATTTGTATCGGGAATTCCCTCACAATATTTTGAAATTCGTCGATTTAGCATAAAAACTTCGTCGCTAGGACATGGAAAATGGTCAATTTGAAAATTTGTCATGGAAATTTGTAAATTTTAAGCATGTTTGTGTCAATACTTTTAACATAAAGCATAAGGCAAAATCTGCGAAATATTTCGGCACTTTTGTTCCTGCGGCTAGACTACGTTTTTCTGCTCTTGACCAACGAGCTTGAAGCAATTCGAAACAAATATGGATTTCGGCCATTGGGGACCCGTGTTCTAATGAACACATGGATTCCGAAACTACTGAATTTGTGTATGAGAAGCTTGAACTCCGAAGCTAGTATATACTGGAGAGTAGCAACTTTACAATTGGCATAATTTTGCAATAAAACAATCATAAGAGCAATCAGTCAATTACGAGGAAAGCGTCTCACAAGCTTATTGCGTGGGGATTTGTCTAAATATCAGATTTTCTGGGTTTTTGGTCACGAAAATATTCGAGAGATATACAATTTCGACTTGCAAAAAGGAGTGCTTATCTTAAAGGCTCTTGCGTAAAATTGAGCCATTGTGGTCCAGTTCGTTGAGTTTTTGAATACTGAATGAAAACGAACTTAGCCGTCGCTATTACCCTTCCAGAGATACAGCCATCTAAAGATCTGTTATATGGCCATTTTGACTCCTCGGAAGCGCCTTTAAAGCCCAGAAAACGCATTTATGTGTTTTCATATGAAAATTATCGAAAATGAGTTCTCGAAAAGTCGATGTAATACAAATCCAAATCCGCTATGGAAAACATTTCAAAAGAACGTGGCGGTGGCCAGCACTATCCACGAGAAGTTACTGCTCTACGATTTCACGAATAGGGACAGGCTAAACGAAAGAATCAATATCGAATGCTCTGACTCTTCCATGGCAAAACCAAAAATATTATTCCCTAATTTTGGTCTATTTTTGTCCAATTAATCTATCCGATTCACCGTTATTACAATTTAACTCAATTTTTATAGGAATAAAAAATGTTTCTCATTCTTCTGGACCTCTAACACTAGTAAATTCTTCTTCTTCTTCTTCTTCTTCTTTATGGCACGATAGCCCGACGTCGGGCCTTAGCCGCCTGGATTGAAAACCTCCAATTGTCGCGGTCACGCGACCTTGTCCTCCAGTTCCGAAAGTCTAGCATCTGGTGGGCGTCCTCACATACAGAATGCTCCCATCGGGCTCTCGGTCATCCACGAAATCTGGCTCCGTCGACTCGTTGCGCGTTCATCACCTTTTTGGGCATGCGATCGTCGTTCATCCTTGGTACATGTCCCGCCCATTGCAATCGCTGCAATTTCACGATCGTCGACACCTGTAGCTCATCATACAGCTGATACAACTCAAGGTTGTACCGGATGCGCCACTCACCTCGTTCACGAACGGCCCCGAAGATTCTTCGGGGCTCGAATGTGTCCAACAGGTGTTCAGAGTTTTGGGTTAGGGTCCATGCTTCGCAGCCATAGCATAGCACAGGTGGGATTATGGTTTTATATACGTAGAGCTTCGTGTTCTTATGCAAAAAAAAGCTGATCTGTCGTCGAACGAGCAGGTCTAAAGCCGCCTTGGTACTCGCCAATGATTTCTTCTGCGTACGGATTAATTCTATTTTCCAGAATCTTAGATAAAATCTTATAAGTCGTACAAACTAATGAG
The DNA here is from genome assembly GCA_949715475.1 of Microchrysa polita. NCBI lineage: Eukaryota > Metazoa > Arthropoda > Insecta > Diptera > Stratiomyidae > Microchrysa > Microchrysa polita. The sequence goes on from OX454422.1 coordinate 6,749,654, forward strand.
ATGCCTCTGTAGTTCTCACATTTTAACTTATCCCCTTTTTTGTGGATTGGGCAAATGATACTTTTACGCCAATCTTCCGGGATTATTTCGTCGTTCCATACTTTAAGGATAAGTGTGTGTATAGCCTTAACAAGGCTCTCCCCACCATGCTTCAGCAGTTCAGCTGGAATCTCGTCAGCGCCCGGGGCTTCATTATGTTTTAGTGCTTGCATGGCGAGATCAACTTCTTCTACTGTTGGGGGTTGAACGGGAGGGCCTGGTTCAGCCATCAGCTCCGGAGCTTCTTGTGTGGGGTTGTTCGGTTGAACATTGAGGAGCTCTTCAAAATGTGAGGCCCAGCGTTTATCAACGCTCTCGGTGTCGCTAATGATATTGCCATCCTTATCCTTACAGAGGCTGGCCCTGGGTTGGTATCCACTTTTAATTGAATTAATTAGCTTGTACGCTTGTCTACTGTTCCTACTAGCTAGTCTTTGGTTTATTTGCATCAACTGCTCGTCAAGATGCTTACGTTTCTTACGCCTAATTAACCTATTCGAAAATCGTCGAAGCTCGTCACATTTGGTTTTATTTTGGCTCTAGTTGCGCGTTCGGTCCATTGCCGATATGCTTCGTTTTTCGCATCTACCGAGTTTTGACATTCCTCCTCAAACCAATCATTTCGGGCTCTCCGGACTTTGTAGCCCACAACCTCCTCTGCGACCCCTTTGATGGTGTCTTTGAGTGTATCCCAGATCTCAATAAGGGCGCCTTCGTTGCTGTTGCTATTTAGCAAGGGCGTCAGCTTCTCTTCAAGGGCAGTCGTATAAGCAAACCACCGTGGCATCATCCGACAGTTTGTCAACCGCAAACATTTTTGCCGGGTTGAATCTCGAATGATGCACTGACGAAATTCTGCACATATAAGTCGCCTTCACCATATACATAGTGGTCAGAATCAATATTTGCTCCACGATAGGATCCATGATCCATCCATGATACTCGATGCCCATCTTTTACAGACGAGGACGTGGTCAATTTGGTTGACGGTATGTTGATCTGGCCATCTCCAGGTCTGCCTGTGAATGCGACGTTGAGGAAATCAGGTAGAGCTAATGACCATATTTGTGCTGGTCGCGAAGTCAATTAGTCGTTAGCCATTGTCATTACAGTCTTCATGGAGGCTGTACCCTCCAGTAATCCCCCTCTACCAACTTTCATTTCCGACTTTTGAATTAAAGTCCCCCCAGCAGCAATTTGACATCGTTTGATTGAAGTGAATCGAAGAGATTTTCTAGGCGGTGATAGAACTCGTCTTTAACCGCGTCTTCACTGACTTCGGTGGGGGCATGCGCGTTTATGATCCAGAGATTGAAGAACCGGGTTTTAATGCGAATCGCACACAGCCGCTCGTTTATGGGTTTGAAGTCGATAACATGCGGCTTAAGTTGATTGTTTACAATGAACGCCACTCCAAACTCCCTGTGGCCCGAAGGTTTTCCACTTGTGAAAATTGTTTACGAATTTTGGTCATCAATCTCGCTACTAAGCTATTAAATATACGCGCGGTTACAATAATATAATGCTTTATTCAAGGTTAATTGACAAGTAAACTAGCAAGTAACTAAGCGAGGTGCGTTGATGCCGACGTCCGAACACTGACTGGACTGCTCGTATCGTATTCGTTATCGTCATACACAACACCCCTTAACACCCAGATGTGTAGAATTGTGTAGCCTGTCGGTTACGACCAGATCTTCGGGGAGTCACCTGGGATGTCGGCGGTGGAGAAGCAAGCGCTGGAGGTATTTGTTGTTGTTCGTTTTGTTGATGAACGTTTGTCTCTGTTCCAACAAAAGGCGGAGTTTCGGTTGTAACGGTATCGGAATCGCTGTCGGATGTAATCAGATCCCTGGGAGGTGATGATTGTACACGGGTACGTATCTGGTCTTGATGGCGTTTAACTATGCGGGAGTCATTTAAACGGACACTGTAGGAAATGGGCCCTGTTTGATCCGACACCATTCCCTCAATCCATTTTGGGCCGGCAGCATAATTTCGCACCCAAACTGGACTCCCTGTAATGAAATGTTTAAGGTTAGGAGTTTCACAGACCTTACCAAAGGTTATCTCTTGCGGCTGTATTTTATCAAAGTACGTCCTAGGCTGGCGATTGAGTAACAACTCTGCAGGTGAACGATTTGTGGTCGCATGCGGAGAAATATGTTGATTGAATAAATATCTGGTCAAGCTCAAATCCATATCTCCCCTAGGCCCCAGTTTCTTCAGATAAAGCTTGGTGCTTTGTACCATACGCTCCGCTTGACCGTTTGTTGCTGGATGAAAAGGCGCAGAACGAATGTGTCGTATTAAATTGTTTTCCATAAAGATTTTGAATTCGTCTGAAGTAAACGCTGTCCCATTGTCCGATACTACTTCGTCAGGAAGTCCATGTGTTGCAAAAAGTTGACGTAGGAACTTAATAGCAGCAGCTGACGATGTTGAGTTAACGACGGTCACTTCGAGCCACTTAGAATAAGAGTCGACAACCAAAAAAAATGTTTTGCCTTGGAAAGGCCCGGCGAAGTCGATATGAAGGCGGGACCATGCGCGTTTAGCCGATTCCCAGTGATGCGTTGGTGTTCGTGGCGGCTCATTTCGGTTCTGTTGGCATAATTTACATGTTTTTACAACCAGCTCAATTTCAGCATCAATGTTAGGCCACCATACATAGCTGCGCGCCAGTGCCTTCATTTTTACAATTCCAGGATGGGTGGCATGAAGGGCATTTAAAATTGCTTCTCGAGCTGGCTGAGGAACGACAGCACGGTTTCCCCAAACCAGAACTCCTCTGTTGGCAGAAAGCTCATTTCGACGACAGTAGAATGGAAACAGTTCGCTTGAACGATCGAATTTTGTGCTAGGCCACCCCCTTAACACCCAGTTCAAAACTTTGGATAGCGTACAATCCTTTCTTGTCAGTGATGCTACTAGTTGTGCGCTCACAACTGGTGTGGCTGCCAAATCGATCATGAGTACATCTTCAGTCACTGTTGATGTTTCTTCGTTCGATATTGGACATCGACTGAGGAAATCTGCATTGCCGATTTTGGTGCCTGCTCGATGAATTAGGTTGAAATTGTAAGCGTTGAGAAATATTACGCGACGAAGCATTTGGTTTGATATAACGTTAGGTGTTGCTTTCGTTGTAGTGAAAATCCCCAAAAGTGGCCGATGATCAGTAACTAGTGTGAACGTACGACCATATAAATAGTTATGGAACTTTTTAACTCCCGCTACCAGGGCTACTGCTTCTCTGTCGATTTGCGCGTAGTTGCGTTCGGTTTTCGACAGTGTACGTGAGTAGAAAGCAATGGGCTTTTCAGACCCATCTGCTAACTTATGACTTAGGACCGCTCCTAGTCCGTAAGGTGATGCATCGCAAGTCAGTGTTAATGGCAGCTTCTCGTTGTAGTGAATCAAAACATCGTCTGATGCAATGAGCTTTTTTAGTGTAGCAAACGCTATTTCATGGTTTCGCGTCCATGACCACTGAACGTTTTTATCTAATAAGCGATGCAATGGTTCGGCGACAGTCGCTTTGTGTGGTAAAAAAGCATGATAGAAATTTATTAGGCCTAAAAATGCTTGTAATGAGCCGCCTATTTTGAAAGTGGCTTAAGTCCATTTTCATGAAATTTGAGATAATGATGGCATAATTGTTACTTTGACGGTCTGTATCATTGACGAAAAAATGAAACTTATATCGAAAAAAAAATCCGTTCTTTTCATAGCCACAAGTATCACTAGTAAAGACCAACTTCCAAGCGTTTATTTTGAAAGTGGCGTAAGTCCATGTTCGATTAATGGCATCATAAGATTTTAAACGATTGTACTTTGCTTGGTTATTGTATTAATGATCAAAATTATGTTTACTGGAAAGTTTTTTTTTTAAATCTAGAATACATACACGCAAGTACAATTTAATAAATACACCTTCGCAAGTCGTGCTAATTTTTAAATATTTCTTTCCGAAGATGATAAATGATTTTCTTGTTCTTACCTATAATATCTCTACTAATACTGATCTGATATGCTTTACATACTTAGATACTAATTATTAGGGACATCTTCAAGCAATTGTTTCTCTATAAACATTATAAAACAAAAATAGAACGTTAAAATTAAATTCGTAAAACTAATTTCAGGAATGCTCGCTTCATAAAAAGCAATACAATTCAATTTTGTTCATGTACTGTTTCTGTAATCAAAGTGGAAGCTAAAAGGAGTTTAAACTATTTTTTGGTAAACTCATTGGTTTACAACTGCAGTTTTTCAAATTTTAGATTATGTATTTTATATGCAAATATTCGCAAATTATCCCGAAAATTGATTATACTATGGATAACAAATGCGGTTGTGAATGCCACAACCAATGTTTATAGCCATCGGAATCTCTTGACTTTTTTATCAATAAAAACATTATTAATAATCGTTAAACTTCGAATTAAGAATCGTAACTGATTCCGCATAACGAACTTATTACAATTTTCTCAACTGTCATTTTCATGCCACTGCTCGAGAGCGCGAGTGAAAATACGGTTCATTATTGCAGAAAATGAAACGACGAGATTTGGCACCTATTTCCTATTTGGAACTATTGGAGCTTTTGAACGATGACGAGTGAATGTGAGTAATTATTTTCACTCAAATCATAATAATGGAAAATAGAGCGGATTGTAGATTGAGAATATTTGTTATTAATAACGGAATCGTTTTAAACTTTTATTCAGTTGTTTTTCTCCTTTGTTCTGCAAAGCAATTTTGTGAAAACTCCTGGCACTTTACTTGCTGTTTTAATTATTTAGAATGGAATCAGAAAACGAATCAGGTATAAAATCATAACATTTTGTTCCGAAGTGATATTTGCTACAAAGCTATTTTTTTAGAAATATTTCCTGTAACGCGGAAGCGATATAGGCTTGTTATTTCGTCGGATGAAGAATCAGACGATTTAGGACTCACTGAAGAAAATCATAGTCAAAGGAAACGAGGCTGCCGAAATCCACAAAACTATGATCAAAATATCATAAAATACAAAAGAAACATTGGTCAACGTTACACAACAGCTAACTCCAAAATAATTAATGGCAAAAAACCTATCTTTGGATCATGTTGTAAAAAAAATTGTGGCGACAAACTTGGCGCTTCGATGCAGCGATTGATTTTTGAAAACTTTTGGAAATTAGGTGATTTCAGCAAGCAAAATTTGTTTTTGAATTCAATTGTGCAACAAGGTATCCCGAAAAGACAAAGACCGAGAAATAACAAAAACTCTAGAAACGTCCAGTATAAGTATTTTTTGAGGTTTGGAAGCCAAAATGTATTAATATGTAAGAAATTTTTTATGAATACTTTCAATATTTCGGAGGGACGGCTAGCTCGTGCTCTTAAAAAGGATGAACCCGGGAGAGATCTCCGCGGAAGATCTGCAAATTCAAGAAGGTCGGTTGATAAGCTTCTTATAGCTGGTGTAAAGGAACACATCAACAGATTTCCAGCCTTTAGTAGCCATTATACCAGGGCACATAATCCAAACAGACAATACCTAAATCCCGATTTAAGCATAAGAAAAATGTACAGACTGTATGTGGAAGAATATGAAAATCACGATAAAGAGTATGTCAATGAATGGGTTTATAGAAAGATATTTAAAAATGATTTTAATTTACATTTTCATCAACCTAGGAAAGATACGTGTCAAAAATGCGACAATTTTAAAATGAAAATTGATTCATGCAAAGATGATAGGGAAACAATACAGTTAAAAGCTCAACATGATTTTCATTTAAAAGCGGCTGAATTAGCCAGATTGAGCTTAGCACAAGATCAAGCAAAGGCAAAACAAATGCCAAAGGAATATTTCGCCTTTTCCTTTAACTTCCAAAAAGCACTGGCTTTCCCAAAGTTGACTACTTCGTTATCGTACTACAAAAGAAATATGTACGCCATGAATTTAGGCATTCACAATTTTCATGATGACCAAATTCACATGTATCTCTGGGACGAAACTATTGCCTCTAGGGGTTCGCAGGAAGTAGCATCATGTTGTGTAAAACATTTGCAGAGTGTGACTTCTCAGAGGCATGTCATTGCGTATAGCGACGCCTGTACAGGACAAAACCGAAATATAAAAATGGCACTGACATGGATGAAAATTGTTCAGTCTACAGAAAATAATATCGAAATTGTCGACCATAAATTTTTAATTTCAGGTCATTCATACTTACCGAATGACCGCGATTTCGGTGTAATTGAAATGGCCTTGAAAAAAACAAATATTTTATATACTCCAAGTGAATTATATAATATAATATCAAAATGCAGTAAAAAAGCTTTCACTACTAACAATATGCAACAAACAGATTTCTTTTCTACGAAAAATTTGGAAACGTCGATTTCAAAAAGAAAAAAAAATACAGAAAATAATAATATCAACTGGCTTAAAATTCATTGGGTACGATTTTATCACCATACTCCATATAAAATGTTCTACAAGTTAACACTCGACGAAAATGACCAATTTCATACATTAGACTTATCTCCAAGGAAAGGAAGACCGAAATTTTTCTCAACGATAGACTTGACTCCATTGTACACCGAAATTCGACCAGTTTCATCTAAAAAATATAAAGATTTGATGGACTTCCTTACATCCCTCCGATTCACCACAGATATTTTCGAAGCCTTATTAACGAAGAGACAACACTTGATTTGATTGACGACGATGCATCTGATTAGTGTATTTATTTAGAATTTTATGAATTTTATATTTTTATGAATTATTGTTTTTTTTTTATTTAACTCATTGCCGGACACAACGCCAAAATTTGACACGATTTGTATGGTCAAATGCTCAAAATTGGACGTCTATAGACGTTGTGTCCGGGAAAGTGTTAAGATAATTTTGTTCAATAAAGCAAAGGAAAAACGAACTGAAAATAATAAATATATATTCAAATTTCGGTATTTGCTCACACAAATTATCCACTATTTTCTTGTTACTCATACAACATCATGGTAAAAAAATATAAACTAAAAAAAACTCAGTGAATTTTTCTATAAAATAAGTTTTTATAATGCTACCATAAAAGTCTACTTAATAAAAATTAAGAAATGTTTAATTTTTAATGTTATTTACTTTCGGTTTTCTTTAAAAAGTTACAAACGCCACTTTACCTGAAGACAATTTCGATTTTTTAAATTATTTTTTAATATTAATTTTATTGTTTGAAAATTTAATGTCTTTTCATAATAAAATCATAAAAATATTTTTCCGATCGCCCCTCAATATTTTTAAATTCAGTAGAACGCAAAACCTTAAATATCTCGGTTCGACTTAAATGGACTTAAGCCACTTTCAAAATAAGCGGTCCTATTGTTTCTTGTCATTCGGCGGTGGTGCGTTATGTATAGCCTTGACTTTGTCAACCGAGGGCCGTATTCCAAGTGCATCGATCTTAAACCCCAAAAACTCCACGGATGGTACGCCAAACTGACACTTGTCTTTGCGTAGACGAAATCCGGCATTGTCAAAACGTAATAGCACTTCATTAAGCCGAATCGCAAGTTCTTCTTCTGATTTGCCCATAACGACGATATCGTCAAAGTATGGCAAAACTCCAGGAATGTTTTGTAAAATCTTTTCCATGCAGCTTTGAAAAATCCCCGGCGCTGCGGAGACACCAAATTGAAGTCTAGTTACTTTAAAAGCACCCTTGTGCGTGGCTATAGTTTGCAGTAATGCTGATTTTTCATCCACTACCAATTGCTGGTACGCTTGAGCCAAATCAATCTTAGCAAAAATCGATCCGCCTTCAATGGACGCAAGCAGAGTATTGATCGCTGGAATTTGGTGACAGTGTGGTTGAATTGCTCGATTTATTGTAGATTTATAATCCCCACATATACGGATGGAACCATCTTTCTTAACAACCGGCACCGTAGGAGTGGCCCACTCAGAGTATTCTACGTGCTGTAATATACCTTGACTGCATAAACGATCAATTTCTTCTTCATATAAACTTTTCATGGCAAATGGAATTTGACGGGGTGGTAATCGCTTTGGTGGGATAGTTGAGTCAACATGTAGTGAGACCGGAGGACCCGTGTAACGACCTAGCTCCGATGAAAATAAATGCTGAAACTTGTCCACTACGGATTTGATGCTAACGTTGCTGTTGACAACATTTACGCCGACGATACTAATGCCCAGCGCATCAAACCAATTGCAGCCGACTACATTCGAGCCACTACCTGAAATGATGATTAGCGGCAAATTGTCAATTTTACGATTCTTGTATTGAATTGAAACATCGATAACACCCTTGACTGGTATTGGATTGCGTTGATAGTCATTCAACTGCAATTGACAGTGACGAAGATCTGGTTCTCCTGTGGGCCAGATATCCTCGAATGTAGCTTCCGTTATTATGGTGACCGAAGAACCCGAATCAACTTCGAAAGTGCAAACCCGATCATTGATAACGAGCGAAATCGTCTTCTTCTGGCTGATTACCGGCAAAATTAGGTTCACGGGTTCACTTCGCGATGATGACTTTAGTAGTGGTGTTTTGCGAATGGGTGAATTGGAACTGAATTTTGTCGAAGAAGCACTGCGACAGACGCGCTGTAGATGGCCCTTCCGGCCGCACGAATGGCAAATCGTTTCCTTGTACGGGCACTGCGAACGAAAATGAGGGCCGCCGCATCCAACACACGACCCTGGATTACGTGATGTGTTGCTTCGTTGTACTCGATAATGACTTGTCTTGATGCCGTTGACAAACTCGTTGTCATGTTGATTGTTGGAGTGAGGTTCGGTGGCTCGCATAGCTCTCGCACTGGCTGCAGCAGATTCGCATATCATTGCACGCTCGATGACGCGTTGTACAGTTAAATCATTCTCTGCCAGAAAAGTTCTCTGTAAACTTTCATCCTTCATACCGCAGACAAATCGATCACGAAGCATTCGATCCAGTGCCGCACCAAAATTGCAATCTAACGCTAGTGTACGTAGCGCTGCCATATAATCGCTGACGGACTCGTCTGTACGTTGATCACGCTGATGGAAATTATAAAAGGCGGCTATCTCCGATGGTTTAGGTGACAAATGATTTGTCAAAATTTTGTGAATTTCCGTCAATTGTAATTCACTGACAGATTTAGGCGATGCTAATGAAGTCAAAAGGTCATATAATGGCGCGCCGGCTAAAGTGAGAAACGTTGCTTTTTTCCGGTCTTCTGCGCTGATGCCATTCGCCAATAGGAACAGCTTGAACCGTTCGTAGTAACTTGTCCACTTTTTCGGTTGGTTCAAATCGAACGGTTCCAAACTACCCACTCCCGACATTGTCGCACGCGATGGTTCAATAGACTTAGAATTGGGACTAACGGCACTTTCAGTCTTTTCTGTCTGTTCGTTTTTTACCGTCGCGGCACTAGTACCGGGAACTGGGATTAACTCTTCACCGAATTCCATCAATTACGCGGATCCCATCCTCGTCGCCAATATTAAATATACGCGCGGTTACAATAATATAATGCTTTATTCAAGGTTAATTGACAAGTAAACTAGCAAGTAACTAAGCGAGGTGCGTTGATGCCGACGTCCGAACACTGACTGGACTGCTCGTATCGTATTCGTTATCGTCATACACAACACCCATTTTGTTTCCTGGAGTGCAACATGCTCAGCTTATATTTTTCGACCTGATCCAAGAGGGCCTTTAAGGCCCCTGGCCTATTCCGGGAGCGTATATTCCAGGTTCCGAAAGAGTAATCAGTTGTTCGTTTGCGAAATCGTCGTTGGGTTGTATCCATCCAATCCGAGGCTTTCATTCCAGGTTTCTTGACGTAGAACACTAGGAAATTAGTGTATCTATAAATTCGGCTTGTTGATTTTTTTTACAAAATCTCTTTATTGTCTACTAATGGCTTCAATATTTTCCCACCCACAAGAATTTGAATTTTTCATAATTTTGACTTTAAGAGAAAAGAATTTATTGAGAGCTCACTCTTCTAGGGCATTTAAAGCTAGTGGGCTATTTTAGAATTACATAATAGGAATTGTACGTTGCACTTTTTCATTTATAATTTTGACGTTTCCCTTCAATCACTCGAGCTAGTGATGTACATAATACAGAAAAAAAATAACAGCCTCGTGCAAATCTGTTGTGGTTGTCATAGCCATTCAAGAGATTTTCTTCTTTTGAATCTAATTGCACAAATTCGGTCGCTCTTCTGCGGCCTTGCATCAAAATTTCTGATTGTTTACAAAACCAAAAAAAAACTACACTTTTCTAAAGAAAATCTAGCATCGTTACCCCACAAAAATGTTAATACACACTCAGCAAAAAAAATGTAAAGACCCAGAAACATCAAAAAACTATTTGTATTTTTGTTTGTTAATATTGTTTGAAATTATTATTGTTTTTATTTCGTTTTGTAAAATTTTAAGTGCAAATTGGTTTGTTTATTTTCTTAGTGTGTAAATTTAGTTCTATTATAATTTAATTCGTATTATCTCAGTTTCTACCATAGCGACTCTATTCAAAGATACAGATAAAATCCAAAAGCAACAAAAAATTAAATTCACATAACACATTGATTTTAATTAAATAAAATTGGTTATTTTTTGTTGGACATTAAATACACTAAACAAAAAAAAAAGAAAAAAAGAAAAAAAGTCTAGGGCATGCCACATAATATTATGAAAATTGTATCAACCGAAAATATAGCACAAAACGTGCATACTGGTGTTGTATGATTAGTGCGCTCACCTTGGGAGTAGTACAGGTTCGTGGGTTCGCGTCTCGTCTTTCGAATTCACGACCCATGTGACGGACAACTATATGACTATCAAATGATAAATAATTTGACTGAGTGTAGTGTTAATCTAAATAGGTATCTCCTAGAAAAAAATAAATAACATTAAAACAAGTTAAGATTTTGGAAATTTGATGTCACTAATGCATCTGCGCCCTTGATTCAATGTTAGACTCATGCGCCAGTTATTTTTTTTTATTTTAAATTAAAAGAAAATAAACAACAAAATTAAAAAAAAAAAACATTTAATTTGTAAAACCCCTCAAAAAATGCTTCATACAATAAATGCTGTTCCAGAATATTAAAAAAAAACTCTGTCACACACAAACATAAACCTAAAAAACAAAAATAAGTTGCCATAAAAATTTTGTCTTCAACACTCAGAAAAATTTCAATGTGAAATCCCATTAAACTAATCATTTTGTCGCATTATTTTTAGTCAATAGGAAAAATCAGATTACTTTAAAAATATAGGAACCATTACTTTAACTCGATAAATATCCGTTTGTTTTAATAGTTGACTCATTTTAAAATAAACGCATGGTCTAGTTATTTTCCAATAGGATATATCTTATTGAATTAATAGGATCATTCCTATGTTATAAAGAAAATTGTCTTATTATACTTTCCACGCTACGTCATTGTGTGGATTTTTTCAAGAATCACGATATTTGGCCAGGCCGAGTATTGAACATCCGATTTGCTAGTACTCTTTAAAACTTACCAAGTCACGGGTAGACAACCGAATGACCTCGGCTACGGAGCATGATGTTGGTTATCTTGCAAAATACATATGCTTGCAATTCAACTAAAAGGCCTATCCCATTAATGCAATAGGATGTCATATAAAACAAATGAGATCCATCCTATTATTAGTTAATCATATCAGATCTTCTAAATTTAATGAGACAAACTGATTGAAATATATTCTGATGTCCCATTGGATTTACAGGACACATTTCATTCCATACAAAATATCTGAATAGGATTCTTCCAGTTATATTAATTATTGCATCTGTTTACTTTTGTGAAAAAATCTGATAAATTGCCGTCCAATTAAAATAATGGTAAAAAAACTTTTAAATTTACGGGGCCCATTTTTCTGAGTGTACTCGTATATTTTTATTGCTAATGAAATTTGTTGAAAGTTAAGTTAAAAATTTTAAATAGTTTTGTTTTTTGTTGTTGTGTGTGTATCTGGAACGGTTGGAGAGATACTGGAAAATATATAGATTATTCGTAGTACCTATACACATTTTGCATGTTATATCAATTCATGCATACATACATACCAATGTATATGTGTTTTTGGTATTCATTGGGCTTACACTATATCCGCGCAAGGTTTAATGTATCGGCGTGTTTTTAATTTAAACTATTGTAAAACGAATTGTTCACGCTACATACATATTTCGTATAATAATGGATAGGGGCTCCATTACACCCTCATTTTTCTAATTATCATATCCTTAAGCCTACTCGATTGATTCAGTTTACATTTTCACACGTGCACTAAACGGAATCAAGTAGGCTTAAGGATGTGATAATATCCTTTATATAATATATGGGACTGTGTAATGGAGCCCTGAAAAGGAAATGAACGTAGTGTTGGTCAAGTGTCGACAGTGCTGGAAAAAAAAAGTTGCTCATGCCCTTTTTTAGCCATAAAAGGCAGTCAATGATAAAAGTTGGTAGGTATTTTTTGTTATTTGATTTATTGTGTGTCAGTTGAAACAATATTAAGACAAATTTTTACTAAAAAATAATTATATTTGTGATTCCGAGGGAGAAATTAAATAAATTGGAAATAGGGATTTTTTAACCTACACTCAGAAAAATTTCAATGGGAAATCCCATTAAACCAATCATTTTGTCCCATTATTTTTAGTCAATAGGAAAAATCTGATTACTTTAAAAATATAGGAACCATTACTTTCACTCGATAAATATCCGTTTGTTTTAATAGTTGACTCCTTTAAAAACAAACACATGGTCTAGTTATTTTCCGATAGGATATACATATCTTATTGAATTAATAGGATCAATCCTATGTAATGAAAAAAATTGTTACACTCGTAATTTGATCGAAGTATATTTTTTATAAGTCCCATATTATTTTACCATCCACGCTACATCATTGTGGATTTTGTTAAAAATCACGATATTTGGCCAGGCCGAGTATTGAACATCCGATCAGCTAGTACTCTTTAAAACCTACCAAGTTACGGGAAGGCAACCGAACGATCTCGGCTACGGAGCATGATGTTGGTTCTCTTGGAAAATACGTCTATATGCTTGAAATTCAATTAAAAGGCATATCCCCTTAATTAAATAGGATAAATGGGATCCATCCTATTATTATTTAATCATATCAGATCTTGTTAATTTAATGGGACAAACTGATTAAAATGTATAATCTGATGTCCCATTGGATTTACGGGACACATTTCATTCCATACAAAATATCTCAATAGGATTCTTCCAGTTATATTAATTATTGCATCTGTTTACTTTTGTGAAGAAATCTAGTAAATTGACGTCTAATTAAAATAATGGTACAAAAACTTTTAAGTTTACCAGGGTCCATTTTTCTGAGTGTATAAAAAGATTGTTTCGTAATAATGAAGTAAATATTTTTTTGTGTGTTTTTATGTTTTTATTGGTTCTTAAGACATCATAGTTTAACATTAATATTTTTTTGGACCACTTCTGGCGTCGATTACTGCCCCCACCTCCGATTCATCGACTCCAATAAGTTTTTCTAGGTTTTTTCGAAGAATCGCTTGCAAAGTGACTATTATTAACCTTTTCAAGGTCTGAATGGAGTCCGGGCGCTTCTTGGCCACTTCAAGTCTTATGCTGGACCCGTAACATTCCTTTCTTCAAAGTACCTCTTCACCTTTAAATATAAAAAAAAATAAAAACTAAAATTTTGTAATATTTTATGATATACCTTAGAGCACAATAGTGCTAAGTCCATTTTTCAACATTTGGAGAAAACGCAAAAATAAAGTTTCAAACCTTGTTCCCATCTTAGATAACTTAATTTTTTCAAATATTTTTAGCTTTTTAAGCAGGTTCCACTGCCAAAAAGATAATTATATTAAAATCTGGCAATCAGTCGTTATAATTTCGGAGGAAAATCTAGAAAAAAGAGGAAAGTACGGACTAAGCACTATTGAGCACTTCATTTTATACCAACCATGGACCGGACGGAAGAATGTTCGTATTGTCGTTACAATATTGTAAAATGTGGATGAAGTGAGAATATTTTCAGTACGTACATACATACCATGAGACGCAAGCAATTTATTGTATTTCCACCAGTTCGTATCCATGAAGCAAATGTGTCTCATCAGTTTACGCTTTCCGTGATGAGTAGGTAAAGGATGATCTGGTCAAGATTAGACGTTGTCCTTTCTATCTTACTATTGTCATTTAACAGGAAGCTAATTAGGGGTCATAACAGGACATGACCCTATTATGATGCTCGCCAGGACACTAAGACTTAACTTCATCACAATTACTACTACAGAAGTTGTGAGGTTAAAGAGAGGGTGATGTAACTGTTCTGTCATTGCTCGGTACTAGGTACACTTTATTGACACGGATCATCTTAAGTCGTCATTCAATTGAGTGAAGCCAATGCCACAAGAAACGCTGCTTCTTTGTCAACGGCGACAAAATTTGATTTGATTCTTCGATATAAGATATCATTATACCCTATACCCATAAGATGGTATAGGGTATATTGTTTTTGTTACGCCGATATTATGTAACACCTCAAAGGAGCCACCGGAGGTATGGCAAAGTATATATATAGATGATCAGAGTCGGTCCCTGAATCGAATAAGCCATGTCTGTCTGTCTGTCCGTGTGTCTGTCTGTTAGCAAGATAACTCCCGAAATAATGAAGCTAGTGGTTTGAAATTTTGGTCAAATGTTTGCTTTGCTAAAATCTTGGACGGTATTGAAAATGGACCACGGATTCCCCTACCTCCCATACAAACTACCCCTCCTTGATATATTAATTCGGCCATCACTTTCCATAGAATATCGCTACCGACTTGAAATTTTGATCAATGTCTCATTCTGACATATACTTTGAGTTGATGGAAAGTGGAGTAGGTCCGACTACCCCTACTCCTACTTCCCCTGCAAAGTTATATTTAGCCATATCTTTTGATAGAATGTCTTGAAAAACTTCAAATCAGTATCAAAAGGTAGCTGTTGGATGCCTTGACAAGGTAGTAAAGATGTGTCAGGTCCGACCCATCTACCCCTCCCTCCCCCACAAAAAAATATGAAATTGAATATTTTGGGTTTTGCGTGCCTTCTAGGTCTGTACATGGGTATAGGGTATACACTCATCGTGCTATTCGCACGATTAGAACTCGGTCTCGTTTTAATTAGTCAGACGCACGTGTGTTGCCCAGAACCATTGCCCGTTGGACAAGTGCAGCATGCTTAGGTGTTGCCCAAAAGATCCTGCAGTGGAATTGCGACTAGAGATGTGAATTTAATAAGATTGCCAAAATCACATCGTTTCAAACAACTGAATAATAAATGTTCATTCGGACCTATTTCTATTTATGCTGGGAGTAACCTCGGCGGACTTTAACCCTTTCCCGGACAGAACGTCTATATGCGTCCAATTTTGAGCATTTGACATACAAATCGTATCAAATTTTGGCGTTGTGTCCGGCAATAAGTTAAGCTTCTCTGGCAATCGTATGATATGTGATATGAAAACTAGAAGAAAGATTCAAATTCTTTAATTTCACCGAGTGGTAGTGATAAATAATCGGTATATGAACTAGAAATGCACACATATATCCCATAAATCAGTCCCAAACGACATCCCCTTTCTTTTGAATGCAGTTTAGCTTAGACTCGAATATTACCAACTGTCTGCATGCATAAGCTGGTGAAATGCAAACGCAAGACACTCATTAGGATTAAGCACGTATATTAATAGTTATCTCTCTTGATTACCGTAACTCCTAGTGGAGCATGGTGCCTTGATGACTACCGGTGTAGTCCATCAACGTTACAAAGACAACTGAATTCGGAGTGTGATACGGTTGTCAGCCATACCACTTCCTAGTCGCATATTGTTAGTTTATTATTCTACGATAAGAATATTTCTTATCATCTTCTTCTGAATAATAAACTTGCGACGAGTCGTGCCGAGTTTGGAAATTCGTTTCTCTATGAGTGTCTATTTCACAGAGTGGCGACCGAACGATCACGGCCACAGAGCACGACTTTTTTAATTTGGCAGATCTTTTTCAAATTAGTCCTTTTTTTCCTGGATCGCGGTTTTGATTTCCGTCAGCTTCAATGTAATCTCGAGATATGTCCATTCGGTCAAATCGTAAATAAATAAATAGCTGCCATTCACATCTAATCCCTAAGATTTAAACTGCTTAGATCAACAGCTCGATCTGCAGAGGTTTTTATCCCCATAATTGGGCACTTGTTTAACCTTCCGGCGGGCGCAATACTAATCCTAACACGATCGGGCGCATCTGACAGATTAAGTGCAGAAAAAAGGATGAAACTAACTTTCTGCATATTTTAGACTCTTGTTTACTGTTGCATTGTCTTTTTAAAACAGTTCTTCGAAATTTTAGAAACAAATACTGGCTCACAAAGTTTGATACCCTTCACATTTTCAATTTTCTAAGAATATTCCGCTTTCAATCGCTTCAACATTTAAAAAACCTCCAACAACTCAACCGCTCAGAAAATGTGAGCTTATTTTACTAAAAACACACTATTGAACGATTTGGTGAACCTTAAAGTCAAAACAACGTTATTACGCAATGTGAAGAGTATAACATGTGGAAATTTTCATAGAAAACGAGAAATAACACAATCGGGCGCAATACATCTGAGAGATTATTTCATCCCCTCCCGCCCCTCAGACATATGGTAGATAGAAACTGAAAACTGCTTTGGGTAGTTGATCGATAAAGATTAAGCTACTGTGTGTTTCAGATCTCTCAATTTTCATATCGCTGATTGGCGCAACAAAAACTGGTCGCTTAATCTGTCAGATGCATTGCGCCCGCCCGAAGGTTAACATCTAAATGAGACCATATCCCGCCAATTGGATCATGAATTGGAAAACTACCATAAACTACAACCCTGTGCTTGGAAGGCGAGCACATTATTCACGGTATCAACCACTGTTTAACCCTGTCAAATTCAATTTGATATTTAGTATAATCGTACCTTTCCCAGTTTTTATAAATGCAAGTTTATTTTTTGGTTTTGTTCATACCCGAAGGACCCTTGTTTCAGCCTGCATGATAAAGAGCTTTTTTGTGGACATAGTAAGCAATTCTTGGGTCTAAAACAGTTTTCAATTTTCTGGAGTATGGTTCTATTCAAACTGTTTTCAACGGCTCTTTTGAAAAGTATATCTTTTGGAGCACAGTGGTTGAGTATAGCTGATCAAAATATGTCGTTACAACGCGTTAATCATGTGAATGCCAGATTGCACGCTGAACTGTAGATGTTAGAGAGGGATGGCCTTACACTAAATTCAATGTAAGCTGGCATTTAACAGAAACCCCAATGTATGTTATGGAGGTTTCCTTTTGTGGAGAAAATAGAGAATCCAAATTAAAGCATTTGATGTAAGGGCTTACATTGACCACCAGTGATCATTTGTATCAGAGGTAGACGATCCTTCAGTCAGTTTTTACCCATTTCACTACCATTCAAAGAAAGAATATGCCAATGCAAACACTTTCCCAACAATTCATCCCAATATCCTGTGATTCAGCAACCAATCCCGGCTTATTCGAATCAGGAAGCAACCCTGGCCAATCCTTTTATATTTCATAATGGTAAACATTCGTTTCAGGGAAGTTACTACCACAAATTTAGCTTTCTAATTGTTCCAAGTATGGACTTAGCACAAAATAGCGCTATAACTGGACTTAGCACTTTTGTCCAAAAATTTTTCGATCAACCTAGGACATAGCGAAAAAAATGGACTTAGCACTATTGTGCTTTGAGGTATCGATATGGTTATTAAAGTTTTGACTTTTTTGTATTTAATACTTCCTTCTTTAGCAGTGTAACATGGCGCATTATCCTGCTGGAACACAAATCTTCCGGTATCACCAAATAGCTTTTACACGCAAGGCTCCAGCTCGCCTTATAGGACGTTTAGGTAGACCGAAGCTGTTATTTTTTAATGAATAAAGCATATTCGGTCCCTCTTGTCTCCCGGAAAACAGTCCCACATTATAACTCTTTCTAACTTAACAGTTAGCGTCTCCATGTATTCATCACTAAGCCTTTCCCGAGGAACCCGCCGAACTAGAATTCTCCCGTGGCCTAAATAAAGCTTAAATTTGGACTCGTCTGAAAAAATGGCTCCACCCCATATTACCTGAGTCCATTGAGTGTGCTTCTCAGCCCACCGTAAACAGTTTCGCTTGACCTTTAATTGCAATTCTATGGTTTATGCACAGCTTTAAGCGCAAGTAATCTAGCTTTTACGAGCCTATTACTTACCATCCTCGCCGAAATTCGACTCCTAGTTGCTCAAACTAGATTATTCCTAATGTCCGACGATGTGTTAAATCGATTTCGATAGCTTAGTAAAATGATGAAGCGATTTTCCAAAGGCGCAGTTTTCTTAGGTCGTCCGGAGCCTTTTTTCGGATTTGAGGTGCCCCCCTCCCCCCAATTTTGCTAAATGCCATGCCACAATGCGTTGAGGAATATTCATCCTTTGACCTATTTAACGAGTGATTAGAATTTCTTTCATCAAAACCAAAATATTACTCTATAGTTCTGGACTAAAGCGTTTCATTTTTCCATTAAATTCAGCCTCTTTGTGAAAACCCCCTAATTTCACCAAGTGAATCAATCTCATTCATCAAATTCAAACTACATATTAATAGACCGTTTATATGTCCTTTGTTATACCCTATACCCATAAGATGGTATAGGGTATATTGTTTTTGTTACGCCGATATTATGTAACACCTCAAAGGAGCCACCGGAGGTATGGCAAAGTATATATATAAATGATCAGGGTCGGTCCCTGAATCGAATAAGCCATGTCTGTCTGTCTGTCTGTCCGTGTGTCTGTCTGTCCGTGTGTCTGTCTGTTAGCACGATAACTCCCGAAATAATGAAGCTAGCGGTTTGAAATTTTGGTCAAATGTTTGTTTTGCTAAAATCTTGGACGGTATTGAAAATGGGCCAAATCGGACCACGGGTTCCCCTACCTCCCATACAAACTACCCCTCCTTGATATTTTAATTCGGCCATAACTTTCGGTAGAATATGGCTATCGACTTGAAATTTTGATCAATGTCTCATTCTGACATATACTTCGAGTTGGTGGAAAGTGGAGTAGGTCCGACTACGCCTACCCCTACTTCCCCTACAAAGTTATATTCAGCCATATCTTTTGATAGAATGTCACGAAAAACTTCAAATTAGTATCAAATGGTAGCCGTTTGATGTCTTGACAAGGTAATAAAGATGTGTCAGGTCCGACCCATCTACCCCTCTCTCCCCCACAAAAAATATGAAATTGAATATTTTGGGTTTTGCGTGCTTTCTAGGCCTGTACATGGGTATAGGGTATACACTCATCGTGCTATTCGCACGATTAGAACTCGGTCTCGTTTTTATCTGACCCACTGAAAAGCTGTAATTAACATTTAATCATATTGGGAAAAATGGCCATTAAAAGGCTTGAGCAAATTTTCTTCCAGCACTGTATAATTTTTGAAATATCATAGACACCAAACTATACACAGAAATGCACGTACGCATCTATATTAGCACGCATTGCATTTTGCATTCATATAGTTGACTACACATATTTTTTTTGGTTATTTTTTTTTTAATAAATTTTTGACATCATTGCCTTTTATTTTTTTTCCCGACAATGTTGTACATATAGACAATCGAAAGATTAAGATTGCCGCCGGAAAGAGTGTCAATGTATGAGCAGTTATTAGGTCGTAGTGTGAATAGAAAGATGCTTAGTGCTTGGCGAAACCGGTCGATTTAAATGTAAATTATTATTGTTGTTCGTGCTTGTTTAGCCAAGTACTTAGCAAAGTATATTTTTATTCATACGAACTAATCTGCCTCTAGTTAGGTTTTTTTTTCTGTGGGAAAGTCGAGGAGATGTTGTTCTCAGGTACTGCAGCTGTGACAAAATTCATATAAGTACAAGATAAAGTATCAACTATCAATAGGAATTAAAAATTTCACAAAGTGAGTCAATTTTTGTGTTTTTTTTTCTTTTTCGTTTTTATTTAATAGTTTTAAACTCATTAGGATTTTTTTTTAAATATTTTAATAATTTTCTTTTGATTATTTCCCCTACATATACACATTTTTCTCTCATTATTTTATGGACGCTATATCTCTCCTCCGTTTCCCGTATACAATCACAAATCCCTCTCGTCTTATCGATGTTTCATAAAACTACGAAAAAAAAAAAAACAAATGACTGCAAAATGGCTGATTTACCTCCATTCCTATTCTAAAGTTATTCTATGCTGTCAATAGCAAATGTATATGCATTATTACAAGTAGATAGATACTACTCAAGTTTCCAAAACAAAACAAAAAATTATGTTGCATAAGATGTAAATGAGAAGCAAAGCTAAAGGACGAATCCTGTTGCGTACAATCAAATAAAATACAAACAAAAATATTTTTCCCAGTATTTTATCCAACAAAAAAACGACCAAATTTATTTAATTTAATTTAAAGTATTCGAAATACAATTATTTTTATTATTATTATTATATTATATACAAGCAAATAAATTGCAGTTCTAAATACATAAGAACGCGAGCAACTGAAGACTTTGGCTCGAAGATAAAAAAATAAAAATATAATTCATACTATATGAACAATATGGCCGAAGAATATTAAAAGGCGACCTAGCGGTCATCGAGTAATGAAAAGTATTTGGTTTTTTATCCTCCTCCTTCTGTCTCGAAGGCAAAATTGCCGCTAAAGCACTAATTTCCATCAAATGATTTTTATAATTTTCCACCGAAAAAAAATCAGTATTAGAAAATTTTTGTGTAATAAGTATCAGTTTCTAGCACTATACATTTTACAAGGAGAGCGTGATACATAACCGTATGTACACGGTTGGAGATTTTGGTGTAATTTTTATAAAAAAAAAAAACAATCATATATTTCCATCTAAAAAAAACGTCAAAAAGATATTCGCTGACATAGTAAAAAGTTATAATTGTATGTACTGTGGTGCACATATACACTAGCCGGCATATGTATTTTGACATCTGGTACTCTCGAGCCCAGACACGGATTTTGTTTAACTAGAGCGAATAACGGTAAATTTCTTAAAAGGAAATCAAAGTACATATCAACAGCAATAAATATGCTCAATATTTTTCCAGTCCATTTTCGCACTCTCTTGGTATAAAGAAGAGAACAAATAGATGCGTAATTCTGGTGCGGCATAAGTAATTTGACAATATTTTAAATTTTGATTGTATACACCAATTTCTCTGGACAAAAATGGACAGAACATAAATTTCTTAATGTTTTATGTTTATCTTTTTAATCCCAAGTAGAAAATGTGTCCAGTGGTTTGAAACATTGGAGGAAAAATCAGAAATTCGAAGTTTGGTTTAAGCCTCCGTAGAAGCAAACTTCGACCCTGGTTTAAAGGTTGAAGACGCTGCAATTGAATTTAATTCCATACGATAGACTTTTCATTATTGAGCACCAACATTGAATAATAGAAAAGCAATAGAAAACTATTCACAGCATCGCAGAAATGGGATGTGAATATTGAATAATTACCGAAAAATCTTCCAAATATTTATGGGAAATGTCCTAATTGAATGATATCATGGATATGAAGAATGTGCCATCGAAGGCACAGATAATAACGACCACCTTCGGCTTAGAACTAAAAAAGGTAAATTGCATGCATACGCAGATAAAGTGAAACCAAAGAAAGGTTTAAAACCCATACCTAAAGCAAACCTCTGTTACTAAGGAAAAAGTTCAAGCTACTGCAAATTTCGGAAAAAGTTTTTTCGGCTAATATTCGATATTTTATTACACTTTTCCAAAAAAAAATCAATTTAAAAAAAAATGCTCGGTTTATGTAGAAAAACGGATACCTGGTTATCACAATGAATACCACAGTGGAGGCTATCTCATGATGCAGGGATATAATGCTTACAATGACCTAGGCTGCTTAAGTTCAAATCACTGTTTCCATGGCCAAAGCTTGTTTTGGTCGTCGTTGAATCGTGGGAAGTCATATTCGAAAATTTTCGCGCCACAATTTGGTTTAAATTTCACTTCTTTCTTAGAGTTCTTCATAGTGGCTCATTCATAACTCGGGATTGACATTAGCTTTCTTTCAGACAGCGCTAAGATTTGTCTTTGTTTTATTTTTTAACATTTTTTTGTTTGATAATAAACAGTTTACCGTATGAAATAAAATTCAATAGTAGCGTATTCAATGTGTAAACCAGGACTAAGGCTTGCTACTATCGATGCTCAAGCCAATCTTCTAAATTCTGATTTTTGTTTATGTTTCGAGCCACTGGTGATATTTTTTTATTTGAAAATTAAAATAGGAAACTCAAAAATTAATAAGAATATGTTTTGCATATCAATCCTTGCGAAAAAATACGTGCAATCAAAGAATTAAATATTGTCAAAATACTTATGTCTCGCCAGAATTACGCTAGCATCTTTTCTATTTTCTGTAGCATGAGAGTCCGAAAGAGGACAGGAAAAATATTGAGCATATTTATTGCTGTCGATATGTACTTTAATTTCCATAAAAGAAATTTACCGTTATTCGCTTCAGTTAAACAAAACCAGTGTCGGGGTGCGTGTGTATGAGATGTCAAAATACATATGCCGACTAGTGTATTTTCCACTATACGTTTTTCCAATATTTCAAAATCAAAAAGAACTACCATATTCTAATCTCTTCATTTTTCTTAAAATCGTTTTTTTTTTCCAGTGCATCCTAACGTACCCTGGGTGCGCTGAAAACAAAGATGACTTTTCATCAACGGCTATCAAGAAACTAGTTAAGAAAAAGATAAATTAGTTGTTGTTGTTGTTGTAGCGGCGCAAGAGAGGGGGGGGGGCAAACTTGTATCATCATTCATAAATCGTAGGCATCCTCTCCTCAAGGTCAAGACCTAAGAAGATCGCAACTTCGATGGGGTTCTCCCATAGTGCGATAGGTGTTAGATGCTTAGGTGCCCCAGTGCAGTCAAATATATGATCCACGTCGTGTGGGCTGGCTCCACATGCTGGACAAATATTTCCAATGCTGTTGTCAATGCGTGACCAAAACGAATTTAGTCTGCAGCAAAATCCAGAACGAAGCTGAGCCAAGGTGGTACGTGTGGCTCTCGGTAGTTGTTGTTCGTCGGCTGAGATGTCGGGTGGTCGAGCGCGAAGGACGCGGTTTACGGATAGCCTATTAGAGGCTTTGGTTACCTCGCTGGTGTGCAGTTGATTTAGGGCCGCCTTGTATATGTTGGAGTTGTCGAGAGGAACTCGTTTAAACCTTTGGACTTCCCTTTCCATGTCCCTTAACGAACGCCTTACATGACGTGGTGGTGGGGTTTTGTCCATGAGGTCATGATTTGAGTGTAGGCTTCGATGACAACCAACAAGATATTGCTTAGCCAGGAGATCATTGTGTGCCTTGAGGTCTAGCAGCTTGGTTTCTTGGTGCAGGTGGTCTTGAGATGACATGCGAACGCAACCAGTAATGGTACGCATGGCTGCATTTTGGCATGTTTGAATCCGTTTCCAGTTGGTTTTGCACAGGTTATTTGTCCATATCGGTGCTGCATAATTTACCACAGAACGACTGACGGCTTTGTAGGTGGTGAGTAAAGTCTCCTTATCAGTGCCCCATTTGCTGCCAGCAAGGGACTTCAAGATCTTGTTTCTGCCCTTCATTTTGTCACTAATGTTGTCGGCATGGGTGTTGAATAGGCCGTGATTATCAATTGTGACGCCAAGAATTTTGGGGTGACGGATAGTGGGAACTTCAGTGTCATTTACTCTGATGTTAAGCCGTTGGTTGAATTCTTTGTTGTATGTGGTAAAGAGGGTGGCCGAAGATTTGGGCGCTGATAGCATTAGGTTCTTGTGGTGAAGAAAAGGTTGAGCTCTTCCAAGTAACCGTTGATGAGATCGCACATGTCGGGAATGTCGTTGCCAGATGTCATTATGGTGCAGTCGTCAGCATAGGATACAATGTCGATTCCTTCCGGTGGGGTGGGAAGCCCTGACATGTATAGGTTGAACAAGGTGGGGGAATGTACCCCGCCTTGTGGTACGCCTTGTTTTATCCTTCTTAGCTTAGATTTCCCATTTCTAAACTCGGTGCTGGATTGACGTCCGGCAAGGTAGTTTGCGATCCATTTGACTATATGCGGCGGTGTGGATGAATTGCGGAGTTCCGTCAGTAGGAGCGAGTGGTTCACCGTATCAAACGCTTTCGATAGATCTAAAGCCACAAGAATGGTACGCTTAAACGACGGGGGCTGGTTGATCCCATTGAAGACCTTAGACATGATTCGGTCTAGTGCAGTGGTGGTGAATTAGCGAGTTGTATGTGCGTCGCAAGAGTCTTGTGAATCAGCGATTCCAATATTTTCGCCACAGGGGATAAAAGCGTGATTGGTCGGTAGGATTCTCCTAAGGAGTGTTTTTTACCAGGTTTGGGTAACCGTATGATACGGCCTCTCTTCCAAATTTCTGGTATGATGAATGTTCGTAACGAAAGGTTCATCGTGGCAGTGATATACTCTATGGCCGGTGTGTCGAGGTGTTTGAGCATGATCATTGCTATACCGTCTGGACCAAGTGCTTTTGAATTTTTGGCATTTTTTTATGGCCATTGCAACTTCTGTAGAGGTGATTTGGAGATGTTCATCAACTTTAGTGTTTCGGATGTCTCGTGTGATTTTGCGCTTGAGTTTATCCTTAGTTGGGTGTTCGACGAATTGTTTGTTTAATAGGTTTGCGCATTTATTATCGTCGCTCACGGTTGAGTTACCAAACTTGATAGAAACCCTCCCTTGAGTTTTAGTGGGGTTGGATAGGTTTCTAACCGTGCTCCAAAGTTTCCTCACACCAGTGTTTGAATTTAGTTTTCTGAGATGTGATTGCCATATGCCTCTCCTGTGGTCGTTGACCTGTTTGACTATGATGTCATTAAGGTCGTTTATCCGTGGGTCACTTGGGTCTGCACTTCTGAGTTGATCCCTAGTTTTTGCCAATTTAGCCGCAGATGTTGGGAATTTGGGTTTTAGGCTGGGAATGCGGCCTGCTGGAATGTATCTCTTAGCTGCAGTGAGAATAATTCGTCTAATTTGTTTTTCAGCCATACGTACATTATTTGGGGCGGTGAGACTAGCAAAAGCCTCGTTAATGAACCTTTTAAAGCTGTCCCAGTCAGCTTTGTTGAAGTTGGTGTACGTCTTCTTATCGGGATGGATGAATTTCGACGGCATATCCAGAGTCAGAATAATTGGCAGGTGATCAGATGATGTTGTGAGGATTGGTTCCCATGAGATGTCATTAATAAGTCCAGGGCTGGCGATGGAAATGTCAGGTAAACTTGTGCAGGATCCAGTGATACGGGTCGGTTTATCGTTATTTAAAGGGCAGAAATCCGAATCATCCAGTTGGTCGGCGATGATGTTACCTCTGGTGTCGTTTTGGAGGTTGGAATGCCATAAATCGTGGTGGGCGTTGAAATCACCAAGTACGAGGCGATATTGTCCGTTTAATAGAGGGCTGATATTGACTTTGTAACCTGTGGGACAGCTGGAGATAGGTGGAATAAATATGTTGTAGATTTCAAAGTCAATATTTCCTGATTTGACGATTATCGCTTGCTGCTCCAAGGTGTCATCGGCGGAAGTGACATCAACGACGCTGATTTGACGATTATCGCTTGCTGCTCTAAGGTGTCATCGGCGGAAGTGACATCAACGACGCTGTATGGCAAATTATTGTGGATGAGGAAAGCCAAACCTCCTCCTGCGTTCCTATCACGGTCTTGTCTGATGACGTTGTAGTTCCCATATCACCTGAGTGAGTGACTAGAGTTGAGTTTGGTTTCCTGTACTGCCGCCATTTGGATGTGGTGTCTGTCCACGAGTACTGTTAGTTCAGCGATTTTGTGCTGGAGTCCATTACAGTTTAGTTGGACTATCCTCGTGCTGGTGTAATTTGCATCGACGATACGTGGAGCTGGGTTCAAATTGGGAGGAGCGGGCCTCACAGAATTTGCAGGGGTGGAAGGTGGTGATGGTTGGGAACCTTGGTTAGGCAGCTGGTGATTGGATGAGCTTTGCCTTCTGTTTCCACACCGCATCGCTCTGTAACATGTTGACCATTGATTGGTGTTGGTGAGTCCCGAGCAGTTCTTGAGGTGGACCCATTGTCCGCAGCATGTGCACTGAATGACGATTGGACATTGGACCAAATTCTTTTGGCGCACATCCATGGACCAGGATTTGTCTCAATGCCGGCACGTATTAGCAGAATGAGGAGCAGCTGGGCCGGCCAGAACTGCTCCACAAAAGAGAAAAACGGTGAATGAATGATGATACAAAGTATCCGACCCCTTCTTGCGTCGAAGGCGGTCTTTGCGACTCTTGGCCATGCCTGGGGCATGGGTCGTTCCGGGACGTATACCCGGTCGCAGTAGGAACGGATAAATTAGTATTTTGTCGCACCTCCGCTGTTTAGCGTTACTTGAAACAATCTTCTGGATATTGATCTGACTGATGAATTTGGTCTCAAAAACGACGAGTCCCGTTCTTAAGCTCCTTAGTTGCCTCACTTTGGCATAAACTTTGCCCGAAAATATTCTCCACAAATTTCCCATTGTGTTTAGTTTGGGGCTACAAGCTGGCCAGTCCATTACAGGCACGCCTTTTCTTTTTCGATAAACCATTCTCTACTTTCCCTGCGAACATGAATAGGAGCGTAATCATGCTGGAAAGTCCAGTTTTGCTCATCATTTTATTCCAGACATATGGGATCAAAACCGTTTCCAGCAGTTCAGTATATAATTGGTAGAGCACATTCGCGTTGTGACCGTGCATAACGGTAGCTTCTCACGGCAAGTAAAAGCCCCCCAAACCATAACACTGCCACCACCAAAATGTCTTTTAGCGCTTGTGACTTCTTGTTTGTTTAAATTTTGCGAAAAACAACTGTAACAGTCAACAGTCCGTTTAATTTGAAATTTTTTTCGTCCGAAAAAATATATCTGCTTCCATTCTTGCGCCCATGAAAAATATTTTTCGGCAAATTGTAAACGGGCTTGTTTCTCGACTTCAGTTAGTTTAGGTTTCCACTTAATTTTCCTTTAACGCATGTTCGGGGTTGTACGTTGAACGCGGACAATATGCGGGTGCGTCACGGACAGGTGCAATTTTTCCTTTATTCCGCTAGCCTTAAGCCGATTTTCCGTGCCTTCACGGCGAACTTTGGTGTTGTCCCTTAATGCTTTCGTTTAGTTGGAGGCTTTAAACCGTAATTTTCTCTTTTTTTTTAATGAAATTTCTAATTACATATTCTAAACGATTAATTTATTAATTTTTGGCAATACATATCTCGATTCTTTTAACAGTATTTTCATGGCAATCTGCTCTCCTTCAGATAGTCGCTTTCTACTTGGCATAATCTAATTTTAATCGAAATTGTACGTTCAATTAAAATGCAAAAAGGCCCGTTAGAAATTAAAGAAATCATTACACTTTAATTTAATCCTAAATAAAGCTTCTGCCGTGTATTACCTTTGCTGCACGGAACAGGAAATTGTAATGATTAATTTACATAGCAATTACCGTTAATACATGTTCCATGGTGTATAATCAATCAAGGAAATTTTTTTATATAAAAAACCCTTAATGTGCGAGAAAAAAAAACATTTATAACTCGAGAACAGCTGGACAGATTTCATTTTCATTAGGTTTGTTGGATTAGGCTCCGGCCGGATAGAATAACTACTATTAAAATATGCTTAAAATTCACAATGAGTTAGAATTCACAATGAGTTAAAATTCACAATGGGTTACTTTTTGACTATTTCTGCCTGTATTTTTTGAACGCGTATCGGTGGATTTTAGTAAATTAAATGCTCCACAGGATCGGTCTCTTCCAAATAAAAGAACATCTATTGAGAAATATATGGTAAATTCACAATGAACAAAATTATGAAGACAGTTGTTTTTAGCATACTTCTTTCTGCATTTTATGAGCAAATTACCGGATTTCGGTAAGTTTATCCCACCGAATTGGCTTACATAAGAGTCCGGCTGGAATAAACCATTGAAAAATGCAGCAAATTCACAATGTGCAACAAATCACAATGAGTTTTTTTTTTCGCATTTTTTTGCCTATATTTCATGAATGGCTTAGCGGATTTTTTTGCTGATTTTACTGCCGAATTGATCATCTCCCTTAATATCGGAATAATATTGAAACATGCAAAAAAAATCACAATGAGTAAAACACCAGAATAACTCTTGAAATATGCATAAAATTAAAAATGAGCCTTTGGTCACTTTTCTTAGGGATTAGCGTATTTTTGTAAATTTTCACTTTGGATTTTCTTGACCTGAAATACGAACGAAACTCTTGGCCACTTTGTACGGATTAGGAGATTTAAGTAAAATCGCTCAACCGTATTTCTCTCCTTGCCGGATACGATTAGAACTATTTAATTCTTTAATGTTACACCGTAGTGTCTGTGGTCGTTAAATGGTTAATAATTTTAAGATTGTTTATTTGAATTGCTCTGCCTCGCAATTCACAATGAGCAAGAATTCACAAGGAGTTTTCTTTCGCATCCTTTTATCTGATATTCTGGAATATGTTCGCCTATTTGCCATATTAAAGTGGTCTCCAGAGTAAGCATTGAAAACTTCGGAAAAAATTCACAATGAACAAAATTACTCATAAGCTTCTCCCATCGTTTCCTTAACGAATTTGAGTAGTGTTAACCTACTTCATTGGACTCTACCCGGTAGAGGGTAGATGGCTGCCTATAATAGAATAATCCATTGAATAATGCGAAAAATTACAATTAACAAAATTCTGGAAACAGTTATTTTTCGCATAAATACTTTTGTTTTTATCTTCTGAACAGATAATTGGATTTCAGCAGCCTAAGCCTCACGGGATGGGTTCCACTGCGAATATTACATTAACTTTTGAAATCTCCACAAAATTCACAATAACGAAAATTATGAAGAGTGGTCTTCTTCACATACTTTTACCCAGAAATCTTGAAAGAAACGGTAAATTGGACTCTTCAGATTGGTTTTCACCCGAACTAAAATACCAAACAACTATTGAAAAATTCGGAAAAATTTACCAGGAGTAAATTTATGGACACTGTATTTTACCATGTTTTGGATTAGTGGATTTTATTGAATCCCAACTCTCGCCCGTATATATTCCGCCTTTATTGGCAGCTGAGGGACCTCCGCGCTTAACAGCATAATACCTATTGAATCATCTGCAACACTGAACTGGAGAAAATTGTGAAGCCCAGTACATTTTCTCTATCTTTTGTGTATTGTTGATCGTACTAGCGTACTTCAGTGAAATATAATATACCTCCACCTATCCTCCAGCATCCTCCCGTCACTTCTTCAATGGCCACGAAAAGCTCATGAAACATTTGCAAGAAAATTTACAGGAAAAATTGTGAAGGCAGTTTACTTTTCGCAGTTTTCGCCTATATCTTTTGATCGGCGGAAGGACTTCTACCTTCGATGGAAGAAGCAAAATTTACTAAGATGATATTTTCCAGGCAGACCTTTTTTAACACTCCTGAACGGATAGCCAAATAAACAAAGTTTTTTTCATCCTTTGGCCTGATTCTTTGATTTCTGTAATTTGAAACATACGAAAAATGTATAGTGAGCAAAATTTTAAAGCAGCTGCATTCTTAATTTATTGGCGACCTCTATTGGACGCGATTGCGTAATAAATTTTCGCCCCATGATTGGAATCTGCCCTAAATAACGAAATAAGCATTCAATTATGTGGAAAATTCACAATGAGTGCAGTTTAGTGAATTTGCTCCACCAGATTGGTCTCTAACAATACCTGAACGAATTATCGGATTTCAGTAAATTCGCTTTACCTTGCTCTCTACCGTAAAAACCGGCTATTTTCCTTGACGTTACCCTATATTTCTTGATCCGATTACCGTATTTCAGAAAATTAGACTGAATCCACAGTCCAAGTGCCTATATTTTAAATTTTAGAAACCTCTCTCAATAACCCAATTGCAATTGTCACATCTAGGAAATTATTTGGGCGCCCGACTTTCAATAATTCGTCTATATCCCGATAGTAATTCAGTCCCCCTTTAGCACCTCCTAGGGCTATTGAAATATCAGCAAAATTAACCAAGAGAAAACAAAAAAGTGTTGATGCAGCTCTTTTTCTCCTCCTTTTGGCGGATTAGCGGATTTTTGTATACTCCCCAAAAAACACACAACTGAATTAAGTTCTACCTTCAGTAGGAGACATATCTGTGAAATTGGCTAGGAGTACAGTTATGAAGGCAGCTTATATTCTTCAGAAAAAAAGCAGATTTCAGTCAGTCAGTTCGCCGAGCCTGCTTGTTGATTTATAAAATTGACTCCCGATTTACACCAAAATTTTCAACCGTGTATTGGCTACATTTATTTACTACAAAAGCTGCGAGTACACTGAAAAAAAAACAATATTAAAAGATAATTAATATTTAAATATCAGTTCGCGCACTTTGTTCTGTTAGTACTTGATTATTTTTTTTTTTCAATTGAAACACATATTTCTTTAATTATTGAATTACTATTAAAAGTCTATTAATTATACTGAATTTCCAATAATAGAAACAAAATGAAATGAATGTATTATCTAAAAAAAAAGTTGAACAACGAAAAAAATATTTGAAAGGACCGAAGAAAATTGATTCCTGCAGCGCGTTATCCTTTTATGCTGTGTGTTAATAAAATGCTATCCGAACAAAATAAAACCTCTCGCCGCATTTATTTTCTATAGTTTTAAAACATACATTTTCCCTATAAAATCAGAATATTAAAATTAGCCGGTAGACACATAATTATATATATATATATAAATGTATATTCGTAGATAAACAATTTTATATATATTCATATGTAATATACATTTTTTTTAGTTACAATGACATACATATAACTAAATAGTAAATATCTTCTCGTTTTTTTATTTTTTTTTATTTTTTTTTTGGTTATTTTTTGTTTTTTTTTCTTTTTCTCTCTCTCTCTTTTTCTCTCGTTTCATATGTCCATACATATATAATATACCATGTTGTACACCTCGCTCTACTATATTTGCATATCGTGTATGCGTGCGTGCATAATATCTGAATGGGCTTCGTTCATCTACGTATTCTGATTACAAAAAAAAAAAAAAATAATTGAAATTAAAAAAAAAATAATAAAATCAAACCAAAATATACACACACATACAAAACCTTTAATCCTATACGTATAGTACGTTGTGAAATGTGTCATAGTTGCCATAAAAACGATTGGCAATATTATGTTGGTCACATATCTGCTGCAGTTTATGTTTGCCGTTATTGGAGTTCAACTGTTTAAGGTAAATGGCACAAAAACAAACTGTCAAATATTAATTTATACAAAAACAAAATAAATAAATTATAAAATGGACTGGAGAAGAAACAACAATACAAAACAGAGTAAAAAGAAACACAAAAAAGAGATAAAACTTAGTCCTACCCCTCCACGAAATGATGTATATTGTACTATACTTTTGTTTTAGGTTATATGTCTTATCTGTCATATATATATGTATACAGGGTGTCCAATAAGTGAATGTCAAGCCGGGAGTGATCAAAAGCGCACATGCTGCCCCGCAAAAAAAAAAAAATATGAAATAAATTTCAGTTGACTATTTTTTACAGATATGTATACACAAAAAGTCAAGAAAATACACACGCCCTTTTCTAATTGTTCACGTACTATAACTGTGAATATTAAAATTTATGAAATTTACATTTTTTCCCTAAAACGGCAACAAAATGCTCTATCAATTGCAGTCCAACTCGAAAAGTAACTGTTTTAGGTCTGACTGAATCTAAGATCTTCTTTGTGGAACGCCAGATCAAAATGGTTATTCACCAAAGTCCAAACAGCTGTATCTACCGTAAAAAAAATTGCGCCAGCGCTTTGCAGCAAGTATAATTTTAAAAATTTGCACATGTTGTCTAAATTCCATAACGGCATCACATTTGATCCATTATTCCCAATTTTCGTCAAAATATTTTCTCAAAATTCAGATTTCAGGGTATTCATTTTTAGCTAAATAATAATTATTTAGCGTTAGATTCTACTGAACAATTGAAAAAATAAGGCGTGCATTTTTTCGACTTTCTTTTGATTGTGTAAAACTGTAAAAATAGGCGATAGAATTTTTTCCGATTTTTTTTTACGTAGCATTCACTATGTGCGGTATCACCTACTTTTGGATTAACATGAACTTATGGGACACCCTGTATAGGGTTGTCCAAATATCACGGCCCAATTTTGTTTCCTAATATGCAAATCAAAAACCGTTTGGAATTTCTCTGTGCCTGTACAGACTTTGGCGTTTATATCATTATTTAGACGAAATTCAGTTCTGCGTATGGGTGTTAAGTACGTTTTAATGAAACGGCTGAATTAAATTCACCATAGCCATTGTAAGCGGGACCGGATTACACATATGCAGTGGGGGATTTACCAGTAGGCTGAGTAGGCTTCAGCCTAGGGCGGCAGATTTCAGGGGGCGGCAAATTTCGGGATAATATTTTTTAGTTTGTTCACACTTCCGTAGAAGACTGTAGGATGTAGCCATTATCATCATTATACGCTTTAGGAACAGGCGAAGCGTATTTTTACCCTCAGTGAGATATAAACATGAAAAGGCATTTGTCGCTATTGTCTAAGACCGTCAAACACTGAATCCATTTCAGCTTAATTTCGAAACCAAGATCCTTCCTGTTTTTATTTCATGCCTTGCTATATATGCCCAACCTTTGAAAACCATTTGCTGCTTCGGCTTTTTGTCAGTTCGACATATCATAAATTGCAAAAATTGGTGTTAGAAATCCAGAAATGGAAGACACAAAACAAAGCAAATTTGATATGCATTGATTGATTTTCACATCTCCATTTCTAGTAATTAAGGCGATCGAGTTTCATAGACAGCTGATTTTCTTAAAGTTGGCATACATTATCCAATCGAATGACCAATTAAAGCTCATTTCTGTGGAGAAAGCACATTTTCTGTGGAGAAAGCTCATTGTCTCTAGCGAGTTCGGTAGTGGAACCTAAAAAATGAGCTTTCTTCAAAGAAATCAGCTTTGATTGTTTAATCGATTGGATAATGTATGCCGACCTTTAGTCGACCTTAAGAGAAAGAGAATACATTTTTAAATATCTCCTTAATTTAGAAATCTGTTTCTTGGTTGTGACTTTCATATTTAAAACCGGAAAACTGAATTAAAATTTTGGAGTTATGCCATTCCCATTGATGGTGGTTTTGCACAAACAAATTTGACTATCGACCCTGCTAATTTTCCCCAACCAATACGGGACACACATTTGCCACAAAATATGAGACATATCAACTTGTTTTCAATTTTTTTTTATATATAAAAGATATAAATTTAAACCAGTCGCTCCAAACTTGTTTTAGTTCATACGCCCCTGTGAAGTTTTCTGAGGCTGGCGCCCGCCGAGAAAATGTTGGCCAAAACAAAATATTTTCATCGTGAGTTCCGCCATCACCATAGCTTCAGTGATACCTCGAGAAACATAATTGCAATGGACCAACCACAATCCCCAAGTGTTCTATCTAGGATCATTGTATAAAAAAATGTATCCAGCCAGGTGCGGTTTACATAAGAAGCGCGGGCTTACAGCATCACTTTCAATCAGCCATATCAAGTGATTTTTGAGTTTATGTCCGGCCTAAAATATTCTTAGTAGTGTTCAACAAACAGATTTGGCCACATCGCGCTTCCAGGTGCTTTTTTTTATCAAAGAAAATAAAATACTTGGCCGATGTATTTCAACAATGGAGTACTTCTGAGTCCTCGAAAAAATTTCGATTGAAAATTGTGGCATCAATATTTGAGCCTGCCACAGTTTGGAATTCGCCGCTTTAAACCGATTCTCCAAGCAGAAAATTGTTGCATTAGCCTTACACTCTGTGATAAATATTGAAGAGTGCTCAGGACCTAAGAAGCGGAAAGCTCGAAGATCACACATATTGAAGTACAAAGTGTAAAAATGATTGGAGGAAAATAAAGCATAATTCGTCCCGATGTTCATTATCGACAAAAAATAGGGGCGGCAATATGTGAATAGCCTACTGGCGACAAAAGGGTAAATCCGCCACTGCACATATGGAACATCTGGGCAACTGCTCGGGATGCCAAATTTTAGGGTGCGGCATATATCTGCAATTTTCATACATTCCAAATGTGCTATTAATATTTTGCCGCCTCTACCGACCTGCTCTTCAAGTAAATTGGTGAAACGGACGCATTCCGTAGCAAAGGCCTTTAGCTGTTCTTAGCATACCTTCAAATCAAATTGTGCAAAATATGCGAATGACTGTTGTGTGGGAAATAAGTACTCAGGATGTTCCATTATTTACTTTCATAAATTTTTAATTTAGCCTTCGCACCTACA
The DNA here is from genome assembly GCA_949715475.1 of Microchrysa polita. NCBI lineage: Eukaryota > Metazoa > Arthropoda > Insecta > Diptera > Stratiomyidae > Microchrysa > Microchrysa polita. The sequence continues at coordinate 6,784,321 of OX454422.1, forward strand.
CGTACGAATGAGCTTTGTGCTTTCCGCTTCGTGTTGCGTGGGCATTCTTAAATCTTTATCACATCATAATGAAATGCCGGTCATAAAAAAGCAAGTCAAAATAGAGAGTCACGATCTGTGTCATATTGTGTGGAGAATTCAAATCGTATGGTAATGCAGTTTCAGTTTGTAATTTTTAGCACAAAATATCATTTTTCTGACGATGGATTGCATAGTGAATGGCGGCTCTTAAGACGAGGATAAATTCGTTGATATGAAAACAATGTACATATTCTGAATTCAAGTGTCTAAGTATGTATTCTTGAAACCTGAAAAAAAAAGTTTTGACCCAAATTATCCGCTCCTAAAATCAGCAGCCTACTGGCAAATCCGCCACTGCTTCAATGGAGTATACTTGAACATTAATTTGGTCTTAGAGTTCAGTTAAAGGTCGATCCCAAGAAGTACTGAACTCGATTAAAATGAGAACTCCGCTATTTGCACCATATTATGATTTAGTTGGAAATGCCTACAAAGCCTTTAAACCTTGTATCGGCCCCATACTAATCGATGTTTGCCAAATCGCGTCGCATAAAAAAAAAACAAAGTTTTGGACAATACACGCCTGGGAGGAGCAGAGGTGATGGGGAAATTCAACGAACGCTATTTGTTCATTCAACTTCGATCTTTTGTACCGCGCGGTTCGGCGAACGTCGATCAGTCGGGGGCCGGCATAATTCTTATCCTAACTTGGATTCATTAATTGAGTGTGCAGACTAAGTCAAGCTCTTGCTGGTCACAGCAATAGCAATAGCATGCTACAAACCGTTTGTCGCGCCGATGTTAAACGGCCATATCCCTTCCTTACTTTTACTTAACTCGCGGAATTCGTAAGGGTCAAAAGGAAAGGAAATTAAACTGAGTCGTTCACGTCTGTCAAGTTAGCAGCGGTACTTTAAAATTTCTAAAATGTTTCGATTTTGTCGTGATTCAATGGCAAAAGAAAAAACATTGTCGCGTGCATATTAAAAAAAAAAACCTATGGTAGTGCTTACTTGAGAGTCAAGATAGCAGTACCACCCCAGAAGCATCGGAACAAAGACTCCCCTAAGGCAAAATGTATTCAATTAAATGTCGCAGCGGCTGAAAAGAATATTTCCACCTTCAAACATTTTTTCACTCGCCTCCCCCTTTCAAAAACTACCCTTAAGTGCGTTTTTTCCATATAAAGAGTTTTTGTTTGTTTGTTAAAAACTAGAATTCTAAGAACTATCTAAAAACAAAACGTATCTAGTAAATTGCCACAAGGGTTGATTCAAATATGAAAAAAATTGTTGCGCTCCTTTTATCCCTTAAAAAAAAACCACTCCAAGATATGATTCAGCCCCATAAAAAGTATTTACCTTAAAATCTCAAATTTTACGAAACTTTCTAAAACTAACTGTATTCAATTAATTTTCTCAGAGGCTTAAAAGGATATTCCCAATTTCAAAAAATGTATCGCGTCCCTCCTCCCCCTTAAAAACTACACTTAAGTTAATTTGGGCCTCATATCAGCAAACTCGAGTTTTAAGAATCGCTCGAATACTAAATGTTAGTTAGTTAGTGTCACAAGGGTTGTGTAAGACATTCCCACTCTCAAACAAATTTTTGTGCCCCTCCGTCCCTTGAAAACTAACCCTGGGAAGTTGGCACTACGACCCAGTAGCGGCGAATTCAAGAATTTCCTTGAATCAAAAAGTCGCAGGAGCTGGAGAGATTATCTCAACTTAAAAAAAAACGTCGCTCCCCTCGTCTCCCTTAAAAACTATCCCTGCCAAGTTGGCATTACCATTCCAGTAGTGGCGAATTAAAGGAAATTCTTGATTTTGTAATTTTTTTCTGGAGACCAATACAAATTGCCGAATTGCGTCATTTAATGACATGCAGGCGTTTTTGAGTTTCCAAGTTGATACCCTCCATTAATGGGTGCCCGAAGGGAGCTATGAACAGTCGTAACATCTAAATCAGTGCTTCCAAACCAGCAAATATCGGCGGACCATACAAGTTGAAATTGAACTTCTGCACGGACTACCACCAAAATTATGAGTGATTAAATGAAAAAGTTTTTCAAAAACAAAAGATATTGTACGACTTTTTGGGGCAACTGCTCTCAAACTACACCGCTCCCTTGTTATAGAGATATATTCCTCGAAAATGGTAGATTTAGATGATAATGGCCCCTCATAACTTCTTTAGGTGCCCATATCCATCGATGCGGACCTTTGGCAACATTTTGTTTGCAGCCACATAAGCTACAAATTTATCATAGACGACTTTACAGCATACTCACTTGTTACAGAGATAGTCACGACAAATCCAAAGAGATAGTCACGATAGCCCCAGTAGCCCCCTTAACGGTTTTCGTGGGTGTTGATGAGAAATTTGGCCACTTTTTTCCGAACTGTTTGGGCTACAAACTAGCTGTACAAATTTTTTTTAAGCCAAAGTTATCGTTCAATCGACAAAAATCCAGTTTTCCCCTGATTTTTACAAAATTTACACAATTTTTTTGTAAAATATCCTGGAGCGTCTACAGTATAATCCCCTGTTATATGGAGTTGATCATACAAAAGCCGAAAATTTCCGTTTTCCTAATGTTTTAGTTGTACAGACGTGGACTTTTGGGGTCGTATTCAGGACCTAGAAAGAAAAGCTGAGGTAAAAATTCAGCTTTCCTCTTATTTTTTCAAAATTTACCAAAATTTTTGCTAACATTTCCTTTGGAGTATCTAACAACATCAGCAGGCGCCTTGCTATAGTAATTGCTAGTCGGCCACATGCATTGTGCTTTCGATCAGTAAGACTTCCTTTTGGTCAGTACTCTGAAAAAGTCTTCGAGCAGGTATTAATAGAAGGAGAGGAAACATCGCTTAAAAAGTGTGCCGAAAGCTCAAATTCATGGGAGAGAAAAATACAATAACAACACTGTTGAAGCAAAGCGATTTGACACAAGTAGAGTAACAGTACATCTCGATTCAAACAAAGTTCCATGCTTTGACAACCCACTTTTAAAGACAAACAGAATGAAGAAGAAGAAGAATTCAACCAAGCGCGCACGAATTTTTGGCATAATTACTACTTTACTGTTAGATGCTTGCTCTCCCATGTATTAGATTCTCGGCACATTTTTGAGCTGTCACTTTGTATGGAATTCGTGACTTTCGCCCTCTCCTTCTATTAATACCTGCTCGAAGGAAAAAGTAATATGCGTGATGCTTTTTTCGTTGGCATTCACGAAGATAGCGGGTCAGCAAGTTACTTTTCCATGTGTTCAGCAGTAGAATAAGCAGCATTCAAGGCAAGTTTTTATTCATAACACTTATTGTGTCTGCCGCAGGGGCGTACGCAGAAAAATATTTCGGGAGTGTTTTTTAGGAACGACGTTCACGTTGGCAGGGATAAATTGAATGCAGTATAAGTATGTATTGAACTAAAAACAGTTTTGACGTTTCCAATTTGAGCCTCCCTACCTCTGAGTGAAACTATACACGTAATCTTTCTTCGCTAGTCAGTTTTCTACTGTAGATTTTTTTTTGCAGTGCCTTCCTGACACTAGACCTTCTCAACCTTCAGAAGAACAGCAACATATTACCCGCAACTTTCCGAATACTGAGTCCCTCGCTCATTGTCGATAAAATTTCTTCATAAATGACTTCGATGACGGGTTTGGAATATTTTCATTTTCCTTCTTCATTTAGCTTCTCAGTGAAATCATAGTCCGTCACATGACGAATTCTAAAACTATCATAAACTGAATTTGTTTACAGTGGGTCTCGAAACCACTGCCCTGTGCTTCGAAGGCGATTACCCTAGCCGCTATTGCAACCAACCTACTGTCTAAAAAATACCATACCATACACGTGAAAATTTTGGAGGGGTTTGAACCCCCGAAACCCCTACGTAGGATTGTCACTGGTCTGCCGGGGTCAATTCGGAAAGGGAATGCAGTTTTTATAGTACATAAAATGGTACAGACAAATTTCAAACGGTTTTTAATTTCCAAGGAAACGAAATGGGGAGCACGACATTTTAGTGACCTCATATATGTATATTTATAAATTATCTCTCTTTATAATGCGTATATAATATTATTATTATTTTATATTGTTTAAATGTTGTACTGTCTGTCATGCGCACAAAACAGAAAATCGAAATATATGTATGGATTCATGCACAAAGCGTACCAAAAAATATAGAAATATTGAGAGTGGTGCAAAGTCGTGCCGCCACTGCCACCGAATTCGAAGAGATGATTTTCTGTACTTACTGCATTTTTATGAGCTCAATCATCTCGCAGTATAAAAAAAGAGAGGCAGATTATTTTCTAACCATTTTCCTGAGAAAAATGGAATTGTCTTGGTTCGAATCTTAGCTTGACAGCTTGAGCTCAACTCTTCGAAATGAGAGCGGAAAAAAGCAATATTTGCCAATAAATTTGCAAAACTCTATCACACATTAGGCGTGTTTTTTTTTGTACTCTGGCGAGGGTTAGATTAGATTGCAGTAACAACAGAGCCCAAACAGGTTAACCTACAACGGAGCAAAAAAAAAAAAAAAAAAAATCACGCCTCAAAATTAGATATCGTTAAAGATCTGTTGACTTTAGTTTTCTAAGCAACTTCAACTAGTTGAAATTTTTTGTTTAATTTTTATATATTTCCTTCTAGTTTCGAGTCATGCTCTCGCTCTCTCTCCTTCTCTCATTTCACTCTCTGCCTCGTACTTGATGCATTTCTCTACATCTAGGCAAAAAGCGACGTTAAGCGATAAATATGTGTGAATCATTATATACATAGAAACGTAAAAATATTTATTAGTTTGAATATCATACTAATCTAAATAATTCGAGTATCCTTGCGGAATGCTCCCCTGATTACCCCCGCCCTTTGTAAATATAAACTTTCAATATATAGTCGTGTAGTGACATATAATATAATCTATAACCTAACCATATATTACATACATAGAAAATCAGAAAATCTATGTATATAGAAACTTCGGCCTTCCATAGGCTTGCTATGTACATATATATATATATAGCTGTGCGCGCTTATATACAAAAAAAACGTTTTCTTTTTCATCGTGTGTCGGCCATGTTGTTTTTCTTTTTTACGTGTTTTTCGAATTTAAATCCTCAGACGCCATTTTTGTGTTTGTGTCGAGTTTTAATTTTGGATTGTTTGGTTTTTATGTTGGCGTCTCTATTTTTATATTTTTTTTTTTGTTTTGTACTTAACCCTTTTATTCCCTTTTCCATATCCTTACCGCGTGTGTAATGTATAACTGCTAACCAATTTATTTGATTTTTTTTTGTTTATCCTTTCCGTTTGTCTGTCGATATAGCAACCCGAAATATCGTTTCGCCATACACACACACACTATCCCATATTTCCTTTTGGATAAAAAATTACATAAAATAAACCTTCTTGATCGATCTCGTCTACATCTGTAATACACTATCATCGATAGACTTATTCCGAGTATTAGGCGTGTTTTTTGCACTCCGGTATAGGTTACTTTAGTGTAACTACATCGGGTTTCAATGACAACATAACCTGTATGGGTCAACCTAACTAATCTAGACCGGAGTACGAAAAAAACACGGCTAATATACTCTTTCACTATTATTAGACAAGTTGGTGAAAAACACAAAAAATGTCTGCAATAGTGAAAAAAAATAATTAAATTAAATTAAAAAAAAAACAAGAAAACAACGACTTAACATTAAATTTGTGTTTTTTGTGTGTTTTTCACCATTAGATAACATAGACATGAACAAACACATTTTCTATATCAGGGGCCAAACATAGAAAAAAAAAGTTTTGCTGTTAAATGTTGTTAATAGTACAGTACAGTTAGGTAAAAAAATGTTCAACGCACTTCCTTCATTAGGTGGTAAAAAGTTATACAAATTTACGCCATGGGTTTAGGCAGGAGGGGGGTAGAAGGTGCGAAATTTTCGTTTTCTGCCAATATCTCGAAAACTATAAGATGTACGGCAAAATGCTCAGAGGACGAATTAAACTATATAAAATTACCTTTTCAAACATTTAAAACACTTTAGACATATTCTTGAAAAATTATACCCTAGACCAAAAAGTATTTCCCATTAAGAATGCGACTAACTTCTCCAAAAACATTTTTCAAAATTTTGTTAAGAAGGACAACCGGGAATGTTGGCTTTACAGCAGAAAGAGGATTTCGCAGTATGGACCGTGAAGGTCGTGTGTCTCAAAGTGTCTCAAAACTGCTAGTCAGCATCGGTAGATGTGGGGAGGGTTGTTGCCAGCCTGCTGTCCTCGAGATCCCATATACAAAAAAAGAATCGCATGCCAAATAACACCGTAAAATGAAAAATTATTCGCGAGGGCTAAAAATTGGGAATCCTGACAAAAATAGAAAAATGAAAATCTTATTCTTCGGGGTATCTCATACTTGGTAGAGGCAACACCATCTAGATATACAAGCCGGACTAAGAAAAATGTGTGATCATGTGACTATGTAGCCCTTATTACAACAATAACAAAAGCAACAACCAGGAGCGCTAAAGAACCAGATTTTCTAACTTACAATTTTGGCAGTTCGGCCTGTCTATCTAGATAGCAGTGCTTTTACTCTTAACCCAGATGATAAGGGTTTCGGCCTCTTGCCCCAACCTACAACCAATTTGGTCCCATGGCCGCATGACTCAGGATCACCCTTTGCACCGAAAAAAAAGTACTAAGAAAACATCCTGGTTGCGTTCTCCAAGAAATTAGGCCCCGGAAGGAAAGAGCTTCGAAGTTAATCCATCATATGTTTATTAACAATAGTGTTACGTCAAAAACATTGTCTTGCCCTAGGAATTGTTATAGCGAAGGTACTCTAATTTGAATTAATTCAACATAATAATGATATATAAAAAATGTGATGACTTACCCCCTTTTTGTTTTTTATTATAGAGGTGGGGAATCTTCTTAGATACTGTGTGCGTCGTTACGATCGGAGACAGTTATGTCGGATTTTTACCGACTAAACCTAAACACCTCTTCCATCACCGTTACACCCCGTGGGACCACCTGTCGGTATTACTTCGCGGGGACGGTACTGGCTACTCAGCCATCAGTGCGGCTTGCAGAGTTACGTCTGCGCTCCTCTCTCTGCAGCTCCATATGGACTGCACAAACTGCCCTGCTCACTGCATTCCAGCTGCGTATCTGTCTCTCCCTGGGCGGCCCTTTCGGAGTTACGCCATGACGACCGCTATAGAGTCTGCCTATTTCATCTTCCAGGATTTCCAAAGGCATCATCCCAGCTACGAAATAGGCGGCTTCATGTGATGTAGTTCGATACGCACAACACACCCTCAAAGTACACCTACGATAGACAGCGTTTAAGGGGTTTAAGTTGCAGGCGAATTGTAGTGCTCCAGCCCAAACCGGGCGAGGCATATAAGACAACGGATGTTACCACTCTCGACAGCAATAGTCTCCTACTCGTTTTTGGGCCACCTATGTTTGGCATCATTCTACCAAGAGCCGCTGTGGCGGTTGCCGCCTTATCGCATACGTACTTCAAGTGCTCTCCAAAACTTAGCCTAGAGTCGATCATAACCCCCAAGTACCTAACGGCATGCTCAGACGATATAACACACTCTCCAACTCTGATTTTGAGTGAGCATTTTTTTCTGCGCTTACTGATTTGGACCAATTCGGTTTTCTGGTCAGCTAGTTCCAATCCAACTGTTTCCAATCACAGCTTTATAGTTGTAATCGCCTCGGTTGCAAACAATTTGACCAACTGCGAGTCCCGTGCGACAACTACAACAGCTATGTTGTCCGCAAAACCGACAACTGTCACTTCCTTTGGCATAGCGAGTTCCAGAATGGCGTTATACATGATATTCCACAGAAGCGGGCCGAGCACGGAATCCTGCGGAACGCCAGCCGTTACCATGTACTCCAGTTGTCCGTCGCCAGTATCATAGTTAAGGACGCGATGTGAGAGGTAACTCTTAATTATCGCGGCTAAGTATTCAGGCACGTTCATTGATCCCAAAGCGGCATGAATGCACTCCCATCTCGCAGAGTTAAAAGCATTTTTCACATCGAGGGTCACCACGGCGCAACACATGCTCTTACGAAGCGATTCCGTCGCCAATGTGGTTACCATCGTGACCGCGTCTATCGTTGATCGTGCCCGTCTAAAACCATACTGATGATCTGATAAACAGTTCTGTTCTTCAACGACCGCCGACAAACGGTTATATATTATTCTTTCGAACATTTTCCCCGTAGTGTCGAGCAGACAGATGGGGCGATAAGAGTTAGGCTCCCCAGTCGGCTTATTTGGCTTCGGGATGAGTACCAGATTTTGCCTCTTCCATAATTGCGGAAAAGTCCGTTCCTGCAGACAAGTCTCGAAGACATCGATCAACTTTCCGGGAATCGCTAGAGCTACGGCCTTAAGTGCGCTATTAGGAATACCATCCGGGCCGGGGGCTTTGCCATACTCTAATCTAGATGCAGCCTTGAGAAGTTCAGGCTCCGTAATCGGGGGTACACTGCCTCCAATCGGTGTCGGGCTTTGTCTCGCGGGCTCTACTTCATGTTGCGGAAACAACGTAGAAACGATGTTTTTAAGCAGCACGGAACATTTAAGCTGTGGAGCCCTCTGACCAATCTTTTTCATGACGATTCTATACGCTCCTTCCCACGGGTTTATATTCGCTTCCTCGCAAAGCTGTTTGAAGCAGTTTTGTTTGCTCCTTTTGATCGAAAGCTTCAAGGATCTACGAGTTGCTTTATAGGCCTGAAAAAGAGGGGGATACGCCGTCGACTGTGCCGAGCGTTGACAGAGGCGTCGAGCCTTAAGACATTCGCGTCGCCTATTCGCAATCTCCTCAGTCCACCAGTAGTTATCTCTTCTTTTGTTAAGTGAGCCCTTTTTTGGCATGGAGGCATCGCAGGCTATTTTCAACTGATCAGCAAGCTGGGAAGCCTTCTGTTCCGCTGGTCCGTTAAGTGGGCCTAGATGCGACAGGGTCTCGGTGAACGATGCCTCGTCGAAACTTCTCGTAGACCACCCCACAGTTGAAGCCCTTGATAACACTCGTGAAGGTCTCTCTAACATCGAGAATATGATTACCTGATGGTCGCTATGGGTATAGTGTTCGCTGACACACCACTCCATAGTCGGGACCAGTGAACTGCTCACAAATGTAAGGTCTATAATAGACGTTGCAATACCTCTCGTAGTAGTCTGGCTGGTCTAGCGGTTAGTGCGCGCACTTTCGGTGCACAGGCTCATGAGTTCGAATCTCACCGTGTTCCATGGTGTTTTTCGATCTCACGAGCTTGTGACGGACTATGATCTCACTCAGATGTTAAACGAGTACCCATTTATGGGGATAAATAACACTGCTGAGCGTGATGCTGATCTCATTACCTCAACAAAAAGCAGATAAGATCTTGGAAATAGGATGTCACTAACACATCCTGCGGCCTTAGTCCAATGTTGGATTGTCGCGCCTGTTATTTATTTTAATACCTCTCGTAAAGGTACTAACACCCCCTGAGTTCATCAGAACGATATCGAGCCGAGAGAACGCATCTAGCCGTGTCCGTCCGCGTTTATTTGTTTCACGACTGCCCCACTCACTAGCCCACGCGCTAAAGTCCCCTGCAATTATAACAGGGGTGTGTGCACTCGCGTCATACACCAGCGCGTCCAGAAATCCCTCGAACTCGGAGTCGTTCCACCGTGGTGGAGCATAGCAGCTATATATGTGCACTCCATTAACTTTTGCTGTAACTACTCCTTTTGGACCCCCCGATATACCTTGCTGAAGAGCATAACGTCCGCATGTCCAAATCGCCACTTCGTTGTTATTATCTGTAACCCAAACGGAGCTATTGCGGTTTTTGTATTGGTCGCAGATAATTGCAACGTCGATATTCTTTTCTTTCACCGTCTGTGACAGCAGATCTTGTGCCGCTTGGCAGTGGTTGAGATTTGACTGCGAGAATTTCATTTGAGGATTGACTTTATCGCCTCCTGATACATTGGACATTTGGCGCCTCCAGCTTGGTGCTTGCAATTGTCCCTGCCTGCCTCCTTGCAAAGAACACAGTTGGGCTCCTTAAGGCAGGATGAAGCGTTGTGGCCATCCTCTCCACACTTATAGCACATATTCGATCTGTCGTGCTTACTGCTGCACTCCCGGGCAAAGTGGCCGAATGCGAGACACTTGAAGCATCTCTTCGGGGACAATTGCAACTTTATTCGACAAATCGTCCATCCCACCCTGATTTTGCCGATCTCCATCACTTTGTTTGCAACGTCTGTAGGCAAGCCTCTGGTTGCTATCTGAGTGCCGCCGTAAACCTTTCTCAGCGACTTTACCGCACCTGGCTGGAGATTAACCTCCAAACGTTCCGCGAACGCAGCGTTGACATCCTCCTTCGTTGGACCTCGATCAACCGAGTCACCACCGCGAGTTTTTAACTGAAACAGAAGTTCTCCATTACGCGTTCGGCGAATGCGGGAAACATTATCGCCCATATCTTTCAGCTTTGGTTCTGACTTCAATTTTGAGAATTTCCACGTAGGACATCCCTTCAGATTGAGCAATTACCATCGCGTTGGGTCTTGTTCTTTGCTTCTTGAAACGTACGTTCATCTTCTTTTCTTTCAGGACTCGTTTTGGCTCGACCTTCGTCCAGGAGCTTGGGTTCTCCACGATTTGGGGGTTTTTGTTATGAACCACCTTGTCTTGCTTGTCCAACGTTCTCTTTCTGGACGACTTACCCCCTCCGGAACGGCCGTTACGGTGTACTGGAACGCAATGTCCATTAACGCTAAATAACTAAAATTAAAAACATAATTAACGTAAGGTTACTAGAGCAAGCAACGCGAAGAAGCCATACCAATATTACGCGAAAAAAAAAAACAGAAAAATATGTTTTAACGAAAATAACTAAAATTTTAAATCATTTTTGTTTTTAAACCAGGATAAACATAATTTAAATTTACTTAAATTTTTTTTTAACTCTAATTTAGAATTTCACTTTCATTATTAATTTTAGGGAGTATAGCTGTGACCACAGTCTGCAAAAATGTCCTTTGAACTTTATCCATGCGTGCTGTCGATTGGGCCTTGTGGCTTTCGTATTTACACGCCGTAAATAAAAAACTATCGATTTGTCGTATAGCGGCCGAGAAAGTCTTGTGCCGCACTGGTAGGCTAACAATAAAATGATCAAAGTTGAATACCGACATTCAAAACGCCTCCGTCGGCTATTAGGCTATTCTGTGGCACCTGACCCACCATCAGCCGAACGGCAAGCAGCCGCAACACAACAGCAAATGGCAAATTGTCTTTTCTTTTAAAGCGTTTTAAAAAAAAAAATGTTTTCAAATTTTTGAAACTAGTTTCGGATTTTGCAAATGCAAAAGTAACGGAATCAAAAGGCTTCTTAATTTTTTTCACCGTTAGCCGCTTCTAATCTGAGCAGCATTCCCGGTATGAAATACCTTTAAACGAAATATTAATTACCATAAAATAAATTTACGATATAGAACTGTAAGTGAACTACCTTGAAGAAAAATCCCAAAAATCTCGCCAACCTTAATTCAATTTGAATTTTTCCGAAAAATCCACTAATTCCACCTTGAAGAAAACCCAAAAAAAAAAAAAAATCTCGCAAACTTTAATTGAACTTGCGGTTTTCCAAAATCTACTGTTTTTACCTTCAGAAAATGACAATGACTATTAAATAAATTTAAGATGAAATGCACTACCTTGAATAAAGAAGTTTTCCGAACTTTGAAAAAAATCTCAAAAATCCACTTAATCCGCCTGACTTCACTAAAAAAAATTCTCTATCCAGAAAAAAAACTTTTACACCTCGCGAACTGACTGTCACGAACGAACTGTGAACTACTATAACTTCCCCATCTCCTCTCTCTTTTCTTCACTTCTCCGCATAACCATCAATTCATCCAGCTCACCCAATCACAACGCTCCGAATGTTGATAGCTTACTTGTCAACACACTTCCAACACAGTTATGCTCTGTTATACATGCAGCATAAAAGAGTGTAATGCGCATTCGCTCATAAGCGTATATGTTGACAAGAAAAATTTGAAATTCTCTCTTTGGATGTAGGCCAGGAACGTATTTCACAAAGAAGGGGGGGGGGCAGTTGTGGCAAGTTTAATATATTATTTTTTCTTAATACGTTGGGTGCGATATTACAATGTCATGGTCGGTAAAACTACTCAGTGACACTCGTAACTTAAAATCATTTTGATTGGATCAGTACTAAGTGTACCTCCTAAACAATATAAATTTTTTTTTGGTCTAGGGTATAATTTTTCAAGAAAATATCTAAAGTGTTATATACCATTGAAAAGGTGTAATTTTGTATTGTTTAATTCGTCCTTGGAGCGCAGAACACGACAACTATGGCAAGTACCTTAATTTTTTGGACATCCTTCAAATGGCTTTGCGCTTAGAATTTAATTTTGTCACGAAAAAGTCTACAGAATTGTTTGTCATTGGATAAAAAAAGAAGCAAAATTAAAAAGGACATTTTCCGATCAAACTTACATATATAGTGTTTCAGATCGTTACGTATAATTCCCCCTTAATCCAACACCGGGACGTCCATAGCTTACCACTTAACTTTTTACAACCTACAGAGAGAAGTGCCTGTAAAAAAGTGGCGCATGAAATCAAAACTTTTTTTTTTCTAATGTTTGGATCTACATACATTTGCAAAAAATCACAAAATACCTATATACCTACATTTCGTACGCGTGTATATCCCATACAATGTTTGTTAATTATAAAAAAAAAAATGCAAAAAAAACACAAAGTTGATTGTCCGTTTTCCGTTTTTCGTTTAACTACTATACACAAACACACAATTTTTGGTGTTTTTTTTTTAATATGCATAAACCGCCAAACGGATGAGCTGTGACTGTAATTTTTCCGCGCGCGATTTTGTCATAGCTCGTCTGTGCGGTATTTATACATTATAAGTGCTGTATTGTGTTGGAAACTAATTCAAATTTTGTTCTCTCTATTTCACTCGCATTTTGTCTGCAATTTCTCGTCATATCGGATACACCGTGTATGCCAACGCGCGCAGGGTAAATTCTTTTCGTGCTCGGACGGATCGAAAGTGGTCGAGGCCGAATGTCAGTAAGTATTCTAGTTTTTAGTTTAATATATGATAATTTATGCCATATTCGCTGCCTTACTTTAGTAGCACAACTCGAAAAAAAAACGATTTTTTTTTAGGATAAGCGTTTAAAGATTTGCTAGAACCATTTTTTTTAAATATCTGCTCCGCATTTCATTCTTTTACACTTATTTTTTCATTAATATTTCATAATGTACCTCTAGAAAATATATCCACTTAAAAAGTTTGATAAAATGTTAATTAACCCATTTTTTCAAACCTTTTTTGCCAAATATATTCGGTTGTCACAACCATTTTCGGGACCTTTTGCCGGTTTTGATGAGAAAAATAAAAAAACATTTGCAGATATTGATGTTGTACTGTTCTGTTTTGAATTCTTTTTCTCTTCAATTCATGGCACTTTATATGTTCTTTTTTAATTAAATACCGGCACATTTTTTTACGCTAGTATCCATGAAAAACCGGGGACAGTTGCATATCGGCACAAGTACATTTTTGAACAAATTTACTATAAAGATTGTATTGGGAAATTTTGTAAAATTAAAAAAATCCCACATTTAGCGTAATTTGATCCCAAGAACGAGAAATCCCAATTTTCGGAGTTGTGCCACTGTCAAGGCAAGGCAGCGTTATGTGGTCGCATTTTTTCTCCATTTGGACTATTAGCGACTAGATATTAGCAAAAACCTTTTATTCGGGCGTTTTAACACAACCTGTAAATCTTCTCTCTTTCTGCTGAATTTAACACATTTGTCACCGCAGATGCTAAATCATTTTATAAAAAAAACAAAAATCGTCTAACTCGAAATCTGTCAAGATGTTTGGTATTCGCATTTTGACTACATTTATTAAAATTGTACAACTCCCGAAACAAAATGGCTATGTCCTTGCGTCACATTAATTTTAAATCTTGTGTAAACTAGAGGAGGGGGCGTATCTTGGAAAGGATGAAAGTTTCCCAAATGGAAGTTTGGATTTGAAGGGCCTGTATAGATCATTAGTGTTTCAGATTTCCTTTTGTTTACTCACAAAACAAAAGACAGAAGATTTCTTTAAGTAACAAGCCTATGTGACAAATTTAGCCTCTGCTGTTGAAAATTTGGAAACTGGGCCAAGCAAGGCACAGAAGAAGAGGCAAATAAAGTGTGGCCTGTAAACCTTTGGCTATACAAGATTTTTCAATTTTTTACATTGTCGTATGATTGGCCACGCTCGCGACAGTCTTCAATATTTATACTATCAGTGTTTGAAGCCCTGATATAATCGCTACAAACGCTTCCACAGTTCAACATTACATTGAGGTTATTGAAGATAAAGCACGTGAACAAAGTTCTTTTACTTTGTTAAGCGCGATTATGCACTTTAATATTATATGCCCAAGTTCAGTACTTAGACTTAGTTTTGATTATTGGAAATTGCATACGGTGCATGTACCGCAGCAACAGTAATGTATTAGAGTAAGCTGACCAGACGTACAGCATTTTGCTGTACAGTACAGCATTTTGACCTGTCGTACAGCATTGGGAAATGTACAGCATTCCCCCTACCACTCAATGAAACCTAATTGACTACATACATAATAACCTCCTCGATGAGGCCTGTGATCAGTCATGTCTGCTTTTAAGATGTACAGTTTGACTCCTGTACCTACCCTGTGCGATCGGTATTTAGCTAGATTATTGCACTTTTATGTTTGCCAATCATTCATGTTCGACAACCGGGAGCCTATCCAGATCTCTAAAAAATTTGCAATTGTAGAGCCAGTTGGCGTTCATATTTCCTCCAAATTTTACGGTTCATTTATCTGCGTTCGGAAGCTACAGCTGCCTAAATTGCACTCTGTGTTTCCTAATCAAAAATTGTCCACAACTTGGAAATTCTTGAAAAGTTTTAAAATTTGACAAACTTGTAGGTACGTCACTGCCGATTTTTGGTGAACATTTCAAGGCTGTAGCTGCCAAGGTTCAGAAGTTACAATCGTCAAATGATGAGATTTTGATTTATTTTCCCTATGACAAAACGCCACTGTATTCCATCCGATTCCTTTATCAACCTCTATAGGAAAATGCATACTAAAGAAAGGACTCGGCATGGGTGTTAGATAAAGTTTTTCCCCACATTTCCTTAGAGTCAATTTAAAACGGCGTTAAGAGTCCAGGGAGAAATGTATACTCTGCTCAAGAAATATTGCAACCAGGTTGAGATCAGATTTAGACCTCTGGATTACTTTAACCCTTCTGTCGGCACAAAGGTCTGGCCAGACCTTTGGCACTATATTTTGGTCAAAAAAGTATAGAAGATGAAATCGCAGTGATTTCATATTTCATGATATCCTAGAATAATATGTTTAGAAGCATTTTGCAAAAATTTGGAAAAATCGGTTGAAGTTTTGAGTATGTTTTTGAAGATTTTCAATTTATAGTGCTTTTTGATACCCAATAGGTCTGGCCAGACCTATAGTTTTTCCCCCCATTTTTGTCTTGAGGTAAAAAGTGAAAATATTAAATTCTCTTAAAATTCTCTTATTTATGATGTAGTAATATTATTAAAATTCAATTTGTACGATAAACGATAAAATTTTCTGAGATTTCGCTCTAAAAAGCCCTGAAGTTCGGAAATTGGAAGTGCCTAATTTTATCACATCTATTAACACCACCTAATCAACTGAGATTTGATTCTAGGAAATTGAAATGAGTTTTATTTCCTTTGTAATAGTAAGAACTAAGTATTAGCGACTTACGAACGTGTTTCTAAATAGATTTAATTGAGATATTTACGGAAAATTTAGAATGAAATGATTTTTCGCTTGAAAATTCCCTATTTCTTTCTATCTATTTCCCCAAATCGGCAGACTAATATCGGGTTAAATTCTACCAAAAAAGGACCAAATAAAACCCAAAGATACCGGAATCGGAAAATTCGATTAAACTTTCTGTACGGATACGCAATGAAAGAAGAGAAGCAAGAAAAGAAGAAAATAAGGGAGAAACATGTTTGTACTAATACCACCTCAAAATATGTCTACTTAAAAACGCTTCCACTATTTCTACAAAAATGATTTTAATGCTTTTATTGTTTATAAATGGCTGTAAAGAATGGGTAGAATGATTCTACCGATAAAAATTTCACTTTATCTAAAAAATAAAAGAAATTTCTCAGTAGGTCCAGCCAGACCTATTGGGTATAGAATATGCATATTGTAGTAGGTGCCGACAGAAGGGTTAATTCTGTGCCTCGCCATTCGCTACGCTCAGACCTCGCATGGTCTGTCGGGGATTAGAGTATTCGCCAACATTTTTGCGACTCAGTGCTGTTGCGAAATAGGATAAGGTGAAGTGCAAGCGCAGCGAGCGGTGAGCCAATGTAAGGCAATTCGGTAAATTTAGGTCACTGGTTCATACATTTACTCAGATCCTATAGCTCGCCCTTCGTTCCGATCAGACCTCAGACCGCGCTTTTCAGAATTCGCCAACATTTTTGATACGAGGAGCTGCTGGGAATTAGGATAAGGCGAGCTCAGCGAGTGGTGATTTTTCGGAAGGCAATTTGTAGAATTTAAGCCACTGGCCCTCTCAGATCCTGTACCTTGCCGAACACTGCGTTCAGTCCTCTCTCAGTCTGTCGCGCATCCAAGAATTTGTAACGTAGACCTCAGACTTGGAACCTGGAAGTATGACTGAGGATTTGCTTGAGAATCGATTTTCGTAAGTATGTGTACAGCATTGGGCCTTCGGGAATCTGCTCAGTTTATATTAGAGTGGATTTGAATTATGGATAGTGGCTGTAAAGCTGTAAAGAATGAAAATGAACTTTAGAAGCAAATAAATTGACGAAAATATAAAATGGTATAATGCGATAAAATTGAAAAGTAAAATATAAAAATACCGGCGTACAGAGGGCTGCGCCCGAAATACGAGGGTTTTTTTAGAAATTTGATGATATATTTTATAAGCAATAGATAAGAATTGTGCACAACATTAATGAAATGCTTCTTGTAAATCTATTTTTCGATTGGTCTAAATAAACGCGTTCCACCTTTAATTAGACCAATCCAAAAATAGATTTACTATTTACCCAGTCTGTATAAAAGAACTCCAAGAGGCTTAAGAGGCTTCCCTTGTATTGTGAAAGGCCCTTACTAAATACTTACTTGGCTATATTTCCGGTTTGGATACAGTTATTCGAATGAAAATTCCCTATGTAATTTTCTAAAAACCCTTAGCAGAATTTTCATATTTGGAAACCTAAGAGGGGCTACACACGAACAAATTTAAATTTTACAAATTTACTGTTATTTACTTTTCCTTAGCAAAAGTCAACAGTCTTAATATTTAACGTATATAAGGCCATACTAACCAATCTTTGTGCAAAGTTTCATATCGATCCCTATAACGGCTTAGAAAAACGGAGCTCGAAAAGGAAGTTTAACTTTAAACGCCAATAACTTTTTTACCGTTACTCGAAACTGGATAATTTTAACTGATATGAGATGTACTTGTCTAGATCTTTGCTTTAAATACCCATACGTTAATCTCCGATAAAAATTAAAAAAGTCGACTTTTTTCAAACGTTCGGGACACCCTGTTACCTACCAACCCTGTTCTTCCTACCAACTTCTATGGTATTTGTGCCAAAGACTGTAACCATTCTATACATTCATACCAAATTTCATGACAATCGGTTGGGCCGTTCGCGAGTTATTTAGTGAACAGACGGACGGACGGACAAAATCGATTTCATAAGGGTTTTTTGAAAAAATTCTAAAAAACCCTAAAAATTGAAGAATTGTGCTTTAACAGCACGTTTGTTGGTTTTTAGGGTTTTTTAGAAAATATTTTTTTCAAAAAACCCTTATGAAATCGATTTTGTCCGTCCGTCCGTCTGTCCGTCTGACCGTCCGTCCGTCTGTCCGTCTGTCCGTCTGTTCAGTAAATAACTCGTGAACGGCTCAGCCGATTGTCATGAAATTTGGTAGGGATGTGTAGAATGGTTACAGTCTTTGGCACAAATACATCAGAAGTTGGTAGAAAGAAGATAACAGGGTGTCCCGAACGTTTGAAAAAAATCGACTTTTTTAGTTTTTATCGGAGATTAGCGTATGGGTATTTAAATCAAAGATCTAAACGAGTATGAGATGTACTCGTTTAAACTTTCCAGATTGGAGTTAAAACTTTCCAGATTGGAGTAACGGTAAAAAAGTTATTGGCGTTTAAAGTTAAACTTCCTTTTCGACCTCCGTTTTTCTAAACCGTTATAGGGATCGCTATGAAACTTTGTTGAAAGATTGGTCAGTATGACCTTATATACGTTAAATATTAAGACTGTTGACTTTTGATAAGGAAAAGTAAATAACAGTAAATTTGTAAAATTTTAATTTGTTCGTGTGTAGCTCCTTTTAGGTTTCCAAATATGAAAATTCTTCTAAGAGATTTTAGAAAATTACATAGGGAATATGTCTATGAATTTTCATTCGAATAACTGTATCCAAACCGGAAATATAGCCAAGTAAGTATTTACTAAGAGCCTTTCACAATGCAAGAGAAGCCTCTTAAGCATTTCTTCAATGTATGTATATATACAGGGTTATTGGTTAAGTCGACCTATTCCCTGCAACACGTTAGAATAGGGTAAAAACGCAACAAAATGAGGCCATAAATGTTAGGCCGATTTTCAACGGTCACTGAGATATTTGAATTTTTAGGTTTTTTTTGAAATAACCTCGAATTTTACCATTTAAAGTAAGAATTAAAAAAAAACTACTAAGGTAATGGGTTAAAACTTATTTTTGGATTTTAGTCAACACTATAGCAGACATTTCTTAATCATTTAAAATTTCAAAAACCCATCACAATTTTGGAATTTTTAATTTTTGATAAAAAAAAATATCTTAAATTTTTTTTAAAGTTGATTTTTAATATAGTATTACTAAAAAAAATTATATGACACGGACTGTGCAGACCAGTGGAAAAACATACTCGTGTTGTCAGCTTTCCAAGAAGGTGTCAATGTCAATATAAATATTTGAAATAATTGAAACAGATAGCTGCAACTTGTTCGGGGACCATAATTTCGTTTGATAAAAAACGAAAAATCCATAACACAATAAAAACACGTCTGTCAAGTTAGCACTGCCACTTTAAAATTTCGACAAACGCTATAGTGCATTAAATGTCGCGGTTTTGTCGTAATTCAATGGAAAAAGAAAAAAATTTGTCGCGCCCCTCCTTCCCTTTAAAAACTACCCTTAACCTTCCGGCGGGCGCAATACTAATCCTAACACGATCGGGCGCCATGCATCTGACAGATTAAGTGCTGAAAAAGGAATGAAACTAAGTTTCTATGTATTTTAGACTCTAATTTATTGTTGCATTGTCTTTTTGAAACAGTTCTACGAAATTTTAGAAACAAAAACTGGCTCAGAAAGTTTAATACCCGTCACATTTTCAATTTTCTAAGAATATTCCACTTTCAATAGCTTCAATATTTAACAAACCTCCAACAACTCGACCGCTTAAAAAGTGTCGTCTTATTTTACTAAAAACACATTATTGAACGATTTGGTGAACCGAGAAGTCAACACAATGTTATTACGCAATGTGAAGAGTATAATATGTGGGCATTTTCATAGAAAAGAGAATATAACACAATCGGGCGCAATACATCTGAGAGATTATTTCATCCCCTCCCGCCCCTCAGACATATGGCCGATAGAAACTGAAAACTGCTTTGGGTAGTTGATCGATAAAGATTAAGCTACTGTGAGTTTCACATATCTCCCTTTTCATATCGCTGATTGGCGCAACAAAAACTGGCCACTTAATCTGTCAGATGCATTGCGCCCGCCCGAAGGTTAAGTGCATTTGAGCCTCAGTTAAATAAATTCGAGTTCCAAGAATCTCCCCAATGCTAAAGGTGTCCAGTAAGATATCACAGGGGCTGTTTAAGAGATTTCCACCCTGAAAAAAATTTGTCGCGCCCCTCCTTCCCTTAAAAACTACCCCAGTCAAGTTAGCACTACCACCCCGGTAGCGGCCAATTCAAGCATTTCCGTAAAACAAAAAGTATCCAATTAATTGTCGCAGGAACCGAAAGGGGTGGTAGTGCTAACTTGACGGGGGTAGTTTTTAAGGGAAGGAGGGGTGCGACAATTTTTTTCAGGGTGGAAATCTTTTATGCAGCCGTAGTGAGAGTTTACTGGACACTTTTTTTTTTTGCCTCACAGAAGCTTCTGCCCCGGGACAGGGCTTCTCGGCATCACTTTACTTACTATGCGTACGTAAGTGACTAATCAATCGAGTGTAAACTCTAGCAGATCGATAAAATAAAATCTAAAACAAAAAATAAGTTAATAAGGAAATTTATCAAAATAATTTCTTTTAAAAATTAATTTGTTAATGCAATTAAAATTGACTAAGTCCTTCAAGCTGTTATAAAGAATTATTGACCTTGTAATTGGTTCGTTAAGAGCATAATTGACTCTATGATAAGGCTGAATAAGAAGGTTGTTCCGCCGTAAATTGTGAGGAATAGTTCTGACTTCAAAGTTATTTAATATATCTTCACAAACGATATGAGAGCAAAACAGATCTCTAATGAACATAGCGTTTAAAAACGTTCTTCTATAATCTAAAGCTTCTAAACCCAATAAGGAACAACGAGTTTTATATTCTGGCTTGAAACGCCAGCCAATTTGATAAATAGCAAACCGTGTAAAATTGTATTGGGGCGATTCTTGGAACTTGAGTTTGGCGAACTAAGGCTGAAATGCAATTAGGGGTAGTTTTTAATGGGTAGAAGGGGCGCGACAAATTTTTTGAAGCGTGCAATATGCCTTTCGGTTCCTGCGACAATTAATTGGATACTTTTTGTTTTACGGAAATGCTTGAATTGGCCGCTACCAGTGGTAGTGCTAACTTGACGGGGGTATGTTTTAAGGGAAGGAGGAGCGCGACAATTTTTTTCAGGGTGGAAATCTCTTAAGCAGCCCCTTGTGATATCTTACTGGACACCTTTAGACAATGCACTTAAGGGTAGTTTTTAAGGGGAAGGAGGGGCGCGACAAATTTTTTTCTTTTTGCATTGAATTACGACAAAACCGCGACATTTAATGCACTATAGCGTTTGTCGAAATTTTAAAGTGGTAGTGCTAACTTGACAGACTTGTTTTTATTGTCTTATGGATTTGTCGTTTTTTATCAAACGAAATTATGGTCCCCGAACAAGTTGCAGCTAACTGTTTCAATTATTTCAAATATTGATATTGACATTGACATCTTTTTGGAAAGCTGACAACACGAGTATGTTTTTCCAGTGATCTACAGAGTCCGTGTCATATAATTTTTTTAGTAATACTATATTAAAAAACAACTTTAAAAAAATTTAAGATAATTTTTTTTTATTAAAAATTAAAAATTCCGAAATTGTGATGGGTTTTTGAAATTTTAAATGATTAAGAAATGTCTGTTATAGTGTTGACTAAAATCCAAAAATAAGTTTTAACCCATTACCTTAGTAGTTTTTTTTAATTCTTACTTTAAATGGTAAAATTCGAGGTTATTAAAAAAAAAACCTAAAAATTCAAATATCTCAGTGACCGTTGAAAATCGGCCTAACATTTATGGCCTCATTTTGTTGCATTTTTCCCCTATTATAACGTGTTGCAGGGAATAGGTCGACTTAACCAATAACCCTGTATATTTTAACTTGATTGAACAATGAACATGCAATTTGGTGGAAATACATGGAATGGTAATAGTGTTTGCCACAAATATTTTTGAAGTTTGTAGGACCAAGTTAACAGGGTGTCCCTGAATAGCTGCAAAAGTATACTTGTTCAATACTCATAGGAAAGCTTGGGTGGGCTCTTATGTGGTGTTCCCTGACATGGAATCATTCCATATACATAAGTTGCTTTTCCTTGTATAAAAACCGTAACAGTAGATTTACAGCTAATAATTTAGCTCATATATAAAGCCAAGTCATCCTTACGTTTGCCTAAGTTCCTTTTTGCTCAAAGGCCATCAGAAATCTTAAATCGAAAAATACCTGAAGTGCCTTGCCTTGAAGTACTTTCATACAAACTGGGCAAATAGTAAATCTATTTTTGGATTGGTCTAATTAAAGGTGGAACAGAATGAAAGGCGCTAGCCTTTCATTCTAGAACGCGTTTATTTAGACCAATCCAAAAATAGATTTACAGGAAGCATTTCATGAATGTTGTGCACAATTCTTACTTATTGCATATAAAATATATGTACAAAAAATATTCACTATGCATTAAAATTCTAAAAAACCCTCGTATTGCGGGCGCAGCCCTCTGTACGCCGGTATTTTTTTTTTCTAAAACGTATCCAATGACGGGGATAAGTTCGCAGACATGTGCTTTATCTGATATTGTAAAATATTCTGAATAAACTATAGATATAAATACAGAAAAAAATGGTTAACAATTTTTTTTCCGCCCCTGAAATATGCTTCCCTAGACTCCAGCCCAGTGGCGTACATAAGGGGGAGGGGATCAAGGGGATTAATCAGCACATGCAAGCCTTTCTGAAGTTTGGCGTGAATCTAGTGTTCAAGAGTTGTTTTCTGACTTTATGTTTAGTTCAGTTTTAAAAGGTCGTTTTTGAGCATCACTAATTGTTTTAAATTGTTATCATTCTTTTCCTTAAAATTAAAATTAGATACATGAATTTTATTAAATTTATTTTGAAGAACTACTACGTATGATCTAACCCAATATGAAGCATCCCCTCACATTAGTAAAAATTTGTACAAAAACTGAAATGTTGTGGATTTCTCACCGTAATAAAAATTCCAAAATTATCGATGCAGTTTCACAATTTTTGCGGACCGTTCAATATTTTCAGGAATTGATTTTCAAAAATTGTTTTCTTTTTAGCACCAAAATTTGCACATTAGTGTTGCTATTTTGAAGTGTAATAAAGACCGACCATTCTGAGATTCCAAATTTTTTAACCGAAAAAGTATTCGCGACCTTGCAAAATGATCCCGTCCCTCTCCACTGCTCCAGCCTACTAATCATACTGTTAAACCTGCCTCTCTTTCTAATTTATTTTCATCTATTTACTTATAAAATGTCTTTTACATTCACAGTGGTACATATTTGGTTTTCGAAAATGGCGACGTCAACAAGCCGGCCATTAAGGAGCGCGAATGGGATCGAAATCGTTTTCATTTCGACGACGTAGCGAAAGCTATGCTGACCCTCTTCACTGTGTCGACATTTGAAGGCTGGCCGGGGTAAGTTACAATTTCACGAATAAATTCCGAAATAGTCTGCAATATAATCGAAAATCATTTCCCCATCATCCGAAAACAGTCTCCTCTACGTTTCGATCGATTCAAATCGCGAAGATTACGGTCCAATACATAATTTTCGTCCTGTCGTGGCCGCCTACTACATTATCTACATTATCATCATTGCCTTTTTCATGGTGAACATATTCGTGGGTTTCGTTATTGTCACGTTTCAAAATGAAGGCGAACAGGAGTACAAGAACTGCGATTTGGACAAGAATCAACGAAATTGTATTGAATTTGCGCTGAAAGCCAAACCGGTGCGACGTTATATACCGAAACATCGGATACAGTATAAGGTTTGGTGGTTCGTTACATCGCAACCGTTTGAATATACGATTTTCATCCTGATCATGATCAATACGATAACGCTGGCGATGAAGTTTCATCGACAACCGGACTGGTATACGGAAATGTTGGATGTTATGAATATGATATTTACGGCCGTGTTTGCGTTGGAGTTTGTCTTTAAGTTGGCCGCGTTTCGATTTAAGGTGAGCATTTGATGTATTTAATGCGATTGTGAATTTCACAATTCACAATGGCCCATTGTGAACGAACAGCTGATTAATTTACTGGCTTATTCACAATGAGTTGCTACATTATAGAAAATTTTTAATTTGATTTGGTGTCTTTCCTTTTCGGTTTTTATTTTTTTTTAATATCTTTTTTGTGAGCCTGGTATACCCGGACAAAATCCATACCACAGTCCAAATCCACCCAACTAAAATCTAGCAAAACGAAAAAGTGTATGTGGTCACGAAATGCCACGAATTCTTCCAAATTGGACGATTTTGAGTCGGTGGATATTTTTTTCCCCTTAGACGGATTTTTATTGGGTGGATCAAGCCAAGTGTTTCGATTATTATTAAAATTAAATTCTCCAACTTTTTGACGGTCTCTCTTTAATTTTTCTCATTCCAGAACTATTTTGGCGATGCCTGGAACGTCTTTGATTTTATCATTGTGTTGGGCAGTTTTATCGATATCGTTTATTCGGAGATTAAAGTAAGCAAAGGTTTTAAAGTGAGTGGGGCTGACAGTGGTGGAGCATCGAAGAAGGTTCGTACAAACAGTGGAAAAAAAGAGCGCATGCACCTATCCTTTTATGCAGCATCTGTGCATTAGAAGGAGAGTGGTCTTTGTAGATTTTGTTTTTTTTTTAGTAGAAATGCTAGTTTCGTGTTCCTTAGAAACGTAGTTGAATATATCGTAACAAATATGGGCAATTTCCCAGCTAGTAACACGTTCGCTATCTTTACGTTTCATGTGTACAATGCCGTTCACTTGTATGAGTCACATATGACGCATAAATGGATGATAGAGACAAATCGGTTAGACAGTGAACGTGTTAAAACGATGTTAATAGTAGTAGATGCTTGCAATTTGATCAGACAGAAAAAAAAAACACAAAAACATGTTCGCGCTTTAGAGGTTTACTTTTTTTTACCTCTTAAAATAGTCCCGTTGCATGTCGTCGGTCTGTTGAAAGATTAATTCACAAAGAGTTACACAAGAGTATGACTTATGCCCTGAATTGAGATGATCTAAGAAACATATTTAAGGCGGGTCACACACTTGAGAATTATTTTTGTTTTTTTTTTTCTTTCGTTTTACAAACGAACCGTCCACGATGCATTGGCGTTCTTAGTATTCATAATTTTTTTTGGCTCTTCGAGAATTGATTGACTATACTAGAAAATTACTTAATATCATTACAACAACAACAACAAAAATGCACCAACAACATTTTACCCTAATTCGAACATCTAACATGTGAGCCAGCCATTTCCACCCACCACACAATCGCACCACTTAATCATAAATTTCATTTCAAATCGATTTTGTTTCATTGCATCATTCCATGGTTTTTAAATTTTTTTTGCAAATTAAGGCTCTTCTCACACGCCGAGACCGAGATTGCGCTGTCTCAAAAATTACACATAATGCTGGGGAATATCCCAGGCCACTTGTATAGAAGAGGGAAGACCTCTTCAAAGTTTTCTAAATTTTTCTTTCCGATCACCGCTTGTTTTATTCGCATCTCGTCGTTGATAGCATCGAATACGGATAAAATTAAGAGAGGGGATTGTAACGGTGAGCGACCGCTAAAAATTTAATTTTGAAAATTCTCTCGCTTCGCCTGCACCTTTTGTTTCTCCGTTAAAAAACTGTGAGCGCCGGTAGGATTGATGACGCTAAAATGAGCATTCTGTAACTCAGTGGTAGAGATGACTCTCTGGACTGTCTCTGAGTTGCCGGAGCGTGGGTTCGAATCCCACTGTGACCATGGATGTTCGTGTTGTCTATAAAAACGGTTCTTCGATGTAAATCGTCCCGGCGGCGGTACCCGTTGTCCCAACGGTCAGGACCTGCCAAACCATCTTCGACTCAAGAGAGAAAAAAAAACATCTCTTTAGTCGCTACAACAACTACAACATGTCGCTAAAATAGGGGTGATTCGGTTTGAAGAAAATGTTCAAGACGTTCCTCGTTTCGCCTGTACCTCACCTCTCCACTATTTGCAAACATTAAGGCCCCTTTCGAATGTCACTTGACGATAGCCGAAACGAATAGATAGTTGTGAGGTGAGCCTCAACTTAAGTAAGTTTCTTCGGAGAGAGTGAAGAGGCGGGGCGAGCCGCGGTGAGCTGACACAAATCTTGTTTGAATAGGTGTTTTGTCGCCTCTGGTGCCGACGAAGCGCTTGCAAAGCATCGGCTCGCCGTTCGCTAGACGCTCTCACCTACCTCAGCATTTTTACTCTGTTCGGAGAAACTTACGAAATAGGCGTGTGTAAAAAATTTAAGTTTGGTAATTTCCAAGACGAACTCCCGGAAATTTCGCTGTGTGAGAAGAGCCTGTGTGTATGATCACCACGCACGATCGAAACAGCGGATTTCAGTCGAGCATCTGCTACAGGTTCAAATTACAATTGATTTTACCCTGGCCCCGTTGTTTGCGATCGTGTATGGTTTCTTAGGCTAGGCGGCACACACACGACCAGTCCCATTCACATCCACCCAAAGCACCGCAAATTTTTAGAGGGCTCTTTACACATGTTTTCTGTAGAGACACTCATCAAAATATTTAAACATGCTTTTGTATCGGCTCACCGCTCGCTTCGCTCGCACCTCGCCTTTAGGTTGTTCCCGTGGAATACTGCAAAGAGCCGAGGTGTGAGCATAGCGAACGGTGAGGCGGCGCAAAGCGCTTGAAATTTTTAGAGGGCGCTTTACAGATATTTTCTATAATGACAGCCCTCAGAATATTCGAAAACGCTTGGTATTGGCTCACCGCTTGCACCTCGTCCTTTCAATGTTCCTGTGGAATACTGCAAAGAAGCGAGGTGCGAGCGTAGCGAGCGGGGAGCCGGCACAAAGCGCTTCACATTTTTATATACGTTTTCTATAAAGACAATCCTCAGATTATTCCAACATGCTTTTGTATCGGCTCACCGCTCGCTACGCTCGCAACTCGCCTTTAGGATGTTCCCATCGAATACTGCGAAGAGGCGAGGTGCGAGCGTAGCGAGCGGTGAGGCGACACAAAGCGAGGGCCCTTTACGGAGTATTTCTATATTGACACCCCTTAGAATATTCGAACAGGCTTGGTATCGGCTAACCGATCACACCTCGTCCTTACAATGTTCCTGTGGAATACTGTAAAGAGGCGAGGTGCGAGCGTAGCGAGCGGTGAGCCGGCACAAAGCGCTTCATTTTTTATATACGGTTTCTATAAAGACAATCCTCAGAATATTCCAACATGCTTTTGTATCGGCTAACCGCTCGCTACGCTCGCAACTCGACTTTAGGATGTTCCCATCGAATACTGCGGTGAGGCGACACAAAGCGAGGGCCCTTTACAGATATTTTCTATAATGACAGCCCTCAGAATATTCCAACACGTTTGGTATCGGCTAACCGCTCGCACTTCGTCCTTACAATGTTCCCGTGGAATACTGTAAAGAGGCGAGGTGCGAGCGTAGCGAGCGGTGAGCCGGCACAAAGCGCTTCATTTTTTATATACTGTTTCTATAAAGACAATCCTCAGAATATTCGAACATGCTTTTGTATCGGCTCACCGCTCGCTACGCTCGCAACTCTCCCTTAGGATGTTCCCATCGAACACTGCGAAGAGGCGAGGTGCGTGCGCAGCGAGCGGTGAGGCGACACAAAGCGAGGGCCCTTTACAGATTATTTCTATATTGACACCCGTTAGAATATTCGAACAGGCTTGGTATCGGCTAACCGCTCGCACCTCGTCCTTACAATGTTCCTGTGGAATACTGTAAAGAGGCGAGGTGCGAGCGTAGCGAGCGGTGAGCCGGCACAAAGCGCTTCATTTTTTATATACGTTTTCTATAAAGACAATCCTCAAAATATTCCAACACGCTTTGGTATCGTCTCACCGCTCGCTACGCTCGCAATTCGCCTTTCGGTTGTTCCCGTGCATTCCTGCAAAGAGGCGAGGTGTGAGCATGGCGAGCGTTGAGGCTACACAAAGCGCTTCAAATTTTTAGAGGGCCCTTTACAGATATTTTCTATAATAACAGCCCTCAGAATATTCCAACACGTTTGGTATCGGTTCGCCGCTCGCACCTTGCCCTTGCAGTGTTCCTGTGGAATACTGTAAAGAGGCGAGGTGCGTGCGTAGCGAGCGCTGAGCCGGCACAAAGCGCCTTAGTCTTTTTTTTATAGACGTTTTCTATAAAGACAATCCCCAGAATACTCCAACACGCTTTTGTATCGGCTCACCCGTCGTTACGCTCGCAACTCGCCTTTAGGATGTTCCCATCGAATACTGCGAAGAGGCGAGGTGCGAGCGTAGCGAGCGGTGAGGCGACACAAGGCGAGGGCCCTTTACAGATTATTTCTATATTGACACCCCTTAGAATATTCGAACAGGCTTGGTATCGGCTAACCGCTCGCACCTCGTCCTTACAATGTTCCTGTGGAATACTGTAAAGAGGCGAGGTGCGAGCGTAGCGAGCGGTGAGCCGGCACAAAGCGCCTCACTTTTTTTTACAGACGGTTTCTATAAAGACAATCCTCAAAATATTCCAAAACGCTTTGGTATCGTCTCACCGCTCGCTACGCTCGCACTTCGCCTTTTGGTTGTTCCCGTGCATTCCTGCAAAGAGGCGAGGTGTGAGCATGGCGAGCGTTGTGGCGACACAAAGCGCTTCAAATTTTTAGAGGGCCCTTTACATATTATTTCTATAATGACATCCCTCGGAATATTCGAACAGGCTTGGTACCGGCTCACCGCTCGCACATCGCCCTTACAATGTTGCTGTGGAGTACTGTAAAGAGGCGAGGTGCGAGCGTAGCTAGCGGTGAGCCGGCACAAAGCGCCTCACTTTGTTTTTACAGACGTTTTCTATAAAGATGCTCCTCAGAATATTCCAGCACGCATTTGTATCGGCTCACCGCTCGCTACGCTCGCACCTCGCCTTTAGGTTTTTCCCGTAGAATACTGCTAAGAGGCGAGGTGCGAGCGTAGCAAGCGGTGAGGCAACGCAAGGCGCTTCAAATTTTAGAGGGCTCTTTACAGATATATTCTATAATGACAGCCCTCAGAATATTCAAACAGGCTTGGTATCGGCTCACCGCTCGCACCTAGCCTTTACAATGCTCCTGGTGAATACTGTAAAGAGGCGAGTTGCGAGCGTAGCGAGCGGTGAGCCGACACAAAGCGCCTCAAATTTTTAGAGGGCCCTTTACAGACGTTTGTTCGCTTTGATCGTGTGGAATATTGTATCAAAATGAATTTGGATTAGATTGGCCGTGTGTGTGCGTGGCCTTAGAGTGTGTTGCCAGCTTTAATGCGCCTAATAATTCTAAGAAAAAAATTCGTTGATAAAAAAAACCTTTTTGTCTCCCATACAGCCCGGAACGAATTTAATTTCGATAAATTTCTTTCGACTCTTTCGTGTTATGCGTTTGGTGAAGTTGCTGAGCAAAGGCGAGGGTATACGCACGCTACTGTGGACATTTATAAAATCATTTCAAGCGTTGCCCTATGTTGCTCTGTTGATTGTCATGCTCTTTTTTATCTATGCTGTAATTGGAATGCAGGTAAGTAAGCGTTTTCTTTTTCTCTCTCTATCTCTCTCTGGTGAAAATCTTCTCTAACTCTGTCTCCATTTGTTTTAGGTTTTCGGCAAAATCGCTCTCGATCCGGATACATCAATCTCGCGTAACAACAACTTTCAAACATTTCCCCAAGCCGTGCTGGTGCTGTTCCGTTCGGCAACGGGCGAGGCGTGGCAAGAGATCATGCTGGACTGTTCATCGCGTCCGGGACGTGTGGTATGCGACATGCGATCGGACGATGCCGGCAATCAAAATTGTGGCTCAAGTATAGCATTTCCGTATTTCATATCGTTCTACATATTGTGTTCGTTTTTGGTAAGTGTGACTAACCGACGATTAATTCACTCATATGATTAATGATTGATTCAATCACAGATTATCAATCTGTTTGTGGCGGTCATTATGGATAATTTCGATTATTTGACGCGCGATTGGTCCATATTGGGCCCGCATCATTTGGACGAATTCATACGGCTGTGGAGCGAATACGATCCGGACGCGAAAGGGCGTATCAAACATTTAGATGTGGTCACGTTGCTGCGAAAAATTTCCCCGCCACTGGGTTTTGGCAAGCTGTGTCCGCATCGAATGGCATGCAAGCGACTCGTTTCGATGAACATGCCGCTCAATAGTGACGGTACGGTGCTGTTCAATGCAACTTTGTTCGCCGTTGTACGAACATCGCTCAAAATCAAAACGGAGGGAAATATCGACGAGGCGAATGCCGAGTTGCGAGCGACAATCAAACAGATTTGGAAGCGAACCAGTCCGAAATTATTGGATCAAGTCGTGCCACCGCCCGGCGTGGATGATGAAGTCACTGTGGGCAAATTCTATGCAACGTTTTTGATTCAGGACTACTTCCGACGATTCAAAAAGCGCAAGGAGCAGGAGAGCAAAGAGGGTGCACTGGATCAGAACAATACATTAACGTTGCAGGCGGGCTTGCGAACGTTACACGAAGCCGGACCCGAATTGAAACGGGCCATATCGGGCAATCTGGACGAATTGATGGAAGAGCCCGAGCCAATGCATCGCGTAAGTTTCGGACAAATGATTGATTTGAATCCATCCAGATGTCCTGATATATGTCCTTGTTGCTAATTTATATTTTCTTTGCAGCGAAATCACACACTTTTCGGCAGCGTATGGTCATCGATGCGACGTCGCGGACAGGGTGGACCATTCTCGCGCAATCGTATGCAACAAAAGTCGCCGAATATGATGAACAGTATCAATAACGGTCCAAGTTCACTGACCGGTAGCGGTCTGAATCATACGGCGGCGCACGATTCAATGCATCACAGTATCATGGACGGTATGAATCATATAACGAAAACATTGATGCAAACACGTGCTACCGTACCGGGTAGCGGCGGATTAATTTTAGTTGGCGGCGATCATCTAACCGCCGGCGGCGAATTGAAAACGCACGGCGAAAGCATACCAATGCGACCGCTTATGTTCAATGCAACCGGCGGAAATATTGTTCATCCCCAGACGCAATCTTACGAGTAAGTAGACAATTTTTGGGATGTTGATGTGTTGTCTAGAGATTTTCTATAAAAATATTAATAAACAAATTTTTTTGTTCTGTTCATTCTTAAATGGCTAAAAAAAAAAATATGAAAATGTACGCGCACTGTTGCTTTAAAATTTAGTGGGTAGTGTATGAATGCCACCATATTATATATGCGAAATGCGATGAAAATTTGCGCGCGCCCCCGGAGTTGAATTTCGCCGCGCGGGGCGGGGCAATTTTAACCACCATCAATATTCAATTTATCATAATGTGTAAAGTGCTCGTGCTATGGTCGGAATATTATATGCCCAAAGATGCGCATTTTAGATAAATATGAAAGCCGCCTTGCTGCCGCGCGAGACATGCCTAATAATAGTGAACTTATGTTTTTCCTAATATCAGTACTTAAAAAAAACAGCAGCACACGCTTCATTTAGGTAAATAATGATTTTTGATTTTTGTGTTCAAAATTTTTAGAAGGAAATATCCCCGAAATGATTGGAACCGGTTTTTGTAGAAAATAGAGGACCCATCCCGACACCACCGCAGTTCTACTTTCACTAGTCGCTAGTCTGATTAAGGACTGCGCTTGGATCCACATCGAATTTCACAAATGACTTTCGAATCGTGATACGAACACAAAACGGATCCCTGACTGAAACGGGGGAGAGCAACCCCTGTCCAGGGGCGAAATGAGCAAAAAAAAAAATTGCTTCGGTTTTTTGAGTCAGTCTAACGCAAAATTTGATTTGCTTCCTTTTTACTCATTTCGCCGCTAGAGAGGAGCTGCCATCTCCTTTTCAGTCAGGAGACACTACAATTTAAAAATATGTTCAAATAAGTTCAAACAAGGTTTCACCCAGGAACTCACTAAGTACCATGTGCGAACATTTCTTTTTCCAGGTTCACACACAGTGAGAAATTTTTCATACAACTAGCCGAGACGCGATAACGAATTGAAAGCGATTTGAATAATATTCTAACGAGGATCTACCTTCCTATATGCAAAGAACGTTCACAATCTATTAGGCACAATTTCCAACATCATTGCCCCCCCCTGTTCACGTCTATGAGTCACATGTGACTCATACTCATAAATGTATGCATTTTTGGATGCCAGCAGTGGATAATGTCGGTGAAAGTCCAGACCAGACAGTGAACATGTTAAACTCGTTTTTCGAAAAGTGTCCGAATTTTTCGGGTAGTTACGCGAAATTGTGCTCCTCTTCCCCTCATTTTGTGTAGCTACCTATTGTTCGCGAAGTTGGTTGTACTAATATTCGCCGCGAGACTGTGTAGTCTTTTGTGAGTTGCCGGCTTTGCCCCTCTGCCCTTTTTTGTGTCTCTTTCTCTCTCTCTCTCTCACCCACTCTTTGGTTCTTCTTTGTTCATTATACTCTCATGCTCATCGTTCTAATACAAATTTGTTTTGATAATTCTTTATTTTTTATTTGAGTTTTTTTTTTATCTTTTCCTTTATTATTTGTAATTATTTATCAAAATTAACGAAATAATAAGCATTGAAACAACAACAAACCTAACCAAATGTCAGAGCGCCAATATGTGTGTTACCAAATTGCCTATACTGCTGCTGCTGCTGCTGCTGTGTGAATGCAAACAGAGTAATGAGAAAAAGCTTTTCAAATTTTCAATATGCAAACAAAAAACGACAAACATTCCACAAAACCCTTTATTATTGATCACCTTCTCCCACCTATTTTTTTGTTACAGCAAAACGAATCGTGGTAGTATACTGCATCCCTTTTATAATGGTAAGGACCTATACATACATATCCACACGCACATGTGTGATATCATTTTTTTTTTTGTTTTTGTTTTTGTTTTGAGATATTTCCATCTGATTTTTGGTCGTTATTGGCTTTTCCGTTTGTTTTGTTCTATAAAGTTAAGTTTTCCAGTTTGTTTATTGTTTGTTTTGTTTTTGTTGGTTTTTTTCTTACTCCCCCCCGGTTTTGAATAAAATTTTTTTTGTGTTCTGATTCAATTAGAGTTGCACATGATTTTGAATATTTTATATAAATACGAACACACACATTCACTTGCACTCAGTCACATATCTATGCAGATAAAGAAGTTTTGCATACTATAACAGGGATGACACATGTTTAACAATTTTCTTAAAAGTTTCAGAAAATAACGTTTCTCGTTTGAGAATGATCAATTCACAATATTTCATGGATGTATATTGTGAATTGATTATTTCAATTCACAATATTTCATACATATATTCTGAATTGATCATTCAGTGTCTTATGTAATTTTCTAAAAGCAAATTTGCAAAGTCACATGAAAAATATTTAACTTATACCATACGTTCATGTGCTTTAAAAGGTTCTGTCCTTGTAGACTCCTCAAGTTTGCGAAATTTCGTAAAATGCGTCCTGGCACTAAAATGTCTATCTATCTATGTTACTCGTATATTCTATGTAAAATAAAGTTGTGTTTGTTACACCATTTATAACTTCAGAATGGCTGGATTGATTTTCATGATTTTAGGTGTGTTGAATTAAACTCCGGCCGGAATAGAATAACTACTATTGCCAAAAATTCACAATGGGTTCCTTTTTGCCTATTTCTGCCTGCATTTCTTGAACGTATCAACGGATTTCAGTAAATTTGCTCCACATGATTGGTATCTATATCCAGTAACAAGACTACTATTGAGAAATATGAAAAATTCACAATGAACACAATTATGGCTTGTTCTGCTATCCGTTCTCATAGGGAGAACTTTTGTGCTTCCGATACTTGCCGCTATGTGTCAGCTATATGGCGGACGGTAGGATAAGTGTCGCTAGTGTCGATAACAAGAACAAGAAAATTCTTCTTGCAAGAGCTGATAGCGTAATGTTCCACAATTATTAAACCAGTTATGTTTCACATACCTTTTTCTGTATTTTTTGAACAAAATTAGATTTGTCTACACAAGGCTCCGGCTGGAATAGCAGTATAAGCATTGAAATATGCTGAAAATTCACAATGAACAACAATTCACAATGAGTTTTTGTTTGCATAGTTTCGTATATACTTCATTTACGTCTTAGTGAATATTTAAAAGATTTTTATGCCAAATTGGCCATCTCCGTGAATATGAAAATAATATTGAAACATGTAAAAAAAAATCCACAATGAGCAAAATTATAAAGATTTTTCTTTTTCGCATATTTCTTCCTGTATTGTTTGAACGTATTGCCGGATTTTAGTAAATTGATTCCACCGGTCCACCGGATTGGTCTACAACCAGATTAACTATGGAAAAATGCGAAAAATTCACATTGAGCAAAGCTATGTAAACAGTTATTTTTCAAACACTTTTGTTTATATCTCTTGAACATAGTCGCGGATTTGTGTTAAAATGCACCACCGGATTGGACTGCTCTTCGAATAGCGGAATAAGTATTAAAGCAGGCACAAAATTCACGTGGTATAGCACTATGAAGACAATGCTTTCCTTTTTCCTTTGACAAAATTAGCGGATTTCGGTAAATTCCATCCTGTACTCCTCCCAATTGACCACCACGTGAAAAAATCTGCAAATTTGACTTACAAATTTTTTTCTATAACTTTTGTAAATATCTCCGGATTTTTCGATTCCACTAATTCTATCCCATCCCGGAATTGATGACCACCCCGAATAGCAGGAAACATCCGGAATATTTAACAATAAAAAATATGGAGGCAGTTTATTTGCTCCTTCGTTTGCTTATATTTCTTGATCTTACACTGAATCCACAGTCCAGTTGTCTATATCTCTGGAAGCAATTTCAGAAGCCCCTCTCAACAGCTTCCACCCCAACAACACAATAGCTCTTAAACCAAATTATAAGGGTACCTTACTTTCTCCAATTCGTCTATATCCGTTGAATGGATTAGCGGATCTCAGGAATTCAATTTATTTTCTCCTCCTTTTGTTGGATAAGCAGATATCTGTAAATTCCGCAACCACCCATCTGAACGAGTTCTCACATCTGGAAAATTGTCCAGTAGTAAAATGATGAATGCAGCTTGAACTCTGTGGCGCATTTCACAAAATTCTCATATTCTTTTTTTCTATATGCCTGGAACGAAACGCCACATTTCAAACCACCACCGCATTAACGGATTGACTAATTCCACTTAATTCAAACCCTTCCCCGGCTGAGTGCCTTCCATCGTTAATAGTATAATAACTGTTGAAATATCTGAAAAATTGGCCAAGAAAAATCATCAAAACAACTCATTTTCTCAAGCTTCTGGGGCGATACGAAGTTCGCCGGGCCAGTTTGTTAAAGATAAAGGAAACTCTCTCAGAAACTGGAACTGGCATAGGTGCTCTCATATAATTAGTTTCCTAATCCTTGGAGTAGTCAGTCTTGCCAGCAGAGTGACGCTTCACGGTAACCAGCCCATAAGATCCCCTGTAATTTACTCGTAATAGAAAATCCTTATATCGTTATGAAAGAGATCGGTTTTAAGTGAAAAATACAGTTTTTTTTAAATAAGTCCCTTGAATGGTAGTTCGTTATAAACACTGTAAGGCCGCAATCACACTGTCCGGAGTTTGTCAAACCACGCGGTACAAAAGATCAATGTTTTGGACAACATACGCCTGGCAGAGACAGAGGCACGTTATTCGTTTGTTGAATTCCCCCAATCGTCTCTGTCTCTTCCAAACGTGTGTTGTCCGCACAACTTTTATATTTTGTGCAGCACGGTTTGGCAAACCCCAGAAGGGAGCCCTTCCCGATCTCTCTGAAAAATTTGCAATTGTAGAGCTACATGGCGCTCATATTTCCGCCTATTCGCGTTCGGAAGCTTCAGCTGCCTAAATTGCACTTCTGTGTTTCTTAATCGAAAATTGTTCATAACTTGGAAATTCTTTAGCGTAATTTTGAAATTTGGCAAACGTATTTGGTGAACATTTTCAAGGCTGTAGCTGCCAAGGTTACAACCGTCAAATAATGAGATTTTAATTTATTTTCCCTACGACGATTGAAAAATCAGCCACTGTACTCTATCCGATTCCTTTAGGACTCGGTATGGGTGTTAGATATTAAGTTTTTTTTCCCACATTTCCTTAGATTCAATTTAAAACGGCGTTAAGAGCCCAAGGAAACGGCATGGCATCAACCATATGGAGAAATGTATACTCTGCTCCACAAAAATTTCAACCAGGTTTAGATCAGATTTAGACCTCTGGCTCGTCGACCTCGCACTGTCTGTCGCGCATTATAGAATTCGCCAACATTTTGGCGACGCAGTGCTGTTGCGAAATAGGATATGGCAAAGTAGAAGCGCAGCGAGCGGTGAGCCAATGTAAGGCAATTCGTTAAATTTAGATCACTGGCTCGTCCAGATATTAACTCAGATCCTGTGGCTCGCCGTTGGCTTCGTTCAGAACTCACTCTATCTGTCGCGCTTTTCATAATTCGCCAACATCCTTGCGACCATGGCTGGTAGGCAGTGGATAAGGCGAAGTGCGATCGTAGCGAGGGGTGAGCCAATAGATGGCATTTGGTAAAATTTAAACCTTTGGCTCGGCCTTAGGATCACTCAGATCCTGTACCTCGCCCTACTCTGCACTGAGACTTCTCTCTGTCTGTCGCACATCAGACAATTTCTCAACATTTTTGCGACATAGACCTCGGACCTGGAACCTGGAAGTATGACTGACGATTTGCTTGAAAACCGAATTCCGCAAGTATGTGTACAGCATTGGGCCTTCGGGAGTCTGGTCACCTCACTATATTCCAATTTTTTAAGGCCCAAAGACGAGTAAATAAGATACACACCAATATGCAAATAGAATTCCTATTTTTGAAATTGGGAGTGATACTGCAAATTATAGTCTTCCATATCAAATAGTTAGCCGTAGAAACACATGTTCCTAGGATCATGTCAGAATAAGAAACAATACGTACGATGAAGCGAGTCCAGAGGTAAGATGCAACGCTGAGTTAGTCCGAATGGCTAATCTCTATTTTCTGCGATGACTTTGTAGATTGTAGTTCAAACATCCTAACCGTGAACTTGCAAAACAAGGCCTGCCATAATCAAATGGTTTAAGAGATTGGATATCAAAGGACGGCTTCTTGAGTCCTGGTAAAAGTCCAAGTCCAGACACAGAGACGCGACGCGCCGCGCCGTGTCGTGCTATAGAAAACAGAAAAACAAAAAAACTATCCCTGTAAATCAACTATGACAGCTCCGTTTTTTTTTGTACCCTGAACAGCAGGAAAAAAAGAAGAATAATAGCATCCCCGAAGAACGATCGGAATGTATGTATGTATCGATAGTCCCCAATGCTTGATGTACCATTTATTATATGGTACGTTGCAAAATTACTGCAAACAATAGCTTTTTTGATTTTGTTCGTCCAAAATTCCAAAGAACTCTAAAGAACACATTACTCCAATATATTCACCGGTAGTTTTTTTTTGCCAAATGACGGTGAATTTCGCTTACTTTTCTAGATGTAAAGTATAGCTTTTAAAATTCCGCAAAAACTAACGTAAGTCCACTAACATCGCACAGACAATCAAAAAAAGGTTCGGGAAGCCAAAAATTAATGTATATGAAAGCTTGTTTTTTCTACTTTTGAAATTAAGTATAAAAAATCTAAAATCGATCAATCGCTAAGCTTTTACAGAAATCTAGCCATATACCATATATGGTACGCTATCCATTTAAGGGTTAACGTCGGAATTAATCAAATCTTTTGTGGAGTATTTAATATTCTGCTGACATTTTTTTGTGTATTTCTAATAGGCCTGTTCGATTATTGAAATCGAAAATACGATTAATCGAAAATACGACTAATCGAAACTACAAATAATCGAAAATAAGATTAACCGAAAATACAATTAATCGAAAAACACGTTTTTCGCTGCTTAGCGGAAGATTTCGTTTCATTTTCCCTGGTTAACCCTTCTGTCGGCCCAAAGGTCTGGCCAGACCTTTGGCACTATACTTCGACCAAAAAAGTATAGAAGATCAAATCGCAGCGACTTCAAACTTCATGATATCCTAAAATAATATGTTTAGAAGCATTTTGCAAAAATTCGAAAAAAGCGTTTGAAGTTTTAAGCACGTTTTTGACGAAATTCAATTTATAGTGCTTTTTGATACCCAATAGGTCTGGCCAGACCTATAGTTTTTCACCCCATTTTTCTCTACATGTAAAAAGTGAAAATTTCAAATTCCTTTAAAATTTTTCTCTTTATGATGTAATAATATCATTAAAATTTAATTTGTACTATAAAAAATAAAAAATTCTGAGATTTTTCTTTAAGAAGCCGTGAAGCTCGGAAAATGGATATGCCTAAGTTTATCATGTCTTATAACACCACCTAATCAACTGAGATTTGATTCTAGGAAATTCAAACCAATTTTATTTCGTTTGTATTAGTAAGGAATAAGTATAATCGACTTGCGAACGTATTTCTAAATAGATTTTACCAAGAAATCTACGAAAAATTTGGAATGAAATGATTTTTGCGTTTGAAATTCTCTATTTCTTTCCACCTATTTCCCAAAACTGTAGACTAACATCTGGGGTGAAATCTACCAACAAAGCGCTAAATATTTCCCCAAAGATATTGGAATTGGAAAAAGCGATCAACTTCACAGCATATACGCCATGAAAATACAAAAGCAAAAAAAGAGAAAATAAGGGAAAAACATGTTTGTACTAAAACAACCTCAAAATAGGTATACTTAAAATCGTTCCCAGTATATCTACGAAAATGATATAAAAGCTTTTCTTCATTAAAAATGCTAGTTTAGAATTGGCAGAATGACTCTACGTGTAACAATTTTACTTTTTCTAAAAAATAAAAAAAAAATTCTAAGTAGGTCCAGCCAGACCTATTGGGTATTGAATATGCACGTGCCGACAGAAGGGTTAACACCGTTCTCACGCTGCAACTCCAAAAAGTGGCTGTTTCGCTGCTTGGCGGGTGACGTCTGGCAGTAGACGGAAATTAAAATTTTCATGTCCCCGAACGAAATTGGTGGTAAATGAATGGTCTCGGCTCTCTATTGACGGTCCCGAACTCATTTTTCGCTAGTCACCTCCGTTCTCCCGCTGCAGCTACACAAAGTGGCTATTTCGCTGCTTGCGGGAAATGTGTCGCAGTAGACGGAAATGAAAATCTTTGTCTCACCGAACGAAATCGGTGGCAAATGAAAGGTCTGGACTCCCTATTGACGATTCCGAAGTCATTTCCCCCTAGTCACTCCCGTTCTCACGCTGCAGCTCCACAAAGTGGTTGTTTCGCTGCTTGGCGGGTGACGTCTGGCAGTAGACGGAAATGACAATTTTCATGTTGCCGAACGAAATTGGTGGCAAATGAATGGTCTCGACTCCCTATTGACGATCCTTAAATCATTTTTCGCTAGTCACCCCCGTTCTTTCGCTGCAGCTCCGCAAAGTGGCTGTTTCGCTGCTTGGGTGACGTCTGGCAGTAGACGGGAATGACAATTTTCATGTCGCCGAACGAAATTGGTGGCAAATGAATTGTCTCGACTCTCTATTGACGGTCCCGAAGTCATTTTTCGCTAGTCATGAAAATTGTCATTTCCGTCTACTGCCAGACATTTCCTCCAAGCAGCGAAACAGCCACTTTGTGGAGCTGCAGCGCGAGAACGGGAGTGACTAGGGAGAAATTACTTCGGAATCGTCAATAGGGAGCGCGAAACAGCCACTTTGGGAAGATGCAGCTGGATGCAGCGTGTAGGGGGAAAATGACGAAATCGTTACTAGGAAGACACCTTTCGATTGCCTTTTAAGTTCGTTTGGCAAGACGTGAGTTTTAATTTCGGTCTGCTGCCAGACAGACATCTTCCGCCAAGCAGCGAAAATCATGTTTTTCTAATAATTGTATTTTAGATTAATCGTATTTTTGATTAATCGTATTTTCAATTAATCGTATTTTCGATTAATCGTATTTTCGATAATTTTTCGATTAATCGTATTTTTGATTATTTTTCGATTATTTCTCGATTATTTTTCGATTATTTTAATAATTGATTAATCGTATAATCGAAACGAAAATAATCGATTAATCGATTACAGTGCGATTAATCGAACAGGCCTAGTTTCTAAATTTGTCTAGTAATTTTCTTTAGTAAGCCGGGTTCTCACTTTACTGTAGATTTACTGCGATTTTTTACAGAATTTCGAATCTACTACGATTTCTCTCTCTCTCTCTCAAATTTTTATTCAAATTAAATAAAAACAAAAATAAAAAAAAGCCTTGATATAACGAAATATTTGGTGCAGTGTAAAAAAAAACGGTTAGAGATGACTTGGAAAAATTTCCGTTTAATTGAGACAATTTTCCCAAAGTTTTTTTAACATTTTTTATTAATGGAGAATTAAAGGACCCATGTAGAGCATGTTACGGCACATATTATTCTAAAAATTTCAGATTCTTTGCTGTCAGTTACTTGAAGTTACTGGATAATAATAAACAATTTGTTTTTTTGGAATAGTGATTAATACATTGATTGTATTGATCCGCTGGAAATTTTTTTATGAAAATTTATATAACAAGTTATTTATGGTCCTTCTTTCGGAATTTGAGATCAGTTTTACCGTGTGTCCTTCGTGGTCCTTTCCAGGACATGTGTCGAAAACGACACACCCGCACTATACTGGCACAAAATTTGCAAAGAATTGGTAAATCGGCTTTCTTTGGGAAAAAAAGTTAGCATAATGAATAATGCGATTGAATAGAATAGATAGAATAACATAGTTTATTTCAATTCAGTGGTATAAAAAAATTAAATTAAATTCAAGAATTTCAAAAATATCAAGAGAAAAAAAATATATTGAATTCATGGGTTCTTGTTGTGGTACTGATGAAAGCATTTTGGATGCAGATTGATTTTGACACAGACCGCATCGACCTCGTTTTTCAGATGAAACTATTTCGTGGCCTATCCCATCTAAACGGTGAATGTCCATAACTTTGGCCCCCGGACAACGTGGTGTCCACGTCGGTTGTGGTTCTTGGTTGCCTTTGCGCTTCAGAGTTAACGGAGTACTTACTGGTGTCAATGATCGCCTTGAGTCTTGGCGTAAAAGACCTTCAACGCAGAAAGGCAAAGGTCCAATTGAGATATTGGTTGGACATTTTTTCCCTCCGTTATTTTATTATTGTGTTTTACTAAGGCACACTTCAATTTCCAAGCGTTGACCATTGCTGCATCAAAAGCATTAGTTATGAGTGGCCAGTACCACTTCTTTCCTCTAACCTTTATTCGATAATTATTTGTAGCATTATTGAACATATCGACTCCTCCCATTCGTTGATTAAACACCTTCAAGGTCCCCGGCATTTCCAATGTATTCATTGTTGTTGTTGTAGCGCTTTACGCGATGAGTCGGAAGTGGGTGCTCATGATTTGAAGCTACAGTAACAATAGCGTTATCGTTCCACTTTGCAAGAAGGACTTTGTATTTTCCATCATAAATACAGTCACTTGTGCCTCTAGGTCTCTTCTTCGTAGTTCAAGAATCAATCAAAGGAGCATTCGCTGTTTTATTTTCGTGTATAGTGCCGGTTGCAAAATAGCATTTTTCTGTTAGTCGGCACATCAGTTTATGCGATGTAAAAAAATTGTCAAAAGCTACCGCATGCTCCTTCGGATCTTCTGCACATTGTAACAATTGTAAAACAACTTTTTCGCCAAGTCCTAAATTATTATCATAACTTTCGGCCGAAACAGAAGCGCCACCATATGGTATGAATTGAAAAAGATATCCGTCTGATGAGCACAAGTTCCAATACTTGTATACAAAACGGATGGGCTTTCCTCTTATAAACATCTTGCAGCTATTACGTCCATAAAATGCGATCATTTGTTCATCAATTGACAAATCAAATGCAAATAATCCAAACTGAAGAAACTTTCGGTCTAGTTTGTCGTTCAGGGGAGTTATTTTTGCAAATTTATCTGTAGGATCCAGTCTGTCGTTATAGCTTACGTGAAAATATTTGTTGATGCATCGAAAACGGTCTCTTGTCATTGCTCCCCGAACTATTGGACAGCCAACAACAGGATTTAGTGACCAGTATAAATCAGTTTTTCGCCTACTGTTTATTCCACTTACAAAGAGAATGGCAATGAATTTCTTTATTTCGTCTACACTCGTTGTGAAACTGTCGTCATTGCGGTCCGTTTTGCGTAATATTCGGTGCAATTGGCGACATAATTTAAAATTTCCTCGTCAACAAATAGTGTGAATAGCTATTCTGGTGTTTTGTTTCCTGTGCAAAATGCAATTTATTAGCAACTTGGCTATTTTTTCATCCTCATTGTTGACAGGAGACTCCGAAAAACTTTCTGGCATGATAGTGGTCCACTTTGGTTTGAACTCATATCGCTTCTTCAGTCCTTTCTGTGGCATATTTGATTGACTTGGTGGTGATTTCCGTGGGCCAGATCGTTCTCTAGATGTGAATGGGTCGATGTCAGTTGTCTCTCTTTCAGAACTAGGCAAAAATTTGGATCCAACGGGAAGTAAACATTCTACTTCGATTTGACCGGCAATCTCTTACGGAAAGTCACAGTTTCGGTCATCCAGTTGTTGGTCCTCATCCAATTCCTCTTCGTCGCTGAGGTTTTCGTCTTTTGTTGGTGGAATGATGACAAATTTACTTTTTCTGCTTCCATTACAGCCTGAAGAGTCTCATCGTCATCGGAATCCGAGTCCGCGTTCATTAGTTTCACTAATTCTTTCTGAGCTAGAAACTTTTTCCGAAACATGGCCAAAATAACACCAGATCGAGAATTGAAAACACTATCTCACAACACTGCACAAGACTAGACAATAGACTGATTCACAGACACTGCTTATCGTTGCACTAGAAATTCCATGAAATCCAGTTCCAAGAAAGTGCTGCAATTTCGATGTCGTTGTAGCGCGGGTGTCTCGTTTTCGCAACATTCTTTGTAAATGCACGAGTTGAGCACTTTCCGTTATCTGATTGAAATAAAATTAAACCAGATCAAAGAAAACATTCCTTATTTACTTATCCAGTAGATATCTCATGAATTCTATCACAGAATTCTGAAGTATAGCGATTTCATTTTCAAATTTCGAAAATTAACGAAATAGCCATTTTGCATACATTAAAAAATAATAAAAAAAAAAACAAAATTTAAACTTTTAGGATATTTTTTAAATAAAATGGATGTTAACTTTTTATTTGATATATCTGTCGGTTTGCTACACGGCATACGAGTAATACAGTATTAGTTTTTTGTTATGTTTCGTTTTCGACACACCCGCAAATAATGGGTTAAATCCAGTGAAAAAAGAAAATTAAAAAAGAATGTAGTATTTATAGTAAACGCTAAATTTCCGCAACTTTTTCCACTTGCGAGCCGGATTGTGGCCCGCGGACCTTAGGCTGGTCAGTCTTGCTCTAAAATGACTCCATAACAATACAATGACTGTATGGCAAATCAAGATCTTTTGCGCCCTAAACTAAGTCACTGAAACACTTTCGTTGATTTTACAAGTACATGGTATAGTACAATTAGTCCAAAAAAGGGCAGACCCAAACATCAAAAAAGTTTAAGTTTTGTTGCCCAACCTTTTTCAGTCGGTGATACCTTTGTGAGGGCTCGAGAGACTCGCAAATAATTTCACAAGGTATTGTTTCGTGTTTGTTATTCAGGACGAAATGTCGTTTATCACCCTGAAAGTGGGCAACATTGGTAGCAAAATACAGGATTTTTAAGGGTATTTCCCCACAATGCTACTGCGGAGATATTTGAATCCTGGTGCTACGATTCTTTTATTTGATGGAAATCAGAGATATGACTACGAGTGAATAATGAAAAGCACTCCTTCTATTTTTGATCTATGTCAATAAACGATAGTCTGGCTGGTGTAGTGGTAAGTGGGCGCACCTTCGGTGAACAGCGTGAGCGAATTCAGTTTATGGTGTTTTTCGAACTTACGATCCATGTGACGGACTATAATCTCACTCAGATGTTAAACGAGTATGAGGATAAATAACATTGCTGAGCGTGCTGTTGATCTCAACAGCGCAACAAAAAAGCAGTTAAGTTCTTGGAAATTGTATGTCACTAACACATCTGCGGTCTTAGTCCAATATTGGACTGTTCCGCCTGCTATTTAATATACGGTAATCGAACATTTTCAATATTGCATTTTTGAAAAACAGCTGCCATAAAAAAAAACGTTATTTGTGTACAATGTAAATGTCAAACAGCACTGCGTGCACTTAAATGTTCACATAGAAACTTTTTTTTTAATTATCATTTTCAAAATTACAATATATGCGTTGTAAAATTACATGCCTAAATTTTTATTGTATTCAATTTTCTCTTCATATGGTTATGTCAATATTTTCAATTCAATTCATGTCATGTTTAATTTTTTTTCGTTGTTATCACCACCATTTTATATTCTCTACAACTCCTTATCACTCGTTCAAAATTTCCATAAACACACACGAATATCTTTACTCCTTGCACCAATAATATTACAACAATGCTTTATTTCATGAGAACTATATACAATCAATTATATCGTCTATCATCGTCGTTACCTTATTATAGCAGACACGACAACGTCATCGTTGTTAAGGGTTGTTTTTTTTTCTGTACGTATATTTTCAAACGGTATCTTCCAACATTGTATACGCCCCGCGAAGA
The DNA here is from genome assembly GCA_949715475.1 of Microchrysa polita. Lineage (NCBI taxonomy): Eukaryota > Metazoa > Arthropoda > Insecta > Diptera > Stratiomyidae > Microchrysa > Microchrysa polita. The sequence continues at coordinate 6,829,170 of OX454422.1, forward strand.
TTGTACACACATACATACCTCGTACCGAAGTGGGGAAAATCATCGATGAATTCATCGGGTGGTTGTCAGTGGTGGAAATTTATTATATGATGACTTTTACCCAAATTGATTGGAAATTTTAAGATTGTCTTTCTTCTAAAAATCGAAATCCCTAATTTAAAATTGCCAAAAATTAAAATTTCCACAGTTGAAACTTCCAATTACAAGATCCCGAAATACAAAATCCCTAAAAACAAAATCCCCCAATCACAAAATCCCTAATCACAAAATCCCCCAATCACAAAATCCCCAAACACAAAATCCCCAAACACAAAATCCCCAAACACAAAATCTCCAAACATAAAATCCCCAATCACAAAATCCCCAAATTAAAAAATCACCAAAATAAAGTGCCCACAATCAAAATTCTCTGACGAAAAATCCCCAAATTCCGACTCACAAAATCCCCAAATAAGAAAATCACCAACAACAAAGTCCCCACAATCAAAATTCTCTGATAAAAAGTCACCAAATGCAGACTAACTGCAATAACAAACTGCGGCACAATCCTGATAGGTATGATTTTAGAACGCACGCGCGTATTAAGTTCTAAGATTGCATGTGGGTATTTTGTGTTTGAGAATTTTGATTCTGCGGATTTCGATTGTGAGGATTTAGATTTTTGGAGATTTTGTTTTTGGAGATTTTGAATTGGGGAGTTTGATTATGAAAATTTTTATTTAAGAATTTTTATTTGAGGACCACGCATCCAACCGACTAAAAGCGCAGTGTGAGCATAGCGAGCGGAGAGTTGATTCGTGTTAGAATACGCTATGCGGTCGTCTCTGATATATATGTCAGAACCGCCTGTACAGGGCCTTCAAAAAATGTGAAAGGCTTTGTATCATGTATATCATGGATCGAAATGCTTATCGTTGAATCTAGTCGTTTTCATATGTGAGATGCCCGCGCATTAGGCAGATGTTAAGCACTCGCGAGGTAATACAAATTTCCAGAAAACACCTTTGTTCTACCCTTCACGACGTACCTATTGAACCTAGCTCTGCATCGAGTGTGGTTGCGCATAATTATTATTGAATCCATTCGAATCATTTAGCACTGGTGAGCTCAACATTTTGCATGCATATTTCGCGCCAGTCGGAATGCAAAGATTGTCACCACTCAACGTGTTTTGGCATATAGTTTGTGCTCTGGCAATAGTGTAGCGACCAGTGTACTTATTATTACCTTAAATAGCGGAAAAATGAGAAATTGGAACAAAAAAGAGAACTCCCAACCAACACACAATCAGCCTTCTTCAGGTACACTTTGCACACTACATTCTATTTGATTTCTTTGAATTGCAACTTTGAAAATTTATCAATTCGCCGTAAAACCGAAATTCAGTTTGTTCCCCGGCGTTGTTGATCGGCCAAAATGTAAAGGGAAGATGCGAGCCCTATAAACTATAGCGAAAAGTTTTTAAAAATATTCAACAAAAAAAAATTGAATTCGCCGTTTGAGGTTCAAGCGAAGCGAGCGGTACGCAGGAGCAAATCTTTTTCAATTTTTCGCTTATCGATTTTTTTCCAATTTTCAATTTTGAAAACAGAAAAAAGGAATTCGCCCTAAAGTTCCTGCGAATGCAAATGAATGGGCGAGTCAAGCGAGCCATAAGCCCGAGGAAATAATTTCCTATTTCCCGCATATCGCTTTTTGTAATTTTAAATTTTGAAAAAAAATTAATTCGCCGCAAAATTCTTGCGAATGAAAATTGAGAAGCGAGCCGTAAGCCAGAGGATAGAATTTCCTGACTTTGCTTTTTATTTTGAAGAAAATGTAGAGGCGAGGTACGCGCGAAGCGAAGCGTGAACCAGAGGAAATAATTTCCGATTTTTCGCTCATCTTTTTGTTTAGTTTTCAATTTCGAAAAAAGGAATTCGCCGTGCGAGTGTTCAGAGGAAATCATTTTCTATTTTTCGCTTATCGATCTTTTTTCCAATTTTCAATTTTGAAAACAGAAAATTGGAATTCCCTCTAAAGTTCCTGCGAATGAAAATGCATGGGCGAGCGAAGCGAGCCATAAGCCTGAGGAAATAATTTCCTATTTCCCGCATATCGCTCTTTGTAATTTTGAATTTTGAAAAAAACAAAATTGTAATTCGCCCTAAAATTCCTGCGAATGGAAATGTAGAGGCAAGGTGCGAGCGAAGCGAGCAGTGAGCCAGAGGATATAATTTCCAGTTTTTCGATTTTGAAAAAAAAAAATGTAATTCGCCGTAAAATTCTTTCGAATGGAAATGAAGAGGCGAGCGAAGCCAGCCGTAAGCCAGAGGATAGAATTTCCTGATTTGGCTTTTTATTTTGAAGAAAATGTAGAAGCGAGGTGCGAGCGAAGCGAACCGTGAACCAGAGGAAAGAATTTCCGATTTTTCGCTTATCGTTTTTTTATAATTTTCAACTTCGAATGAAATTCATGAATTAGGGGTAAATCATACTCAACACCTCTACAAAAATTTTTAATGATGTTCAACATAGTTGCGACCCAAGTTCAAATCTGAACTGATGCGACAGTGTTTTTTTTTAAGTACATACATTTCTCGCAATACCTTTCTCTCTTCGTTTTGTGCGTACTTGTCACCCCTCTCATATCCATTCCAATGTACCTTATAGATTAACAGACAAATACAAAACAGCACTAAACAACGGATGTAGTGGCAACTTTTCCAAAAACACAATATCAGCCTCATCGTCCACGACAATTGTAACGTCCAGCGTGACATCGGGCTCGACAACAAACGACAATCATAGTGGCGGCGATTGTCAATGCACGCCTCTTTTAGGCACATTGTCCTCGTCATCGTCACGACCCGCCGCCAATCAATCGGCCATGCTGGCTGTTGGCAGTATATCTGCGTCGTCTGGACTGCCTCCCGGCGGACTATTGCCGAACGCTACTTACACATGTGCCGGTCGTGGCGATTCAATTGAAAGTATTTCGCCGCAATTATCCCCAGCCCTATCGGCGACATCGTCATCGCATCGTTGTCACTATATGCCACGCGGTCATCATCAATCGTTTGGTCAACAGCGGCGATCGCCTGCTTCAATTTCGCCCGGTTCGGGATCGTCATCGATCAGCTGGGGTAAGATGGGGCATCATCACGTAACGCCGCACAGTGCCAGTAGCGGTACTAGTGGTGGCGGTTTAGGCACCTGCAGCACGAGCGGAACGTTCAACTATAACCTAGCCGCAATGATATCACCATCAAATGTCCATTCGTTGGACAATAACGGCACCGACGAGCCCCTTATTCCGCCCACCCCGCCGCCTATATTACGACGTAATAGTCCACGACTCGGTGGCTGTTTGACGCTCAATTTGGGCGGAAACAATTTCAGCCTATTGCAGCACAATGATAGTATTGACGATTCGGATGGTGCCGGTTCGGTTATTACGACAATGACGCAATCGACAACGCTTGAATATACGAGCGGCGGTAATGGAAGCTGCACGAGCAGTCGTGCGTCGGTTAGCGGTCCGGATCGGGGATATTTGAGAGAACAACAACAACAACGCCAGAGTAGCGTTGATAGTCCACTGCTACAGTCGAACGAAAGTCAATGCATTGTCGAGACAACAACGGGCGTAAGTTCACGATTGCGTCGTATCGCAAGCGGTTTGCGTCTGGCCCAATCACAAGCAATGGCCGTAGCCGGATTTTTGCCCGAATCAATTGAGCTACAAACACGAGTGGATAGTACGACAGCACCGAATACGGCCAATACGATCACGAGCAGTACGAGTGAGTTTACAATTGATGTCGGGCCTGAGGAGGGCACAACACTCACGTCGAGTTTGACGTCAATAGATGGCGCCACGTGTACGCTAATGGATTCCGAATGCAGCAACGATGTACGATCGCGACGCAATCGTTCATTGAATCGTCAACGATATCATCGTGCATCATTTTCGGCGGGTATTGGAGCGACAACAAAGAGTGATGAAAAATTATCGGAATCCTATCATCGTAATGATGGTCAGTCGCATCAGCATCGTATGTATTTCGCGCGACGAAGTAAAAAGCTTGTAAGGGAAGACGACGATGATGATGATGATGATGATGGGGATCAAGGAGGAGCAGGAGGAGAAAATCAAAACGGATTGTATGGCGGATTAGGCGTAGCTATTGGCGGACGTAGAGGAGGTCAGCGGTCAAAAGTGTCGATGTCGTTTTGTCACTCTGTTTGTTATTGGCTCTTTGTATGATTTTAGACACATACACACACACACACACACACACACACAAATGTCGTCTATCAATGTGTACAGTTGCGCTAAAAATTATTGTTCAACCCCGTTGGAAATTGAATGGTGTGAATAGATTGTGCCTTATGATAAGTGTTTGGCCGCCCTCTGTGCGGCGTAAATGGCGTATATTTATTTCTCGTTGAAAATTATTTTTTTTTTAATGTATATTGCTGCATAGTTGTATAACATAAATGTTGTGTAATTGTTGTGAAAATGTGTCGCTAAGTGTTGCACCAAGCTGTACTTACTTAATTCTAAAAAAAAATCCATAGTGGCTAAATAAGAAAAACGGAGGTTTCACGTGCGGTTTTCGCGAATTTCGATCGGATTTTATTTGGTCTCGTTTTGGTCCCATTGTCATTTTAGTTCAATGTTATCGAATTATTTTCTCCTCTCTTCCCGTAAAATATATCAACGATACATTTGGCGCCTCGTTGGCACGAGATTATGAGCACAAACATGGGTCAGAGCCGGAATTACCATCATTAATCGATTACGGCACAGAGAGCATAAGCAAAGAGCCGATATACGCTCATTGTAGTCTGAAGCTCACGAGGCAAGAATCCGAGCTGCGCTTGCTAAATAAAAAAAAAATGTTTTTGAAGAGACGTAAGAAAAGTGGTTCAAACCAAGAAATTCTACGCTCATGCTCGCTTCATTTAGAATTATCGGTTGTACAGACAGATTGTAAATTATATCCCCTTCGGCCCTTTAAACACACACACACACATACATATATACACGAGCCTAAATACATATATATATCGATCAAATGTATTTTATTAATTTTTTATTTTCATTCTAATTTTTGTGTAAATTAGTTCATATCGTTATTTCCTTACGGATCACATTCATATGTATATGCTTCCCAAAACCATCGACATAACAAGCCACAAAGTAAGAAGAAACGTCAAAGAAATTACGTGTGCACTAAGTGGTCGCCAGAGGTATAGGCAATTCCCTGTAGACTGTAGTGTAACTGAAATAGCGCATCTGATGGTAATGTCCCATTTCAGTCACACTACAGCAAAATGCTTCACCTTCTATAGCGATTGGGCTGAAATTGGACATTACCATCAGTCACACTCTACAGGAAATCGCCGATACCTCGACGGCGACCACTCAGCTCACACTTAAAATCAACTTCATCGCTTGTTATGTAGATGGCTTTTGTGCTTTATACCCCAGGAAAATTGGCATTTCACTTCGGAAAAATTAAGGGAAAGCTGGATTTTTGCACGAGCTTTCCTTTCGAGGTCCTAAACAAGACCCTAAAAGTCCTCGTCTCTACGAGTGCCGCTAGCGGTGCTACAGAGGGTCAAAGACCCTCGAAAGGTTCAAACCTTAAAAAAAGGTGTTTTTTGGGGTTTCTCGTGAATGGCACTAAGACGGGGGAGTGTACTCTATGGTCTTCTCAGAGAAATTTGTAGCTTCTGTGGCTGTTAGTAAGAGACGCCAAAAGTCCCCAAAGATGGAAGCCCCCCTAACCAAGTTATGAGGGTCCAAAGTTTCAATTAAACGGTTTTTGGAGAATATCTCTTTAACGGTAACGTGTACCGAAAACTGTTATATGACGAATTTGTAGCTTATACAACGTTGAACTAAATATCCGAATTTCAGATCGATGCGTGCAATGCTAAGGGCGCTCTGATGGTCCGTGAACCGTACAATAACGGTACTTCTCGGTTTTTCGTGAATATCTTCATAACGGGACCGCGTTCGGGATGGAAGCATGTAAAAATTTGTTGCTTCTGTAACACCAACTTAAAATGCCGCAACAACTCATCTATGCGGGCACCCTCAACGAAGCTATGAGGCGTCAAAGAGATAACAAAAAACCGCTTCTCGGTAATTTTTTAATAACGGTAACCTCTTGAAAGAACCAATCTGAAATAAATTTGTAGCTCATGTGGCTGTTAGTAACGGGCTAAGAGTCCCCAACGATGGAAGCCCCCCTAGGGAAGTTATGAGGGTCCAAACATCCATAACGGTCATGTGCACCGAAAACTGTTATATGGCGAGTTTGTAGCTTATACAACGTTTATTTAAGTGTCCGAATTTCAGATTGATAGCTGAAATACTAAGGGCGCTATGAGGGTCCGAAACGCACAATAACGGTATTTCTCGTTATTTTCGTGAATTGCTTTATAACGGGAACGCATTCGGGATGGAAGCATGTAAAAATTTGTTGCTTCTGTAACTTCAAATTAATATGCCAAAACAACTCATTTACCCGTAGGGAGTTATGAGGGGTCAAAGTAAAACGAAAAGCCGCTTCTCGGAAAATTTTTAATAACGGTAACCTCTAGAGGGAAACCGTCTGAGGCGAATTTATAGCTCGTGTGGCTGTTAGTATGACGTCAAAAGTCCCCAACGATGGGAGGCCCCCCTAAAAAGTTATGAGGGGCCAAACATCCCAATAAGCAGTTTTTAGGAAATATATCTATAACGGTCATGTGCACCGAAAACTGTTATATGGCGAATTAGAAGTTTTTACAACTTTTAAGTAAATGTTCAAATTTCAGATCAATACGTGCAGTACTAAAGGCGCTATAAGGGCCCAAACCTTACAATGTATTTTTGGTTATTTTCGTGAAAATTTCCTTAACGGTAACGTATACCGGAGGCAGTTTATAAAAAATTGTTGTTTGTATGGTTCCAAATAAAATGCTCCAGCGATATGAATGCACCTGAGGCAACCATACGTGCACACATACACTACATACTACATACTACACATACCTTCCTCAGAAATTAGTTAGTTTAAACGTTGTAATGCACGTATGGTTGCCTCAGGCGCATTCAAATCGGTGGAGCCTTTTATCTGGAACCATACAAATAACAAATTTTTACAGACTGCCTCTGTTATACGGTACCGTTACAGAGAATTTCAGGGAAATAACCAAAAATACCGAAATTGTATGGTTCGGACCCTCATAGCGCCCTTAGCATTGCGCGCATCAATCTGAAATTCGAATATCTAATTAAGCGTTGTATAAGCTACAAATTCGCCATATAACAGTTTTCGGTGCACATTACCGTTATGGAGATATTCCCAAAAAACTGCATTTTTGGATGTTTGGATCCTCATAATTTCCCTACGGGGGTTTCCATAGTTGAGGACTTTTGACCCCTTACTAACAGCCACATGAGCTACAAATTTATCTAAGATTGGTTCTCTCAAGAGCTTACCGTTATTAAAAAAATTCCGAGAAGCGGTTTTTTGTTTAACTTTGACCCCTCATAGCTTCGTTGGGGGTGCTCGCATAGATGGGTTGTTTTGGCGCTTTAAGTTGAGGTTACAGAAGCAACAAATTGTTATAAGCCTCCCTCTGGAATGCGTTCCCATTTTGAAGAAATTCACGAAAAACCGAAAATTACCGTTATTGTACGGTTCAGACCCTCATACCGCCCTTAGCATTGCACGTATCGATCTGAAATTCGGATATTTAGTTGATCGTTGTATAAGCTACAAATTTGCCGTATAACAGTTTTCCGTGGACGTTACCGTTATAGAGATATTCCCCAAAAACTGCTGAATTGAATATTTGGACCCTTATAACTTCGTTAGGGGGGCCCCATCTTTGGGGACCTTTGGCGTCTTACTAACAGCCACATAAGCTAAAAACTTCTCCCAGAAAACCAGAGAGCACACTCCCCCGTCTTAGCGCCATTCACGAAAAACCCCAAAAAACACATTTTTTTAAGGTTTGAACCCCCATAGCGCCCTTAAGGCTGCACGTGTTGATATGAAATTTGACCGCTTTCTTGATAACTCTATAGGCTACAAATTTTCCACACAAAAGCTTTTAGTACGAGTAATCGTTATAGAGATTTTCTTGAAAAATTGTTAAAAATACCGTTAGACCTCCTGGCACCGTTAGGAGTACCCGAACGTATTCGGTATTTCCATCGTTAATTGAAAAAGCACAAGAGCTTCAAATTTTCCATACACATTTTTTTTGTGTATGTATCGAGATATTCAGAAAAACCGGTTTTCGAGGGTCTTTGACCCTCTGTAGCACCGGTAGCGGCACTCGTAGAGACGGGGACTTTTAGGGTCTTGTTTAGGACCTTGAAAGGAAGTTTCATGCAAAAATCCAGCTTTCCCTTAATTTTTCCGAAGTTTGGCCAAATTTTTGTTCAAATTTCCTGACGTAATATACTTTCAATGAAAAGTACTTACCTATATATAGTGATACCCAAAAGTCATATTTAATGTGTCTGTGTGGGAGTGTGCTCAATAATATATATTTTCAGAGTTTCAGAGCTTAACGAGACTCAACGAAAAAAGTGTTTCCCTAGCTTTTAGCCCATATTCCATATTGGGTGAGGTTACGAAACACAACATTTGCGTATGTTCCGCAAACATGCTGTTGCTGTTCTGATTCGCTAACTGCCATTTTGCGGCTCAGGAATAATCTCCCCGGCTCTTTTTTTGTGGAACATGTACACGAGAAAAACCGGAGATTTTTAGGTGATCAGAACGGCAAACATGTTTGCGGAACCTACGCAACTCTTTTGTTTCGTAAGCTCACCCATTGGGTGAATTCAAATTGTAAGACGAAACCGGACGGGTAAACTTGCAAGACAAGAACCATCGTTCTTACAATCTGAAATGCACAATGCTTGTCTGCTGGCCACTACAAAAGCTCTCGCCGTCCGTTTATTAGCACAAACAAACGGAAGGCGAGAGCTTTTGTAGTGGCCAGCAGACAATCATTGTGCATTTCAGATTGTAAGAACGATGGTTCTTGTCTTGCAAGTTTACCCGTCCGGTTTCGTCTTACAATGTGAATTCACCCATTATGATTAGAAACAAAAAAAAACCTAATATGGGATTTGAACGGGCTTACATTTTTTTAATCGGTTTTGAAGTTTTCCGGGTAACGTTTATACGAATAGATGTGCCTCCCTCTTGATCCCCACCCCTGGAGCAAAACAAACTGTCAAATTGTCAAAAAACAATCAAAAAAATCTGCGTGGGCGCGTTCGGAAAAATGCCCTTGCTTGATTATTTTTTTTTGTATTCTGTTTGCGCCACTCGTGCTTTTGCCATTACAGTGCCTGGGCGTGTGCTTTTCTCTATTGTAGTATAGTTGTTGTTAACTGTGTAGCGATTTTTTTTTCAAGGGTCGTGCATGTGATCGTTGTTTTTTTGATATCGCCAAATTCACGAGGAATTGAAAACACAAAGGGCCAATTTCTCATGCATTCTATCCAGTAAGTGGTTAGTCTTATCGTATAGACAAGACGCACACTATTTTCTGAAAGCTTTTCGATTATATTGAATTGAATTTTTTGTTTATTTTGCATAGTCATAATATATAATCGGCCGGTTACTCGTACATTTCATCCAATTTAGAAGCTTAAAGCATTCTACAGCTAGTGTAAAGGACCATGCTACAAGTATGCTTTAAGCTTAAATAATGGATAAATGTGTACGAGTAACCTACCCATTATAATGTAAAAGCTTTCTGAAAATGGTGTGTGTCTTGTCTATACGATAAGACTAACCGCTAGATAAGATATACGAGAAACCGGCCAAAAATGCTTTTAAGAGCAAGCGTGAGATGATAACACGTATGCGCAAATCTATGCATGAGTTGTAACATTTGTATAACTGCGCGTGATATGAAATGCCTTGTTTGAAAATCCCGGGGGGCTTTTGTGCATTTTTGAGTTTATTTTGTTGGTTTTTTGTGTGTTTGTGTGTGTGTCGGATTTTGTGATTCATGTGTGCGACGACGTGCGTACTACCCAACAGGAAAAATTGGAAGTGCCATTCACCATTGAAGCAGCGCTCTTTCCTATTGGATATATCGGTTTTTGTAAAATTGTTTTTTTTTTGTGTTCGTCTATTTGTGTGCAACGGAAAAGGTATTTTATGTTTTTGTTGTAAATACATTGGAAAATGTTAGGGTGCGTTCTTTTTCTGCCGATATACATAATATGTATTTATAAGAATTTTGTTTGAAATACATATTTTGTAATATGATCATCTGGCGGAATAGGTCAAATCGACGACTGAAATCGGACCTGGCAGCGGCATACAAGTGTCAAAAGCTCGTTACGGAAAATAGGGTGAGGTCTTGACAGTCCGTCCGTTGTCTCCAATCCATTACATTTTTATTGTTGTATGCCTGGGCCCCGCAGGGGGGTCAGTGTCCTTGTGGCACTGATCTTTGGTGGGTCGCGAAACCACGTACCCGAGCTGCGCAGGGAGGCCCCTGGTATGGTCGATACGCCATGGCGTAGATCTGTACAAAGACCGTCGGGCGATGATGTTCCCGAGCTCTCTAGTCATGTATAGGTGACACAGCATGGCTTGACTTTTTCCCTATTCCTTCGAAAAGTCAGTCATACCAGCTTACACGACGCAGTGCTTCCTCGTAGGGGAGAAAGTAAAAGGGATATATTTTAAGCGTACGTGTCCAGTCTCGAAGTTGGCGGCTTCGCATAACCCAAGCCACGAAGGAGCTAGGGAGAATGGCCTATGCGCCTATACCTAGCTGGTTTGTGGATTGATGACCACACGGCCTGAGTCAAATTGCTGCTTAGTAAACGGACGGGGACCAGACCTATGTGAACGGTAGTGCTACGAGTCTGCTTTAAGCCGACGAGTAGTAAACAGGCATAACGATCCTGCGGCTGGCAAGCCGAAATCGTTAGGTCTAACAGAAAGGGGGCCAAAGGAGGATCACACCTGCTATTGATAAATCTTTAGCGAATAGTGTACCTCGGGGATGGGCGTGCCCAAGGGACCATGGTCTCTACCCATCTAGGCGTTGGACTCGAGGGGGTTCGTGGTTGTTAGACAAGTCGGCCAGCTAGAGTTGCATCCCAAGGTGGGGTTCCATATCCTAAAGGCGTATTAGAGCGTAGCGTAGCGTAAAACCTGTCGCCAAATACAACGCGTGTATTGGGTGACAGATTTTACGCTACGCTACGCTCGAATACACTTTTAGTGTGCGCGCGGCCTTAATGTCAAACGGACAAGTCTACCATTGAGAACGGGTAACGACATAAGCCACTTCGAAGGCGCATAATCGGTCACTACCTTAAATTCATGTCCCTCGACGTAGGCTCGGAACATCTTAATGACCATCACCGCTGCCAGACATTCTTGCTCAGAAACCGTATAGTTTCCCTGGGCCGTATTGAACATATGCGGCATATACGCGATGGGTGCTCTAGAGCCATCATCCAGTGCCTGCAGCAACACCGCACCGAACCGAAACTGACTGGCATCGCATTGGATGGCGAAAGGTCGGGAGAAGTTCGGGCTGTGGTGGAGAACTGGAGCGGAAGTTCGACACTCCTTAAGGGTTTAAAAAGTTTTCATGTCCTCATCGGTCCGGATAAACTTACGGCTTTTGCGCAACATGTTTCTCAGTGGTGCAGACATCGTCCCATAATTTTCTACGAAATGTCGATACTAACCAAACATTCTGAGGAAGCTGCGCAGCTATCTAACTGTGTTTGGCAAATGAAATACAGCAATGGCATTGACCTTATCAGGGTCAGTGCATATTGTAACATTCCCTATAATTTCGCCTAAATGTGGTCTTGTCTACGTTTATAGTCAAACTAGCCTCTCGGAAACATATAGCCACTTCGTGCAAAAGCAATAGTTGTTGCTCAAAAGTATCTTTAACAAGTAATAAGTCGTCCAGGTAGATGAAAGCCTGACGACAAAGGTGATTCGAGATGACTCGGTCCACGAGACTCTGCATCGTTTGCAGAACATTTTACAATTGGAACGGCATCGCCACAAATCGATACAATGGCCAACCCGGGACTGTAAAGGCAGTCTTTTCCTTGGCGTCCTTATCGAGTGGTATTAGCCAAAAGGCGTCCTTTAGCTTCAGGATCGAAATATATTGGGCTTTGGGGAGCGAACCTAGAATACCATCAATGAGGGGCAAAGCATACGCATCTTTGACTCCGGCAGCGTACACTTTCCGAGCATCCAAGCAAAGCCTTACCTTACCAAGTTTCACCACGAGAGTCATTGGAACTCTGAGAATCTTAAATGACACCTAACGCAAGCATTTGATCGATTTCCGCGAAGAGGAGCTTTTCGGTGGCGCGAGTGACTGCAAAGTGTCTCTGTTTAATGGTTTTGCTTGCTCCGTCATCGATGGCGTGTTTGACAAGACACGTACGCCCTAAGCCCTCCGAAGACAAAGACGGATACATTGCGATAACTGCATTGAGACGAGAGTTTTCGACTGGTGTAAGAATGAGCTTGTTGCTCTCTGTGACTAATGTTTCCAAAGAAAGGTTCTCTAAACAGATAGAATGGCTAAGCAAGTCGGAAGCAAGTGCGTAAAGATGGACGAAGTCTATGCCAAGATATAAATTTTGAGCTTGTGTAGGCGTAATAAGTGAGGTCAGTCTTCCGTACGGCCGCGCTCCCAGGCATACATCAGCATGAATGTAATGGATTGGAGAGAACGGACTGGCAAGATTCCACCCCACTTCCTGTAACGAGCTGCCGACACTTGTAAGCCGCCGTCAGGTCCAATGTCAATCGTCGCATTGACCGATTCCACCAGATGGTGAATTACTGTTATATAGTAGTGAGCATAAGACTAATAATAATACGACGCTCACACAAATTTCACGAGCGTTCGTAGTTTCGGATAAAAAACAAAAATAAATGAAACGCAATTGGGTTAAAGGTTTTTTTTTTGCAATTCCAAATTTCATTAATACCGTATTCAAATTTTTGCGACAAATTACCGTTGGCAAAATTGTTGCCCTTTCAAATCGCGACCATAGAAAATGTCTGTCAAGTTAGCGTTAAATTTCGTAAATTTGCCGTGAATCTATGACAAAAGCGAAAAAATTGCCGCCCCCCTCCTTCCCTTAAAAACAACCCCTATGGGGCTTTATAGCTCCAAAGAGGGTTTATGGCCTTGAAACACAAGTTTTAAGCATCGCAATGAAGCAGATTTTATCCACTTGCTTGCTACAGGGGTTACCTAAGATATCTGCACTTTTACAAAATTTTCCGTGTCTCCCTACCCCCGCAGGGGTTTGCCGCGTTTGAATCACGGCAAATTCGCGACATTTAATGCACCATAGCCATCATCGAAATTTCAAAGTGATAATGTTAACTTGACAGACATTCCAAGATATGAACATGCGAATTTTCTGTGAAGAAAACCATTTTATTCGAAATTTATGCTGCAGAAAGGCAAAACAAAAATTGTTCCCTTTAGTAATTAGTGAAGTAATGCATTTTCATTTTCGCCACAGCGCATATTAAATGACAATTTATTGCAAAAGGATAAAAGGATAGTAAGTCGAAAATACGTTTTATTTTATTAAATTGAATTTTCCCTTGCACACACACGCACACATGAATCATATCTGTAATAATTAAATAAATACGCCTATACTGAAGTACCTATTTATTTTTTAATTTTTGTTTTTTATGTACTTACGAAAAAAAATAAATTCCTAATTTTTTTTGCATTTTTTCCACGCCTATTCACACACACACACACGAACAGCTGCTACGGGTGGAAGTGAAGCCAATGGCGGTTCATTTGAACAACGACGCATCATACATTCTACGCCGGGCAGCCCACAAGATCGTCATCCGAGCTCAATCGAGGTTGTTGGATCGGCTGAAAGTTTAGTTGGTCGGGTAAGTATATGCGTCACATTTTGAACTGTAGCTCTATTTTTTTATTATTATTTTTGGTGTACATAGGTGTGAGGGAAATCTTCATAAGATTCTCCGCCAAAGCAGGAGGTATGTCCAATTTTTTAACAAAACACCTCTTCCCGTGCCGTGAACCCCTGCGGAACCACCTTTCCGTATTATTTCGCCGGTACGGCTCTGGCTAGTTACTCACCTTTGCGGTTTGCCAACTTACTTCTGGCTTCCTCTCTGCGTAGCTCTTTGTGAATTGAGGACACTGCTTCGCTCACTGCATCTCAATTCTCCTTGGAACGCAACATAAATCCTATAAAGTTCTGGGGATTTATTACGCTGCCCACGGCGGAGCAGATATTGCCGATAACCTTCGTGACCCGAGGGGAACTGAGTCAAGTGGTGATTAACCTCGCCATGCTTCATGTTTGTTTACCCATTCCGCTATATCCGGGATTTGAGTATGCGTCCATCGACCTGTAGCAGCGTCCTCCAATCTGCCTGCGTTGCCACGTATTCAGGGACTTCAACCTCCGAATGCCTCTTTCATCCACTAAATTGCCTGGTTCCCCTTCGTTACGCACGCGGTCTAACCTGTTGGTCTCGTCAACGAGAATTTCCATCGGCATCACTCCAGCTATGACATAGGCTGCTTCGTTGGAGGCAGTACAATACGGGCAGCACATTCTTAAAGCACACCTTCTATGAACCTCACGTAACATGCATAACATGCGTTGAAGCATACAACAGTACGGACATCACTACCCTGGACAAGAAAAGTCTGTTACTAGTCCTGGTACTCCCAATGTTTGGCATTATTCTTGCTAGAGCCGCCGTTGCAGATGCTGCTTTCTCGCACACTTATTTCAGGTGTTCCGCATAGTTCAGTCTTGAGTCAGTCATAAATCCCAAGTACCGGACGGCGGGCTTGCATATTATGATTGAACTTCCAACTCTGATTTTGAGGAACGTCGTTTTTCTTCGCTTACTAATCAGTGCAGCTTCCGTTTTATTGTCTGCGAGCTCAAACCCTACTGTTTTCAGCCCCAGTTGTCCAGTTGTTATCGCCTCGCTAGCGTACATCTCAACGTAGCCTGGATCTTTGTCGATCGAGACCACCTGCGATATCATCGGCAAAACCAACAACCCTCATTCCCTTACGCATGGAAACCTTCAGGATGGCATTGTACGTTACGTTCCACAACAGGGAACCTAACACTGATCCCTGTGGAACTCCTGCTATTATCGCATACTCCTCCGTTCCCTCACTAGTATTGTATTTGCGGGAGCGATCCGGTAGATAGCTCTTAATTATTTCTACGAGGTAGTCGGGCACACACATTCTTTGCACCGCTATATCGATGCACCCTCAGTTAGCGGAGTTGAAAGCGTTCCTCACGTCTAATGTCACCACAGCGCTGCACATACACTTTCGGAGAGAGTCGGTTGCCAAGGTAGTGACCACAGTGATTGCGGTCACTGTGGAACGCGCTCGACAAAAGCCATACTGTCGACTTCTCGTCCAGTACCGCTGACAGACGGTTGAAAATAGCCCTCTCGAAGAGTTTCCCCTTGGTATCCAGCAAGCAAATGGGACGATACGAACTTGGTGGCCAGACGGCTTGTTCGGTTTTGGTACTTGAACCAGGTTCCGCCCTTTTCCACCGTTTCGGAGAGGTTTGCTCTTCCAGGCAGGTCGCAAAAACCTCAATAAATTTCCTTGGCTATGCTTGAACCGCAGTTTTAAGAGCTTTGTTGGGAATGCCATCTGGTTCCGGTGACCTACCATCTTCTAGCCCGGATGAGGCCTGAAGTAGCTCACTTTCTGTGATTGCCGGGATGTTGCTATAGGCTAGAGTAGCCCCGGTTTCTCTCGGCTCCAACTTATGCCGAGGGAAAAGAGATCTGACAATTGTTTCGAGCATTACGGGACATTTAAGTGATGGCGCCCTCTGTCCGACTTTCTTCATCACCATCCTATACGCCCTTCCCCACGGATTGGTGTCGGCTCGTCGCAGAGCTGCTTGAGGCAGGCTCCCTTGCTTTTTACAATGGCAATCTTTAGTAGCTTACGCGCGGTTTTATATGACTGCAGCAGATTGCTGAATGCCGGTGAGTATACGACTCGCTGACTACGCGTGCGCAAATACGCAATTTCTTCTGTCCACCAGTAGTTCCCCGCAGGGGGGTCTGTGTCCGTGTGACACTCAGCTTGAAAGGCTGTTTGTAGTCGGACAGGGATCTTTGGTGACTTACGACACCACGGACCTAGTAGCGCAAGGGGGCGCCTGGTACAGTTGATACGCCATGGCGAGGATCTGTACAAAGACCATTCGGGCGTTAACGGTCCCGTGCTCCTGAGTTATGCACGGGTGGCTCTTGGCGTGCCTACCTCCCCCCATAGTTTGCGGGAGGGAAGCACTAAAGGCCTAGCACGATTTTGATGTCCCCTGGTGGGGGGGTGCATCATACGGAAGTCGTGTGAGCTTCGGAGGTGACGGCTCCGCATGACCCGAGTCAAGAAGGGGCTAGCTAGGGAGAACGGCCTTGGTGAAAATGCCTACGCGCCTATATCTAGCTAGTTTGTGGATTGATGACCACACTGCCTGAGTCGCATTGCTGACTAGTAAACTGAAGGGGCCGCCTGGATGTGAAAAGCAGCGCTTCGTTGACTGCACAGACGCGGAGTCACAGGTCCAACGAGCCTGGGGTGTGCATGCCCGAATTCGACGTAAGGCTTAACCAAAAGGGGGCCGAAGGAGGATCACACCTGCTATGGAGAAGTCCATAGCGAATAGTGTACTACGGGGATGGGTGTGCCCAGGGGACCATGGTCCTTGCCCATCAAGGTGTTGGACTCGTAGTGGCTGGAGGTTGTTACCCAAGTCATCCAGCTAGTGATGCAATCCCGGGGTTGGATTCCGGATGGTGTGTGCATGCGCCTGATGGAGAAATCTCCGTCTGACAACAACACCTTGTCAGTAAAAAGCCGAAGGTCCAAACTTTTTAGCGGGACCGGGAGATAAAGGCCGAAAGGCTAGGTGCTCCCCTGACGGTATACCTGTAGATGGTTTGCTTGTCCACCAGTAGTTATCTCATCGTCCCATCGCAAAGCATGGCATAAGCATGGAAGCGTCGTAAGCAATTTCTATCTGTTCCGTCAATTGCTAGCTTTTTTGCTCAGCCGATACTTTGGTAATGCTTGGTTGAGGAAAGACCGCTGCAAAAGCGTCCGCTCATCAAAGCGCTTAGTAGATCATCCAACTGGGAGAATCTCTTACGATTCGACATGTTCTATCGCCCACCGTAAAGGGTATAGCTTGATGGTCGCTATGCGTGTAGTGTTCACTAACATAGCAGTTCATCACAGGCGTCAAGGAGCTACTGGCGAATGTGAGGTATATGATGGATCCCGCCTTGCCTTTTCTAAAAATGTTGCTACCTCTCGTATTTAATAAGGCGACGTTGAGGCGAGTAAAGGAATCCAACAGCGTAGCTGTATAGCCTTGCTTAGTTTTCCTAATATATAAGTGAGATTTGGTTGATTCATCGAAGCAGACCACTATACTTTTTGGATCCATTTTCGTCCCCTTACAGTGCTCAGTGATTTCCGGAAATCGACTGATAATTATCGATTGACTTCTTCCTTCACCACTGAGTTCCGAGTGATGTGTAGCTTGTCTTTGAAGCTAAGTTCACTAGTGGCTTCGACACTTATTGTGAATATGCCTAAGATCCTCAGTCTCCTACTACCTAGTGCTGGGCACTCATACACAATATGTGTGGTGCCGTTTCAGTCTCTTGCAGACATAGTCTGCATACATCATCCTTCACGATTTTCAGCTTAGTTAGATGCGCTTTAAAAGTGCCATGCCCTGTCACGAAGGCAGTCATCCAACTTAGGCTACTCCGTATATAACTGAGTACCTTTTTGGCATTCCTCTCTAGTGGGCTGGTAATTGCGTTTCGAGCCTGTCTACAAGTTAGCTTTCGCCATTTTCGTTGCCGATGTATGGAGCCAATATAGCCATGTATCCAAATCATGCAATTTCAGGCAATTTTGGGTTCCGGTCACTGAAATTTTTCTGCTGATGCTGATCCCTATTTTGCTAAGGTATCGGCTATTTCGTTCCCCATTGTTTCTACATAGCATTGGCATTAAGAAAGTCCAAAACGTTCAAAGGACCGGGAGGTAAGAGCGTCAAGGCACTCCCCTGAAGATGACCCTCTCCAGCTCTGAATGCTGTGCATTATATTGGCAGAGCTCAGGGTAAGGTTTATTACCTCAGCCCTTCGCGTATCAACAAATTTGGGAGCTGCCCCTGTATTTGCTACTAACAAATTGTGTCTTTCAAAAAATTTCAGCTACTGCTGTCCTCTGATTTTGTCATCTGTCCTGTCCCACACAGTATTGTCAGCATTGGTATCACAGCCTAATATCAGACTTAAACCTCTTTCCTTACAGTATTTTACCGATTTTTCTACATCCATTGAAAGAGGTGGTTCTGGTGAATTGTAAGGCAGGTACGCGCCGATACAATAACAAATGATCCTGTCGCTGCCGTAAGATCGGGTAAGCTGAGCTGCGTCATTTGTAGCGCATGTATACTATGCCGCACCAGGATACAAGTCCTTACCTTTCCGCCCGTCAATACATAGTACAGACTTGCGGTCTATTGGTACAAACAAAGTGTTTTCCTTCAAAATCAAGGGTTCTTCACATTTAATGTTTGTTTGTGTGGGCCCGCTTCCATTCCTGATAGTTTCGCCCTTACTGGCTTTTCTGCCTCAGCATAATTACCGATACTGTGCTCACTGTCCATTCCTCTGGAATTTCACGACAGCTTGTTCAAGAGTGCAGGTGAGTTTCCCCCTGCTTTCCTGGTAGCCTCCTCGTCCTCCTTTGGACACCACATAGTAAGCGTCGTACCGCAGTGTTCTGCAATTCTAAAAGTATGTGTGTAAGTGACCCTCCACTTGGAAGTGTCTGTTACACAGGCGTTTTGCTTCTGTACCCATTTGAGGATGATATCCTTGCTCTCGGTACAATCGTAAGCATGGATAAGCAATATCGCCTCATTTTACAGGACTCGCATACTGTCCACACGCAGTCTGGCACCTTCCCATAAATTCGTCAGGCTCTCGAGCGTGCCGATAAGTCAGCTTTCGCTCGATTGATTTCTACGCGTAAGAGGAGTCATCATCATACTTAGGTCGTCCAGAGTACACAAAGGAGATGATTTGAAAGCATTCAGCATTCAAATTGTGTGACATCTAGGGTAAGGTGACCAGACTCCTGAAGGCCCAATGCTGTACATATACTTGCGGAATTAAGTTTTCAGGCAAATCCTACACCATACCACCCCCCTCCCCATTGTGACCAAAGAATGAGATAGTTTTTAATAATAGAAACTTCGGCAAATTTCGCAAGGCTTTATACAGGCTTCAAAATATGAAATAAAATATTTTCCTGTTACAATAAAGTCGCTTTTCTCAGAGCCGTGCAAAGGGAAGGGAAAATCGCCAGGAAGGTGGGCACCGAATACGCGAGCCCAAGTATGCTTTGCAAGCTTCTTCACTCACACAACAGTCAGTTATAAAGCATTATTTGGTGCCCACCTTCCTGTAAGGATGTAAGGTAAATTTATACCTATGCGCAATATAGTTTATAAATATTATTCTAATTTTTTAATGTCAAAATTTCTGAAACTGAGCGTCGGACCCCTCCCGAAACAAAATCCTGGCTACGTCCCTGCAAAATATTATCCTACCTTCAACTCTTTGAACAGAATTGAGTTGTAGCCGATATTCTGGGAATTGTGTGGTGAACCTTGAGAAGGCAAGGTTCTGTTGTACACATAAGGGAGCCCTAAGACCTCAATGTCCCCCTTGAAATTTCCACCAAATATGGGCTGTACGGTGCTCTGCAAGTCGGCGCTCACGAATTTCCAAGTTATGGACAATTTTCAATTAGAAAACACAAAGCTGCGATTTGGGCCGCTGTAACTTATGGACGCTGATACGAGGACCTTGAAATTACAGGGTGTTTTTTTTAGACGTGTGGTTTTGCAATCTGGCATAACTTTTTCCGGAGTTGGTTTTGTTGACATCTGCCACTTGATTTATGCTCAGTTTAGTTTGCCATTTCATCATAAATAGAATAACTCCGGAACAACGTTTGCAAATCGTGCCCAAAACGAGATGGCCTCCGATACCGATTTTCACAAGAAAATTTAGTTTAGCGATGAAGCTCACTTTTGGTTGAATTTAATAAACGAAATGGTCGCGTTTGGTGATGGTGGTGCATGCCATACAGCTAACGAAACAATCGATGAAGGACACTTTTGGTGAGCGCATTATCTCGCGTTGTGGGCCTGTGGCGTGGTCTCCAAGATCGTGCGATTTAACACCGCTAGATTATTTTTTATGGGGTTAGGTGAAGTCGCTTGTCTAACAAACCCGTATCTTTATAATAAAGCTAAGTTCTTGGCCATATCATTAAATTATATGAGTTTTTTTTGTTCTTGAAAACAACACCTCTATAAAAAAAAACACCCTATATAAGAAAATTTTAGCGCCAAGTAGATCTACAAGCGTGCCAAATTTTAGAAAAATCGGTCAAAGGGTTCTCGAGTTATCGAAAATTAGGGATTGTCAAACATAAAAGTGCTATTATCTAGCTAAAAATCGATCGTACGGGGGTCAAACCTTACAAGCATACCATCTACGAGGTTACTGTCTAAGGGTCACCTAGCCTATGGCTTTATACCCCGGTCCTTGCGAAAGCGGCTTGGACCTCCAGCTTGTTTACTGACTCGGATCTTGTAGTCAGATGGGGATTTCTCCATCCAGTGAATGCATTCACCTTCAGGAACCCAACCCCGGGGCTGCATCACCAGCTCGATGTCTTGCTTAACAACCGACAGCCCCCTCGAGACCAACGCCAAGATGGGAAGGGACCATGGTCCCCTGGGCTCGCCCATCCCCGAGGTACACTATTCGCTATGGACTTCTCCATAGCAGGTGTGATCCTCCTTCGGCCCCCTATTGGTTAAGCCTTACGGCGAATTCGGGCATGCACACCCCAGGCTCGTTGGACCTGTGACTCCGCGTCTGTGCAGACAACGAAGCGCTGCTTTTCACATCCAGGCGGCCCCTTCAGTTTACTAGTCAGCAATGCGACTCAGGCAGTGTGGTCATCAATCCACAAACTAGCTAGATATAGGCGCGTAGGCATTTTCCACCAAGGCCGTTCTCCCTAGCTAGCCCCTTCTCGACTCGGGTCATGCGGAGCCGTCACCTCCGAAGCTCACACGACTTCCGTATGATGCACCCCCCCACCGGGGGACATCAAAATCGTGCTAGGCCTTTAGTGCTTCCCTCCCGCAAACTATGGGGGGAGGTAGGCACGCCAAGAGCCACCCATGCATAACTCAGGAGTACGGGACCGTTAGCGCCCGAATGGTCTTTGTACAGATCCTCGCCATGGCGTATCAACTGTACCAGGGGCCCCCTTGCACTGTTAGGTCCGTGGTGTCACAACTCACCAAAGATCTCTGTCCGACTACAAACAGCCTTCCGAGCTGAGTGTCACACGGACACAAACCCCCCTGCGGGGGGTCAAACCTTACAGGCTAAAAGCAAGCAATACTGATCATAGTCTTCACCAGCTTATTATGGTGTAGTGCTGTGGTTGACAAACTTTTTAGCCAGTAGAGCCAAATTTGAGAAAGAGCGAAATTGTTTTTTTTTGTTTTCATAACGGCACGTATTATCTGGGGAAGGCTATAGGAATAGGACTTTGTAGAGTTTCAAGATTAACTTTTCAAAATACAACAGTGCAGAGGAGACACAATTCCCTTATGAAAAATGTATGACTCAATATAACGGTAAGTTCTAGTATGATAATTTTAAGTGTCGGAATTCTGAAGCACCATTAATCTATGACCAGGATTCGATTCCAGGTAATTTTAAATAGCAATTTCCTGGACAATTAGGACATTTCTCGCGCTGGATAATTTGAAATCGGTTAGAGGAGTGATTGGAATTTTTGAGTTTGTGTTGTATCATAAACCACTACCTTCACTGACCAACACTCCACCAAGTATAACAAATTACAACGCCTAACCTGCATGGGTGGGCAGAGTAAGTTTTTATTACAAGACGTATTCGCGGGTCAAATCCCATACCGGTCTTCTTCAGTAGGAGACATTACATGATGCTTCACAGGTCCTCAACCCTGGCAGTACGGAAAATGGCAACTTATTCCTATAGTGGTACTTGGATGATGAATATGAAGCGGAGCATGAAAGAGGAGCTGGAGCTTTAAAACCTAGCACCGGAATCTCGATCGCTAGCTCCAGGCTTTCCGAAAGTTACAGCCATTCAAAAATGATACCCAAGACCAATAAAATTCCATGGGGTACCCCGTATGGGCAAGGGCAATGGGGGCATATTTTTAGATTTTTTTTACAGAGCGGGGATGTACAGATGTACAGGGCGATTTAGAGGATGTTGGGTGCACATTTTGCTGAAAATTTCAGAATCCTAGCCGTCTCGGTTCAAAAGTTAAGTCAATTTAAAGATGGGACCCAAAACCAATAAAATTCCATAGGGGCACCAAGAGCACTAGCGGACTATTTTTCGATTTTTTTTATAGAGCGGTGATGAAACGGCCGATATAGAGGACGTTGGGGCGGAATGACATGTTTTTTCTCAATAAAGTGTCAGGCTCGATCGATTCAAGAGAAAAAAAGTCACTAGGCATGCGTTATTTTTGAAATCTAATTTGTACTAGACGGCCTTACAAAACAACACGGAGAGCAGTTGCTAAAATTTATACAAATTTTGAAATCGTAGTTATTGATGCTGATTCGAAACTTTAACACTACCATTATCATTCAGGGCTATATATTTTAAGCAGATAACGGTAAATGTTGTCTTTTTTTAGAATAATTTGTGCCAACATTTTAAAATGCTTTGATTCATTAAACCACACTAAATGAGCCAAAGACCCGCTTCCAAGACGCCCTTTGTCCACCGCTAATGTAGGGAATTAGGTTTCATTGTGTTGTATTTGGAATGCTGTACATTTTGCTGTACATTTCCCAATGCTGTAGGACAGGTCAAAATGCTGTACTGTATACAGCAAAATGCTGTACGTCTGGTCAGCTTAATCTAGGGGACCCTCGCGAGACGCGTCGGTAACACCCATGATAGGATCTCCTCCGGCAACCTGGGCCAAAGATTTCGTACCCTGGTTAGCTTTCTGTTTCCTGTCTGCCTGGTTAATTTCTTTTACAAGAGGTCCTCCCAACGAAACAGGCTCCTCACTGCCAGCTCCCTCCTTTAGTGGTTTGACCGGCTCAGATATTCCTTGGTTGACACCCTTAATATTTCCGAAGTTGTCTCCTCATGTATCGACTAACCAGGTTGAGTTGATATCTTCCCGGTGGCCTGCCTCTTGATCTTTTGCCTCCTCTTCAGTCTCTGCTTTTCTCGGGTTCTATACAAAATCCAAAAATACAAAATCCAAAAAGACAAAATCCAAAAAAAAATTAAAAATCCACAAAGTCAAAATCCACAAAGACAAAATTCACAAAGACAAAATCCATAAAGTCATAATTCACAAAGTCAAAATCCAAAAAGTTTGCTTATCAATCACAATTGAATATTGAGAATATTTATGTACGTTATTACGTTAACTAGACAATTACCAAATCCCGGAGCATATGCGCTTTACCTGAAGATATGGAAAAGGATTCATCCGTGGCATATACGATTTGGCCGATGACACGGAGAGGAACGCACCGGACCATAAGCGCTACAGGTAAAGACAGAGACACCTAAGGCGCATATGCTCCGGGTGCATCCTTCTCCGTGTCTTCAGGTAAAGCGCATATGCTCCGGGGTTTGGTAATTGTCTAGTGCCCACGCAATAAGCATTATGGCTCTCTTTATACAAAAATTTATGGATTTTGTCTTGATGGATTTTGACTTTGTGGATTTTGACTTTATGGATTTTGTCTTTATGGATTTTGTCTTTAGGGATTATGACTTTTGGATTTTGACTTGAGGATTTTGACTTTGTGGATTTTGTATAGAACCCATTGAAAATGGCGTGTTTCGTCCAGTCAAATTAGGGCTCTGAATTGAAAAAATAGGTGAGGGCTCATTTTTGTTGTTTTTAAAACAGTTAGCTCCCAGGAATCTAAAGCTCATTTTACCGAAGGACGTTCCGATACACCCCCCATTTAAATTGCTAATATCTCTAAAAGTTGACTAGCACAAAATGTTCAAATGTGGTTCATAATTAGCACATAATGAGCACGTAATGGTGCAGTGATGTTTTTAGAAATTTTCCAAAAGGGGGGGGGGGGGTGTAGCGGAACGCACCTGCTAGTTAGGGAGAACGAACTTGATGGAAAGTGCCTACGCGCCTATATATAACTAGCCTGTGGACTGATGACCATACGACCCTAATCGCATTGCTGACTAGTTAACTGAAGGGGCCGCCGCCTGGATGTAATACGAGTCTGCTTTAAACAGACGAGTAGTCACAAGTCCAACGAGCCTGGGATGTGCTCATCTGAACTCTGCGTGAGGCTTAACCAATAGGGGGCCGAAGGAGGATCACACCTGCTTAAGAGAAGTCTTTAGCGAATAGTGTACCTCGGGGATGGGTGTGCCCAAGGGACCATGGTCCTTGCCCATCAAAGAGTTGACCTCGAGGTGGCTGGAGGTTGTTGCATAAGACATAGAGCTGGTGATGCAGCCCCAGGGTTAGGTTTCTGAAAATGAGTTCATTCCCTGTATGAAGAAATCCCCATTGTCAATAAAACGTCAAAGGTCCAAACCTCCCGAAGGACCGGGAGATAAGGGCGGAAAGCCTAGGTGCTCCCCTTACGGTAAACCCGTAAGTGGTAGACTCGTACAGTATAGGGTATATTAACTTTGTCATGAAGTTTGTTACGCATTACGACCATATAAAATAGGTTATGATCAGCATGACGAGCTGATTGGGCGATGTCCGTCTGTTGCAATGCGTTTTACTCGGCCAGTGTAAGAGCGATCGAGCTGAAATTTTGCACGCATGTTTCTTTGTATTGCAGGCAGTTTTTATGTTTGAATCGCTAAAATCGGACCGTGGGGTCAAGGGGCTGCCATACAAACTCAGCCCGCCCCCCCCCCAAATTGAGTTTTTCTAAGAAAAACTTTTTGATTTGTGCACCAATTCCAACCAAACCTCATAAAAGTGCATTTCAATTGATGCCACAAAACATTATGTAAAAATGAAAGGAATCGGACCATGGGGTCATGGGGCTACCATAAAAACCCAAACCCCCATTTTGGATCTTTTAAGAAACATTTTTTCTTCACCAATTTCAAAAAACCTTAATGCGTCTTGATCCAAAAAAAAAAAGTAAAACAAATGGAAACTATGGGGCCATACTTCCGCATCCCCCCAATAAAATTTTCTGAGATAATTTTTTTTTATTTCTCACTTATTCCAACCAAACCTCACATAAATATTGTTTTATCGACGCCACGGAACTTATGTGAAAACGGAAGGAAACGAATGGGGAAGGATTTAATAAAAGTCATAGGTTCGCCCGAAAAAAAAAACTTTCAGACCGAGGAGAGTGAAGGGTATTCAAATTTCAGCCGCGCTCAAAATTATCCTCGGTCTCGTTTTAGTTTACATTGGCCCATTCTCTCGTAGATCTTATAGAATGGTTAGTCTTATCGGTTATCGCATAGAGAAGACACACACAATTTATTGAATTGATTTTTTTTTGTTGATTTTCCATAGTTATGGTATCTTTTGATTATTTACGCTGTTAGATGAAAGTATGCGCAATGATTTTTTAATCTAAGATGATGGCGTAACCAAGCAAAATATGGCGTAGCTATGCAAAATAAATAAACATTCAATACAATGGAAAAGCCTTCTGAATATTGTATGTGTCTCCTCTATGCGATAAGACTAATCAGCCGACAGGTACTGAATAAGAGCTATCAGAAACCCGGCCATTATGTGTGAAGACTGGACAATGAAGTTCACACAACTCCAAATTCTGGATGTTCATCTACCCAGTCAGTTGTCATTAGAAGCTTTCATTTATTATCTTTTGTCGATAGTTCATCGCTACATTACAATAGTTGAACAGTTTATCCCAATCTACTCCGTTCAATAGCTCGTATACTTCCGCGTCGCTTAGTAGATCTTTGCCAAACCATGATCTTCGCAGTTCTTTCAGAATAGGGCAGATTCCTATAAAGTACCGGATATCCTATCTCGCCCCCCCATGTTATACACAAACTGCACAGAATCGGCAAATCTCTACGATGTGGTACGTAATTCAAGGTCAGCAATTCCCATCTCGCTCGAAAAATTAGTGAGATTTTGCTCGCCGGAATCTGATTTTGCAAGTAGGTATTCGCACCAAGATTGTGGCTGGATCACATACTGTGAGTATACTCGTGTAACTCTATAGGAGGTATTACACTATCAAATAAAGTTTGACCAACGACGCAAAAAGTTTGTCCCACTAGTGTAATAGCAAAATAAATAACCAAAAATGTGTTTGACCAAAAATGAATGACTATCGTGGTCATTCATTTCGGGTCAAACATAATGACCTTAGTGTAATAACAAAACACAGCCTTGGTCAAATTTATTTTGCAGTTTTTGGTCATGTGGTCATTCAAAAATTACCAATTTTCTGTGTGAAATGTTTCGATTGGGTGCAATTAATGATCAATATAAAAAATAACGACAATTTTACACTTTTTTGCAAACTGTGGGATATTGGAAAATTCAAAATTTAAATTAATCCGTGCAATTACATCGAAGAAAATGTTTTTGATAAACTCTCGGTAATAGCTACGACTGGAACAGTCTGCTTGTTACAGGACACAATTCTAGTTTGGCGATCTCATCTCTATCAAAAAATTTTGGTAGACGCACGCCGTTTCAATCATTTTCTCGAATTTTTCTGCTTCTTAAAGTGTCCTTTGTTCTCAACAACTTGGAACCTATTGGGCATATAGTGCCAACAATAAATTAAATGGCAACTAGTAATTAGTAATCCACGATTTATAAATGAATTTATCTCTTTTTCCGGTGGAAACACAATACATACATACATATTTCCCAAAAATGTGAAAAAAATTGAAAGAACGAAAAGTATTGATTTATTTGTAAATTTGGTTTAACATTTAGGCAACTGTTAGATATTGTATATTTACTACCGGATATTGGCAATAAATCCAGAACGGAGATATGAAACTATTGCTGTCGCTCTTAAAGTCACGATAAAAACGTTCCCGTGCTTCAATAATTTTGTTCAGGGTAGCGGTTTGATTTATTACATGGTCGAACGGACTCAAAATAAATGACTTGAAACTAATGGCGATCCTACATATGGGTTTGGGGGTTCCAACCCCCTCCGAAATTTGGTGATGATATTCGGATGAGAAATCAGGATAAAATAAAACACGCACAGCAACTTCAAAAGCACATTCCAAATTTCGAACCCGACATTTAAAAGAAAGTCGTGTTAGTTACACCATTTATAACTCGAGAACGGCTGAACCGATTTTCATGATTTTTGGTTCGTTGGATTTGGCTCTGGCCGGAATGGCATAATAACTATTTAAACATCCAAAGAAATTACAATGAGCCAAAATTCACAATAGGTTTCTTTTTTGGCTTTTTCTGCCTATATTTCTTGATTTTATCAGCGGATTTAAGTAAATTTTCTCCACAGAATTGGTGTTTAGCCCAATTGAAGGAACAACTATCGATGCATATGAGAAATTCACAATGAGCGGAAGTATATAGACAAACATACCTTTCCTGTATTTCTTGGGCGAATTACCGATTGTTAGTAAGTGTACCCCAACCGGTTGGTCTATACAAGCAGTTTATGCATGTACAGAAAATTCACAAAAGGCAGCAATTCACAATTATTTTTTTCATAATTTTGTCTTTATTTTTTTTATCGTTTAGCGAACAGAATTGCAGCCGGTTAGGTCTCCTCCACGAACAGCAGAGTAATTATTGAAACATGCAAAATATGTATTCAAAATTACCAAATTAAGAACAGTTCCTTTTCGTACAGTTCATAAATGAATTGCTGGATTTCAGTAAATTCATTCCACTGGATTTGGCTGACCCATTGAAATAAGCCGAACATTCACAATCAGCAACAATTCACAATGAGTTTTTTATATCCTATACCCATAAGATGGTATAGGGTATATTGTTTTTGTTACGCCGATATTATGTAACACCTCAAAGGAGCCACCGGAGGTATGGCAAAGTATATATATAGATGATCAGGGTCGGTCCCTGAATCTAATAAGCCATGTCTGTCTGTCCGTGTGTCTGTCTGTTAGCACGATAACTCCCGAAATAATGAAGGTAGCGGTTTGAAATTTTGGTCGAATGTTTGTTTTGCTAAAATCTTGAACGGTATTGAAAATGGGCCAAATCGGACCACGGGTTCCCCTACCTCCCATACAAACTACCCCTCCTTAATATTTTAATTCGGCCATAACTTTCGCTAGAATATCGCTATCGACTTAAAATTTTGATCAATATATGATTCTGACATATACTGCGAGTTGATGGAAAGTGGAGTAGGTCCGACTACCTACCTGCTACTTCCCCTACAAAGTTATATTCAGCCATATCTTTTGATAGAATGTCACGAAAAACTTCAAATTAGTATCAAATGGTAGCCGTTGGATACCACCCCTCCCTCCCCCACAAAAAATATGAAATTGAATATTTTGGGTTTTGCGTGCCTTCTAGGGTTGTACCTACATGGGTATAGGGTATCCATTCATCGTGCTATTCGCACGATTATAACTCGTTTATATTTTGGTTTATATTTCTTGAATGTCTTGACGTAATTTTGGAATATTGCCCTGCTGATTTATTCCTCACCCTGAATATCTGAATGAAACATTGCTATTCCGTTCTCTTCTAAGAAAAAACAATAATAAAACTTGCTATAAGAAAGTTAAAATAGTAGCTTTTTTGGTCCTTTAGCCGTCATTTGCAACGGTTTTAACCAGCGGTTTGCAAAAAAAAAAAAAACAAAATGAAAAACAATCGAAGGCAGCTATTTTGCAAATAATTTAGCCTATAGCTCCTCATCGAATATCCTGATTTCAATTGCCCAATCACATATTGGTCTCTCTCTACCCTAAAATACATGGATAGCTATTGAAATAAATGGAAAAAGTCTCAATAACCCATTGGTCACTTTCCTTCACCTAATTAACGTAATTTTGTAAATTTTCCTCTATGCTTTTTCTTCACCTGAAATAGCTGCATAACTATATTGAACCATACATAACTCCCGGACGGATGACCGAAATTCGCCCTTTTGCTGAACTTGATTTGATTTGTATGAATTTCGGAAAAGACTCAATGAATGACTCTATAACTCGAAGTTAATTCTTTGCTTGGCGGTCGGCAAGATTCTATTAGCCAAAGTATATCGAAGAAAGACTCTTTAAAATATTACCGCTTCAAAAAAAAAAAATTTTTAAAAGAGCCAATTTTAGACTTTATTTTTAGGTAATAAGGGGATTTCAGAAAATTTGCCTCACCGGATACCTATCCATATAGTTATTCTGGTGTTTTGTTAGTTGTGTTTCGCAAGCTTTTCTGATATTTTTTAAACGAATGACAGAATTTCAGTAAGCTTACTCTAAATCATTGGTCTCTACTCAGTGAAGGGTATATCCATTAAAACATAGTAAAAATTACAATTACTAAAAAATATTGTAACAATACTTCTTTCTCATACCTTTGCCTTTATCGTCTGAAAAGATTAGTGGATTTCAGTAAGATAAGGTCTATCTATCGGATATGTCTATATCCCGAACAAGAGAATACAGTGCGTACTCGATAGTCCGAAGCCTCGAAACCTCGAATTTCCAGTAATCCGGATCACCTCAAAGATTGCATTGTACACTCTGTAGTCCGAATTTCAAGAGCTTCTCTAATCCGAATCAGACTTTTTTCTCATAATAACAGTAACAAATAAAAACATTTTTCTTTATTCTTGGAAACAACAAAATCAAGAATAACAGAGTGAAATTCTTCGAAAATATAATATAATACCGGCGAACAATAATCACACAGCAAGTATGTATAAATGTTGCCATGCACGCTCCAAAGTTAGTGCACAATGAAGTGACGAGTCGACAAGATTAAAATGCAAGTAAAACACGCGCTAATTGTCTTTGCAGAACGCCTGAACTATTGGTAGATGCAATTGTCTTATCGATCGTACGAAAGATCTTACGAAAGAAAAACAATCGTGTCACGATTTTTTTCTTTCGTAAGACGCGTTCTTACAATGTGAAATGAACAATGCTTGTCTGCTGGCCACTACAAAAGCTCTCTTGTCTTGCAAGTTTACCCGTCCGGTTTCGTCTTACAATCTGAAATCAGCCATTGAAACACGAATGAAATTCACGAAAGGCATTTTTTCTATTTTTTTCTTTGGATTTTGTTCTATTCTGTCCCTCGCCTGATTTATAACCGCTCTCATCAGCAGCGAATGATTTTCTATCTTCAAAAGCAGAATACCTATTTAGACATCTGCAACATTGAGCCTAGAAAAATTGTGAAAGCACCAACTACGTGGAACACCTGCCAAAAATTCTGCAAAATTTGCCAATACAAAAATTGTTTATGTAGCTTTTGTCTATATCATGAACGGATTTTCCGACTTCCGTAAATTCCATCCCCTCTCCCCAAATTGATGACCAGGAGCAGCAGGTATAAGCTATCCTGCTGCTCCTGGTCATCAGCCGCTGGAAACTTGGAACTCACAGTCCAGTTGCCAATGTATGCATTTGATTTCTTTCTTTGTCGATTTCAGGATGATGGATGAATGATCATTTTGTACTGTTGTTTTCTTTAACGGGAACAAGTCTTCACAATTTGAAAAATTGGCCGGGAGCCTACTATTGAAGCAATTGCTTGAAGGTATATCAATTCTTTCGCGATAAAAGAATTGATACTGCCGAAACAGAAAAAATAGGCAGAAGAAAAATACTAAAAGAGTTTGCTCATTTCCTCATTTTTTTATGCTTTCGACAAACAAATTTGATGACTTCAGTGGTTTTGCACCACCCTGGCAGGTAGTAACATCTGAAAGTAGGGCGAAACGACACCCAAAATAGCGAAACAAGCATTCAAGCATCTGAAAAGTTCACAATGAGTGCAGTTTAGGAAATTTGGCCCAACATCAGCTGAACGAATTGTCGGATTTCAACATGTAGAAAATTAACAGTGAGCAAAATTATGATGAAAAATCTTTCTTAAATTCTTCTTCCTATTTCTATTCGATTTCCGTAGACTCCACCCTACACGGCTTCCATCTAATTGATGACCAGAATTTCTAACCAAAAATTTACAAAATTTCCCAATACAAAATTACTTGATGTACAACTTTTGCCTCTATAGGAGTACGTATCTCTTGAATAAATGTTCCCATTTCTGTGATTCCTTTTCCCGAATTGATAACCAACCCAAATAGCTATGCTGCTATTGCTAACGAAACATCTGGAAAGTTATGAAGGCAGTAATTTGTCCATACGTTTGCCTTATATTTCTTGATCGGATTATCGTGTTTCAGAAAATAGGACTAATTCCATGATCCATCGCCAATATTTCCAGAACGGATTTCAGAAACCCCTCTCAATGGCTTGCACGAACTAGCGGATCTCAGTAATTCGGTCGCCTTCAGCACAAGAACCGCTATTTCTACTGAAATATCGGCAAAAAAAAACGTCAATGCCAAAATAATTGTCCACCTCCTTTTCGCAGATTAGCGGATTTTTGTGTATTTTCCAAACAAACATCTGAATAAGTGCTATCCTCAGTAGGAGACACATCTGGAAAATCAACCAAGGAAAATCAACAAGGCAGCTCATTTTCTGATTATTATTTATATATATCGCCGGAACTTTGTAGTGTTCTTAAATTGTGTTATGCAAGTAGCTTGCCCAATAAACTACAAAAAATTAATTTTCAGTGTATATATATTTCGGGGGCAACTTACCCCCTTCTTCAGCACAAAAGCTACTTAGGTATTTTTTGCATTTTCTGATGCTTTTGTTAGTCTAAGAAAATTAGGATATTTGGTCGGCAAAAATCCTACATCGGAAATTTGTTTGCAGGATGGTTGATAATGGCCCCCGGATTATGGGAAAAAAACCCAACCGAATGAGGTCCGCAACCTTATAAAAAGGGGGAAAGTTACCCCCCGTGAGATTTTGTGTAAGTATTAACAATAAGTTCAAGATAATTTTGAGGGAACATTGCTCACGGCTAAATTAACTGCTTTCGAGAGTTATGGAGCTTTTAAAAAAGTTCTAAAATGGAGAATAGTCTAATTTCTTTTTTAATTCTAGCACCAAATTTCCCATTCAAATTTTAATGTGTTATATATCATTGCAAAGGAAATTTTATTTATTTTTTTTTATCCTCAGAACATTTTTCTGCTATTTTCGCATTTTTTTAAATAATCACAATAAACCGAAAAATGCCGTTCAATGGCCATATTTTGGTTAAATTTTCTTAGATTATGTCTGTATCTCCTCAACCCATTCGTGGAGTTCAGTATTTTTGCCGCACCCACACATATTGGTAACTTTTAAAAGGTGAGGCAGTCCAGCTTGTTATTTATAAAAATAAGACGTTTTCAGTGAATGGAAGAGACTTTTCTTTGACCAAAAAAGTACACGTTAAGCCCTAGCGTTGCGTTTTCGCAACGTGCTCCACAGCCCAAAATACAAAAAATTAAAAATACATTTCTTTGAAATTTGCATATTCTTCCTATGCCGAACTACTGTTCAAATTTTCGTAATACTATAGCACAACTCCTTCTTACCCCCGGACAATATGGGTTAATGGTTTATTTTTTACTTTCAAAGTAATGTAGAGCGAATTGTTTATATCGTCGAAAGCGCATAATTTTCATCAAAATTCAATTCTCATATATATTTCTATCTCCAATAGGTTCTCGCTGAACAGGGTCTTGGACGCTACTGTGATCCCGATTTTGTCCGCTATACATCGCGTGAAATGCAAGAGGCACTCAACATGACGTCCGAAGAGATGGACATTGCTGCCCATCAGCTACTCTTACAGGAGCGTATCGGACCCGATAGCAGTGGCGGCGGCGGTGGTGGTATGATAATGGGCGCTCTAACTGGTGGTGCTACACAATTGACCAATAATAATAGTAATAGTTTAACAGCATCACTACAACAAGCAATATCCGCATTGCCGGCATCGTTGTCACAATCCGGGCAAAATTCACTGTTGAACAAGCCAACATCAATGTCGCCGCCGCCCGTTGCATTGTCCAATTCCCCGACACTTTATAGTCCTCCATTGGCACAACAACAACAACAACCACAGCAACAACAACAACAACAGCGTCAACAACAACAGCAGCAACAACAACAACAACAACAGAATCAAAGTGGCGACTATTCGTATCAGACCAATAGGAAAAATTTATAGCAAAAAATTGAGAAATTGTCTTGATTTGTAAATTAATATTGATTGTTGTTTTCTTAAAGACATTTTCTTTTTTGAAATATGAAAAAATCGCAAAATTGTTTTTATTATCGGTTGTGTCGAAGTGTGTTCTCTCGCGCCGCTTATGCTCTTGCATTTTGTATATAGTTTCTCGATATATTAGCGAAGAAAAATGGAAAAAAAGATTATAAATATGTTGTAAAGCTTTTCACTTTTTCGTAATTTTAAAATTTAATCAAATTACGTGTCGCCCTCCTTAAGCTGATAGGTAAGATTGACTTTCTATTTGTACGATTCCTTTTTCATGCAGTCAAAACAAAAATACTCGTATCTAAAAGCATGCATATAGACACATACTTCGTATCGATATATATATATAATGATTTTGTTAATTTTAATTAATTTATTTATTTATTGTCTTAAAAATTAAGGTGAACGAATAGGAGGAAAATTTAAAAAAAAAACTATAAAATTAACTAAAAACGACCAAAAGTTGAAATATTACATTAAAAAAAAAATCGTCATCTACAATCTAAAACACAAAAAGTATGATGAGCGGAAAAAATCTCAAAACAATATCCAACTATCGCGCGCTCTCTTCCTCTCTTTTTATTTAGCGTAAAAACTCCTACAGGACAGAGCGTGTCGAGTTCGGTTTTCATGGCAGAATTGTGCCGAATCACAATTTCGTGATTTTCGAAAAAAAAAAAAAATAATAACACTCCCGACATCCGATAGTGTGTCGTCACACTTTCAAACAAGTGTCTACTATTCATATTACGTAATTTGTTGTTCCTACAAACATTACCTTGTCGTTTGTAACATTTATACGATAGGCACACACACACACACATAATTAACGTATGTATGTCCATACCATGTCCTTTTGGTCATAAATGAATTTTTCGTTGTCATTTTTAACGCTCCGGACAAGTGAAAGAAAGACAAAAATTAAAAATTAAAAAAAAAAACAGAAAACACAAATATCGTTAACAAAATTCAAGCAAAATTAGAAAACGTAATTAAAAATTACCAAATAAGCAAAAATATGTTTTTTTTTGTTTTTTTTTTAATTAAATTAGAATCGCGCATAAAAATTCATATATATATATATAACTAAATCAAAGATCCAGCGATTAGGAAAATTTATATATAAATATATACATTATATACATATGTAAAAAAACAACAGCAACAACAACAACACGATGAACAATTTTCAGAATATATTATATACATATAAAAAGCAAAAAATTAAACTATATAAAAATTTTATAATAATTGTAAATTATTATTGTATATGTACTAAAATGAAAGAAAAAGAAAAACAACTACTACTAAACAAAAATAGAAACTATGTAAATTTAAATTTAAGTCCAAACAATTTTCTTAATTGTTATTGTTTTCGTTTTTTTTTCTTTTGAATGTAAAAAGATCCAATAAAATTCAATACATTTCATAAAATAAATAAAATTTTATTGAAGAAACCACACACCAATCGAAAAAATTTTCTATATAACATTCTTACACAACCAGAATAATCATTAAAGACGTAGGTGCGCAAAAAAAAAGAAATAAAGAAAAACGGGCACCTAAAATTTTTATGTATGAGTCGCTTATTTTGAAAGTGGCGTGTAAGTCCACTTTTTATGAAAATTTATTTAGAATGATGACATTATCATGTCTTTGATGGTTTCATTCTAGGATAAAAAAAAATCAAACAAATATTTCGAAAATTTTGCTACTTACGGGCGTAAGTCCATCCGTGTGACTTACTCCTCGTTCAAAATTAGAAAACCTAGGGCAACAATAAATTATCTTCTGATCAGAATCCCTTATTTCGTCGCAGAGGTGCTGTTTGAGAAATGTTGCATGTGCTTCTGTTCCCCTTATCTCAGTTAAATGAGTCGGCACGCGACTGAACACGCCACACGCGCCGAAGCCTTATTCGAGGAACACGTTGTCTCGCATCTCGGTCCACAAAACTGCACCGTGCTTCAGACCTGTTAAAAGTCTTAGATTTGCTGTGGCACACCAATCGCCCTACCTCGATTCTGAGGTTAATAACGAGCCTCTGAACTAGCCGGAAATTTGCAACATCACGCCCGAAAGAAATCAAGTCTAGGGTCCCACAAGGCTCAATACTGGTACCCCGCTTGTTCAACGTTTATGTATGCGAAATTGCCCAATAATAATCATCATCTGTTCCCTTCCATTGCAGCAAATTCATTTGGGGTCGGGTGGTTTGATGTACGCAGATGATACACTTGTTTTTGCAAGCCACTCTAATTAATCGAAAACTTCTTTAAGAAATGAGCTCTGAGAAAAAAACAATGAACTTCAAGTTTTCGAACGGAAAATCTTATGCACATGCTTCGCCTTATACACATGGTCTAACATAAAGTATTTCCGAAATTCGACACTCTATAGGAAAACCAACAAAAAAAAACTTCTTCTGCAATATATGATCTCTATTGCAGTTTTCAGAGCGGAAAAATGGAAAAATCATATAAATCCCATTGGAGACGCTCTTCGAGAATATTGCTGAAGGGACGTTATCAGAATCAAGGGTCAAGGCCTTTAGCTTTTTTATCGTTTCCCACCCAATCAAGTTGTGCAAAAATGTGCGGAACACCATTGTTTTTTTTTTTAGTCGAGAATTAATACTTCAGGAGGAACTTCATTGATTGACCTTCATTTATTCTCAAATTTCTCCTTTACACTTTAATAGGTTAGTGCTTTCGACTTCGTGGGTCGGTTTGAAGGGTAAGTTTTTATTCTTC
The DNA here is from genome assembly GCA_949715475.1 of Microchrysa polita. Classification (NCBI taxonomy): domain Eukaryota; kingdom Metazoa; phylum Arthropoda; class Insecta; order Diptera; family Stratiomyidae; genus Microchrysa; species Microchrysa polita. The sequence goes on from OX454422.1 coordinate 6,865,496, forward strand.
ATAGTGTCCCGCTTTTAATGCACAATTGAGCAATACTCAGGGCAGGACTTAGCCTCTATGGCGCCCTCCGTCACTGTAATGTAAGACAATTTCATGATTTTTAAATTGTTTCAAAAAGAGTTAAAATTCCAATTGACAACTTGACGAAATGTAAGGACTCGTTGCCTATTCTAATTGACCAACTAACCCAGAAATTAATTTAGAACGAACGGTCATTTTTGACAATGCAGTCTTCGTAAAAATTGTTTTGTTTATGAAGGCTAATGCTGTCAGCATTTTTAGCTAAAAATTGAAAACTGTTTCAGACTTTGTATGAAATCTTTAAATTAGGATTGAAGCATAATATCTGGATCCAAACAAACGTTATGTATACGTCAGAGCAATTTTTAATTTTTCTAAGGATCAATACAATAGGGATATCACAACAGAGAGTGTGTGGAGAGATAAGTTACTTCCTTCATCTCGGATCCCGCATTTAAAAATCCCGACATTGCACCGCAAAACATCCAAAGTGTCCAACATTTTCGGAAAATTGACATGGTTTGCGCTTGCATTTCTTTTTTTCGCCATTAGGTAGAATCTTTGAACGGCTGTAACTTTTCACCGCAGACAGCTATGAAATATTCAGCAAAAATGCACCACAATACGCCCTTCTACGCATTGTTTTTGAAAAACCGAACTATGTTTCCCTCGTTCCCTTCCTTTTGCGAATTATTGTTGTCCTTTGGCTTTGGGTCTCATGGAAAATTGACACCGTTTGTGCTTTGGTCTGCTTTGCAAATTTTGTTATCCTAAGGTCGCATGTTTGAAGGTTTGTTAATTTTGAACTACGACTCTGACATTTCTAGCAAAATGTGCGCCATAATATGCTCTACATCGACATCCTGATGCTTTCTATACATTTCTTCTTTTTTTTTTTTAGGAAATCGATCCCTTTTGCACTTGGTTCTCCTTAGCGATTTGTTTGCCCTTGCGTAGCGACTGTAACAGCTAGGACCTTCTTAATTGGATGTAAGCTTATCCTTACAGTCGGTTTGCGCTCTCCGGCGGATCCTTCTGACCAAAGACATTATTAATTTTTTTTGTAATCCGGTGGGATTTAAGGAGGTTAGCTGAGTTTCTCAAAATTAATCATTCACAGAGTTTTAAGCCAACAGAAAGTTTCAAAAATTGCCGCCCTGGGCACTTGCCCAGGCTGCTCATATGAGAAATCCGGGCCTGACAATACTGATAGAATCGATGATGTTTTTTTTATATAAAAAAAGGTGTCAGATCAAGAGGCAATAAAAATAAAACACAAAAGTGCTTGCCTTTGAATTTTAGCCTGCAAGCAATTGACTATAAGAGGCCTCTTTGCAGATTCATCTTCAAATCAATCGCTCCTAGTGTTTGAAGCTCTGAGATAACGGTGACAAACACACTGCTTCCAAAACGTATCGCATGAAAAGGATAAATTCCATATCTGGCGTTGAAATTCGTATTTTGAATTCAGTTTTCCACGGTATAAAATTTTTATAATGTGTTTAACTTAAATACAAAAATATTTGCCGCCCCCGTAAAATTTGCTGCCCTAGGTTTCAGCCTACTCAGCCTACTGGTAAATCCGCCACTGTTTTTTGAGTAATCGTGTTTAGAACGAAAGCGTTTGGAGTAGGTTGATTTTTTTCTACCAAGTGTATGTACTAGTACTATACTTACCCTAAGGATAAAAACGTTTACATGGGTAAATTTATGGAAGTATGCAGTGTAGTACAACACGGTTGTATCGTTCGCAAAAAAAAAGAGAGTTGCGGTCAGGTTTCGGATGGGGTGGGTGAAAGACAGTGGCGTAATGTACGGTGTTCCATATGTTCAGTGGAATAAGGGCACCCAAGCCAGAGGGGCCCCCAAAGCCGGAAATATGAAGTATTTTTTCTTGGATACATACTTTGGCTAACTGTTCTTTTAATGAGAAAATTTTTTTAGTCCGCAATAAAAACTTGCGTGTCTACTTATTACTGTCGCGACTGGCGATCGAAATGACTAGAGTAGGGATGTCAAAAACCGGACGGTTAGTCCGAAAACCGGTACTTTCAGAACGGTTAACCGTTTTTTTCGGTGTTTTCTTCCTTCCGGTTTAACCCGGACGGTTGTTTGTCCATCCCGTTAAGACCGGAAAAAAAAGTTCTTTAAAAATTCATACAATTTTTCACAATTTCTTTTCTTCTTCAGTCAGCAATTATATTACTTGTCCCCCATGAAAAATTGTGTTTTCAAATTTCAGCCCTTAAACATATTTTCGAACACTTTCCTTATCGCTATAGGGTGCACCAGAGTAACTTACTTATTTGAAGGGTCAATAAAAACAAAAGGAGGTATTTCATAGTTTTTGTTTTAATTCTTTCTATTTGAGAATACAATCTCCCAACTTTTTTTCATACAGTCTTGAAAATGACATCGGTTAAATGGCGACCCCCTTTGTGCATACACTGATAGAGTTGATTTTTGAAATTCGTCCCCACTCTTTGCAGCATATCAATCCGTATTTGCAATGGCGTGGTGAATGTTGTTATTTAGGTGAGCTATGGTCCGTGGTCGATCGACATAAGCCAGGGACTTTAAATAACCCCATAAAAAATGGCATGGAGTAAATCTGGAGAGCGTGCCATGGCCATGGGAAATCGCCTCTGAGAGACCTGAGGAAGTCGAGAAGTGTTGCCGCAACAAATTTATTCAGCCTCCTGCTGTGTGTGCTGTGGCTTCATTTGTGGCTGAAACCACACGTCCCTAACATTCATTTAAAATAAAAATGTGTGAAAAAATAGTAAGCGACCGTTAGATAAGAAGCTCTCGAAGGCGAAGGCCCGCTGATCTCTAGACCAGCGCATGATAGCAACTGACTAGAATGGGAAACAAACTTGGGGCTTTCCTCCTCCAGATGCGTGCCCTCTCACCCATCTACCAGCGTTGCTACTCGTGTTACAATTGTAACATTTTGTTACAATTTTCGATTTCTTGTTACAATGTTACACACCGACCAATTTTGTTACAATCGGCAAGAGTGGAGGGATCAACTACATTTGAATATTTTTCTACTATAAGTGACAGGAACAATTATTTTTCCAAACAAATTTTATATTTTTGTGATGAGCATGATCAGCCACTGATGAGCATGATCTAGGAATGCAGCTAGGAATGTCCAACTTATGGTCCGCGGGCCACAGGTGGCCCAGTTTTGTGAGGCCCGCGGCCATATCGGAGAAACACAGTATGTAGCAGCACATTGCGTAAAAAATGGAAATGTTTTTAAAAAATAATATGAGTTGAACTAAAGTCTATGAAATTTCTTGAAACTCGTCAATTTAATTAATTAATTATGTATGTATTTAGGAAGCTGACGGTAGTCTAGTGTACTTTTGTTCGAGACTTATTACTGTCCGCCGAATAATTTTGACTCTCAATGATATTTCTGGAGTGTTTAATTCTTAGTAAATTAATTTGCAAAATGTGGTTGTTGATCGATCCACAAAACTTCAGGGTTTTAATTTCTTGTCAAAAGTTTCTAAATTTGTTTGAAGTGCATTTTATGAACATTCTATTTCTAGAGGATATAATCATGAGGTCGTTAGTGACTCAGATTGAAATTTCGAAAAAAAAGTCTATAGGAATTTTTACAAATTTTATCCTGCGCCCGTCAATCCTGAAGACATTTGGCCCAGGGCAGGTTTTGATTTTGAAACCCATGGATTAAGCGCCCGTTTTTGTTGGTCCCTTCTTGATTCAGAATCAATGTTCAACATTCAATTATAGCAGCAAACTGCACCAAGCCTTAGAGTAAGTTCAGTAAAAGAATTGAATTCTACCTTGACACAAATTTGAACAACAAATTTACGGTAGCCAAAATGTTCGGCAAAGCTTGGAATGTAAGGGCACGAAATTTCACTTTAAATTAAAGTAGCATTTAAAAGGGAACGTGATAGTTTAATTCAAATTTATTGAATTTAATTCTTTTTACTGGAAACACTAGCGAGTGCATTTTTTTGCTAGCTGCCGGATTTTTTTGCTGACTCCATTTTAGAGCACATCATAAGTTGGTGCGAGTTGCGCGTGCTGGTGTATTTGGATTCAATCCCACTGACCCGCGTATTTGCTACCAAATTTATGTTTTTGCAGTAGGTTAGAGTACAACACGCAATATCGAAGATGTTTTCTGATCGGAATAAGTATAGCTCAAGGACAGATAATAATGTTACTGCATGTATTTCTGTTCATTATATCTACAAGGTGGGCCAAAAGTAATCATCCGATGTTCTTTTGCTGTATTAATAAAAAAACTTTGGTTTTGCTAATGAAATACCATTATTTAATCCCTTAGAATTTATTGAATCAAGCCGCAAAAATGATATCGGCCAAGTGGCCGCCGCCACAGTTGATTACCATACGGGCCCGTTTTATGGCATTTTCCATCACTCTTCCCAGAATATCGGGCGACAGGTTTTCGCATTCCTGGCGAATATTCTCCTTAAGGGCTTCAAGAATCTGAGGCTTGTTGACGTAAACCCGCGACTTCAGAAAACCCCATAAAAAGAAGTCTGGAACAGTTAAATCGGGTGATCATGCCGGCCAGTGTAAATCACCAAAACGAAAGATTAACTGACCTGGAAATGTTTCCTTCAGAATATGGCCGCGTTCCTTAGGAGTAAACCGATTCATGGCTTGACAGTTCGATTCTACGTTTGTTTACTTCAGAAATTAGGAAAAAATGAAAAAAAAAGAAGGAAAAAAAAGTTACAGCGATTTATAATAGAGTGATTGATTACTTTTGGCCCACCTAGTATATATATTAATTAAGTTCGATTATATCGTATTAAGCATTGTCTGATGTACTAAAGGGATCATCTCGTTTTGTGCCCAACATTATGAAATTATCTGCTCCTTCAGTCATTCGGAAACTAAGCTTCTGCGCTGAGTAGTGTCATTATTAATTGATTGAGATTTGTAACCAATAATTTTTGGATTAAATCTGTTATGAAATAGTAGGTTCGAGCTTAAACAAATTGTGGAAATTTTGACATATCGTTTCTCCTATAAACCAACTTCGTCAAAAATGTTTATGGAACAGAACAGATCAAATCTTCGGAAAGTCAGACATTTTCAAAATCCTTTATTTTAATATATAACTCTCTGCTATTTGTGAAGCAATCATTCAATTTGGACTTGCGCACATTTAATGCTAAAATTGTTCATTAACAACAATATCTTCAAATTTGTTACAATCAACCTAAAAATGTTACAATTTTATCAGATAAATGTTACACTTAGAAATCTGAAAACGGCAACCCTGCCATCTACCCGTCCAACTCACCTCTCGGAAGTTTTTTTTTTTCAAATAAGTCAGTTTCTCTGGCGCACCCTGTACATGCATTTTGATTTGATTTTGCATACGATACGAACACCCAGCATGTAAAATATTTGATTGCAATATCGTAAATTACTGCGCCCCATGACGCCACCGTTGAGTCCTTTTCCTTTTCTTGAATATAAACGAAGACTGCGAGCTATGTCGCCACAATTTTTTCAAGCAAAAAAAAAATAATTAAAATCAACAACTTTATTTTAATTCGATCTTGGGATAACAAATATTGATGTGCACGCGGGATGGGTTCGTAGCCAACTGTACTGATAACAACTGATAAGAAAAAAAAAACGAGTAGATGTAATTTTTGCAATTCAATACGAAAACAAGTTTGAGCTGTGTTCAATTTCACAGTGAAAACTTTTAATTTTGAACATCCTCCCCCGCCAATGAACAATAAAAATTGTGAATGAATAATTAGTAATGAAATTGTATTATTTAATAGTAAATTGATTAAATCTGCCGAAGCGTTGTCTTTATGAGTAGCTGCCTTTGAATACATCTAGGCTTTCTAGCTTGCGCTTCTCTCAATCTCTCGTTGAAAAATCCATTGTGGTGTTGAAATTCTCAGCAATATTAAATCCAATGTGAACATGGTTGAAGTCTTTAAGCGATGAAACATAGGTAAGCCGGTAATAGAAGTCATTGGGCGTTCAGCAGGAGGAAGTTCTCACAACTACGTTGCCAGTTCCCCTCTACCTAGACCTAATGACCTACGACGATGAAGATGCGTAGATGTATGGTGAGATACATGGGAAGGATGAAAATGGATTTAGGAATTTGAGAAAAATACAAGAAGGGATAGTAATGGTAGTAGCTAGGCTTATTGTGAGTTAGTGTGGCTAACTGGAAGTAATGCTATCTTTGTAATATTTCGTTGGTAGGTATTGCCATCTCTTTTAAGCGTAACTACTCGAACTAGATTGTCTCTTCCTGGGTGTAGAGCAACAATTCTGGCTAAAGGCCATTTATAGGGAGGCGAGCGATCATCTTTGACTAAGCATATATCTCCTATTTTCGGACTTGGTTCCTGTGAAAGCCATTTTGGTCGCTGCTGCAATCTTGATAGATATTCCTTCGTCCATCTACTCCAGAACGACTGCGCTAGCTTTTGAGTCAGTTGCCATCGATCACGGTAACTAAGCTTATCGTTCAAACAGCACTTTCCGGTACGTTTAGCAATTTGTCGCCAATTAAGAAATGGGCAGGTGTTATCGCTGTTGCATCCGTAGGATCATCATGTAAGGGACCCAATGGCCTCGAGTTCAAGCAGGCCTCGATTTGTGACAATGTAGTAGAGAGCTCCTCGTAAGTAAGCACAACATTGCCAATAGTGCGGCGTAGATGTTGTTTTATCGATTTCACTCCTGCCTCCCAAAGGCCTCCGAAATGAGGCGAGGCAGGGGGGTTAAAATGCCATCTTATTCCTTGGTTCGCTAATTCTTCAAATGCGCTTCGATTCGCTATAACAGTTCTTTTCAACAACCATATCAGCTCCTACAAAATTGCTGCCGCAGTCACTGTTAAGGTCGGTACATAAACCACGCTGGGATACGAAGCGTTTTAATGCGGCCAAGAATGCGGGTATTGTCAAGTCGTTAACCACCTCGATATGGATCGCTTTAACGGCTAAGCAGATAAAGATGCAGATGTATCCTTTAGAGATTCTGCCGCCACGTCCACGTCTGTTCTTTATGTCTATAGGACCGCAATAATCGACACCGACATGAGTGAAAGGCCGGCTGATATTAACGCGTGGAGCGGGCAATGTGCCCATTAACTGTGATGAAGTTTTTGCTTTAGTGCGAAAGCATTGTATGCATTTGAAAATACACTTTCGAACAAGATTACGAGCATCCATGATCCAAAATCTTTTACGTATTGTCACTAGCATCAACTGAATTTCTCCGTGCATTGTTGCTTTGTGAGTCTGTTCAATGAACAGTTCGGAAAGCCTTGCTTCCTTAGGCAAAATTATTGGGTGCATTTCATCAAAGGACATATTTTTTATGAAACGAAAGCAGTAAGCAGTAGTTCTAAACCAATCGTGTCAAAGTGGAAAATCGCATAATAAGTGAGTCAAGCTCAGAAGCTTCAATTTGCAAATTATGACAATGTAAATTCGCCTCTTTCTTAGCTTCCAAGTGTGTGGGTGGAATGTCTTCTTGACGGGGGCAATGGCGCGAGTTTTGGGCTAGAAAACTTGGTCCACTCCACCATATAGAACAATTCAACAATTGCTGAGGGTATATCCCCCGAGAAGCAACATCGGCGGGATTCATTGCTGATGGGACATACAACCAAGAAGCATTCGGGACTGCTTCTGTAAATTGTGTTGTACAATTTGCGACAAAAATATTCCATCGACTAGGATGTCCTTGAAGCCATGCCAAAACAATTCGAGAATCGGTCCATAACCAATTGCGCTCAATTTTCAGTTTTCCTTTCGACGATTCTGTAAACTCCTTTATCAGTTTAGCAAGCAATAAGGCACCGCATAGTTCCAAACGGGGTATGGTAATAGTTCGAACTGGGGAAATTCTGGTTTTTGCCATAGCTAGGTTGACTTCTGAATTTCTTCCACGTGCTACGATGTAAATAACAGCGGCATAAGCATTTTGCGAGGCGTCGCAAAACCCATGAATTTCTACTACTTCACAGTTGTTAGTGTTGATACAACGCGGGATTCGAATTTCGTTGAGAGCTGCAAATTAACTTTGTAGTTTACTCCATTCTTCAGCTATTTCCTTATTTGGCAGTTCATCCCAATCGATGCCGTGAATCCAAAGATTTTGCATGATACACTTTGCCTTGACGATCACTGGGGCAATCCATCCTAATGGGTCATACAAAACGATCTCCGATAAGATCATTCGCTTGGTGAAAATAGTGCCGTCGCATGCGAATCGAAAGTCATATTAAAATGTATTCGCGATAGGATGCCATTGAATTCCAAGTGATTTGTATGATTTGTCTTGCTTCAAATCAAGAACATCTACTGACTCGATGTCTTCGATGGGAATGCCTTCTAATAATTTGGGCTCATTGACTACCCATTTGCGAAGAGGTTCTTTTTCGGAGCCTGTTGTTGTTCCCAAAGCTCACGAGAGTGCTTTGGCAGCCTTTGAACAATAAGGTAAACGACCAATGAGTGAAATAAATTGTCTTCGCCCGCCATGCTTTCTAGCAATTGCACAGCTTCCATCGACCTGTCCAAAAGATTTTTGATAGCCACTGACGATTCAGAGACACTATCTGTGACAACAAGCTTCTTAAACTGCCCATGCAATAAAGCTCCTCTGAGGACTGAAATTATTGGCAATTATTTTGAAATCGATCTCCTCATATTTGCGTGATTTTTTTTTTACAAATAATTGAAATATGGTGAAATTCTTTTGAACTGAAACTTTGGACATGTTTTCGGCAACTAGTCTCCCTCTTCCATCTCTCCGTGTGCCTCTGTGTCGCGTCACTGCAAAAATTCTCAGAACGTATAGAAACAATGCCAAAAAGTCACAACTCAAATTTTTACTACAATAATTTTATTATTTGTATTTTCCATTAAAATTCTACATTAATTTTGTGTTTTCACTTTTTTGGGATATGCATTCGGTTTTGATTGATTCCACATGTTATTTTTTTGTTTGTATGTATTTGTTTTGCAGCATTTTGTCGATTGTAACCGTTTTTTTATGTATTTGATTTCTTTTAAAAGTGTATTTTTCTTTATTCTGTTTTTTGTTCTTGTCTATATAAATGTATCACAGATGGATGTGTGTATTATAATTAATTGTTAATTAATTTATTATTCTTTTCACTATTTCTGTTTCGTTTATTTAAAAGTGTAATAACAAATTTTAATTAACAATAATATTAAATAATTAAGTTTAATTTATTTTTGTAATGTTTGGAGACAATTTTTGTTTGTTTGTATTTAATTTAAATTGATTATTATTACTATATAGTGTTATTTTTTAATAAATATTTTAACTGAATTAAATAACGTAATAACGTTTATAACTTTGCCCTATACTCTTTATGTTGTATTTATGGTATAAAACATTTTTTTTTGGCAATATTGAGAGAACAAAATTGTTTAAAATAAAAATAATGGAATGTGTGCATACAAGTTTTGTTCGGAAAGGAATGATGAACGGAAATAAGATTGATGATTAATATCTAAGGCTCATGTTGGGATAGGCAAAATGGTGTTTGTATGGGTAATAGGGTGTATTATAGGGAACAGGATGTTTAAAAGTGCATACAAAAAAAAATATTTCATTGAATTCTTGTCCCTTTTGATAAGTGCTTAAATATTTTTGGTCTACGTAGAGAGAGATATATGTATATGTAGAGAGCTAAAAACAGACTGAGATACAGAGAGTGATAGAGACAGCGTGAGCTTGACATATTTTACTAATAAATTTACTGTTTTGCGTATGATTTTATCCGAAGCTTAAAAAGCTCTGGCGATGCTAGATAACACAACTATATAGAATTAGATGACCCATTGCTTCTGTACATGTCGACCGCCACTGTTGCCTGTACCCGGGCACGTGACACTACTGCTCATCGAATCATGGGGCTGATGATGCGGCAAAGGCATTGGCGTGGCATGATGATGCTGATGTTGGGCATGTTGTGTATGATGTTGAATCGACTGCTGTTGCTGATGATGCAGCGATGATTGTCGGCGATGTTCACGCGTTGCGTGTCGCATTGACAGTTTCGAACCTGAATTGCGATGGCTTCGGTTTTCCGAAGATGACTGTTGTTGTTGTTGTTGTAGATGTTGTTTCGCCGCTGACGCAAAAGAAGCTGTAGACGATTCCATTATTGTGATAATTTCATCATGTACCACAACACCGCCACCACTGGTATTGCAAATAATTTGATCTTGATCAATATTCAGCGTGGTTAGGGTAGCTGTTGATTTATTATTGGTACTGTTACTTCGCGTATAACTGCCAGCGCCTGTTGTGCTGTAATCACCGCAAGAGACGCCAATGCCTTCAGGCGTTAGTGTTGACGACGATGCACCGGACGATTGTCGAACAGCCGGACGGCGAACAATATAACGACTACCGTCCGTTCGTCGTTTCACCTTCCATACCATTGTATTGTTATCGCCAAATGGTTGTGCATCACTAGCTGTAATTTGTTTGCCGGATCCGCCACCCTAAATTTTTGCAAACATAAAAGAAAATGAATCTACTGTGAGGCAATCGCGTAGCGATGATCGCTGCAAATAATCGCTGATTACGCGAGACAAACGCGAAGCGATGATCGCTACGAGTAAACGCTGATTACGGGAAACAATCGCGTAGCGATGATCGCTACAAATAATCGCTAATTACTCAAAACAATCGCGCAGCGATGATCGCTACAAATAATGGCTGAATACGAAAAACAATCGCTACAAATAATCGCGTAGCGATGATCGCTACGAATAATCGCTGATCGCTAAACACCATAAAACTGACCTGCTGCTGTTGCGCTGAAGTGGTCGTTATACTAGTCGCTGTATTGCGTACAATCTGATACTGACTTGGACTTGATATCATCTGACTAGGGTGATTTTTACTACTACTACTATTGTTGCTACTAATTTCACTAATTTTCTGTTGATTATGTGTCACAGCCTTGCGAAATAATTTATTTTCTAATTTGATTGTCCGCGAGATGTCACTCTTAACAGTGGATGGCGTCGATGGTGTACCACTATTTCGTGCGGGCAAGGGATGATGAAGCTGAGATGGTTTCATGCCAGTCTGGTATTGTTGTTGTTGCAAGCGATGTATAAGACTCGATTGATCGCAGGTCGAATCACCTAAACGAGAGAATATCACTCCAGGAAAAGAATTTTGAATTTTGAAAAAAAAAAATACATACCGCCTCCACTTTTCGTGGTTGCTGATTTTCGGCTAGACGCTTTGATGCCGCTCCCTTTGTCCTTGCGCACGTGCAATTGCTGGCATTGTTTGCAATTATCATAGGCATCCAATTGTCGACTGTACGGCCGAAAGACCAGAGTTGAACTGCTGCTTGAATGAAGCAAAAAACTAGGTATTAGGCAAGAGGTGAACAAATCTCCGAAAAACGCACCTTCGATTCATGTCCTCCGCCTTCAACTCGAACGTTAGCGGATTGCTCGTGCACGAATCGCCTGTATTGTATGCACTGGAGCTATTCTCGTAATCGTCGCCACTTGAATTGTTGCGATAGACTCGACTGAAAGTGGTTTGATTGTGCAAATAGTCGCGTCGCGATGACGCCACCATTGCCGAGGGAAGAACTGGAGTTGTAGTTGTAGCCGATGCACTGGCAGCACAAATCTGTTGCGGCCCTCCTGCAACTGCAGCCTGAACTACTGCTGGAATTTCCGTTGCGATCTTGCTAGAATCGCCAGCGACTCCTGCGCCGATATGTTGCGACTTGAGCCATTGCTCGATGCGACTCTGATCGCGTTGATCGTCATACGGCGAGCAATAGTACGAATCGGTTTCAGAGTCCTCCGGTATGGTTTCGTAGATATGTTCGGTTTCGATATGATGTTGATGGAATTGCTGCTGTGTGGCAAGTTTGGACGGTGGTGGTTGATGCGTTGGAGGGTGATGTGTTTTGGCAGATGAAATCACCGGTGTTGGTGGCGGTGGTGGTGGTGGAAGACAAGCAACTATAGATGCTGTTGCGTTCATCGTTTCGCCGCCAACAGCTGCTTTCTTCCTCTCCGCGCTCACCTGAGCGGACATATCCTGTTCCGCCTTGTGCACTTTTTGATTAATCGGTGATGATACGGATATGTTTGATTTCGCTGCAACTTTCATGGATGAGGACGATGCTAACGATGTTTGTTGCAGCTCTAGTGACGCTAGTAGGGCGGCAGTTTGGGTCAATTGAGGTAGAGCTTGTGATACAATCGCACCGGCTGGCGTGTCCTTCTGAAATTTCATATTGGATATTTGCGAGTTGAGTAGAGAAATTTCCTTGTTGACCGATTCGAGTTGGGCACGAATGTTGGCATGATCGCACTGAACGTTCGTGTCGAGCGATGTGATCGATTGAAGCGGCACCGGTGGCTGCTTTTGATGGGCATCGGAGAGCGAGCGCAGCGATGATTTGGACGAATACGTGCTGGGCTCGCAATCAATCGATAGGGACATGCCCGTATTTTGATCTTTATCGTCACAATAGATGGCCGAATCGAGAAATTCATCGTCCTGTTCAAGCAGATAGAAAGAATGACACAGTCACATTCCCCCGGAAAAATGAAAAATCTCCACCTACCGTATAGACACATCGGCTCACAAGTAGCGTGATTGAATTTTTATTCTCCGCAAAGAGTGATTCAGTCTCATCCTTGCTGGAGATGTCTTTGCCATTTATCTGAAAAATACCCAATAATAGACGTGATAGAAATTTAGTGAATCAAATCAAAACAGCGCGCAACTAACCTGTATAATTTGATCCCCCTGTCGTAAGCGACCATCGCGAGCCGCAATACTATCCGGCAAAATGTCGCAAATGTATATATCTCCTCGCGTATTGTCGTAGTCGTGATCGTGCACATCGTCATTGTCGTCTTCGGTCATATTTTCACTATCGTCTTCATCATCATCCTCGTCGTCATCAGCCTCTTCATCCTCGTCCTCGTCCGATGCCGATATTGATGTCGACCCCGTGACCGAACTATAACTCACAGTAAGTCCGAGCTTTTCATCGCTTCGCGACTTACGCAGCGTGACCTCCTGTAAGATTTCATTTAAGACTCCCAAATTAAATTCCACCCCTTAAAACTCACCTCTATATCAATTTCCGGCGCAAAACAATGCGCAAATATGGTTTGTGTATCGATCAATCGATGACAACAGTCCGTTGAAGTGGTAGGCGTGGCTGTCGTGATGGTTGTTGTTGTTGCGGCTGTACTTTTGGCGGTTGTCGTCAATGTGGCGAGGGTTGTTGCTGTTGTTGTTGCAACGACAGCCGAGCGACAACCACTGTCCACTGCATCGTCACCATTGTCGCCACTTTCGTCCGTTTCGTGAGCATAGTACAGGGTGGTTGATGAAACGTCCGTTTGACATTGTACGTGACTGACGACAATTCGACGATTTTCTGCTTCTTTCGCTGACACGTCGTCATCGTTGGTCAAAAAGCGTTTCGGTGTCGATGCGTATGTCCATGAATCGTCATCGAATAAATTCAATTGATTCGGTCCATCGTCTGGACGACGTCGACGAATCTTAACAAAAATCGGATCTTTGGCGCGTAGAAAGATGTCAACGGTTTTTTCAGGTGTTAAATTTGTCACATCGGTTTCATTGATCTGTAAAAAAAAATCGAATAAGGACTTTCAGTCGAAATATCAAAACGTTAATGTAGCAGAAACCACATTCAATGCATAATTTTTCTTTGAAATTCACAATCAAACTTTAATCGGGACATATGTGTCTGGACGGTTTATTAATAAGTTATTTTTGGAAAAATTGCTGGAACTCAATCGGGTCTTGGGCATTTGGAGTCATCCAGTTCTTTTCCAAAATAAAATCGATTTTGATTGATAATTCTGATAAATCAAAAAAATTGCTTTGCATTGGAGTATCTATTTTACATTTATCTGTAGGATAGACTTTTGAAAAGTGTTCAGCAAATAATTTCGCTAAATTAAATGTGTCTGAACAGTACTAGAAATGTTCTAAAGGTCTAGAATTTACAAAATTTATAACTCAACAACGGCTGAACCGATTTCCATGATTTTGAGTTTGTTGGATTAGGCTCTGGCCTGAATAGCAGAAGAACTACTATTGAAACACGCCTTTTCGTCTATTTCTGCGTGTATTTCTTTAACATATCAACGGATTTCAGTAAATTTGTTCCACAGGATTGGTCTCTACCCAAAGTAACAGGACAAATATTGAGACATATGAAAATTCACAATGAGCACAATTATGAATACGATTCTTTCTCACATATTTCTTTCTGTCTTTCTTGAACGAATTACAGGAAAAAAATTTCAGTAAGTTGACCCCACCGGTTGGATCGACAAAAGGCTCCGGCCGGAATAGCAGTATAACCATTGAAATAAGCAGAAAATTCACAATGAGCAACAATTTTGATTATGACTATTTTTTACCATACTTTTGCCTATATTTTTTTGAACGTCTAACGGATTATTTAAAGATTTTCCCGTCGAATTGATCTCTTCCATTAATAGCAGAGTAACTATTGAAATACGCAAACAAATTCACAATGAGCAAACTTAAAAGAACCGTTCTCTTTCTCTTATTTCTTTCTGTATGTCCTGAACGATTTGCCGGATTTCCAGATATTAATTCCACCGAATCGGTCTACACCCTCAATAAACATTGAAACATACGAAAAATTCACAATGATCAAAATTATGTAAACAGGTCATTTTCAAATGCGTTTATCTGTATCTCCTGGCCGAATCTTTGGATTTGAGCAAATTTTTTTTGCATTACCGAATTGGAATCTTCCCCGAATAGCATAATAAGTATCAAAACAAGCAGACAATTCACAATGAACAAAATTATAAAGACTATTTTTTTCACATAAGTTTGCATATGCTCCTGATAAGCGGATTCCGGTAATTTATTACAACGAATCGGTTCCTACTCCAAATAACAGAATAGTAAAATTCGCAATGGGAAAAATGTTCAAAGCAGCTGCTTTCCTGATCCTCTGGCCAACATTTATGGTAAGGTTTAGTGAATTTCGGTAAATTTCCTCCACTGGAATCATAGTTAAAAAGCTATGTAAACTTGTAAAAAAATTTAAAATGAGCAAGCTTTGAAGGGAGCTATTTTCCTGGGAAGAAAATTTTTATAGAAGTAATTTTTCCCTATTTCACATTTTTTTTAATTAATTTCCTTATATTACTGTAGTAACTGTGGTCGTTCAAGGGATTGTAATTGAAGCCATCCCTTGAACGGAATAGTGTATTTCAGTAAAGTTCCACCCGTAACTGAAAGACTTCACCCACCCTGCAACAACTGAATTGCTATTTCCATATCTGCGAAATTGATCAGACAGAGACAGCTTATTTTATCATCAGTTTTTGGATATTTTGTTCGATCGTTGTTGCGCATTTCAACAAATTACATCATCTCTCTCACGTGAATGGTTTCCAACCATGGCAAAAAAAAATAACTCTTGACGCATCTGAAAAATGGCCAGCCACCAAATTATGAAGTCATCTCTTAAAAGGATTAGCGTATTTCCGTAAACTTCTGCAAAATCGGCCAAGAAAAATCATCAAGGCAGCTCATTTCTCATGCTTTTGTCTATACCTCCTGAACCAGTTTGCGGATTCCAGAAGTTTTGCCTAACCCGCAAGCGATCATATCTAAAAGGTGGGGCGATACGAAGTTCGCCGGATCAGTGACTATAATTAGAGCCACATCGTCAACAATATTTTTGTTATTTAACAGTCAAAATATTTACTAGAAATAAAGGCCGTGTTTTTTTTTACATCGGGGGCAGGTTTGCTAACCCAGACGCACAAAAAAAAACTATCGAGGGTAGCATTCAGGTTAAATTTCAAATTGTCACGTAGGCATTGCCATTAATTTCAAAACATTGCTCAAAGCCCCGTTTTCACTTTACAAACGCAAAAGTTAACATGTAATTTTTTTTAATGAAAACATATTTTTATGTAGGAATCATAATTTTGTTAGAATAAGAATTCGACGAACAACATTTTTAACATGAATTTACAAACAAAAACTATATTTTTTGCACACACTTGTGTGTTGCATGTAAACTATACCTTAGGCAGACGTGTCAAACTCGCGGCCCGCGGGCCGCATGCGGCCCCCGTCGCAGTTCTGTGCGGCCCGCGGCCATGTCGAAGCAGCACAATCTGTATCTACACAAAAATGGTGAAATTGGTAAGGTGAACAAAATCAGAAATTGAACTCAAGTCTACAAAAATTACTAAAATTCGTGGCTTACGCAAGATTATTTTGGGTTTGTTTTTCTCTAAATACTACCAACAATTTGAGGCTGGTTTATTTGATTTTATAAGACAGCTCATCTTTCTTGTACAGGACGATCCTAAGTCCTTTCATGGAACTGTTCTGCCCCGAAATGCAGTTAATAAAAAATTGTTTGGCTTTACCGGACATGCGATTAATTTGGAAAAATTACAAAGCTTTAAAAACTACGGAAATCTTGGAATTGGTGACTAAATCACCTGGATGTGAAATTCCAACTTAATAATTTGAGCCCAAGTGCCTGATTTTTAGTCCAATATGCATTGGTTTGTTTAAAACCATATCACAAACAACTTTCTGCCTCTTTTAGCCACCTTTCTGCTGAAATTAATTTATTCTGACTATTTTGCCTTCCAATGTTATTTTGGGCGACCTCGGATGACTGGCGCTAAACACTTTATAACATCTGTTCAAAATTTGGCGCTAATCATGTAATTGTGGTTACTTGAAGTTCAAACATATTTTCACTTTGCTCCTTGCCTTAATTTTTTAATGTTCTTGAAGTACATTTTCGAAAGGAGGAAGTTCTTACGGATAATCCCGAAACCTCTATAGTGATCTAGACTCTCTGCTATATTTTAAAAGTAATATTCTGTAATAAACTTTCGTAATTTGATTACATAATAGTTTTTGGCATTTCCTCCTGCGGCTCACCTAAACCTGAGGAGAGTCTTATTTGGCCCGTGTCAGGTTTTGACTTTGACACCCCTGCCTTAGAGCTTTTCATTTCAAAATTTAATTTTTGCTAGTCATTGGAAAACGTACTAGAAAATAATTGGGATTGCATATATTTAGGCGAGTTTTGGAAAGCTCATTAAATCTGAATAGCAATATAATTTCTCACCTGAATAAAGTCACAGGTTAGCGTTTGTATGAAAATTACCCCGGATAGTGTAGGTTAGCTAATTAAAAAACACGGCCAAAGTATATTTCATACCGTTAGGGGGACTTTCCTAGATCCGCTATCGAGCGAATTTTCTCCTTGGCGATACTAGCGCCACCTGGCGGCCATATTCGGTACATTGGTTTGTATCTTGGGTGATATTATCACATCCATGGAACTTTGTCGTAAAAGACGATTAATCTCCTCTTAATCGTTTTTAAAACACCGTAACTTTTTTGCTATGGGTCCGATCGGTCTGAAATTTTCTGTTTTTAGTTTAAAATATGTATTTCAAATTTCAGAAATGTATGACCACCCATCCCCAAGTTAGGGAGCAAAATTAATCTTACACCCTTTAACGGCGGCAAAGGTACATTTGTACCTTCATATATTTTGTATGAAAGAAAATTTACAAAAAATAAAATATTTTTGGTGAATGCTCATGCTTAGAGAGACTTATTATAGCATCAATAAGTTGAGAATCGAGTGATGTAAGTATTTGATTTACGATTTTTATTTGTAATGATCAAGGTCCTTGGAGATATCGATATATAAGGACTAGGCTAACTCATACAGCGGTTTTTGGTTATTTGACACCAATCTGAAGACTTTTACTGGCATACCAAACTTTTTGAAGTATGTAATGGCTTGGGGCAACCAATACAATGTATAACGCCTTCTTTCTCCCCATAACATCTAGTGAAAATTAGGTTTGTAAAAAATGCTTAAATTTTGGATGCCAAAATTTTGGATTTAAGCGGTTGATTTTCTTTACAACAAATTCCCATAATTTGTATTCCATCACCTAATATTTATGATTTGTGTAATTCGGGACGTCCACCCGAGTTCCTTTTGAAGTTTCAGCTGAAAACCAGCAGAAGCCTCCAACCAAATTTCTAAATGGATGTTTGGGTGGTACCATAAACTTGGTTGAATCGTACGTCGGTACCATATAGATACCAATAACTGCTATGGAATATGCCACATGTCTTTGGTTTCTTGTCTTAATTTTTCAATCGATCCTTGGATTTAATTACATATACGAGAAAATATATTACAATTAACCAACAACAATCACAATTAAAATTTTAGATGTTTTTCTACTACAGGAATTGGCCTGAGTTTAGATTTACAAAGATTAGAGACTGAAAATTATACTAGCCGATTCTACTTGCTTGTTGCTTGACAGGACCTTTCTTTCGTATAATAACACATTTACTCATTTCTCCAATATATTTATTGCTTCAAATATTATTGTTTTATGGAAAATAACGAGAATGTGATAATTATTGACGTTTTTTTCGTTAGCGATAACGGGTTCTAGTAACAGAATAATATATTGGGGGCAGGGGGGTAAATTTTAACCAAAGAGTCTACAATTTGCAAATCAAACATACCGAATTCTTCTAAAATCATTAATGACTTAATTTGAACCGTTTTCTACTTTTCATTTGTAAATCAATTTTAGATTTCCTCAAATTCAAATTCCAAGCAACCCATTTTTTCAATTTTCTTTTTAAAATTTTGCCTATTTTCTAAATTTACCCACTCCAAAAATTAAATCCACATAAACCCAACGTCTTAAAACATTCACTTTGGCAAAAACAGTTACTAATTTGTGACTAGTCAACATAATATAACGGTTTTACGGTCAAAATTCATACAAATAGTGAAGATTTTCATACAAAATGTACTAAGGTACAGGTGTGCCTTTGCCGCCGGCAAGCGTTGTAAAAATCTGCCGCTGGATGAGGGTTAAAATGAGTTCATACAAGAGCGTCATCACGGTTACAGTCTATGATCGAGAATCAGCTGATACGGAAGGTGTGGATTTTCACTTAGCCGCGGCATCATCCACAAATGGCGCTACTATCGCGAGAGCTCAAAGCGTAAATAGCCAATACATCTCCCTGGAAGTTTTCAATTAATAAGTTTCCTCCCATCTTCCGTCAATTTGCCAGAGAAATGAAATAAATTAAAAAAAAAAATTATTTAAACAAAAACCTTGCAGAGAGTTACCGACAACTGACTGTGCCAGCGTACTAGCATATCAGATTTGTTATACAGAGTTGCAATGTGACCTATTTTGGAATCCATATTATCTCCAAATTACAGTAACAATGATAGGTCCCCAAAAATGAAAAAAATAAACTCATCGAGCAAAATATTTAAAAAATTTGAATCAGTTACGTAATCTACTTGTATGGTGGATAACAAAAATATACTCCGCACGAATTTTATTGTTATAGATTCCGATCGAGTATTGAAGGGTTAATTGTCCATAATTCCGGTTTGGATGAAAGTATTCAAATGAAATTACGCACTGACACTGCTGAGGACATCTAACAATAAGAAAGGTTGTTTTCGCGTTGACGCATTCGGTCAATGTAGTAGCACGGCAAACATTAAAAATGGTACCCTGAAGAGTTATACGTTTCGACTTATCCACTTATTCCCCCGCCCCTTGATTTTTAACGTATTGATCCGATGCTTTTAATTAACTTGTCCACTTTTTTCGCAATTGTGTCGTATCGTGTAAAAACATTTTGGAGGAAAATGTGTGGTGTATCTACGTCGTTTTGAAACAGCAGTCCCGACATATAGTCAGAATTGTAAAAAATGAATCTAAACTATTTTTCACTGGAGTCACTTCCCTTCACAGCAATTGAACAAATTAATGAAAAGCAAAAGGAAACTTAACGTTATTCGCATATACTTACAGTCAAACCTGTCAATCGGACCACTCTATAATCGGACCACCTTCTAATTGGACCACCATCGGTCAATTTTAGTTGGTTTTCCATACAAAATAACCTTTAAAACGGACCACCTCTTAATCGGACCATGGGCCACAATCGTCGACTCCAATTGGATGGAAAAATTTCATTACTACATTCACTTACGTTCCGATTACAGTGAGCTATATTATTCGCCATGGCCACTGGAAATTTCGTAGATGGCATCAACCATTGCATCAGTGTTGGGTGGATGAAGTGGCGAGACAATTCTGAAGTTTCTGCAACAAGAAGATGCCAGTGAAGTTAAAGGGCAAATTATACAAAACGCCTAAGAACCAAAGGAATCGAGGGTTGATTGAACCCTGAACCCCATATTGGGAAATGGGGAATCCATTTGACTTTTATTATAAAAATGCTTTTGTAAACTATTGAGGAATATTCAAAATTTCGGTGGAACTGTGTATGGGGAGAATTTATAATAAGGAAGCTAATTAAAAAAATCACAAAGCAGTTATGGCGTTGAGCGGTTTCAAAACATCAATTGCATAGTGCATAGGTGACCTTTGTACTTTTCAATGTTCTCGAATAAGTGGTCTAAATTTAATTTTGACATGTATATGTCTTTGCGGAGGCTACCTGAGAAATACTGGGTGTCGTTCCGTGGAAAAGCGTCACGAAAAACTGTAACGAAAACGTTTAACGCTCAAAATCGACCTTCCCGTAGTTCGATCTTCCCCAAATTTGGTACACATTATCCTTTGATCGCTCTGACTCAGAATCCACTATCACAATTTCGATAAGTTGCGGAAATAGCGGTAAATTCGCCATTGAAGCGAACGAAAATTCATCCTTCAATGGGTTCTCCTGGCTCTCCACGTGGACCGATGTCGACGAAACTCGGATGAAAGTTAAGTGGTGCGATCCTTAATATTTTGGTGCCAGCACTTCTTATGAGGAAGATGTCTTTGGACACAAAATATCCTTTTTTCTGTGGGAATGCATTATAGACGCTATGTATAACGATATGGATATCGATATACAGAATCCGTTGCGACGAATCTTGTAAAATCACGACAAGTTGATTTTGAGTTTTGTTAAAGGATATTACCACCAAAAAGGACATTTTCTTCTAGCATAGGAAACAGAGTGTGGACATTATGGGTGTCATTCGAAAGGTGATATTTGAGGCACTGTATGTGATCGGTTTCAAAAATATTTTTTTTTTTAAAGAAAAAAATCTGATGATACAGGGCGCTCGAACCATGGTCCAAACCATCGTCAATACCTTCCAAAAAGTCAACAACGACCACTAAACCGCCTTGACCACACTTCGCCTTATCAGTACGAATATCTTAGGAATCATTTTGGGTTTCCAAAGGATATTATGTACATATGTACCACCAAAAAGGACACTTCGCTAAGGAAACTGAGAATGGGCATTATGGTTTTCGTTCGAAAGTCGACATTTGGGGTACTGTATGTAATCGATTTTAAAGGATTTTTGGGCTTCTGGAGTGACAAGATAACGGCTGATGCAATGTGGATTATTTTGTAAGCAATAACGTAGACATATACATGATCTAAGATTTTTCCCCTAAGGGAAGACTTCTCGGAGTTTTTTTTATTATTTTCTGGCATCCCTTGTTAATCGGACCGAATTTGATCGGTCTCGTCAGTGGTCCGATTAGACAGGTTTTGACTGTATAATGACAAAGTTGAGTTGTTAAAAAAAAATATGTTGGGGAAAGAAACATCTATGGTTGAAAACCATCGATGGTGAAAACCATCAACCATCGAAACGCAAACTATCGATGGTGAAAAACATCGACACAAGACCATCGGACCAAAAACATCGATGTTTTCGAAACAATTTGTCATCGAAATTTCCCTCTTTTTTGTTGTTTCGGTTTAGCCCTTTTTCGGCTTAATTTCCCTATACTACTAGTGCTTTGTAATTTGGGAGTCTCTATTTTCAGTCTCAACGTTTCCACCAACTTCCTATCTTCAGATCGATTTAAGTTGCTAATTAATTGTTCAGTATTTACCTTTTAGTATCTAATTTTAAGAAGAACAAGAATATTACATATGTCAAATGTCAATTGTCAAATAAATCACTTATCATCCTAACCTGATCTTTTAGACATCACATTGGCGACGAGGATTTTTTAAAAAGGTGAATTTCACGCAATTCGAGCCATATAAATTATAAGTGGTGATAAGTCAATCGACTTTAATAGTGAATTTTTCACAATAAGTGATATTCAGTTTAAAATAATTCGTTTATTCTCAATTTTGTGAGAAGAGTTGGTACATAACCTCAAAAATGGCAACCGAAGCTAAATCGAAATCGAATTTATTGCCAGGAGCCATTGCAGAAGCTGCACAATTTTACACTAGTGCCATGCCCGAATTCGTGGTTTCGAAGGACGATTGGCAACTTTGGCACGAAAGATTGGAGGTGCATTTTGATGAAATTAAGTGCTGCGACGAGAAGGCGAAGAAAGCAGTATTGCTTAAGTCCATTGGATCGGAGGCGTATTCTGTTCTCCGTAGCCTTTGCTTTCCTGACACTCCAGTGAAGTTATCGTACGACGTTCTAGTGAAACATTTGTCAGATCAATATACTCCACCGGTTATTGTCTTCCGTGAGAGAAAGCAGTTTTTTGCGGCTGAAAAGACTGACAATGAGTCGATTGCATCTTGGTTTGCACGAATCAAACAGTTAGCATTGAATTGCAAATTTGGTGCACATCTTGAGCAATTCGTGCTATCCAAATTTGTTTGTGGATTAGGAGGAAAAATTTTCGAAAGGTTGTGCGAAGAAGACGAGAATTTAACGCTTGCACAGGCCTTCAAAAAGGCGTTAATTGTCGAATCGAAGCAACCAACCAAGCCGGATATGAAAATTGATGTAAATTTTGTCAAAGGCAGGCGAAATGTTGCTGGTAACAATAATGCATCGAAAATTCCCTGTATACATTGTGGATGGAAGAACCATCAGTCAAAAGGATGCAAATTTAGGAAAGCAATATGTCATTGCTGTAAGAAAATGGGTCATCTTGCTTCGGTCTGTAAAAATAAAAAAATTAATTTTGTTGATAAAAATGAATCAAATGTATCTAATAACTATAATTTTTCTAGCTACGATACATCAATGTACAGTGTTGAATCGGCGATTCATTTGGCACATAGCGAATTGTATAATGGAGCGAAGATATATGTGATTCCAATAGTCATTGATGGAGTTAAGTATGACATGACGTGTGATACTGGATCTCCACTATCGTTGCTTTCGATTGGTTCTTTCGACAAGTTGTTTCAACGAAGATCATTACGGTTGTGCAAAATTCCCTTCACAAATTATGGAGGAAGTAGGATCAATGTGGTCGGTGAGTTTGACACAATTGTAAATTATAATGGCCGCGAAGAAGTAATTACTTTTATCGTCACTAATACAAACAGTCCACCTTTGCTTGGAAGAAATTTTTTAAGGAAATTTAATTTTGACTTAATACAAGTTGATAAAAATATTAACGTAATTTCCTCAGTAAATGACATTATTGCTAATTTAAAAAAGGATTTCTCCGAAGTATTTGACGGTAGTCTCGGAAAATATACCTTGGGCACTGTCAGGCTTCAAGTTATTAAAGGAACTAGTCCAAAATTTTGTAAGCCGCGTAACGTTCCGTTGGCCTGGAAAGATATAATTGAAAAGCAATTGCGAGCTTTGATAGATAGAGATGTATTGGAGCCTGTTGAAAATTCAGATTGGGGAACCGCCATAGTTCCAGTAGTTAAACCGAATGGGGAATTAAGAATCTGTGGCGACTATAAGGTTACGCTAAATAAGTACATAGTTGACTACAAATACCCGTTACCGCGCATTGATGAAATTTTCGCTTCATTGCAAGGGGGATTATTGTTCACTAAATTAGATTTATCTAATGCTTACAACCAGTTGCCATTAGACGAGGAATCGCAACTTTTATGTGCTTGGAGCACTCATATTGGAGTTTTGAAAATGAAAAGATTGCCATTTGGTATTAAGCCGGCTGCATCTATTTTTCAGAAAACAATCGAGAATCTACTTAGAGACATCCCTAATGTCACTGTTTACCAGGATGACATAGTGGTAACTGGTACATCATCATGGTACAATTTAAGATTGGTTTTATCAAAGCTTAAATTGGCTGGTTTAAAATTAAATTTAGGAAAATGCTCATTTTTTCAAGAAAGTATTTCTTACCTAGGCTTTAACATTGACAAAAATGGTTTGAGCAAGAATAATGAACGAATTAAATCTGTTTTAACCCTTGTGTTGCCACCCAAAAAAACTTACACTATCTGCCACCCGGGTACCTGGGTACCCCCCTATGAAACTCTTGCTAAAACTCCATTGCAGCTGAAAATAATTGTTTGAATTTTTACCAGAAAAGTTAAGAATAGACTGTAGTTTTGTTTAGAGAACTTAGCGTGTCCTAAACATGCACTGAATTATTGCCGTTGGCGTGAAGAAGCCAGGCATTCAGTCACTGCTGAGAGAGTTTCGATGGATGAATAAACGAAAACGATGACGACAATGAAACGACAAAGAAACGCTGAAGAGGAGAGTGGCAATGCAAATTTTTGTCATGGAATTTCACTATCGTCGGTTCTTTGAAAAAAAAAACGCATTCCTCAAGAAATGAAACTGTCGAACTGTTGACCGTTATTGTCAACGATTTTTGGATTTGACGAGGATATACCATCTGTTCGTATGTTCCGAAGAAGAAAAAAGCTGTGATTCTTCTCAGTACAATATTGCCGGTACCACGTACGTTACTTACTGTGAGAATAATGATATGCTTGCAAAAAAAACTAACGGGCGTAGAATTTTTCTACGCCAGCTCTCGGAAGAATTAGCTATGCTAATAATAGGAGAGCGATTTTCTAACCTACAAGTCATGCGAAATCATGGAATGAAAATCACAATCGAAAGGTACTAAGGAAGGCCAGTAATAGAAGTGGTAACAAACAACAACGATCAAAGAAACGCTAGAGGTAGAAAAGTTTACATTTTTTTAGGGTATAATCGATATATGTATACGATATTCTATACGAAAATCTATCTTTTTATATCGGGGTACCCGGGTACCCGGGTGGCTCCTACGTGTTGATTTTTTCAAATGCAAAATTTTTTACGTTAAAATATTTCTACAAATACGTAGAATGCAAATTTCGATACAAATTCGATCAAATCATGGAGATTCGAGAAGGTTTTGAACAATCTTTTTTGGAAAAAAAATTATTTAGCAAAACGTATCAAGATGGGTACCCGGGTACCCGGGTGGCAACACAAGGGTTAAATGCGCCTGTACCGACTAATATCTCTGAATTGCGATCATTTATCGGTATGGTAAATCATTATTCAAGGTTTATAAAAGATTATTCATCGAAAATGACACCATTATATGAACTTCTAAAGAAAGAAAAGGAATTTATATGGAGTAAGAAATGCCAAGAAGCATATCAAATAATGAAAAGAGAAGTTGTCTCAGATCAGGTGTTAGTTCATTTTAACCCTTCATTACCAATTGTATTAACTACAGATGCTAGTCAACACTCTGTTGCTGGTGTGTTATCGCATAAGTTTGACAACGGTTTTCTAAGACCGATCGCTTTTGTTTCTAGAGCCCTTATTTTGTTTTCGTCCTTATGACCTAGGTTATTGTCGCAAAATTGTCAAGTATAGGATAGAAAAAGCGCGGAATGGAACACAGAATGACAAAAACAATATTATTATTTTTCTTGTACTTAGCAACTGAAATAGACCTGAAGAAGCCCAGTTGGGTGAAACGTTGTCACGGACTACAAAATTACACACTGTGTGTGTCAATGTGGAAAATAGAAAAAAAAAATTAAATTTACTGAACAGATTTGTTAAAATATTTTCTCGTAGCGTGGATTGATGTCGAGTTGCGTGAAACACACTGTACACAGTGGCGCAACCACAGGAGTGGCTAAGGGGGCTAAAGCTCCTCCCAGACCCAGAAATTGGGAACGAAAAAATTGCAAAATGCAATATGAAGCAATGCGTTTCCTTGAATATTTAAAAAAAATGTGAATTTTTGTTCTTGGACTACAGGTTATTCACCAGAATTTTTGAAATATCATTGAACCAAAATCCAGAATATAAACGAGCAGATCTCAGGTGATTTTGGAAAAAAGTGAATGTCTTCAAAATATGTCTTTGTTCGGGAAAACCCTGGCTACTTCGTTAATAATTTTGGTCTACGTGATAAATATACCTTTTTCAACACAAATTTCCGATATCTCAACACAAATTCACGATCCACCAAATGAAATGATCGGTATCACACGTGAAAACAACACTCTCACAAATGAAATCAACGGTGTCACAAATGAAAACAACGCTTTCACAAATGAAATCAACGATCTCACAAATGAAATTAACGGTCTCCCAAATGAAATTAACGGTCTCACAAATGAAAACAACGCTTTTACCAATGAAAACAGCGGTCTCACAAATGAAAACAACACTTTCACAACACAAATTAAGCATTGTTCAACACAAAATTCCGATCTACCAAGTCAAAACAACGGTATAAAAAATCGAAATAACGATGTTCCAAGTCGAATTAAACATCATCTGTGAAATATTAAAAATTTGTAATTATTAATAAAAACATTAACCCTTCAGTGGGCGCGCGGGCTACAATTGTAGCCCACACTTTATTAAATAGCAACCATTTTCAGGATATGAACCGAATTCATTCGAACTGCTCAGTAGCTGTTAAAATGCTGCTTCTTAATCGAATAAGAATGTTTTTAATATTTGTTGAGCCTAAAAACTAACATTCCTTTGCGATCAAAGTCCACTGGGCTACAAGTGTAGCCCGCGCGCCCATTCATGTAACTTTTTTGGTACTCATAGATATCCATTAAAATAAAAATATTATTATAAAAACATTGTAGAAAATATCAACAGTAAAATGTTTGACAAAAAAAAAACGGTTCCAAGATTAACGTAGAAAAAATAGATTACTATTTTCACGAAAAACCTAGAGTCGAAGTCAAAATTTCTTACAGCGTGCATCTGTTACATGTTGCTAACATAACTTAGTTTCTGGATGAAATTTTTATCAATTGTAGCGTAAATATTGTGAGAAAAGTTAATCTGAATATTGTAAGTAGAAATTCAATCAGTTTGACTTACAATATATTTAGCTTTCTAGCAAGAAACTGTACTCCCAGTGTAAAAAAGTGTGAATATTGGGTACCCAAAAATGGGCTAAGTTTGAAATTCCACAAACTGGTCATTTTTAACTGCATTCTCTCGTTCAATGTTCCATTTCGAAGATTTTTTATTGAATTCTGCGAATATAAACTATCTTTGTACTTTTCATTTTAAAAAGTAACTATTTTGTCCACCTAAGTAGGTTAATATGAAAAAACACTAAAAATAAGACTAATTGGCACTTTGCCCTCTTTTATTATTTATATTTTATTGGAAAATTTAGGATTTTATATTTTTTATTCTGTACAACTATCACCAGACCGCAGACCCAGGAGGAAACAAAAATTAAAATTAAACCATATTTTTTATATTATTTTTTATTTGGGCTACAATTGTAGCCCGCGCGCCTAACCACGTGACAAATAGGTGCGCGCCTAACGAAGGGTTAATATTCCGATTAATATAACCATATTTAATTAGATTATAATATTAAATATTCATTGCTTAACTACATAACTATAACTATGGACTAATCAGAAGTATCAAAGTATCAGTAGTAGCAAACTTTAGTTACAATGCCGAAAAAGTCCGTTCCGTGCACTACTTAATAGAAATGCTTGGAAAACCTTCGCAAGACGAATAAGTAATTATGGGCAATGGAAGAATCCATAAGTTTAAGTGATTTGCTCATATTTTCGCCCCCATATTCGGGAAGGGTTTCTCTAAAGTAAAGCTGCCTATGCGGCAAACTATGGGTGGTATTTCGAAGGAACAATGCCGACTTTTAGAGACTTTTTGATATTATATTAATGCAACTCGTTTCCAGCAGCAGCGGTGGGAAGTTGCATCATCATATCCATGTAAAAATTGGAGCAATCTGTGATGGTGATATACTCGCGATTCCTGCATGGATTAAGTTGGTCAGTACGTGTTCCCTCGAAGTATCAGCCAAAGTTTGACGAACGTGTAATTTTACTTTAGAGAAAACTTTCTCTATCGGGTTCAACATTGGCGAATATGGGGGTAAAAATTCTAATAACAGGCCGGCTGTATTCACAATCTCTTTGACTTCTCTTCCCTTATGGATTTTCGCGTTGTCCATAATAACCAATGCCTCTTGCCAAGATTCGCCAAGCTTTTCCATTAGCTCACGCATGAAACAGCAAAATTTTTCGGCATTGCAAGTAGAGTTGCTTAAAACTTTACTGTGAACTATTTCCTCATTAGTCATTGCAGCAATGAGTGTAACATTGCGGCCGCGGACAGTGGGCAAAGTTATCCGCGCCCGGGTGTTCTTTTTTGACCTGGCCTGACGACGCCGCAGATGTAGATTGAATCCACACACGTCGATAAAAATCATTTTTTGTCGTGTTTGCTGGCACCTTCGCGATAGCTCTATGGCATATTCCTTTCGAAGTTCAATCGTTCGTGGAGCGTTAACATTGATTAGCTCAAAATGTGCCAGCTTTAATGTTATGCCCAGTCTTGCCAGACCATTGCTGATTGTCGTCATGCTGATAGTGAACCCCTCCTGCGCCAACTGCCTTCTCATTTCCTTAATCGAAACTGACGGATTCCGTTCGATGCAGCATTCAATTTTTGATAGAACGTCTTCCGTCAGTTTCTTGTGCCGACAACCTCCTCGTGGTTGTTCCACCAACGTACAATCGTTTCGGGAGTAGAGCCTTATGATTGTCCTAACCGTATCATATTTGATATTCGAGGCTCCAGCGGCTTCCTTGATGGACATTCCATCCTCATAAAATTTTATGAGCAGCTCCTTCTGTTGTCTGCTGTATTTTGAATAGCGACCGGTGTTTCGTCTTCTTCGCCGATTCCGATTCGACGTCCCTGAAGCCAGTGAGGGCTGTGGCGCTTCAACGTTAGAAGACCCCTGGCTTCTCTGAGACCCCGGTGAGTAGAGTTCATCTATGGTAATATACAAAGGGGTAAGTAATTCACACTTCCGAGAGGTACTAGTTAGGTCCTAGGAGTTCTTGTTGCATTATTTCTCTCTCTCGATTACCGTAACTCCTAGTGGAGCATGGTGCGTTGATGACTACCGTATGTAGTCCATCAACGTTACAAAGACAATTGAATTCGGAGTGTGATACGGTTGTCAGCCATACCACTTCCTAGTCGCATTGTTAGTTTATTATTCTACGATAAGAATATTTGTTATCATCTTCTTCTGAATAATAAACTTGCGATGAGTCTTGCCGAGTTTGGAAACTCGTTTCTCTATGAGTGTCTATTTCACAGAGTGGCGACCGAACGATCACGGCCACAGAGCACGACATGCATTATTTACATTAAGCAAGCTTTCAAAATACGGACTATAGAGTGTGTAATGCAACCTTTTTTTGTTGTACATTGACAATTATCCTCGATTGCATGATTTCGTTAACATATCCTTCTTATAATACTGACATTAATGTAAAAATCAGCAATTAATACAAAAATATCAATGTTAATATTAAAGTGCTTAACATCACTTGTAAAATCGTTATTTCGATTTTTTATACCGTTGTTTTGACTTGGTAGATCGAAATTTTGTGTTGAACAATGCTTAATTTGTGTTGTGATAGTGTTGTTTTCATTTGTGAGAGCGTTGTTTTCATTTGTGAGACCGTTAATTTCATTTGGGAGACCGTTAATTTCATTTGTGAGATCGTTGTTTTCATTTGTGAGACCGTTGATTTCATTTGTGAGATCGTTGATTTCATTTGTGAAAGCGTTGTTTTCATTTGTGAGACCGTTGATTTCATTTGTGAGAGCGTTGTTTTCATTTGTGATACCGATCATTTCATTTGGTGGATTGTGAATTTGTGTTGAGATATAGGAAATTTGTCTTGAAAAAGGTATATAAAAAGAATAAACATATTTCTGTCCATAATTTCGTTAAATATTTGAAGCCTAACTGTTGTTAGACAATTACAATCTAGCAAAAAAATCAATGAAATGGGAACAAGAGTTGTATCCTTAGATGTTATATCATAACATAAGGAGCCGCCATCGCAGCAACTCACATCCCCAATCAATTAATTTTTTTGCCAAATAAAATCCGTGCTACCACATTAGGTATATTTCAAATGAGAAGATAAGCTTCCCTGGAGCCATTTTGGAATATCATTAAATCCCTTGTCAGTCCAGATTTTTTGTATGTTCCTAAATTCCTGGTTTTCTCTTGAAGCGCCGGGCATTGACAAAAAAAAACACTCAAATTTTCACTAATGTGGATGGCCATAGCCCCTTCCAGGACATGATCCTGGTTGCGCCACTGACTGTACACCTATTCAATAGTAATCAAAGGCATACGCCATTAACGTCTGAAGACCTAAACAAATCAAAACTGTAGAACTGGAATGCCCATGACGCCCCTTTTAATATGACTCTACACGTCCATCTTCAGTTTAATCTGAATTGTTTTGTCATTTTTTGCCGTTATAGGACCTTTTCGCCTTAAATATTTTTTCTAGTACAATAAGTTTTAGATTCCTCCGACTATGCCGATTTCAAGACAACAAAATATAAACGAA
Source organism: Microchrysa polita (assembly GCA_949715475.1). NCBI lineage: Eukaryota > Metazoa > Arthropoda > Insecta > Diptera > Stratiomyidae > Microchrysa > Microchrysa polita. The sequence continues at coordinate 6,896,303 of OX454422.1, forward strand.
GTGTAATTTTTGTTTTTAATGTGCTTATTTGACTGGACTACTGACCAAAAATATTTTTTCAGACTTCTTGATTATTAAAAAAAATACTAAATTAACAATTTTTAAAATATTCGGCTGTTTTGAGCTGAAACTAGTCGATTATAGTGAAAAAAAACAAGCTATTTTTGTCAAATTGTTGGCTATCTCAACTTTACCGATTGAAAAGTCCCTTATTTTTTTATGGTTTTACAAAATGTAAGGTAGATAAAAAAAATTTAAATCCTGAAAAGCCCGATAGCTTGATTACAGGACATTAAAAAAGTTAAAAATTGAAACCCGAATTTTGCGTTTCGCAGAAAATTTCAACCAAGATATTTGCTTTAAATTGAATTCATGCATCCATGTAATAAAAATTATTTCACTCTCAGTTTTCTCGATATTAAATAATTTGCTTCAAGAGACAGCACTCGTAAGCGAGTTGAACACAAACCCCACGGAACACAGGATGTTCAAGTTTTCTAAGACGAATATTATCACTTATGCTTTACCAAATCAATCATTTTACCCAATTTGCTCCAATTGCCGCCTATAGATAGACACAAAGCATTACTCTCACACATCCTACACATGCAATCGAATCGACGACCGGCAACAATCCGTGTTAATCTGTAATCCGTCATATCGCATCCTAAATGAAATAGACTTTTATCGTATTCATCTTTAAATGTTCCTCATTCATCATCAAACGGACAAAACGATGTTTATAATCGTCCGCATCATGATATGATGCAAACAAATCTCTAAATTAAAGTCAGTCAGGATATTCGTGTTTCTTTCAATTCAACACAAAAAAAAAATTGTTTTCAGGCACCTGCCGCAAGAGTCTCTAAAAAAACGAACCCGAGAATTTCTGAATGCAAATAGGTCATCCATCCATTTATATTGCCGGTCCCGACCGACACACTCGTCATATCATTTTTATGTTCTTGTCGCCTGCAAGCCTACATGCAGATTGTGTTGAAGATATCCTCATCAAGGATCATTTTATCTACAGATAATGCTCGCAATCTCGTGTGTGTGTGTAGAGGCTCACACGAATTCATTCAATTTGAATGAGATATGATGTGTTTGGTGGGTGGCAGAGTGCTGGAGCGTGTGCTATTTACAGGAAGCGAGAAATGGAATGGAGCTACATAGTAAATGGAAAAAAAGCGAAAACTTTATCAAGATAATGTCAATATTTAGTAAAAAATGTAAATTATGATGATGATGATGAGTGCCGGTGATGAGTGTGGCGCGTCGTTAGAGAAACTACAGAAATGAATAAAAGGACATCATGGGAAATATAAAAGTGCAAAATGGAAAATGAATTCTAACGTATGCATACGGCGAGTGCCGCCGGCAAATCTAGATACGGATCGAAACGAAACCAGGTGAAAAGTTTAATAACTTTATTATTCAATCGTACATCTAAAATTATATGAGAAGGACTTCTCGAAGAGGAAAATATATCAGAAACGAAAAGGTGGTGCATCTGGTACTGAATGGCATCGTGGAGGGTCAAAGAGTAAAGTTACTAGAAACAAAAAATAACAAATAGATAATTGGCGGAGAGCGCATTGAGAGCTACGTTTTGCTGAAAGAACCAGAGTCCTAGCTATCACCGTTCAAAAGATACAGCCTCCCAAAGGCAACCCAATATACGCCAACTTTGACCCATCTGCGCTCAATATTAAGCGAGATATTTGCATTTTTGTGATTTCAAATGAAAATTTCCGAAAATGGGTTTTGAAAAAGTCGATGTAGAGCGCATTGAGAGCTACGTTTTGCTGAAAGAACCAGAGTCCTAGCTATCACCGTTCAAAAGATACAGCCTCCCAAAGGCAACCCAATATACGCCAACTTTGACCCATCTGCGCTCAATATTAAGCGAGATACTTGCATTTTTGTGATTTCAAATGAAAGTTTCCGAAAATGGGTTTTGAAAAAGTCGATGTAGAGCGCATTGAGAGCTTTATTTTGCTGAAAGAACCAGAGTCCTAGCTATCACCGTTCAGAAGATACAGCCTCCCAAAGGCGACCCAATAAATGCCAACTTTGACCCATCTACGCTCGATATTTAGCGAGATAGTTGCATTTTTGTGATTTCAAATGAAAATTTCCGAAAATGGGTTTTGAAAAAGTCGATGTAGAGCGCATTGAGAGCTACGTTTTGCTGAAAGAACCAGAGTCCTAGCTATCACCGTTCAAAAGATACAGCCTCCCAAAGGCAACCCAATATACGCCAACTTTGACCCATCTGCGCTCAATATTAAGCGAGATACTTGCATTTTTGTGATTTCAAATGAAAGTTTCCGAAAATGGGTTTTGAAAAAGTCGATGTAGAGCGCATTGAGAGCTTTATTTTGCTGAAAGAACCAGAGTCCTAGCTATCACCGTTCAGAAGATACAGCCTCCCAAAGGCGACCCAATAAATGCCAACTTTGACCCATCTACGCTCGATATTTAGCGAGATAGTTGCATTTTTGTGATTTCAAATGAAAATTTCCGAAAATGGGTTTTGAAAAAGTCGATGTAGAGCGCATTGAGAGCTACGTTTTGCTGAAAGAACCAGAGTCCTAGCTATCACCGTTCAAAAGATACAGCCTCCCAAAGGCAACCCAATATACGCCAACTTTGACCCATCTGCGCTCAATATTTAGCGAGATATTTGCATTTTTGTGATTTCAAATGAAAATTTCCGAAAATGGGTTTTGAAAAAGTCGATGTAGAGCGCATTGAGAGCTACGTTTTGCTGAAAGAACCAGAGTCCTAGCTATCACCGTTCAAAAGATACAGCCTCCCAAAGGCAACCCAATATACGCCAACTTTGACCCATCTGCGCTCAATATTAAGCGAGATATTTGCATTTTTGTGATTTCAAATGAAAATTTCCGAAAATGGGTTTTGAAAAAGTCGATGTAGAGCGCATTGAGAGCTACGTTTTGCTGAAAGAATCAGAGTCCTAGCTATCACCGTTCAAAAGATACAGCCTCCCAAAGGCAACCCAATATACGCCAACTTTGACCCATCTGCGCTCAATATTTAGCGAGATATTTGCATTTTTGTGATTTCAAATGAAAATTTCCGAAAATGGGTTTTGAAAAAGTCGACGTAGAGCGCATTGAGAGCTACGTTTTGCTGAAAGAACCAGAGTCCTAGCTATCACCGTTCAAAAGATACAGCCTCCCAAAGGCGACCCAATAAATGCCAACTTTGACCCATCTACGCTCGATATTTAGCGAGATATTTGCATTTTTGTGATTTCAAATGAAAGAGCGTAGAGCGCATTGAGAGCTACGTTTTGCTGAAAGAACCAGAGTCCTAGCTGTCACCGTTCAAAAGATACAGCCTCCCAAAGGCAACCCAATATACGCCAACTTTGACCCATCTGCGGTCAATATTTAGCGAGATATTTGCATTTTTGTGATTTCAAATGAAAATTTCCGAAAATGGGTTTTGAAAAAGTCGATGTAGAGCGCATTGAGAGCTACGTTTTGCTGAAAGAACCAGAGTCCTAGCTATCACCGTTCAAAAGATACAGCCTCCCAAAGGCGACCCAATAAATGCCAACTTTGACCCATCTACGCTCGATATTTAGCGAGATATTTGCATTTTTGTGATTTCAAATGAAAGAGCGTAGAGCGCATTGAGAGCTACGTTTTGCTGAAAGAACCAGAGTCCTAGCTATCACCGTTCAAAAGATACAGCCTCCCAAAGGCAACCCAATATACGCCAACTTTGACCCATCTGCGCTCAATATTTAGCGAGATATTTGCATTTTTGTGATTTCAAATGAAAATTTCCGAAAATGGGTTTTGAAAAAGTCGATGTAGAGCGCATTGAGAGCTACGTTTTGCTGATAGAACCAGAGTCCTCGCTATCACCGTTCAAAAGATACAGCCTCCCAAAGGCAACCCAATATACGCCAACTTTGACCCATCTACGCTCAATATTTAGCGAGATATTTGCATTTTTGTGATTTCGAATGAAAATTTCCGAAAATGGGTTTTGAAAAAGTCGATGTAGAGCGCATTGAGAGCTACGTTTTGCTGAAAGAACCAGAGTCCTAGCTATCACCGTTCAAAAGATACAGCCTCCCAAAGGCGACCCAATAAATGCCAACTTTGACCCATCTACGCTCGATATTTAGCGAGATATTTGCATTTTTGTGATTTCAAATGAAAGAGCGTAGAGCGCATTGAGAGCTACGTTTTGCTGAAAGAACCAGAGTCCTAGCTATCACCGTTCAAAAGATACAGCCTCCCAAAGGCGACCCAATAAATGCCAACTTTGACCCATCTACGCTCGATATTTAGCGAGATATTTGCATTTTTGTGATTTCAAATGAAAGAGCGTAGAGCGCATTGAGAGCTACGTTTTGCTGAAAGAACCAGATTCCTAGCTATCACCGTTCAAAAGATACAGCCTCCCAAAGGCAACCCAATATACGCCAACTTTGACCCATCTGCGCTCAATATTTAGCGAGATATTTGCATTTTTGTGATTTCAAATGAAAATTTCCGAAAATGGGTTTTGAAAAAGTCGATGTACAGCGCATTGAGAGCTACGTTTTGCTGAAAGAACCAGAGTCCTAGCTATCACCGTTCAAAAGATACAGCCTCCCAAAGGCGACCCAATAAATGCCAACTTTGACTTATCTACGCTCGATATTTAGCGAGATATTTGCATTTTTGTGATTTCAAATGAAAGAGCGTAGAGCGCATTGAGAGCTACGTTTTGCTGAAAGAACCAGAGTCCTAGCTATCACCGTTCAAAAGATACAGCCTCCCAAAGGCAACCCAATATACGCCAACTTTGACCCATCTGCGCTCAATATTTAGCGAGATATTTGCATTTTTGTGATTTCAAATGAAAATTTCTGAAAATGGGTTTTGAAAAAGTCGATGTAGAGCGCATTGAGAGCTACGTTTTGCTGAAAGAACCAGAGTCCTAGCTGTCACCGTTCAAAAGATACAGCCTCCCAAAGGCAACCCAATATACGCCAACTTTGACCCATCTGCGCTCAATATTTAGCGAGATATTTGCATTTTTGTGATTTCAAATGAAAATTTCCGAAAATGGGTTTTGAAAAAGTCGATGTAGAGCGCATTGAGAGCTACGTTTTGCTGAAAGAACCAGAGTCCTAGCTATCACCGTTCAAAAGATACAGCCTCCCAAAGGCAACCCAATATACGCCAGCTTTAACCCATCTACGCTCAATATTTAGCGAGATATTTGCATTTTTGTGATTTCAAATGAAAATTTTCGAAAATGGGTTTTGAAAAAGTCGACGTAGAGCGCATTGAGAGCTACGTTTTGCTGAAAGAACCAGAGTCCTAGCTATCACCGTTCAAAAGATACAGCCTCCCAAAGGCGACCCAATAAATGCCAACTTTGACCCATCTACGCTCGATATTTAGCGAGATATTTGCATTTTTGTGATTTCAAATGAAAATTTCCGAAAATGGGTTTTGAAAAAGTCGATGTAGAGGGCATTGAGAGCTACGTTTTGCTGAAAGAACCAGAGTCCTAGCTATCACCGTTCAAAAGATACAGCCTCCCAAAGGCAACCCAATATACGCCAACTTTGACCCATCTGCGCTCAATATTTAGCGAGATATTTGCATTTTTGTGATTTCAAATGAAAATTTCCGAAAATGGGTTTTGAAAAAGTCGATGTACAGCGCATTGAGAGCTACGTTTTGCTGAAAGAACCAGACTCCTAGCTATCACCGTTCAAAAGATACAGCCTCCCAAAGGCAACCCAATATACGCCAACTTTGACATATCTGCGCTCAATATTTAGCGAGATATTTGCATTTTTGTGATTTCAAATGAAAATTTCCGAAAATGGGTTTTGAAAAAGTCGATGTAGAGGGCATTGAGAGCTACGTTTTGCTGAAAGAACCAGAGTCCTAGCTATCACCGTTCAAAAGATACAGCCTCCCAAAGGCAACCCAATATACGCCAACTTTGACCCATCTGCGCTCAATATTTAGCGAGATATTTGCATTTTTGTGATTTCAAATGAAAATTTCCGAAAATGGGTTTTGAAAAAGTCGATGTACAGCGCATTGAGAGCTACGTTTTGCTGAAAGAACCAGACTCCTAGCTATCACCGTTCAAAAGATACAGCCTCCCAAAGGCAACCCAATATACGCCAACTTTGACCCATCTGCGCTCAATATTTAGCGAGATATTTGCATTTTTGTGATTTCAAACGAAAATTTCCGAAAATGGGTTTTGAAAAAGTCGATGTACAGCGCATTGAGAGCTACGTTTTGCTGAAAGAACCAGAGTCCTAGCTATCACCGTTCAAAAGATACAGCCTCCCAAAGGCAACCCAATATACGCCAACTTTGACCCATCTACGCTCGATATTTAGCGAGATATTTGCATTTTTGTGATTTCAAATGAAAATTTCCGAAAATGGGTTTTGAAAAAGTCGATGTACAGCGCATTGAGAGCTACGTTTTGCTGAAAGAACCAGAGTCCTAGCTATCACCGTTCAAAAGATACAGCCTCCCAAAAGCATCCCAATATACGCCAACTTTGACCCATCTGCGGTCAATATTTAGCGAGATATTTGCATTTTTGTGATTTCAAATGAAAATTTCCGAAAATGGGTTTTGAAAAAGTCGATGTAGAGGGCATTGAGAGCTACGTTTTGCTGAAAGAACCAGAGTCCTAGCTGTCACCGTTCAAAAGATACAGCCTCCCAAAGGCGACCCAATAAATGCCAACTTTGACCCATCTACGCTCGATATTTAGCGAGATATTTGCATTTTTGTGATTTCAAATGAAAGAGCGTAGAGCGCATTGAGAGCTACGTTTTGCTGAAAGAACCAGAGTCCTAGCTATCACCGTTCAAAAGATACAGCCTCCCAAAGGCAACCCAATATACGCCAACTTTGACCCATCTGCGGTCAATATTTAGCGAGATATTTGCATTTTTGTGATTTCAAATGAAAATTTCCGAAAATGGGTTTTGAAAAAGTCGATGTAGAGGGCATTGAGAGCTACGTTTTGCTGAAAGATCCAGAGTCCTAGCTGTCACCGTTCAAAAGATACAGCCTCCCAAAGGCGACCCAATAAATGCCAACTTTGACCCATCTACGCTCGATATTTAGCGAGATATTTGCATTTTTGTGATTTCAAATGAAAGAGCGTAGAGCGCATTGAGAGCTACGTTTTGCTGAAAGAACCAGAGTCCTAGCTATCACCGTTCAAAAGATACAGCCTCCCAAAGGCAACCCAATATACGCCAACTTTGACCCATCTGCGCTCAATATTTAGCGAGATATTTGCATTTTTGTGATTTCAAATAAAAATTTTCGAAAATGGGTTTTGAAAAAGTCGACGTAGAGCGCATTGAGAGCTACGTTTTGCTGAAAGAACCAGAGTCCTAGCTATCACCGTTCAAAAGATACAGCCTCCCAAAGGCGACCCAATAAATGCCAACTTTGACCCATCTACGCTCGATATTTAGCGAGATATTTGCATTTTTGTGATTTCAAATGAAAGAGCGTAGAGCGCATTGAGAGCTACGTTTTGCTGAAAGAACCAGAGTCCTAGCTGTCACCGTTCAAAAGATACAGCCTCCCAAAGGCGACCCAATAAATGCCAACTTTGACCCATCTACGCTCGATATTTAGCGAGATATTTGCATTTTTGTGATTTCAAATGAAAGAGCGTAGAGCGCATTGAGAGCTACGTTTTGCTGAAAGAACCAGAGTCCTAGCTATCACCGTTCAAAAGATACAGCCTCCCAAAGGCAACCCAATATACGCCAACTTTGACCCATCTGCGGTCAATATTTAGCGAGATATTTGCATTTTTGTGATTTCAAATGAAAATTTCCGAAAATGGGTTTTGAAAAAGTCGATGTAGAGGGCATTGAGAGCTACGTTTTGCTGAAAGAACCAGAGTCCTAGCTGTCACCGTTCAAAAGATACAGCCTCCCAAAGGCGACCCAATAAATGCCAACTTTGACCCATCTACGCTCGATATTTAGCGAGATATTTGCATTTTTGTGATTTCAAATGAAAGAGCGTAGAGCGCATTGAGAGCTACGTTTTGCTGAAAGAACCAGAGTCCTAGCTATCACCGTTCAAAAGATACAGCCTCCCAAAGGCAACCCAATATACGCCAACTTTGACCCATCTGCGCTCAATATTTAGCGAGATATTTGCATTTTTGTGATTTCAAATAAAAATTTTCGAAAATGGGTTTTGAAAAAGTCGACGTAGAGCGCATTGAGAGCTACGTTTTGCTGAAAGAACCAGAGTCCTAGCTATCACCGTTCAAAAGATACAGCCTCCCAAAGGCGACCCAATAAATGCCAACTTTGACCCATCTACGCTCGATATTTAGCGAGATATTTGCATTTTTGTGATTTCAAATGAAAGAGCGTAGAGCGCATTGAGAACTACGTTTTGCTGAAAGAACCAGAGTCCTAGCTATCACCGTTCAAAAGATACAGCCTCCCAAAGGCGACCCAATAAATGCCAACTTTGACCCATCTACGCTCGATATTTAGCGAGATATTTGCATTTTTGTGATTTCAAATGAAAGAGCGTAGAGCGCATTAAGAGCTACGTTTTGCTGAAAGAACCAGAGTCCTAGCTATCGCCGTTCAAAAGATACAGCCTCCCAAAGGCAACCCAATATACGCCAACTTTGACCCATCTGCGCTCAATATTTAGCGAGATATTTGCATTTTTGTGATTTCAAATGAAAATTTCCGAAAATGGGTTTTGAAAAAGTCGATGTACAGCGCATTGAGAGCTACGTTTTGCTGAAAGAACCAGAGTCCTAGCTATCACCGTTCAAAAGATACAGCCTCCCAAAAGCATCCCAATATACGCCAACTTTGAACCATCTGCGCTCAATATTTAGCGAGATATTTGCATTTTTGTGATTTCAAATGAAAATTTCCGAAAATGGGTTTTGAAAAAGTCGATGTAGAGCGCATTGAGAGCTACGTTTTGCTGAAAGAACCAGAGTCCTAGCTATCACCGTTCAAAAGATACAGCCTTCCAAAGGCGACCCAATAAATGCCAACTTTGACTTATCTACGCTCGATATTTAGCGAGATATTTGCATTTTTGTGATTTCAAATGAAAATTTCCGAAAATGGGTTTTGAAAAAGTCGACGTAGAGCGCATTGAGAGCTACGTTTTGCTGAAAGAACCAGAGTCCTAGCTATCACCGTTCAAAAGATACAGCCTCCCAAAGGCGACCCAATAAATGCCAACTTTGACCCATCTACGCTCGATATTTAGCGAGATATTTGCATTTTTGTGATTTCAAATGAAAGAGCGTAGAGCGCATTGAGAGCTACGTTTTGCTGAAAGAACCAGAGTCCTAGCTATCACCGTTCAAAAGATACAGCCTCCCAAAGGCAACCCAATATACGCCAACTTTGACCCATCTGCGCTCAATATTTAGCGAGATATTTGCATTTTTGTGATTTCAAATGAAAATTTCTGAAAATGGGTTTTGAAAAAGTCGATGTAGAGCGCATTGAGAGCTACGTTTTGCTGAAAGAACCAGAGTCCTAGCTATCACCGTTCAAAAGATACAGCCTCCCAAAGGCGACCCAATAAATGCCAACTTTGACCCATCTACGCTCGATATTTAGCGAGATATTTGCATTTTTGTGATTTCAAATGAAAGAGCGTAGAGCGCATTGAGAACTACGTTTTGCTGAAAGAACCAGAGTCCTAGCTATCACCGTTCAAAAGATACAGCCTCCCAAAGGCGACCCAATAAATGCCAACTTTGACCCATCTACGCTCGATATTTAGCGAGATATTTGCATTTTTGTGATTTCAAATGAAAGAGCGTAGAGCGCATTGAGAACTACGTTTTGCTGAAAGAACCAGAGTCCTAGCTATCACCGTTCAAAAGATACAGCCTCCCAAAGGCGACCCAATAAATGCCAACTTTGACCCATCTACGCTCGATATTTAGCGAGATATTTGCATTTTTGTGATTTCAAATGAAAGAGCGTAGAGCGCATTAAGAGCTACGTTTTGCTGAAAGAACCAGAGTCCTAGCTATCGCCGTTCAAAAGATACAGCCTCCCAAAGGCAACCCAATAAATGCCAACTTTGACCCATCTACGCTCGATATTTAGCGAGATATTTGCATTTTTGTGATTTCAAATGAAAGAGCGTAGAGCGCATTGAGAACTACGTTTTGCTGAAAGAACCAGAGTCCTAGCTATCACCGTTCAAAAGATACAGCCTTCCAAAGGCGACCCAATAAATGCCAACTTTGACTTATCTACGCTCGATATTTAGCGAGATATTTGCATTTTTGTGATTTCAAATGAAAATTTCCGAAAATGGGTTTTGAAAAAGTCGACGTAGAGCGCATTGAGAGCTACGTTTTGCTGAAAGAACCACAGTCCTAGCTATCACCGTTCAAAAGATACAGCCTCCCAAAGGCGACCCAATAAATGCCAACTTTGACCCATCTACGCTCGATATTTAGCGAGATATTTGCATTTTTGTGATTTCAAATGAAAGAGCGTAGAGCGCATTGAGAACTACGTTTTGCTGAAAGAACCAGAGTCCTAGCTATCACCGTTCAAAAGATACAGCCTCCCAAAGGCGACCCAATAAATGCCAACTTTGACCCATCTACGCTCGATATTTAGCGAGATATTTGCATTTTTGTGATTTCAAATGAAAGAGCGTAGAGCGCATTAAGAGCTACGTTTTGCTGAAAGAACCAGAGTCCTAGCTATCGCCGTTCAAAAGATACAGCCTCCCAAAGGCAACCCAATATACGCCAACTTTGACCCATCTGCGCTCAATATTTAGCGAGATATTTGCATTTTTGTGATTTCAAATGAAAATTTCCGAAAATGGGTTTTGAAAAAGTCGATGTACAGCGCATTGAGAGCTACGTTTTGCTGAAAGAACCAGAGTCCTAGCTATCACCGTTCAAAAGATACAGCCTCCCAAAAGCATCCCAATATACGCCAACTTTGAACCATCTGCGCTCAATATTTAGCGAGATATTTGCATTTTTGTGATTTCAAATGAAAATTTCCGAAAATGGGTTTTGAAAAAGTCCATGTAGAGCGCATTGAGAGCTACGTTTTGCTGAAAGAACCAGAGTCCTAGCTATCACCGTTCAAAAGATACAGCCTCCCAAAGGCGACCCAATAAATGCCAACTTTGACCCATCTACGCTCGATATTTAGCGAGATATTTGCATTTTTGTGATTTCAAATGAAAGAGCGTAGAGCGCATTGAGAGCTACGTTTTGCTGAAAGAACCAGAGTCCTAGCTATCACCGTTCAAAAGATACAGCCTCCCAAAGGCAACCCAATATACGCCAACTTTGACCCATCTGCGCTCAATATTTAGCGAGATATTTGCATTTTTGTGATTTCAAATGAAAATTTCTGAAAATGGGTTTTGAAAAAGTCGATGTAGAGCGCATTGAGAGCTACGTTTTGCTGAAAGAACCAGAGTCCTAGCTGTCACCGTTCAAAAGATACAGCCTCCCAAAGGCAACCCAATATACGCCAACTTTGTCCCATCTGCGCTCAATATTTAGCGAGATATTTGCATTTTTGTGATTTCAAATGAAAATTTCCGAAAATGGGTTTTGAAAAAGTCGATGTAGAGCGCATTGAGAGCTACGTTTTGCTGAAAGAACCAGAGTCCTAGCTATCACCGTTCAAAAGATACAGCCTCCCAAAGGCGACCCAATAAATGCCAACTTTGACCCATCTACGCTCGATATTTAGCGAGATATTTGCATTTTTGTGATTTCAAATGAAAGAGCGTAGAGCGCATTGAGAGCTACGTTTTGCTGAAAGAACCAGAGTCCTAGCTATCACCGTTCAAAAGATACAGCCTCCCAAAGGCGACCCAATAAATGCCAACTTTGACCCATCTACGCTCGATATTTAGCGAGATATTTGCATTTTTGTGATTTCAAATGAAAGAGCGTAGAGCGCATTGAGAGCTACGTTTTGCTGAAAGAACCAGAGTCCTAGCTGTCACCGTTCAAAAGATACAGCCTCCCAAAGGCAACCCAATATACGCCAACTTTGACCCATCTGCGCTCAATATTTAGCGAGATATTTGCATTTTTGTGATTTCAAATGAAAATTTCCGAAAATGGGTTTTGAAAAAGTCGATGTAGAGCGCATTGAGAGCTACGTTTTGCTGAAAGAACCAGAGTCCTAGCTATCACCGTTCAAAAGATACAGCCTCCCAAAGGCAACCCAATATACGCCAACTTTGACCCATCTGCGCTCAATATTTAGCGAGATATTTGCATTTTTGTGATTTCAAATGAAAATTTCCGAAAATGGGTTTTGAAAAAGTCGATGTAGAGCGCATTGAGAGCTACGTTTTGCTGAAAGAACCAGAGTCCTAGCTATCACCATTCAAAAGATACAGCCTCCCAAAGCCGACCCAATAAATGCCAACTTTGACCCATCTACGCTCGATATTTAGCGAGATATTTGCATTTTTGTGATTTCAAATGAAAATTTCCGAAAATGGGTTTTGAAAAAGTCGATGTAGAGCGCATTGAGAGCTACGTTTTGCTGAAAGAACCAGAGTCCTAGCTATCACCGTTCAAAAGATACAGCCTCCCAAAGGCGACCCAATAAATGCCAACTTTGACCCATCTACGCTCGATATTTAGCGAGATATTTGCATTTTTGTGATTTCAAATGAAAGAGCGTAGAGCGCATTGAGAGCTACGTTTTGCTGAAAGAACCAGAGTCCTAGCTATCACCGTTCAAAAGATACAGCCTCCCAAAGGCGACCCAATAAATGCCAACTTTGACCCATCTACGCTCGATATTTAGCGAGATATTTGCATTTTTGTGATTTCAAATGAAAGAGCGTAGAGCGCATTGAGAGCTACGTTTTGCTGAAAGAACCAGAGTCCTAGCTGTCACCGTTCAAAAGATACAGCCTCCCAAAGGCAACCCAATATACGCCAACTTTGACCCATCTGCGCTCAATATTTAGCGAGATATTTGCATTTTTGTGATTTCAAATGAAAATTTCCGAAAATGGGTTTTGAAAAAGTCGATGTAGAGCGCATTGAGAGCTACGTTTTGCTGAAAGAACCAGAGTCCTAGCTATCACCATTCAAAAGATACAGCCTCCCAAAGCCGACCCAATAAATGCCAACTTTGACCCATCTACGCTCGATATTTAGCGAGATATTTGCATTTTTGTGATTTCAAATGAAAATTTCCGAAAATCGGTTTTGAAAAAGTCGATGTAGAGCGCATTGAGAGCTACGTTTTGCTGAAAGAACCAGAGTCCTAGCTGTCACCGTTCAAAAGATACAGCCTCCCAAAGGCGACCCAATAAATGCCAACTTTGACCCATCTACGCTCGATATTTAGCGAGATATTTGCATTTTTGTGATTTCAAATGAAAGAGCGTAGAGCGCATTGAGAGCTACGTTTTGCTGAAAGAACCAGAGTCCTAGCTATCACCGTTCAAAAGATACAGCCTCCCAAAGGCAACCCAATATACGCCAACTTTGACCCATCTGCGCTCAATATTTAGCGAGATATTTGCATTTTTGTGATTTCAAATGAAAATTTCCGAAAATGGGTTTTGAAAAAGTCCATGTAGAGCGCATTGAGAGCTACGTTTTGCTGAAAGAACCAGAGTCCTAGCTATCACCGTTCAAAAGATACAGCCTCCCAAAGGCGACCCAATAAATGCCAACTTTGACCCATCTACGCTCGATATTTAGCGAGATATTTGCATTTTTGTGATTTCAAATGAAAGAGCGTAGAGCGCATTGAGAACTACGTTTTGCTGAAAGAACCAGAGTCCTAGCTATCACCGTTCAAAAGATACAGCCTCCCAAAGGCGACCCAATAAATGCCAACTTTGACCCATCTACGCTCGATATTTAGCGAGATATTTGCATTTTTGTGATTTCAAATGAAAGAGCGTAGAGCGCATTAAGAGCTACGTTTTGCTGAAAGAACCAGAGTCCTAGCTATCACCGTTCAAAAGATACAGCCTCCCAAAGGCAACCCAATATACGCCAACTTTGACCCATCTGCGCTCAATATTTAGCGAGATATTTGCATTTTTGTGATTTCAAATGAAAATTTCCGAAAATGGGTTTTGAAAAAGTCCATGTAGAGCGCATTGAGAGCTACGTTTTGCTGAAAGAACCAGAGTCCTAGCTATCACCGTTCAAAAGATACAGCCTCCCAAAGGCGACCCAATAAATGCCAACTTTGACCCATCTACGCTCGATATTTAGCGAGATATTTGCATTTTTGTGATTTCAAATGAAAGAGCGTAGAGCGCATTGAGAGCTACGTTTTGCTGAAAGAACCAGAGTCCTAGCTATCACCGTTCAAAAGATACAGCCTCCCAAAGGCAACCCAATATACGCCAACTTTGACCCATCTGCGCTCAATATTTAGCGAGATATTTGCATTTTTGTGATTTCAAATGAAAATTTCTGAAAATGGGTTTTGAAAAAGTCGATGTAGAGCGCATTGAGAGCTACGTTTTGCTGAAAGAACCAGAGTCCTAGCTGTCACCGTTCAAAAGATACAGCCTCCCAAAGGCAACCCAATATACGCCAACTTTGTCCCATCTGCGCTCAATATTTAGCGAGATATTTGCATTTTTGTGATTTCAAATGAAAATTTCCGAAAATGGGTTTTGAAAAAGTCGATGTAGAGCGCATTGAGAGCTACGTTTTGCTGAAAGAACCAGAGTCCTAGCTATCACCGTTCAAAAGATACAGCCTCCCAAAGGCGACCCAATAAATGCCAACTTTGACCCATCTACGCTCGATATTTAGCGAGATATTTGCATTTTTGTGATTTCAAATGAAAGAGCGTAGAGCGCATTGAGAGCTACGTTTTGCTGAAAGAACCAGAGTCCTAGCTATCACCGTTCAAAAGATACAGCCTCCCAAAGGCAACCCAATATACGCCAACTTTGACCCATCTGCGCTCAATATTTAGCGAGATATTTGCATTTTTGTGATTTCAAATGAAAATTTCCGAAAATGGGTTTTGAAAAAGTCGATGTAGAGCGCATTGAGAGCTACGTTTTGCTGAAAGAACCAGAGTCCTAGCTATCACCGTTCAAAAGATACAGCCTCCCAAAGGCAACCCAATATACGCCAACTTTGACCCATCTGCGCTCAATATTTAGCGAGATATTTGCATTTTTGTAATTCAAATGAAAATTTCCGAAAATGGGTTTTAAAAAAGTCGATGTAGAGCGCATTGAGAGCTACGTTTTGCTGAAAGAACCAGAGTCCTAGCTATCACCGTTCAAAAGATACAGCCTCCCAAAGGCAACCCAATATACGCCAACTTTGACCCATCTGCGCTCAATATTTAGCGAGATATTTGCATTTTTGTGATTTCAAATGAAAATTTCCGAAAATGGGTTTTGAAAAAGTCGATGTAGAGCGCATTGAGAGCTACGGTTTGCTGAAAGAACCAGAGTCCTAGCTATCACCATTCAAAAGATACAGCCTCCCAAAGCCGACCCAATAAATGCCAACTTTGACCCATCTACGCTCGATATTTAGCGAGATATTTGCATTTTTGTGATTTCAAATGAAAATTTCCGAAAATCGGTTTTGAAAAAGTCGATGTAGAGCGCATTGAGAGCTACGTTTTGCTGAAAGAACCAGAGTCCTAGCTATCACCGTTCAAAAGATACAGCCTCCTAAAGGCAACCCAATATACGCCAACTTTGACCCATCTGCGCTCAATATTTAGCGAGATATTTGCATTTTTGTGATTTCAAATGAAAATTTCCGAAAATGGGTTTTAAAAAGTCGGTGTAGAGCGCATTGAGAGCTACGTTTTGCTGAAAGAACCAGAGTCCTAGCTATCACCGTTCAAAAGATACAGCCTCCCAAAGGCGACCCAATAAATGCCAACTTTGACCCATCTACGCTCGATATTTAGCGAGATATTTGCATTTTTGTGATTTCAAATGAAAGAGCGTAGAGCGCATTGAGAGCTACGTTTTGCTGAAAGAACCAGAGTCCTAGCTATCACCGTTCAAAAGATACAGCCTCCCAAAGGCAACCCAATATACGCCAACTTTGACCCATCTGCGCTCAATATTTAGCGAGATATTTGCATTTTTGTGATTTCAAATGAAAATTTCTGAAAATGGGTTTTGAAAAAGTCGATGTAGAGCGCATTGAGAGCTACGTTTTGCTGAAAGAACCAGAGTCCTAGCTGTCACCGTTCAAAAGATACAGCCTCCCAAAGGCAACCCAATATACGCCAACTTTGTCCCATCTGCGCTCAATATTTAGCGAGATATTTGCATTTTTGTGATTTCAAATGAAAATTTCCGAAAATGGGTTTTGAAAAAGTCGATGTAGAGCGCATTGAGAGCTACGTTTTGCTGAAAGAACCAGAGTCCTAGCTATCACCGTTCAAAAGATACAGCCTCCCAAAGGCGACCCAATAAATGCCAACTTTGACCCATCTACGCTCGATATTTAGCGAGATATTTGCATTTTTGTGATTTCAAATGAAAGAGCGTAGAGCGCATTGAGAGCTACGTTTTGCTGAAAGAACCAGAGTCCTAGCTATCACCGTTCAAAAGATACAGCCTCCCAAAGGCAACCCAATATACGCCAACTTTGACCCATCTGCGCTCAATATTTAGCGAGATATTTGCATTTTTGTGATTTCAAATGAAAATTTCCGAAAATGGGTTTTGAAAAAGTCGATGTAGAGCGCATTGAGAGCTACGTTTTGCTGAAAGAACCAGAGTCCTAGCTATCACCGTTCAAAAGATACAGCCTCCCAAAGGCAACCCAATATACGCCAACTTTGACCCATCTGCGCTCAATATTTAGCGAGATATTTGCATTTTTGTAATTCAAATGAAAATTTCCGAAAATGGGTTTTAAAAAAGTCGATGTAGAGCGCATTGAGAGCTACGTTTTGCTGAAAGAACCAGAGTCCTAGCTATCACCGTTCAAAAGATACAGCCTCCCAAAGGCAACCCAATATACGCCAACTTTGACCCATCTGCGCTCAATATTTAGCGAGATATTTGCATTTTTGTGATTTCAAATGAAAATTTCCGAAAATGGGTTTTGAAAAAGTCGATGTAGAGCGCATTGAGAGCTACGTTTTGCTGAAAGAACCAGAGTCCTAGCTATCACCATTCAAAAGATACAGCCTCCCAAAGCCGACCCAATAAATGCCAACTTTGACCCATCTACGCTCGATATTTAGCGAGATATTTGCATTTTTGTGATTTCAAATGAAAATTTCCGAAAATCGGTTTTGAAAAAGTCGATGTAGAGCGCATTGAGAGCTACGTTTTGCTGAAAGAACCAGAGTCCTAGCTATCACCGTTCAAAAGATACAGCCTCCCAAAGGCGACCCAATAAATGCCAACTTTGACCCATCTACGCTCGATATTTAGCGAGATATTTGCATTTTTGTGATTTCAAATGAAAGAGCGTAGAGCGCATTGAGAGCTACGTTTTGCTGAAAGAACCAGAGTCCTAGCTATCACCGTTCAAAAGATACAGCCTCCCAAAGGCGACCCAATAAATGCCAACTTTGACCCATCTACGCTCGATATTTAGCGAGATATTTGCATTTTTGTGATTTCAAATGAAAGAGCGTAGAGCGCATTGAGAGCTACGTTTTGCTGAAAGAACCAGAGTCCTAGCTATCACCGTTCAAAAGATACAGCCTCCCAAAGGCAACCCAATATACGCCAACTTTGACCCATCTGCGCTCAATATTTAGCGAGATATTTGCATTTTTGTGATTTCAAATGAAAATTTCTGAAAATGGGTTTTGAAAAAGTCGATGTAGAGCGCATTGAGAGCTACGTTTTGCTGAAAGAACCAGAGTCCTAGCTGTCACCGTTCAAAAGATACAGCCTCCCAAAGGCAACCCAATATACGCCAACTTTGTCCCATCTGCGCTCAATATTTAGCGAGATATTTGCATTTTTGTGATTTCAAATGAAAATTTCCGAAAATGGGTTTTGAAAAAGTCGATGTAGAGCGCATTGAGAGCTACGTTTTGCTGAAAGAACCAGAGTCCTAGCTATCACCGTTCAAAAGATACAGCCTCCCAAAGGCGACCCAATAAATGCCAACTTTGACCCATCTACGCTCGATATTTAGCGAGATATTTGCATTTTTGTGATTTCAAATGAAAGAGCGTAGAGCGCATTGAGAGCTACGTTTTGCTGAAAGAACCAGAGTCCTAGCTATCACCGTTCAAAAGATACAGCCTCCCAAAGGCAACCCAATATACGCCAACTTTGACCCATCTGCGCTCAATATTTAGCGAGATATTTGCATTTTTGTGATTTCAAATGAAAATTTCCGAAAATGGGTTTTGAAAAAGTCGATGTAGAGCGCATTGAGAGCTACGTTTTGCTGAAAGAACCAGAGTCCTAGCTATCACCGTTCAAAAGATACAGCCTCCCAAAGGCAACCCAATATACGCCAACTTTGACCCATCTGCGCTCAATATTTAGCGAGATATTTGCATTTTTGTAATTCAAATGAAAATTTCCGAAAATGGGTTTTAAAAAAGTCGATGTAGAGCGCATTGAGAGCTACGTTTTGCTGAAAGAACCAGAGTCCTAGCTATCACCGTTCAAAAGATACAGCCTCCCAAAGGCAACCCAATATACGCCAACTTTGACCCATCTGCGCTCAATATTTAGCGAGATATTTGCATTTTTGTGATTTCAAATGAAAATTTCCGAAAATGGGTTTTGAAAAAGTCGATGTAGAGCGCATTGAGAGCTACGTTTTGCTGAAAGAACCAGAGTCCTAGCTATCACCATTCAAAAGATACAGCCTCCCAAAGCCGACCCAATAAATGCCAACTTTGACCCATCTACGCTCGATATTTAGCGAGATATTTGCATTTTTGTGATTTCAAATGAAAATTTCCGAAAATGGGTTTTGAAAAAGTCGATGTAGAGCGCATTGAGAGCTACGTTTTGCTGAAAGAACCAGAGTCCTAGCTATCACCGTTCAAAAGATACAGCCTCCCAAAGGCAACCCAATATACGCCAACTTTGACCCATCTGCGCTCAATATTTAGCGAGATATTTGCATTTTTGTGATTTCAAATGAAAATTTCCGAAAATGGGTTTTGAAAAAGTCGATGTAGAGCGCATTGAGAGCTACGTTTTGCTGAAAGAACCAGAGTCCTAGCTATCACTGTTCAAAAGATACAGCCTCCCAAAGGCAACCCAATATACGCCAACTTTGACCCATCTGCGCTCAATATTTAGCGAGATATTTGCATTTTTGTGATTTCAAATGAAAATTTCCGAAAATGGGTTTTGAAAAAGTCGATGTAGAGCGCATTGAGAGCTACGTTTTGCTGAAAGAACCAGAGTCCTAGCTATCACCGTTCAAAAGATACAGCCTCCCAAAGGCAACCCAATATACGCCAACTTTGACCCATCTGCGCTCAATATTTAGCGAGATATTTGCATTTTTGTGATTTCAAATGAAAATTTCCGAAAATGGGTTTTGAAAAAGTCGGTGTAGAGCGCATTGAGAGCTACGTTTTGCTGAAAGAACCAGAGTCCTAGCTATCACCGTTCAAAAGATACAGCCTCCCAAAGGCAACCCAATATACGCCAACTTTGACCCATCTGCGCTCAATATTTAGCGAGATATTTGCATTTTTGTGATTTCAAATGAAAATTTCCGAAAATGGGTTTTGAAAAAGTCGATGTAGAGCGCATTGAGAGCTACGTTTTGCTGAAAGAACCAGAGTCCTAGCTATCACCGTTCAAAAGATACAGCCTCCCAAAGGCAACCCAATATACGCCAACTTTGACCCATCTGCGCTCAATATTTAGCGAGATATTTGCATTTTTGTGATTTCAAATGAAAATTTCCGAAAATGGGTTTTGAAAAAGTCGGTGTAGAGCGCATTGAGAGCTACGTTTTGCTGAAAGAACCAGAGTCCTAGCTATCACTGTTCAAAAGATACAGCCTCCCAAAGGCAACCCAATATACGCCAACTTTGACCCATCTGCGCTCAATATTTAGCGAGATATTTGCATTTTTGTGATTTCAAATGAAAATTTCCGAAAATGGGTTTTGAAAAAGTCGATGTAGAGCGCATTGAGAGCTACGTTTTGCTGAAAGAACCAGAGTCCTAGCTATCACCGTTCAAAAGATACAGCCTCCCAAAGGCGACCCAATAAATGCCAACTTTGACCCATCAGCGCTCAATATTTAGCGAGATATTTGCATTTTTGTGATTTCAAATGAAAATTTCCGAAAATGGGTTTTGAAAAAGTCGATGTAGAGCGCATTGAGAGCTACGTTTTGCTGAAAGAACCAGAGGCCTAGCTATCACCGTTCAAAAGATACAGCCTCCCAAAGGCGACCCAATAAATGCCAACTTTGACCCATCTGCGCTCAATATTTAGCGAGATATTTGCATTTTTGTGATTTCAAATGAAAATTTCCGAAAATGGGTTTGGAAAAGTCGATGTAGAGCGCATTGAGAGCTACGTTTTGCTGAAAGAACCAGAGTCGTAGCTATCACCGTTCAAAAGATACAGCCTCCCAAAGGCGACCCAATAAATGCCAACTTTGAGCCATCTGCGCTCAATATTTAGCGAGATATTTGCATTTTTGTGATTTCAAATGAAAATTTCCGAAAATGGGTTTTGAAAAAGTCGATGTAGAGCGCATTGAGAGCTACGTTTTGCTGAAAGAACCAGAGTCCTAGCTATCACCGTTCAAAAGATACAGCCTCCCAAAGGCGACCCAATAAATGCCAACTTTGACCCATCTGCGCTCAATATTTAGCGAGATATTTGCATTTTTGTGATTTCAAATGAAAATTTCCGAAAATGGGTTTTGAAAAAGTCGATGTAGAGCGCATTGAGAGCTACGTTTTGCTGAAAGAACCAGAGTCCTAGCTATCACCGTTCAAAAGATACAGCCTCCCAAAGGCGACCCAATAAATGCCAACTTTGACCCATCTACGCTCGATATTTGCATTTTTGTGATTTCAAATGAAAATTTCCGAAAATGGGTTTTGAGAAAGTCGATGTAGAGCGCATTGAGAGCTACGTTTTGCTGAAAGAACCAGAGTCCTAGCTATCACCGTTCAAAAGATACAGCCTCCCAAAGGCGACCCAATAAATGAAAACTTTGACCCATCTACGCTCGATATTTAGCGAGATATTTGCATTTTTGTGATTTCAAATGAAAATTTCCGAAAATGGGTTTTGAGAAAGTCGATGTAGAGCGCATTGAGAGCTACGTTTTGCTGAAAGAACCAGAGTCCTAGCTATCACCGTTCAAAAGATACAGCCTCCCAAGGGCAACCCAATATACGCCGACTTTGACCCATCTGCGCTCAATATTTAGCGAGATATTTGCATTTTTGTGATTTCAAATGAAAATTTCCGAAAATGGGTTTGGAAAAGACGATGTAGAGCGCATTGAGAGCTACGTTTTGCTGAAAGAACCAGAGTCCTAGCTATCACCGTTCAAAAGATACAGCCTCCCAAAGGCGACCCAATAAATGCCAACTTTGACCCATCTGCGCTCAATATTTAGCGAGATATTTGCATTTTTGTGATTTCAAATGAAAATTTCCGAAAATGGGTTTGGAAAAGTCGATGTAGAGCGCATTGAGAGCTACGTTTTGCTGAAAGAACCAGAGTCCTAGCTATCACCGTTCAAAAGATACAGCCTCCCAAAGGCGACCCAATAAATGCCAACTTTGACCCATCTGCGCTCAATATTTAGCGAGATATTTGCATTTTTGTGATTTCAAATGAAAATTTCCGAAAATGGGTTTTGAAAAAGTCGATGTAGAGCGCATTGAGAGCTACGTTTTGCTGAAAGAACCAGAGTCCTAGCTATCACCGTTCAAAAGATACAGCCTCCCAAAGGCGACCCAATAAATGCCAACTTTGACCCATCTGCGCTCAATATTTAGCGAGATATTTGCATTTTTGTGATTTCAAATGAAAATTTCCGAAAATGGGTTTTGAAAAAGTCGATGTAGAGCGCATTGAGAGCTACGTTTTGTTGAAAGAACCAGAGTCCTAGCTATCACCGTTCAAAAGATACAGCCTCCCAAAGGCGACCCAATAAATGCCAACTTTGACCCATCTGCGCTCAATATTTAGCGAGATATTTGCATTTTTGTGATTTCAAATGAAAATTTCCGAAAATGGGTTTTGAAAAAGTCGATGTAGAGCGCATTGAGAGCTACGTTTTGCTGAAAGAACCAGAGTCCTAGCTATCACCGTTCAAAAGATACAGCCTCCCAAAGGCGACCCAATAAATGCCAACTTTGACCCATCTGCGCTCAATATTTAGCGAGATATTTGCATTTTTGTGATTTCAAATGAAAATTTCCGAAAATGGGTTTTGAAAAAGTCGATGTAGAGCGCATTGAGAGCTACGTTTTGCTGAAAGAACCAGAGTCCTAGCTATCACCGTTCAAAAGATACAGCCTCCCAAAGGCGACCCAATAAATGCCAACTTTGACCCATCTGCGCTCAATATTTAGCGAGATATTTGCATTTTTGTGATTTCAAATGAAAATTTCCGAAAATGGGTTTTGAAAAAGTCGATGTAGAGCGCATTGAGAGCTACGTTTTGCTGAAAGAACCAGAGGCCTAGCTATCACCGTTCAAAAGATACAGCCTCCCAAAGGCGACCCAATAAATGCCAACTTTGACCCATCTGCGCTCAATATTTAGCGAGATATTTGCATTTTTGTGATTTCAAATGAAAATTTCCGAAAATGGGTTTGGAAAAGTCGATGTAGAGCGCATTGAGAGCTACGTTTTGCTGAAAGAACCAGAGTCCTAGCTATCACCGTTCAAAAGATACAGCCTCCCAAAGGCGACCCAATAAATGCCAACTTTGAGCCATCTGCGCTCAATATTTAGCGAGATATTTGCATTTTTGTGATTTCAAATGACCCATCTACGCTCGATATTTGCATTTTTGTGATTTCAAATGAAAATTTCCGAAAATGGGTTTTGAGAAAGTCGATGTAGAGCGCATTGAGAGCTACGTTTTGCTGAAAGAACCAGAGTCCTAGCTATCACCGTTCAAAAGATACAGCCTCCCAAAGGCGACCCAATAAATGAAAACTTTGACCCATCTACGCTCGATATTTAGCGAGATATTTGCATTTTTGTGATTTCAAATGAAAATTTCCGAAAATGGGTTTTGAGAAAGTCGATGTAGAGCGCATTGAGAGCTACGTTTTGCTGAAAGAACCAGAGTCCTAGCTATCACCGTTCAAAAGATACAGCCTCCCAAGGGCAACCCAATATACGCCGACTTTGACCCATCTGCGCTCAATATTTAGCGAGATATTTGCATTTTTGTGATTTCAAATGAAAATTTCCGAAAATGGGTTTGGAAAAGACGATGTAGAGCGCATTGAGAGCTACGTTTTGCTGAAAGAACCAGAGTCCTAGCTATCACCGTTCAAAAGATACAGCCTCCCAAAGGCGACCCAATAAATGCCAACTTTGACCCATCTGCGCTCAATATTTAGCGAGATATTTGCATTTTTGTGATTTCAAATGAAAATTTCCGAAAATGGGTTTGGAAAAGTCGATGTAGAGCGCATTGAGAGCTACGTTTTGCTGAAAGAACCAGAGTCCTAGCTATCACCGTTCAAAAGATACAGCCTCCCAAAGGCGACCCAATAAATGCCAACTTTGACCCATCTGCGCTCAATATTTAGCGAGATATTTGCATTTTTGTGATTTCAAATGAAAATTTCCGAAAATGGGTTTTGAAAAAGTCGATGTAGAGCGCATTGAGAGCTACGTTTTGCTGAAAGAACCAGAGTCCTAGCTATCACCGTTCAAAAGATACAGCCTCCCAAAGGCGACCCAATAAATGCCAACTTTGACCCATCTGCGCTCAATATTTAGCGAGATATTTGCATTTTTGTGATTTCAAATGAAAATTTCCGAAAATGGGTTTTGAAAAAGTCGATGTAGAGCGCATTGAGAGCTACGTTTTGTTGAAAGAACCAGAGTCCTAGCTATCACCGTTCAAAAGATACAGCCTCCCAAAGGCGACCCAATAAATGCCAACTTTGACCCATCTGCGCTCAATATTTAGCGAGATATTTGCATTTTTGTGATTTCAAATGAAAATTTCCGAAAATGGGTTTTGAAAAAGTCGATGTAGAGCGCATTGAGAGCTACGTTTTGCTGAAAGAACCAGAGTCCTAGCTATCACCGTTCAAAAGATACAGCCTCCCAAAGGCGACCCAATAAATGCCAACTTTGACCCATCTGCGCTCAATATTTAGCGAGATATTTGCATTTTTGTGATTTCAAATGAAAATTTCCGAAAATGGGTTTTGAAAAAGTCGATGTAGAGCGCATTGAGAGCTACGTTTTGCTGAAAGAACCAGAGTCCTAGCTATCACCGTTCAAAAGATACAGCCTCCCAAAGGCGACCCAATAAATGCCAACTTTGACCCATCTGCGCTCAATATTTAGCGAGATATTTGCATTTTTGTGATTTCAAATGAAAATTTCCGAAAATGGGTTTTGAAAAAGTCGATGTAGAGCGCATTGAGAGCTACGTTTTGCTGAAAGAACCAGAGGCCTAGCTATCACCGTTCAAAAGATACAGCCTCCCAAAGGCGACCCAATAAATGCCAACTTTGACCCATCTGCGCTCAATATTTAGCGAGATATTTGCATTTTTGTGATTTCAAATGAAAATTTCCGAAAATGGGTTTGGAAAAGTCGATGTAGAGCGCATTGAGAGCTACGTTTTGCTGAAAGAACCAGAGTCCTAGCTATCACCGTTCAAAAGATACAGCCTCCCAAAGGCGACCCAATAAATGCCAACTTTGAGCCATCTGCGCTCAATATTTAGCGAGATATTTGCATTTTTGTGATTTCAAATGAAAATTTCCGAAAATGGGTTTTGAAAAAGTCGATGTAGAGCGCATTGAGAGCTACGTTTTGCTGAAAGAACCAGAGTCCTAGCTATCACCGTTCAAAAGATACAGCCTCCCAAAGGCGACCCAATAAATGCCAACTTTGACCCATCTGCGCTCAATATTTAGCGAGATATTTGCATTTTTGTGATTTCAAATGAAAATTTCCGAAAATGGGTTTTGAAAAAGTCGATGTAGAGCGCATTGAGAGCTACGTTTTGCTGAAAGAACCAGAGTCCTAGCTATCACCGTTCAAAAGATACAGCCTCCCAAAGGCGACCCAATAAATGCCAACTTTGACCCATCTGCGCTCAATATTTAGCGAGATATTTGCATTTTTGTGATTTCAAATGAAAATTTCCGAAAATGGGTTTTGAAAAAGTCGATGTAGAGCGCATTGAGAGCTACGTTTTGCTGAAAGAACCAGAGGCCTAGCTATCACCGTTCAAAAGATACAGCCTCCCAAAGGCGACCCAATAAATGCCAACTTTGACCCATCTGCGCTCAATATTTAGCGAGATATTTGCATTTTTGTGATTTCAAATGAAAATTTCCGAAAATGGGTTTGGAAAAGTCGATGTAGAGCGCATTGAGAGCTACGTTTTGCTGAAAGAACCAGAGTCCTAGCTATCACCGTTCAAAAGATACAGCCTCCCAAAGGCGACCCAATAAATGCCAACTTTGACCCATCTGCGCTCAATATTTAGCGAGATATTTGCATTTTTGTGATTTCAAATGAAAATTTCCGAAAATGGGTTTTGAAAAAGTCGATGTAGAGCGCATTGAGAGCTACGTTTTGCTGAAAGAACCAGAGTCCTAGCTATCACCGTTCAAAAGATACAGCCTCCCAAAGGCGACCCAATAAATGCCAACTTTGACCCATCTGCGCTCAATATTTAGCGAGATATTTGCATTTTTGTGATTTCAAATGAAAATTTCCGAAAATGGGTTTTGAGAAAGTCGATGAAGAGCGCATTGAGAGCTACGTTTTGCTGAAAGAACCAGAGTCCTAGCTATCACCGTTCAAAAGATACAGCCTCCCAAAGGCGACCCAATAAATGAAAACTTTGACCCATCTACGCTCGATATTTAGCGAGATATTTGCATTTTTGTGATTTCAAATGAAAATTTCCGAAAATGGGTTTTGAAAAAGTCGATGTAGAGCGCATTGAGAGCTACGTTTTGCTGAAAGAACCAGAGTCCTAGCTATCACCGTTCAAAAGATACAGCCTCCCAAAGGCGACCCAATAAATGCCAACTTTGACCCATCTACGCTCGATATTTGCATTTTTGTGATTTCAAATGAAAATTTCCGAAAATGGGTTTTGAGAAAGTCGATGTAGAGCGCATTGAGAGCTACGTTTTGCTGAAAGAACCAGAGTCCTAGCTATCACCGTTCAAAAGATACAGCCTCCCAAGGGCAACCCAATATACGCCGACTTTGACCCATCTGCGCTCAATATTTAGCGAGATATTTGCATTTTTGTGATTTCAAATGAAAATTTCCGAAAATGGGTTTTGAAAAAGTCGATGTAGAGCGCATTGAGAGCTACGTTTTGCTGAAAGAACCAGAGTCCTAGCTATCACCGTTCAAAAGATACAGCCTCCCAAAGGCGACCCAATAAATGCCAACTTTGACCCATCTGCGCTCAATATTTAGCGAGATATTTGCATTTTTGTGATTTCAAATGAAAATTTCCGAAAATGGGTTTTGAAAAAGTCGATGTAGAGCGCATTGAGAGCTACGTTTTGCTGAAAGAACCAGAGTCCTAGCTATCACCGTTCAAAAGATACAGCCTCCCAAAGGCGACCCAATAAATGCCAACTTTGACCCATCTGCGCTCAATATTTAGCGAGATATTTGCATTTTTGTGATTTCAAATGAAAATTTCCGAAAATGGGTTTTGAAAAAGTCGATGTAGAGCGCATTGAGAGCTACGTTTTGCTGAAAGAACCAGCGTCCTAGCTATCACCGTTCAAAAGATACAGCCTCCCAAAGGCGACCCAATAAATGCCAACTTTGACCCATATGCGCTCAATATTTAGCGAGATATTTGCATTTTTGTGATTTCAAATGAAAATTTCCGAAAATGGGTTTTGAAAAAGTCGATGTAGAGCGCATTGAGAGCTACGTTTTGCTGAAAGAACCAGCGTCCTAGCTATCACCGTTCAAAAGATACAGCCTCCCAAAGGCGACCCAATAAATGCCAACTTTGACCCATCTGCGCTCAATATTTAGCGAGATATTTGCATTTTTGTGATTTCAAATGAAAATTTCCGAAAATGGGTTTTGAAAAAGTCGATGTAGAGCGCATTGAGAGCTACGTTTTGCTGAAAGAACCAGAGTCCTAGCTATCACCGTTCAAAAGATACAGCCTCCCAAAGGCGACCCAATAAATGCCAACTTTGACCCATCTGCGCTCAATATTTAGCGAGATATTTGCATTTTTGTGATTTCAAATGAAAATTTCCGAAAATGGGTTTGGAAAAGTCGATGTAGAGCGCATTGAGAGCTACGTTTTGCTGAAAGAACCAGAGTCCTAGCTATCACCGTTCAAAAGATACAGCCTCCCAAAGGCGACCCAATAAATGCCAACTTTGACCCATCTGCGCTCAATATTTAGCGAGATATTTGCATTTTTGTGATTTCAAATGAAAATTTCCGAAAATGGGTTTGGAAAAGTCGATGTAGAGCGCATTGAGAGCTACGTTTTGCTGAAAGAACCAGAGTCCTAGCTATCACCGTTCAAAAGATACAGCCTCCCAAAGGCGACCCAATAAATGCCAACTTTGACCCATCTGCGCTCAATATTTAGCGAGATATTTGCATTTTTGTGATTTCAAATGAAAATTTCCGAAAATGGGTTTTGAAAAAGTCGATGTAGAGCGCATTGAGAGCTACGTTTTGCTGAAAGAACCAGAGTCCTAGCTATCACCGTTCAAAAGATAGAGCCTCCCAAAGGCAACCCAATATACGCCAACTTTGACCCATCTGCGCTCAATATTTAGCGAGATATTTGCATTTTTGTGATTTCAAATGAAAATTTCCGAAAATGGGTTTTGAAAAAGTCGATGTAGAGCGCATTGAGAGCTACGTTTTGCTGAAAGAACCAGCGTCCTAGCTATCACCGTTCAAAAGATACAGCCTCCCAAAGGCGACCCAATAAATGCCAACTTTGACCCATATGCGCTCAATATTTAGCGAGATATTTGCATTTTTGTGATTTCAAATGAAAATTTCCGAAAATGGGTTTTGAAAAAGTCGATGTAGAGCGCATTGAGAGCTACGTTTTGCTGAAAGAACCAGCGTCCTAGCTATCACCGTTCAAAAGATACAGCCTCCCAAAGGCGACCCAATAAATGCCAACTTTGACCCATCTGCGCTCAATATTTAGCGAGATATTTGCATTTTTGTGATTTCAAATGAAAATTTCCGAAAATGGGTTTGGAAAAGTCGATGTAGAGCGCATTGAGAGCTACGTTTTGCTGAAAGAACCAGAGTCCTAGCTATCACCGTTCAAAAGATAGAGCCTCCCAAAGGCAACCCAATATACGCCAACTTTGACCCATCTGCGCTCAATATTTAGCGAGATATTTGCATTTTTGTGATTTCAAATGAAAATTTCCGAAAATGGGTTTTGAAAAAGTCGATGTAGAGCGCATTGAGAGCTACGTTTTGCTGAAAGAACCAGCGTCCTAGCTATCACCGTTCAAAAGATACAGCCTCCCAAAGGCGACCCAATAAATGCCAACTTTGACCCATATGCGCTCAATATTTAGCGAGATATTTGCATTTTTGTGATTTCAAATGAAAATTTCCGAAAATGGGTTTTGAAAAAGTCGATGTAGAGCGCATTGAGAGCTACGTTTTGCTGAAAGAACCAGCGTCCTAGCTATCACCGTTCAAAAGATACAGCCTCCCAAAGGCGACCCAATAAATGCCAACTTTGACCCATCTGCGCTCAATATTTAGCGAGATATTTGCATTTTTGTGATTTCAAATGAAAATTTCCGAAAATGGGTTTTGAAAAAGTCGATGTAGAGCGCATTGAGAGCTACGTTTTGCTGAAAGAACCAGAGTCCTAGCTATCACCGTTCAAAAGATACAGCCTCCCAAAGGCGACCCAATAAATGAAAACTTTGACCCATCTACGCTCGATATTTAGCGAGATATTTGCATTTTTGTGATTTCAAATGAAAATTTCCGAAAATGGGTTTTGAAAAAGTCGATGTAGAGCGCATTGAGAGCTACGTTTTGCTGAAAGAACCAGAGTCCTAGCTATCACCGTTCAAAAGATACAGCCTCCCAAAGGCGACCCAATAAATGCCAACTTTGACCCATCTACGCTCGATATTTGCATTTTTGTGATTTCAAATGAAAATTTCCGAAAATGGGTTTTGAGAAAGTCGATGTAGAGCGCATTGAGAGCTACGTTTTGCTGAAAGAACCAGAGTCCTAGCTATCACCGTTCAAAAGATACAGCCTCCCAAGGGCAACCCAATATACGCCGACTTTGACCCATCTGCGCTCAATATTTAGCGAGATATTTGCATTTTTGTGATTTCAAATGAAAATTTCCGAAAATGGGTTTTGAAAAAGTCGATGTAGAGCGCATTGAGAGCTACGTTTTGCTGAAAGAACCAGAGTCCTAGCTATCACCGTTCAAAAGATACAGCCTCCCAAAGGCGACCCAATAAATGCCAACTTTGACCCATCTGCGCTCAATATTTAGCGAGATATTTGCATTTTTGTGATTTCAAATGAAAATTTCCGAAAATGGGTTTTGAAAAAGTCGATGTAGAGCGCATTGAGAGCTACGTTTTGCTGAAAGAACCAGAGTCCTAGCTATCACCGTTCAAAAGATACAGCCTCCCAAAGGCGACCCAATAAATGCCAACTTTGACCCATCTGCGCTCAATATTTAGCGAGATATTTGCATTTTTGTGATTTCAAATGAAAATTTCCGAAAATGGGTTTTGAAAAAGTCGATGTAGAGCGCATTGAGAGCTACGTTTTGCTGAAAGAACCAGCGTCCTAGCTATCACCGTTCAAAAGATACAGCCTCCCAAAGGCGACCCAATAAATGCCAACTTTGACCCATATGCGCTCAATATTTAGCGAGATATTTGCATTTTTGTGATTTCAAATGAAAATTTCCGAAAATGGGTTTTGAAAAAGTCGATGTAGAGCGCATTGAGAGCTACGTTTTGCTGAAAGAACCAGCGTCCTAGCTATCACCGTTCAAAAGATACAGCCTCCCAAAGGCGACCCAATAAATGCCAACTTTGACCCATCTGCGCTCAATATTTAGCGAGATATTTGCATTTTTGTGATTTCAAATGAAAATTTCCGAAAATGGGTTTTGAAAAAGTCGATGTAGAGCGCATTGAGAGCTACGTTTTGCTGAAAGAACCAGAGTCCTAGCTATCACCGTTCAAAAGATACAGCCTCCCAAAGGCGACCCAATAAATGCCAACTTTGACCCATCTGCGCTCAATATTTAGCGAGATATTTGCATTTTTGTGATTTCAAATGAAAATTTCCGAAAATGGGTTTGGAAAAGTCGATGTAGAGCGCATTGAGAGCTACGTTTTGCTGAAAGAACCAGAGTCCTAGCTATCACCGTTCAAAAGATACAGCCTCCCAAAGGCGACCCAATAAATGCCAACTTTGACCCATCTGCGCTCAATATTTAGCGAGATATTTGCATTTTTGTGATTTCAAATGAAAATTTCCGAAAATGGGTTTGGAAAAGTCGATGTAGAGCGCATTGAGAGCTACGTTTTGCTGAAAGAACCAGAGTCCTAGCTATCACCGTTCAAAAGATACAGCCTCCCAAAGGCGACCCAATAAATGCCAACTTTGACCCATCTGCGCTCAATATTTAGCGAGATATTTGCATTTTTGTGATTTCAAATGAAAATTTCCGAAAATGGGTTTTGAAAAAGTCGATGTAGAGCGCATTGAGAGCTACGTTTTGCTGAAAGAACCAGAGTCCTAGCTATCACCGTTCAAAAGATAGAGCCTCCCAAAGGCAACCCAATATACGCCAACTTTGACCCATCTGCGCTCAATATTTAGCGAGATATTTGCATTTTTGTGATTTCAAATGAAAATTTCCGAAAATGGGTTTTGAAAAAGTCGATGTAGAGCGCATTGAGAGCTACGTTTTGCTGAAAGAACCAGCGTCCTAGCTATCACCGTTCAAAAGATACAGCCTCCCAAAGGCGACCCAATAAATGCCAACTTTGACCCATATGCGCTCAATATTTAGCGAGATATTTGCATTTTTGTGATTTCAAATGAAAATTTCCGAAAATGGGTTTTGAAAAAGTCGATGTAGAGCGCATTGAGAGCTACGTTTTGCTGAAAGAACCAGCGTCCTAGCTATCACCGTTCAAAAGATACAGCCTCCCAAAGGCGACCCAATAAATGCCAACTTTGACCCATCTGCGCTCAATATTTAGCGAGATATTTGCATTTTTGTGATTTCAAATGAAAATTTCCGAAAATGGGTTTGGAAAAGTCGATGTAGAGCGCATTGAGAGCTACGTTTTGCTGAAAGAACCAGAGTCCTAGCTATCACCGTTCAAAAGATACAGCCTCCCAAAGGCGACCCAATAAATGCCAACTTTGACCCATCTGCGCTCAATATTTAGCGAGATATTTGCATTTTTGTGATTTCAAATGAAAATTTCCGAAAATGGGTTTGGAAAAGTCGATGTAGAGCGCATTGAGAGCTACGTTTTGCTGAAAGAACCAGAGTCCTAGCTATCACCGTTCAAAAGATACAGCCTCCCAAAGGCGACCCAATAAATGCCAACTTTGACCCATCTGCGCTCAATATTTAGCGAGATATTTGCATTTTTGTGATTTCAAATGAAAATTTCCGAAAATGGGTTTTGAAAAAGTCGATGTAGAGCGCATTGAGAGCTACGTTTTGCTGAAAGAACCAGAGTCCTAGCTATCACCGTTCAAAAGATAGAGCCTCCCAAAGGCAACCCAATATACGCCAACTTTGACCCATCTGCGCTCAATATTTAGCGAGATATTTGCATTTTTGTGATTTCAAATGAAAATTTCCGAAAATGGGTTTTGAAAAAGTCGATGTAGAGCGCATTGAGAGCTACGTTTTGCTGAAAGAACCAGCGTCCTAGCTATCACCGTTCAAAAGATACAGCCTCCCAAAGGCGACCCAATAAATGCCAACTTTGACCCATATGCGCTCAATATTTAGCGAGATATTTGCATTTTTGTGATTTCAAATGAAAATTTCCGAAAATGGGTTTTGAAAAAGTCGATGTAGAGCGCATTGAGAGCTACGTTTTGCTGAAAGAACCAGCGTCCTAGCTATCACCGTTCAAAAGATACAGCCTCCCAAAGGCGACCCAATAAATGCCAACTTTGACCCATCTGCGCTCAATATTTAGCGAGATATTTGCATTTTTGTGATTTCAAATGAAAATTTCCGAAAATGGGTTTTGAAAAAGTCGATGTAGAGCGCATTGAGAGCTACGTTTTGCTGAAAGAACCAGAGTCCTAGCTATCACCGTTCAAAAGATACAGCCTCCCAAAGGCGACCCAATAAATGCCAACTTTGACCCATCTGCGCTCAATATTTAGCGAGATATTTGCATTTTTGTGATTTCAAATGAAAATTTCCGAAAATGGGTTTGGAAAAGTCGATGTAGAGCGCATTGAGAGCTACGTTTTGCTGAAAGAACCAGAGTCCTAGCTATCACCGTTCAAAAGATACAGCCTCCCAAAGGCGACCCAATAAATGCCAACTTTGACCCATCTGCGCTCAATATTTAGCGAGATATTTGCATTTTTGTGATTTCAAATGAAAATTTCCGAAAATGGGTTTGGAAAAGTCGATGTAGAGCGCATTGAGAGCTACGTTTTGCTGAAAGAACCAGAGTCCTAGCTATCACCGTTCAAAAGATACAGCCTCCCAAAGGCGACCCAATAAATGAAAACTTTGACCCATCTGCGCTCAATATTTAGCGAGATATTTGCATTTTTGTGATTTCAAATGAAAATTTCCGAAAATGGGTTTTGAAAAAGTCGATGTAGAGCGCATTGAGAGCTACGTTTTGCTGAAAGAACCAGAGTCCTAGCTATCACCGTTCAAAAGATAGAGCCTCCCAAAGGCAACCCAATATACGCCAACTTTGACCCATCTGCGCTCAATATTTAGCGAGATATTTGCATTTTTGTGATTTCAAATGAAAATTTCCGAAAATGGGTTTTGAAAAAGTCGATGTAGAGCGCATTGAGAGCTACGTTTTGCTGAAAGAACCAGAGTCCTAGCTATCACCGTTCAAAAGATACAGCCTCCCAAAGGCGACCCAATAAATGCCAACTTTGACCCATCTGCGCTCAATATTTAGCGAGATATTTGCATTTTTGTGATTTCAAATGAAAATTTCCGAAAATGGGTTTGGAAAAGTCGATGTAGAGCGCATTGAGAGCTACGTTTTGCTGAAAGAACCAGAGTCCTAGCTATCACCGTTCAAAAGATACAGCCTCCCAAAGGCGACCCAATAAATGCCAACTTTGACCCATCTGCGCTCAATATTTAGCGAGATATTTGCATTTTTGTGATTTCAAATGAAAATTTCCGAAAATGGGTTTTGAAAAAGTCGATGTAGAGCGCATTGAGAGCTACGTTTTGCTGAAAGAACCAGAGTCCTAGCTATCACCGTTCAAAAGATACAGCCTCCCAAAGGCAACCCAATATACGCCAACTTTGACCCATCTGCGCTCAATATTTAGCGAGATATTTGCATTTTTGTGATTTCAAATGAAAATTTCCGAAAATGGGTTTTGAAAAAGTCGATGTAGAGCGCATTGAGAGCTACGTTTTGCTGAAGGAACCAGAGTCCTAGCTATCACCGTTCAAAAGATACAGCCTCCCAAAGGCAACCCAATATACGCCAACTTTGACCCATCTGCGCTCAATATTTAGCGAGATATTTGCATTTTTGTGATTTCAAATGAAAATTTCCGGAAATGGGTTTTTGAAAAAGTCGATGTAGAGCGCATTGAGAGCTACGTTTTGCTGAAAGAACCAGAGTCCTAGCTATCACCGTTCAAAAGATACAGCCTCCCAAAGGCAACCCAATATACGCCAACTTTGACCCATCTGCGCTCAATATTTAGCGAGATATTTGCATTTTTGTGATTTCAAATGAAAATTTCCGAAAATGGGTTTTGAAAAAGTCGATGTAGAGCGCATTGCGAGCTACGTTTTGCTGAAAGAACCAGAGTCCTAGCTATCACCGTTCAAAAGATACAGCCTCCCAAAGGCAACCCAATATACGCCAACTTTGACCCATCTGCGCTCAATATTTAGCGAGATATTTGCATTTTTGTGATTTCAAATGAAAATTTCCGAAAATGGGTTTTGAAAAAGTCGATGTAGAGCGCATTGAGAGCTACGTTTTGCTGAAAGAACCAGAGTCCTAGCTATCACCGTTCAAAAGATACAGCCTCCCAAAGGCGACCCAATAAATGCCAACTTTGACCCATCTGCGCTCAATATTTAGCGAGATATTTGCATTTTTGTGATTTCAAATGAAAATTTCCGAAAATGGGTTTTGAAAAAGTCGATGTAGAGCGCATTGAGAGCTACGTTTTGCTGAAAGAACCAGAGTCCTAGCTATCACCGTTCAAAAGATAGAGCCTCCCAAAGGCAACCCAATATACGCCAACTTTGACCCATCTGCGCTCAATATTTAGCGAGATATTTGCATTTTTGTGATTTCAAATGAAAATTTCCGAAAATGGGTTTTGAAAAAGTCGATGTAGAGCGCATTGAGAGCTACGTTTTGCTGAAGGAACCAGAGTCCTAGCTATCACCGTTCAAAAGATACAGCCTCCCAAAGGCAACCCAATATACGCCAACTTTGACCCATCTGCGCTCAATATTTAGCGAGATATTTGCATTTTTGTGATTTCAAATGAAAATTTCCGGAAATGGGTTTTTGAAAAAGTCGATGTAGAGCGCATTGAGAGCTACGTTTTGCTGAAAGAACCAGAGTCCTAGCTATCACCGTTCAAAAGATACAGCCTCCCAAAGGCAACCCAATATACGCCAACTTTGACCCATCTGCGCTCAATATTTAGCGAGATATTTGCATTTTTGTGATTTCAAATGAAAATTTCCGAAAATGGGTTTTGAAAAAGTCGATGTAGAGCGCATTGCGAGCTACGTTTTGCTGAAAGAACCAGAGTCCTAGCTATCACCGTTCAAAAGATACAGCCTCCCAAAGGCAACCCAATATACGCCAACTTTGACCCATCTGCGCTCAATATTTAGCGAGATATTTGCATTTTTGTGATTTCAAATGAAAATTTCCGAAAATGGGTTTTGAAAAAGTCGATGTAGAGCGCATTGAGAGCTACGTTTTGCTGAAGGAACCAGAGTCCTAGCTATCACCGTTCAAAAGATACAGCCTCCCAAAGGCAACCCAATATACGCCAACTTTGACCCATCTGCGCTCAATATTTAGCGAGATATTTGCATTTTTGTGATTTCAAATGAAAATTTCCGGAAATGGGTTTTTGAAAAAGTCGATGTAGAGCGCATTGAGAGCTACGTTTTGCTGAAAGAACCAGAGTCCTAGCTATCACCGTTCAAAAGATACAGCCTCCCAAAGGCAACCCAATATACGCCAACTTTGACCCATCTGCGCTCAATATTTAGCGAGATATTTGCATTTTTGTGATTTCAAATGAAAATTTCCGAAAATGGGTTTTGAAAAAGTCGATGTAGAGCGCATTGCGAGCTACGTTTTGCTGAAAGAACCAGAGTCCTAGCTATCACCGTTCAAAAGATACAGCCTCCCAAAGGCAACCCAATATACGCCAACTTTGACCCATCTGCGCTCAATATTTAGCGAGATATTTGCATTTTTGTGATTTCAAATGAAAATTTCCGAAAATGGGTTTTGAAAAAGTCGATGTAGAGCGCATTGAGAGCTACGTTTTGCTGAAGGAACCAGAGTCCTAGCTATCACCGTTCAAAAGATACAGCCTCCCAAAGGCAACCCAATATACGCCAACTTTGACCCATCTGCGCTCAATATTTAGCGAGATATTTGCATTTTTGTGATTTCAAATGAAAATTTCCGAAAATGGGTTTTGAAAAAGTCGATGTAGAGCGCATTGAGAGCTACGTTTTGCTGAAGGAACCAGAGTCCTAGCTATCACCGTTCAAAAGATACAGCCTCCCAAAGGCAACCCAATATACGCCAACTTTGACCCATCTGCGCTCAATATTTAGCGAGATATTTGCATTTTTGTGATTTCAAATGAAAATTTCCGAAAATGGGTTTTGAAAAAGTCGATGTAGAGCGCATTGAGAGCTACGTTTTGCTGAAGGAACCAGAGTCCTAGCTATCACCGTTCAAAAGATACAGCCTCCCAAAGGCAACCCAATATACGCCAACTTTGACCCATCTGCGCTCAATATTTAGCGAGATATTTGCATTTTTGTGATTTCAAATGAAAATTTCCGAAAATGGGTTTTGAAAAAGTCGATGTAGAGCGCATTGAGAGCTACGTTTTGCTGGAAGAACCAGAGTCCTAGCTATCACCGTTCAAACGATACAGCCTCCCAAAGGCGACCCAATAAATGCCAGCTTTGACCCATCTACGCTCAATACTTAGCGAGATATTTGCATTTTTGTGATTTCAAATGAAAATTTCCGAAAATGGGTTTTGAAAAAGTCGATGTAGAGCGCATTGCGAGCTACGTTTTGCTGGAAGAACCAGAGTCCTAGCTATCACCGTTCAAAAGATACAGCCTCCCAAAGGCAACCCAATATACGCCAACTTTGACCCATCTGCGCTCAATACTTAGCGAGATATTTGCATTTTTGTGATTTCAAATGAAAATTTCCGAAAATGTGTTTTGAAAAAGTCGATGTAGAGCGCATTGAGAGCTACGTTTTGCTGAAGGAACCAGAGTCCTAGCTATCACCGTTCAAAAGATACAGCCTCCCAAAGGCAACCCAATATACGCCAACTTTGACCCATCTGCGCTCAATATTTAGCGAGATATTTGCATTTTTGTGATTTCAAATGAAAATTTCCGAAAATGGGTTTTGAAAAAGTCGATGTAGAGCGCATTGAGAGCTACGTTTTGCTGGAAGAACCAGAGTCCTAGCTATCACCGTTCAAACGATACAGCCTCCCAAAGGCGACCCAATAAATGCCAGCTTTGACCCATCTACGCTCAATACTTAGCGAGATATTTGCATTTTTGTGATTTCAAATGAAAATTTCCGAAAATGGGTTTTGAAAAAGTCGATGTAGAGCGCATTGCGAGCTACGTTTTGCTGGAAGAACCAGAGTCCTAGCTATCACCGTTCAAAAGATACAGCCTCCCAAAGGCAACCCAATATACGCCAACTTTGACCCATCTGCGCTCAATATTTAGCGAGATATTTGCATTTTTGTGATTTCAAATGAAAATTTCCGAAAATGGGTTTTGAAAAAGTCGATGTAGAGCGCATTGAGAGCTACGTTTTGCTGGAAGAACCAGAGTCCTAGCTATCACCGTTCAAACGATACAGCCTCCCAAAGGCGACCCAATAAATGCCAGCTTTGACCCATCTACGCTCAATACTTAGCGAGATATTTGCATTTTTGTGATTTCAAATGAAAATTTCCGAAAATGTGTTTTGAAAAAGTCGATGTAGAGCGCATTGAGAGCTACGTTTTGCTGAAAGAACCAGAGTCCTAGCTATCACCGTTCAAAAGATACAGCCTCCCAAAGGCGACCCAATAAATGCCAGCTTTGACCCATCTACGCTCAATACTTAGCGAGATATTTGCATTTTTGTGATTTCAAATGAAAATTTCCGAAAATGTGTTTTGAAAAAGTCGATGTAGAGCGCATTGAGAGCTA
This sequence comes from Microchrysa polita, assembly GCA_949715475.1. NCBI lineage: Eukaryota > Metazoa > Arthropoda > Insecta > Diptera > Stratiomyidae > Microchrysa > Microchrysa polita. The sequence goes on from OX454422.1 coordinate 6,934,229, forward strand.
CGTTTTGCTGGAAGAACCAGAGTCCTAGCTATCACCGTTCAAACGATACAGCCTCCCAAAGGCGACCCAATAAATGCCAGCTTTGACCCATCTACGCTCAATACTTAGCGAGATATTTGCATTTTTGTGATTTCAAATGAAAATTTCCGAAAATGTGTTTTGAAAAAGTCGATGTAGAGCGCATTGAGAGCTACGTTTTGCTGGAAGAACCAGAGTCCTAGCTATCACCGTTCAAAAGATACAGCCTCCCAAAGGCAACCCAATATACGCCAACTTTGACCCATCTGCGCTCAATATTTAGCGAGATATTTGCATTTTTGTGATTTCAAATGAAAATTTCCGAAAATGGGTTTTGAAAAAGTCGATGTAGAGCGCATTGCGAGCTACGTTTTGCTGAAAGAACCAGAGTCCTAGCTATCACCGTTCAAAAGATACAGCCTCCCAAAGGCAACCCAATATACGCCAACTTTGACCCATCTGCGCTCAATATTTAGCGAGATATTTGCATTTTTGTGATTTCAAATGAAAATTTCCGAAAATGGGTTTTGAAAAAGTCGATGTAGAGCGCATTGAGAGCTACGTTTTGCTGAAGGAACCAGAGTCCTAGCTATCACCGTTCAAAAGATACAGCCTCCCAAAGGCAACCCAATATACGCCAACTTTGACCCATCTGCGCTCAATATTTAGCGAGATATTTGCATTTTTGTGATTTCAAATGAAAATTTCCGGAAATGGGTTTTTGAAAAAGTCGATGTAGAGCGCATTGAGAGCTACGTTTTGCTGAAAGAACCAGAGTCCTAGCTATCACCGTTCAAAAGATACAGCCTCCCAAAGGCAACCCAATATACGCCAACTTTGACCCATCTGCGCTCAATATTTAGCGAGATATTTGCATTTTTGTGATTTCAAATGAAAATTTCCGAAAATGGGTTTTGAAAAAGTCGATGTAGAGCGCATTGCGAGCTACGTTTTGCTGAAAGAACCAGAGTCCTAGCTATCACCGTTCAAAAGATACAGCCTCCCAAAGGCAACCCAATATACGCCAACTTTGACCCACCTGCGCTCAATATTTAGCGAGATATTTGCATTTTTGTGATTTCAAATGAAAATTTCCGAAAATGGGTTTTGAAAAAGTCGATGTAGAGCGCATTGAGAGCTACGTTTTGCTGAAGGAACCAGAGTCCTAGCTATCACCGTTCAAAAGATACAGCCTCCCAAAGGCAACCCAATATACGCCAACTTTGACCCATCTGCGCTCAATATTTAGCGAGATATTTGCATTTTTGTGATTTCAAATGAAAATTTCCGGAAATGGGTTTTTGAAAAAGTCGATGTAGAGCGCATTGAGAGCTACGTTTTGCTGAAGGAACCAGAGTCCTAGCTATCACCGTTCAAAAGATACAGCCTCCCAAAGGCAACCCAATATACGCCAACTTTGACCCATCTGCGCTCAATATTTAGCGAGATATTTGCATTTTTGTGATTTCAAATGAAAATTTCCGAAAATGGGTTTTGAAAAAGTCGATGTAGAGCGCATTGAGAGCTACGTTTTGCTGAAGGAACCAGAGTCCTAGCTATCACCGTTCAAAAGATACAGCCTCCCAAAGGCAACCCAATATACGCCAACTTTGACCCATCTGCGCTCAATATTTAGCGAGATATTTGCATTTTTGTGATTTCAAATGAAAATTTCCGAAAATGGGTTTTGAAAAAGTCGATGTAGAGCGCATTGAGAGCTACGTTTTGCTGGAAGAACCAGAGTCCTAGCTATCACCGTTCAAACGATACAGCCTCCCAAAGGCGACCCAATAAATGCCAGCTTTGACCCATCTACGCTCAATACTTAGCGAGATATTTGCATTTTTGTGATTTCAAATGAAAATTTCCGAAAATGGGTTTTGAAAAAGTCGATGTAGAGCGCATTGCGAGCTACGTTTTGCTGGAAGAACCAGAGTCCTAGCTATCACCGTTCAAAAGATACAGCCTCCCAAAGGCAACCCAATATACGCCAACTTTGACCCATCTGCGCTCAATATTTAGCGAGATATTTGCATTTTTGTGATTTCAAATGAAAATTTCCGAAAATGTGTTTTGAAAAAGTCGATGTAGAGCGCATTGAGAGCTACGTTTTGCTGAAAGAACCAGAGTCCTAGCTATCACCGTTCAAAAGATACAGCCTCCCAAAGGCGACCCAATAAATGCCAGCTTTGACCCATCTACGCTCAATACTTAGCGAGATATTTGCATTTTTGTGATTTCAAATGAAAATTTCCGAAAATGTGTTTTGAAAAAGTCGATGTAGAGCGCATTGAGAGCTACGTTTTGCTGGAAGAACCAGAGTCCTAGCTATCACCGTTCAAAAGATACAGCCTCCCAAAGGCGACCCAATAAATGCCAGCTTTGACCCATCTACGCTCAATACTTAGCGAGATATTTGCATTTTTGTGATTTCAAATGAAAATTTCCGAAAATGTGTTTTGAAAAAGTCGATGTAGAGCGCATTGAGAGCTACGTTTTGCTGAAAGAACCAGAGTCCTAGCTATCACCGTTCAAAAGATACAGCCTCCCAAAGGCGACCCAATAAATGCCAGCTTTGACCCATCTGCGCTCAATATTTAGCGAGATATTTGCATTTTTGTGATTTCAAATGAAAATTTCCGAAAATGTGTTTTGAAAAAGTCGATGTAGAGCGCATTGAGAGCTACGTTTTGCTGAAAGAACCAGAGTCCTAGCTATCACCGTTCAAAAGATACAGCCTCCCAAAGGCGACCCATTAAATGCCAACTTTGACCCATCTGCGCTCAATATTTAGCGAGATATTTGCATTTTTGTGAATTCAAATGAAAATTTCCGAAAATGGGTTTTGAAAAAGTCGATGTAGAGCGCATTGAGAGCTACGTTTTGCTGAAAGAACCAGAGTCCTAGCTATCACCGTTCAAAAGATACAGCCTCCCAAAGGCGACCCAATAAATGCCAACTTTGACCCATCTGCGCTCAATATTTAGCGAGATATTTGCATTTTTGTGAATTCAAATGAAAATTTCCGAAAATGGGTTTTGAAAAAGTCGATGTAGAGCGCATTGAGAGCTACGTTTTGCTGAAAGAACCAGAGTCCTAGCTATCACCGTTCAAAAGATACAGCCTCCCAAAGGCAACCCAATATACGCCGACTTTGACCCATCTGCGCTCAATATTTAGCGAGATATTTGCATTTTTGTGATTTCAAATGAAAATTTCCGAAAATGGGTTTTGAAAAAGTCGATGTAGAGCGCATTGAGAGCTACGTTTTGCTGGAAGAACCAGAGTCCTAGCTATCACCGTTCAAAAGATACAGCCTCCCAAAGGCGACCCAATAAATGCCAGCTTTGACCCATCTGCGCTCAATATTTAGCGAGATATTTGCATTTTTGTGATTTCAAATGAAAATTTCCGAAAATGTGTTTTGAAAAAGTCGATGTAGAGCGCATTGAGAGCTACGTTTTGCTGGAAGAACCAGAGTCCTAGCTATCACCGTTCAAACGATACAGCCTCCCAAAGGCGACCCAATAAATGCCAGCTTTGACCCATCTGCGCTCAATATTTAGCGAGATATTTGCATTTTTGTGATTTCAAATGAAAATTTCCGAAAATGTGTTTTGAAAAAGTCGATGTAGAGCGCATTGAGAGCTACGTTTTGCTGAAAGAACCAGAGTCCTAGCTATCACCGTTCAAAAGATACAGCCTCCCAAAGGCGACCCATTAAATGCCAACTTTGACCCATCTGCGCTCAATATTTAGCGAGATATTTGCATTTTTGTGAATTCAAATGAAAATTTCCGAAAATGGGTTTTGAAAAAGTCGATGTAGAGCGCATTGAGAGCTACGTTTTGCTGAAAGAACCAGAGTCCTAGCTATCACCGTTCAAAAGATACAGCCTCCCAAAGGCGACCCAATAAATGCCAACTTTGACCCATCTGCGCTCAATATTTAGCGAGATATTTGCATTTTTGTGAATTCAAATGAAAATTTCCGAAAATGGGTTTTGAAAAAGTCGATGTAGAGCGCATTGAGAGCTACGTTTTGCTGAAAGAACCAGAGTCCTAGCTATCACCGTTCAAAAGATACAGCCTCCCAAAGGCGACCCAATAAATGCCAGCTTTGACCCATCTGCGCTCAATATTTAGCGAGATATTTGCATTTTTGTGATTTCAAATGAAAATTTCCGAAAATGTGTTTTGAAAAAGTCGATGTAGAGCGCATTGAGAGCTACGTTTTGCTGGAAGAACCAGAGTCCTAGCTATCACCGTTCAAACGATACAGCCTCCCAAAGGCGACCCAATAAATGCCAGCTTTGACCCATCTGCGCTCAATATTTAGCGAGATATTTGCATTTTTGTGATTTCAAATGAAAATTTCCGAAAATGGGTTTTGAAAAAGTCGATGTAGAGCGCATTGAGAGCTACGTTTTGCTGAAAGAACCAGAGTCCTAGCTATCACCGTTCAAAAGATACAGCCTCCCAAAGGCAACCCAATATACGCCGTTCAAAAGATACAGCCTCCCAAAGGCGACCCAATAAATGCCAACTTTGACCCATCTACGCTCGATATTTAGCGAGATATTTGCATTTTTGTGATTTCAAATGAAAATTTCCGAAAATGGGTTTTGAAAAAGTCGATGTAGAGCGCATTGCGAGCTACGTTTTGCTGAAAGAACCAGAGTCCTAGCTATCACCGTTCAAAAGATACAGCCTCCCAAAGCCAACCCAATATACGCCAACTTTGACCCATCTGCGCTCAATATTTAGCGAGATATTTGCATTTTTGTGATTTCAAATGAAAATTTTGGAAAATGGGTTTTGAAAAAGTCGATGTAGAGCGCATTGCGAGCTACGTTTTGCTGAAAGAACCAGAGTCCTAGCTATCACCGTTCAAAAGATACAGCCTCCCAAAGGCAACCCAATATACGCCAACTTTGACCCATCTGCGCTCAATATTTAGCGAGATATTTGCATTTTTGTGATTTCAAATGAAAATTTCCGAAAATGTGTTTTGAAAAAGTCGATGTAGAGCGCATTGAGAGCTACGTTTTGCTGAAAGAACCAGAGTCCTAGCTATCACCGTTCAAAAGATACAGCCTCCCAAAGGCGACCCAATAAATGCCAGCTTTGACCCATCTGCGCTCAATATTTAGCGAGATATTTGCATTTTTGTGATTTCAAATGAAAATTTCCGAAAATGTGTTTTGAAAAAGTCGATGTAGAGCGCATTGAGAGCTACGTTTTGCTGGAAGAACCAGAGTCCTAGCTATCACCGTTCAAACGATACAGCCTCCCAAAGGCGACCCAATAAATGCCAGCTTTGACCCATCTGCGCTCAATATTTAGCGAGATATTTGCATTTTTGTGATTTCAAATGAAAATTTCCGAAATTTTTGTGAATTCAAATGAAAATTTCCGAAAATGGGTTTTGAAAAAGTCGATGTAGAGCGCATTGAGAGCTACGTTTTGCTGAAAGAACCAGAGTCCTAGCTATCACCGTTCAAAAGATACAGCCTCCCAAAGGCGACCCAATAAATGCCAACTTTGACCCATCTGCGCTCAATATTTAGCGAGATATTTGCATTTTTGTGAATTCAAATGAAAATTTCCGAAAATGGGTTTTGAAAAAGTCGATGTAGAGCGCATTGAGAGCTACGTTTTGCTGAAAGAACCAGAGTCCTAGCTATCACCGTTCAAAAGATACAGCCTCCCAAAGGCAACCCAATATACGCCGACTTTGACCCATCTGCGCTCAATATTTAGCGAGATATTTGCATTTTTGTGATTTCAAATGAAAATTTCCGAAAATGGGTTTTGAAAAAGTCGATGTAGAGCGCATTGAGAGCTACGTTTTGCTGAAAGAACCAGAGTCCTAGCTATCACCGTTCAGAAGATACAGCTTCCCAAAGGCGACCCAATAAATGCCAACTTTGACCCATCTGCGCTCGATATTTAGCGAGATATTTGCATTTTTGTGATTTCAAATGAAAATTTCCGAAAATGTGTTTTGAAAAAGTCGATGTAGAGCGCATTGAGAGCTACGTTTTGCTGAAAGAACCAGAGTCCTAGCTATCACCGTTCAAAAGATACAGCCTCCCAAAGGCAACCCAATATACGCCGACTTTGACCCATCTGCGCTCAATATTTAGCGAGATATTTGCATTTTTGTGATTTCAAATGAAAATTTCCGAAAATGGGTTTTGAAAAAGTCGATGTAGAGCGCATTGAGAGCTACGTTTTGCTGAAAGAACCAGAGTCCTAGCTATCACCGTTCAAAAGATACAGCCTCCCAAAGGCGACCCAATAAATGCCAACTTTGACCCATCTGCGCTCAATATTTAGCGAGATATTTGCATTTTTGTGATTTCAAATGAAAATTTCCGAAAATGGGTTTTGAAAAAGTCGATGTAGAGCGCATTGAGAGCTACGTTTTGCTGAATGAACCAGAGTCCTAGCTATCACCGTTCAAAAGATACAGCCTCCCAAGGGCAACCCAATATACGCCGACTTTGACCCATCTGCGCTCAATATTTAGCGAGATATTTGCATTTTTGTGATTTCAAATGAAAATTTCCGAAAATGGGTTTTGAAAAAGTCGATGTAGAGCGCATTGAGAGCTACGTTTTGCTGAAAGAACCAGAGTCCTAGCTGTCACCGTTCAAAAGATACAGCCTCCCAAAGGCAACCCAATATACGCCAACTTTGACCCATCTGCGCTCAATATTTAGCGAGATATTTGCATTTTTGTGATTTCAAATGAAAATTTCCGAAAATGGGTTTTGAAAAAGTCGATGTAGAGCGCATTGAGAGCTACGTTTTGCTGAAAGAACCAGAGTCCTAGCTATCACCGTTCAAAAGATACAGCCTCCCAAAGGCAACCCAATATACGCCAACTTTGACCCATCTGCGCTCAATATTTAGCGAGATATTTGCATTTTTGTGATTTCAAATGAAAATTTCCGAAAATGGGTTTTGAAAAAGTCGATGTAGAGCGCATTGAGAGCTACGTTTTACTGAAAGAACCAGAGTCCAAGCTATCACCGTTCAAAAGATACAGCCTCCCAAAGGCAACCCAATAAACGCCAACTTTGACCCATCTACGCTCAATATTTAGCGAGATATATGCATTTTTGTGATCTCAAATGATGCATTTACCTTCAGATCAATTTCTATTTCGTTTGCATCTTTTGCACGGAATTCCCAGCTAACTGCCCTCTATCCCTTCCTCTGATACATCCAATAAGATAATGCATAAACATCCTGTCTTCTACCTACAATCAGCATATCCGTATGCATCAGATGTACTTATAGTGCGCATCCTTTTCATATGGACGACGACACAAGCATACACAACTCTCGCAACATGTCTATGCACACAAAGTAAATTACAACACGCGGTAAAACAAAAGTGAGGGTGGATGCGTTGTTTTGACGCCCGCTGTCGAGGCGTTGCTTTCCGTGAGTGCCAGGACTGGGACTCGGAAATATTTCTGCAGGCCTGAGGCCGATGCACATAGACAGCCAGGACCGTCGACGCGACATGTATGGGAATGAAGATATGGATACTACTCGCTGGTAGATTGGGGAGAGGAGGATTAGATGTTATTGTGATGGCCTATGACTGGAAATATATTTAGGCAAAATATAAGGACAACGGCCAGGGATGATGCGTGATGCTTTCGATTTCGATTGTTTTTTTTTTATTCTAGGCACCCAGCAGGAATGTGGGGACTCGTATCCCTTTTAAATATTTTTTTTTCGGATTGCACTTACCTTTAAAATAACAAAATTCACTCCGGCCGCAGCGCCAGCAATCGACATCCTTAACATATTCTTGGAGTGTCGTTCGATTTCGTAGGATGCAAGCTTTAATTTAGCTCGACATTTTCAAATAATCATTTTTATTGGCAGTTGAGTCTCTCATAGCCATACACATACACAACCACATAAAGGCCACTTTCCGTTTATTAGTTTCGCTCGGGACCAACTTATGGAAATATGTCGGTTAGATGTTTTGCCTAATTTCAGGTGCCATTCAAAGGACAAAGATCCCGTTTCGCATTTGAAAATCGCGCGGTCATATAAATGTGAGGTGCGAAAGTACGTCACGGTTTGACGGTGGGGTCAGGTGGAGGCACACGACCCTGTTCGAGATAGACGAAATGCACACACGCGATGCAAGTTCACGAAATGACTGAAGCTAATGCCAAGGTTGCGAATAGTGAGGGTAGACGACAACGACGACTATACTGCGGGTAATTGACTCATCTCATCTCTCAACCCCCCAGGCACCTTTTCCCACAGCGGAACAACAACTGCACTGTTTACACACTCTTCCTAGACACAACACTCGCACTCTCGAGACAAGCCTAGGTCAATGCCGGCATTCGGTGTTTTAGCGTTGATACCGTTGTTGCTGTATTGCAACCGGCCGGGCAGCAATATGAAAAGGACACAAAAGTGATATGATCAAAACAAATTTCAGCACAACCGTTAGTATATCCTTCTTTTCTATTTTGGCCAAACGAAAAATATTCACCGTCACAAAATCGCTTGACGACGCACGGCATCGTTCTATTGCATACGCGACGCCAAAAAGGATATTTTCCGATTGAAACAAAGAAACCGCGCCACCGTCACACGAACCGTTATACTAATTTTTAAATATTGTAGCTACATCACAGAGATTTCAAATAAAATATCCTGACAGACTGATTAGATGACCAAACTAAATGATGATCATCAACATCATCATCATAATTGTCCTGTTCGTTAATAGTCCAGGATGGATGACGCGCGACACCGTGGCTAATGTGCATCCTGTGCTATACGAAGACGATGTGATTAAGAGTGCCGCGACGATATAGTGAGTCTCTCGACTGTCTCCGATGGTATGGTGTGCACCAGAACTAGCCTAGCTCTACAGGAATTCCCTAGAATATTTGCATATATACAACACACACCAGTGCCAGTGTCCTTTCGTATGAGATTCAAGTGTAAATACGAAACAACAACTACAACTGCACAAGGAAAAAACGAAACGAGCGAAAAGGGAAACCGAAAAGGAGGAAAAATATACGAAACAAAAATGCAAAAAAAAATAACATAGAAGGACTACCGCAGGTACATTGATGAAAGTGGTGTTGGTGCTAGCGTGAGGAGAGTGCATTTTCAGTGCGCAATAAAAATTCTTGCAGCCGAATCCTTCCCTCATCCAGGAACAGTTTAAGGTAGATATGGTGAATCTGTTGCTAGTTCGAGAATCATAAGGCTACATACTTCGAAACAAGTCGTGGAGCAAACAAGCAGTGATTTCTGTCGCCCACGTAATTCTCCGATTTTTTGAAACCAAAGGATACCTACATCCTCCGCATTTTTATGTTGTTGCACCAGTGGGAAAATATAGGTGAATTCAGCTAAGCGACATTTTTGAAATTTGTCAAAATAGCCGGAAAACTTATTGATAAATACAATTTTTCTTAAGAAAATCTTATTTATTGTGGGAATGGGGCTATGAAATTTGGTATACAGGGTGACTCAAGTAAAAGTTTCCGATTTGAAAATGGCATACATTTTTTGTTTATCATTTTTTATACCCGTCACTATGTGAAAGGGTATATTAACTTTGTCATGAAGTTTGCAACGCACAGAAGGAAGCACCTCCGACTATATAAAGTATAAATATTATTGATCAGTGTGACGAGACAAATCGATTGAGCGATGTCCGTCTGTCTGTCTGTCTGTCTGTCCGTCTGTTGCAACGCAAACTAGTCCCTCAGTTTTAAAGCTATCTGGCTGAAAATTTCTATACAAGTTTCTTTTTAGGGTATGCTGTATATATGTCGGAACGAATGGAATCGGACCATGGAGTCATGGGACTGCCCCTGAAAATTAGGTTCTCCTAAGAAAAAATTTTTTCTTTATGTATGAATCTTAACCAAACTTCAACCAAGTGTGTTTCTAATAGAGCCTCAAAAGATATCGAGGAACGAATGAAATCGGAACATTACGTCATAGGGCTGTCATACAAATAAACCCTTGCAAATTTTGCTATTCTAAGAAAAACTTTTTTCTTTATGAACCAAACTTAACCAAACTTGGTAAAGCCGCAAAACATATCTAGGAATGGATTGAATCGGAACATTACGTCAAAGGGTTGTCATACAAACCAACCCCCAAATATTAGGTTCTTGTAAGAAAAACTTTTTTTTTCTTTTTGAATCTTAACCAAAATTCATCCACGTGTTGTCCTGGATTAGCCTCAACGCAGCCAGGAACAGATGGAATCGGAACACGTCACAGGGCTGCGGTAGAAATTGTTAACCCTTTAAAGTCCGAACTCTCAATTGCTTGAATTTCCTTTTTTTGTTCCTGAATATTAACTCTAAATATAATTCTTTTAAGAATATACAAAAAGAAAATTTTACCTCACCCCCTTCCCCCCTTTCTATGCTGTTCCCAATTGGGAACAATGGACATTAATGGGATATAAACAAAACAAGGTCGATTTTTTCCAGATATGCTGGAGTTGATTGGTTCTTCAATGTAATTTATGGAAAAGTATAAATCATATTTTGGCAAAATTCATTCAAGATGAAGACGTTTGTTGCACTCCTTTCACTCCAACCGTGCATTTGACTTACAAAGAGAACATCTTCCTTGCGATGATTTTATCAAATAGTGGCCATCTAATTTGCATCTTGCTGGGCTAGCATGTGCTTTAGGACCTGGCTGTGGAACTAGTTTTTTATAAAACCCTTAGCAGGAACATTGTTACTTCCCGCCTGAAGTCTAGGTGGGTCATTGCCGATTTCCCATGCATTTCCTTATGCACAAACCTGCTACTACTGCCATGTTCAGAGCATTAGCGAATAGATTCCACCAACACTTTTTACATCGTAGGCATGGGCGATACGAGGATTAGAAGTCCATCTAAAATATCGGCCCCAGCCATTCCGTGGTTATATTTGTGAATAAGATGTGGTTGCTGTATGCCTGTCTTTTTGTTCTCCTTCACATAATATCTACATGCTGATTTCGCCATGACTTTCGATTCCTGCAAGGGACTTTACGGTTGATGCAATTGGATAGTAAATGTCTTCCGCAGTAGACCAATAGTGATTCTCAGAAGGCAATTGGTGGTACTTACTGAGAAGGAGTATGCCCAAAAACGACGTCCATTCAACGCCGATCGGATCGACATGCTGAACGGCGTAGATTTTTGTTATTTATGCTAAATGCTGCAGACAGCTTTGTGGCATAAATTACTAATATATTTCTACCGGAATTCAGGTTTTCAAATGTGGGAAGTTAGTTTCTATGTTTTTTACCGGCTCATTTTGTATTGGGTTTTACAAATTTATGCTGGGAAACCAATTTAGAGGTGCAATGTCGGGTTTCTTTTTGCCTCGGTTTGGGCTATGATCCACTTGTGGTCAACCGTTGATGGTCACCATTTGTAGCTTTTCTTTTCTGGACACGTTTATTTTTACTTCCCGATGCCTGACTATCTTCCGATCTTTTTATTATAACGGAAACTTCCCCGCAAACATCACTTGGTCTAAGATTTCTTCCTCAATGTCTTCCTCGTCAGTAACTTTGTCGTTTTCTTCAGGAGGTAATTGGCAGATATCTATATTATTCAATGAACCCACGTCGCAATCATCTAAGCTCTGTAGATATTCCACTACCAAATTTACGAACTTTAACTCTCACTTATGAGCACCGAATAGAGACTGGCATAGAACATGCGAAAATTACATGCAATTGCAATATAAGTCCAGTCATATTGATAAAATGGAAACAAAATAATTTTTCTACAAGACACTGAAGAGAGCCAATGTTCCCAATTGGGAACACGTCAGTTTGAACATCTATAGCCTATAACGGTATTATTTTTTTATAAAATTATGGTCACTACTATTATTTCGTATGTATTTATTAATAGTAAAAATAAAAATACGTTAAATTTAATTAAAGTTTTGTTGGTTAAAAAAAATTTGAAATTTTTTCCCCAAAATTAAAAAAAATCCTCTTTTTAAAAAAATCACCAAAAAATAACGGCATTTTTTTTTATCATTTGTTTATTTTTTTCTTCCTTTTTACCAACTTGTTAATAAACTAAAAAAAAATGGGAAAGAACAAAAAAAGAATTCCAAGTGGGTTTAAAAAAACATGAAATTATGTTCCCAATTGGGAACATTGGGCGGTAAAGGGTTAAATGCAAAAGAAGCTTAATACTTCAGGCTTTTGGTAAAATCGGAGTGCATGCCAGGCACTGTCTGATATTATTTTAGAAATCGGTAGGGGCTTAGTCCTGAAATTTAAGTTTCCACCACTTGGAAAATTTTCTAACGGTACTTACCAGAGTTTATGTCTTGTTTGGGTTTTTTGCCTAAAGCTCCGCCCCTGAATGTTGGACTTTCAAAAGACACCAAATTGTTCGGTACAAAATTGCCTTCATCTTTTGTATTCTGACTGTGCATCTCAAAGCAGTAGATAAAATGCTACAGCTTGTCAAAGTGGAAAAACCCGTTTTGTTAATCAGTTGTTAGCAAATAAGTTGTTAACGATGAATTTTCACGCAATAATTAATAAAAAAATTGACTTGTAGGTTATTGAATTTCCTACAATCCAGAAAAAATTTATACGATCATCCACAACCGAGATATGCACAAGAGAAAGATTCTCACAGTTCCATTCATCAACGCTCCACCGAGTGACCATAATACTTTGTATATAGCCTTACTTTTTGCTGTTGAAAAAACTCAAGCAATTGGTCAAAAACTTGCTTTTGCTCAGGATATTATTTGTAATGTCGATTCGCACTCTCTATTGAAAAATGTCCGTCTTGGTGGATTTCATCTTATGATGTTCATGGGATCGATTGGGAACATAATGGCTGAAAGTGGATTACAAAATGCCCGCCAAACTATGTTCGCCGAAAACAGCATAGAAAAGATTATGAGTGGACACGCGTATTCAAGAGCTTTACGTGGTCACTGTATTGTTCAGTTAGCTTTGGCAGCGCCCGCTCTAAGGGGGGGGGGCAAGCCGGGCGACCGCCTGGGGCGCCAAATTTTTGGGGCGGCTTTTTAGCTAGCTAGAAAATATGTGGAAACCCGTAAGGAAAGATTTAATATAAATTTTCCTTCTGTAGTAAACCGTAGAAAGGCGAAAAAATGCCGCAAGGCAGGAAAAAAATTTACACCCACAAAAAGAATTTCACAACCGCTGACGTCAATTTTTTTAGAGAGACTTTTATTTGGGTAAAGAAAACACCTTAAAGCTTACTAAATGTATGAACTGGATCATTTGTTCGCTTCCGAAAATTGTGTTTTAAAGAGGCAAAGTCCTTTCTTAGCTTTGAAGCACCCACGATTGATACAAGGGACAATACGCTCAGTTATACACTAATAAACTACTAAAATTGTTTTTAATTCTGTTGAATACCAGAGAAATTATAATAATAATAATAATAATAAATTTATTTTGATCGAATTGATTTGTTTGTTACAATTTTCAGTACTTAGGATAGGGATTTAGACAATAGTCTTTACAGCTAAATTCAACTAAATATGTAGGTGACAAGATAAATTTTTGCAATTAGTAGATAATCTGACGAGGAAAAAAATTACTAAAAAACCTTCTGAGTCTTAATCTAACTTACTACTTACTTACTTACTACAACTAACCTACTTAATTATGTACTATTTACTATAGTCATAGCTTATGGTAAAAGTAGGACAGAGAAGACACTAAGGACGGATGAGTGGGTTATCCGAAGATGAACATCGAGCGATAAATCTGATGTAGGTCTTTTCAATTCTAGTTTTTACTGTATCTATCTTAGTAATTCTATGAAGTTGTATGGTTGGAAAAAATATTGGCTTATTGGTAATAATTTTTAGGCATTTGTTTTGCGATATTTGCAGTTTCTTTTTGTGGGTATTCGCACATTTATGCCAAACTGGGGATCCATAAGACAACACCGGTAGCATCACTGTCTTATAAATAAGTAATTTATTATCCAGAGAGAGTCGCGATTTCCTATTTATAAATGGGTATACAGAGTGGATACATTTATTTATTTTGAGAGCCGTTTCTTCAGCATGTATTTTAAAGGTGAGTTTTTTTATCCAAATGTACTCCTAGGTATTTTAGGCTCGTGGACCAATCAACTGTTGCTCCTAAAACATTTAATTGTGGGTCGGGCATAAACCTCATGGCTCGTCTCTTCGTGAAAAACACGGCTTGAGTTTTTTCTGCATTGATTTGGATCTTCCATTTGCGGAAGAACTCATTTAAAACAGTCAGTTGTTGCTGGAGGGACGAAATGATTTCCATGGGACAGTCGGAGCTACAATAAATAGCAGTGTCATCAGCGTACATGGCTATTTCACAATTTGGTACCTTATGAATATCGGATGTGTATATATTGTACAAGGTCGGACTTAACACTGACCCCTGTGGGACACCGGCGGGAATAGTTCTTTTTGAAGATACTACTTTGGTTTTGACTGAAAACGTTCTCAAGTTTAGGAAAGAATGCACTAATTTTGTCAGGTATTTCGGAAACGAATAATTTAACATTTTGTGTATTAATCCATTATGCCAGACCGAGTCAAAGGCTTTTTGGATGTCGAGAGCGATTAACCCTGTAGACTGTTTGTTTTCAAATCCTCGATTTATATGACCAACGACTCTACGTAACTGGTGGTTTGTAGATAAGCCGGGTCTAAAACCGTATTGCCAGTCGGGAATAGTGTGGTTGGCGTCTAGCTTGCGATGGAGGCGAGTGAGTATGATTTTCTCAAAAACCTTACTCAGTGATGGCAGTAGGCTTATTGGGCGGTAGTTAGTAGCGACGCTTGGATTTTTTCCTGGTTTACAAATGGGGATGACAATCGCATTTTTCCACAGATTTGGAAAATATCCTAGTTTCATACAGCTGTTTAAAATGTGAGTGAGTGCTACAATCGCCTTACGTGGAAGATTTTTAATTAAAATGTTTCCAATACGGTCATCTCCTACTGCTTTTTTAACTTTTAGACTATTAATTACCTTCTTCAGTTCAGAGGGGTTGCAGAAGTCAGTGGCACAAAAGTCCGTTGGAGCTGCGAGGAGGAAGTCTACGGATGTATTAACATTATTGATCGTGTCGGTATCACTCAGTTGTTCCGTCAAGGTGTGTGCTTTTTCAAAACTGTCGGCTAACTTTTCCACCTTCTTCATTAAATATTTTAGATCCATCTTCCGAATTGATAGGCGGAATATAACGGCATTTGTTTTTAATAACTTTATAGAGATTCCAGAGTTTCTGCGATCCTTTACCTTGTTTTGAAAGCAATTCATTCCAGTTGCGGTTTCTTTCTTCAAGTAGGGTAGATCCTATTGGTTTAGTTAGGCTTGTGGCAAGTTGCCTTAAATAAGGAATACGTGTGCGTTGCCATTCTCTACGAATAATATTGCGTTGTTTAATTAAACTGAGGCAAAAATTGGAGGGGGAGAAATTGTGCGATATAAGTGTAGATTTTGGTGTGGAATTTTGCTTGGCATTATTTATGATCGTGGTGAAGTTTTTAATTAATGAGTCAATCTGTTCAATATTTACAATTAGGGACAAATCGTGAGTTCCTAAATTTGTCTCGTTTGAAATTATCCTTCGATATTTCCTCCAAGAGGTTTTTGAGTAGTTAAAATAAGTGCGGGGAGTGTTAATAATGTTACTTTCAATATAGAATATAACAGGTGGGTGCGGTGAAGACAATTCATTTTCTACTATAGGATGCGTTATGGGTAAGAGACCATTAGTTATCACCAGATCCAGAGTGGATGGGTTACCTCTCGGGGGGTAGCATGTTGGGTCTAAAGGAGTGTGGACTAGGAATCGGTTGGCAGATACAAAGTCATAAAGAATGTTTCCCGCTTTATTTGCTCTGGAACAGTTCCAAAAGCGGTGACGCGAATTAAAATCGCCACATAAAAGGTATTTGCCTCTTATAGAAGTTAAAATATTAATGTCATATTTGAAGTCATCTAATTTGGCATTATTTAATTTTGTACCGTGGAAGTAAGCAGCGATTAGAACAGTATCTATGTCTTTGAGCTTAATTGCAATGAACTCAATAATTTTTGTTTGGAAACAACTAAGTATACTAAAATTAATACCTTTCTTAACTAGAATTGCGACCCCGCCACCTCTAGTGTTTTCTCTGTCTTTTCTAACAATTTCATAATTTCTATTATACAATGTTTCTCCGACCGTTAACCAAGTCTCAGTCAAGAACATTATATCGATCTGGCTGTTATCTAAGAAATTGAATGTTTCAATTGACTTGTTTCGAATGCTTTGGGCATTCCATAGGACACATTTTAGCGGGTTAGTTACTATTATAAACAAATTTAACGACTAGTTCGGTGAGAACACAAAATTGATCGTATTTAGAATTACAACTAGACAGTCTCGAAATTAGTTCTTGAGCAAGATTGATCATTTGGCTAGGAGTGAATAGTAAGCTATTTGACATTGTACATTGGTTAGGTTGTTGTTTTAACATATGACTGTACATTTCATGGGGTTTAAAATTATAATTAGATGTCGAGTTTATATTAGGTGCTGCTCCTGGGAGTGGTGGAAATGAATCTGAAGTGGTGCTAGTAAATGGAACTTTAGCCATCGGGTGATATTGTTCGCGTTTTTGAGATGTTCGCGAGGATACGCGCTTTCTCATTTGAATGTATTCATCCCGTTTCGGGCAGTTAATATTGTTGGCCGTGTGATCATCACCACAATTGGCGCATTTGATTTCGGATGTTTCTTTAGTGGTGCATGAGTCTTTGTTGTGATTTTGTCCGCAAAGGAGGCACCTTGGTGGAAGGTGGCAGTGGGACGAGCCGTGTCCATAGGCTTGACAGTTTCTGCACTGTGTTACTTGCTGGTGTCGGCGCTTTTGATAATCCCATGAAACAATTGTGTTCATTACTGAACGAATATTTCTTAGTTCTGCCAGTTTGACAGCCCCTCTTTTAAAATAGAGGAGATAGATAGTTTCGTCGGAGAATCTCTTCCTGTTCGGATTCAGATTAAACTTTTTAACATCTTCGCACGGTAATTTGTGCACCTCGGTGAGATTCTTTTTAAGAGCGGAGCACTCCATTTCATGCAATCCTTTCAACACAAATTTCATTGGCCTTAGATCCGCTTGCGAGTACGTGTAGAAGTGGACTTTCTTTACGATGAGATGTTTACGAAAAGTGTCATTGGAGTCTTGATCCGACAACAAAATTTTCTTACCGATTCCAAGATGTTGAATGTCGAATTTGGGTAACCTCAAAGTTTCCATGATTGCAAGATCAGGAATGATTATTGGAGGCAGCTTGAGCTTCTTGTTGGCGCGCGGCTTGGTAGAATTTTGTTCAGTGTTGATGGAATCGTTGCAGTCGGCATCGCTGGTAGACGTCATATTTGCTAACAAAGCAAATTTGTTTTGCGAAGTCATCTTCAGTGAATCTGGGTGCGTTTTCGGGAGCTTAAGTCGGTCCCTTAAAAGTAAGTCGACGGGAGACGGCTCCCGCGGCCTTTTGGAGCCAATAGATGCCAATGCTTTCGTTTGAAACAATCTTTAAACGATGTAAACAATAACTAGGTAATGAAAATAATAACCTCTACGGGGATTTGACAGTATGTATAGAGAGCAGACCACGAGAGCGACGTTATTTGACAAGAGTCGAATAGCAACTCACCAGAGAAATTAATGAATCGCACTAAACACTCAGCACATAAAAAAGCATTTAACTCTAGAGAGATAATCTACGTCGAATCGACGTACAGAAATTTTTCTTTTTATTATATCTCATTAGTGAAGCTTCATAATTTGTTGGTTCCAAGATTTAACTCAATTCATGTCTGTAGGCGTAATTACGTGGCAAAATTATTGGCTTGGGTGCCACACAGCCTAAGATATTGGGGGTCATAAGTCAAATATACGTCGAATCGACGTATGATTATCTTTAACAAATTTGTACTGAAAAATATTTTAATTGCCCCGAATTGACATTTTTAAAAATCTTCATAATGTGAATGTGTATTCACTTGGATATAACCACTAAAAGCCTGTTTCGATAAAGATATCCTTTATTTTAATCTATTGAAAGGACAGTCCACTTTCTCCTAGTACCACGTAACGGCAGTTACGTATAGCAACATAGCAGTTCGTAAAATCTGTATAATGAATGAATGAATGTACCTCCACTCAGCAAAGGAGCGATAAAATTGTCACTTTTTTATCAAGTCATGTATTATTCATTTAAAAGGCGCCGGCTGAAGAGATGGGACAAGCCAATAAAATTAGTTGCAAAAAGGCGCTTTACTAAGAATTAAGATATCAAGTCATTTAGGATGACTATGGCATGCAAAATGGGCAAGTTCCGCCAGGAATCTAACCTCCAGGTTAAAATTCCATATAATCCAAGAATATTAATATTAGATATTAGTGATACCGATTCCTGGCTAGCTTGTACTTCGAAACCCGCACGATCTAAGTAGTATTGCTAACTAGTAAATATCTAAAGTGGAGTTGGAAAAAAAAAGATACGGGCGGGCGTAATAACCCGTCTGTTTGATCAGACATATGTGTGGCATGCACTTCCAAACACGCGTGACCCCGAGAAACAGGAGATGATGCTCCATATTGGGTTCCACTCGAGGAAGCTGGAACTAATAAGGCAAAATAAAAGCCACGTCGAAGGGCTGAAAGAGAAGGTTATAAAAGAAAATGCAGTCCGTGCCATAGTTAACAGTTGTCCCTATTCCAACCGTTCAATCTTCCGTAAGACCCATAGATAAATACTGCCAGGGAGCACCTAATTGCTTCTCACTCGTTCAAAGTGATCAAATTAACACCTATATTATGTGAAAAAAAGAAATCGTTATGGCCCACTGACACTACGTGGCGAAACACTACGACACCCATAAATTTATGAGACACATGTGACTCATGGACGTGAACAGGAGGAATGCTTTGAGACGAAACTATCTCATAGACAAAAAATTACTTACAATAATTGAGATCAACACAATCTATAGCTCTGATATTGCATTCGACTTATACATACACGTCTTGCCCATATAAAAAATATGCTGGATATCGACCAGGACTAACACGCTAGGTAGACAAAAACGGACAACGGATTTGGATTCAGCGGGGCCCAAATACTATAAGAAACTATGTTTTTCCTTAATATCATGCTTTTGAATTTTCATGGTCGTTAATGGGTTAATACTTGCTCTAAGAGTATAACTATCGCGCGTTCACCCTCGTAATGGTGGTTCGCTGCAATTGACTTTCAGATTTGCTGGTTGGGAACTATACTTCTCCAGCTGAATTGATTGTCAGCCATCCCACTTCGTCTACCAAAAGAATATTATTATAAAGACATTTCATTGTTTTTATATTATTTTTATTACAAATTTTTTATATATATATAAATTCCTATTTTACTGCGAATTTACTCCTTTATCTGTTTTTTTTTTGCGTGCTTCGGCAGTGCGGCAAGATTGCATTCTCTCGCCTACACACACACACAGACACGCACACACGACACGTCACGTTACACACTACATTATCTCTGGCATTTTATTATGTTCTGTTTTTCTAATTTTTTTTTTAAATTTAGTTTTGACATAGTTTTTGTTTTTTTTTTTTTGTTAGAATATATAATTTACAAAAATTAAAAATAACTTTAAAAAAGACTTGGAAAAAAGAATAAAATCAAAATATATATTTATATAACAATATAATATTTATATAGAGAGTGAAAGAAGGAGGAGATGTGACAAGGACAAAATGCGAAGCAGAAAAAAAATTTTGTCGAAATGTGAAGAAAGGTTACTTTAAAAAAAGGACAACTGTCATTGAGTTCCCTGTGTTAACAATATTGCTTTGCTCCGTTTTGTTTGTCTATTTATAAACATTAAAAAAAAAATACAATTACCGTTATATATAGTACATATACATCAATATATATATATAAAAATCTTAAAATCTACATTGAAAGCTTATGTTAACCGTTATTTTTCATGGTAGAGCTTTAGGAAGTGGTTCTGCTGTTCTGATAGAAGTTGAACGCTCGACGAGAACTTAACATGTATTAGACCATCCCGTGCAGGAATATTGAATTCAGAAAAAAAAATTTAAAAAATTGTTATGTGAATTTTCCGCCAGATGGCGCTCTGGTTTGGAGGGGGTTTTACAATTGGTAATTAAGGAGCAAAAGCAGATATACATCATTCAATTTTTTTTTATAATCACATAAATTGCTCTACGCAACAAATAACGGACAAAAACAAAAGCTTATTGGACATAATAGGCACATTCGTTGTTCTCTCCCACGCTATCGGTGAGACTGTCGGGAGAATAGGCTAAAAGGCGCAAGTTTTAGTTTGAGGGGCGTGGAAAATATCGACTGAGTCTGTACTGAATAGTACAAAATATGCATACATCTAATTAAATTGTTTTACTTATGTTTCGAGGTGTTGTCTCACTGTCTCTGACTCTCTCTTTTTTGTTTTTCTAATTTACTTGGATTGTCTGCAACACCCGCGATCATATAAACATCACGTCACGAACATTAGATCAGTTCAGCGTGCCTGGCTTTCGGATTCCCAAACGTCTTCGATTGGCCAACAGACCAAGACCACGTGCTGGTTGCTCCGAAGCTATTTCGACAATTTGTGGTGCAGCATCGGATGCAGCCTCGTCCTTAGGATCATTCTCATCGCCAGCCACGGCATCATCATCACCGGTCGCACCTTCGGCAGCAGCCGCATCATCGGCTGGAGCTTCTGTTTTGAAATGGATATGGAAAATGAAATGTTAGCGACAATCGAGCGAAACCTGATAGTGGTGGATACACTTACCCGTTGTCGATGAGGCACCGATGCGTCGACGACCGATCAAAGGATTCGGTTTACGTACAATGACGGGGGCCGAGGCCTTGGCAGTCTTTTGGGTGACCTGAATCTTTGGTCGATTTTTCAGACGATTGAGCCCGCCGGCTTGTGTGGCTGGTGCTGCCTCGGCCTTATCGCCATCGGCAGCGGCAGCATCACTTTCGGCAGCTGGTGTCGCAGAAGCGGTATTTTCATCTTCCGGTTTTTCTTCGGCTGGAGCGGTAGCGGCATCCTTGGCGGCAACGGCCGGTTTCAAGGGGTTTACACGACCGCGTGGTAACAATCGATTGGCACCGCCAGCGGCGCCGGGACGTCCCAAATTGAAGCGTGACGGCCGTGCTACGGAGGCGGTAGACTGTGTAGGCTTATCACCACCATCGGCGGCGGCGGCGGCGGCGTTGTTTTCACTCTCCGAAGTCGAGGCGGGTGTGCTGGTGGCTCCGGGACGACCGCGTCCGCGCAAATTCAATGATGGTCGGGCGGGACGAGAGCGAGTTGTCGTGGATGCTGGTTTCGATTCAATGGTATTCTCATCGGTGGATTTTTCCGTGGTTGAAGCACCGCGAAGATTGAAACGATTACGAGCTGTAAGATGAAGAATTGTTTGTTAAAACATTCCGGAGGAATGTGATGAAATTATGAGAGACTCACTCTTTCCGCGCAGCGATGGTTTCGACTCTTCCTTGTTGACTTCCTCCTTGACATCTTCCTTGTGTTCCTTGCTTGGGCGTGGGGTGCGACCGCTACCGAATGATGGACGTCCACCAAATCGTCCTGCAATAAAGACAATGCGTTAAAACACCTCAACGCGCATTGGACTCTTTCGACGTAGTCTTACCCTTTGTCTTTCCACCACTCTTACTGCCGCCGGTTTCGGCTGGTGCTTCAGTTGTTGTGGTCGTACTAGCGCCATTCTTCAAACGGAAACGATTGCGACTACCACCACCGAGTCCGCCTCGACGTCCCGGTGCCGGTGTTGTTGTCGTGGTCGTAGTGGTTGTCGTTGTCGGCTCAGGCGTAGTTGTCGTGGTTGTGGTCGTGGTTGTTGGCTCCTCTTCCATAATGGTGGTCAACTCATCGGCATTGGTGGTCGGCACATCGGTTGTCGTCACGTCCACACTATCCCCGGTCGTGGCGTCCATATTGAAATTCTCATTGGCAATAATTGCATACAAATCAAGTGCCGCCTTCTCCATCAACGGAGTGGTGTTCTCAACATCCGAATCTGTGGTTTGTGGCACATCGCTATCGCTACCATCTTCAGCCGCGGCACGCGTCTCGCCATCTTCGCCATCCGACGATTTTTTGCTCAATTCATTTTCAATGTTACGATTGCTCTTCACTTGTTTCTCGTCCGTGTTGAAGGAATCGCTATCGACCAAGTCTAAACTCGGTCGCTTGACGCCTGTTCGTCCACGTCCACCGCTAGCGGGTCTTTCGTCAGCTGCTTCCGGAGCCGGGGTCACATCTCCGCCACGACTGCGTGGTGGGAAGCGTGTATTTTGTGGCAATCGACCCTCTTCAACATCACTGGAGGCGGCATTGGCATTGGCACGACCACGTCCACGTCCGCCGCCTAGCTCATTATCCGGTGCCGATGTTGTACTCCGATCAATGTTCGTATAACGTGACTTGCCGCGTGTTGAACTTTCGCGTGCCGATGCTACTTCCGAAGCGGCCACCTTCTGTTTCGATTGACCCGCCTTGCCGCCGTCGTTCTTCTCGTCCTCATCGTAATAGTAGTAAACGTACTCGTACTCATAGTCCTGACCGTTGGGACCTTTCTTGATTTGAATTCGTGACTTTTGATTTGTCTCGGAACCGGCTTCGTCCAAATTGACGGCTTGATCGACCAAACCTACATTTGCCGCGACATCGTCATCGGTCGCCTTAAGTGGTTGCTCGCTCGTTGTCAGTGTGTTAATTGGTGCAACGGTAACCGACTCTTCAACCGCACGTTTCGATTCAATGCTCTTCATGACATCCTCATTGATCAGGGCACTGAGCACGGGATTGAGCTCGGGTCGCTCTTTTGTCGAGAGCAAATTTTGTGGATTTTGTTGTTGCATCAAATCATCGTCATCGTCCAGTAGCTTGATGATTGGTCGTTCGTTTGTGATTTTATGGGCGGTTTCGAATTCACGCACGTCGGTGCGTTTATGTGACGTTTCAAAAGCGACCGAAGCCGAAGCTGGCTCGGAACTGATGCTGCTGGAGACCGTTTTCACGACACGTACATTGACGGGAATATCGTCGGCAGCACGTATGAGTGTTATAAGTCCTAGAAGACAACTGAAAAGAAGAAGAGAAAGAAAGATGAAAATTAATAAAGATTTTGAAGAAAAACGAAAGACTCAAGCGGGTAACCTTCATACATAAATATTTTAAATTTGTGATTGAGCGAAGAGGTGGCGGTAGAAAAAAGTTATGTTCACATGTTCACTCTGTCTATGAGTCACATGTGCGCGCATAGCGTTCCTCCTCGTTCACGTCTATGAGACACATGTGACTCACGAAACAAGGGGGAAAACAAAGAATTTTCAAAATGCTGGTGTGGTGGTAATGTCGAGACGCAGTTGGAATAATTTAAATAAGTTTTTAGGAAAAATGCGAATTAGAGGTCATTTTTCTTCTCTCTTTCTCTCTAGACTATCCCTTCAATGCAAAACGATCAATTCGATCACATTGCTCCCAACACAATATTTGTGAATCCACTCAAGTCAAATTGAATGGCAATACACTTGATGTATCCATACGGCTGCAACATTGCGCCGGGGCGGCCGCCAATTCAATGACGACATTATCACTGTTTTATTCTTATATTGCACATGCATGAACACGAGTATTATTGCAAGAAAATAAACCATAAAATGTGAAAGGTTCAGTCGCGCATTCTCGCCACACTACAGACATACAAATCAGACTTGTTGTATGACGACGACAGAAATGCTAAACTACCATGCCACCCCATATGTACAGTACACCTTTCCCGGCCCTCCATCATGCTCCATAATCTTTCAATTTTTTTTATTGCAAAAATGCAATACTCTACTCTGCTTGCGTATGCAATATCATACACAATGCAAATGAATTACATTTATATTGCAAATACAGACCACTTCTCATTGACTTGAATATTTTTTTCTGCATATACTGATCGCGCGTATACCTATACCCGGTGCAAATTCTTCATGGCTCATGGTCAAACGTATGCATGAGTGTGTGTATGGTGCACCGCACCACCGTGTCGCGAGTACCATATCCAAAGCAAGTGACAACTATGTACATTGATGCAACATGTGAATGCGGGCGACGCCATGAAAGAACTACTCCACACTCTTTGGAAATTCTTTTGCGTGTGCAACACATGAATTTCCTGTATTTTTGAATTGCTTAAATCAGGAAGTAATTTAAAATGTAGTGCAAGCGAAGGTTACTCGCTTTAGTTTTTCGTTTTTAATTCGATATGTCACACACGATATGATGTGGCTGAGTGTAATTAATACACAGAGAGAGAGGTCGGCGTTTTTTTTTTGTTAAAATAATTTAATTCGTTTTCTGTTATTGGTATGGCAAAATTAAATTTTTCGCAGTCAAGAGAAAGGGTTAAGGATTTAGTTCAATGTCATGTCGGTTATGGTTTGGTGACAATTCTCAAGAGAGGCCAAAAATCCATGTTTATAGATCACCATCGGATGCACCTTGTAATGTACGCCAGCCATAGCCACGACCACGTCCGTTCCTGTCGTGGAGACTTACCAGACGATCCCGCCTCGATTTAGCCAGATCGTATTGAATTTGTGGCGTCAATCAGCGCCCTCCAAAGGTAGCCGGTCTATACCAAGCTGCCACTCTGAAGTTTTAATTTTGTCGGATTATATTTCGGGGGCAACTTATCTCCTTCTTCAGTACAAAAGCTACTCTAACTAGCTTTTGTGCTGAAGAAGGGGGTAAGTTGCCCCCGAAAGTTATATACACGAAAAAATTAAAATTTTGTAGTTTTACTGGTCAAGCTACGTCCACAACTTTAGTTCAGTTGAACACTTCTAAGTGCCCGCAAAACGAGTATTATAATTATTTGGCACTCCGAGCTTGGCAATCATACTACTGGGTGCGTGGCCGTTCTATGAGTTCCGGCGCCCAATTGAATACGGCGCAACTCCGCGCTCACGATGAAACCGCAACCAGCACGATACTCCCAATCGCGGGACTACAACGCAGTCTTTGCGGAGAGTACTGAGGCAGTAACTTTGCGGAGCTTTTTTTCGCGTCTCCCGTGCAGCTACCTACCTACTCGTTAATTTCAGAAGCTCAGCTTTCAGTTCAAAGAGCCGTCTTACGTAATTACGAAGCCTGGACTTAAATCAAAATCCCTTGGGCAGCACGGACATCTTTGATGTACTCAGACGACGGATTGGTTTCATCTGTAAAGGACACGGTCATCCAGGAGCTTAACGACATTTTCGGACGGCCAGCTTTCTCGAGCTTGTTCAAGACGGAACTGTGCAGCAGTTTGTCGAACGCGCTCCTTAAATACACAATAATTCGAAGGACGCGTTTGGCACCACTATCCTTGACTGTCTCTTGGACAAACAGATGCGCGTGCTTAAAAGATCTGCTCCACACTTGATCTTCAATCCGGGGCTCCATCCTATCCACCAGTATCCTTTCCAGCAATTTACCAAGTACTGGGAGGAGACTGATGCTACGAGAGGATGAAGGGTCCGTTCGAATCTTAGCAGGGCGTTTCGGCGGCACAACCACCGGCGCAATTCTGCAACTCCTAGAAAAGCGCGCCAGATACTTTTACACATCTGGCCAGCCATCGATTCCCGGTGACTTCCTGCACCTGAGCCCAACAATGCTTCCTTCGATCTTGGAGGGATTTCTCCATCGTCTGCAAAATCGCTCACAAAGCAAAGCATCGACAGGACCAGCAGCAAGAAAAAAAAACTATCCATGAGAATCTCGATTCTCTTCTTCCACGTTTATGTCGTGCCTGTCTCAGAGCCCGTCTACCCTTATAAAATCGGTAGGCATTTTTCCTACGGGAAATTTGATGAACTGCTGACGAATCACCTCCAGTCGTCCTCCTAGCACTTTGCCATCATGCATTTTTACTCACTCCTAGCCCGCCTATAGGCAGTACCATGAAGTTCTACCTCTGCATGATGGCGCACTCTGTCTAAGTGTACCACTTAGGTACTACAGGCATGTCCACTCTTGTGGCACAACCACATTGAAACTCTTGCGAATTTAAATGTGTTGGTGCACCGCTAGCCAGTAGCAGGACATCATCCAAATAGGCCAAGCAGGGATAAATATCCCCACTTGGCAAGCAATATAAACTCACACAGTCAGGGTGTCCTAAACCCCGACGATAACCCGGTAACGGGTGATAGCGCATTTAGTGTCCGTTACGGGAAAAATATTTTTACAAAATCAGTTTGTTTTTACATTTATTTGTAATTAAAGAAAAAACGAAAAAAACGCCGACCTTGCTGCACCATGGCATTTTTAGCCAAAAATTGCAACACTTCACACTCAAAAGACCTCTGGAGGCCTGTATAGTTCAGAATGAGTTAAATATCGTCAATTTACATTCGAAATTGAACTTTACAGGCTCCAGAGGGATTTTGATATTTTGAGTGCCTATTCGTAGGTAGTTCTCCCAAGCAACGCTGTTTCCCATCTAGATTGCCATCTAGACAGGACACACCCCTCCAGGAGGCCGGCGATTTTTCGCCGACCTCTACCAGCGACACTCTCAGGGGATAACAAGTTATCAGGGGGTAACGAAAGCCCTGATCGTATGTTAAACGCCGTTGCACGACGCAAGATCTCCAAGTCAAGAGGGGGTGCATCCATCAGAACTTGGAGAGCCACGGTAGATACCGTCTTACATACTCGGAGACATTTAGCCCGGAGGACACGTTGGCACGTTTCACACAAGCCCCTACCACCAGCGTAATCCATAATGGCTCCATATGCTGCACAGCCAACGAACAAGGATTCCTAGATCCTCTGGATTGCGCCCCTACCGAGACCCCAATCCTTCCTAACCGCGCGTGTCAACCACTTACAAATATCCACAAACTTTTCGGTTACAGCTGTGAAGTGAAATCTGAACTTCATCCTCTCCCCCATAGTTGCACCCAATTACTTGACCTGGACCGAGGTACTTGAGTCTAACTTCCCCCGTCCGAACCACTGGAGGACCACTACGGTCAAAACTGCCCTGTGACCGTCTTAAAGGACGAAATGTCAACTCCCATCTGACATCCCCATTGATAGACAACGTCCATGTATGACGATCCCAGAGGCTCTAGCGCAGCACGCGAGCTACCCTCAACAAGAATAAGTAAATCGTCGGCATAAGCGCAGCACTTGCACAGCCGGTCGAGAGATCTAAACAGGTCATTCATAGCTAGGTTTCATAAAAAAAACACCTAGAATGGAGCCGTGCAGACAGCCACGTGATGCGCGTTGGCGTACCACATCATAGGCACCGAAAAAAAGTTCTCTCTGTCGGAGAAGTAGCTTCTCCAAAGAGACAACTCCGGACAGCCAACTGCCTCGAGCTTGCGGAGGATCGCATCCCACAGCAAGTTGTCAAAAGCACCCTTGAAGTCATTAAAGAGTCCAAGGACATATTGAGACGAGCTGTGGGATCATGACTCCCTAATAAAGAGCCACGCATCGTCAGTACATCTGTCTGAACGAAAACCGCACTGACTGTCGGACATCTGACCGACAAGCCTCTCCTCCATCCTCCGTACAAGAATCCCTTCCAGCACTTTATCAAGTACTGGAAGGAGACTAATGCCGCGATATGACTGAGGGTTGGACTTTTCTTTGTCAGGGTCTTTCAGAAGTACTACCATGCGGGCAAACTTCCAACTCGTCGGAGAAAGACGCATATCAGAAGCAATCTGTGAATAATCACTCAAGATATTCCGAGACGGCATGCCAGATGTGCTTGCACTTGTACATCCCGGCCGTTATCTAATCTAATCCGGGTGACTTCCTGCTTCTTAGCTTAGCAATGCAAGCCGCTATCTCCTCAGTCACAAGAACAAGAATCTCTTCCTGTTCAGGAGCCTGATCCAGCGGTGCATCACTAGGCGGAGCAGCAGGAAAGAAATTATCGAGTAACACACTCCCAGATCAATCACTATGATGGCGCGCTCTGGCTCGTTGTAAGCGCTTTCGAAGGCGGACTACCTCACACTTCTTGATGCTTAAGTCCCTCTTTTACGACCCAGAAGAGTGTTAATCTGTTATTTGCTCCTATAGTTTGATCAGATCACTCAGGCAACACTGAGGTATATGACGAAAGGATGTAGGTGAAGTGACACCTCTAGAGCGCGGCTAGGGCAGCATCGGAGTACACCGTTAGTAATGAGACATGCTAGTCTCTGTACCTTGCCTAACACAGACTTTCACTCCGTAGTCAGGGCTCTCTTCCTCCAGACCACATCACCGTAGTCTAGAGTTGGCCCAATTAATGCTCTGTATATACAGAGCATAATGGATGGTTTTATACCCCAGGATTTTCCTACAATGTTTGTGCATAGCCCTGGTGGCTTTTTCAGCAGCCGCTTCGGCACGCTTTTGCCAGAAGAGTTTACAGTCGAAGATAACCTCGAGATATTTGACTTGATTCCCAATCGGTAGTTGGGCGTTGTACATTATCGGACCTAAAAACTCTAACGGCTAAGTCAAATCATCTGATGCGACATTAAGAACAAGCATCGCTGCGCCTGGAGTGCTGTATTAGCATCTTCAGTGTCTCAGGTTACTTAACGTGATAGGTGACAGAAAACGTTTAAATCAACCACCAAAGAGACATCCCCATGATGGCCTATTTTAACGGTTAAACCATATCATGGCTTAGTAATGTGCCGACAACTTATTCTAATGAAAAAGCTTCACGTCTAGAAACCTGAAACAAAAGCCTCGAATTGAACGGCAGGCGGCCAAAGCTCGACGTCAGGTTATCGTGTCACATTGGTGTTCCATTCATTGCGATTTTCTATAAGCGATAGTGGAACTAACTCAATAAGTTTGTCAGCTTGGCAAAAGAAAGATTTTGGTGGGTGTCCTATTTCGGCTGATTTCGGTCGCAGCCGAAATGTGAATCCCCGTCACGTTTGAATGGAACTTAAATTTCTTTTGCGTTATCAATTTCTACTGCAGCCCTTTGACGTGTTCCGATTCCGGTTAGCCTCAACGCATCCAGGAACACACTTGGATGAATTTTGGTTAAGATTCAAAAAGAAAAAAAGTTTTTCTTACAAGAACCTAATATTTGGGGGTTGGTTTGTCTTGAAGTTTGCAACGCTCAGAAGAAATCACCTCCGACTGTATAAAGTATATAATATTATTGATCAGTGTGACGAGAGAAATCGATTGAGCGTTGTCCGTCTCGCTGTCTGTCCGTATGTCTGTCCGACTGTTGCAACGCAAACAAGTTCCCCAGTTTTGAAGCTATCGGGCTGAAATTTTGTAGGTACACAAGTTTCTTTTTAGTGTACACTGTATATATGTCGGAACGAATAGAATCGGAACCCGGAGTCATGGGGTGCCCCTAAAATTAGGTTCTTCAAAGAAAAACTTTTTTCTTTATGTAGCAATCCTAACCAAACTTAACGCAAGTGTGTTCCTAGTAAAGCCTCAAAACATATCGAGGAACGGATAGAATCGGAACTTGATGTCATAGGGCAGCTATACAAGACAATCCCTGAAAATTAAGTTCTGCTAAGGAAAACTTTTTCCATTTTAATCCGACCTTAACCAAACTTTACCCAAATAGGTTCCTAGGAAAGTCTAAAAAAATATCCAAGAACAGATGAAATTGGAACACTACGGCATAGAGCTGTCATACAAACCAACTCCTGGAAATTATGTTCTTCTATGAAAAAAAATTTTCTTTATGAACTAATCTTAACCAAACTGCACCTTAATGTGTTCCTAGTAAAGCCTTAAAATATATCTTCGAGCGAATGAAATCGGAACACCACGTAATGAGGCTGTCATACAAACCAACCCCTGCAAATTAGGCTCTTCTATAAGAAAAACAAGCCGGGCGGTCGCCCGGGGCGCTAAATTATGGGGACGGTAGTGGCTAGTACTCGAATAAGAAAAAAATGGACGATTTAGTGGAATGGCAACGATGGAGACTATTGATAAAATATATTTGGGAATCATAAAAAGCTGAGGAAAAATAATTGTCAGAATTGTATACGTCTGTGACGCTAGCACGCGTCCTTCTGAAAAGCAAAGTGGAACAGCATATGCAGTGAGAAATATGAAGCCAAATCGAATAACACTGGCCATGAATGCGTTAAAATCAAACTCTACTGTGAGAAATTTTCTGCCCGAAACTACCATTTTTACTCAGTTTTTCAGTCGTTTTAGGGTATTTTCACGCACCTTTTGCAGCAACTCGACTTTAATTTGGCTGATCTTTATGCGGATGAGATTTTTCAGTTGATTCCAATATCATTGATTCATCTAGCACATTGTGAGGACACATTTTCAACAGCTTGGTTTAGATTTCAGCAAGATGAGGGATGGAACCACAGTACACATTGCCAGAGCTGCAACCAGTCTTCTCTAATATTTTTCTGGACATGCTAATATCGAGATATTGCTAAGTTTACCTGATTTAATTAGCTAGCTACCACATTCTCTGTAAAAATTATCAAGATTACGCATTTATGGAAATGAATCACTAAAGAAATCAGTTCGCAAAGGTATTCGGTTAATTGCAGTTTATCTGCTGCTCAGTGTATAAAGATGTTATCGAAAACTACTCTAAAAGATTAGTAGTGATAACGAGCACCATTCTTTGGCACAATATTTTCCCAAGCAGTGTTTTAGAAAACGTGTTGAGTGTTTTAGTAAGAAAAACTAATTTCGCATTAATTTTCAATTTCTCACGTTGCTGTGAAAGCCTCCAGGTTTTCGTGCGCCCTCTGCACATTTTTTGACCGGAAGTGAAAAATATGTGGCTCGGGGAATTTAATTTAGTACTAACCTCCAATTTTGGAACTCCGAATAAACTCTCTATAAACCCTTTTTGAACTGTGGCGAAACGAAAGCGGAACAGGTTTTTAGTGCATACTTTCGGGGCCTTCTCAGTGGATCAAGATTATATTTTCTGAATTACTAGGGCGTTGTGACCATAAATTTTTCTGTTTTCTTTCTAAAAATGTTCCTACCCAACTAAAAATATAGCTCTTGTCTAACAACAACATTTATCACACAATTATAGCTCCACTTCATAGAATATTCTCCTTGTATTTTGTATCTTGTCATCATCATATTCGTGCCTCGCGCATTACCTCCGATAACCAATGTGAAAAGAATAAGTACATATTAATGCCATTTATAGGAGGCTTATAGAATGACACTGATATCTTATGAAAAAAGTAGAGCGCAGCTAGCATTGAACCCATGACCGCCGTATCATCCCTTAAAACGCAAATCGATGCCGCACAGTGTGAAGAAGAGTCATGTCCAATAGTGTTCATAACAAAAACAATATCAAAACAAATTTCATAATTTTTTTTTCAATTTCAGGACTATCTGCAGAATGCTTAGAAATTGTCTAAGGCCCGTATTTATCAACATTCCTTAACTCAAGGAGACCTTGAGTCAAGGATGCCGAAATTCAATAAATTAAATGTAATTTTTCATACTTTTTCGTAGAAATCACTTATATATAGGAGTCAATGCATCCTTGATTTAAGGAGAAACTCAAGGAGACCTTGAAATTTTCTATAGTCAATCTCACTTGAAGTCAAGGTAGCCACCCACCTTCCTTGAAATATAATATTTCAAGTCTATTGAAAACTTAAGGTCTCCTTGAGTTTCGCCTTAAATCAAGGATGCATTGACTCCTGAATATAAATGATTCATATGAAAAAGTATGGGAAATGACATTTATTTTATTGAATATCGGCATCCTTGACTCAAGGTCTCCTTGCATACTGCAGATACTCCTGAAATTAAAAAAAAAAATGAAATTTGTTTTGATATTGTTTTTTGTTATGAACACTATTTGGCATGACTCTTCATCAAACTGTGCGGCATCGATTTGCGTTTTAAAAACTGCAAACAGAAATAATCCAGGGAATGTGCACAAATGGTTCCCTTTCAAATCCAAGAACTTAAATTATGCAATTCCCTGAACTTTTATTTCGTATGAAACCAAACAATTTTCCTCCATTTTCGCTAGTCGAGTGTAGATGGCGTCACAACTAATCTCTTTTTCCTTCCGTTTCCAGGATGAACAAACGCCCTACAAAACGAACAAACGTCTGACTTTCGATTGATACCAAACCTATACCTTTCCGACCCATATTTAAAAATGACTGGCTAAGTTCACACTCACAATTTTAAAGTTGCTATAATTAAATAATTAGAGAAGAACAAACGATATTAATTGGCGAACAATCAAGAACAAACGTAGCCGCAGTAGAATAAACGGTTCACCGAGCGAAAGGACCTAATTTAAAAAAAATTACTGGCTAACTTCACACACCCCAGAATGGCAAACATTTGCGGAACATGCGAAACTGTTCCGTTTCGTAATCCCACCCAATAAAGTCTCGATGAATTTAAGTGAGCTTCAATTTTTTAATTCAAAACAAACTCTCTACAACTGAACTTGGCTGAATTGCTCTCAAGAATATAAATGATAGCGGAACAGACTTCTACTACATATTGGGACAGTTTCTCGTACACTTATCTAATCTTATTTTTCTTGGTTACCCCCATCATCTGAAATTGAAAAAATTATTACGGAATTTCATACAATGGCCGCACAAAATGTTGAAACACTTCGTAATCCAAATCAACCTTTGGCAGCCAAAATGGTTAGGTTGACTTGTCATAAATTAAGTTTGGACTTAGGACTTAGGCTGAAAGGCAAAGAGTCGTGTAATATGCTTAAATTGTTTTGTTTACGATAGTTCACATCCATGTGATCTCCTCACCAAATACAGAATTTCTGGGTCTTGGCCTCTGTTAAAATAAATGCATTTAAATAAAATGCAACCATTCAAGAAAACTATCAGGCAAAGTCAACCGAATTTCGGGACAATACAATTTGACGAAGGGGTTTAATAATTTTCTACACAAAGGCCGTCTTAATCGAATGTCCCTCAAATAGCTGTCAGTAAATTGTTTGTAGAACTGAGCAAAAAAGAAAAAAAATAATTTAACCTCGCATAAGCCACCGACTTCTTGACGAATTTTAGTAAATTTCTTAGACTTTAGTTCAACACCTACAAATTTTTACGCTTTTGTGCTGATACACATTGTGTTTCTTGGCTAGATGGACCGCATGCGGCCCGTGGGCCGCGAGTTTGATATTCCTGGCTTAGTGGATAGATTGGCTAGGGATTCCATTCTCTGAAATACAGGAGCGTTGGTTCGAGTCCCACATTGACCAGGATTTTTTGTTTTGGAGCTACTCGCTACTATTAAATCGCTTTTACAAAAATAACGACATAAATTCTATTTTCCTGATATAATACAGAAGGGCGGCAAATTGTAATAGCTGAAGATTCTACCTTTAAATTTGCCAAGAAAAAAAATATCGGAAAGCTCTGAAAAAGGACATAAAAGGATACTAATTACAAACATTGATCGAACGTAAGCATGCGGGATGTCATATCAAAGAGGACGTCGTCGAGTGCATTGCATATCCGATGTTTCTTTCCTGTTTCTAGGACACTAAATGGAATAAGTCGCGCTTAAAAGAAAAATTACGGCTTTGGAAAGATACAGTTACGGGAAACACGAAAATTTTCTATTTAATCCCAATTTTCTCATGTAAGGGTTCTTGAAACAGTAACAAACACCGGATATGGAATGAACATGACGTCCTCTTTGATATGACACCCCTCATGCCCACGTTCCATCAAGGTTTGTAATTAGTGTCTTTTTATGTCCTTTTTCAGAGCTTTCCGATTATTTTTTTTTCTTAGCAAATTTAATGGTAAATTCTTCAGCTATTATAGATTCGGAAAAGTAAGAAACGTAGTGACAACTTGAATGATTCTCGTAATTATGGCTTTGGAAAGATACACGGGAAACACAATAATTTTCCATGTAATCTCGATTTATTCCGTTGAGGGTCCTTGAAACAGGAAACCAATACCGGATATATAATGTACTAGACGTCCCCTTTGATTTTATATACACATGCCGACCACCGGTCAAGGAATAAAGAGTAACCTTTTTTGTCCTTTTTGGGACCTTTCCGATCAAAATTTAAAAACCACAAAAATTAGCCTTACTCTATTTTTTTCTATTGCTAATATGACGGCACTAATTTCTGTATGCCGCCGTCGCGAAAGACACTTTGAATATGTCTAACGAACACAAAAACGAATTATGTACATACAATATGCAAAAGTTGTTTTTTTTTCAATGCGAATTGAAAGTGTTTTTGGAACGTCCGGTCTGGTGCATATGTACACACATGTAAATCTTGAAGACTTCAACCACTCAGCAAGCCACAAAATAAATGCCCAAAGAAAAATCACCTGTACGTGTGTAAACAAGCTTAATTGCCATCCATCGTGCGACTGTTGAATGTCAATTGATCGGAAATGACCAAAAAATGACCGCACCATCATCGCGGATGTCGATTACGTATACATACACTGGCGAAATGTGATATTGCCGAAAATAGCAAAATAATTAAGTAACTCAGAAAAAAAAATAAAATAATAAAATAAAACGAGCAGATATGTATAAATACGAGTACGTACACACATCACATACGCGCATAGTTACAGTACTTTCACGACAGTATGTATGGTACGGATGTACAACACAATCTTTCCCAGGCGATATGTATCTTCTTCTTTTTTTACCGTTTTGTATGATGCACAATTGTTTTTATTTAATTTGATTTTTTGCCTCATATTCGGCAAGTTTTTATCCGGTTTCTTTCATCATCAACGTCATCATCATATCATGGACGATGCGCTAATCTCTCCTTTTCAATTCAATTTGATATGATGTTGATGATGAGGCACGGCGGCGCACGGGATCCCCGCAATTGGCGCAACAACATGAACATGTAATCTCGCGTGTGTGCATTCCATTCCAAAAAGTCTTTTGCCCGCACACATTCCGATACACACAGATGTACACGGAGATCACAAAGATAGTGTTAAATATCTTGGTGAATATTTTGAAAATAAAAATGATCGATCGATTCATTATTATTGCTCTGTAATGTACGCTAAAAGATAAATTTACTTATCTTAATTTTTTTACTTCTTGTATTTTCCGCGACCGCGGCGGCTTGTCGGTTGACCAACGTGACGGGGCAATCGCTCTTTTACAACGCATTTCAACTCTGTTTGAGAAGTTGTTGGAATGCAGCTAGGTAGCCAGCCATATACCTATTAAAGTGCGGCATTCGGCATACACAAATTCAATTATTATGTAAGGGTGTTCGAAATGGTTTTTTCGAAGACATGTCACACTTGAACTTTTGACTTAAAATTTTTGTGTTTTTTTTCTCGATGTGCCGTCGTAATCGAACACACGACCAGCCGCCCGGCCGGCGGAGGGGTGAGAAGATGACATTATCGACTTGATTTTGCGCAAAAATGAAAGTTTTCAGTTAAATATGATATTTTTGACGGCTTCATATTATGATGTCTATTCAATGCACTGTCAGGTGTTTTTTGTTGGTATCTTATCCGTGAACGGAACTGAAAGAGATTTATGATTTTTTTCCCGAAAAAAAATAACAAATTAACGCAGGAAATCCGCAAATTGGATTTTCACCTTTTCAATTCATTTATATTCATTTTTGGCGGCCATTGACAGGCAATTGAACGCGCACAAGAGTTTGAATTATTAATATTATATTTAAGCACTTTGACTTATTTTGTTTTTGTTTTTTTGCGGAAAATCGAAAATTTATAATCATTGTACATTTAATAAAAAAATCTTCAATATGTATGCCTCCATGGTCAGCGAACTTGTTTCGATCCAAGCTTATCATAGATTCGGATGAATTTCTTAGTTTTTTTTTCGTAGGCAACTTACATATTTTCTTAATTTGTGAAACAAAACAAAAAAAAACCGAATTTTCCCACCATGTTTAAAGCTTTCGCAAGCGTAAACGATGCGAAGCGGCTGTCGAATTAGCTCACTTCTCATAAGAATTTTAACTTAGGCAAATGATCCGGTAAAAAAAGTATTTCTTTCACGATATATTTCATTGACTCGTATTGTTTTTTATACCATTCAGTTTATGAGTCGATTGGGCGACGTCCGTCTGTATATCTGTCTTTAGTAAAAGGCGAAAGATTTATTCGACATTGAAGAGATTGAAACGTGCAGGGAGTGAAGGCAGTCAAAAAGTGAAATTTCGAGAAAAAAATTATTAAAAATCGATAAGTTGAATCCGAATTCGTGTGTAATAAGTAGCGTTAAAGGTAAAAATAGGTAAAACTATACAATACGCCCCACTTTTTTTCTAATGAATGTAAAGCGAATACCTTAATAGATTTTATTAGGATATTTTGCAGGATGATAGTTTAAAATGTTGGTAATAAAATTATCTTGGCAATATGTTGGAAAAAAGCAACTAACGGTAGGTAATCCGTCGTTTCCCTTGAACCAACGATGGGACGTTTTTTAAATGAGATAGGTAATATGTCCCAGAACGTGTTAGAAAATGCCCCACCAATAAACAACACTTCTTCTTAAATAGAGTCGTTCAATTGACACACACATCGCAAAACATAAAGTTTTTGCATTCAATTCAATGTAAGAAGAAGAAGTACCTATATAAGTTGAAACGAGACCGAGGCTAATTTCGGGCGCGGCAGAAATTTGGATACCCTTCGCTCTCCTCTGGCTAAAAGGTTTTTCGGGCGTACCTACGACTTGTATTTAATCCTCCCCCCCCCCATTATTTTCCTTCCGTCTTCAAAAAAGCTCCATTGCTTCGACAAAACAATATTTTTTGTGGGGTTTGGTTGGAATAAATGGGCAAATAAAAATATTTACTCAGAAAATGTTATGGGGGGATGCGGGAGCATGGCTCCATAGTACGATTTTGTTTGTGTTGACCTATTTTGTTGCTTTGATAAAGACACATTAATTCAAGGTTTTGTGAAATTGATGTAAAAATGATTCTTAGTAGAACCAAAATGGTGGGTTGGTTTGTATGGCAGACCCATGACCCCATGATCCGATTTGATCCATTCTTACAAATGCTTTGTGTCATCAATACATTTGTGTGAAATTTAATTGAAATTGGTGCACAAATAAAAAAGTTTTTCATAGAAGAATCTAATCTGGGGGGTTGAGTTTGTATGGCAGCCCCATGACCCCATTGTCCGATTTTACCGATTCAAACATACAAACTGCCTGCAGGAAAAAGAAGCATTTGTGCAAAATTTCAGCTTCATAGATTTTAAATTGGCCGAGTAAAACGCGTCGCAACAGACAGACAGACGGACATCGCCCAATCGACTCCCCAAGTCATGCTGATCATATATGTATACTTTTTATATGGTCGGACGGAGATGCTTCCTTCAATGCGTTACAAACTTAATGAAAAAGTTAATATACCATTTCACTCTATGAGCGAAGGATATAAAAAAAGTCTCAAATACTCGGCTTCACAAAAATCGGGCCACTCGCCACTTTCGAATTCAAATTCAATTTTCTCAAAAAGGATGAAACTTTAAACTATAAAAGTTATATCTACAGAAAGTGCATTTAATGGCGTGTCAAATGACTATGATTTTTATCTGAAGTACGGTTTACTCAGATTACAATCAAGCAACAAACACAATGCTAACGATTTGCCTGTTTTGATTAGAGTTCGCGCTTACCGTTATTTTGTTTCGGCAGTGAGAGTAGTCGGATATTTTGCATGATTTCTTTAGTTGATGTCTTAGGCTTGGTGGAACGCATGCATTTTTACCACTTTTGTCAGTCAATAATGGATACGACACCTGAGAAAGCTGCTCAAGCTATAGCACTACTTCAAGCAGGCTTTGGGCAACGTGAGGTAGCTCGAAGACTTCAAATTGGCAGATCGTCAGTGCAAAGAGTTTACAGACGGTACTAAGAGCCTGGAACACTCGATCGTCGTCCAGGTTCGGGCAAAACTAGGGCTACATTAGCAGCAGAAGATCGCTATATCCAACTCACTGTTCTGAGAAATCGTTGCCTCAACGCAGTTCAAGTCCCAGCAAACCTGCGTGACGAACACCAAGTTGTCATAAGTTATTCTACCGTCAGAAAGAGACGTGCTGAACTGAACCTCACTCCAAGGAGAGCTGCAACAGGTCCAAAATTAACGGTAGCCCACCGTCGAGCACGACTTGATTTCGCTCGAGAGCATAGAGATTGGATTGGAGAAGAGTGGGGTGGGTGCTCTGCACTGAGGAGACCAGGGTGGGTCTATATCGGAATGATCGACGTCAGAGAGTATATCGTCGCCCTGGAGAATGTTATTTTCAGTGATGCATCGCTGAATCTGTTGCTTATGGAGGAGGATCTTTAACCCGAGAACACTAACCTTAATTTTAGGCGCTTATTACTAAACATGGTCGTGCTCTGTGGCCGTGATCGTTCGGTCGCCACTCTGTGAAATAGACACTCATAGAGAAACGAGTTTCCAAACTCGGGACGACTTGTCGCAAGTTTATTATTCAGAAAAAGATGATAAGAAATATTCTTATCGTAGAATAATAAACTAACAATGCGACTAGGAAGTGGTATGGCTGACAACCGTATCACACTCCAAGTTCAGTTGTCTTTGTAACGTTGATGACAACACACGGTAGTTATCAACGCACCATGCTCCACTAGGAGTTATGGTAATCAAGGATGCGCCAAAAACCTCGGAATACTTGCTTTATATAAGGATAATAAGAATGTGTGTTTGATAATTGGATAGATTGTAAAATATTACCCAGAAACCAAGTATGTAAAGTACAAAAAATAGGCGGTTATTACTAACGTGAGTCATTTTGACTCACAAAAAAGGTTCCTTTAGTACTAACGACGTCACAGAAAAACACGAATAGCTGCTTACCATAAAATCAGAACCCTCCGCTTCCTTCGACATTCGGTGGGGAACATGTTTTTCAAGGAAAACATGGGTAGCGAAACCCGGTTGGGCGTATCGGCCTCTACAAAAAATGTAATCTGCGACGTATGCGTCAAAATGACTCACATTAGTGTTCCCGGGTTAATAGTCTGGGGCGGCATCTCACTAACCGGGCGTACATCGTTAGTTTTCATCGAACCGACGGGCAGTACACGTGGATTGACTTCACATCGATACATTAATGAAATCCTTGCAGTCCATGTGGCACCTTACGCAGATTATATCGGCGATAATATCCTGTTGATGCAGGATAATGCACGGCCGCATGTTGTTCATGTGGTTACCCAGTATTTGCAGGTCGTCAGTATTCCCACGATGGACTGGCCAGCTCGAAGCCCAGACTTGAATCCAATAGAGCACTTATGGGATAAACTGAAACGTCAGATTCGAGCCCGCGTTTATGCTCCCAGAGCGTTTCCAGAGCTGCGAATCGCAATTGAAGAGGAGTAGAGCGCCATTTCCGATGATTTCATCGTCAGCCTCGTGAGACGTGAGGTCTATGAATAGGAGGATGTTAGCAGTTATTCGAGCAAGGGGAGGGAACACGGAATACTGATCCAACACCTTTTTTTTCAAATTGTTCTTTGTTTTCGGGTCAAATTTGAATTTTTAACTTGGTGATTACAAGATCCGAAAATGACTCTTATGTGTAAAGTCTTTAAAAAATGCTTAACAAATTCAGAAAGCCCAATGTGTTTGTATTCATTTTAATTGTCATAAGTGCTAATTTCAGCCGATATAACATTAATAGTTGTAGCTTTTATGCTTTTTTATAAAATTGCGAAAATTGTAAGTGGCCCGGTTTCATTGAAGCGGAGTATATGTTCTCCTAATCAGATGTGCCCGAGCTATTGGTAGAATTAAAAATTTTTGTTAACCGTTTTAGTTTTGAATTGTTTTTCGTATTTATTCGATCCAAATACTTGTTTTGGATTATACTGATGGTTTTTTAAAGTTTTTGTTAAAATTAAATTAATATTTAAATTTTTCATTGTTATAAAAGTGGGGCATATTACACTTTGCATATTGGGGCGTTTTGTCGAGTTTGTTGTACAAAATGCCAAACCTTGAACTTGGCAACAACGCTTTATAAAAACGTGCATGTATCATACAATCGGTTATTTAATTCTTATTCCAAGCTCTTCCCAGTGGACAAAAATTTATATGGTACTCATCGCAGTATCTTCAGATGGAAAAAAACACAAAGTTTTATGTAACCTGGAAATGACTGTGCACATATCAACTACCGAATCTTGCAGTCATGAAAAGCAAGTTTTTGAAGAAATAATTTGGCACTGCCGCGTCTAGACTAGGCTCTACGTTTGAAATATACGCATGGGACGTTTTGTCAACTGGGCGTTTTGTCAAGTTTTACCTAATAGAGGCGATAAAAATTGAGCACTTGGCTTCGGAAATCCTTATGAGAGAGTAGTTCTGAGAGAAACATGGGCCCTCGTGACTCGGTCGGTTTTTATAATATAGAGAGATAAATGGTGTCCCAAGTAGAGCACCAGATTTGAATTTCGGGCTATTGTTAGGATGTGAAACTAAGACATAGATGGCTGTCCGATCGCTGACAGTATGAGGTTAATGAAAATGGTGCACTACACGAAAGACCAACGCATTCTCATTGTTACAATTTTTTTTATTTATTTATTTATTTATCAAAATATTGAAAGATTCGCGGCCACAATTCACAAACTGCGTTCAATTTGGGCTATTCCTGATGACCCAAATGCAGCAACTGTGCGAAGATTAATTAAAATATTCA
This sequence comes from Microchrysa polita, assembly GCA_949715475.1. Lineage (NCBI taxonomy): Eukaryota > Metazoa > Arthropoda > Insecta > Diptera > Stratiomyidae > Microchrysa > Microchrysa polita. The sequence continues at coordinate 6,975,145 of OX454422.1, forward strand.
GTGAAAGTGGGGGCAAAGAACAAATCTTACATTTCCGTGTCTTTCAAGTTATTTAATCAAGATTCACTTTGTAGCTAAATCATACCAGCAATGAAATTTAGATCTCACAAGAGGAATATGCAGTCCGAGAGACAAAAATAGCACCGAATATAGACGAACTACCGTCTGAAGGTCTGGATAGACCTCGGGCGGAATGAAAATGAAATTTTTGTCCGCTGCGATTTTATCACTGAAAATGTATACTTACTGTCGTGGAATATGCCGCACACGCTGGGCAACGCCATAAACCATAATCCGAAAACGGTTCCATAATTCTTCTCGACCATTTTATGTATGATTTTTCGATTACCCGTTCATTAGATATTTTTCACGATGAAATGACCGGGGAATCGAAAAAATATACATAAAATTGCCGAGAAGAATTATAGAAACCTTCTCGGATTTTAGTTTATTTTAGTTCCCCAGCATTTGCGACATGTTCCACGACAGTAAGTATACATTTTCATTGATAAAATCGCAGCGGACAAAAATTTCACTCTCGAGGTCTATCGTGCGCCTAAAACGCAGATATTGGCGGCTAGTTGAATGTAATCAGAATGATCAGTGCAGTGGCGTAACGTACGGTGTTCCATGTGTGCAGTGGAACACGGTCCCCCAAGCCAAAGGGGCCCCCAAATCCGAAATCATAACGAATTTTTTTTTTTATAGATCCTTGGGTAACTGTTCTTTCAAAAGACATGCATTTTTACTTATATGCCAGAAAAATGCGTAAGTGAGCTATATAATCTAGGATAGTAGCAAAACAATTATAAAGGTTTTTGCTCACAATAATATTGAAAATTAATAAAGGTGCCTCTTTTTGAAGGTTCTTGCGTAAAATTGGGCCAATAATCAGCACCCGCTCTAGGAAGGGGCGGTATTTTGGGTAGCACTTCATAGACGGAAAACTACATGAAAGCTGAAACTTATTTCCGGTACAATCTTTTTTTAAAGAGTAGTAAATTAATGGTAATTAGCTTGAGGGCGTTACTGACAAAGGGCACAACTCTATAAATTGCAGGGATAAAACCGTTACTTAAGTTTAGATTTCATGATAATAAAATTGCTCTTTAATCGGTGTGTTTCGCTTTCGCAACAAAATTGTTAGGTGCACAGTTTTTTAGGGTTTTTTAGAAAATTTTTTTTCAAAAAACCCTTATGAAATCGATTTTGTCCGTCCGTCCGTCTGTCCGTCTGTCCGTCTGTTCACTAAATAACTCGCGAACGGCTCAACCGATTGTCATGAAATTTGGTAGGAATGTGTAGAATGGTTACAGTCTTTGGCACATATACCTTAGAAGTTGGTAGGGAGAAGACAACAGGGTGTCCCGAACGTTTGAAAAAAGTCTACTTTTTTAGTTTTTATCGGAGATTGACGTATGGGTATTTAAATCAAAGATCTAAACGAGTACACTTCATATCAGTTAAAATTTTTCAGTTTCGAGTAACGGTAAAAAAGTCATTGGCGTTTAAAGTTAAACTTCCTTTTCGAGCTCCATTTTTCTAAACCGTTAAAGGGATCGATATGAAACTTTGCACAAAGATTGGTCAGTAGGGCCTTATATACGTTAAATATTAAAACTGTTGACTTTTGCAAAGGAAAAGTAAATAACAGTAAATTGGTAAAATTTCAATTTGTTCGTGTGTAGCCCCTCTTAGGTTTCCAAATATGAAAATGCTGCTAAGGTTTTTTAGAAAATTACATATAGAATATGTCCACGAATTTTCATTCGAATAACTGTATCCAAACCGGAAATATAGCCAAATAAGTATTTAGTAAGGGCCTTTCACAATGCAATCCTCTTAAGCATTTCTTCAATGTATATCTTTTAACTTGATGAAACAATGAACATGAAATTTGGTGGAAATGCATAGAATGGTAATAGTGTTTGCCACAAAAATTTTTGAAGTTAGTAGAACCAAGTTAACAGGGTGTCCCTGAATAGCTGCAAAAGTATACTTGTTTAATACTCATAGGAAAGCTTGCGTTGGCTCTCATGACAGGGAACGCAATGGAATCATTTTATATAAGGTTGCTTTTCCTTGATTAAAAAACAGTAACAGTAGATTTACAGCTAATAATTCAGTTCATATATAAAGCCAAGCCATCCTTACGTTTGCCTGAGTTTCTTTTTGGTCAAAGGCCATCAGAAATCTTAAATCGAAAAATGCCTGTAGATTTGCCTTGGAGTACTTTTATACAAACTGGATAAATAGTAAATCTATTTTTGGATTGGTCTAATTATAGGTGAAACAGAATGAAAGGCGCTAGCCTGTCATTCTGGAACGCGTGTATCCAAAAATAGATTTAGAGGAAGCATTTCATTAATGTTGTGCACAATTCTTATCTATTGCTTATAAAATATATGCACAAAAAATATCCACTATGCATCAAAATTCTAAAAAACCCTCGTATTGCGGGCGCAGCCCTCTGTACGCCGGTATTTTTTAAAGTTGTGTTTAATGGCCTTCGAAAAATTTACCGAAATCAAAAATCAGCACCAAACGTTTTTAGTAAAGCAAACAAAGCACACAAAGGACGTAACTGTGTTATTGTATTAACTAGTCGGAAAGAACCTCAGAACAGATAAAATTTCAAGAGTCTGAAGTGAGCAATTGTCCAGGATTTACCAACAAGATCGGTTGACTTAGAGTCTGCTTCTTGATACCCTGGTTTCTCGTGTCAGTTCATTTGACTCAGTGGTATTCCGTGATATTACCGATATTGAGGCACTATAGGGGGATCAACTTGGCATTACTGAAACCTTAGGGACGTATGCTGTTTCATCGGCAGAATACTTTTCCACCAACGATTTAGTACCACAACCGTCCTATATGATCTGATCTAAAATTTAAATAACGTGTTTCGTCTAGTAAAGTAATATGTGTGGCTACCTGACAAAAACGACGGAGACATTTTTTTTGTTAAATCTTTTTTAGGCGCATTTCTTAACGTTGTTTTCGTTTGGAATCTTAGGGTTCATACTATCGACAAGATTTGCTAAATCCTAGATTTAGTTGACAGTTGTACCATATTGTACTGCAATTTGAATAATGCAAGTACATTCTACGATGCATTTTGAATTTAATGACATACGATTTAATCTAGTAGGCGGGTTTCGACTCGATTAATTTAGTGGTTTTAGTAAATCCTGTCCATAGTGTGAATCCCCTCTTAGGAATGGAAAATTATTATTTCTAGGTGGAGTTCAATTAACCCAAAATGTGTCAGAAAAGCATCCTTCCTGGTAAAATGAAGTCGACACATCCCATGAACATTTTCAAAAAAAAAATCTTAAGTTTGTCGTTTTGACCGGGGGTCGTAAGTGCTAGAGCTGGCGCTGCCCATAATCCAGTTATTGGAGAGTATTTAAATATCGAATTGAGTGCTTAGCTGAGGAAAATATGTTCACAATGTTGAAAAAAGGATATAGGATTACATATTGACCGGAATGGCTAACCACAATTACTAAGAACATTCATTTAAGTGAGATTTGGAGAATCTCTACCATGAATTTTATTTCAGTCGATTTAGTTTTCCCGTTGGACCTGAATTATGTTTTCTCTAACATTTTTATGGACAGCTTTTCAGAGAAATGTACACTTTCGGAGTTATAAGTCAAAAACTGGGAAAATTTCGAAAATTTTGGGTTTAAGTTACATCCAATTTCCAAGATCTTAGCTACTTTTTTGTTGAGGTGTTGAGATCAACAGCACGCTCAGCAATGTTATTTATCACTACCATAAAGATCACATTCCGTCACATGGGTCGTAAGTTCGAAAAAAAAACCATTAACTAAATTCGTCTCGAAACCATATGACTCTGTGCACTGAAGGTGCGCGCTGTAACCACTACACCAGCCAGACTATTTTAAAATTTGCCTAACAATATCTTTAACATTTTATTCCGTGCCACTTTCACGGCTCCCTCCAAATTACTTTAAGAAGTAGTCCTGTACATTTAAACTTCTCCAGCATTTACACCTAAAACAAAAGTACATCCAGCAAACAAAATTAGATATGAGCAGCGGATTGGAGTGATATGTATTCTTTTTGCGGCAGATGAATTTTTCTTTGGCGGGGTAACTTTTACAACTTTGTTGTTTTTGGTCAGATATCATATATTTTTGCATATTTAAATAGCCAACTAATATTTTTGTTTTGGGAAAAGTTTCAATAGGTTTATGTTCAGCATATTCCATAAATTTAATATCATAAGTTATATTCACATATATAGTTATATTCGGCTTCTTTAAAATAAATAGATACTGCAAACGCAATTGCAAATACGCCACAAATGGCTGTTGCTGAGCTTTCGAGCGTTCTCTTAACACTCTATTATCTTTTCGTTAATGCTCTGTTAACGTTCTGTTAATTTTCTCTTAATTCTCTTTAATCATTCGGCTAACGCTCTGTAAACGGTCTGTTACCTTTCTTTTATTACTCGATTTACGTTCTGTTAACGTTCTGTTAAGGCTCTGTTAATTTTCTGTTAAGACTCTGTAAACGATCTGCTAACGCTCTGTTGTTGCCTTGCCAACGCTTTGTTAACGTTCTGGTACTGATCTGTCTTAATCATGAGTTTTAAATTTGATGTTCATTTTTTGATCCAGTCACAAGATAATGCAGGGAACAAATGCTTAAGGCGATGCCCTGCATTCTGAAACGCCCTTATCAAATATTAGATTCGCTATTTTTCCGGTTTGGATAAAGTTATTCGAATGAAAATTTGCAGACATATTTCTCATGTCATTTCCTAAGAACCCTCATCAAAATTTTCATTTCATTTCATTTCAGACCTAAGAGGGGCTACACACGCACAAATTGAAATTTCACAAATTTACTGTTATTTACTTTTTCTTAGGAAATGTAAACAGACTTAGTATTTAACGTGTATCAGCTCATATTAACTTTGTGTAAAGTTGCATATCGATATCCCCATAACTGTTTAGAAAAACCGAAGTGATATCGTAAGCTTAACTTCAAACGCCCATAACTTCGTTACCGTTACTTTAAACTGGAAAAAAAGTAACAGATATAAGTCAAGTCAACGGACTCGGTGAGTGCGAGTCCTTTGATTTGATTATCCATACGTCCATCCCCTATAAGAAATAAAAAAGTCACCTCTTCGGAACACCCTGTTAGGTATATTTGCCCTACCAACTTCTAAGGTATTCGTGCCGAAGACTGTTACCATTCTACACATTCCTACCAAACTTTAAGTGAACTGGCGGATGGACTGACGGACGGACCAAATCGATTTCATAAGGGTTTTCCGAAAAAAAATCTAAAAAACCCTACAAAAGAGCTTTGTTTCGAATTTTAGCCAGCAAGCAAATTATAAGAAGCCTTTTCGCTTTTCGTCTTTAATAATAAATCGTTTAGTTGTTTGAAGCTCTGAGATATCGGGGACAAATAGTTCTTCACTTATGTGTCTCACTGAGGTACAAACACACTTCACAAGAAGAATAAGTGGTATATGGCATAGCGTTGAAATTTGTTATTTGCTCCAAATTTGCCGCCCCCGTAAAATCTGCCGCCCTAGGCTCCAGCCTACTCAGCCTACTGGTAAATCCGCCACTGCTTGAAATGAAGATCATACATTGAAAAGGGCACTTTTGGAGTTATTAAAAAATTAGAAAATTAAAATCTTTATCCAGCTTTTTACACATGAGAAACAAAAGGCTTTCTTTGGCGCTTTAGTGTCAGCTTGCCAGGCGTGTTCAACGAAACATTTACCATTCTACTGAAGCTTGATTCCTAGAGCAACCTTTGCTGAATGTTTTTCCTACGGTGCTGCGCCGCGGAGCGCGCGATCCCTCTCAAACCAGGTAGTTGTCATTATGAATTCCTTGAGCACTAGATTGTATGATATGATGTAACCGCGTAGTGCGTTCAAGAGACCATTCATATATACAACATACTACTCGCGTTATTAAAAAAATATTTCGGTATAAGCGCGTGCGAGCGATTAGCATTTATATGGAGTTTTCATTTATGCAAAATGTCGTATTTGTTGTTGTCGGTCGTCATACACAATTATTTTCATTTTTCATAAATATTTCAATAATTTTCATACTTTTCCCAATTAGCCGAAACCGGGTGAGCTGAAAATAATAATCATGATCCAAACTATAGTGTATTTATCGATACCCGCGTGGATTAAACTAATTTTTTCATGCATATGCGCAACTCTCTGATTTCATACCGTTTTGCCTGACTGAATCGCATCGAACCGGTCAAACATCTCATCATATATAATACGACGACTGTCCGATGGTATTTTAGTTATATTTCGATTTTTCGTTGCTTTTTTCTTTTCAATTTATGCTTTTTAATTATGTAAGATCTGGACGAAAATTGGGTCGCATCGCGTCACTATACTGCAATTTTACTATAGATTGTTGGAATGTGTCATGGTACGACATAAAGAAGTGGAGGTATATGCAATATATGTATGTGCTGGACAATTGAGAGCAACAGCGGCGGCCAAACCAAACGGCAAGGTCGTATGCAAATCAATTATACGGATGGCAATTTGAGGGTGATGTTGGGTTAAAAGTAAAGGAAGGAAAAATTCGAAGAGGTTACAAAATAGTATTGCTTTGCTTCTTGAATTAATTGCTATCAAAAAATTTAATTGGAGTGCATGATCCTCCCTGTGGTCGCCCCCTGGAAACGGTAGTGAATTGAACCGCAAATTGAATTATGTGGCATGAACTAAACAATCACCGATTCGACAAGTTATTTTTTGAGAAAAGCAAGCGTCAAAGCAACACTACATATTTGTAGGTACCGAAACCGAAAACCCCAATTCGATCAACCATCAAAGAACCTGTCTTGGCTTAAAAGATCTCGACACTATACACTATACCTATACTGGTTACCGAATATGCCGAAGGAGGAGGTTTAGATACAGATAGACATAACATAAGATTCAATTTCACCTTGACACACATTCTGAAATGTTATGGCATTTTCAAATCTATCAAGAGATGTAACGTGCTCGCGTATATCATCTGCATAAAGACAGAAAGATCAATGAATAAGAATGGATGGTGGATCTGTTTTTTTTTTTTTTTCATATGCAGGCGCATATTGCGGGTGTGTTTACGATGGTATAAGACGCGGGCGGCACCGCCAAATAAATAATAAAGAGATTTATGTGAAAGTGAAACTATTTTTGATAGTCGTAATTTTTGTTTCAATTATTTTTTGTGCAATAAACTTATTGTGACTATTGAGCGGTTGTTATTGGGAAAAATAGATTTCAATTGAACAATAGACTTTTTGTTGATTAAAGTACTCGTACGTTGTACCACTCGATTTTGTGGTTTATGATCATACCAATCGGCGCAATTTATGTGCGAATGCAGGTACATCAGGCTGCCTAATATTTAAAGAAACCTCACAGAATTGCTTTTCAAATCGAGAAAGATTTTTAATGGCTAAGAACAATTCAAACATCGCTATGAATATGTTCGAATTGTTGTCCGCGCAGAAGTGGCGAAATGTAGTTTTTTTTTGTCCAGCTGAATTTATGAGTTTTTCACCACAATTTAAGGCAATTGAATTTGTTTTATTCGTTGATTTGATATGATTGATTGACGTCACACAAATCAATCCGTATTCGCGGTCGTCTGATTAACCTTCACGGTAGGCGCACACGTTAAACACCCTTCGGACATCTGTTTTTCTTCAGCTCACCAATCGTTTGTTTCGCATACCTTGCACTTTATCCCACCCTCTTAATTTGATCTGCAAACACCATTTTCTAACAGTCCTTGGTGGTTGTAGAATAGTCGACAGTATGAACCAGTACGAGAAATGTATAGGACGTTTTAGGCTCATCGCTCGCTTTGCTCGCATTTTAATGTCTTTCATTGTGTAAGATACAAGCGGTAAGCCGAGCCGGTACACTGCATAGGAGAGTTGAATTCTGATTATTTGTCCTTTGCAGTTCATCCGAAAAAAAAAACACCTCGAAAACTTACTTACGCCTCGTAACAGCTCGCCGAGAATTGATGCGATGAAAAACGAAAGACTTAAGCGAGTAACTTCAAAATTAATTTGCTTCCTATAAGCACACGGGGAAACAGCAGTCAAATCCACAAAGTGATTATTCTAGTCAGCTAAGGTCGTCTAAGGTAAGATTGTGCTTAGGCGGAAAAATGTACGATACTAGTTCCGTTATATGTGTGCGAAGACCTCTAAAAATTTGAGTTGTTCTTTGCGGTATTCAATGGGAACATCTTAAAAAGCTTGCTCGAATATCCTGAGAATTGTCTTTATCGAAAACGTTTGTAACGAGCCCTCTAAAAATGGGAGGCGCTTTGTGTCGGCTCACCGCTCGCTACGCTCGCACCTCGCCTATTTACGTATTGCACAGGAATATTGTAAGGGCGAAGTGCAAGCGCAGCGAGCGGTCAGCTGATACCAAAACGTGTTGATAATGTCTCTAAAGGGCCGTCTAAAAATTTGAGGCGCTTTGAGTCGCCTCAACGCTCGCTACGCTCGCACCTCGCCTCATTACAGTATTCCACAGGAAAATTCTAAAGGCGAGATGCGAGCGTAGCGAGCGGTGAGGCAATACAAAAGCGTGTTGGAATAATCTGAGGATTGTCTTTATAGAAAATGTCTGAAAAGATCCATCTTAAAATTTTTGTGTGCTCTATAAATTTGAAGCATTTTGTGTCACCTCACCGCTCGCTACGCTCGCACCTCGCCTCATTACAGTATTTCACAGGGACATTCTTAAGGCGAGGTGCGAGCGTAGCGAGCGGTGAGCCGATACAAAAGCGTGTTGGAATATTCTGAGAACTGTCTTTATAGAAAAAGAATTTTGTAAAGCGATACCAAAGCGTGTTGAAAAGTCTTTAAAGAGCCGTCTAAAAATTTAAGGTGCTTTGAGTCATCTCACCGTTCGCTACGCTCGCACCATGCCTCTTTACAGTATTCCACAGGAACATCCTAAAGGCGAGGTGCGAGCGTAGCGAGCGGTGAGGCAATACAAAAGCATGTTAGAATAATCTGAGGATTGTCTTTATAGAAAATGTCTGTAAAGATCCATCTTAAAATTTATATGTGCTCTATAAATTTGAAGCATTTTGTGTCAGCTCACCGCTCGCTACGCTCGCACCTCGCCTCATTACAGTATTTCACAGGAACATTCTAAAGGCGAGGTGCGAGCGTAGGGAGCGGTGAGCCGATACAAAAGCGTGTTGGAATATTCTGAGAACTGTCTTTATAGAAAAATAATTTTGTAAAGCGATACCAAAGCGTGCTGAAAATGTCTTTAAAGAGCCGTCTAAAAATTTAAGGTGCTTTGAGTCATCTCACCGTTCGCTACGCTCGCACCATGCCTCTTTACAGTATTCCACAGGAACATTCTAAAGGCGAGGTGCGAGCGTAGCGAGCGGTGAGGCAATACAAAAGCATGTTAGAATAATCTGAGGATTGTCTTTATAGAAAATGTCTGTAAAGATCCATCTTAAAATTTATGTGTGCTCTACAAATTTGAAGCATTTTGTGTCAGCTCACCGCTCGCTATGCTCGCATCTCGCCTCATTACAGTATTTCACAGGAACATTCTAAAGGCGAGGTGCGAGCGTAGCGAGCGGTGAGCCGATACAAAAGCGTGTTGGAATATTCTGAGAACTGTCTTTATAGAAAAATAATTTTGTAAAGCGATACCAAAGCGTGTTGAAAATGTCTTTAAAGAGCCGTCTATAAATTTAAGGTGCTTTGAGTCATCTCACCGTTCGCTACGCTCGCACCATGCCTCTTTACAGTATTCAACAGGAAAATTCTAAAGGCGAGGTGCGAGCGTAGCGAGCGGTGAGGCAATACAAAAGCATGTTAGAATATTCTGAGGATTGGCTTTATAGAAAACGTCTGTAGTAAAGAGCCGTCTAAAAATTTGAGGCACTTTGTCCACCCTATCGGAATGATGCTATAGTTTTGACAAATGTGGTCGTACCTGAATTGAAACAGACAAGTACTGGGAGTGCCATACACCCAAAGAGCCTAGAAGCCACATGGCCTAGTGTGCCGTAAACGCTTTCTGGTCACATATTCCCCCGTTTTGATATGATTTGGCATCGCCTGATTTAATATTTGCAGACCACTGTTTAGTTTTTCAGGCTACATAAAATCGCGGGTCTATGCAACCAATAAGTCTCAAGCAATTGCAGACCGGAATGCAAACACTTATCACTGAAAATTTTGAGAGGTAAGTCAAAGAAATGTGGCAATAAAATCAGCACAAATGTATGTGTTGATACAACACTGGCAGCCATAACCACTTAATAGTAATAAGAAGAAAGTAGACCTTACTACCACCTTGGTAAAGTCCACTACACTGCTACCTGAACGTTTTATTGTGCCATAGTCCTTTAATTTAGAAGGTTGTCAACCAGCTTAATAAGTTTCAGAACATCCTAAGAGCTTCTAATCATTCTGGAGCTTAGCGAATCACATCCAAGGAGTAATCTCCTGGACCTGGCGATCGCCGGGTTTTCATATAATAAATGACTGGAGATTTCATCTTTCTCCAGACAAAGGCGACATAGGGGCTCCCTTGATAAACCAATTTTATGGAGATGCTAGCGTAGCCTAAAATTACCCGTAAGAAAGCCTATTAATACTCGTAGTCTTACCTCTGTTCTGCGCAGACATTTAATATTGGAGTTGCTGAAGGGGCATACTAGTTCTTTTGTAACTCTTAGGCCAGAGTGCGACGTCCAGTAGTTCAACTTCTGGCTCGACGACTAGTTACCAATCACGCCTATGGGAGCTCTCCAGCTAATTCCACAAAATGGCTCAGGGCCGATGAGTAGACAGGAAGAACCTTCTCTTGCTAGTTCGTGTGCGTATTCATTTCCCTCAACGTTTCTGTGACCCGGAACCTAATAGATTAAGGCAGAGTTACGGATTTAGAGGTCCTGAAGGAGGTCAAAGCACTCGCTAACCAACTTCGAAGTAAACTTGTGTGAAGATAACGCCTTAGTTGCCGCCAGGCTATCAGTGCAAATGGCGATGTGTGCACCATGGAGACCCCGTCCCACGATCTCCCTGGCATAAATTCTGATGGCGTGAATTTCGGCATGGCTGGGCCATTTACCCATTACAATCGAGATCCTGGTATTGGGTCCAAAGACTCCAGCACCTACAACATGATCGTGAACCAAGTGATGCTTCTAGGATCAATGCACGGGTTGCCATTAGCCCATTCCGCCCGATCACGGGTAATGTCGAACCTTGTCCGAAAGAAGAAGACCAGGATGAAGGAAGGAGCATTGACGACGTTAACCTTGACGCGACCAAGAGCCGATGAGGAGGATTGGAGTATCACATTCGCGGATATCAAGGCAGCAACGAAAAACAATGACAGGCATAGGTGTGGGAACGGTTTCGACGAGCAAACAACACAAACTAGGCTCGACCAAGGACATGAAGGAAAAACACTAGGACAACAGAATCTACAAGATATCTTGCCCGGATTGCGACCAAACATACGTTGGGCAAACGAAACGACTAGTAACTGTCAAATGGAGCGAACACGAAAGGGAAGCAGACATTGCCGAGAGGAACAAAAACCACCCCGGCTCGCTGAAATCGATGGTAGCACGACACACATGATAGAAACAGGACACGAAACCACGTGGGTCAGCGTCAGCGGTAGTTGGCATTGTCACTTTTGAGTTCTCAGGTATAGATGATTCAAGTGCCTTGAATTCGGCCACTTTGCAAGAGACTGTAAGAGCACGCAGGACAGATCGGGCATGTGCATGTGCCATACGGTCAAAACATGTAACAGTGAGCCGAAATGCATTGTTTGTAGGGACGCAAAAAAAAATTACTACGGGCTCTCAACCGCAATACCAGGAAGCACTGAGGCAACTTCGCGAATGAGGTTCATTCAGATAAATCTGAACCACTGCCGGGTTGCACAGGATCTGCTTTCATAGATCATTAAAGGAAAACAAGTGGACGTTGCTATTGTTTGCGACCAATTTACAAGAATATGCGAAGCTCAATCTAGGTCGCCGACAAGGATGAACACGCAGCAATCTGGACATGCCGCAACCACGCTTTTCAAGAAGGCATGCCCGAAAAATGAATGGGTTCGTAAGGGCAATGATAAGGGGTACCTATGTGTATAGCTGCTACGCCCCACCACAACTGGAATTAGTTGAGTTTAAACCGCTACTGGATCAACTGGTGTACGATGCCAGCAGACATGCTCGCCTGGGCAACAGAATGGGGAAGCCAAGAGACGAATGCAAGGGGGCGTGCACTCCTTGATGCTTTCACCAAACTGGACGTCACGTCGTTCTAATGAACTCGGGCGGTGCCTATACCTTCAGGAAGAGACGTTTCGGATCTATTATAGATCTCACATTCGTTGGCAGCTTCTTAGCGCCTAGCATGTACTGGCAGGTTAGCGAAGAATATACACATAGCGATCACCAAGCGATTTTCTTCGAAACCAACGAAAGAGCACATCGGGTACCGGACACAGGAATTCTCGGATGGTCTGCTAAGAATATCGATGAGGAAATTTTTAAAGAAGTTCTCCTTGAGATGGGTCCTGCCGAGGGGCCGGCAGAGCAAATGGCGGCCTAGATTGCAAGACACATAGAGGCATCCTGTGATGCTTGTATGCCGAAAAGAAAATCATCAAACCATTCAAAGAAGAATTACTAGTGGGATGAGGAGATCGCGGGGTTACGCTGCCAATGCTGGAGCCTGGAGCGGCCGACTCCTTAGTCAGCGTTCCTCGGATACAACTGCATATTTCGATTTACATGAAGCATACAAGAGAGCTCGAAGGCTCTTTCAAAATGCAATAAAAAGGAGTAAGGAACGCTGTTTCATACAGCTCTTCGAGGACGCAGATTTAAACCCTTGGGGAACGGCCTACAGAGTAGTCACAAAAAATTAGGTCAAAAAACACCACAATCGACGCGCCCAGATCTACTAGGAAATATTGTCGCAACTCTTTTCCCCCGCCGCGAGTTGGAACGCAATCAACCGGATCCACCGATGGACGGCGAGATCGCACCAGACATAACTGAGGACGAGCTTTTCAAGGCAGCAGCCATATTTGGTGACGATGAAGCGTCAGGACCCGACGGAGTACCTAATAGGGTGCTGATGGCAGCAGTCCGTACAATGCCCGGAAAGTTCGTTGACGTTTTTAGAACCCGTATCGCCGAACAGACTTTTCCTAAGCGGTGGAAAAATAAGCCCCCTCCGGAAAGGCAAGTTCGTACCGTCCAATTTGTTTACTGGACACCCTGGGCAAAATATTCAAACGGATTATTTTTAATCGACTGTCTGAGGTAGTCGAAACAAAGGCGTGTACATCCTACCGACAGTACGGTTTCAGACGGTCAAGCTCCACGGTAAACAAAATGCCTTCAACTCTGCGAACTGGGGTTGCATTCATACGGCCTTACGAAAGATCGATATACCAAACTGTGTGATAGGTATAGTCAGAAGCTATTTGTCGTGCAGAGTTCTACAGAATAATACTGACGAAGGAATGAAAGAATACATGGTAACAGCGGGCGTTCCACAGGGTTCAGTACTGGGTCCTTTGTTGTGGGTAGTAATGTACAACGTAATCCTTGACCTCCCGGTACCTACGGGTGTTACCATCGTCGGATTCGCGGATGATAGCGCATATCTAATGTCGAAGTGCATGCCAGCGAGTCAATCACAACCATTAAGCTGTGGCTGGAGGAAGTCCGACTAGAGTTGGCTGCTCACAAGAGACCGTTGTCATAATCAAAACGCAGAAAGAGGAATATTCTGAAGATCAGAGTCGAACGCGCCTTAATCACTTTCAAACCCGCAACTAAGTACTTAGGAGTGATGATTGACGCGAAGCTAAACTATAGAGCGTACATTGAATATGTATGTGAGAAGGCGGCGAACTCCAAAGTTGCTTTGGCAAGGATGATGCCAAATATTGGAGGCCCGAAAACGGGGAGAAGGCTGTTTCTGTCAAGGGTGATTACCTCCACCCTTTTGTACGCCTATTTAGTGTGGGGCACTGCACTGCTCTGTTCGTCGAATATTAGAAGCATCTGTTCGATATATTGACGGAGCGCCTTGAGTGTGTGCTGTGCGTATAGAACAACATCTCACAAAGCAGCGTACGTTGTGTCAGGAATGCTGCCAATAGACATTCTAGTAGACGAAACTATTAGGCTTTATACTGGATGGCTGGTCAAAACACAGGCAGAGCATGAACAGAGAAAATGCAGAAAATGAGGGGAGTTGATGAGGAGATGGCAGTAGTGCTGGGACCGCGCATCCAAGGGTCGTTGGATCTATACCCTCATACCTAAGATAAAGAGGTCGCTCCACCGGGGACACGGAGAGTTAAACCATCATTTGACTCAGTTCCTCACGAGTCATGGAGGATACAGACAGTATCTTTACGGGTTCATGTTGGACGATTCGCCCGACTGCCCAACCTAGACAGTACCTTATGCAAGGTTGTTCCCGCCTCCATAAAAAAGGCGCGGAAAACATCGACACACCTGGAAGTCCTCTATATCATATTTTAACCAGGGACATAACGGTACTTTCTCAAATATTTATTTGCCCCTAGTCAACAGCCACTATTCTTTTTTCTCAGCCTCACTTAATTGCGTGAGATTTGTTCTTGTCCCTGTAGAAAAGAAAATGGTAAGTAAAGTTACTCGCTTAAATCTTTTGTTTTAATTCATACGAGCCATACGAAACAAAATGCAATAATCGTAACACGATCGGGCACAAATCATCTGACAGAAGATTTCCATCCTTTCCCGCTCCTTAGGAAAAAGTATGGTGGAGAAAAATTGAGTGAACAGCTTTGCATGTTTCCTACGATGGAGTTATTATTTTTCGTTGCAAATGATCAATTCGGGCACCAGATCCACTCTCTACTGATAAAGGGCACAACTGGTACCCGAAATGATAATTGGCAACCAAAAATAATAATCCCGCTGCGTTGTAGGAAACACCATCTTTTTCTTCTAATTTAATTTTGTTCTATTTAGCTGTCCTTACAAGAATTATTGAGAATCTTATCTATGATGAAAAATCGAAAATTATCACAAAATTGTGAGGAAGATAGAAAACCAAAACTAGCAATGAACTTCTTTTCTGGTCATGTGTCGTCTATGTTCCCCTGATGCTAAAATTCTTCCTCAGCTGGATAGATACAAATTCTTCAACGTATAAAAAAAAGAAGGTTTTCCACATCTTTTCGGTAGGGTTATGTCAAACTTCCGAACAAAATTAGAAGTCGGCCATAGTCCAGGGCCGCGAGACTATACAAATGAGTTGAAACACAACCCCAGGAGAGTGGAGCGCGCTTTTTGCGTGCGTATACACTTGAAATTATCAATATTTTCCTAGGTCAAAGTACCGGCCGCATACGGTGGCGCGGTGGATTTGTGGTGTACGTAGAAAGAAAAAAAAATTTCCAGTTGGACTCCACAAGGGTTTCACTGTCGTTCTGTAGCGCACAGAAAATTACTTTGTTGAAATTGCTCACTTAAATCGAACAAGCCTTTAAATTCTATCAAAGTTCCTCGTCTAAATCTTTTGTTTCGCTTGTTTACACATCAAAAGTTACTCGCTTAAATCTTTCGTTTTTTCGTAATAATCTATCAATTGTCGAACCATAGAGAGAGGAAGGATTTTTTTTTTAATTTAATTAATGGAAACCTCGGAACAAAATCCATGTCAATTGCATCCTCTGTCCTTAAACGAGACAGGGCTTCTCGCAGTCTGCCTTCTGAAAATATTTCGGTCATATCTAACCACAATGTGTCGTCTTGTTTGTTTTTTTGTCTTTAATTTTTTGATTTTGCAAAGGGGAGGAATGTTAAAACGAGTCAAGTCCTGCCACAAAGTCGTTTTAAATATCAAACGGACGCTCGGCCGCCTCCCCGGCGCAAGATACAAAAAAAAACTAAAACAAAATCCAACACAACACAGGGCGAAAAAATTGGTTTTTAGTTTTCTTCTTAAATTTTATTTATTGTCCAACTAAAAAAAAAAAAAACAAAGATCCTCTCTACTCACATGTATCGCAGCTTCATTTTGTATATCAGTTTACTTTCACTTTTCTCGCGCACAGAACGGGTATATGTATTTTAGATATTCCTGCTGCCGTATAAGACGTAAACGACACGGCTGGAGATCTGGATCGCAACAACGGGACGGACAATGTCAAACAACTTGCAGCGGTATGTCTTTAAAAGGCAAAATCCACAAAACAGTCAACACGCACCGAACACGCGGGCACACACGCAACAAATGCAGCAACAGCCAAAAAAACGGTCAAACAAATTTTTTTATCAAAAATCTTATCACAAGAAAATTATCAAAAAACACTTTCGCTAAGTCAGAAAAACCAAAAAGAAAAAAAAATTGTTTTCTTCTTCTTCTTCTTACATTCGCGCACACCAGCAATAACTTATTATTGGTCGCGATGCAACAGAGCCACTCGCAGCAGAGTGTTTGGTGTACAGATAGTCTGCAAAAATATACACGTTTCGATCGCGCCAAGAAATTGAACACGACTAATTGATGTGGATCGATGGATGGATGTCTTGAGGTGTCTTTGGACTTTTTCTTGCGATCGAGCGCTCGGGCTGGTTGGGCACACACAACACTTCACCACTATACAATTGTTATGTATGTATATCTTATCTGCACTTCTTCTACCCCCAGTTTGGGGCTTTAAGAGCCGCTGGTATGGCAGGCGGGCTGGCAGCAACACGGGCAGTACGGGCAGGCACAATCGGTGGCGACGTTTTCGGGTGGGTGGAAAGAGATGGTGGTGTGGAGGTGACGGCGCGGCGTGGCACTCTATAGAGATTTTGCTGCATTCACACACGATGACCCTGCTATACTTGTCTTCTGTGTTTATTCCTTACCACAAACCACGCGGACGCAAAATTGGTAATTCCAGTCGTGTGTGCGTATAGTGTGATGCATACGGATAAATGCATATAGAGGCGCCCCCGGGATATCTATGATGAACGCGCGTAAACTAACAATTCAAAATTTCAAATTCCAAACGTATATGCGACAAACACCGAATGCAATTTGAAAGAAGTAAAAAAAAACTGCAACGACAACTGCCGGGACAATAATATGAAATTTATGTCTTGTTTTTTGGTTCTCCGATTCGACTGAGCCGCTGGCTGGACCTCAACTACTTATTGAACGTCTTTTAACCGTCGTTGTAAGTTCCAATATTGATGGCAAACAAGCCGCGATGGTCCAGCGCACTGAATACAACACAAATTGTCCGTATGGTAAGCTTATCATCTAGCATCCCAACGGATTTATATCAAGTGGCGGGGTGTTCCATATAGTACAAATCATTTGGGGACTGGATTTGCTATCCAAGAAATTTACCAATTGATCCATGTCCCTCCGGCGCGACGACGCGGCAGTGGTAATGTAGATTCTTGTAAACGTTGAAATGTACTCACACATTCCACCAGCGCGCATCGAACCACCCACACTCCTGCTTGGTGGTATGGTAAGGAAGCATGTCCTCACCATATGTACACCTCTCTATTATTACAACAAATCATCATCCCCGTCCGACTATAGTGCATCCATGCATAGAGCATCTGCAATCGCGGCGACATGTGATATTTTCGCGAGGAATTTCGCATATGCAATATGCAATCCGGTAGGTCGTCGTGCTATTGGGACAACATGATTGTATGACCTTTGCGCAAAACCGCACATCCAACAACACTCTGACTTCAAGACAACGTATCTCTTGCTGCGGAAAAATGAACCATCATTTCGTCTCGTCTGCAATATTAAGCAGCAATATATTTGCGTTTTGGATATTTCTTCTCGGCACGGTACATAAATGTTTCATAATAATAAGCTGTTTAATAAATAACTTTCACATCATATCATCACACCATCATCCATAGCCAAGAGTATCTGACGGCACAGCCGCGAATCTGTTACTCTCTCCTTATCTTTGAAGACTCGCATCATTATCACCGTGTCATATAATAATATATCTGACCAACAAACAGCCATAATTGACACTATATCGTGCAAATGTCGAAAAAAATATTCCCAAATCAAATTCAAAATATGCAATTGATCTGTATAATAATGATCATTGGTAATAATACTTGTAGCTACCTAATTTTAGGGTGTGGACAAACACACACGACATCAAAACGACCGTCGCGTCGCGTCGTCGCAACTATACATCAAATACCTACAATCCTGGTTTGCTTGTCGGTATATTTTTATTGTTGTTAAAGTCATAAATAAATTACATAATGTGCGCACATATTTGCCCCTTAGTGTCACACACAAAAAAAAACTAAAAACTCGAAGAAAAATATAACCGGTGGTAACCTGTGTGCGGGAAGTTATAATATGATGGCGATAATCTGCATCTTTACTACGCGACACGGTCGATCGACCGGATCGCAATGGATCTATAAAGAGATGGATGGAACACAACACACACTATAGTATGTAAATGTTAACTCGGTGTGGTGTGTTTTTGTGGGTTACATAAATTGGAAATAATTTCTGTTGTAGTAAAATATTAGCGAACAGAACAGGTATAAATTGCATATCGATTTGTCACGTAACGCTCTTTGACATAATATTTTTTTTGGCAAAAGGTCATACACACACACACACACATAAGATTGCCACAAGGGCCGCTATGGTTAATTTTTTGTTGTATGTCTAGGGAAATTTTGAAATTTAGAAAATTTCAATTAGTTCTGGACTTCTATAAGAATAATTTTTTTAGCAATAATAACTCTTTGTTAGGCCAGTGTCTTATATTGTATGTTTAAATTTCCAATTATTGTTGGCAAAACATTTTTGTAATAATGGTAATGGTAAAGTTTACAAATGATGTATCCAATCTGTATTATGACTTTTTGTGTGGCAATCGGCCTTTAACCTGTCTGTCCTGTGTAATATTGGCGATCATCACCCATCAGCGTAAAAAAAAACGCGACATTAAATGCATAATGTTGACAAACTGCATAATTCTTCAACTCTATGCAATTTCAAATATTAATTTCACACTAAATTGTTTTACTATTATTTTAGTCACAAATTTTCCAGATTAAAGGTATAAAATTAATGCTGAGCTTTAAAATTACTGTAAGCCATTGCTTCTCGTTAATAATGGTATTTTCAAATTCATGTCTCTCAAGAGAAGGAAGATGAATATTTCATGTTAACCTTTATGTCTACAAGCTCATATCCCGGTATGTTTTTCATCTTTAATTCGAAATATTTCGTATTCTAGGGGTAATATTGACTTGAAATTTTCAGTATTTTCCTGAAATAATGTTTTTCAGCATATTCTTAAAAGTATTTTTTTCTAAGGAAGATATTAACACTTTTAGAGATTTACTCCTTATACATACAGCCAACATACCCTGGTATGTCTAGTATGGTAGAGCTATTCTTTTGACTGTTAATTAATAAAATCTACAGGAATGTTTTATTTTGAAAGTAAATTCAACATAAAACACAAGAATATAATCATTCCATAATAGGTGCGTTTCTTTGGTGCCAGCACAAGACTTAAAAGAACCTCATATCCATACATAAATTTGACAAGTGTTATCCCAAATTAGAATATAATTATCTGCGTGATTGATTAGTTGATTGATCTGTCAAAGTACTAATATTGTTTACATTTCGCTCTATATTTAAATTCGTTCCACAAAATAATAGTTACTTATATCCGTGAAGTTTTGTGACTATTAGTTTCCTGGTGGTGTCGACTATCTGCGAAAATCGGAGGAATCTACAAAAGTATACGCATTATTCCAAAAGAAACAACACTCACGCTCACCAGGTGAATGTCCAAACGAGCCCTCGCCGAGACCTCCGCAGATACTTTTCCCGCCTGTAAAAAATATAGCTCCAAAACAACCCCGGCCGATAAGCGCGATTTAATAAAGATGTTTGCTGAAACTTTAGATGAAAAATTAGACCCTAAGTTAACGAATATAAAAGCCATACTGACCAATCTTTGTGCAAAGTTTCATATCTATCCCTATAACGGTTTAGAAAAACGGAGGTCGAAAAGCTTTCTTATTGGCATTTTTAACTTTAAATGCCAATAATTTTTTTACCGTTGCTCGAATCTCGAAACTGAAAAATTTTATCTGATATGAGATTTACTAAAACCCTAAAAAAAAGAAATTTTCTCCGCCACATTTTCTAATCCGAAATCACGTAACTACTCATTTCTGGACATTTTAATATTGTCGGGGTCGGGGTACAATGTTACTCCAAATTAACCCTCGGACTGACACTGGGGTCTGACCAGACCTTTTTCGAATTTGATACTAATTTTAAGATGTTTCTAATTTAGCTACTTAGTTTAAATTTCCGGTAGCTTCCTAAAATATTGTTAGCTTCAGATATGCGCAACAGCTAGATAGCGATGAGTTTCAAAAGGATAGTTAGGTATAAGGACATTTTGATGTACATGTCGCATTCGTAGCACATGGGTCTGGCCAGACCCAATCGTGATGTGTGTGAAATATCAACTAATTTCTTATCGTATGTTGACATATTTTACAATAACATTTATGTAGAAAATTATAGAAACGAGGAGGCTAGTTACAAACACGGACGTCTGCATTTTTTTCTTAAATTCAGTTTTTGTACTCAATTTTTTCCTCTTGGCGAGACGCATCGAATGGTATTAATTTTATTAACAAAAGCGGACACATTTCGCTTAAAACTCAACCGAAAGTTGAGCTTCATTTACAAAGTCGGACATCTATATGAAGTTTTTACTTACAAACACGGACTTCTACACCAGAATGGTGTTGTTGTTGTATTTCTGGCTACATTTTCGATGATCTGGATTCTAATCGCTCATGTTTTGTGTGAAATGATGGGAGTCAATTGAAGAAAATCGAACATCTGTTGCTCCAGACAAGCTAACGGTATTTTATAATAATTCAGGCATCAGCGAGTTCGTTAAAATTTAAAATTCAATTTGCAATCGTTTAGTGCGTGAAAGTAGACCTGCAATACGGGCTTCTTAAAGTGAAAAGTTGAATTTTGAAGTTGAAGTGAAGTTTATTCTTTGTTTGAGCCTAAGTTTGAGTTGTATTTATAATAAACGGCCTAAAATGGAAAAGTATGTCACTGAAACAGGACCGGAAAGTTCAAAAAAAAGGAAACGCCAACCGGAAAACTGCAAGCGTGCAAGTGAAAAGCGATTGAAGTAAGAAAAATTTAAATTTTATAATTTATTCGTCATGATTTTAAACGGGGCATGTTTTACATAGATATTCCGCGAAAGAAATGCCCAGCATGCCAACTTGTATGCATCGGGGGAAATTATTAAGCTGTTCCTTACTTCGAATGGTAGATCGCCGTAAATTCCATGCCGCCTTTTTTGAAGTAGCCTCGAAACAACACCAGGATATGTTCTTGTGCAAATATGTTAAAAAATCCATTCCGAAACGAGTAAAAAATAAAGGCAATCAGAAGCCGAAGTCGCTGTCTCTTGAATTCTGTCGAAAATCATACAGGTGTCGCCTTAAGAGTATGTAGAGAAATATTTTTGAATATACTAGGTATTTCCAAGCACAGAGTCTTGGGAGTTTTTAATAGCTTCAAACCGAACGACGAAACCTTGGTTCCAATTGAAATAAGAGGCGGGTGGCGCAAAGAAAATGTTTATTGAAAAAAAAAAGAGAGGAAGTTGTTGCTTTTATCAAAACATTGAAAGGAGTTGAGTCTAACTACACTCGCGGAAAAAGTAGTCGCATTTATCTGCCGAGCGATCTAAATATCGCAAAACTCAGCCGTTTGTATAACGAAAGTGTCGGTGCTGAGTTAGCAGTAAAGCAATCATACTTTCGCACTATTTTTAATACAAAATTCAACCTTTCCTTCTCGACCCCCGCAACAGATGAATGCAGCACATGTCTCGAATTGGAGGCAAAAATAAAATCAACAAGTGATGATAAAAGTTTGACTGATTTGAAGCTTTCTCGGCTATTACATAAAAAAAAAGCAAAGAGCTTCTTTGAATTGCTTAAAAGCAAACCCGAAGACTGCTTTCTTATGTCATTTGACTGCCAGAAAAACTTACCGCTTCCAAAAGTCAGCAACCAAGCAGCATATTATTCAAGGCAGCTGTATTGCTATAACTTGACGGTAGTCACTGGCCTTTCCACCGATTTTTTAAGTAAGGAAAATGTTTCAATTTACACATGGACTGAAAATCAGGCGAAAAAATCATCCAATGAAGTTGCCTCCATTGTGTATAATGAGCTGAAATCAAGAGATTTGACTGGCTACCGTCAAGTTAGATTAGTTGCGGATGGTTGCGGTGGCAAAAATAAAAATATCAACATATTGACGATGATTGCGACGTGGTTATCAAAAGACGCCCCTAAAAATATTGAATGTGTAGAAATTGCTTACCCTGTTACCGGTCACTCATTTATGCCCGCCGATCGTGTGTTTGGATTGATCGAAAAGGAGTTACGGTCACTAAAAACGATTGCGTCCTTGAAGCAGTACCACACAATTTTTGAAAAATATGGAAGACTGAAAATCATCGGAAAAGACTGGAGGCCTTTTGACTGGAAAGAAGAAGCGAAAAATTGTGTTAAAACTGCCGCGCAGTTGCACTTCAAAATCAGTCAATCCAAAAGGATAGTTTTCACGAAAGTTTAAACTAGCTGCAGAGTTCTTGTGCGAGGTGAGCTGGCATACAGAGTCAACACAGGAACCGCAAAACCGTTGGTAAAAGCCAAAAAATCTTTGAAAATGATTAAACCAAGCCCTATACAAATTGGCGTAAAAGTTAATGACTTTAAATTAAAGGACGTCGAGAAGTTATTAGCAAAACATTATGGAGAAGACTGGCACATACAAGAGGAACTTCAATGGTACCAGAAGGTAAAATTGCCTTTGAATTACCATTTACCTTTGAAAGATTATTGTTTTTTTTTTATTTTATAGGTTATTCAGGATAACAATCTAATAAACGAAGGGGAACCGGTATTGGGTGTAGATGAAAACTGTGAGTGCTTAAGCAATGAATACCTGCAGGAAGAAGAGGTATACTGTGAAACTGCGAGCGTTTCATGAATTTTAATGAATCCGAAATTAATTTTCGTTTTTGTTTGTAATATTTGGAGTTTTCTTATTTGTTTTCACTTATTTTTGCTTAATTTAATACACAATTTAAAAAATATTTGCTTAATAAATTCAAAAACAAAAAGTTGTCTTTAACTATTTTTCCCGAAATTCAGGTACAAAACCGGACGAGTGCACAATTCAGTCACAAAAGCGGACATCTTCATTTTTCAATTTGAATTTTCGAAGAAACTGTTAATGACACATAATTTTCCATTAGTGTCGACCGGGTTTGATTGTCGAACTTAAAAATAAAAAAGGAATTAAGTTGATATGTCTATCCATTTGTCCACAGCAAATAAATCTGGTCTCCTGAAAAATCAGGCTACCCGCTGATGTCCGCCTTTGTAACTAACCTACTCCAATAACATATTTTGGTACCTACACATCAATATGCTGGTAAAAAGGATATGACATCAAGAGTCAGCGTCAACGCGAGAGAGTTGCAGATGAAGACGATAACATTCAATCAGTTTTTCACCCATATAAATACGAAAATTACTCAAGGGGAAAAGACGAGGGCGGTAAATTACCGCCGCGCACCCGGTTATGTCACAAAATGATGCGCGCCCACTTGAAGGTTAAAAGTGACAAGGATCTACCAAATGGTAGGGTTTCTTCACAAATATATTCGAAAATCATGTGCAGCCGTTGGCAAGATAAAAGACAAGTGACAATGTACGAATTGTACCATTTGGTACCGACGAAAATAATACAGAGAAGGAAAGGTAATCAACCGGGACAACTAATTATACAGCGATCGAAATTGATTGCTAACTATAACTCGTTTATGAGCACGAGCGGCGTTGACTTACACGGCAGTGCCGTATCAAATTACCGAATATCCATCCGTTCGAAGAAGTGGTGATGGACACTGTGGTTGGATGTTTTGGAATCGGCAATAGTCAACGCGTGGAAGCTAGACTGTGTTGTAAAGAGGAGTCTTAATCAGCTGAAAGTTTCACAAACTAGCTTTCAGGGTTGAACT
Organism: Microchrysa polita; assembly: GCA_949715475.1. Taxonomy (NCBI): domain Eukaryota; kingdom Metazoa; phylum Arthropoda; class Insecta; order Diptera; family Stratiomyidae; genus Microchrysa; species Microchrysa polita. The sequence goes on from OX454422.1 coordinate 6,999,383, forward strand.
GGCGACGAAACTTTTGCTGACACCTGAAAATACGGAGAATCAATCTTCGACAAAAGAATCGGCAGATAAAGACTCATCAAATTTACCGCGTTTGTCGGGACAACAAAGCTAGGCGCTGTAAGGTTTGTCATAAACCTACTGTAAGAATGTGCAACAAGTGTCAACTACATTTGCATATGAAAAAGTGCTACCCACCACAACTGGAATGAACAACTGTAAGAATAAAAATATAAATTGGCCTTTCAATAAAATTCCACAGAATAAACATTATATGTAGTCGAAATATCATGTAGCGTTTTCACAATTTTATACCCTATACCCATAAGCTGGTATAGGGTATATTGTTTTTGTTACGTCAATATTATGTAACACCTCAAAGGAGCCTCCAGAGGTATGACAAAGTATATATATAAATGATCAGGGTCGGTCCCTGATTCGAATAAGCCATGTCTGTCTGTCTGTCTGTCCGTGTGTCTGTCTGTTCGCACGATACTCCCGAACTAATGAAGCTAGCGGTTTGAAATTTTGGTCAGATGTTTGCTTGGTTCAAATCTTGGACGGTATTGAAAATGGGACAAATCGGACCAAGGGTTCCTCTACCCCCCATACAAATGACTCCTCCTTGATATTTTCATTCGGCCATAACTTTCAACAAAATATCGCTAGCGACCTAAAATTTTGATTAATGCCTTATTATGATATATACTTTGAGTTGATGGAAGGTGAAAAAGGTCTTACCACCGCTACCCCCACCTCCCCTACAAAGCAATACTTAGCCATACTTTTTGATAGAATGTCGCAAAACACTTCAAATTTGAATCACATGGTAGCGTTTGGAAGCCCCTTTAAGATATTAAAAGTGCACCAGATCCGACTCGTATACTGCCTCCTCCACTACAAAAAAAAAATAGATTGTAAATTTTAAGTTTTGCGTCTCTTCTAGGCCTGTAAAAAACCAGAAAAAAACGTGTATTAAAAGGGACAATTATGTTATGGACAATTTTAGAAAACACAAAAGTGGGATTCGGGCAGCTGTAACTTCCGAGCAAGGATAGGTAGGACCTTGAAACTTGGAGGAATTGTGCGTCAAGCAGCTCTTCAAGTGTGCCAAATTTCAGAAATTTCGGTCGGTTCTCGAGGGATAATGAATGATTGGCAAACATAAAAGTGCGATTATCTCGCTTAATATCGATCGCATCGAGTGCCTACACCGCGGGTCCAAGCAACGCGAAGCCATGGAGCGGTATAAAGAACAAGGCAAGGAAGAAGAAATATCGTTTCGGACCAGAGTCAAACGTGACACCTTAAATCGCATTTTTCGACGGCTGTCACTTCTGAACCTTGACAGCTAGATCCTTGAAATTTTAACCGAAAATGAACAATACGGTGCTCTACGCTAAGTTGTTTAAATTTCAAAGCTGTTCGCTTACGAGTTTTCGAGTTATGGGCAGCCGTAACTTCCGAGAAAATGTAAGCGCCAAAATCGAGAAGGGTTCCCGAGTTTTCGAAAATGAACCATTGTCAAACATAAAAGTGCAACTATCTTCCAAATTATCAATCGTACAGGGTACAGGAGTCAAACTTTACACCTTAAAAACAGAAAAAAATTATCAAAAGGCTCACCGACGAGCTTACTATTTGGTGAATTAGGTTTCATTGTGTGTCATGCGAAATACTGTACATTTTGCTGCACATTTCCCAATGCTGTACGACAGGCCAAAATGCTATACTGCAGGCACGTAGCCAGTCGAGGGGTCCATGGGGTCCGGACCCCTCCCGAAATGTTTTCAATTATAACGGAATTTTTAGTGATTACAGTATAAAATATCAAAATATTCAGGTGGTAACATATTTTTCTCTAAATTCTGTGGGACTGAACATCATAAAAAATATCCGACATGGAAAATTTATTGGTTTAAGGGAGGTTCTCTTTTCAAAACTAGATAAATCCGAATATCAATACACACTTCTCTGAAGACAACCCTTCAAAATAAATTGCGCGGAATCCATGCAAAAAATGTCTGTTGTCGAAAATTATTATTCGCTCTGATTTTATTTATTGGACGTACGGACGTGTTTTCATGCGAGCTTGGAACTTTAAACTTTCCGCTGTGCAGGTTCTGAGCATTGCTACAAAAATAGAGAATGCGATAAAATAGTCTTTAAACAGAGCTTTTTTTTAAGGAAACAATTTCTTTGAAAATTTTGACTAATATCAATCGTGAAGGTACGTGATGACTTATGTTTTTTATAAAAACAAAAATAATTACGTGCGATTATCGGCCCTTTGGGTCGAGTGAAAGATAAGCTCCCAAATCTATTGCGCATGGCGATTGTTGGACTAAACGGAAACTTAGCTCTCGCTCGGCTAAGCTAATCGCGGAGATATAAAGGTACATGAAGCCCGAGCCCGTAGATAAAGAATGAAGTGAGAGTTTGCATCTGTTACTTTTATTGAAAAACGGAATATATACGCCTGCTTTAATAGTCTGTGCAAGTAATAGTTATGTAGTTAAGCCTTTTTTATGACCAAACGCTCAAGTTTTAACAAAGCAAAACAATTTTAAAGAAACAAATGGTAAAAATTAGTTTTTCTAATTAGTCTCCCCTACACCACTGTATGCATTTTCGCCACCTCCCGGCAAGCTTTTGGATATCTTTTTCGTAAAAATCTCGCGGCTTTTCACGGACCCTTTCTCTCACAAACAATTTTACTTCTTCATAGCTTTTGAAACTTTCAATGGAACTTTCTCAATTCGTTCAATGCTGTAGAAGATGTGTACAAACTTCCGAGCGCCAGAATTTATACTTAATATTCAGAGGTTTTAGCACTCATCTGTCTGAGATTTTCGGTAGCCTAGCCGCTCATGAATATTTTCCCAATACTACTTACGTTTATGCCCAACTCCCCAGTCATGTAGCGTACACTACTTCGTCGGTCTTCTACAATGAGTTTTTCAACGGTGGCGGCGCTTACGTTTTCATCGGTGACACTAGGTGGCGCGCATGTGGCAACTTTCCCTCAACTTTTCGGCCTTTTCAAAACATTCATACACATGGGTTTTAGAGAGGCACTCATTCTGGAACTTCTCTGGTACTTTTTGATAAGTTTCCGCGGATTTTATATTTGCTTTGACTAAAAAACAAATAATGATGCGTTCTGCAAGAGGTACTGGTACATCCTTTTCACTCATGATGGTTATAATTACACTTAAAAGTCAGGTTACGCGGTTCCAGCTATTCTCAACGTTTCATAACATACCAGTCTAATATTTAGTGTATCCACTTTTTCAACAATAAATTTGTCGCGCGTCTGAAAATTCCATTGGACCCTGCCCGAAACAAAATCCTGGCTACGTCCCTGCTGTACTGTACCGCAAAATGTTGTACGTCTGGTCAGCTTAAATTAGCAGCTACTACTAATAAAATGTACGATATACCCGGGTATACTGGTTGTACGTTTGTGTATAAATTTCTGGTTGTAGACAGAATTTCGATGCAAAACGGTTTTTCCGGCCCCTGTCTCTGAAACTGTTCACTTCTGGGAAAAGCTCTACATGAATATGTTGGAGAGCACATGATTTCGCGTCCAAAGAGAATAATTTATTATAAATCCGTTGAGCGGTATTACTACAATTGATAATTTAAATTTGCCATTCTTACCATAAGTTCCATATTATGAAATAAGTTTTGAGATTGAACGGTTTTACATTTTTTGTCACAAAAGTTAAATGTTTTTATGTAATTGTTTTGAATCCGTAGCTTCCCACCAAAATTTGTTTGCGAAATAAGGTCAAAACCGCAAATAACGTGAAAAAATTAATATCAATTGTTGCGATACCGCTTAACGCATTTTGAAGATTTATGTCTCGTTGGACCCAAAATCATCTTTTCTCCAACATATTCATGGACAGGTTTTCGCAGAAATGTACAGTTTCATAGCTAAAACACAGAAGACGGAAAAACTACGAAAATTTTAGGGGGTTTTGCCATTTCGGCTCTTTTTCGCAACGGAATGCTGGTGGGAACCTCCGAATTCGAGTTCAACACCAAAAAAAAAACATAAGAAAAAAAAAAAACTCCACCACTTTGTGCAATCTCATGTCATGTAATGACTATAATAATACTTTATCGCATTATTTAATTTTTGCTCAGGATTTGCGCAGCGGAAAGTTGAAGGCTCCAAGCTCACATGAAAACATGCCCATTCGAGACGCGAGTTCGCAAATATTTCCAATAAATAAAATGGGCGTCAAACGTTATTTTCAACGCAAAATAATTATTTTGAATGCTTGTGTTCAGAGAGTTGTGTGCATCAAAAGAAAAGAAGATATGTAAAACCTTTCTCCTTTCCACCTTTCGAGTCACACAGTCTACACAAAAATATGTAAGTAAGTGCATTTTTCTATCTTATACTTAAATTCCGGGGATTATTGAAATCTTTTCATGAGGGGTCGGGACCCCATAGGCCCCTCCTCTGGCAACATCCCTGATCCGAGTAAGTAATGTCGACAGAGGCGTGGATTTGGATAAAAGAAAATTCAGTTAATCGAGCATAGAAGAATCATAGAACAATTAGAGGAATGTCAAAAAAGTCATATAAGCAACAAGCTGAAAATATGCGAAAGTACTGAAAATGAAAACCATTATTTAAATTCAATTAAAAATTAAATTTTTCACGGTTAAAGTGAGTCAAAGCAAAATTGCTTAATTCTCTTTGTTAGAACAACGTCTTAGTTTTTATGCACATAAACGGCAAATGTCCGTTTAAAATTTCCAATTATGGTTGGCAAATATTTTTTTTTCAAGACATTGGCAATTTGACGAAATCTACTAATGATGTATCCATCCATCTGTGTTATGGCTTCGTATCTGGCAATCGACCTTTAACCTGTCTTGTGTAATATTTGCCTATCATTATCCATTATCGTATAAAAAACGCGACATAAAATGCATAATGTTGACAAACAGCATCGTACTCCAACTCCATGCAATTTCAAATATTAATTTCACACTAAATTATTTACCTATAAATTGCTTTATGAGAACTTCTATATGTAATGTATGCACATACAAGACATTTTATTTTTCCACCAATTTTCCATAATTGTATGAAAGTAGTGCTCAGTATTAAAATTACTGTAAGACATTACAAACGTCAATATATGGATTTGCTAAGCTCATGTCTGTCGAGGGAGGATAAATCTAATATTTTTGATATTTAATTTGTCATTATTTACTTAATAGTCATTCTGTTATTGGGGGTGTTGACCAATCCGGTAGGGCTTAGGCTATTGAAATTCAATTATCTGTTCAGAAGATAAAGACAAAATAAATAAGTAATTTTTCACGTGTTTCAATGTAATTTTCCGCAATGGGTAGCCAATGTTGTAGGTTAACTTTATTGAAAAACAGTAATTCATTGAGAAAAGTGAAATATAACTCTCTGCATAATTTTGCTAATTATGAATTTTTCACTACTTATTCTGCCATTCGGGGTGCAGAACACTTCGATAGTGACTATCTTCGAAAATTTGCTAACGCGTTCAAAAAATACAGACAGAAGTATGTGAAGAATAACTCAACTCAGAAAATCGTATAATTATTAACTCCTTAACGATCATGGAATTAAATTGTTTTAATTATTTTCAGCACGGAGACAAATACACTAAAATCCCCTAGTCCCATCAAAGTGTTCGAGTAGTTATGTGCGGCTACTTCAGATGAAGTAAAGAAAATTCGGAGGCCCATTGTGAATTTTATGCATTTTTCAATAGTTGTTTTCAGGTAGAGATCAAATGGGGCAAATTTGAAAATTCATTTTTAGGGTAAAGACTGATTCGGCATAGTATTTTTACCGAAATCCGCATATCATTTCAGGTGATAAATGGAAAAGTGTGTCACAAAACTGTCTCCATAATTTTTTTCATTGTGAATTTTAGTCATGTTTCTATTTTGTTATTTAGACTGGAGTCCCAACTTTATTCTTCCTTGCTTCTTATAGGCCTTCATGCGTTGCGTTGCTCGACCTGCCGTGTAGGCACGTTGACCGTTCTAGCGGTTAATGTCTCAGCCTATCGTTACAGGCAGCTCTATCTTCGATTGTGTCATCGCCGAAGTTGCTATCTACTTTGATACATTCAGATGGAGTCCAAATCCGGTGAGGCAAATTTACTTATTACTTACTTATCCGCGGCTTTGTCCAAGAGATATAAACAAAAGTATTTGATAAATAACTGTTTTCATAATTTTTCTCAATGTGAACTTTTCGCATACTTCAATAGTACAGAAATCCTGCAATTCATTCAAGAAATACAGGAAAAAATATGCGAAATGAAAAATCTTTACAATTTTGTTCATTGTGAGTTTTTTTTTTTGCTTGTTTCAATATATTATTCTGATGTTCAGGGAGGTAACCAATTCGGCAGGGAAATCTTCCAACAAACCACTAAGACGTTCTAGAAATAGGGAATTGTTGCCCATTGTGAATTTTCCGAATGTTTCAATGTCTATAATGCTGTTCCAGCTGCGGAGAATTGTGTATCAATTTACTGAAAACCGGTAATTGGTTTAAGAAATAGAGAAAGAAGTATGTGACAAGAAATTGTCTTCATTATTGTGCTCATTGTGAATTTTTCATATGTCTCAATAGTTGTTCTGTTACTAGGGACAGGGACCAAATCCGTGGAGCAAATTTACTAAAATCCACTGATATGTTCCTGTAATACAGGCGTCGACGTTGTCGACAAAAACCCATTGTGAATGTTTTCTCATTGTGAATTTTTCGCATGTTTCAATAGTTATTCTACTATTCTGCTTGGAGCCTAGTCTAACAAACCCAAAACAATGGAAATCAGTCCAGCTGAGTCATTCTATGGCTATAATAACCACCGCTTCAGAATGGATTAAATTATGTGAAACGGTCAAAGTAATTAATTGCGAATTAACTGAGACCTCACAAGACTCAATCCTGAAAGTTAGTTGGAAAATTGCCAAAAAATAAAAATTCAATTTTGATTTGACCTCAGAAACTTATGCCAGCACAATTCCTGTATTGGTGAGCACAGGCTTAATAAATTAGAATTTCTTTGCAAGACGAGTGCGAAATGTTTTAGCCCATACCGCTGTTAAAACTGCGATGATGGTGAATATCCTCCTTTTCTATATTAATTCATCGCAAAATTTTGGAGATGGTTTGAAGCCCCCCAAAACCTCTACGTGGAATCGCCGCACTGCTGTTGCTGCTGTAATGTGGTATGTCCACAAGAAGAAGAGATTTACATGTATATGAACCCGCAATTTGAATCTTGAAAAATATTTTATGGGTACATTCACTTTCAAAGCCATATTAGGTGGCCGTGTGGTTCAAACACCTCATGCCAGAGGTACCCTTTTGTCACTATCCGCACAAATTAATGTAATATATTGTACATATAGGTACGCGCCATCACGCGTCACTTATGCCGCAATTGACGATTGGCATCGTATCTAGAATCGTGCTAAGAATAATTTTTGTACTACGGTTGAATAATTTGAAGTAAAATCAGAACCGTTGGACAATATGTGTTCGTGTTGTGCTAAAGAATGGGCTTCAGTGGTGTACAGTGCTGGGCAAACTTCAATTTTAGACAAAAGAGCCAGAAATTTATTTTTGAGATAAAAATCACACACAACTATCCATAAAAATCTACTGACAAAAGATATCTAAAAAAATTATGGTCGACTCGATGCATAAATGTTAACAGATTTAATTCGTAATGGAACAGATATTACAATTTTCTTCAAAAATCTTTTATCCGTAAATAGTAGAGTAATATGACCGAAACTTTAAACCATATGGAAGATCCATCATAAATTAACTAATTGTGCTACGTGTGGCTCGCGGGCCACACTTGCCAATCGCTGGATATTGAATGTGCGAACATTAGTTTGTGGACAATGATACGTTACGTATAGGTAAAATTTCGTTTAACATGCTGCACTGTCCAGACCCGTAAATCAAACGAATAAATGAATGATTTGCGTTCTTCCAACCAACAGTCGCGAGTATGTCTGTATCTGTATCTTTTCGGGCATTACGCAATGTCCATTATGTACTTTTGTCCATCTACCTAAAATTAAAGCGAATTGGGAAACTCTTCACACATCATCATTTAATTCCGTGCATACGTAGGTACTTATCGAAAACCTTTCATCTATTGCCTAAATACAGCCTAAGTACCTAACAGCGGCGGCTCGTGGCATTCAACCACAAGGAGGCAGCTGACATATTCAGTTGCTTTAAGAGTCCAATATGGCTTGAAGGTCTTTGGTAGCATAAGTAAAATATGAAGATATATTTTATTGAAAAAAAAAACACACGCACACACACACACTATAAGAATTACGAATTTAAGGAATTTTTAAAAAAATTAAAAACGAAAAACTACTTAAAAATAAAATCAATTCTTCTTTCCTTTTTTGTGGCAAAGTATTTAATAATATCGTCATACCAGCCGTTTTCTTTCTCCAAGTTCTTAACAAATTGCTTTTCAATACTTAGCAGAGATAAGTCGGATAATCGCGATTGACCAATGGTATTTCGGGAATAAGATTTGATACGTTTTAATGCTGAAAATGATCTCTCAGTGCTGACGGAAGTAGCGGGAATAGTCAAAACTAACTCAATCAATTTTGTAGTTTCTGGCATAATAGCACAAATTCCATTAATATGGAAAAATGTTAAAAGATCATTCACTGAACGACAATTTTCCCACATGGTTGAATCGGCATAAAGAACTATCAATTCACTTTTAAGCTTTTCCCGATTAAAGAAACGGCCATACGTGAACATCAAGCAGTCAAAAGAAGACTGTGGAAACATACTTGAAAAGGAGTTAAATTTAGATATGTCCATAAGTTTCAAAAATTCTAATTTATGGAATTCGTCAAATCGATTTCTCAACTGAGAAACTATGTTATCGACAATTTCGAAGTAGAGAATGCGATATTTTTGTTCAATATTTTGTACGCCATCATCGATTTTTCTTTTCCGACCAGAATGAGGCAAAGAAGAAGAATTTTCACATGCATATTTAAAATTTCGAATGAATTCTGCATCAGATCTTAATTTTTGCAAATTTTCAATTGTTACGTCTATCTGTTTTTGGCAAAAAAGAACATCTGAAGTTTTTGCCTGCAAAATATCCCACAGATGAGAAGTAAAATTGAAAATAGATTTGTAGACTGATAAAAGAAACACAAAATCAAAATCTTTGATAACATGAAGAAAGCCAACAGCTTCACGTACAGAATCTGAGTCGAAATTCGAGTCATTCGCAATCTGCTCGAAAACATTCTCGAATATAGTCAAATTTTCGGCGACAACATTAACTAAACGTGAATTAAAATTCCAACGAGTAGGAGCCGAAGATGGAATCCGTGGAGCTTTTAATGCATTTAAAACATCTGTGCGTTTAGTCGACTTTGAAAAAAAAGATCGAAATCCAGACAAATTACAAAAAAATATCCTAGCATAGGATATGCTACTGGCTCCTTTGCTTAAGGCCAAATTTAGCACATGCGCATAGCAATGAATGAAAATTGCTTTGCTCCACAAGCTTTAACTTTGGCTTGCAAACCGTTAAGTTCTGAAGCCATTACGGCTGCTCCATCATATGTTTGTGCAACCAATTTCTCCTGGAAACTATATTCACCCATGACATTTTCTAAAAACGTGAATAAAGATGAAGCATCACGGCCAGAGCTAACGTCGAAAAAACCAAGGAAATGTTCGGCTAAGTTTCCACCGGATACAAACCGTAAAACAACAGAAAGTTGTGACTTACAAGAAACATCAGTAGTTTCATCAATTTCCCAGGCAAAAAAATTACAATTAAGAATTCGTTTTTTTATTTCACCCCTAACTTTAAAAGCGACAGATTCTATTAGTTCATTTTGAATGGTTTTAGATAACCCTGTAAAAACTTTTGAATCTGTGCTTGATTTAAGAACTAAATCGTATTTGCTCCACATATCGAATATTTCACGATAGTTTCCCTTATTTACAGAAGTTTCTGTTTCATCGTGACCTCTGAAGGGCAAATCTTGGCGCGACAAAAGGGATGTTAAATCAATGAATCGTTTTAAAATTTCCCTATTCATTTTCACATTTTCGTTGTGTTTTTCTATTTGTCGTTGGTACCCTTCATTTACTTCAGTTTCAATTCGTTGAGACCCTAAAAGCTTCAAGCTTAACTGCGATCGAATGTGGTCCTGACTAATATCGTGACGAGAGAGAGCACGATGGAGGTTTTTCAAATCACAGAAACCTTGCTTTTGCCATACATCATTGCCGGAACTAGAAGGGAACAAGACGCAGGAGAAACAAAACAATTTCCCTATGACAAGACTTCCAGAAAGCCATTCAAATTTTTTATACCACTCCATGTTAAAAGAACGATTAATTTTTCCATCAGATCGGATAATCTTCAGCTCTGGAGTTGGTCTACCCTCTTCCTTAATTTGTAACTTTTCCTGATAGCTTCTCCGACTAAATGGGCTTACTAGTAAGCTGTCAATAATATTCATCGTGAATTATCAGGTTAAAGTTCAATCTACGAGTAAAAACTAATAAAATAGAAAAAGGAAGTACTTATCTTTTGGAAGCTAACTCTCTTTTACATACAATTTATACACACCGATTGCAGCATGCAAAACGCAACAATTCCCTTCAAAACGTTTTTATTTTAGATGGTGCCTTCTTACTGCAGTCACTTCAGTTAATAATAACGAATGCACTTTACACAGACCTATCTAAGCAAGCAAGACGCAACTATCGACTTCAAAACCTATTTCAGGAATGATTTTTTATCTTACTGCTATCGATGCTATAGCTTTGCTTTTTTTTTGTTTTAAGGCCTAAACTAAAAAAATAAAACGAAAAATTTTGTAGACGAATCTGTTGAGCAGTACACCCGTTGAGGCAGTCCTCTGGTCGGTCATCTATGCTGGTGAAATGTAGCAACAACACAATAATATTCCAAACACAATCGTTTGGGACTATTGAGTTGAGGCTATCCTCCGGGTGGCTATGAAAAATACGAGTATAGAACACTATAGGCATATACTGAACGTAAAGTCGTCGTATAGCAGCGACGAACTCAACTCAACAGAAGACTAGCGTTAAGGCGCGAATCTGCCTCACGTTTATTTTCCGAATTGAGGCAGTCCTCCGACCGTTCGTTGTGAAAAGTATGAAGAGTAGAGATATTTTCGGCGATATCAGATCAACGATATGACGAATTCAGTGTTGATAAATACAATTCTGGAGGCTAGGATGATTCTGCCTCATTTCAACTTAAGTTAATCATTCTATGTTGTATTGTACTAAAGAGTGAAATAAATAGTTGAATTGAGGTAGCTTAGCCCTCTATAAATGAAGTAATGAATGAGTTTAGGTTGAATGAGATCATTGTTAAATGTTAAAAAGTTTACTATTTTTAAAGGAGGCACTGCCTCCCTTGCCTCCTCTGACGAGCCGCCTCTGGTACCTAATGATTATCACACAGAGCAACCGTTTGCCGCTTACCGCAATGAACTGGCCGAAGATTATTTCGTTGAATTACTTTCTTTTACAGTTGCATTTATATACCTATGTACGAATGTGCAAGCGGTACGCATTAACACTCTGCTTAGCATTCTTCACGTACACTCGTTTAGCGGGCGAACAATGCATTTTTGTACAGATTGTGTATGTTGGATCACGATCAAGATTTTTAGTGGGTCTCTGATTTTAAACTGGAAGTGCTGATCTGGTGCAACAGTACACTACACACAACTTTTGAATTTGAATTTAAAAAGTTAAAGGCTAAAAGGCATTTATAGACATTATATTCCAGTATGTTGTCATCTCAGCTTTACGTTAATGCAACGGGACTTAGCAGTGGCGGATTTACCAGTAGGCTGACTAGGCTGGAGCCTAGGGAGGCGGATTTTACGGGGGCGGCAAATTTGGAGCATATATTTTTTTTTGAGTTAAACACATTGCTTGGAAAACTGAATTCCAAATACGAATTATAACGCCAGATATAGAATTTATCCTTTTCATGAGATAGGTTTTGGGAGCAGTGTGTGAAGTGTGCTTGTCACCGTTATGTCAGAGCTTCAAACACTAGGAACGTTTTATTATTGAAGACGATTCTGCGAAAAGCCTCTTTTAGTCAATTGCTTGCAGACTGAAATTCGAAGCCAAGCGATTTTTTCCTTCATTTTTATTTATCTGACATATTTTTTTTAATAAAAAAAAACAATCGATTCTATCAGTATTTCCAGGCACGGATTATCCATATGGGCAACCTGGGCAAGCGGCCAGGGCGCCAGATTTTTAAGGGCGGCAATTTTTGAAACTTTCCGTTCGCTTAAAATTCTGTGAATGATTAATTTTGGGAAACTCAAGAAGCAGTCATAATTAGACAACATCTTAACGCTCTTTTCCTAATCTTTTTGTAGTTACCTAGGCGTATTTCAGGGTGCCCAATCGCACACTTACATTGGAATGTAAATAATACTCATTCATATAAAACTTTCAGTTATCGTATGAACTAGACTTCACTGCACACACTTCACGCAAAATTCTGCTAATCTCACTCCGAATAGCCTACTGGTGGAGAGTAGTTTGGTTAAGCTAAAAGGAGAAACAATTTTTGTAACGCATAAATTGGCTTCAATGAAACAGGGGTAGGAATCTACCATATGCGAGGAGGTTTTGGGTGAAGGAATTAGGCTCCAGAATCTACATTAAATGTTGGACATGTTTTTAATATACGAGTACTTTACTATTTCCTTTTTCCCGACAGCAAGCCTCTTCAAATCCCACCAGATAAAAAAATGAATAATGTCTTTGGTCAGAAGGGTCCGCCGGAGAGCGCAAATCGACTCTAAAGATAAGGTTTCTTCCTATTTCAGAAGGTCCTAGCTCTTCTTCAAAAGATACAGTCGCTTCACATGGGCAAACAAATCGCAAAGGAGGACCAAGTGCAAACGGGATCGATTTCCCACACAAAAAAAAGTGGATAGAAAGATGCGACCTTAGGATAAAAAATTTTGCAAAGGAGGCCCAAGCTTAAACCGTTTCAATTTTTCATGAGACCCAAAGCCAAAGGACAAATAATTCGTAAAAAGAGGAGAGCAAGGGAATCGTAGTTCGATTTTCCAAAAAATGCCTTGAAGGGCGTATTGTGGTGCGCTTTTTGCTGAATATTTCATAGCTGTCCGCGTTCAAAAGTTACAGCCGTTCAAAGATGACCTAATGGTCAAAAAAATTGCAAGCGCAAACCATGTCAATTTTCCGAAAATGAGGGACACTTTGGATGTTTTGCGGTGCAATTTCGGGATTTTTAATGAGGGACAGACTATCGTTACATGCGGGATCTGAGACGGCGGCCAAATCTAAGGAAGCAACTTATATACACTCTCTGCTTTTATATCCCTATTGCAGACGTGTCAAACTCGCGGCCCGCGAGCCACATGCGGCCCTCCTTGGAGTTCTGTGCGGCCCGCGGCCATGTCGAAGCAGCACAATCTGTATCAACACAAAAATTGTGAAATTGGAAAGGTGAACAAATTCAGAAATTGAGCTCAAGTCTACAAAAGTTACTAAAACTCGTCAGTGACTTATGCAAGATTATTTTAGGATTTTTTCTCCAAATACGTTACCAACAATTTGAGGCTAGTTATTTGATTTTATAAGACAGCTCAACTTTTTTGTACAGGACAATACTAAGTCTCTTCGTGAAACTGTTCTGTCCCGACATGCAGTTAATACAAAATTGGATGACTTTACTGAACATAAATTGAGATTTATTTGGAAAAATGGCAAAACTTTAAAAACTACGGAAATCTTGGAATTGGTCATTAAATCACCTGGATGTGAAGTTCCAACATAATAATTAGAGCCCAAGTGCTGGTTTTTAGACCTATACTTATCAAGCTGTAGTGATGCATGAGTTAGTTTAAAACCATATCACAAACAACTTTTGACATTTTTATGTCTTGACGCTGGCACATAAATTCGAAAAGCGTCACGAAAATCATAACGAAAAAGCGTTACGTTTTTGGCATTACAGGTAGTAATGTGAGTTTTGGGTGCCATTCAAGGTTCAACGGAAGTTGGGCTGTGAGTGTTAGGTGCCATTCAAGGTTCAACAGAGGTTGGGCTTGGGTTCAATTTACGTTCAACTTGAGTTCAACTTGGGTTCAACTTGAATTCAACTCGAATTCAACTCGAATTCAACTTGAGTTCAACTTGAGTTCAACTTTCAACTTAGGTTCAACTTTCGTTCAACTTTGGTTGAACGACCCAAAAAGTGTAACTTTTAACTTAGGTTCAACTCATGTTCAACTTTCGTTCAACTTTTGTTGAACGACCCAAAAAGTGTAACTTTCAACTTAGGTTCAACTCACGTTCAACTTTCGTTCAACTTTTGATGAACCACCCAAAAAGTGTTACTTTCAACTTAGGTTCAACTCACGTTCAACTTTCGTTCAACTTTTGTTGAACGACCCAAAAAGTGTAACTTTCAACTTAGGTTCAACTCACGTTCAACCCAAAAAGAGTCAAATACGAAAAGCAAATCGTCACGAAAAACATGAAAATGTCCCACTGAGTTGCGGACTTGTACGCAAGCTGTTTTTGTCTCTTTTAGCCACCTTTCTACTGAAATGAATTTATTCTGACTATTTTGCCTACCAATGTTACTTTGGGCGACCTCGGATGACTGGTGCTAAAGATTTTTTATCATCTGTCCGAAATTTTGCGCAAATCATGTAATTGTGCTTACATGAAGATCAATCATATTTTCACGTTTTCGCTTCTTGTCTTAATTTTATCATGTTCTTGAAGTACATTTTCGAAAGGAGAGTTCTCACGGTCTGCTATATGATCTCTGATCTCTGCTATATTTTAAAGTAAAATTCTGTAGTCAACTTTCGAAATACGATTGCGGCCCACCTAAACCCGAAAAGAGAGTCTTATTTGGCCCGCGCCAATTTTTGAGTTTGACACTCCTGCGCCTATTGTATTGATCCTTTGAAAAATTAAAAATTTTTCTGACGTATACCTATACATAATGTTTGTTTGGATCCAGATATTATCCTAATAATAATCCTAATTTAAAGATTTCATACAAAGTCTGAAACAGTTTTCAATTTTTGTATAACGGGAAATGCCTTCATAAACAAAATCATTTTTACAAAGACTACATTGTCAAAAATTAGCATTCGTTCTAAACTAGTTTCTGGGTTAGTAGATCAATTAGAATAGGCAACCCTAGTAAAAGAAAAGCAAGTTCTTATTTTCGAGTTTTCTGTTACTATTTTAGTTTTCCCCACTTGAAATTGGCTGGGTTGTAAACAGGAATTGGTTTCGGGAGGGGTCCTTTCGATATTATATGCTATATTGACTATCAAAGTTTTAGGTAGGTAATATGTATGTATCCATCTGGTGAAAAGGTTTAAGAGAAATTTTAAAAATTTTGAAGTTTAAATTGTTGAATTTGTAATTTTTTTCTGCAGAGAAAAATATACAATACCAACGATGCCAAAAATCATTTAAAATAATTAAAATTAGTAAGCAAAACTTTTGCTAAATAATATCAACGAATCCTTGCATCTCGTCAAGTTCTCAATTGGAATTTTAATTCTTTTTGAAATAGTTTAAAAATCATGAAATTGTCTTACCTTACAGTGACGGACGGCGGAGACATGTCTTCTGCCCAGAGGCGCCATAGAGGCTAAGTTCCGCCCTGAGTATCGCTCAATTGTGCATTAAAAGCAGGACACTATGAAGAATAAGAACCTACCCTTCAAACCGACGCTCCAACCAAGGAATTATTAGATCACTTTTTCCTTATATTTATCTATCACATAAAAATAGAAGAATACTCAGGACCCACGAAGTGGAAAGCACTATTCTATTAAAGCAGTGGTTCCCAGTCTTTTTCAGCTCGTGCCACCCATGCAAGATCTGCTGATCGTGCCCCCCCCCCCAAATGTTGGCCAAACACCGAATATCTAAGATTGACGTGGGCAAGGAGTGTTTTTGGACATACGTTCGGAATCCATTGTCTCAATTTAAATTTTTTGAACATTTGTTTGCCTGTGCAGCCCATATTTTGAAACTACTGGAATTTTAATAGGAAGTATTATTTAAATTTAATGATTTCCGCATCCTGAATTTCGTCGTGAGTTCGGCCGTCATCGTGATACATCGAGCAGCACAGTTAATATTGATATAAGCGACCATTCTCAACGGTGTTCATGAAATTATTATAGTAGCAGCGAATTAATCGACGAAAATACAAACTTTGCCTTTTCGCAACGCTTTGCATCAACGAATTGAACCTGGTGTATTTCGAAAGAAGTTCGCAACAAACCATAATTTTTATTAATGGCAAGAAAATTTATGAATCGCATCAATATTAGAGTTGTGCCCGTGCCCCCCTTTACTGATCGTCACGCCTCCTTAGTGGGGGGGGGCCCAAGTTTGGGAATCACTGTATTAAAGTGTAAAGGAGAAATTTGAGAATAAATGAAGGTTAATCAAAAAAGTTCGTCCTGGAGTATTAATTCTCGACTAAAAAACAGTGTTCCGCACATTTTTGCACAAGAAACGATTAAAAAGCTAAACGCCTTGTCCCTTGATTCTGGTAATGTCCGTTCAGCAATATTCTCGTAGAGCTTGGTAGGGGCGGCAAAATGTCAACAGCCTACTAGCGGTAAATGTGCAAATCCGCCACTGGGACTTAGAATATTACGAGTATATTTAGACTACACCTGAATCTTCGATAAATTGCATAAAAACATAAAACAGATAAATTTAAAAAAAAAGTCCGCTCACATTATAAACATTCAAAAACTAGGATTTATGAACTTTTCCAAATATCACACAAAAATCATCAATTCACACGACGCGACGTGATCGTAATCGATCGATATAAATATATACAATACCAGCTAAATTACATCATTTCTTCTGTGTGTTATCTCTGATCTCAGTTGGGTTGGTTTCACTTTTCTTTGGTTGTTTTGCATTTTTGCTCATCGTCCGCAAAACGAAAAAAAAACAAAAAACACAAAAAATTTATAAAATAGCAAAACAACTAAATTCTGCATAAAATTCAAATATCAAATTGCGCTCGAATGCGCGCGTATCTTATCGCTGAGGTCTAAGCTGAGTCCACTCACTCGACTCCAAGTCGAACTGGATTTTTCTCGTGGCAGTTTTGTTTTGTGAAAAGTAGTATTTTTGATGAGGATTTTTTTTTTTGTATTATGGATCTTCCTTCAAATAAATTTTTTTTTTCAAATTTTCAAATCCGTCTTTGTCCTTGTCACCTTTTCCATCGTAAATCTAACGGTTACGATCGTAAAATAGATATCACATCACATCACATAATGTGGTGTATCCATACGAGTATAATAGCAACAGCAGCAGCAGTAGTTGGACAAGCTAGATCTGATCAATAAAAAATAAGATAAAGATTGAAGATAGCTAATAAGATTCAGCGATGCTTCTGGTATATGTATTTGCATTTCTTTAATATTCGGATTAGATGTAGACATTTTTTTTTTGTTCGCCCACAAAACACGTTTCTTTTCACACGTATCATAGCACTTCCATTCAAAATGAATTGATAATAGAATAAAATTAAATTCAAAAAACACAAACAATAAATATAAAATAAATTTCCATAAATTGATAAATTGTAAATATCAGAAAATGTCCTTGTCATAATTTTTTTTGTGTGAAGATTATTATGTATCTAGTTTACAGATTTAGTATCGAGTGCGCGCATTCTATGCGTCTGTGGAATTAAGTAGAGAGAAAAAAAACTTAAAGGTAAAAGTTAACTAAAAACAAATCAAATTTGTTCATATAAATTTCTTTCATTTGATGGCTGAGCGATGTCAGTGACGGTTGATGGTCCCGGAAGTAAGTGAAGACTTGTACCTAAGAATAAAATACAAGGACTTCAAGCCCGTTCCATAGAATCATTTTATGCAAAAATATTTACGTATTTTCCTACACCTATGTACAACCTACTCTAAAAATTGTCTTTTGTTAAAGAAAAATTACTTAGGCAATATGAAAGTCTATGATTGGGAGAAGCCAATGAAATGGCTTCTCTGAGATAATGTTGGAAATATGATTAAAAATATGAAATAAATATTATGTTAAATGTCCGTTTAACATTTTCAATTATTGTTGGTAAATATTTTTTTTTTTTGACATATTGGTAATATGGCAAAATCTACTAATGATGTATCCATCCATCCGTCTGTGTTTTGTGTGGCAATCGACCTTTAACCTGTCCTGTGTAATATCATCAGCGTAAAAAAATCGCGACATTAAATGCATAAATGTTGACAAACAGCATCATACTCCAACTCTATACAATTTCAAATATTAATTTCACACTAAATTATTTACCTATAAATTGCTTTATGAGAAATTCTATGCAAAGTAATTTTTTTTTTTTTTATTGTCACAAATTTTCCAGATTATTAATGCTGAGCTATAAAGTCACTGTAAACCATTGCTTAACGTTAATTTTGGGATTTGCAAATTCCTATCTCACAAGGGAAAATGCATATTTCATGTTTATGTGACATCGTTTACCATAATGGCGGCTGTTTTAAAATAAGTATGCCAAAGAAGCATATGGACAAAAAAGAATAAGTGCAACCATACAAGTTTTTCTTAACACCCTGTAGTTTTTCAAGTAAATAAAATAATTTGTCAATATTTTTTGTTCCTTAATTGTAAAGTAATTAAATGATATGTACACAAACCATTTAAAAAAATTGCTTTTAATTTCCTTTAAAACAAAAGATGAGACGATTAAAGAGGGATGGACAAACTAATAATTAGACCTCAATTAATTTAATTAAAACTGGTTTCAATTCAAACTTCATGATCGAATTTGACATGAATATGATGTGGATAATTTGAGGGCAAGAAAACTTATATAATTAAGTCCTTATCCCTCTTTCATTCCCATGGTAAACAGCAGTTTACATCAACTAAAACCCTTTTTCTATATTTTTTATTGCAATAGTAAACCTTAGTTTGTTCGAATATAAATTTTCAACTTTACCTGTACATGAAAGCGTGTACAGCCCTGCCTGGACGAGTGGAACGTAGACGTCGGACACAACCCTACCTGGAAAAAAAATGAAATGACATTTGTAAATTTTGACAGTTTTGAAATTCAATTGTAACCTGAAATAAAAGAAGGAGTCTTTTTCAAAAAATCAAAGTTCATAATTTCAAGGAAATATTTCAAGAAGGCAGAATTTTACAGCCCAAGGAAGCAGAATTTTACATGGTCCGTCGAGCCGGATCGTCGAGGTAAAGTTAAAGGTAATATTAAAGCAAATTGTAATTCATTTTTTGATAATTGGGTCTTGGTGAAATCGCGCGCACAAGGTTAGAGGTTAGAATGGCTGAAGAAGAGACTTTGAGTATAAAAAATTTGGAGGCTACGAGGCTGCTGCGGAACCAAAAAAGAAAAATCGCGGAGATAAATCGAATGCTTACCAATTATGGAAAGGATGGAAAGGCAAAAAAGGTAACCGCACGATATTTTAACTATCGAATCGACACTTTAAACACCGAGTTAAAGACTCTGAAAGAGAACCACGGAGTACTACAAGGAATTTCAACAGTTGAAGTCGACGAATATTTTGAAAGCGGAGCGTACGTAGATGCTGTAGAGGAAATTCAACTCTTTCTTACAGAGCTCGAACAAGGAAAGGCGGAACTTACCGAGGCGCAAATAAAAAGGCACATAACCTCAAACGGCGATGACTGCGCACAACAACAGCAACAACAGCATTCATTCGAAACGAAGCTGCCAAGAATTGTGTTGAAAAAGTTTTCGGGCAACTATAGTGAGTGGCCTTCCTTCAAAGAGTTGTTTCTGTCAATCGTTGACGGCAACAAAGACATTTCAACAATTCAAAAAATGAATTATCTAAAGTGTAATTTGGAGGGAGATGCCGAAGAATTGCTTCGACATTTTACGATAACTGCTGAAAACTACCAACCAGCGTTAGAGGCACTCACTAAAAGATACCAAAACAAGCGAGTGCTAGTGCACCAAGAGTTAAACCGAATCTTTGAAATAAAATGCTGTTCTGAAGAAGATTCGAATCTTAGAAAGCTCATTGATACCTTTAACAGTGTATTGAAATCATTGAACAATCTGGAGGTTGACACATCAACATGGGATGTGTTAATCAATCATATCATTTTAACAAAACTGCCAACCTCGACGAGACAAGCGTGGAATCAGGAGACAGGGGGTCTTACTGAACTTCCATCATACAAACAATTCATAGAATTCCTAGAAAATCGGTTTCGCTCATGGGAAATGACAAATTCAGACACTAAAACTAAACGATCATCGGTCATCGTTAAAGCAACAAATATAGAGTGCATTGTTTGCAAACAATCTCATCGACTTCATCAATGCGAAAGATTTCGAACGCTTGATGTTAAGCAACGAAACAAAATCATTCAAGTAAACAAACTGTGTTTCAACTGTATGAACGCAGGCCATTCTGCCAACCAATGTCGAAGCACCTACAAGTGTAAAACGTGTCACAAAAAACACCATTCTATGTTACATCTGGAGGGCAGCAATAACAATAGCTCTTCACCGCAGCTTAACCCAAACGCAACCGAGTTCAAAGGATCTGTTGAAACAAATGTGAGTGTTATGACGTCGATCAACGAAGGCCAAGTTTTATTGGCAACGGCCATAATTAAAGCATATAATCGACATGGTCAAATTATGAAACTACGTGCTTTAGTCGACAGCGGTTCTCAAGCTACATTTATATCCGAAAATGGAGCTCAACTTCTTCAACTGAAACGCACATCGTATAATGCTAACGTCGTAGGCATCGGAGGATGTAAAGCCGGAAAAACAAGGGGTTCTGTTGAACTCAATATCAAACTCGTCCGCGGCGGAAATCTCACAACCAAAGCATTAGTTATTCCCAAATTATCGAAAATACTCCCACAGCATAAAGTAATTTCCAAAGAGTGGAAACATCTTCAAAACTTGCAGCTGGCTGATTGTCAGTTCGATGTCCCGAGGCAAATCGATATTCTATTGGGAGCCGACGTTTATGCTTCAATCATTGAAAGTGAGATCATCTCTGGACCGCCAGGAACACCAATTGCACAATCAACAAAATTGGGTTGGATCGTTTTCGGAATGATTCAATCAACACCAGTTCAAGATACTTTAAAATGCTTTACCATCAGTCTCGACGAAATCAATGAAAGGATTCAATCATTTTGGAGAATGGAAGAGATTCCCTTTCAAGAAGTGGCATCAGAAGAGGATGTCTTGTGCGAAAGTCACTTCAAACGAACGCATTCAAGAAGACCAGATGGACGCTATGTGGTAAGGTTGCCCTTCAAGGATCAAATGTGCGATAAGCTAGGGCATTCGAAAAACATTGCAATATCATCGTTTCTTAACTTAGAACATCGATTTGAAAACCAACCGAATTTGAAATCGTCCTACGTAGACGTCATGAATGAATACATCAGTTCAAATCATATGAAGGCACGAAACGATACCAATTCATCAAGAGTATATATTCCGCATCATGGAGTTTTGAAAAACGACCGACAAACGACGAAACTACGGGTCGTCTTTGACGCTTCGAGAAAATCTTCAAGTGGAATTTCTCTGAACGATGTTCTTATGACTGGACCAACATTGCAACCTGACATGATAACCCTTTTATGCAGATGGCGGCTTTATCAGTATGCAATAACCGCAGACATAAAACAAATGTACAGACAAGTCGATATGCATGAGGATGACATCAAATATCAAGGCATAGTATGGCGTTCAGAACGAAACAAACCGATAGAAGAATTTCAATTGACAACTGTGACATTCGGATTAACTTGTGCTCCCTTCCTGGCCATTCGAGCGATGCAACAACTAGCAGAGGATGAAGGTGCAAATTATCCACTAGGAGCAAAAATGATTCTATCCGAATTTTACGTAGACGACTTGTTAACAAGTTCTCCTAATATTGATGAAGCAAAGGAAAAACAGCGTCAAATACATGAAATACTAAAAAGAGGTGGGTTCCACATCCACAAATGGGCATCGAATGAAAGAAGTTTACTCGAAGCTGATGACAAAACCCGCGCAAGCTCTAACAAAGTTTCCATTATATCCGATGAAGATACGGTTAAATCCTTGGGATTAACCTGGATTCCAACAAAGGACATGCTGGTCATTAAACAAGGCGAAAGATATTCAGTCAAAACAAAAAGAGAACTTCTGTCTCAAATCGCTCGCATTTATGACCCACTTGGCCTGATAGCACCAATAATAGCAGAAGCAAAGGTTCTGCTTGAAAAGGCGTGGCAAACACCACTCGATTGGGACGAGGTTCTTCCAACCAAGTTCATCCAGAACTGGAATAAAATCAATTGCCGCCTTAACGAATTGCCGAACATCCAAATTCCCCGTTGGATAAAATTTTCTCCTAAAGATGTAATCGAGCTGCATTGTTTCAGCGATGCCTCCAAAGATGCATATGGAGCGGCTATATATTGCCGAGTAGTTCACAATGAAGAGGTGATACACGTATGTTTATTAATGGCAAAATCGAAAGTAGCCCCAAAAAAGGAAATGAGTACCCCTCGAATAGAGCTGTGTGGAGCTATCATCGCAACAAAATTGATACTCAAATGTGAGGAAATATTTAAAAATCATGTGAGCACGTCATACTTTTGGACCGATTCAACTGTCGTTCTTGCCTGGCTTGAAGGAGATTCAATCCGATGGAAGCAATTTGTCGCAAATCGAGTCAATTACGTAAAAGACAAGATACCAAATGTCGTACGACTTCATGTTCCTGGGTCTGATAATCCAGCAGATCTTCTTACTCGGTTCACATCACGCTCAAATTTAAGTAACAACAAATTATGGTGGCAAGGTCCAGCGTGGTTGAACCAATCGAAACAATTTTGGCCATCTCAACCACAATTAGAAGGTACAGAACTAGAAGCAAAAAAGCTTGTACATACGACCTTAATCGAAGCCAACGAAATCCTGCAAAAATTTTCGTCGTTATCAAAACTCTTAAGGATAACGGCATATTGCTTACGTTTCATAAAAATGTGTAAACAACAAAAATCAGAAAGAGGGTTCTTAACAACAGCAGAACTATCACACGCCAAAACAACTTGGATTAAGCTCACTCAAAGGGATCACTTTGCAGAGGAGATTCGCAGCCTAAAGAACAAAAACCCAATCAAAAGAAGCAACATTATGAAACTCAACCCTACACTCGATAAGGAAGGAGTCCTGAGAGTAAATGGTAGACTTTCAAATGCACATTTGTCATACAATGAAGCCAACCCAATCATTTTGCCAAGTTATAATCATTTCTCGCATTTAATCCTACGTGAAATTCATCGAAAAACGCTACATGGTGGAGTACAGATTATGCATTCTCACGTCAGAAAAGCCTTCTGGATCGTCAAATGTCGTAATGCTATAAAGAGAATGATTCGTGAATGTGTCACCTGTACTCGATTTAAGGCCAATACAGAAACTCAATTAATGGGTCAATTACCTGCTCCAAGAGTCAATATCACGAGGACATTTTCTCACACTGGGGTAGATTATTGTGGGCCCATATTAGTCAAATCGTCGAAAACCCGTAATGCCGCCTCCACCAAAGGATATATTGCTTTATTCATCTGCCTAGCTGTGAAAGCGATTCATTTAGAAGTCGTCAGTGACATGAGAATGGAAACTTTCTTAGCAGCCTTTAGAAGATTCACAGCGAGACGAGGATTATGTTCAGATATTTATTCAGATTGCGGCTCTAATTTTATCGCAGCCGACAAAGAATTGCGGTTAATAAAACGACATGAAGCGAGTGCAGCAAATATTTTATCAGAAGACAACATCACCTGGCACTTTAATCCCCCTTCGGCACCTCATTTTGGAGGCCTCTGGGAGGCAGGAGTGAAGTCGACCAAACATCACTTGAAAAGAATCATAGGAAATAGCAATTTGACCTTTGAAGAACTCAACACTGTAATCGTACAAATTGAAGGCATATTGAATTCGAGACCTCTAACTCCTCTTAACGACGATCCAAGTGAATTAACTCCGCTCACCCCAGGCCATTTCATCATCGGCGACGCGTTAAATTCACCACCTGATCGAAATTTACTGGATGCAAACGAATCTTACTTAAGTCGATGGCAGCGAACTCAAAGAATGGTGCAGCATTTTTGGAAACGTTGGTCATCGGAATATCTAACTCGTCTTCAGAATCGTCCTAAATGGCATAAAACTCATCCTAATATAACACCCGGAAAAATCGTCATCATAAAGGACGACAATTTATCTCCAAACAAATGGCTCATGGCAAAGGTTTTAGAAGTTCACCCAGGAGCGGACGGACTGGTTCGAGTAGTCACGCTCAAAACAGCAAATACTATTTTGAAAAGGCCCATTAGCAAAATCGTAGTTTTGCCCACAGAAGATAACGAAGTCCAGAAAAACTGAAATCACCATTGAATTATGTTATTGAATTACATTTATTACATTTGCTTTAATATTACAAACTTCACATTTCAATTGTATTTCAGAGGTTCATGTCAGAGGAGAACGCTCAACATAAGTTGGGACAACTTCTTCCGGACAGGGCATCTGCAATAGAATTAAATGACATTTCATCCACGCATCAACATCAATTTATCCTGAGAATTTCTTCTCAGCGCGGGGGAGCATGTTCGAATATAAATTTTCAACTTTACCTGTACATGAAAGCGTGTACAGCCCTGCCTGGACGAGTGGAACGTAGACGTCGGACACAACCCTACCTGGAAAAAAAATTAAATGACATTTGTAAATTTTGACAGTTTTGAAATTCAATTGTAACCTGAAATAAAAGAAGGAGTCTTTTTCAAAAAATCAAAGTTCATAATTTCAAGGAAATATTTCAAGAAGGCAGAATTTTACAGCCCAAGGAAGCAGAATTTTACATAGTTAAAGATGAAACAGGCTTAATGTAACGGAGGAAGTCGGACATCCGAAGATGTCCCAGGGGATGGAGCCAAGGCCTTCACAACCGTGCAGGTTTGGCCAAAGGAAGGGCTCCTCAACGAGCGACCAGCGACATGCGCTTGCTGTAGCTCAGAGCGGTAGTGTTGGGCTGGGTTTGTGCTGCCCGTTGCCCCTTGTCCTCTACATTAAAAAGGGATATCGCATGCCTAGGGAGAGCTATTACCACATGGGGATTGAAATTTGGGGAAAAAAAAAAGCTGGTGACGACGAGAGCGAAAGGGCGAGGCTTTCCTCACGTTCAATAAAAGATTATCAGCCGGAAGCACTAACGTCTTCCCGTGGTGCACAAAGGAATTGGTTCCGCAACCCATCTTCCTATTATGGGTGCACCCAACTCCCTCGCTGCCTACTACGGGTGCAGTCCGTACTACGGCAAACAACGTACACGCCAACGGGTAGCTAATCGCTTCTAGTTGCGCCTAGCCCAGCAGGCCTGCCTTACGATGACCAAGTTTGCAGCTGCACCCACCTCGGTCGACAAATTGCATTCCTTCGCAATTTGTCCACCACGGGAAAACTATCGCAATGGCAAAAATGAAATTAACCGCGGAATAAACAATGAGGAGGAAAGCCTCCTCATGCCGCTCTTGCTGTCACCAGCCTGAAGCAAAAATTCTGTGGAAAATTTAAATGCGGCCATTCAGATGCCGTTTTAACAGATAAGGCTCTTACGGCCCCAGATTTTGACGGGTCCTGGCCATACAATTCATTACGCCCATCGACTTACGCGTCGCTACTTCCGTGTGATGGGGCGGAGCCACCCATAAATTATTTGTTTGGCGACGATGCACGCGCCTTCCCTAACCCATCATCTACCCTGGAATGAGCTCAGGGAACATAACCTCCATTTAGCCACTCATTTTTGTTTGCAAAAATTCAAATTGAAATGGAAAGGCGGTCACGTTCTGAATATATTCAAGGAACGAAGAACAAGATTTATCTATCAAACAAGAAAACAATACGGACATATAACTACATATTTAAATTTCTAACCTAAAAAAAAATTTAACCAAAACCAAAAAGAAAACCTTATCTTTTTTTGTTTTTCCTTGCAGGTCCAAATCATCACGTCCCGTCCAGGGATTCTTCGTTCCGCCAGCAAGCACAGGGTAATTCTTTTTATTTATTCCTCAAATTTTCACACTATAAATATTTTTCACACATGTCGGCCACACCACTCCAAAAATCGCTCGCCAAAAACTCGTCGTGGATGTTAGTACATATTTAAACCACTTCATCAAAGTGGCATACGATAAAAATGTAAAAAAAATCATTTTTTAACCTTCATAGGACCGACCTCAAAAAATTACGTTAAGGACCAAGTGGGGTGCAAATGCACCCCAACCTTTTTTCATATAAAACTGCTAAAAAATGTATTAAACATTAACCCTTTACGGCTTAGTGTTGCATATCTGCAACATAACGGAAAATCGTTCCTAGAAAGTATCCTATTAGAATTTGTTGCTTTAAAACGCCTTATTCTCGTTCGGCAATAAGTGAGAAGTAGTTTTGATTTTTTTTGGAAAATATTTCTTGCATTTGAACATAAATTTTCAATAATTTATATTTGTAGATCATAACAACAACATTTTGCACAGTTGTGCAATTTTCGTTTGAATAGTTATCCCTATAATTTTTCAAAACATCCTGTGAGGATATGGAAAACGTTAGATAAAAGTGTCTATTTTCTTTTTCCGAAGGAATTTTTCAAAATGTATGGATATCGAATGACTTTTCCAACTAATTGTCTTTGTTGCATATCTGCAACATTATGTAAATGCCCTACTAAAACTGGTTATATTTTGAAGACATTTGATATTGTTATATATCCAATGTTTTATATTATTGTTCAAGGAAATTCAAGAATTTCGTACTCTTTCGGTATTAGGTAATTTTTGTAAGGGATTTGGGTGTAATTGCCACATTTTGATAGAAAAATAGACACAAAAAAATTAATAAAAAAGCAGTGCCCAGCACTGATTTCTATGAAGAAAGGGATTATGTCCTTACGATTCGGACCATTATTTATTCATATCATATTATGATTAGATTTCGCGGATTGCACAAAAGTCAATCTCAGAGATTACATTTGACGAATTTTTGACAGGAAAACCTAGGTTTGGACGGCAACCTTCAACATTCACGTAACTTGTAACTAACATTTAGTATGCCATCGTCCTTTTGTCCAGAACTTCAGAAATTCAGAGAAGAGTCAACTGACCACTTTCAAACGCATGTCTTTCATCGGTTTCGACCTATTTTGAGAGTTTTGTGGAGTTTCCAGGTCTTACCACAATTACATACGCATAGTCAGAATAGCATCGCCTTGATGAACTCTTTCAGCCGGGTAAATACGTCGGATAACTAGGTTTGCTAGCAACTTACTAGCATCATAAGATAGTATTCCATGAAATAAAGCAGCAGCGCCAGTGGTTTTCTAACGACAAAATTTTGGAGCTCAAAACTATTCGTTTGGAGCTCCATGATTTGATGCTTGTTTCATTGTTCACTTTGAACAAATCAGCAAAATAGGGTATTTTGACCTTTTTTTTGCATAAAAGACGCAAATGCATGCATCACTATGATGTCGTTGTTAGAAAGAAATTCGTAGCTGATACGAAAAAAAGCGTGTCTGCTCTGAAAATTATTAATATACCTACTTTTTGGAGAATAAGAATACAGCAAGCATGGCTTAAATATTTGCTGCGCATGTACAATTCAGCGTTAGTAAAAATGTTAAAACATGCCTTAACTCATTAAATTCTCTGCTTAAATATTTTTAGAATAAAATCTAGCTTTTCGTGAAATAAAATGCTACTTAAATTATAAAACAGATTTAATCCGGCAGTTTCTTCAATTTTCGAATCATATTAAATTATATTATTAGTATGTATATTATTTAACTTTAATTTTCTCCGTATTTTAGTTGAATAATGTATAATTTCCTTAAATTTGTTGAATAAAGACACTATTTTATTCAATGCAATTTCCGCTTGGAACGCAAAAAATAAATGACGGATTAGCATAATGTTGCAGATATGCAACATAGCAAATTTTGGGCCCTTAAGCAACGAATTCTCAAGCAGGATTTTTTTTACTATTTTTCCATCGCTCTTTATGACATAACTCATCGATTTCCAACAATAAAATCAATTTTCGTGATTTTGAGCCGTAAAGGGTTAAACCAAATAGAAGGAAAAAATAACTGAATATGTTTTTGATATTTTTATTCGAAACAATTGTTACAAACTGAATTTTCTTCTGAGTGCTCTGCACAAACGTGTTGATTGCAACGAATGCAACATTTCTTGGATTTTCTGTCCTTTCCTATGCTGCATAAGTAGCATCTTCGTTGAGCTGCAATTGGGGAACTCTGAAGCTGATTGGGTTTGCCCGGTTCGGGTAGAACGGCTACCATATGCTGTTTTATTGTATCTTGAATGGATGTGTCACTGTTGTATCTCCTAATGATAAGTGGGGTGCAGCGGCACCCCAAGCAATAAAATGGTCTACAACTACCGTTAGGATACATAAATATTTTTTAAGTTTTTTGCAACAGAATTGTAAAGATATTTTGGAAACATATTCCAAAGGGAAAAAAAATTGAAAATAATATTTTCGAAGCTATCTTTAAAAAAGAGTGTCTGGGGTGCAGCTGCACCCCGGTCGGTCCTATGAAGGTTAATAATAATTAGTTTGTGTCAAACGTTTGCACTAATAAAATGTATTTTTATATTTCTAATTTATCAAATATAAGCAAATATAATAAAATATGGAGATTATAAATAAAAATAAAATTAAAATAAATCTCTGTAAATGGTGACCCCGACGTGATATGAATATAATAAAAATTTAATAAAATGGTGATCCTACCATAAACTCACTAACTGTCCTCGCGGTGTCAGTTGTCATTCCGACCGCCGTCACCAATCCCCATTTTTCCCATGGCCGCCAACTGAAGTGGGAAAATTTCTCGAATGGCAATGCCACTTCATTATGGCCGAATTAGGCTGATTTTAACCTTCTGCGGTATATTTCCGATAGATACATATGTTTTAGCGAACAGTAGGCGTGATTGTTTCCTCTATCAAATGAATTCCATATTGCCCATATAACGACTATTGCCCTTTTTGGATGTAAGATCGCTACAAAAGAATTCAAAATGCCTCCGTAAGCATTATGGTGTACTCTCTCTTAACAAATCCTGTCTTTTGATAACCATATAGATTGTGCACCGGCTTGCCGGGTGACAAATGACATTTAGTCCTAAATGAAATAACCAAAAGAATTCGGCTGTGTCTTGCTTTGCTGGTCGCATCCTTATTCTTATTATTTATTAATAAACAGACTTCCGTCCTTTGTTCAATACAATACATAGAAATACAATAACTGTCTTCATTCTAATAAACTTAAAACAATACAATATTCATAAAATAATGCAAATTAATTCGATAAAATTCGAAAAAAATGATTGAAAGCCAATTTGCTCACACAATCCCAATAAAACTCGACGCAATTCGTTTTCGGATGTATTAAATATATGTCACAAAAACAACTGTGTTGTAAAAGGTGTCCGCCAAAGAAAAAGTCATCAGCCGCAAAAAGGATTGATATAAATACATTCCCGCCAAAATACTCGCATCTTGTCTCAATGATGGTGGTGGAGCAAATTTTTTTCAACGCTTATTGGCGGGGAGCTGACCGAGGGTACTATTTGCTGCTATGTTCTTTTCTTGATAATTTTGAAGCTTCCAGTCTTATAGAAAATAAAAATGCGTTTTAGAACCTTATTTAGCTTTCCTTCGTATGGAACTCGTTTTTTTTTTAAGATAAAAGTTCTTTCATAAATTTCTTAACATTGATTTTATTTTGTTATTCAAGCTCCCGCCAAATAGCGTTGAAAAAAATTTGCTCCACCACCATCATTGAGACAAGATGCGAGTATTTTGGCGGGAATGTATTTATATCAATCCTTTTTGCGGCTGATGACTTTTTCTTTGGCGGACACCTTTTACAACACAGTTATTTTTGTGAGATATCATATCTTTTTGCAGTTTTCGATTTACAAAATTCGTAAATATATTATGAAGCCGATATTCATTGCCCTATTGTCACGAATTTGTTTGAGAACAATAATTATAAGAATGATAAACCCCTTGCTAACCTTCGTCTCCTTGGTCTCCTTGGTAACCTTGCTCGCCTTGGTAATCTTAGTAACCATAGTACACTTGACTATTTGGTGATCTTGCAAACCCTTAGTAACCTTGGTAACCCCGATGGCCTTGGTAGCCCTAGTAACCTCGCTAACCTTGGTATCTTTATACATAACATTAAACTTAATGATAACCCTAACTTTGACCATAACCCTGGCCTATACCTAAACCTCAAACTCAGACTCAACCTTAACCCTATCCTTACATTTAACCCTAATAATAACGTTAACTGCGACGTAACAATAAATTTAACCCTATCCTTTACCCTAAACTTGATTTTGACTTTAACCTTAGCCATAAATTGAGTCTAAATCTTTACTTCTCTCTTTACTCACTGTGTACTCAATATGTGATTCAAATTACATCCATATTTCCTAAGTTCCACATTGCGCCTATTAACGCCAAACGGTTAAGATACAAGTCCCGTTACTACAGACCCAAGACTGTCCTTATATCCAGGTTCCATCATTCTCCCTTTTAAAATACCCCTATCTACTGCTTTTGGCTTTTTGATCTTCATCGTCGTTGCTACGTTGCATTACGTTACGCTCGTTAGTTACGACATAAAATGTATATCATACCATAGAGAAAGACATGTACATGTGAAAATATCCCTTTATCCCTCATCGAAGGTCCCGAAAACCTGTTGAGTCCTGACTAGCATTGCTTTTACAATAATAAAGTGGTTTTATGACCAGGAATCAGGGATAGCTAAGAAATTCACTATATAACTAACAGTACCTTTTTGCCTACCACAACAGGATCAAACCGTATGGAATTACAAGAATAAATCTACATGCCAAATTTTGTTAAAATTAACTCATCAGAATTCCTTGAAAAATTGATTTTCCACATGCCAACATCACGTAACTCTGGTTTGAACACAACAGAATAAACCGTCTAGACAAAACCGATTTGGTGTCCCAGCGCCATATTTAAGCTTCCACCAAGCCAGCGCAGAACGGTAGCGGTACGTGTCAGAATGTATGAAATAGTTTCCGCCGAATTATTGGGATTGTGTGAGCAAATTGGCTTTCAATCATTTTTTCGAATTTTATCGAATTAATCTACGGACGCGGGAGCGTCCCGCACGCCAAAGAAAAACGAAGAAATTTGAACAAATCAAAAGTGAGAAGCGACTAAGACTATGTTTACACGACGGAACAAGTACGGGTTTTCGGACCTCTGTAGCTCGGACCCTGGTTGGTCCTGAGTGTTCAAATTCGGTAAGGGTTGTCGTTCGCGCCGTCTTACGAAGTGTAGAAAATTTCAAGAAGATACGATGAAAAACACCGGAGATATAAGAGATTGAAAATCGCATTTTTTCAAAAATCTTGTTCTCGTTGTTCTCGTTGTTCTTGTTGTTCTTGTTGTTCATTGACAGGGCTACAGCCTTGCAGAGGGCATCTCGGGATTTGGTCTCTTTTCCCATTGATAGAGTCTGGCGTGAAGGTGTGCATAGGCTATCGTTTGCTCCGATCTGTGGAGTAGAAAAAAAGATACAGCGGAAAATGTGAAAAAAATGCTTATAGTTTCTCGCTTAAATCTTTTTATATGTTTTAAAGGAAGCATTTTGCAAAAGTCGGGGATAGGCCTGAAAAATGCCTAGAAAAGAATCGTATAGTTTTGAGCTTTGGCAGGACTGTTTCAAACAATCCCTTGTATATGCTCTCCAAAGTTTTCAGTTGTAGAGCGTCTGCAAGAGCGGCGGCAAGGGGTCAAAGTTTCTGTTTTTTGGTTCGTTTCTTATACGAGTGCGTGCATATTACTATAATATTTGATGAACAAATGACATCCCGATGATCCTAAAGCTTCTAACAAACGGTAGCGGTTCACACAACACACACACACCACACGAATTGAGAAGTTCTCCGTGGTGTAAATCATAGGATTTCAACAGTTTTCAATCTCTGAATAGGCGAATTACTAATATAATTAGCTCTACAAGCATGACGATAGAAAAGTTCAGGTTGCCTGGTTTCTCTACTGGAGATTTTAAAAGTCAATTCAGCTAGGATAACAGGAGAATCTGGTAAACCATTGACTCAATTAAAAACAAATAAACCGTCAAATATGAAACAAAAGCGGGCTAGGATGTGGTCCCTGTGGAGCTCCTGAAGTTGGGACATAATGTTCTGAGTAAATACTATCGACTTTCACTGATACTGACCGATTTCTCAAATAGTCGCTTAACCAAATAAAAAGTCTTTCCCAAAGAAAAAACAATGTTTTCCCATTTGTTTAACCCTAGAAAGATAACCATATTGCGAGTAACCTTAAAGATAACAATACGTCTCCGAGGCGCATCCTCTTTACAATCGGTTTTCTCCATTCCTACTATATTTTACTTACATATATCATTAAATTTTGGAAGTTTGATGTCTTTTTAAGAAATAAAACACAATTGTATGCTCATTTCATAAAAAAAAAACAAAAACAAAAGTGACCTTCAAAAAACAGTCAAAAAGTAACATACTTCAGTTTTTAGGATTTCTTTCATAAAAAAACTAACAAAAATAGTTTTTTTTTCTCACTCAGATATGTTAAACGAGTACTTATTTATGGGGATAAATAACACTGCTAAGCTTGCTGATGATCTCAACACATAAAAAAATGCATTCAGATCTTGGAAATTGGCTGTCCCAACACGGCTTTATTTATTTTTATACCCTTCGCTCATAGAGTGAAAGGTTATATTAACTTTGTCCTGAAGTTTGTAACGCATTGAAGAAACTTGGGGAGTCGATTGGGTGATGTCCGTCTGTCTCTGTCTGTCTGTCCGTCTGCCCGCCTCACAGTGCGTCGAATGTATGGAGAGGGTGGTCAAAAATCAATATCTTAAGAACACGTTTACCGATATTTATTAAATTTGGTGGATGTGTTTAACTAGTTAGGTTCCCAACTCTGTATAAAATTCAAGATGAATAAATGATGTATTTTTGAGATATTGCTAAAAATGTGATGAATAAAAATGGTATGAAGATAGGCTATAATATAAAAAATCGTAACTTGGTAACCGGATAACCAATTTTCTTGAAACTTGGCTATTATCTATAACAAAGAACAAACATTGGTTGGCGAAAAAATTATTATCCGGGAATAATTAGGTTCTGAGATATTTAAGAGAGAAATCTATGAATTTTACCCATTTTTGGGGGCTTTATCAAATGCTTAATATCTTTCAGGAACTCAAATTTAAACTTAATGATTTTTCACTCTGGCATTGCTCAAGTGTCACTATTTAAAATATATAAATTTCAAAGAAACGGAGTTTTGCGATTTGGAGATATACCTAATGGTTCAAAAAATTAAATAATTCAGTGAACTACTTTCTCCGAAGTCGTGTTTCGAAAAAACATTTATTTTTGTTTTTTATTATTTTATAGAATAACAATAATATTAGCAATATATATGCTTATAATTTATTCTGACTCATCGTCGCTTTCCAAATCCAGCAAACTTACATCAAAATTGGCAATGGGAAATGTTTCAGTAGAATCTAATTGGTTTTTATATGAATTGACTTCTGCGTCTAGATGATGCTGTTTCTTAATTTTTGGAGTCCGCAGAATTTAAGAGGAGCATTCGCATTTAATCCTTATTGCAACTGGTTCTGGAAAACTTACAAGTGTGAGACAATCGATTCCTTCCAACTTTGTTATGCTGTGCCTCCAAGGCATCCTCAGATAAATTTCCAATTGGCCAAATGGTAGGGATTAACCCATTTTCTGCCATTGGTTCGTTCACGAACCATTAATGTTTTATTTTTTTTAACTGCAAAAGTAAAATTCTTTTGAAGAATGAATTTAACAAATGCTTTCTAGAAGCATTGAAATTGTTTTTTTTTTTTTTTAATTTTAAAATTCGGTATTGTACGTCAAAAATAACGGTAAATTTGCCTAATTTTTGTACCCGTGACCTTTGTTAGGATGTTCTTCGGTTTCACCTTTATCCGAAAAAATCTTTTAAACAATATTTTTAATAAATGAAGGTAACTAATTGTGAATGACGAATATTATTTAAAAAGTTATCATTTTTGTTAAAAAAGATAATAAATATGACTCTAAACTTAATGGTTCGTTGACGAACCATTGGCGGAAAACGATATCTTGTGTCCACTTATAAGAGACTCATCATTTTCTATGCAAGCCTGTCAACTGTTGAAGAAAATTGCATTCCAAACTTGCATAAATATTTATTTAACGATAGGAAAGGCATTTATTCTATTTAAAATTCAAGTACAGTAAAACCCCGATTTTCTGGACCCCCAAAATCCGGAATGCCGATATTCCCGTTATGTACTTATGTCCAATTTTGTTTTATTTTTGATAAGATTTTGAGCTTTTCTATAGCTTATTATTGTATACTGCTCTGTAAACTTAATGGAATGTATATTTTGAATACAAGATTATTAGAAGTTAAAATTGTTAATTTTTCAATGATTTTATTAACACCAGGAAAGCATTTCGAAGAAAATTCAAAACAACTCGAAAATCCGAATTGGGTCCGGTCCCAACCATTTCTGGGTCTAATGTAGTTACTATACTGAAAGTTTTATTAGTTTGGAGCTCATCGGGATGAACGTGGGAACCCTTGTCTCCTAGGACCAGACGCCAAGATATTTATTGATATGCTAGAAGTTGCTGAATTCAATCCACTGGGTTGCGTTTCTTAGTTCTCCCAGATCGGGACTGTCGGTTTGTGTCACTACCAATTGCTAGTGATACAATTTGGCTCGTTGTTCTTGAAAAATATATTTAGGGGAAAGTAAATTTTCTTCTTTATTTTCGTTCTAAATTAGTAGTGACACAATCCGGTAGTTCAGATCTTTGAGAACCCAATCTGTAAGGTTTCACCAAGATTCTCTTCAATTTGGGGGAACCACTCTAGATTCCACGGGCGAAGTATGCGTAACCTATGTTCACTGATTGTTAATGACTCAGTCGGACCAAATGCTTCCGTTTTTAATGGGCGGTTCATACATTTCAATCATAGGATTTACGATATCAATTTACAAATTGTCAGTCATACAGTCATCAAATGTGTAGGCAAAATCACAGAGACTGTGACTGTAACGTGTGAATCGACTTTAAGAATGTTATTTTTTAACAAATAAACACGATCATACAGATAATGTTGTTAGTTTTACCCAAATACCACAATACAGTATGACCAGGCAAAGTAAATTGACGAAAAATATTTTATATCGTTTTCCGCCATTGGTTCGTCAACGAACCATTTTTTTCCTGGTAACCCGCGAAACCCAAAAAATTCAAAACACATTTTTTCTCTTCATCTAAGCTCAAACATCAAGAATATACAAGAAAATTATATAAAAACACTATGCGTCGTGGTGCGGCAGGAAATGGGTTAATTACCTCAACTCCGTGCACTAGAACCTTGTACAAAATATTGGGCATGTAGTACCACGGGTTTAATTCTAAATATAACCCTTTGGTGTGATTTAGATGGTCCCCAATTTTTTTCTTTATTGATGCTTTGACCACTCGCCAGCACCCGTAAAATTATCGAAAAATTTGAATAAATTTGGCTGAATAAAAACAAATTACATTAAAAAAGCTTAAATAATTGTAGCTACTCTAAATCTTGCGATGCCTATTTTTTAAATCTCACTTTAGAAGTTTTTTTTTTCGTATTTTATAGATTTTTAACGATTTTTTCAATTAATAACAATTTTTTATTGAATTATTATAAATATTTTTTTCATGATATGGTTTAAACTGAACTTCAGAAACCAAAATCCATTAAAATCCATATGTATTGTATTTATATTTAACTATATTTTTTATGTATTTTTGAATTAATCGAATTTTTAATAATAAAAATTAATAAAAATTATTTATAATATTTTTTTTTGTTCGTCCTTGAAATCTATCATCTTCTCTATCGTAAAAGTTTGTAGAAGCTTAATACTATGTTAAAATTATCACTTTTAATGACTTTAGAAATAGCCCAGTTGCCATTTTCCAAGGAACTAGTTCAGTAAAAATGCCAATTGCGTAAAAAAGGAAAAAACAGGCAAACCAATGCCAGTTTAAATTAAAGTAGACACTTGTATCTTTCAGAAAATATCAACCACCCAAAACGTTTTGTGACGTTTTTTTTAATCTCAATTTAAATTTTTTTTTCCATATTTTAATGATTTTTTATATTTTTTTCAATTGAAAGATTTTTAGAAAAAAAAATTATCTGAAGAGCTTTATTATATATTTATTTATTATATATTTATTTTAAATAATATCATATTGGTTGCCAAAAACTTGCGTAAAGATCGGAAATCGAAGTTAAATTACATCCCATTTTTTTTAATTTTTTATATTTTTCAACTTTAGTCCATAAAGTTACTAAAAAAAACTAAATAATAAAAAAAAAATCTAACATATTCGGATACTCCAACATGTTCTCTTTGATATTGACTAACTTTGATTCCGGGGAAAAATAGTAATTTTTTTTTTATTTTTGCCCATGGAACGACGCACAGTCCGTCCATTTCGACACGTTTTACTCGGCCAATTTAAAAGCTATGAAGCTGAAATTTTGCACAAATCCTTCTTTTTCTAGCAGGCAGTTTGTATGTTTGAAACGGTAAAATCGGACAATGGGGTCATGGGGCTGCCATACAAACCCAAGCCCCCAGATTAGGTTCTTCTAAGAAAAACATTTTTATTTGTACACCAATTTCAACCAGATTTCACACAAATGTGTTTCTATTGATAAGACAAAACATATGGAAGAATGGATCAAATAGGACTATGGGATCATGGGACTGCCATACAAACCCAAGCCCCCTTTTTGGTTCTTCTAGGAAACATTTTTTACACCAATTTCACAAAACCTTGAAATAATGTGTCTTTATCAAACAACAACAAAAAAGGTCAAAACAAACGGAATCGTAGGTACTATGGGGCCATGCTCCCGCATCCCCCAATAAAATTTTCTCAGTAAATATTTTTATTTGTCCACTTATTCCAACCAAAACACACACAAATATTGTTTTGTCGAAGCAATGGAACTTTTGTGAAGACGGAAGGAAAAAAATGGAGGGGGACTAAATACAAGTCGTAGGTACGCCCGAAAAAGCTTTTAGCCCGAGGAGAGCGAAGAGTATCCAAATCTCGGCCGCGCCCGAAATTAGCCTCGTTTTTATACCCTTCGCGCATAGAGGGAAAGG
Source organism: Microchrysa polita (assembly GCA_949715475.1). Taxonomy (NCBI): domain Eukaryota; kingdom Metazoa; phylum Arthropoda; class Insecta; order Diptera; family Stratiomyidae; genus Microchrysa; species Microchrysa polita. The sequence continues at coordinate 7,036,957 of OX454422.1, forward strand.
GTATGTCATGGATGTCATGTCATGAAGTTTGTAACGCATTGAACGAAGCATCTCCGACCATATAAAAAGTATACATATATGATCAGCATGACGAGATGAGTCGATTGGACGATGTCCGTCTGTCTGTCTGTCCGTCTGTTGCAGCGCGTTTTTCCCGACCACTATAAAAGCTACGGAGCTGAAATTTTGCACGCGTGCTTATTATTGTTGCAGGCTGTTTTTATGTTTAAATCACTGTAATTGGATCACTGGGTCATGGGCCTGCCATACAAACGTGTGGCTCCCCAATTTAAGTTTTTCTAGGAAAAACTTTTTTATTTGTGCACCAATTTCAACCAAATTTCACACAAATGTGTTTCTCTTGATGGCACAAAACATATCTAAGAATGGATAAAATCGGATAATGGGGTCAAACCTAACCTCCCAAATTAGGTTCTAACTAACTAATAACTTCAAAACTGAGGGACTAGTTTGTATTGAAACAGACGGACGGACAGACGGATAATCGGAAGTTCTTCCTTCTGTGCGTTGCAAACTTCATGACAAAGTTAATATACCCTTTCACATAGTGACGGGTATAAATATAAATCATAGGAACTGATAAGCTTCCTGTACAATTTCTTAGAAAAATTGGTGGTACACCATCCAGTCCGGCGCATTTTGATACGTTCCAGATTAAAAGTTTTGCGATATGTCACTGAGGCGTTATTGAAATATTCGACAAACTAAACGAGTTATGCAGAGCAGGGGCTTCAAATGTTCAATTACCGAAATCACTGGTATATGGTGCACCGAAGAGATTCTGCACCTGTAGGTCGTCCTCACCACATAGTGATCGGTGTCGCAGTTGGTTCCTCGATAGGATCGAACATCTAAGACATTAGAAGCCCATCTCTTCCTGATCAGTACGTGGTCGATTTGGTTCACGGTGTATTCATCTAGAGACTTCCAGGTGTGCTTATGAATTCGTCGATGAGGGAAGCATGTAGAGCTTATGACCAAGTTTTTGCCGCTCGCGAAGTCGATAAGTCGCTGACTGTTGTTTTCGTCGTGGAGGCTATGACCTCCAGTAGTTCCCCTATGCCAGCTTTCGTTTCCGACTTTGGCGTTAAAGTCTCCTAGCAGCAGCTTGACGTCGTTTGAAGGAAGTGAGTCGAAGAGTGTTTCTAGGTCGTTGTAGAACTCGTCCTTAATCGCGTCTTCTTTTACTTCTGTAGGGGAATGCGCATTAATGAGTCAGAGATTAGCGAAACGTGTCTTGATGCGGATCGCACATATCCGCTCGTTTATGGGTTCGAAGCCGATCATGTGATCCTTGAGCTGCTTACTCACGATGAAGGCTACTCCAAACTCCTTGTTGCCCTCTTCTTTACCTTTTGTAAAAATGGTGTGCGATTTGAGGTCGCTAATCTAGCTTTTGAGCCATTTAGTTTCCTGGATTGCAACTATGCTCAGCTTGTATTGTTCTATACCTGTTCCAGGAGGGCCCTTAAGGCTCCCGGTCTATTCAGGGAGCGTATATTCCAGGATCCGAAAGAGTTATCAGTTGTTAGTTTTCGGGGTCGTCGTTGTTTTGCATCCGTCCAATCCGAGGCTTTTGTTTCAGGTTTCGTGACTTGAAGTTTTTTCTTAGGACGATTTGTCGGCACATCGCCAAATCATGATAGGGTTTAATTGTTGAGTAAAGGACATCATGGGCATGCCTCGAAGATGATGCTTTGGTAGTTGAGTTAGACGTTTTCTGTCACCTATCACGTTAAGTAACCTGAGACGCTGCAGATGTAAATACAGCACTCAGTCGCAGCGGTGCTTCTTCCAAATGTCGCATGAGATAATTTGACTTAGCAGTTAGAGGTTTCACCCACTAACGTTACCAGGGGGCGCCGGCGCGGAGGACACATGGAGAAGTCTTTTGCCCCAACAAGAGTTATACGCGTTTAAAATTGGTAGGTCTTTCGTGGGCCACCCTGTATAGAGGCTCATCAGTTGCGTAACGTTTTGAAAAATATATTGTGTTCGAAAACGAAATGGGGGCCCCCTATACAATATAATACTATACTATTAACAAACATTTTTGAAACGACAACATTTTTTAACCGCTATTACTATTTTTATTGCAGCGATTCGTATTCTCTTCTTTGATAGGAGCAGTGGGGTAGTTAGCTTTTGGGGAAGGAAGTGGATCTGTGATTAGATTTTTTCTTAGCAAGGAAAATGGAATTTAAAGGAGTATAGGGGACTGCGAATAGCCTGCATTCTTACACTGACTAGTTTTTGTACAAATATTGGAGAGCATTTTTTTTTTCACAAAGCTTAAGATCGCAACACATTGTGCGAGCGAAAATTTTGTACAAAAGTACAAAGTCTGGGAGAATTTTATGCGGCCTGAGTCGACATACACTGTAAAAAACCATTTGCTAAAAACAAGAAAAAAAACTACAAGAAAAAACAGCCAAGGAATAATTTTTCCCGATTTAAGATGTAATCTCTTGTTTCAAGAAAAGTCTTTGCTTAAAATAATGCTTATTTATTTATTTTAAGAAAAGACTTTGTAGATTGTAGAGGGGCGTGAACCCGAAGGGTTTTGCAGCACTGAAAAGCAAAAGCAAAGACTTTTCTTGAAACAAGAAAATATATCTTAAATCAGGAAAAATTATTCCTGGACTGTTTTTTGTTGTATTTTTATCATGTCTCTAGCAAATAATTTTGTTCAGTGTAGTTTAATTAATCGATCGTACTGAACTTTTGTACAAAATTTTATGCGAAAACTTATAGCTGAATTGTTGTACAAAATGCTAGGGCATTCAAATTTGTGTGGGGTTCCTTGACTCATATTTCATTGCTTCAAAATTCAATTTAAAATATCGCTTTTACACCCCTCAATAGTAATGATAAATTTTCATCATCATGTAAATAACGCAGTACAAATTTTGCTACTCGCATTGCTTTCGCATCATACAAGAGTTACTAACCACTAACCATTTCACCATCAAAAATTTGAGGTATCATTTTTTTGTTTTAATTAATTCAGTCATTAAAATAAATGAATGCCCTTTATGTCACGATCACAGGGGCAAGATGCTCAACCTAAAGCGGATTTTCTTGATCCTCCCCTTATCTAGGCCACTGAATAGGAGAGTATGGTTTGCCTACCAACTACCAATAACAGTTTTTAAGAGAAATAAGTGAGTACTATCACCAGCAGCTGTATGTATTTTCAAAGTTTTGGTCATCGGCTCATTTACCTATCGGCACGCCAGTGTGATTTTTGTTTAGCTTATTGGATGATTGAAGGTTTTGCTAATTCCTTATTGTGAACCGCATTTTAAAATTTCTAAAATTTCCACCTTTTCAACTACCGAGTGCATTATTTTACGCTGAGTGTTTAACTTTCGAAAAATTTTAACAGAACATAAGCTCTGCACTTCTAACTTGTTCAACAGCTTCTATTACAATGACCCAACAAATTTGTTCCTCTGCGTAACTACGCTAGGGGGCCCCTGCTGGTTGGGGGCCCGTGTTCCACCGAACACATGGAACACCGTACGTTACGTCACTGAGGCTCATATACTAACCAATATTTGTGCAAAGTTTCATATCGGTACCTATAACGGATTAGAAAAACCGAGATGGTAGCATGAACCTAACTTCAAACGCCCATAGCTCCGTTACCATTACTCCAAACTAGAAAAAAGTAACCGATATAAAATGTACGCGTCAATTACTTTGATGTGAGTACCCATACGTCCATCTCCGATCAATTTCAATTTTTCGGGACACCTTGTTATCTTTCCCCTATCAGCTTCTAAACTATTCGTGCCAAAGACTGTTATCAAATTTCATGAAGATCGGTTGAGCCCAGGGACGTAGCCAGGGGAGGGGTCCATGGGGTCGGCACCCCTTCCGAAATGTTTTCAATGGGCTTTGAAATTTTAGTGATGTTAACATAAAAACTGTTATAATGAACATGTCAAAACGGAGCTGGGTACGATATCCCGCCCATCATATTCCCGTTTTTCAAAATCCCGACATTCAATATCCCGCCATTTGAAAATCCCGCCAATTAAAAATCCCGCTCAATTAGAATCCCGTCTAATCAAAATCCCGCCAATCCAAAATCCCGCCATTTCAATAACCCGCTTATTCAAAATCCCGCTTTTCAATATCCCGTCACAAAAGGTAAGTATTCTTTCGGGATAGCTACGTTTTCCCGAAAAACAAAATCCCGCCTGTTTAAAATCCCGCTTTTTCTGAAAATTCCCGTCCTACAAAATCCCGCCATTTCAATTTCCCGCCCATTAAAAATCCCGACTCTTCAAAATCCCGCCTTCTCAAAATCCCGCCATCTCAAAATCCCGCCATCTTAAAATCCCGCTATATCAAAATCCCGCTAATGTATAATAAAAAAATCCCGTCAAAATCCCGTCAAAAAATTTATTTCAATTGTCGATAAATAAAATGTTCAGTTTTGTACAAATTTATTAATTCATGTTTATGAGCTGTAGGGTTTTTCATGATGATATGTTTTTCAGCAGATAATTTTGTTTGCACTCTCGCTTTGCAAATAAGTTTCTCTTGGCACAAACCCATCGAAATGTTTCCTTTTGTTTCCGTTCAAGATGGCAATGAAACCCGTCCACCACAGGATTGTCACCACCTTTATTATTTTTCACGACTTTGACATTAATATTTCCACTCATGATATCCTGTGAAAATAATAGTTATTTTCGTTTTTTCACATCTAATTGTAAAAACTCACTTTATACGTATTTTAACTGCGATATTATGTTCAATCTTACTGATCACAGTTCACTGATAAGTAAATACTAACTATCATTTACTGACAAATCTTCCTTGTTGCAAAAACATTTTAGCGGAAAATGTATAGTACCGTCATTGAAGGTAAGTATTCTTTCATAAATCGCGCGCGCGATTTATGAAAGAATACTTACCTTCAATGACGGGATATTAAAAAACGGGATTTTGAAAAGCGGGAATTCAAATTTCGGGATTTTGAAATGGCGGGATATTAAGTTGGCGGGCTTATGATTAGGCGGGATTTTAATCGAGCGGGATTTTAAAGTGGCGGGATATTAAAGTGGCGGGATTATGAAAGTCGGGATTTTGAAAAGCGGGAATTTGAACTTCGGGATATCGTACCTAACCCATTCTTTCAAAAATCGCGCGCACGATTTATGAAATAATACTTACCTTTTGTGACCGGATATTGAAAAGCGAGGCAGAAAAGAGTACTTACCTTCTTACTACATCACATTTGCCGTTAAAATATTGATACTGCTATATTGGAAAGTGATAGCTAGCTAGTATCCTCTTATCAGTGAGGCGGTGAGATAAAATTTCAATATTAGTGAAAATACCTATGTATTTTTCCGAATTGACACGAAGTTTTACAGCTTTCTTAGCATATTTAAATTTTGAAATGGACTTCAATGGTAAAGTAAAGGTGTAATAGTGTAACACAAAAGTATTTCACTTGTAGTAAATATTTTTTTTTATCCTATACTGCTGCCTCTATATTAATCCACGTTCAAATCACTTACACGAGTGCTCGCAATGCATCTAATAGATACCCGAGCCTGCTACGTAAAGCCAAAGGATCTCACAATTATCACTTTCAGACTGAAATACTTCCGTACTCGGTATACGAAGCTACTATGAGTTAGAAAGTGCAATTCGCAATACAAAAAAAGTTATGGTATAAAAACATTTCGAGGCATCTCTCAGATGCATTGCGTCTAACGGAAGGTTAACAATAAAAAAAAATTTGGCGGTATTTTTTAATTATTTAGTAGCGGGATATTGAAATGGCGGGATTCTGGAATGGCGGGATTTTGAGGTGGCGGGATTTTGAAATGGCGGGATTTTGGAATGGCGGGATTTTGATATGGCGGGATTGTGTAATGTCGGGATAACCTAAAGCGGGATTTTTTGGAAAAAGCGGGATTATGAACGGGCGGGATTTTGTTTTTCGGGATTATGTGGGTATCCCGTCAAACGTTCGGTTAGCTGGAAATACGTTTTCTAAGGGATATTGGCTATGAATCACAGTAGAAGCGATAGCTGCAAAGAAGTCAACGTGTGTTAGAAATTAGGAATGAGTTTATTTGAGTCACCTTGGAGTTAACATTAGATTTTCTTGTCCTAAGTGGCTCTATCAATAAATGACCCGGTTTTGGAAAGTAACCTCTTCTCTCAGTTCTCTCACAGTTAATTTATTTTAGATATGCTAAAGTTGTGCCTTTGTCAATGATAAACTTTGTTAAATTCCTACAATGCCCGGAGGACAAAACCTACATTGAATCCGATTTTGCTGAAAGTATTGGGTTTCAAGAACAGCTACATGTTTTATCACTCAAAGTGGTTGATCGACAGCTGTTCTTTCTAAGAGAAGGTACTATAACATCGTCAGTTCACGTGAAATCCATGCAAATACTGTCAAAATTCTGATGTTCGTGAAATCGAATTCGCTTGGTGGTACTCACTTCACATGAAAGTCTCCACATTTGTTTTTGACATTTCGCCGGCGAAACAAATGCAGTTGCACTTTATTTCGCAGTGGAAAGATGTCATCGACAATCAATCAGAACGCGAGTGAACATTTACCTTAAATTGAGTGAATAACAAGCAAGTCTCCACGGCACCGTTTTCACGGGAGACATATATGCAAGTTTTTTGCTAGGTGAACTCAGTACTTACCTTAACCAACTGAAATGAAAATATTATATACGTTAATTTTTTTTCCTCCAATTCGTTTAGTTCTCAAGTCTCCAAGTTTTTCCCCTCTGATTAATTTAAAAAAGACCAAGACCAAGATTCTAAAAAAAAAATATATAAATTAATTTGACATCTTTAATGACACCAGCCCAGATGATTTATCTCCGATTTGTTTAAAGAAATTTGCAGAAAAAAATTGGAGTCTTTGCTTAAAACTAATAAATAAGCATTATTTTAAGCAAAAAATTTTCTTGGACCAAGAAAATACATCTTAACAGAAAAACTTTTCTTGGAACAAGAAAATACATCTTAAATCAGGAAAAATTATTCCTTGTCTGTTTTTTATTGTATTTTTTCTTGTTTTTAGCAAATTATTTCTTTCAGTGATTCTCAACACTGGAATTTAAGCTATGTCTTGCCTCGTGCCAACAGTTAAAAATGGCGACAAAGCTGAGACTGAAAATTATCTACGAACTAGCATTCCCTCGTCAATCCTTCAATTATTTGACCAGGAGAATGACCAGGGTTACATCATACACAGCTCTAGTTCGACCACTAATAATGTTGGTTTTTCAGAGGTAAATCTACTACTACAAATCTTATATTAAAATGACACCTTAAAGTTTCTCAAAAATTGGTCCCACTTTACCAAACCGATTCATAAATTTAAATCTCTAACCTTTTACTATAGTTAAACTAAAAAACAACATTTTTTTTAGTGATGTATTTTTTCTGTATCTTCAAAATCACAGTAAAACAGTTCTTCGCTAGCAACGAAAAAAAAATTGATTTAAAATTAAATTTCTGAAATCGAAATTTGGACCCCTCCCGAAACAAATTCCTGGCTACGTCCCTGGTTGAGCCGTTCGCGAGTTAGGATTAGGCAGGGCTAGTTGAGCATAGGGGCAAGTTGGGCAATCGAATTATCTCGGAAACTATTCACCACACGCAAAATCGTCACATAGCGGAAATAACGGGTAGCGGGAGTAGAACTTATCGCACGAAAGTCGGTAGCGACTCGTCGATCAACTAAAGTACCCGCGCGCATTGTTTATTTTGTGACCAAAAAGTGAAATAATCGTAAGCCTCAGTATTTCGTCTGTAAGAGTCAAATATTATCCTTCTGAAATCAGGTAAATGTTAGAAGTTCATAAATTTATTGTACTTTTGATATGTATATAAATAAAATATGGGTATAATACTAACCGTTTTTTTATAACCTCAATTTTGTTTCAAAATATCGGGTTGGGGTTAGTTGAGCTATAGTTATAGTAGTCAACCATACATTTTGAAGCTATAGTTGCTCAACTAACCCCAACCTTACATTTTGAAACAAAATTGATGTAAGTTTTGTTGTTTTGTCATTTAAAGTCTATAAATAAAAAGTTGATTATGAATCGGAAATTTTATTTCACGCCCAGCTAACATTGAACACTTGGTTCGGCTAAAATTTCTATGTGCTCAATTTGCGCCATACCCTTGCTCAACTTACCTCACCTATGAGGTAGGTTGAGCATATTTGACTTGCTACATTTAAACAGATACAGCTCCTTAATTTGACATTTTAGAAATAATTTCGTTATGGGCACATTTACGAAGGGATATACCACCAATCTATCAGTGTGCATAGGAAGCCATTAAGACTTACCGTTGAGAAGCTATAAACGCTCAAGTGAAAAATTGCTCAACTAGCCCCGCCCTACCCTATTTAGTAGACAGACGGACGGACAAAATCGACTTCATGAGGGTTTTTTGTTTTTTTCGAAAAAAATCAAATGGATTAAAGACTTCACGTGACGACAGGTCAAAATCAAAATTGTTCAGTACCGATATGCACGTTAGTCCTCCCTCCTCCCCGTTTTGGTTTTTGTCATACATTTATGGCGAAACCTAGCTTTGGCAACCTTTGCCTGAAACCAAAAGTTTACCGAATTTAGAGTAATAGCTTTATAAGGATGCGACACAAGCGAAGCACGAAACAGATGAATTCTTTTGGTTATTTTATTCAGGACTAAATGTCCTTTTCCCCCCGAAAGTATGGTGCATAGTCCATTTATGGGTATCAAAAGACAGGGTTTGTTAACCCTCAGCTACACTCGCTATTTTTGGCCTACACATATACACTCGTGGGGGACCCAGGTCCCCCATTACCAAATGTGATTTTTAGTACATTTAATTTTGGAAATGATGCCAACTCCTAATCTAAAACAAATCATAGACATGTAATAAATGCAAAAATATAGTTTTTTAAAAACTTGAAAGCTGCGTGTAAAGTTTGCAACTTTAATTATAGAAAGTGGTCATTTCGCATGGTACACTTTCAGTGCATACTTCAAACGTCGAGTCAATATTCAAATGTTATTCCACAAAAAATCTAAACGGGTTTTTACGTTGTTCACATAATAAGGAATGAAAAATATAACTATAATTTTGAATAAAGGGAACAGTCTTGAAAATCACAAGTGGGGAAAAAAGGGCCAGTTTATCATGCATTTTTCCTTAGAAATTGGTACAGTCGTTCTGTAATAACAGCTACCACCTGTTCTTCTTGCAAGTTATCTGCAATTCTTAAAATAATTAAGAAAATGTTCTGGACTCAAAAGATCGAAAAATAGAGACTGCATTTGATTCTGATAATCCGAAGCCATACATGGTTCGATCTCCGGCCCTAGTCCATCAAATTGAAAGATTCTGCAAAAGTCGTCGTGATTCCACTTCCATTGGAATAGTAAAATATATTCTCTATTTACTATAATGTCAAATTCTAACCAAAACTGCAAAATACAAGAAAAAATTTGCGAAAATATCGGAGGTTCAAAAAAATTTTACTTACGTAAGTACATTCGTGGGGGACCTAAGTCCCCCATAAGCTTCCAGCTTTTAACCTATAAGCTGCAGACCTGCCCTTTTTCTCTGTTTGCAAGCTCTTAGGTAGTGCTACAAATACGCGAAAGTTCAACCGTATCAAATTAAAAAAAATTGAGATAAGTCTATAAATGTTCACCTTGGGGGACCCTAGTCCCCCACGAATGTAGTTAAGGGTTAAGAGGAGCTCCCCATAATGCTTATGGAGGCATTTTGAAATTTGATCCTTATATCCAAAAAGGATATGTTTTTTTGTGTTGTTGCAAATAGTAGTTGTATTGCCAAGATGGAATTCACTTGAAAGAGGATGCTCAGGAGAATGCTTTTGATATCATGATTAGTTTTTCCAATATTTTCGTCATTTGGAAGCAGCAAAATATTGTCCACCATTCGAGAAGAACTCGACGGTAAGTTACTCTTGGATAAAATCGTTTCGATAGCGAGTAGAATGAAAAGAAGAGTGTCGATACCAAAAGTGGTTGGTATCGAAGGGAAAGTATCGATAATTTACTTGTATTTACTTGTATCGAAACTTCCCTAATTATAGCAATGCTGTATGTCACATAACGATCAGGAGACATAAGATCACCCTGTCAAAAAAAAACACCTTACAATATGTACCTCTACACATGTGAAATAGCAACAGTTTACGTGTTGTCCTCGACAACTAAATTGTATTTTTTTTTGCACATTCACATTCACAGATGCATAAAACCCTGAGCATAATTCCATCGTAAATTCGTCACAACACAAATCCACATACAATCGAAAGAAAAGACCAAAAATCCAAAAATCCCCAAAGAAAAAAAATTTCAATTCAAAATGAAACTACATACTTATACTTTCGTGGCGACCACGACGACAAGATCACGTTTAATTTTTTCTTTTTCTTTTAATTAAATTGTGAACACCAACAGAAAGGTGGTGACCTTTAGACGGTCTTATGCATAAAACTTTTCTGCATGTTTCATTAAAAGACAGTAATGCTTGGCTGGAATTTACAGCGGACGAAATATGCGCAGTCTTGCTGTGCTCTTTTCATCTTCATTTCGCTTCTTTTGCATGTATGTATGTACCTAGAGGTGTTCCGCACCATCATCATCATCAACATTATCTGCAAGTTGTGCTATGTCATAATTCAAAAAGTGCAATACACATATAGAATAGGTACAGGCAAAGAAGCCTGAAAAAGCATAGGTAAGTAAAAATTTTTAAGGTTTCTAGCTTGAGTCATTCGTTGCAGATGACGAATTTCGTATCTTGATAATTATTCAACCATTTTTATATGAAAGACCATTAAGACATACTCAAGATATCATTTTATGAATACAAGAATGATTTTTATTCGTAATTAGAATTTCCCCGAAAGCCGGAGGTTCTCGAGGTCGCCAATCGAATAGATGAAATGCGCGCAATAGATTCTCCTCGCGCGTGCAAAATGCATGACTAACAACAATACTTAGGTAAAAGATTTGGATAATCGTCTGGCGGCACCGCGGTAGATCTAGTCCTTGAGAAGGCTGTGACGCCTCTAAATATAATTTACGTGTGTGTACTTAGAGTCAGTATCGATTGCAATACCAGACACTGTGATTCACGATTGTGTCCCACATTTATCTATATCAATCTGTGCATGGCTTCAGAACGTCAGAAGAAGCCGATTGGCCCTGAGGGCATCATTCCATTTTTCTTTTTTGTATTTCAATCTATGGAAAAGATCTTTTCACTATTTAAATCAATCGGGACATGGAGCGGGTAGAGTTTTGCACTTTAAATTGAATTTGGTCTGATCCTCTATTATATAGTGACGACCTTACACTATACCTATAGTGTGCGGTACAGAATATCATTATAGTGGGTGCACACGGGTGCCCCATACAAGCCACGTCGTCGTAATGGTAATATGCGCCCGTTGTACGTTACAAATGTAAATTGATTTTCGGGCAAAAGGCCTTGGCATTCGATCGACAAAAGATTGCGTATGCGTAAATCAAGTTCGAAATGAAAAGCCGGATGCACGACTTGTACTTATGTATACGGTGCGGCGCGACGCGGTGAGGCTCTCGGATCATATTGCTCGCCTAATTGAATATTCAGAAAAGTGAACCAGCCGGCAGGCGGCCTACTACAACTAATACAGTTGTATAGAGTCATAGAGTCGCGGGTATGTACTGCTGAAACTATTATTACCACCCAAGCAATTACTCAAAAAGTGTTTCAGACCACTTATAGAGGTGCACATTTATGGAATATATTTAGAGGTGTAGTAATTGTTGAGAACCAGATTGACAAGATCGCGGTATTATTGGCGATATGACGGTTTTTCGTTCATAAAGTCTTTAAATCGATCGACTTAGACATGAAATGAAAAAAAAATCCATAATCAGGTCTTTCGATTGACAACTGCCCAAGATACTAGTGTTAATGTGGTATCTACTCTGGTTTTTTGCTGTGTGCATAATACTATCTGAAAGATACAAAGATATACGAAAATTATTACACATTCAGAGTTTTGTTCAATTGTTGTTGCCGTTGGTGTTTTTTTTTTCTGTAATTTTTTTTCACAAGGTGTGTAGCATGCGTGCGTGTACTTGGCAATATACTCGTAATGTCGCATATATGTAGTCACTTATCCTATTCAACATAATATCGAGTACATCCACATAACAACGTCAACGTCGCGGGCAAAGCAATATGTTAACTCTATAGCATCACACACTCATTCTGGTCGGCCTTCACTTTCACTCTCACATCGGGCGAGCTCAACAGACTCCCATGCCCGACCAGATCAGCTCAGCCCAGCCCAGCCTAGCCCGGCAGCTAAAAGACATGGGGTAACGTCTCGTAACGGCCGCGTCGATGTCACAAATTGCAAGCAACACAGTGTCAGTGTACACAAGATATAGCAACAAAAAATTGCACTTTCAATTTCATATAATGAGCCATTGATACAAATTGATACGAACAGGGCCGGATTTACACTCAATCGCGCCCCTGGGCAGTTGTAGTCAATATGCACTTCTTCATTAGTTAAGTCTGAAAGTGGTTTGTTCGCGGATGGTTTAACCTCCTGGATACACTGCTCTCATCGGGTTACCACACCCCTTCGCAAGAGTAGTTTCGCCTGCATTCCAGCCAAACTTAGGGAGCTAATATTTACAAAATATTACAGTTAATAGCCTATTCAATTCTAGGTTAATAAAAAACAGCAATTTGTTGTTTCTCCATTTTTGAAGATTCTTTTATAATTCTTTTTCGAAAAAGGACGCACAAATAGCAGTTTAAAATTTTTCATCAGGTTAGCACATATGACTTTTTCCACTTTTGTTGAGCTTTTAAGCCATATGATCCCAGTGGCGCAACCAGGAATTGGCCCTGGAGGGGGCTAAGGCCATCCACATTACTGGACATTTGAGACTGATGGTGCAATTTTCCAGTAATGACACTATACGGTTGTGTTTCCAGGTTCCCTTACATGTATGCTTATTTTCGAAGTAAGGTTTTTAAGCTTAGCGTGGTCGTTTGTTTTCATTAAAACCCAATTCTGAATCACTCTTTCCGGTATGGCAATTGGGGAGAACTGATCATGAACTGAAACATTATGGACCTTGTATTTCATCAAATGGGATATAGAAGACGAGAAGTAATTACAGACTTTCAGTTACAAGTCGATAAATGCTAAAACAAAAAGGTGCGACGAAAAACAACCCATTCCGTAATCGTCGCTCCATATAATGCCGTTGAGGCGGATTGGCTTCTATAAGTTCGGCTTCCAATTTGGATGGCCCTTAATATATTTTTCCTAAGTTACCGGTACTGAAAGAGTGACACAGCGGTGGATCCATTATGTGGATTTGTCAAAAGATTGTTTTCGTTCAGGAGACAAAATGTAGGGAGGGTTATGTCAACATTCTGCGCGTAAGGTGAAATGGTCACTCAAAAACAGGGCTGATGTTGGACTAGTGTATCTATATATATATATATATTCAACAGCTCCCGGTCAGTGGTAGGGATGTCAAAAACCGGGCCATAACCCGATTTTTCGGGTTTTTGCAAAGCCGGTTTTAACCGGGCCCAAAGTACCGGTTTTTCGGTTAACCGAGTCTTTTCATTGATTTACTTAGAATTGTAGTAAAAGCACACTCGTAATGGTGGTGTTCGTATCGTATGCAGAATAAAATCAAAATACATGCACAGGGTCCACAGAGAAATTCACTTATTTGAAAAAAAAAAACTTCTGAGCGGTGAGTTCCCAAGTAACAATTCGTATGCTTTAAAGAAGCACTTCACACTGTAGCAATCATATAGTACCACAAAATTTATTTATCGTGTGACAGCGCTTAAAGTAATGTTTTGATCCGATAAAACACCCTTGAAGTATTTTCCGGAAAGCTTTTATCATCATTATGGAATAAATTTAAAGATGGTGGTATAAAACTTCTGTCTCTAATCGTTAACCTAAAAAGACACTCCTTTAAATACTCCACTCTTGTGTTTACTGGATGATACACCACACACATGCAATAGTCTCTCTAAGCTAACTCACACACATGCATTTATTCTTCTATAGCACAGTCAGTGTCATTTTTATAGTGTGACATTCGTATGGTCATCCAATAAATTATTCACCGTAGTTTTATACAAGGATGGACTTTGTGATTTTTTAATAAATTGACACTTGACACAGTTTTCTGAAAAACACAATTTCTGCATTAGAAATCCTTGAAATCTTGCATGAAACCCACACGTATTCACTCATTGTATCTTCGAAATTAATTAAGGTGATCTCTGCGCAGAAACTCACTCTATTTTATTGATAAATGTATGATAGGGTACATTTGCAGAAGAGTCGATAAAGAATTGTCAAGCATTTCTATAGTAGCAACAACCATGTATGTAGTGTTTCCGAGCAATGCCGACCATATCTGAGGTTAGCTGAGTGGTAGCGTGTAGGACGGGCAATCAACAGACATTGGTTCGATGCCAGCTGCGGAAATTTTGTTTTTCTATTTTTTTTTTTTGCAAATTCGTTCAATGACAGAAAATGATGATATAAAGCAAATGACGTACGCCTTTTTAAAGCATAATTTAGTGCTACCATAAGGTTCTATTGGATTAAAAAACGACGCCAAATGCCATTTTTGGACTGTTATTCAGTGGTTATACCCTGTAAAGTGCCCCTATTAATGCTAGAAGAGAATATTTTACGAAGTATTATAGGAATGAAATTGTTACTTGGGTTGGGCGGGTAGATGGGTGAGAGAGGGAAGTTCCCAAGCTTGTTTCCCATTCTAGTCAGTCGCCATCATGCTCTGGTGTAGAGAGCAGCGGACATTCGTTGTCGAGAGTTTCTTTTCTAACGGTCGCATGATCGCGGATTTTTTTAAACGAACGTTAGGGACGTGTGGTTTCAGTCACAGATGGAGTTATAGCAAACACGACACGAGGCTGAATAGATTTATTGCAACAACTCCTCCTCTCGACCACCGCATCTCTCAGAGAGGCGATTTCCACTGGCCGGCATTCTCTCAAAATTTGCTCCATGCGCTTTCTTTTATGTGGTTATTTGAAATCCTTGGCTTATGTCGATCGACCACGGACCATAGCTCACCTAAAAACCTTTCATTTGTGACGCAATTACTAACATACCGATTGATATGCTGCAAAGAGTTGAGACGAACTTCAAAAATCAACTTATCAGTGTATGCACAAAGGGGGTCGCCATTTAGCTGATGCCATTTTCATGACTGTATGAAAAAAAAAACTTGGAATACTGTATTCTCAAAAAATAGAAAGAATTAAAACAATAACTATGAAGTACCTACTTTGGTTTTTATTGACCCTTCAAAAAAGGAGGTTTCTCTGGCGCCCTCTACAGTCATAAGGAGAGTGTTCGAAAATATGTTTAAGGGCTGAAATTTGAAAACGCATTTTTTTATAGGGGGCAAATAATAGAATTGCTGACTGAAAAAATCAAGAAAATATGCAAAATTGTATGAATTTTTAAGATTTTTTTTTCCGGATGAACAAACAACCGTCCGGGTTAAAGCCGGAGGAGGAAAAAACCGAAAATAAACCGGTTAACCATTTTGAAAGTACCGGTTTTTGGACTATCCGTCCGGTTTTTGACATCCCTAGTCAGTGGCGTAACGTTTCCCAAATTTATTGTGTTCGAAAATGGAATGGGGGCCGTTTATTTTCGATTTTTTAACCAGAAAATAGTAACGAAACCGGCATGTAAGACAGTCTACCAATAAGGAAGCGCAACAAAAATTTTCTGATTAAATTAAAATTGAAGTTTCAATAATTAAACGGGAACACTTTTAAGATCATCTACTTGGACTATTTAGCTACTTATCAATCAATTCAAGAGAAGCAGCCAAAGAACATAATACCTTGAGGAACTACCCTACATGCCAGTCTCGTAACATTCATTCATTCATTCTGAGGATCACATATGTAGACCTTCACGCTATGGGTAAGTTAAACTGAAACCAGTCGTTGGCGTATCCACGTCCACATCTTGAATTAAATCGACTTACATCAAATTCGTTGTGGAGCTCCACCAAAGATAAATGCGTCGTGCAGGGTAAATGGTGGCTTCATTATATGGACAAAAGGGTATATTGGCAGGAATTTTCTTTTTTTCTTCATTTCATGAGTCCTAGTGAAAAAAAATTTCTTCTGACTTGGACGTTATTGAACGATCTTTTGGCTCAATAGATCCACAGTTATGGTTTTATATAAACGTTCTGAACACATTTTCCTTGATGCAGCAGTCACTTTTTCTATAATAGTCAAACACTCAAAGAACTAGATGACAATGGCTCAAAATTTGCTTTGGGGGCCACTGTCGCTTGGGAGCCTGTGTTCGACTCAACACATGGAACACCGTACGTTACGCCACTGCTCCTGGTAATCTGATCATTTCAGGTGTTATAGACTCTGGGATTAGTGATCCTATCTCTAAAGAACCAATTAATTTCGAATGTAGATTTCAATGACGGCGCGCGGCTTGATAAGTTAGGAATACGATATAATATCGAAGGATACACCGCTTTGTATAGAATCCAATTTTTTCACTGCAAAATATTTGTAAGATTTGGCTTAACAAAATTTTACGAAACGTTGTACAGAAATGTCTCCGATGATATCTCAAATGGATTAAGGCAAACATTACAAACTAACAAAAAAGCTTGCTTAATTTTTGCGAGAATTCGTAAAAATTTTATTGGAAAAGGATCACTTTTTTAGGACGTTTTTCATTTATATAAATTTTAGTAAACATTTCTTTTACGAAATTTTAGTGGGAATTTTTGTGTACAATTTTGAAGACATTTTTTTGACGAAATTTGATGCTTGCACATTAACAAATTCTGCACAAGTGTTTGCATAAAAGGAATTGTAAAAAAAATGCCGATACAACTTATTTCCGTTTTGTAATTTTCATTTACCAATTTTTGGGTCTGGCAGAGGCTCTAACCTCCTTAGCCCCTCCCGTAGTTGCGCCACTGCATGAGCCTATTTCTAAATTTAAGACATTTGACAAATTGTTCAATAAACTTAATGTTGTGTTGAACCTTTTCTTACTTGGAATGACCTAAGAGATACTCAGGCGTGGCGCATGGCGGCCGAGATTTAGGGGCCCAAAAGCGAGAAGAAAGGTTCGTCGAACCATACAAAAATCACGACAACAAAAATAAATAAAAATTCCAGCGTAAATCGTTAGGGAATGGTTGCACTTGCTGAAGTAAAGTGAAATGCGTAATATATTGTCTCTCTATCTCACTCTGACCAATTTCTCCTGAACTAAACATGTACGTTCTGAGATTTTAATTTTGTTTTAAAATTTTTGGAAAATTAAAAAAAAAATAATAATTTCTTAGAAGTTGGAGGATTTTAGTTCCCAAAATTTCAGAACGCTCATGCTAAGAAAAAGTCGAAAAAAATCTCTTCAAATGGAACTGTATGTTTAATTGAGCGGTGTGGCCCCAGTGCAATTGCGATATTTAAAAAATACCGGCGTACAGAGGGCTGCGCCCGCAATACGAGTGTTTTTTAGATTTTGGATACATACATAGTGAATAATTTTGCACATATATTTTATAGGTAATAAATAAGAATTATGCACAATGTTAATGAAATGCTTCTCGTAAATCTATTTTTGGATTGGTCAAAATAAACGCGTTAACACTTTTTAGTTAGACCAATCCAAAAATAGATTTACTATGTATCATGGCTCCACATATTAACTGGATTTATTAGCTGTAACGCCGTTACCATGACTCCAAACTGGAAAAAAGCGACTGATATGAAATGTACCCATCGAGTTCTTTGATTTGATAAAAACTAAAAAAGTCGACTTTTTCAAATCTCCGGGACACCCTGTTTGCTTTGTCCTACCAACGTCCAAGTATTTCGTGCTAAAGACTGTTACGATTCTACACATTCCTACCAAATTTCATAACGATCGGTTAATGAACAAATTTGTAAATGTCCGGGACACCCTTTTATCTTGGCCATACCAATTTTGAAGTATTTCATGCCAAAGACTGTTACCATTCTACACATTCCTACCAAATTTCATGACGATCCGTTAAGCCGTTCGCGAGCTATTTAGTGAACAAATTTTAAAATGTCCGGGACACCCTGTTATTTTTGTCCTACCAACTTTTAAGTATTTCGTGCCAAAGACTGTTACCATTCTACACATTCCTACGAAATGTCATGACGATCCGTTAAGCCGTTCGCGAGTTATTTAGTGAACAAATTTTCAAATGTCCGGGACACCCTGTTATTTTTGTCCTACCAACTTTTAAGTATTTCGTGCCAAAGACTGTTACCATTCTACACATTCCTACCAAATTTCATGACGATCGGTTAAGCCGTTCGCGAGTTATTTAGTGAACAGGCGGACGGACAGACGGACAGACGGACGGACAAAATCGATTTCATAAGGGTTTTTTGTAAAATCTAAAAAACCCTAAAAAAAATCAAAGACAAATTACGACTTATTTCAGGGAAGCCCACTTAAGAAGTTAACGGGCCGGCCCCGAGTCAAGTTGTTCCGCCACTATTGGGGAGTGACTCTTAACCTTTGGATGGTTTAGTGGTATAATGACAGACCCCAGAGAAATTTAAATCTTAAAATTTTAATTGAAAACGTTTTTGAATGGTATTTTGATGCACATAATGTACCTAATTTAAGTATGTGTCACATACGTTCACTTAAGTTTGAATTTGTTTGAAATTTTTAATAAGTTATAGCAGTTTGAAAGTGCTCTGGGGTCTGTCAGACCCCACCCAACCATTTATGTATGTTTTTTTTTTACAAAAAGTGCATTTTTCGTTTGTGGGAAATTTTCAAAGTATGTTATTTGGAAAACGATAAAATGTAATAATATAATGTAAATGTAATACCATATCCTGGGACTCCTGAAAGCTTTCGATAAGTTCAGCTTCATTCTAAAATTGTTTTACAGGCTCGTACAGTTTACAAACTAAAATCCGGCCCTGTCCATACAGGTACGACTATTTTGTATTGAAATAAATACGAATTCTAAAAATTGCGTACACGTCTCTGGAGTGGACATTGAAAGGTGGGCCCTGTAATATTATTATTATGTTCACTTCCTTAGTCTCGGGCAGTTGTTGGTGACATTGAAGCACTTGTATTGCAGTGGACAATTCCTCGAACAGTCCTTGAATTGTTTTTGCTACAGTCGAGAATTGGCTGTTATTACGAGTAATAAGTTCAACTTCAACATCGATTTTTTTTTTCAAAGTTCAGGATCACATGATTTTTATTGTACAAATGTACATATAGAGAGAGACTAAATAGGAAGCCTTATAGCGGTAGATTGCGAGTGGCGTTAAATGAGCGCACAAACCCGAAGAATCCATGAATTCTGAATCCAACGAAACTCCATAAAAACAAAATGACATACCGAAAATTATATAAGAATAACAGGCGCGACAATCCAACATTGGACTAAGGCCGCAGGATGTGTTAGTGACATCCTATTTCCAAGATCTTATCTGCTTTTTGATGAGGTAATGAGATCAGCATCACGCTCAGCAGTGTTATTTATCCCCATAAATGGGTACTCGTTTAACATCTGAGTGAGATCATAGTCTGTCACAAGCTCGTGGGTTCGAAAAACACCATGGAACACGGTGAGATTCGAACTCATGGGCCTGTGCACCGAAGGTAAGCGCACTAACCGCTAGACCAGCCAGACTACAAAATTATATACAGTGAGCAAAATTATAAAAACAATTCTTTCTCACATCCTTTTGCCTATTTCCACAGAACGGATAATCCGATTTCGGTAAACTCCACCCTATACCTTTCTCTTCGAATTGAAGAACAGAATTGCTGCTGGGAAATTTGCAAAATTTACCAATACAAAATTATTTCTATAGCGTTTGTCTATATTTCTTGAATGAAATGTCGGTTTTCAGTAATTCCTTTCCGCTTTCCCTTCCCTGAATTGATAACCACTCCGAATAGCAGGATAGCTTATGAAACATCTGGCAAATTGAACAATAGAAAAATATGAATCCCGTACGTTTGCTTACATTTCTTGATTTGATTACCGTATTTCAGAAAATTAAACTGAATCCACGGTCCAATTGCCTCTATTCCTGGAACGGATTTCAGAAACCCCTCTCTGAATCGCTTACACACCCCCCAATAACGCAATAGCACTTGACACATCAGAGACATTATTTGGATAGCCCACTTTCTCCAATTCGTCTATAGCCCCTGGACAAATTAGCGAAATTCTGATTTTCTCCTGTTTTTGCATATAATGATTTTGACTTTTTTCAAATTTTTTTTTTCTTGTCATCCGATAAGTTTCAATATAAGGCATATTTTAGTCTCTGCGACGAAGACACGGCGCGACGGGAAACTAGGAAAGTAGGCGGAGATGATTAGCTGTACGTTGCGAATATATGAATGAAAACCAAGAAATAACGAGACCGAGTTCTAATCGTGCGAATACCCTATACCCATGTAGAGGGTTTTCCAATAAGAGGTTTTTTTTTTCATATTAAAAGGAAAATTGCATTTTTTGCGATAAAGGTATGCGGTTAATAATGAAAAACAACATCAGTCAAATGGCCACCACGACCACGCTTACAGGAACATATCCTTTTCGTGAAATTCTCCATAACCAAATCGCAAAGTGGCTGCCCTATGTGCTCGATAGCCTCACAAATTCCATCTTTGAGGTCTTGAATCGACGCTGGACTGTTCGCGTAGAATTTATCTTTAACGTGGCACCAATGGTTTCGTTGTTTGTCTGGCAGGAAGCGCCGCCGCGCCGTCTTGTTTAAAGTAAACGTTGTCCAGATTAATACCATCTAATTCCGGCCATAAAAAATCATTAATCATCTCTCGATAACGCAATCCATTTTTCGCCATTTTCATTTTTATAGTGAACTTTAGTAATTTCAATGCGTTTTTAACCTTCGGGCGGGCGCAATACATCTGACAGATTAAGTGACCAGTTTTTGTTGCGCCAATCAGCTATATGAAAAGGGATAGATCTGAAACTCACAGTAGCTTAATCTTTATCGATCAACTACCCAAAGCAGTTTTCAGTTTCTATTCACCATATGTCTGAGGGGTGGGAGGGGATGAAATAATCTCTCAGATGTATTGCGCCCGATTGTGTTATTTTCTCCTTTTCTATAAAAATTTCCACATGTTATACTCTTCGCATTGCATAATAACGTTGTGTTGACTTTTAGGTTCACCAAATCGTTCCATAGTGTGTTTTTAGTAAAATAACCTCACGTTTTTAAGCGGTCGAGTTGTAGGAGGTTTTTTAAATATTGAAGCTATTGAAATCGAAATATTCTTAGAAAATTTAAAATGTGAAGGGTATCAAACTTTGTGAGCCAGTTTTTGTTTCTAAAACTTCGTAAAACTGTTTCAAAAAGACAATGCAACAATAAATAAGAGTCTAAAATATACAAAAACTTAGTGTCAGCCCTTATTCTGGACTTAATCTGTCAGATGCATTGCGCCCGATCGTGTTTGGATTAGTATTGCGCCCGCCGGAAGGTTAAACCGTGTATCGTTCCATTTTTAATAATGGCGTAGTTTCTACTTGTCAAATGTCAAAAATGACAGCTTCAAAAGTGACATCTTCCGCAATAGCGGGCAATTCAAAATAACACTTCTTATTGGAACACCCTATATGTACCTAGAAGGTACACAAAACTCAACACATTCAGTTTAAGTTTTTTTTAAGGGAAGGAAAGGTAGTAGCGTGCAGAGCCTTTTCGTAAAGGGTAGGCAGCTCTATCATCTGTCGTGTAACATTTCTAAAAAAAATCATGTGTTCGAGATTGAAATGGGGGCCCCCACATAATGTAATTTATAATAAAATAAAATACATCATTGAAAGCACTTTTCTTGTCCGATTAGAGTTTTGTTAAACATGATTCACACTTGACAACAAAATCTAGGCTTATTACGAGGCCTCTCTTTTCGCAGTAATGTCATAATTTTGTTATAAAATTTGACAGCAGGATTTGTCCAAATTTCCGCTCAAACCATTTGATGCATGAGCATGACCAAACTGTTTTTTTCGCAACAAGAAGTGCAATGAAATGTTAACAATTTGTGTTCGTGTGAAAAAATAAAAAAACTCACTTACTGGCTTATAACGTGGACAGAACGGATAAATGAGTCGATTGTGGGCTAGACAACCTCTACTGTAAACGTGACATTTAAATACAAAGATTTATCTGGCATACACTCAGGCGAAGTTTACAACACAATTTTGGTTGAAATCGCGAAAACGCATGCATGAAATCGGCCTTACTTAAGCTCTATACACAGTTCAGAAGATTTTGCATTATCTTAAAGTCTGGATAAAAATCCTCGAGATTTCTCATACATTTTCATCGATTTTATACCGAGACTATAACCAACAACTCCAGCAAAATATCAACAAAATAGTGGTGAAGTGTGGTGAGCTTCGCATTTGACAATACTACAGTAGAGGCCATTTAAACCATTTTCCGCTCTGTTCACGGTTTTGTACTCATAAGTGTGATTTTTTCACTTATTGACAAACATAAATCATTGACATAGATTTCGATAAGATAGATTCTACTTTTTGTTGTTGCGAATTTATATAAATAGCTGTTTCAGTCGTGCATGAAATTGTCGGAGTTGCAATTTAGACGGGCGCTACTGTACGGTCAAGTCATGGAACAAGATTAACACCATAGAGTAGGTACTAACATATCCATTTCACGTGAAATTCATACAAATACTGTCAAAATTTTCATGGTCGTGAAATCGAATTCGATTAGTGGTACTCACTTCACAGGAACATCTCCACAGTGGTTTTTTGACATTTCGACGGCGAAAACAATGCAGTTGCACTTTATTTAACAGGGAAAAGGTGTCATCGACTTTTCAATGAGGCCGCCAGGGCACATTTATTTAAAGTTAGTGAATAAAAGGCAATGCACATTTGCCACGGGCGACATAATGCAAGTTTTCCGCTCGGTGAACATACATAGTACATACCTATAGTGTGAGCAGCATGCGAGATTACATAATCTGCCTAGATTTTGCGGCCTTGTGTGAATGGCCTATTATTACAAAAAAGTTGGTGGATTTCAACCAAGTGGATTTTTTTCTGTTGATTGGATTTTAGCTTTAGTACCAGAGCTCTTTGTTAATGGGTGAAGCTATTTCGTCTTTACTTACTTATTACTAATATGCGCTAATATGGTTCAATCGTTTATATTGGAGCGATTTAAAGGCTTTCCACAAAAATTCACGTAGCAGGCTGGAGCTCTGCGGTTTTGTATGGAAATTCAAAATTTGCATTCATTCTTCAGTACAAATTAAGAACTTAAAAATAAAACGAGACCGAGGCTAATTTTGGGCGCGGCCGAAATTTGAATACCCGTCACACTTGATTGAAACTTAAGGTTCTTTTGTGTTAATCATTTCTACCACAACCCTTTGACGTGTTCCGATTTTATTTGTTCCAGCCCGTGCTGTCTAGGGCACAACAACAGTCAAGTGCGTGGATATCTTTTGAGGCTTTACTACTTGGGTGAATTTTGGTTAAGATTGGTTTGAAAGAAAAAAAAAGTTTTTCTTACAAGAATTCAAGGGTTGGGTACTATACCTCGACTAGTTGAATCTCGATTATCAAAATCTCGACTACTAATTCCCGACTTGAAATATCTCGACTGCATCCCAATCTCGATTAGTGAAAACATCGATTCGTGAAAATCTCGATTTTGAAGAACTCGACATTAATTTGTTCAACCAATTATATTTTGAAAGTCGGCCGCGACTTGGCTTTTGAAGTTATTAGAGATGAATTGTTCCACCGTTGTACACGTCAGAACGGATTTTTAGTTTTCTGCGAAGCGACAAGCATTCCTACGACGCTTTTTTCAAAACTATTTCTTAGCACCCGATGAAAACCGGGAGAGCGTTCCATTTATACGATCTGAGTAAAAATAGTTACTCATTCATTTTCCGTCTCACTCTCTCACATTGCTCACAACTCTGACGGTAGTCACCGATGACTACAACCGGGGCCCTTCCGCCGTCTTCTTGAGTGGTACCCCTACACTGAGAAAAAAGCAGAGTGAAACCAATCGGAAGCACACTTTTCAGTCATAGTCATTTTCCATACAAGTTGACAGATTGTCAATTAATTGATTGGCTGACAATCTGTCAATTTGTATGACTTTTTTCGTTTTTTTAGGACTTGACTGATGACTAAAAAGTGTGGATCGACCTTTAAGCAACTCTTTTGAAACATGATTTTGACGTTACAGTGTTACTAAAATTAAGAACGTCGTACTTAAAATAACTTTGCTAATAGCTATTGAGAATAGCGCTCTCTGGCTGTAACGTTTATTAAATTATTAATTCATCAATGTTTTTTTTTTAATAAAAACGCTCGCGCAGCGCAGCATTGAACTTTATAGGTGTTAATGGTAAAAGCAAAGTATATTACCTGAGCCTACAAAGGGATTCGATCCCGCGAACCTATGATTTGAAGACGAGCGTCCTATCAACCCTAATGCTGCATACACACTGTCAATCCGAATTCATTTTTAGGGCTTTTTAGATTTTTCAAAAAACCCTTATGAAATCGGTTTTGTCTGTCTGTCCGTCTGTTCGTCTGTCCGTCCGTCCGTCCGTCCGTCCGTCTGTTCACTCTCGCGAACGGCTTAACCGATCGTCATGAAATTTGGTAGGAATGTGAAGAATGGTAACAGTCTTTGGCACGAAATACTTAAAACTTGGTAGGGCAAAAATAACAGGGTGTCCCGGACATTTGAAAATTTGTTCATTAAATAACTCGCGAATGGCTTAACCGATCGTCCTGTATTTTTTTAGGAATGTGTAGAATCATAACAGTCTTCAGCACAAAATACTTAGACGTTGGTAAGACAAAGCTAACAGGGTGTCCCGGAGATTTGAAAAAGTCGACTTTTTTAGTTTTTATCGGACATGAACGTATGGATACTCAAATCAAAGAACTCGACGGGTACATTTCATATCAGTTGCTTTTTCCCAGTTCGGAGTAATGGTAACTAAGTTACAGCTAATAAATTCAGTTAATATGTGTAGCCATGACTCATAGTAAATCTATTTTTGGATTCCTCGCGTTTATTTAGGCAAAAAATCCAAAAAATGATTTACAAGCAGCATTTCATTAATATTGTGCATAATTCTTATTTATTACCTATAAAACATACGTGCAAAATTATTCCCTATGTATGTATACAAAATCTAAAAAAAACCCTCGTTTTGCGGGCGCAGCCGGTATTTTTTTAATTTTCCTTCTGTCCAAATCAACAAAAATGTATGAATTTGCCAGAACGAAGAATACAAAAAATTGGATTCAGACGCTTCGTTTGTGGGCAGCCTAAGTTTGTAACCTGCTAGACAATTGAAAAAAAGCGACACGTTATTAATTCAACTCTATTCCTTGTTTCAGCTTTAAATTTAAGTGTGCTCCAATCTAAATCCTTAAATTTTGGGAACGTTTCTCTCTCTAGTTCCTGTCAACCCCTTGTGGGGCATAGGGCATTAACTACGCCTACTCTCCACCTCGTTCTGTTTTGCGCCAACGGCGCTAGCTGCGACCATGTAAGATTTAGCGTTTTCGCTTCGCTAGTTACCGATCTTCTCCATGTGTTCCTTGGCCGCCCAACACGGCGTCTTGCTCCGGAGTCCTGTGGATTCCAGTTTAGAGCCTTTTTTGCGACGTTTTTGGGCCCTCTTCGGAAGGTGTGACCTATCCATTGCCACTTAAGTCTTTTGATCGAAGTGCCTATCCTTTCCTGGCCAGTTATAGTAAGGAGATCCTCGTTCGAAATGATCTCCGGCCAACGAATGTTTAGGATGCGCCGTAGACACTGATTAACAAAAGTTTGCAACTTATCAGTGATCTCTTTAGTCACCTTCCAGGTTGAACAGCCATATAGCAGAATGGATTTCACATTAGAATTGAAGACACGTATTTTGGTGCGTCTGGAAATATTGTTGTTTAGCCAGAAAGGAGTCAAATTGAAGAAAGCCGCCCTAGCCTTGTTTACCCGTGATTTTACATCAGCATCCGCTCCACCATCTGCTGTAACTACACTTCCGAGATAGCAAAATTCATCAACTTTTTCGACTGCCTGTCCTGAAATACAAATTTCGCTTTGCCCACCTGGATATGTGCTCAAGAACTTAGTCTTGGCAGCATTGATTTTCAGCCCCGCATTACGACTCGCGCAATTTAGAGCTTCTGTCATTTGAGCGACATCATCCGTGTTTGTTGATAGAAGGCAAATGTCGTCAGCGTAGTCAAGATGTTGAAGGTGATCGAACAGTTTCCATCTGATACCTTTGTTACGATGTAATTGGAGTGCGGAGCCGAGTACATCACTAATGGCAACAAGGAAGAGAATAGGTGACAAAATGCAGCCTTGCCTCACTCCACTGTGCACCTCAAAAGGATCTGAAAGCTTGCCCTTATGCAGGACGTGACATTGGGCTCCATTGTAGGATTCCTTGATGATGGAGATTATCTTATCTGGGATATTTCGTCTCCGTAAGGCATTCCAGATGTAGAGACGATCAACGCTATCGAAGGCTTTCTCAAAATCGATGAACATGAGATGTAATGGGGATCTCCATTCCGCGGATTGCTCGATGATAATACGGAGGGTGTTAATGTGGTCGCTACAGGAAAACCCTTCGCGAAAGCCAGCTTGTTCATCATTCAATGTGTCATCGATTTTGTCCTTGATTCGTCCTAAAACAATCTTAGCCATCAGCTTGGAAACAGCAGGAAGTAGGCAGATCCCACGCCAATTATTGCAATTCTTCAGGTCACCTTTCTTCGGAATCTTAATAATTACGCCCTTTTTCCACTCACTGGGAAGAGTTTCGGTTTCCCAACACTCTTGGATTAAGGGAAGGAGAATATCCGCTGAAGCGAAAATATCCGCTTTCAAGAATTCAGACGGAATTCCATCAATCCCAGGGGCTTTACCGGCGTCCATTGATTTAATAGCGTCTATTAGTTCCTTTTTGGATGGTGGACCAGAACTAATGCCGTCTATTCGAGGGACGTCTTCTGCTGGCAATGAAGATGCACTTGCAGGCCCGAAGGTGTTATTAAGGACCTCTAAAAAGTGTTCTCTCCATCTTTGCAGCTGTTGTTCTTCGGTAACGAGCAGAACACCTTCCTTATCTTTCACAGGATGTTCCGTTAGTAAAGATCTGCCAGTTAATGGCTTGATAAGCTTGAAGAGTGTTCCACTGTCACCGCGGATAGCCGCATCCTCTGCCTCCTTCGCAAGCGCGTTGATATTATTGCGCTTATCACGCCTAACACTCCTTTGAACGCCTTTTTGGAGCGAACGGTATTCAGCTCTGTATCGTTCCTTAGCTGAATCGTCAGCAGCTGAGTTGATCTGCTCTTTAACTCTCTTGCGTGCTGAGATAAGAGACCAAGTGGAGTCGCTAATAAATGGTCTCCTACCGCGATCCAATCGTCCTAAAATTTCTTCGCCACACGAAATAAATGAGTCCTTAGCGACTTTCCATCTATCGTCAATTGTCGGATTCTCATTTAGTGGTGGTGCATTAGCTTTTTCGCGCAAAGCGGTGGAGAACGCACGCTTGGTTGATGGAAGTTTGAGCTTCTGCACATTATATCTAGGGCAAATATTTGCACGGTTAGGACGCTGGATTGCTGCCGTTCGTAAGCGCATTTTTGCGATGACAAGATGGTGGTCACTGCCAATATCAGCACCACGTTTCGCCCTAACGTCTAAGACACAGTTTCTCCACGTTTTGGAAACAGCAATATGGTCAATCTGGTTCTCAGTTCTGCCATTCGGAGAGGTCCAGGTTGATAAGTGGCAATCTTTGTGTTTAAACAGAGTTCCACCAATGACGAGCTGACGAGAGTTACAAAACTCTATAAACATCTCGCCATTCTGGTTTCTGTCGCCTAACCCATGATTTCCCATAAGGTGTTCCAATCCTTGGTTATCTGACCCGACTTTAGCATTGAGATCCCCCATTATGATTTTAATGTCACCTCTGGGAGCCCTATCAAAGGTGTCGCCAAGTCTTTGGTAGAAAACGTCTTTGTCAGCTTGATCAGCTGGTTCGGTCGGTGCGTAACACTGAATTATCGTGATGAACGTTTCTACTTAATATTAAATTTAATTCAGCAATATTGGCAGGACTCCTTTCAAACCAAATGTAGCCTCTGCACCACAGCCCTAATGACAGTGTATATACCGCATGCAAGATAAAATATTTTAGTCTTCAACCACATTTACAGGCCGTACTATAGCTAGCTTGAACTAAGTTTAGTACAACTCGCAAATTATTTTGTACGCGGTAGGGTACTATCACCAAAAATGTTTATAGATAGTTTATTTGCAGAGGTACCTAACGATTTTTTTTTGCCCAATGGTACTTGGCAAGGAAATGGGTGGGTCGGATTACAAATCGCGGCTACAATTACAGCAAATAGCGCAGCCATGCCATTTGGGGATCAGGATTGTCTCATGAACTTTCAAAGATTTTAGGACAATATTAAATTTGTTTAGCTGAGGGACCTGGGGAAAGAGGAACAGTAAATTTAGTCAGAGAAAAATGTCGTATCTCCTTCAAATCCAATAAATTTATTATTTGTTTTGACCTCGAAAAGTTAATTCCTTTTAGGGGCGCGTAACGATTCTAATAATAATAAGCAACAGCTGCAACTTTGTTTTCGATTTTTTCTGGAATAATCCATTTGCATTTTTTTTAGGTGCGCGAGTGGAGATTTTCCAAAATTCAGATTTTGAAATATTTTTAAGAAAAGAAAAAATCCCAACTTTGGATTTTAAAATTCGACTTTTGGTACCCCTCCCGAATTTAATTTTCGGGACGTTGGTTTGTATGACAGTCCAATGATGTAGTGCTCCGATTTCATACGTTCCTAGATATATTTTGAAGCTTTATTAGGACCACACTAGGTGAAGTTAGGTTAAAAGAAATTTTTTTTTTAGAAGAACCCAATTTTCAGGTGTTGGTTTGTAACACAGCCCTATGACGCAGTGCTCCGATTCCATTCGTTCCTGGATATGTTTTAAGGATTTACTAGGAACACACTTGGATGAAATTTTGTTAATATTGGAAAGAAAGAAAAAAATTCTTACTAGAAGCTAATTTTTGGTGGCTGGTTTGTATAACATCCCTGTGACGAAGCGTTTCGATTTCATCCCTTCCTATAATCTTTTCAGGCTATACTAGGAACACATTTGGATGAAGTCCTGTTTAGATTGGTTGAAAAAGAAAAAAGTGTTTCTTAGAAGAACCTAATTTTTGGTGGTTTATTTGTATGACAGCCCTATGACGTAGTGTTCCGATTCAATCCGTTTCTGGATATGTTTTGAGGCTTGACGGGAAACACACTTGGATGAAGTTTGGTTAAGATTGGTTCATAAAAAAAAGTTTTTCTTAGAAGAACCTAATTTTGGATTTTGGGTTTATATGGCAGCCCCATGACGCCGTGGTCCGATTCCATTCGTTCCGACATATACAGGGTGTCCCGCGACTCTTGGTACATACGATAATGGGTGATAGTACAGCTCATTTGGGTACAATTAATGTTCTACATGACCCCTCTATCTTTAACCGTTATAAAGTTATAGCATTTTTTGTTAATCGTCTCAGAAACCTCGACCTGCAGAGCAAAATCACTATTTGCCACACTCCCAAATATTTGATCCGAGATTTGACTTAACTTTCTGAAACTCCACAAAATTCTACATAAAATAACTGTTTTGCCAATTAAATAATTTAAAATCCTACCCAGATACAACCATTCAAACTTTTAAGAAATTCGAAAATTGATTTTTCATTGAAAATTTAAATTGTAAAATTGTAACGGTACTTTGAACTGACAAATGTGAAAAGTTGATAAAAGTTGCCTCATAATGTTAGCTTTCGAACGATATATAAAAATTAGGGTCTTAGGATTTAAAAATTTGCATATCTTACGTGTTAAAGGGAAAAAATTGTGGTTCCAAGAGAAAACCAAAGTAAACGTTTCCGCAATTTTTGTACGAGTTTTATTTCGTAAACAAGATTTTTTTTTAATAAAAAACGAAAAAAACACGATACCAAGGTTAATTTCAGGCGCGGCCGAAATTTTGATACCCTTCACTCTTTTCGGGCTAATATTTTTTTTCCGGCGTGCTTATGACTTATTTTAATCCCCCCATTCTTTCACTTTCGTTTTCACATAGTTTCGTTACCTCGATAAAAGATATTTGCGTGAGGTTTCGTGAGAATAACTGCACAAACGGAATTTGGTGGGAGGGGGGATGCCCCCATAGTACGAATATATTTTGTTTTTACATATTTTTGTACTTTCTATAAAGACACATTGCAAAAACAAATACATATATTCGTATTATGGGGCCATCCCCCCTCCCACCAAAGAAAGTTTTTTTTTCGTTTGTGCAGTTATTCTCACGAAACCTCACGCAAATATCTTTTATCGAGGTAACGAAACTATGTGAAAACGAAAGTGAAAGAATGGGGGGATTAAACATAAGTCATAAGAACACCGGAAAAAAATATTAGCCCGAGAAGAGTGAAGGGTATCAAAATTTCGGCCGCGCCCGAAATTAACCTCGGTATCGTGCTTTTTTTTTCGTTTTTTATTTAAAAAAATCTTGTTTACTAAATAAAACTCGTACAAAAATTGTGGAAACTTTTACTTTGGTTTTCTCTTGGAACCACGTTTTTTTCTTTTTAACACGTAAGATATGCAATTTTTTAGATCCTAAGACCCTAATTTTTATATGTCGTTCGAAAGCTAACATTATGAGGCAACTTTTACCAACTTTGCACATTTGTCAGTTCAAAGTACCGTTACGATTTGACTATTTAAATTTTCAATGAAAAATCAATTTTCGAATGTCTTAAAAGTTTGAATGGTTGTATCTGGGTAGGGGTTTAAATTATTTAATTGGCAAAACAGTTATTTTTGGTAGAATTTTGTGGAGTTTCAGAAAGTAAAGTCAAATCTCAGATCAAATATTTGGGAGTGTGACAAATAGTGATTTTGCTCTGCAAACAAAAAACAAAAAATGCTATAACTTTATAACGGTTAAAGATAGAGGGGTCATGTAGAACATTAATTGTACCCAAATGAGCTGTACTATCACCCGTTATCGTATGTACCAAGAGTCGTGGGACACCCTGTATACAGGGTACACAAAAAGAAACTCCTATACGATATTTCAGACTGATAGCTTCAAAACTGAGGAACTAGTTTGTATTGAAACAGACGGACAGACAGACAGACAGACAGACGGATATCGCTCAATCGATTTCTCTCGCAACACTGATCAATAAAATGTATACTTTTCATAGTTGGAGGTGCTTCCTTCTGTGCGTTGCAGACTTCATGACAAAGTTAATATACCCTTTCACATATAGTGACGGGTATATAAAAACATAAAAAAGGTCCAATCATTGGTTTACAGTCTTCGGGTATTATTTTAACCCTTCAGTGGGCGCGCGGGCTACAATTGTAGCCCACACTTTTTTAAATGGCAACCATTTTCAGGATATGAACCGAATTCATTCTAACTGCTCAGTAGCTGTTAAAATGCTGCTTCTTTATCGAATAAGAATATTTTTAATATTTTTTGAGCCTAGAAACTAATATTCTTTTGCGATCAAAGTCCACTGGGCTACAAGTGTAGCCCGCGCGCCGATTCATGTAACTTTTTTGGTACTCATAGATATCTATTAAAATAAAAATATTATTATAAAACATTGTAGTAAATAGCAACAGTAAAATGTTTGCCAAAAAAAAAATGGTTTCAAGATAAATGTACAAAAAATACATTACTATTTGCACGAAAAACCTGGAGTCGAAGTCAACATTTCTTACAGAGTGCATCTGTTACATGTTGCTAAAATAACTTAGTTTCTGGATGAAATTTTTATCAGTTGTAGCGTAAATATTGTGAAAACAGTTAATCTGAATATTGTAAGTAATAATTAAATCAGTGTGACTTACACTGTGTGACTATTGAGTAGGTACCCAAAAATAAGCTAAGTTTGAAATTCCACAAACTGAGCATTCTTAACACGTTGGCTGCGGCTGTCATTTTCGATATCTTCTTTTCTGTGCGGCACATGCCCCCGGGGGCATGTAAGTTGTTATTATTCATGTGCGGCACATGCCCCCGGGGGCATGTGGCTACTGCAACAGTAAATGAGCTCTCATATCCCGGAATTTAATTTTAATCGATCAAAAACTAGATAAAATACTTCCTTAGGTACAAACCTGTCTTCAATTCAGCCAGGAGCCGATTCCAAAAAATTCTAATAATAAATTGTAATTTTTCGTTATTTTTCACCTTTACTTTGGCCAATTGACCATGCGACGCGAGCATTCCTATATTTTACCACTAAAAAAATGTATTTTCGCTCTTCAATTCAGCAATAGACTTTTAAATGAACACGATCGAACCAAAAATTAATTCCAAAGGTGTTTTTTTCTAGCATCACATTAACAAGAAATACATGCCTCCGGGGGCATGTGCCGCATATGAGTAATAATTTATTACTCCTGTGCGGCACATGCCCCCGGGGGCATGTATTATGTTTTCGTTATAATATTATAATATAGGGCGAACTAAGTAAAATGCTCTTTGTCTCGCTAAAATCGGATGAAAATTAGAGATTTTATAGCTTTCGCACCTGGAGAATGAAAAGCAAATTTTTCAGCCGCACACAAATAATAACTATCACATGCCCCCGGGGGCATGTGCCGCAGCCAACGTGTCTGCATTCTCTCGCTCAATGTTCCATTTCGAAGATTTTTTATTGAATTCTGCGAATATAAACTTTTTTTGTTTTTTTTTTTTCATTTTAAAAAGTAACTATTTTGTCCACGTAAGTAAGTTAATATGAAAAAACACTAAAAATAAGACTAATTGGCACTTTGCCCTATTTTATTATATATATTTTGTTGGAAAATTACAGATTTTATATTTTTTATTCTGTACAACAATCACCAGACCCGCAGACGGTGCAGAAAAAAAATTAAAATTGAACCATATTTTTTATATTATTTTTTTATTTGGGCTACAATTGTAGCCCGCGCGCCTAACCACGTGACAAATAGGTGGGCGCCTAACGAAGAGTTAAAGTTTGATTCAAGTTTTACGGAGTGAGGGACAAATAGACAATCAATTAGCAATCGATTTATTGTTCTTCAGCCCAATAAACAGTAATCTGGCTCGAAGTCCCAGTTCAAACTGCTTTGAAAAAAAAAGGTTTCGCTCAAGAGCACTCCTAATTTGTTGATCCGTTAAATCTACCTTCAATATTCCAATAACCCAGAAATCTACAAAGAGTTTTTTTTTTAAACCTCAGTCCGAAATTTCCCACTCATCGTCGCATTGCTAGGGGTTCCTGGTGGTTAGGGGCCCGTGTCCGACCGAACACGTGGAACACCGTACATTACGCCAATGACTACCATTTTTAGTAAATGAGGTTTGAAACATTATCCAGGCGTACGATGCTCGTAACTAAATATCTCCTGTGCGACGGCCTGTATGGTTTGTACCGTCATCGCCGAGTCGTATGTTCTTTGGATCGAAAGTATCCTCATTTGCGGATATCCTTAGTCTCTCCCGTGATTTCTTGTTTGCAATGGTAAAGCTGTAACATTCATTACATGTGCATTGAGATCCTGTTTTAAACTTCCACTTTATACTTAGCTTTAAACAAAGCTTTCTTAATAAATTTAAAACTAATCTGCACAATCTATTGTCAATAGCGGCGTCCATTATCTGGATGTAGGATATCTTTGATTAAAACCAAATTAACAGAAGAGTGGTGTCTTGCACTCTCATCTGTGCGTGTATCTATAGGTATCTATTTTGGGATTTCTAGCTCAAGAATATATTCCATAAGCATAACGATGCGTCGTTATTGTCTCGGTTGCAGCACAACAACGCACAGAGGCAACTTGAGCGTGTAGCGCCTTAGCGTACACCGGGCACGGTCCAACGAATATAATCATGTGGAAAATACATATATCGAAAATTGGCCGCAGTTTCCCGGGGACGTGCTCATTATCTCCGTGACGAAACGAGTGGTAGGAGTGGAGGGAAAAAAGTTGAAAAATTTTCAAACAACCGCCAAAAAACAGCAACAAAACAGCCGCGAAAATTCAAAATTATATCTGCGGGAAAAAAGAGGAAGCGTTTTGCCGAGAAGTTGACGTGGGAAATTGTTTATACATAATATTTCCGTCACAAAATTTCTCAATTGTTTTTTTTTTTTTTTGGGAGTTTTGTTTTACATTTTAAATCCTAAATGCCATGCAAATCGCATTAAGGCGAAGGATGCGGTTGAGGGGGGCTAGCAGGGGAATGGAACGAGGCCTGAGATGAATTTAGGCAGTGTACGACGTATCACATCTTAAACGTAAATAGATGTCGTTGAAACGAAAAATAAGAGAACTAGAAAATATATAGCATAAAATACGACGGTGTGGTACGAACGGACGTATAGACTAGAATATTAGTACGAGACAAGAATATTGGGAGGGGTAAGGAGTGATGATGGCGCGGCGATTTGAGCCAGCCGTCAGGCCTCGTTCATATTGAAAGCTGAAAATTCGAAAAATTCATTCATGGCATAGTGTTGTGTTCTGGGCGAAGAAGAAATTTATACATATTCCTTTCGCCTGACCGACTGATTGACTGTGCACTATTCGGTGTGAGTCTTGAGTTGGACGTTAGACGATCCAAAAGCGCTGCTGCTCGCTGCTGTCGCTATACTCGTTCGGTCGGCACACAAACACACAATACGACCCCGGCACACGGTTTTATCACAAAATTTGGTGGATTTTCTAATTTGATATTTTCGCGTTGAAAATAATTAGAAATACATTTTTATCGTGTCCGTATGTATCTGATACTATATCTCGTATGTGCCTTAGTGATTTATAAAGGACAATAATTTTCAATAGGACATTCATACAAGTTCAGTATTTAGGTCGTTTCTTTTATCGAAAACGTGCGTGGTATTTTCAAATCAGAATTTTTTTTTGGCGCGCGAGTGCATATCTGAGTGCGACTCTGAGTGATCGGCGACTGGCTGACAGAAAGGGCGCCAGTTCCGAAACGATTGAACATTGAAAACAGTTAAATGTAAAGGAAACAAATTGTGCATTAAGTGTTTTGTGTCGTCCCACATCGTTGACGCTGAATTTCAAGTAAATATTTTTTTATTTTTATTAATTATTTCTATTCTTCTTAAATATAGTTCCGATAACTCTAAACAATTGAGTAGAATCTCGCGACGGACTTCTATAAAAAAGAAATAATAAATTTATTAGTTTAAATAATTTTTCTTTTAATATCTTTGACAATAATCAATTGAAAAGATTCACTTTCAACGTACTTCCAAAATAACGTTCAAAACAGCATACTCGTTGGTATCGATGGCCTATAGTCTAGCGACAAACATCCATAAGGACGAATTCTGAAGTGATTTCAACCCTGAGGTACGAACAATTGAAATTGAATTGAATCAGATTGAAAGTTGAATGAAAAATTTATGCTCACAGTTGAACATCCACATATAGATAAATTAATATTTTTGCTATTTTATTTTTATGTTGTCGATTTTATTTTTATAAAATTGGCGCCTCCACAAGCACTCGAAAAGTGTTTTTTTTTTGTTATTTCTGTCTGTCCGATTAAATTCAATCTCAAAAATATCTCACACCCTTGGGGCTTATGGGTTTTGAGAGAGTGTGCGAGCAATATGTTTGTTCGGAACAGCTGCAAATGATACTTGATTTAAAAACGAAAAAAAAAAAACGAATCAACCAGAACAACAACAACATAAGAATCGGCGGTGATTTGTCGTCAAAAATTGCATGCGTGTGCGTGTGGCGATCAGAGGCGGGGGAATGTATGCGGAATAACTGACAACTTCCACTCGAAAAAATAGGATATGGCCTGCTGTGTGTGCGTTTTTAGGTATATTGTGTAATAATAGGGTGGCAAAATTTTTACGATGACAAATTTGATTGTATATGTCCGAATTTTGTATAATTTTCTCTAAGGAACCTCTGGAGTGAGGAAGTAGCACCGATTATTTCGTGAGGTTCCTTAGAGAAGATTATACAAAATTCGTACACATGCACAGTCAAATGTTGCAGTTAAAAGCAAACATCGTCATTTATTTCACATTCCAACGATTTTCCGTCGCAAACGGTTAAATAGTCTGAGTTTCAGTAGGTTACACACACGAAGCATTCATGGATTCCCCGAATTCAACGAAACTTTATTTAAAAATTACAGCTGGGAAAGTTGACCCTAGACGCTTTTTAGGGTTTTTTAGAATTTTTTCAAAAAACCCTTATAAAATCGATTTTGTCCGTCCGTCCGTCCGTCCGTCTGTTCAGTAAATAACTCGCGAACGGCACAACCGATTGTTATGAAATTCGGTAAGAATGTGTAGAATGGTTACAGTCTTTGGCACAAATACCTTAGAAGTTGGTAGGAAAAAGATAACAGGGTGTCCCGAACGTTTAAAAAAGTCGACTTTTTTAGTTTTTATCGGAGATTAACGTATGGGTATTTAAATCAAAGATCTAGACGAGTACATCTCATATCAGTTAAAATTTTCCAGTTTGGAGTAACGGTAAAAAAGTTATTGGCGTTTAAAGTTAAACTTCCTTTTCGAGCTCCGTTTTTCTAAACCGTTATAGGGATCGATATGAAACTTTGCACAAAGATTGGTCAGTATGGCCTTATATACGTTAAATATTAAGACTGTTGCCTTTTGCTAAGGAAAAGTAAATAACAGTAAATTTGTAAAATTTAAATTTGTTCGTGTGTAGCCCCTGTTAGGTTTTCAAATATGAAAATTCTGCTAAGGGTTTTTAGAAAATTACACAGGGAATATGTCTACGAATTTTCATTCGAATAACTGTATACAAACCGGAAATATAGCCAAGTAAGTATTTAGTAAGGGCCTTTCACAATACAAGGGAAGCCTCTTAAGCATTTCTTCAATGCATATCTTTTAACTGGATGAAACAATGCACATGAAATTTGCTGGAAATGCATAGAATGGTAATAGTGTTTGCCACAAATATTTTTGAAGTTTGTAGGACCAGGTGAACAGGGTGTCCCGGAAAAGCTGCAAAAGTATACTTGTTCAATACTCATAGGAAAGCTTGCGTGGGCTCTAATGTCAGGGGACACATTGGAATCATTTCATATAAGTTGGTTTTCCTTGATTTAAAAAACAGTAACAGTAGATTTACAGCTAATAATTCAGTTCATATATAATGAAAAGCCACCCTTACGTTTGCCTGAGCTTCTTTTTTCTCAAAGGCCATCAGAAATCTTAAATCGAAAAATGCCTGTAGATTTGCCTTGGAGTACCTACTTTTATATAAACTGCGTAAATAGTAAATCTATTTTTGGATTGGTCTAATTAAAGGTGGAATGCGTTTATTTAGACCAATCCAAAAATAGATTTACAGGAAGCATTTCATTAATGTTGTGCACAATTTTATTTATTTATTTTATTTATTAGAGGATGTTCAACAGAGCCCATAGGCCCCAATTACAGAACAACAAAAGTTAAATATTAAAAAGAGAAGAATCAATAATTACATATCAAAATGATGTTATTTAGACAAATCAGGAAAAAAAAAATACATGAGGGGGAAACGAAATTTAGAAAAAAGAAAAAAAAATGAATGAAAAATTATTAAATTAACGAAAAAATACATAAGAATAAAAAAAGAAAAAAGAAAACTAAAAATTACTAACGAGAAACCCTTTCAAAGATAATGTTCCTTACTGCGAGCTTAAATAAATAAAGTGAAGAGGGGAAAGGACCAAGTTGGAGAAAGTCATGGTTTCTTGGTAATCGTAACAGTGGCGAATGAAAGTATAACTCTGTGCGAGCGAAAGGAATTACAAATAATGTTGTCAGTCTGGTAGGTCTATTAGGAACGCGAACAGTGATTTCGTTGATTAAAGACGGCAGAGATGGACTGTTGCAAATATTGTAAAGAAAGCACTCATCCAGAAACACTCTGCGTTTCTCAAGAAGAGGGACATTTAAAAGTGTCAGACGATCACTATATGAACAAATAGGGGACCCGGTGTTTGAAGAGAAGGATGCGAGTAAATTTACGTAATAGAAGTATTGTTAAAAACTTGCGAATTACGAAGGATAAAGCCAACCGTTCTAGATGCTCTGTTGCATATATCAAATACATGCAGATCGAATTTTAGTTTGCTATCAAAAAGGACCCCCAGGTCCTTAAAGCGGTCAACTTTACATAATGAAGCGTCTCCAATGTGATAGTCAAATATCATTGGATTCTGTTTAAGACAAAATGTCAAAGTGTGACACTTTTTTACATTTAGGTTAAGATGGTTTATTTCACACCAGTTTCCTAATGCATCTATGTCATTCAGAAGGAAAAGACAGTCATTAACTGACCTGATGGCTCGGTAAACTTTCAGGTCGTCGGCGTAAAGAAGACAGGAAGAAGAAATTACTAGAGGCAAATCATTGATGAAAATATTAAACAGGAGAGGTCCTAAAATTGATCCCTGGGGAACACCTGATGTAGGGCAAAAAGGAGAAGAGGAGGAACCATTATAAATAACCCGACACTCACGATTACATAAATAAGACGAAAACCAGTTAAGAAGGTTACCATTGACACCAAACTGCTGTAGTTTAGCAAGTAGGATGCTATGATCAACAGTGTCGAAGGCCTTAGAAAAGTCGGTGTACACAACATCAACTTGACACTGATTGTCCATGGCCCGTGCCACAGTATTCGTAAATGTCATCAGATTGGTTCAGGTTGAACGACCTTTGACAAAACCGTGCTGCTGCTCAGCAAAAAGCGTAGAAACTGTTGAGTAGAGTTTATCATGGACAATACGCTCAAGAATTTTAGAGAAGCAGGATATAAGGGATATGGGACGGTAGTTAGATACCGAGGACGAATTAGATGTCTTGGGAATTGGCAAGATATTAGCTGCTTTCCAGGATTTAGGGAAGACGCCACAATTGAAGCTTAGATTGAACAATAGGGATAGGGGAACGCATAAAGATGAAGACAAACCTTTAACAAACACATTTGGTAACTCATCTGGACCAGAGCCACCATCTGCTTTGAGGCTTTCAATAATAGTAGCCACTTCAAGTGGACTAGTTGTGATTGCAGGAATTTGGAGAAGTGAGGATGAAGTAGGCATCAAGTTGGAGGAAGATGAACTAGTTGCAGTAAAAGTAGAAGCGAAGAATTTGGCAAACAATTCGCAGGCCTCGCTTGGATTAGAAGCAGTAGAGTCATCCAATTGTAAGTATGTAGGCGAACTGGATGATGATTTCAGGGATCGTATATAGGACCAGAAGGGTTTTACATGATTAGCTGCAAGAGAAACTTCTATATTGCTGTAATAGCTTAGCATTGCGGTTTTAGTTATGCACTTAGCCTCTGCTCGACAATGTTTAAAGTTGGAAAGAGTAAGGGGAGACGGAGAGCGTTTCCACTTGCTACGAGCGTTATCTTTCTTGCGTAACGCATTGGCAACCTCTTGAGTAAACCAAGGGAAGTTTTTACTTTTATTAGGCGAGAAAAGAGGAGTAAAGTGCGCGATGAGAGTGCTAAGATACATATAGAATTTATCAACAGCATTATCACAGCTTAGATTGTCGAAAAAGGAAGACCAATCAACTAAGTCCAATTCAATAGAAATTGAATTAAAGTCAGCTTTGCGGAAGTTAAATCTGCGTGCATTAGAGACATGTTTAGGAGTAGATTTCGGAAGTGCAAGCACTATATAAAGAGGAGGATGATGAGGGTCAGGGTTCACGTAATTGTTAAGAGAGGATAATAGGGATACACAGAAAGGTGAAAAATTATGCATGACCAGGTCCAGAAGACGGCCATTCGGATTTCTGACATAATTTATTTGTGATAGATTACAGAGTGACAAGAAGGATGAAAGCGCTAGAGAATAAGAGTTTGTGGATGTAATATCTAAGCTGCAATCAGAGGCTGTCCATAATATGGAGGGAAGATTGAAGTCGCCACACATTAAGATGGAAGATAGAGGGAAGTTTGTTGTAATAAAAGAAGTCAATTCGATAAAAAAGGTTTCATAAACGCTGAGAGGGGAACTGCAGGGAATATATACGCATGTCACTAGAAGTGTTAATGATGGGGAGGGTTTAATCGCTGAAATTACGCACTCTACAGGATGAGACGGCATGAAGTTTGTACAGAGCGAACTAGAGAAGGAACTTTTAACAGCAACAAGGACACCACCGCCGTCTTTTTTGTTAAATAGGCTGAGATTCCGATCACTGCGGTAGACATTATAGTTCGGAAGCATTTCGCCGCAAAGGATACTTTCATTTAAACACGTTTCAGAAAGACAGATAATGTCATCATTATTTAAAATACAAGAAAGATTAAGTTCATCCAATTTAGTCCTAAGCCCACGCACATTTTGATAATATACAGCGATCGTATTATTGTTAGTTACGGCGCGGTCGCCGGGAGTTCTTTTGAAAGGGCTTCCGTTGAACAGAAGTAAAAGTTTTAATGAAAGCCCCCTCAGGCCAGAAATCCGGTTTAAGAAGATTCTCATAAAGCGGAGAAATAGAAATTTTAAAGGATGCAACGATGCGGTCTTTGATGTCGTTCGCAGTGAGTTTTTTGCAGCTAAGCAGGTCCGGCCTGTGGCCTAACTTAGCACAGATGTAATTTATTACATCGTCTGTGGAGGTGTTGTAGGTTACCCGCGATAAGAAGATATGGAGTGGCGGCGACACAATCGTTAGAGACGGACAAGAGTCAGTCCTTGGTGGGCCCGTTGGTGGTCGCGCAGCAGTCGATTGTGTAGGCTGATGATCGTGAACAGAAATTGGCTGCTGAGGTGCCACTGCTTTTTGCAGAAGAAGTTGACTTGGATTCAGTGTGTTAGGCCAGTTACACTGAAAAGCGGATGGAGGCGGCGAAAATAACAGATTAGGCGTCAAATTAGGTGACAAATTCGGCGATTGGAGCTGTTGTTGTTGTGGAGGCATATTTGGTGCAAGTAGAGGAAGAAGAGGGCGCTGATCGATATTCGAACTACTCGTAGATTGAAGATCGGCAGTGACGATAAGACGCGGAGACAAGCGTTGAGGAGGATTTTGATTCTTCGCTCGTTGGCGGGTATACACTCCAGATGCATCCATGGTAGATGTTTCAATGGTAGAAGTTTCGGGATCATTCGGTAATTCAGTATGGGCAGCTATTGACTTTAATTCATCCGATGCAGACGAAAACTTTGAGTGAAATTCATTTAGTTCCGAGGATAGACTAGAAACTATTTTCGTAGCGGTCTTTAGTTTTGTTACATAGGCCGCCATGGATGTTGATCTGCAACCGGGACAGAACCAATACAAACCCGTGTCAGCCGCACTAACTTGTTCGGCAGTTTTGGCAAATATACCCACGCATTTGCTGTGGAAAGATTTTTCACAGAACCCGGCACTCATGATAAACAGGGATTTGCTCTCTGTATCTTTACAGGAGGAAGCAAAGCAGGCACTTATGTTCATGTTGACAAAAATTCCGTAAAAATTCTTCAAAAAGTTATGATAATCGAGATAGTATGAAATAGTAGAGTCGAAGCACTGGTAGAGTATTCCAAGCCGAAGCAAATTATTGTACAATGGCGTTTAGAAAAAGATTGTGTTGAAGGGGAAATGAGCGCGAAACAAGATAAGATAAGATATTCACTAATATAGTAGCACTAGCTTAGAGCAAATTTATTCGCACTGAGTACTATCGCGGTTCAGTTATCCAAAAGACAGAGGATATTAGAAAATGTCGAAAGAAGCAGGACACGGTATCGGCACAGCTGATGTTAGTTGACAGATCAATATTATTTTAATTCTTAAAATATATGTACAAAAAATATTCACTATGCATCAAAATTCTAAAAAACCCTCGTATTGCGGGCGCAGCCCTCTGTACGCCGGTATTTTTATTCATCTGGACACAACCTTCAGAAAACATTAAAATATTTTGTATCCCCTCACCGCTCGCACCTCCACCTATTCGTTGGTCCAAATAAAAAAAAGGGTAAACTAGAAGAGAAGTGCTCTGATAGATGACGAGCGCGAAACGCTGCGTATCGGTTCACCGCTCACTATACGCTTCTACTTAGGATTTAACATTCTTCCCCGTTCAAGTCTATGAGTCAAATGTGACTCATGTGAACGTGGAAGAATGGTAAATCGCAGGCTTATTAGAATCACATCCATCGTCAGAAATCGCACTAGCGGGAGATTTCAATGTCCATAATGTTAATTGGCTGAAATACTCGTCTAGAACCATTCAGTTGGGAGAGAACCTTATTTTTTTGCGATTTCTGCAATCTTAAGCAACGGATTGCATCACCAACCCAAATCCCTGACAATTTCGGCCAAAGGATTAATCTTTTGGACTTATTTATGTCCTCACATCCCGAAATATACTCAGATTCAATTTCATCGCCTTTTGGTAAGTCTGGTCACCTTCTAATATCGACCAGTTTTTCGTTGACATCGGTCGCTCGTAAAAACAGCCCACCTAATAAACGTCTTTTATGGCATTATACTAAAGCTGATTGGATTGGGTTTGATAATTTCGTCGGTGGCCTTGATTTGGTCTTCATGCTTTCAAACAAAAAATGGGGGCTACATTTGCGACTCCATAGTTAAAATCATATGGTTCGGTATGTTTGCATTTATTCCGCACAACTGGAAAAATTCTAAACCAAATCACACCTCATGGTTCAACCATAATTGCAAAACTGCCATCAGAAATAAAGCCTACAAGGATAATCCTTCCGAAGAGCTCTTTCAGTCGTACCGATCCTTACGAAACATCTGCAAGTCCACCATACAAGAGGCTAAGTTTCAGTACGACAGTAACATAAGGCAAAAAGTCTTTGTGCAAAGAAAAGGTAGTAAGGGTTTTTGGTCTCTTGTCAAAGCAGTGAAGAATAATTTCTCATCTTCTTCGGTTGTATTTTCGTACTAGAGAGATTTTCAAAGTTCTTACCAAGCTTGACCCTTCGAAGTCCGCTAGCCCTGATGGTATATCCCCGATAGTCGTTATTCAGTGTGCTTCTTCCTTGGCGAAACCACTGCGTAAGCTATTCCATCTGTCCTATTAACTAGGAGTTTTTCCATCGTCATATCCAGCCTATCCTCAAAAAAGGTGATGCATATGAGATCACTCGAACTATAGGCCGATTGCGCTCGCCTCAATCCTGTCTAAGGCTTTCGAAACACTTATAAACAACCAATAAATTAAATACCTAGATTCGCATAATCTCATCAGTGATCGTCAGTACGTGCTTCTCGTCCAACCGAAGACTTGATGAGACCTTTCTCACAGAGGGATGGAATCATCGTCTTCATTGCTTTGGTGAAGCGAACGTGGTTGCTTTGCTTTACTATCAAAGCTACGTACTTTTGGCATTGCTCCCCCACTAGTCAATTTGGATTAAAAGCTTTTTAAGCGATCGCTCAGTCGCTGTTGTACTGGACGTCGTTAAATCATCTGTTCATTCAATTAACGCTGGTGTACCACAAGGTACTGTCCTATCCTCGACTCTCTTTCTGATTTTTATTAACGGCCTTTTAAACTTAACATCCAATCCGATCCACAGTCTTGCCGATGATAGTACTCTTGATTTTGGTGCAAACTTAAATGGACCGATCATATATTTGACATTGCGACACATGCCTTAAAATACCTTGGGTTCTTAAATAGGTGTAAAAGATATTTTTCTGCCAAAGATCTAGCCCAAATTTATAAAAGCCACATAAGACCTAGACTGGAATAAAATTCTCATATTTGGGCTGGCGCAGGCAGTACTGCATTGTCTATGCTGGATAAAGGACAACGCAAGGCTTTTAAAATTATTGGTGATCAATCTATTACATCTCTAATTGAATCTCTTGAACACAGACGTAACGTAAGTTGCCTAACATTATTTTATCGGTATTAAAATCACCGTTGCTCGAATGAAATATACGACCTTATTCCAGACCTTGCAATTTCATCACGAACCATCCGACTTTCAAGTCGTGCCGACCAACATACACTCGAAGTCAGGAACAGCCGCACCGTAAGATTTTTCGACACCTTCCTTACTCGATCAATTAGAACTGACCATCTTCAGTTTTTCCAGTAAATTATGATCTGCAAAAGTTCAAACTAAATGTGCATCGGCACTTTCTCGCCACGTAATCCCGTCTCGATCCCTTACCCTAATCTCCCTCCCGCCAAGGATATGCTTGCATTAAAGGGTTATCCCCTAAAGCCTTGACATCGACATAAAAAAAAGGTAGAAGCATAGTTGGAAAAACGCTGTGTGCACATGTGACTCATATACATGGTTTGTGTTGCTAGAGACGACTTATGAGTTGATCGCTCAGTGACCGTATTTAGATAACACGATCAAGAGACACAGGAGCGTATCGCTTGCAAAAAAACAACAAAAACGAGACGCGAACAAGAAAGATCACCTGCCGAAAAATGGTATAGCAATTGACAGGGCTACAGCCTTCCAGGAAATTTTCCAAAAAAAAAACCACTCGGAGAGCTTCATTCTGAAAAATATTGTACGTATGTACAAATTCCTTGATCCATGCCATAAGGGGGGAAAGATATTTGCATTAAACAGGATTTTTCTCCAACAGACTTAAGCAAGTAACTCAATTT
The DNA here is from genome assembly GCA_949715475.1 of Microchrysa polita. Classification (NCBI taxonomy): domain Eukaryota; kingdom Metazoa; phylum Arthropoda; class Insecta; order Diptera; family Stratiomyidae; genus Microchrysa; species Microchrysa polita. The sequence continues at coordinate 7,081,929 of OX454422.1, forward strand.
TATTCACCGCAATCTAGTTGCCCTTCTGGCTATCATTTCGATATTGGTTCTCTTCTTTCCGGAGAGCACAGGGCCATCCTTGGTGACTTTAATGTGCACCATGAGGTCTGGAATACTCAACAACAATGCCAGGGCTTTTAACTATCGCCGAATCACTTGACGCCTCAGATTTCTTTTCACTCAACGAAGACTCGCCGACTCGAGTCACAGGAAATTGCAATAGTTCTCCTAACATAACCATAGTGAGTGCCAGCCTAATCTCTGCTACTCGATGGGAAGTACGTACTTCCCTCAAATCTGATCACCTCCCAATCATTATAGGAATTGACAAACCAGCAAACCTGACTAAGTCTGAGAAGCGAACGTTTGTCAATCACAAGAAAGCCGATTGGGAAGGTTCCATCACCATCACCTACCAACGTATGTACATGCGGCCGAAAGAAATATTAGGAACGTCATTGCCAAAGCTGCGGCACGTTTTATTTCTGCAGGACGTATCCCTAAAACTCGGTCTAACTTCCCTACTAAACTAGTGCCGCCAGAATAGCCGATGAACGCGATAACATCAGAAGCGCTCACCCTGATGATCCCAGAATTCAGGAGCTTAACGCCGAAATCGACCGACCAGTTAAAGACTATCGGAGAGCAAAATGGAATCAGCACCTCGATGACTGCACCCTTAATGAGGTGTCAGTAAATTATGGTCAACTGTCCGCGCCCTTTCCAATCTCAGGAAAGGAAAGGGCAATAACGCCATTGAATTTGGCAGTAAAAAAAATTGCGAACCTCTTCAGTGCGCGAGCCTGTTCAATAAACCATTTATTGAACATTTCAAAAGTGACGGCCTTAAACGCAAAATTAGAAGACGGATTCGCAGCCGAAATGTTGACACCATACCATCGTTTACTGCGGACCACGCTAGAAAAGTCATCGAGAATGTTGAAAACTCCAAGGACCTCGGACCAGATGGCATTTTGATGGGCATGTTGAAACATCTCGACCCTCCAGCCATTGAGTATCTCACGGCTGCCCTTAACTTGTCGATCTCCACGCTTACCATCCCTGAAATCTGGAAAACAGGTCGGATTGTTCCCTGTTTCAAGCCAGGGAAGAGCGGAAATCTCGGGGAATCCTACCGTCCCATTACGATACTGTATCCTGTCGCAAAGACGCTGAAGGCCCTTATTCACACTACGCTTGCTGCACATGCAAAGCTAAAACCTCACCAGCATGGCTGCAGGAAAATGCATAGTTCCACCATAGTGCCCTCGATGCGATCACCACACGCATTCGCGATGAGCTAAATCAACCACAGAACCATTCTTGTGGCAATTGACCTATCAAATGCATTTGATAGGGTCAATCACTCAATGCTTCTCGCTAACTTGTTGAATATGCATATTCCAGCACAAGAGATTTGTTGGATTGCCAACTATCTAGGTGGTCGGCACTCCTTCACCGAGTTTCGTGGCAAACGTTCTTAGCTTAGGAAAATCAGATTAGGTGTTGCACAGTACTCTACGCCACTCTGTTTAACATCTATATATCCGGCCTTCCCACACCACCTGAAGGTATCGAGGTGATTTCCTATGCTGACGATTGCACCGTACTCGCCACAGGGAATGATTAGAATGAAATGCGCTTCCAAATAAATCGCTATATAGGACGATTACAATTCTGTTCCTACTGTTGCAAATCCCGAAATTCTCGGGCGTCACCTAGAGACTTTGATGACGTCTGCGAATCACGCGGCATCTGTTTGTGAAAAAATGCGCAGTAGGAATAAAATGCTAAAAGCTTTAGCTGATAGCACCTGGGGCAAATATAAAGAAACCATGATAGGTACTTACAAGCCTGTATGTCGAGCGACCGCTGATAATGCAGCCCCCAGTTTGGACGACATAGTTTATGTGACACAAACTGGTCCAAAATTCAGGTCTGCCCGAATGCCGCTCTACGCATCGCGACAGGTTGCCTTCTGATGTCTGCCCAGGATGACTAACATCAGGTGACAAAATTGATGCCAATACGTGACCACAATCTCCTACTTTCAAAACAGTACCTTGTTGGTTGCTATCGTGTGGTTCATCCCAATCATTATCTCATGGACCGAATTGTTCCACCACGACATGTCGGGCGTGGTTAAGGCGACCTTGAGAGGGAGGTTCAGGGATGCAAACCGGGCACTCACGATGAAGTTACATACCGAGCCGCCATCGCAGCGATCCACACTGAAGAAGTGAATCGGTCTATTGCGAGCTTAGGTGCGAAAAGAGTCCTCTCAGAGCGCCCACCACCAATTTCGCCTGAGGAGATTAGGCTCCCGAGAGCCACCAGAGTAACACTAGAGCTAGTGTTCGATCGGGTTTTTGTTCTCGCCTTAATTCGTACCTTTCTCGCATAAGCCCGGAGATCCAAAACAACTGTCCAAATTGCGATGGTACTCCTCACGATGTAGGTCATTTGTTTCAATGCCCAGCTGCGCCTACCTGATCTTAGCCCTATATCGCTGTGGGAAAACCCTATCGCAGAAGCTATGCTTTTGTCCCTTGACCTCACGGACACAAACATTGACGAACCATAACTCGTACCCACATAGATGTACAGCGGTTTCACACCTTTCTGCACCGCTAGAAGAAGAAGAACTCGATTTTAGGATGCTCAAGTCAACTAAACAATCGGTTCGCAATCATTTTGGTGCCGCGATCCGCTTAATTTCAAATAATCAACATTTAAGTAGCTCGCGACTCGCCTATGACTCTGTACGTATATTTTTGTTAATTTTGCAAAACTAACCTTAAGACTAACAGCGGCCCTACGTTTCGAAAATTTCTCTCAGGGGTCGCTTCGCCTATCGCTTTTATTCATGCAGGGAGTTCAGAAGCAATGTTCTTGAATTCTGTGATTTGAGTTACTTCCCACAAGAAAGTGGATGACCAGCTAGCTTTGAATACATATCTTTGATCCACCCTGTGCGGTCCGTTAGGTGTGACAGTCATGATTCACTATGTAGGCTTGCTATAGGCCTACATAGTGAGCTACGAAAAGGAAGAATGAAAAATAAAGTAAACCCCACAATCTCCAGAAATCACTGATAATATGGGTGGGGGAATTCATTGGACGTGATGTGTCGCCCCTATTGCGATCCATATATCCATCAGATCCCGGCAATTACACAACATTAGTCCAGAAATTCCTTGTAGGACCGATGAGGCATATTCTGTGTATTTTCCCATGTTTGAACAATCGTTTACATGGAGAAAATATTTTGCAACACCCTTGAAAATTTACGGCGACCACTCAGAGGGTTGTGGCCCACCGTTTGGATAACGATGAACTAATTGATTCCTCAAATGACGCATGCTTTGCATCGTGAAAGTCACCTTAAAAATTAATGCCGCTAAGACTAAATACATGAGCTTGTCATCAGGAGGGCAAAACACCATTTCTATCTCCGGACAACCGATAGAAAAGTCGAGGACTTTACTTCCCTTGGAAGCGTAGTGACTGCGGATGGTGGGGCTGATGCCGATGTCGAGTCGCGTATAAATAAAGCCCGAGCAGTATTTTTCAGTTTGACTCCTCTCTGGCAAAACCACAACATCTCCAGAAATACCAAACTCCGGATCTTCGAAAGCAATGTAAAATCTGTGCTTTTGTATGGGTGTTCCACGTGGAAGGTGACCAGTAACATTACCACCAAACTGCAAACTTTTGTGGATCAGTGCCTACGGCGCATCCTACGAATTCGCTGGCCTGAGGTAATATCTAACGACGACCTCCTCAAAATTACTCGCTAAAATAGGATAGGCATCGACATCAAACGGCGAAAGTGGCAGTGGATAGGTCACACACTTCGAAAAGAGCCAAAAAACATTGCAAAACAGGCTCTAGATTGGAATCCTCAGGGAACCAACGCTAGCCGTCGTGTGGGACGACCCAAAAATACATGGAGAAGATCTGTTGAGGCAGAGGGAAATTCTATAGGCAAATCGTGGGACCAGCTAAAGGCGATGGCTGCCAATAGGCAGAGGTGGAAAAGAGGCGTAGTCAATGCCCCACTAGGGGTTAAAAGGAACCAGAGAGAGAGAGAGAATTGATTCCTTCCCATTGCGTAATTGCAAATTGAAAATGGAAAAAGAAAACCGGAAAATTGAAATTTGTAATTGAAAATTGAAAATTGAAAATTGAAAATTGAAAATTGAAAATTGAAAATTGAAAATTGAAAATTGAAAATTGAAAATTGAAAATTGAAAATTGAAAATTGAAAATTGAAAATTGAAAATTGAAAATTGAAAATTGAAAATTGAAAATTGAAAATTGAAAATTGAAAATTGAAAATTTGTAATTGAAAATTGAAAATTGAAAATTGAAAATTGAAAATTGAAAATTGAAAATTGAAAATTGAAAATTGAAAATTGAAAATTGAAAATTGAAAATTGAAAATTGCAAATTGAAAATTGAAAATTGAAAATTGAAAATTGAAAATTGAAAATTGAAAATTGAAAATTGAAAATTGAAAATTGAAAATTGAAAATTGAAAATTGAAAATTGAAAATTGAAAATTGAAAATTGAAAATTTGTAATTGAAAATTGAAAATTGAAAATTGAAAATTGAAAATTGAAAATTGAAAATTGAAAATTGCAAATTGAAAATTGAAAATTGAAAATTGAAAATTGAAAATTGAAAATTGAAAATTGAAAATTGAAAATTGAAAATTGAAAATTGAAAATTGAAAATTGAAAATTGAAAATTGAAAATTGAAAATTGAAAATTGAAAATTGAAAATTGAAAATTGAAAATTGAAAATTGAAAATTGAAAATTGAAAATTGAAAATTGAAAATTGAAAATTGAAAATTGAAAATTGAAAATTTGTAATTGAAAATTGAAAATTGAAAATTGAAAATTGAAAATTGAAAATTGAAAATTGAAAATTGAAAATTGAAAATTGAAAATTGAAAATTGAAAATTGAAAATTGAAAATTGAAAATTGAAAATTGAAAATTGAAAATTGAAAATTGAAAATTGAAAATTGAAAATTGAAAATTGAAAATTGAAAATTGAAAATTGAAAATTGAAAATTGAAAATTGAAAATTGAAAATTGAAAATTGAAAATTGAAAATTGAAAATTGAAAATTGAAAATTGAAAATTGAAAATTGAAAATTGAAAATTGAAAATTGAAAATTGAAAATTGAAAATTGAAAATTGAAAATTGAAAATTGAAAATTGAAAATTTGTAATTGAAAATTGAAAATTGAAAATTGAAAATTGAAAATTGAAAATTGAAAATTGAAAATTGAAAATTGAAAATTGAAAATTGAAAATTGAAAATTGAAAATTGAAGATTGAAAATTGAAAATTGAAAATTGAAAATTGAAAATTGAAAATTGAAAATTGAAAATTGAAAATTGAAAATTGAAAATTGAAAATTGAAAATTGAAAATTGAAAATTGAAAATTGAAAATTGAAAATTGAAAATTGAAAATTGAAAATTGAAATTTGAAACTTGAAAATTGAAAATTGAAAATTGAAAACTTGAAAACTTGAAAATTGAAAATTGAATTGTTTCGATTGAAATGATATTTTGTGGCACAATCTACTACAAAACATATGAAATTGTAGATGGAATCTAGTATACCTGTTTCACAGTGATTGGGAAACAATTCCAAAAAAAAAAGTTCCAAGAAGACTCAAAACTGGTTGATAAAATACGATCACTGACCGATCACTCCATGATTCGTCTCTAGCAACACAAATCTTTAGACAGTATTGCAAATGCACACAACATGCGGTACGCACGCACGGCGTCTAAATATTATGTTGCTCTTAGTCGATAATCTCTCAGCGGTACTTCAGAAATATCCAAACGCTCAGATAAAATAAACAATCAAATTAAAAAAAAACCAAATGAATTTCATATTTAAAAACATCCTCGAGAAAAAAAAGATTTGTGCGTGTGGTTTCATTTTTCTTTCAACATATTAACGCAATTAATCTGAATATTTAAGAAAAACACAAACATGAAAACATGATTGAGTAGGCGTGCAGTGATCAGCTGCTTGAGATCAATTAAATGGATCAGGGGCGTACGCCGAAAAATATTTCGCGAGGGGTTTTCGAAAAAAAAACAGGGAAGAACTTTTGCGTTGATTACACTTCGGCGCGCTTAACCAGAAAAACGTTTGAAGAGAGTTTGTGTAGCAAGAATTCTCGGATGCCGTTCGTGCCGATTAACTCAGCGTTGCTAAATGTGTACGCACACTAGCATCCCGACGTTTTTTACTTATCCGGACTTTGGCATAATGTTTCTGCTCGTTTAATGGTTCCAATATTTTCGAATATTTTCCGAAAAATATGTCTGAGAACCGTCTGAAAATGGAAGTTTTCTATCGAATGCCCTCAGAGCCATGATGTCTTGTCCAAATCTGAACGCAGACATTCCAACTAAGTTTCGTTGGGGGTTTTTAAACTCACGAAAACCTCTACGCAGGATCGCCACTGGATGATGGATTTAAGATTTGTGAAAATTGTTGAATTTTTTTTCTTTAATAGTTCTACACATTTTTCCATTTTTTTTTTTTAAGAAAATATCAGGTCTCTCAAATTTGTGAGAATTTCTATTCTTTCTCATTGCATGTAGAAATGTAAAACTATACACACACTTGCTGAACATTACATTACACACGCAAGCAATTTGCACGTCATTGATGGTTTGCTGTCGTCAACTGATGTTTCGCTGTCGTCGACACAAATATGTCAATCTTTGTGTAAGTTGACTGATGTACAAAGTATTTGGTTAGAAAATGTTTCAAAGATTTTTTTTCTTTTCAATAAACTTTTTCATAGAACCGCGAAATTCAAAATTCAATTTATACATTGTGCGTAATTTGTGTGTGTGTATGTGTGTGCGTTTGTCGAACTCACCAAAAATTTCGCACGTCATTAAAAAATTATATTAGACACAAACAGAAAAAAAAACGAACAAAATGTGAAAAATAAAATTTGAATAACAGAAAGATATAATACGAGACGTTTTTATGGTCCTTTTTATGTTATGGCGGTTATTCAACCTTGTTGTGGTGGTGTCTATTCTATGTTCTATTTCTATTTTTTATTTTTAAATATAATTACGATTAAAATTTGTTTTTAATTATTACACACATATAATGTACATTTGATCTGCTTTTCTTCAAGGCAAGGATTTCCCTCATCCACATGTAATGCGGGTGTATTTTCCACAAAGCAGCTCTCTTTCGTAGTCTGGCTGGTCTAGCGGTTAGTGCGCGCACCTTCGGTGCACAGGGTCATGAGTTCGAATCTCACCGTGTTCCATGGTGTTTTTCACCCTCACGAGCTTGTGACGGACTATGATCTCACTCAGATGTTAAACGAGTACCCATTTATATACTGCTAAGCGTAATGCTGATCTTATTACCTCAACCAAAAGCAGAAAAGATCTTGGAAATAGGATGTTCACTAACACATCCTGCGGCCTTGCAAAACAGAATTTCAACTGACCGTAGACTGAGTGTAATGAATTGAGGGGGGGGGGGGTCAATGGAGATACACTACATCTGGTTCTCTCCGTGGACGGCTACTCAATGGAACGTCTGCGAGAGCGGAAAAAAGTTGCGGCTTTTCGCTTCATCTACATCACGTTTAATCACGTTTAATTAGCAGACTCGCGCCACCGTAAGCTTAAAATCAGAAGAAAAAGAAGGCGTGAAACAGCAATGTCAAAGAAATTACACGTTTAAACATTCTGAAACGGGAGTTTTTCAAATAAAAAATATCGGACACTAGAACATCCAAGCGAAATTGCGGGGCCAACAGATCCCGCCGGAACAATGACCGTGGTCTGACAATTTGCTAAGCCTTTTCATTGATTTAAATCAAATGGGTTTTACAAACCCGAATTTTCAAGTCAAGTCATTTTTAAGGATGCCTTGATCCAAAGCTTGAATCGATATGGATGGATAGGGCGCTAAGATGGGTTGGGCTGGTTGCGCCCAATACTCCAGTCTGCCGGCTTATTGTATATCCCATTTAAGCGAAATACTTTCAGGTTATAAGCTCTGTCTTTCGTAAAAGGCTTAGAAGAAAATTAACCAGGTTTACTTTGGGTGCGCTCATTCTGGTGGTTTGAGCCCAAACGAAGTTTTGTCTCCAGCTTATAAGAGCAGGGCATTCGAAGATAACGTGCGAGGCTGATTCCTCGTCTTCGTTGCAGAGGTGGCACAATGGGTCTAGTGTGTAGATCCCTATCGTATGCAGATGTTTTCGGATGACCGGTTATAAGCCCTGTCACTGCCCTGAGGTTCGTTTTGCTGAGCCTGGGGATCTCAGTGCAGCTGGTATGCCAGTTGGGTCCCAACATACGTTTGCTGTGTCTGAGCGCTTCAGCGAGTCTCCATCGGTCTTGGAAATTATCGTCGGTCCATTGCCTGATAACTGTTTTAGCAGTGGATTTGCTAATACCAATTGCAGGTTCTGGGCCATTGAGGGGTTGTTCTGAACCCTCTCTTGCTAAGGCATCAGCTTTCTCGTTTCCTTCGATCCCTTTATGACCTTTCACCCATTTCAGGGTTACATTATTTCGGGTAGCTAGGTGTTTGAGGTTTTGTTGGCACTCCCAAACCAATTTTGAGGTTGTTTTGGGACTTGCAATTGCCTTTATCGCAGCTTGTTTGTATATCCATTACGGGTACTCTCCCCTGCTGCAAGGTTTATGGCTAAAAGTTCTGCCTGAAAGACAGTTGTGTACATATTAACCTAGGGGTGTGGAGATACTATAGTTGTTTGTTTTAGTAAAAACTCCTGCCCCTGTCCCATACGTGTACCACACTATATGTTTTGATAGATGGTTGTCGTTCCATTTATTCCAGTCTTCCCTGACCGTTGAGGTCTGGATGTTGGAGTGGAAGGTGTACTTGGCCGGGGTATAATCGCTGCCCATATCTAGGATTGGGTTTGCAATGATTTCTGTAATCGTACAGTGTCCTACCTTTTGTGATCCACATTTTCGATGATTGTAGTCTAGACGCTGCAAGTCTTGCCTCTTCTGTGATTATGAGGTCCAAAAGTGGCGGGTCTAGTAGTTGGTCTAAGATTAGAGTTGTTGTGCTGCGCATGGCGCCGGTTATGCTTGCGCAGGCCAGTCTCTGTACTGATTCCAATTTCGCTGCAGCTGTTTTTTGCTTGGTTTTGGTCTACCAGAGTGTCGAGCCATAGGTCAGACGGGGTTTGACCACGGCCTCGTTGATCCAGTGTATCATTTGTGGTTTAAACCCCCATGTTTTCCCTATTGCTTTTTTGGCTGTATATAGGGTCTGTTTACCTTTTGTAATAGTGTTTTGTAGCTGCTTGTACCACGTGAGTTTGTTATCAAGGGTGACTTCCAGATTTTTTACCTTCGTGGTTAACTGCAGTTGTTGGTTGAAGAGTGTTGGAGTATTGAGCCTTTCCAAGTTGTATTTACGGCTATTAGTGTTGTTTTGACGGGATTGACCGATAGGCCTACCCTCCTACACCATTTCGGCATTTGGGTAAGAGCTTGTTGCATGAGTTCAGAAAGATATCCTGGAAAATTTCCCCTTATCAGGTCATCGGAATATCCTTGTCTATAGAAGCCCGTGCTATTTAGTTTGACCAGAAGACTGTCAACTACAAGGTTCCACAGGAGGGGTGATAGCATACCCCTCTGCGGGCAACCTTTGAAGACAGATGTATACATGATTTATGTGGTCTCTTGCCTCCAGTGCCTTCTTGCTTGTTTCCTCGATCCAGGCGACCAGATTTAATCCGGTTTTATTCTTAGTGGATGCAACGACGTTCCATTTCTCAGTGTTCAGCCCCTGGGTCTTGAGGAGCGTCAGAATCTGCTTCGGATCCCCCGTACCAACTATGTCTGTATTCGGAATCCGAAACATAATTTTACTGGTTTTGACCACTTCCCTCGCATCGCCCACGCGAAGGATTGCTTCTTCCCATGGGTTAATGAAAAGTACTGTGACCCTTGCTTGCCTTCCTGATTCGCGCAGGCTACGTAGAGGACGCCCTTGTCCGGGTAGCTATTAGTGAAGAGTGGGGCCTTAGAAGCTTCACACTTGAAGACCTCTGTCACAATAGCCCGCTGGATGTCCTTTGTCTGCTGAGTGGTAAGTTTTTCGGCTGGGTATTTGTCCAGAGCCACAGCCATTTTGAGGTAGCAGAGAGCTTCCTTGTAGGTGCTCCCTGATACTACTCCTGATGGACCGGGTTTTGTCGACGGACTTTCTCTATTCCCGGTGTTTGGCCGTTTTTTCTCTGCTCTCTCTCTGTGGGAGATTGAGATTCCGACCTGGTTCTTTTGGGGTGGTGGGGGGGTTGTTTTTCTGCCCCGTGGGCAGGACTTGGGATTTTCCGTGGGTCCGCTTTTGTTGCAGCCTTATGGGTTCACCCCTCTCTCGCCTTTTCGATAGCGATCTTCCGTCGTTGGGCTCCAGAAAGCGTCGGCTTTTTGGTTTTGAGGGTCAGTTGGCCCATTTTTGTGGTTGTGTTTGCCACGTCTCGGACCTCTCTGGTCTTGTGCAGGATGCACTTTCCTGAGATTGTGTTTTCGAGGGTTGGGACATACCTTCCTTGCCTTCCACTGCTTGGCTTATGGATGAACCATTTCCTTCAGCTTGGGCGGATTGGTTTTGTTCTACCCCTTTTGTGTGTTCTGTTGTTTGTGTTTCTATTTTTGTTTTTTTTTTTTTGGTCTCCATTTTGGTCCCACGAGTATGGCGAAATGTACTTTTATCTTAAATCGATTGCATAAATAAGGCAAGTCTCCACGGCATATCTATAAAAGAAAGTCGTGTTAGTTACATCATTTATGACAGGAGAACGGCTTTACAGGTTTTCATGATTTTGGGTTTGTTGGATTAGGCTCTGGCCAGAATAGCATAACAATTATTGAAACATGCAAAAAATTCACAATGAGCTAAAATTCCCAATGGGTACTTTTTCACCTATTTCTGCGTGTATTTTTTAACATATGAGCGGATTTCAGTAAATTTCTTCCACAGGATTTGTCTCTACTCAAAGTAACAAGACAACCATCGAAACATATGAAAAATTCACAATGGGGCACAATTCTTTTTCTTATACTACTTTCTGTCTTTCTTGAACGAATTACAGGGTTTCAGTAAGTTGACCCCACCTTATGGGTCTACACAAGGCACCGACCGGAATAGCTATACTGCTGTTGAAGTAAATAGAAAATTCACAACGAGCAACAATTCACAATGAGTTTTTTTCACATAGTTTTTTTTTATATTTCTTGAACTTCACAGCGGATTTTACGGAAGATTTTCCTGCCGAATTGATCCCTTCCTTTCTCTGAATATTAAAATGATATTGAAACATACAAAAAATCACAATGTGCAAAATTATAAAGATTTTTTTTTCGAATATTTCTTTCTGGATTCCTTGAAGGAATTACCAGATTTCAGCGGATTGGTGTAGAATAACTGTTGAAATATGCAAAAAATCACAAAGAATAACTATTAAAACAGTTCCTTTTCAAAGAATTTTGTCTATATCTCCAAAGTCGGATATACGGAACGGATGAGCAAAATGTTGAATGAAGCTCTTTTCCTATCCCTGGGCCACTTTGAACGGATTAGGGGGTTTTAGTAAATTTGCTTCACCGTATTTGAGTCTGTACCGAATACGATTAGAAGTATAGCAAGTTCGCGAAAATTGGGAAGAACATGTTGATCAAAGTGATTTTTTCCATTTCTTTAAAAAAAACTAAGTCATGCTACTGTAGGAAAGGTGGTCGTTAAGCGGTTAGTAATCTTATGATTTTTGTTTGAACCCTGCGTCACAATTCATAATGAGTTCTTCTGTCTGAATTGCTTGAACATATGCTAGCGGATTTTGGAAGATTTTCCCGAATAGCAGAATAAGTATGGAAAGCTTCGGAAAAATTCACAATAAGCAAAATTATGAAGACTGTCCTTTTTCACATAATTTTGTTCTGTATTTCTTCAACGAATTGCAGTATTTCAGTAAATTGATTCCACCGGATTTGTCTACAACCAGAATGTCTCGAGGTGAATGGCGCATCCGGTACAACCTTGAGTTGTATCAGCTGTATGATGAGCTACAGGTGTCGAAGATCGTGATATTGCAGCGATTGCAATGGGCGGGTCATGTACAAAGGATGAAAGACGATCGCATGCCCAAAAAGGTGATGAACGCGCAACGAGTGGACGGAGCCAGATTGCGTGGACGACCGAGAGCCCGATGGGAGCATTCTGTATGTGAGGACGCCCACCAGATGCTAGGCTTTCGGAATTGGAGGACAAGGTCGCGTGACCGCGACAATTGGAGGTTTTCAATCCAGGCGGTCAAGGCCCGACGTCGGGCTATCGTGCCATAAAGAAGAAGAATGTCTCTATTGAAATATACAAAACATTCACAATAAGCAAAATTATAAAAAACAGTTTTTTTTAATACTTTTGTCTATATCTCCTAAACTAATTCAATATTGAGTAAATTTCCACCACGGGATTGGACTTCATCTGGATGTATCAAATGGGAAAGCAACAACAACGCATTGGTCTCAGTGATGACACGATCCGAGATAGAGGTGTCTGTAGAAATAGACTTCACCCCGAATAGCGGAATTTAAACAAGCACAACATTCACAATGAACTAAATTATGGAGACGGTGCTTTTTTACACACTTTTGCATTTATCTCCTGAACGGATAGGCAGATTCTGGTAAAAACGCTACGCCAAATGGGACTGTACTCCAAAAATAAATTTGTAATATTGCCCTACCGGATGGGGCTCGATCCGAAAACATCAGAATAACTATTGACAAATGTAATACTCAGAAGCAAAATACGCATTGAATCCTTTGCAAAATTGGCCTGGAGAAAAATTGTGAAATCAGTTTATTTTCTCTATCTTTTTTGTATGTGTGTTGATCAAAATATCGTACTAAATTAAATTATCGCCACCTCACTCCACCACGTCTCACCCCTTCAGTACCCTTCGTCGTAAAGCTCATGAAAAATTGAAATATTAACAGTTCTTTTTTCCCAGCTTTTGTCTATATTTTTTTAAGGGCTTAGTATATTTCAGTAAATTCCTCCCCGTCCGTCAACCTGGAGCACTTTCACCGTCGATGAGCAATAAGAGTTAAACCTCCGTCGGGCGCACCTGTATATAAAAGAAAGTCGTGTTAGTTACACCATTTATAACTCGAGAACGGCTGGACAGATTTTCATGATTTTGGGTTTGTTGGATTAGGCTCTGGCCAGAATAGCATAATAACTATCGAAACTGGCAAAAAGTTCACAACGAGCCAAAATTCACAATGGGTTCTTTTTCACCTACTTCTGCGCGTATTTCTTTAACTATGAGCGGATTTCAGTAAATTTCTTCCACAGGATTGGTGTCTACCCAAAGTAACAGCACAACCATCGAGACATATGAAAAATTCACAATGGACACAAATATAAAGACAAATGTTTCTCACATACTTCTTTATGTATCTCTTGAATTAGTTACCAGATTTTAGTAAGTTGACGGATTGGTCATAATCATTTAAATATCCAGAAAATTCACAATGCGCAACAATTCACAAGGACATACTTTTGCATATATTTTTTGAAAATCCAACGGATTATTGAAAGATTTTCCCGTCAAATTGATCTCCTCCACTTATAGCAGAGTATCCACTGAAATACGCAGACAAATTCACAATGAGCAAAATGAAAAGAAAAGTTCTCTTTCATATCTTTCTTTCTGTATGTCCTGAACGATTTGCTGCGAATTTCAACGAAATTGATTCCGACGAATTGGTCTACACCCAGAATAAATATTGAAATATACTACAAATTTACAATGATAAAAATTATGAATACGTTTGTCTATAACTCATGGACGAATCCCGGATTTGAACAAATTTGCATGACCGGATTGAAATCTTCCCCGATTGGCACAATAAGTATTAAAACAATTCACAATGAACACAATTATGAAGTGTTAGCGGATTTTCCAAGATTTTCCCTTCCGAATTGGTCTCCACCCCGAATGGCCGAATAAGGATTGAAGACGTCGGAAAATTCACAATCAACAAAATTATGTAGACAGTTGTTTTCTTTTCTGAATATTTCTCAAACGAGGTACCAATCCATTGAACCATGTGAAAAATTAAAATGAGCAAAATTGGTAAAATAGTTTTTCTTCACATAGTTTTGTCTTTATTTTCGGAACAGATAAGTGTATTTCACCGGATTGATCTGGAACCCGAACAGCAGATACGCGGATTTTATTGAATTCGATCTCGCGCCTGATTTATTTCGGCCTTTTGAAACATCTGTAACATTAACTAGTAGGAAAATCGTGAAAGCAGTTCGTTTTCTTAATTTATGTATAACTGTTGATCGAATGAACGTACTTCAGTAAATTATTTTCACCTACCCTCCTCACTCCTTCAATGACCACCGCCGAAATTGACCCTGACTGTAATGTCCACCACTAATGGCTTATGAAACATCTGGAAAATCGGCCATGAGAAACATTACCATGGCAATTCAGCTAATATCTCTTGATCAGATTGACGTAGTTCAGTAAATTGAATTGCCCTTCCAGATTCGTCTATAGTAGAACAACTATTGAAACATGAGGAAACGTTTTGCTCATCCTCTGGATACCGCTGAAAATGATTAGCGGATTAACGAAGAGCAGAAGAAGCATACGGAAAATTTATAGTGAGCAAAATTTTGAAGGCAGCTACCATCTTTTGGAAAAGCACATTGTTAAATGTTCACTACATAATTGGAACCTGCCCTAAATATCGAAAAAAAAAACATTCAAACCTGGAAAATTCACAATGAGGGCAGTTTACTGAATTTCTCAAAAGATGTTAGCTCCTACATCACCTGAAGGAATTAGCTGATTGAAGTGAATTTGCTAGACCTTATTGCTCTCTACCCTAAATACCGGAATAAGTAGTATTGAAATAGGCTGAAAATTCACAATGAACAAAATTTTGAGGACAATAATTGTACCTCATATTCTTTTGCCTATTTCGGCTAAAAATTTTACCGGTTTTTGGTAAATTCCTACATATAGCTATATTTCTTGATCGGATTACTGTATCTCTGTAAATTACACTGAATCCATGGTCAGTTACCCATATTCCCGGAACGGATTGCTGAGACCTCACTAAGTCGCTTACACCCCCAATAACAAAGAAGCTTTTGGCACATCTGGGAAATGACTAGGGTACCTGATTTTCTCCAATTTGTCTACATATATCTCTTGAGCGGATTCACAGTTTCCTGTAATTCTCTCTACCACTAGCATAAGGATCAGCCGAATAGCTATTGAAATATCTGCAAGATTGTTGGTCAATCTTATCTTATCAATGCTGTTCGTTTTCTAATCCTTTTGTCTGATTAACGAATTTCCATAAATTCTACAACCACCCATCTGAACGAGTTCTACACCCAATAAAAGGGACCCATCGAGAAATTCGGCTAGGAGTCAAATTATGAGGGCATCTTATTTTCTCAAGTTTTTGTTTATTCTTCCTAAATTTCCATTTACCGGAAAACTTTTCATGAGAAAAATTACGAGGATATATTTTTTCGGATCGCGGTAACTGTCCGTCACCAACGAATTTGTACATTTAGAAGTTGGAGCGATACGAAGTTCGCCGGGCCAGCTTGTATTCAATAAAAAATTGGGCCAAATTTTTTTTTGCCAATGGAACTTTTGTTCTATGAGTTACACATGTCTATGAGTCACATGTGACTCACAAATGTTTTGGATTTTCCATCTAAATGAATTTTTCATCTTTCATTTGCAGAATAAATAATACACAAAAATAGAAAACGACGTCCAACTCGTACTCGAAGACACAAGAAAATGGAAGTCACTGAAAGTGTTGGTGGAACGGGAGTTCAAAAAATGTCAACAGCAATGTCGGAAAATTCGCACGAGGTAGGTGACGAGACAAAAAAAAAAAGAAAACAGAAAAAACAACAACTCGAACATAAAAAAAAAAATCAAATTTTTAAATTTTTTAAATTTCTTCATATTATGGGAAAAACACTACTACACTAAAACTACTAATATAGGGCGTGTTTTTTTTTGCACTTCGGTCTAGGTTATTTTAGTTTAACTACATAGGGTTACAATATCAACATGACTCATACAGGTTATGTTGTTATTGTAACCCAATGGAGTTACACTAAAATAACCTACACCGGAGTGCAAAAAAAAACACAACACGTCTAATGTTGAATACGTCTATAGTGTGCGCTACACTGCTTCTTTAAAAACATTTTTTTCCCACTTAAAACAAAATAAAATGCTACTCAAACAGACACATGATAGACACACAATTTTTGGGCATTTTTTACTCTTCATGTCTCCACTTTCTCAGGCATAAAAAATATATGTATTTCGTTGAAAAACAAAAGTCTGGAAAGAGAGAGAGAGATGTGGGAAAGACTATTAAGGTACGTTGTCCACGACGCGGCCGCACGACAGCGACTCGCTCATTCCATTTAAAAACTCGTTTCTCTCTCATTTTAAAAACGAGTTTTAATATGGAATAAGCGAGTCGCTGTCGTGCAGTCGTGTCGAGGAAAATGTACCTTTAAGGTGCGTTGTCCTCGACACGACTGCATCGTGTCGTGAGCGACAGCGACTCGCTCATTTCATATAAAAACTGATTTTTCTCTCATTCTGTCTGTCGCTGTCGCTAGAGCCGATGCAGTCGTGTCGAGGACAACGTACCTTTAGACTGCATATTACATTTACCATTTGAAATTTTTCGTCTAGTATTTTTTGTTTTTTGTACTTTTACTCATTACATTTTTTGTGTTTTGTTTTTGATAATCTTAAAACGTTAACTTCACTTTTATGTACACTACTATCTCATTCACTAACATGATCTAGAATAAAATGGTTTTCTAATGGGAAAAACTCTGTTTTGTCTGTTTCTTTTGGCTTTCATGTAACATATGTGATACTTGGACAAAAAAAAAATATAATTCAAAAATTTAATTAATTAAATTAATTACATTAAATATATAAAAAAAAAATAAATTGAAATTTGAAAAAAACTAACCTAAAAAATCAAATCAAATCATAACTACAAAAAACTAAATAAACTTTCTAAAAATAAAATTAAAAACAATAAATACTTCGGCTCGGCGCGTCACACGTTATCCGGTACACACGTCCAGGTGAGCGTTGAAAAAACGGCAACCGGCTCTATCGAACAGGAGAGCAGCCTCAAGCGTAGCGTCGAACAATCTGTGGAGAGAAGCGTTCAGCAAACATCATCGCAATCAGTTCAAAAGTCGGTGCAACAATCGGTTATGGTGAGTTCGTCGACACGCAAAATTGCATCATCGTCCACCTCGTCGTCCGTACGTATCGGTCAAAGTACCGAAATTGAGGAAATTGAATTTTAATTTTGAAAACAAAACCAAAACACATATATGAAAAAAGAAACGGACATGAAGACACATGAGAAACAAAATTGAAAGCAAAAAAAAATGTTAAAAAAAAAACACTCTTAAGACTACAAAAACCAAAATGAGACACCAAATTTTACATACAACATAATTTTATTTGAAACGTTCATGCAATAGCATCAGATCAAAAAACCAATGGAAATATAATAATATTTATATATACATATATACATCAAACGCTGAAAATATACACGCCTCCACATATTGAACGTTATACAAAAATAAATAAACGCACGCACGCTAATGTGAAATGCACGTAACGCACTTAAAAACACCCATCTAAATGTCGACGCACATGAAAAATGCACAGACGCAACCATGAGCGCTCTCACTTGCACTTGCACTTGCACACAACACGCACACATATATATATTGTTTGCTCGTCAAAAATTCTCGCACATATATCATACTTTAGCCGTACCTGTGTGTGTACCTACGTTTTAAATGTCTAAAAATGTATTCGTGTCAAATTGTCAATAATATGATGCCTAACATGAATTTTCATTTCACTCTGCACATGTGAGTGCTCAAGGGTGTACATCTCATGTAATCTATCTTTGCACTAATTGATGTTGTCTTATTTATTTTGTGTATCATAAATGTCTGTCAAAGCGCATAGCCAGCAAAAAGATCGTTTTTCAAAATCGACAATAGGTTTGGTTTTTTTTTGTACTACGGTGTAGGTTAGTTTAGTGTAACTCCATGTAGTTGCACTAAAATAACCTACACCGGAGTATCGCCTATTGATACTGACATAACACCGTCCAGTAAGTGCCCGATACGTTTATGTCAATGAGTGTAATTGGACGGTAAGCAAAAAGTCGACCACCCCCGTTCCCCGTAGGGTTCTCAGGGATATTTTTCCCATTAAATCTTCATCCATCTTTTGCGGTATGTTAAAATGATTTATGTTGGCGGAATTGCATTTTTTCTCTCTCTCTCTCTTTTTCCTCCTCACTATCCGACCATTAAAACGTCACCGATTGAAATAGGCTGAAATTTGACGTCAAAATTCCGTAGAATTTTTTATTTTTTTTTTTTGAAAATATTTTCAAAATTCTCCTTTTTCACACTTTCTCTAAGCGAAACATTCGGTTTTTTTTGTTTTTTTTTTTTTTTTGTTTTATCAAATATTTATAACTTGTTGATAGAATCAATATAATATTTCAAGAGCCAACAAATTGGCACCTCCACCAACGATCCCGGGCCTGCTTGGCCTGTTTGCAGCCAGAGTCGCTAAACTTGTATATAATTCTGTGTCGTGCAGGCAAAAAAAAAAAAAATTCTCAAAATTTACAAGTAATATTAAAATCTCTCTAAATTTTTCTTTGGATGTGTGGGAATATAGAATTGGTGAGATAAAATCGTGTGTTTATTGTGCAATAAATATATATTTTATCGTAGGAGAAAATAAACAAAATATAAATTTTAAAGAATTTTCAAAACAAAACAACAACAATATTTGGGGAGAAAATTAATTTACCGCCGGAAACGCAGTAAAATTTAATATGAAAAAAAAAAGTTTTGAAAGTTGAAAAATAACCGAAACGGAAAAAAAAACTTTTAATACACCTCAATTAATCAAGGAATGCAGAAATATATTGAAAACGTAGACAAAATGTTTAAAACTTTTAAATGCAATTATTGAAGCTTAAAAAATAAGAAAAATATTTGCAAAATGAACCTTATGTTGGGAATCTTTTTTTTTTTTGTTGAATTACAAGTGGAAAATATCATCCGCTTAGCGAACACGCATTCAAGGCTTCTTTTTTGCCATTGTGTCTTAATTCTGTTTTTTTTTTGTTTTGTTCATTTTTGTATTAGATTTTTGGTATTTCCAGGCGGGGAAAAAAACTAACGAAAATCATAAAACGAAACCCTAAGAAAAACCCTATGACACTTTAACACGTGCCTAAATGCCTGCTGTAATTTACCGATTTTTGATTGTCATAATGTTTATTTGTGCGTTGCCTTTGTGTGTGTGTATGCGTGTGCTTCACGTTATTATTCGAATTTCATAAAACATAAATCCAAAAAACAAATTAATTTTAAATTCAATCGAAATTTATTGGATACATACAGCACTAATATCACAGATCTGATGAAAATATTATTTACACATGTAAATTAACAAAATTCTAAGAGATAATTCAGAACAATCTTTGAATTTATTTTATTCTTGTTTCATCAATTTTACCGAAAATAAATTGTATAAAATGTATGGATCCTTGTATATGGACATAAAAGTAAAATTGTGTTTAGGTGCAAACAAACTAAAAAAGGGAATGAACAGAAAGTTTCTAGTAAATTAAAAAAAAAAAACAAGAAATATACAAAAAATTAAATGTCAACAAAAATAAAAAAAATAAAAACAAATATTTACATATCTTATCTCGACTTCTGCTTAGTAAATTTCAAAGATAAATTTAAAAACATTGAAAAAATTATTTGTTATTATCTTATTTTAAGCTTAAACTATAATCGCTGCATTTTTTTTATAACTATTAAAAATATTTCCGATGATTTTATCGTACTAAAAAAAACCATTTATCTTTACAACTTTGTGTTACATAGATTATAGTACTTTCCGTCGTCTTCCAAGTTAAACTTTTGTAATAGGCACAAGAACACCAACTCCTCTCAATCCACTAGGAAAACATCCAGCAATAAATTTTCTGATTTCTTGAAGTATTTGTATTTGTATGTACACCAGAAATTTGTTTTGTTTGTGTGTCCGCAAAATTGTTGATTAAGTTTTAGCCAAAAAAAAAACACATATATTTGAGATTTCGCAACAATAAAATAATGAAGAAAAAATAAGATCAAATTAGCAAAAAGAATTTGTTTTATTTTCTAAAAAAAAAAAAAATTAAGGTGAGTGTTGCCGATAATGAAGATATTTGACAAAAACAAAAAAAACAAAACCGAAATTGGCGGAATGATAGGCCTACCACCTCGACCACGACCCTCGCCCGGCACCAGGAAGAAGGAAAGGAAGGGGAAGGGGTGTGTTAAAACATTTTGTTGAGAGTATCGTATTTTGATCCGCAGTTACTAAGGCAGCCCTATGAAATAAAAGCTTAATTAATCAGATCAGACTATTCGATTGATAAATTTAAAAATCCTCTGAAGGAACTTTCTTTAATGGCAGAAGAAAGTTTGGTCGGGCACTTACTCACACACACACAATCAATTCAAAAACGAGTCTCAACTATGCTGGCTCTATTGAGAGATATTATCAGTGCTAATAATCATGCGAAACAAGGGTAAGGACCGGGGGCGTAGCCAGGATCTAGTTTCGGGAGGGGTCCAAATATTGATCCGCCCTATTTTTTTTTGGTTTTCTATAAATTTGATGAAACCTCCAACCTTTAAATTTAAAATATGTTCTGTGTTATTAGCTTAATTTTAACAGGCTATATATGTACACCAAAAATTATTACAAGATTCCATGTGTCCGGAAAGAAATTAAGGGGAAGTCTTTACCGTTACCGTATATTTAAAGGTGCTGTCGCAAGTCGGGTGATGGTGTAATGATACTATACGGTGTTGTTTCTAGCTCCCGTTGCATTCAAAATAAATGTAAATTTTTGCGCAGTTTAGCGTCGTAAGAACATGAGTGTAATGCCATACTCGAAATCCACACGGGGGTTTCTTTTGTTTTCATGAAAACTTTTTTCAGCATTGTGGTTGACGAGGGAGTGTTTAAATCTATGAAGTAGGGTTATCTCACAACGACCTACAAGTAAGATCAACGCGTGCAGACGGATTTTAGAAAAAAAAGGCATGGAAAATGCAAAAAAAGGAATTTATGCACAAACAAAAACCGGGCTGATGTTTCGCTAATATCTTTCTAATGGCTTTAGGAAACCTTATCTTCTCAGGATACTATCAATCACAAGTCAATTGGATCAAAGCAAGCAGCAATACTCCAACAAAATCTGATATGACGCTTGCTTAACACTAGCATACAGTTTTTGTGAAAAAGGACATTTTGTATACAAATTTGTGAGTCTGGGGAGTTTTTGTACAAAAAATGCATACAAATTTTAATATGGGACTTTTGGTTCATAACTTTAGTGGAAGTTTATTGTGGTATATTTTAAAAACAAATTTTTGTACGAACTCAAACTTGTGTAGTTTTTATTTTAATTTTTTAAGTTTTCCTTTCCCAATTTCTGTGTCTACCACTCCAACTTGTAATAGGGCAAATTATTGATTGTGGCTGCAGGCTCCACAATTTTGGTCATCTCCATCATTTAAATAGTGAGTTTCCCTGACACCAATGTGGTACAAAGTTGTATTTGACTCGCATTTGTGTGTTAAGGCCTTGATATTTTCCAGTAGCATAGTTCGTCGATTGATCCATAATACACCACCGTTACCGTGGGAAGGAGTCTGTAGATCGAACATAAATCCGTGACTTTTCGGCTGGAATGGGGAGCACAGACAGTGGCGTATTTAGAAAATTCTCAAAGGGGGGGGGGGGCACAGAGTACGGGGCTAATTTGTTACATAAAGTTTTGGTGTGGGGATGCCCGAGAGCAGCTACATAAGAAAAACATTGGCAGATCGTTGATCCTTGATTTAAGGCAAAACTCAAGGAGACCTTAAGTTTTCAATAGACTTGAAATATAATATTTCAAGGTATCTGGGTAGCTTCCTTGACTTCAAGTGAGGTTGACTATAGAAAATTTCAAGGTCTCTTTGAGTTTCTCTTTAAATCAAGGATGCATTGACTCGTGAATATAAGTGATTTCTATGAAAAAGTATGGAAAATGACATTTATTTTAATTTCGGCATCCTTGACTCAAGGTCTCCTTGAGTTATGCTATGTTTATAAATACGGGCCTGAGAGTCCCTTGCATTTCAGGTTTATTACACCAAAAGTTTAGTTTACCTGACAGATCTTAGAATAACACTCATTAACTGCTTTTGGCTGTTCCTGAACCAAAATACGGAGGGCCTTAAAAAAGTTTGCGTAGTGTAGTCCGAAGGAGCCTGAAGCCGAAAAGGAATTTTACGAATATGTACTTAATTGGCTATGGAATTAATGCAATGACCAAAGAGACTGTTTCCATATGACAAAACGGATTCCAGACGGAACACTTTTCTTTGGAAGATAAATTTCATACATCGTCCGAAATTCTGCCAAATTTTGGCCAAATTCCGCCAAAACGTGGTTCTGCTTACTTTTGGAAGAAACACAGATAAAAAGCTGATACAACAAATTTTGGCTGACATTGTGGTCTTGAATTCCATGGCAAGTTTAAGCGAATTTGAATGCAAAATTAGGATTATGTTTTGTCAAAAATCTAGTAACAGATTCCGTAAAATTGTAACAAGTGCCGAATAATATTTTACAAGTACAATCCAGAATACTACTGGGTTGTAAATTCTATAAATAAAATAGTATAACTCCTATCTATTCGCAAAGTTTTTATATGGAAATATATGAATATATATATATATATTTTTTTATAAAAATTACACCAAAATTTTCAGCCGTGTGAAACTATCCGTGGCATAGAGCCGGGAAGTGATCAATCGATTAACCTTCGGGCGGGCGCAATGCATCTGACAGATTAAGTGACCAGTTTTTGTTGCGCCAATCAGTGATATTAAAAGGGAGAGATCTGAAACTCACAGTAGCTTAATCTTTATCGATCAACTACCTTAAACAGTTTTCAGTTTTTATCTACCATATGTCTGAGGGCGGGAGGGGATGAAATAATCTCTCAGATGTATTGCGCCCGATTGTGTTATTATCTCATTTTCTATGAAAATTTCCACTTGTTATACCCTTCACATTGCGTAATAACGTTGAGTTGACTTTTAGGCTCACCAAATCGTTCAATAGTGTGTTTTTAGTAAAATAAGCCCACATTTTTTAAGCGGTCGAGTTGTTGGAGGGTTTTTACATATTGAAGCGATTGAAAGCGGAATATTCGTAGAAAATTGAAAATGTGGTGGGTATCAAACTTTGTGAGCCAGTTTTTGTTTCTAAAATTTCATAGAACTGTTTCAAAAAGACAATGCAACAATAAATAAGAGTCTCAAATATACAGAAACTTCGTTTCATCCTTTTTTCTGCACTTAATCTGTCAGATGCATTGCGCCCGATCGTGTAAGGATTAGTATTGCGCCCGCCGGAAGGTTAATTAAAATGAAGCAACAAAAGTAAGCAGGAAGGTATGATTGTTTGTTATTTCCAAATGTACTACACTAGCTTCAAATCTATAGTACCTGCAATACCTTTTAAAACGAGTGCTAGATGGTAAGCTGAAGCAACAGGCTTTAACAAATCAATTGCAAAATAGAAATGAAAAGGAATGGCTACGATGATGTTTACTTCGTGAAAATTGAAGCATTGAAGAAAGTACCCCAGGCAGGGTACCACATCACATACACCGAACCGTAGGAACTCGAAAATGTATGCTAAAAATGCTTTTCCACCAAAACACTTACATTTTTAGCATTTTAACAGAAAGAGAAGCATCTGGTTTACAGCAGCCCAACACGAATTTACGGCCGAATTAAAATACACAAGCCCGATCGAAAAATCAGACCGATTGTTTCAAATATTTATCAACTCAGCGGCTTCCAAGACATCGATACCGCAACAACATCTCCTCAACTTATATCAACATAAGATGGGGTCACTTCACACATGACGAGACTTTCAATAGCAGTCCTTGTTTCCGAACAGATTCATGTCGAGATTGGGCAACGTTTCATGACCACCTCGTTGCCTCGGCATAATCATAGCTTGTACTTATTCCCTGAGAGTTCTTGTTCTTGAAACCACGCGTCTATGAAAATAAACTCAACCCGTTCGAAAAACGGAAAGGGTTCATCAACGAGGAGATCTGGCGAATTGTGAAGATGATGTGATGATAATGTTTCGAAAAAGATTTACAAAGTTTAGTAATAGAAACGCTCAAAATAAAAAAGTAACATTTGGTACTGCAATTTTTAGTATGGTGTGAAAAAAGTTTGATGTGCTAACAGGAGGCACGTGCCCCCTGTAAATACGCCACTGAGCACAGAGTGCAAAACGCAAGATATATCCACCTAAAGAGGGATTTATGGCCACCCTATCCCATGCACATTTTTTAATGACTAATTTATTAATTTAGCCATAGGTATAAGCTGGAAACCTTGGCTATGTTGCATTCTGGATTTTCTAGCAATGCTCAGTCAGCCAGTAGCGGGTTACGGCTAAACTATTCTTCATCGCGTTCTGAAATTATTTCTTAGCAACATACAGGACCCAACAGCGGCAAGTTCAAAACATCAAACTCTTAGGCAAATTAGGATAAATAAAACACCGAGAAGTTTTCCCATAGGGGAAAAATCTAAGATCATGTATATGTCTACGTTATTGCTTACAAAATAATCCACATTGCATCAGCCGTTATCTTGTCACTCCAGAAGACCAAAAATCCTTTAAAACGATTACATACAGTACCCCAAATATCGACTTTCGAACGACAACCATAATGCCCATTCTCAGTTTCCTTAGAGAAGTGTCCTTTTTGGTGGTACATATGTACATAATATCCTTTGAAAACCCAAAATGAGCTTGTGGTGCTTTTAAAGGGCTCAACTCACCGAATACTGTATTTTGATATGAAATATCGACTATAATGCATTCCTAAAGAAAAAGGGACATTTTTTGTCCACGGACATCTTTCTCATAACAAGTGCCGACACCAATATAATAAGAATAGCACCACTTAACTTCCATCCGAGTTTCATCCAAATCGCTCCACAGGGGGAGCCAAGAGAACCAATTGAAAGATAACTTTTCATTCGCTTCAACGGCGAATTTACCGCTATTCCCGCAACTCAGCAGTGACTGTCGATTCTTTGTAAGGGCGATCAAAGGAAAATGTATACCAATTTAACAATGATCAAACCACTGAAAGGCTGACTTAAAGCTTTGTTAGGTTTTCGCTATGTTTTACAATGTCACATTTTGTCACGGAAAAACACAACGTACACATCCTAATTTCCTTAAAATAATCACACGTGTTTTACTATGTTATATATAATTACAAACTGTAAGAGCTCGCTTCGCTCGCTCTCCCATCTTGTGCTCGCTCCGCTCGCTTTAACACATTCTTACGTCAGAAGGCTTCACCTTCCGTATAACGATCTCTGCAGAAACTGCGGGGTTTTGAACGCAGTGGATAGTATCCTCCATTTTCTCTGTAGTTGCTTGCCTAGACTTATCAGACCTACAGACAGACACAGTGCCGGATTAAGCAAGCGCGGGGCCCGTGGCAAATGTAGAGCGCGGGGCCTGTGGAACTTCGATTAACCAAACTAATAAAGGGGTTCTAAAATTAATATTTCGGTTACTATGTCATTTCTCAAAGGTGTTTTTCTCTTTCTTTTTTAAAATATGAAATACTTTTGGCGTAACTACTTCTTCGTTACATTGTGTCAACCATTTTTTATGTATAATTTATTTCTTGATTAGTTACCTCAGCCTCCACTTTAAATGTAATTACATATTGAACTTGTTTGTTAGTTCAGTTCGTTTGAAACGGATGACTTCACAACATTTTGCATCTATTCGCAAAAATGAGCATTTTTCGCCGAAATTCGCATCTATTTCGTAAAAGCGAAATTTCTGTACCCATAAGCGACAATGTGTTAGGCACGCCGATCGGTAATACTGAAAGCCAAATACATACCTATTGCCAAGACGCACTGAACCTGATACACGACGCACAGTGGCTCAGATTCACATTCTAGCGGGACAAATTCAAAAGCGTAAGGATGCGATTACTGAAGATTCTGATGGGCAATACATTTGCACATACAAATAGAATATAGGAGTAACAATTACATCCCTCATGCGCAGTGGCGTACCTCTCAAAGCATTATGAAAATGGGGGCTATATTATCTGTTTTGAAAATAGTTCACAATTGTTTCACAAAAATGTTTTTCATTGACGTGTGCAAGTTTGCCAAGATTTATTTTATTATAATTACTAAAACAGAATTTCTGTAAAAAAAATTATACTTATTCTACAAAGAAGAACTGATTTTAGAAGTCCCTTTTTGGATGACCTCTGAGTATTTAAAGATTCTACATTTTCCGAAATGTGATAAAATGTGTATGTGAAAATCGTTCATTTTATAAGTGTTGCCTGTTAATATACCTATAGCTTTTGATTGAATTGCCCTTTTTCAGGTTTACTCAGGTTCATAAAAGGCTACAACCAAACATCTAGCTAAAAGAGGCCCATAATAAAGATATGTACTCACATATACCAGAAGGCCAAATTCACGTTAACATCTTCTACATTAATTCGGTTTTACCAATAAAAATAAAAAATCTTGGAAATCCTTCACAATTAAATGAAACCCGACATTTTTGTGAATTAATTTTGAATCATTTATTAAACAGGTAATTTTGCCCCACTTTTCATAACGTTTAAAGCGGTACGCCACTGTGAATGAGAGATAAGTTTGTAATTTCATATTCTATGGATGGATGCAAATACATTTCCCTACATAAACTCCAAAAAGCTTATGTCTGGCTAGAACTTGAATCTGAAAAACTGCGGACGTAGTTTTACGGGAATGTCATCATGAATTAGAAAGAAATATTTCTGTATTTTTATGCAATTCAAACCTTGCTATAATTTTGGAACACCCTAGCGTAAATTGTTCAACGATAACGTGTTATAACAATTTAGAAGGAACTGGCTTTTAAAATTTGGTTGGAATCGGTTGCGGTTGTTATAGTTTTTGTTTTAGAAAAACGAGAAAAACGCGGGGCCCCTCGAAGCGCGGGGCCCGTGGTATTTGCCACCTTCTGCCACGTGGTTAATCCGGCACTGGACTTACCACTAAGCTATACAAACCCTTTATTCCCTTTGGTCGCATATATAGTATAGAAGGTAGGAAGGTTTTTACTCATTGTTTTGACTGTTTCACACAAATGAATTGCCCTTTTGTGGAGAGTCCGCCGACACCCCGCTCTCCCCTCTTGTGCTCACTTTAACACCTCCTTACGTCAGAAGGCTTCACCTTCCGTATAACAATCTCTGCAGAAACTGCGGGGATGTGAACGCAGTAGATAGTATCTTCCATTTTCTTTGTAGTTGCTTGCCCAGACTTATCAGCGAGAATAAGATAGATTCTCGGGACATACTTCTTTATCGAATTGGGAGACATAGAGAACACGGTTAATGTTAAGTATTTGTACACTAGTTGGCAACTCTATTTTATAATTGTATGTAACTAACTTAACACTACTCGAAATGACTAACTTAACACTACTCGAAATATTATCTGTCAATAAATTCTTACTTATCATCGAACCTTCGGCCTATCAATACACCACAGTTAATTTCAACGTTTTATTGGACGCCAAAACGGGCGATGTGCCTACACCGCAGGTCGAGCAACGCGGAACCATGGAGCGGTATAAAGAACGAGGCAAGGAAGAAGAAGATTGGACGCTCAGATATTTACGCCATGTGATATAACCCAGTCCAACACACTTACCACTAAGCTCCAGGGAAAGACGGATTTAACAAAAAAAGAATCATATAAATCGGTCCAGCGGTTTTCGAGTTTTTGCGGTACAAAGAAATCACATTCCATTTTTATATATAAGAAGAAGAAGATATGATATGTATATAATTATCACCAGGCTAAAAAAAATGTTTTGGACACTAATAAAAGAAAAAAAAATATGCTGCTGTGGGGACTCGAACACATTGCCCTGCGCACCAAACTTGGCGGATATCCAACCAGGCTACATCGACTACAGCTTGACACGATAAATCTAGCAATCATCACATGATCATGTTCGAACGTACGTACGTACACGTACCAACGTACGTACTGTACAACCACTGCTACGTACTGTTTCATTTCTTCAACATTCAACGTTCAGTCGCTGTACAACCACTGTCAACCAACGTCCCAAAATGTTCCGAACACAACAATATCATTCTTCCGTTGCCCAGAAGCTCTTCAACTAATGATGACGATGACGACGACGGCGACGACGACAATGGCAATTATGTTCTGGCTGCATGCACCGACCTGTGCGAGATAATCTGTGATCATCGCTAGATTTACTTGCCATCATCGAGGTCGGCATAGCCGAGTAGGTTAGATGATAGGTGTTTGGTGCATGGGGTGACGGGTTCGAGTCGCGACAGGGGCGTTAATTTTTTTCTTTTTTATTTAGTTACCTGAACATTCTTTTCATTTTGGTGATCTATTGATTTTCTACTCTTCGTAAATTTACGCGATAAATCGTATGCATTTTGGATGCCTCCTTTTTACGCGTGCGTTTTGCATGTGGCAAATTCGAAAGTGCACGCAATGCAATCGAAAATTCAATTTATACCTGCTCGCCATTTGCAATTGAACCAGGCAATTACATCAGCCATCCATGCAATTATACTGCACTGTGTGATGACTATAGACCAGATGAATGATGATGGTCACTAAAGTTATTCGTACTCACATAGCGCAGTGTGGTCAGGGCGGCTTGGTGGTCGTTGTTGACTTTTTGGAAGGTATTGATGACGGTTTGGACCATGGTTCGAACCCCCCTGGGACATCAGATCATTTTTTCTTTTTTTTTTTTTTAATATTTTGAAACCGATTACATACAATCCCTCAAATATCACCTTTCGAACGACACCCATAATGCCCATACTCTGTTTCCTATGCTAGAAAAATGTCCTTTTTGGTGGTAATATCCTTTAACAAAATTCAAAATCAACTTATCGTGATTTTACAAGACTCGTCACAACGGATTCTGTATTTTGATATCCATATCCTTATACATAGCGTCTATAATGCATTCCCACAGAAAAAAGGACATTTTGTGTCCAAGGACATCTTCTTCATAAGAAGTGCTGGCACCAAAATGTTAAGGATCGCACCACTTAACTTCCATCCGAGTTTGGTCGAGATCGGCCCACGGGGAGAGCCAGGAGAACCAATTGAAGGATGAATTTTCGTTCGCTTCAATGGCGAATTTACCGCTATTGCCTCAACTTATCGAAATCCTGATTGTCGATTCTGAGTGAAAGCGATCAAAGGATAATGTATACCAAATTTGGTGAAAATCGAAATACGGGAAGGGCGATTTTAAGCGTTAAACGTTTTCGTTACAGTTTTTCGTGACGCTTTTTCACGGAACGACACCCAGTATTTCTCAGGTAGCCTCCGCAAAGACATATACATGTCAATAAAGACAATTCTGTACCGAGTGCGAATAGTAATTTTCTACACATAATTAGTAGTGCTCACCGCATCACTGCTAGCTGCACTTACTACTAAGCTAACAATTTGAAAATATGTATCGATTAAACTCTGTAATCGACTGCTATTTGGGTGAATGAGTGAATGATAAAAAAGCGAAGCTAAGAAGACGTCAATCTATTTTAACCCTTCAGTGGGCGCGCGGGCTACAATTGTAGCCCACACTTTTTTAAATAGCGATCATTTTCAGGATATAAACCGAATTCATTCGAACTGCTCAGTAGCTGTTAAAATGTTGCTTCTTAATCGAATAAGAATATTTTTGATATCTATTGAGCCTAGAAACTAATATTTTTTTGCGATCAAAGTCCACTGGGCTACAAGTGACAAATGGGTGCGCGCCTAACGAAGGGTTAAAATTATGTTATCAAAACGCAGACTCCGATTATTTTTGCAAACATTTCGGGAGGGTTCCGGACCCCATGGACCCTTCCCCTGGCTACGTCCTTGGTAAGGACAATCAACAACTGCTTTGAATGAGCGAGAGTTTGATGATTAAATCAATAGCTATTCTTTTATATATATCCCGGCTGTCAACAAGTATCTATTAATAGATATTTACATTTGAAATTGATATCCTGGCTATGAGCCTATTATGAGGTGACCAAACCCCCGAAGACCTAATACTGTACATACTTACGCAATTCGGTTTTCAGGCAACTTATCTGCCATACTACTCATACTAAACAGGGAGCTCAAAAGTTCTCAATGTTCGATTCAGTAGCGTAGATAAGGACGCGGGGGGGGGGGGGGGGGGGGTCAAGTGGATTGATTGCAGTGGTCACACATATTAGTTTACACTACTAAATTATGTAAATTTTTTTCTTTGCTATTAATTTGGTACATTTCTAAACAACAACTGAAGATATCCAATTCTTCAGGTGTTGTTTTTCAGATTGGGTGATTGCGACAGGAACACATCAGGTGTAATTTTGTAGGAAAATTTGGCGTTTTAGTGAAAATCAGTATTGTAGGATATTTAATGAAATGATACAACAGGGTTCTAATTGAGCGGCATTACGGTACATACAGGACTTACTTGCTTGAACCATAGTGCACCATGCTACCCGATTTCTCTCGAATAAAATCACAACCATCTCGTTCGCTCATACGCCGGACTATCTTTCGGTATAACTTCACAGAGGCGGCCTCTTTCCTTACTCTGCAGACCATTATTATATGCTGCAAGCAAACTACTCACCGAGGCCTATTTTTACCGCATCCATCTCCAGTGCTGGAACGATTCTGAGCATTTGTGCTTGGTAATGCAGACGAAATTTCAATTTTTATTTTATACGAATAGGCGAAGCTCAATCTGATGTTTTTCCGGGACCTGTAGTTCTCTATATTTCAATTTTTAAGTTCACCACCACATTTGTCAACAGGAAGCGAAGTGTCGTTATGATGGGTGTCGTTCGAAAGAAGAAGAATCAATTTGGAAAGATTTTTGTTTCCAGGTGTGACAGAATAACGGTAGATGTAAATGACGAGATGAAGGATGGCAGCTGGAGTATTTGGACGTCTGATTTTGATTTAACTCAATTTAGTTTATTTTTTTAACCCATTTTGAACCGGTGTTCGCACCTGCGAACAGTAACTTATGTCATAGTTCAATGGTATATTTTTTATAAAATAAATTGTAAATATTCTTAAGAAAGTACTATTCAGTAATCATGGTTTGTTTGTTAGTTTTTTGAAAAACATAAAAAATTAGCGATGTGACTTTTAAATTGTAATAAAAATGCGGTACAGTAGAACCTTGATTTTTCGAACCTTTTGGAAAACGTTTTCTATCTAGTTTAATGAGTTAAATTAGAAAATGTAATGATAAGGATTTATTGTTAAGATGTCCTACTTTGTGATAGATGACATAATTCAAAAATATTTTGAATCGTATACTATGTAGATAGAAAAAAATACAACTGTCTGCAAGTGCGAACACTGGCCTATATGCAGCATAAGATTTATATATAGGTAGCTTATCTTTTTCCTTTAGATTAATTTATTTATGGAGTAAAACATTGCTTATACTATAGCGCATTATTAGATTTTTGCTTTTTGTTGAACTTTGGCATGTATCACGAATCATTATCACTATTTCCTCCGTCGCGTGTATGAGTCACATGTGTCTCATGAAGAAAAAAAAAACAAGGGATTTTCGGAGCGCGTCCGTAATAATAATTGTGACGATAGTAAGTCAGACTGTAAACATGTAATTGTTTATGCAGTCTACAGAAGGTTACAGGGGTCACGAACCGTCGGCAAGTTAAAGCGTAACGGCTTAGTGTAAACATAGCAGTTCATAAAATCAGTATACCACCTTCACTCAGCGATAAAATTGTCACTTTTAAATCAAGCTATGTATTCCTATTATTCATTTAAAAGGTGCCAGCTTAAGAGATGTGACAAGCCAATAAATTAATTGCAAAACGACGCTTTACTAAGAATTAAGATGTTTAGGGTGCAAGTCATATAGGGCATATGGCATGCAAACTGGGCAAGTTCCGCCGTTCTTCTTCAGCACTGTAGGGAAGCTACGGTAATCGAGCATATCAAGCCTCCAGGTTAGGGTTCCATATATCCAAGAATATTAATATTAGACTGTCTTAGTGAGACCGATTTCTAGCTAGCTTGTACTTTGAAAGCCACACGGCCTTAGTAATATTGCTAAATAGTACCTATCTAAAGTCTAGTGCCACGGGTTGGAAAAACGCTACCGGCGGGTGTGTTTGATAACACATAGGGGCAGGGGATGATGGATGTAATAAGGAAAATCAGAAGCCATGTCGAAAGGGAGAATGCAAAATTTGAGTCCGTGCCAGTTAGCAGTTGTCCCTATACCAATCGTCTAATCGTCCGAAAGACCCATAGATAACTATCCGCAGGGAGCACCTAATCGCGTCTCACTCGTTCAAAGTAATTAAATTAACACCTTCAATATCTGAAAAAATAGATCGTCAAGGCCCACGTAGTGTCACACCCATAAATGTATGAGACACATGCGGCTCATGAACGTGAACCGGAGGAACGCTTTGAGACACAACTGTCTCATACACTTAAAATTAGTTGAAATCACCACAATCTATAGCTTTGATAATGCATTCGACTTATACATACATGTCTTGTCCATGTAAAGAAACTATGCTGAATATCGACCAGTGTTCGCGCTTGCGAACAGTCCTTTCCAGGACTCACACGCTAGGTAGACGAAAACGGAAAACGGATTTGGATTCAACGGGGCCCAATTACTATAAGAAAATATGTTTTTCTTAAATATTATGCTTTTGAATTTTCTTGGTCGTTTATGGGTTAAATGTCAAACTTATGCAATTGCCGATCGAGATAGTGGGTCTTCTTTGAAATTTGGCCAGGAAAAACAATGAATTTGATAAAAGATGTTATCGACAATAAATCAGACCGGGGAGTGCACATTTATCTGGTTGAATAAAAAGCACAACTTTCGCAGGAGAGATAAGTACAAGTTTTTCGCTCGGAGATTAAAGGACATATTAAGCCGACCCCAGACCAAACGGAGTGTGGCACACACCGCACAAAAGATCGGTCCAAGAATGATACCTTGGAGTCGCCCAACCACACTGCTGCAGTGCTGCTGCACGGTTTTTCGTATCAATCTTTTGTGCGGTGTTTTCCACACTCCGGTCGGTCTGGGGCCGGCTTTAGACTATCTGATTTCGTATACAGTAATAAATGTAATATTCGAATAAATCGCGTAAGACTATGTGCAAAAGAATAACCATGTGGCTACGAGACGAAAGGTTTACGTTTTTTTTATTGGTAGCAGTTTTTATGGCAAAGTCATGAGACGGAGCGCAGAGATAAGCTTTTTCTTATAAAATGGAGCTTTTTGATGAATTGTATCTACAAATTTTTCATATTTATTTTTTACTTATTTTAGTTTTGTATGCGTTCCTTCAATTCTTTATCTTGTTACCTGTTCAATTTTCTTATTGTGTGAACAGCTATGTTTAAAAACGTTCTGTTGACAACCAAAATTTCGTCAAACAAAAAATACTCAGGACTATTTTACATCAAATCCCAATTTTTAATTATGACTATGATAAAACAAATAAGTTAGACTATAACATATATTTATCAAAATTAAATAATGATTTTTATAAGGAAAAAAATAGACCTTCGGACGCAAAGATATACAAAAATATGTAAATATTTGTTTTTTGATTTATTTTTAGTATTTTTGTGTTAAAAAATTAATCGCGTAGATTTGTCTCATATATAATGAATTTTTGTTGCCTCAGTGTTGCATACTTTTTCAGAAATTGTGTTTTGTAGTTTTGTTTTTTACTTCAAAAGAAAATAGTAATAACAATAATAAATCTATAAAAGAAGTCGTGTTACGTACACGAGTTATAGAGAACGGCTGAACCGATTTGCATGATTTTAGGTTTATTGCCGGAATAGCATGATAACTATTAAAACATGAAAAAAATTCACAATGATCTAAAAATCACAATGGGTTCTGTTTCGTTTATATTCTGCCTATATTTCTTGAGAGTGTCAGTGGATTTCAGTAAATTTGCTCCACAAGATTGGTCTCTACCAAATAACAGGACAACTTTTGAGAAATATGATAAATTCACAATGAGCACAAATTATGAAGACAGTCCTTTTTAACATAGGTATTCTTTCTGCATTTGTTGAGCGACTTACTGGATTTCAGTTAATTTACCCCACCGGATTGGTCTACATAGGCATTCGTCTGAAATAGCAGTATAACCATTGAAATATTCACAATGACAAACAGCTCACAACGAGTTTTTTTGCATACTTTTGTCTATATTTCTTCAGCGTCTTAGAGAATTTTCGGAAGATTTTTCTTCCGAATTGTTCACCTCCGTAAATATTCGAATAATATTGAAACATGTAAAAAAAATCACAATGAGCAATAAGTTATAAAGATTTTTCCTTTTTCGCATATTTCTCCCTGTATCGCTTGAACGAAGAGCCGGATTTTAGTAAATTGATTCCTCCGGACCGGTCGACACCCAGATTAACTATTGGAATATGCAAAAATTCACAATAAGCAAAATTATGAAAACAAATCTTTGTGCAAATACTTCTGAATAGCCAAGAACTATTCAAACAGATTAGCGGATTTCAGCAAATCGACTCCATCCGATTGGTCTCTACTCCACAAAGTTGAATAACTTATGAAATATGCACAAAATTCACAATAAGCAACACAACATTAGGTATATGGACAGATCTTCTTCACATGCATTTGCCCACATATTTTAGTAAATTGGACCCTCCAGATTTATTGAATTATTTACACCCAGCAGCACTTCCATCTTCGATGAGGAATAAGAGTTGACGGAAAATTGACTAAGAGGACATTTTCAAATTTGCAGACGGATGGCAAAATTTTGGCAAAGCTCTTTTTTCTCATCCTCATCCTAAATTCTTGCCATTCAATTTGTGCAAAATCAAACAATTATAACAAACAAAATAATTATTGCATAAAGCACATTCACATTCTGCTCATCTATGAATTTCTATAGAATTTAGCTCAAAAATTCATTCTATTTCGTCCGTTCTGAAATTCATTGGAATATTTTCAAGTGTCAGCCGATGTTATTATTAAGGCGACCAACCGAGCCGGATCATACGGGTAAGCCTCGCGCATTGAACATTTTCCCGAAATTGTCCTGCAAAGCAATCAAAGTGTTTTGAAATTAACAAATTTTTGGAAAATTTACCCCATTTGCGCTAGTAATAAAGTTGCGCAATTTTTGAACGGCTGTAACTTTGCAGAATGCAGACGACTAGGAGTATGGAATTTTCATCAAAATTGATCTTGATCTCACCTTTGCAATTATTTTGTCCTTGTCTCACATTTTTGAATATTTAAATGGCTAACCATTTTGAACGGCACCGCCGCGATCCGCCACCAGACGATGAACGTAAGAATTGAGAATTTTTCGGTCAGATGACTTGAAAAGGGTTAGGTCGTTTACCAACTGAATCTCACTTAAGGCCGTTTGAAATTCCAGAACTTTGACGGCTCCGCTGATGTGCATCGTCAATGATATGCGACACTAAAAAGCACTACATGTGAGAAATTCGATTTTGTTGTTAAGGCATGTGCCGCATTGGCTGCTGAACAAGTTGGTCGCCTTAATTATTGTAATATTTATACATACTACGCAGTGCTGGCTATACACTCTTTCTGTCACGGTGATTGACAATAACAGCTTCGCAGACGTGTATTCTCAAAACTCTCCCCTCTGTCCCTCCTAGTCCCCTCCACACACACCGCACACTCACTCAACTATACATCGTGTGCCAAATTCCTGTCAATTGAGCGAATCATTTTATTATTTTCCTCAAACGGTGCAGTTAATTAAATGCCAAAAATTTGATGATAGGAGAATAAAATGCATTTTATGTATCGGAGAAAAATGCGGCGAAATTTTTGGCAAACCATATGCATACAAGGAGGCTTGCGTTGTCTACAGACAACCTCGAGATATATTTCTCCGGGAAATTTTAAGATTTATGTGTGTAAGTGCGTGATGTCTACACTGAAAATGTATCGCCAAGACCGACAAGAAAATGTATTTTTGTTTGGCAACTCACAGACAACCAGAAACAAATAAATTTTTACGATGTGTAGTGAAATGTAAATATTTTTCGTATGAAACTTGAGCTGCGTTCATGCACAATTAATTTCATCTGCAGTCGCTGACGTGTCTAATTAGTAAAATTCGGCGTCAATAATGGCATTGGTTTATGTTTTGAACGCTTCATAATTTTTATTAACTGTGTTCTTTTTTAAATGAATTAATTTTGGTTTTAATTGGAAATACAGTAAAACCTCCATAAGCTGGCCACCTAAGGGCGAACAATTTTCCCGTCAAGATAGAGGGGAAGTGGTTAACTTATGGATGTTCGTTCAATGCTATAAAAAATAAACAAAAATAACAGGCGCGATAGTCTAACATTGGACTAAGGCCGCAGATATTCAATTTCCAAGATCTTATCTGCTTTTTTTTTTTGTTGAGGTGTTGAGATCAACAGCACGCTCAGCAGTGCTATTTATCCCCATAAATAGGTACCCGTTTAACATCCGAGTGAGATCATAGTCCGTCGCATGAGTCATGAGTTCGAAAATAATCATAAACTATATTGGTTCATGGGTGAGACTCGAACCCACGACCCTGTGCACCAAAGGTGTGCGCACTAACCACAACATCAACCAAAATTTGTATGACATGCTTGGCTTGTTTTGTTTCTTAATAAACCGAAAAAAATAATTAATTAGGTGGTAAAATTGTTCGATTAAAAATTGTTTTCTCTTTCTTTCTATTTCTCTTACTCTCCCTCTCTCTCTTTTTCTCTCTGTTTTTGTTTCTCTCTCTCTCGGGCTTTTCGTCTGCAATCTCTTAATTTTTTTATTCTCTTCGCGGTTTATTTCTAAACACGCTACTTCTTATATTATTAAATGACGCCATCTTTCGTCAAAAAAAAACTAAAAAAAAACAGCCGCTGATAATGCTAAAATAAAATCCACTAAAAGCCGGGCGCCAGCCAAAAATTAACCAAAGAAAACGGCCACATAACATAATAGCGATGCGCGCTTTGACACTCATTTTCTTCGCCAGAGCAGCTGTCTGCAACTATAAATCGGCTAACATTCGGCTTATGCATTTCGCCAAAAGCGCACAAGCAACAATTGAAAAAAAACTCAAAATGAAAAACCCGAAATCTAAATGGCCTGTTTTTCTTCTCTTTTCTCCGCAAATTCGCTTTACGTTCCCCGCCTATATGTATATAGGATGAAAAGGAAAAAGTCACCAAAGATGCCGCTGCGCCAGCTGCGTCCGCTTCTCCGGAGAAGTCCGTTGAAAAAACACCAGCTGTTGCCGTTGCTTCAACTGGCAGTGAAGCTGCAACAGCCGTCAAAGAAACGGAAGCTGTCAAAGAGAATGGCAACAAAATGGCCGAAAATGATGATGGTGGCGTTACCATTGAGGATGCAGAAGATGACGAAGAAGAAGAAGTTGTCCAGGAGAAAGTTGAAGTAGCCGACGAGGATGACGGAGCCGAAGAGGTTAGTGCCGAAGAAACAGTGGTGATTAAAAAGGCTGCACCAACACCGGAAGCTAAAGCTGAATCGAAAGCTCAAAATGCTGACGTTTCCGTTGAGGTCACCATTAAGGCACCAGCGGCTGTTGAAGTAGTAGCCGAAGAGGAAGACGAAGAAGAAGAAGAAGTAGAGGAGGAGGATTCAGAAAAAGAGGAGCAAGAACAAAAACCAGCTAATACACAACAAACAAACAACACATCCGCACAAACACAAAAAACTACTCAATCACCCCCGCCATCTGACGATAAAACACCCGACACGGCCCCAACCCAATCCCAAGCCGAACCGGAAAAGGCTGAAACTAAAGACGATGTTTCTCAACAGGAACAGCTGAAAAGCACAATCACAACAGATGAGACGCCAGCTCCGGCACCGGCACCGGCCGCAGTTTCAGCCCCCACCCCTATCGCCAAAACCGAAACACAAGCATCGTCCGAAATCAAACAGGATAGCATTAAGAATACACTTAAGGAAATCATCTCAGATATCGATCGTGTTATTGAGCAAGAGGAGAAAGCAACAATTGTAACGGCCGCCGGACAAATTCCCACTGAAAGTCGTCCGGCACCGGTTGTAGCCGAGGGCAGTGCCCGACCAGCTTCAACCATGACCGCCGAACCAGTAATTGCTAGTGCACCGGCCGTTTCGATACCAGCTCCAATTCAGGCTCTGGCACCAATCGTCAATGCTTCGATGCCCGCTATGACGCTCGATTCGGCGGCCCAACAATCGCAAATTGTCTCCAAGAGTCGTGAGGCAACAACCGAAACGTCTGGATATACGACAACGAATAAGGTCACGGAACGTAGTGAATTTAAGGTAAGTCAGGATTTGTTTGTGTGTTTAGTATGGGTTTTTGGTTGTTATTGTATTACGAAAGTCCTTGCGCTTTTTTCTCTGTATTTGACCGGAAAAAATGGGATTCCACACTATCGAAAATCTAGGGACAGAATGAGGTCTGCGATGACTGGTGCCGAAACAATACAGTCAGTGTGTAGAAAACCCAAAAATCCCCAAAAACAAAAAATCTCCAAACATAAAAATCCCATAAAAAAAATATTTAAATACAAAAATTCCTAAAAATGTACATAAATCCCCCTTTACAAAAACATCACAGCAAAGAAACTTCAAACTACAACAAAAAATCTCCAAATACAATCCTCCTAAATCCTATCCCTAATCCCTTCAATACGGAAATTACCTGAAATCCCCAATACTCTAAAAAATCCCCATAATAAAAAAATTTCCGAAAACAAAAAATCCCTTAAAACAAAAATCCCCCAATAAAAATATTTTCATAAAACGCGAATTTCGTTTTATGAAAATATTTTGGTTGGGGGATTTTTGTTGGGATTTTTGTTTTAGGGGATTTTTCGTATAGGTAGATTTTTTTTCATTATGGGTGTTAATGCATAATGGGGTATTTTGTTTTAGGGGATTGAAGATAAATAAAAAGCACTCAGAAATCCTCATAAACAAAAATTACCCAATTCCTAAATATTAAATTTTGCTAAAAAATTTCTTAAAAAAAATCTCCAAACACGATTTTTCTAAGCTATGAAACCTTTAATACCAAAATTATCCAAATAAAAAAAAATACCACCTAAAAACAAACTTCCATAAAGCGAAAACCTTCAATCCCCTAAAACAAAAATCCCCATAGTACAAAAATTGACATAATATAGCAAATCTCCCAATACGGAGACATCCCAAATAGGAAAATCCCCAAAAATAAAAAATCTCCAAATGCAATCTTCCTAAATCCTACTAAAACTAAGATCTCTTTAATGCGGAAATTGCTCAAATAAAAAATTACCCAAATCGAAAATCGTCAATCCTCTAAAACAAAAAATCTCCCAATACAAAAAAAAATCCGAGGTAGAGAAATCCCTTAAAACCAAATTTCCCTAATCAAAATAATTTCATAAAACGAAATTCGCATGAACAAAAATAACTCCGAAATCCTCATAAAAAATGGCCATAACATAGAAAATATCCCAATACGAGAAATCCCCATACAAAAAATCTCCATATTCAACCCTACTGGATCCTACTAAGACTAAGATCTCCTCAAGACAGAATTTACCAAAAATCCTCAATCATCTGAAACAAAAATTCCCGTAATGAAAAATCTCCTAACACGAAAAATCCCCAAAATAATATTTTCATAAAACGGTATTCGTATAAAGAAAAATCACCCAGAAATCCTCATAAAGAAAAATCATCCACTTCTCAAATATTAAATTTTGCTAGAATTGTTTACAAAAAAACCTCCAAATACAATTCTTCTTAAACTATGATCCCCTGAATACAAAAATTATCCAAAGATAAAATTCCCCAAATAAAATACCATAAAGCGAAAATCCTCAATTCCCTAAAACAAAAATCCCCATAAATCGACAATTGCCATAATACAGAAAATCTCCCAATAGAAAAAATCCCCAAATAAATAAAAAAAATCGCCAAATACAAAAAATCTCCAAATACAATCCTCCTGCATCCTACTAAAACCAAGACCTCTTCAATACGGAAATTACATTAAATCTTAAATCCTCTAAAACAAAAATCCCCATAATGCGAAAATTCCCATTGTGAAAAATCTCCCAATACAAAAAAATCCCCTCCCCACCCAAAAAAAAACAATAAAGCGAAAGTCCCCACAATACCAAAATTGCCATAATATAGTTAATCTCCAAATACGAGATATCCCCAAATAGAAAAATCCCAAAATGCAAAAAATCTCCAAATTTAATCCCACTAAAACTAAGATCCCTTCAATACGGAAATTGCACAAATTAAAAATTACCTAAACCAAATATCCTCAACTCTAAAAAAAATCCCATTATGCAAAAACCTCCATAGTAAAAAACAACTCCTAATACGAAAAATCCCTAAATATATAAATCCCTTAATGCCATAATGAAAATATTTCCATAAAACGAAATTCGCATAGACAAATATCCCCCAAATCCCAATAATTAAATTTTGAAAAAAAAATATTTTCAAAAAAAAATCTCCAAATACAATTCTTCTTTAACTATGGGGATCATAACAGAAAAATTACCAAAAAAATTCCCAATACGAAAAATCCCCAAACTCAAAAAATCTCCAAATACAATCCTAATAAAACTAAAAAAAAATCCCCTCCCCACCCAAAAAAAAAAAACAAAAAACGATAAAGCGAAAATCCCCACAATACTAAAATTGCCATAATATAGTTAATCTCCAAATACGAAAAGTCCCCAAATATAAAAATCCAAAAACGTAAAAAATCTCCAAATTTAATCCTACTATTACTGTATTAATTCTGGTTCCCAATTTCGTGGGTGCGGGTTTTAACTAATTGTGGAAATCTTAACTTATCGTTCCATTCTATACACCAACTGCGGTGCATGTCTGTAGTATTTATGGCATGGCAACTTACCAGCTCTATGGGAACTACGCGGAACTTTGTCTGTTTGCAGGAGAAGAGCCCCAGCGGGAGAAATATCGAGTTATTCAATTTCGGAAATGTCACATTGGAATTTTTGCATCAGGACCTCTAAGCGTCTATAGCTCAGTAGGTAGAGTTGCTGACCTTGTGACTGAAGGTCGGAGGTTCGAATCCCGATTGGGACGAAACTTTTTTTCCCTTATTTTCCTCAATTTTTGGTATTTTTTCCCAAAGTTTTGTGGTTTCGTACAGATAGACACACTCATCAGGTCTTTTTTCTGTTGTCTATCTGTGCACGAGACGACCACTTGAATTTTAGCGGGAGAATTATGGAGATTTTTGATTTGCCGTGAAGGCTACCACCATGACGCTCGACCTTGCAGGTCTGTACTGGTGTTGAATGCTCACATTGCTTTGGGAGTTGTGATGGTAGTTAGATAGTTTTTCCCTCTCGAATTAACAATTACTGTATTAATTCTGGTTCCCAATTTCGTGTTCCCAAAGCAATGTGAGCATTCAACACCGGTACAGACCAGCACGGTCGAGCGTCATGGTGGTAGCCTTCACGGCAAATCAAAAATCTCCATAATTCTCCCGCTGAAATTCAAGTGGTCGTCTTGTGCACAGATAGACAACAGACACAAGACCTGATGAGTGTGTCTATCTGTACGAAACCACAAAACTTTGGGAAAAAATACCAAAAATTGAGGAAAATAAGGGAAAAAAAGTTTCGTCCCAATCGGGATTCGCAACTCTACCTACTGAGCTATAGACGCTTAGAGGTCCTGATGCAAAAATTCCAATGTGACATTTCCGAAATTGAATAACTCGATATTTCTCCCGCTGGGGCTCTTCTCCTCCAAACAGACAAAGTTCCGCGTAGTTCCCATAGAGCTGGTAAGTTTCCATGCCATAAATACTACAGACATGCACCGCAGTTGGTGTATAGAATGGAACGATAAGTCAAGATTTTCACAATTAGTTACTCCTACTAAAACTAAGATCCAATCAATACAGAAATTACCCAAATAAAAAATTACCTAAAATCCTCAATCCCTATAATAAAAAATACGTACGAAAAATCCGTAAATAGGAAAATCCCGTAAAACAAAATTCGCATAAACAATTTAGACTCAGAAATCAATAATTTTCACCCAATCCCCAAATATTAAATTTTTCAAAAACAAACCAACTTCCAAAAACGAAGGAGACACCACCACTTACGAATTGAGTTTCTATGATGTAATGTCTTTAGGTACTATGCCAAATTTTGTGGTATTTCGTGTTTTGAGGATTGCGATCGATCTATTGTGATGGCAGTTTTTGGGGATTCTGTTCATTCACTTTGCGCCCGCGCCGTACTCAAGAATACAACAAAACTGATACATTCCCCTATATGCCATGACTTAAAGGCATACACTCTACAATGTGTATTTCGAGCCGGTTTCAACCAACCATTTTAGGGGCGCAAGGACTTGTATTGTATATGTCTATGTGTGATTGCATTGTCCAAGACAATTCGTCCTAATTTCTATGTTTTTGTGTTCTAACATAATTATTATTTTCCTTTCGCCCCGTTTCCACTTTTTTTTGTTATTTCCCCGCCAAAAAAAAACTAGGATCCACACGGCGCGACCACTTACAGCACTAGAACAACCACCACCATCAAATCGACACCTCCTCCCATTGTTAGGACAACACAATACCAATATCCTCCATCCCAGCTACATCAACAACAATATGAACAACAACAACCACAAAAACAACAGCAACAACAATTCTATCAACAACCCCAGTACGATTATCAGCCACCACAACAACAACACCAACAACAATCACACCGACCTCCCGTTCATCCCCCTCAATATCAATATGCACCACTCTCGGCACCCAACATTAATAGCTACATTTCGAAATCGCATCGTTCAATGTCATTGCCAGTTTCGAATGAGCTAATTTTGGAGGTATTGCATTTTGTTTTCTGATATGGTTTTTGGCGAGCATGTTTCGTGTGATTGAGTGATTTATTTTTTGGTTTAACTTAATCATATACCTACGCTTAAATGTATCTAATAATATTTTTCAGCACATTTTTTTTTCTTTTTGCTGGTTATTGTTGTGTGAATATCACTCCTCGTTTCTCTCTGTCAAATATGAACGCTCTCTCATGATGGAATAAAATTTTGAACAAAAAAACTAGGCTCCTGATTGCAGAGACAACGTATTTGACATATTTGGAATTAATTCCCCCCACCCGCTACAGGTTTGAATGAGTTTTTATTTTTGAAATTTTTCCTGCACTATTTTTTTGGGTTGGTTTGTGCGCGATCTTATATTAAGAGAACTGTCAATTTGACATTTGGTCGAAAATGGCGGAATTTGCGTCGTGTGCGATATGGAAACATGAAAACATTGTACCGTTAGTTTTGATTTTTCTTCGTATTTCAACGAGTTGGATTCCAAGTGTAATGCAATTATCTTGGGACAAATACGTATTAGATTAAGGCGCGAAATCCATTTTGAACTTAGCGAGGCGATTCCGTATCCGCTACGAAAGCTAGTAAGGCGTTTCCATATAATGATGAAAATTTGCAGCGATTTAAACATAATCGTAATTTATTAAAGACACGATCACAGTCGATGAGTCACATGTGACTCATAAATGGATATGGAATTTTCGGATGCCGAACAATTTGGTAACGTCGGCGAAAGGCAATAACAAAATAATAAGCAAAAATATAAAATTTCTTCTGACGATAGTTTTTCTGTGTTCAAAATTTCTTATGAATTGATTAGTTAAGAAGCTTAGAGA
Source organism: Microchrysa polita (assembly GCA_949715475.1). NCBI lineage: Eukaryota > Metazoa > Arthropoda > Insecta > Diptera > Stratiomyidae > Microchrysa > Microchrysa polita. Next base: position 7,126,158 of record OX454422.1, read on the forward strand.
AGAAGATCGTTTACTTTCAGCTATTAAAAGGTTTGTCAATTTTCACCTAAGGTAGGACCATTGTATAATTTCTCCTTAAACGGAGAAGTTATAAGGATGTCATAATAGCAACACGTCAAATCTACATTTAAATGATGATCTTTGAAGGAGCAAAAAAAAAACATGATTATCTCTCTATCTCTAGGATAATAATAACAAAAGAAAAAATTTTACAAACAAAATTCTAGATTTATTTGTTCTTCAAACCCAAAATGTGTTTCGCTGGTGCTCACTACTTCACGTCGTGTGTGTTCTTTTCCTTGACTACATAAATCATATTTTCGCCAGCCAAAAATAAACAAACTTCTGTGTTTTTTTTTGTTCTCTCTACATATTTGTTCGAATTTACAAAAATAATTTTTCGTACCGCAACATTCACTACTACAGTACCTATTCTTTTCTATCCGGAACAAGAATAAGCTGCAGTGCAGTGCTTCTGCAAAAAAAAATACCACACATCTAGGCAAACATTTATCGCGGCTCACGCATACACACACACACAGACACACTCAATGGGGAAACAATAAGAAAATACAAAAAGAAGAAAATACTAGAATGGACCAAACAAATTGCCAACCCCCCATACATTATTATTTTACACGATGCCTTGCCCACGTCTGTACAGTTTGGCTGGCATTATGCCCGGCATCCTATCAAACTATTTTTATTATCCACCCCGGGGGTGGCGAACACGATTTTGGTTGGGAGATGAAACAATGCAGGAAAATTTATTTTCAAAATATTTTTTTTTTTTGGAGATTAAATTCAATTTATTAGCGCTCTAATAGTGCTACTAAATGCATTGAACAAATTGTACAATAAATTCGGAAATAATATGCGAATTTCAGTACAGACGCCGCGCAAAGAGTAGTACCATCCATCCATTATGTAAATATGTGCCATGTGTGTGCATATGGGGGCGGAACGATGCACTATAAAATTTTATGTTATTATTGCATTTTACGATGCATTTAATTTTCCATGAATATTTTGATAGTTGTATTTTACAAGCGATACATGGTTTTTGCATTTGAGAGTTTTGATATTTAGAGCTACTTTTTTTTCGTTTTTATTCATTTTTAAAAGTGTTTTTTTGAATTTAGTCCAAGGCGATTTCATGGAAGATTGTCGGGACTTATTAATAGAAGAAATAAATTAACGTTTTACAGATAGACAACGTCGAATTCTGTATATACACTCCCAATCAATAGGATAGTTCCACTTGACAAATTTCTGTATGTCGGAAAGTTATAACGGTATTTCCTTTAAACTTGAAGAGAATATTTTCAGTAGCCTGCTTGTTCCTTTAACACAAGGTCTCAAGCCAGGAGTCCCGTTAGGATTTTCTTACGAGAATTCTTAAAAACAGCGCAAACGTGAAAGTCAGTAGGATAGTTGCAGAGGAAATAAAACACAAAATAACGGTATAAAAAGATAATTTTATTCTAAAAAATGTGGCTAGTAATGATTCCTTTAAGTAATTAGAGCTCAAAAGTCAACCTGGGATAGAATTGAACGGGTTTTGAAAGTAATTTAAGTGAATCTCGTCCCGAGCTACACTAATCGCTTGCGAAAGCTAATTAGTGTTATTAAATCGTCGTGCGTCGGTGTTGATTTTCCTTGGCATCCATTCCGAGACCTTTTTGATAGTATTTAGATTTACAAAGTGTGGTGGTCATTCCACGTTAGTGTATTGGTCTTTAAACCAATCTTTTATCAGCCTTTCTAGCTGAATCGGGCCATTATCTTATAAAAATCTGAAAGGAATTGCATGGAAAAAGTCGGTAATCTTATGGACTTTCTCTCTGCATAACCCTGATTTCCACAAGCATAGTTCCATACCAAGATATTCAACACCAATATAGACACTGTATTGATTGATTAAATGAGTGGAAGCGCGATAGTTTTACTGACGAGAAACATTCAATCTCTTCGGTCCAGATGTATCCATTTATTATTTCTACAATTTGAGCAAGATGGAAATAATATTGTAGATCGATCACTCAAGACAAGAGTAAGAAGTGTCGGGGTTGACAATATCGGTGTCGAACTATTGAGCTTGTCGAAATAAGGGTTATTCAGAACGCCCACGCTTACAAAAATACTCTGCCTAATGCAGTGGCGGCTCGTATACAATATTACTGGGGGTTCAAAAAAAAAACATCAACCCCTCAAAATGTATTTTAACGAATACCTAAGACTACCTACCTTGAATTAAAATTATTTTATTTTAATGTCACGGTATAGTCCATACATACATATATAAGTTTTTGCGAAAAAAACCACTTCCTCATACCTGTTTCCATCCTGTTTTCCTGCATCTCGTTGTAACTGCGAACATAAATCTAGATTGTATAACTAAAGAATCACTGCAGTTTTTACATGACAGTCAAGAAAAACCATAAAATTTTACGAATCAGCAGTACCCCCAAAGTTATTTTTTATCATTCACTTGGCATTGAATTTCCCCACAAAATGCTTTTCCATCGTAAAGTTTAGACAAGCTAACCTTCTTGAATTTTTAACTTTAATTTTTTGTCCTCATAAAAGTTATTGTAAAAAAATTTCTTAAGTGAACCGTTAAATCTCTACTGATTTTTATATTCTTTCATTGAAAATGCTCACCAAAAATTCATATCAATTCAGTTCATCACCAAGTGGTGTGCAGGCTGTGCACGACCTATTTGTGCTCAAATTCTAGTGTAAAATTTGCACCATCCCCTCGCCTCGGGAACTCGTCACATATCAGATGTTGGAGCGACTGCACCAGTTCATATGACTGTGCATCACAACCTTGGGTTCTAGATGTTGCGGGCGCTGTAGGGATGGGATTTTCTGACAAAAATACCGGTTGTCCGGTTATTTTCCTCATCGGTTATACCGGCTCGGTTTAACCGGCCAAAAATACCGGTTATTTAAATAACCGGTTAAAACCGCCTAACAAAGAAAAAGCCCTCCTATTCTATATTTTTCCATATTTTCCATAAATATTTAAGGAAGCATTGTGAATACGCTGCGTAACTTATTACCAAGCCAGGCACCTCGCATTAACATCATTTCTTAAAACAGGACATTTTTGCGCAAAAATTTGAAAGTTTATAGGAATTTTTGTACAAAAGTTTCAATAGGAAACAATAAATTTAGGCGACTCGGAATTTCGAATTTTACTAGAAATGCTCAACTACATATATATTATTGATCAGCGTGACGAGAGAAATCGATTGAGCCATGTCCGTCTGTCTGTCTGTCTGTCTGTCTGTCTGTCTGTCTGTCCGTCTGTTGCAACGCAAACTAGTCCCTCAGTTTTGAAGCTATCGGGCTGAAAATTTGTACACAAGTTTCTTTTTAGTGTACGCTGTATATATGTCGGAACGAATGGAATCGGACCATGGGGTCATGGGGCTGCCCCTGAAAATTAGGTTTTTCCAAAAAAACTTTTTTCTTTACGTATCAATCTTAACCAAACTTCACCCAAGTGTGTTTCTAGTAAAGCCTCAAAACATATCTAGGAACGAATGGAATTGGAACATTACGTCATAGGGCTGCCATACAAACGAACCATTGAAAATTAAGTTCTTCTAAGAAAAAAATTTTCCTTTTTAAGCCGACCGTAATCAAACTTCATCCAAATGTGTTCCTAGTAAAGCCTCAAAAAATATCTAGGAACAGGTGAAATCGGAACACTACGTCATAGGGCTGTCATACAAACCAACCCCTGGAAATTAGATTCTTCTAAGAAAACTTTTTTCTTAACGAACCAATCTTAACCAAACTTTGCGCAAATATGTTCTTAGTAAAGCCACCAAACATATTTAGGAACCGATGAAATCGGAACACTACGTCATAGGGCTCTCATACAAAACAACCGCTAGAAATTAGGTTCTTGCATGAACTTTTTTTTTCTTTGTGAATCAATCTTAACCAAACTTCACCCCACTGTGTGGCTAGTATAAGCTGACCAGACGTACAGTATTTTGCTGTATAGTACAGCATTTTGACATGTCGTACAGCATTAGTAAATGTATAGCATTCCCAACACCACACTAAAGAAACCTAAATGACTGCATAATAACCTCCTCGGTGAGGCCTGTAGTCAGTCTGTTAGGTGTTATTAGCAAGATAATAGCACTTTCATGTAGCAAACGTTCATTTTCGATAATTTCGGAATTCTTTGGTCAATCGTTCTGAAATTTAATGTACCTAAATGTAAGCGCCAGGTAGCTTTACAACCTGGGGATTACATTTACTTTCATTTCTCCATATTTTAGGGTCCTCCTATCTGCGTTCAACAGTTACAGCTGCCCAAATGGCACTTTTGTCTTTTCTAATCGAAAACTCTATAAAATTTGTCCAATAAATTTGAAAATTGGCAGACTTGTGAAAATTTCAAATAACATAAATTTTCATAGAAATTATGTCATCGATCTATTTTTCCAGGACATTTACTGCCATTTTTTATGAAAGCTGGCTTAATCAGTCCTGTTCAGGATCCAAGGAAACGGAGCTGTCATAGTTTATTTAGAATGATCGTTTTTGTCATTTTGTTTTCTATAGCACACCGGTCAGGGCTGCTTCTTATAATCCCAGTCTTTTTACTGGCAAGTATACTGAAAAAATTGTTCACATCTTTTGTTTTGCCCTAGGACACGCCACATGCCACTAAAAACCCGAGCTTCCGTACTTGACATCTTAGATATTTGGACTTTCACCAAGCCTCAAGCAGCTGGGCCTTGATATCCAATTTCTCAAACCATTTGATTATGTCGAGTATAGTCTTGGAAGCCCACGTTCAGGATCCTCAGAAAATGTGCTTCTAGGGTCAACCATTTCATATGGAAGACTATGTGGAGTACCACATTCGATAAACAAAAAGATACATTGATGTAATTCTTGTGGACATGTCCTGGTACCTGTATAAATTTAGGTTAAAGCAGGCATGCAGTTTATTTCCATATTCATATCCTAGCAAAGTCAATCCAATCCATATACTTTTTAAGAAATGAATCCCATGAGCTATGATAAGTCAAAAGAAGTCTCGAGATATACGTTTAACTGTGGAGCATGTTTATAACGAACTATTGTATAAAAGATTTATTTTATAACGAGACCGAGTTCTTATTGCGCAAATAGCATGATGAGTGCATACCCTAATACCCATGTACAGAGCTAGACGGCACGCAAAGCCCAAAGTAATCAATTCCAGTTGTTTTTGCAGGGGAGAAAAGAAAGGAGTATATGAGTCGGATCTGGCGCACTTTTAATATTTTATAAGGACATCTAACAGCTACCTCTTGACACATATTTGAAGTTTTTTGGGGCATACTATCAAAAGATATGTCTAAGTTTCGATTTGTATGGGTAGTAAGGCCTACTCCACTTTCCATCAACTTCCAGGATATGTCACAAATAGGCATCGATACAAATTTCAATAAACAATAGAAAACTAATCACGCACCTACCCGAACTCCCTTTTAAAAAACGAATATTCAGTTCGATTTTCTATAGAAATGACCACCTTTTCTCTAATGAGGAGAGGAGTTCATCATATCGAGTTTCCACTATAATTTCGATCAAAACTCTCAATATTCATTATCTTTTTTTTCCTATTAAAGTAAGAGGCAGAATAAATAAAATTGTAAAAATGTCCTTCATTTACAACATATGGCCTGAATGCATGGCGTACCATATTTGGTACACAATGCAAATTCTACTATTTTCGCTTTTATGGAAAAACGGGCTATTTCCTGGGAATATAAAGGCTGATTCCGTCTTTAGTGACCGATTTTACATAAGGGGAGGTCAGTTACGATAATGGGTTCAGACCCCATGCATTTAAGGGTTAACGCTTCCGGGAACAGATGGAATCGGAACACGTCATAGGGCTGCGGTAGAAATTATTAACCCAAAAGAAACTCAAGTTTCATTCAAATGTGACGGGTATTCAAATTTCGGCCGCGCCCGAAATTAGCCTCGGTCTCGTTTTGTTTGAAATTGTGTAATTTTTGAATGGCATAGTAATAAGTTAATCATGCGTTGTCCGATTTTATAATTAAATTAAAAAAAAAAACCTCTAAAATGAAAGTAGTTTGGTTATATCATTTTCAAGCTACATTTCGTAGCTAGTGTAGATAGTAAGCAGCTGCCAAATGGCAGCTCACGACTCCGACGCCTGTTTTTCGACGAGCTGCTATTTGGAGGTAATGTAGGTACAGCTTTAAATACATTTAATTTGTGGATTCGTCGTTTATGTGCGCCGTTTGACTTACTTATTACATTAAATCGTACACCCAGTACAGTGAAGTTTTTCTGGAAAAATTCTAAGTTTAGTTTTTCCAAATAGACCTTTTTATTGCACTAGCTGCTTGTTCTCTGTTGAAATATTGTGTTGGAATTTGGTATGTGCGCCAATTTTAAAAGTAATCACCGGTTACTTTCGGTTTTTACATTTTAAAAATAGTACCGGTTAATAACCGGGCAAAAAAGTACCGGATATAACCGGTTTTTTTTAATTGAAACTACCGGTTATTCAAAATAACCGGTTATTAGTTTCCATCCCTAGGTTGCTGGTCGCGACATAGATTCAATGCGTGGCTTGGGTATATGCATATGTATGTACGTACGCTTAGTAGTGCAGTCATATTAGCATTTCAAATAGAAAAAAATAGAGTAAGGCTAATTTTTGTTGTTTTTGAATCAGTGGGCTCCCAGAAATCTACAATTGATTTTGCTAAAAAAAATTTTGATCGGAAAGGGCCCAAAAAGGACAAAAAAGGATACTCTTGAATCCTTCACCTGAGGTGGGCATGCGGGGCATCATATCAAAGGGGATGTCGAGTACATTACATATCCGGTGTTTTTCTTTCTGTATCAAGGACCCTCAGCGGAATAAATCAAGCTTAAATGGAAAATTTTCGCGTTTCCCGTGTATCTTTTAAAAGCCATAACTACGAGAATAGTTCCAGTTGTCACTACTTTTATCACTTTCCAGAATCTATAATAGCTGAAGATTTTACCATTAAATTTGCTAGGAAAACAGTTGATCGGAAAGCTCTGAAAAAGGACATAAAAGGACACTAATTGCACATCTTCTTCGAACGTGGGCATGTGGGGTGTCATATCAAAGAGGATGTCAAGTACATTCCATACCGGGCATTTGTTACTTGGTTCCAAGGACCCTCAAAGGGGAAAATTGGACTCAACTTAAAAATTTCTGTGTTTCCCGTATCTGTATCTATCTAAAGCCGTAATATTCCATTTAAGCCCGACTTATTCCATTTAGTGTCCTAGAGACAGGAAACAAGTACCGGATATGCAATGCACTCGACGTCCTCTTTGATATGACACCCCACATGCCCATGCCCACGTTCGATCAAGGTGTGAAATTAATGTCCTTTTATGTCCTTTTTCAGAGCTTTCCGATCAACTTTTTTCTTAGCAATTTTAATGGTAAAATCTCCATTTGTTATAGATTCTGAAAAGTGATAAAAGTAGGGACAACTTGAATTATTCTCGTAGTTATGGCTTTGAAAGACACACGGGAAAGTCAAAAATATTGCACTTAAGCTCGATTTATTCCTTTGAGGTTCCTTGCAACAGGAAACAAACACCGGATATGTAATGTACCCGACGTCCCCTTTGATATGATACCCCGCATGCCGACCGGATTAATCCTTTTTTGTCCTTTTTGGGACCTTTCCGATCAAAATTTTTTTTAGCAAAATCAGTTGTAGATTCCTGGGAACCCAGTGATTCAAAAACAACAAAAATTTGCCTTACTCTATTTTTTTCTATTTGGAGGCCTGAATTGGGATATTTTGACTGCACTATAGAGTATGTTCCGTCGGCGGTTTGTTTTGTGAAGTGTTTAATTTTGGGATGATAGTTAGAAAATTATTTGTTGATATGGTTGTTTTATCAGGGGGTGCACGTGCACATGTGCACATATGGGCGAGCCACCACTGGCCTAATGTAACTCCTAAAATTACCGACATTTTCCATACAATTCCGTCAAGATTTTAACAAGATAATGCGCCCACTCACAAAACAAGGCTGGTAAAAGATTAGATTCGAGAGCAATCCATAAAGGTTATGGAAAGACCGTCAAACTTCCTAGATGCAAATATTGTCAAAGATACATACTCCAGCGAGTTGCGGCACACAGAGTGCATTTCGAGTCGGTTTAGAACAGTGGTTCTTAACCTTTTGCACATGAGGGACCACTTGATCAAACTCGTTAGTTGTTGCGGACCACCAAATTGCAATTGTGATAAGAACGATTCAAATCATGAAATCTTGTACCGAAGACTACTTCTTGCGGTGACCGTACTGCACCTTGGTAATATCAATAGGGAAATTAATAGAATTCATTTAATTTACCTTTGGAACAGAACTTATTGTTGTCTTGTCAGTTGACGTTTTCGATTAGAAGAATGTGGAAATAACGCCAAACGGATATTGCTGCTTTTAAGACCATCATCCAGAAAAAGTCAAATGACGTAGATAATCTTGTAAAGGACTCTGAGCGTGATTTTGCTAAGTCTGAACGAATTTCAAAACCCTCATTAATTTTCGTAAAGGGTGTTGCCCAATATTTCGATTTGTTTCATCCAGAGAAGGCTCATAATTTTCAAATCCAGTTTTGTTTATCAGGTTATAAAGGCCTTTTTACAGTTCTTACTGGAAGAATAACCATTTTTACATTAAGTCCTATAAATATGGCATTGCTGGTTCATGTTGTACCAACAGAAACCTATGTATCAATAATAGCTTAATTATCTTAATTCAGCAATGTAAATTACCATTATGGTCAGGTCGAAAAATAATAGGTTTTCAAAATATTCATCGCCTTAAACACCTGAACTGTTTACCTACAATTATGAAAACCCTCAAGTCTATAAAGACACGTAGCTACTGCACATAAAGTGAACATTCCTATCAAGCTCTCGGCCGTCCTCGCAATCATCTTACGTTCGTCACCTAAAAAAATAAGCATATCAAACAAATTTTGACGGTATGTCATTTCATCGTAATAAGCGACACTCACATTTCTTTTTGCGACCAATACAATACATTACACTTAATATCTTACACAGTGCACAACGGTCAATTTCTCAATGAAAACAGTCTGTCCTGCTCAGTCAAAACGGACTCCCATCCGCTTCCAACATTCAAGTTTCTATTAGAAAGTTAAGATTGAGCTGCGTGAAATTCGAGAATTGTCGTATCGGATTTTGAGGGAACCACAGCAAAGGCTTCGCGGACCACCTAGGGACGCTTCAGGGACCACCAGTGGTCCGCGGACCACCGGTTAAGAACCATTGGTTTAGAACATGTATTACATGGCGCGGTGCAATTCTCATCAGACGCCTCAACGTATGCAGCGCGTCATGTAATACCAGGAGAGGCATTACCGGACTCAACCAGGCAAAGGTGTACGATCCTCTTATATAGGAAACGAAATACACCCAGATATCGAATTTTAAATGGGGCTAGGCAATGGCTAGCCACCGATTCGATACGGCTTATTAGATTTTGTGTTAAGCACTCAATTCAAACGGAGGACGTTACGTATCGATTTCATATATTTAGGAAAATATGCTGATGCTGTTTCTAAAAGTGTTGGACTTGGGGGGGGGGGGATAAGGTTATTCATTTACTCACAAATAGAAAGGAAAGGATCCAGAACATGTAATGCGACTATTTTTAAATAATTTACAATACACTTAAAAGTTTCGTTGATTTCTATTCCATATCGCTGGAAGTACTTCACTATTTCTGCAATGTGGGTGTTTTCACTGGATACAATACAAGTTGAGCGTATCGAGGTTTTCATTCGTTGACTGATCGCAGTGCATACCAGCCACTCTAGTATTAATTACCTTAGTACCTCTACGTACCATATTGTCCTTACTTCCATTCATAAAAAATGACAAAAATGCAAAAATATTGTCAGGAAACTTCATGCGCTAATGGCAGCTCATATATCGTTAGTGTAGGGATGTCCAATAATTTTCTTTGTGAATGTTTGAATAGGTACATACTCTGTGCATTAACTTAACTTGACTTAATTGTTAGCCGTACGTTAGGGTACGAGTGTTTAGTTAATTTTTCTCGGTTTTAATTTTTAGTTGATTTCAGTTCAGTTTTTTTTTTCAGTGAAGTTCCACCAACTATAAAAATGTTTTTTCTCTGCATTTTCATATGCCATGGAGTCCGTTTAAAAACAAAACAAACCCAATTTCTCGAAATAACATTTGACCGTAACATTCGGAAATTGTTGAAAAAGGATTTTTGAATAACATTTTCTTTTACGCGTAAAAACAGGGACTTGATATTCAGCCACCACAACTTTCCATAAAAGGTACCTAATTATAGTGAAAAATATCCAATCTGAAGTCATCACATCTTCCGTTTGTCTCACACTACTGGCCAAAAAATTTACCCTTTTTAGTATTCGATGGGACCGAACCGTATAATGACAGCGACCATATTGCCTTGTTATTTCACAGGGCTCCATCGAAAGCTGTTGACTCTTATCGAATATATAATATGAAGAACTTTTCCTCAGAGTCTGCGCGTGCCGCTCTCCCGCTTCAGTCCCCGATTTTGGTGTTTTTATTACTGGTGAACATATGGACATTTCAGTTTGCGTGACAATAAGTGAAAGTAATGTCAGTCGCATTATACTCTTTCGATTGACATCAATTTCACGTGATGTAGCGGGAACTATAATTTTGGCTTAATTTAAAAATAAGTGTCAACTGATTTTGCAAAGTTATTTCAAAAATGTGTTGCAAAAAGAAGGGAATAGAAATAGAAATCGTCATATATCTACCCGGGTAGATACTCATGAGCAGACGTTTGAAAAACGATAAAAGTCAAAATAAAATATGAAGACATCCTAAAATATTTCCTTTTTTTCTTACTATTCCAACTAACTATGGAAATTAATGACTTAGTAGTAGGCATTTTGATTTTTTATAAAAACTGGGTTATTAACAAATGAAAATTAAAATATCTATTCGGGTAGACACTTTGAAAGCAAAGATTAAAAGCCAAGAAGGGTTCAAGGGGCTCAGTATAAATTCAGTAATAATTGAAAAATATGTAGCAACAACGTTGCCTGAATATCCTTTGTCTGAAAATCTCTAAATGATTACAGCCATACCCTTTCCCAGCGATAGCCCTTTATTGGGTTTGCAATAATACTATGCTGAGGACAAAGCAGTCGCACGAGATCTGCATAGTACGGCGACTGAGTATCATTCAATCAAGTGGGCATAGTTCATTGAGATGAATAGACTGAAGCGTTGTCGATAGGAAGGCGTATTTTCTTGCTGCTATAGGCGTGGATCACTTTATAGCGAATTTACCCAATAAATTAGTTTACTATTGTCCAACACCGTTCTTCCCTTTTGCAAAAAAAAAAATGTATGCGTCGCTGGCATGGCCCATAAACATGGCTTTCATCTTAGCAGTTGGTTTGATTAAACATTTTACTATTGATACTACTATTTGAAGTATCTCGTTCAACATCATTCGGTACTACGAATATTTGGCGATCACTTCCTTATTTCTAACCGTCTTTCACAGAACTTGGCCAAACCGTCTCTATTTCTTATTTTCCCTAGTTTAATCAAATCCAATAAAGTAATCAATTAAAAATCTTTTTTTAAAAACTTTTCTGCTTTGATTAAGTATTACCGTACGGTAATAATAATCATTTTAAATCACTGCTTCAGCTTAGCAAATTTCGTTGATTGTTTTTAAACTACAGTGGATATCGTTTATAACGACATCGGTTATAACGACGCATCGGCTATAACGACGGAAATGCCATGTCCCGAGACCTAAGAGGCTCGTGCGGTACAATTTTTGATGGATATAGCGCTATAACGACCGATCGGTTATAACGACTGAATTTTTCCGACTCGACAGGCAAATTGAACGGACATAACGACGAACGCTCGACACAAGTCATTTTTTGTATGTGAAATGATTGCTTTTCCGGCATGCAAATGCAGCTGGAAATTACGAAAGTTACGAAATTTTCTTTGCAATAAAACAATCAACACAGTAGAGGATTTGAGACAACCCCCCTGTTAAAAAATGCACGTCAAAAAATCGTGCCCGTTATCATCACTAAACATCGTTTTCGGAATCTGCCCTAAAGTTTATGTAGCGGATCCACAACAATTCGGTAACAACGAACGTCCAAGCTGTTATTCCCTATTATGAGCGCCTCAAAATTAGTTTTCTGCAAGATTCGACGACGTCCCAGTCAGTTTCCTGATTTACCAGCTCTGACTTTATTCTTTTAAGTCCTTGAAATCAAGCAGTTATAAAAATAAACTACGCATGATGAGAAAAATAAGGAGTCAATCGAAACCAATTAAGGTGATCTCTGCGCAGAAATTGACTTTATTTTATTGATAAATGTACAGATTTAGAGTGCATTGCAGAAGATACGATAAAGAATTGTCAAGCATTTCTATAGAAGCAACTATGCATTTGTAGTTACGAGCAATGCTGACTACATGTGAGGTTGGCTGAGTGGTAGCGTGTAGGACGGGCAATCAACAGACACGGGTTCGATTCTAGCTGCGGGATTTTTTTTCCATTTTTTTTTTTTTGCAAATTCGTTCAATGACAGAAAATGATGATATAATGCAAATGTCGTACGTCTTTTTCGAAGCATAATTTAGTGCTACAATAAGGTTCTATTGGATAAAAAAACGGCGCCAAATGCCATTATTGGACTGTTATTCAGTGGTTATACCCTGTAAATTAATGTTAGAAGAGAATATTTAACGAAGTATTATAGGGATGAAATTGTTAATTGGGTAGAGCAGAGTGCCACAATTTATTACTTTTAAAGAACAGTTATTGACCATTTCGCAGTACTTGCTGAACAGTATTATAAATTATTTAATAGCTGTCTAGAAATATTTTTTTTTGCAGAATAACGGTTCTGTTTTTAAGTAGGTTTTTAAAAAAGGGTACGAATTGCTTGAGATTAAAATTTAGCACTGCCGTTCAGTGGCGTAGATAGCTTTTCGGAGAGGAGGGGGATGATTTTGCAAAGTTTACTCACACCCTCATGGTTATCAAATGTTGAATTCCAGAACAACAATTTCTGTATTCCCTACACTTCAAATTGGCAGTTTTAGCAAATCTTGGTGCAAAATAGATAGCAATTATGCCATACGAAAAAAAAAACTGAGTCCTGAAAATATTCATCGATAATTTTGGCTTTTTTACTACGGCTTGTATTCCCTTCTAGTATTTCCCTTCTGTGATTGCAGTATCAGAGCTTTATATTGGGTTAGACCAGTGGTTCCCAAACTTTTCGGAATCACGGAACACCTGGCATCGCCGCTTTTCAGGCCGAAACACCTCAAAACAGGGATTAAAATAAATCATATAGTTATATGTCCAGAAAAGGGAAATTGTGAAGACGAGAGCTCGTTGGGAATGCCCAGTATATGTGGATAAAGTACAGTATTTGTGTTTTTAAATCGACATTTTCCGATAACTCAGAAATTCGTGAGTAGATATTTATAAAACTTCCAAACTTGACAGCTATCAGCAAATTGTTTGAAAAGGATACCAAAAATGTGAGTGGAACTTAAAAATCGGACTGTTAACCCATTCCCCGCCAATGATGCCATATGGCATCAGTAAAAGCCTCATATTTGGGAGCGCGCCACGGACACCCTGTAACATCCTCAACATTGTTTTTTTCTTTGTTACACTAAGTAATGTTTCTTCTATCTATTCCAATGTTCCTGGCTAGTATTTAGTTAGATTTGTGCCATTGGGAGCAGAAAAAAAAAGTGTCGTGAAATTTTTTTTAAAAAAATGCGATTTTTGCGGGTAAGACTCCACAAAATTTCAAAAATCATATACTTGCGACCTGATTTTCTCAGAACAATTTGTGTTAAACAAAAGCCAGAGTAGCATAGATTAGAATAGCAAAAAAAATTGCAATAACGGTAGTTTTATAGGTAGTAACACTAAATACATTTTAGTGATGCCATATGGCATCATTGGCGGAAACCTATTAAAAAATTTATTTTTAATTTTATTTTTTTTTTTATATTATTTCAATATGTTTTACTGCGTTTTTAATAATTTTCACTTTGTGAAAATTAATTTTATGCTGAAAATTCGTTTCTGAGGATTTAGAGTCCAAGTCCGATGATCGTTTTCACAATCAAATGCATCATTTTCTAAAGCGCACCCACAAACACCTTTAAAATATGGACGTGTATTCCATCCAGGAGACTAACATACGATGCACTAAATAATAAACTCAGACACGTACGAGACCTCGTCAAAGAGTCAAATTACTCCTTTGACGTATCTGGTCTCAACAATGGGACTTTTTTCGGAATTATCCTTGTTGCTCTCAAGTGTGCATCATCCTTTACTCTGGGTGGTCTATATGCATGCACACTACACCCTGTAAACGCTCAAAGTTGCGTATACGCAACATTATTTTCAAGCGCTGAATCAACCGTGATAATTATTCATCTTGATTTTTTTTGAATTTCAAGGAGTTTGAAGGACATATTTGTCCACAAAAGCTTTGAGTCAGTACTTCGAAAGGCTTGTCTCGGTACAGAGCAAAAAAAAGTGTGTAAAAGTAACTTACCAAAATTCGATTTCCACAATGAGCATTTATCCGTTATTTTTTTAAAGAAAGCAATTTCAATCCATTCTTTTTCATGCATATTTCTTATGCAGAATGAAATTACATGAGGCGGTTGAATATCTTGAACCTATCATGTCGAATGATGAAAATGCTTTGATATTACAAATAAAGTCGGGGAAGTCACCCAAATGCAGTTCCGCAGGGATATTGCAACCTACTATTGTACGACTGTGGCTCATCAGACAGCGCCCGCTCTAAGGGGGGGCAAGCCGGGCGGTCGCCCGGGGCGCCAAATTTTAGGGGTGGCTTTTTCGCTAACACTCGAATAAAAAAGGCAAAAAAAAACAAAGGAAAAAGTCATGATCAACTACGATTTAGTGGGCAAAATAAAATAAGCAAGGAGGAGTTTTTTTAAGGTATCAAATTCTTAATTAAAAAAGGGTTGAAGATGCACTTGTTTATCAACTGTATCATTAGTTCTCATTTGAAAGTTGTGTTTTGAAGATACAAAGTCCTTGGGAAACGCTGCTGCACTTAGAATCATAAAATACTGAACAGAAGTTTCGTAAATTATATGTATGTGATGCTAGCACAGCCCTACTTCCGAAAAGCAAAGGGGATCAGTTTGCTCAGTTATGTGCTAATCAAATTCTCCCTTAAAAAAGAAACTCATTGGAGAACAATTATGTGATAATTTCGTCCTCCAGTTGAACATTTAGTGCCACTTCTATGCATGATCCCTATAGTTCTTACCAAAGGGGAGGACCACCAAATTTTTAAATGGAGGACAAAATTAACGAAATTTAAATATTGAGTTTTTAAGCGATATGTCGCAATTTTATTTCCGGAACTAGGGCCTAAAAAATTGTTTAGCCTAATGAATGGGAGGAGAGCTCATCCACTAAAAAAGGAGAAATTGATAGGAAATGAGAAGTAATGAGCCACATAAACACTAAGTACAAAAGCGTAAAAAACAAAGTCTCCTGCGAGAAACTTAATGCCAAGGTACCATTTTCGGGATAGCTACGTTTTCCCGAAAAACAAAATCCCGCCTGTTTAAAATCCCGCTTTTTCTGAAAATTCCCGTCCTACAAAATCCCGCCATTTCAATTTCCCGCCCTTTAATAATCCCGACTCTTCAAAATCCCGCCTTCTCAAAATCCCGTTATCTCAAAATCCCGCCATCTTAAAATCCCGCTATATCAAAATCCCGCAAATGTATAATAAAAAAATCCCGTCAAAATCCCGTCAAAAAATTTATTTCAATTGTCGATAAATAAAATGTTCAGTTTTGTACAAATTTATTAATTCATGTTTATGAGCTGTAGGGTTTTTCATGTTGATATGTTTTTCAGCAGATAATTTTGTTTGCACTCTCGCTTTGCAAATAAGTGACTTTCTCTTGGCACAAACCCATCGAAATGTTTCCTTTTGTTTCCGTTCAAGATGGTAATGAAACCCGTCCACCACAGGATTGTCACCACCTTTATTATTTTTCACGACTTCGACATTAATATTTCCACTCATGATATCCTGTGAAAATAATAGTTATTTTCGTTTTTTCACATCTAATTGTAAAATGGCTTGCTGGAACTCACTTTATACGTATTTTAACTGCGATATTATGTTCAATCTCACTGATCACAGTTCACTGATAAGTAAATACTAACTAACTATCATTTACTGACAAATCTGCCTTGTGGCAAAAACATTTTAGCGGTAAATGTATAGTACCGTCATTGAAGGTAAGTATTCTTTCATAAATCGCGCGATTTATGAAAGAATACTTACCTTCAATGACGGGATATTAAAAAACGGGATTTTGAAAAGCGGGAATTCAAATTTCGGGATTTTGAAATGGCGGGATATTAAGTTGGCGGGCTTATGATTAGGCGGGATTTTAATCGAGCGGGATTTTAAAGTGGCGGGATATTAAAGTGGCGGGATTATGAAAGTCGGGATTTTGAAAAGCGGGAATTTGAACTTCGGGATATCGTACCTAACCCACCATTTTCATCACTATTTGGGGGATGGAATCACAGTTACACATTACCGGAGCCCAATAGCCGTCCCCAATTCATTTGCAGGCATGCTAATATCAGCATTTGGCTAGGTTCCCTCGATTTAACTAGCTCCTTCTTTATAGAAATTCTTCCTTATAGCAAGTCCGGGAGCGAGGGTGTCTTTCCAGTCCAATTTTTTTTCAACATCATACATCATACATACATCATTCTATACATAATATAACTGTTGTCACCAAATTTATCCCTTTCAGACGAAATGGTGTCAAATTCCTTTAACTTCCCAGAGAAAACTTCGTGTAACATATGCTTTATTCTAACGATAAAGCATGGCGGACAGTAAAAATGGTCTAAAGTATAAAATGTGGGCCTTTTAGTGGCGAAATATAGTTGCTTATTTGTGGTTCGCACATTTTCAAACGTAGAGCATCGATTTTATATGGAAAAATACAGCAGTAAGAAATAAATGTACCGTTAACATCGGGGGCGGAGGCGTTGTTCAAGCTCCACTACATGCCCTACAATCCCCCTTCCGAGCTACGACCATGATTCTCAAGACGACGCAATTATGAAAGTAACCCATGGACTCTGAAACCACTGAAGAAATTCGGCTAATTAAAGGTTATCGGCTGCGCAGTGTCAAGGGGGTAGCAAGCGCCCCTCCACGTTCCCCTCTGGCTACGCCCAAGATGATATCTATTTGGTTGACTCGCTGGAAACGATCCAGCCATATTAGCATTTCAAATAGAAAAAATAGAGTAAGTTGTGGAGAAATACTCTTCTACTTCAACGACGTAGGTACATACTATAGTATCAATCTGCCAGGTACAGGGGCAGCAATTTGTCCTCTTGCCCGGGGCGGCGTAAGTGCTAGAGCGGGCGCTGCATCAGATTTGGATAGCACATACCACAGTCTTCCGAATGTTGCACGTATGATGGAATTGGCCATTATGTTGCGAAATGCAATCGAAGAAGATGTGCATATCCGCCCTGCAAAAGCCAAACTCGGACTAAATGCATCAAATGTGATACAGGATTATGTGTTAAATGCTTCTTAAAATTTCACACAAGCTCAGAATTATAATTAAAGAAAGTAAAAAGTGTTTTTCCAAAAAAATTTCAACGTTTTTATCTTAATTTAAAAAAAGTAATTTGTATTGGGTTCCCGCCAATGATGCCATATGGCATCGGGCCTTTGCGGGAGAACGGAGGCACGTAGGAAAAAATGGTAAACGGTTTTGGATTCAGGGTGGCTTCATTACCGTAAATACCAATTTTCAGGATGTAATTCGAAAAAAAATGTGTTGGCGGGGAATGGGTTAACATTCGTTTAAAAATATCGTAGAAAAGTTTAGATTAACACATTATTTAATCCTCTAATTTATTTTCGCTTTAATTTAAATCCCAAGAACTTTGTCACAAATGCTTTATTACAATATGCTTTATTTTCTGGTACACACTACTTCCTTTTCCATTTGATACCTATACCTAGTAGAAAATTGCAAAAGGAACTCGGTTGAGTCTCTCATGCTGGTTAAATATTTTACAGTTAAGTTGATTTCCGGTACAGTGTAGCAGACTAAGCTTCGGAATTTTAAAACTTGTTCGCATTTTTCCTATTTTTGAATATCTTTGCGGAACCGCTGAGAGATCATCAACCCTAGGGCACCGCGGAATTTCGTTTGTTTGTTTGTTTTAGTTTCGAATTACTGCCTGCATATGACTATATATTTTTCAATTTTGGGAATTTCTATAATTTATTTTTATATCGCGGATATAACGACGATCGGCTATAACGACATAAAATAGTCGGTCCCTTCGATGTCGTTATAAACGATATCTACTGTATTTGGTAAATAAACCCTTTTAGAAATTTTCTGATCGAAAGATTGTCTGTCATTGACTCCATATTCTGTTAATTAATGACGAAAATTAGTATTTTTAGAAATCTGAATAGCTGACGAGAAACCAGGACGCCACTGCAAATAAGACGAAACAAGTGCTTTATTTTCGGATGCGCAAATTGAAAAGTGATTACAAACCGAAGTCGTTCATGCAATATGGGGACCAGGCTTAGTAATTTGCACATTTGTTCGTACATATATTTAGGTTCACAAGAGATTTTTTCAATTTTGACTATCTAGATATCAATTTAACACCGTCAGAGAGATTGCTTAATGAAAATTAAAAATTTGTTTTAGTCACACAGGAATATTCCGTTTTTACAGGAATAGTCTCTTCCGCGGACCACCTCTAAGGCACTCACGGGCCACCAGTTGGGAAACAGAGCTCTAGTCTCTATATCCAAGAAGTGTCGTCATTTCTGTATGATTTCGCAGAGCTCCATTTCAAGATTTTTAGTGTGTTTTTTTTTAGCAAGCCGTACAAAAAGAATGAAAATTTCATTATTTACACTTGATACTACCACTGACGTTTCCATACGAAAAAAAGGAGCAAAATCAAAAAATTTACATTCATGCAGCCGATAGCATGCATTTTTTCATTCTAGCAAAGTTTGATGATTTTGTCACAGTCACACATCATTTCTTCGGCTACATTTTTACAGAAGCCGTAATATACGATACTCTATATTAATCTCTAATTGAGTCTAAAAAAATCCCAAGTATTAGTCCGAACATTTTATCGCTAAACTCTGGCATGCAAAACGACCGCTCTCTGCTTATCCTGTATTAAAGATGTTTGATAATAATTTTTGTGTATTTCAAAGTGAAATTATTATCAGTGTAAATAATTTTGAAAATTATTTATCAGATCAGTTTTATTGGGTCAGAACAAGTGCCCCCTCTAGCGCTTACGCAAGCGCAATTCATTATGGTTCAGCTGGGCTTTGTAAAATGTTTGTTTGGAATTTTAATATTAAAGCTTAGTGTTGAATTTTCCGAACAAAATTTCTTTTTCCCCGTCTTCAACGAAATGTTTTCCGCTAAAACACTCAACACATTAAAAAGAATTAAGATAAACCACTATTAGTCTTAAAGTTATGTATAACTGTGTCCACTGAGCGAAAAACATGCATTTAGTTCTCCCGCGAAAAATGTGCTTGTGGAAACTTGCCTAAAAGTTGAAAGAATTTAAGATGAATGTGCACTTGCAAGCCTGCCAAGCCAAATTGCCATATTAGCATGTCCGAAAACAAAAACTAGGGGGAATGGCGGGTGTAGACAGACATCACAGACGTAAAATTTAAGTGTTTTTCACTGAGCATTTTTTCAATCTTAATTCACGACCTTATATCAATTCTGGACTCTTCAAAGTCTCACAAAAACTTTGCATCTGTCAAGCGCAATTTTCAAAAGAGGAAATATTGATACAGTTGATAAATAAAAAAAAAACCTTCAACGCATTTTTTGCATAAAGTATTTGATGTACTTCTTTCCCTAAAAAAACACAATTTTGCACAACGGTTGTAAAATGCTTTTTGTGGTTATCAGTTTGTTTCACGCCTTGCATCATTTATTTTGCTGAAGTAATAGAATTTCTCTGTAAAACTGATATTAAATTTTTCCTTTTGGTTTTTTAAATTTGTATACAAATATACTTCGCTTTCTAAGCAAAAAGGACAATGGGGTCATGGGGCTCCATATATCCTATCCTCCCGAATGAGCTATCCCCCCAATTGAGCTGTTCTATCCTGTTCGTGTTCTGATGAAACAAAACGGACCTATTATGACAGCGGAATGATTTTTTTTTTATTTTAAAAATCTACCACTGATTTTAAGTCAAATTAACAATTTCTGTTCTGTTATGTTTCAAGTCATCTTAACGATCAGAACATGCTTTTAATATCCCTCAAAATTGTCCATTGACAAGTCTAAATATATCCACCGAAATACGCCTTAACCATTCGCAGCCACCTGTTCACCACCACCGAGTTTCTTCATCGTAAAAATAGATCTTTCGACCACCGATCTAGTGTGTACCTCCCACCACCACCATCACCAGCATCCCAGCACAAATAAATCTCATTTCTTTAAAGTTTTGAAAAATGACAAGATGATTTTTCTATTAATGATGGCAAGGAGGCATATTGCGCGCGCCTTTCGTCTGCGTGTGTGTTTCTCTTCTGGGGCATCATCATCAGTGTCTTAAGGTACATTTTCCTTGACACGACTGCACGACAGCGACTCGCTCATTCCATATAAAAACTCGTTTTTAAAATGAGAGAGATACGAGTTTTTATATGGAATGAGCGAGTCGTTGTCGTGCGGCTGCGTCGAGGACAACGTACCTTAAAGTGAGATACACTTGGATACAGTCGAACCTCGATGTCTCGAAGTGCCAGGAAGGATAAAAAAATGAATAGTTCGAGTAATGAAAAACAATGAAATAACAAATTAGGCGATAGATGGCAATTGAAAACAGAACGTTTTTCGTTTGTTGTTTAATTTTGTTTGTGTTGCAAACTTTAACCAGTGGCGGCTCGTGAAGTACAGAGCCGGGTGGGCAGATTTACCATCAGGAAATAATACTATACATGCATATCCACTGTTTTGCGTTAAAATTGTGCTCTTTGTTAGTCTGTCCATTTTAATGTTTTTAAGCTTGTTGTATTTACGTATGTATTAGGTGAATCGTTTAGAGTTTTTTCTTACAAATCAGTTATGCTCAATCGCACCATGAAAATGCATACAGATAGCTACAGTTCGGAATCCTATATTACATCAATTTTTTTTGGCAGAGAACGGTCGCAATGTGGAACAATAATCCAGTATTTACCTTTCAAAGGGACCAGCAATAGTCGCGACAATATTTCAAGTAAATTATATTCAATAAGTAAATATTAAGCACTGCTCCTTTTAATGGTAATTCAAATTTGGATACCTCTTTCTTTTTTTTTCATTTGAGGCTAGAAAAGGCAACCCAAACGGATTTTACTTAAAATTATTTGTTTTAAAGCAATGCCAACATTCTTTCGCACAATAACAGGACATACCTACAAATCTTCCTGAATAAATAATTTATCAAAGACAATTCCTGTAAATTAGGAAGTTAGTTATACATACTTTCAAGCTGCTATGTATTTCTACAATTATGCAAATAAAATGCACTGCCCAGCACGAGCTAGCGGGGAGGGTTTAGATCCCTCTTGCCATGGGGAGGAAAAAGGTGTGAGGAATAGAAGTGGGATTTTTTTTCTATATCATGCACATGCAATAACATATTTTTTTTTAAGTAGGTACATACAAACTAAATTTAAAACTTCCAGATCATATAGAGGAGAAAATATAAATAGGTATATATATCAAGCAAAATACATATTAGATCAAATAAATAAGATTTTAATATTAATCCCATCACCAAAATAAATATTTTATAATAGTAATTAATAACACTAAAATGTAGGGAATCAGAGAAAAGCGATTAGTGTTTTCTAAAAACATACGTAACAAATAAAAAATAAAAAACGGCCGTTGATAACGTAATCATGCACTACTGCTACAAGTACGAGTATAACGCCTCCAACTCCAAACCACTTCAAAAAATGAAGAAAATCTGACAAAAACACACGCAGAAATTAAATACTCTACATAATGTACCATGCACAATTTAAATGCGAAACGGCCTTATTATTGTATCCATGCACCATGCGCTATGCTACGAGTATCTAACTACTAGAACAGCGCCACGGGCCACGCGCTCGCGAACGTTGCACAAAGTTCATGGAAAGTGTAGTATTGGGCATGCCCTTTAGTGAAGTTCAGATACTTTCAATGCGCATGCGTTGAGCGTATAAGAAGATACATCGTGACTCTATGTGCTATGGAATAGCTATAGAATAGATTGATGGTACATGTGGGCAGAAAGGCATTCTGCCCATAGGTTGAGTTGAGATGATGATGTTGATGTGATGAGCAGATACATGAACGAAGTATGAATGGGCGCAATGCAATGTACATAATGGTTGGTGATTCACGCGTGCGCTTCTTATAATTATTCAATTGATATCAATATGAGCTTTCGCTTATGTAGAGGAGAGGAGTTTTTTATATTGGCAATTTAATCGTGATTAAGTACTAATGAATGGCTATTGTCATTTTAAGGAAAGTTACGTTACGTTAAGTTAGATATACATGTAGGTACCGAAGTGAATCAATTATGTTCTATGAAATAATTTTTATTTTATTTTTATTTTTAGCTAGCATTTTGTAGGGTGGGCAGTGCCCTACCTGCCCACTTAGACCGGCCGCCCCTGACTTTAACCCATTAATGCCTGATGTTACATATATGTAACAGTAAGACATCCTTCGTTTCAAACGGCTGCTAAAGGAATAGGATATCAATTCGGCACTAAAAAGAGTTTTATCCTGTACTGGACACTATTAGCAATGCGTAGAAATCAATTTAGCTGAATTTGATTCACTATTGTGGAAGTTATAGAGGCTTCTTTCTGATGGTTTTTTCGATGTTGACGAAAATCGTCACGAAGGCATAAGTAGTAGAGGAATTTCATTTTTATATTTAATTGTATGAAAAAAATTGGGAAAAAATTAATCGTATGGCATTACATGGTCTTTTTGAAACAATACAAAAAATAAATGAAATAAATATTGTCCGTAGTTTACGTTTTATAAGTACTTTTATAACACTGTTACATATATGTAACATCCGTCCTGATATGGGGAAAGTGCACTCTTCGTATACGAGGTGTATGAGTATGTACTTTTTTAGTGTTTTTTTTTTATTTTATGGAATTCTTACACTTTTGACGCGATAGTCCGGATTAATTATAAAAAAAGAAGTCCGGATTCTCAAAAAATCCGGATTAACGAAAATTCCGGATTGTAACAAGACATTTTTATCTAGGAAAATAGCATAAATAGTCTTCATAAATGTTAAAATTGAAAAGAAAAAATGCTATTATTTAGGTTTTTCCTTAAAATTAGTCATGTCACATGATTTTCTAGACCCTTGTGTCTTCTCGACTGGCAAATTGAGCGGCCATATTTGGCATAACATACCAAAAATATTGAGAGTCGGAATTAGAATTGCTCTAGAAATCCGGAATATGGATACAATAGTTGTCCTATGTGGATTAAAATGATAGCCGGAGTCAAGTATCCGAAGCAAGGAGTCAAGGCTTTATTTTCATGAGGCCAAGGATTAGTTATTCTATTTAATTCTGCTAATATAATATTTAAAAGGATATATTTTGAGCTACGAAAGAAGAAATGGTTTCTAATGTAGACCAAATTATAGACAACGAGGAATTATAGGCTCTTTATTTAGTCCTTTCTAGACAAATTGGGCGGATGGACAAATTGACAAAAAAATTGAAACAATAATTTTATAATTTACTGGCAAATCTTCCATAATCCTCAAAATCTGTATTGTTAACTACTGTAGTTCTATAAACTTTTTTCCTATTCACGAACTGTCAAATCCATTAGTTCTGTGGGTGTTCAAGAAACTTCTCAATAAAACAACAACAACTCCACATGCAAAAACACATATATAATAAAATAAAATAATACAATATTTGACATAATATTTTTGTAAGGCTGCTCAATTTTCGCACACATTTCGTATTATTTCTACGTTATTGTTGCATTATCTACATTCCAAATTTCATGTAAAATATCAGCTTTCATATATTTTTCGCTTTATTAAAAAAAAATTACTGAAATGTTTTCTTTTTGAAAAAAAATCAAAAATATACTCTGAATACACTTTCCCCGTATCATGCCTGATGTTACATATATGTAACACCCTCGAGTACTTCGAGTGCCTGATGTTACATATATGTAACAGTGCCGGGAGCCTGAACCCGGCATCCGGGGAAAAAAAATTTTTTCTACAAAATGTGTTTTTAGCCATTTTAAGCCGAGCGACGTGGAAAATTTCAGCTCAATCGGTAAGATTTTAGGGTCTCGTCGTTAATGGGTTAACCCTTTGAGGACCATACATTTTTGGCCGAAGCGATTTTGTTTTTTGTTTTATTTTCGTGATCACTAGGTCAATAGTAGTTATGTAACTAAAAATTGTGCCCCTAGCCCCCCATTTTACCCCTCATTTCGCATGGCAAATATATTTGCCTGTGGGTTGAAAGGGAATTTATCACCTAAAAACGACTGAACATAATAACGGCATTGTGACGTGTAATTCATGTATTTTAAGAGTAAAGATCCTAATTGAAAACAATTAATGTTAGGTGTGGTAAATATTGAAGCAATCGCGAGATGTTGTGGAGCAAAAGGACACATTACGTTGGGTTCAAAGTACATATGTGCAGTCATATTCATCCATAAAAGTACCACAAGCACAAACTTTCAAATTCTCTCGGTTTCCCATTTTATGAAGAGTTATTTCCTGAAAAGGTCAGTCCTGATCATCTCTGGAAAATGGTGGACTCGTGGTCTACTAAAGTAGATGTGTTCCTCCGGCAAACCGGCTCGATATTCAGTGCGGATTTCTGTAGGATAGCTATAGGTTACGGTAGAGTATTGTATATGCTCACGTAATTCGAAAAATATCCAAGAGCAAACTTGCCTTTTTGTATGTAATAGCTGACAGCAAACAGGCACATTACGTATATTTTGCTAAATTATGCAGCGACAAATCGCGCCCGTTTAAGTTGAATTGTATCAGTCGGTTATGTCCCTTGCATTCTTCTTTTTGTCGATGTCAAGGCTTTACGGGATAACCCGTTAATTCAAGCATAGTCTTGGTGGAAGGGAAATTAGGGTAAAGGATCGAAAGGGGACAACACAAACATCCATGGTCACAGTGTGACTCGAACCCACGCTCCGGGAACTCAGAGATGAGTGACTTCTCTTCCACTGAGCCGCCGAATGCCCACATATGGAGATATGCTCCCCACTGCATAGAAACCGATGTACCCTCGCTTCATTATCTGCCGGAAATTGTCCACCTGCCATATTAGAATGTTGCTAGAGAATGGGAAATTGATTGATCCTTACAAAAAACTGTCAACATAAATTTCAACCCTTTTTTTGCTGTCAATGGGCATTAATGTAATACAACAAACTCATCGAGGTTATAAATGTTTTTTTTTTCGGTGTAGACGAGAAAGTTGTGTAGCCAGTTTCAGACACATAGAGGCGCCAAATTGCTTTGGGGGAGTAAAAAAAGCTGGGCTTCTTTTTGAAACTGTCTATATTAGGAGTAGATTAGGCGTTTTGGAGATACAGCGGATTTTGCTAAGTCAATGACAATTTTTAGACTTAGCCTTGATTTGTCAAATATTATTTCCAGAAAAGACCACAGCTGTCGTTAGGTAGAAGGAACGCTATATACCGCAAATTATTTGACCTTTCAGATTCAAAAAATTTTAAATTTACCCCATTACAAATTCGATAAACTCACCACAACTAAGTGCAAGTGCGAAAACCTTCTTACACTATTCATTTTCGCGACTCTAACTAAATGTTGCAAATGTAATAAAAAAAGACATAGTGCGTTTTGTTCCGTTTCAGACCATAGGCAAATATATTTGCCCAACTTATTTTAGGCCGGTACGAGTTCACTGAACTTCGAAAAACCTGGAACGTTGCAATTTTACAAAGAGAAGAGACAGACCAAATGCACTATTTGAGGTTCATCCATTTTTTCGATTTTACCGTTACATTACAGTTCCTTGAACTGTGACTACTTTTTACTTAACTTTGGGGGCCCCTGGGGGGCAAAGCGGGTCAGATAGGACATTATACCCATAATAATGTTGTTGCCCCAACTTTCATTTATGAATTTCTTTCCGAGTATTTTGTTATATTTTTAACGTGAACAATTTTAAATGCCAAAAACCTCTGGGCAAACATATTTGCCTATAGTCGTCAAAGGGTTAACGAAATTCGCTGGTAATGCAATCAAACCGTGGCGAAGTATATGCATTGAGACCAAAAATAGTTAGAATGTTCGGCAAATTGAAGTGACAATCATTCAAAATTAGCGAGTTGTTAGGTTATTTGAGAAAATTCTTTCGAACGATGCGGATCATTGAAGTCAGAGCACGTTCTGAGACCGCAAATTTACTTCAAGATATCGAAAAATCTGGCTAATCGAAATTTGATGCAATAATTTACAAAATGGAATTTTCAGGAGACCGAAGCAATATTTCGACATATTAAAATAGAGGTTTGTGTTATCGAGGTTTGACTGTAGATACTATGCATTTTCAAAATTTGTTGTTATTTCGAAATGTATCTATATTCAGTGAGTTCTGCAATTAGTGGCACTTTAGGTCGTATCGGACTAGTAGGGTGCAAACACATGGCGTCTATTTCTCTCTGACTAATGAGGTGATGAAGCAACATCATGTATGTTAGATGCAGATTTCCAGCCCCAAACAATTAATTTCTTAAGACAAGTTAATTTTTCATTGCCAAAAATGATCCACATGACGGAAGGAAGGAGGGGTCGCTATGAAGCACTATAGTGATTAATCTTTTCTTTCTTTTCTTCTTATTCTTTTCTTAAATCATTGCGGAATAGTCAAATCATTTTGTTGGGATAGTCGCTTTTTTCACTTTACTTGCCTGCCGCCAGCCAGCTAGCCAGCCAAAAGTTTTGGCATTTTTTCAACAAAATACAAAATGATAAATCTGTTAGGATGGTGTCGCGCTGACAGAATGGCGGCCGAATGACACGATGAGATAATTTCGCAGTCAATTTTCACTAAAATTATATAATTTTGGAAAATGAAATGAAAAAATTTATGAAATTTACGACAGTGCTGTCATTTACAAAAAGGAATCATTCTTCTGTCACTTTTGGCTCGCATCGCTTGAACCTCCATGGAGCCGTGCAGTCGCTTCAGTGTAAGCTTGTCCGATACCGGCCATAATTACGAATCCGTCCAGCAATTGAGCTGCTACCCGGAGTTATTTCAAGGATATTCTGTCTTGCGCTCGTTACAAACTAGGCTGACATCTGACTGTTGTTGGGAAGTTGCCATCAAAAGAAATGATTAATTCCAAATGGAACTCACCTGCTCTGTTGATGTCTCTGCCTTACCATAGTACGCGATGGGCATTGTCAGCACAGTCCAGCAATAATCCCTTCCCATTCGCTTTATAATGAAAGGCCAAAAATTTGAGGCACCGCCACTGGTATTTCCAAGTTGCCACAATAAATTGTAGATGATCTCGTTAGGGGTACAGATTTAATCAATGCGATTCCCAACTATCGTCCTCTGATACTTCCATCATGCCACTGTTCTTGGATCAGAGCTATCTGAGCCATTCATTGATGAATTGAACATCCTTCATCGTTCCACTGATAGGATTGGGATTGGTTGGTAAATCTGCCATTGGCCCCGGTAGGTCAGAAGCGGCTCGGCGGCGTTGTGGTGTCTTTCGTATAGGAGGCCCTCGCATGGCGCATTTTCCGCTGGACCCGCTAGCACTACAGCTCTGCTTCGCTCTGTCCAGAAAACCGGCCATTTTCGCCGTATTTTCCTAACGGCTACATTTCCTGTTTTTTTTTTTTTTTTCGGATGAATCTCAGTCTTTCCAAAACGGTGTGACACCTGAAGGTTGCGCCTGGTGATGGCCTCCATTGATGTCTAGTGTAAAGCCACAATTACAGAGAATTCATCTTCATACTACGCGTCGTCGCATGAATTAGTCTCCACTGGCTGGAGCCGACTCCCGACACAAAGCGTTTTTAATTTTTGTGACACGCTTCTATTTTCTCCGAAAAATAGCTTTCTCGGAAAATTTTGAATGCTTTGTATCAGCTCAGCGCTACGCTTGCCCCTCGCATTTTACAAATCTGCAGGAGGACGTCTAAAGGCGAGGTGCGACCGAAGCGAGCGGTAAGCGGACACAAAGTATTTTTAATTTTTGTCACACGCTTCTATTTTATCCGAATAATTCAAAGCGCTTTCTCCGAAAAAGGTTGAACGCTTTGTATCAGCTCAGCGCTCGCTACGCTCGCACCTCGCACTCTTACAGATATGCAGAGGGACGTATAAAGGCGAGGTGCGAGCAAAGCGAGCGGTGAGCCGACACAAAGCGGTTTTAATTTTTGTGATACGATTCTATTTTATCCAAAAAAGTAAAAGCGCTTTCTCCGAAGAATGTTGAACGCTTTGAATCAGCTCATCGCTCATCTCTCATTTCTACAGATCGGCAGGGGCACGTCTAAAGGTGAGGTGCGAGCGAAATGAGCGGTGAGCCAACGCAAAACATTTTCATTTTTTGTGACACGCTTCTATTTTATCCGAAAAATTGAAAAAGCTTTCTCCGAAGAATGTTGAACGCAACGCTTGCACCTCGCACTTTTACAGACGTGCAGGGGGACGTATAAAGGCGAGGTGCGAGCGAAGCGAGCGGTGAGCGGACACAAAGGATTTTTAATTTTTGTCACACGCTTCTATTTTATCCGAATAATTCAAAGCGCTTTCACCGAAAAATGTTCAACGCTTTGTATCAGCTCAGCGCTCGCTACGCTCGCACCTTGCATTTTTACAGATGTGCAGGGGGCGTATAAGGGAGAGGTGCGAGCAGTGAGCCGACACAAAAGTTTTTAATTTTTGTGACACTCTTCTATTTTATCCAAATAATTCAAACCGCTTTCTCCGAAAAATGTTAAAGATTTTGTATCAGCTCAGCGCTCGCTACGCTCGCACCTCGCATTTTCACAGATCTGCAGGCGGGCGTACAAAAGCGAGGTGCGAGCGAAGCGAGGTGCGAGCGAAGCGAGGTGCGAGCGAAGCGAGCGGTAAGCCGACACAAAGCATTTTTATTTTTGTGACACGTTTCTATTTTATTCGAAAAATTTAAAGCCGACACAAAGCGTTTTTAATTTTTGTGACACGCTTCTATTTTATCTGAAAAATTCAAACCACTTTCTCCGAAAAATGTTGAACGCTTTATATAAACTCAGCGCTTGCTACGCTTGCATTTTTACAGGTCTGCAGGGGGACGTATAAAGCCGAGGTGCGAGAGAAGTGAGCATTTTTGTGACACGCTTCTATTTTATCTGAAAAATTGAAAGCGCTTTCTGCGAAAAATGGTGAACATTTTGTATCAGCTCAGCGCTCGCTACGCTCGCACCTCGCATTTTTACAGATCTGCAGGCGGGCGTACAAAAGCGAGCGGTAAGCCGACACAAAGCATTTTTAATTGTTGTGACACGATTATATTTTATCCGAAAAATACAAAGCGCTTTCTCCGAAAAATGTTGAACGCTTTGTATCAGCTCATCGTTCGCTACGCTCACACTTCGGATTTTCACATATCTGGAGGAGGACGTATAAAGGCGAGGTACGATCAAGGCGAGGTGCGAGCGAAGCGAGCGGTGAGCCGACACAAAACGGTTTTAGTTTTTGTGACACGATTCTATTTTATCCGAAAAAGTAAAAGCGCTTTCTCCGAAGAATGTTGAACACTTTGTATCAGCTCATCGCTCGCTACGCTCACACCTCTGATTTCTACAGATCGGCAGGGGCACGTATAAAGGCGAGGTGCGATCGAAGCGAGCGGTGAGCCAACGCAAAGGTTTTCATTTTTTTGACTGGCTTCTATTTGCTCTGGAGCTAGCAGGATGCCCGGGTAGCTATTAAGAGACCTTGGTCACCACGTCCTTGTGCTTTCAACGAAGTGGATCAGCGTTTCTAGTGTCTAAACAGCCGAACAACCATTGTGGACTTTGTCTTCTCAGAGCTGGCAGGATCGAATAGGGTTTCAACTACATTTTTCGTTCAAACGGCCATAAAAGCTTGTTCAGCTCGAGTCTTTGGAAGTCAAACGAAAAATGTACTCGAAACCCTATTCGAGCCCGCACTCTCTGAGAAGACGAAATCGTTAAGAGTTTTGCGGCTGTTTAGACAGTAGAAAAGCTGATCGATTTGGTTTCCGAGCAGGTGACATCATGATTGCGATCCTTAGAGCTGAGGTCATTTGCGAGTAGAGGGGTAACAGCTGGTCTAGAGATCGCCTGCGGTCACTCGTGTTGCTTTTTGGATGTAGACGCAGAGGCGGGCACTGATGCAGGTGCACCAGCTGAGGCCACCGGAGGTACCCTAAATCCGCAAGTCGCTGAGGTACTGCATGGTGGTTTGGCGTCTCGTTTGGGAATCTGTGCGGTCTTTGTTTTTTTTTGTTGTGAAAGTGGCTTGCTTCCTGGAATTGAAAGCATCGTCTTCTTCCGATCGTTGGGAGTTGGGGCGTTTTGGAGTGCAATTAGAATTAATCGCAAGTGCAGTCGTTTTCGGAAGTAAATCCTTGAGAGAAGAATCGTACATACCTCGTACAGGTAGTACCCCCTTGTCCTGCAGACCTCCTGTTGAATATTTGGGTGCGCTCGTTAGAGACGGCTTTCATACTGGAAGGATTCCGTTCGGATCGGTAAGGTTCGTGAATATTCGGCAAATCAAAAGTCTGAGGCAAGGTCCCTTTGATTTGACTAGATAACACCACGGAAATCGCCTGGTATCCAGCTGCTTTGTTACAGATGTCCGTTTGTGTCCCTGGACAGCAGCTTTCCTATCTGACATCCTAATCCCCTCCTCCTAGTTGCCTCTCGGTTCCCGATTCGACGGTGCACACCTAGTGTCTAGGCTGTGTGCGAATGGAAAACGACATAACAACCCGACACACTCATTTAAGCGTGTAAAATTCCCAACGGCCATCGCGCAGAGGTACTGTGAGCACTCCCCCTGATGGCGATGTTATTGGACCTACGAGCTGACCATCTATCGTCAGTATCCGACACTATTCTGAAAAGCTCTCATTTCCGTAAACTTGGCATACTGCATGCTTGCAGTGGTTGCACATCGCGCTCTTCACGCATTTCGTAACTAAATTTCACCTAAATGCATTCTTCGTTGATGGGAGTGTGTATGCGCGCGGTCCATCGACCTGCTGCTTGGATTTATACCAATTATTTTTAATTCATCCCGAAAATAAAATAAGTATGTACATACACGATACTCCCCTGTGTCTCTCTCCATCTCTTGGCGTATGCTATTGAACATACAGATAGTGCAAATGGACCATATCCATCACAGGGGCATCGAAAAAAAATACACTCGACAAATTAAATGAAAAATAAAACAGAGAAAAGAAAATTAACCCTTCAGTGGGCGCGCGGGCTACAATTGTAGCCCATACTTTTTTAAATGGCAACCATTTTCAGGATATGAACCGAATTCATTCGAACTGCTTAGTAGCTGTTAAAATGCTGTTTCTTAATCGAATAAGAATGTTTTTAATATTTTTTGAGCTTAGAAACTAATATTCCTTTGCGATCAAAGTCCATTGGGCTACAAGTGTAGCCCGCGCGCCCATTCATGTAACTTTTTTGGTACTCATAGATATCCATTAAAATAAAAATATTATTATAAAAATTGTAGAAAATAGCAACAGTAAAATGTTTGACAAAAAAAAACGGTTTCAAGATAAATGTACAAAAAATAGATTACTATTTTCATGAAAAACCTAGAGTCGAAGTCAAAATTTCTTACAGCGTGCATCTGTTACATGTTGCTAACATAACTTAGTTTCTGGATGAAATTTCTATCAATTGTAACGTAAATCTTGTGAGAACAGCTAATCTGAATATTGTAAGTAGAAATTCAATCAGTTTGACTTACAATATATTTAGCTTTCTAGCAAGAAACTGTACTCCCAGTATAAAAAAGTGTGAATATTGGGTACCCAAAAATATGCTAAGTTTGAAATTCCACAAACTGGGCATTTTTAACTGCATTCTCTCGTTCAATGTTCCATTTGGACGATTTTTTATTGAATTCTGCGAATATAAACTTTTTTTGTACTTTTCATTTTAAAAAGTAACTATTTTGTCCATCTAAGTAAGTTAATATGAAAAAACACTAAAAATAAGACTAATTGGCACTTTGCCTTCTTTTATTATATATATTTTATTGGAAAATTAAGGATTTTATATTTTTTATTCTGTACAATAATGACCAGACCGCAGACCGAGCAGGAAAAAAAATTAAAATTGAACCATATTTTTTATATTATTTTTTATTTGGGCTACACTTGTAGCCCGCGCGCCTAACCACGTGACAAATAGGTGCGCGCCTAACGAAGGGTTAAATGATTGCGATTAGAGATGAGATGAGCCAACAGCAGCAGCAACAGCAGCAACTACACACCACATCTACCAACGGGCCAAATAAATAGAGATTCAAAATACACGATTTGTATGTTATAATAGAAAGAAAGGAAAATTAAATATCGCGCGCACACATACGGTACACGCGCTGCGATTTATCTGAAAATTACCCGAAAAACCAACGAACAAACGAACGGGATATAGCACACTCAAACGGACCAAATAACGAAAAAAATTGGCGCAGCATTAGAAAGATCTAAGCATATTTTCTTAAGATTTTCTTTTTTCGATCTGATCTCGTTTTTGTTGTTTTTTTCTTTCGTTTTTCCTCCTCGATATCTTTTCACTTTTCGATGGTACTATTCGGTGAATATCAGCAGAATTGTAGAAGATTGTACTGTAAGTGCGAGTTTTTGTCGTTAACCGTGAATTTGACGTAAAGAGAAAGGATTTCCGATCGAAGCGTGTTGATATTGTGGGTCCTTATCGTGTGCAAGGCGCGCGGCGTGTTCCAGCAAAACGTCGTAGTGTGAAACGAACGAAAAAAAATTTTTTTTTTATATTATTTTGAAATTTCTTTTTTATGTTATAAATATAGGTGCGTGTGTCTGTGTGCGCCCGAAAATTTTGTGATATACAATGTGAAATGTGATATTTTGCAATTTTTTGCCGAAACAAAAAATACCAAAAATCGAAAATATTTACATCAATTTCTTCGCGGTAATAAGAAAAAAGTGCAAAAAAGAACTTAGTATTGCAGCAGAGAAAACTTTCAGTCTTTCTTTTAGAATTCGGCGGCATTTTGTGTATATGTACTGTAGTCACACGTTTTTTGCGATTTTGGTGTGCTGAAATGTGTCACAGAGTATTTAAATTTTCAGTGTATGTGTGTGAGCGTCCACTCGTTTTTTTTTTATTTATTTATTTCTCGGAAATGTGTCGTAGGTGGTGTCAAGTATTTTTAGCAATAGAATTTGTCCAATGTGCTAAATAATCTGCCGTAATTCGATCAACACGCCAACGGCTACGTATGTATACGAAAAACAAAACTGTTCCGGGTCATTGCGAAAGCAGCTCACAAATCTAATTTCCGAAAACGACTGAAAAGGATATGAGCCGAACAAAACTTTTTGCTTCATTCGCCGGCACAGTGAGCTCGAAACTGCAATAAGGAGCGCGCTCCAGCTCCAGCACACGCTCATAGAGTGTAATGACTCAGTGGCCGATAAAGAAACATTAACGTGGGCAGATCCTTCGGTTCAATTCGCTTATCTGTGTCTTACACTTTGCACTTTGATTGTTTTTTTTTTTCAGATAACATTTTTCTCTTTTTTGTTTTTGTTTTAGCGCTCAGTTGATTTTGTGGCGCCTCAATTGAGTCGTCGCACTCGCACTCGCACACACATACGTGCACTGTGAACAGAAAATGGAACGCAGTGCAAGTGCACAAAGTTTTCCCACAATGCGTCATCCGCGTATGTTGCAACGTGCCCAATCGTTGGGCAATTGTACGATTGAGAAAAAACGTGGATTTAAGCCAAGCGATCGTTATGATCCGGCCAAAAAGGATTTTTTGATCAGCTTGAGTAAGAAATTTTGGCATAAGGTAAGTTTATGGTATGCTCGTGTATTTTGTTGGGTCGCTGCTTGTCATTACGCCAAGCAGCGATCGGAAAGGTACTTTGATTCGCTGAGATCCATCAGTGAGACACGTTTACCGTTTACGGGTATACCGTCAGGAGAGCACCTAGGCTTCACGCCTTTATCTCGCGGTTCTTCGAACGTTTGACAAGGTCTTATTGTCAAATGTCGATTTCTTTATCCAGTGAATGCACTCACCTTCAGAAACCCAACCCCGGGGCTGCACAACTAGCTCGTCGACTTCCTTAACAACCTTCAGTCAAGTCGAGGCCAACACCTTGATGGGCAAGGACCGTGCTCTTGGCCATACCCACCCCCGAGGTACACTATTCGCTAAAGACTGCTCTATAGCAGGTGTGATATTCCTTTGGGCCCCTATTGGGGCCAGATGTGCATATCCCAGGTTCGTTGGACCTGTGACTACTCCGCATCGTGATCGGCCTGTATCACTGACTTTCCGCAAACGAATTGGAGAGAGTCATCCATTTCAAGAGCTACCCGTACATGACTCGTGAGCACGATAGCGACATCGACCGAATGGTATTTGTACAGATACACGCCATGGCGTATCAACCATACAAGGGGCCTGCGCTGCTCGAGTACGTGTTGTTGCAACTCACCAAAAAGCTGTGTCCCACTACACAGCCGTGCTGTGTCATAACGACCCAGACCCAAATTCAGAGTATGCAAAATTTCAGGAAGGTAGACCAAGGGCTTCCCGACTTGCTTGCGGTTATCTCGCTCATTTTTGATCGTAGAGGGGTCAAACTTGATACTTTTCCCAAGCTGCATTCCTAAAGTTAGCATCTGAGTGCTTTTACACTGACGAACTAAACTAACGGTATATACAATTAAATTAAATTTTACTTAGGTTACTCGTGAAAGTCGTCGTAAATCAAAGCCTGCCTAAAAGGATTTTTGTTTTTGTTTGACGTCCAGTTGGTACAATGTTTTCATAAAGCGCACTCTTCGAATATCCGTCAATTTCGACACCAAAAGCTGCCAAAGTTTTCAATAAGCTTTCAAGTGTGCTTTTGAGTTTTGGCAAATGTTTCCGCCGCCGAGAAATTATTATTTCTTCATTTTCGTTTCTTTTCTTTCTCTTTTTTTTTGCGTTCGCCCCACAAACAAACATTTGTGACTATTACAGGAGAGCAGCCATGTACAACAGCAACAACAAACGGGTCAGAAACCGATCGATCTTAATAAAATCTTCACACCGGCTACCGATGCTGAAGAAATTTTACCACAAAAAAATCGTAAGTAAACTTACACCTCCCGCCCCCCTCTCGCCCTTTGTCGGTTTTCTCTCTGTCTAACACCGAGCTTTTCGCATTCTGGCCTTCAGGAAAACTGTATGCATCGTCAGCCTTCTATTCACCAACACTCCATCCCACGGTCGAGGATCAGGTGGAGTTGGCACGTCGCATATCGCACTCGTTGAGCGATATAAGCAATCAACAATCCAAAGGACAATCGATGTATGTGAATCGTAAAAAACGTTCCGTGAAGTGGGTGCATGAAGGCGATGGTAAGTGTCAAGAGAAATATGCGCGCGCACACGCACAACGTCTCGACGATGAAAAGCGCAGAAAATCGGCTCAGATCCTGTTCAAAGTTTTCCGACAAAAAAAAATTTATTTGAGTGAAGAAAAAGCTTTTCTATCTCCTAAACTTTCTTTTCTTTTCAATATAGAGACATATTGGTTGTGAGCTTTTCTTGTGTCGTGTTTTTATTTCGTTCTCTCTCACTCTGGTCTAATTGCATTTTTGTTTCTTTCTCTCTCTCTCTCTTTCTCTTTCTTTTTCGTCCTCTTTGATAAATCTGACCAGGCAAAGCCGATGTCGAACAGTACGAACACAGCGAAGAGACCAAAGAGAATGACTATCAAAGCATGACAACTTCATCAACCACTCACGAAAAATTCCCACTCAAACTTTTGATGAATCCACGCGGACAAGTACAGGACTTTTCATCGGCTAATCATGGATTTGTTGATGGCGGTCTAATGTCGCCCGATCAATGTGCCGAATTGGTAACGGCATTGCATGCTCCTAAAGGCAAAGGTTGGTTTGACGAAACACATTCTCAGCAAAAACCAGATCGCCTTAACTCTGGTCTATTTTAGGAGCCGAATTGTTCGCCAAACGTCGCAAGAAGTCCGAAAAGTGGATTGTTGATGAAACCAATGCTGCTGCGGTTAGTCCATCCGGTGTACCGGCCTACGGTCGTCCGATGCCCACATCGCCGATTTTGCCCGCCTATTCGGATTTGGGCGTGCAACGTGTACAGCTGAACATGCATCAGGACATGGTACAGGATAAGTATGCACAGCCACGTTTGAAGTTGGTAAAGACACCGTGGGAGGCGGCACTTGAGACTGGTTCGGCAAGTTCCGCGTTCCAGGATGTCAATCGTCAGCAGCAGCCCGACATGTTTATTACACCGGCACCGCAGCCACAATATGAATATGAACCGTCAGCCACAGCTGCTGCAGCTCCGAAGGTAAGCCTCCCGATCATGTACCGTTATTTTCGGTGATTCGTAACATTTAAATTGTGTTTCGCAGAAGTTCCCGGTTACGAAGCCGAGTACGGCTTCGTTTGTGCCAAACAGTCAACGTGACTTGGCCTATAAGCCAAGCATCCCGCAAGGATGGGGTGCCCCACCGACGGCGTTGCCTAAAGGTTAGTGTGAATATTTGTCGCAGCAAGTTTTTTGATTGCTTATTACTTCGGACAAGAGCTTACACAACTAAAATGCATTATTAACTTGGTCAAATTTCAAATGAAATTTTCTGAATACTTTAGCAGACATTATGGGCACTCGTTCACACACATTTTCACGAATATTTGAACTAAACCATTAATCGTTTCAAAACACACTCTCGCAGATTTCGCAAAATTGCGATCACTATCATCATCATCTTCCACTACATCCGCCTTACGGCAAATGTCATTATCATCATCATTCTCATCAGCTTTTAAACCATTATCAAGTTCAAAATATGCCACAAATTCCCTAGTAGACTCCGCCAGCATAACGCATCATCAGCAAGAAAGTATCAACGCCTCATCAACGACATCCGCATATGCAGCTTCCTCCGAATATGCTAGTTTCGACAAAAGCTCCCGACCGGGCTTTAACGAAGCGTCCGTATCATCGTCGGCACATCGCAGCATTGAAGAAAACTACGGAATACGTGTTGAAAATTTCGGTCAAACCGACGAAGAGGAGATTATGCGCTATACGTCGAAATCACGCACCAATGCGCATACATTGCATTTGCATCAGAGCTTTGTCGATTGTATAGCCAAAAGTCCCGAGCTTATGATGTCCACGGCCAAAGAAAACTACCAACAATTCGACAATACGATCAAAGAATTGGAACAGTCGATTATAAGCTCAGCGTCGCCTAAATCGAAAAGCTCAAAGCAAAGCTCAGTGCCGGGAAAGTTTCCGACAAAGCTTGTGCACGGAGAAACATCAACCGTATCATCATTTATGCATCAGGTGCATTTGCGCCGAGTGTCAGACGGACGTGATGATGGTCAGCACTCATCCGATGACGATGATGATGATTGTGTTGGCAATAGGCACGACGAGGCTTATAAAAAGGTTCCCGTCCGCGATTTGATTAGTACATTCGAGAAGCAAATACACCAACCAGAAGTCACGAGTAAACGTAACGCTCATGCGGCTCCGAGGAACGGGTATGACGCCGAAAGTCGGCACGTGCCCGATGAATTACAGGCGAACGACGAGCAAAAAGACAAAGGCAAGAACCATCCCCCGGCCAATCCTTTGATCCACATGTATGGACAGTTTGTGTCAAGTGTTGCACGTCTCCGGATCTCGTGAAAGCAGTGTCGTCCCTTATTCCTTCGTGTTTGCATGTCTCAAAAAGGCGCAGT
This sequence comes from Microchrysa polita, assembly GCA_949715475.1. Classification (NCBI taxonomy): domain Eukaryota; kingdom Metazoa; phylum Arthropoda; class Insecta; order Diptera; family Stratiomyidae; genus Microchrysa; species Microchrysa polita. Next base: position 7,164,495 of record OX454422.1, read on the forward strand.
TGTGTCAACTGCCTGAAAGTTTTTTTTTCTCAATATTTCACGCAACTAATTACTTTTATTTTAGAATGATGCAACTAATTTCAGATTTATTTATGTACCTTACTTGATCAGTCTTTTATTTTGCATTCGCTAATGTTCTCTTTTTTTTGCATCTCGTCAGGCCTATATACGCCTGCTGAAATCCCGTTGGACAGCTATGTTCCACCACCGATTGAAACACCATCGGCACCGGCACCACGATCATCTTTCTACTCGAAACCATATCAACCGCAACCACAACAACCGTCCCCGATCTATGTCGAAACCGCTCAGCCCGCTCCCGTTGAATTGAACTCGTTCCCAACTTACGGTTCACCGGCCACCTCGGCATCGACTTACTCCCAGCCGAAACCCCCGACATCGAACGCCCCGGCACGCTTCCCCACCAACTCCTATCCGCCCGTTTCGCCGGCCGCCCTTCAACAGAAATATCTTTGCAACGCCGGAACTGGGAAAGTCAAAAATGCCTCACCCGCACCATTCAACCCTTCGCCATTGCCCTACGATAAATTGGCCAAATTCGATCAACCATCGGCTGCCTATACATCGTCTCTAATTAGCGGCTCGCCATCGCAACCCATTCGGAAGCCACTGGCCGTTATGCCCAATACAAAAGTACGCAATGTATCGCCAGCACCGTTTGGTGGATCACAACAACAACAACAACAACAACAACAATGTTCACCGTTGGCCAAACCGATGCCTGCCTACTCGCAACCGTCACCACAACAACAACAACAACAATTTTCACCACAAATGCCATCACCAAGTGCTGCATACTCGGCACCAGCCGCACCAGCCAACGATTACAGCAAACCACCCCAACCGTATCATCCACCACCAGAAGATTTGTACTACAGTCCGGCACGGGCTGCTGGCGGTCCAGCGTATAGATCGGCTCCAACATCGATTGTTGCCCCACCACCACCGCCAAACGTGAGTGTTGACATGTCACAGTGTCAAAACTATAATACGGCCGCTCGCGGTTGGAATCAAATGAAAAATTTCTATCGACCGATTACGTTTAGTGCTGGTCCAAAGAATTGTGTCGAAATGCCATTTACAGATTTCTAAATTATGGGGCAACGAAGATATACGATCAAAACACACCAGCACGCATGCGCAAATACTAAAACCAAAGAGCCAGGAGGGAAAGCCGAGAGGGGGGCAGTCGAGGGGAAATTAAGCGTTTCACGTTGAACACGTGCGCAGATGTAACGATTTATTTTAAAAAGATTTAATTTTCGGAAAAGTCTCACTCAAGCCTTTGGGGAAAAAAAGCTTTCGTATGTTGAGAAATCGTAATCGTTACCGTTATGTTTCGGGCAGACCGACAAAAAGCGCATCTCCACATCAAACAGTCTAATTCAAAACATAAAAAAATGTTGAAATTTACAAGAATACTAAAATCAATCACGCGACACGCGTTTCCCCTATTCTTCCCCTCTCTCTCTCTCTCGATCGCTACTCCGTTACCGTTACAAAATTATCGTTTCTTAATAAAAATGTTTGGTTTGTTGAGCTCACTTTCCTGGACTAATCGTTAAAAATTACAAAATGGAAAAAAGTCCTCCACTTTTAAGTGTTTTAGCCTAAGACAAAATTTAAAAATGGCGGCGCCGCGTACGAAATCGTGTATTTATTATTTTGCATATAAATCTAACACAAAACGAAAGATGTAATATGATCAGAGTATTTTGATGAGATTAATCTTCTTTAGACATTTTTTCTGGGAATGTTTTTGTTTCGTTACCATACTATAATAATTAGCACAAACGTGGGGCAGGTTTCGGGTTGAATAAAATATATTTAGTAGCAATATGAAAAAAAATTAAATAAAATAAATTTATTTATACGTCGTTCGGCCAATGGTGGAATAATGGGAAAATGCCTGACAAAAAAAACTGTGCCGAAAGCTTTCACCTGACCACCGACGCTAGAATATGTTTCTCTCTCACTCTCTCTCTGTGTTTTGACTTATATCTATTCTAATGGAGCCTATACAGAAAATATCACTATTTATCGTAATTTAATAAAAGAAACAATTGAATGAAGCAATTTGAGACTCGAATGCGAAAAAATAATTACCACACAGGCGATACGAACTGTGTATGACTGTTCTTTTTAGCGCGAGAGAGCTTTTCAGAATTAGAGGATGCTTCAAAAAAGCTTTTTCGTGTTTCTTATGGCACACGTCAGATGGAACTTCGCATCGAAACAATATTGTATAGACATAAAACAATTATGAATTCACTAAAACTGTTGTTGGTATTTTTCATCGTCTATAGCGTTTAGCTGCGTTATTCAGTCTTTTTAATTTTTAATCGACTTAATAATAAATACATAAATAAATATGCATATATACCCCACATACGTATATAATAATAGACTTTTGATTCTAATTTGATTAATTCATAATAACACTATTTATATCATTTATTGTCAATTTAATTATATATTGTGAAGAAAGGCTTTGAATGAAATTACTATATTTACAAAAACAATAAAAAAAACACTAAAAAGCTCTTATTGGGACTTTATAATCCTCGATAGAATATTTATTCGCACATCATATACACCCGCCCCCTTATTTATTTGATTTATCTCTAAACGGGACACCAAAGATATATGTCAACATTATTACTATATTATTGTGTATAACAAACGAAAACGACATGTTATAAATAAAATTAATTTAAACTATAAAAAAAACTATTTTTTTTTTCTTTTTATTTTTGCTCAGACTGGCTAGATCGGCAAAGTAGGTACGAATCTTTCGATTATCTACTCGTGTTCGGCTAACTTACATCGAAGAAACCAACCAATTATCACTCTGTGGCTCACTTGGTTGAGTCGCCCTCTACGATGCTTGTAATCTAGAGGTCCGGGGATCGAATCTCGGCGTGGTCCAAAATTTCCGTACGGATGCGGGTAGGAAATATATAGTTCTTGCAACATTATATACACTCCGAAATGATATGCAATGTAACGTTGACTCGAAATAGCCTATAAACGGCTGAGTGAACGCACCATGCCCCTGAAGAGGTTACGGTACTCTTTACGAGATAGAATTATCGAAAAATTTATATAGGGCGGAGTTCCTATGACAAAATCACTTCTTTGAGTTTCGTTTAGAATCGGATTGACTTTATCCGGGGACAAATGTATGACGCTTTTTTAATGGGAAATATTTCTGGGTCTTTCAGAATGGAATAAAACCAGGTGGTGCATTTAACCGGGTTGCATATATAACCTGTGAGTACTGTAATACCAGTTGAAAGTAGTAAAAGAAAATACTAGACAAATCTCATGGCTCCTGTATAAAAAAAAAAAAAAAATACAAAAAAAAATTATTCGTCGATTATTATGTATGGCGAAAGGAATAAATATTTTTTTTTTGGGGTTTTAAATAGCACTTAGGCTTAAGACTATGACTCAATGCTTACACTGTGCTCAGGGCCGGCGCTTTAAATTTATCGAGTTATATTATTGAATTTAACTCCCTATTTAATAAACTATTGCCGTTAGATGAATCCAAAATTCCAGGCTCCGATGGAATCACTTTAATACTTATAAAAAAATATGCTGCGTATTTAGGGTACCCTCTTTACACCTTATTTAATAAATCGTTATCAGAGGGTAATTTTCCAGATAAATGGCATTCGGAAGTCTAGTTTTATCGTTCCAATTCATAAAAAAAGTAGTAAAGCTGAGATTAAAATTATCGACCTACTGCTATTCTATCTTGCATACCGAAACTGTTTATTGACGAGAGTTTATTGACTAATTATATGACACCTATAATTCGGCCATGCATAATCCAAAATCTGCATGGTTTCTCTAGCGGAAAATCTATAACAACCAATTTGGTAACCTACCACAATTTTATATGTAAGTTTTTTGAAAAATTTTCTTAAGTACACTCAGTTTATGTGGATTTCTCGGAAGCTTTTGACGTTATTATCTTTAATCTACTAGTTAGAAAGCTTTCTAATATAGGGTTTCATGGGCCACTTTTAAATTGATTTAACAGTTACGTCAGAAATATACATTTAGCTGTTTATAATGTAATTCCTCATCAGTTCCGTCCCACAAGGATCTCACCTTGGACCCTTATTATGTTTAATTTGTATCAACGACCTCTGTCAGGCTTTTCACAAAGTGCAATTTCTGTTATTCGTTAACGACTGCAAAACTTTCAAACAAAGTTCCAACTCAGACGATCTTACGGTTAAACAGTCGAATCTCAATAGTTTGCATACGTACTGCTTAAATTATATTTGGATTTTGAATGTCGATAAATGTCAGTACAGTATTTAACAGAACGAATGTACAATATCCCAATACGTATTCAATTAATATTGTTCCACTACGTCATGTCCACAGAACTGATCATCTTGGTTTTACTCTGGACATATCGGACACATAATTATACCCTTCACTCATAGAGTGAAAGGGTATAATAACTTTGTCATGAACTTTGTAACGCATTAAAGGAAGCATCTCCGACCATATAAACTTCTAAGAAATATTTTTTACACCAATTTCACAAAACCTTGTCGACGCAACCGACGGGCCATATGATGGACAAGCCTGAACAAGCAATGGAAAAAAAATCCTACATTAATTCTTTGGATGCAGCGCCCGCTCTAGCACTTACGCCGCATCGGGTAAAAGGACAAGACACTGTACCAGTCATATTGATAGTAGATAATAAATGTTGTTGTTGTAGAAGCGCCTCAAGAGATTTTTTTTTTATTCTTGAATCGGGTGATTTTGGCAGCTCTTGGTTGTTGTAACACAGCGGTTTCAGGATGATTGCCTTAGCAGGGACGTAGTCAGGGGAGGGGTCCAGGAGGTCCGGACCCCTCCCGAAATGATTTCAGTGGACTTTGAAATTTTATTGACATATAATTATTTCTTTTCTTTTACAGAAAAAAATGAATATATCCTTTTGCGACAACTTTGGACAAATCATTTAAAGAATCTAATGCCCAATGATCACTGTACAGTTTTAGATTGAAAAGTTGGTAGATTAATAAGGCTTTATAAAAGCTCCAAACGGAAATTGGATTTATTATTCTAGTAAGTAGCGAGGGAGCTTATTTAAAAGGGCACCGAAGTAAACAAAGTATTTTATTCAGATTGCGGCTAACTAGGTAAACTATCGTGCTTCTTATGGGAAATGAAATCGGGATCGCCGCATCCTGCAATATGGTAATGATTAATTGAGGGGTTATAGTTTTACTTTGGGCATTGTGTTAGGTGGCGGTAAACGTGGTGCATGGGACCAGGGCCGGCTCTACTATATAAGCAGACTGTGCACTTGAACAGGGCGCCAACCGAAAGGACCGCCAAAATGACAAATTCATTATGCCTTTAAGATCAAGACTTCCTTTAATGACAAATATGCACGATGATCACATCAACTCTCTTCTCTGTTGTATAGCATTTATTTATACATATCTATATTGATTGATACACGTCGTCCACGTATTGTACATATTAAACGAACTAGAACTGATTCGATTATTATTTAAGAGTGTGTTTTCTCAAAGATCCGCTGCTATCGCGACTCAACAAATTACATACTCCACTAACAACCAAACTCAATTTGCATGCTAATCGTATTCCATTCTATTTGACCGACCCATCGACGCAGTCGCGACTCGTGAAACCTTGAAAGACACATCTTCAAACTTTTCCGCATTGTATCTATGCGAGAGGAAGAGCGAAAGACGTGTTTCCATCCGTCCGCGTTCAAAAATGCTTCGCGTATCTCGTATTTGTGCTTCACTGCAAACATGCTCCAATTAATCCATACACTTCTTATGCGGGATGGGCGCCCTATGGGTGCTAGATTTCATAGATTGTATGCTTGGCAGAAGTGAAGAGTTGTGCATTGCAGCAATTGTGCACATAGAAATTGTTGTAGCGTACACCCCTATATTCTGCAAAAGAGGAGAATAGCTGCTTTGCAGGCTCGTTGTAGGTGAGATGTACGTATTCACTTGACTCAGCTCGTAGTACATGTTTGAATTGTATGAGAGTGGACGATAGAGGAGTTTTGTAGGATGTATAGTTTTTACGAAGAGATTTTACCGCGTAAAAGAGTGAGTGAAATGTCCGCTACGATTTTCTCTATGAAAATGTATGCTTACGGTCGTGGAATAGGTATGTGGCAAATGCAGTGGAATTCCCTACGCTACAATTCGAAAATGGTTTCATAATTGTTCTCGGCCATTTTATGTACTTTTTTTCCACTTCCCGGTAATCCCTGTGAAAAATATCTAATAACCGGGGAATCGAAAAATACTTAACATTGGCGAGAAAAATTATGGGACCATTTTCGAATGAAGCTTATCGAATTTCCCAGTATTTTCCACATATTCCAGTAAGTAAGCACACATTTTCATTGAGAAAATCGCAGCGGACAAAAATTTCACCCTCGGGTCCTATTCTGCAGTTTAGATTTTAGTTACATTTCCCCCTGCGGTGCGGACTACGGTCAGTTCAATTTACGGTGCCTACGGTTTTTATCGTATTGTGCGTTTTAATGTGAAAAATGAACCACGTTAGGTAGGAATTTAAAAAGGAAATTGTCAGGAGTGGATAGTATGAACAATTATTTTGCATAACATATTTAGGCCTCGTATATTTTCTTAAAAATGACTTTTCTATCGAAATCTGACATCATACACTGTTCAATTCATCTGAGGGCCATAGTATAGTTACATAATTTGACGATCGATTAAATACCGGCTCTAAGAATTACTATTTTATCACAAAATCTAGTGATCGGTCGCAGTGACAGCCATCTTCCATACAAATTCAAAGTGTCAGCCATACAGCCACAAAATTCGTAAATGACTATGGCAGATTACTTCATTCCATTCCTGATTAATAAATAGAAGGGCGACTTTTCAGTATATGAACAGGGTGCCATAATACCTAGGACCGGCGCTGCATGGGACCACCGTGAGACAAGCATTATGTGAGCCATGTTATGTCCGTGTCCCAGCTGTTTTGACTGAGATTTATATCTCAATGTTCCTGTAACCAATAGAAAGTATCTGCAGCATCTATGGAGATGCTTCCCAACTAGGAGATCTATACAGAGCGAAAGGATTTCTTACAGTAACTAAATTTCCTGGTGTTCATTACACTCGTCGGTTTTGGTGAAGGATATTTGGTCTTTAACTTATTTGTTGTAAAAATCTCACTTTTTTTGCCAGATTAATCCGGTATATTAATATGTATATGCACGGGCCCCTAAGGCTAAAGCGCCTCCAACGGTCGTGGTCAACCAATAGGATCAGAAGTACCAAACTAATGCCACTGATTCATGCCTAAGATATAATTAAAAATTATGCTTGCTTTGATACGAAAACGTTCCAAATTCCCGATTTTCAATATCATTTTGTCGAATTTCCACTCCTAATTGACGAATTTCTATACCAAATTGACAAATATCAAAAGTTCCGCGTAGTTTCCATAGAGCTGGTAAGTTACCACGCCAAAAATACTACAGACATGCACCGCAGTTTGTGTATAGAATGGAACGATAAGTCAAGATTTCCACAATTAGTTCAAAATCATGCCCACGAATTTCCAAAACACGTTGGCGGAATTCAAATTTATGAAACTCCATTTCAAATTGATAAAATTCCACAACACGTTAATGAATTTTTTATTAATGAATTTCCCGATCAAATTGACGAATTTCTAAATCAAGTTAACATGAAATACATCAAACCATGTTGACGAATTTTCATTTGTAACTAGTTAATTTCCATGCCAAATTCGCGAATTTCTAAATTTCAAATTATCTTGGCGATTTTTCTAATTGATTTCCGAGTTAAATTAACGCATTTCATTGAACATTGGAGGATTTAAGATCTGGTCTACAAATTTCTGTTACAAATTGGGTAACTTCAAAAGCATGTTGTACAATTTCCAATTCAGTTTTTGCTTTCAAAATTTTATGACGAAATTTCATGTCGAATTGACAAATTTGAAAATTATGTTAACGAATTTCAGTTTCAAATTGTGAATGTTCATGTCTAATTAACACATTTTTCAAATCATTTTGACGAATTTCCGCAAAACAAATCGACGAATTTCATTTTTTTAAAATAAATTAGTGTTCATTGGTCGCGGTTATTACTCTAAAAATTGATCAATATCGGTACACACAATGCCACAAAATAAGAAAAATTGAATTTAAATCAAAAATCAAGTACCTACAGCTAGAAAGAGGCGATTAGGAAGTTCCTTGTCGTGTAGCGATTCAACAGAAATTTTTCGTTGAAATGATAACAAAATACAACTGTGAGAATTGCTCACCAAAATTTGATTTGAGAAGTAAATATATCGTTTCGAAAAATATTTAAAATGAAAAAACGATTGAGAAACAGAGAATAGCTCTTTATATGTAGATAAAAAAAAGAAAATTCGATTGTATGAAAAAGAGGGCCCCCGCTCTGAATTTGAATACAACAAATTTGGAAAACGTTACGCCACCGTTATGTAACCACCTGAATTGAAACGGAAGTGGTGCTAGTCACTTAACATTCTCGGTGGAATATATAGGTACTTTACGCCGCAAATAGCTTTCTTAGGTATCTGCACCCATGAGGTTAAAAAGGAATATAATAACGTCTACATAATAGAATCCTTTGTCTTTCACAAATATTTTTGAGGGGGCGTTTCTGCATGTTTTGGCTCAAAATCAAACTCTTCTCACGGCTCTGGCTATCTTGTACCCTCGGATATAATGCTGCCCACAATCAACAACAAAATTCTACTTTTATATAATGTCTACCGCAATTTCAGAGATCGAGGGTTGGACCCCTCCCGAAACAAAATCCTGGCTACGTCCCTGTGCCTTAGGATAACATATCAACACAAAAATGCGTCGTCACAGTGGGATTTGAACCAACGCATATAATAATTCAGAATAGAATGTCTCCTGAGAGGGCCAGTTAGTATGTAGGGAAGAAGCCTGTTCTGGGAAAGAAATTTCCGACACGAGGTTCTTACGTTATAACGCCTTTATGCGCTGTTGGTTCCCATTTCATATAATTTCTCCGGGGGTTCAATATTTATTTAGTTTACATGATCTCCTATTATTAAACAGACTAACCAAAAATATTAAGCCGCAACCATACTGATAGCAAAGCCGCGCGCAGAAAATCAAAGTTGTGGACAACACACGCCTGGAAATGACAGATGTTTTGGGGAATTCAATTTTGTCATTTGTTCGGTATTCGGTCAACTGCTGGCAGTGTAATTAAGGGAATTCAAGGTGCCAATCTTGGATCGATCTTTGAAACATTAGCTTATCTTAGATTAGCTCTCGAAAGAAAAATTTGTCTTTCCTTTTATCGCCACTAGCGATACTTTCTGTACGCCATATAACGGAAAATATCAGAAACACAAAAATTCTACTTATGAGAATGGATATCAGAACAAGCCAAATTGCGACATGAGCCAATTTTCCCACTTTGCTAGCATCACAGACGTATACCATTTAGGCAAATCTCACTAAACATTTTAAAATTAACGTGTTTCATCAATTAGGAAATACGTTTCCTTCCTTCCTTCCTTCCTTACTTAACCTTCCGGCGGGCGCAATACTAATCCTAACACGATCGGGCGCAATGCATCTGACAGATTAAGTGCAGAAAAAAGGACGAAACTAACTTTCTGTATACTTTAGACTCTTATTTATTGTTCCATTACCTTTTTGAAACAGTTCTGCGAAATTCTAGAAAGAAATACAGGCTTACAAAGTTTGATACCCTTCATATTTTCAATTTTCTAAGAATATTCCGCTTTCAATCGCTTCAATATTTAAAAAACCTCCAACAGCTCGACCGCTTAAAAAGGTGAGCTTATTTCACTTAAAACACACTACTGGACGATTTGGTGCACCTTAAAGTCAACACAACGCTATTACGCAATGTGAAGTTGAAATTTTCATAGAAAAGAAAAAATAACACAATCGGGCGTAATACATCTGAGAGATTATTTTATCCCCTCCCGCCCCTCAGACATATGGTAGATAGAAACTGAAAACTGATTTAGGTAGTTGATCGATAAAAATTAAGCTACTGTGAGTTTCAGCTCTCTCCCTTTTCATATCGCTGATTGGCGCAACAAAAACTGGTCACTTAATCTGTCAGATGCATTGCGCCCGCCCGAAGGTTAAAATTATTAGCCCTTTTACTACGGTAACATGAAAGAACTAACTAATAAACTAAATAATCGTAGTCGGCAAGGACAAGACAAATACGGTGGAGCAAATTCACTAAAATCCAATGATTCGTTTAAAGTGACCAAGAGATAGGAAAAGAGTTGCCTCCAAAATTGTACGCATCCGTTTGTATTTCAGGTGAAGAAAATTCTAAAGGGAAAATGCACAAAAATAAAAATTTATTCAAATTAACTTATTCGCAGGCAGTATGTGCAAAATGGCTGTCTTTAAAATTTGTTCATTTTCAATTTTTTGTACGTGAACGTAGCTATTAGGTAGAGACCAGCGTTGTGCAAGTAGTCTACTCCGAGGTAATCTACATCGTTGTCGACGCGTAGAGTATGTATGCAGACAATTGACCATTTGTATACGCGAGTGTTGTATACAATGTAAATAATTAAGAGTTTTGCAGCGAGATGGGGTAGCTCCATTTTTATTGGCTCTAGGAATTAACGCCCCAGGAACTATCACCCCAAAACGAAAATGAACTACCGCCCCAATTTTGGGGCAATAGCTCATTAGAACTATCACCCCAAATTTGGAATGAACAATCGCCCCAAAATTAGGTCATCTAGGGGACATTTCAATATCTGCGGCGCAAAATTTTGATGATGCCACTTCGTTAATATTAGCCTGAAACGACCGAATCTGCAATCCTTTTTTGCGAAATCGTAACGGTTCTCCAGATATTCAGTGTCAAATTTTTTATGAAGCCATAAGTAATTTCGCATAAGAAAAGGGGGATATTTCCGCTTTACACATTAGGGAAAGTATTCGATGCTATCAAGTTGACGTTTTAATTTTAATCAGTCCCACTAGAATAGTAAGTTTTACCAATTAGGCAAAGATGTTAATAATATGAAAAGTCGAAATATATTTGCGAGCAAGAATTGAAAAGGTTGCTATAGACAGAGAGGCAAATGAAATTTAAAATTTAATTTTTTCTTATCAAATTACTTAACTTATAAATCATTGAAACGAAGTGCAAATAGTAAATCAAATAATGAAATGAATTATTGCCCCAATTTTGGGGCGATAGTTAATTTTTATAAACGATGATTTTGGAGCGATAGTTCATTTGGAATGATTGCCCCAAACTGTATGAACTATCGCCCCAACATTTTAGGAACTTTTGCCCTAAATTTGGGGCGATATTTCATAATGATTTATCGCCCCAATTTCATATAAAATTTTTGGGGCGATAGTTCATTTTCGGTTTGGGGCGATAGTTCCTGGGGCGTTAATTCATAGAGCCATTTTTATTTATTTCCAACTCTTTAATTTCAAACTTGCCTCATGTTTAATCGATTTACTCAAACTACAATAAGACCCTGATAATCGAACCATCGAAAATCAGGAATTTGGATTATTCAAATTCGTCTTAAGCCACAATTTATTTTTATAAATTTTGTTTGTGCGTTCGGCTCTATAAGCTTAAGGAAATGCATTTTTCGAATGCGAAATTATTATTTAACTATAAAAAGGCAATTTTTTAAGGATTGTATTATAAATACTATCCATTAAGATGACAATTAGTGTATTTCGAAAATTCGGACAATCCGAAAATCCGGATAGGGTTCGGTCCCAATCAGGGGCGTGCGCAGAAAAATATTTAGGGAGGGTTTTTATGAAAGAGGTTGAAATTTGAATTTGAATTAATAGTTAGTTTTAGCATATCCTCCTCGATCGTGATTTCAACATCCCATTGTTCCGGTTATGAAACGGTCAAGATCAACGGCAACCTCGCCGGACGTCCATGTTATTAGGTAGTATCAAATTTCAATTCCCCAAAAGATGAAGGTCCTTTCGGTGCCGTTTATTTGCAGATAGTGGAGCCGTGTTGTTGTTGCTGATGGAGACGTGCACGCGAAGCCCTCGATACAACTAACAGGTAAGTACACTACCTAAGCCGCCACTAACCTATGCCGCCTGGTACATTTTAATCTCTTATTTCCATTACAGAAGCTTATCTACCGCGTAACACGGTTAAAATATAACGATAGTTCGAATAGGCTTTGACATTTTCTATGAAAAATTCGCTTGCCTGCCGTACGCAAAATAGTATACCACAATTTTGCATGTTCCAAGTAGGCATAGCCGACAAGTAAAATATCATAATTCCAGCTGTTTATAGTCAGTCAATTTCACGGAAATACACCTATGCCTATATGACATAGGGGGGACATGAAAAATTGTGGTATACTGTTTTGCGTACGACAGGCAAGCGAATTCAGAAGAAGAAAATGTCAAAGCCTATTCAGGCTATCGTTATATTTTCACCGACATACTAAAAATCTAATATTTATACCCTACACATGTAAAATGGTGGTTTTTTCGTTAACTATTTTGGGTTAATAAATTGTTATTCTCCCACAATCATTTCTTTTATTGTTCGGTTACTAAGCATCAGTAGCGTTTCAGTATAGATTGTATTAAAATGTCTCCAGAGTTTCATAGTAATTTATCATGACTTGAGCTTGCTAGGTAGGCTCTATCTGTCCCCCAATTATTCCAAAGTGCCGCAGAACTTAATTGAGAAAAAACTGAGAGACTTCTCTCAGTATCAATCCCAGCTATTGGAAAAAAAACCTTTGAAAGCAATTTTTTGTGGTACTTGAAGAGTCTTCGAAAAGCATCTTAGCGCAGCACCATCTGTGATACTGAGTTACATGCTCAATTTTCTCATTTTCCGACTGTTAGAACTATTTTTGTGGGAAACGTCCTGTTTTTGCAACACATACGGGAAGATACATGTTAAACATTAATTAATTTTGGTATTGCCAAATGAATGGATGAGTTCAGAATCATTAACATGTTTGGCATTTACTGAACAAAAATAAATTCAAAACTCTGAACTCAACCAATGCTAATTTTAGGGTGCATTTAAAACAAGATCACACCAGTGACAGTTCATTGTCTTCATTCTTTACATTGTATGCATTGTATACATTATATACGTTGTCTACGCCTTAGTCTACGCTGTAACGTAGACTTCCAAAGATTACGCGTAATTGCACAACACTGATTCATGCAAAGGCCCATAACCTGTTGCAAAGTTGTATATGGAATCAAATAAAACGCGGGTGACCGGCGGCGCAACGTTTAAGTCAGTAAGAAGAAAGAGTTTATTTTTCAGCGGACTATTTATAGGTTGACATTAGGTTAGTTTCTGTATGTATTCACAATAAGAATAGTATTGAAACATGTAAAAAAATCACAATGAGCCAGTGTTGTGCAAATACGCGTAATCTTTAGAAGTCTACGTTACAGCGTAGACAAAGCCGTAGACAACGTATATAATGTATACAATGCATACAATGTAAATAATGAAGACATTAAACTGTCACTTCTCATATCTTTTGAATTCACCTGACAATTTTGGTTGAGTTGAGAATTTTGAACATATTTTGAATTCAGTAAATGCTAAATTCCAAGCATGTTAAAGATTCTCGACCAATTTAAAAGCTATTGAGCTTACATTTTTGCACAAATGCTACTTTTTGCTGCAGGTAGTTTGTATGTTTGAATCGCTAATTCGGACTATGGGGTCATGCCCAAGTAACCATTCGTATGCTTTAACCCTCCGTCGGGCGCACCTCAAATCAAAACAAGATCGGGCGCACTCGGCCTGAGAGGCCACTCATCTATTTGGGTTCTTCTTTCTCAATATGTTACTTTAAATTTCGGATACTTTTCGGAAATTAAGTTGTTAGTATCTAAGGGATGTATAATTAAACTAAATATAGTACTAAGAAACGTATTTACTAAACAGTATAATACAGAAATAAAATTATCGATTTTCCAGAAAAAAACCAAGAGAGAAAATTTTATGAAAAATGCCACATCCATTGTTGGTTAGAAAAATTGAAATTAATGAAAGACAGGCAGTTTAAATTGATAATCGTTACTTGAAAAGGTTCTTAATGCCCCAAATTAAATGTGGAAAAGCATCTTTGATGAAGCGCTTTCGCGTAGTTCAGGCACATTCTAAATTATGAAGCGATCAGGCGCACCCGGCCTGTGAAGCCAGAGTCCTTACCACACAACTGTCTAAAGGACCATGGCAAACTATAGGTAGGCATTGTGTGAGATTCTTAAAGTTAGACGAGTAAACGGAGCTAAAAAGTTGTGGGCCCTCCTACTAGCGTGGAGCAGAGCAGAAAGTGTTTTGCTGGCCTGTCAGGCAGGGTGCGCCCGACGGAATGTTAAAGAATCACTTCACCCTTTAGCAATAATATAGAAACATAAAATGTTATGTCAAAAATTAGCAGCTGAAAACACATGATTTTCATGATTGTCCGAAAAATTGCATGGCAATATGTTCCACAAATCCAATCCGAAAATTGAATCCGATGGTCGCATACACCTTCCGATTTATCTCGTAATCAAAAAATCTCTTCAACCGATCGGAGGGTCTGTGGTGCCAAATAGTCTCTCCCTAAATTATCACAAACACATGCAATATTCTCCCATAGCACAGCTTTGGCTTCATTTTAATAGTGTGACATTCGTATTGTCATCCGATAAAATGTTCCCGTAGTTTTATAGAAGGAAGGAAGGAAGGAAAAAATTGAAACTTATGATTTGCTCTGGAAAACCAAGTTTCTTCAATGGAATTGTTTGAAGTCTTGCATGAAATCAAACGTTTCTCCGCTTATTGACCCTTCTGTCGGCACCTACTACAATATGCATATTCTATACCCAATAGGTCTGGCTGGACCTACTGAGAATTTTTTTAATTTTTTTAGACAAAGTGAAATTTTTATCGTTAGAATCATTCTAACTATTCTTTACAGCTATTTATAATCAATAAAAGCACTAAAATCGTTTTTGTAGATATACTAGAAGCGTTTTTAAGTAGACATATTTTGAGGTGGTATTAGTACAAACATGTGTCTCCCTTATTTTTTTTTATATTTGCTTCTCTTTTGTCATTGCGTATCAATACAGAAAGTTTGATCGAATTTTCCAATTTCAGTATCTTTGGGGAAATATTTGGCGCTTTGTCGGTAGATGTTATCCCGATATTAGTCTGTAAATCTGGAGAAATAGATAGAAAGAAATAGGGAATTTTCAAGCGCAAAAATCATTCCATTCTAGATTTCACGTAAATATCTCAATTATGTAAATCTATTTCGAAACACCATCGTAAGTCACTAATATACTTTGTTCTTACCATTACAAAGGAAATAAAACCCGTTTGAATTTGCTAGAATCAAATCTCAGTTGATTAGGTGATGTTATAAGACGGAATAAAATTAGGCGTGCACAATTTCCGAACTTCATGTCTTTCTAAAGTAAAATCTCCGAAAATTTTATCGTTTATCGTACAAATTGAATTTTAATGACTTTATCACATTATAAATAGGAGATTTTTAAGAGAATTTAATATTTTCACTTTTTACCTCAAGACGAAAATGGGGGGTAAACCTATAGGTCTGGCCAGACCTATTGGGTATCAAAAAGCACTATAAATTGAAAATCATCAAAAACATACTCAAAACTTCAACCGATTTTTTTGAATTTTCGCAAAATGCTTCTTAACATATTATTCTAGAATATCATGAAATATGAAGTCGCTGCGATTTCATCTTGTATACTTTTTTGACCAAAATATAGTGCCAAAGGTCTGGCCAGACCTATGTGCCGACAGAAGGGTTAATTGGCTATGGAATTAATGCAATGACCAAAGAGACTGTTTCCATATGACAAAGCGGATTCCAGACGGAACACTTTTCTTTGGAAGAGAAATTTCATACATCGTCCGAAATTATGCCAATTTGCGCCAAAAAGTGGTTTTGCTTACTTTTGATGAGATGAAAAGCTGATACAACAAATTTTGGCTGACATTGTGGTCTTGAATTCCATGGCAACTCCACCTTCAAAAATTGGGACTACGCAAAATTTTGCTGCGAACTTGGATTTACTGAAAAAGAGGCCTTTGTATGTTTTGTCAAAAATCTAGTAACAGATTCCGTAAAATCGTAACAAGTGCCGAATAATATTTTACAAGTACAATCCAGAATACTACACGGTTGAAAATTTTGAAGTAAACCGGGAGTAAATTTTATAAATAAAATAGTATAACTCCTATCTATTCCAAAACTTGACCCTTTTCAACTTATAATTTATTTTATTCAAAAATTATATTAATTATAACCGCTACAGAATAAAACTATCCAAATACCCTTTTAATATTATACATTTTACACCGTTCGGGATAGAATAAATTGCATTGAATGTTGTTTCAACTTAAAAGGGTAGAATCAATCCTACTATGTATGTTATCAAATCTACACTATCAACGCAAAAAACCCATTCAACCTAGAAATAAGAAATCTATTGATTTGTATTCTGTCTGGTTCAGTGAGCAGCGCGCTTGCTTGCAAATCACAGAATTGTGGATTCGGAACCGACTGCACTCGTATTACAATTTTTATTTTTTCGAGCGGTTTGTATAAATTTGCTTATCAATTTTATACTATTGAAGAGTAAAATTCTTATCATGAATACTTATACTTTTAATATAGTTCAATTGTACTTTTGGTAAAGTTTTTATATGGAAATGTATGAATATATTTTTTTATAAAAATTACACCAAAATGTTCATCCGTGTATGAACTATCCGTGGCATAGACCCGGGAGTGATCAAACGATAAATTAAAATGAAGCAACAAAAGTAAGCAGGAAGGTATGATTGTTTGTTATTTCCATTATGTACTACACTAGTTTCAAATCTATAGTATCTGCAATACCTTTTAAAACGAGTCCTAGATGGTAAGCTGAAGCAACATGCTTTAACAAATCAATTGCGAAATAGAAATGATGATGTTTAAATAAAAATAACAGGCGCGACAATCCATCATTGGACTAAGGCCGCAGGATGTGTTAGTGACATCCTATTTCCAAGATCTTATCTGCTTTTCGTTGAGGTAATGAGATCAGCATCACGCTCAGCAGTGTTATTTATACCCATAAGTGGGTACTCGTTTAACATCTGAGTGAGATCATAGTCCGTCACAAGCTCGTGAGTTCGAAAAACACCATAATCCACGGTGAGGTTCAAACTCACGACCCTGTGCATCGAAGGTGCGCGCACTAACCGCTAGACCAGCCAGACTACGATGATGTTTACTTCGTGAAAATTGAAGCATTCAAGAAAGTACCCCGGGCAGGGCACCACGAACACCGAACCGTAGGAGCAGCCCAACACGAATTTACGGCTAAATTAAAATACAAAAGCCCGATCGAAAAATCAGACCGATTGTTTCAAATATTAACAATTCAGCGGCTTCCAAGACATCGATACCGCAACAACATCTCCTCAACTTATCTACATAAGATGGGGTCACTTCACACATGACGAGACTTTCAATAGCAGTCCTTGTTTCCGAACAGATTCATGTCGAGATTGGGCAACGTTTCATGACCACCTCGTTGCCTCGAAATAATCATAGCTTGTACTTATTCTCTGAGAGTTCTTGTTCTTGAAACCACGCGTCTATGAAAATAAACTCAACCCGTTCGAAAAACGGAAAGGGTTCATCAACGAGGAGATCTGGCGAATTGAGACGATGATGTGATGATAATGTTTCGAAAAAGATTTACAAAGTATAGTAATAGAAACGCTCAAAATGAAAAGGGAACATTTGGTACTGCAATTTTTAGTATGGTGTGAAAAAAGTTTGATGTGCTCACAGGAGGGGCACGTGCCCCCTGTGCCCCCCCTGTAAATACGCCACTGCTGGCTAGAGCTAAATAAAGAAGCGAAATGTATCGCCGGAGGATATCAGTGTAAATAAACATTTCAGGACGACCGGAAATGAATTAAACTATTACTTTTTTACCATCTTTAAAAGGCTGTTTGAGAAGAATGTGCTATCAGTCATACTCAAAAAAAAAAAAAAATATTTTTACAAATTTCACAAAAAAAAATCAGAAATACGTAATTTTCTAATTAAAAGTAAGATAATGTCTTATGTCTTTATTTACATAAACATTTTATATTTATATAAGTACCATTTCAGCTGTAAACACCGTGCCGTCAAATTGACGGCTCTGACCTTTTTAGGTATATAAAATTACTGACCCTTCTAGTGTTAAAATACACTAAAACGTTCCAAACTGGCGACCAAAAGATCAGAAAAGCAGCTCCCTTGAACATTTTTCCATTGTGAATTTTATAATTCTGTTATGCTGAGAACTGTCTTCATAATTTCGCTTATTGTGAATTTTTTCGCGTATATCAATACTTATTCTGGGTGTAGACCGATCTGGTGAAATGAATTTACTGAAATGCAGCAATTCCTTTAAGAAATACAGGAAATATGAGAAAAAGAAAAATCTGTGTAATTTTGCTCATTGTGATTTTTTTTACATGTTTCAATACTATTCTTATTGTGAATACATACAGAAACTAACCTAAAGTCAACCTATAAATAGTCCGCTGAAAAATAAACTCTTTCTTCTTACTGACTTAAACGTTGCGCCGCCGGTTACCCGCGTTTTATTTCATTCCATATACAACTTTGCAACAGGTTATGGGCCTTTGCATGATCGATTTGTTCGTAAAGCGCGTTAATTGCTACCTTTTTTCAAAATGAGTGAAAATAGTATTATTCGCGTAGAAAAATTAAAAGGGAGAGAGAATTGGGACACGTCGAAGGTTACGGCGAAATCCTACCTCGTTATAAAAGGACTTTGGAAATGTGTTGAAAATGAAACCACCGAAATCATTTTAATGGTGGAATCGAATAATTTTTCGTACATCACTGATGCAGAAACGGCGAAACAAGCATGGTCAAACATGGAGTGTGCGTTCGAAGACAGGGGGATCACGCGCAAAGTTTCTGTGCTCCAGCGACTAGACTAGTGTCTTTAACATTGGGTGATTGTGAAAACATCGAAGATTATGTGAACCAAATGACCATACTATGGTCAAAAGTAAAAAAAGTCGGCTTTTCAATCGACGATGAAATAGTTGGTTCACTAATGCTTGGAGGTCTTCCTGAAGAATACAGGCGAATACGGGCGAAAAGTTGACCGTCGACAAAGTCAAAAACACATTGCTTCAGGAACGCTCGTTTCAGGCATCACCGAGTCAGCAAACATTAATGTACAGTAAAAGCAACAAACCAAAATCGAAAACAAGTTTCAAAAAGTATCTGAAAAAGGTACAGTGCTACGAGTGCAGGGAGTTTGGCCATTATGCAAAGCGCTGAAAAAAGAAAAATGTGGTTGAGAAAAATAACAAGCCGAACATAAAAACGAGACCGAGGCTAATTTCGGGCACGGCCGAAATTTGAATACCCGTCACATTTGAATGAAACTGAAGCTCCTTTTGTGTTAAAAATTTCTACCGCAGCCCAATAACGTGTTCCGATTCCATCTGTTCGTGGATACGTTGGGGTTAATCCAGGAACACACTTGGATGTATTTTGGTTAATATTACAAAAAACTAGGGGGCTTCGCCCCCTGCTCGCTTCGCTCGCCAACCCCCGGGGGCCGAGGCTAATTTCGGGCCTGGCCGAAATTTGGATACCCTTCGCTCTCTTTGGAAAATTTTACTGCGGTTGCGGGAGCATGACCCCACAGTACGATTCCATTCGTTTTTATTTTTTTTTTTTTGCTTTGGTAAAGTCACATTATTTCAAGGTTTTGTGAAATTGGTGCAAAAAATGTTTTTAGAAGAACCAAAATGGGGGTTTGGTTTGTATGGCCACCCCATAATCCCATGGTCAGATTTGATCTATTCATAAATATGTATTGTGTCATCAAGAGAAACACGTTTGTGCGTAATTTGATTGAAATTGGTGCACAAATAAAAAATTTTTTCTTAGAAGAACCTAATTTTGGGTGTTAGGTTTGTATGGCAGCCCCATGACCCCATGGTCCGATTTGATCCATTCTTACATATGTTTTGTGCTATCTATAGAAACATATTTGTCTGAAATTTTGTTGAAATTGGTACACAAATAAAAAAGTTTTCCTTAGAAGAACCTAATTTGAGTAGTTGGGTTTGTATGGCAGCCCCATGACCCCATTGTCAGATTTTACCAATTCAAACATACAAACTGCATGCAGCAAAAAGAAGCACTTGTGCAAAATTTCAGCTTCATAGCTCTTAAATTGGCTGAGTAAAACGCGTCGCAACAGACAGACAGACAGACAGACGGACATCGCCCAATCGACTCCCCTAGTCATGCTGATCATATATGTATACTTTTTATATGGTCGGAGATGCTTCCTTCAATGCGTTACAAACTTCATGACAAAGTTAATATACCCTTTCACTCTATGAGCGAAGGGTATAAAAAGTTGTTCTTACAAGAATCCAATATTTGGGGGTTGGTTTGTATGACAGCCCTATGACGTAATGTTCCGATTTCATCCATTCCTAAATATCTTTTGAAGCTTTACTAGCCTAAGGTGACCTGATTCCCGAAGGCCCAATGCAGTACACATTCCGATATTCGGTTTTAAGGCAAACCCTCAATCGTACTATTTTATTATTTGTCATCATTCGCTTAATGTTATCAAAACAGCAAGATCCCGATGTGATCGCATTAAGCGGCGTCGATTGTGTGTCACGAGACTACCACCATGACGGATGCCATAAAACGACCACATTCATATTCTCCATCCTTTCATAAGTGATATCTTCCTAAACGGAATACAGCGAGAATAGTAGCCTTTATTCTGGGAAATGTGTGGTGAACCTTGGGAAAGCAAGGTTCCAGGGACGTAGCCAGAGGAGGGGTCCAGGAGTCCCTAACTTCCTACAGTATTTCGAATTTACTCATTCCTAAAACTCTGCCGAAATTAAGCTTGCAGTCAGATAAATTGTGTCATCTGGACGAAAGTCGTGACTATACAGGGTGTCCCGTTCATGGTGGAGAATCTTTTAATGGTAGATAGTGTGGCTTATTTGGGGAAAATTAATGTTTTACGAGACACCTCTATTTTGAACCGTTACAATGTAAAAGCACTTTTTGTAAATTGTGTCAAAATACCTGACTTGCCGAACTAAATCAAAATTTGCCAAACCACCAAATATGTCATCCGAGATATGACTTCACTGTCCGAAACTACATAAAATTTCCTATAAAACGACACCTCGTCCGTTACGAAGTTGCTCGTACCTTCCGAGATACACCAGTTCAAACTTTGAAGAAATTTTAAAATCGGGTTTTCACGCAAAATTCAAATGATAAAATCGTAACGGTACTTTGAACTGACAAATCCGCAAAGTTGAACGACATATAAAAATTAAGGGCTCACGATTTAAAAATTTGCGAATTTAACGTTTCAAAGGTAAAAAAATGTGGTTTCAATGTAAAGTTTTTTCGCCCAACAAAACGAACTGTGTTGATCGTACAAATTTATCTTCATCATATCAGATGATTTGCATTACACGAAAACCACATTTTTTTATCTTTGAAACGTTAAATTCGCAAATTTTCAAACCGTGAGCCCTTAATTTTTATATGTCGTTGGAGAGCTAACATAATGAGGCATTTTTTTTAAACTTTGCAGATTTGTCAGTTCAAAGTACCGTTACGATTTTATCATTTGAATTTTGCATGAAAAACAGATTTTAAAATTTCTTCAAAGTTTGAACTGGTGTATCTCGGAAGATACGAGCAACTTTGTAACGGACGAGGTGTCGTTTTATAGGAAATTTTATGTAGTTTCGGAAAGTGAAGTCATATCTCGGATGACATGTTTGGTGGTTTGGCAAATTTTGATTTAGTTCGGCAAGTCAGGTATTTTGACACAATTTACAAAAAGTGCTTTTACATTGTAACGGTTCAAAATAGAGTTGTCTCGTAAAACATTAATTTTCCCCAAATGAGCCACACTATCTACCATTAAAAGATTCTCCACCATGAACGGGACACCCTGTATAATAAACAATTTGGAACACACAAAAAATCTGGTGACCCAAAATTGGGATCGTCTTTCATAATGGAAACTTCATCAAATTTGGTAAGAACTCATACAGGCTACACAATTTGAAATAAAATATTTCCCTGTAAGAATGAAGAATTTTTTTCGAGCCGTGCGAAAGGAAGGCAAAAGCAGCATGACGCGGGCACCGAATACAGGATCATAGTTCAATAGTTGCTGCTCCGTGCATATACCATGGCCCACGAGCCCTTCTATAATTGTACAGAAAAGAAGTCTTTGGCGTTGTAGACGTGGCACTCTCTGCTTGCGATGATAGCAGAGCAATTAAGTAATCGTGCGTGCACTCGTGCTTGCCCAGCCTCGTCAAGCGATAAAATTGGATTCGACACAGGAACAGTGGGACAGGAGGCATATTATGCATTGGGGCAGCGCCGAAACAAGTGTCTACAATTAACAACAAGATTCTAATAATGTCATAATTTCTGATATCCAGCTAAATCCTGGCTACATCCTTGCAGGGTTCTGTTGGTACTAAACAGGACCCAGAAAAGATCCCTCAACTTCTAAATGTTCTCATTGACAAAACATCATCAGCATGCGAAGTGCAAATGTATGTTTTAAGACGCAAAGTTATAACAGGCATGGGAGAAGTGTAGCCAGGATCTCGTTTAAAAGGGGCAAACCCAACATTTGTTTAACACAATGAACCCGCATTTTTTAGGGTTAGAAATAGGTATTTTTCAACTTTTGAATTTCAGTTTTCGAAACTGCAGTCTCAGCAGCATTGTTGGGATGATGATGGCCCTTTCCCTATGTCTGACTATCCGTGACCCTGAGACAAAAATCATGAAGCTGTTTATTTGAAGTACGAAAATTACACCTCCTTGTACCTACCTATTTAAAAGTTTAGTTTTGTTTATAACAATAGGTAAATTAATACCTCATTGCGCAGACAATTCTTAAGCGGATGGCGACCCTCTGGGGATTTATCGCTACTTTATTGGATTTGGTCAACATATAGGGGAAATCCTTGCAGAGTCCTTTAGTTTGAATTTTCTTTTTCCTAAAGAGGTTGATAGGGGAATCGGATGGAGTACAGTAATTTTTCCATCGTTTTGTGAAAAATCTAAATCGCATCTTTGAGAATGCTGTACATTTACTAATGCTGTACGACAGGTCAAAATGCTTTAGGTATTGTACAGCAAAATGGTGTACGTCTGGCCACACATTTGGGTGAAGTTTGGTTGATTGATTCGCAAAGAAAAAAGTTGTTCATGCAAGAACCTAATTTCCAGTGGTTGGTTTGTATGACAGCCTTATGATGTAGTGTTCCCATTTGATCTGCTCCTAGATATTTTTTGAGGCTTTACTAGGAACATATTTGGATGAAGTTTGGTTACGGTCGGATTAAAAAGGAAAAAGTTTTTCCTAGAAGAACTTAATTTTCAATGGTTCGTTTGTATGGCAGCCCTATGACGTAATGTTCCCATTCCATCCGTTTCTAGATATGTTTTGAGGCTATACTAGGAACACACTTGGGTGAAATTTGGTTAAGATTGGTGCATAAAGAAAAAAGTTTTTCTCAGAAAAACCTCATTTTCAGGGGCAGCCCCATGACCCCATGGTCCGATTCCATTCGTTCCGACATATATACAGCGTACACTAAAAAGAAACTTGCATACAAATTTTCAGCTCGATAGCTTCAAAACTGAGGGACTAGTTTGCGTTGCAACAGACGGACAGACGGACAGACAGACAGACAGACAGACAGACGGACAGACAGACAAACAGACAGACGGACATGGCTCAATCAATTTCTCTCGTCACGCTGATCAATAATATATATACTTTATATCGTCGGAGGTGCTTCCTTCTGTGCATTGCAAATTTCATGACAAAGTTAAACCCTTTCACATAGTGACGGGTATAATTATGCACAATGTTAATGAAATGCTTCTCGTAAATCTATTTTTGGATTGGTCTAAATAAACGCGTTCCAGAATGAACTTTTTAGTTAGACCAATTCAAGAATAGATTTACTATGTATCATGGCTCCACATATTAACTGGATTTATTAGCTGTAACGCCGTTACCATGACTCCAAACTGAAAAAAAAAACAACTGATATGAAACGTACCCATCGAGTTCTTTGATTTGATAAAAACTAAAAAAGTCGACTTTTTAAAATCTCCGGGACACCCTGTTTGCTTTGTCCTACCAACGTCTAAGTATTTCGTGCTAAAGACTGTTACGATTCTACACAGTCCTACCAAATTTCATGACGATCGGTTCGGTTCGTTTGCGAGTTATTTAGTGAGCAGACGGACGGACAGACGGACGGACAAAATCGATTTCATAAGGGTTTTTTGTAAAATCTAAAAAACCCTAAAAAATCTTGCAACATGATGCCCCCTCTCCGAAAAGCTATCTACGCCACTGGCATCCAACATAACACAACCACATAACTATCAACAGAGATAACCAGGCATAACACCAACTTTGACCCATCTAGGATCAATATTAAGCGAGATATTGGCAATTTTGTGATCTCAAATGAAAATTTCCGAAAATGGATTTTGAAAAAGTCGATGCAGAGCGCATTGAGGGCTACGTTTTGCTGAAAGAACCAGAGTCCCAGCTATCATCGTTTTTGAGATACAGCCTCCCAAAGTAGACTCAATATTTGCCAACTTTGACCCATCTAGGATCAATATTAAGCGAGATATTGGCAATTTTGTGATCTCAAATGAAAATTTCCGAAAATGGATTTTGAAAAAGTCGATGCAGAGCGCATTGAGGGCTACGTTTTGCTGAAAGAACCAGAGTCCCAGCTATCACCGTTCAAAAGATACAGCCTCCCAAAGTTGACTCAATATTTGCCAACTTTGACCCATCTAGGATCAATATTAAGCGAGATATTGGCAATTTTGTGATCTCAAATGAAAATTTCCGAAAATGGATTTTGAAAAAGTCGATGCAGAGCGCATTGAGGGCTACGTTTTGCTGAAAGAACCAGAGTCCCAGCTATCACCGTTCAAAAGATACAGCCTCCCAAAGTTGACTCAATATTTGCCAACTTTTACCCATCTAGGATCAATATTAAGCGAGATATTGGCAATTTTGTAATCTCAAATGAAAATTTCCGAAAATGGATTTTGAAAAAGTCGATGCAGAGCGCATTGAGGGCTACGTTTTGCTGAAAGAACCAGAGTCCCAGCTATCATCGTTTTTGAGATACAGCCTCCCAAAGTAGACTCAATATTTGCCAACTTTGACCCATCTAGGATCAATATTAAGCGAGATATTGGCAATTTTGTGATCTCAAATGAAAATTTCCGAAAATGGATTTTGAAAAAGTCGATGCAGAGCGCATTGAGGGCTACGTTTTGCTGAAAGAACCAGAGTCCCAGCTATCACCGTTCAAAAGATACAGCCTCCCAAAGTTGACTCAATATTTGCCAACTTTGACCCATCTAGGATCAATATTAAGCGAGATATTGGCAATTTTGTGATCTCAAATGAAAATTTCCGAAAATGGATTTTGAAAAAGTCGATGTAGAGCGCATTGAGGGCTACGTTTTGCTGAAAGAACCAGAGTCCCAGCTTTCACCGTTCAAAAGATACAGCCTCCCAAAGTTGACTTAATATTTGCCAACTTTGACCCATCTAGGATCAATATTAAGCGAGATACCACAACCACAACAACACAACATAGTTGGTTGTCGACATTGCAAAAGCCAAACTATATTTGAGTGCAACAAGTGCTCGATTCCTCTTCATCCAAAATATTTGGTAACCTATCCTCCGACTCTTCCAACTACAAACTAAAATACGTGATTGGCGTTTTTTCTTAATTGAGCCTAGAATAGTAAGTTTCTAAAATTGCATTGTCCTAGGCTCAACGGGAAGATGGTTCGGGCCTTAATGGTTTAAAAAGAACTGTCTTCATAATTGTGCTCATTGTGAATTTACCATATTTCTCAATAGTTGTTCTGTTATATATTTGGTAGAGGCCAATCTTGTTGATCAAATTTACCGAAATCTACTTATACACTCAAGAAATACAGGCAGAAGTAGGCAAAAGGAACCCATTGTTAATTTGAGCACAATGTGAACTTTTCGCATGTTTCAATAATAGACTAGAATAGATGTAGTATACTTTCGTGCAAAGCTAATTATATACATTCGATGACAAAACTAGTGGACACTTGTTCTCGTGCTATCATTCTCAGTCATTTACCTATAAACGAAAGTGCATATATCACAATTAATAAAAAACAGTTTTCGTCATTTTTTTTTCTCACCAATTATTATTAATTATTTTTTTTTTCTTTTTAGCTAAAATGTCAAAAACAGAAAAATACAAATATGTATATATAGAAAAATGTAAAACAAGACTTAACTAATTATTTATATATATAATATTCATATATTTATACAATATATATATTTATTTGCATAATATTCAATATATTGTATAATCATTATCATCATTTTTTAATATTGTTTTATATAATCAAAAATGAAAACAAAACAACAAACAAAAAACACTTGCAACCAAGCGAAAAACAATAAATATAGATCTCTTGTGTGTGTGTGTGTGTGTTTGTTTGTGTGTTTTTGTTAGTTTTATTACATTATGCATACAATAGGCGTGTTTTTTTTTGTACATACTCCAATCTAGGTTATTTAAGTCTAACTATATACATGGGGTTACAAAAGAACCATGACCCATACAGGTTATGTTGTTATTGTAACGCCATGTAGTTACACTAAACTAACCTATATCGGAGTACAAAAAAAAACACGACTAACAATTATTTTTGAATTTTTACTGTTACATATATTTTGTCATTAGAGCTGTGTCATTACATTTCTGGCACACATATATTATATAAGAGTTTAATTTGGCGCACAGACTGTTATTCATGTTATATATATATTCATTTTTTTTTTTGTTTTTAATAAATATAAACGGATTTGAAGTTTGAGTTTTTTTTTGTTTTTTAGTTTTAGACATTTTTCAACTTTTGAATTGCATTGCATAGTTTAGGTCAGAGTATGCGGATAGTATTTTCGTCTTGCAGTGTCGACGAACAACAACACAGTGTTGTAAAAACAATTAATGAATTTGACTGTATGTATATTATTGAAAACGTATTTATTTGAATTCTTTTTAATACAATTTTATTTAAATGTGTTGATAGGTATATTTTAGTATCGTACCGGATATTAATTTTTAAATGCTATATGTACGTGTGTGTTTTAAGGTTTAAAGTGAAGACGACGTTTGCCTTTTGAAATTCATATTAAACGAAAACCTGCGTAAAAAAGGATTTTTATTGTGAATACGTATATTAGTGCGTTTACCTGTACAAAGAGGATTTTTTCGAATAAACATCAATATTGAAAATGTAGCGTGTGTGCGTCCCTTTTTTTGTATCACCTAAATCTACACGAGACGCACAACAACGCGCCTTCTCTTGCGAAAAGTATCGAAATTGTTTTGACAGAAAATTCACCGGTTAAAAACCTGCAAAAAAAGCGCAAAAACGCCAGCTTGGTAATTATTCAATCGGCTTAGCTCGCAACGTGTTAATATTCAAATTTACTTCGTATTGGTACTGAAGCAGAGCAATGAGCCTGCATCTCACAGTAAGCTGAAAGCCACATGATAGCTAGAGTAAGCTGACCAGG
The DNA here is from genome assembly GCA_949715475.1 of Microchrysa polita. NCBI lineage: Eukaryota > Metazoa > Arthropoda > Insecta > Diptera > Stratiomyidae > Microchrysa > Microchrysa polita. The sequence continues at coordinate 7,192,399 of OX454422.1, forward strand.
CGATGAGGAAGTTCCAGCAACACGACTCAAAGGCCTAGCGGACTTTTGCGGTAAGACCAAGGCACTTCTCCTGGTCGGTTGTGATGCCAATGCACACCACACGGTCTGGGGAAGCACTGACATAAACTCAAGAGGTGAGTACATATATTAGAAACTTTTTCCTCCTTGAATTTCAGCATCTTCAACAGAGGTAGTAAGCCTACTTTCGTAACTAGGTCTAGGCGGGAAGTACTCGACCTAACCTTTGGTAACCAAAGGACAGAAAACTGGATCAGGAACTGACATGTATCTGATGAAACCTCATTATCAGACCACATGCACATCAGGTTTCAAGTAATAGCGCCCATACCCACATTCCGGGAAAGGCGAATTCCCCAGTTAACCGAGTGGGGCGACTACTGTATCTCCCTCCGAGAAAGGCTATACAACATCGACAGGACAGCCCCCAGCTGGCTGAGTCTGGACAGCTTGGTCTCTAACGTGAGCAGGGCTATAGTGGCCTCATTTGAGGAAAAGTGTCCCCTCAGAAAAACGAAAGATAACAAAGGAGTACCCTGGTGGACTCCGGAGCTATCAAGACTAAGGAGGTCAACAAGAAGACTCTTTAATCGAGCCAAAAGGACAGGAGAGTGGGAAACGCTACGCTCCAAACTTAATGTGTACAACAAAAAGATCAGGTCTGCCAAAATGAACTCGTGGGTCAGGTTCTGCGAAGGTGTTGAATGCACCAACACAGCTGCCAGACTCCACAAAGTTCTGGCTAAAAATGGCATCGATTACCTAAGCACCATAAAGCAACCTGATGGGTGCAACACAACTGATGCCCTAACGACGGGCGAACTACTCCTTAGCACCCACTTTCCGGGATGCCAAATACTGAGGAACGGGGTCCCCTCAAACGATAACAGTCTGCACAGAACCAATTCTTCAGACTGGAGAATAGCAAGATCAATCTTCACTCACGATAAAATAAGATGGGCAATATGCTCATTTGAGCCATTTAAATCCGCCAGTACTGACGGGATTTTTCCAGCTTTACTGCAAAAGGGTCTGGAGCTCCTAACTCCATACCTCGTAAGAATCTTCAGAAGCAGCTTGCGCAAGGCTACATTCCGCAGACATGGCGACTTGCGCGAGTTGTATTTATCCCTAAACTGGGGAACCAACCTAAAGAGGATCCCAAAGCATACAGACCAATCAGTCTTACCTCATTCATGCTCAAATCAATGGAAAAAACCATTGATGAGCACATCAGAAATACCACACTGATCAGAAACCCGCTTCACAAGAGACAGTTCGCTTACCAACCATAGGTAAATCAACAGAATCGGCGCTTCACAGCCTTGCAGGAGAGATTGAAAAAGCCTTCCAGGCTAAAAATACCGTGCTCGCTGCTTTTCTGGACATCGAAGGGGCATTTGATCATACTACCTTTGATGCAATTCAAAGAGCGCTAAGATATAGGATGGTAGAAAACACGACTGTTGGATGGATCAGCAGCATGCTCTTCTCAAGAAAAGTCGTCTGCCAAATAAACGAACAATCTCTCTTTGCTAAGGTCACAAGAGGATGCCCACAAGGGGGTGTACTCTCGCCACTCCTGTGGTGCCTGGTTGCCGACGATCTTTTGTGCAAGCTCTCATCCAACGGCTTCTCAGTACAGGGATACGCCGACGATGTGGTTATAGTGGTTAAGGGTTTGTTTGAGGAAATTTTTGCAGATTTACTCGAACCAGCACTAAATATAGTACAAGAATGGTGTGATGGAAACGGGCTCCGAGTGAACCCAGCCAAAGTGATCATCATATCCTTCTCCAGAAACAGAAATCTGAATGAGCTCAGAAGCCCGATTATGTACAACACCCCTCTACCAATCGGGAGTCAAGTTAAATATCTTGGAGTTATCCTTGACAGCAAAGTCTACTGGAATAAGCATGTCGAGGCGGTGGCGGAAAAAGCCACCAGAGCCCTTTGGATATGCAAAAAGTACGTAGGGAAAACCCGGGGGGTTGAAACTATCCATACACGATGGTGGTGTTCCTAGATATTGAGGGGGCTTTTAACAATTTAAAACCCAGTGCGATTATACATACATGCTCTTCGTAATTTACAAGTTGAAGACCCAATCTGTTGCCCCGTGAAAATGTTACTCATCTCTAGGAGCATTCACAATAATTTAGGCACTTCGTCTGCATGCAGTTATGTTTCTAGAGGTACTCTCTCCTTTACTTTGGTATATAGCCATAAATCAACTGCTTCTGAGCTTGGAAGAAATCGGATGCAAAATGACTGCTTACGCTGATGACGTTGCTATTGCTGTTAGGGGGAAGTTCCCTACCATTCTTAGCGGGCTATTAGAGAACACCCTGACTATCCTAATGGAATGGGCAAATCTCACTGGCGTCGGAATTAATCCATATAAAACAGAATTAGTCCTCTTTACAAGAAGACGGACCTTTCCTACTATTAACCTCCCTAGACTGGGAGGCGTGCAACTTGAGTTTTCTCACACGGCGAAATTTCTGGGTCTGATTTTTAGATAAGAAATTAAAATGGCGGCCCAACATCGGAGAAAGGGCGAATAAAGCTACTATAACACTGTATGGTCACAATGCCGCTCAAGGGCAGTTTTGACCGTAGTCGTCCTCCAGTGCTTCGGATGGGGGAAGTTAGACTCAAGTACAAGGCGGTCCAGGTCAAGAACTTGGGTATAACTATGGAAGAGACGATGAACGTCCGGTTCCACTTCACAGCTGTAACCGAAAAGTTTGTGGATATAATGCAAGTAGTTGACACGCGTTGTTAGGAAGGATTGGGGTCTCGGTAGAGGCGGAATCCAGAGGATCTATGAATCCTTGTTAGTTCGCTGTGCAGCGTATGGATCTGCAGCTCTTATGGGTTACGCCTCTACCGTTGGTGATAGGGATTTGTGTGAAACGAGTCAACGTGTCCCGCTGACTGAATGTCTCCGAGTATGTAAGACGGTTTCTACCGTTACTCTTCAAGTCCTGATGGGTGCAGCCCCTCTTGACTTGGAAATCTTGCGTCGTGGAACGGCGTTTTACATACGGAGAGGGTTTCCGTTACCCCCTAGTAGCTTGTTGTCCCCTGAGAGTGTCGCTGGTAGAGCCCGACGAGAAATCGCCGGCCTCCTGGAGGAGTTCTGTCCTGTCTAGATGGCAATCTAGATGGGAAATAGCGTTGCATGGGAGAACTACGTTAGGCAGATTAGTGACGTGAGAGGAAATGCTGACTTAGACTTCAATCTAAGTCCTCATCACTGGCCACGGATCGCTCAATGCATGGCTTCATTCGGGCAATTTAGCTGATGATGCTACATGTCCCATGTGTGATATCATCTCGGCGAAGATTGGACGCATGTTCTATGCCATTGCCCGGCGTACGCGGATATCCGGAATCTTGACGCATTCGGCGTCACTATCGAAGTTGGTTCTCTGAATGTCTCTCGATGTCTCTTTAGACGAAAATATGTCCTGGCTCTAAATGCCTTCGCTAATAAGGCATTTAGTCGCCGCTACAGGCGCCATCACCCGGACGCTGAACATATAACGGTTTCAGCTCTGGTCTGTCTGGCATTGCTCTTAGCAATGTAGTTGCTTAGTAGGGTTTTCTTTTGGCTTCACGATATGAGCAGGGGGGACCCCTCCCCCCACTGCGATAAAAACTATACGTCGATTCCAGTGGGACCTACGGGAAATTATTATTCCGCTCTACCCGATTAGTTAGGTCACCAGTCATACATGGGTGTGCAAGGCGCCCACACTGCAGCAGTGGCGTAAGGCCACTGCGAGTCCGGAGCAGAGGTCCCATATATGTTAGCACGGGGTGTCGAGATACCAGCCAAGGGGCATCGATGGGCGGCAATTCCCCTATCCGACATATAGAGGGTAGGCCCCTATGAGGAGAGCATCGTGCGGGCTGTGGTTTCACAACGGCGCGCGTGGAGTTGCACTACAACCGGGTGCCGGGACCTATAGAACGGCAGAGGAAGCAGAAAGGCTTCGCATCCAGCAGTATGTAAACGCCAAGCCTTATCATTTGGTAAGAAAAACTGCTACCTTCATCCGTTCGCCTATTTGAGTTCGTCTGGTAAACCGTTACGGTAGGCACGGACGTTAAGCCCCCTTCATGGTATTTATTGTAATCGTACAGGATAGCTATTGGGAAGACCTGCGCCTTACAGCCAAAAGTTGTATATTGAATGTGTACCGTTATTTTGCGGCCTATATTGCTTTACGGAGTTAGTTTGTGGTGGATGGCACTGAGCAGGTAGTGGCAGGTGCTGGCCAAAATTCAAAGGTTGGCTTCTCTTCTCATAACAAGAGCTTTTCGAACGACACCTTCATTCGGATTAGATATGGTGCTGGGAGTGTTCCCATTGGACGCTTTTAGTCAACGGATGGCTGCATACACGGCCTTACGCCTAGGTGAAACTGGCCTATGGCGATCGCTGGATTATGGGCACTTGTCGATACTTCGGAACTTTAACCTGTCCCAAATCACTTTTTTTAGTAGGAACCATTGCGTAGCGTCCTCCAAGCGGAGGTCACAGCGATATTCGAAGCCCTAACATGGTTGGGTTGCCACGTGCGTCGTCACTGACGTTGTTGTTGTTGTAGCGATTCAAGAGATTTTTTTTTCTCTTGAATCGAAGGGGTCTTGGCTGCTCTTGGCCGTTTTAATAACGGGTAGCTCCGGGACGATTTACATCGAAGAACCGGCTGCCATAGGAGCATTTTTATGGACAACACAAACATCCATGGGCCACAGTGGGACTCGAATCCACGCACCGGCAACTCAGAGATAGAGTGACATCTCTGCCACTGAGCAACCGAATGCCCCTGACGTCATTTTATATTCATTCCGATAGTCAGTCTGAAATTATTCGATCAATTGATTTAGTGCTACTAACCACATCAAGAACTATTGAGAATTGCCGCGCATTACTTAGAGAGTTGGGTCGCTTCTTCAACATTACTCTAAGCTCGATACGTGGACAATCGCCACGCAGAAGGCTTGGCCCAGTATGCGTCAGCAGGTAACGCTGAAGACAGCCGTACCAACTTGAAAATGCCTATTATCAACTGTGCAGTGATAATGGAAGATGCTGCAGAGAACAGGACCAACGCAAAGTGGATTTATGGCTGGGCTTGCGCAACGAAAAGAATGATCTGGCCAAAACGAGACAATATCCTTTCTAACATGCTGTCTTTGGACAGAAAGCATATTCGCAGTGTGGTATGGGTAATAACGGGGCACTGCCCTATTGGAGAGCACGCAAGCAGACTCCGAATTCCTCACGACGACTTTTGCAGAAGTTGCGATGACGAAGAAGAGGACGAGAGTGTGCACCACCTACTTGATCACTGTCCCGCCCTGCCCACGGAGACGTTTTCTGGATGCAAGGTATTTTTATGATATCGATGACCTTCGTGAGGTGAGCCCATTTTTTTTTCGTCATATTGGGAGCATCACATCTCGGCGCGGCTGCTCTCAATTCTTCTCTTACACGCCGGCATTGAAGCAAATCCAGGCCCTGTCTTGGTATGGATGTGTAGTGTCTGCAACCGACGTATCGGTTCTAATGCCAGGTCACTTCAGTGTAGTTGCTGTTCGGAGTGTGTGCATTTCAGATGCTCCGGTTTTAGAAGGATGGGTAATTACATAGAAGGTACATTTGTTGCTCCAGGCTGTAGGAATACTGGGCAGCCTCGGGTAATACCAGGTCTCTCCCCGCCACCAATGCCCCTTACTCCCCCCAATAATGTTGCCTTGAACGTAAGACACAGCTTAACTCCCGCCCCTCCGCCAGCAATTTTTACACCGGTGTCCATATTGCAGTTCAACTGTAATGGCATCCTAGGGAAATTTCCGGAAATCACAAGCTTCTTGAGAAAGTACAGAATTCTGATTGCAGCCATCCAAGCGACGAAACTCCACGCGAATTCACCATTCAACGCTGAAGGTGAATATATCATTATACGCAAGGACAGAGAAGGCGCCACGAATGATTCTCACCCTGGAGGTGGACTTGCCTTCCTAATACACAGGTCCGTACATTACCTTGTATTAGATGTAGTTTCAGACGGTACGGCGGAATTGCAAGCCATCTCAGTTTCATCAGGGAGCACCAATATTGAAATTTTTAATATCTACATACCACCACATTCTAGCTGTACAAACTACCATTTCGATATTGGTCCTCTTCTTAATGGAGAGCACAGGATCATTCTTGGTGACTTCAATGCCCATCATGAACTCTGGCATTCCGCGCTTCACAACGATGCCAGGGGTCAAGCTATCGCCGAATCTCTGGACGCATCAGTTTTCTGTACCCTCAATGAAAACTCTCCAACCCGTGATGCAAACAATTGTATTAGCTCACCAGACATTACAATTGTCAGCGCTAGCCTAATCAGTGAGACCTCCTGGGAAACACTTACTGGTCTTCCCTCTGATCACCTCCCGATCATAGTCAGAATTGACAAACCAGCTGACCTGACCAAGTCAGAGAAGCGAACTTTTGTCAATCACAAAAAAGCTGGAAGAAAGGAAGGAAGGAAGGTTTCAAAACATTCACGTCATCGAAGTTCTTCGCGCTTGCCCCTCCCACCAATATACACAAGGCCGAACGGAACATTAGGAGCGTCATTGCCAAAGCTGCGGCACGGTTCATCCCTGCAGGGCGCATTCCAAAGGTTCGTCCAAACTTTCCAACAAGTGCCGCAAGGTTAGCTAATGAACGTGACAACATTAGGCGCGCTAACCCTGGTGACCCCAGAATTCGGGAGCTCAATATTGAAATACAGCGACAAGTTAAAGACTACAAGAAGGCCAAATGGAACGAGCACCTCAATGACTGTAACCTTAATGAAGGTGCCAGTAAGTTATGGTCCACTGTCCGTGCCCTTTCGAACCCCACAAAAGATAAGGGCAATATAGCCATAACCTTCGGCAAAAAAGAAACAAGCTATCCTCTTCAGTGTGCGAGCCAGTTCAATAAACAATTTATTGAACATCCCAAGTCCGATGGACTCAAGCGCAAAATTAGAAGACGGATTCGCAGCCGAATTGTTGACTCCGGACCAGGTTAAAACAGTCATTGAGAATGCAAAAAATTCTAAGGCCCTTGAACCAGATGGCATGTCAATGGCCATGCTCAAACATCTTGATCTTCGTGCCATTGAGTATCTCACGGCAGTCTTTAACTTGTCAATGTCTACGCTCGCCATCCCCGACATCTGGAAACAAGGTCGCATAGTCCCGTGCCTTAAACCAGGGAAAAGTGCCAAACTAGGAACTTCCTACAGACCGATTACGATCCTGTCACCTGTAGCAAAGACGCTGGAAGCCCTCATCAACCCCCCTCTCGTTTCACATGCAAAGCTAGATCCCCATCAGCACGGATTCAGACACATGCATAGTACAACCACCGCTCTGGACGCGATCACTATACGTGTAAGAGACGGACTAAACCATAGTACACCTTGCCATAGAACCATCATGGTGGCGATTGACCTATCAAATGCGTTTGATAAGGTTAATCACTCCATGCTTCTGGCAAACCTCCTCAATGTGCATGTTCCGACACAAGAGATAAGATGGATTGCCAACTATCTAGCTGGTAGGCAATCCTTCACCGAGTTTCGAGGCAGTCGTTCCAAACTTAGAAAGATAAAATTAGGTGTTCCTCAGGGTGGGGTTCTCTCTCCCACCTTGTTTAACATCTACATGGCCGGTCTCCCAACACCTCCGGAAGGCATTGAAATTATTTCTTATGCCGATGACTGCACTGTACTCGCCACGGGAGCGGATAGGGATGTCATGCGTGAAGATATCAATAGATATTTAGCGCGACTAGAAGCCTTTTTCCATAGCAGAAACCTAACCATCTCAGCGTCCAAATCGTCTGCGACCTTCCTTACCACCTGGTCAGGTGATTGTAAGTGGCCGGTTGGGGTACGTATTGGCAACAAACCAGTTCCTGCTGTTGCAAATCTAAAAATTCTCGGGCTTCACTTTGAGAAAATGATGACTTCAGCTCATCACGCGGAAGCGGTATGTGAAAAGATGCGCAGTAGGAACAAAATTCTTAAAGCACTGGCTGGTAGCACCTGGGGCAAAGATAAAGAGACTATGCTAGCCACTTACAAAGCGGTGGGTCGAGCAGCGGCTGATTTTTCGGCGCCAGTTTGATCGCAAAATCTCTGTAACACAAGCTGGAACAAAATCCAAGTCTGCCAAAATGCTGCTCTACGCACAGCTACAGGATGCCTTCTGATGTCTGCCCAGGACCACCTACATCAGGAGACACATTTGATGCCAATACGTGACCACAATCGACTACTTACAAAACAATATTTAGTAGGTTGTTATCGAGAGGATCATCCTAATCGTAACCTTATGGACAAAATTCCCCCTCCACGCAACATCAAACGTGGCCCTCGAGACCTTGAGAGAGAGGTCCAGGGTTACAAAAGGGATCCTTTCGATGAAGATTCATACCGGGCTGCCATTGCAATGATTCACACTGAGGAAGTGAGTAGGTCTATTGCGAGTTTAGGTACGAACAGAGTCCTCTCAGCGCTCCCACCACCTATTTCGCCTGAGGAGATTAGACTCCCGAGAGCCACCAGAGTGACTTTAGCCCAACTTCGGTCTGGCTTCTGCTCACGCCTCAATTCGTATCTATCTCGCATAGACCCAAATATACTAAACGTATGCCCTAATTGCGCTGGCACGCTACACGATGTAGCCCATTTGTTTCAATGCCCAGCTGCACCCACTAATCTCACCCCCCTCTCACTATGGGAAAACCCCATTGCAGCTGCCACGTTTTTGTCCCTGGAGATTGCGGACGAAAACGACGACGAACTATAAAACAATGCGGAAGATGCCACAGCAGTTCACACCTTTCTGTACCGCTAAATGAAGAAGAACAAGGTGAGCCCAATACTGCTCCATAGATCTATTGTTAGAACGTGCTGGTTCCCTATCATAAGCAGTTAGTAGAGGCAAGATTCTCTCGGTGGTACCACAATAGACGAAATTCCGGTCTAAGTGCGCTGGGTATAGATCTGGCGGCCCCTGAACCTAACCTCACCTAAGCGTTTCGTGGCATTATGAATTCATTGCTGACTCATGTACGGTGAAAAAGTATCCATTTATGAGGGTACAAAACTTAGCATAGTGGCGTATTGAACACCACAGCTACATACAATGACTGGACTGTTGCGTCAGCTGTTTTTACAAAGTAACGAACGCGCAACGAATAAACGGAGCCAAGATGCGTGGACGACCGAGAGCTCGCTGGGAGCAATCAGTATAGGCGAGGACGCCCACCAGATGTTCTAGATGTTATGAGGTCACGTAACCGCGACAAATTGCCGGCCAAGGCTAAGAGCCCGACATCGGCTTATCATACCACAATTGTGATGATGTAAAAAATCATGTTCCCTGACATGTATAGGAAATCGCACTAATTTACAAAAATCAAAACGAATCGGGGTGCATTAAAACGCATATCAATTTACTTTTTGCTGCTTTTGTGAATAGATAGGTAGATACAAGTCATGGATCTGCTTTTCGTATTTTTCTTTAAGTTTTGTACAATATTACTTCTCTGTCGGGAGACATACAGTTATGCGTAAATTTTTTGCTTTGTTGGGGTAGTGTTTACATTTTCTTAAATATTGTTCTGAACCATTTATGTAGTAAATATTTTTGTTTGTTTGTATGTTTGCTTGCTATATGCTTATTAATCAGTTTTGTAGCGTACTTAGGTAAATTGAAAACGTCAAATATTTTTGTATAGTCTTAATTTTTCATGATCCTTTCTGGGCTTTGTGTGTGCCTATATGTGTTTGTGTGTTTTGCTTATTTCTTTATTTATTATTTTACATTGCCATACTTCCTTTTTCTATCTGATTTTAGTTTGGAAAACACATTTTTCGAATTTTGTGTATGTATGGGTTAATCCATATTTTATTTATATTTTTTGTGTACACAATTTTTTTTAGTTCTCGCTGTATATATTTATTTTTTATATTTAATAGATTATTTTTTGCCAGCTTAATTTTTTGTTGATTTTTTTGAATTTTTTGTATTTTTTTTTGTTTCAGATTTTTTTTTGTTTTGTTTGTTTTATTTAATAATAATTAATAAAAAGTGGAGTTGATTTTTATATTCAATTTTTTATATATATATATATATATATATATATTTATTTATATAGATATAACTAGTAATGTTTGTTTTATTTTTGTTTGTTTTTCCGTATGTCCGTATATGTTCGTATATTTCTGCTTGTCGCTCTATGTGTTTTCGTGTAAATTTCTGCTTCATGTGTTGTGTCGTTATTTTTTGTAGTTTTTTTTTGTTTTTAATTTAATTTTTATTTGATATATATATTTTAGTTATTTTGGAGGACCACCATTAACGCTATTAGTTTCACATGGATTGGTACTGATGCCGCTCGTGTTGCTACCACCACTTAAAACGGTCGCATTTGAACTTGTACCACTGCCACTTGTGTTGGTGGCAACACTACTACCACTGCTACTACCGCTACTTAAAGCCATACGTTGCATTTGACGAATAACTGTTGCTGCATGATATGCTTGCTGTTGTGGGATAAGAAAAGAAAAACAAAAAAAAAGAAATATTAAAAATAACCAGATTAGTTGCAGAGTAGTAAGATTGAGAAATTTCCTGTTTTTCTTTTGGACATGAGCCGACACAAAGTGGCTCACATTTTTTTTTGAGAGTCCTGTAGAAGCACGTCTTGCCCGTTGTTATTCATGCAGGTGCTGTGTGAATAGCAGAAGAGTAAAGTGCACTGAAAATGAATAAAGGGAAGAAAATCTGCTAAGGCCATACTTATTACATTCAGACTTTGGCTCAGAACACGAAGGAGTGTTCGTCCGCACCCATAACTTCCCGGTTGGCCAATATGGGAATCACGCAAGAGGAAAAACTAATCTGAACCGAGTATCTGCCGGTGGAAAAATGTAGAAAAAACATCCTGCAGATTTGCACTCGACATACAAGCTGAGGCAATGTTAAGGGTAAGGTCGTGATAAACTTAGATCCCGTGGCGACGAGACATTTCGAAAGCATTGAGTCTGCCAGAAACCGACAGGTTGAATGCATCAGCGCAACGACCCTCAGAATATTCGAGAAACCTTTGTTTCGGCTCACTGGTACTGGTACCTTGCCTTAAGTCTTGTATCCCTTTAACATTTTGTGAAAAGGCGAACTACGAGTGTATCGAGTGGCGAACCAGCACGACACTTAGATTTATTTAAAATGCTCGCAAATTGACTATAGTGTGCCACTTTAAAACTATTATGAAAACGCTAGCGGTGAGACAATACAAAGCTTGTTTGTTGTGATCTGAGGATTGTCCCTGATGCATAAAAAGTGGTTCTTGAAGAACCTAAAAAAAATTTAAGTCGCTTTGTGTCGGCTCACCGCTCGCTGCGCTCGCACCTCGCTTTTGATGAGTGCCTTTCAAATATTGCGAAAAGACGAGGTGCAAGCGTAGCCAGCGGTGAGACAATACAAAGCTTGTTCGTTGTAATCTGAAGTTCGTCCCTGATGCATTAAAGGTGCTTATAACGGACTCAAAAAAATGCGAGCCACTTTGTGTTGGCTCACCGCTCGCACCTCACCTTTTCGCAATATTTGAAAGGCAACAATTAAAGGCGAGGTGCGAGCGCCGCAAGCGGTGAGCCAACATCAAGCGAGCAGGGAGTTGTTACCAATCATTTTTATTTCCTCAAAAAAATTTAAGTCGCTTTGTGTCGGCTCACCGCTCGCTGCGCTCGCACCTCGCTTTTAGTGAGTGCCTTTCAAATATTGCGAAAAGACGAGGTACAAGTGTAGCAAGCGGTGAGACAATACAAAGCTTGCTCGTTGTAATCTGAAGTTCGTCCCTGATACATTAAAAGTGCTTCTAAAGGGCTCAAAAAAATGTGAGCCACATTGTGTTGGCTCACCGCTCGCTATACGCTCGCACCTCACGTTTTCGCAATATTTGAAAGGCAACAACTAAAGGCTCAAAAAAATTTTGAGTTGTTCTATGTCGGCTCACCGCTCGCTACGCTCGCACCTCGCCTTTTCATAATATTTAAAAGGCACGAGGTTTTAGCGGTGAGCCAACATAAAGCGAGCGGGGAGTTGTTACCAATCATTTTTATTTCCTCAAAAAAATGTAAATCGCTTTGTGTCTGCTCACCGCTCGCTACGCTCGCACCTCGCCATTTCGTAATATATGAAAGGCACGAACTGAAGGCCAGGTGCGAGCGCACCAAGCGGTGAGCCAACATAAAGCCAGCAGGGAGTCGTTACCAATCATTTTTATTTCCTCAAAAAAATGTTGAGTTGCTCTATGTCGGCTCACCGCTCCCTTATAGTGTGTCCCTTTGAAATATTGCGAAAAGGCGAGGTGCGAGCGTAGCGAGCGGTGAGCCAACATAAAGCGAGCGTAGCGAGCGGGGATATGCTACCAATCCTAAAAAAATGTTAGTCGCTTTGTGTCGGCTCACCGCTCGCTACGCTCGCACCTCGCCTTTTCGTAATATTTGAAGGGCACGAACTGAAGGCCAGGTGCCAGCGCAGCGAGTGGTGAGACAACATAAAGCGAGCAGGGAGTCGCTACCAATCATTTTTATTTCCTCAAAAAAAATTAAGTCGCTCGGCTTACCGCTCCCTTTTAGTGTGTTCCTTTAATATTGCGAAAAGGCGAGGCGCGAGCGTAGCGAGCGATAAGGTAACATAAAGCGAGCGTAGCGAGCGATGAGCTGTTACCAAGCATTTTTATTTCGGTATGAGGATTGTTTCTGATCTGTTAAAAGCGCTTCTAAAATACCTTCAAAACCATTTGTTTTGCTTTGTGTTTTAGTGAGCCACTTTTAAATATTGTGAAAAGGCGAGGTGCGAGTCACACAATATAAAGCATTTCGTCGTAATCTGAGGATAGTCACTGATGCATTAAAAGTGCCTCTAAAGAACTCAAAAAATGTGAGCCGCTTTGTGTCGGCTCATCGCTTGCTACGTTTGCAATATTGGAAAGGCACGAAGTGAAGGCGAGGTGCGAGCGCAGCGAGCGGTGAGCCAACATACAGCGAGCATAGCGAGCGGGGAGTCGCTACCAATCATTTTTATTTCCTCAAAAAAATGTATGTTGCTTTGTGTCGGCTCACCGCTCGCTACGCTCGCACCCCTTTTCGTAATATTTGAAAGGCACGAAGTGAAGGCGAGGTGCGAGCACAGCGAGCGGTGAGCCAACATAAAGCGAGCGTAGCGAGCGGGGAGTCGCTACAAATCATTTTTAGTTCCTCAAAAAATTTTAGTCGCTTTGTGTAATATTTAAAAGGAACGAACTTAAGGCGAGGTGCGAGCGCATCGAGCGGTGAGTCAACATAAAGCGAGCGTAGCGAGCGGTGAGCCGCTACCAAGCATTTTTATTTCTTTAAGAGGATTGTTTCTGATCTATTAAAAGCGCTTCTAAAGGACCATGAATAAAAATTAATTTCGCTTAGAGTTGGCTCACCGCTCGCTGCGCTCGCACGCACATTGCTTGTAGTTCTTGCCTTTCAAATATTGCAAAAAAGGCAAGGTGCAGACGCAGCGAGCGGTGAGACAACATAAAGCTCCTTTGAAACATCAAGGAACCACGATTCTCAAAAAAAATAATAAAAACACATAAAGCTTATCGCTCGCTTTGCTCGCACCTCACCTTTACTGTGTCACTTTCGAGTGTGAGAAAAAGGGCGAACGCTCAGCCGTTAACAAGCATTTTTATTTCGGTATGAAGATTGGTTCTGATGTAAATATTAAGCTTCTAAAGTACCCTCAATCAAATTAAGTCACTTTGTGTTTTTCGTAATATTTGAAAGGCACGCACTGAAGGCGAGGTGCGAGCGCTGCGAGCGATGGGGCAACATAAGGCGAGCGGTGAGCCGTTACCAAGCATTTTTATGTCGGTATGAGGATTGTTTTCGATCTATTAGAAGCGACCATAAAAAAAAAATTAATTCGCTTTGTGTCGGCTCACCGCTCGCTCCGCTCGCACCTCGCCTTTAGTCTGTCCCTTTCAAATATTGTGAAAAGGCAAGGTGCGAGCCGATGCAGAGCGTCTAAAATTTTTTCGTCGATTCTTTTAAAGATCTTTTGAAACATCAAGGAACCACGACTCCCAGAAAAAAAATGTCACCACTTGCTACGCTCTCACTTCGCCTTTTTTGTGTGCGAGGTGCGAGCGTGACAAACTGTGACCCGTTACTAAACATTTCTATCTCATTTTTTCGAGGATTCTTTAGAAGCGCTATTAATGCATCAAGGAACACGACGAAAGGGGCATAGTAAAGACGAGATGCGAGCGTAGGGAGTGGTGAGTTTCAACGCAGTACGAGCACCCTTTCTGCTATTCAAAATTACCCTCAAAAAAATTTGAGCCGCTTTCTTTCAGCTCAGCTTATACATCAAGATAAATTACGACTCTCAGATTAATCAAAAACGCTCACCGCTCGCTACGCTCGCACCTCGCCTTTTGTGTGTCACTTTCAACTAACGTGAAAAACGGGTCCGAGCGAAGCGAGAGGCTCACCGCTAACTTAGCAATAATTTTTATTTCGGTAAGAGGATTGTTTCCGATGTATCAAAAGCGCTTCTAAAGGAGCCTCAAAAAAATTTAAGTTGCTTTGTGTCCGCTCACCGCTCGCTGCGCTCGCACCTCGCTGTTAGTTCGTGCCCTTCAGCGTAGCGAGCGGTGAGCGGTGAGCGGTGAGCCGATGCCAAGTATTTTTATTTCGGTATGAGGATTGTTTCCGATGTATCAAAAGCGCTTCTAAAGGACCATCAAAAAAATTTAATTCGCTTTGTGTCGGCTCACCGCTCGCTGCGCTCGCACCTCGCCTTTAGTCTGCCCCTTTAAAATATTGCGAAAAGGCGAGATGCGAGAACGGTAAGCCAACATATAGCCCCTAAAATTTTATCGGGGATTCTTTAAAAGATCTTATGAAACTTCAAGATACATTACGACTCGCAAATTATTCAAATACGCTCGCATCTCACCTTTAGTGTGTCACTTTGAGCAAGTGTCGAAAAGACGTGGTGCGAGCGTAGCGAGCCGTAAGTTTGAACCTGGTATGAGGACCATTTCTGGTATTGAAAACTACCCAAAAAAAAATTTTAGCCGACGAAAAATGTGTAGGAGCGAACGTAGCGAACGGTGAGCCGACACAAAGCGCTTTCGAATATTCCAAGGGTTTTGGGAAGCGTCTTTAAAGGATCAACAAAAATTTTAAAAACTTTATGTCGCCTTACCGCTCGCTAGGCTCACCTTTAGTTTCCCCTTACATCGAGCGAGCACAGCGAGCGGTGAGCCAACACAAAGCGTATAATTTGTTCAGGGATTCTCTAAAAGCTCTTTTGAAACATGAAGGAACCACGGATCTCAGAAAAAATCAAAACACCTCACCACTCGCTGCGCTCGCACTTTCAACTAGTGTCAAAAAACGAGGTGCGAGCGTAGCAAGCGGTTGGCGTCCACCAAACATTTTCATGTCGATATGGCGATAGCCTGTGATACATTAAAAGCGCTTCTAACGGGCTATCGAAAAGTGTGACCTACTTTGTGTGTCCCTTTCAAATATTCCGAAAAGGCGAGTTGCGGGCGTAGAGAGTCCTTGTGTGGGTCAACACTTAGCGCCTCAAATTTTGTTTTTTTTTGTGTGAAAAATTGGTGCTAAAAAAAACGGATTAAAACTCACCTTCCATCTTGATTTTGCAAAATTCTTTTTAAGTTGCTCGGACACAGTTCCATGAATATTTTTATTGCTGGCTGCATTACCTGATATCCTGTTTGATGGTTACCGAAAAAAAAACAAAAATTTAGTTCGTGAAAGCAAATATAAAATTTCAGCACTTACCAAGGATGAGCTAAAGCTTGCTTACACGTATATCGTTTGTCCACATTCACACACATCAAATTTTGAATAAAATCCTTGGCCGACTCGCTAATCTCGTCCCAGTACGGTGAGTCAAATTCGAATTCGCCTACAAAGGATTTATATAAAATAGATATTAAAAAAATGTGTGCGTGCATAAATATGTACTGCAAACGCAGAAAATCTGGGCTTGATTCGCAATAAATCCGTGTGCATTCAAATGTAACCATTTACAGACAATCAGGAGCGGCGCTTTTTCGGCATAGCACTATATAAGGCTGCGGATAGGAACTTTTGTAAATTGTGCAAATGGCAAATTGCTTCATTTGACACATTCACTGCGTCTATGAGTCACATGTGCTCAAGCGTTCCTCCCCGTTCACGTCTATGAGTCACATGTGATTCATGCGGGGAGTTTTGGATGCCAGACACGTGGTGGTAATGTCGGCGAAATTCGGACAGACTGTGTACACGTGTTAAGCTTTTAAGCTTTAAAAAAAATAGTCTAACCGCCCAGCGCCTAAATTGGTTACATTTGAAAGTGAACCAACGTCTGATCCGGAAACCCACAATGAGTCTAAATGACCTACCTTTCAATATTTGAGCAAACAGATTCGTATCGTTCTCATCGTAAAATGGCGGATAGCCACACAACAATATATACGATATAACGCCTATACTCCACACATCGACGGCTTTGCCATAAGGTTTTTGTGCTAAAACTTCGGGCGCTACATAGCCGGGCGTGCCGCATGCCGTTGCCATTATGCCCGAATCTTCCATTTTCGATAGACCAAAATCACTAATCATTATTTTACTATCCTCATCCGGACTGTAGTAGAGAAGATTTTCCGGTTTTAAATCACGATGCACGACACCCTGTTCGTGCATATAATCCACGGCCTCGAGTACTTGTCGTATCAAGTCGGAAGCATCCTTTTCCGTGTATGAACCTTTCTCGACAATGCGATCAAACAGCTCGCCGCCGGTAACTCTAAAATGGTGAGAGAAAGAGAAGAGAAACTTATAACGAAAATGTTTTTATTGTGATATACACGAGAATGGCGCTGCGAGAAAATCCACCCGCATAAATCTAGCAGTTCAAAATCCATATCGATTGATATCTTTCACGGCAGTCTTATTTACCGTCAGTTAAAATACAAGTTTGTCTTTACCAGAAGAGTTTGTGTTTATTACTAGGTGGATTTCTAACAGACTGGATTTTTGTTCGGTTGGTGTGATTTTGCCGCGGTGTTTCGAAAAACAAATGAGAAAAGAAACCACAAACAGAAGCAAAAGCATCGATTCCGGCAAAACTACAAGATTGGTTGATTTTCCTCAATGATAAGACTGGATTTTGATTTGACTAGATTTAGATTTGCCTGGATTTAAATTTGACTGGATTTTGATTTGACTGCATTTTGATTTGACTGGACTTTGATTTGACTGAATTAACACTAGAAGGGTCACAGCCGTCAATTTGACGGTTTTGTGGTTTAAATCATCTATATCTTCTAAACTGCAATTTTTTCAGCTTTCATATTTATTGACTTTTCCTAAAATGTGTATTTGATCATATATTTGGATAGAAATAAAAATAAAAAAAATTAGTTTATGAGATATTTCTTGTTATACCTATTAGGGTCAGAACCGTCAAATTGACGGTTAAGGCTTATCATCCCAAAAAATCCATAAAGCCGAAGGTTTAAATTTGTGTTTTTGTTAGAGTGCCTATGTAAAAGAAACAAATCGTTTATAGAGGTTTTATACTTCAACTTTTTGTGATAATGTGCGCTTTTGGAGCGCTCTCATGCACTAGCCTAGACTACGGCCTTGAGTCATTTTCATGGTTGTTCTCGTGCTTGTTTGCCCAGTTAGTATCTATCTCTTGGTGTTGGTTGTCCTGCTTTGGTTGTCCTGCCTCAGTACTGATACTTTCCACAAAATTAGTACACGTCAAAACTAAGCGGCAGAATAGGCGTTTCTTGAAGCTTTCAAGACAACGAGTATACAGACATCGGAAAACATGCGGCCACTTATGCTGAAAAATTGCGAGCTAGGTAGTAAATGAAATAAAGTAAAACACTAAGATTTCTAAAATACATTGAAGTACAAGAGAGAGAGAGAAAACTACAAGACTAGAGTTCCCTGCAAAGCAGTAAGACTAGCATACACAGCAAACTAGCGCCAAGATCAGTCCTACCATTTGTATAATGCTCGAAGTCCTGATTTTTAGCTGAGGAAAGTAGGTATCATATCCTTCAGTGGTATGAATAGAGTTTCAATAAAAGTCCGCTATATGGCCACAAATGGTGCATATGCCAGTCCGACCAAACGAGTGGAATGCATTTAGGTAGACATCCTTCCGAGCAACTCTTGCAAAGCGATCACTATTTCGCTGTCCGGAGTTGTTTTCCTCTTCGTGGTTGAAATACGGTTGGGTACAAGCAAAATGGTTCGTTCTTGTCGTTAGCTGCGATCGCTTTATGATCATTGCGTGTATCTCTCGGAGCCAACATGGACCCTTACCTTTCTTATTTCAACTTATACAGTAGTCTGGGAAGTACTTGTCACTAACTCAGATATAAAATAGTATTACCAAAAACAGAATACGTTTCGGTTTTAGGCGGGCTTGGATACGCTCTTAGGTACTAGGCAGTTTTATTTCTATTGCCAAGCACCTACATATAGTAAAACTGTCTACAGCTAAAGCAATAAGAAAAAAGGATCGCCGGAGGATATAAGAGTAACTGCGCATTTCAGGATGGCTACAAAAGCATTGAACTATTACTTTTTAGACATGTATAAAAGACTTTTTGAGGAAAATGTGCCGTCGGTCATCACCTTAAAAAATAAATATTTTTACACGTTTCACTCAAAAAATTTTCAGAAATAAATTATTATTAATTAATAGTAAGTTACTGTCTTATTTCTTAGTTTACTTAAGCATTTTATATTTATGGGAGTACCAATTCAGCTATAAACACCTTGCCGTCAAATTGACGGCTGTGACCCTTTTAGGTATGCAAAAATCCTGACCCTTCTAGTGTTAAGATATGACTGGATTTTGATTTGACTGGATTTTAGTTTCACTGTATTTTGATTTGCCTACACCGCAGGTCGAGCAACGCGAAACCATGTAGCGGTATAAAGAACGAGGCAAGGAAGAAGAAGAAGAAAGTATTTTAATTTGATTGGATTTAGATTTGACTGGATTTAGATTCAATTGGATTTATATTTGGCTGGATCTAGGTTTGGCTGGATTTAAATTTGACTGGATTTAGATTCAATTGGATTTAAATTTGACTGGATTTTGATTAGATTGAATTTGTATTCGACAGAAAAAGCAAAAGCATCGATTCCGGCAAAACTACAAGATCGGTTGATTTTCCACAATTATAAGACTGGATTTTGATTTGACTAGATTTAGATTTGCCTGGATTTAAATTTGACTGAATTTAGATTTGACAGAATTTTGATTTGACTGGATTTAAATTTGACTAGATTTTCCTTTGACTGGATTTAGATTTAACTGGATTTAGATATTGCTGGATTTAGATTTGGCTGGATTTAGATTCAATTGGATTTAGATTTGACTGGATCTAGATTTGACTAGATTTAGATTCAATTGGACTTAGATTTGACTGGATTTAGATTTGACTGGATTTCGATTTGACTGGATTTTGATTTAACAGCATTTTGATTTGACTGGATTTTGATTTGACTGTATTTAGATTTGACTGAGTTAAGATATCAGTGGATTTTGATTTGACTGTATTTAAATTTGACTGGATTTAGATTCTACAGGATTAAGATTCAATTGGATTTAGATTTGACTGGATTTTGATTTGACTTGATTTCATTTGACTGAATTTTGATTTGACTGGATATTTAGATTTGACTGGATTTTGGTTTGACTTCATTTTGATTTGACTTAACCCGACATTTCATTTTGGCAGAAACGCCACAAATAAAATTAATTCCAGTTCTCACTTCAATAAATTCATTGAAACGGATGGATTTTGAGTAGCTGGATTTTTATGAAAAAAAAAATGATAAAATTGAAATTTCCTAAACATCTAAATAGATCTAGACAGAACTAGAAGGACTGCCAAAAAAGACTTTCGGTGTACTCACAATTCCATAACTAAATACACTTTAGACTTATCTTCATAAGTCTCTAGCAATTGCACTATATTCGGATGAGTTAACCTGTAACGAGAAGAGGGAGAAATTCAAAAATCATAAAAACACGGATAAATCAAAACACACGCAAATAAAAACCAAAAACAAAAAAATTGCACAACGAAAATACAAAAGTACCAGAAAAACAAAGGGTTAATTCCCCTTCAATTATTATTTACAGACAGGCTATACATTTAAGTTAAACACACAAACACACATACACACACACACACAAGGCACACACAAACATTTCACGTTCTGCTCTCAAACAGGCGCGCTCATCTCATTTCTTCGCTCGTGGGTGGATGACGAGACGAGAAAGAATTGGTTTTGAGAATATGACACGTAGGGATATTGTGATTGCAGGAAAGGAGGATCTTGTTAAAGGAACTGAAAGGATAATTTTTTTCGTTTCGTTTTGTTGCACGTTTTAGCATGACTAATGTGCCTGCGGCCTCATGTGCTTTCATTTCGAGTTGATGATTTTAGAGCATTTCATAGCAGAAAGAAAAACTGTCCTAGGCCGGCCCCACACTAATCGGTGTGTTTTTTTTTTATGTCGATATCAAGGCTTTAGGTGATAATCCTTTAGCCTTGAAAAAAAAAAAGGTAAGTGGACAACACACGCCTGTAAGGGAGAGAGGCGATGGGGGAATTGCCGGATCGTGGGTTCGAATCCCACTGTGACCATGGATGTTTGTGTTGTCCCCTCTCTCGATGGACAACACAAACATCCATGGTCACAGCGCGATTCGAACCCACGCTCGGGCATTTCCCCCATCGCCTCTGTCCCTTCCAGTCGTGTGCTGTTCACACCTTTGATCTTTTGTACCACGCGCGGCTTGACAAACCCTTATCAGTGTGAAGCCGGCATAAGGCTAATTTTTACTTCATTTCACGAAGAAGAAGAGAGTTTCAGGAGAATAAAACTCAAAATCCCACTATTATGCAATAATACCCCGCCAATTCGCCTTTGATATAACGCGATACGATCCTCGTATATGGCTATTTCCATTTGTGTCCTTTCTGGCGCTCCAATTTATTTTAATCGAGCCTGATGATGAGGTTTTGAACACTCCTGGCACTCGCTACTATGTGTTTTCGAAAGAATGTGCAGCCTTAAGGTACGTTGTGCTCGACACGACTGCATCGGCTCTAGTGACAGCGACTCGCTCATTTCATATAAAAACTCATTTTTCTCTCATCGGCTAGAGCCGATGCAGTCGTGTCGAGCACAGCGTACCTTAAAGGTACATTTTCCTCGGCACGACCCCAGCGGCTCTAGCGACAGCGACTCGCTAATTCCATATAAAAACACGTTTTTAGATGATAATCGCTTAGCATGAGCATGCATTTTTATATGGAATGAGCGAGTCGCTGTCGCTAGAGCCGCTGCGGTCGTGTCGAGGAAAATGTAACTTTAGACTGTGTTAAGGGGCTTTTGCGCAATTTAGCTTAAACTGCGCTTGAAAGGGTGTTTTGAGCTTTCAAGAAAAAGACAAAACTGAACGTACGGCCGCGGTTAGGAATTCTGTTTTTTCTTGCGAAAAGCATAGACTGTTTGAAATTGCGTTAAAGCTTAAAAGCTTTTTGAAAAAAAAATGTCAAGAAGCTTTTAAGCTTTAACGCAATTTCAAACAGTTTAAGCTATTCGCCAAAAAAAAGCATTCCTAACCGCGGCCTTACGTTCATTTTGGTCTAGGAAAACTTGGGAAACCACAGAGCGATTTTTTGAAATTTTTGTTGCAACTTTTTATTTTATGAAGTGCTACCAAAAATGCAGCTGATCGACGGGATTTTCGCAAGTGGTCTTGCCCTCTTAGATGACTCATTCTGCGTAGAAGAACTTTTTGATATCGATGCGTGTTGGTTGACATCTCTCTTTTTGAGTTGCATACAAGCAGAATGATCAGGACGCGTCTAGGTCCCTCTTTTAACCTTTCTTTACAACCAAGCAGTAAAAATAAAATTCCATGTTTGTCATAGAAGGAGTACAGGTGCATTGTCGTTGACGCAGTCGCAGCGACTCTAGCGACTCGAGCGGCTCTAGAGCAAGTTCCCTACCTCAAGCAGCCGTCTCCCGAAGCCCACAAACAAGCGAGTGCACCACGTTCACCACTCATGCGGGCATTATATACAACAAGAGCCGCGCGGTTCATTCGACGATAATTTTCATTGTGGAGCTATGTCAAGCGACTAAAATCAACAATCAACTAAAAACGAGTTTCTATATGGAATAGGCGAGTCGCAGTCGCTAGAGCCACTGGGGCGGTGCCGAGGAAAACGTACCTTTATTAGGACTGAACGATGGACAAGGGGCTCTACGCACTAAACGAACACATTTTACAAACACGATTGTGTAAACAATAAAAAATAATTTTGAAAATTCACTTCAACGATTAGAGAAAAATTTTAAATTTAATTGATTGCCAGAACGGATGATGTAAAGATTTGTGTTGGTTGGGGCGACGATAGAGATGATCGCTCAGCGATCATCGTCGAATATGAGTCGCCCGAGCTTCACAAACCGTTTCCTTGTTCGTTGTTTTCATTTAGCGCCAATTTTAAAGCATTCCTCTTCATCTTTTTTATTCTACCATCGCCGCCATATGCGCAAAATATTATTTAATTCCTATATATCAATTGGACGCCCCATTGTGTCACCGGTGAACTCACATAAAAACGATTTCGCACATTTCAATAATTGTCACCGGTGACACACACACGTACAGTCTTTTGAAACTAGATAAATGCGTGATGAAATTAAAGTTGGTGTCCATTTTCTTGCCGTCGATTTTCAATGAAATGCAGTTGGACCCTTCCTTATACTAACAGGCGCGACCGTCCCACATTGGACTGAGGCCGCGCGCATACTACCGGCGTATTGGAGCGTAGCGTAGCGTAAAACCTGGTAGCCCAATACAAGTGTTGTATTGGGCGACAGGTTTTACGCTACGCTACGCTCCAATACGCCTTTAGTAAGCGCGCGGCCAAGGGCGCAGATGTGTTAGTGACATCCAATTTCCAAGATTTTAACTACTTTTTTGTTGAGGTGTTGAGATCAACAGCACGCTCAGCAGTGTTATTTATCCCCACAAATGGATACTCATTTAACACCTAAGTGTGATCATAGTCCCGTCACATATGTCGTGAGTTCGAAAAACACAACACACTGAATTGGTTCACGGTGAGACTCGAACCCACAACCATGTGCACCGAAGGTGTGCGCACTAACCACTACACCAACCAGAAATTTCCTTATACTGCAAGTTTTCATTTTGCTAATCGCATACAATTTTTCCGGCAGTCACGTGGTGCGCCTTCTTCAGTGCTTGTCTTCTAACCTAACCTAGAAGAATTCGAGTTCAACTGCGTTTCATTGAATGCGTGATGTTCACTGGTGAAACATTTTGGTCGGTCGGGAATCGCGAATCGCTAATCAGTTTAAAGGTACGTTGTGCTCGACACGACTGCATCGGCTCTAGCGACAGCGACTCGCTCATTTCATATAAAAACTCGTTTTTAGAATGAGAGAAAAATGAGTTTTTACATGAAATGAGCGGGTCGCCGATGCAGTCGTGTCGAGCACAACGTACCTTTAGCATGTTCACACTCAAAGTAATAAACGCGCAATGCAAAAAGCCAAATATTACGAATTTAATAATTTCGAAAAAAAAATCCTCTTTTAGTATGCGTGTGTGTATGTCTGTACGAGTATGGTGTTTCGTATTGTGTTTATTTTATTTTTCGTTTTTAATATAAATTTTCCAATTAGTATTTGTTTCGACCCGTGCGCGCAGGCCCATTTTCTTCTAAACTAATCTTTTCGACACCATTTTGATCGACATTTTTTCATTTCTTAAATTTTTGTTTCACAATTTATT
Source organism: Microchrysa polita (assembly GCA_949715475.1). Taxonomy (NCBI): domain Eukaryota; kingdom Metazoa; phylum Arthropoda; class Insecta; order Diptera; family Stratiomyidae; genus Microchrysa; species Microchrysa polita. The sequence goes on from OX454422.1 coordinate 7,216,442, forward strand.
TTCAGTGTATATTTCGTTTCTTATGCTGTTTAATTTTAGTTTTTTTTTTTTAAATTTTCTTTGTTTTGTTTGGCAACTCATATCCGGAACATACGAAAACCAAAAACAAAAAAAAAAACACTCACCGCTGTCCACCGCTCTGTCCGTCGCCATCATTTTGATTAGCACTGAACCTAGAGAGAAAAACGAGAAGAAAAAAGAAGAAAAATAAATGGAATAAAGAAAGAGAGAAATAGAAAGATAGTGAAAGAGCGATAGAGAAAGACAGATAGAGAAAATAGAAAGCGGAAAATGATAGAGTGAGAGAACGAGAAGTCCATAGGAAATAGAAATTATATGAAGGAACTATGTTTATTGCAAAAGGTTAAATGTAGTCTCAATTTTTTGACATTTTATCAAGATTTGGACATGTTGATTTTCAATTCACCAAGTTATTTTCATTGACAGGCGAGGAAAACATCGACAAACATCCGGAAGTTTGATTTGCGACCGTTTTTACATGAAATCAACATTGTCAAATAAATTGTGAAATAACTGACAACCGCCACATACGCCACCTGTGGTGAGCATTAAGAAGTATAGTTTTAATTAAGTTGCTGTCAATAGCATACGCGAGAAATGACATTATGTCACTTGGATTAGAGACGGCCGCACATGCTGCAGTGCATGTATATTATTGTACTATGGGACACATTCCCGTTCAATAACTTTTATGAATAAGTCAATGGATGTTGTATGTTTTGTATATGTATGTACAGTACATAAATATCATCAGCTGATCGATCTGTCACTTGCTGTTGTTGATGTTGTGTTGTTTCGTGTTTGTTTACAAGTCGAAAAGTGATGCAATTGGTTTTGGAGGATTTTCCATCGGATAACTAAATTGAACTGTCTTGTTGTTCTCGTGCACGTTGCATCAAAATGACTGAAGTTCGAAATTTGACAAGTGATGTGACACGAGTCAATGATGATGAGGATAGTAATAAATGTACTTGTTGCCGAATGAACAACATGCGTTCTTCTTGTTTGCAGGTCCTAATCATTGTCAGTGGTTTTATAGGGGTGCCAAAAGGAGGTCGAAAACTTGGAATTTTATCAACAAGACTATCTTTTATAATATATCAAAAACTTGAAACTATTTAACCTTTTTGCAAGAAAATTTGCTCTCTATTTCCTGGACTTTAAAGAGAGATATTAAACAAACAAGAAAAAAAGCGTGTGAAGCGCAGAGTGTATTTGAATAAAGAAAGTGAGACAAAAAAAGATAAGGCTGAGCCAATAAATTCAAATATTCCAACTATAAAAAAATGAGATTTGAGAGCCTATGTACTAGATTCTGATATGCTGAACATTTCAGCAAAAGAACAATTTTTGGCAAAGTTCAAGATCAAATTCGTCGCGTCTCGTTTCTTGTTTTCTTTGGCGGACGTTACCGTCCTATGTTTTTTTTTCAGCCATGCTCTGTGGCCGTGCTCGTTCGATCGCTACTCTGTGATATAGAGATTCATAGATAAATGAGTTTTCAAAGCTCGGCATGACCCGTCGCAAGTTTACTATTCAGAAGATGATAAGAAATATTCTTATCGTATAATAATAGCAAATTAACAATGCGACGACTAGGAATTGGCATGGCTGACAACCGTATCACACTCCAAATTCAGTGGTCGTTGAAACGTTGACGACTACACACGCTGTTCGTCAACGCACCATGCTCTACTAGGCGTTAGGGCTAATTAAGATACTCTGTAAATGTTGAAAACAATATTCACAAAAGAGGTAGCTACGCGAAACAAAAATGTTTAGGAAGAGAGAGAGAGAGAGAGAGAGAGCGATATAGAGAAAGATAATTAGGGATGCAAACTAAGCAAATAAGATTAGAGTCGTTTGTCGTAGCAAAAAAATACTGAAAACCAGCAAATAACAATAAACGAGCAAAACTGATTTTTTTTTGTATTAAAATTCAAAGCCAACGTGAGCCCCGAAAGTTCATATTCAATTTTTTGTTTTAAAAAAAAAGCGCCTTTTATGTAGAAAAGGAAACAACAGGCTGAACGATACATTATAAATTAAAATTAAATTAAAAAAAGTAATTAAAAAACCGAAAATGTATAAAAACTCGCACACACTTCCTCCACATACGTACAGGCACGCTCAAAAATAATGTCATACGCGCGCATGTTAACTGCACGCACACTTATGGTGTGTTCATAATGTTTTTCTTTTTAGTTTAGTTTAGGTTAGTTTTAAATCGTAATAGACGCCATCGTGCAATGGTCTCAAATGGATGTTGGAGGCGAGGATAGGCGAAAGTAAAAAAAAGAAAAACTAAACTAAAAAAAATATGAATCTAATGATGCAACACTGTCGTATATTTTGTACATATAGCAACACAAACGTATATAAGTTCCATCAGCCAAAACATACATAATTAGAAGTTAAAAGACATTCCACAAGGACGCTCTTAAAATATGATGCAATTCATAATTTCAGAGCCATGTCGATGAATTTCCATTTCTAAATAACGAAATTCCAGGTCAAATTGACGAAAATAATTTTGACGAATTTACAAATAATGCTGAGAAATTCCCATTACAAATTTACGAATTTCCATGCCAATTTGGTGAATTTGAAAAACACGTTGACGTTTTTTCTTTTCAAAATGATGAATTTCCAAATCACGTTGACGAATTTTAACTGACGAAATTCCACATGGAAATCCCGTCAAATTTATGAGTTTTCAATTAGTACTTAGGAATTTCCATTTCAAATTGATGAATTTCTCAATCAAGCTGACGGATTTTCATTTTAAGACATCCATGACAAATTAATTTTAATTTCCACACTTCCAGCTGGTTATAGTCAGTCACTCCCGGAAATACACCTATGCCTACTTGGGACATGAAAAATTGTGTTAAAATGAAGAAAAAGGCAATACTGGCGGTTGCATTAATTTTCGCTATTGCAAATTGTATTGTGCAGGGGCCCTAAGGTTGATACCTAAAACCGACTGACACATGGGGGGGGGGGAGGAGAGCGTTCATTCATCAGTACTTAATTTTAGTTGGACGCCTCTTATGATAATCTTGTAACATAGAGTATTCAAATTCCATTAATTTCTACACGAAACGCTATGAAGGATCAGATACTCATCCAAATGGTTGGGGCTTCGTGCGTCGTATACTAATTGATTTATTTATTTATATAATTCGTAAGTATTACAAAAACGGAAATAATTTCCCAAAACATGTAATGTAAAGAATTAAATTAAGGATAAAAAATATAAAGAAATAACAAACTAATAAAGATAATAATAAAAAGAAAAGGAAAGAAAGTAAAAAAAAAACAAACAAAGTTAAGTTGAAATTTAAAAAGTTAAATGAAAAAAAATTAAAGTTTTTGTAGTACGATTTTTTTAAAAGAGTAATAAGAAGAAGGTAACGAACCAATCTCCAATCGGTCATAGTTTCTCATAGCTCTAAGTAACGGAGAATTTTTATAAATAAAAAGTGAAGATTGTGGAGTGTTAAAAATGGCAACGGATCGAGTGTTGTAAGACGGAACCCGATATTTTATATCTTCTACCAGAGATGAATTAGTAAGACCCTTGCATAACCTGTAGAGGAAACAGTGGTCAAGACAGTCTCTTCTTTTGTTTAGTGATGGTAGGTTTAGGAAATTTAGTCGATCTTGATAAGGCCTATAAGCAAAGTTATATTTGAACATTAAGGTTCTAGAGAACTTTTTCTAAAGCATCACGTGAAACAGAAGAATATGGAGACCAAACTACCGAGGCGAATTCTAATATGCTGCGTACTAGCGTCACAAATAAATTCACACAAGTATTAATAGATTGAAAACTAGAGGAGCATCGTAAAACGAACCCAGCTAGTTTCGACGATTTGCTAATAATCGACGAGTAGTGATCAATAAAACGTAATTTAGAATCAAAAATAACCCCTAGATCAGTAATCGTAGAAACACATTGGAGAGGAATAGAGTTTATATGGTACTGAAAAGAGAAAGGAGTAGATTTTAATGAATACACCATAACGGAGCATTTAGAAACATTAAGATCCAACTCATTTGAGACACACCAAGACGTAAAGCAATCATTGCAAAGCTATACAATCAGAAATGGATGAGACAGTTGAAAAAAGTTTGCTATCATCGGCGTAAAAGAGAGAGTGACAGTTAAGACAAGATGGTAGATCGTTTAAGAAAAGTATAAAAATAAGGGGACCTAAAATGGATCCTTGTGGCACACCCAATGATGGACAAAATTCGGAAGAGGTAAAATTTTGGAAAACAACTCTAGAAGGTCGATCATTAAGATAAGAGAAGAGCCATACAATAAGATATGAAGGGAATCCCATTGCAATTAATTTATTAAGAAGAATTTGGTGATTAACGGTGTCAAATGCTTTTGCGAAGTCAGTATAAATTACATGCACGTCAAAGTGCTTATTGAAAGATTTGGTTACAAAATTAACAAGTTCAACTAAGTTGGTCACAACGGATTTGTTTTTGGAGAACCCATGTTGTTCATCCTTTATAAGATAACTAAAATGTTCATGAATGTAGTTATAAACAATCTTTTCAAGAAGTTTCGAAATGGATGACAGAAGAGAGATAGGTCTATAGTTAGACACAGAGCTAGGATCGCCCCCCTGAATTGGGAAAACACCTTCATGCAGGCTCTTAGTAAATAAAATTGCAAGAGGTTTAGATATGGAAAAGTTTGTTTCTTTTAAAAACGAATTTGGGATTCCATCAGGTCCAGAAGAAGAATTGGTTTTAATTGAGGATATAAGCAATTCAACGTATGACGGTAAAATGAGGGGTGGTAAGCTCAAATTGTGCATTTCTTGAGGTACAACAGGAGAGGACAAGTTAAGGATGATGTTTTAAATGTACTTGCGAAAAATGTAGCAAAAAGCTCACACATTTCAGGAGGATTGTCTGCACTAATATTGTTGAACGAAAGTGTGGAAGGTTGATTTGAAGAGGATCTCAGGTTTTTTACATAGGACCAAAAAATTTTACTCTCATTGTTCCTCAGACTGTCCTCAACAGTCTTAATATAGACAGACCGTGCAAGTGAAATTAGCCTTTGATCCTGGATCTAAGGCAACGGAACGTTATTCCGCCGGATTGGCGTCCATAACGTTTTAATCGAGTGTGAAGACGCTTTTTCTTTAGAATCAAGTTGCGAATCTGGGCTGTAAACCAAATCGGACCTTTACGAAGCTTTAAATTAGAGATTGGGACGCACTCATATGATGTTGTGTAGAATAGCATAAAAAGTAGTTACAGCAGTTTCGCAATCAAGATCTTTTAAGATTAAGTACCAATTGATAAAATTCAATTTCTCGTTAATAGCTACATAATTTGCTTTCCTGAAAGCAAACCTACGACGCATAACCTTTGTAGGATAAGGTGATAGGTTAATGCTAATCTCATTGACAATAGCAGGATGATAAGGATCACAAGGAACGTATCCTGGTGTACGCATGGATGACGAGAATCCACCCAAAGGAATGTTACTAAACTCAAGGTCGAGGATACGACCCATGAAGTTGAAGTTGACATTGAATTGGAGAAGGTCACAGGATTGCATAAAGGCTGTCAAAGACCTAGAAAGAGTCAAGAAAGTAGATTCTAAAGGGAGACCAGGACTAGTAGGCCATTTCATACTAGCGAGATTAAAGTCCCCGCAAACTATTACGTATGAATTAGGGAAACAAACGTTAAAGGTATCAGATAAGTGATTGAAGAGACTCTCATAAACATCTAAGGAAGAGTTACAAGGAACATACACACAGGCAACTAATAGCGGAGTAGAAATAGAATGAATTTTTACGATTACGCAATCATAAGATTGAGAATGAGAAGCAGAGATAAGCATGCTTTGAATATGATCACGAACAGCAATTAGAGATCCGCCACCAGTAGACAGTCCTAGAAGATCAAGGTTTCTATCACAACGGAAGGTAACACACCCCTCCAGAATTTCACCACTATTTATAAAAGAGTTAAGCCAAGTCTCCGTCAAACAGATGATGTCATGGTTGTATGTTAAACAGGATAAATTAAGAGATTGGAGTTTGGTATGTAACCCTCGTACATTCTGGTAGTAAAGAGTGTAATTAGAAAAAGTATTTATATTTATTTTGGGGTTCTTGTTGAGCGTCGCTTCGGAAAATTTCGCCAAGTATATCCTTTTATAAGAATACAAGCAGGCCAAAAGGAGGATTCGCAAGGCAATGTAAGCTTAAATGATGAACCAATCCTATTAGGAATATTATCCTTTGTAAGCTTCTTACATATGAAAATAGGAGGCTCAAATCCCAGCTTGTTGATGACATACTGTTTAACTTCAGCTTCCGTAGTGTCGTACGCTAGCATTGAGACAAACAATTGCTTGGGAGGAGTACACAACACACACGAAGGTCATTAACGGCGGATGGAGCAGCTACAACGGTGAACGGAATGACCAGATCAGAAGTCGCAGATGAGTTGAGTGATTGCAACCTGAGAACAGATGTATCTGATGAGCAAGAAGCAGCAGTCTCATTGTTGTCATTGTCATTGATGCATTAAGTAATACGTATTTAAAAAAAAAACCTTCCATTGTGTGCTTAATCCTTTTTAAAGACTTAAAAAAAATACAGAGCACGTAAGGCCCGAAGAACGAAAAACAAACGCGCACAATCGCAGGACATTAACAAAAAAAATGTGCCATAATTTTTCCCTGTCCTCCACTTAAGGACGACAATCCATATTTTCGTAGTCAGACCCAATTTTTACCAAAACTAAAGATTGCTCACTCACATTGGTGACTGTGAGTTTTACAGGTAAAGGATCAACTACTTCGAAAGAAAGAGTTCTTGTAGCTCGTAGGTTGAATACCAACCCCCAATACGGACGTAAAAACAAAAGTATGTTTTCATCATTTTGATCATTGTGAATTTTTTGCATGTTTCAATAGTATTCTGGGTGTAGGCCAATGCAGTGTAATATTCCGGCTGGAGCCTTGTGTATATACCAATCTGGTGGAGTAACCTTACTGAAAACCGGTAATTTGCTCAAGAAATACGGAAAGAGGTACGTGAAAAAGAACTTTGTTCATAATTCTGCTCATTGTGAATTTCTCATATGTATCAATAGTTGTTTTGTTAATTGGGGTAGAAACCAATTGTGTGGAGCAAATTGACTGAAATCCGTTGATATGTTAATGTTCAAGAAAAACACGCAGAAGTAGGCAAATGTGAACCCATTGTGAATGTTTGCTCAATGGAAATTTTTCGCATATTTCTATACTTATTTTGCTATTCTGGTCGGACCTTGCTGTAATTTTTCGTCCACTGAACCCGTAAATCGTATTATTTCTCATATTTTCTTTTGGAGCTGCAACAGCAACAAAATCATCTATAACGGTTTGCTTCGTTATTCCCGATTGGAGTCAGAATATTTTTTCAAAAACCTGAAACCATGGCATTTTGTTGCTGTTAGAGCGCCAAAAGAAAATTTGGGCAATATTAAGATTTGCTGTTACAGTGGATCAAAAATTACAGCAAGGTCTGCGTTCTTTCGATTTGTCTTTAATTACAAATGACAGTAAAAACAGCAAAGACCCAAGTAGTAGTTTTCAGGAATCCTTCCAAATATTCTTTTTGCAATGCACAATTCGATTTAGGGCAGGTAGAGTAAACATTAACCTTCCGATGCTCGCGCGTTTGTGATACATACGGTCTGATTTTTGCGTGTTCATCGCTCACATATAATACCAAGCTGCTTGGGAGCCCCTGCTTCTAATCTCCTATAACGCTGAAAAGAAGCTACCAGCCGCTTTTTGAGTGCCGCCAGATCCTCGTGCTTCGAAGGACGAGTAAATTGTATCTCTCACATACGCGCAATCGTTCTCGACAGTATTTCGATTTTATCAGTTTATTACTTATACTAGGCATTCGAAAAATTCAAAAAACATCACAAATTCACGGACTTTAATCCGGCGACCAAAACACTATATAATATAATTGCAAATTATTTAGTTGTTAAAAGTCCGGATAATAATGTAACTAATAATTGTCTTCAAATTCGGAAGTGCTATGAAAGCCATTCGCACTCAACATCCAAATCAAATTTACTTTGATTGTACCAATTCCTATGTGCCTAACATTTCATAAAACTTCATTGGAATAAATGGCAGAATAATTTTCTGCATTTTCCTGAAGAGTCCTTGATTTTATTCTAGGCAAATCACATTCAACAAAGTATGCGTATGTGAGACATACGTGTTCGGGTGAAGGTGCGAGCATCCAAAGGTTAAAACCTAAACAGCAACTGTCACACCAAAAGCGCAATTAAAGAATTTAGGAGTAAACTTTCATGGGTTTCTTAGGTGTTAAGTTCCCATGTAAAATCGATAGTTAACCCTTCGCCAGGTACATCCCGCGATAAACGCGAACGGGCACGTGGGATCTTTTCGGACCCCAACATTTAATGAATTTACATATCCTTGAACATGTATGAAATTGTAAAAAAAAAACAAATTTTCAATTACTTTGTTATGTTCTTAAACATGTTTAAGACAATTATTTACAAAATTTGTTATACATACTGTAAGCTGTACACATTTAAAGTGTCCATGGCGACCACCGTTTTTACTGTTTTGTCCCTCTTCTCTGCCTTGGACTCAAGGAAAGCAACTTTGTTCCTGGAGTAGTGAGGACAATTTTTAGAACAAATTCCAAAAATATGAAATAGCCAATGCCTGTAAACTTGTTTTTAACTCTTTCTAGATGCCCCTGCGACTTTATTTGACATAGAATAAGCTGGGTTAGAATTAGGGGAGGCAAAATTATAATCTCATTTTTTGAGATTCTCCACAATCAATGTGTTTTCCGTCCTATATCAGAAGAAGAAGCTATCGCAGCAATTGAAGAACAAAGCTAGCAGCTGTTTTCGTGAATTTCTTAAGCCAGAATAATTTTTTACCAGTCGATCCATGGTATAATATCTCTTCCATTACTTTAATTGCAGACAAGAATTATATGAAGATTACCTCGGGAAGGATAGTAAAGATATGGAGATAGTCGAGATAAAAAGGTCTCAACATAGAGTATTGCTCCGAGTTTTGTTTGCGGGATATTCAGGACAATTGAGGCCTTAGTACTTATGGGGTCTTTGAAGCCCCCATGTGCCCGTTCCTGTAAATTTGTACTTTTCGCTATCAAAACTTTTTTTCTGGAAAGAATTGGGATTTTTTTCAAGCATATTTCTGAGCAGAATTTTGCCGGCTTAGATGTCCTACAAGTTCAACAGGATGGGTTAAACCGTTGAAAAGTAATATATAAAAAATACCCTCTGGGGTAAGGATGTCAAAAACCGACCCATAACCCGGTTTTCGGCTTTTTCGGTTTTTTTGCAAAGCTGGTTGGACCGTCCGGTTCCGTAGACAAGAACTTTTCTGTGTATCCGCCCCGCATACACTATTTGTTGATATATATATTTTATATGAGCATATGTTATGTAAGTTAATAGAAATATACTCCTTATAACGAGATTTAACCGGGTTCAAAGGACCGGTTTTCCGGTTTCCGGTAAATTACAAATTAGGAAAGATTTTTTGTCCAGGTTTTAACCGGATGGACAAACAACCGTCCGGGTTAAAACCTGAAGGAGGAAAAAACTGAAAAAAAAACGGTTAACCGTTCTGAAAGTACCGGTTTTCGGACTAACCGTCCGGTTTTTGACATCCCTACTCTGGGGTCCCAAAAGACCCCACGTGCCCGGTGAAGGGTTAAAAAGCGCAATATGCCTTTAAATTAATTGCACCACTGATTAGGAAAGCAGTAGGGCTATCTTGTAGAGTTGAGAAGACCATTTGTTATTAGACACATATACATATATGCCCAATTCTCACCAATGAAGCACCCATTTGGTTGACATGCACGAAAACATCACTGAACTCCCTCGAAGTGCTCGAACGACGCATCCTGTGCTATTGTGTTGGTCGATTCTACGACTGGCGTCGAAAACGATACATCAAGAACGAAGTAGTGTACCAGCGAACACGAATGACGCCGCCAAAGGAAGCGTATGGTCTTACTGAAAAAACGCTTCTACTCACACGCCAAGGATCACAACAACGAGCTGATACCACGAATTTCCGACAACGAGAACATTAACACAATCTCGAATTACATCCACCAGCAGCCATCATTAAAAATCAATACCCGACATCGACAAGTTTACCATCTACGGGTATACCGTCAGGGGAGCACCTAGCCTTTCGGCCTTATCTCCCGGTCCTTCGGACTGTTAGAACCTTCGGTGTTTACTGACAAGGTCGTTTTATCGGAAGGGGATTTCTCCATCCGGTGAATGCACTCACCTTCAGAGACCCAACCCCGGGGTTGCATCACCAGCTCGATGTCTCGGGTAACAACCTACAGCCACCACGAGCAAGGACCATGGTCCCCTGGGCACACCCATCCCCGTGGTACACTATTCGCTTAAGACTTCTCTATAGCAGATGTGATCTTCCTTCGGCCCCCTATTGGTTAAGCCTCACGTCCAATTCAGATGTGCATCTCCCAGGCTCGCTGAACCTGTGACTACAAGCCTGTGCAGACTCGTAGCGCTGCTTTTCACATCCGGGCGGCCCTTCAGTTTACTAGTCAGCAATGCGATTCGGGCCGTGTGGTCATCAATTCACAAACTAGTCAGATATAGGCGCGAAGGCATCTTCCACCCAGGCCATTCTCCCTGACTAGCCCCTTCGAGACTCGGGTTGTGCGAAGCCGCCAGCTCCGAGGCTCACACGATTAGCCGTAATGGGGTTCACCATTACGGCCCACCAGGGAATACCGTTTACGGACTCGGCCTTTAGTGACTTCCCTCCCGTAAGTTGTGGGAGGAGGTAGGTCACGCCAAGAGCCACCCGGACATGACTAGGGAGCTCGGGAACATCATCGCCCGAATGGCCTTTGTACAAATCCTCGCCATGGCGTATTAACTGTACCAGGGGCCTCCCTGCGCTGCTCAGGTACGTGGTGTCGCAGCTCACCAAAGATCGTTGTCCCCCTACATACAGACTTTTTGGCTGATGTCGCAAGGACACCGACCTCCCTGCGGGGACCCGACATCGACATCAACATCAAGTCAAATTCATCCAAACAATGATTAATTTTCGAATTTATCCAACCGATGGTATAGGTCAGGGCACAATAGACCGCGCCGGTCACAGAGTGTTTAAAAGGTCATAGGGTAAATTAAATAAAATTCGAATAATCCCAGCTTATATTGAGAAAAGGTCACTTTGAAAATAGCGCCCTTAGCCTTTTTAATATTATGAATATTATGGATAAAATAAAACAAAAATGCTATTTGAAAATTGGAAAATTTTTTGAACGATTTTCAACCTCCTGCTACGTAGGATCACCACTGATATTTGCGATTAAAACAAAAACAAAACAATAATAAAAATAAAACCATAAAAAAAACCAAATAAATTCATGTGGTTCCATCGCCAAATTACATCAAAATGATTAAAATTGTGGACACACAAAGCAAATACATGCACACACTGCAATTACAAGCTTTTTTGTTCAAAGCAGCTATTACATAGACAACCAAAAAATATATTCTAAAGATATTTATGAAATGTATATTTACATAAATACATACCCACGAAACAAATACTGTGTGATAAAAGCGATGATGATTGCAATCAATGTTTCTGTTTTTTTTGCGGTCGATTGCATTTTTTTTTGTTTCAATATCAATTTAATTCATTAATTGTTCTTTTTTGTCTGATTTTTATTTTTTACATTTTTTTCAAAGATTTCACTTTAACACATTTTCAAATCTATAAAAAAATGGGCCAATTCATATAAATGTTTTGAATTCTCTCTTTTTTTCGTTTTGATTTTTATTAATGCTTTAATTTTGTTATTGTCTGTTTACGAGCATAATTCATATGTAGGGATGTATCGTACAATAAAGCTGAATGAGTGTAGGGTTGGGTGAGGGTTTTTCTGTTTTGTTTTTTTTTGGTGACAACAAACGTATATACATATAAAGCAGCGCGCGTATTGTTTTTCTTTTAATTTTGTCAATTGCCGAGGAAGATTATTATATGGTTTAGTGAAAAAAAAAGAAAACTATAAAATACAATTTCCAGGATAAAAACCAGAATCCTGAAGTGATATTTTGGAAATAGAGATCACACTGCACACGCAATAACTACGTCTTCAGTACAGGATGTCCCACATTGGCTGATCAATACTCGGTAAGGGTCGATTTAAAACAATATTTGTTCAAGTAACAACGCCATCTATACGTATATCGAATTGGTTCAAAAAGAAATGAATGCATGCCGGACACCCTGTATGCAAGTGAAAAGAACAATATTTATTTACTATTATAATGTGAAGGGGTGAACACTTTTATTTCAGTCGAACTATTTTTTTTTTAAGTCATTTCTTATCTCTGCTAAGGATAATATTATGGTGTGTGGATTAAAATTGATTGATTTGGTTGTTTTTTTCTAATTATTATGTGATAACACCTTGTGGACGCATTCGCATATATGCAGGAACGGCATAGAAATGAGGTGGACATACGTACGCAAACACACACGCACACATACACACGCGTACCATACAAATACACGAAAAATCAAAGGAATCAGTAAAAAAAAATTTTTTATTATTGATTTAAAATTATAGATATTTCAATGAAAATCAAAATATATCCACACAAAAAGGATATCATGAAAATTAAAGTCAATCCCGGAATGGATGTTAACAGGATACACATGATATTCGTTAGGAAAAAAATCAATCAATATTTTTACAGTTATTTGTAACGAAAAAAAAATACGTTGATCTAGCAGCAGATTGATGCAAAGGCGGTTTGTATCATTCTAAGGATTGCGAGCGTAACGAGCGGTGAACCAACATCAAGCGTCTCCGAATGAGCCTGATTTAGCCTCCATGGCGTCCCTGGGCAGTAACCAAATTGCCGCCTTCCGCCACTAATTAAACTTGGGAATGGAAGTAGTCGGATTCACATCGTAGGTGGGCGCATGTGATTATGAATAATTTTTTACGATGTGAACCGATGCATTTTATTTGCATGAAAATATTGTGATGTGTCTGGACTATACGTCAACCCAAATTGGCACCAGATGACGCTACGTCAACCCAAATTGTATTCGCTACTCTCTACTCTCTATCTAAAGACCAGTCTGGAAGAACAATTTGAAAAGCAGCAAACGGAAGTGCTGAAGAGAATCGACGAGAAATCGCGAGAAAATGCTGGGAAAGTCAGGACAGTGGCCGAAGAGGTCTTGAAATTGAAGAGCGACGTTACCGAAGAGGTGTGTAAGTTCAAGAGTGACCTGTTCGAAGAAGTCTATAAATTAAAGGATGATCTGGAACGCTTGAAAACAGCCAATATCAACCAACACCCGCAGAGTGCAGTAGTAATGGAAACAATCCAGAAGTCGTATAGTGACTGAGCGAAACATCGAGAAAAAGTGAAATATTTAAAGCCGACTCGAATATTTAAAGTCTAAAAGCGCCGACTTTCGATGGACAAATGTCTTGGAACATCTACAAGACACAATTTGATGCTGCTGCGGTGGTAAATGGTTGGTCGGACAGTGAGCGTGCCACGGCTCTTGTTCTAGCATTGCGAGGACCTGCTGCTGAAATTCTGCAATCGATTTCTGCTCAGCTGCAGACATCTTATGTGGAGCTTGTGAAGGTGTTGGATGGGCGATACGGTGACGAGCACATGAAGCAAATTTATCGATCACAGCTTCGTAACCGGACACAGAAGCAATTGGCGCAAGATATTGAACGACTGGCTCTTTTCTCATACCTGACCTCGGAGCCAGAATATCGGAACATGTTCGCTACAGCTCTCCTGGATCGTGAACTTCAACAGGCGTTACGGCTAGCTGATAAGCGGACGATCAAGGATGCCCTTGCATACATTAACATTTGAAGCTGCGAAACAAGCCGCCCGTAACTGTGTGCGAGTGCGAGAGGTAGTGGAGGATTGTGTCTGCCAGCGAGTAGATACATCAAGGCAAGACACCAACTGCGGTGAACAGGGTCCTATCCGAAGGAATTGTCAACAGCCGAGGAAGACCGGTACATTCCACAAGACGTGTGGCCAGCAGGCAAGAAACACGAGTTGGCAAAGAGCGAACCGAGTTCGACCCGTAACGGATGATTACGTTTGTCGGAGAAAAGATGTAGCGAGACGATTTGTTAACAGAGTTTCGATTCGATTCGATGCTGGAAATGCGGTGATCACGGGCACGTGCGAAGTAACTGTGAACAGCTGAGGAAGGCAAGCGCACTCTGCAAGAAGGTTGTCAACGGCGATTCAATTCGGTGCTGGAATTGCGGTGAAAATGGTCATCTGCGAAGTAACTGTGAACAGCTGAGGAAGGCAGGCACACTCGGCAAGAAGGTTGTCAACGGTGATTCAATTCGGTGCTGGAATTGCGGTGAAAATGGTCATCTGCGACGGAATTGTCGTCTGCCGAGAAAGGCCGGAACATCCTGTAAGAGATGCGTGCAGCGAATCAGAACAATGAGTTGGCGAAGTGCGAAACAACCTGCTCCCGTTGTCTGTGAATCGGGAAGCAAACGATTCTACTGGGTGGATGCTCGAGGTGACGTTGAGGAGTGGTGCCGCCGGTGTACGAGCTGTGCAGCTGAAAGGACGAGCATCGGAAGCCGAGAGCGAAAATGAAAGTCATACATGTGGAAACACTGGCACCCTATCGAGGTGACGACACGGAGGAGACCGAAGCGTGTTCTGTTCGGGACGAACAGGTTTAAGGAGGAGGTAATGTGATGTGTCTGGACTACACGTCAATCCAAATTGGCACCAGATGGCGCTACGCCAACCCAAATTGTATTCCCTACTGGGCACCAGATGGCGCTAGTGTCACTAGCGAGACAACTTACTGGCCAAAGTTTCCAGAACAGCGAAAATGGGTATATAAGGGCGTCGATTAGAGTCAGTCAGTCAGTCTAGTTTTAGCCGTGAATAATGTCGAGTCAATAATTAGTGAAGTAATTAGTAGAAATTGTAAACCGTGTATATCCGTGTGGTTGTAGTAAATAGTGTTACAGTAAAGCGAGTGTTATTCATTGTCGTGTACGCGAAAATCTATCGAACCCACTGGAACGTCTAGAATAGACGAGAAAAAAACATAACAATATGTTACTTCCCGGAACGTAGGCAGGAGAGGTCCATGAGGTCATATCGAAAAGATTTTTTCTGTTTTCGTTTCGTTAGAAACTCCAATTTTACCGGTAACGCGAATTTTGATGTGTGTAACACTTAAACCTAAATTCGGGTTTCCGTTTCTAGTGCAATCAAGATGGGGTCCAATGAATGCACCCTCTATGTCTAAGAAAGCGGATAACGTGTATTGTTTGTACTCAAGGCTGTGTTCGATGATACGGACCACTTCGTGGAGAGCCGTTTCTGGAGACTTTCCCTATGCGTGCTGGGACTTTGAAATTCCTGAGTTCTCAAGACTTTGTCGGATATATAAATCTATTAAGCGCTCTGTGGTTTTGAGTAAGAAGGAGAATAAACTAATCGGCCTGAAATCTTTCGCGGTCTCATGCCCTCGTTTACCTACCTTCGGAATAAAAACGACTCGAACCCGTCGCCACGACTGGGGTACGTGGTTGAGTAACAGAAGGCTTCTGAAAATTATCAGCAGCCGTGGAACTACCAGATCGTGCGTTTTCTGAAGCATAATCCGTAGTATGCCATCTGATCCTGGCGATTTTCAAGGGGAGAAGCTGTTGATTGCCCAGGTAATTTTTCCTCAGTAATCATATGGAGAAAACAAAGTCACTCTGCCGTTCATCTCCATTATGTAATCGTGGACTCTGTGTGCAAGTGCTCCTGCACCCAGGGAAATGCGTATTCATCAGGAGCTCAAGAGATTTGCCAGTTGATTCTCTTTTATTTTCTTTTTATTAAGAACGGACACGACCTTGCTTTGGACAAAATCTTGCTGATTCTAGCTGAACCCTTGACGTTGTCCATAGTGATTGTCGCAGATCGTTCCAAGCTTGGACATTTGCGGTTCTAATTGCTTTTTTTGTAAATTTTCAGGCAGTCCTTGTATGGCTGCCAGAACTTATGTTTGTATCAAATGCTGAATGTATCCCGAGTTAGCTTCCGTAACTTAGAAAGGTCCATGTTGCACCATGGAGGGAGAACTTTCTTACTCCTTTTCATTGGACAAGAACCCTTGAACGCTACTTCCATGGATTTTTCCAATGACTTAACCTCCTCCAGCATAGCTTTCTAAACGCGTTTTCAAATTTTTGTCTGCTGCGCGCTTCAACCTGAAAACTGTAACATTTGGCCCAGGCCAGGCCAGGAGTTTGACAAACCTGCCCTAAGGGATAAGTCAGTTAAAATTTGAGTCACAAAGGAAAACTAGATTCTAAAATGTGGCAAAAAAACAGGCTTGAGTCTACTCTGAAGTGGCGCGATTTTAGGTTCATCTGAGCCGTTTCTTTAAACAAGATAAATGAACGCAATCAAAGGGAACCCTGCGTTAGGTGTCATGGAGACCTGCTCCTACTATCCTTCCACTGACTTGAAATACAGAAAAGTTGCGCGCGATTGAAAAAATGCCAGATTTCAAATTCACACAAGTTGAAAATAAAATTTTCGTATTATCGTTTCAACCGGGTTGTGTGAACAATCCTAAAAATCAAAATGCAAAAACTGTTTGTGCCAGACGATGATTTTTAATTGTCAATAAAATTTTTGTTCGTTCCGTTTCTGAGGTATAAGAAGCGTCTTTGGAGAACCATCAAAAATTTAGAAACGCTTTTTGGGTCGGCTCACCGATCGCTACGCTTCGCACTTCACCTTTAGTAAGTTTTTGTCGAGCCGAGAGTAAAAAGGCGGGGTGCGAGCATTTATAACTGTAAGAATATCTGATTGAATTTTGTTTTCTAACATCATATTGATACTTTCGTAAGACGAATTAACTCTTATAATAGAAATATAGGACCAACCTATAGAATTTCGTTGCGAAGAATGCATGATGCCTTTTTTTACGAAATGGTTAAATATAAAAAACCGATTGTAAATGATTCAATATGAAAATAAACCCACACAGACACCCACCCACATACACATCCAAACAATCAAAATTTATCCATATATGTATATCAAAAGCATAAAAGAACATTTTTATACAAAGGAAAATTACGTAAAATAAAAAAAAAAAATACAAAAAAAAATGTTTACATTTCAAACTTACCTACGAAGTACTTTAATTTCATTTTCCAACGAATCTTCTTTCCCCTTAAGAGCTTTCTTATCGATTATCTTTACGGCAAAATGTTGTCCCGGATTCTCTCGACTTTCAGCCAAACGAACCTCAGAGAAGGCACCACTATGTGAGCGACGGTCGTGATTGCATATGTTGCATCCCAGGATGTTGATGTTGTAGTTGTTGTTGTTGTTGTGATATTTTGAAGTAATGCAATGAAAAGAAAAGAGGATAGAGAAACAAAATGATTAGTTGTAATATTATGTATTACAGAAATTAAGAAAGAAAAATCGTTTTCTGGATGGCTTAGTGCCAGCCGCAAGTTTACACAGCTCCGTGATAATTGCTATAGTAGTCGGAAAATGATTAAGCTTCTAGTGCAGAAGACCCTCAAGAAATGTAAACGTTTTCCATCGGATCACCGTTTGCTCGGCTAAAGCTTCGCCTTTTCCATAATATTTAACAGGAGGCGGACTAGAAGCGAGGTTCTAATGAACTGCGTGTGTTTAGGTTAGGTAGTGGGGCCGGCGGAAGTGAGACCAGCGCACTTAGACCAGTGATAGGTCCATTGTGATACCGCCTACGAGAGACTTAAAAATTCAAAAATGTATGGAACCAGCGTGGGCTGGCAATATATTTATTGATCTGTATTGGACTTACATCTCTGAGATCATCCAGATCGTAAAAGTAGCTACAACCAAGAAACCTTAAACGTTTCTCAGCCAAAGCCGAGCATTCACAAAGAAGATAATGCACAGTCTCCTCTTCCTCTTCATCCTCACAGCTTCTGCAGTAGTCGTTGTGAGGAATTTTGAGTCTCCTGGCGAGCTCTCCGATAGGACAATGCCCCGTTATAACCCCAACCGCACTGCTAATATGCATCTGGTTCAATGACAATAGCTTGGTAGAGCGGATGAAATCTAATTTGGTCCAGATCATCTTCGTTGTAGTACAAGTGTTACCATTGATCCATCTTGCGTTGGTTCGGCAATCAGAATCTGCTGTAATTGCCAATTTGCAGTTGATATATGGTGGTTTGATGCTTCCGCGGTCAACTTCAACTCTGCGAGCTGAAGCACTAGCTAGATGGTCCGCACAGCAGTTGCCTGCAAACCCACAGTGACCGGGTATCCAGCATAGTGTTATGTTAAAAAAGCGACCCATCTCTTTAAGAACAAGCCGGAACTTTTCAACAGTTCTTGATGTGATCAGTACCGACTCGAGTGATCGAATTGCAGCCTGACTGCCAGTATACAGAGTGACGTCCCTTTCAGTTACGACGTGACTACCCAAGCAAATTAGCGATTCTATAATCGCAGAGACTTCCGCTTGGAGGAGACTACAGAAATCAGGAAGACGAAGAGACAAACGTATGTCCAGTTGTTCCGAGTAAATTCCAATACAAACTCCTGCGTTGGCTTTGAACCATCAGTGTAAAAAGAGATAGCGTCACTTGCCGGGAGCATATTATTACCACATTGATCTCTCAATGGAATCAAGGTATTGTAGTTCTTACTAAAAGAATACTTGGGGACAGTGTAATCAGTCTCCAAAGGTAGTGTAAAGTTACCCAGTATCGTTGATTGGCCATAATCTAGTGCCCTGCATAGGCCAGTTTCCCGTAAGCGTAGGGCCGTGCTTGCAGCAAGTCGTTGTCCAAAGAGGTCCAATGGGATCAGTTCCAGCACCATATCTAATCCGGCTGAAGGGGTGAAAGGCGAAAGGCTCCTGTTATGACAAGAGAAGCCAACCATTGTACTTTGACAATCAAATTATAATAGGTGGTTTTGCTAAGTGCCGTCCACCATACACTAACTCCGTATAGTAAAACTGGCCTGACAATAGCTGTATACAACCAAAACACAACTTTTGGTTGTAAGCCCCAGGTTTTTCCGATAGCCTTCCTGCAAGAGTATAGTGCAACGGTGGCCGTGTTCACTCTTTCTTCAATGTTGGGCTTCCATCTTAGATTTTTGTCAAAGATAACATCAAGAAATCGTTCGCTTTCTTGTAAAAAGGACAACCTCCGTTTTGGCTGGATTGCTTCCAACCCCATTGAGACTTGCCCACTCAGCTAAAATAGATGGCGCTTTCCCCAATAACCCACTAAGGGTTTCAGGAAATTTACCTCTAACGGCGATAGCAACATCATCAGCATAGGCAGTGACTTTGCATCCAATGCCTTCTAGATTCAAAAGCAATTGATTAATCGCTTCATTCCAGAGTAAAGGAGATAAAATTCCTCCTTGTGGTATGCCCCTACATACATACCTAGATACGGACGCAGTACCTAAAGTGCTGCGTATGCGTCTGGAAGTAAGAAGATTGTTTACAAGGGTACAAATTGGACCCTCAACATGTAAACCCAGAAGACCATCTGTGATTGCCTTGGTTTTGATAAAGTTGAAATCGCCTTCAATATCTAAGAATGCGACCATCGTGTACTCCTTATGATGAAGTGATTTTTCAATATAACTTACCAGCAAATCTAAAGCTGTATCAACTGACCTCTCTTTCCAATATGCATGTTGTGACATAGATAATAGGTTAGGTGAGATAAACGTTCGTAGATGAGTGTCGATTAGTCGCTCCAACAATTTCAGCATAGTTGACGAGAGGCTAATGGGCCGCAGGTCTTTAAGACTAGCATGTGAACTCTGCCCGTTTTCGGGATTAATGTAACTCTCACATCTCTCCAGATACGAGGAATATAAACCAAATTTAGGCAAGCTGTTAGTATGCCCTCTATCCATGGGTAGGTTATGTCTACACATGGATAGATATGTTGCAGGTCCGCAGGGATGATGCCGTCTGGTCCAGTCGATTTAAAGGGCTCAAAATTGCGTGTGGTAGAAATACTTTTTTGGGAAGGAAATGCGGGGTTTATTATTGACCTCATATTATAGTATAGTTCCTTGATGCCACTGGCAGGAATGAACACTATGCACATAGGTGATCCTTTTTTTTTCGGCGACAGAACATGTCCACTGGACATTGTCCAGTCGTCGTCGTTCTGAGTAATAATTTTTGACGCCAAATTTTAGAAGCTCTCCGAATGTTTTGCACATCTTGATTTGAAGGTGAGCTACGAAAAGCTAAACGCATCAGCTATAGAATACGTCAATTTACGATCTAGATACATACCGGCAGAACGAACGATGTGCCTACACCTACGACGCCATGGAGCGGTATATGTAAATATCGAGGTAAGAAAAAGAGTACTGGAAAAAATCGGAGCGGCAAAATGTCAACAGCGCATCGGCGGCAAATGTAAGTAAAACCGCCGCTGCATGTCGCCTCTCCCGTAAAAGGTCTGGTTACTCTATTATTGTCTCTGTTTATTCTTTAGATTTTTCCTAGTATGCAGGTGTGCTTGTGCAATAATTCTCATAAATTGAATTGTACGTACGTACCACGCACCATGGCACACAAAAATATTCTCTCACAAACGAAACGTCGCAAAAGTCAGGTCACTATCGTCCTCGTCGCATAGCGTTATGGCACCTGGACGAGATTAAGGTGTGTGTATGTGTGTCTCTATTATCAAAATCAAAATTCAAATTGAAAACAAAAATAAGGAAAAATAACAAACAAGAAAAATAGACAAAAATATCCAAAGAGCGTGTTCAATTTGTATATTTCATAAGAAATCCTTAGTAGGACTAAAAAAAGACTATTGAAAAATGTGCTATTCATCTTTTAGATAAACCAATTTCTTTTAAAAAATCTATGTCCATGGAAACGTATGAATGTTGTTCCAATTGAGCGTTGTTGCTATTTTCATGTTTGGTCCTTTTTGTTTGTCATTATTTTTACGCTTAGTTTGATATTCAATGAAACACGTATAGCACACACGCGAGAGTGTTTTAACCTTCATATCTGGCAGCCCTATACTGGCAGACGCTTTCTATCAGCCGCTTTTACTTAATATAAATAATGTAAAGCGCTTTCTCGCAAAAATGTTCAACGCTTTTTATCAGCTCAGCGCTCGCTACGCCCGCACCTCGCATTTTTTTCAGATTTGCAGGGGGAGCGTAAAGCGTTTCTAATTTTTTTAATGCGCGTTATATTATATTTTATCTGAATAATTCACAGCGCATTCTCGGAAAAATGTTGAACGCTTTGTGTGAGCTCAACGCTTGCTACACTCGCATTTTCACAGATCTGCAGAGGAACGCATTACGGCGAGGTGCGAGCGAAGCGAGCGGTGAGCGAACACAACGCGTTTTTAATTTTTGTGACATGGTTCTATTTTATCTGAATAATTCAAAGCGCTTTCTACGAAAACACTTTGTATCAGCTCAGCGCTCGCTACGCTCGCACCTCGCATTTTTACATATTCGCAGGGGACGTATAAAGGCAAGGTGCGAGCGAAGCAAGCGGTGATCCTACACGAAGCGTTCTTAATTTTTGTAACGCGCTTCTATTTTATCTGAACCATTCAAAGCGCTCTCTAGGGAAAAAAAATGTTGAACGCTTTGTGTCAGCTTAGAGCTCGCTAAGCTCGAATTTTTACAGATGTGAAAAGGGACGTATAAAGGCGAGGTGCGAGCGAAGCGAGCGGTGAGCTGACACAAAACGTGACGTGATTTTTATGACACGCTTCTATTTTATCTGAATAATTTAAAGCGTTTCTCGGAAAAAGTGTTGAACGCTTTGTACCAGCTCAGCGCTCGCTACGCTCGCATTATTGCAGTTCTGCAGAAGAACGTATGAAGGTGAGGTGCGTGCGAAGCGAGCGGTGAGCCGATGTGACACCTTTCTATTTTATCTGAATAATTCAAAGCGCTTTCCGGGGAAAATGTTGAACGCTTTGTATCAGCTCAGCGGTCGCTACGATCGAATTTTCACAGATCCGCAGGGGGGCGTATAAAGGCGAAGTGCGAGCGAAGTGAGCGGTGAGCCGATGTGACACCCTTTTATTTTATCTAATTAATTCAAAGCGCTTTCTCGGAAAAAATGCTGAACGCTTTGTATCAACTCAGCGCTCGCTACGCTCGCACCTCGCATTCTTACATATTCGCAGGGGAACGTATAAAGGCAAGTTGTGAACGAAGCAAGCGGTGATCCTACACAAAGCGTTCTTAATTTTTGTAACGCGCTTTCTAGGAAAGAAAAATGTTCAACGCTATACGCTCGTATTTTTACCGATGTGAAAAGGGACGTATAAAGGCGAGGTGCGAGCGAAGCGAGCGGTGAGCTGACACAAAACGTGACGCAATTTTTGTGACACGCTTCTATTTTATCTGAATAATTCACAAAGCGTTTTCTAGGAAAAAATGTCGAACACTTTGTATCAGCTCAGCGCTCGCTACGCTCGCACCTCGCATTTTTGCAGATCTCTAGGGAGACAAAAAGCGTTTTTAATTTCAGTAACACGCTTCTATTTTGTCTGAATAAATCACAGCGTATTCTCGGAAAAATGTTGAACGCTTTGTGTCAGCTCAACGCTCGCTACACTCGCATTTTACAGATCTGCAGGAGGCGTATTAAAGCGAGGTGCGAGCGAAGCGAGGGGTGATCCATCACAACGCGTTTTTAATTTTTGTGACATGGTTCTATTTTATCTGAATAATTCAAAGCACTTTCTATGAAGAATTTTGAACACTTTGTATCAGCTCAGCGCTCGCTACGCTCGCACCTCGCATTCTTACATATTCGCAGGGGGACGTATAAAGGCAAGGTGGAAGCGGTGATCCTACACAAAGCGTTCTTAATTTTTGTAACGCGCTTCAATTTGATCTGAACCATTCAAAGCGCTCTCTAGGAAAGAAAAATGTTCAAGGTTTTGTGTCAACCTAGAGCTCGCTACGCTCGCATTTTTACAGATGTGAAAAGGGACGTATAAAGGCGAGGTGCGAGCGAAGCGAGCGGTGAGCTGACACAAAACGTGACGTAATTTTCGTGACACGATTCTATTTTATCTGAATAATTCAAAGCGTTTTCTCGGAAAAACGCTTTGTACCAGCTCAGCGCTCGCACTTCGCATTTTTGCAGATCTGCAGGTGAACGTATGAAGGCGAGGTGCGTGCAAAGCAAGCGGTGAGCCGACATAAAGCGTTTTTAATTTTTGTGACACGCTTCTATTTTATCCGAATAATTCAAGGATCGAATTTTCACAGATCCACAGCGGGACGTATAAAGGCGAGGTGCGAGCGAAGCGAGCGGTGAGCCGATGTGACACCCTTCTATTTTATCGGAATAATTAAAAGCGCTTTCTCGGAAAAATACTGAACGCTTTGTATCGGCTCAGCGCACGCTACGCTCGCACCTCGCATTTTTACATAATCGCAGGAAGACGTATAAAGGCAAGCTGCGAGCGAAGCAAACGGTGATCCTACACGAAGTGTTCTTAATTTTTGTAACGCGCTTCTATTTGATCTGAACCATTCAAAGCGCTCTCTAAGAGAGAAAAATGTTCAACGTTTTGTGTCAACCTAGAGCTCGCTACGCTCGCATTTTTACAGATGTGAAAAGGGATGTATAAAGGTGAGGTGCGAGCGAAGCCAGCGATGAGGTGACACAAAACGTGACGTAATTTTTGTGACACACTTCTATTTTATCTGAATAATTCAAAGCGTTTTCTCGGAAAAAATGTCGAACGCTTTGCATTAGCTCAGCGCTTGCTACGCTCGCATTTTTGCAGTTCGGCAGAAGAACGTATGAAGGTGAGGTGCGTGCGAAGCGAGCGGTGAGCCAATGTAACACCCTTCTATTTTATCTGAATAATTCAAAGCGCTTTCCGGGGAAAATGTTGAACGCTTTGTATCACCTCAGCGGTCGCTACGATCGAATTTTCGCAGATCCGCAAGGGGACGCATAAAGGCGAGCTGGGAGCGAAGCGAGCGGTGAGCCGATGTGACACTCTTCTATTTTATCCGAATAATTCAAAGCGCTTTCTCGGAAAAAATGTATGCGCTCGCTACGCTCGTATTTTTACATATTCGCAGGGGGACGCATAAAGGCAAGGTGCGAGCGAAGCAAGCGGTGATCCTACACGAAGCGTTCTTAATTTTTGTAACGCGCTTCTATTTGATCTGAACCATTCAAAGCGCTCTCTAGGACAGAAAAATGTTCAGCGCTTTGTGTCAACCTAGAGCTCGCTACGTTCGCATTTTAGTAGATGTGAAAAGGGACGTATAAAGGCGAGATACGAGCGTAGCGAGCTGTGAACTGACACAAAACGTGACGTAATTTTTGTGACACACTTCTATTTTATCTGAATAATTCAAAGCGTCTTCTCGGAAAAAAATGTCGAACGCTTTGTATCAGCTCAGCGCTCGCTACGCTCGCACCTCGCATTTTTGCAGATCTCTAGGGAGACAAAAAGCGTTTTTAATTTCAGTAACACGCTTCTATTTTGTCTGAATAATTCACAGCGTATTCTCGAAAAAATGTTGAACGCTTTGTGTCAGCTCAACGCTCGCTACACTCGCATTTTACAAATCTGCAGGAGGCGTATTAAAGCGAGGTGCGAGCGAAGCGAGGGGTGATCCATCACAACGCGTTTTTAATTTTTGTGACATGGTTCTATTTTATCTGAATAATTCAAAGCACTTTCTATGAAGAATTTTGAACGCTTTGTATCAGCTCAGCGCTCGCTACGCTCACACCTCGCATTCTTACATATTCGCAGGGGGACGTATAAAGGCAAGGTGCAAGCGGTGATCCTACATAAAGCGTTCTTAATTTCTGTAACGCGCTTCTAATTTTATCTATAACATTCAAAGCGCTCTCTAGAAAAAAAATTTTGAACGCTTTGTGTCAGCTCAGAGCTTGCTACGCTCACATTTTTACAGATCTGAAAAGGGACGTATAAAAGCGAGGTGCGAGCGAAGCGAGCGGTGAATTGACACAAAACGTGGCGTAATTTTTGTGACACGATTCTATTTTTTCTGAATAATTCAAAGCGTTTTCTCGGAAAAACGCTTTGTACCAGCTCAGCGCTCGCTACACTCGCACCTCGAATTTTTGCAGATCTGCAGGGGAACGTATGAAGGCGAGGTGCGTGCGAAGCGAGCGGTGAGCCGACATAAAGCGTTTTTAATTTTTATGACACGCTTCGATTTTATCCGAATAATTTAAGGATCGAATTTTCACAGATCCACAGCGGGACGTATAAAGGCGAGGTGCGAGCTAAGCGAGCGATGAGCCGATGTGACACCCTTCTATTTTATCTGAATAATTAAAAGCGCTTTCTCGGAAAAATACTGAACGCTTTGTATCAGCTCAGCGCTCGCTACGCTTGCACCTCGCATTTTTATTTATTCACAAAGGGACATATAAAGGCGAGGTGCGAGCGAAGCGAGCGGTGAGGTGGCACAAAGCGTTTTTAATTTTTGTAACGCGCTTCTATTTTATCCGAATAATTCAAAGCGCTTTCCGGGGAAAATGTTGAACGCTAATCGATCACTACGCTTGAATTTTCACAAATCCGCTGGGGCACGTATAAAGGCGATGTGCGAGCGAAGCGAGCGCTGAGCCTACAGAAATCCATTATTCGTAAATCCTGATTTTCCTTGTAAATCCCGATAGTTATTTAAAGTTATATTTTCCCTAATGTACGAGTATTTATTATGTATATTCATACATTTAACTACCCTTCTTGTGTGTCTCTATTTCCGCTTCTACACATCCAACAACACATACCCCCACTAGCTCGAAATCTATATTCACCGCAATCAACATCTTCATCATCATCATATGATCCGAATGTGTGTACCATTTAAAAAGCCACACGACTGAAAAGGTTCAAAAGAAAATCCTGTAACTTTCATACAGCCCTATGTAAATACACGTATCCTTCGTCCAACGCCACGCGCCGTTTCATTGTCAACACGCAAAGGGATTGTCCTGACGAAGACGCGACAACAAAGACGGCAACAACGACGACAACGACTTTCATCCCATATCCGTATGGGGACCGACACTAACTTTGATACAATTAATTAAGGTAACCTTCTGCTACAGACTGTAGCGTATGGCAACGTACGACAAAGTCGTTCGTTGTCCTTTGTTGCGAGCTGGTGGATCCACCTGTACGGCGGCAACCGGCAACGAAAAGACGTGAAACGTAAGAGCATTCTGCTATAATCTTAGATGCGATACTGATACTAAACGGAGCGCGAGCCCCATAGAGACGATGACGATCCCTTTTCGTATTCAATTTAAAGACTTGTGTCGATTCTTATGTTATGGTTGGTTCCTACTGCTTGCGACTCGTATATTCGTCCTCGTCATCCTTCGGCCGCGGTTCTCATGATATTTATTCCGTCGATTAGAGCGTGAATTATTACTAGACGAGTACCTTTATTTCTCACTGCTATTATTACACAATTGGAGTACATTCACGGTACATGTGGGCGACATTTTTATTACTATTATTATCAAAGGACTAGGATCACACATTATTGAATAAGCACACACTCCCCCACAATTGATAGGTCCTGAAAGTGGCATTCAATAGCAATTACACTAATCAATGCGATTTATTAAAATGGTTACTAGGGCACGAGTACAATGTTCATTTACAGAGAGGAATCAATTCTGAGAATGTTTTGCGGTCTAGTGCGGTTATCAATTGTGCGTGTTTCTCTCCGCTCTTATTGTAGCATTTACGGTTATAACTCAACACTCTATTCGCAATTGATTGGTGTCCGTCTGTCTGTCCGTTTTCAATGCAGATAGATATAAAGTGATTTAGGTGATAGCATTTTATTTCTGAATGAATGAATGAATGAAGGTGGAACAGTGTTGGCAATTTAGCTGCTTTGTGGCTAAATTTAGCCGGAAGAAATTACTAAATCCGCCCGGTCGGATTTCTAGTGAGTTTAATTTTTTTCCGCCGTTTTTCTGTCTGAAACTTTTTTATGAAATTAAAAAAAAAATGCAAATTTGACAGTTGCTGTTCTAAGTAGAACATTTCCTGTCCAATTTGAATGGAAGCTTTTGTGCTACATATTGCTAAAGGAGTACTTAATGCAAAAACTTGAATTAAAAATTTTGCAACGCAATGTTGAATAAGTGTGCAATAAGCGCGAAAGTGATGCTTTAAACAAAGAGTTTTAGAAAATCGTACAAACTCTCTTCTACGTCTTTCAATTTTTTTTGTCTATAAAAATGCTCCTATACGGCAGCCGATTCTTTGATGTAAATTGTCACGAAGCTAGCCGTTGTTACGACGGCTACGAGTTGCCAAAATCCCATATTCGATTCAAGAGAAAAATAAAGAAAAAATAAAGTCGCTACAACAACCAAAGGCGGTGCGGGATTGACAGGCTGAGTAGGCTCTAGGTCAGGGACTTTTAGAGGCGACATTTTTTAACTTTACACAAACGCCTCGTGTTCCTTGGGAAAAAATGTTCGGAGATTAGACTTTATTCCGTTTTCTAGAAGTGTTGGGTTAATTCTGTCCTATAGTTAGCCAGCGATATTGAGCAATTAAGGGATCAAGGATCAATCCCTAAAAAAATGGAAATGGATTATAAATAATAAGATAGCTGTAACGTGTAGTGCGATTAAAGTAATCGTACAGGTTCAGGGAACAATGAACAAAATCCTTTTGATTTTGGCATACCTTCCATATGACACTACTGAAGTTTCAACAGCGAGCTTCATCAAAGCGGAGGACATAGGTGTAATCGTCGGGTGTGATGCCAACGCGCATCATGTAGGTTGGCGAAGCACCGACATCAATTCAAGAGGATCCGAACTCGCCGAGTATCTAGTTACGACTGATTTCGAGCTTCTCAACAAGAGCAATGAGCCAACATTTGTCACAACTGCAAGGAAAGAAGTGATTGATATCACATTAGCTTCTAAGGGCCTGACAAACATGGTTCACAAATGGCAGGTCTCCAGGGATATCACGCTATCGGACCATCGTCGCATTGATTTCTGAGCTGAACCTCGGTCACACACCGAGGGAGCCTTTTCGAAATCCCCACAGAATGAACTGGTCGTAACTTAAAGAAATTGCAGACAACCGTACCGTCACCAAGCCGCCGAATCAAATCTGGTGAGCCGGCTGAAGAGGCGACACTTTTTCTAACCAATCGGATAGTAGACGCCTACGAGCAAAGCTGCCTAATACGCCGGTCAAAGAAGGAAAGTACACCTTGGTTGAATCCGGACTTAGCGCAAAAGAGAGGGGCTACAAGGAAACTCCTTAATAGGGCCCTGAAGATAAATTTGTCCACGGATTGGCCAAATTATCAACAGGCCCAAAGAATTCTCGAAAAGGACATAAGATCCGCAAAAAGATCATCATGGAGACGCTTATGTGAAGAATACTTGACGCGCACTTTCCAGAAAGCAGACAGAGCGAAACTCTCACATTAACAGTCTGCACACAATAGGCTGGTCTGTGGTCTGCAAAATAGTTACGTAAGAACGGGTTAAGTGGGCGTTCTCGTTCGAAAGCTACAAATCTGCAGGGCCTGACGGGGATCTTTTCTGCTCTCCTGAAAGAGGGAATGGAATTTCTTGGCCTACATTTAAGCAATATATACATATAGGACATGACTAGTGTATGCCTACATTCCAACAACCTGGCGGAAGGTGAAAGTGGTGTTTATCCCTAAGCCTGGTAAACCCTCCTATGCTGAAGCTAAGAGTTTTCGGCCAATCAGTCTGACATCATTCCTCCTAAAGAGGTCGAAAGACTGGTAGACAGGTATATTAGGGATGTATGCCTTCCCAGAAGGCCGCTGAACAGCAGGCAAAATGCTAACCAGGAATCTAAATCGACAGAAACTGGCCTTCATGAACTCGGCAGTGAGCTCGAGAAGAGTTTGTCTCAGAAAGAGTTTGCACTGGGTGCATTCCTCGACATGTGACGCATGTGCAGAGACTGGACTGCCTAAGCATCACTGGGGCAATGAAAACACTCAGGCGCTGATGCCTTCGGACAGGATAATTTCAAAATACGTCCCCAGTAATCCCCACTGACAGAGAAGAATGGTCCTCTGAAGACCACTCTGACTTCGTTCGAGATGACATCATTAATAATGGCAGGGCTGGTTCAGGGATCTTCTCGGCTCAACCAAGAATTGAGCTGGACCAGTCTTCTGAGGCCATCACATTGATCTTTCAAGCAGAAATTTACGCCATTATAGTGGCAACCCATGAATGTATGCGGTACAACTGGCGCGGCCGCAACATTCGAATCTGCTCTGACAGCCAAGCTGTCTTGGAGGCGCTGGACTATTCAGAAATATCAAGCCAGCTGGTATGGAATTTTCATCGCTTCTAAGGCTGGGGAGACTAAACGGGCTACAATTCGTGTGGGTGCCCGGACACTCAAACATCATCACTGAGAACGAAATGGCTGATGAACTCGCCCGACAAGGCTCTAGCTCACACTTGATATGTCCGGAGCCAGTTTTTCGTATACCATCATCCGTGATCAAAGCTTACCCTAAAAACGGAGTCTGCTGCGATCTATGCCAGATTCTGGGAGAACTTAGATTCCTGCCTTCATCGCCACACCCATGCATCACGTTGCGTTCTTCTCGCTCAATCTCCGGAAAGGGGATATAAAGACCCTTACAGGTCTAGTGACAGGTCATAGCTCTCTAACTTACCACCTAAAATATCAATATTAAGCCGCCCCTCAAAATTTGTCACCCCGGGCAATTGCCCAGGTTGCCCATATAGAAAATTCGGCCATGCATATTTTGATTTGAATGAATTTCATATCAGAACAAATACAGCGGTCATAAAAAAATATTGAAATGGTCCGTTGCATTAAAGGCGTCTTTAAAGGGCCATAGAAAAATTAAAACGTTTGGTGCCGGCTCACCGCACTTTTGTGCTACCTAACCGTTCCTCGCTTTAATTGAGTTTCTTGAAAATATTGGAAAAAGCACATCTGACATAAAGCGTTTTCGAATATTTCAGGGATCTGTTGCATTAAAAGCATCTTAAGTGGACCATCAAAACATTTTAAATGTTCTTTGCCGGCTCTTCGCGTTCTTTTCTCTCCCAAATATTGTAAAAACGCGAGGTGCGAGCTAAGCGAGCGGTGAGCCAACATGAAATGCTCGAATCATCCAAGGGTCGTTTCTTATGCATTAAAAGCGTCTTTAACGGGCCATCAAAAAATTTTGAACGTTTTGCATTTTGTTTTTAGATGGCCCTTTTTACAATATTTGAACAAAAAAACTCACAAAAGGCGAGGTGCGAGCGTAACGAGTGGTGACCTGGCATAAAACGTTTCAAATTTTTTGATGGCCTTTTAAAGAGGCTTTTAATGCATAAGAAACGACCCTTGGATGATTCGAGCATTTCATGTTGGCTCGCCGCTTCTAGTTCAAAAGAAACGACCCTTGGAAGTTTCGAGCGTTTCATTCCAGCTTACCGGTTGCTACGCTCGCACCTCGCCTTTTTACAATATTTGACAAAAAATATTCACAAAAGGCGAGGTGCGAGCGTAGCGAGCGGTGAGCCGGCACAAAATGTTTTAAATTGTTAGATGGCCCTTTACAGACGCTTCCAATGCATAAGAAACGACCTTTGAAAGTTTTGTGCATTTCATGGCAAAAGGCGATGTGCGAGCGTAGCGAGCGGTGAGCCGGCACAAAACGTTTCGAATTTTTAGATGGCCCTTTACGACATGAAACGCACGAAACTTCCAAGGGTCGTTTCTTATTCATTAGAAGCGTCTTTAAAGGCCACATAAAAATTTGAAACGTTTTGTGCCGGCTCACCGCTCGCTACGCTCGCACCTCGCCTTTTGTGATTTTTTTTTCAAATATTGCAAAAAGGCGAGGTGCGAGCGTAGCGAGCGGTGAGCCGACATGAAACGCACGAAACTTCCAAGGGTCGTTTCTTATTCATTAGAAGCGTCTTTAAAGGCCACATAAAAATTTGAAACGTTTTGTGCCAGCTCACCGCTCGCTACGCTCGCACCTCGCCTTTTGTGCGTTTTCTTTTCAAATATTGTAGAAAGGCGAGGCGCAAGCGTAGCGACCGGTGAGCCGACATGAAACGCTCGAAACTTCCAAGGGTCTTTCCTTATTCATTAGAAGCGTCTGTAAAGAGCCATCTAAAAATTTGAAACTTTTTGTGCCGGCTCACCGCTCGCTACGCTCGCACCTCGCGTTTTGTGAGTTTTTTTCAAATATTGTAAAAAGGCGAGGTGCGAGCGTAGCGAGCGGTGAGCCGACATGAAACGCACGAAACTTTCAAGGGTCGTTTCTTATGCATTGGAAGCGTCTGTAAAGGGCCACCTAACAATTTTAAACTATTTGTGCCGGCTCACGGCTCGCTACGCTCGCACCTCGCATTTTGTGAGTTTTTTTTCAAATATTGTAAAAAGGCGAGGTGTGAGCGTAGCGAGCGGTGAGCCGATATGAAACGCACGAAACTTTCATGGGTAGTTTTTATGCATTGGAAGCGTCTGTAAAGGGCCATCTAACAATTTTAAACTATTTGTGCCGGCTCACCGCTCGCTACGCTCGCACCTCGCATTTTGTTAGTTTTTTCAAATATTGTAAAAAGGCGAGGTGCGAACGTAGCGAGCGGTGAGCCGACATTTAACGCACGAAACTTCCAAGGGTCGTTTCTTATTCATTAGAAGCGTCTTTAAAGGCCACATAAAAATTTGAAACGTTTTGTGCCAGCTCACCGCTCGCTACGCTCGCACCTCGCCTTTTGTGCGTTTTCTTTTCAAATATTGTAAAAAGGCGAGGCGTGAGCGTAGCGACCGGTGAGCCGACATGAAACGCTCGAAACTTCCAAGGGTCTTTCCTTATTCATTAGAAGCGTCTGTAAAGAGCCATCTAAAAATTTGAAACGTTTTGTGCCGGCTCACCGCTCGCTTCGCTCGCACCTCGCGTTTTGTGAGTTTTTTTTTTTCAAATATTGTAAAAAGGCGAGGTGCGAGCGTAGCGAGCGGTGAGCCGGCATGAAACGCACGAAACTTTCAAGGGTCGTTTCTTATGCATTGGAAGCGTCTGTAAAGGGCCACCTAACAATTTTAAACTATTTGTGCCGGCTCACGGCTCGCTACGCTCGCACCTCGCATTTTGTGAGTTTTTTTTTTAAATATTGTAAAAAGGCGAGGTGTGAGCGTAGCGAGCGGTGAGCCGATATGAAACGCACGAAACTTTCAAGGGTCGTTTTTATGCATTGGAAGCGTCTGTAAAGGGCCATCTAACAATTTTAAACTATTTGTGCCAGCTCACCGCTCGCTACGCTCGCACCACGCCTTTTGTGCGTTTTCTTTTCAAATATTGTAAAAAGGCGAGGCGCGAGCGTAGCGAGCGGTGAGCCGACATGAAACGCTCGAAACTTCCAAGGGTCTTTCCTTATTCATTAGAAGCGTCTGTAAAGAGCCATCTAAAAATTCGAAACGTTCTGTGCCGGCTCACCGCTCGCTACGCTCGCACCTCGCATTTTGTGAGTTTTTTTCAAATATTGTAAAAAGGCGAGGTGCGAGCGTAGCGAGCGGTGAGCCAACACAAAATGCACGAAACTTCCAAGGGTCGTTTCTTATTCATTAGAAGCGTCTTTAAAGATCATCTAAATATTTGAAACGTTTTGTGCCAGCTCACCGCCCGCTACGCTCGCACATCGCGTTTTGTGAGTTTTTTTCAAATATTGTAAAAAGGCGAGGTACGAGCGTAGCGAGCGGTGAGCCGATATGAAACGCTCGAAACTTTCAAGGGTCGTTTTTTATGCATTTTGTACCGGCTCACCGCTCGCTACACTCGCTCGTCGCATTTTGTGAGTTTTTTTTTCAAATATTGTAAAAAGGCGAGGTGCGAGCGTAGCGAGCGGTGAGCCAACACAAAATGCACGAAACTTCCAAGGGTCGTTTCTTATTCATTAGAAGCGTCTTTAAAGGCCATCTAAAAATTGGAAACGTTTTGTGACAGCTCACCGCTTGCTACGCTCGCACCTCGCCTTCTGTGATTTTTTTTCTTTACAAATATTGCGAGGTGCGAGCGTAGCGAGCGGTGAGCTGACACTAAACGCTTGAATCTTCCAAGGGTCGTTTCTTATGAACTAGGAGCTTCTTTCAACGGCCGTTCGGTTCAAATAGTTAAAAAAAAGCTAGGTGCAAGTTTAGCAAACGCTGTGCATACGTAAAGCGCTATGGAATTTTCTAGTGGTTGTCCGTAATGCACTAGTAGCGTCTCTGAAGGACCAATAAAAATTCGAAACGTTTTGTGCTGCCTGACCGCTCGCTACGCTCCCTCCTCGCCCTTATTGAGTTTCTTTCAAATTGTGGAAAAGGCAAAATGCGAGCGAAGATCCGAAATAAAGCGTTTTCGAATATTCCAAGGGTCTGTTGCATAAAAAATTTCTTTAAAAGACCATCAACAGTTTTAAACGTTTTGTGCCGACTTACCGCTCGCATGTTGCCATTACTTGGTCCCTTTCAACTACCTTTTGAAGGCGAGGTGCGAGCGGACACATAGCGTTTTCCACTATTTCAGGTGTCGTATGTGATGTACTAGACGCGTCTTTTAGGGAACATGACAACATTTGTGAGTTTCGTTCAAATATTGTGAGCGTAGCAAGCGGTGAGCTGACGCAAATCGTTTTCAACTATTCCCAGTGTCCTTGCTGATGTATATTAGCAGCGCGTATTGAAAATCTCTTTCGAAAATTTAAAAAAAAAAAAACACAAAAACATTCAGAGCCGTTACCAATGTCACAAAGATCCCTTCACTTTTCGTGAAGCAAACGGATTATCATCATTACCTAAATCTTAGGATAAGAGATACTACATGCAAAAACGAAACAAATTGCTACTTACGTTCCAAGTAATTCCTTGAGATTATATTTGTCCTCAATCGATGTCTGTTTATCTGGATCTTTAGCATCTTTTTTCGATTTTTTCGCGGAATCTTTTTTACCAAATAGTGGCATATTGTTTTGATTTCTTTTCACCACGATTCTATATTTTTGTTGTTTTGTTTTTACGTTTAAATTTTTGTTTTGTTTGGAAAGTGTTTGCGTTTGTGTGCCTGTGTGTTTGTTATTGTGTATTTTTGTTTTGTCGTTTTGGATTGTCAGAATATTGTTGTCCACTCGTCCGATCAATAATCAAGCCCTTCAAGTGATTTTGTTTTTGGAAGGAAATTCAAAACAATTTTTCTCAGTTTAAGTAACAATCTTTCTTCGATTTTTTTTTGTATGCTGATTTATAGAGCTTTGAACATGTTTCGGTTTCTGTTTATCTTTTTCGATTTAGTTATTTCGTCAAGTATTTTCGACAAAAATTGTTGTGTATTTTACATATAGTTTTCGCGGTTTTATCTCGGTCTCGGAATATGTATATGCAGTAAGTCTATTTAAGTATGTTATAAGTAGAGGGAAATTGTATAGTTGTTGCATAGGTATTTATATATATATATAATTTCAAAGCACGCAAAATGTCACAGTGAAAGTTTTTTAGATGTTTACATCAATCAGAAGCAATTGTTCGTAAATTTGTTACTTTTTGTTTTGTCTTGTTGAGACTATTTCTGCGAATCTGTTTTCAATTGCTTTTTTCTCTCCACCTTGATTTGTTATCTATATAACTGTATACTGGTGATTTATATATATATATATTTTTTAAGTATAAATTAATTTAAATGAATTATCAGTTGTTTTTTTTTTGTGTATAGCTTAAAATATATTATGTGTTCGTCTATTGGAATTGGCTGTTTTTTTAAACTATCAATTCGATATATAAAGCTTTTATGTATTTTTTATACATATATATATAAATTTATATTTATAAATTATACAAAAAATATATAGGAATTTGTATAGACGAAAAAATGGCAAACACAATTTTCACGTAATATATAGAATATACGAGAACGGCGGCGGCATCGGCGGCAGCAACTATCACAATGGAAATATCAGCAATTGAATTAAATGTTTGTTTTTCTTACAATTTCTTTTCGTCTTATCTGATCGTTACATTCCTCGTTTTTATATTTCGAAAATTTCAGACACAATTAGGACAGCGCCCACGTCTCCCCAACTCTTTTCACTATTTCGGCATGAGTTTTGATTTGAAATTATCGAAAAATTGTTTTGTATTTACTTTGATTTTCTTATAAAAATATTTAATGAAATAAATTCAATTACTTGTCAAACGATAAAATATGAAATTAGCGTGAATACATTTATTTACATATTATACAAAAGCATAAAGCACACTTTTGATTATTTATTTATTCGGACTGAACTTCTATTGCATTATCAGGATTTAACGAAATATGTAATTTTATTTTCTATTGAATTTTTTAGCACTTTTCACTTTATTTTTTTTTCGTAGACTTTTTCCGCGGAAATTTCTGTTTATAACTTAATTTCTTTTGAAATTATGTTTATTCATTAAACAAACAAAAATTGGAAAAAACATGGAGCTACAAATAAAAACTTGTACAAATGTCAAGAACGAAATTTATCCTGGCAAGAAAAAAAAATCAGAATATTCTTATTAAGTGTTTTTGTTTGGTGTTGTTTTTTTGTTGATTTTTTTATTTACAATATTCTGATGATGCAATATTGTTGAAAGACAAAATTTCAAGCGAAACAAATTACTCTGGATCGGACATTACATAGTGCACGCGCAAAGTGTGTGTGTGTTTGTGTGTATGTGGTTTCGTCTGTGACTGAGTGTGTGTGTGTCTAAGTTTGTTAGTTAATTTATGTTCTTCTATTATCTGTCAGGTTTGACATTTATTATAAATTTCAGTAAATTACAATTTTCATTCGTTCATTGCGTTGTATTGGAAGATGCATTATTTGACCGTTTTCTGTAAAAAAGAAAAGAAAAATATTTTTTTTTTAATTTTTCAGTTTAAGTTTTTGATAAAATTTTAATAGTGGTTATGGATTTTTTTTTATGTCGATATCAAGGCTTTTAGGGGATTACCTTTTAATGAAAGCAAGCGTAGCCTTGGTGGAAAGGAAATTAGGGTAAGGGATTGAGGACAACCCAAACATCCATGGGCACAGTGGGACTCGAACCCACGCTCTGGCAACTCTACCACTGAGCCACCCAGGGGCGAACCCAAGGGGGGCATTTAGGGGATAAAACATCCCCCGAAATTTTAAAATCAACATTTTACGTATGCATAAAATTCACACAACATATTTTTATTGATAAACCAAATACCTAAAGTGATGATTTTCAGACTCAATTCTTATAAAAAATATGATTTAATTCAATTCAGTTTATTCACAATATGATTACATGTTCTTAAGGTAGGTTACAATAATTATAAATAAATTTACATTTACATTACCTAAAAGCAATGCTTGTGATGGGAGTGTGTTTTCTAATTCTAGTTAACACATCAGTAATTTAAAGATTTTATATAATAAATTCATACCTTTTTTTTACATCTTTTGAATTAGTCAATCAACAATCTAACAAAAATTCAATTCATGAAAAATATGACGTTATTGTTACAATATTAATAAATATATATAACATCAACTTACAAAATATACAACATTTTACATTTTTTTAATTTACAAAAAATAAAAAGTGGCAAAGAATTCTTCGTAACTTAAATTAAGGAGCCATTTTTATACCCGTCACTATGTGAAAGGGTATATTAACTTTGTCATGAAGTTTGCAACGCACAGAGGGAAGAACCTCCGACTATATAAAGTATTATATTATTGATCATTGTGACGAGAGAAATCGATTGAGCGATGTCCGTCTGTCTGTCTGTTTATCTGTCTGTCTGTCCGTCTGGTTCAATTCAAACTAGTCCCTCAGTTTTAAAGCTATCGGGCTGAAATTTTGTATGCGAGTTTCTTTTTAGTGTACGCTGTATATATGTCGGAACGAATGGAATCGGAACATGGCGTCATGGGGCTGCAACTGAAAATTAGGTTTTTCTAAGAAAAACGTTTTTCTTTATGCACCAATCTTAACCAAATTTCACCCAAGTGTGCTCCTAGTATAGCCTCAAAACATATTTAGAAACGGATGGAATTGGAACATTACGTCATAGGGCTGCCATACAAACGAACCATTGAAAATTAAGTTCTTCCACGAAAAACTTTTTCCTTTTTAATCCGACCGTAACCAAACTTCATCCAAATGTGTTCCTAGTAAAGCCTCAAAAAATATCCAGGAGCAGATCAAATCGGAACACTACATCATAGGGCTGTCATACAAACCAACCACTGGAAATTAGATTCTTCTAAGAAAAACTTTTTTCTTAATGAACCAATCTTAACAAAACTTTGCCCAAATGTGTTTTTAGTAAAGCCACCAAACATATCTAGGAACGGATGAAATCGGAACACTACGTCATAGGGCTGTCATATAAGCCAACCTCTGAAAATTAGGTTCTTCTAAGAAAAACTTTTTTCTTTCTGAACCGATGTTAACCAAGCTTCATCGAAGTCTGTTCCTGGTAATGCCCGAAAACATATCTAAAAACGAATGGAATCGGGCTGCCATACAAACCACCCCAGAATCATAAGTTCTTCTAAGACAAACTTTCTTCCTTTGAATCCGACCTAAACCATACTTTACCCAAATGTGTTATTAGTAAAGCCCCAAAATATATCTAGGAACGGATGAAATCGGAACACTACATCATAGGGCTGTCATACAGACCCATCCTTAAAATTTGGTTCTTCTACACCGAGAAAAATAACGTCCCTTAAAATTCAATCGATATCACTTTGAAATCGAGCTACATTCCTATTAAATAGAATCCTTTCCTTTCAAATAAATATCGCTTTAATTCAAATTCATTCTTTTTAAATTAACGGGAAATCCTTTAACCTATTTCTTCCCAGCGTTGCGTATACGCAACACGAAGTTTGACCTATGTAAACACCACCAAATTTAAATTGAAATTGAAATGGAAAAGGAATCATGTAATTTTTAATGGACATTTCTTGGCTCTATTTCTGCATATTTGTTAAAGCAAATCACCCATTGGGTCCTTAAGGATATAAGAGAAAGTAATACATTTTTCGTCATAAATTTAAAAATATTTAAATATCTTAAGATCAATATCCAAAAATGCACTTTCTATATGAAAAACAATTGCTAATTGTTTAATTCCACTTGATTTTGGAAAAAGGTTGGTCCTTGCTGCAGGAGCATGTGTTAAACATAGGTGATGCGTTCACGCAACGTTGGGAGTTTCCCGGTACAGCAACACTGGGGCAAACGCATAAAGAGCAAAACATTTTCTTGCTATGTAAGGCAGGTTTCGCATCAGCAATATCTTAAAATGAGTTCTAAATACCTCACTATCCACGAGACACATGTGACTCATGGTATTCATATCCAGTACTCTATTGTGAGTCACATGTGTCTCATTGAAGAAAGGAAAACGATAAAAGAAGTTGCGGGACAATGACAGTTGGATACACTTGTCAGTTGGTGTAAAGCAATTTTCCAAATACAAATTTCATGATTGTGTCGAGATTTCCAAAAATATTTCAAGGATTTCTACAGTGGGTAAAGCGGGCCTTTGTAGTGAATGTATATGTACCCTGAAAAGTCTATGAAATTATTTGTACAATCTTCACTCCACGGTATGGTCTGAAGTCAACAAGTATGGGATCAAAAACCTTTTCCATTTAAGGACAGTTTTGTTAGAACAGAGCTACTAAGCAAATGTTTGCTAAACTTTTGTGTAGTAAATTGTTCTCTTGCCCTGGACGCAAGAACATATTTATTTCTAGTCAACTTACTATTTACTTTTGCCACAAGGAATAGTGAAACAATCCGGAATCGCTAAAAGGTGGTAAGACAGACTTCCCGGCGATAATTGTTGTTAGCAGTTCCCCTCTATGTATTTTGGCTGTTGGCTTAAGCACCTAAATTGTAATATGCCTGTTCAAATCTGAAATAGAAACTATCAAAAACAAGCGAAATCCGGGACAAAGTTACTATGAATTACCACCAGGCGCTAACGGCAAAGTACGGCCGACCTACATTATATTACAAATGGTCAGTTACTCGTACATCTTATCTAATAGTTAGCCTTTGCGTATAGAGAAGATTCACACAATTTTCAGAAAGCTTTACATTATATTGAAAAGAAAATAGTGTGCGTCTTATCTATATGACATGACCAACCACTAGATAAAGTGTACGAAAATCCCGCCCAAAATGTCATCAGTATCGCTATAGTGAGTGTTTCAGGATTTTATCACTAAATTTATTATTCGCCATATAAATCAACAATTTTTTGCAACACAGAAGCTTAAAATTTAAATTTTCGTTTACATTTTTTTTTTTACCAAGAAACTCCCAACGTTGCGTCAACGCAACATCACGTTGGGAGCCACTGGTAACACTTACTGAAATTTTTCAAATTTGTTTTTCTTAATTGTATTGTAATTGATTGGAATTTACCAAAAAACTTCATAGTTTCAGCGTATTTTTATCCTTGGGAAGAAATGGGTTAAATCCGAATTTTCAATGGGAAATCTATTTAAAAAGAGTCAATCAGTGTATATATTATGTTCCAACGCGAAATCGCTTTGTTTACATAGAAAATTGTCATTTTTTTTAAATTTACGTTCGCAGTCGGTCGGCAGTAAGTGGTAGAGCGATGTCACACGATGGTTAAGAGCACAAATATGTTAATTGCAAAAAGCAAATTTACAGGAGAGCAAAAATAAGAAAATGCATTTCATAAGTTGTGAATTCTCTGATTGAAACTGATTTTAGAAGTTCAGAAAGACACTATAATCATTCTATGAATTATTATTAATATGTTCACTATTTATGAGACACATGTGTCAACTCAGTTCCTTCCGTTCACGTCTATGAGTGACATATGTCTCATAATGTGTGTAAATTTTCGAAAGTCTGATGGGGGATAATGACGGCTAAATCTCTCAGACCATGTTTTGTAAATAATATTCTTTAATACGTTCACTGTCTATGAGTCACATATGTTTACAGCGTTCTTCCCCGTTCACATCTATGAATCATATGTGACTCATGCAGCAAATGATTTCCAGAAGGCAGTCGTGGTAATAATGTAGATGAGAAAGTGTCGGACAATGAATAGGCTTAGAATAAATGTGAATTTTCAGTTTTATGTTTTTTTTGTGTATGATTTTAATTTAGTGTTCAACGTTTAACATTAACAGTTTTCTTGTTACTATGTTAAAAATTTATCAGTTATGAGTTTTGTCAAGACTACTGACTGAATCTGACATCTGCTAGGTTATAAAGCGGTCTATGAATTGGTAAAGGTGAAGCCCATGTTAAACATTTTCATAACAACCGCTTACCAAAAATATGGTTCTCACTTGCGCCGCCATTATAAGTCGCAGAATCCACAGCCACAGTTCGATCAAGAAAAGGGGCGAATAAATAACCCCGTTTTGAATGCTACAAATTCGAGGTCGGAAGTGGAATGTTTCGGGCAGGCCGATCAGGATAGTCAGATTAAAGCGTTTCAGACTTATTTTTACGGGAGAGCAACTTAATATTCTATATTCTATGACGTTGCTTGTAAGGCAAGGTTTTACTCCACTAAACCATTAATTTTTCCCTTTATTTTTAGAGAAGTCAAGTCAAGCTATGTGGCTAATTTGGTTGAGTCGCACTCTACGCTCCTAGTAATCTAGTGGTCCAAGGATCGAATCTCGGCGTGGTCCAAAATTTCCGTAGATGTGCGGATAGGAAATATATAGTGCTTGCAATATTATTTACACTTAGATATGATATGCAACGTAACATTGACTCGAAATTGCCTATGAACGGGTGAGTTAATGCACCATGGCCCCAAATGGGGCTATACGGTACTGAGAAGAAGAAGAAGTTAAGTAAGGAATGGCTACGGTAAACAAACACGTAGGTTGCTTTTGGACTTGTTGAGATAGAGCGGTGTATGATTGAAATCCAGAATGGAATGTTGTCCTTACGTGCTTACCTTTAGCACATTTTTACGATTTAGGTATGGCACACGGCACAAGCGTTACTCGATAGGATCCGTTTTACATTGTATGAACATTTTGAATCTCAAGGTTCTTACTGATCACTTTGGAGCCCACAATACTTATAATATCCGTTACGAATGTTAAACCTAAACCCCTTATTGTCTTCCCTAGACAGGCATAACTTGGTACACTGTACAATTGACATCCTTTAGAAGCTCAGCTTCGCAAAATATAATAGCACTTATTTTTTATTTCTCTTAACCCATTTTATCCCAAGGTATGGTCCACACACGGGAATGAGTTTTCCTTTTCAGAATTTGGATGTTAGGGTCTAATTAAGAAAATTCCGAAGAGATTTTTTTTTTGTAAATCAGGGGAGGTCAGGGGGCACTGTTGCATTTTTGCACCAATGGGATGATATGTGAACAATATATTTTTTTTAATTCACAAAATTTATTTTGAATGAAGAAAAAATCGATGCAAAAATAGATGCAAAATAAATTAATTCGAATAGAATAGAAAATTTGGAAACATTTGGGATGTAGATTTATTTTACATTTATTGCAAATAAAGAAAGTATGTTTATGGCATTTCCGGCACCTTCTCCGTGTTTGATGGCTTCTTTGAATTATGTGATCAACTTGATCTCCTCGACCAGCATTAGGTACATGAAAAGTGGCTGAGCTATGTCTTTTTTCTACCTTGAGGAGGAATTGAACGATACTGGTGCAGACACCTATTTGGTGCATTATGGATACATTCGCAATGGAGTTTCCATATATTTACCATTGCTGCATCCAAAGCGTTGGTAAGCAACGGCCAATACCACTTTTTCCCATTAACTCGAATCCGTTAATTGTTGGTACCGTTGTCAAATAGGTCAACTGCCTTCCATATGTTTATTTAACCGCCATAATGACGTGTGGAATCGGCAATAGTTCCCTTCAGTTGTATCTTTTCCCTCGCTGCATAGGTTTAACTTTGAGATAGTTCGATGCGACCGTACCACCGACACATCCACTGGCTCCCTAGAATCGTTGGTTCTTTCATTGCCCAACGATGGGTCTTTTCACTGCCTGCGGAACGCCTAGTTTTAGTTTTAGCTGCTACTGGTGGTGCATAATCAACGTTTTTATCATCGTAATTACATAATAATTCTAATTCGTCTGCTACTTTACTGTAGACTGTTTGGGAGAGTATTTCCTAGAAGCTTCACGTTTTTCATCGATCTCTTCCTCATCTATTCGTGGCTAACAAACTATTTGATGGTCATCTGCGCTTTTTATTTCGATGCACTCTTCATCATTGTCACTTTCTTGTAAAAAAGCTTGTATTTCAGCTGCCGTTACAAACTTTCAACGGTACATTTCGCAGTTTTACGGAGACACTAGACAAACAAACAGAACATTCAGAAATTATACGTGCAATGACCATCCGAACACAATTTCAAATGACTCTTTGTTACATTTTCGCAATAGTGAAAAAATACTATGTCACGATATATCAGTCCCCATATCATCCCATTTTTCTTATCAAAACCATTGCTACAAAAATAATAAAATGTTATGGAATCTATTTTTTAAGTAAACTATTGAGACTTTAGTCTCTACACTGAACGTTTTATCAGTTTTACCGGTTGCTAAATATTTTTAATTTTCTTTCTTAAATTCGTTCAAAAAACTTACTTTTCTAAATTATTAATTAAACCAACCAAATATCAAAATAAGAAAGTGGTAAAATCTAGTTATGTCAACTACATGCCAAACAATATTATTACATAAAAAAATTTAATATTTGTTTTCATTGTATGTTAAAAAAAAAATGCTAAAGTTGCTGGTGCATTTTTGCACCAGTGAGATGATATGGGTTAATAAATAGGTATGGGTTAGTTTTACAGCTACTTACAGACTGAATCAGAAGAAGGGTACCAACCACTGCAATAAAAAAGTGGCATGTTCTGCTATCCCTACTCATAGGGAGAACTTTTGTGTTTCCGATATTTCCGCTATGTGTCCGCTATATAAGAGATAAGTGTCGCTAGTGTCGATAACAAGAACAAGAAAATTCTTCTTGCGAGAGCTGATAGCGTAATGTTCCCTTTTAAGTGTATTTGTTTTACGGATTTTTAGTAAACGGCACACAGTGGTCCAGAAATCAGAAATTCTTGGCCAAAAATCAAAAATACGAATTTTCGATAATAACGGTTTTTTTGATTGAATATTAATCTAGACATTCCAGGCTACTAGAAACACTTTTTATGAGGCCAATGTGCACACAAAGACTCACATATTATCTAACTGTAAATGGGTAATTTTGAAAAAAATATTTTTAGTCGAAGTATTTGCACTAATTTTCATTAGTTCCTGTGACGTGTAGTGAGCAAATTGAAAAGTTTTTAGTACTTCAGATGGTGATTTGATTCTTTTACTTCCGTTAAGTGCATAGTTTGATCAAATAATATATAAGACAATGGAGGGTGAGTATGTTTTTCTTGGTAAGTACGTTGAAAACGAGAAGGAAATATTTACCTAATTCTAAAGTTCGGAAGGCCGCGCTGGTCCGCGATGAAATTTTTACTAACGGTAGCAGCATCCCTCGAGATCGATTCTGCAAAGAATTGGCTGCTAGTTCGCGCAAGTTTTTTTTTTACGAGCTTTAGTACAATTGTAGTCATATGTAATGTTGCTTTACAAGACAATTAAAATTGACATTTTCTTGTCGGTATTCGCTAATAAATGTATTGCTTTCATTAAGTCGTCAAGAATTTTGATCATGAAGATTACTGTAGCTATTACTGTTATTCGAGTTTTAAATTTGAATGAATGACATTTCCGCTATGATGTAAAAAATTCAGAGATCTACCAGACATTTTAAATAAGAACACGTGTGTACTTTTTTCCTTATAGAATTTCACGATATATTTACATCACGTCTTGGATATACGAAAGTATATCTGAAATACCGATAACCGAAACTAATGCGCGACTGACGGGTTTATATGCGTTTGTTGCCTCAAAAACGAGCACTTGTTGACTTTCTCAATTTTCACCAACTTCTGTCAAGGTGAGGTGCTTGTACGATTCCTTTGAAAATTGGCGCATAGTCTAGCGATCACATCTTTCTTACATCATTTTATTCTAGCTCCATTATCTGTAACAGTTTTGATACGTTAAATGTAGAAAACTAGGGTTAATTTTAGCTCGAATTCAATTCAATTCGAACTGCAATGTGGTAACATTTATTCAAATTATGTCAAAATCGAGCCAAAATTAACCCTAGTTCTCTGCCCTTTGGGCATTAAAACTGTTAGAAATAATGCTGGAAATCACTTGGGGAATCACAATCCGGTGCGTTTATGCGGCAGTTTCCGGACACCCTGTATAAAATTGTTGTACCCATAAATGTGTTCTTTCTTCAGATTCAATCCAAATTAAATTAATATTCAATAATTATGTAAATAAAATTAGATTTAGTTAGGTTTTCTAATGTAAATACATTATTGTATTAACTTTATAAGCTCATAGAGCTTTTTTAAGAATATTTTCAAGCACATATAAAATATTTAAAAAATATACATATAAAATTGTATTTTCTATATTTTCTGGAAATGAA
Organism: Microchrysa polita; assembly: GCA_949715475.1. Classification (NCBI taxonomy): domain Eukaryota; kingdom Metazoa; phylum Arthropoda; class Insecta; order Diptera; family Stratiomyidae; genus Microchrysa; species Microchrysa polita. Next base: position 7,261,299 of record OX454422.1, read on the forward strand.
TTGTTTTATTATCAAATCAATTTTTATAATGGTTCTTGATTAAATTACGGCCGACATAAATGGGGTAGGCTGGATATAATTAATAGGTAAAATTTCGAAATTGTTTTTTTTTTTAATTGTTCGAAAATATTTTTCCCGAAAATATATCTTAATATATGCGACATAGTACAAAAATTAGATAAAAAAATTAGCATTTTTGAAATTCGTTTTAATTTCGAAAATGGTCGGGTTTTGAGTTTCGAAAATTGTCTCATTCGATTTAGGAGACCCAAAAACATAAAGTAATGACACTTATATTTCAATAAAATGCCTGAGAATTTTTGGCCAAGAATTCCGGGTCTCTGGACCACTGTGGCAGTGCTAAATTTTAATCTCAAGCAATTCGTACCCTTTATTAAATGCCTATTTAAAAAAAGAACCGTTATTCTGCCAAAAAAAAAACCATTATTATTCCTAGGCATTCCTATTAAATTAGTTATAATACTGTTCACAAGCACTGTGAAATATTTCAATAACTGTTCTTTTTAAGAGAAATAAATTTTCGAACTGATTAAATTGAAACTGCATCACTTTAATTTAAAGTTAGTTAAATTTATAGTAGTCTGGCTGGTCTAGCGGTTAGTGCGCGCACCTTCGGTGCACAGGCTCATGAGTTCGAATCTCACCGTGTTCCATGGTGTTTTTCGAACTCACGAGCTTGTGACGGACTATGATCTCTCTCAGATGTTAAACGAGTACCCATTTATGGGGATAAATAACACTGCTGAGCGTGATGCTGATTTCATTACCTCAACAAAAAGCAGATAAGATCTTGGAAATAGGATGTCACTAACACATCCTGCGGCCTTAGTCCAATGCTGGATTGTCGCGCCTGTTATTTTTAAATTTATAGATAGACTTTCAAAAGGAATATCTTATTAGTTCAAAGGGAAACCCGTTCGAATTAAAAAGTCTATGAAATAAAGGGATTCAAAGGGAAACAAATATGATGCAAAATCATATTTGAATCCCTTTTGAATCATATGCGTATTTTTTGAATTTACAGGATTTGTTTTCTGAGTGTAAGAAAATTTTTAATCTTTATGAAGCAATCTCAACCAAACTTCAGGTGTGTTCGTAGTAAAGCCTCAACACATATACAGGAACGGATTGAATCGGAATATTACGTCATAAGACTGCCATACAAACCAACTCATTGTAGGTTCTTGTAAGAAAAACTTTTTCCAACGCATCCAAGAACAGATGGAATCGGAACACGTCATAGGGCTGCGGTAGAAATTATTAACGCAAAAGAAACTTCAGTTTCATTCAAATGTGACGGGTATTCAAATTTCGGCCGCGCCCGAAATTAGCCTCGGTCTCGTTTTTCCATAATTTTTGAAAAAATTTGTCCCACATTTCGAAAAGAAACATATTTGCTATGATCTAGTTGTATGGAAACAGATTTATCGTCGAATCGACAACCAGCCATAATAAATGCTGGAGTTCTAAAAGTTACACAAAGTTCATCTTTCGTCGTTTTCGACGACACCAATTTCCAAAAATCCAACTTGTCCTGCTTATTTCGACCAGCTGCAAGGTACCAGGCAAGTACATCGGCACCATAAGTGCTGTAGGAAAAATCAGCCCAAAATAATGAAAATTATAAAAAAACCGGATTAATGGGATGATGCGTAGTCGATTCGACGAAGGATGACCTTCCAGGGTTAATACAAGTCGTAGGTACACCCGAAAAAAAAAAATTAACCCGAGGGGAGCGAAGGGTATTCAAATTCTGCCGCGCCCGAAATTAGCTTCGGTCTCGTTTTTTATATATTTTGGAAATTGTATGTAGCTAAAATTGTAAAGGACCCCACACATAGTACAAACATTTTTAATAATTGTTGTTGCTTTTGTTTTTTGTTTTTTTTTTTTGTGTGGATCCGCCACACGACCAAATCCAATCTTATAGTTTCTAGTCGATACAGAAAACTAGAAAAACCGCACTAAAGCACGCAACGCACGCATCTCACATTCATAGAGATACAAGTCGATCTGGACCTGACGGACGGTATCTGTACTCGTATACGAGTGGTCGACCCTGAAACTGAACCAGAAGCAACGGCGCGACCGGCGGGAAAAGTGATCTTTGTCGATCTTTGGATATTTTTCTTTGCATATTAATTGACTGCTTATGAATATGATGAGTATACACACAATAGTAGCATAGGCCGGGGGGCGCCTATGATCGTTTCAAATTGAATAAAAATGAGATCAAGACTCATTTCGGACGCGACCGAAATTTAGATACCCTTCACCTTTTTCGGATTAATAATAGTTTCTCGGACAATTTTTTTTTTGTGGGACTTCTATGGCAATCAAACGACCCCCAATGTCCTAATTGTGCGTGTCGGATGCATAAGGGTTTTGGTGAAGTTTGGTCCATAAATAAAACAGGTTTTTATTTTGATAAGAACTTGTTTTGCATATGTTTTATATTTTCAATATGTATTTATATGAGGATATCACGCTCTGTGGCTCACTTGATTGAGTCGCACTCTATGATACTAGTAATCTCGAAGTCCGCAGATCGAATCTCGGCGTGGTCCAAAAGTTCCGTAGGTACATGTGCGGATAGGAAATATATAGTGCATGCAACATTATATGTATACACTCCGAAATTATATGCAATGTAACGTTGACTCGAAATAGCCTATAAACGGCTGAGTGAAAGCACCATGCCCCACAATGGGTTAAGGTACAGAGAAGAAGATATAAAATAATGTAATAGACTGTCAAATATATATGTCCCACTGGCTAAATCCTATTTGGAAAGAAGTGGAGCTTTATTTTATGCGAGCGGTCAGCCAATGGCAAAGGTGAGAAATTTCGACTTCAAAGTGGTTGAGGAGTTTCTACTTTCGATCAACGCTTGCAACCTCGCCTTTAATTTCTCCGCATTTCAACCGCCTGCCTGACGTTTTAGAATATTTTAACACAATTCTCAGTGTTGCAGGTGCTAGAAAGAGGGGGAGGGGGGTGTTGGCGTGCGAGCGAAAAACTTCGACTTCAAAGTGGTCGAGAAATTTTTCCTTTGGATCAACGTTCGCTTCGCTCGCACCTCGCCATTAATTTTAGCTTTGAGTCTCCTGAAGTTTTGCGAGTAGTTAGACACAATCCTGAGCATTTGAAGAAGAAAAGGGCAAGGTGCTAGTGCAGCGAGCGGTCAGCCAATTTAACCCACCTGTCGTTTGCCAATATTTTAACACAGTCCTGGACGTTTCGATAGCAGAAAAAGACGCAGTGCGAGCACAGCAAGCGATGAGTTCTATTGGAATAAACACGGCAGAGCATGTTGTTTATCTCAACGCCTCTTCAAAATGCTGCCAATGAAATAATTTTATTTTATTTGCCCCAGGCTAACAGCAACTGATTGATATCAATTACGAAACGTTTAAAACTTAAACGACCTTTCCTAAAACCACAAAATACAAATACAATATTCTGCAACCTTTTTTGCAACCTACACGAGATGATCCTTAAACAACCACCCGCCACGACAACCGCGTATCAAATCTCCCCAGCAAAAAAAAAAACAATCACTAGGCATCACTAGGCAATTTTAAATTAACAAAAACAAATACATTACGCTTGATTGCACCACTTGATTTTGAACTGTTTTTGGCCTGTTGTCATGGAAGGCACCCGGTCACATCCCTTTCGCTCTAAATATGTACAAGGCGAGCGTATATTTTCGCAATTCCTCGTTAAACAAAAATAGAGTCCTGTGTGTGCATGTGTGTGTGTGTGTGTGTGTATATCCAACGACAAATGCCATGTCCCGTGTTGTCGTCGCACGCTTGCCAGCCATCTTTCCACCCCCTCATGCCCACCCCATTCGCTGCCTACACCCTATTAGTGTCAACGCAGTTAAACGCACAAACCGTATGTTTTACTTTCTGTAAATCGTTTGTTTACATTGCTCTCACCTTGTCATTCGATTTTCAGTGTTTCTGGTTCGTACATTTTCCTTTTTTTATTTTCGGTCCTCCTGAGCGACGGTTTAAATCCAAACCATTCTTCGTCCCGCATCACGCGCGCCGGCCGACTAGGCAACAACTTGCTGGATTCTTCTTTTACACGGCTGGTGTTGCGAAACCTTTTTCGAGTTCTGTCCGACAGCGACAATCGTGAAACGTGTGGGCATTTTGTTCGGTAAATTGTCCCCACCTGTATTGAATGATGGGGTGTTCCATTTTATCGGATCCGATGTTGATGGAAAGTGAACATTATGTTCACAAGGATATGAGTCAATGAAACATATTCCGTGGACCATGTTTTTCGCTTTAGTGCGAGCGTAGCGAGCGGTGAGCCCATGCAAAATATTTGCTTTTTGAGGGTTCTTTGTAAGCGCTATATTCGAGGAGACTCTCAGAATATACAAACATGTTTTTAATCGGTTCACCGCTCGCTACGGTCGCACCTCGCTACGGTCGCACCTCGCTACGGTTGCACCTCGCTACGGTTGCACCTCGCTACGGTTGCACCTCGCTACGGTTGCACCTCGCTACGGTTGCACCTCGCTACGGTCGCACCTCGCTACGGTCGCACCTTGCTACGGTCGCACCTCGCCCTTATTCTGTTTCCTGGAAAAGTGCAAAAGGGCGAGGTGCGAGCGTAGCGAGCGGTGAGCCGATATAAAACGTTTAAATTTTTTTAAATGTCCTTTCCAAGCGCTTTTTCTACATCAGAGGTGACCTTCAAAATATGCACGCATGCTTTGTTTCAGCTCGCTACGCTCGCATATCAGCTTTAAAGCTTTCTTCAGACAAATGAAAAAGGCGAGGTGCGAGCGTAGCGAGCGGTGAGCGGATACAAAGCGTTTCAATTTTTTGAAGGTCCTACATCAGAGGTCTACATCAGAGGTGACCTTCATAATATCCATGCATGCTTTCTTTAGGCTCACGGCTCGCTACGCTCGCACCTTGAAATTTTACGTATTTTGAAGAAACTTTTTAAGGGCGAGGTGCGAGCGTAGCGAGCGGTAAGCTAATGCAAAGCGTTTGGTTTTTGACGGTTCTTTGTAAGCGCTTCCACCATATTCGAGGAGACCCTCAGGATATACATACGCTACGCTCGCACCTCGCCCTTATTCAGTTTCCTGGAAAAGTGTAAAAGGGCGAGGTGCGAGCGGTGAGCCGATATAAAACGTATAAAGTTTTTCAAATGTCCTTTCCAAGCTCTTTTTCTACATCAGAAGTGATTTTCAGAATATGCACGCATGCTTTGTTTCAGCTCGTTACGCTCGCATATCAGCTCGCCACGTTCGCATATCAGCTCGATACGTTCGCATATCAGCTCGCTACGTTCGCATATCAGCTCGCTACGTTCGCATATCAGCTCGCTACGTTCGCATATCAGCTCGCTATGTTCGCATATCAGCTCGCTATGTTCGCATATCAGCTCGCTATGTTCGCATATCAGCATTATAGCTTTCTTCAGAAAAAAAAGCGAGGTGCGAGCGTAGCGAGCGGTGAGCCAATGCAAAGCGTTTGCCTTTTGAGAGTTCCTTATAGACGCTTCTACCTTGAACAATGAGACCATCAGAATATCCAAACATGTTTTTGATTTTTTTCATATCCAAACATGTTTTTTCATTGGCTCACCGCTCCCTACGCTCGCACTTCGCCTGTAGTAAGTTAACTGGAAAAGTGAAAATGAGCCAGCGGTGAGCCGATACAAAGCGTTTCGATTTTTTCAAAGCTCCTTTGCAAGCATTTTTTCTACATCAGAGGTGACCTTCAAAATATGCACGCATGCTTTGTTTCAGCTTGCTACGTTCGCATATCAGCTCGCTACGTTCGTATATCAGCTCGCTACGTTCGCATATCAGCTCGCTACGTTCGCATATCAGCTCGCTACGTTCGCATATCAGCTCGCTATGTTCGCATATCAGCTTTATAGCTTTCTTCAGACAAATGAAAAAGGCGAGGTACTAGCGTAACGAGCGGTGAGCCGATACAAAGCGTTTCAATTTTTTGAAGGTCCTTTCTTCAGACAAATGAAAAGGGGAGGCGAGCGTAGCGAGCGATGCGCCATACAAAGTGTTTCAATTTGTTGAAGATCCTTTGCAAGTCCTTTTTCTACATCAGAAACGACCTTCAGAATATTCGAACACAAACTAGAATACCAAAAACACCCCTATACGATTTTATGCGTACATGCAGAAGTACAATGAGAGAACGACAAAATGGAACACCTTATTTGCGGACATATCCAAATCTAAATGGTTTCATGGCGTATTCGCTGAACTGATGACAGTCACGACGAAATTTTTCAGTAAATCGCAAGGGAGTGTAGGAGGGCAATACATCTACCATATACCCAAAGGTATATATTCAAAAGATAAGGTCAAACGGCCGAAAAAAAGGGGGCGGGGATAATATATTTGAAAGGTTGCATTTAACCCAATTTTACATATATTTGTATAAGTACATATTTTCTGAATTATTTCAGGGTGCAAATTCGCGCACACAGGTACACACAAATACGGCGCGGAAGAAATCAACATGTGCTCGAAATATCCTTGTCGGAAGGGGGCGGGAGCAAAGAGAGAGGGTGATGGCCTCTCAATGGAATGCACACACAAATTGTCACCGTATCGATGAGAAAGTGAACGAGCATAATGTTCAAATAGGCATGTTGGCATCGAAACGCATAAAGGGTTAGTGCGCGCGGTTACACTATGGTTAATACTCTGAATGTTTGAATACTATGAAAGTTTATGGTTTCGATGAGCTTTTTCGAAAATGAATGCCTAATTAGGCGTGTGTGTTATACGCATCCTGTATAGTACAAGACTACACTCTCGTTCTCGTTCGCATCATTGCTATCATCACAATAGACTCTCAAAATTAAATTATTCTTTCTATTTTAATGCATGCCGCGAATACGGATAATAATAATTATTATTCGTGGAAATCTGCTCACATAATTGAAAAGTTCACGATTGAATGACATAATAATTAATTTTCGGTTGAATATATGAAAAGAACACACCACGTGCCTTTGATGTGTCTCTATACGCACTAATTCACAATTACAAGAATTTTGATTAAATTCTTATTATTAGTATTGTCGCTTAATTTAGTATTTGCTTATACAAATAATATATTCAAGTTTCCAAATGGCACCGGTTGAATGAAGAATGTAGATTTTCGGAGCTTTTTTGGTGACGATTTAGTGAACAAAAAAAAAACATAAAAAAAAGGTTACACTTTTTTACAGTTATATCAGTGTATATAACTATGTATGTAAAAAAAATGAGTGAAAAGTTAATGTTGAAAAACTACAAAGAAACGGTCCAGAGCCGGCCGACGCGTTAATAGTAGGGCGCAACGCTCAGGGGCACAAACAAATTTTCCGGGCAATGGGGGCGTAAAAAGAATCACGACAACTACTTATAAAATCACAAATATGCTAATCTTCACACATTTTATCAACAACGAAGTTTTAATCATATTATTGTATTGATCAGCTTCTAATGAGTAGGAGGAGTTGGAGAGTTGGCTTCGTACCGGCCAGTGGCGTCGTAGATAGATTTTTGGAGAGGGAGTATATAATGTGATCAGAAATCAGAATTATTCTTTACAGGGAGAATGCTAAATTATTAATGAAACGGAAAGGAAAGAGTGTACAAAAATATGTCTGAAGAGAAAATTTTTGTATAAACACATTCAACACAATAATAATTGTCTGTCTCCCTATATTGCATGAATGTTTTGCATAGCTCATCAGCGAAATAATTCCAGACCAATCCAATAGTGGAGCATGCAGAATATCCACTAATCCGTTTCAGAAAAGCCTTTGAACGCTTTTCTGAAACGGATTAGTGGATTTTCGTATTGGATTGGTTTGGTCTTGAATTATATCGCGTCATTTGAAAATTTTGCTCATATTGTGATTTTTCTTCATGTTTTAATAGTTATTCTGCTAGTCGGTTGAGAACAAATTTACTTACTCAATCCATTCAGGAGATATATCTATCTGTCTTAATGATTTTGATTATTATTGTGAATTTTGAATAGCTATTCTGGTATTTATGGTTGAGATCAATCTGGTGGATCGAGATTATTCAAATGTAGATTTGAAAAATTTATTCAAGAGAAATACCTAGACAAAATTATGTGGAAAAACACTCATTGTGAATTGTTATTCATTGTGAAATTTTTGCATGTTTTGATAATTTCTCTGGCATTCCGACCGGAGCCTACTCCAATAAATATTAGAGACGGCATTTTTAACTTCGTGCCATATTTCACAGTTTTTGGGAATCAATGATCTAATGATAAATTGTCGGATTGTAAAAATAAGGGAATTGAACCTTGTTCAGGTCCGAAAGACGATACAATTTTAAAGTCTGCAAATATGTAATTAATATCTGCCACTGATCAAAGCGACCGGTCTTGCAGAGACTTTAATAATAATTTATTTGTCCTAATTTATCGTCAGATCTGAACTTCAGTATTAATGAAAAATACTTTAACTTACTGGAAAATATGAAAGTTTCAGAAATATTCTGCCCCTCTCCCAATTTGCCGCTCCGGGCACTTGCCTTGATTGCTCATATAGGGTGAGCCCTGGGTCTATCTTAAATTTGAAAGAACTTGTTTGGGAAAGTTTTTGCAATGGACGACGACGAAACATCAACTAGACGACTTTTAAGACAGTTGCTTGATCTTATCCAGGAACTTTTAAAGAGGTTAAACATTTAACACCGTCAAATACAATTGTGGTTTCTCTTTGGTTTTGGTGTGATTTTTGTTACCCTTAAAGTATTGACAGAGAAGAAGTTAAACTTCTTAAATTTTAAGAAGGCACAATCTAGAATGATTTTGATGGATTTTTATCGATAAACGCCAGTGGCGTAACGTTTCTAAAATATCTAGTGTTCGTGATGGCAATGGGGGCCCCACACAATGTAATTAATAATAAACCATGTTTTTGAAACAATTTTGTTTTGCCCGCTGTAGTATATTTGGAAAAATATTGGAATTTTTAGTAAGTCCCACACTATAATTTATAGGGGAAACACAATATCGATAACTTTTACCAAAACTTCAACATCGAGTAAATGGGTTTCAATGAATTTTTTTTTAGTTCATATCCAGGATTTGTTCATAGACGGCTCAATTAAATCTAAGCTTACTAAGAAATCTCGAATACATCGTCCTAATTTGCTTACACAATTTTACAGTATAGAGTAGAATCTAAATGTCCATTTGTTGCAATCACACTCTCTCTCTCTCTCTCTCTCTCTCTCTCTCCGGTTCCCCTAATGGGGCATAGGGCTTTGACTACACTTCTTTTCCGCCTCTGCCTATTAGCAGCTATCGCCTTTAGCTGATCCTACGATTTGCATGTATATTTTCCCTCTGCCTCAACAGACCATCCTAATGTATTTTTGGGTCGTCCCACACGACGGCTTGCATTGGATCCCTGAAGATTCCAATCTAGTGCCTGTTTTGCAACGTTTTTTTTAGCTCTATTCGATGTGTGTGACATATTCACTGCCACTATCGCCTTTTGATGTCGATGCCTATCCTATTTTGGCGAGTAATTTTGATGAGGTCGTGGTTAGATATTACCTCAGGCCAGCGAATTCGTAGGATGCGTCGTAGGCACTGATTCTGGAAAGTTGCAGTTTGGTTGTAACTTCAACGTGGAACACCCATTTAATACCACAGATTTTACATTGCTTTCAAAGATCTGCAGTTTGGTATTTCTGGAGATGTTGCGGTTTTGCCAGAGAGGAGTCAAACTGAAAAATACTGCTCGGGTTTTATTTATGCACGGCTCTACTTGTACATTGATGCATTACTTAAAACGTATTTTTTTTTGCAAGCAGAGGTGCTATTTAACTTACCTAAGAATCTACGTCAAAAATTAGAGTTCATAAAATAGTGAAGAGATCACACTTCTAGGTTGGACAGAACCTGTAACGTGGACAGAAAGTCATGTCAGTTACATCATTTATAACTCGAGAACGCCTGGACAGATTTTCATGATTTTGGTTTTGTTGAATTAGGCTCTGGGCAGAAAAGCATAGTAACTATATTGAATGAAACATGCACAAAATTCACAATGAGCTAAGATTCGCCATGGGTTCTTTTTCACCTATTTCTGCGTGTATTTTTTTAAAATATGAGCGGATTTCAGTAAATTTCTTCCACAGAATTGGTCTCTACCTAAAGTAACAGGATTGTATATTGGGACGTATGAAAAATTCACAATGACCACAATTATGAAGACAGTTCTTTTTCACATCCAGAAAATTCACAATGACCATAATTTTAGCATTTCTTCTCTCAACAGATAAGCCGATTTCGGTAAATTTTTCACGCTGAATCGGTCTCTACTCGAAATAACAGAATAATAAAATTCATAATGAGAATAATGTTCAAGGCAGGTGCTCTTCTGTTCCTTTGGTGACCATTTTGGAATGGTTTGGTAGATTATGTTAAAGTTACACTACCGGATTGGTATCTACAGCGAATAGTTAAATAGCTTCGTAAATTTGCAAAAAAAAAAGTTAAATGAGCAAACTTTGAAGGTACCTTTTTTGCTCATATGTACCTTTGGCTGTATGTGTCTCTTTAGGTAATAAGGTGATTTCCAAAACACCAGCATAACTATATTGAAATATGATAAAATTCACATTGATCATTTGTGCATTTGTTTTTTTTTTTTTCAACGGAATAGCGTATTTTTGTAAGTTTTCTTCCCCTTGGATTTTTTCCTCCCCCGAAAACCGAAAAACTATTGAAATATGCCGAACCATCTGAACGGATGAGCAAAATACAGCTCTTTTTCTTCCCTTTCAGTAAATTTAATTCACCTTATTTGTAGATTTTAGTAGCATAAGACTCACATCATATGTCTGTACCACGAACAGAAGAATAACTATTGAAACACGAACGAAATTCGCAATGGACCAAAATTATAAAACAAATATTTTTTGCATGTATCCCTGAATATCGCATAACTATTGAAACAGATTAGCGGATTTCAGTAAATTTGCTCCACCGGATTGGTCTGCATTCCGAACAACAGAAAATTATGAAATCTTCTGCACATGCATAAGGTAGCCCACACATCCTAAACGAATTAGCGCATTTTAGTGAATTGGACCCTGCATATTGGTTTCCACCTGACGAACTGCCAAACAATTATTGCAACATACAGAAAATTTCCAACGAGTTAATTTATGGAGACAGTGAACAGATTTGCGGATTTTAGTGAATTTTATCTCTCGCCTGATTTATTATCGCTCTCATCAGCACCTGCATGACTTCCACCCTCAATAGCCTACCTACTGAAACATCTGCACCATTGACCACGAAAAAAATTGTGAAAGCAGTTTATTTTCTCCATTTTTTGGGTATATCTGTTGATCGAATTACCGTACTTCCGTTCTCTCCCCACCCTCTTTCATGAGCACCGTCCGAATATCGCATGAAACATTCGAAAAATGGGCCGTTAGATTTCCCAAGCTTTTGCGTATATTTTTTTATCGGCTTAACATATTTCAGGAAATTCTTCCCCCGCCTCCCCATCCTGAAATACTTCGACCTTTGATGGGAAAATAAGTATTGAACCGAAGTTAACAAAAAGAACAGTTTGGAAGAACATATTTTCTTTCAAACGTTTCACTCCGCCCTCTTCTGGGCTGAATGAACTTGATTCTCAATGGCATAATTCACTTGAGCCTACTTTTATCCATATATCTTGATCGGATTTACGTAGTTCGGTAAACTGGACCCCCCCCCTAATGGTTTAGTTTTCACATGGAATAGCTGAAAAGCAGCTAAAATTTCCAGGCACTTTTGAACGGATAACCAAATGAGGAAAATTTCAGCAAAGCTCTTTTTCAACCTTCGGCCGTATCCTGTGATTTCAGTACATTTTTACTCCAAACCAAATGGTTCGAATACTTGGTTAATAGCTGAATAACCATTCAAACCTGTGGAAAATTTACAATTAGTGCAGTTTAGTGATTTTGCCGCACCAATTTAGATTCGAACATCACACGTGGACGAATTCGAGAATTTTTAGTGAATTCGCTCCACCTTATTGCTGTCTCTGCCGTAAATACCGGAATAAGTAATGTCGCAACATGCAGAAAATTCACAATGCGCGAAATTATGAAAACAATTCCTTCTCACATTCTTTTGCCGGTTCTACCTGAATGGATTAGCGAAAATCCACCCTATACCTCTCCCAGCTTGATTGATCAACCACGTCGAACACCTGTCGAAAAATCTGCAAAATTTGCCAATACGAATATTATTTCTAAAGCTTTTGTCTATATCTCTTGAACGGATTTTCTTATTTCAGCAATTCCATCTCCTCCCCCCGAACTGCTGACCAGGAGCAGCAGCATATGGAAAATTTGGAATCCACGGTCCAGTTGCCTATATATTGATGCATTGAATTTTTTCCTTCTTTTGTCGGATTAGATTTACCAAAATGATCGTTTTCTTCGTTTTTTTTTTTTTTTTTTTTTGACAGAACGGCAAGCCTCCTTCTCTCGGGGACGCAATAGCAGAACAGCTCTTCACAAACTTGAAAAATTGTCCAGGGGGGCTATTATTGGGGGGCTATCTCTTGAACGTATAGAATAGCCTATTTCGGTAAACTTCCCCACGAAACTGAAAAACTCCCACCTGCAATAACTGAATTGCTATTGGCATATCTATTGACAATGAATGACTTACATCCGTGATAACAGAATTGCTATTGCCCAATCAGAAAAAAAACTAAGAGTCTGCTCATTTCTCCAGTTTTTGTCTAAATTTATTGAATAGCTTGACAGGTTTGACGAAAACTCAAGCAGGCTTTGGCCATATTTCCTGAACGGATTCACTGCTTTCACTAAATTCAAACCCCCCTCCATCCTCAATAGTAGAATAGCTATTGAAATATGTAAAATATCGGCCAAGAAAATATCATCAAAGCGCGCACTTTCTCATACTAAGCAAATTTGAGGCCTTCAGTGGTTTTGCCCCACCCGCCAATTGATAAAATCCAAAAGGTGGGGCGATACGAAGTTAGCTGGGCCAGCTTGTAAATAAATAAATAAAAACACGAGACCGAGTTCTAATCGTGCGAATAGCACGATGAGTGTATACCCTCCTATACCCATGTACAGACCTAGAAGGCACGCAAAACCCAAAATACTCCACATTCCACCAACTCAAAGCATATGTCAGAATGAGACATTGATCAAAATTTCAAGTCGATAGCGATATTCTACCGAAAGTTATGGCCGAATTAAAATATCAAGAAGGGGTAGTTTGTATGGGAGGTAGGGGATCCCGTGGTCCGATTTGGCCCATTTTCAATACCGTTCAAGATTTTAGCAAAACAAACATTTTACCAGAATTTCAAACCGCTAGCTTCATTATTTCGGGAGTTATCGTGCTAACAGACAGACACACGGACAGACAGACATGGCTTATTCGATTCAGGGACCGACCCTGATCATTTTTATATACACTTGATATTTCAATTCAGCCATAACTTTCGGCAGAATATCGCTATCGACTTGAAATTTTGATCAATGTCTCATTCTGACATATACTTTGAGTTGATGGAAGGTGAAGTAGGTCCGACTACCCCTACCCCTACCTCCCCTAAAAAGTTTTATTCAGCCATATCTTTTTATAGAATGTCGCGAAAAGCTTCAAATTAGTATCAAATGGTATCCGTTGGATGCCTTGATAAGATAATAAAGATGTGCCAGGTCCGACCCATCTACCCCTCGCTCCCCTAAAAAAAATATGAAATTGAATATTTTGAATTTTTCGTGCCTTCTAGGTTTGAACATGGGTATAGGCTATAGGGCATACACTCATCGTGCTATTCGCTCGATTAGAACTCGGTCTCGTTTCTTTGGCGATTATCTGAAAATTAACTGTTTCGTGAGCCACGCTCCCCCCCCCCCCCCCCTTTTTCCTAAAAAAGAATGAATTCGCGCCTGCTTCCGAAATTAGCCTCGCTCGCGTTTCAATTACAATTTCGATTCAGATCTCTTGTAACTGTTAAAAGCAATATTGATTTGATCTGTTATGGCATTTATGTTATGCATATTACATATGTAAATAAATGTTTGTACGAGTACTCTATAATTTCTAAACTTATCTGTGTATTTCATCTGTAGCCGTACTGGAGATAGAATGGACTTGACCCGAAACGGCCTCATATACTTATAAGACTTAATTAAGTCTCCTCATCATTTATATTAGCGATCGAATATTTCTGGCGGTGTAGATGGATGCAGTTCCCGCTCGGGTGGCCCATTTTGTCCATACATATAAAATGGAAATATGATGATGGAGCTTATGCTTTTTTAGGTTTTTTTTTTTGTTGTTTGTTGTGTGTATTCGACAGAGTGGACCCAATTCGACTCCCACAGATTGCGCTAGTGAGCCCGTACTGAGGAGCCCCTCAATTCGGGAGTCGATCTGGAAACGATATTTGCTTGGACTGTGAATGTAGGTGTTCGTAGAGACGACTCATGATGATTTCAGTTTTGCATCCGAGATTCCGAGCCATATTTGCATTTTTTTTTTTTTTTTAATTGGTCAACTATGACCTAAAGGAACATGTCTCTATAGAAAACATACGCAGACCGTGCTCAAAACCGGTGGTTTAACTGCGATCGCTGAGCGATCATCACATGAGTCGTCTCTACGAACACAAACCTTAAGATCCATTAAATGATTAAGGTCCGTGTTTTTAGAGACGACTCATGCGATGATCGCCGAGCGACGGTAGTTAGACAAATAGTTCAGAGTATGTTCAGAGTATGTTCAGCAATAGTTTCTCTACAGACATGTTCCTTTAAATTTAAATGATAGTTATGACACTACATATATAGAAATGTGACCACATTAAACAAAATATGCAAATATAGGACGCAGAATCTGTTGCAGTACATCAGTATAGATCGCTATGCGATCATCGCATCAGTCGTCTCTGGCAACACAAAACTTTATTGAGCAAAAAGCTCTTGTTTCGATTTCGTGATGTGCACGAACTGTTTATTATACCATAATACCCTACTGAAATCATCTGTACTCGCGCGTATCTGTATTTTCTTTTTTTTTATGTATTTTTTATTTGTCCAATTATTTGACCTTATAATTAAGAATAATCAGAGAATAGAACTCTGTATGTAGTACGCAACGAGTAACGTTTAAAGCGCGTGTACACTTTACAGGGTGGTGGTGTTTGAGTACAGCAATATTGAGTTGGGACTTAGCTTTTGGTGGTATTGATTGGGCATATGCAAAGTACGGCTGCCAGTAATCCAAGCTGATGTATGTATGTATAGATTCAGAAGCGCAGAGGTCATGAAAACAGTGAGTGATAACTTTAAATAAAAATTAAACAAACAATTTTTTTTTTATTTTGTTTATTTTTTATATGAACATAAATAGAGCAGTCTATTGATGATTTCATTCTATATGTTTGCTCTATTCAAATGTTTGTGCTCAAAAATACCTCTTAAAGTTGGAATTGATGCGTATTTAGAATGAAGCATTATGAAGGTCATAGCAAAAAATAAATAAAGCACAACAAAATTGTTGCACACTACATTGCAGTTAAGATAAGTTGCCAGATATTCCGTATTTTGCGCGGGTTACCCCGTTACCGTGCAGGTCTGGCCAAAAAAAAGGCTCGAAAACGGGCGAGCAGCGGCATGCGCTTGCTGTAGTTCAGAGCGGCAGTGTTGGGCTGTGCCCGTTGCCCCTGTCCTCTATATCCTGAATAGGAACACCGCATGCCTATGAACACTACGAACAGAAGGATTAAAAGTGGGAAGAGAAAACAAGAAAGACTGGTGACGACGAGAGCGGAGGGGCGATACTCAAAAGGCCGAATGGCACAATCACTGAAAACTCGAGTGAGACAGGTATACTGCTCCTGGAAACTCATTTCCCAGGATGCAGATTAACCACACTGCTGTACCTTCAGGAGGTCCAACCGGTCCAATTGGAGGGCAACAAGGGCTATATTTACCTATGATAAGGTTAGATGGGCAATTGGGACCTTTGATCCCTTCAAATCGCTTAGCATGGATGGTATCTTTCCAGCGCTAATACAGAAGGCGCAAGAAGAGTTGATCCCATTCCTAGTCAATATATATAGAAGTAGTTACGCGTTGGGATTTATCCAAACAGCTTGGAGATAAGTGAGGGTAGTGATCCATTCCCAAAGTGGGAAAACGGTCGACAGACGATCCAAAATCGTATCGACCAATCAGGCTAACCTCGTTCCTCATGAAAGCAATGGAGAAGATATTGGACGCACACATAAGGAGTACGCTTCTTAAGACGAGTCCGCTGCACACCAGACAATTCGCCTACCAACCAGGCAGATCGACTCAATCTGCACTTCATACCCTAGTGGACGAAATCGAAGTGGCCATATCAAAGAAGGAGATGGCACTTTGTGCATTCCTGGATATAGAAGGGGCTATTGTCAAAGGCCCCTTCTATATCCAGGAATGCACAAAGTGCCATCTCCTTCTTTGATATGGCCACTTCGATTTCGTCCACTAGGGTATGAAGTGCAGATTGAGTCGATCTGCCTGGTTGGTAGGCGAATTGTCTGGTGTGCAGCGGACTCGTCTTAAGAAGCGAGTCCATCGGTACGGCGCTAAAAACAAAAGGGGCAGATGTGACAATGATTACCTGGGTGCAACGCATGCTTTCATCGAGGAACATTTATACCAGCATCGGAGGGTCCACTCTCTCCGCCTTAGCCACTTGTGGCTGCCCACAAGAAGGGGTACTGTCCCCCCTTCTGTGGTGTTTAGTTGTAGATGGACTGTTGTGAAAACTAACCTCAGAGAAGTTCTCCACCCAAGGGTACGCAGACGATCTGGTTATTTATTTATTTATTTATTCAGTTAACTTATCATGGTTAAGGGCAAATTTTAGGAAGTCCTACCCCATGTGCTCCACACCGCTCTGCGAATAGTTCGAGATTGGTGCACGGAGAGTGGTCTACGGGTCAACCCGTCCAAGACCACGGTGATTTCTTTCAGTAGGAGCAGGACAACAAGAACCCTGAGTTGTCCTACTATGTACAACTCCCAAATTAAAATGACTAACCAAGTCAAATATTAGGGAGTCACTCTTGATAGCAAATTACTCTGGAATGATCACCTGAAATCGGTCACGGAGAAGACAATCAAGGCACTATGGACCTGCAGAGGTTATGTAGGTAAGACCTGGGGAATGAAACAACATTAAATTCTGTGGATTTACAAGACAGTTGGTAGACCTATAGTGGAGTATGGGGCGGTGGTGTGGTGGAAAAGGGCTTCAACAAGCACCGGTAAGTCGGATCTAGGTAAGGTCCAGAGGCTTGTCTGTCTAATTACCACTGGAGCTATTGTTTCATGCCCCACCGCTGCCCTGCGGGTTCTTCTTGACCTCACTCCACTACACATTCACATTGAAGCGTCGGCGAGGCTAGCTCAGGGCCTCCAGCACGACAGTCACTTTTAGCCATGATCAACTAGGATGGTTACAAGGTAGCAATACCCTCTGCCTACCTTCGGACTACCTAGTTAAGACATTACGCTTCAACGCGTCGGCGAGGGAAATTTGGAC
This sequence comes from Microchrysa polita, assembly GCA_949715475.1. Classification (NCBI taxonomy): domain Eukaryota; kingdom Metazoa; phylum Arthropoda; class Insecta; order Diptera; family Stratiomyidae; genus Microchrysa; species Microchrysa polita. The sequence continues at coordinate 7,278,965 of OX454422.1, forward strand.
CGACATGTTCAGGTCCCTTCACCCCAACACTATCAGCTTTTACTCAGATGGATCCAAAACTGACACAGGCTCTGGAGCGGGCATCGGTGGTTCAGGTGTAAGCTATACTCAATCCCTATGGGGAAATTAGCGTCTGTGTTCCAGGCGGAAGTACATGCGATAGAAGTTTGCGCTAGAGAATGTCAGAACAAAGGATATGTCAACAGAAAGATAGCGATCTTTACCGACAGTCAGGTGGCTATCAAACTTGTTACAAAACAAACCTTTACTTCCAAACTAGTGTGGCTATGTAAGGAAATACTTCAGTCTGTAGGATTTCGCAATGATCTTCCACTCCTATGGGTTCCCAGATACTCTGGAATTGAAGGGAATGAGCTCGCGGACGAACTAGCTACTAGGGTAGCTTTTGCTAGCCCCTTCTGCGGCCCGGAACCCTTCTGCGGTATACCACTGTGTCTATGCAGAATCGAAATCACTGAGTGGGAAAAGACGACAGTCACCGTATGCTGGGAGGCCCTTCCAGGACTAAGGCAGTCTAAGCTTTTTGTAGCAACCTACTCTAAGAAACGCACCCTGGAGTTAGTTAAACTCAGCGGGAACAGGGTCACAATGATAAGTGGCCTTCTTTTAGGCCACTCCCGTCTGAACGGGCATTTAAGAACCATGAGCTTAGTCGCAGACGCGACCTGCCGCTTCTGCGAGGCCGATGACGAAACATCCACTCACATACTTTGCGAGTGTGAAAGACTGGCGATGCGACGGTAGGAGGACATCGCCTCCCTTAGTATGGGACAAATTAATCGATTTATCGACAGATGTCGGTTAGATAAATTTATCTAACCTGTAGCGTGGACAAAGACACAATAGACCACCGGTCGCAGTGCCTATGGCAAATCTTCCAATGCCCTCATTTAATCTAATCTAATCTAATCTAAGGGCGAGGCTTTCCTCACGCTTCATTAAAGATCATCAACAGACGAAAGCACTAACGTCTTCCCGTTGTGTACAAAGGACTCGGTTCCGCAACCCATCTTCCTACTACGGGTTCACCGCCATCCCTTGTGTCGTTGCTGAGGAACCTCCGTACGACGAGCTACAACCTACACGCCGAGGAGCATGTGGGCAGTTCTTTTTGCGCTCCCTCAGCCTGTATGCCATACGATGGCCAAGTTGCGGCCATTGGCAACATCCTCGGTCGAAAAATTGCATTCCCTTGTAAATTTTCCCACCATGGGAAAACTATCGCAGCGAGCAAAATTTCAAAGAGCCGCGCGATTATACAATGGGAAGGAAAGCCTCCACATCCCGTTCGTGCTGCCACCAGCCTGAAGAAAAAATGAAGTTTGGCAAAAAAATGGAATGCGGCCATTCAAATACCGTCAAAAATAAAGCTCTTACGGACCCCAATTTTGACGGGTCCTGGCCATACAATTCCTTACGCCCATAGACTTACGCATCGGAACTTCAATATCATGGGGCTGCGCCACCCATAAGTGATTTGTTTGGGGACGAGGCACGCGCCTTCCTCAGCCCATCATCTACCCTGGAATGGGCTCAGGGAACATAACATTCATTTAGCCACTCATTTTGGTTTGCGCCAATTCAAATTGAAATTGAAATGCGGTCACATAATAAATATATGAACGGAACGAAAAACAATATTTGTGGATCAACCAAACCAAACCTTATCTTTTTTTTCTTGCAGGTCCAATTCGTCACGTTCCATCCAAGGATTCGTCGTTCCTCCAGCAAGCACAGGTCAATCTTTTTTTTTTTCATATTCTCCCAAATTTTCACACTATCCAATTTTCTCCACATGTCGGCTACACCACTCCAAAAATCGCCCACCAAAAACTAACTGTCACTCTTTTGACAGTTGTCATTTCGGCAAAACAAAAATGGACACCCCTGCCATTTTCCATTATGGCCGACTTGACCAACAGCTGGTGTGTTGGGTGCGTTTACACACAAATATCAATTTTTGAATTTAGACGGGACTTTACAAATATCAGCAATTTGAAGTTAATCAAATTAAAGATATTTGGAAAATACCGAGGATACAAATCGTGTTAGGAGTTCCCGAAATTCTTCCCTGATGATTTCAAATTGTTGTCGAAGGACTGAAGAAAAAATTGTTATAATATCGGCTCACCGCTCGCTACACTTGCACCTTGCCTTTTTACGGTTTTGTGAAAGGTCATAAAAAAGGCGAGGTGCAAGGGTAGTAAGCGGTGACACGGTGCAAAGCGTTTTAAGACTTCATCAAAATTCTTCTCTGAGGATAAAAAATTGTTGCTGAACGACCCTATTAAAAGTTTTGAACGATATGTGTCGGCTCCCTGCTCGCTACGTTCGCACCTCGCCTTTTTGCAATTTTGCTAAAGGTCATAAAAAAGGCGAGGTGCGAGCGTGGAGAGGGCAGTAGTCAAATTGCCGCCCACAGTCACTAGATAAGCATACATATATGGAAGTAGAGTAGCAGATTCACATGGAAAGTTTAACGAGGGTGTAAGCACAAAAATACCGTTAAAATGTCCATGTACCTTATGTGAAAAATGAAGTATCGACACATAATTTTATTGAAATATTTGTGTGGAACAGTACACTATCAACAGTTATTGAAAGAAAAATGTTCGTTGCCTTCTTAGCGACAACTTACTGTCATATTGCGGAAAATATCGGAAACACAAAACTTCTCTCTATGAGAACGGATCCCATAATAAGCCTAAAACTTTTTCGCGTATTCGCCGCACGCGAAATGGTGATTTGTTGTTTCAACTGAGTACACGCGGAGGTAACCTGGTGGAGGGGTACAAAGCCACAATAACAAAACTCTTAGGAATTAAGCCGGCCGGTATAAAAACATTCAGGCATGAGACGAGGCTGGAAGTTCTGGACCTTGACGAGGTAACTACAACGGAGGACATCTGTGAGCGCTCTTCAAGAGCGAATGGAGATAAGCTTGGAAATCGACGCGGTAAAGTCACTGCGGAAGGCCTATGGCGGCACCTAGATCGCAGTCATAAGCATGCCCACCAAGGAAGCTAACAAGGCAATGGAACGAGGCAAACTGAAGGTAGGGTGGGCTAACTGTCGCATAAGGCCTCATTTGGTCCCTAACAGATGCCACAGGTGTTTTGCTTTTTGACACTTCGCGAAGGACTGCACCAGCAAACACGATAGGTCAAGAACTTGTTTTAAATGTGGGAAAGAAGGTCACAAGGTGACAAGGCCTGTGATGGCGAGCCCCAGTGTTTATTGTGCAAGGAGGCAGAGAGGGAAAACTGCAAACATCAAACGGAAGGGACTAGATGTTTTTTCTATCGGGAAGCACTCAAGCAAATCACTGTATGAATTTCTTGCAGCTAAATCTAAACCATTGTCGGGCAGCACAGGATCTGTTGCTGCTAACGGTGAAGGAGACAACAAGTGGCCATCTGGACGTGCGGTGACTACCCTTTCCAGCAAGAAATGGCGGGCGATCTAAAAGGAGTAGTACTCTCCACCACGGTGGAATGACAACGAGTTCGAGGAATTTCTTGACGGCCTTGTGCATGATGCAAGTACAAAAAGCCCTGTTTTAATTGCGGGGCCACTGAATGGGGAAGCCGAGTGACGAATAGGCGTGGTCGTGCACTTTTGGATGCGTTCTCGAGGATGGATATTGTTCTTATGAACACACGGGCTAGAAACACCTTCAAAAGAAGAAAGATCCATCATTGATCTAACATTCGTCAGTTGCTCACTGGCACCTGCGATGGAGTGGCAAGTTAGTGAGCTTTATACTCATAGTGACCATCAAGCGATTCTGTTCGCGGTAGGGTGCATCGACCAATGAGCAATACCTGATTCGTTTGGTTGGTCTACAAAGAGATTTGACGAAACAGTTTTCAAGGAAGTGCTCTTTCAAAATGGGCCTATCGAAGGTCATGCGGAGCAGAGAACAGGTCAGATCACTGAACAGCTTACAGAGGCTTGTGACGCCTCTATGCCCCGAAAACGTTCATCTGGAAAAAAGAACGAAAATTACTGGTGGTCAGAAGAAATAGCGGGTCTCAGGCGAAACTGTCTAAAGGCGAGACGTAAGTGCCAGCGAACGACTCAGGTTATTGCTCGTGATGCCCTTGTAGAATCCTACAAGAATGCTCGAAAAGCTTTAAAACTAGCGATCAGAAGGAGCAAAAAAATATGTTTCATGCAACTCTGTGACGATACAGACATAAATCCGTTGGGAATAGCGTATAGGGTGGTAATGAAGAAAATAGGGCCAAACGCACCACAAATAAAGCGTCCAGAGATGCTTCGAAACATTGTATCGGTTCTGTTTCCCCAGCACGAGCTACAACCCATAGATCCACGTCTTTCAGGACATGCGGTTAACATCCCTGCTATAACCGAGGACTTCGACACTTGCTTAGCGGAAGGCACCTTTCCAATGATATGGAAGCGGCAAAAGTTGGTGCTCCTTCGAAAACCGAATAAGCCGGCTGGAGAGCCAAGCTCATATCGGCCAATCTGCCTATTCGACTCGCTAGGAAAACTATTCGAAAGGATAATTTTCAACAGGCTTCTTGCAGTAGTAGAAGAGAAAGGGCGCTTGTCGGACAGACAATATAGTTTCAGGAAAGCGCGCTCCACGGTGGACGCAATTGGGACTGTTACCGACTTGGCAAAGGAATCGCTTGAAAGTGGTGCCTGTTGCTTGGTTGTGACGTTAGAAGTTAAGAACGCATTTAACTCCGCAAACTGGGCTTCCATTCATGCGGCATTGCAAAGAATAGATGTACCGGAGTATCTCGCATCTATAATCAGGAGTTACCTGTCAAACCGCGTTCTCCGATACGATACGGGGGATGGACCTCGGGAATATAAGGTTACTGCAGGAGTTCCACAGGGATCAGTCCTCGGCCCATTGCTCTGGATCAATATGTACAATGGCATCCTGGAACAACAAATGCCTAGAGGAGTGACTGTAGTGGGGTTTGCAGACGACATCGCAGTGGTTGTGATAGCAAAGAAGCCGGAGTACGTTGAGGTTTACGCGAGCGAAGCGATTACGACCATAAAGCTCTGGTTACTATCAGTCGGCCTAGAGCTTGCTGAAAAAAAAACAGAGGCTGTTTTGATCAGCAAGCGCAGAAAAAGGTGCTCGCTGAACATTCGAGTTGGTAGCAACATCATTAATTCAAAAGCGGCGGTTAGGTATTTGGAGATCATGATCGACTCTAGACTAAATTTTGCAGAACATATCAGGTACGTTACGGAGAAGGCAGCAGTAGCCACCGTAGTAGCACTTTAGCAAGGATTATGCCCAATATAGGAGGCCCAAGATCTACCAAAAGACATCTCCTGGCTAGGGTGGTTACATCCATACTATTATACTCCTCACCCGTTTGAGCTAACTCAGTGCACTTTAGCAAGGATTATGCCCAATATAGGAGGCCCAAGATCTACCAAAAGACATCTCCTGGCTAGGGTGGTTACATCCATACTATTATACTCCTCACCCGTTTGAGCTAACTCAGTCGACACCTCTGGAAACGCGCAAAAATTGTACTCGGTATACCGTAGGTGCGCATTGAGAGTATGCTCTGCTTACAGAACAACCTCGCATGAAGCGGCATACGTCGTGACTGGAATGATGCCAATGGGAATTCTTGTCGAGGAAACAAGCAGACTCTACCGTGGTCGCCGTAATGAAAGCTCGACAGAGTTAGAGTTACGGAAAAGTTTGAAAAGAGAGGAAAGCCTAAGCCAGTGGCAACGGCGATGGGATGAAGCCTCAACCGGCAGGTGGACGCACTAACTGATCCCCAATATAGCAAAATAGGTTCGGCGCAAACACGGAGAAGTGAACCACTACTTGACTCAATTCTTGACGGGTCACGGAGGATACCGACAATTCTTGTATCGCTTCAAGTTAGACAACTCGCCCGATTGCCCTATGTGCAAGGGAGTACCAGAGGACGCAAGGCATGTGTTTTTTGAGTGTCAAAGATATCAAACGGGGCGGCTGCATTTAAATGCGGAGGTGGGCCAAGTATTAAGTCCACAAAATGTGGTGATATGTATGTTGGACAAAGAACGCAATTGGGAAGCAGTGATGGAGTCCGTGTGTAATATCCACAAGGACCAGCAGAGGGAAGAAGCCAGACGGAAGTCAGCAAATCAGTCTGAAGGCTAATTAGCCATAGCCCACCCCCGCGAAGTAATACTGAAAGGTGGTTCCACGGGGGTTGAGGCGAGAGAGGTGGTCTGGTTTTAGCTGGAAGGAATCCAGCATAACTGCAATGGCAGTATCTATGCAAAATTTCCCCACCTCTATAAAAAAAAAACCTAAAACTGTAGAGAACTTTAAAAAAAATTCTTTTCAAATTCTATCAATAATTTCATAACGGTACTTTGAATTTGAACGGCTAAATATGCAAAGTTGAGACAGAAGTAGAGTTTTAGTTTGCTTAGACTTTCCAACGGAGCAACATATCACTTTTGACTTTTGAAGGCTCATGCGAAAAATTTTCTCAGGAAAATCTGCCAACTTAGGCACTAGCCAGGTTTGCCTACTGGTAAATCAGAAACTGATTCAAATAGAAGAAGTTAGAAAATAGATCTAGGAAGAGTAATGCAATAGCAATAATGTACTTGTCCCTAGCTTTCGTTTGACATTGATTTTTACTAAGATCCTCCAAACCGTTTAGAACAAATAAGGGGAAAACAAATGCGAGAAAGAATTGTACTAAAATAGTTTTGCTTATCGTGAATTTTCCATTTGTTTGAATGCATATTCTGCTATTTAGGGCAGAAAGCCAATCGTGTGGCGAAAATTTATTGAAATCCGCTAGTCAATAATCCGTTTAAAAAGGATATAGTCAAAAATGGGAGATTTAAGAAATTCTCTATTATGCGTTCAAGAAAATTAGACCAAAACTGGCGACAATAGGGACCCCGATCAGGAGATATAGAATGTTATGCATGTTTCAATATTATATGCTATCGGGATGAAGACTAATATGCGATGGGGTAAATTTATTCAATCCATTTAGGCCGCGCGCATACTAAAGGCTACGCTACGCTCCAATACGCCTTTAGTATGCGCGCGGCCTTAGGGCACAGAGAGCTGTTTTCATAATTTGCTCATTGTGAATTTATTGCATATTTCAGTTCCAAATTTAGCTGTTTGGGGTGCAGACCCAACCGGTTGTGCAAATTTAAGGACAGAAATATACGGGGCAAAAGAACGCATTGTGAATTGTTAGCCACTGTGAATTTTTTAGCCTGTTTTTATAAAATGAAACTACTGATCAGGGAAATTATTTTATGCATATCGAAGAAGGATGTCCATTTAGGGCATACAGACAAAAATATGTGGAAAGAGCTGTTGTTTTCATAATTTGCCCATTGTGAATTGTTTTGCATGTTTCAATTCTAATTTTGCTTTTTGGAGTGGAAACCCAACCAGTTGTGCAAATTTAAAGACGCAAATGTACGGGGCAAAAGAACGCATTATGAGACGTCCGGTTGTGCAAATTTAAGGACATAAATATACGGGGCAAAAGAACGCATTATGAATTAATGTTACTCATTGTGAATGTTTAGTTTGAAACTACTGATCAGGGAAATTATGTTATGCATATGGAAGAAGATAGGTGTCCATTTATGTGGAAAGAGCTGTTGATTTCATAATTAGCTCATTGTGATTTTTTTGTTTCAATACCTTTTTTGCTTTTCGGAGTGGAGTCCCAACCGGTTGTGCAAATTGCCAGACAGAAATGTACGGGGCAAAAGGACGCAAATAAATATTCCCCATTGTGAACTGTCAACCATATTTTTGCCCATTGTGAATTGTTGCCCATTGTGAATTTTTAGCTTGTTTTAATCCAATGAAAATACTGATCAGCGAAATTATTTTATGTATATGAAACTATTCGCTTTTTTACATACCTGAACAGCAACAGTATACAATCAGCTTCCTGATGAAATGTGTGTGTAATGTTGTGAATCACCATAGATTGCTTTATGTCACTTATCATTGAACACTTTTTCCCTTTTTTGCTTTAAGCTAAACAGTTAACTGTAGAATTGCACAAACGCCCGACCGAAAATAGTAGGCGAACGCGCTATGGACTAACACCGCGCACACACAATTCTTTTCATAACAACAATTTCACACTATTTTACACATACTATGAACATGATAATTTGCTTTCAATTTTCTAATGAACACAACACGTTTGATTAGATTTTTTCTTATTATTCATCCTTTTGGGTTTCTTCGATTTTTTTTTGTTTGTTTTATGGTTTTAGCACCTTCTTTTCCATTTCATTGCATTACTTGACATTTGTTGTTGTTGTTTTTTAATTTATCATTCTATTTACCGTTTTTTTTTAAATTTATTTGAATTTGTCGTCTGTTTATTTCGCCGTTCCTAAGTCACATATTTTCGATGTCTGCAAACAAAAAAGTTTGTAGATACTCACTCGTGTCTATGTGTATAGGTGGACAGAAATAAAGAATTTTAGAAATTTAAAAAAAAATGCAAAATCACAAAATCCTCCAAAAACACAAAATCTCCGCAAATGAGACGATAGCGCGAGAGCGCATGCTCAATTTACTGTAGATACGTGAGGAGACAAGTCTAGTGCTGTTGCCCTGTTGCTGTCTTTTCTGCAATATTGGATCTCAATGCGTGCATCCCTTTGCGAAGCGATTTGTTTGGATGATTCCGGTTTTGGGGTGGAGGAGAGGAGATTTCGATTTAAGGATTAGTTTAAGGATTTATTTTTGGAGATATTTTTTTTTTGGGGGATTTAGTGCGTACTGCGTACATGCTGAGACATTACCGCCAGAAGGGGCGATGATTGTGGATGCTCTCGAAAAGGTTGGATATACGGACATCTTCCTTGCCTCGTTCTTTATACCGCTTCATGGCGTCGCGTCGCTCGACCGGTGTGGCGACACAACGCCATGGAGCGGTATAAGGAACTAGGCAAGAAAGATGTGCATATATCCAACCTTTTCGGGAGCATCCACAATGATCGTGAATTTTGTATGTTCTACACATCAATTTCGGAACATTACGCTATCACTTTCGCAAGAAGAATTTTCTTGTTCTTCTTATTGACACTAGCGACACTTATCTTACCGTCCGCCATACAGCGGACACATAGCGGAAAATATCAAAAACACAAAAGTTCTCCCTATGAGAACAGATAGCAGAATAAGCCTCAATTTCGCGATGATTTGGGATGCTTTGGAAATCTCCAAAAATAAATCCGTAAAAATCAAAATCTCAAACATCACAATCCCTTCGCCTCCTCCTCCTACACAACTATTTAAATCTAATGAAAATCCATTGTAGATCTTCTAAAGGATCATCCTCGCTCCTTATACCGCTCCACGGCGTTGGGTTGCTCGGCCTCTCAACGGTTTCGGCAGATCTTCTAAAGGACCTCTATGCCAGATCACAAATATCGATCAAGACTACCAGAAAGTGACACGAATGCGACGAAACAAAACATCGCACTCGATCGTCGCGGAACAGCGCACGGCACTTGTTGCTTGGCGCCAAATTTCCCTTACGGCAACGACCCTTTGAACTTATCCACTTCGTTGAACATACGTGCAGCTGCGTACCGCATCGCATTCACACAGGTCACAGATTTTCAGTAGAGCGATGTAGTGCACTGCGGACTTGTCCAAGACCAGGACAGGACTTTCATTTTATCGACAACGATTTGAGGGAGCCTGCTGAAACACTTAACTTGAGTCGCACTAACAAATTAACAATTGCCAAAGAAGTTGCGTGTGAAAAATAAAAATTTTTGTTGTTTTGTCAGATCAGCTCGTATTTGCAAAGAACTCACTGGCACAATGTCATTTACCGTTTTTTTTTCGTCTTGTTCTTCTTCTTTATATCGAATAGAACAATTCACTGCACCGTTATACTAAACACTTTCCAGATGATCTGACATTTTGCTACGTTGTGTCACACACGATTTGTTTTGATTTTGTTTGCTCATTTTTTGTTTCGACAATTCTATATGTCCTCTGACAGGACATCACACACGCATTGCATATTGCATACTCAAAAGGACAATAGAGCATATGATATGGATGTCCAGTGGTTTGAAGAAAGAGAGGGAGACAGAGAAGGAGAAAGAGAGAGAGAAAAGGTGGTGACTACATGCCAGTCAGGGGAATTGTAGCGAGAGAGACAGAGACACAGCGGTGAGAGAAGGAAGACGGCAAACTATGACATGGGGAAACAAACTGTATGGAGATGTTTCGATGACATTAGTAAAACTATGTAACGGTCACATAGAATTATTTGGATCGTGTCATATAAGCACTGACCGGAGGATTGGATGCAAAAAGATGTTGTGCCAATCGTTGCTCTTGCTCGCGATGTCCATACACTTTCTAACATGCCTGCCGGTTCACGAGAACTTCCTTGCAAGGATAGTGCACAATCAGCCGGTATATGGCAAAGGATTGAGAGTCAAAACTGAAAAGAGCAGCATATTGCCACTCATTCTCTCTCTCTCTCCCTCAATCTCTTCTCATTTATCCCCCAGGCGTAAGGATACTTTTTGTTCTTGCTGCTCACTGGAGAACAAATGCAGGGGAATCAACGACGGAGTGTGACAAATCCGCGCCGTCAATTATTGGCAGACATATGGAACGTTGTGAACGTGCAAGACATGCCAAAAACATAAACTTTGCAGCTATACACACGCACAGACTGTGCAGGTTTTGCGGGACCATGTCGCGTGCTTCCCCATCGAAAGGAAATTTCTATGGAAAATCGCGTGAAAAGCACGTACGAATTTCGTGAATGCGAAACGATTAAAATTATTGCGCGGACAATAAATCGTATTTAAAACACCGCACGACCAATATTGAATTTATAATACGCGGCCTACAACGGCACTCGATACGTTACCGTGAGAAACTGCTGCTCTTGCTGGTGCTGAAGATGTGGTGATGGTGATGGTATAGCGCGCGATGGTTAGACCTTAACACCGTCAAGAACACAACATACAACACGCACGATTCGTTTCCGTTTTTTTTCTTTCGCGCCATACACAAAGAACCTAGCAACTGAAAATTTCTCTTATCGCCAAACACCACCACGACGACGACAACAACGGCACAATAACGATGCCAAGTTCACCATCATCGCATGCACTTTACGCGCGGTCCCCCCAATTTGCTCCCTCTTTTGTGATGTTGTATGCTACTCCACTACTACTGATGATGCGGCTGTCAATATGCTTTTTGTTGCTGCTCCAATAAAATGCTCCAGCTCCCCAACTGGACGATGATGATGATGATGGCTTTTTTGAGGCCACAATGTCGCGCCCGATGCTAAATTGCGATGTGGTGAGATCTAAACGAATATGGAAAAGCGCGAGTGAAAGCGCTACTTTCGCGCGCACGACATCTGTAATAGATTTTTCAAAACATCAGATGGAGCAGGAGCTCTCATCCCCTGAATTGGGTCTGTCCCCAAACCAATTCAGTCTGACCTGCTGCATACATTACAAAACTCTGTAGCACGGGGTGAACAGTGTTCTATCCATACGAGCGGGGCATTTTTTTTTGGGGAGCTCTTCAGTCATTAAAATGCGCGTGCTTGTTCCCCATCTCATGGAATTTTTCGTTTTGGTGTGATTTTTCCTCTCATCTATATATTTGGAGAATTCTGAGAAATTATTGTGCTTTGACCACCACCACCACCAATATTGACAATTTATTTTGTATTGAATACGTGCTTCCAGTTGGACATTGCTTTGTACGCAATAACACATCAACAACAACAACAACAACAAAACGCACCCAATAGAGCAAGGTCGACAAAAATATGCTTTGCGCAATAGCACATTTCATATACACACGATGACCCCCATCTGGGGCACGGGAGCGATAGTCGACTATCATCGTACAAGAGTGTATGAGTACAGCACAGAAGAGGCACAGTTTTGGGAGCTGTGCTACAACACTAGTTGGCTGTTGTGCCAGTAGTGCATCAGTTGTGGCGAAACTGGACAATATCGACATCAGACGACACGCACAGCTGGGTTTACTCGTAGCACCCTCTTTCGGCTGGTATACTAAGTAGATGTAAAGCTTTTCCATACAGCACGAGAAGCTTTTTGAAATTTTGATGTTGAATTGATTTGTTCATGTTGTAAAAAGTTTCATTTCCTTAATTAATTTGTAATTTGCCGCTTTATCGGACAAAATTTTGATTTTGGAATATTTATGGTAGAGGAAAAGAAATTTTCGAGTCCAATTTACCATTTTATTATTGGTTTTTTGGTCAGATAAGAAAAACTGAAGAAACCGGACGGGTAACAAACCGACGGCGAGAGCTTTTGTAGTGGCCAGCAGACAAGCATTGTCTATTTCACATTGTAAGAACGCGTCTTACGAAAGAAAAAAATCGTGACACGATTGTTTTTCTTTCGTAAGATCTTTCGTACGATCGATAAGACGATTGCATTTACCAATAGTTCAGGCGTTCTGCAAAGACAATTAGCGCGTGTTTTACTTGCATTTTAATCTTGTCGACTCGTCACTTCATTGTACACTAACTTTGGAGCGTTCATGGCAACATTAAACATACTTGCTGTGTGATTATTGTTCGCCGGTCCGTGTTTTGATCGGATAGTGTGAAATGATCATACGATGGTTCTTATCGTCCAAGTTTACCCGTCCGGTCGTTTTCTTACAATTTGAATTCAGCCTATGGACATCAGACACGCACAGCTGGGTATACTCGTAGCACCCTCTTTCGGGTGGTATATTTACTAGATGTAAAGCTTTTCCATACAGCACGTGAAGCTTTTTTGAAATTTTCATGTTGCATCGATTTGTTCATGTTTCAATAAGTTTCATTTGCGTAGTTGTCAATTAATTGACAATTTCCCGCTTTAACGGACAACATTGTATGAATGATTTTTGATTCAAGAATTTTTAACTTGGAATGTTTATGGTAGAGGAAACGAAATTTCAGAGTCCAATTTACAATAAATTTTATTATTGGTTTTATAGTCAGATAAAAACTGAAGACCTTGTCTAAAATGTGCAAATACAGTCGAACTTCCCTAAACGGACACTTCTAATAACCGGACATTTCTTATAAACGGACACTTTTATTTTCCCCAATTTTTCACATATTTTGCTAGGAACACACCTTCTGATAGCCGGAAACTCTCATAAACGGACACTGACAGTACTTTCATACACATCCTGAACAAGCGAGTCTCTAATTAACGGACAGTTCCAAGAAAAAAAGCACAAATTCTTACATTGCAGAATTTTATTTAGGGCAAAGAGTCTTGCGATCACCAGAAAATGGATATTACGCGTATTAGCAAGACCCAATGTACGGGAAATGTAAAATGATGGATCAACGACTGCAGTTCTTTTTTTATGCTCGCAACTTTTATGGAAATTGCATAAATTCAATTTATGCTGCGGCGTTTAATCGTGCAATTCTCTATTCCATTTAAATAAGTGTCAAACAATATTTTGCGAGTTGAAGAAAAATTGAAGATGACATAACAATTCAGATGAAAAATAAATGTGCTCGGTCTCAGAAAAAAATCGTTGGAAAAACATGGGGAAACGACGAGACAAGACCTTTATTAAAAATAAAAGTTATTTTGAAAAAGTGGAAAGAGAGTGGGAATGAAATGACTAAAAATTACACCCTAATCCGTCGGGGCTACAAATTTTTATCGCGGTTTTTGAATATATTTTCAGATTGTAGTGAAAGTCTATTTTATAAAATGTTACACCTCCATGAAATATTCTCATAAGCGGACACTTCCAATAAGCGGACAAAATCTCATTCCCCAATTGTGTCCGCTTATGGGAAGTTTCACTGTAGATTGTTTTTGAGTGTTGTTTCTTGTGTTTTTGCTTCTAAAACGGAGATTATACATGGTTGTTCTTTATGTATTTTAGAAATTTATAGCTCAATGAAAATTTGGTGATAGGCGAAAACATTATAGTTAGAGGGGTTAAACTTGGGTTATTTTGGGTCAACTTTAATTCAAACGTAGTTTGGCTGGTCTAGCGGTTAGTGCGCGCACCTTCGGTGCACAGGGTCATGAGTTCGAAATTCACCGTGGATCATGGTGTTTTTCGAACTCACGAGCTTGTGACGGACTATGATCTCACTCAGATGTTAAACGAGTACCCATTTATGGGGATAAATAACACTGCTGAGCGTGATGCTGATCTCATTACCTCAACAAAAAACAGATAAGATCTTGGAAATAGGATGTCACTAACACATCCTGCGGCCTTAGTCCAATGCTGGATTGTCGCGCCTGTTATTTATTTATTAATTCAAACGAGACCGAGGCTCATTTCGGGCGCAGCCGAAATTTGAATACCCGTCACATTTGAATGCAACTAATACTTCAGGCGATCGGTCGTGAAATCCGGCTTCAGAGTGCATGCCAGACACTGTCTCAGATTTTTTTAGAAATAATCTTTGGCATAGCGATTGTAGGTAAAATGTTACAGCGTGTCAAAGTTGAAAAAACAGCTTTACAAATCAGTTTTTTGCAAAGAAGTCGATAACGGTGAATTTTCGCGCAGAAATTAATACAATCGGACTTTTACCTTATTGAATTCCCTACAATCCCGAAAAAAAAATTAAGTCGATACGATCAGCCGCAGCCGAGATATACCCGAAAGAAGGTCAGCACTCCGAAGTAACTATGCGTTATACATACTTATAGGTATGTATAATTTGTTGCAGATGCATTTAGGATGGTAAGTTGCGATCTTTATTTGAGCTACCCCTGTAGGCTTCGAAATTGGTATGTATTTATATTTGTAATACAGCAGCGGAAATTTAAATAGGTTAACCCCCATAAAATAAGGTTTCCCGAACATCTGACAGTTCATCAATGGGATAAAGTAATTTACTTTCTTTTTATTTGGATGGCTTATTTAGTGATGATGGTACGTTTGTATTATCTTCTTCAGTAGAATCCTGAATATGATATACAGATCTACTTGGTTGTGGAAGGGGAACCAAATTTGGAAGATCATCAGTTTTTATTACAAGAGCACGAAATAATTTTTAAGAGGCATGAAGGGATGATTTCTCCCGAAATCATCACAGGCTCCAATACCGCCTGGGTTCGCTTCGAGCCCAAGTTTTCTGGTTTTAAAACGTTGCTGAGTCATGGCTGTATTTCGTGGTACGTTCGTAAGGAATGATGATCAGCGGCTGATTCGGTCGGAGGCAAAGCAGCAAGATCCGCTTTAATTTTCGTTCCTGCGCGAGCAAAAAGTTTGAAGCGGAAATCGCTTAGAGGTCGTTACGTGTAACTCCGCACAAGGCAATGAAAACATTCTTTTCGATAGTGCATACACAGCAAATATACAGGATACTGGGATAATAAAAAAAACATGATTCGTTAAATAGTATATACATAGTATATCAACAAATGGTTTCTTGTTTCTTTCATTGGCCTACAATGCCCCCTGCCTCATACCTCTGAAGGTTGCTTAAGTAATGTTACGAGGCGAAAATACAAAACCCAGCTCTTTCCGGTCGGTGCGCTTCTCTCAAGATTTGACATCGTTGTGTGGAATTTTTTGAATAAATCCTGCATAAGGGTCAGTTCTTCTGCTGAAAAAGTACCCCTTTTTATCAAAATTTTTGAGCAGCAAATCGAATTCGTGGCGTTCGGAATTAGAAAACTCTGTCAAATCAAGGATCTGTTCCCACAGCTTACTGAACAATACAGTGACCACATAAAGCTCTTGAATACGCGTGTCTACTCATAATCTTTTCTATGCAGTTTTAGCTTGGCGGGAGTTTTGTAATCCACTTCCAGCCATTATGTTCCCTATCGATCCCATGAACATCATAAGATGAAATCCACCAAGATGGACATTTTTCAATAGAGAGTGCGAATCGACATTACAAATAATATCCTGAGCAAAAGCAAGTTTTTGACCAATTGCTTGAGTTTTTTCAACAGCAAAAAGTAAGGCTGTATACAAAGTATTATGGCCACTCGGTGGAGCGTTGATGAATGGAACTGTAAGAATCTTTCTCTTGTGCATATTTCGGTTGCGGATGATCGTATCGATTTTTTCTGGATTGTAGGGAATTCAATAAGCTATAAATCAATTTTTTTAATTGCGTGAAAATTCACCGTTATCGACTTATTTGCTAAAATCTGATTACCAGACGGGTTTTTGCTTTGAGATGCACAGTCAGAATGCAAAAGATGAAGGCAATTTTGTATCGAACAATTTGGTGTCGTTCTTTTGAAAGTCCGACCATCAGGGGCGGAGATATACGCAAAAAACCCAAACAAGACAAAACCCCTGATAAGTACCGTAAGAAAATTTTCCAAGTGGTGGAATCTTAAATTTAAGCTTTAGGACTAAGCCCCTACCGATTTCTAAAATAATCTCAGACAGTGCCTGGCATGCACTCTGATTTTATCAAAAGCCTAAAGTATTAAGCTTCTTTTGCATTAACAATTTCTACCGCAGCCCTATGACGTGTTCCGATTCCATCTATTCCGTGGCTGCGTTGAGGCTAATTCAGTACAACACTTGGATGAATTTTGGTTTAGATTCAAAAAGAAAGAAAGTTTTTCTTACAAGAACCTAATATTTGGGGGTTGGTTTGTATGACAGCGCTATGACGTAATGTTCCGAATTCTTCCATTCCTAGATATGTTTTGAGGCTTTATTAGAAACGCACTTGGGTGAAGTTTGGTTAAGATTCGTACATAAAGAAACAAGTTTTTCTTAGAAGAACCTAGTTTTCAGGGGCAGCCCTATGACCCCATGGTCCGATTCCATTCGTTCCGACATATATACAGGGTACACTAAAAAGAAAATTGTATACAAAATTTCAGCCCGATAGCTTCAAAACTGAGGGGCTAGTTTGCGTTGCAACAGACGGACAGACTGACAGACGGACACCGCTCAATCAATTTCTCTCGTCACACTGATCAGTAATATATATACTTTATACAGGGTGTCCCGCGACTCTTGGTACATACGATAATGCGTGATAGTACAGCTCATTTGGGTACAATTAATGTTCTACATGACCCCTCTATCTTTAACCGTTATAAAGTTATAGCATTTTTCGTTAATAGTGTCAGAAACCTCGACCTGCAGAGCAAAATCACTGTTTGCCACACTCCCAAATATTTCATCCGAGATTTGACTTTACTTTCTGAAACTCCACAAAATTCTACATAAAATAACTGTTTTGTCAATTAAATAATTTAAAACCCTACCCAGATACAACCATTCAAACTTTTAAGAAATTCGAAAATTTATTTTTCATTGAAAATTTAAATTGTAAAATCGTAACGGTACTTTGAACTGACAAATGTGCAAAGTTGATAAAAGTTGCCTCATAATGTTAGCTTTCGAACGACATATAAAATTAGGGTCTTAGGATTTGAAAAATTGCATATCTTACGTGTTAAAGAGAAAAAAAAACGTGGTTCCAAGAGAAAACCAAAGTAAACATTTCCACAATTTTTATACGAATGTTATTTAGGAAACAAGATTTTTTTTTGTGAAAAATGAATAAAAAAACACGATACTGACGTTAATTTCGAGCGCGGCCGAAATTTCGATACCCTTCACTCTTCTCGGGCTAATATTTTTTTCCGGTGTAGGTACTTATGACTTATGTTTAATCCCCCCCATTCTTTCACTTCCGTTTTCACATACTTTCGTTGCCTCGATAAAACATATTTGCGTGAGGTTTGGTTAGAATAACTGCACAAACGGAAAAAAAACTTTTGTTGGTGGAGGGGGGATGGCCTCATAATACGAATATATGTATTTGTTTTTGCAATCTTTATAGAAAGTACAAAAATATGTAGCATCCCTCCTCCCACCAAAAAAAGTTTTTTTTTCGTTTGTGCAGTTATTCTAACCAAACCTCACGCAAATATGTTTTATCGTGGCAACGGAAGTGAAAGAATGGGGGGGGGGGATTAAACATAAGTCATAAGTACACCGGAAAAAAAATATTAGCCCGAGAAGAGTGAAGGGTATCAAAATTTCGGCCGCGCCCGAAATTAACGTCGGTATCGTGTTTTTTTTTTCATTTTTTACTAAAAAACGAGACCGAGGCTAATTTCGGGCGCGGCCGAAATTTGAATACCCGTCACATTTGAATGAAAATTAAGGTTCTTTTGTGTTAACCCATTAGTGCATAGTGTCCCTTTAAAGGGACACCCACTTTCTCCCGTTATATGATCAGATCTTTGACTATGCACTGGAAGTGTCTTCAAATGTCTTTATCGCTTGGTGTAGTTTATTTATTGAAAAGAATGAGTGGCGGAATTTTGAAAAATCGCCAGATTCAGGGCTGGTGAGAAAAAATTAAAAATTGCTAATATTTTGTAGTGCTAGTTTAGTGCTTCGATTGAGTACTCGTTAAAATGTGTGTAGGCTATTATTATAATCAAAGAAAAAGCGTCTTTGTGCCATCGATTTTGTGTAATTTAGCAAGTATTGCAATGTCGCACTTATAAGGGACATTGTGCCCGTAGGTCAGTTGGTGAAATACTTTTCTAGACTTACAGCTGGGGAAATTTTCGAGAAATTAGTAGCGGTGGACCGTCTTTTTGAAGACATCAACATTTCTGGTACACCGCTATTGATGGCAATGAAACAGGGGATCTTAAGAGGGACTTTCACTGCTGATGTGAGGTGCATTTACAATCTAGACGATCCAGCAATTGCTTTTGAAATTATAATATTTAATTATTAAATAAATGTTTGAATTGGTGAAAGACTCCGCAGTGGGGTCTGCGTCCATGTCATGGAATTGAGAAATTTTGTGAGGGGCCTCACCATCAGTACGATCTCCACAGAGGAGGGAGACAAAGCCCTTCCGGCGTTTCCCGATGCATGTTGGCTACTGACTGACCTTCCACCCCGGTTCCGGGCCTCAAAAGGGCTAGCTGTTGAAACGAAAAGTGCTAATTCTTAGCTGCTTGGAGTCATGCCTGTAAAAAGTTAGTAGTAATATCTGATGATAACCGCCATAAAGCGGGAAAGCAGCGTTTTCAACCAAGCCTGATAGTCCAAAAGGCAACCGAGCCCGCGGAATGCACTTCGAGCTATGTGGTGATTCCATATTACCGTAAAAGGAGCTAACAATCAATTTATCCGCGGAGAACTAATTAGATGTTGTTTTGGGCACTAAATTCAAGCGGAGGACATTTTGTATTTATTTCATATATATGGGAAGATATTCTGATATCGTTTCCAAAGGTTTTGGAGTTAGGGAGGATAAGGTCATCGATCTGCTCACTAAAGAAAATAAAGGATTCAAAGCAAGTAATGCGATAATTCGTAGATATTTTACATGCCACTTATAAATTTCATTGATTTCTATTCCATATCCGTCAAATTATTTCACGATTTATCCGATGAAGGTGATTTCACCAGATACAATACAAATTGGTCGTATCAATTTCTTCATTCATCAACTGACTCTATAAGTGACACTATGCACAGCTAGTGTCACTTATAGGGGACCGCTTGTAAATCTACTATTACTTATTTTTTCGAATTTTTTTTTTTCAAAAAGTACTTCCCTGTCGCTACTTCATTTCATAATAATTGACAAAAGTCAAAAAAATGTTGTCAGGGAATTTCATGCACTAATGGGTTGATAATTTCTACCGCAGCCCTATGACGTATTTCGATTCCATCTGTTCCTGGATGCGTTAAAGCTAATCCAGGAACACACTTGGATGCATTTTAGTTAAGTGAATCTTAGAATATAAGAAAAAGTTTTTCTTACAAGAACCTAATATTTTGTGGTTGGTTTGTATGACAGCTCTATGACGTAATGTTCCGATTCCATTCATTCCTAGATATGTTTTGATGTGTTACTAGAAACACATTTGGGTGTTTGGTTAAGATGCAACATAAAGAAAAAAAATTTTCTTTGAAGAACCTAATACCCAGGGTTGGTTTGTAGGCAGTGCTTCGATTTATGCGCTCCTAGCTGTTTTTAGGCTTCACTAGGAATACATTTGGGTAAAGTTTGGTTAGGGTCGGATTAAAAAGGAAAAAGTTTTTCTTAGAAGAACTTAATTTTTAGCGGTTGGTTTGTATGGCAGCCCTATGACGTAATGTTCCGATTCCATCCGTTCCTATATATGTTTTGGGACTCTACTAGAAACATATTTAAGTGAAGTTTCGTAAAGATTGATACATAAAGAAAAAAGTTTTTCTTAGGAGAACCTAATTTTCAGAGGTTGGTTTCTATGGCAGCCCCATGACCCCATGGTCCGATTTCATTCGTTCCGACATATATACAGCGTACACTAAGAAGAAACTTGTATACAAAATTTCAGCTCGATAGCTTCAAAATTGAGGGACTAGTTTGTATTGAAACAGACGGACAGACAGACAGACAGACGGACAGACGGACATCGCTCAATCGATTTCTCTCGTCACACTGATCAATAATATATATACTTTATATAGTCGGAGGTGCCTCCTTCCTTGCGTTGCAAACTTCATGACAAAGTTAATATACCCTTTCACATAGTGACGGGTATAAATATTGTTTACTACATAAAATTCGTATAAAAATTGTGGAAATGTTTACTTTGGTTTTCTCTTGGAACCACGTTTTTTTCTCTTTAACACGTAAGATATGCAATTTTTCAAATACTAAGACTCTAATTTTCATATGTCGTTCGAAAGCTAACATTATGAGGCAACTTTTATCAACTTTGCACATTTGTCAGTTCAAAGTACCGTTACGATTTTACAATTTAAATTTTCAATGAAAATTCTAATTTCGAATTTCTTAAAAGTTTGAATGGTTGTATCTGGGTAGGGCTTTAAATTATTTAATTGACAAAACAGTTATTTTATGTACAGTTTTGTGGAGTTTCAGAAAGTGAAGTCAAATCTTGGATCAAATATTTGGGAGTGTGGCAAATAGTGATTTTGCTCTGCAGGTCGAGGTTGCTGACACTATTAACAGAAAATGCTATAACTTTATAACGGTTAAAGATAAAGGGGTCATGTAGAGCATTAATTGTACCCAAATGAGCTGTACTATCACCCATTATCGTATGTACCAAGAGTCGTGGGACACCCTGTATAGTCGGAGGTGCTTCCTTCTGTGCGTTTCAAACTTCATGACAAAGTTAATATACCCTTTCACATAGTGACGGGTATAAATATTTTGAGTTCTAGGGGTCATATTGACTTGAAATTTTCAGTAGCTTCCTAAAATATTGCTTTTAAACATATTTAAAAAAAATTTTTTTTTTTCGATTTTTTCCAAGGAAGATATTAACAATTTTTGAGACTTACTCCTTCTGTGTCACGTGTGCATAGTGGGTTAACTGCAAATGATGACATTTTAGATAATTGAAGTTAAATGTTTGCACTGTTTTCTAAAATCTGCACCTATGTAGGTAAAGAGCCAATTTTCGGTAATGGAAATGTTGGATAATTTGTAGGCTTTAAAATGGCAAATGATTTTTGTTCA
Organism: Microchrysa polita; assembly: GCA_949715475.1. Classification (NCBI taxonomy): domain Eukaryota; kingdom Metazoa; phylum Arthropoda; class Insecta; order Diptera; family Stratiomyidae; genus Microchrysa; species Microchrysa polita. The sequence continues at coordinate 7,300,516 of OX454422.1, forward strand.
AAAACATAATTTGATACCCTTTACATTGGATGCTAAACTCAAGCATTTGTGGTTTCACAAAACAGTTTACCTTGGTGTCGAATGTTCCTAAAAAGTCCAAATATTGAGCGTAGATGGGTCAAAGTTGGCATTTATTGGGTCGCCTTTGGGAGGCTGTATCTTTTGAACGGTGATAGCTAGGACTCTGGTTCTTTCAGCAAAACGTAGCTCTCAATGCGCTCTACATCGACTTTTTCAAAACCCATTTTCGGAGATTTTCATTTGAAATCACAAAAATGCAAATATCTCGCTAAATATTGAGCGTAGATGGGTCAAAGTTGGCATATATTCGGTCGCCTTTGGGAGGCTGTATCTTTTGAACGGTGATAGCTAGGACTCTGGTTCTTTCAGCAAAACGTAGCTCTCAATGCGCTCTACATCGACTTTTTCAAAACCCATTTTCGGAGATTTTCATTTGAAATCACAAAAATGCAAATATCTCGCTAAATATTGAGCGTAGATGGGTCAAAGTTGGCATATATTCGGTCGCCTTTGGGAGGCTGTATCTTTTGAACGGTGATAGCTAGGACTCTGGTTCTTTCAGCAAAACGTGGCTCTCAATGCGCTCTACATCGACTTTTTCAAAACCCATTTTCGGAAATTTTCATTTGAAATCACAAAAATGCAAATATCTCGCTAAATATTGAGCGTAGATGGGTCAAAGTTGGCATTTATTGGGTCGCCTTTGGGAGGCTGTATCTTTTGAACGGTGATAGCTAGGACTCTGGTTCTTTCAGCAAAACGTAGCTCTCAATGCGCTCTACATCGACTTTTTCAAAACCCATTTTCGGAAATTTTCATTTGAAATCACAAAAATGCAAATATCTCGCTAAATATTGAGCGTAGAGCCACAAAGTTGGCATATATTGAGCGTAGAGGCACAAATTTGGCATATATTCGGTCGCCTTTGGGAGGCTGTATTTTTTGAACGGTGATAGCTAGGACTCTGGTTCTTTCAGCAAAACGTAGCTCTCAATGCGCTCTACATCGACTTTTTCAAAACCCATTTTCGGAAATTTTCATTTGAAATCACAAAAATGCAAATATCTCGCTAAATATTGAGCGTAGATGGGTCAAAGTTGGCATTTATTGGGTCGCCTTTGGGAGGCTGTATCTTTTGAACGGTGATAGCTAGGACTCTGGTTCCTTCAGCAAAACGTAGCTCTCAATGCGCTCTACATCGACTTTTTCAAAACCCATTTTCGGAAATTTTCATTTGAAATCACAAAAATGCAAATATCTCGCTAAATATTGAGCGTAGAGCCACAAAGTTGGCATATATTGAGCGTAGAGGCACAAATTTGGCATATATTCGGTCGCCTTTGGGAGGCTGTATTTTTTGAACGGTGATAGCTAGGACTCTGGTTCTTTCAGCAAAACGTAGCTCTCAATGCGCTCTACATCGACTTTTTCAAAACCCATTTTCGGAAATTTTCATTTGAAATCACAAAAATGCAAATATCTCGCTAAATATTGAGCGTAGAGCCACAAAGTTGGCATATATTGAGCGTAGAGGCACAAATTTGGCATATATTCGGTCGCCTTTGGGAGGCTGTATTTTTTGAACGGTGATAGCTAGGACTCTGGTTCTTTCAGCAAAACGTAGCTCTCAATGCGCTCTACATCGACTTTTTCAAAACCCATTTTCGGAAATTTTCATTTGAAATCACAAAAATGCAAATATCTCGCTAAATATTGAGCGTAGATGGGTCAAAGTTGGCATATATTCGGTCGCCTTTGGGAGGCTGTATCTTTTGAACGGTGATAGCTAGGACTCTGGTTCCTTCAGCAAAACGTAGCTCTCAATGCGCTCTACATCGACTTTTTCAAAACCCATTTTCGGAAATTTTCATTTGAAATCACAAAAATGCAAATATCTCGCTAAATATTGAGCGTAGCTGCGTCAAAGTTGGCATATATTGGGTCGCCTTTGGGAGGCTGTATCTTTTGAACGGTGATAGCTAGGACTCTAGTTCTTTCAGCAAAACGTAGCTCTCAATGCGCTCTACATCGACTTTTTCAAAACCCATTTTCGGAAATTTTCATTTGAAATCACAAAAATGCAAATATCTCGCTAAATATTGAGCGTAGATGGTTCAAAGTTGGCATTTATTGGGTCGCCTTTTCGAGGCTGTATCTTTTGAACGGTGATAGCTAGGACTCTGGTTCTTTCAGCAAAACGTAGCTCTCAATGCGCTCTACATCGACTTTTTCAAAACCCATTTTCGGAAATTTTCATTTGAAATCACAAAAATGCAAATATCTCGCTAAATATTGAGCGTAGAGCCACAAAGTTGGCATATATTGAGCGTAGAGGCACAAATTTGGCATATATTCGGTCGCCTTTGGGAGGCTGTATTTTTTGAACGGTGATAGCTAGGACTCTGGTTCTTTCAGCAAAACGTAGCTCTCAATGCGCTCTACATCGACTTTTTCAAAACCCATTTTCGGAAATTTTCATTTGAAATCACAAAAATGCAAATATCTCGCTAAATATTGAGCGTAGATGGGTCAAAGTTGGCATATATTCGGTCGCATTTGGGAGGCTGTATCTTTTGAACGGTGATAGCTAGGACTCTGGTTCTTTCAGCAAAACGTAGCTCTCAATGCGCTCTACATCGACTTTTTCAAAACACATTTTCGGAAATTTTCATTTGAAATCACAAAAATGCAAATATCTCGCTAAATATTGAGCGTAGATGGGTTAAAGTTGGCATATATTCGGTCGCCTTTGGGAGGCTGCATCTTTTGAACGGTGATAGCTAGGACTCTGGTTCTTTCAGCAAAACGTAGCTCTCGATGCGCTCTACATCGACTTTTTCAAAACCCATTTTCGGAAATTTTCATTTCAAATCACAAAAATGCAAATATCTCGCTAAATATTGAGCGTAGATGGGTCAAAGTTGGCATTCATTGGGTCGCCTTTGGGAGGCTGTATCTTTTGAACGGTGATAGCTAGGACTCTGGTTCTTTCAGCAAAACGTAGCTCTCAATGCGCTCTACATCGACTTTTTCAAAACCCATTTTCGGAAATTTTCATTTCAAATCACAAAAATGCAAATATCTCGCTAAATATTGAGCGTAGATGGGTCAAAGTTGGCATTCATTGGGTCGCCTTTGGGAGGCTGTATCTTTTGAACGGTGATAGCTAGGACTCTGGTTCTTTCAGCAAAACGTAGCTCTCAATGCGCTCTACATCGACTTTTTCAAAACCCATTTTCGGAAATTTTCATTTGAAATCACAAAAATGCAAATATCTCGCTAAATATTGAGCGTAGAGCCACAAAGTTGGCATATATTGAGCGTAGAGGCACAAATTTGGCATATATTCGGTCGCCTTTGGGAGGCTGTATTTTTTGAACGGTGATAGCTAGGACTCTGGTTCTTTCAGCAAAACGTAGCTCTCAATGCGCTCTACATCGACTTTTTCAAAACCCATTTTCGGAAATTTTCATTTGAAATCACAAAAATGCAAATATCTCGCTAAATATTGAGCGTAGATGGGTCAAAGTTGGCATTTATTGGGTCGCCTTTGGGAGGCTGTATCTTTTGAACGGTGATAGCTAGGACTCTGGTTCCTTCAGCAAAACGTAGCTCTCAATGCGCTCTACATCGACTTTTTCAAAACCCATTTTCGGAAATTTTCATTTGAAATCACAAAAATGCAAATATCTCGCTAAATATTGAGCGTAGAGCCACAAAGTTGGCATATATTGAGCGTAGAGGCACAAATTTGGCATATATTCGGTCGCCTTTGGGAGGCTGTATTTTTTGAACGGTGATAGCTAGGACTCTGGTTCTTTCAGCAAAACGTAGCTCTCAATGCGCTCTACATCGACTTTTTCAAAACCCATTTTCGGAAATTTTCATTTGAAATCACAAAAATGCAAATATCTCGCTAAATATTGAGCGTAGATGGGTCAAAGTTGGCATTTATTGGGTCGCCTTTTCGAGGCTGTATCTTTTGAACGGTGATAGCTAGGACTCTGGTTCTTTCAGCAAAACGTTGCTCTCAATGCTCTCTACATCGACTTTTTCAAAACCCATTTTCGGAAATTTTCATTTGAAATCACAAAAATGCAAATATCTCGCTAAATATTGAGCGTAGATGGGTCAAAGTTGGCATTTATTGGGTCGCCTTTTCGAGGCTGTATCTTTTGAACGGTGATAGCTAGGACTCTAGTTCTTTCAGCAAAACGTAGCTCTCAATGCGCTCTACATCGACTTTTTCAAAACCCATTTTCGGAAATTTTCATTTGAAATCACAAAAATGCAAATATCTCGCTAAATATTGAGCGTAAATGGGTCAAAGTTGGCATTTATTGGGTCGCCTTTGGGAGGCTGTATCTTTTGAACGATGACAGCTAGGACTCTGGTTCTTTCAGCAAAACGTAGCTCTCAATGCGCTCTACATCGACTTTTTCAAAACCCATTTTCGGAAATTTTCATTTGAAATCACAAAAATGCAAATATCTCGCTAAATATTGAGCGTAGATGGGTCAAAGTTGGCATTTATTGGGTCGCCTTTGGGAGGCTGTTTCTTTGAACGGTGATAGCTAGGACTCTGGTTCTTTCAGCAAAACGTAGCTCTCAATGCGCTCTACATCGACTTTTTCAAAACCCATTTTCGGAAATTTTCATTTGAAATCACAAAAATGCAAATATCTCGCTAAATATGGAGCGTAGATGGGTCAAAGTTGGCATTTATTGGGTCGCCTTTGGAAGGCTGTACTTTTTGAACGGTGATAGCTAGGACTCTGCTTCTTTCAGCAAAATGTAGCTCTCAATGCGCTCTACATCGACTTTTTCAAAACCCATTTTCGGAAATTTTCATTTAAAATCACTAAAATGCAAATATCTCGCTAAATATTGAGCGTAGATGGGTCAAAGTTGGCATTTATTGGGTCGCCTTTGGGAAGCTGTATCTTTTCAGCGGTGATAGCTAGGACTCTGGTTCTTTCGGCAGAACGTAGCTCTCAATGCGCTCTACATCCACTTTTTCAAAACCCATTTTCGGAAATTTTCATTTGAAATCACAAAAAGCAAATATCTCGCTAAATATTGAGCGCAGATGGGTCAAAGTTGGCATTTATTGGGTCGCCTTTGGGAGGCTGTATCTTTTGAACGGTGATAGCTAGGACTCTGGTTCCTTCAGCAAAACGTAGCTCTCAATGAGCTCTACATCGACTTTTTCAAAACGCATTTTCGGAAATTTTCATTAGAAATCACAAAAATGCAAATATCTCGCTAAATATTGAGCGTAGATGGGTCAAAGTTGGCGTTTATTGGTTTGCCTTTGGGAGGCTGTATCTTTTGAACGGTGATAGCTAGGACTCTGGTTCTTTCAGCAAAACGTAGCTCTCAATGCGCTCTACATCGACTTTTTTAAAACCCATTTTCGGAAATTTTCATTTGAAATCACAAAAATGCAAATATCTCGCTTAATATTGACCGTAGAGCCACAAAGTTGGCATATATTGAGCGTAGAGCCACAAAGTTGGCATATATTCGGTCGCCTTTGGGAGGCTGTATCTTTTGAACGGTGATAGCTAGGACTCTGGTTCTTTCAGCAAAACGTAGCTCTCGATGCGCTCTACATCGACTTTTTCAAAACCCATTTTCGGAAATTTTCATTTCAAATCACAAAAATGCAAATATCTCGCTAAATATTGAGCGTAGATGGGTCAAAGTTGGCATATATTCGGTCGCCTTTGGGAGGCTGCATCTTTTGAACGGTGATAGCTAGGACTCTGGTTATTTCAGCAAAACGTAGCTCTCAATGCGCTCTACATCGACTTTTTCAAAACACATTTTCGGAAATTTTCATTTGAAATCACAAAAATGCAAATATCTCGCTAAATATTGAGCGTAGATGGGTTAAAGTTGGCATATATTCGGTCGCCTTTGGGAGGCTGCATCTTTTGAACGGTGATAGCTAGGACTCTGGTTCTTTCAGCAAAACGTAGCTCTCGATGCGCTCTACATCGACTTTTTCAAAACCCATTTTCGGAAATTTTCATTTCAAATCACAAAAATGCAAATATCTCGCTAAATATTGAGCGTAGATGGGTCAAAGTTGGCATTCATTGGGTCGCCTTTGGGAGGCTGTATCTTTTGAACGGTGATAGCTAGGACTCTGGTTCTTTCAGCAAAACGTAGCTCTCAATGCGCTCTACATCGACTTTTTCAAAACCCATTTTCGGAAATTTTCATTTCAAATCACAAAAATGCAAATATCTCGCTAAATATTGAGCGTAGATGGGTCAAAGTTGGCATTCATTGGGTCGCCTTTGGGAGGCTGTATCTTTTGAACGGTGATAGCTAGGACTCTGGTTCTTTCAGCAAAACGTAGCTCTCAATGCGCTCTACATCGACTTTTTCAAAACCCATTTTCGGAAATTTTCATTTCAAATCACAAAAATGCAAATATCTCGCTAAATATTGAGCGTAGATGGGTCAAAGTTGGCATTCATTGGGTCGCCTTTGGGAGGCTGTATCTTTTGAACGGTGATAGCTAGGACTCTGGTTCTTTCAGCAAAACGTAGCTCTCAATGCGCTCTACATCGACTTTTTCAAAACCCATTTTCGGAAATTTTCATTTCAAATCACAAAAATGCAAATATCTCGCTAAATATTGAGCGTAGATGGGTCAAAGTTGGCATATATTCGGTCGCATTTGGGAGGCTGTATCTTTTGAACGGTGATAGCTAGGACTCTGGTTCTTTCAGCAAAACGTAGCTCTCGATGCGCTCTACATCGACTTTTTCAAAACCCATTTTCGGAAATTTTCATTTCAAATCACAAAAATGCAAATATCTCGCTAAATATTGAGCGTAGATGGGTCAAAGTTGGCATTCATTGGGTCGCCTTTGGGAGGCTGTATCTTTTGAACGGTGATAGCTAGGACTCTGGTTCTTTCAGCAAAACGTAGCTCTCGATGCGCTCTACATCGACTTTTTCAAAACCCATTTTCAGAAATTTTCATTTGAAATCACAAAAATGCAAATATCTCGCTAAATATTGAGCGTAGATGGGTCAAAGTTGGCATATATTCGGTCGCATTTGGGAGGCTGTATCTTTTGAACGTTGATAGCTAGGACTCTGGTTCTTTCAGCAAAACGTAGCTCTCGATGCGCTCTACATCGACTTTTTCAAAACCCATTTTCAGAAATTTTCATTTGAAATCACAAAAATGCAAATATCTCGCTGAATATTGAGCGTAGATGGGTCAAAGTTGGCATATATTCGGTCGCATTTGGGAGGCTGTATCTTTTGAACGTTGATAGCTAGGACTCTGGTTCTTTCAGCAAAACGTAGCTCTCAATGCGCTCTACATCGACTTTTTCAAAACGCATTTTCGGAAATTTTCATTAGAAATCACAAAAATGCAAATATCTTGCTAAATATTGAGGGTAGATGGGTCAAAGTTATCATTTGTTGGGTCGCCTTTGGGAGGCTGTATCTTTTGAACGGTGATAGCTAGGACTCTGGTTCTTTCAGCAAAACGTAGCTCTCAATGCGCTCTACATCGACTTTTTCAAAACCCATTTTCGGAAATTTTCATTTGAAATCACAAAAATGCAAATATCTCGCTAAATATTGAGCGTAGATGGGTCAAAGTTGGCATTTATTGGGTCGCCTTTGGGAGGCCGTATCTTTTGAACGGCGAAAGCTACGACTCTGGTTTAGGGATGTCAAAAACCGGACGGTTAGTCCGAAAACCGGTACTTTGAAAACGGTTAACCGGTTAACCCGGTAGCATCTACATAGGAAAAACATTGGTGAGATTAAGGGTTCGCTGAACACTCTCCTTAGTGCTATTATTCCAAGAACCATCGCTTCGTCAAACTACGGCTCCTTGCATTTTTCCTTTCCAAGGCAGATATCAGTGGCGTATTTAGAAAATTCTCAAAGGGGGGGCACAGAGTACGGGACTAACTTGGTACATAAAGTTTTGGTGTGGGGATACCCGGTAGCATCTACATAGGAAAAACATTGGTGAGATTAAGGGTTCGCTGAAGTTTGTGCACCTAAGATAGCATTTGCACCGTATTGGTTGATCAACTTCCTGAAGGGAGGAAATCAAGCAGATCTATACATGGTACGCGTTGTTGATCATGATGTACCTAGACATGCATGATTTGAATTCTGCATAATAAAGTTTGATTAATATAAAGAATCACTACGCTGATGTTTACTTCGTGAAAATTGACCCACAGGGCACCACAGGCACCTTTGTTTTAACCGTAGGAATTCGAAAATGTATCCTAAAAATGTTTCCTCACCAAAACACTGTTTAAGCATTTTAACAGAATTAGAAGCATCTGGTTTAAAGACCTTTAAAGTAGTTCCAACGTGAAATTACGGCCCAATTAAAATATAGAAGCCCGACCGAAAAATTAGACCGATTGTTTCAAATATTTATCAATTCAGCGGCTTACAAGACATCGAGTCCGCAAAACAAAAACTTTGGTTGATTCTCCTCAATCTCAATTCAATAGTAGTCCTTGTTTCCGAACAGATTCATGTCGAGATTGGGCAACTTTTCATGACCACCTCATTGCCCCGACGCGACATAACCATAGCTGCTACTTATTATCTGAGAGTTCTTGTTCTTGAAACCACGCCTCTATGAAAATAAGCTCAACTCGTTGGAAAAACTGAAAGGGTCCATCAGCAAGGAGATCTGGCAAATTGAGAAGATCATTTGATGTTAATGTTTCGAAGAAGGATTCCAAAGTTTAGTAACAGAAATGCTCAACATAAAAAGGGAATGTTTGGTACTTCAGTTTTTAGTATATGAAAAAAAAGTTTCATGTGCTCACAGGGGGCACGTGCCCCCTGTTCCCCCCCTGTAAATACGCCACTGGCAGATATTGTTTACGTTGCGTGTCACACGTGTATCTTTTGTGCGTCGTGAATGTATATGTGTATCAAATCAGTGCATTTAGAATTCATTGTTATAGGAAGACGGCAGTTGCTAAGACGTCCGCGTCCACATCGATATCCGCGTCCACTTCAACATCCGTCGTGTCCACAAAGACTTCAACATCTACATCATAGTGCAGTCATATTTGCATTTCAAATAGAAAAAAATAGCGTAAGGTTGATTCTTGTGGTTTTTGAATCAGTGGGCTCCCAGGAATCTAAAACTCATTTCGCTAAAAAAAATTTTGATCGGAAAGGTCCCAAAAAGGACAAAAAAGGATACTATTTAATCCTTGACCGGAGGTCGGCATGTGGGGTAGCAAATCAAAGGGGACGTCAAGTACATTACATATCCGGTGTCTGTTCCATGTTTCAAGGACCATCAACGGAATAAATCGAGATTAAATGGAGAATTATTGTTTCCCGTGTATCTTTCCGAAGCCCTAATTACGAGAGTAATTCAAATTGTCACTACGTTTCTCACTTTCCCGAATCTATAATAGCTAAAGATTCTACCATTAAATTTGCTAAGAAAAAAAATGATCCGAAAGCTCTCAAAAAGGACACTAATTACAAACCTTGATCGAACGTGGGCATGCCGGATGTCATATCAAAGAGGACGTCGAGTACATTCCATATCTGGCGTTTATTACTTGTTTCAACTGGGAGCTCGTTGATTCAAAAACCACAAAAATAGCCTTACTCTATTTATTTCTATTTGGAGGCCTGAAATGGGATATTTTGACTGCACTATATACCTTGTCTAGCAATAAAACTCAGTTAACTATTTTTGAAACATTATGAAAACTTCTGACAATTTTATTTGATTATCTTTTTTGTTCAACATGTTTCTCTTTTAGGGCTCCATTACACAGTCATATTTCTATACGAACATCAGCTTAACGAGTGTTATGCATTATTTTGCTAAAATTCTAAGCAATTCAATGAAAAACCGGTTAACCGAAAACCGGTACTTTGATCCCGGTTAAAACCGGACGGTCCAACCGGCTTTGCAAAAAAACCGAAAAAACCGAAAACCGGGTTATGGGCCGGTTTTTGACATCCCTACTCTGGTTCTTTCAACAAAACGTAGCTCTCGATGCGCTCTACATCGACTTTTTCAAAACCCATTTCCGGAAATTTTCATTTGAAATCACAAAAATGCAAATATCTCGCTAAATATTGAGCGTAGATGGGTCAAAGTTGGCATATATTGGGTCGCCTTTGGGAGGCTGCATCTTGTGAACGGTGATAGCTAGGACTCTGGTTCCTTCAGCAAAACGTAGCTCTCAATGCGCTCTACATCGACTTTTTCAAAACCCATTTTCGGAAATTTTCATTTGAAATCACAAAAATGCAAATATCTCGCTAAATATTGAGCGTAGATGGGTCAAAGTTGTCATTTATTCCATCTCCTTTGGGAGGCTGTATCTTTTGAACGGTGATAGCTAGGACTCTGGTTCTTTCAGCAAAACGTAGCTCTCAATGCGCTCTACATCGACTTTTCAAAACCCATTTTCGGAAATTTTCATTTGAAATCACAAAAATGCAAATATCTCGCTAAATATCGAGCGTAGATGGGTCAAAGTTGGCATTTATTGGGTCGCCTTTGGGAGGCTGTATCTTTTGAACGGTGATAGCTAGGACCCTGGTTCTTTCAGCAAAACGTAGCTCTCAATGCGCTCTACATCGACTTTTCAAAACCCATTTTCGGAAATTTTAATTTGAAATCACAAAAATGCAAATATCTCGCTAAATATCGAGCGTAGATGGGTCAAAGTTGGCATTTATTGGGTCGCCTTTGGAAGACTGTATCTTTTGAACGGTGATAGCTAGGACTCTGGTTCTTTCAGCAAAACGTAGCTCTCAATGCGCTCTACATCGACTTTATCAAAACACAATTTCGGCAATTTTCATTTGAAATCACAAAAATGCAAATATCTCGCTAAATATCGAGCGTAGATGGGTCAAAGTTGGCATTTATTGGGTCGCCTTTGGGAGGCTGTATCTTTTGAACGGTGATAGCTAGGACTCTGGTTCTTTCAGCAAAACGTAGCTCCCAATGCGCTCTACATCGACTTTTTCAAAACCCATTTTCGGAAATTTTCATTTGTAATCACAAAAATGCAAATATCTCGCTAAATATTGAGCGTAGAGCCACAAAGTTGGCATATATTGAGCGTAGAGGCACAAATTTGGCATATATTCGGTCGCCTTTGGGAGGCTGTATTTTTTGAACGGTGATAGCTAGGACTCTGGTTCTTTCAGCAAAACGTAGCTCTCAATGCGCTCTACATCGACTTTTTCAAAACCCATTTTCGGAAATTTTCATTTCAAATCACAAAAATGCAAATATCTCGCTAAATATTGAGCGTAGATGGGTCAAAGTTGGCATTTATTGGGTCGCCTTTGGGAGGCTGTATCTTTTGAACGGTGATAGCTAGGACTCTGGTTCTTTCAGCAAAACGTAGCTCTCAATGCGCTCTACATCGACTTTTTCAAAACCCATTTTCGGAAATTTTCATTTCAAATCACAAAAATGCAAATATCTCGCTAAATATTGAGCGTAGATGGGTCAAAGTTGGCATTCATTGGGTCGCCTTTGGGAGGCTGTATCTTTTGAACGGTGATAGCTAGGACTCTGGTTCTTTCAGCAAAACGTAGCTCTCAATGCGCTCTACATCGACTTTTTCAAAACCCATTTTCGGAAATTTTCATTTCAAATCACAAAAATGCAAATATCTCGCTAAATATTGAGCGTAGATGGGTCAAAGTTGGCATATATTCGGTCGCATTTGGGAGGCTGTATCTTTTGAACGGTGATAGCTAGGACTCTGGTTCTTTCAGCAAAACGTAGCTCTCGATGCGCTCTACATCGACTTTTTCAAAACCCATTTTCAGAAATTTTCATTTGAAATCACAAAAATGCAAATATCTCGCTAAATATTGAGCGTAGATGGGTCAAAGTTGGCATATATTCGGTCGCATTTGGGAGGCTGTATCTTTTGAACGTTGATAGCTAGGACTCTGGTTCTTTCAGCAAAACGTAGCTCTCGATGCGCTCTACATCGACTTTTTCAAAACCCATTTTCAGAAATTTTCATTTGAAATCACAAAAATGCAAATATCTCGCTGAATATTGAGCGTAGATGGGTCAAAGTTGGCATATATTCGGTCGCATTTGGGAGGCTGTATCTTTTGAACGTTGATAGCTAGGACTCTGGTTCTTTCAGCAAAACGTAGCTCTCAATGCGCTCTACATCGACTTTTTCAAAACGCATTTTCGGAAATTTTCATTAGAAATCACAAAAATGCAAATATCTTGCTAAATATTGAGGGTAGATGGGTCAAAGTTATCATTTGTTGGGTCGCCTTTGGGAGGCTGTATCTTTTGAACGGTGATAGCTAGGACTCTGGTTCTTTCAGCAAAACGTAGCTCTCAATGCGCTCTACATCGACTTTTTCAAAACCCATTTTCGGAAATTTTCATTTGAAATCACAAAAATGCAAATATCTCGCTAAATATTGAGCGTAGATGGGTCAAAGTTGGCATTTATTGGGTCGCCTTTGGGAGGCCGTATCTTTTGAACGGCGAAAGCTACGACTCTGGTTTAGGGATGTCAAAAACCGGACGGTTAGTCCGAAAACCGGTACTTTGAAAACGGTTAACCGGTTAACCCGGTAGCATCTACATAGGAAAAACATTGGTGAGATTAAGGGTTCGCTGAACACTCTCCTTAGTGCTATTATTCCAAGAACCATCGCTTCGTCAAACTACGGCTCCTTGCATTTTTCCTTTCCAAGGCAGATATCAGTGGCGTATTTAGAAAATTCTCAAAGGGGGGGCACAGAGTACGGGACTAACTTGGTACATAAAGTTTTGGTGTGGGGATACCCGGTAGCATCTACATAGGAAAAACATTGGTGAGATTAAGGGTTCGCTGAAGTTTGTGCACCTAAGATAGCATTTGCACCGTATTGGTTGATCAACTTCCTGAAGGGAGGAAATCAAGCAGATCTATACATGGTACGCGTTGTTGATCATGATGTACCTAGACATGCATGATTTGAATTCTGCATAATAAAGTTTGATTAATATAAAGAATCACTACGCTGATGTTTACTTCGTGAAAATTGACCCACAGGGCACCACAGGCACCTTTGTTTTAACCGTAGGAATTCGAAAATGTATCCTAAAAATGTTTCCTCACCAAAACACTGTTTAAGCATTTTAACAGAATTAGAAGCATCTGGTTTAAAGACCTTTAAAGTAGTTCCAACGTGAAATTACGGCCCAATTAAAATATAGAAGCCCGACCGAAAAATTAGACCGATTGTTTCAAATATTTATCAATTCAGCGGCTTACAAGACATCGAGTCCGCAAAACAAAAACTTTGGTTGATTCTCCTCAATCTCAATTCAATAGTAGTCCTTGTTTCCGAACAGATTCATGTCGAGATTGGGCAACTTTTCATGACCACCTCATTGCCCCGACGCGACATAACCATAGCTGCTACTTATTATCTGAGAGTTCTTGTTCTTGAAACCACGCCTCTATGAAAATAAGCTCAACTCGTTGGAAAAACTGAAAGGGTCCATCAGCAAGGAGATCTGGCAAATTGAGAAGATCATTTGATGTTAATGTTTCGAAGAAGGATTCCAAAGTTTAGTAACAGAAATGCTCAACATAAAAAGGGAATGTTTGGTACTTCAGTTTTTAGTATATGAAAAAAAAGTTTCATGTGCTCACAGGGGGCACGTGCCCCCTGTTCCCCCCCTGTAAATACGCCACTGGCAGATATTGTTTACGTTGCGTGTCACACGTGTATCTTTTGTGCGTCGTGAATGTATATGTGTATCAAATCAGTGCATTTAGAATTCATTGTTATAGGAAGACGGCAGTTGCTAAGACGTCCGCGTCCACATCGATATCCGCGTCCACTTCAACATCCGTCGTGTCCACAAAGACTTCAACATCTACATCATAGTGCAGTCATATTTGCATTTCAAATAGAAAAAAATAGCGTAAGGTTGATTCTTGTGGTTTTTGAATCAGTGGGCTCCCAGGAATCTAAAACTCATTTCGCTAAAAAAAATTTTGATCGGAAAGGTCCCAAAAAGGACAAAAAAGGATACTATTTAATCCTTGACCGGAGGTCGGCATGTGGGGTAGCAAATCAAAGGGGACGTCAAGTACATTACATATCCGGTGTCTGTTCCATGTTTCAAGGACCATCAACGGAATAAATCGAGATTAAATGGAGAATTATTGTTTCCCGTGTATCTTTCCGAAGCCCTAATTACGAGAGTAATTCAAATTGTCACTACGTTTCTCACTTTCCCGAATCTATAATAGCTAAAGATTCTACCATTAAATTTGCTAAGAAAAAAAATGATCCGAAAGCTCTCAAAAAGGACACTAATTACAAACCTTGATCGAACGTGGGCATGCCGGATGTCATATCAAAGAGGACGTCGAGTACATTCCATATCTGGCGTTTATTACTTGTTTCAACTGGGAGCTCGTTGATTCAAAAACCACAAAAATAGCCTTACTCTATTTATTTCTATTTGGAGGCCTGAAATGGGATATTTTGACTGCACTATATACCTTGTCTAGCAATAAAACTCAGTTAACTATTTTTGAAACATTATGAAAACTTCTGACAATTTTATTTGATTATCTTTTTTGTTCAACATGTTTCTCTTTTAGGGCTCCATTACACAGTCATATTTCTATACGAACATCAGCTTAACGAGTGTTATGCATTATTTTGCTAAAATTCTAAGCAATTCAATGAAAAACCGGTTAACCGAAAACCGGTACTTTGATCCCGGTTAAAACCGGACGGTCCAACCGGCTTTGCAAAAAAACCGAAAAAACCGAAAACCGGGTTATGGGCCGGTTTTTGACATCCCTACTCTGGTTCTTTCAACAAAACGTAGCTCTCGATGCGCTCTACATCGACTTTTTCAAAACCCATTTCCGGAAATTTTCATTTGAAATCACAAAAATGCAAATATCTCGCTAAATATTGAGCGTAGATGGGTCAAAGTTGGCATATATTGGGTCGCCTTTGGGAGGCTGCATCTTGTGAACGGTGATAGCTAGGACTCTGGTTCCTTCAGCAAAACGTAGCTCTCAATGCGCTCTACATCGACTTTTTCAAAACCCATTTTCGGAAATTTTCATTTGAAATCACAAAAATGCAAATATCTCGCTAAATATTGAGCGTAGATGGGTCAAAGTTGGCATATATTGGGTCGCCTTTGGGAGGCTGCATCTTGTGAACGGTGATAGCTAGGACTCTGGTTCCTTCAGCAAAACGTAGCTCTCAATGCGCTCTACATCGACTTTTTCAAAACCCATTTTCGGAAATTTTCATTTGAAATCACAAAAATGCAAATATCTCGCTAAATATTGAGCGTAGATGGGTCAAAGTTGTCATTTATTCCATCTCCTTTGGGAGGCTGTATCTTTTGAACGGTGATAGCTAGGACTCTGGTTCTTTCAGCAAAACGTAGCTCTCAATGCGCTCTACATCGACTTTTCAAAACCCATTTTCGGAAATTTTCATTTGAAATCACAAAAATGCAAATATCTCGCTAAATATCGAGCGTAGATGGGTCAAAGTTGGCATTTATTGGGTCGCCTTTGGGAGGCTGTATCTTTTGAACGGTGATAGCTAGGACCCTGGTTCTTTCAGCAAAACGTAGCTCTCAATGCGCTCTACATCGACTTTTCAAAACCCATTTTCGGAAATTTTAATTTGAAATCACAAAAATGCAAATATCTCGCTAAATATCGAGCGTAGATGGGTCAAAGTTGGCATTTATTGGGTCGCCTTTGGAAGACTGTATCTTTTGAACGGTGATAGCTAGGACTCTGGTTCTTTCAGCAAAACGTAGCTCTCAATGCGCTCTACATCGACTTTATCAAAACACAATTTCGGCAATTTTCATTTGAAATCACAAAAATGCAAATATCTCGCTAAATATCGAGCGTAGATGGGTCAAAGTTGGCATTTATTGGGTCGCCTTTGGGAGGCTGTATCTTTTGAACGGTGATAGCTAGGACTCTGGTTCTTTCAGCAAAACGTAGCTCCCAATGCGCTCTACATCGACTTTTTCAAAACCCATTTTCGGAAATTTTCATTTGTAATCACAAAAATGCAAATATCTCGCTAAATATTGAGCGTAGAGCCACAAAGTTGGCATATATTGAGCGTAGAGGCACAAATTTGGCATATATTCGGTCGCCTTTGGGAGGCTGTATTTTTTGAACGGTGATAGCTAGGACTCTGGTTCTTTCAGCAAAACGTAGCTCTCAATGCGCTCTACATCGACTTTTTCAAAACCCATTTTCGGAAATTTTCATTTGAAATCACAAAAATGCAAATATCTCGCTAAATATTGAGCGTAGATGGGTCAAAGTTGGCATATATTCGGTCGCCTTTGGGAGGCTGTATCTTTTGAACGGTGATAGCTAGGACTCTGGTTCCTTCAGCAAAACGTAGCTCTCAATGCGCTCTACATCGACTTTTTCAAAACCCATTTTCGGAAATTTTCATTTGAAATCACAAAAATGCAAATATCTCGCTAAATATTGAGCGTAGCTGGGTCAAAGTTGGCATATATTGGGTCGCCTTTGGGAGGCTGTATCTTTTGAACGGTGATAGCTAGGACTCTAGTTCTTTCAGCAAAACGTAGCTCTCAATGCGCTCTACATCGACTTTTTCAAAACCCATTTTCGGAAATTTTCATTTGAAATCACAAAAATGCAAATATCTCGCTAAATATTGAGCGTAGATGGGTCAAAGTTGGCATTTATTGGGTCGCCTTTTCGAGGCTGTATCTTTTGAACGGTGATAGCTAGGACTCTGGTTCTTTCAGCAAAACGTTGCTCTCAATGCTCTCTACATCGACTTTTTCAAAACCCATTTTCGGAAATTTTCATTTGAAATCACAAAAATGCAAATATCTCGCTAAATATTGAGCGTAGATGGGTCAAAGTTGGCATTTATTGGGTCGCCTTTTCGAGGCTGTATCTTTTGAACGGTGATAGCTAGGACTCTAGTTCTTTCAGCAAAACGTAGCTCTCAATGCGCTCTACATCGACTTTTTCAAAACCCATTTTCGGAAATTTTCATTTGAAATCACAAAAATGCAAATATCTCGCTAAATATTGAGCGTAGATGGGTCAAAGTTGGCATATATTCGGTCGCCTTTGGGAGGCTGTATCTTTTGAACGGTGATAGCTAGGACTCTGGTTCCTTCAGCAAAACGTAGCTCTCAATGCGCTCTACATCGACTTTTTCAAAACCCATTTTCGGAAATTTTCATTTGAAATCACAAAAATGCAAATATCTCGCTAAATATTGAGCGTAGATGGGTCAAAGTTGGCATTTATTGGGTCGCCTTTTCGAGGCTGTATCTTTTGAACGGTGATAGCTAGGACTCTGGTTCTTTCAGCAAAACGTTGCTCTCAATGCTCTCTACATCGACTTTTTCAAAACCCATTTTCGGAAATTTTCATTTGAAATCACAAAAATGCAAATATCTCGCTAAATATTGAGCGTAGATGGGTCAAAGTTGGCATTTATTGGGTCGCCTTTTCGAGGCTGTATCTTTTGAACGGTGATAGCTAGGACTCTAGTTCTTTCAGCAAAACGTAGCTCTCAATGCGCTCTACATCGACTTTTTCAAAACCCATTTTCGGAAATTTTCATTTGAAATCACAAAAATGCAAATATCTCGCTAAATATTGAGCGTAGATGGGTCAAAGTTGGCATTTATTGGGTCGCCTTTGGGAGGCTGTTTCTTTGAACGGTGATAGCTAGGACTCTGGTTCTTTCAGCAAAACGTAGCTCTCAATGCGCTCTACATCGACTTTTTCAAAACCCATTTTCGGAAATTTTCATTTGAAATCACAAAAATGCAAATATCTCGCTAAATATGGAGCGTAGATGGGTCAAAGTTGGCATTTATTGGGTCGCCTTTGGAAGGCTGTACTTTTTGAACGGTGATAGCTAGGACTCTGCTTCTTTCAGCAAAATGTAGCTCTCAATGCGCTCTACATCGACTTTTTCAAAACCCATTTTCGGAAATTTTCATTTAAAATCACTAAAATGCAAATATCTCGCTAAATATTGAGCGTAGATGGGTCAAAGTTGGCATTTATTGGGTCGCCTTTGGGAAGCTGTATCTTTTCAGCGGTGATAGCTAGGACTCTGGTTCTTTCGGCAGAACGTAGCTCTCAATGCGCTCTACATCCACTTTTTCAAAACCCATTTTCGGAAATTTTCATTTGAAATCACAAAAAGCAAATATCTCGCTAAATATTGAGCGCAGATGGGTCAAAGTTGGCATTTATTGGGTCGCCTTTGGGAGGCTGTATCTTTTGAACGGTGATAGCTAGGACTCTGGCTCCTTCAGCAAAACGTAGCTCTCAATGAGCTCTACATCGACTTTTTCAAAACGCATTTTCGGAAATTTTCATTAGAAATCACAAAAATGCAAATATCTCGCTAAATATTGAGCGTAGATGGGTCAAAGTTGGCGTTTATTGGTTTGCCTTTGGGAGGCTGTATCTTTTGAACGGTGATAGCTAGGACTCTGGTTCTTTCAGCAAAACGTAGCTCTCAATGCGCTCTACATCGACTTTTTTAAAACCCATTTTCGGAAATTTTCATTTGAAATCACAAAAATGCAAATATCTCGCTTAATATTGACCGTAGAGCCACAAAGTTGGCATATATTGAGCGTAGAGCCACAAAGTTGGCATATATTCGGTCGCCTTTGGGAGGCTGTATCTTTTGAACGGTGATAGCTAGGACTCTGGTTCTTTCAGCAAAACGTAGCTCTCGATGCGCTCTACATCGACTTTTTCAAAACCCATTTTCGGAAATTTTCATTTCAAATCACAAAAATGCAAATATCTCGCTAAATATTGAGCGTAGATGGGTCAAAGTTGGCATTCATTGGGTCGCCTTTGGGAGGCTGTATCTTTTGAACGGTGATAGCTAGGACTCTGGTTCCTTCAGCAAAACGTAGCTCCCAATGCGCTCTACATCGACTTTTTCAAAACACATTTTCGGAAATTTTCATTTGAAATCACAAAAATGCAAATATCTCGCTAAATATTGAGCGTAGATGGGTCAAAGTTGGCATATATTCGGTCGCCTTTGGGAGGCTGCATCTTTTGAACGGTGATAGCTAGGACTCTGGTTATTTCAGCAAAACGTAGCTCTCAATGCGCTCTACATCGACTTTTTCAAAACACATTTTCGGAAATTTTCATTTGAAATCACAAAAATGCAAATATCTCGCTAAATATTGAGCGTAGATGGGTTAAAGTTGGCATATATTCGGTCGCCTTTGGGAGGCTGCATCTTTTGAACGGTGATAGCTAGGACTCTGGTTCTTTCAGCAAAACGTAGCTCTCGATGCGCTCTACATCGACTTTTTCAAAACCCATTTTCGGAAATTTTCATTTCAAATCACAAAAATGCAAATATCTCGCTAAATATTGAGCGTAGATGGGTCAAAGTTGGCATTCATTGGGTCGCCTTTGGGAGGCTGTATCTTTTGAACGGTGATAGCTAGGACTCTGGTTCCTTCAGCAAAACGTAGCTCCCAATGCGCTCTACATCGACTTTTTCAAAACACATTTTCGGAAATTTTCATTTGAAATCACAAAAATGCAAATATCTCGCTAAATATTGAGCGTAGATGGGTCAAAGTTGGCATATATTCGGTCGCCTTTGGGAGGCTGCATCTTTTGAACGGTGATAGCTAGGACTCTGGTTATTTCAGCAAAACGTAGCTCTCAATGCGCTCTACATCGACTTTTTCAAAACACATTTTCGGAAATTTTCATTTGAAATCACAAAAATGCAAATATCTCGCTAAATATTGAGCGTAGATGGGTTAAAGTTGGCATATATTCGGTCGCCTTTGGGAGGCTGCATCTTTTGAACGGTGATAGCTAGGACTCTGGTTCTTTCAGCAAAACGTAGCTCTCAATGCGCTCTACATCGACTTTTTCAAAACCCATTTTCGGAAATTTTCATTTCAAATCACAAAAATGCAAATATCTCGCTAAATATTGAGCGTAGATGGGTCAAAGTTGGCATTCATTGGGTCGCCTTTGGGAGGCTGTATCTTTTGAACGGTGATAGCTAGGACTCTGGTTCTTTCAGCAAAACGTAGCTCTCAATGCGCTCTACATCGACTTTTTCAAAACCCATTTTCGGAAATTTTCATTTCAAATCACAAAAATGCAAATATCTCGCTAAATATTGAGCGTAGATGGGTCAAAGTTGGCATTTATTGGGTCGCCTTTGGGAGGCTGTATCTTTTGAACGGTGATAGCTAGGACTCTGGTTCTTTCAGCAAAACGTAGCTCTCAATGCGCTCTACATCGACTTTTTCAAAACCCATTTTCGGAAATTTTCATTACAAATCACAAAAATGCAAATATCTCGCTAAATATTGAGCGTAGATGGGTCAAAGTTGGCATTCATTGGGTCGCCTTTGGGAGGCTGTATCTTTTGAACGGTGATAGCTAGGACTCTGGTTCTTTCAGCAAAACGTAGCTCTCAATGCGCTCTACATCGACTTTTTCAAAACCCATTTTCGGAAATTTTCATTTCAAATCACAAAAATGCAAATATCTCGCTAAATATTGAGCGTAGATGGGTCAAAGTTGGCATATATTCGGTCGCATTTGGGAGGCTGTATCTTTTGAACGGTGATAGCTAGGACTCTGGTTCTTTCAGCAAAACGTAGCTCTCAATGCGCTCTACATCGACTTTTTCAAAACCCATTTTCGGAAATTTTCATTTGAAATCACAAAAATGCAAATATCTCGCTAAATATTGAGCTTAGATGGGTCAAAGTTGGCATTTATTGGGTCGCCTTTGGGAGGCTGTATCTTTTCAACGGTGATAGCTAGGACTCTGGTTCTTTCAGCAAAACGTAGCTCTCAATGCGCTCTACATCGACTTTTTCAAAACCCATTTTCGGAAATTTTCATTTGAAATCACAAAAATGCAAATATCTCGCTAAATATTGAGCGTAGATGGGTCAAAGTTGGCATTTATTGGGTCGCCTTTAGGAGGCTGTATCTTTTGAACGGTGATAGCTAGGACTCTGGTTCTTTCAGCAAAACGTAGCTCTCAATGCGCTCTACATCGACTTTTTCAAAACCCATTTTCGGAAAATTTCATTTGAAATCACAAAAATGCAAACATCTCGCTAAATATTGATAACGAAGTTCAACAAGTTCAGCTCAATCAGGAAGTTTGCATTTGCATTGACTCACTTTAGTTACTTTAGAATTGAATTACTAATTCGCGCTAAAAATTAAAATACGAGAAATTTCGTGTTTTTGAAACCACTCGCTGTAGAGCACTAAAGCATCAGTCCCAAATTAATATACCCTTTCACTCTATGAGCGAAGGGTATAAAAAGCGATCAAAATCATTATAGATTTAGTGTAGTCATGAGGTGATTTGAGGATGAGGTTGCAAAATGTGGTGGGGAATTTTTGTTTTTTGTTTCTTTTTTTTTGGGGGGGGGGGTACTGAACTCGATACCGGAGCTTCCCACCGAAATTGCGTTGGGGAACAGGGCCAAAACCGCAAAAATCCCCACAATTTTCGGAGTTTTTCGATTTTTTGGCTTATGACTCCGAAGCTGTACCTTTCTACGAAAACCTGTCCATGATCATCTTAGAAAGAACATGATTACAGGTGCAAGCGGCATTAATCTTCAGAATGCGTTAAAATTGATAGTATTTTGGCGTTTTTGTTTTTAGCGATTTTGAACCTATTTAAAAATGCAACTTTCGCAACAAAAAATTAAAAGATCAATCTGAAAATTTAGTTTATAATAAGGAACTCTGTTAAAAGCACCCCAAATAACATAAAAAACAAAAAAAAAATCTTCACCACATTTTGCAATCTCATGTACCTACTAGGTTTATTACCTACTTACTACACTAATTGTGCTTTCTTAAAATTTGACTTTAAATAACGCATAAAACCTTTTCTGTCAATATTTGAAGGATATATAAAAGTACATATAAAAAAAAATTGACGGGAAACCCTCCTCTAAAAAAAAGGATACGATCATGATGTTGAAAAAATGTTTGATGATTCTAAAATCGATTTCGATTGTTGCTCAGGGATCATATGACTTACCTTCAAGATTTTAGCATGATTTTTTTCTATTTCCTGATATCTATTAGCTCCTCTTCGTACTTTCGAAATATCGGAAATCGAAAATCTTCTTCCTCCCCATTCAATAATATTATATTTAAACAAAATTAAAAAGACGAACTACTTATACTCAAGTAGGCGATATGTCATTTTATTAAATAAATAAAAATTAAAAAAAAAATAAGCCAATATTTCTCTCAGTAAAAAAATAACTTATAATGCTAAATAACGAGTTAAAAAATGTAATCGTAAATCATTTCAACTTAATAGCGAATATTTCAAAAGGTTGTGAAGCTGCTGCTGATAATTGATCTGTCCGTACCTCTCGGGCTTCGTCTTGATAACCTACCTAGTCGCCTTAATTTTAGAAAGGCTGATTATACAACCGTTAATCTCCGACTAAATGCAGTTGATTGGAGCACAATCTTAGCTGTGACATGGCTGTATCCAAATTTTATAATATATTCTAAAAATATAATCTACGACTTTAAAGATGGTGCGGAAAAAAAGTCGTGCCCGTGCATTATTTAAAAGGTCGCAACATGCATCCGATCCAGTGATAATCCTCAATCCTTTGGTCACACGCTTTTCGTCTTTAATTTAGGTAAAACAAAACAAATGTGAAATTTTTTCTGAAATTATTTAACGAGTGTAATAATTATTTATAAAAATTCGTGAATCCATTTTGACAACTGCATTAGAAAATTTACTCGAATTTCAATTATAAAAGCATGTCGATAAAAACACTTTAGCGCATGGCCTCCATTGGGCCATTACAGAATATACGAAAACGACCGTACGATCAAACTTTACAACAACAAACAGCATGGATAATCGTACGTACGATGCTTACGACACGCGTTCGCACGTGAATGTGAAATGCACAATCCTTCTTTTCCACAAATGGTAACAATTTGTAAAAAAACTGGAATGTTGCGGATTTTTCACCGTAATAAAGAGTCCAAAATTATCGATGTATCGATGACCCAATATCCCGATGTCCCAATATTCCGATATCTCAGTGGCCCAATGTCCCTATGTAGCAGTGTCCCAATGTCCGATTGTCCTATTCTCCCAAGGTCATAATGTCCCAATGTCCTCCTATGCCCCAACGTCCCAGTCTCCCAGTGTCCTAATGTCCCAACAACTAAATGTTCCCACGTCCCAATATCCTAATGTTCCTAATATCCTGATGTGCCAATGTCTCGATGTCCTAGTGGCCCAATGTACCCATGTCCCAGTTTCCTCAGTGTGCCTGATATCCTAATGTCCAAATATAAAAACGTCCCATTGTCCCAATTTCTCAATGTTCCAATGTCCTAATGTCCCAATATCCCAATGTTCTAAGGCAATTGAGGCAATATCCCGATGTCCCCACGTCCCAGTTTCCCCAGTGTGCCTAATATCCCAATGTCTTAATCTTCTAATGTGCCGAGACCCCAATGTCCCAATTTCCTAATATCCCACTGCCCCAAGATGCTAGTTTGACAGTGTCCCAATATCCTAATGCCCCAATGTCGGAGTGTGTTTTAAAAAATTGTCAATGCGATGAGCCGAAAAACGCAATTGTTGGAAATCTTTTGTTAACTTTACCAATTAATTTACCGTTATTCCATCGACTTATCTAAATGGAAGACATTGATTCTTTGGAAGGACCACCAGAGGATCATTCATTCCAAATTTCATAAAAATCCCATCACGGAGAGAGACAGTAGAAGCAAGTCTTTCTGCAACTGTAGACTTCAGTCTGAAATTGGGTTACTCGCTTAAGTCTGTGAGGGTGAAAATTCCACCGTTTATTGCGTATATTTTCCCCGTTATTATGCCGATCGAAGATTTTTTTGGAAAGGCACTATAAGGGGATATGCGGAATATTTTGGTAAACAAATTTTTTGGTGGATGTTGCCTGGAAGGCTGTAGCCCTGTCAAAGAAAAAAACTAGTTGTCTCCGGTAATTCATAGACTTGTTCGCTTTCGTTTTTTTTTTTTCCTTTGGCGGGCGATACGCTCTCGCGTCTCTTGATTAATACTTCTAACCCTTGACAATTTTCTTTTGAACAAGGCTTGACATTTAAGGTCCCGTCCATTTTGCTCTCCTATGTTGATCTTATGATAAGATCGTTTATTGTAAGCTGACCAGACGTATAGTATTTTGCTGTATAGTACAGCATTTGACCTGTCGTATAGCATTGGGAAATGTACAGCAAAATGTACAGCATTTCTCATGCCACTCAATGAAACCAAATTCACTAAGTTACTCGATGAGGCCTGTGATCAGTCATGTCATGCATACTAAAGAAAGGACTCGGCATGGGTTTAAGATAAAGTTTTTTTTTTCCACATTTCCTTCGAGTCAATTTAAAACGGTGTTAAGAGCCCAGGGGACTGGCATGGCTTCAACCATATACTCCAGAAATATTGCAACCTGATTTAGATAAGATTTAGACGGCTGGCTTGGGCTTACTTTAATCCTGTGCCCTGTCGCGCATTAGAGAATTCGCCAAAATTTTTGCGACGCAGTGCTGCTGCGAAATAGAATACGGCGAAGTACAAGCGCTACGAGCCGTGAGTAAGATTAAGATATCTGGCTTGTTCATACATTTACTTTGTCAATCGCGCTTTTCATAATTCGCCAATAGCCTTTTCACCAGCGCTGGTAGGAAGTGGATAAGGCGAGGTGCGATCGCAGCAAGCCGTGAGCCAATAGAAAGCAATTGGTAAGATATCGTTCGACTCGTCCTTAGGACAGATCCCGCTGTCTGTCGCGCTTTTCAGAATTCGCCAACATTTTTGATACGTAGCGCTGTTGGGATACGATAAAGCGAGCGCAGCAAACGGTGAGCCTATATGGAAGGCAATTAATAGGGTTTTAACATCTGGCTCGTCCATACTCAGATCCTGTACCTCGCTCTACGCTGCGCTCTCTGTCTGTCGCGCATCAGAGAATTCGCCCACATTTTTCAAAAGTAAACCTCGGACCTGGAAAACTGGAAGTATGGCTGACGATTTGCTTGAAAACCTTAGCTTAGTGTAAACTCCTCCTCAGGGCCCGATGGGATTGCGAACTTTTTTTTTTTGAAACAGACCCACAGTGCGGTTGCTTTTTCTCTTGCCATTCTTTTCAATAAGAGTGTACAAGAATGTCGTCCACATTCCCAAAAAACGGATGATGCTTGTCTTGCGTGAAAATATCGGTGGATTTCATTATTGTCGTCTTTTTTCAAGGTATTTGAGCGTATCGTATTCAATTATATAAGCGACTGCTTTGAACAACTTATTGTCCAGAACCAGCATGGTTTCTGCAAGAACAAGTCTACCACTGCCCCTTTCGAGATACACCCGTTCAAACTCTAAAGCCATTTTAAGATTGGTTTTTCATCAAAAATTCAAATAATAAAATCGTATACAATTTTAAAATTTCTCTAAAGTTTGAACAGGTGTATTTCAGAAGATACGAGTAACTTTGTAACGGACAAGGTATCGTTTTATTGGAAATTTTGTGTAGTTTCTGAAAAAGAAGTCAAAATTTGGATGAAGTGTTTGATGGTGTGGCAAATTTTGATTTAGTTCATCAAGTCGGGCATTTCGACAAAAAATGCTATAGCATTGTAACGGTTAAAAATGGAGGGGTCCCCTAAGGCCGCGCATAGACTAAAGGCATATTGGAGCATAGCGTAGCGTAAGTCCTAGACAACGCTTGTATTGGGCGACAGATTTTACGCTACGCTACGCTACAATACGCCTTTAGTCTGCACGCGGCCTTATGCATTAACTTTCACCAAAAACGGCCAGACTACCGACCATTTAAAGATTCTCCACCATGAATGGGACACCCTGTATAGCATAAATTCACATTTAGGCCGTGCGCAGACTAAGGGCGTATTGCAACGTAGCGTAGCGTAAAACCTGTCGTCCAATACAAGTGTTTGTATTGGGTGACAGGTTTACGCTACGCTACGCAAGGCTAAGCTACGCTACGCAACTCTACGCAACGCTACGCAACGCTACGCAACGCTACGCAACGCTACGCAACTCTACGCAACGCTACGCTACGCCTTTAGTCTGCGCGCGGCCTGAGAAAACTCAAATGAATCGGTAATCAGTCATGCAGTAGAGTTGATTTATTCACTACTAGTATTAATTCCATGAAATTGGAAATCATTAATTTGTAAATTAGAAATTGACTATTTTGTTTTTTCTTTGTAGTTCCCTAGCTTTCTTAATATTTGAATTTTTTTAGCTTATCTTCTATTTTCAAATGTTCAACATTGGTAATCATTTTCAACTCTGATTGCCTCTCTTCAATAGCGCCAATATCCCAAGTTTGAATTGTCAAAATGACGAAGACCACCGAAAATTGAAAGTGTGAGGCCCATTGAGCGCTACATTTTGCTGACAAAAAAAAAGACAGCCGTCTAAAGGTGACCCAAAATAAGCCTAGTTGGACCCCCCTAGCTGCCCTGGGTTAGTGAGATAATCGCACTTTTCCATTTTCAAATGAAATTTTCGCAAATGGGCTTTCCAAAAGTCGATGCAGAGCGCATTGAAAGTTACATTTTGCTGAAAAGTTCAGAGTCCTAGCTATCACCGTTTCAGAGATACAGCCGTCTAAAAGTGCCCCAAAATATGCCAAGTTTGACCCGTATAGCTGCTCTTGTTGCAACCTCTGTCCACCTTCTGTGAAACCGGAAAACACCAAACCAACGTGCACAACCGAAACACTGATTAAATACAAACACACAATCCCTCTCTGCTACAAAATCTACAAACTCGGGTCAAAATTCAAAAAGTGCGCTCTGCGGGGCAAAAGTCCAACCGCCTTCGCGACTTTTGTATGTTACACGTTTCATCCATTCTCCGAGATTGATTCAGATAGTTGCAGTGATGGGAGACAAAACGAAACATATATAGTCACACTCATAAATTGTTACATAATAAAATTACCTCAGTGATGTTAAAACGTATCCTTGAAATGTATATCCATAAAGAGTCTCCTCTGACGATCCCCCGACTATACAGTTGGCGCAATGATGAATTTTAGTGCTACAAGAAGTGGAATAGAAGAATCTCACTGAATCAAATTAATCACAGTGAAGAACCCGCTACTCTACTCATCAGAGAAGCACTAAGGACGATGTGTGTGTGTGTATAGTTGGGATGTGCACTTGCAGAGGCTGACGTCCGGTGATCACAGAATCGCGGAAAGATGGAATGACTCATGGGCAACACTAACCACCACGAGGAATCACGCTTTTTTTTTTTATTATTTTAAATATTTTTTTTTCTATTAATTCCTTCGACACTTGTCCTTTTAAGGCTGGGTATATGCCTTTTGTTAAATTTATAATTTTTTTTATTCTTCTTAAATTGTACCTGCCCAATGGCCCGACACGTTTTAACGAATCATTGATCACTTAACGACTCTTTATATAGGTGAGAACACCTCCCCTGGAGTCCCTGACAATATTTATGTGTAATCTCGATATTTCTAATCAATTCACCCTCCTTAGATAGAGATATCTGTATGTACGTTACATATATCGAAAATGTCTTGCGATATGCGCTGGAATCGTCAATCGTCGTCTTATAAGACGCCCTAGATGTCCAATATCGAATTTAATATATTTTCGCCCCTGAACTCATTTCAGCGCTCGCTGTTTTATACATTATCTGCACTCACATAAAAATTATCTTGACACGATTATACCTACCTACACAATATCGCTGGTCGGCGATAACCGATAATACCCCCCAAAAATCGCCGCCTTGCGATACAAAACTCTTGATCGTTTGTGAGATATGTGTGTGTGTGTATGTGGAGCGAAAGTATAAGAATTTATCGTGTGTATACGATAGAAAAGTTAAGTTAAGGAAAACAGAAAAAAAATTATTGAGAATTTCTTGATAAATCTTATCAGCGGATGGTTTTTGATTATTTTTCAAAAAAATTTCATTTTTTTATATTTCTTTTTCACCTATATGTGTGAAGAGCTTAAGAAGATATTAGTGCGCTGTTGCGCTGCCGTTAAGCCGTTCTATCTCGATAAAAAAGGTGGGTAAGGAGACGGAGTTGAGCTAAAGAATACACACAGAAACTTTCTTATCAATCAATTACTTCATAGTTGCAACTGAAAATATTTTTTGTCAAATAATTTTCGGTAAAAAGTATGAGTAACCGCGCGCAACCACCAAACATACCTATCAATGAATTTACACTGATCCGATCAAAGGGGTGGCGGGCGGCAGGATGATTGGTTTTTGTGTGATAACGTGTCGTCGGATAGGGAACTGTGTGAAAATCTTATCCCATGATTGAGTCGTATAGTGCTCGATTGACGCGATATAAAAATGTATTTTTGTGTGAACCTTGAGTTGAAAAATGAAGCTAAAAAATATGATAAGAAAATTTAGATCTCTGGATAAGATAAGGCTACTGTTTTTGGATTGAATTTGAATTTTTTTCTAAAACCTGTACTTTTCCATTGCACCTGTTTCGTGGACACAATATGGCATGCAATAGTGCTGCAACCAGAGTCGTGCGAAGGAAGGGACCAACGATAGGACCTTTTTTTGCTGGCTTTGCACGACACTGACTACGCAATGCCGAGCAATGCGATAAATTCGAATTGTATAAGATCAGTCGAGCTCAATACAAGTCTTAATCCTTAATTGAGACACAGTTATCCTCTTGGGTAGGATGACCAGATAATCTCGGTGCGATAATAATTTAGGGTTGTGTTTTTCTGCTTAGGTAGGTAGGTAGGTAAAAGTGGTGGCTTAGGTCAAGCAGACCAGAAGCCCAATTAGCGCAGAAGGCGCCGTTTTGAAACCACATTTTGCGTTAAACTAATAAAGAAGGAGGTTACAGAAGGTTAAATGTCATGAGTGGAGAGGCGTCTAGAGCCACGCCGTACATTTGAGGAACTGAAGCAGCTGCCCTATTTTCGCCTCCGACGCATCCTCTAGACTATCAAAAAACGCACGACCGAGCGTTCGATAGCAGGATCTAGCGAGACCTGGGCATTTGCAGAGAAAGTGAATTAGAGTTTCTCTCTAATTTGCGTTATCGCAACTACGACAATGCGAGTTGTGAGGTATACCCAACCTGGCCGCATGGTCCCCTATTGGCCAATGGCCCGTAATAACTGCTGTTAGTCTAGCGATATCCTTCCGCGGTCTTGTTAGAATCTCGGACGTCCTTTTCCAGTCATATGATGGCCATAACTTCCGTGATATGGCACAAGTTCTTATGTTTCGCCAGTAACCGCCTGCAATCGTAAGATAATGCAAGGAAATCTGTCCCTTGACAGTTGACATCGGAACGTGTACGCGCTCGTCATAGGAGGTGTCCATAGAGGCCCCTTTTCTGGCCAACTCATCTGCCAGCTCATTGCCATCTATATTCGTATGTCCAGGCACCCAGATTAGTGTGATTGAGTGCTTTCTACGAAGATTGTTTTGCGTCTCCTCACAGCATTTGACAAGCTTAGAGGATATCTTCGCAGAGCTAAGTGCCTTAATAGCCGCCTGACTATCTGAGCAGATGGCTATGTTTTGGCTGTCTTGAATATTTCCGAGTGCGAGGCAGGCTTTCATGATTGCAAACAATTCCGCCTGGAAAATGCTAGCATGATCAGGAAGACGGTACGATTCAGAGATGTTAAGTGTATCGCAGAAGACTCCTGAACCTACACCGCAGCTCATTTTAGATCCATCTGTGAAAATAGAGATTTCGTAATCCCCTACTGCCTCACCCGTACCCCATTCGCACCTAGTCGGAATTTTGACAGCAAAGTTTTTCCCAAAACTCAGTGTAGTCACTGCAAAGTCTGTTGTAGCCTTGATCTCATCTAGTGGCAGCTGGTTGAGCATATCAGCGTGATATGGCTTGGAGGTCCAGCCACCGGACTCTTTAAGCCTTACCGCGCTACATGCCGCCAGTTTATTAAAAATACCGGCGTACAGAGGGCTGCGCCCGCAACACGAAGGTTTTTTAGAATTTTAATGCATAGTGAATATTTTTTGTACATATATTTTATAAGCAATAATTAAGAATTGTGCACAGCATTAATGAAATGCTTCTTGTAAATCTATTTTTGGATTGGTCTAAATCACTGTTTCCCAACAGGTGGTCCGCGGACCAGGGGTGGTCCGTGAGAGACCCGTAGGTCTGCTCCGCGAGCAGACTCAGGACACTTCTTATAAGTTATAAGTTATATTTTCTTGTGACTAATTAAATTCGCATTTATTATTATTATTATTCGAAATTATTATACATATATTATCACATGCGCACACAGCATTCTTCCTCGTTCACGTCTATGAATCACCTGTAACTCATCAATGTATGAGTTTTCGGATGCCAGACGTGGTGGTAGTGTCAGTGAAAACCGGTCAGACTGTTAACGTGTTAAAGCCCCCTGAAATAATTCTCTTGCGATTGTATGAGCCTACGTGGCATGCATGCCGTACGGGGGGTGTCCAAAATAGTTTTTAGGTGGGCCACATATTAGTTTGGAAAGCAATGGCGGGCCAAACATTGTTATGAAGGAGAATACATTCCTTTATGTCTATTTTATTATTTGAAGCCCAGACCAGACACATTTCTGACGATTCACTGCTACTTGAACAACATGTAATGGCCCCATTTAGCCACGAACTTACGTGTGAATTTTCGAATTCATTCACCTTCGTAAAGTAATTTGATTAATTTTAAACAATTGATTTTCATAACAGCTCCGCCCAAATTCAAAAATTGACAGGCTCTCATAGGAGCATTTTTTGAAAGACAACAATTTTTGTTTTGTCTTTTCTTATGATCACAGTGGGACCTCCAGCAATTCTACGGAAGAGTGTCTCTACTCACTAAGCTACCAAAATCTCATTATGGGAAGCCATTGTGAATGGCAGGTGGTGGCTATTGTTCCTAACTAGCGTTTATGAAGAGAATCAGGTACTGTCGACCATGGAGAGAAGTGTCTTGCGGAGTGAAGAGCGGAACAGATTTGTGTGTTTTCGATAGTAAGGAAGGACACTTATAAATACGTTTTACCTTTAACCCAAGAGGATTTTTCTTGCCTACCAAGCCCAGAGAAGTATGTGACGAGAAATGCGCGTATAATGTCAAAACGGATTGCGAAACCGCACCATCTGTGTCCCGAGCGGGGAGAACGTTTTGTCCTTTAAGCAAAGTTGGCTCGAAGCCCGCGCTATTATGTTTAATTCATTTATATATTTTCAGGAGTTGCAAGTGCAAATTCAATCGGAAAGTGAAATTGGGATTGAGTCCTTTTAGGTTTTGACTTTCAAATAAGTATACAACAATTTGTCGTTTTTCTTTTCCAACACACAAATTAGTGCAAAATTTTTCTAAAATGACGCAACTATGATTCTTTCAAAGTTCCTCGCGGTCCGAATTGTGGCCCTACCTCTACTAAACGTTTCGAAAATATGTCCTTATATCGAATTCGGACTTAATTCTATTGTATTTTTACCATGGCATTTGCAAATTTTAAACGTTTTGCACTCCGCTTAAGTCCCTGGAATTCCTTCTCGGACAACCAAGTCTCGGCATATACAGATTACGGTTAGATTGTCCTTGCGTCTGCGATTCAATTCGGTTTAGGAACGGTCGCAAATAATGCCATAGGCATGCCATACCTCGACAAAATTTGTTTCATTATGATTGAATGCTGGTCCGCCGAGATCCATTTTCAGGTTAACCCTCGGATGGTTCAGGTAAATTTTACATACGTAAATGGTTCAGTGGGGTCTGACAGACCCCAAGGCAAATATCGCTCTAAAACTTAAATTTTTGCTTTTTCGCCACATTTGTTTGAGCTAGAAGTAACTTTGAAGCCTTTTGATTAAGTGGCATATAAAAAAGTGTAATTCGGACAGTAGCTTTTAGTATGTGGAAGAAAAAATTAGGTGGTGTCAAATTTGAGGGTAATTTGAACTTATCACAAATAAATTAATATAAAAACTAAAATTTCAACAAAATTTTATTTTTATTAGTCAAAACGTATTTAATACTAATTAACAAAGATAAGTACATCAACATTTTTCAGCTAAGGTTAATATTTTTTCTTAAATCGGGATCCAAAGTTAGTCAATATTTAGAGCATTCTTCTTCACAGCTTTTTCCTCGATGGTCTTCGCAAATTGGCTTCTTGCACTCGTTGCAATTGTATTTTGTCTTCCGATCATTTGGTCGTGGGCATAGAAAATTTTTTTACCTCTTTGGGGACCATCTGACCCCATTGGGGGACCTGGGCATTAGCCCCATGGGGAGGGGGGTGCAAGCTGAATAATGCACAAAATGTCTTCAATATTTTGCGCTGTGCTTCGGCGAATATTGCCCGATGATTTCCTCCTTCTTAGAAGAGGTTCGTCAAGTGTATAGCCAAGTTCGCTGAGGAAGCTTTATGATTATGTAAAATACCCATACCTATAATTCTTACGCTCATAAAAGTCATTAATTTATGTCTTGACTTAAAAAACATAAGGTAATGACACAATATTGAAAAGACATCCTCATAAATGAAAACCAGTAAAAAAAACGGTATAATTTTAAATGAATTGAGTAAAAAATTTAAAACCCCCTAATTCAAAACACCCTAAATTTTTCATTTCTTTCAAAATTAACATTTCTAATTTCGCAAATGTACTCTAATTACAAAGTTTCAACACTTCCCGACTATTATTTTTACATTTTATCGTTTTCCAAATAACATACTTTGAAAATTTCCCACAAAACGAAAAATGTACTTTTGTAAAAAAGACATACGTAAATGGTTCGTGGGGTCTGACAGACCCCAGAGCAATTTCAAAGTGCTATAACTTATTAACAAAATCACAAATTCAAACAAATGCTTGCTTAAATGAACGCATGTGACATATACTTAAATTACATATGCATAAAAATACCATTCAACAAGTTTTTCTAAAAAAATTTTAAGATTTAAATTTCTCTGGGGTCTGTCAGACCCCACTGAACCATCCGAGGGTTAAGTGGTCCGCAGACGTTTCTGAGTTGGGAGCCACTGGTCTAAATAAACGCGTTCTAGAATGAAAGGCGCTAGCCACCTTTAATTAATATAATGTAATTGATATGAAATGTACTCGCCGAGCCCTTTGGTTTGAGTACCCACACGCTCATCTCCGATAAAAAAATAAAAAAGTCGACTCTTCGGGGACACCCT
Source organism: Microchrysa polita (assembly GCA_949715475.1). Classification (NCBI taxonomy): domain Eukaryota; kingdom Metazoa; phylum Arthropoda; class Insecta; order Diptera; family Stratiomyidae; genus Microchrysa; species Microchrysa polita. The sequence continues at coordinate 7,333,911 of OX454422.1, forward strand.
GTTATCTTTGTCTTCTAAGGTATTCGTTCTAAAGACTGTAACCGATCTACATTTACCTACCGAATTTCATGTCGATCGGTTGAGCCGTTCGAGAGTTATTTATTGAACAGAACAGACAGACGGACGTACACAAATCGGGTTTTTTGAAAAAAAATCATAAAAACCCTAAAGAGACGATGGCACGACATCGGTGAAAGTTCTACTAATTCGCTAATAATGGAGTTTTCGGTCTTGCGCAGATAAGGTAAATTAAATCGTTTGTCACTTTATTTTATAGTTTAAATGACCGCTTCAAGAGCACAGACACCTCTGCAAATGCAAACCGATGCTCCGACCTCCGACCAAGAAATTATTGAATCGGAAGTAGCTCTGTGATAAAGATTGAAGAACGGTCAGGACCCACGAAGCTCTAAAGCTCTAAGGTCATGTACGACGCGTAAATTGGAAATCAGATAAATAAAGAAAAGTAATTATTAGTGCTGCGCAGGTTGGTAAAGGCGGCAAAATGTTGATAGCCTACGTGCGGCAAATGTTTAAATCCGCCACTGGAGTCAACAGCCATTTAATGAAAATGCCGCCTTGATAGGAGGTCATTGTAAGTGAAGGGTGCGGCTACCCTTTTTGTTGACTGACGTTTTTGGGAAAGTCCGTTTTGCATATGTGGCCCGACGAGTTGGCTGGGTAGTATTGACATGCGCCAATAAAAGTTTTGTTTTTCCCCTGATACCAATCCGGGCCGGAGGGTATATTTTCTATGGATTGACAGCGGAGTGTACTCCGACCCCGTGCAATATGGCTATAGCAGTAATTAATTTTGCTGTCAGTAGGAGCACTCTATGTCGGGTTAATTTTCTATAAATAAAATTAATTGGGCCGGGATCCGACATAATCTGGGTTCCTTGAAGAAATCCGTATAAAACTATCTGTTGAAGCAAAACTCGAGACCGCACAAAACCCTACCTTATACAATTTTATTTTTACGTCGCCCATTTAGCGAAAATCATCTACCATCTACGAGGTTTACCGTCAGGGGAGCACCTAGTCTTTCGGCCTTTATCTCCCGGCCCTTCGGACTGTTTGCACCTTCGACGTTTTACTGGCAAGGTCTTATTGCCAGAAAAGGATTTCTCCATCCGGCGAATGCACTCACCTTCAGGAACCCAACCCCGGGGTTGCATCACCAGCTCGATGACTTGCTTAACAACCTCCGGCCACCTCGAGACCAACGCCTTGATGGGTAGGGAACATGGTCCCCTGGGCACGCCCATCCCCGAAGTACACTATTCGCTAAAGACTTCTCTATAGCAGGTGTGATCCTCCTTCGGCCCCCTATTGGTTAAGCCTAACGTTAAATTCAGATGTGCACATCCCAGGTTCGTTGGACCTGTGACTACTCGTCTATGCTTTTCACATCCGGGCGGCCCCTTCAGTATACTAGTCAGCAATGCGATTCGGGCCGTGTGGTCATCAATCCACAAACTAGTTAGATATAGGCGCGTAGGCATTTACCACCAATTCCGTTCTCCCTAACTAGCTCCTTCAGGGCTCGGGTTATGCGAAGCCGCCAGCTCCGAGGCTCACACAATTAACCGTAATGGTTTGCAAACTTGTGAAAAAAATTTGTTTTTTTTTTTTTTATTTGCTTACACATTTTCTGAAAAATGTTCCTATAACCACTTCTTTTAAAGCTGCTTGAGGGCCAGATTGTCATTATGTTGGACAAGGCTGAGTCAAACAATTTTCAAAATTCCTAAACCTGGTACTTAGACTCTTCTCACAGTTTTGAACAGTTCGAAAGCTGGTCGTTAGACCCTTCTATTTTGTGCGGTCACTAGGACGTCACTACACCTTGCCTATTTAATGATTTTTAGTACATAATATTTCCTATATTAAAATCGTTCGCATAAAGTTCGCATAAATATTATATATTTGACACTAAGACCCCTTTGATTTTTAACTTAAGAATAGTCCAAATTGATCCAGCTTGTACATTCGTTTATTGGATAATAAACGAGTTTTCAAGCTGGACATTGTGAATATCTTACTAAAACAAATTTTTTTAGTCAAGGAATACACCTGATCAGTATGAGGGCATTGTTAAAGTATAATTTTTTGAAAGCTATCGATAAGAGGTAGATAGCCTACTCGAAAATAATATTTCACACTTAAGTTGATATTTTATTTATTCTTTTTTCATCATCACATATTAAGCATGACCTCATACCAGAGTGTACATACCTACAACAAAGTTGCATAGTAACCCAAAAGTAATGTCCGTCATTCCCCTCTCTCCGCCATCCACTTTTCGTTCCGATATACGACAATCAAGACTAAATCCCATAACTGTAATATAACAAATTCTCAAGAAAACTAAGTAAAAATCCAAATCTAATCAAATGTACAGGTAAATAATAAAATTTCAATCGTCAAATCGATAAACCATTTAGTGTGTGATAGATAAGAAGTTTATATGCCGGTTTGATAATATGGAGAGACATTGTACATTCATACATAATAATGTTTAAACTCAGTAATATTTAATTTCATTCGTAATGCTCGAAATGATAAGAAACGCCGAAGATATTGTGTATGCGATAGTAGTGCAGTATATGAATAAAATTCACACGCCGCCGTGCCGCCAACTTGTTTTCTACACGATCGTGGTGTAAGTCATGTACCTACCTACAGCACTTATGAAAATAAAGTCATAAATCAATCAATCAATTTTATGCTGTTTATGAACAAATAAAAATTAAGAAAACGTGTGGTAGAGGAAGAAGGGAATCGGGTTTGAAAACACATATATTTATTTTTTTCTTGCGAAATATTGGCTAACTAAGCTATAACAAGTCTAACGGTAGATGAGTGAATAGTCGACCTTAAAAAATGAAGGAATGACGTGTTGTTATACTTTACAATCTTGTTGTTCGGTCCGTTTATTTAATTTATTTTTAAAATAGAAAAACAAATGTGAGCCTCAGTTTTCAATCTTCACAACAAGAACCTAAATAATTCCTCATCGTAAAATGATTTCTACACACTCATTTTCGTATATAAGGCCTTAGCTTAAGGCGACCAACTTTTAGAAATGCATATCCGGGACATTTTAAGTAAGATGTGTACTTTAGGGTATAGGACGTTAATAGATTATTTTTTTATTGCGCTTATTCTGTCAAAGAACAATATTACCAAGATTACTAAAAGTGAAATTGGGTCTAAATTATAATCAACTAATTTGAGAAAATCAAATTTTATAGCGCCCTCACAATTCTAGTGTTCACTTTGAACTGCAAATTTAGAAAGGGATTCATTCAAAGAAAAGTCACAAGTGCGATAGGATAGGCACACGTATGAACTATTATTATGGTAATTTTGTAGGGATGAATGGGGTCTCAAAGTATACAAAAATAAAAATAAAACGTTTGGTGAAATTATTAATTTTGAAATTCATACTTTTCGCCTGAATGGTTTTTTTTAAAGTTCCCATATTGATCTTTATTTCGGTTATAGCTCGAAGCATTTCGATTTTTAAAGATGTTTCTGAAGATGTCAAGTACGATTTTTTTGCGGTTTGCTTCATTTTTTGAATAATTTCCATCCAGCGCTGCTCTAGTCTTACCTGAGTAGCTCCTCTCATTTTTTGTGCACTTCATTCAAATATAATTCTTTTTCGGTAATAATATTACTTGGTTTGGGCATCGGCTTCAATGTTTTATTTTCTACCTCGGACCATTTTAGATAAGCTTGCCATTTAAATGCGTGAAATGTATCATGTTAAAAACTGTACTTTTCGAGATATTGAATGCATTTTTTGTAGAAATTGCAAGATTTTCCCATAAAATATTAAAGAGTTGTAGAATGTCGGTGAAAATATAACTACAGTTTGAATAGGCTTTGACATTTTCTATGAAAAATTCGTTTGCCTGCCGTACGCAGTATACCAAAATTTTGTTTCAAGTAGGCATATGTTATGTTATGTTTCTATTATGTTGTGCGGGTCTGTTTTGCATGTACATCATTGTACGTTTGTCAAGTTTTGGTAATTGTACTTCGTGTTTGTCTGCAATGTTGGAAGTTTTAACAAGGCCGCTGATCTGACAATGTCTTCGCGAAAAGAAATTTCAGCAGAAGCCCGAAATTTGGTGGTAAAACATCGAAATGATGGAAAATCTTTTAGAGAAGTCGCCAAAATGTTGGGTTTAAGTAAATTGACCATCCAAACTATTTTTAACAACTACAAAAGTAGTTTTTTCAGTTGAAAATAAGCCTTGCAGCGGTCGACCAAAGAAGTTGCCGTTTTAAAAGAAATTAATGAAAACCCTAAACACGTCCTTGGTTGAATGATACCGAATCGCCGTCCTGTGCAGACCTCATCCGACTGCTTTGTCCTCAACATCGTAATTTCAAAGCCAAAAAAGGTAGAGTACTACTGGCAAACGGCTAAACGCCTGGAAAAATAACAACAAAAATCTGACCACAACTAAATGGGTAACAAAACCATTCTGGAATTTTTTTCAACCCATCCTCCGAGCGGTGGTCCGTAGCAATTCCCTTCCAGGCTAAGTGGTCCGCAGACATTAGCGAGTTAGGAACTACTGCCCTAGAGTAAATGCTTCAAAATTGGCCGAAGATATCGCGAAACGAGCAGGGAACACGGTGCACCCAAGAACTATCCAAAGAACGTTAAATAACAATGGCTATCATAGCAGAGCGCCACGCAAAATACCCCTTATAAGCGAAACGAATCGCAAATTGCGCTTAGAATTTGCACAAAAGCACCGAAATGAAGAACTTGAGTTTTAGAAAAAGGTTTTTTTCACAGATGAGTCCAAGTATAATATATTTGGAAGTGCCTGTAGAGCAAAAGTTTGGAGGAAGGAAAACACGGCATTGGACCCGGAAAATATTATTCCTACTGTCAAACACGGTGGTGACAATGTAATGGTTTGGGCAGCTGTCGTAGCGTCGGGTGTCGGAAATTTAGTGTTTATTGATGGTATCATAGTTCGCCATCTATATAAGGCCATATTGGAAGAAAATTTACGGGAGTCGGTTGATAAGTTGCACCTCGGAGAAGGTTGGTTATTCCAACAAGACAACGATCCGGAACACACGGCTCAAGTCGTGAAGGATTGGTTGTTGTATTATGCTCCAAGGCAGCTTGACACACCCCCACAATCTACGGATTTGAATGTTATCGAGGATGTTTGGATCAAAAAATCCGGAAACACGATATTAGCCCTAGAGAGATAATCTACGTCGAATCGACGTACAGAAATTTTTCTTTTTATTATATCTCATTAGTGAAGCTTCATAATTTGTTGGTTCCAAGATTTAACTCAATTCATGTCTGTAGGCGTAATTACGTGGCAAAATTATTGGCTTGGGTGCCACACAGCCTAAGATATTGGGGGTCATAAGTCAAATATACGTCGAATCGACGTATGATTATCTTTAACAAATTTGTACTGAAAAATATTTTAATTGCCCCGAATTGACATTTTTATAAATCTTCATAATGTGAATGTGTATTCACTTGGATATAACCACTAAAAGCCTGTTTCGATAAAGATATCCTTTATTTTAATCCATTGAAAGGACAGTCCACTTTCTCCTAGTACCACTTTTTTAAAATTAATATTATATAAACAAACAAATGATAATTTTGCAAAACCACGAGTTTAACAGATTAATATTAAATACAAATGGGTATATATCTACCTTTTAACAACATGTTACTCTTAACAAAGAAGTTATAAGGATGTTAACTAGCAACACGTCGAATCGACGTATGATTATCTTTTCAGGGGTAAAAAATATGATTATCTCTCTAGGGTTAAAAACGCTACAATTCTAAAAGAGAAGCTCACAGGAGTGGAATTAAATAACTCCTAACGAGCTTGAAAATTTGGTCGCATCAATGCCAAGGCACTTGCAGGCAGTTATAGATGCTAATGGAGGGCCAACAAGATATTAAAAGATTTTTTTTTTATTTTTTAATCATTTTTGTTCAAATATCACAATCGTACGTAGACTTTTGCCACTGGATGTTTTTAGTTTTTTTATGAATATATTAAGGAGTTTAAGTTCGAAAAAAGTTTTTTTTTTGTAACATTTTAATAAAATCAGATTATGAACAAGACTACATACATAATTACTTTTTCAAATAATACTGTTAAGCTCGTTTTACAGGCGAAATATGGATCGTATGTAGACTTTTGCCGGCCACTGTACATCTTTGAAATGATTTGTTCATTATCAAATGGCAAAAAATCTGCTGGCGTTTGAATTGAATTATGCGCTATATGCGCACACTAATTTCATTTGTCCCGCTTGCAGTTATGCGAAAATGTTCCTCTGAGCCTTACGGTCGACACCTCCATAATTCGCATTTGCGTTATCAGCCACGACTTTTTCCTAGCGGCTTTGGGCCTCCATCAAATATGAATATAACATGTGGTCTGTTGCTCCTGGCAAAGTAGTTTTTTCCAGCTCTTTGATATTAATCCCTGACTTAGGATCAAAATACCTAACTAGAATAGGAAATAATTTCAAATATTTATGAAAGGCAAATTCGTAATCTCTGATTTTAAAATATTGGCTGAAAATTAAGAAATTACGTTTTTGGCAATGCGTACATGGAATACTAGTGAATGCGGGACTTGCGGGACACTTACGATGTTTTGCGAGATAAATCGGGGACGATTTTCAATGCTGGGCAGACTTGTAAAATGCGGGACTGTCCCGCAGGATCTGGGACGGTTGATCACCTTACCTTAGCTGTAACTCACCAATGAAAGCATATGTTCAAATAGAAACCAATGTCTCATTTCCTATCATTTTGATTTGAATCAAGATTCATTTGGCACTCAAATCGTATCTAACCAAATCATACTTACTGGACAGCCAAACAATAAGTACTGAGGTTTCGCCATTCTCTAAACAGGACTAGGCAGCGAAAATTACCCAATAATAACTTAGCAATATCCTTGACTATGCTCGGCACTGAGCTTTAGTGATAGAGTAGCAGAAGAGGCAAACCAATCAAGCTCAGTCAGCAGCGCCCGCTCTAAGGGGGGCCAAGCCGGGCGGTCGCCCGGGCGCCAAATTTTTGGGGCGGCTTTTTGGCTAGCGCTGGAATAAAATAAAAATTGCCAAAAGACGAAAGGACAAATAATTTAATATTAACATGCATTTAGTTGAAAGGAAACCATAGGAATTACAAATCAAGTAACAAAGGGCGAATTAAAATGTCAGAAGGCAGGAAACCAATTGACAACCAAAAAAGTATTTTACACTTTTTGCTAAGAGACGGCTGTTAGTGTTTTTAGGTAAAGAAACACATCAATTAATTGTTTTTTTATTTATCAACTGTTTCATTAATTCCCTTTTGAAAGTTGTAGCTTAAAGTCCTTGTGATGCTTTGATTTGACGAAGTAGTGCAACTAGAATCCTGAAATGCTCAGTAATGTGCTAATTTAATTCTTCTTCAAAAAGCATTGACGAGTTATGCACTAATTTTTCAATTCCTTTCGTTCCTTAATTCCTTTCACCAGAATCAAGGATTCTAAGTGTATCTCGTTGCATGATCCCTAATTCTTTCTTTAGTGAAGGGATGATTTCCGGAAGCTGAAGTCTACTGATGTTTAGCTTGTTGTATCACAGGAGCGCACGTACACTCAATAAATATTGAGCCCCTGAAGAAATTGATAGGAAATGAGATAAGAAATCGCATAGCACTCAGCACATAAAAGCGGTAAAAAACACTCCTCTGAGATATTTCATGCATTTTTCATCACTAATTTTTTGGAATCGTTTTCGATAGTTTCCACCCACTTTGCGCATTAACCTCTCTATACCCGCGTCAAATTTTGTTACACGTATACCCGCGTCGGTCTTACAGACCGATGAATTGCAATACGTTTTAAATTGTATTTTTATACCCATCACTATGTGAAAGGGTATATTAACTTTGTCATGAAGTTTGCAACGCACAGAAGGAAGCACCTCCGACGATATAAAGTATATATATTATTGATCAGCATGACGAGAGAAATCGATTGAGCCATGTCCGTCTGTCTGTCTGTTGCAACGCAAACTAGTCCCTCAGTTTTGAAGCTATCGAGCTGAAAATTTGTATGCAAGTTGCTTTTTAGTGTACGCTCTATATATGTCGGAACGAATGGAATCGGACCATGGGGTCATGGGGCTGCAACTGAAAATTAGGTTTTTCTAAGAAAAACGTTTTTCTTTATGCACCAATCTTGACCAAATTTCACCCAAGTGTGCTCCTAGTATAGCCTCAAAACATATTTAGAAACGGATGGAATTGGAACATTACGTCATAGGGCTGCCATACAAACGAACCATTGAAAATTAAGTTCTTCTAAGAAAAACTTTTTCCTTTTTAATTCGACCGTAACCAAACTTCATCCAAATGTGTTCCTAGTAAAGCCTCAAAAAATATCTAGGAGCAGATCAAATCGGAACACTACATCATAGGGCTGTCATACAAACCAACCACTGGAAATTAGATTCTTCTAAGAAAAACTTTTTTCTTAATGAACCAATCTTAACCAAACTTTGCGAAAATGTGTTTTTAGTAAAGCCACCAAACATATCTAAGAACAGATGAAATCGGAACACTACGTCATAGGGCTGTCATACAAACCAACCGGTGGAAATTAGGTTCTTGCATGAACAACTTTTTTCTTTGTGAATCAATCAACCAAACTTCACCCAACTGTGTGGCCAGACGTACACCATTTTGCTTTACAATACCTAAAGCATTTTGACCTGTCGTACAGCATTAGTAAATGTACAGCATTCCCAACACCACACCAAAGAAGCCTAAATGACTTCATAAAAACCTCCTCGGTGAGGCCTGTAGTCAGTCTGTTAGGTGTTATTAGCAGGATAATCGCACTTTCATGTGGCAAACATTCATTTTCGATAATTTCGAAACTCTTTGGTCAATCGTTCTGAAATTTATTGTACCTAAATGTAAGCGCCAGGTAGCTCCACAACCTGGGGATTACATTCACTTACATTTCTCCATATTTTAGGGTCGCCTACCTGCGTTCGACAGTTACAGCTGCCCAAATCGCACTTTCGACTTTTCATATCGAAAACTCTATCAAATGTGTTCAATAAATTTGAAAATTGGCAGACTTGTGAACATTTCAAGGCTCTTGCTCACACTTGTAGCTGTAGAGCTATACTTGGCGCTCACCGCTCACATTGTCTCCAATTTTCAAGGTCCTACTTATCTGCGTTCGGGAGTTCAATCGATTCAATCAAAAATTGTCCCTAATTCGGAAATTTTGGAGCGTAAAATTTTGAAATTTAACAGCCATATGTATAGAGGATCGCACTGCCCGTATTAGGTGCAAATCCCAAGCATCTATAGCTGCCAATACTCAGAAGTAAGAGCCATGTAAAGATGCGATTTAAATTTTTCACAAAACGATGGAAAAATTACTGTACTCCATCCGATTCCTCTATCAACCTCTTTAGGAATAAGAAAATTCAAACTAAAGGACTCTGCAAGGATTTCCCCTATATGTTGACCAAATCCAATAAAGTAGCGATAAATCCCCAGAGAGTCGCCATCCGCTTAAGAATTCTCTACGTATTAATTTATCTATTGTAATAAACAAGACGACACTTTTAAAAAGGTAGGTACAAGGACGTGTAATTTTCGTACTTCAAATAAACAGCTTCATGATTTTTGTCTCAGGGTCACGGATAGTCAGAGATAGGGAAAGGGCCATCATCATCCCAACAATGCTGCTGAGACTGCAGTTTCGAACACTGAAATTCAAAAGTTGAAAAATACCTATTCCTAACCCTAAAAAAAATCGGGTTCATTGTGTTAAACGGGATCCTGGCTACACTTCTCCCATGCCTGTTATAACTTTGCGTCTTAAAACATACATTTGCACTTCACAACCTGATGATGTTTTGTCTATGAGAACATTTAGAAGTTGAGGGATCTTTTCTGGGTCCTGTTTAGTACCAACAGAACCTTGCAAGGATGTAGCCAGGATTTAGTTGGATATCAGAAATTATGACATTACTAGAATCTTGTTGTTAATTGTAGACACTAGTTTCGGCGCTGCCCCAATGCATAATATGCCTCCGGTTCCACTGTTCCTGTGTCGAATCCAATTTTATCGCTTGTCGAGGCTGGGCGAGCACGATTACTTAATTGCTCCGCTATCATCGGAAGCAGAGAGTGCCACGTCTACAACGCCAAAGACTTCTTTTCTGTACAATTATAGAAGGGCTCGTGGGCCATGGTATATGCACGAAGCAGCAACTGTGGAACTATGGAAAGTACGATCGCGTATTCGGTGCCCGCGTCATGCTGCTTTTGCCTTCCCTTCGCACGGCTCAAAAAAAAAATCTTCATTCTTACAGGGAAATATTTTATTTCAAATGGTGGAGCCTGTATGAGTTCTTACGAAATTTGTTGAAGTTTCCATTATGAAAGACGATCCCAATTTTGGGTCACCAGATTTTTATGTGTTCCAAATTGTTTATTATGTAGTCACTACTTTCTTCCAGATGACACAATTTATCTGACTGCAGGCTTAATTTCGGCAGAGTTTTAGGAATGAATAAATTAGAAATACTGTAGGAAGTTAGGGACTCCTGGACCCCTCCTCTGGCTACGTCCCTGGAACCTTGCTTTCCCAAGGTTCACCACACATTTCCCAGAATAAAGGCTACTATTCTTGCTGTATTCCGTTTACGAAGATATCACTTATGAAAGGATGGAGAATATGTGGTCGTTTTATGGCATCCGTCATGGTGGTAGCCTCGTGACATACAATCGACGCCGCTTAATGCGATCACATCGGGATCTTGCTGATTTGATAACATTAAGCGAATGATGACAAATAATAAAATAGTACGATTGAGGGTTTTCCTTAAAACCGAATATCGGAATGTGTACTGCATTGGGCCTTCGGGAATGAGGTCACCTTAGGCTAGTAAAGCTTCAAAAGATATTTAGGAATGGATGAAATCGGAACATTACGTCATAGGGCTGTCATACAAACCAACACCCAAATATTGGATTCTTGCAAGAACAACTTTTTTTCTTTTTGAATATTAACCAAAATACAACCAAGTGTGTTCCTGGATTAACCCCAACGTATCCAGGAACAGATGGAATCGGAACACGTTATTGGGCTGCGGTAGAAATGTTTAACACAAAAGGAGCTTCAGTTTCATGCAAATGTGACGGGTATTCAAATTTCGGCCGCGCCCGAAATTAGCCTCGGTCTCGTTTGAGTTGCGTTTGAATTTTTGAACGACTGTTACTTTCGAACGTAATCAACAGTTCGGACTCTGAACTTTTGCAGTAAATATGTGTCCTAGCGAACTCTCTCACGGCATTTTCATTCCGACTCTAAACAGTTTTTTTTTTTTGTAAAAAAAATTTACGCCAATTGTGCTTCTTTTCTCATTTTTGATTTGTTGGTCTTGTTCGGCACTTTTGAATGTATGTAACTTTCGCAAGGAAAGGACAGCTAGGACTCTGCCATTTTCAGGAAATGTGTCTTTCTGATCCCTCTTCTGTACTGGCCAAATATTTTAAAAGATTTGAGGGTTGGACTGCGTCTGCAGCAGGTGATCCCACCTAATATGGGGTGAAATAAAACAATTCGCTTTTCTATACATTCATTCGATATCTTTCGATTTAATACGCTAACAAAGTATTTTTTTTATATATATATTTATACATTATATATACCTTCCATTTAAGGACGAAACGTAGCACACATTTTTTTTTGCCAGCAAAAAAAAGTTGGACTAAGTTTTTTTGTCTGTGTTTTAATGTGCCTTTTTTGTGGTTTTATATTATAAATACAAATTCATATCCCCGATTAACTGTATTTCTCGGCTCAATCGGAACAAGGAACGGACATAATACAAAAGTCGTGTCAGAAATCCGCAAACACGCCAACGGGTCAATCCATCATTGAAGACTCTGATCCTGAATACTGATACAAACGCTATCGGGCGATTCGTTAGTTGGTTGTTTCATATGTTGATCGTTGAGCACAAACTGTTTGGTCGCTTCCATTCGGAAGATTTTCATGTCATGCTTACTGGCGGTGTCGGGCGACGAAAGCGACGACAGTGAACTGTCCCGATGAAATTGCGAGCGATTCAATGGCTTACATGCTACCACTGATGCGTCAATTTCGTCTATTCCATTCGCCTCCGGTTCCGAGTCCGAATTCGATTCAATTATGGACAAACTATGATCGTCGGCAAAATCGTTTTGTAATCGAGAGTCGAAGAAACGATTCAGTACACTATCTTCGGCTCGCTCCGATTCGACACTGTCGGCATTATGCTCTTCGGCACGTATCTCGGAATAGCTAACGGGCGATGAATCATCTTCCTGCGGTGTGGATTTCACCTCATCCTGTACGGCTGATAGTGGCGGCCAGCTATAGTTGGCCTGCAGATCACGTTCGATGGCCAAATATTTTTTGCTTGATTTCTTAATGTTGTGGAAACGATAGCGCATCTTTTTGAACAGCAAATGGTCAACGATAAGCTCCTCCACGACGAGGGCAATAATAAAATTGAGAACGCCATAGATTACCAAATAGAAGCGGAACCAATACTCGGGTGGTATGACCAGTTCCATGAAATCGACCAAAAAGCTCGGAGGTATCATCGCCAAATACACGACCAGTGATAGGTTTAGCACCAGCGCAGCCATGAACCAATAGTTGGACAAAATCGATTTGCGATACGGCCGACCTTTGGAGAAGATAAATGCCAAAATGATGTACTGGAATGATGAGACCGTGAACACAGTGTAGTTTTCGTAGCAGCCCACAAAGTCCTCGTTGTCTCGGTTGAATTTGAATGGTACGAACCACGGTTCGTGCTGCACGTGGAACCATGCCGCTACTTGGAATATTAACGCGATTAATATGTGCAGCAATAGCGAGGCGATCGGACTGACGGAAACCAATGAATTGAGCGGCGTCTCTTTGACCAGCGGGCCGTCATAGGCGCCCGTTCGACCGAAAAAGAAGGCAAAAACTGTGATCAGCCCCAGGTCCACGTACAGGAATTGAATATCAGTCAAATTGGAATCGATCGAGTACAGAAGTAGCACAGAGATGAATTGTACCAGCGAGTAGGCGGCCATATATTTGAATATTCCAAACGATGTCACCAGTGCGGCTCGTCCTTCCTTAATGACAATCGGGACGCAGGCTATTGTGGCTTTTCGCGACGTGAACGGCGACGCGACCGAACTTTCAGCTTCGGATAGCGAGATGCCCGTATGGGCCGCCTTCAACGCGCCACAATCATTCGCTCCGTCGCCACACATTGCAACGTAATAGCCCAAATTCTGAAAGTCTAAAACGAGCTCTTGCTTCTGATCCGGCGACATACGTGCGAAAATCGCTCCACGCGTGACAATCTTCGCTACAAGCTCCGGATAGTATTCCGCGACAATAGCCCACGTTTTTCCATCCACGGCAAATCGATAGTTATTCAATTCGGTCGGCATCGGATCCTCAATGTCGATATCATTACGTCGATCGTCGTCCATCATCGCGTCATTTGTCGTCGTCAGACTATAACGGGCATCACGATGTGTCCAAGTTTCGGCCGTCTCCAAACTGCCGATACTGTTGCTGTTCGTCTTCAACGAATATGCATCACCATTGGCCGCGCCATTCGACGATATGCACGGATTGGCCACGGAGATTGTATAGAAAATTTCATGATCGTCATGTTTGCCCGGACGCGGTCGTGCATTGACCGTTATGATACTTTGTCGTTGCGCCACAATGCCACAGTCCTTGGCCACGCTAATGGCTGTCAGGATATTGTCGCCGGTGATCATAATCGATCGAATGTTGGCCGCCGTCAGGGTACGTATAACATCAGTGGTGTCGGTTTTTAGCCGATTCTCCAGTATGACGAATCCTTGAAATTCCAAATCACTCTCCACCTTATCGCGTCCGAGTCGCTGCACTTTTGTATAGGTGATCTTGCGATCCAGCGGCTTATAGGCGACGGCAATTATACGATAGCCCATCTGAGCGTAATGATTCAAATGGCTCATATAGTCGAAGGGGATGGTGTCGGGACGACAGAGTGTCTGTATCATTTCGGGCGATCCTTTACAGTAGACGTTGAAGTGATTGTCACCGATACGACGCGTTATGACCGACATACGTTGCAGGCTACTGGCAAACGGAAATTCGCGCACGACACCAATATCGTTGGACACGAAAATATTGTCGGTTGAATCGTTCAGATTTAACGAGGGATCGCTTTCCGATTTTCCTGAAATCGAAAGGAATAGATTCAAATGCAATTCAGACAACATTGTGCACAAACAGGACTCACCATTTTTCGGCGGTCGCAACACCGTCGGCGTCAAAACATCGTACTGATTATTCTCCGCAACATTGGCCTCTTCCAAAATCCAACCGGTCGATTCAAACATTTTCAAATCCAACGGATCACCTTTACGCTCCCCGTCCATAATCGTGATGGAATGACACGACACCATACCGTAGAGGAAATTATCGTACGGCAATCGTTGAATATCTTTGAGAGGTATCTGAAATGAATTGGTTGCGGTTTTTGGCAGCACGCCCCACATATCGAGGCCGTCTTCAGTCAGTGTACCGGTCTGAAAAGGGAGGGGAAAAATTGCTTTATTGAATTTATGTCGAAAGGGGAAAAGTGTTGTGCCAATCGGCTTACCTTATCAAAGCATACACAATTTATACTTCCGGCTATGTTAATAGATCGTGGAGCAATGCAGTAGATGCTTTGATTCTCGAGCCTTTTCAAAGCGTTAAAACGGCCGACACTCATGGCAGCCGGAAGGGCGGGCGGGACGGCAATTGTTATCAAGTCGAGCGATTCAATTGCAATTTTTGCTCCGGCTATGCCGCGCATGATCTAAAAGAAAACGAAAAAAAAATTGAGAATGTACAGTTGCAATTAGCGGTTCAATTTAGTAGGAATTTTAAGTGATGAGTAACGGTAGTCGGGGCATAGACCTTCTGACAAGCAGTTCATTCTCGGATGAAGTGCCTAGTTGACCGCCACCAATCCTACTGCTTTTTCAACTCAGGACTATACCCTAAAGTCGAACCGTTATGCCGAGGAAGTAATCGACACAATGAACACTAGGAACAG
The DNA here is from genome assembly GCA_949715475.1 of Microchrysa polita. NCBI lineage: Eukaryota > Metazoa > Arthropoda > Insecta > Diptera > Stratiomyidae > Microchrysa > Microchrysa polita. The sequence goes on from OX454422.1 coordinate 7,349,118, forward strand.
CTGCCGGCCAGAACGTTGTAGGCCACTGGCCGGCAGCACCTTGGGTAAGGACAAAGAATCCATGCTGGTCACTTACAAAGCAATCGGGTCGGGCAATATCCGGCTATTCAGCACCGGTGTAGTCACATACCGTTTGGAAGGTTCTTTCAATGACCAGCCAAAAATTGAAAAGGCATTGTGTCGATTGCCTTGCAAACATTTTTAAAAGGCGAGGTGCGACACCACGCTTTGTGTCAGCTCACCGCTCGCTACACTCGCACATCGTCTTCAGTTTTCTCTTACAAAAATTTCAAAAAGGTGCGGTGAGCCGACAAAAGGAGTTTTCAAACATTTCAAGGCTTGTCTTTGAGGTATTAGAAGCGTCTTTTAAGGATCATCAATAAATTTGAAACGCTTTGTGTCGGCTTTCCGCTCGCTACGCTCGCACCTCCCCTTTAATTAGCTTTTTCAAAAATTTCAAAAAGGCGAGATGCGAGCGTAGAAAGTGGTGAGCGGACACAACAAGTTTTCAAACATTCCAAAGACTGCATCTGAGGTATTAGAAGCGTGTTTGGTGGCCTATCAGAAAAGCTGAAACGCTTTGTGTCAGCTCACCTTTTCTAATACTTCAGAGGCAACCCTGAGAATGATCGAAAATACTTTGCCGCGGCTAACCGCTCGCTACGCTCGCACCTCGCCATTTCGAAACTTTGGAAAACTAAAGGCGAGGTGCGAGCGCGGCGAGGTACGAGCGCAGCGAGCGGTGAGCGGACACAAATAATTTTCGAACATTACAAGGATTGCCTCTGAGGTATTAGAAACGTCTTTGACGGACCATCAGAAAATTGTAAACGCTTTGTGTCGGCTCACCGCTCGATACGCTCGCACCTCGCCTTTATTTTCTTCTTAAAAAAAAATAAAAAGGCAAGCTGCGAGCGTAGCGAAATATCCACAACGAATTTTCGAACGTTCTAAGGGATGACTCTGAGGTAGTAGAAACGTCTTTGACGACCCATCAGAAAATTTGAAACGCTTTGTGTCACCCCACCGCTCGCTACGCTCGTTAAAATTATTTTTACTAAAATTTCAAAATGGCGAGGTGCGAGCGTAGCGAGCGGTGAGCCGACACTAAGAATTTTCGAACATTCAAATGGTTGCCTCTGAAGTACTAGAAACATTTTTGAAGGACTATCAGAAAATTTAAAACGCTTTGTGTCAGCTCACCGCTCGCTACGCTCGCACCTCGCCTTTAGCTTCTTCTTACAAAAATTTCAAAAAGGCGATGTGCGATTGTAGCTTGCGGTGAGCCGACACAAAGAATTTTCGAACATTTTAAGTGTTGCTCTGAGGTACTAGAAATGTTTTTGACGGACTATCAGAACATTTGAAACGCTTTGTGTCACCTCACCGCTCGCACCAAGCCTTTAGTTTCTTCTTTCAAAAATTTCAAAAAGGCGAGGTGCGATTGTAGCGAGTAGTGAGCCGACACAAAGAATTTTGGATCATTCCAAGGGTTGCCTCTGAACTATCAGAAAATTTGAAACGCTTTGTGTCACATCACCGCTCGCTACGCTCGCACCTCGCCTTTAGTTTCCTCTTACGACAATTTTGAAAATGCGAGGTGCGAGCGTAGCGAGCGGTGAGCCCACACAATGAATTTTTTAACATTTCAAGGGTTGCCTCAGAGATATTAGAAACGTCTTTGGCGGACCAACAGAAAATGCTTGCTACAAACAATTCGAAAAGGCGAGGTGCGAGCGTAGCGAGCCGTTAGCCGACACAACGAATTTTCGAACATTCCAAGGTATTAGAAACGTCTTTGACGGTATTAGAAACGTCTTTCCGGACCATCAGAAAATTTGAAACGCTTTGTGTCGGCTCACCGCTCGCTACGCTCGCACCTTGCCTTTGATTTAATCTGACAAAAATTTCGTAAAGGCGAGGCGAGGTGCGAGCGTAGCGAGCTGTGAGCGGACACAACGAACATTTTTTGTTGATCCTGTAAAGATACTTCCGATACCCCTGGAATATTCAAATCGCTTTGTCTCGGCTAACCGCTTGCTACGCTCGCACCTCGCCTCTAGTTCCCTCTTACACAAATTTTATAGAGGCAAGTTGCGAGCGTTAAGCCGTCCTAAGGCGTTTCAAATTTGTAAATTGGTATTCAGAGACGCTTTGCCTTGTCTCAACGCTCGATACGCTCGCATCTCGCCTTATTACAATTTTTGTTAGGGGAAAATAAAGGCGAGATGCAAACGTAGCGTGCGGTGAGCCGACACAAAGCGTTTTGATCATTCCAAGGATATGAAAAGCATCTTAAAAGGTCAACGAAAAAATGGAAAGGCTTTGTGTGGGCTCAACGCTTGCACCTCGCCTTATACATGTTTTTGTAAGGGGAAACGAGCGTAGCGAGCGCTGGGCCGACACAAAGCCTTTTTAATTTTTCGATAATCCTTTAAAGACGCTTGCAATATCTTGACCATGACCATACCAGCTCTCTGTCATTAGTATTCTCCTGGCGCTTTTGTATCTCGTTTCTGTGTCTTCAAAACCGGAATAAGCCCAATATTGTAGCAAAAGAAAAACCTTTCGCCTATACTCACCTTCGTGACCAGTGTATACACAAATCCGATAGCAGCTATGACAGCCAAAAGCGTTATAAACTTATACGAATCCCGTTCGAATTTATAGTCCACCGGTGGTGGATACAGAATGGAACGAATCAGACCACCTTTCGATGTCTTGTTTCCCGTATTAATGACAACCGCCAGGACCTTTTCCGTACCAATGTAGCGAGTTTGAATCACTTTCGTACCGCAAAACAACGTGTGACGACTATGCTCTTTGGAGTCAAACATCAAGCCTGTCTTATGGGGCAGTGGCGTTTTAGTTACCGGCACACTTTCACCTGTTGAAAGGGGCATACACACAATGGTTAGTTCAGGGTCCTGTTTTAAATTGCAAGGGCGAAACTTACCCGTTAGCATTGCCTCGTCCAATATACAATTTCCCGACAACAGTACGGCATCACATTGCATTGTGCATCCATTGGCCGGAATTTCAATGACGTCGCCCGGCACCAGAAAGTACGTTTCCATTTCTTCAACGCTGCCATCACTTCGCACCACCATGGCATTGTCATTGTTCTGCACGGTGTCTCGCAGGGCGTTTTGATTCTGAAATTGATTTTTAAAAATTTTAATTCCTGTTGTCTCTCTGCCTCTCGTTTTGAACGGAGTCAATCCAGTGAGCGAATTAAAATTTCAATCCATGGATTCACCGTCTACGTGCATCCTTACCTTTCGCGTCTGAATGATAGACATTGTTATTCCAAATATTGACATCAGTACAATGGCTCCTGCATAGTAGAAATAATTGTACCAGATCCATAGAATCACCGAAAACACTTGAAACACATAGAAGGGATTCAGGACTTCGAGAAACAGCAATGTTGGTATATCTTTGAAGGGAATTGTTATTTCATTGGGCCCGTAGATCAGACGTCGTGCATACTCCTCCGTCGGCGAGAGAGCTTTGCGCTGATGCATATAGCGGGCGGGTACATCGTGATCGAGACCCTTCAATTTCTGGAATGATTGTGTTTGTTCGTCCCAAATGTAGCGCAATTGCTTGCAACGAAATAATCGTACGGAATCCAAATCTGAAAATTGAAAAGGAAAAATGTAATTAATCAAAGCTTTTCTTCCATCGTCCTAAATAATCTCGAAAAACGAAATCCCGTCCGTTCATAATCCCGCTTTTAACAAAAAATCTCGCTAAACATTATCCCGACATGCCAAAATCCCGCCATTATAAAATCCCTTCATTGGAAAATCCGGTCATTATAAAATCCCGTTATTACAAAATCCCGTCAGCTCAAAATCCAGCCGACTAAAAACCCTGCCGTTTTAAAATCCCGCTGGTGGATGGTGATATATAGAAGACCCAATATTTTAACCGTAAATATGATGGCGCTTTTTACTATCCCGTCATAGCAGGTAAGCATTCCTTCAAAAATCGTGCGCGCGTTTTTTTGAAAGAATACTAACCTTCTGCGACGGGATATTGAAAAGCGGTATTTTGAACTAACGGGTTATTGAAATGGCGGGATATTGAATTGGCGGGATATTAAATTGGCGGGATTTTGATAAGATGAAATTTCAATTGAGTGGGATTTTTAACAGGCGGAACAGGAATATGATGGGCGATCCCGCTCATCATATTCCCGTTTTTAAAAATCCCGACGTTCATTTCAATATCCCGCCTGATATAAATCCCGCTCAAATAAAATCCCGTCTTATCAAAACCCGGAACAAGGATCTAGCCTAGGCTTCATAGTCATCATAGGAAATCGACAAAAACCAAAATCACTTACTCTTAAAATGTCCTGATGATAGATGCACCGCTAAGTACAGCCGATCTGTGATCTCTTCGCCTTTTTTCGTTCGGCCAAAGTAACTTCTCCATAATCGCTGATCCTTGCGCAGCTTACTGTACAAAAGAAAGAGGCAACAATTAGCATACATTTGCGCTAATCAGAACACGTTCATTTCGTCCTTACCCCAAATTCTCGGAATCAATTAGAATCACTTCTTTGATATAGTACGTTGTGTGCTTTTCATTGTACGTCTCTTCGATCAACACCTTTTCCGCGATATCCAACGGACATGGCTTATGTGTAGCGTACAGAAGCCATCGCTGTTGCCAATGAAGAATTAACCGTAACAATCCGGCGGTTAGAATGATGCAAAACCAACAGCATATTTGACGCCAAATGGAACGTTGATAGCCAGTGATTGTGAATTCGTCCGGCTCGCCACTGTTCAGGATGGCCGTAATGGGTCGATCGCCTGGAAGGATTTAAACAATTTTTTTTATTGTGAAATTTTGGATATAACATAAATAATTTAAATATATTAAAAATAAAATTAAATAAAATAAAATTAAAATTAAAACAATCAACTACGGAGACTGAAGACGACGTACCCTGCATTTCGCTGTACGGCACCGTCTGTCGTCTGTCCATACTGTGATTTGTCGTACTTTACATGAAATACGTTTCTCTCACGGCAACCTGTTGAAGTTTTTTTTTTCTGTATAATCTTCGCAAAAATCAGAATTCCAATCCAACATCCAACAGACCGAGCTTCTGGACAGACTGAACGAACAGACCTGATATAATGGGTTGCAGATACAAGACAACAACTGTTTGACTTCTGTTTCGCTAAACAAATCTTATCGGAAACAGAGCGTTCAATTCCGTGACGAACATCTTGCACAGCAGAAATTCATGAATCACCATCCCTTAAGGGAATTTTTCAGTTCACAGCAAATATTCTTCCGTTTATCAAGAAACAATCAACGAACAACAGTCCCTATCAAATAAAGAAAACAATTGTTGTGTGTCTATTTTGTAAACAATCTCTGTATGCTCGTCGGAAATTCATAAACAAAATAAATGAGAAATCTGTTTAGCACAGTTTGTTGAGAAAATGTTCAGTTTTGATTATATTTCAGATTTTGTGTGACACATTTATGATGATGTCATTATATGCACGTACGCACAGAGGATTTGCATTTGAGTTGGCTTGCACTTCGGATAAAAGATTTATCTGAAAGACGCGCTTAGCTGAAATTCTGTTTTGACTATATTTGCCAAATGCTTGCCCGCTGCAAATACAGATTCGATAAATTGGGAAATTATGGTCTTGGAGTCATGCTGACCATTTTTCGGTACATATCAGCATATTGCTTCTGCTACAGTCTATGTAAGTATGTATTACGGATTTACCCGCCCAACAGAATATCACTAAAATACCCTCCGATGAGATGCAGGCAGGGCACCTATTGAGTGCCCAGCTATGCTGGTGTCACGCAATTAAATTATGTGGAATTGTTTTTTTTTTTTCAGTTTAGTGTTTAGGTTTCGCGATTTGTAACGAGACCGAATTCTAATCGTGCGAATAGCACGATGAGTGCATACCCTATACCCATGTACAGACGTAGAAGGCACGCAAAACCCAAAATATTCAATTTCATATTTTTTGTGGGGGAGGGAGGGCTAGATGGGTCGGACCTGACACATCTTTATCACCTTATCAAGGCATTCAACGGCTACCATTTGATACTAATTTGAAGTTTTTCGTGACATTCTATCAAAAGATATGGCTGAATATAACTTTGTAGGGGAAGTAGGGGTAGGGGTAGTCGGACCTAATCCATTTTCCACCAACTCAAAGTATAACCGAAATTTGGATACCCTTCACTTTATTTCGGGTAGCCCTATTTCACACCGTTTTGACTCTGTCCATTTCAATAGTTTTTTTATGACTTCGATAGAAAAAAAATACATTACCTTTGAGATGGAGTTTCTATGGCATCGATTTCCTTCCTATTTTTATTTATACAAATTTTGTGACTTCTGTAGCAAAAAGTTGGTTGAGATTGGTTAATAATTAAAAAATTTTTTTTTGCTGAATAAATTGATTTGATGAGTGCGGTGGGGTTTCTATGGCAGCGCTCCATGACCCCCATATTTGGATTCCATTTGTTCCTATATTATGTCTTGTTGCTTTGACAGAGATATATTTATCTGTGAGGGTTCGTTGGAACTAGCGCATAAATTAGAAAGTTGTTTTTTAAAGAGCACAATTTGTGAAGTGGGGTTTCTATGGTAGTTCCAAACTTCCATACCCGAACTACATATGATTCATTGAAAAAGGTTCATTCGTATATGGTGTGATTGGAATTTTTGCACAAAAAAAAAGTCATTCAGAAAAACTTAATTTGGAGAAGGGTTTCTATGGCAGTTTCACGATTCCACGGTCGGAGGTCGTACATTTTCACAAATATTTTGTGGGGAATTCAGTATTTGTTAATCGTTTTTCAGTTATTAGCTCTATTTTGACTATAACGGTATATTTGCGGCATTCATTTATCCCCGCTTCATTGCGCTCTGCAATAATTCTATCACTCATGATACCTGCAGCGGATAGTTTAAAGCACTAAGCCTATACACATACATATGTCTTCAAGTTCGACGGGGTATTTTCAAACTGATTCCAATTAAAAATGGATTTTTTTTTCAAGTGGAAAGTACCCACAAAATATAGGAATACAAATAGGGAACCTCAAACTTGTAAGAACTTCAGTTAATTTTGAATAATTCTAATACAAAGAAAAAGTATATCATTGATCTGAACTTTTTGTTGGTCCACCCAAGTTAAAAAAAATAAACAAGTGGGTAGCTAGCTTTCGCGACGCCCTGTGACTGTGATTCTGTTTTTTATACCCGTCACTATGTGAAAGGGTATATTAACTCATTGCCGGACACAACGCCAAAATTTGACACGATTTGTATGGTCAAATGCTCAAAATTGGACGTCTATAGACGTTGTGTCCGGGAAAGTGTTAACTTTGTCATGAAGTTTGCAACGCACAAAATGAAGCACTTCCGACTATATAAAGTATATATATTATTGATCAGTGTGACGAGAGAAATCGATTGAGCGATGTCCATCTGTCCGTCTGTCTGTCTGTCTGTCCGTCTGTTTCAATACAAACTAGTCCCTCAGTTTTGAAGGTATCGAGCTAAAATTTTGTACACAAGTTTCTTTTTAGTGTACGCTGTATATATGTCGGAACGAATGGTATCGGACTATGGGGTCATGGGGCTGCCATAGAAATCAACCTCTGAAAATTAGGTTCTTCTAAGAAAAACTTTTTTCTTTATGAACCAATCTTAACTAAACTTCAGCCACATGTGTTCCTAGTAAAGCCTCAAAACATATATAGGAACGAATGAAATCGGAACACTACGTCTTAGGGATATCATACAAACCAACCCCTGAAAACTAAGTTCTTCTAGAAAAACTTTTTCCTTTTTATTCCGACCTTAACCAAACTTCACCCAAATAGGCTCCTAGTAAATCCTTAAAACATATATAGGAAAGGATGAAATCGGAACACTATGACATAGGGCTGTCATACAGACCAACCAATAGAAATTAGGTTCTGTTAAGAAAAACTTTTTTCTTTATGAACCAATCTTGGCCAAATTTCATCCAAATGTGTTTCTAGTAAATCCTCCAAACATATCTAGGAACGGATGGAATCAGAACTTCACATCATAGGGCTGTCATACAAACCAACCCCTGAAGAAAAACTTTTTCCTTTTAAATGGAAATGGGTTCCTAGTATAAACTGACCAGACGTACAGCATTTTGAATTGTCGTACAGCATTGGGAAACCTAAATCATTCCTCGGTGACGCCTGTGATCAGTCTTGCCTGGTTTTACGATGCAAAATTGGGCCCCTGTATGGTCGATATTTAGCGAGATAATCGCATTTTAATGTTTGGCAATCGCTCATTTTCGACAGCTCGGGAACCGTTCCCGATCTTTTTGAAATTTGGCTCACTCTCCAAATTACATCTATCCGCAATCGAATGTTATGGCTGCCCAAATCCGCGTTTTGAGTTTTCTATTTGAAAATTGTCCGTCACTTGAAAATTTGGAAAACTTTGAAATTTGAAAACAGAAAACACCGTACACTATTTGGTGAAAATTTCCAGGCTCCAGCTGTCAAGGTTCAGAACTTACAGCCGTCGAAAGTTGCGATTTAAAGTGTAAAGTTTCACTCATACACGATCGATATTTAGCGATATAATAACACTTCAATCATTCACTTTCGGAACCAACGAAAATTTCTGAAATTGGCACATTTGTAGAGCTACTTGGCGCACATTTCCTCCATAAGTTTCAAGGTCCTACCTATCTGAGTTCGGAAGTTACAGCTGCCCAAATTGCACTTTTGTGGTTTTCAATTGAGCGGAATTTTGAAATTTCGCAGACCGGTAGAGCACCGCACTGTCCATATTTAGTGAACATTTCGCGGTTTGATACCAAGACTCTGAAGTCACAGCCGTCAAAAGATGCGATTTGAAATTATTTTTCCTATCACAAAACGATGAAAAATCCGCCGCTGTACTGCATGCGATTCCCTTATCTCCTCTATTGGAAAATTCACACTAAAGAAGGGAGTCTGTATGAGTTTTAGATCAGGGTTTTTCCCTCAACATGTCCTTCGAATCCGTTAAATTTTTTTACACCAGGGGACCAGCCTATATAGCCATACATGAGTACAGAAATGCATACTCTCCTCCAGAAATATCGCATCAAGGGTTATTCACCTCTTCACTGCTTTGGAGGTTCTCCTCGGCCTCCATAGCTACATTGAAACTTTGCCTGGAAAGCCACCACCAGCTTAAGAATTCTCGGCCTATCTCATTGGGTTTCGTTTATCTATTGCAATAAACGAAACGAAGTTCGAAGTTTTTAAATAAGTAGGTACTTTGCGGCCATCATATGAAAAGCCAGGTGCCACATCATACGACAGTCCTTACAGTTATTTTTAAAACCTTCTTCTTCTTCTATTTTATATGTGTGTAAGTACAATCTTATTTGAAGTACTCTTTTTTGTGTTTTTCGTGTTAAAACAAACGTTGTTCTTCATATGTTGATGATTTTTTTAAGGGGAACATTGAGAACTATAGGCCTGTTTAGTATTAACAGAACTTTGCCTTCCCAAGAAGAAGATATCACTCATGAAGGGAAGATGAATATGAGGTTGACAAAAAACATTTTGGGGTTGTAATAAACTCCCAACATTACAAAATATGAGGTTATTATATGGCATGCATACTTGTTGTATCCGTCCTGTTTTTGGCAGGACAGTCCTGCCTTTTCAACTTTAACCTGTCGTCCTGCCAAAACGCTAAAAGTCCTGATTTTGTCCGGTTTTGTCCTGTTTTTGGACGTCGAAATGGCATCTCACCAAATGACGAATATGACTTAGTTTAATGAAGACTACATTCAAATGTTAAAGAAATTCACAAATATTGACGGATGCTATCTATGGAATAGGATACTGAAGGCACGGTGAGGATATGCAGTTGCCTAAGATTAATGCCCGAACATGCATGAGTATTAAATAGAATTCTCCTCTAATCAAACTACACCAAACAAAATCTACACTAAATGCGGAAAAATTCGAAAGTTACGCAATTATTACAGACGCTTTTGTGATTCTGGTTATCCTGCCAAACGACGACTTTTGCTGTGCTTGTCTTGATTTTATCGAAAAAAATATACGAGCCTTAGGCATGCATCATGACCTCGTGAGATGTTATTATTTATCCGAGTAGGCGCGAATAGGGTGGCGAGAATATGGCTGAGTATTTTCCTGAAAACCGAATTCTGCAAGAACATAATGTGTACAGCATTGGGCCTTCGGGAGTCTGGTCACCTTATCCTAGTAAATCCTTAAAACATATCTCGGAACGGATGGAATTGGAACATTACGTCATAGGGCTGTAATACAAACCAGCCCCTTCAAGTATCATCCTGGACTAGCATCCAGGAACAGATGGAATCGAAACACGTCATAGGGCTGCGATAGAAATTGTTAGCACAAAAGGAGTTTAAGTTTCATTCAAATGTGACGGGTATTCAAATTTCGGCCACGCCCGAAATTAGCCTCGTTTTCAGGAGAACTTAACTTCCATCTGAGTTTCATCCAAATCGCTCCACAGGGGGAGCCAAGAAAACCAATTGAAAGATAACTTTTCATTTGCTTCAACGGCGAATTTACCGCTATTCCCGCAACTCATCAGTAATTGTCGATTCTTTCTAAGGACGATCAAAGGAAAATGTATACCAAATTTAGCAATGATCAAACCACTGAAAAGTTGACTTAAAGTTTCGTTAGGTTTTCGCTATGTTTTACAATGTCACATTTTGTCACGGAACAATCCAGCCTACACTTCCTAATTTCCTTAAAATTCAATTTATACCTGCTCGCCATTTGCAATTGAACAAGGCAATTACATTAGCCATCCGTTGCACGTCTCCATGTAACTATACTACACTGTGTGATGACTATAGACCCAGGCCTGTAGAGAGGGTGGGGGAAACAGGGTGATTCCCCCCGGGCCCGGGATTTCGTAAGGGGCCCGGATTTATACACAAAAGTTGTGCTTCAGCGTTTTTTTTTACATTTAAGTTGCTATTTTGAGGTGCTGAACTAAGAAACCTTATAGGGACTGTTTCTAGCGTTTTAACAACAATGCTGCATTAGTGCTGGGGCCCCTAGTCTATTATTGAATTTTTAGGACTAGGAGCCCGAATGATCATACCTATATAATCAACAAATCAACATGATCGTTTCGATACTAAATTTCTTAATTCAATCTGCCCTCGCCTTTCGAAAGTGCATGCATGATTTTATACATAAACAATTCAAAAATTTCGATTACTTCCTCCAGTGGCGTACGCGTAGCGTTTTTCAAACAATTTTTGTTCGAAGTATTGTAAAGTTTACGAACAATTTGTAAAGAAAATGATAAACAGAGTGTTGTATGTTGGCTCTAATGTGACGTCACAATGCGCAATGCGTGATCTGGAATGTCTATTGTTCTTGTATGCTGATCCTCTCCTATATCGAGAATGACTGTTGAACATTTTAAGGCTTGCTTGATATCAAATTTCAAATACAGGTTGGCATCTTACTTCACCAATAGAATATAAGTTTTCTAAATAATTTCGTTGGGAAAAGGGAATCAATAATTTATCAATTTTTTTCTTGGGTGAACTAAATGATAGAAGACTACCAGTATCGTTTTATGCGTTTCTTGTGTAAAGGGCACGACCATTCAAAATCATTGTCCCCCCCCCGGGCCCGGATTTTCTCTCCACGGCCCTGTATAGACCACATGATGATGGTCACTAAAATTATTCGTACTCACAAGGCGCAGTGTGATGAAGGCGGCTTGGTGGTCGTTGTTGACTTTTTGGAAGGTATTGATGACGGTTTGAACCATGGTTTGAACCCCCCCGGAACATCAGATTTGTTTTCTTTTTTTTTTAAATATTTTGAAACCGATCACATACAGTGCCTGAAATGTCACCTTTCGAACGACACCCATAATGCCCATACTCTGTTTCCCATGCTAGAAAAATGTTCTTTTTGGTGGTAATATCCTTTACCAAAACTCAAAATCAACTTTTCGTGATTTTACAAGACTTGTCGCAACGGATTCTGTATTTTGATATCCATATCCTTACACATAGTGTCTATAATGCATTCTCACAGAAAAAGGACATTTTGTGTCCGAGGACATCTTCCTCATAAGAAGTGCTGGCACCAAAATATTACGGATCGCAGCACTTAACTTCCATCCGAGATTCGTCGATATCGGTCCACGGGGAGAGCCAGGAGAACCAATTGAAGGATGAATCTTTGTTCGCTTCAATGGCGAATTTACCGCTATTCCCGCAACTTATCATAATCGTGATTGTTGATTCGGAGTCAGAGCGATCGAAGAATAATGTATACCAAATTTGGTGAAGATCGAACTACGGGAAGGCCGATTTTAAGCGCTAAACGTTTTCGTTACAGTTTTTCGTGACGCTTTTTCACGGAACGACACCCAGTATTTCTCAGGTAGCCTCCGCAAAGACATATACATGTCAAAATATATATTGCTGATTCATTGTCCTGATTAAGAAGTCGACTCAAACTCCAATCACAGTTGCAGAATGGACTAGAACAGAATAGCAAGTTGAAGCGCTCCTCTTTAGGGCTTTAGGCTCTACATAGTCATGATGACGGATCACTACCCCAAATAAGGTTTATACAAGTTGGAAGATACTTCATCTTCTCAGTACCGTATAGCCTTATGTAGAGCCATGGGGTGTTAATTCAGCTGTTTATAGGCAATTTCGAGTCAACGTTACATTGGATACTAGCCCCACATGGGGCTATACGATACTGAGAAGAAGTCACGACAAATAATTTCACCAATTTCACCCATGCCTATTTGGGACAGGTGAAATTGTGCTATACTGCTTCGTATACCGTAAGCAAGCGAATTTTTCCGTAGAATGTCAAACGATGTCGTACTATTTTCTACGACATGCTAAAACTCTCCATTATGTGCCAATAGCGACAAAAATTAATTGAAAAAAATCTTGTTGCTACAAACATTCAATTTATTATTTCTTATTGTTATTTATCCCTATCCCAGACGGAACGATGTCAATTCACTAATTTAAAACAATTACTCGTACAGAAATATTTTTTGTCCATCCATCATCTAAATGAGCATCTTGATTGATTTGGACATTGGAGGAATATTTTCGAAGAAATGAAATAGTATGTCTTTGTTGTCTTTAGTTGTTGCGAGTTAGTTGGTAACGAAACGCTCTGTTCTGTATCTACAATGCAACTGATTTGTAAACATCATTCTTCTAATTTCAATTTAACAGCTATAATTCTTGATGATGAAAAAGGGAATTTGTTGCTAAATAGTATACAAACTAAAATCTTGATCTCCTTAATAAACTTTATTCATCATCATGAGACACTTTAACCCGATGTCGAGCTTAAGCTTTCGCCGCCTTTAGCGCTAGCCTTGAATTTTCGGAGTTTCGCGACCAGTTTGAAAAGCTTATCAACTGTTATGGGTATCCTGCCCTACTGATTGCTTTCATCGAGCTCTCGGTCGTCCACGCAATCTGGCTTCATTCGCACGTTTCCAATTTTTTTTTTTTTGACTAGAATCCATTGTGATGCATGCTTGTTTGGAATCAGATAGGAACAATATGCGACATAGAATTATTTTTACATATTTCCCATAGGGTTAATAAGTTTTAAAATACGTTAGGTATGAAATTAGATAAAATATTGTTCAACAATTGGGACGACACGAACGATAAGTGTTAGGTAAATTGCCTCTAAAAATTACGGGGTTAATACATTTATACACACATACACAAATACAATATTGTGCAATTGTAATATGAATTTCGCATACCTTTCGATGTCAGTGGGAACGAATTATAATTTCGGCCACTGACAAGCTTAAGGGGGGTATCAACTGAAATTAGACAAATTTTATGTCAATATAAAATGTTTTTCCGGTTTTTTGTTTTTTTGTTTTTTTTTTTTTGTGTGTATTCGATAACACAACGTCTCTATGCGCATGTAATATTCAAAAATTTACTGCGCACAGTTACGCATACATCTGCGCGCATTTAATTTCACAGCCAATTAGAGAAAAATGTAACAAGGACATTGATACACTGTTCTACGTCCATGGTTTTTTCTTTTCGATATGATGACATTAAATTTAAAAATTTAAGTTTAATGTCCACATAATGAAATGAATCCGATGAAAAATTTATCAAATTTAATTTACGCACATAAATCCTTAACTTTGACAATATAAATCGAGCGTGCTCGGCATATCACGACCTTGTTGCTATTCATTAGATTTCAGATTTACAGACTTTTTGAGCTTCAGCTTTTCATTAAAATTTGAATTCATTAAATCTTGTGCTAAATTTTAATTTTTAACTTTTTTTGCAAACATCTCTCGTTATGGGGATGTTTTTGCACGCGGCAGCAAACCCCCAAAAAAGAGGCACAGTACAAGGAAGTTATTTTCAGTTCAATATGTGAGTTTCTAGATTATTGTAAATTGCGGTTAAGTGTCTTCTCAACCAGTTTTAAATAAAAAACAAATTCTGAGCACTTCCAGCCTTACTGGCCATCCAATGCCTTACAGCTTACACTATGAAAAAAAATAGAGTCAAATTAAAAAAAAACTTCAATTGAATATTAGATGGACTCAGTCACACAAGCCCCCAAAATTATATTCAGAGTCTCTTTCATAAATTCAATGTCCCAAAACACGAGACCCGTCTTAATTTCGAGGAGATTACAAATCAAATCCCCAAATGTAGAAAAGTCCTCATTCCCCATAGTCATCATACAATAATAAACAAAATCCCCAAAAGCATAATCCCAAAATTCCCCTGTTTTAAGAAATTTCGTGACCAAAACGGGCGATGTGCCTACAACGCAGGTCGAGCAACGCGAACGAGGCAAGGAAGAAGAAGAAGAAATTTCGTGACCACCGGGATTTGGTGATTGTGCAAGGCGATAATCCTCAATTTCAAATTTGTGATTTAGTTTTAAGGAATTTTCAAATAATCCCCACACTCGCGAAATGTGTATAACGTAACTCTGGCTTATATAGCGAGAATGATGAACTCAACCTTGTGTGGGGATCGCCATAAAGCATTTTGGGGAATTTTTTTGTATTTGGCGTTTGGAGATTACGTTTTTTGGCGACCGGTATATGTGGGGATTGTGATTAGGGATTTATGGGGATTTTTTTTTTCTTTTTGATAATTTTGTGATTTTTATTAAAAATGTTTGATAATTTCGATTTGAGTAATTTTTCTTCGAAGAAAGTGTTTTAAGATTTCGTGAAAATATCGCAAAATCTACCTGCGACCATCTATGGTCGGACGAGAGCTACGACATGACGACCTACGCAGTTGAGCTCGTTGCTCATTCGGCCGAAACTGTCTAGTGACGAGCGGAAACTGGTTTATTCATTTAATCGTGTCTAATTTTCGGGTAAAATCATTGGTGGCCGTTTTTGACGGACATTCGTGCGGGATTCCTATGAATACAAATTTGAACGTTCGAATGATGCACCCAGAACATCTCCTTCGTAACATGTTTGTTACAACACTTTTCAGTGAAGACTATAGAGGCTGCTCTGAACAAGCAAAAGTCTAAATTCGTATATAGAGAATGACCTCATCATTGCCGAAGGCGCCCAGCACAAGGAACAGGCTGTACAGTGTAGAGCCTGCCTGCCTGGCTGGCGAGGCGACAAATCTCGTACGTAATAGAGAACGTTTCTAATTATTCAGCGATACTTCCCCAGTTGCAGTGAGCTAAAAACTGCAAGTAACTTCAATTCGATCAAAGCGCAAAACTGGCGAAATTGGTGAAATCGCACGCCATTCCCCCAGTCTGAGGGAAGCAGCCAGCTTTAATCGCACGCAGCTTTACTTAGGAGCCTTTCTGTCTACTTAGGCTTCATGCACACGACGCGAAAACGGCTCGCAAGCTCGACACATCGAAATGCATTGGCTCTTATGGGAAGCTCATGACGAGCGACAGCAAGCGAGAGTCGTGCACAGTCAAAACACGGCTCTCGAGCCGTGAATTTGCGGATTGTGGTGCACGATATGTGAAAACACGTCTCGCTAGTTGTGATTTGACAGCGGCACGGCTCTCGCTATCGTGAGCTTCCCATAAGAGCCAATGCATTTCGATGTGTCGAGCTTGCGAGCCGTTTTCGCGTCGTGTGCATGAAGCCTAAGTCCGCCTACGTTCGATGGGATGACAGGCGGGATGTTCAAACACATCTGCGGCATGCCGTTGCGAAATACCTGGAGTATCTATTCGCGGAATTTGTTTTTTTTCGACTAGTTGAAAGACCTTTATACAAACCGTTTGGAAATTTTCTAAAGGTTCCCAGTGGTGAATGCACGGCGTTTGCAAAATACCTTCATAAACCTTAAAAATCTTTGTATCAGCTCAACGCTTGCTACGCTCGCCCCTTCGTAGAGTTTGCAAAAGTGGCAAGCCAAAGGTGAGATGCGAGCGGTGAGCGGATATAAAGCGTTTCAATTTGGTTTTCTGATGGTACTTTAGAGACGTGTTGCCTTTATCACAGGAAACCTTCAGAAAATTTCGAAACCTTTTGTGTCGGCTCACCGCTCGCTACGCTCGCACCTCGCTTTTGGTTTGCCAGTTTTCCAAACCCTGCGAAGAGGCGAGCGGTGAGTAATGCAAAACGTTTGAAGGTTTATAAATGTATTTCATAGACGCCTTGCATTCATAACTGGAAACCTTCAACAAAAATTTAAATGCTTTGTGTCCCCCAGTCTGAGGGAAGCAGCCAGCTTTTATCGCACGCAGCTTGCCTACTGCGGAGCCTTTCTGTCCACTAAGTCCGCCTGCGTTCGATGGGATGACAGGCGGGAAGTTCAAACACATCTGCGGCATGCCGTTGCGAAATACAAGGAGTATCTCTTCGTGAAATTCGGTTTTTTTCCGACGAGTTGGAAGTTTGCTCGAATGCTGGTACTGCTGAAGGACCTTTACACAAATCCTTTCAAAATTTTCTAAAGGTTCCCAGTGATGAATGCAAGGCGTTTGCAAAATACCTTCATAAACCTTAAAAATCTTTGTATCAGCTCAACGCTTGCTACGCTCGCCTCTTCGTAGAGTTTGCAAAAGTGGCAAGCCAAAGGTGAGATGCGAGCGGTGAGCGGATATAAAGCGTTTCAATTTAGTTTTCTGATGGTACTTTAGAGACGTGTTGCGTTTATCACAGGAAACCTTCAGAAAATTTCGAAACCTTTTGTGTCGGCTCACCGCTCGCTACGCTCGCACCTCGCTTTTGGTTTGCCAGTTTTCCAAACCCTGCGAAGAGGCGAGCGGTGAGTAATGCAAAACGTTTGAAGGTTTATAAATGTATTTCATAGACGCCTTGCATTCATAACTGGAAACCTTCAACAAAAATTTAAATGCTTTGTGTCCCCCAGTCTGAGGGAAGCAGCCAGCTTTTATCGCACGCAGCTTGCCTACTGCGGAGCCTTTCTGTCCACTAAGTCCGCCTACGTTCGATGGGATGACGGGCGGGATTTTCAAACACATCTGCGGCATGCCGTTGCGATATACCTGGAGTATCTCTTCGTGGAATTCGGTTTTTTTTTCCGACGCGTTGGAAGTTTGCTCGCATGCTGGTACTGCTGAAGGACCTTTACACAAACCCTTTCAAAATTTTCTAAAGGTTCCCAGTGGTGAATGCAAGGTGTTTGCAAAATACCTTCATAAACCTTAAAAATCTTTGTATCTGCTCAACGCTTGCTACGCTCGCCCCTTCGTAGAGTTTGCAAAAGTGGCAAGCCAAAGGTGAGGTGCGAGCGGTGAGCGGATATAAAGCGTTTCAATTTGGTTTTCTGATGGTACTTTAGAGACGTGTTGCCTTTATCACAGGAAACCTTCAGAAAATTTCGAAACCTTTTGTGTCGGCTCACCGCTCGCTTTTGGTTTGCCAGTTTTCCAAGCCCTGCGAAAAGGCGAGCGGTGAGTAATGCAAAACGTTTGAAGGTTTATAAATGTATTTCATAGACGCCTTGCATTCATAACTGGAAACCTTCAACAAAAATGTAAATGCTTTGCTGCCACTTTTCCAAACTTTGCGAAGAGGCGAGGTGCGAGCGTAGCAAGCGACACAAAGCATTTCAAAAAATGTTTCAAGGTTTCCACCGATGATTGCAAGGCGTCTGTAAAATACATTTCTAAACTTTGAATCGCTTTGTATGATTTGCAAAAGGATTTGCAAAACTAGCAAGCCAAAGGCGAGGTGCGAGCGGTGAGCTGTTAGTACTGGACGCGATTCTTGGCTGCAGGATGGATCAAAAACTTATCGGAGAGATGTCCGACAGTCAGTACGGTTTTTGTGCTGGCATAGATGCATTGATGCGTGGCTCAGTATCCCGCACCATTGTCCCAATGCTCCTTGGACTCTTCATAGATTTCAAGGGTGCGTTTGATAATTTGCTGTGGGTTGCAGTCCTACGCAAGCTCGAGGCAATTGGCTGTCCGGAGTTGCCTCTTTAACGGAGCTACTTCTCCGACAGAAGGTACTTTGTATTCGGGGCCTACAACATGATGCGCAATCGTGCATCGCGAGGCTGTCAGCAGGGCTCCATCCTAAGTCCATATGTTTGGAACCTAGTCATGGATGATATGCGGAAGTCACTCGACCAGCTGTGCTTATGTCGGAAGATTTACTCATTCTTGTCGAGGGTAACTTGCGTGCTGCTCTAGAGCGTCTGGGATCGTCATTCATGGACGTTGTTCATCAATGCGGCTCCCAGATGAGGATTGAAGTTTCATCCACTAAGACTGTGGAGATGTTGTTCAAGAGGGCAGCTTCAATCACAATCATCCTCCAGTCGTAGGAGAGTAGTAGGGATGGGGGATGCTAGGCTGAAGTACGACGCTGTCGAGGACAAGTACTTGGGCATAACTATGGAAGAGACGATGAAATTCAGGTTCCACTTCACAGCTGTTACGGAAAAGTTTGGAGCCATTTGTAAGTGATTGACACGTGTATGCTAGGAAGAATTCGGGCTTGGCTAGGGGCGCTGTCCAAAAGATATACGAATCCTTGTTTTTCGCCTGTGCAACATGTGTATCCGTACCTGGACTACGCCGTTACCGGTGATAGTCGGGAGCTCTGCGACACATGTCAACGCTTCCCCTTAACCTTAATCTTACCCTTGTGTGAAAAATCACACAAACGCATTTTATTTTCGATTTTTCCCCATGACTTTTCCAACCGATGCCTATAATTCGTCTTGACTTTTCCTCAAACTTCGATTTAAAAAGAAAAACATGAGTTTCAAAAAAAAATTCTTTTTTATTTTTAGATATTTAAAAGCTTACGTTAAGTACCCTCATGTGTGAAAATTCACACATACATATGTGTGTTTTATATGGGTGAGTTTTGTTTTTACCGTTATAATATAGCGAAATCTACTTTTTTACCGAATGCATGAATCGAAATCGTTTGGAGTAAATTATTTATGTGAAAAATGTGATTAATGATGAAATTATGGTCTAGGACACACCATAATTGAAAATCTTTTGAAACATGCAGACTCAGGTCCTAGTGGTCGTCCAGTCATATTTATCATTTCAAATACGAAAAAACAGAGCAAGGCTAATTTTGGTTGTTTTTGAATCAATCGACTCCCAAAAATCTAAAACTAATTTTCGTTAAAAAAAATTTGAGCGGAAAGGTCCCAAAAAGGACAAAAAGGATACTCTTTAATCCTTGAACAGAGGTCGTCAAGCGGGTATCATATCAAAGTATATGTTGAGTACATTACATATCTGGTGTTAGTTTCCTGTTTGAAGGACCCTCAATAATAAATCGAGCTTAAATGTAAATGAGTCAACTGTAGTAGTACGTAACAACGGCTTATCATGGCATTGATAAACCGACCCTTAATGTCAAATGTCAACAATTACTCTTCTCATAACCGAAATAGTGGACAATTCAACATAAAGCACATTTCTAACTTTACGAAATTCGCCTAAATTACACTAAAGTTGCATATGTGTGAAAATCCACACATGAGGGTACTTAACGTAAGTTTTTTTCAGGGTAAGATGAAGGTTAACGAAATATATCCGAGTGTGTAAGACGGTCTCTACCGTGGATCTGCAGGTCCTAACGGGTGACCCCCTCTTGACCTGGAGATTCGACAACGTCGAGCATTGTTATCACCCTACAAAATCTCTGGGAGATCTTGTCGCAAGAAATCGCTAGTTGCCTGGAGGAGTGTGTCCTATCTAGATGGCAATCTATGTGAGAAACATCGTCTCCTGGGAGAACTACCCACGAGTGACTCTAGGTGACCTGGCTAAATATTACTGGCCTCGTAGAGGAGCGTGTCCTGTCAAGGTGGCAATTTAGGTGAGAAACAGCGTCTCATGAGGGACGTGACGCGAGAATAAATGCTGACCTAGCTCTCAATCTAGGCCTAGGACTCCTCATCATCAGGTCACGGAACGCTTAATGCATGTGACTTCATTTGCGCAATCTATCTGATATTTCATTGTGTCCCATGTGCGACCATCTCCGCAAAGATTGGATTCATGCATTCTGCCATTGCCCTGTGTATTCGGATATTCGAAATGTGGAGGCATTCGGCGTCCCTCGGTAGTGATGGCTCTCTGAATGTCATCTCGCTGTCTCTTTAGACGAAATTATGCCTTGGCTCTAAATACCTTTGCTAAGGAGGCTTTTTGTCACCACAATAGGCGCCTGCATCAGGAAGATGTTCAACAGTCAAGATCTGGTTTGTTTGGCATTGCCGCGTTTACCTTGTCATCGTTTAGTATCGGTCAGTAGAGAAGATCCTCACTGGCTCAAAGATATTGCGTCGATTCCAGCCGGACCTTCGGGAAATGGCTATTCGCTCCCTTAGATAGTTAGGTCACCTGTTCTACGTGGGTGAAAAAGGTGCTCACACTACAGCAGTGGCGGAGGTCTTTTGCCTTTACGTAATGCCGGCTGTGAGGCCTTTCTATTACCGGAATCCCGGCTCTTTGTTGTTGCGCAACTCTACGCCGCTGTAAAACCACAGCCCGCACGATACTCCCCTCTTAGGGGGCCTACCCCATGCGTCGGATGAGGTAGAACCCCAAGAGGGAAGTATCGTGCGGGCTGTGGTTTTACAGCGGCGTAGAGTTGCGCAACAACGAAGATCCGGGATCCATGGAACGACAGAGGTAGTAGAAATGTCTCGCAGCTGGCAATATGTAAAGGATTAACACTTGGTAAGAAGATCGGTTACCACCCACTGATCAACGGGCGCAGATTGACGACACAAAATCAACAAACGTTTTAGGCGCCTGGTTAAACCTTAACGGTAGGCACATACGTTAAACCCCATTCATTGTACACTAGGTTGTCCCGAAGTGTCAGCTATAAGTTAACCGCTATTGGGTCTTAACTGACCCCTAGTTTATAAGGCGTAGATAAAGAAAAACTTGAAAATCATACAACTTAGGCTCTACAAATACTACACAAAAACTACCTACCTTTCGGCAACAATTTGGCATCAGCATTAACATTACCACCACCATCAACACAATTCACATCCATTTCACATCTGCCCACCACTACTTTCTTGCCTATCTCACTCGCGTCGCATTTGACAACATCTACAGCGCCACCTACGCCGCCACCGCCACAACTTCCACTACAATTTCCATTTTGCATTCGACGCTTCTGAATGTCAGGTGACGCGTCACGCCTCACCTCCGGACCTATACCAGTTGTTCGACCAATATTTGTCATCATAATGGTGGCAGCCGTGACATTCGCCCGCAAACGATTGGTCATCGTGCTAACAGTTTCCCGGACAGTTTGTGTGAATTGACGTAAGGCATTGCGGCGATGGTTCGGTTGCCGGCGACGACGTCTATCACCGGCGCCGGTGCCGGCGGCCGATCTTTCAAACGCCTCACCACGATTAATAGGCACGGCAGACGCAGGCGTACTATCATCCGGATAAATATTATAGGCCGCACCAATCGGTTGACATTCATTGTTGTAATCATAGTCGTCATGATTGAAATTTCGTCGTGACCGGCCGGTCGTTGTAAAATCTATAGAAATGGACGATGGCCGACTGGTTTCGGGCATCGTTTTTTCGTTATGTTGTTTTTTGTTTGTTTTTCGGTTTTTCAGAGGGGGGTGAGTAGCGATTAGAGGAGGAAGGGGAGAGTGGACTGTGTGCAGACTAGACAAGGGAGCAACACGTGCGATTTGTTGTGTGCACCTATGAATTTCGCTGCGGGTTTAGTGAATGAATAACACGAAAGATTAGGGAAAAATTAAAAATCAATATTCCTAACGGTATTTTTTCCTATTCTTAGTCTAGTATGCCTAATTTTATATGTGTATATATACAAACATCTATGTCTACAGTTACCCAAATTGATTAAACTTTTCGCTTATTTCATGTGCTAAATTGCATAATCTAATATAGGGTTAGGCTTTTCGTCTTTTATTTTCTTTTACTTTAAATTAAGCTACCTAATCCGACGATTGAGTTAAACTAGGTCTATATATAGGTAAGTATTAGTATTTCGGTATTAGTTGATTTTCTTTTGTTTTTTTTTTATTTCCTGCTACACATAAAAAATATGCTAGTATTCCGAGAAGATTGGTTTACAAACAAGAAATGATTTGGATTTTGTTCGGTCCGAAAATAAAAATGTTATCAAGAAAATGTACCGTTCGGATTCTTTTTTTTTTTTGTTGAATTTCTCTGCTTCTATTATATCTCTTAAATGTATGCACAAATTTTAGCGAAAAAAAAAATTCTCTTATTTTTTTCTGTGTATATTAAAATCGATTTCTTGTTTCTTAAGCCATTTCTCGGAAACTGCACATTTCTTACGATCAGAGCCTGTCTCCGGAGCGGGGGGGAGGTGGAAAGGGTACGATACGAAGGAGATGCGACTCCTTCTCCGGTTTTGTGTTCTGTGGGCGCGCTTTACGACTTAGACCGTTGTTCTATTTTTTTTTATAAATATATTTGCAAATTTACACGTGAAATTTTGTCACTGTGTGTATGTGGACGTCGCCTCAAGAGTGACAAAAAACAAACAACTAAATAAATAGACTAGAATCAATGTGTGTGCGTTCGAAACAGTTTAAGAACATCATTTGCATTTGTTAGTCTAAGTAAAAAAGAAACAAATTTTTGTTTAAAATAAAGTTTCAAGAAACAAAAAACAAAAGCAAAAACAACCAACACGGGTTAAGTATTTTCTGGATTAACGCGGTTAGATGAATATAAATGTTTCCCTGTTTCGTTTCTTAATATTTGGCTAATTTGTGATTTTTGTTTTTTGTTTTTTTAATGTACAATACTGCCTTGAAAATATTTTCTCTTTAACCTAAAAATAAATTGGTAAGCACACTCCCCGGTATAATTATGTTTACAAGTTATGTAGCTGCATTGATAAATATAGTTGGAGGTGTTTTTGGTTTATGTAAAAATATCCTTAATTGCTAGCCTGATTCTACTTAGTCGCTACGTATGTACACGAATTTCTTTAAAATGTATAAAACAAACAAAAAAACAGGACCAGTGTGTAACGAAAAAAATAAACGAGTCCTATGTCCTAATTTTATCTCTTTTGCTGCACTAACGTTTACCGTTATGTTTGAAGTTGAACTAATTTCAATTAATTTGATTACCGTGATAGTAACCCCTAAGCCGTTCGATTCCGATTATTAAAACGTGTGGAAGCTGCGCGCGCGCGCGTGCACGCGCGTGTCTGTGTGTGTCTCAAACAAAACAAAGAAATAACAACGTATAACTGTACACTCGCGCCGGCAAGGCGTTTAGTACCCTAAACGGTGGCTAACAACTGCTAACTAATTATCGTGCTGTACTTAATCTTGTTTTGGTATAGTACTAAAAGCGTGCAATTGTCGTACTGACATTCTTGTCAGTCGTACAAACGTCTACGCGGAACTCGATAAAAGTTCCTATAATAGTTTGTCACTTTGAATCGTCTTCGTAACAAGAGCAGCAACAATGCTACAAACGATGTTTGCAGTCGATGTATTGTTGCCGAATATCGGGCGATATGAATTCTAATGGTATCGTGTACTAAAACGACGACGTAATGCACCCCGAGTAGTGGCGGCGATGCAATTTGATCGACGTCTCGACGTTTTGAACTAGCATAGAATAAATGTCAGTCTCCAGGATCGGGCTTGACTCGCCATTCCACTAGGGGCATGTATGCATTGATTCGGCTCACCGGCATAGTAGAGAGTAAACGGTCAACAGATAATAGAGTAGAGACAAGCAACAATCCTCCCAATGACGACGATGTGAAGGATACGAAATCACCCCAGCCGTCGTTTGGTACAACAGCAAAGTGCGCGGCGTCTAAGCCCAACGACGCGAACGATGATCGCGACGAATCGTCGCGACTTGCGCCAATCGTATTGTCAAGAATGGTCGCTGAGCGATTGGATGCTGATAGAGCTTTTACGCTTTGAATGAGTAAGATGAGCAGTAATGATGATGAAGCAGATAGTGGTGGTGGTGGTGGTGGAGGTGGTTGTGTGACGATGGTGGCCGAAGACGTGCAGCAGCGGCTCGTTTGACTTGCGACGACGTTGTCTAGGTTAGAGCGTCGATTCTCGACAATGTTGTTCGGATGATGACGTCTTTGTTGTAGTCCTTGTAGCGACTGTCCACGCAAATGATCTCTTGACAAATTGGCAAATGTGTGATTTGTTGCTGGTTCGTTTTCTGAGAACATTACGTGCGATTGATGATTTGTTGGAAATTTTGTAGTTTCTTTTTTGTTCGTAGGGGTTGGTTTTTTGTTCGGGTCTTTTCGTGTCCGAAACAGATTTTTTTTTTTCGAATTTTTTATCAAAAGTTTATGATATTAGGCACAAATAACACTCGTAACTTTTCTTTTCTTTTTTTTGTCCCAAAATTGTTTGTTTTCCGAATGACAATCACTTTTTTCTATCTCGGCCTAGTATACAGTTACAACAGGCATAACAGACACACACTCTCTGGATGAACACCCACTGGAGAAAAGCACTCTTAATTCACTTTTTTTTGGTTTGTTTGTGTGTACGGTTTCCAATCAAATCGATCAGATCGATAATGGAAATTTAACGATTGTTTTACATTTAGGACTTCTAAGGGCACTATATATAACATACTTCCGTAAAATACACATGATTACAAATTTCCTGAAACGCAAAGTATTTACGAAATTAGATTTAGTTGGGTTTTTCTTTGTTTTTGGTGTTTTCTGATATTAAATTCGCGAAACGACGACACAATTGCAATGACTAGAAAAATGTGTGTGCGTGTGTAGATTTCACTAAACTTTTTTTAGGAGTAATAATTTTTTTTTCAATTTGCTTTGCACTGAAAAAAAAAATATATTGTCACAAAATACAATGGTGAGAAAACACCGTGTGGTCATAAAAGTCACAAGATCGCAGGTTCAAATCTTATTATACACAAGAACGAATTTTTTTCTGAGAAGTTTTCGCACAAAAAAAAAAATGTACGCCTTGAGAGCATGTACTCTGGTCAGCGCACTCGCTGTCAAAGGATAGTATTGTGGGCTCAAATCCTACTGCTGGGTATCCTACTGCTGGGTGGTCAGTTCGTGAGATAGCAAGACGAGGTTGCTATCATCACGGGAAGTGCTCGCAGTACCTCTACGCGGTGGGCACTAGTAACATCACTCCGGTGAAGGCCAAACTGTGAGGGCCGGTTGCTCTGGAGTTCCTCATTCAGACAAGGCTCATTTCAGAGCCGGCGAATCTGTAACCTCAGAGCCACTGCCATACATTCGTGCCAATGACTAGCCACATTTATTATATGTTTTTAGACTTGGCTCCATAATGTTAGATTTGTCCTAAATCCCCAGGGTGTTATGCGACCCGTGCCCATCGGGGGAAGATGTCCAGGGACACAAATGGACATCACTAACGGAGCAGCCGGATACCAGGCGACCTCCGGTAAAATCCAGCCTTACTGCACCAAGCGGGGCTCTGGTGTGGCGGGCCTATATTCCCTAGCTACTCGTGGGACCAAATGAGTAAAGAAACAACAGAAAAACAAAAAAAAGCCCAACCGCAGATCTACCTGAGACTACCTCAGACTCGGATCTGGAGGCAACTAGCGCCTCATCTTCCATTCCGGCGGAACTATACCTCTCTGATGTGGATGATTCGCATCAGATAGAAACCGGTCCTAGTGGCCAACTCAGCAGAGATGGGAAGCAGAAACCAAGGCTTCCACCCAAAAACTCACCTGGAGGACTTCGGGACCCACTACGTAAAGGCCTTGGAGGTGCAGCCTGCAAGAGGTACCTAATGTATCTCTCGCAGGGGCATGCCCCCGAAAAAGCCAGACTCCTAGGGGTCCATCCCGACCGTAAAGTCCCTCCCCCCAAGCGGCAGCGCTCTGAGGAGAATGGTGCTTCCAATCCCGAGAAGCAGGCCAAATCCGACAAAAAGCAGAAGACGACAACTCCACCTTCTGTGAGCGCTGCCTACAAACCGAGCACCTCAGCAGCGTGCAAAGCATCGCCGGCGGCAGGTCCATCTGGATCAGCCGCCCCCCTGAGAGTACCCGGAAGGAAGGACCGCAAGGTACCTCCGGCGGCGACAGTAGCCGCTACTCGGGCACCTGTTAGTGGGAGCAGTGATACCCGCAAGCCAGCTGATGGTGCGAATCAAAATGCAGGCCCTTCCAGACGAGCTGCTGCCCCCTCTGGCTCCGACAGTAGGAGCAGGGGCAGCTATGCGCAAGCAGCATCCTCAGTAAGGGTTGCCATTCTTGCATCTTGCTACGCGGACAGACTGCTTACACCAGACCAGTTATCCGCAGTGCAAGATGCCATCATAAGTCATCTTATTGACAATCCGCCGAAGACGGCAGTTTTCCCGGAGTACGGGAGCATCCACTTCCGCCCCGGTTTTCTTCTAGTCGACTGCGACAATCAGGCCACGGCCGATTGGCTGATCGGCGTCACCCCCACCCTTTCCCCTTGGGAAGGTGCCTCGTTGCGCACCGCAACCGGCGATGACATACCGCGCTCCACTATAGCGACGCTTCACCTGCCAAGAAGCACGGACGCCGCCAACGCCATTCCCCTCCTACGCAGACAAAACGAGGGGCTGCATACCACCGAGTGGAGAGTGATTAAGGCCACTGTTGAAGGCGGCAATTTGACACTGATTGTGTCAATTGACCCGCAGTCAATGGAGACCATCTCCAGGCGTCGCTTCCAGGTGTCTTACCGTTTCGGTAAGGGGGGTTTATCCCAAGAACTGGAAGGGCGCCCCAGCCAATAAAGCAGCAGACACGGGCGAGGTGGAAACTGCACCGACTGCGGGAAAGTCGGACGAAGAGGAGCCCAACGCCGCCATGGCCGAGGTTCCCGACCAAGCAGATGCAGAGATGCCCGAAGACGATGAGCCATTGACTCCAGAGTTAATGGAAGCTAAGGTCACCCTCACAGCAGGAGACGGTGTATCCGATGAGGAGTTCAGCTCGTAACGCAGGAATTGGCGTGGTGCAATGCAACCTGCACCATGCCATTCGAGCCTCGGATACAATATCAGCGCGGTTCTCTAGCGAGGGCTGTCCATACATGACGATCGGTTAAGCCGTTCGCGAGTTATTTAGTGAACAAATTTTCAAATGTCCGGGACACCCTGTTATCTTTGCCTTACCAACTTCTAAATATTTCGTGCCAAAGACTGTTCCCATTCTACACATTCCTACTGAATTTCATAACGATCGGTTGAACCGTTCGCGAGTTACTTAGTAAATAGACGGACGGACGGACAAAAGATTTTGTGAAATCTCAAGATTTTGCAAAATTTTCTGAAATCTGTTCAGAGCTTTAGTTGGAATATGATTTGAATCATTTGAGAGCCAAAGAGCCGCATGCGGCTCGCGAGCCGAAGTATGCTATGCTATGAAGCTAAGCTAGGCTGCTAGGCGCACCCACTACAGACGGTAGGCTGAATCTGGACAAAGTTCAGAGGCTGGCCTGTCTAGCTGTCCTTGGAGCCTTCATCTCCAGCCCTACTGAACCTCTCACCACTACACATACACATTGAGTCAGTGGAAAGATTGGCCGTTATCAGGTTTAAGGCATGTGATACGGCATGCCCACTGAACCTGGTGCAGCTGTGCGCAAGGAAATGCCTCGGAAAGGGCTACTCCAACAGGAAAATAGTAATATTTACTGACAGCCAAGCGGCAATGAAAGAGCTGACGAGCTTTACTGTCACATCGAAGCTCGTGTGGGTTTGTCAGGAAATCCTTCAACAGGTAGGCTCCCGTAACAGTGTTACTCTTTTCTGGGTACCTGTGCATTCGGGTGTCAAAGGCAATGAGCAGGCCGACGAGCTTGCAAGGAGAGCATCCGCCACTCCCTTCTTTGGCTCAGAACCCTAGTGTACATACAGAAATGAATAAATGAGTGGAAAAAAGCCACCTTACATTCTTCCAGAGATTCGGCAGTCCAAACTTTTTGTTGCCAACTACTTACCTAGACGTACCCTTAGTCTCATAAATATGAGCAGAAACAGGGTTAGGATATTCTGCGGGCTCCTCACGGGACCCTGCCGTTTGAATGGACATTGTTACCGACGCGAGCTGTCGCTTTTGCGAGTCTGACGACGAAACGGCTGCGCACATTCTTTGTGAATGTGAGAGGCTAGCAATGCGCCGCTTGGAATGCTTCGGCATTATGTTCCCTTTAGAGGAGGATATCGCCTCCTTGAACATGGGCCAGCTTAAACGGTTTATCGAAAGAAGTCGTGTTGAAAATGGCAATACTGTTCCTATACTTTATACAGTGGCGTAACGTACGGTGTTCCATGTGTTCAGCGGAACACGGGCCCCCAAATCCGAAAACATAAAAAAAAATATTTCATAGGTTCTAGCAGTGTTGCTCGATAGGCCTCGTGACTTCCCCCTAAACGAAACTCGATTTTCCCTCAAAATGATGGCTTTCCCCCCAAATTGGTATAAGGACAGAAAATGTGGTATGTGGACGAAGAGGGGTTAGCCTAAGGGTACCGTGAAGGTGAATGACAGCTATTTGGAGCATTCGATGACTCAGTAAGAAATGACACTCTATCTCTTAGTTGGCGGATCGTGGATTTGAGATTTGAGTCTCGTCGTGACTATGAATGTTTGTGATATCTTTAAGAAAATGCTCCTATGGCGTTGTTTTTATACGGCCCAAGAGCTGTCAAGCCCTCTCGATTCAAGAATAAAAACTCTTGAAGCGCTACTACGCAAAAACAACACAGCTGTCGAGAAGACTTGTCTTCAGGTGAACAGGGACTTAGAAGTTGATCAAATTAACTAAACCTAAACCTGATCTCAACTTTTGTAATATAGTTGACAAACAAGCGCTAGGAACTTAGCTTAGCTTATCAGGTTACTAGTTGAAACCTTCTAAATGGGGCACTCTTATCTTTCGTCCTGCACAAAAAAAATCCCGCTGGACGAAAAATTTTTTTAAGTGTCTATCCCAGACACACATTTTGATGGAATTTGATGATTTGTTAGGAAACAAACCCCAAAATTCCACTAAAGAAATTTATGTTCGCCCTTAAAAAATATATCCCTTAAATTCCCCTAGTAAGTCGAAAAATGCCTAAATTTAGGGGACTTTCCTCATATCTAAGACAATCGCTTTAAGTCAATGATCAATGACAGTTTCGAGGCAGGTATGCAGGGACAATCCACAAGGTGATTTCTTTACGCCTCTTGGATTTTGTGATAAATAGATGATCTCACAAGTTCTCCTAAAATTTTTCGAATTGTAATTTTGTTAAAAAAAAACTTTGAAACATGTTGCTAAAGCCGAAAATTTTCGTTGCTCTTGCTAATTTTTTTTACTGCCTAGATGTGAGTTATGTTTTGTCATTTTTTCCTGGTGAAAAAAATTTAACGTTCGGGGCCCCCATGTCAATTTCGAAAACAAGAAATTTGGGAAACGTTACGCCACTGACTTTATATAAAGTAGCTACCATTCGATGTAATCTAGAAACTAGTCTATACAGTAAGCACAGAGGCTAAGTCTAAGGCCCGTATTTATGAGCATTTCTTAACTCAAGGAGACCTTGATTCAAGGATGCCGAAATTCAATAAATTAAATGTCATTTCACATACTTTTTCATAGAAATCATTTATATTCAGGAGTCAATGCATCCTTGATTTAAGGTGAAACTCAAGGAGACCTTAAGTTTTCAAGGCCCGACGTCGGGCTATCGTGCCACATTGATGATGATATTTCAAGGAAGTTGGGTAGCTAACTTGACTTTAAGTGAGGTTGACTATAGAAAATTTCAAGGTCCCCTTGAGTTTCTCCTTAAATCAAGGGTGCATTGACTCTTGAATATAAATGATTTCTATGAAAAAGTATGGGAAATGACATTTAATTTATTGAATTTCAGCATCCTTGACTCAAGGTCTCCTTGAGTTAAGGAATGTTCATAAATACGGGCCAAAGTCTTCTTATCTTTATTATCATAGTATCACTCAATATCATTCGAACTCTCATAGAAAAAAGACTTGTATAGCAGAAGAAACAGTTATATTCCTCATTCTTAGTGTAACAATTCGGTTAGATGAGTTCATCTAACCCATAGTTTGGGCAATGGCACAATGGACCAACGGTTGCAGTGCCCCGGGGCTACCTAACATACACAGCCCACACTAAATCTAAATCTAGAAAGGCTGGCTGCCAGACTCTATCAAAAGCCTTTGAATTATCTTGTCTAGAGCCACAATTGTCGTTTCACCACAGATGTGAAGACATCGATTCCACAGCGTTCAGTTAAATATGTCATCAGATCTCCGATGGAGCGCGGATCGCTAGAAATCCGTATTGCTTCATCGATGAGAATATGCAAGTTAATCAGTTGGACGTTAATGAGTGTTTCGAAAATTTTCAATAGAATAGAAAAAAGTCTTTGCAATAGGCCTCTAATTATCAGGGTCGCAGGGGTCACTCTTTTTGAAGATAGGTTGAATATGTGCCAGCTTCCATGCGGATGGATAAATTTCCAAGGAATATGATATGTGGAATAGTCTCCGCAATGGCTTCGCCAGCGAAGATTCACAATTTTTTTGAGAGCATGCAATCAGGTCGAGCGAATTTAGAAATGTCAAGAATTCTGCCAAAACTTTAAACACTTCTCTGGTACGAAAATTTAAAGGTCGTTGTCGACCCGTCCAACGAGGGATAGAGGATGGACTTTGCTGAGTAGGTGGCAAATTACCCATTATGAGCAAACATTGCAACATTATGACCTCTTAGTGGAGCTTCGAAAAGAAAGGGCTAACGGTAAATACTAGAAAAATAAAAATCCTTATGGTCGGTTCTCACCAGATATATCTACTTCATTTTGGGACATGCTTTAACAAACATCAATAAATCAAAGAGATCAATGTACAAATTGAAATGTCAATTGGCCGGAATGTTGTGTCTACATATTGAATGCAACAGAGTGAATCATAGAAGATTTATGCTGAAGACGAATGATGTCACAAATAAGCAATAACAAAATTTGAGTCATCCATCGGCCACATGAGAGAGAATCAGATTTATTTGGAAACCGGCATGGCAGCTGGATATGGAATCGTTCAATTTATTAACAACAATTTTCCGATCACAAATATTTGACGCAATTGTACACAATAATTGTTGACTGAAGCATGAGCAGCAGTGTAAGAAGCACATTGTCTTTCGCCTAGGGAGTAAATAAAGCGACACAGATAATATAGATTGCGATTGAGGCTGGCCCAATTATCAGATTGTATGTTGATTGACATACATATTCACAAATTCATCGATTTATTCAATGAAGTTCACAGATCGGCGAGGAACATGATGTTTATACGACAATTCCGAAGAATGACGAACAATTTTACCCCGGGGGGCTTATGAATTTCGTTTGTATCTGCAATAATGACCTGACCACACGGCGGTTTCTCATATATATGTATCTATACAGGCAAAACACATGCACTCAACATTTTGTGAGTTTCCAACGAACGAAAATTGTGTGTGTGTGAAATTTTCGCGAACTTATGAATTAAATAAATTTATCTAAATTTTGGCAGATGAATTGCACACGCGCTCGCGAATTTCATATCTCATTTATACTCATTCAGGAAAAACTACCTTTTAGCGATAATATGCGCGGCAATCACTGAAGTTCTCTGTTTCATCGGATGGATACACACACGCACGGACAACGGCGAGGACGAGATTCACGACAACGACAATATAAATTCACACCGCACCGCACTATGGATATGAACTTTTAGCTTGCACAAAAAACCTTATTTATCTGAGGGGACATTTATGAATTTGATCACAGAATTTCACAATTATATTGTGTGGAGGATTATTTTTCTGATTTTAGGTTGCCTCGTCTGATTTTCACTTGACTCAATGAAAATTTCGTGAATTGGAACAATTTTTTTTCGCGTATGATTGCGGAACAACGATATATGTATGAATGACAAGATATCGCAGTAACTTCACATATGCACACACGACGACGACGACTATGACGGCGGCGACGACGACGACGGCGACGACGACTCAGTGACAAACGATATTCTAACGATAATATGGGAAAACTCGCGAGAGTGTATAAATGATGGAGCCAGGCCGCGTGGTCGGCTAAGTTGATAGAGAAAATTTTTTTCGTAATTTTTTTTTTCTTCTATACTAACCGCAAATCGTGATACTATCGCGGATACACTCTTATCACCAGCCCTCGCACTTCACACTATCCACACGCGAGGTACAACAAACACGCGGACGCGCAGATATGAGAATTTTTCTAATCAATTTTATCGCATCTATTGGTATCGTTCCATGTGTGCTACTCACTCAGTTCAGTTACTATTTGGCAACCACGGACCGAAGACACACATTATTCGTGTACATAGAGCAATCAGCAAGGCCGGCGATTTTCTTCAAAGAAAAAAAAAATTACCGGGCCGAAAAAGGTTCAGACTTCAGGCACATCGCGGCCAAAGATGCATTTGTATCTAATGTAGCGACAATATGTCTTGAAATTCGGTAGAAAAACTCCCTAACGTGTGCTCGATGCACAAAGCGAAATTTCATTCATCACTTTTACGTGTTCGGCGAAGGTCGTATCTCTTGTTCAATTCATGCCGCCCGTTCGTAAATCTTTTTTTTTCCGCATATAATATAATGGAAAATGACAAGGGAATATTTTAGTGAAAAGTGTATCTTTGTATCTAAACTATTTATTGTACACCGCATGTCAGTTGGAGAGAGGGTGCAAAATTATTGCTTATTCTCTCTCAACCGCTATCGAAAAAGAGAGAGATAAAATGTTTCTGCAACATGAGTCGTCAACATTTCGAAATACAGTAAGATCCCGATAATTCGGACTTCGAAAATTCGTAATTTCCATAATTCGGATTGGCGTATGTTGTGCCAAAGTTGGTTTTGGTTTTCATAAAATTTGATGAAATTTTTATGAAGTTTGTTCAAGCGTACCTACAGCTCTATAAACTCAATAGAAGGCACCAAATTGCGGAATGCCATCATACAAATCATGATGTAACAAATATCAGGATTTCCTATTGAAGAGAGATCCCATCAAACTAGGGATGTCAAAAACCGGCTCATAACCCCGTTTTCGGTTTCTTGCAAAGCCGGTTAGACCGTCCGGTTTTTAACCGAGCTCAAAGTACCGGTTTTCCGGTTAACCGAGCCTTTTCGTTGATTTGCTTAGAATTTAGTCAAGAAAATGCATACACACTCGTATGATGTTCGTATCGTATGCCAAATCAAATCAAAATACACGTACAGGGGTGCGCCAGAGAAACTTACTTATTTGAAAAATTTTCCGAGCGGTGAGTTCGGCGGGTAGAGGGGTGGGAGGGTGAAGTCCTCAAGTTTGTTTGCCATTCTAGTCAGTTGACATCATTCTCTGGTCTAGAGAGCAGCGGGCCTCGTGAGCTTCTTCTTTAACCGCCGGTCACTTGGAACATGATCGTGGATTTTTTTCTTACAAGCCCCAAAGAAATGAGCTTTAGTGACGTGTGGTTTCAGCAAGATGGAGCCACAGCACACACATCTGTGGGGATTACTTCGGGCCATCTTGAAAACCTATCAATCATGGTTAGGACATACGAGTATCCCTTTGATGGTGTTAGCGGTCCGACGATATCTCTATGTGGACATGACTAAACCTGGAGTCCGGCATCTCGATTTGTCCTTGAGCAGGTTTCGCGTGCCTTGCGATTTCGCTGCGCTGGCAAGAAAGACATGTACGAGCCCAATGGAGGATGTCCTTGGACATGTTGGGCCAGACATACTTTCGGCTAATTAGTTTTTTCGTGGCTCGTCCGCTTGGATGTGATAGCCGGTGCGTATTCTCAAATATTCTCTTTCTGAGGAACTTTGGGATGTACGGCTGTATTTGAGAAGTTGATACGTCGCAATAGAGCATCGTATCCTTTTCGTCGACTCGCAGTCTTTTCAAATCCAGTGATGTTTCGGATGCGAGTAGACGTTGAAGTTCCTCGTCGTTCTGTTGCGCTGAAGCTAGTTCCTCGGATGTTATTGCAACAGGTAATGTAAGAACGCTAATTCGGGACAACGCGTCTGCTGTAGCTCTGCTCTTCTCCAGGGACGTATGTGATGTCGGTCGTGAACTGACCAATATAGTCCAATTGCCTTAACTGCCGAGGACTGGCTTTATCGGCTTTTTGTTGGAAAGCAAACGTTAATGGCTTGTGGTCGGTTCTGATTAATAGTGGAGGACCTTCCACCATGTGAAGGAAAAAATTTTACGGCACTATGTATCGCTTGCAGTTCGCGATCGTAAGTGCTGTATTTACGTTGGGTTTCGGAGAACTTCTTCGAAATGAATCCAAGCGGTTCCCAAACATTGTTGTTCCACTGCTCGAGAACTGCTCCCATAGCCATATCCGATGCGTCTGCTTTTATTGCCAGTGGTGCATTTTCGACGGGGTGTCGAAGTAAAGTAGCGTTGGCTACTTGCTGCTTGCACCGTTCGAATGCGGCATTTGCTCGTGGGTTCCAGTTGATTTTGCGTTTGTCTTTTTTCTTTGCACCGATAAGATATTCGTGAAGCGGTGCTTGAATTTCGGCTGCATTTTTTAACGATTTCCTGTAGAAATTAAGAGCTCCTAGGAATCGTCGCAAATCGGCAATCGTGGTGGGTTTCTCGAAATTTAAAATGACTTCGACTCGTCCAGGAAGAGGTTTGATGCCATCTTCGCTCACCAAATATCCCAAATATTCGGCAGAAGATGTTCCGAAGTTGCACTTGTCGACATTGATGAATAACCCGTATTCACGAAGTCGGTTGAATAACGTGAATAAGTGCATGCGATGCTCCTCGTTTGATTTCGATGCAATGAGGATATCGTCAATGTACGCGTAGCAAAAGTCCAATCCTCGAAGCGCATGATCGATGTACCGCTGGAATGTTTGGGCAGCGTTACGTAAGCCAAACGTCATCACTCTGAACTCAAAAAGCCCAAATGGAGTAATGACAGCGATCTTCGGGATGTCCTCTGGTGCGACTGGGATCTGATGGTATGCTCGCGTCAGATCAATAGTGGAGAATACCTTGCAACCATTTAGTTGGTGCTCAAAATCACTAATATGCGCAATAGGGTACTTATCTGGAACGGTGATCGAATTCAAGCGCCACATGGCGTCCATTGTCCGTTTTTCTTTGGGACCATGTGTAACGGGCTCGCTCAAGGGCTACTCGAGGGTTGACATATCCCCTGTTGTAGCATATAATCGAATTCAGCCTTCGCTTCTCGCAGTTTTTCGGGTGTCAATCGTCTCGGTCGGTCCTTTTGTCAGGATATGGTGGTAGACGCCGTGAGCAATTACATTTGTTGTGTCCGATGGAATAGTGATATCGACAAACTCTTTTAGGATGTCGTGATAACACTTGCTGGACTTCAGTGTTGTCACGCCATAAGTAATGGTTGTGGTAAGCGCCGCAACACAGGATAAATTTGTCGTTTGGTCGATTACCTTTTTCCTGCGTATATCTACCAGCAGTCCGTAATGATGAAGTAAGTCGGCACCGATTATGGGTGGTTGAACATCAGCCAGAACGAACTTCCAGGTAAATGGTCTTCGTAAGCCGAGGTCGAGCGTTAGGATCCGTTGTCCATATGTTTTGATCGATGTGTTGTTGGCGGCATAAAGCTGGAATTGCGATGGAGTGTGCTGATATTTGTCTTTAGGCAAGACTGAGATATCAGCACCAGTATCCACCAGAAAATGCATGCCGTTTTTCCGATCGCAAACTAATAATCGGTTGGGTTTGCTGTGAGAGGGATCGTCCTCGGCCGCCGAGATTCGGGACGACGAATTTAGTTTGCCGAGCTCGAATGATTGCTTTGCCATTTACATGGCGGCCGGAAATTGCGAGCTTGCTTCTCAAATCGCTGATGGAAGAAGCAAAACTCGCGGTTTCGTGAGCTTGAACGTTGCCTCCTGGTGTCGCGCTGTTTGGACCTGGGCCGACTGCGTGTTGCGATTTGCAATCGGTCAATCCGACTTAGGACTTGCGCTAAGACATCGCATTCCGGGGAAGAGTTCTGAATGGTGGACACATAAGGCGCTTGTTGCATCTCCACCATCATATCCGCCATTTTTGCCAATTTTGCGACATCCGCTTCGCTGGAAATTGCCAACACTACGCGGATGTTCTCGGGGAATTGTTCAAGCAGCAATGACCTGAGCATAACGTCGGTCACATGCTCTTCGCCAGTGTTGCGCAAATCCTGTAAGTAGTGTGATGGTTTCTTCCCTTCCAGATTTTTTCCTTGAAAAAGTCGACGCAACCCTGATTCGGTCAACTCTGCGAATGCTGCCAGTATCCTCTCCTTCACGGTCTCGTATTTGTTTGCTTGTGGAGGATTCCGGGTAATCGAAATAACGTGTGGGAGGATGTCTGGCTCGGCAAACTGTATCACTTATTTGAAATTTGTTTCGTCCTGAGTAATTTGGTTTGTGTGGAATGCGGCTTCCACTTGCTCAAACCAAAATGCTGGATCGGACGGTAGAATGCCGGAAATTTGCTTATCCGCGCTGCTTCCACGTAAACGTTTGATGAGCGAGTAGGTATCGGCGGTAACGAATCGTTTCCTCGTGATGACTTGGGCGTTTCTGGCCCCTTGGAATCCGTGGCCATGCTGATGATAGTCCTTAGCTTCGGCTCGTAGTAATGCTGCTATAATGACTCCCAAGGTCCGGATAGCGTTCGCCGTCGGGGTCACCAATGTGGGGACTAAGAATAGAGAACAATGATTAAAATAGTGAAAATAATTTATTTCAACAATATTAATTATAATATTCTCATGAGACACTCAATCTTGGAGCGTCTCATGAGAATATTATAATTAATATTGTTGAAATAAATTATTTTCACTATTTTAATCATTGTTCTCTATTCTTAATCCCCACACATCACGAGGCACAATGAATTTGTTGCGACAACATTGCCCCGACCGCGTCATATTTCGCAGAGGCGATCTCCCATGGCCCGCACGCTCTCCAGATTTGGCGGATTTGGGGTTATCTGAAACCACTGGCTTATGTCGATCGACCATGGAGCATAGGTCATCATAAGAACAACATTCGCAATGACATTGCCAACATACCGATTGATATGCTGCAAAAAGTGGAGACGAACATCAAAAATGTTGTTAATCAGTGTATGCACAATGGAGGTCGCCATTTAACCGATGTCATTTTCAAGGCTGTATGAAAAAAACTTGGGATATTGTATTTTCAAATAAAAAAAGAATTTAAACCATATCTTTCTATCAAGTAATAGAATTGCTAACTGCAAAATCAAGAATATATAAAAAAAATGTATGAATTTTGAACGGTTTTAACTGGATGGACAAACAACCGTCCGAGTTAAAACCGGGAGGAAAAAAACTGAAAGTACCGGCTTTCGGACTAACCGTCCGGTTTTTGACATCCCTACAGCAAACATAAATTAATCAGAATTGTTGAGGGCCACGGAGTGCCATATATTTTTTAAATTTTTGTCTTCAACGGCTTTATGAAAATTTACGCAGATATAATAAAAACTCTGCTTGGCACTACTTCTGCTATGTGGTTGAGCGATCCCGGAATATCGAGTCCAGACTGTACATATATCAGCATGTTGAAATGTATCTCAGCAATATGTGAAGCGAAACAAAATAGAAAAACGCAATACTCTTCTCTCACTTATAGTTGGATGCGTCCGCATCAGCATCGGCAGAGGCATCGGCATCAGCAGAAAAATTTCAATTTAGAACACACGCATTTGCCTTTGATGACCCACATTGACAGCAGCAGCAGCGGCAGAAGCATTTTTTCTGCTTGTACTGTCAATGTGGGTCATCAAAGGCAAATGCGTGTGTTCTAAATTGAAATTTTTCTGCTGATGCCGATGCCTCTGCCG
The DNA here is from genome assembly GCA_949715475.1 of Microchrysa polita. Lineage (NCBI taxonomy): Eukaryota > Metazoa > Arthropoda > Insecta > Diptera > Stratiomyidae > Microchrysa > Microchrysa polita. Next base: position 7,387,663 of record OX454422.1, read on the forward strand.
ATGCTGATGCTGACGCGGGAAATGTATTTCAACCATTATTATATCAAAATCACAGCGAGACAGAGAGTGCGAGTGAAAAAGAGAACCACAAATGTGGTGCTAATATACCTATACATATAATTTCAGAACCAGTTTCGCGCATGAATCTTTTCTATTTGCCAAATTCACTGAGAATCTCTAAAGAGCGACCCACACCCCGGGGGCTGTAAAACAATAAAGATACTTTGTTCGCCTCACACACGCGATCAAGGTGCTTCGATATCTTATCACAAAATACAAAAAAAAAAAATATTTGAAAGTCCCCTAATTCATTAGTAAGAAAATACCCAAAAAAATAGTAATAAACGTATAAAAATGTTTCATTGCTCTTTGCTTATGTCAGAGCGATTGTATCTACACAAATATGTGTACAACAGCATATTCGGAAATTCGAAAAGGACGAACATGTGACGTGTGCGACGCCGGGATGTTAATATGTATTTGTGGAGGGATAATGACGGACGACTGTCAAACTGTTCGTGTACATGCAACATTCGAGAATCGACATTTCAAGGAGGGCGACGATAACATGTTGCTTACATATGTTCAGACCTAATAATGTTGCTTATGCTTCGTGCACATGATGTTGAGAGAGAGAGAGAGAGAAAATGAGTCACACGCACAGGATAATAAATATCGCTGGCAAAAGTGAGATACGTAAGATTTTGATCATGGCAAAATTTACCCTATTTGGATCATCGAATTTAAAAGAAAATAATATAGGGATGTACAGGTGGAGACCAATGAGGTACATAACAGAAAACAGCAAGATCCGGAAATCCGATTTAACTCTTATCTTGTGTAGAAAACATGAAAACAGTGTTGTCCTATTGTATGACCACTAGTCAGTAAGCTAGCTGCAAAAGATATCCTCATTTTTGAACACAACTCGCCATAATCTCCCACCGAACAATTAAGACAAAACTGAAACTATCACTGGGGAATACATAGTTTTCCTGTACGTTTATTAAGGTGACCAACCGTCCCGGATCTTGCGGGACAGTCCCGCATTTTACAAGTCTGTCCCGCATTGAAAATCGTCCCGGATTTGTCCCGCAATACATCCAAAGTGTCCCGCAAGTCCCGAATTTACTAGTCTTCTATGTACTGGTATTCTAACTACATGCTTCCTTACATATTGATATTATAATTTGAATAGCTCCTACTTCCTAGATTTAATTTACGTACACCCAGAGAAAAACATCCCATAACCTGTTAATGGGACTCCTATTAACTTTTCGCCTCGGCTATTTTAAACAAGTTAATAGTTTTATCCTATTAGTTTATTGAGATTATAAACCATTGAATTTCTAATAGGACGTACATTTTAGACTAATGGGATTATCTAATAATATTGATTCAGATTTACATTGTTAGTTGCCAATATTTTAAAACGTATGCATATGCATTATGGTTAGAAGTATGGATTTTTCGCAAAAAAATGAAATTTCGCATAAAAAATTTCTGAATTTTGGAAATTTTGCAAAAATTCAATTCAAATGCAAAAATCAATCTGAGATGGAAAAATATTTTCTCTTATCAGTCTTAACTGATTTTTTGAAAGAAAATTAACTTTTTCGTGAAAAAAGTACAAATGGGTGGATTTTGCCTTTATTTTTTAAAACCAGCAATTTTCGCTGAAATTCGCATCTATTTCGTAAATTTGAAATATATGCGAATTCGGGACTTAATTATGATTTTCATATTCATACTCCCGTGTATTTATATACAATTTTATATGTACAGTGATGGAAAAAAATATTAGTCACCTATATTTTATTTCAAAAGACTGCGTATACTATTTTAAAATGGCGTAAGACTTTGTTTAGCTGGTTTATTAGTTCAATTCACACATGTTGTAATTTTTTTAATTTTATTTATTTAATAATGGTCCATTTTTTAACACTGGATTCAAACTTGTTTTTACTAACGTTCAACCTTTTCTTATTTAAACCCATTTCTTCACTGAAATGAATAATCAACATCTCTCCTGTCCTGTTATTGAGGTAACGGTATTTTCAAAGGGACACCCTATAAAATTTATAGGAAATAACTATTGTCCCAATAAGAAAAAAATATTGTTTTAATAGGGTGCTCCATTATCCATATTATAGAATAAACTATAATTTCAATGGGAAAATCATATTAATTTAATGGGATGTCCTCTTATTGAGGCAATAGGATAACATGATTGCATTAATAGGATATCGTATAACATTAATAGTATAATATCACATTGATTTAATAGTTCGATCTAATTATGTTAATGATGTTCCATCCCATTGAATTAATGGTATCCTATTAACCCAATAATGGGATTTTCCCATTGACCAAATCTAATGGGATAAAATGGCCAATTCCTATTGGTTTAATGGGATTTTTTTTCTCAGTGTACTATGTACAGACAGGATGCACAGACGCTTATTTAATTTGTGGTAGAATCTATTGCCAAAAACGTAATTTCTTTATTTTCAGCCAATATTATACAATCAGAGATTACGGATATGCCTTTCATAAGCATTTTTACTGATGCCTCAAATAATAAGGATTTGAAATTATTTCCGATTCTAGTTAGGTATTTTGAGGTTTGTGCCTAGGTCAGTGATTAATATCAAGGAGCTTGAAATAACGGCTTTGCCAGGTGAAAAGCCGCTTTAAAGGAAAAATTCGTTGCATTCTGCGCTGATAACGCAAATACAAATTTTGGAGGTGTCTACCGTAAGGCTCAGAGCAACATTTTTGCAAAACTGTAAGCGGGACCTAAATGAAATCCTTGGAGTGGGATCAAACGGCAACAGATTTATTGACAGTTGATAATAAATATATAATTACAAAGATTTACTCTTTTTTTATATTTACAAGGTGCGCGTTGAAAGCTTGAAAGGTTTTTATGAAGAAGCAAAGGTCCAATATAAGAAAATGCTCGGATACAGCAAAGCCAGGTGGCTCGCACTTTTGCCGGCTGTAGAAAAGTTTTACAAATGTATCTGTCATTAAAATCCTATTTTCTATCGCAAGAAAAGTGCCCTGCTGCTCTACACTTTTTTTTTATCCGCGAAAGCTCAGAGCTCTGATTAAAATTTTACATGAAAATGCCTAAATTTTCGACAGTTTTGTAAAAGCAATAAAAAGCGATAAAATGGCTTTCACGGAAGTGGCCCATTCACTCTAGAATTGAAAAAACAAATATACGAGGTGGCCGCAGAAAAATTTCATTCCTCTCATAATAAAAAGCGACTTAAAGAAACTGTTCGAAGCTGGCCAAATTGAAAGGCAATATTTTAAGGGATATGCTTGCAATTTCTACATGAATATCGAATGAAGTGCACAAAAAATGGGAGGAGCTCAGATAAGTCCAGAGCAGCGCTGAATGGAAGTTATTAAAAAAAATTAAATAAAACGATGTCTCATACAAGATTGTTTTGGCCATGGTCCAGGTACTAACGCGCCAACAGAACGTCTATTTTCAATTATAAATTCGTGCCGGACATTTTCAGAAACATCTTTCTAGATCAGTGTTACCAATTTAGGGGAATGTTCCCTAAATTTAGGGTTTTTTAAACTTCCCAGGGAGAATTTAAGTGGAATAATTTTTTTAGTGAAAATTTGGGTTTTTTTTCTCTAACATAAATCAGCAAATTTGATGATAATTTGTGTCTGTGACAGTTTCATTAACTGTTTAAATATGTCGGTTGCCGCCAAAAATTAAAATAGATTACTTGATCTGCACCTCCTGAATCTGTTGGGACCGGGATCAGTGAGAGATAAATAAATATTCAAAACGTTATGTCTTTAAATTGTGTGTCTTAAGTGACATCTGTAGGAAATCTAAACAAAACACATCTAGCATGCCACTTGACGGGTATAGTTAACTTGATATAGTTATGAGTCCATGTTCACCGGATCAGAGCTCTTTTCCCCCAAAATATTATAGGAGCAATAAGAGGATGAGCTAACCTCAAACTGTTTTTCTCTTTTCGAAATGAGCTATGGACGGCAAATTCCTATTCCGATTAACCCGACTTAGACCTAATTCAATGGCATGCCTTCGGCACACCTGTAGAAAAGCCGTCTCTAAAGCTGTGTCACTATAATCTTCGGGGTACCATTAGGCCTGATACCTTCGTCACATTTGGTGCCCAGCATGGGGCCTTTTTGAATTTTCCGTCATTTTTACAATTTTTGTCATTTTAGGGGGAAATCACGTTTCCTTTAGGGGGAAGTCACGCAGTCACCCTACCTGACAACACTAGGCGTGTTTTATTGTGCTCGGGTGTAGGTTAGTTTAGGGTAACTACAATAACAACATAACCCAGATAAACCCAGTAAAGTGTGGGAGATACGTATTTTGACCAAAGTTAACCCGGAAGAATTGTTACAGATGTGACAACCAGAGGCGCTCTAACACGAAAAAGCATGAGCTAATACCAAAACCATTGGGAGGTTGAGTGTTGCGATAAACCGACCGCAATGTTCATTGTTGTTTTTGTAAGACATTTACTGGCTATTTATTTATCACAACTTTGAAACTTCAGCCTTTTACAAAGTTCATGGTTGGTGTAATAGATATAAACAGCTTTTAACCCAAATCGTTTTTTTGTGCTTATATACCCCAACTTGCACCTTTTTTACAAAAAAACACGCTTAATGACAATCCGGATCATGTTAAAAATGTAACTCCAACGAAAAGTATGAATTTAAAAAGAAATAATTTTTTTATATACCTTCAGACCCCATTCACCCCACAACATTACCATAAAAATAGTTCATACGAGTATGATGTTATCGCACTTGTGAATTTTCTTTGAATGAAATTTCTAAATTTGAAGCTTAACGTGAAAACTGGGATTGTGAGGTAGCTATAAAATTTTATTTTCTCAAATGAGTTGATTATAATTTAGACCCCGATTTAGACCCAATTTCACATTTGGACACCTTGGAAATGTTGTTGTTTATGACAGTATCCAGGGGCGTACACAGAAAAATATTTCGGGAGGGGTTATAGGAATTAGGTTGATGGTGCTCATATTTTAAAAGTGCTCAGTGTATTTAAATAACTGAGTTTACACTAAACGACACAGAAAAATTATTTTCCTCCCTTTATACGGACCATTAAATCTTTGAACTAAAAAAAATGTCTCCGGTGGAAAAATATTATCCTCATTCATTTCTGAAAAAAATCTATCTTGATTTCTTTACTGGTCTGAGGGAACATTTGACAAAATTTGCATATTTGCAAGAAGAACTAAAAGTGTCTCGTGTTCCAATTCTTGAAATTTGATTTCCTTTAAATTTAATTTTTATTGTTGAACTTTTCTGTAATTTTTGATTACTAACCATCATCACCGCTTTTTACGGTTGTATTAAAAACGTTAAAAGCGGTCCAGAGTAGGTACTTTTCCAATACCTGGACCGTAAAGTCTCTAATCTCTTCACAAATATGTGGAATTACCGAAAGACTTATTTCAAAATTAATTTAAAGTCAGACACCAGAGAGTATTTTCAGTTGTCCTACTTCTGAGGAACGAACATTACACTTAATCTTTCTCCAGTGATCAGACTTGGTCATAATAAAGTGATCAGCTTGATTATTAAACAACAAGAAGCACCTTTGGAATAGAAAATGCTATCATCCATGTAACACTGAATCCCTTGCTTATCCTCAATGTCAGTTCGTTTGCTTTAGATTCCTTAAATGCCTGAATGACCTAACTTTTCTTCTGTTAAGACTGCAGTGTGTGTTTTATATTGACACAATTTCTCATCTAAACATCATCACAATCAGCATTTCGGAGAGGGTTTGAACCCCAAAACCCCTACGTAGAATCGCCACTGGCAGTATCAATTAAAAAATAATCTTTTAACGTCCTGTACCCCGAAGTACACATCATACTTAAAATGTCCCGGATTGGCATTTCTAAAAGTTGGTCGCCTTAACGTTTATGCTTTATTTCCCCAGCACCCTGTATATGATAGGTAGATTAAATTGTAGGCTATTACAATTACTGCGTGCCGGCTACTCAATTCACACACTCTAACGTGTATCATGATCGGGGCATTTATTTTTTTTTCCTACCCTTGCTTTTTAAGCATCATATTATGTGCAATAAAAAATGCACTTGCTAATTTTTTGCATCCCCGCGTTGTACACTAGGGAGGAAATTTTAATATTTGTGTCACAAATAAAATATAATGACGGTACATTATGTGTTTGTATTAAGATCTCTTTGTTTAGACAGTGGCGTGCAATTAGACATTTTAACAGGGCGGAGGGTGGTAATAGAGTACTAACCTAATTTTAAGTAAGTTTAAAAAAAAAACAAGAAAATTATACTTGAAACGAATGCACACATGCGATATTAATGTAATAAATGTTAAAAACGAAAATTATCACGGAATTATAGGATATCTAAGAATAAATTTAGTTCCTAATCAAATCCAAAGGGTCTGTTTCTTTTTTTTTTTTTAATACAAGCAATTAGGATGAAATAAATTATGTGGAATGGTATTCGCATGTGGTACACATATATGTTACACTAGTAAGTGAAGGGGTAGGGCGCTAACGACTGTGCACTTTATTTTACTGATTTGCAGTAAAATATTGCATATAAGGTACAGTAAAACACGGTTAAGTGCAACACTCTTAAGTGATTTTTTTGTTAGCAATAGAAATAATTTTTGGCAGGATTATTCACTATATACTACACTGAACCAAAAAATTCGTAAATTCGACGAAATTACATTTAATATGAAGAAAATTTCATCAAAATACGGTCAATGAAGCTGTTATTTGGATTGAAGAATACCACAGTTATATTGAATAATTAAGAAATTATTGTAAATTGATGAATAAATTTGTCAATATGAAGAAATTTTCTATTATTTTTTTTTAAATATTAAAAATTAACATTGCGTGTTGTCTTATTCGTTTTGAAACTAATTTTATTTATTATTATATTTATTTAAGACTTTCAAATATTTATTAAACACTTTTTTTTACATACAATTAACCATATTACCATTGTGTCTAACACAGGATTCGAACTCGGTCCGCTTGCGTGCCAGTCCACTCACGTTGCCACTGCGCCAGAGAGGAAATATACTTCCAATGTTCTCAAGACCTGCAGTACCTACTTGATACACACTGCATGGCGGACACCTTATTGAGACTCGGCCACGACATTTTTTTTTCTTTCTCACAAATTGTATTAAAAAATTTCTTTTTGGAATTGAGATTTCCATTAAAATTTAAAGGCAAAGATTACTCAAAAAATCGAAAAATTACAGAAAATGCGTTACTATTTATTAATCTGTGTGAATAATTTTCGTAAAAGAGAAGAATTGAAGAATTGATTTTGTCAATATGACTAAATTATTCACTGTGATGAAATATAATATATATAAAATATAAGAATGATGCTATTCTTCCATTTGATTAAGTTTTATTCTTTTGACGAATCTGACAAATTGTGAATTTGTTATTTTGACTAACTTTTGTCAATCTGACAATTGGTTCGAATAATTTAGCGCAAACAAATCGTCAGTTTGAATAATTTTTTCTATACGAAGAAAAACTTTTACAAAGTCCGATTTCTTCACATTGATAAAAAATTGTAAGCGAATAGTAATAAAACTGATGAAAATTTAGTTAATTTGATAAAACAAAAAACAAAATTTTCATATTGAATAATATGTAACTTTTTTTTTTCTAAAAATCTACCCGTATTTATTCAATGTAACAAATTATTATTCAAATCAAATAAAAATTTTATTCAACATTTTACGAAAAAAAATTCGTTCATATGAAGAAATATTTGGTTCAGTGTAGCGGGACTCCTAAAATGGCTGGGTTTTTTAGTGGGCGGGATTTTGATGTGGCGGGATTTTGTAATGGCGGGATTTTATAAAAGCGAGATTTTAAAGTGGCGGTATTTAGTAATGTCGGGATAATGTTAAAACGGATTTTTTTTTAAAAGCGGGATTTTAAACGCACGGGATTTTGTTTTTCGGGATTACGTAGGTACCCCGTTTTTTTTTACCATAAAAGATTTATACCCTTACATCGGAGATAGTTTGTTCCGTCTTTTGCAAGCTATTACTCGAGTTATTGTTGGTCTAAGCTTGGGTTGTCCACCTTGTTTATTATTGGTCCAGGGAATGGATTCCATATCAGCGTTGCGAGCAGAATAGAGAATAAAAAGAAGGCATGCCCTAAAGAAAGGCCGCCTGGTTAAGAAAGACTAGACTGAATGCCGTCCCTTTGTTTCTGTTCTATTGGTAGAATAGGCTGATCCCATCCTAAGCTGTGGAGCCATAAGGTTGGCATAAACATTTTTCCTAAGTTGACGCTGTGTCTCTAGTGCTTTCTGATTGTCGTCGTTATATAGGTTTTCCCATAAAGTGGTTGCAGCATGCTTAAGATCACCACCGTCATCTTGCACCAATTGTTTAATTGAACGCTTGGCTAAGAACGAAAACGCCAAACGTAACGGTATTTAGTCAAAAATATTCGACCGGAGATTCTGGATCTATTCGCCAGAGAAGCCGTTAGAAATCGGCTTCGGATGAGTTCACTAATTTGGCTATACATCTTCTCCATGTCCGATGAGAAGGCTATTGGAACCGTTTGTCATTTATTGATGACAGAAGCAATGTCTTGCTGATGGCTAGGTCGTAAATTTCTGGAGCTCAATTTGCTTGAGGCATTAAATACGATCCTCAATTTCGTAATAGCACTCGAATGCTTTATAACGCCGTGACGAGGAAGATAGTAGTAGTTTCAAGAATTTTAGATAAAAAAAATTATTATACCCTATACCCATAAGATGGAATAGGGTATATTGTTTTTGTTACGCCGATATTATGTAACACCTCAAAGGAGCCACCGGAGGTGTGGCAAAGTATATACAGGGTGTCCCGCAACTGGTTAGCCATAGACCAATGGCAGACTCTACAGGATGTTTTAGGAAAAATGTCGCCAAAATTATTTCTCTAGCTTTTGCCTTTTTTGTGATTCTTGTCAAAAAGCACGACTTTTTTGTAAAAACTCCTATTTTCTAGCTTCCACTTTAGCCAAATCAATAGTTTTCATATTCTTCTGAAAGTACACAAAATTTCCAATAAAAGGACATATCGAACGTTTCGAACGGTTTCGTATCTTCCGAGATACGACGTTTTGAGTTTTGCAAAAATGTCAATTTCAATTTTTAATGTCAAAATTAAACCCGAATTTCGTAACGGTACACTGTAGTGGCGAATCTGCAAAGTTGACAAAAGTTGGCGTAGTATCTTAGTTTTCGAACGGCATATAAGAATAAAGCACAGTGTCATCCAGTTTCTGAATAATACGTATAAATAAAAAAAAAACATAGTTTGCAAATGTACCAAATCGACTTCAATCTTGAAAAGGAAGTAACATTTTTACATCAAGCATAGACTTGGTTGTTATGCATTATGAAAAAATACTTTTTGCTACTGTTGTAGATGCTACTTTACTAATTATAACGGTAAGTATAAAAAATTTTGTTTTAGGTGTTGGATTATGTATTTGTACGATGGTTCGCTGTTTACATATTAATATTGTGAGAGTATTTTTCATTTTCATCGTCTAAAGAATAAACATTTTAATTTGCCAGGTATTTATTAGTGTCCTTTTAAGTCCTTTTTCAGAGTTTTCCGATCCAATTTTTCCTTAGCAATTATTAAAAAGGAAGTGGCAACTTGAATTATTCGCGTAGTTATGGGCTTTGGAAAGATACAGATGATAGGTTACGGGAAACACGAAAATTTTCCATTCAAACGCGATTTATTCCGTTAAGGGTCCTTGAAATAGGAATCAAACACCGCATATGTAATGTACTCGGCGTCCCCTTTCTTGTCCCTTGTGGGACCTTCCCGATCAAATTTATTTTAGCAAAATGTGTTTAAGACTCCTGGGACCCCACTGATTCAAGACCAAGAAAAAAATAGCCTTACTGTATTTTTTTCTATTGGAAATGCTTATATGGCTGAACTATTACCACGTAAAAGCAAGATTTCTTCTTCTTACGGACTATGTTTTTTCCCCTTTTACACATATTATTTACAAACTGGATGATTCTGTGCTTTATTCTTATATGCCGTTCGAAAGCTTAGGATTTGGGCCAACTTTTGTGAACTTTGCAGATTTGCCACTCCAATGTATCGTTACGAAATTCGGGTTTAATTTTGACATTAAAAGTTGAAATTGACATTTCTGCAAAATTCAAAACGTTGTATCTCGGAAGATACGAAACCGTTCGAAACGTTCGAAATGTCCTTTTATTGGAAATTTTGTGTACTTTCAGAAGAATATGAAAAATATGCATGTGGCTAAAGTGGAAGCTAGAAAATATGAGTTTTTAGAAAAAAAGTCGTGCTTTTTGACAAGAATCACAAAAGAGGCAATTACTCCTTAACGGTAAAAGCCAGAGAAATAATTTTGGCGACATTTTTCCTAAAACATCCTGTAGAGTCTACCATTTGTCTATGGCTAACCAGTTGCGGGACACCCTGTATATAAATGATCAGGGTCGGTCCCTGAATCGAATAAGCCATGTCTGTCCGTGTGTCTGCCTTTTAGCACGATAACTCCCGAAATAATGAAGCTAGCGGTTTGAAATTTTTGTCAAATCTTGGACGGTATTGAAAATGGGCCAAATCGGACCACAAATTTTGATCAATGTCTCATTCTGACATATACTTTCAGTTGATGGAAAGTGGAGTGGGTCCGTCTACCCCTACCCCTACTTCCCCTAAAAAGTTATATTCAGCCATATCTTTTGATAGAATGTCACGAAAAACTTCAAATTAGTATCAAATGGTAGCCGTTGGATGCATTGACAAGGTAATAAAGATGTGTCAGGTCCGACCCATCTACTCCACCCTCCCTCGCAAAAAAATATGAAATTGAATATTTTGGGTTTTGCGTGCCTTCTAGGTCTGTACATGGGTATAGCGTATACACTCATCGCGCTATTGGCACGATTAGAACTCGGTCTGGTTTTTTTTTGTAAATATGTATGACCTCGTTTGTCGCTGGTCCCCCAATGGAATTTTTTTTTGTCTTGAGCCTCATCTAAGAATGGCTGTATCTTCTGAACGAAGGCGGACGTATGTTGGACAGTATTGCTCTAAAATGACACCATAACAATTCGATGACTGGTGGAAAATTTAGATTTTTTTCCATCCCAAAGTAAGTGACTGAATTTACCAAATGTTTTGTCGATTGTTGCATTCAGCATGGATATTTTAGTCTGTCTGTGGTGTTCTCTGGTAGACAAGTAAAAGGGCAGATTCATTATCATTTTGAGGCATTTGTTTTGCATAGTTTGAAACTTCCATTTGTGAATAGTCGCGCGGTTGTGCCGTACTGGGGAGCCGCATAATATCAATGGTAGCATTACTGTCTTGTATATAAGTATCTTATTCAAGAACGAGCCAAAAATCATGAAAATCGGTTCAGCCGTTCTCGAGTTATAAATGGTGTAAGTAACATGACTTTCCTTTATATATACAGATTTCTCTAAAATGTAGGTACACAGTAAAAATTCTTGGACTAAATTGTAAACCATGCCATACAGCCAATTTTTAACCCTCGGATGGTTCAGGTAAATTTTACATACGTAAATGGTTCAGTGGGGTCTGACAGACCCCAAGGCAAAAATCGCTCTAAAACTAAAATTTTTGCTTTTTTTGCACATTTGTTTAAGTGGTATATAAAATTGCCAGAATTGGGACAGTAGCTTTTAGTATGTGTCAGAAAAAATTAGGTGGTGTCAAATTTGAGGGTAATTTGAACTTATCACAAATAAATCAATATAAAAACTAAAATTTTAACAAAATTTTATTTTTATTAGTCAAAACGTATTTAACACTAATTAGCAAAGATAAGTACATCAACATTTTGTAGCTTAGGTTAATATTTTTTCTTAAATCGGGATCCAAAGTTAGTCAATATTTAGAGCATTCTTCTTCACAGATTTTACCTCGATAGTCTTCGCAGATTGGCTTTTTGCACTAGTTGCAATTGTATTTTGTCTTCCGGTCATTTGCTCGTGGGCATAGAAAACATTCTTGCCTCTTTCGGGGACCATCTGACCACATTGGGGGGCCTGGGCATCAGCCCCCAAAGGGGGGGGGGGGCAAGCTGTACATTGCACAAAATGTCTTCAATATTTTGCACTGTGCTTCGGCAAATATTGCCCGTTTAGTTCCTCCTTCTTAGAAGATGTTCGACAAGTGTACAGCAAAGTTCGCTGAGGAAGCTTTATGTTTTATGTAAAATACCCACATAATTATTACGCTCATAAAAGTCATTAAGTTATGTTTTGACTTAAAAAACATAAAATAATGACACAATAGTGAAAGGAGATCCTCATAAATGAAAACCAGATAAAAAACGGCATAATTTTGAATGAATTGAGTAAAAAATTTAAAAACCCCTAATTCAAAACACCCTAAATTTTCCATTTCTTTCAAAATTAACATATCTAGTTTCCCAAATGTACTCTAATTACAAAGTTTCAACCGTTCCCCACTATTATTATTACATTTTATCGTTTTCCAAATAACATACTTTAAAAATTTCCCACAAAACGAAAAATTTACTTTTGTAAAAAAGACATACGTAAATGGTTCGTGGGGTTAGTAGTCTGGCTGGTGTAGCGGTTAGTGCGCGCACCTTCGGTGCACAGGGTCATTATTTCGAATCTCACCGTGGATCACGGTGTTTTTCGAATTCACGAGTTTGTGACGGACTATGATCTCACCTGGATGTTAAACGAGTACCCATTTATGGGGATAAATAACACTGCTGAGCGTGATGCTGATCTCATTACCTCAACAAAAGCAGATAAGATCTTGGAAATAGGATGTCGCTAACACATCCTGCGGCCTTAGTCCAATGCTGGATTGTCGCGCCTGTTATTTATTTTTAATAACTCCTTCAGGCACTTCATACTGAGCTAATACAAAATTGGATTAAAATGGGTTGAATTAAAGTATTTAATTCAAAACTGATAAAACTTATTCCAATTTGAATTCACTTTCAATGCGAAGGAATTATGATGTATTCCTTATTATATTACCATATTTAAGAAGTTGTGAATTATATTGTAAACCTGAATGCTTAATTACTCAAAATGCTTAATACCGGACTTATTGAATTTGATACATTTGTGAAGATTTTGTAATAAAACATATACCAAGTTGGTCTTACATTCTGCTGGTAATACAGTCGGGTATATATCTAATGCTAGAATTTATTAAAATTCAAAATACACAATATTCAATACAAAATAAGGTGGAAATGAATACCCTTTGTATTAAAAAATGTAATAATTTAATTTTTTAATTTAATTTATTTAATATGCGATATATTACGCAGTGTTATTAGTTTCGGATTATTAGCCAGTGGTAGAGCGATGTCACATGTTGTATAAATTACACACTTCGTCAATTAGTCTGGTTAGCTTAGTAGGTAGGGCGTTCGTCTACAAATCATAGGGCCAAGCGATCGAATCTCACTGTAGGTAGGAAAATTTAGTAGGTATTTTTGAGCATAAAGAGGTGAATGAAATGTCGCCAACACCTATAGAGAAGTCAATGCTAGTTATACAAAACTCATTTATGAGCTACATGTTCTTTCCTTTTGAAAATTGTGATTTTTTTATCCCAAAAATATCGAGAGATACTTCTTTTAGTGTAATTGAAAGTATTTTTCATCCAGTTCATCCATTTGGATAAAAAAATATTGCTAAATTCCAATCCACGAACGTATTGTTACTTAATTCACTTTTTATTTGGTTTTAATACAATATGTATTAAATGTAATAAATATGATATTATATTTAATTACACTCATTGATACACGCAAGTATATTCTGCATTATATTTTAAAAAGTTCGTATTAGAATGAATATGAGATAAAATTAGATTTTAACATCCGTTAGTGTGAAAAAATCTTTTCATTCTTTTAGAAATATTAAAATCTAATAAAAAATTGGTGTGGTCATATATACAAGACCAAAAATATTAGAATTTAGTCCAATAATTTTTACTGTAAGGAGCAGGGTTGCCGTTTTCAGATTTCTAAGTGTAACATTTATTTTATAAAATTGTAACATTTTGAGGTTGACTGTAACAAATTTTAAGATATTGGTGTTAATGAACATATTGCTCATACAAATAGTGGATTTGGCTGACTTTTTTCGAAAATGTTACCCATTCTGTTCCATAAATTCCGTATATTATGGCAAATCCATGGATTTAACGAAAATTTCACGTGATAGTTGGACCCAGTATTTATTATAAAACATTTCAGCATTTCAGGGCACAATACAACTTTAAATAAGGAAATAGGAATCTCGCAATTAATTTTGGAAATCATATTGCTACAGGTCCCCTAAAATGATGAAACGCCGTCAAAATGTCAAAATTTCCACAAAATTTCGCAATTAATATTGACACTGCTCTGCACAGAAGTTTAGTCTCCGAATGATTAAAGCAGTGGCGTAGATAGCTTTTCGGAGAGGAGGGGATAATTTTGCAAGATAACTTACACCTTCACGGTTATCAAATGTTGAATTTCAGAATAACAATTTCTGTATTTATTACACTTCAAATTGGCAGTGTTAGCAAATCTTGGTGCAAAATAGATAGCAATTATACCATACGAAAAAAACTGAGTCCTGAAAATATTCATCGATAATTTTGGCTTTTTTACTACGGCTAGTATTCCAATTTTCGTACATATTTTCCCTTCTGTGATTGGAGTATCAGGCCTTTATATTGGGTAAGACCAGTGGTTCCCAAACTTTTCGGAGTCACGTAACACCTAGCATCGACGCTTTTCAGGCCGAAACACCTCAAAACAGGGATTAAAATAAATCATATAGTTATATGCCCAGAAAAGGGAAATTGTGAAGACGAGAGCTCGTTGGGAATGCCCAGTATATATGGATAAAGTACAGTATTTGTGTTTTTAAATCGAAATTTTCCCATAACTCAGAAATTCGTGAGTAGATATTTCTAAAATTTCCAAACTTGACACCTATCAGCCAATTGTTTGAAAAGGATACCAAAAATGTGAGTAGAACTTAAAACTCGGACTGTTAACATTCGTTTAATAATAATAATAATAAAAAGCTTTATTGAAGTATGAATGAAAACATAGTAATTACAAGAAGTGATTAGTACAGTGATTAGGTGAAACCTTTGCATCTGCATTATGCTTGAAATATAATTATTAAATAGTCCGTAATTAATTCATTTTAGAGTGTTATGGATTAGGCTAGGAAAAACAAGCTCAAAACCTAGTGTGTTTTAACTATGACTAACTTAACTAACTTAAACTTAACTAAAACATGAGTAAAAGCCTTAGCTATATAAGGAATATATTAGAGGGTTAGAGGAGGTAGAACATTTCTGGGCAAATTTGTGTTGTAAATGCTGAGATCTATTAGCGACGTAGGATATCTTAGTTATTCTATGTAGCGTTTGGGTGCGAAAGTAGAAGGGCTTATTAAGAATAATTTTTAAGCATTTGTTTTGTATTATCTGGAGTTTTTGTTTGTGGGTTTTAGCACATTGGTTTAAAAAAATTGCAGAAAAGTTTTGATTAACTCTTTATTTAATCCTATAATTTATTTTCGCTTTAATTTAAATCCCAAGAACCTCGACACAAATGTTTTATTACAATATGCTTTATTTTCTGGTACAAACCACTTCCTTTTCCATTTGATATAGTAGAAAGTTGTAAAAGAAAATCGGTTGAGTCTCTGATGCTGGTCAAATATTTTACAGTTAAGTTGATTTCAGGTACAGTGTAGCAGACTAAGCTTCGGAATTTTAAAACTTGTTCGCATTTTTCGAATTTTTGAATATCTTTGCGGAACCCCTGAGAGATCATCAACGCTAGGGCACCGCGGAATTTCGTTTGTTTGTTAATTAGTTTCGAATTACTGCCTACATATGACTATATATTTTTCAATTTTGGGAATTTCTACAATTTATTTTAATATTATATTTAGTTTAAAAAACGAATCCTGGTTATAGCTTGTCACTAATTATAGTAGAAAAATATTAAAATATATAATAGAGTTCTCCATTCTTGCCCGATTGTAACAAAATTGGTCGGGGTGTAACATTGTAACAAGAAATTGGAAATTGTAACAAAATGTTACAATTGTAACACGAGTGGTAACGCTGGTAAGGAGCTACTGGTTAGCACGCTCAAAAGGTAGCTCCTGATGAGTCAAAAGGTAGCTCCTGATGAGTCGGCGTGCTAACGGACGAAACCATACCAGACAATGCAAATCGCCTGAAATGGTGAATATTTCGGCGGTCATACTAGCCGGTTGATCAAACTGGCTAGTATGACAACATACCCCATTCCTATTCAAAAAAAGAAAAATGCTTTAAATAGCGAATAATGTGAATACAATTTACTTTGGCAGTGGCACAACTCCGAAAATTGGAATTTCCCGTTTTTGGGCTCAAATGACGCTAAATGTGGACTTTTTTCGTTTAAAAAAATTTACCATTTCTATCTTTAGTAAATTTGTTGTAAAATGTACTTGTGCCGATATCAAACTGTCCCCGGTTTTTCATGGATACTAGCATAAAAAAATGTGCCGGTATCCACTTAAAACGGAACATATAAAATTGCTATGCAATGAAGAGAGAGAATGAAAATCAGTACAGTACAACATCAATATGTACATATCTTTTTTTTTATCAACACCAGCACAAGTTGCCAAAAATGGTTGTGACAACCGAAGATTTTTGGAAATGAAGGGTTAAAAATCTGGGTTAATTTACATTCTATCAAGCTTTTTATGTGGATATATTTTTTAGAGGTACATAATGCAAATATAAATGAAAAAATTGTTGCAACTATGTATTTATTGAAACTCATCGCGAACGTTTAAATAATTTTATTGATATCGAAGATGATACTCTACGGTGCTGCGATATAACGCGTGCTAGAGTTGGAGCCGGAAGGGATCCCCTCTCACATGGGCTCTACTAAAAAGCCCTTGCCAAGTGTAGGTTAATTGCCCGATTTGACCACCAATTTTAGCTGCGCTCGGTAAAATATGCAACAAAATTGATATAAAAGAATGAAACGCACAGCAGATATTTAAAAAAAAAATGGTTCTGGCAAATCTTTAAAAGCTTATCCTAAAAAAAAAGATTTTTTGAGTTGTATCACTGTCAAAATAAGGCAGCGATATCGGAAATCCGCTCTGAGCATGAATTTCCGATTTTTTACGACGTTTTAAAAATCGTTAGATTCCCGTGTGCCACGCATGTATATTTTTCCGAAAGCTCACATAACGTGCCAACTTTTGTCAGCTTTGTAGGTTTGATGGTATGTATATCTAATTTATCGTTATAAATATGGGTTTGATTTTGGTATTACAAATTGATTTGGACATCTTTTCAAGATTCAACCGGGCGAGCTTCGAAAAGTTCGCGGTGTCATTTTACTCGAAACTGTATTCAGTTTCAGAGTACAGTGGATGTCGTTGACATCGGTTATAACAGCGTATCGGCTATAACGGCAGAAATTCCAGGTCCCGAGACATAAGAGGCTCGTACGATGCAATTTTTGATGGATATAGCGACCATTGCTAAAACGACCGATCGGTTATACCGACTGAATTTTTCCCGCCCGAAAGGTAAAATGATCGGATATAACGATGAACGCTCGTCACATGTCTTTTTTTATGTGAAATGATTGCTTTTACGGCATGCAAAAAGAAGTTTGAGTTGAAAATTAAATTCGGAATGCAGTGCGGAAGTTCGCTCATATGTAAGGAAACTGTTACAAGAAGTCTTGTTTTCGCATGGTCGGAGGACACGACCTCGCATCGCAATTGCACTCAACCTGAAGTTTTTTAAAACGTCGTAAGAATTCGAAAATGCATGTTACAAAATTTTGTTTGCAATAAAACAACCATCACAGTAGAGGAATTGAGACAACTCCCGTGTGAAAAATTGTGCTCGCTTTCATCACTAAACATATGGTTTTCGGTGTCTGCCCTAAACTTCATGTAGCAGATCCACATCAATTCGATACCGAAGATCGTCCAATATAGGGGAGCAGTTAGCACTCCATTCCTTGTTTGAAAGCTTTCAGTTCAGTACACCGTAATTACGCGTCATTATTTAATAAGGAAGTATAAACAAGTCGTACGAACCGGTGGGGTGTATGACTCGGCATTTAAAGAAGTAGTGATTAAGTCATGAAATGTTGCAGCATAGAACTCTTCCGCCTTGAATTAAGCACAAAGCACCATTTGTTGTATCCTAGAATAAACTGCCAATGAAATAATTCAATTTATATTTATCGCTTTGACAGTTTGTACAGCTTGCTGAAACTCCCTAATATCCATTAGAATGCTTTTTTTCGCATAGCACCATACTGAATTACCTACATCCTACACAGTGCACACTAACAGTCCCTCAAAATTATTTTTAAATTGCTTTGCGACAGGGTCATATCGAGATACGAGATTCGAAGACGTTCCAGTAGGTTCCCTGATTTCACCAGCTCTGATTTTATTCTTTTGGCCAATGAAATCAAGCATTTATGAAAATAAACCACGCATGTTGAAAAAAAATAAATTAACCCTTTCATTCCCAAATTAAATTCCTTCGGGAAAAAAAAATATGTTATTTGTGTCTAAAAATAAATTTTCAATGAAAAAAAAAAGAAAAATTTATGGGTTTGAAAAATAATAGCATGTAAACTGCAATTTACATTGGGATTCAGTGGAAACTTTTTCAAATACAAATAGTTGTCGGCAATATGAGTTATTTAGTGTTTATTACGGAAAAGGTGAAAGAAATTTTCCCGATGAGTAAGTCTTAGGTCCCGCCCATTTACTGAAGCTATGTTTAGAAACCAGTAGTGTAAAATCCGGCTAATCCGGAACTCAAAATCCGAATTATTTTGTTTGATAATCCGGATTTAGGGCTATTTGTCAGTAAAGTTAAAAATCAAATTAGAGTTTTTAAATTCAGCTAAATTTATAAAAACGGGCAAAATTATAAGTTTCCCTGATCGAATCTATAGGTGCTAAATTTATGAAATTTAGTTACCATTTAAGCATAAATTATTTGTATTATGTACGAGTCTGGAGTCTATCAGTGCATTTTGGAAATCCGGACCTTTTGATAATCCGGGCATCGGTCCTAATCAATCCGGAATTTACCCCAATTGCTTGAAATCGCCCAATTTTCACCATCTGAAAGGCTTTATGCTACTTTTCTCAGTCTAGTTCATCGTTTTCATATAGGATTCATTCCAATACTGGCGACAATATTATTCCATAAATGCCCAATGTAAACCACAGTTTACATATATCTTTTAACGTCCCCCCCCAATGCCACCCTATTCAATTTTTGTCACAGAAAATTCTGGCAAATGAATATTTTGTTGTTGGAAAATAACGCTATATTTTTTTCACGGATGGATTTTGCACCTAGAATTATGTAGGAATGGAGCAATTCACCACTTGTAACAATGAACGAAAACACCCTGACGACCTTCATTCTAAATTCGTTCATAAAAATGTCAATCCATATGTATTAACTAAATGTTTACTATTCGAATGCTATTATATGTAAGTTTTAGTGTATGTAACTCAATTTTATTTAAAGTAAACCAAAACATGGAAAAAGTGTTTTAAAGTTGATGTAAACTGCAGTTTACAATGGGAATGAATGGGTTAAGGAGTCAACCGAAAAATTTAAGTTTATCTCCCATGAAAAGTGGAAGTGAAGTAGCCGAAAATGACTCTGAAAAAGTGCAAAATTCTTTTGCATGCATTAAAAAATTAAAACTTTCTGAAATTTGAACTTGAATCTTTATAGCATTTTCTGTGTGCAACCCTGTAGTCTAGAGACTACAACAAAGGTCCTGCTTCAGGTTTTCGCAATTGGGTTGAAAAAAAAAACACTACAAAATCTCAATTTGGCAATTTGCTAACTTCTCCCTTTATGCCCTCATTATAATGTTCTCCCATATTTTTTAGGGTTTTTTAGATTTAAAAAAAAAACCCTTATGAAATCGATTTTGTCCATCCGTCTGTCCGTCTGTCCGTCCGTCGGTTCACTAAATAACTCGCGAACGGCTTAACCGATCGTCATGAAATTTGGTAGGAATGGTAACAGTCTTTGGCATGAAATACTTAAAATTTGGTATGGCCAAAATAACAGGGTGTCCCGGACATTTACAAATTTGTTCACCAACCGATCGTAATCAAACTTGGTAGGAATGTGTAGAATTGTCACAGTCTTTAGCACGAAATACTTAGATGTTGGTAGGACAAAGCAAACAGGGTGTCCCGGAGATTTGAAAAAGTCGACTTTTTTAGTTTTTATCAAATCAAAGAACTCGATGGGTACATTTCATATCAGTCGCTTTATTCCAGTTTGGAGTAATGGTAACGGCGTAACAGCTAATAAATCCAGTTAATATGTGGAGCCATGATACATAGTAAATCTATTTTTGGATTGGTCTAACGCCTTTCATTCAGGAACGCGTTTATTTAGCCCAATCCAAAAATAGATTTACGTGAAGCATTTCATTAACATTGTGCATAATTCTTATTTATTACCTATAAAATATTTGTGCCAAATTATTCACTATGTTCACTATGTATGTATCCAAAATCTAAAAAACCCTCGTATTGCGGGCGCGGCCCACTGTACGCCGGTATTTTTTTTATTTGAGAAAAATAATTTAAAAAATACGACGCTAGGCATATCAGCCTAAACAAGCGGTATTTTCTTTTTCAATGTTTGAAAATGCAATATAGTCTGTTGTTATTTAAGGCCTGTGAATTGGACCTTTTTTGGGAGGAAAATGCAGCCTTTCCTATTTTTAATTAAAAAGGCACGTTATTCCATTTGCCCAAATTTTAAGAAATAAAAATTCAGCAGCAGCTTTTCCATTCATTTGGGTGTCTCACAATAAAGTACATACATATTATACGCTTGTCAGCAAACGTATACATTTAAAAAGTAGGACAACGAAAGTTCGTAGTTGGAAACGACTTTTGACCTTACATTGCTATGACCGCTTATTACGACGATAAGACGATTTAAACAATATGATCGTATATAACGACCGCGATCGTTATAAACGATATGAGTGGATATAAAGACGATCGGCTATAACGACGTAAAATAGACGATTCCTTCGATATCGTTGTAAACGATACTGTATAATGAAATTTCTTAGTTTTAGTAAGTCCAAACCTAGAAAATTTGCAACTTTTTCAGAGAAAGTCACGGTTTTGGTCAGGACTCATATAAAATGCTATTTCTCTTCTTGATGGGCAGTATTTTCCCAGTAATAAACTGCGTAGAGTCTACCACATATCATAGATTTTTGGCGAAATGGTTGCGGAACACCCTGTATAGGTTGTTTTGTTTGGCTATTGTTAAAGAACATAGTATAAGGTCGCGTGCCACACCATAAAATTGCATAAATGAAATTTATGTCTTTGAAGGTTAATTTGATACATTTACTATATCTATGTAGGTACTTGTGTTCACTTGTAAAACACAGTTGAAATTCAATAGTGCAATTGAGTCGATATTGAAACGCTGTGACGCTTTGAATCATAATTTTTCTTATTTGATAGTAATTTCCATTTGCCGGACACATTTCAGTCTAAGTACCTACATTGTAATAAGATTATCTAAAAATTATATACAAGGTATGTGTGTACACGATAAGAATAAGTACACATACTTGAAAACGTGCACAACAATATCGTTTTTCTAATCCTTCAGATTGTTTGTTTCGCTTCATCTAATATTAATAATAATTACTATTAGCAAACAAGTGCGTATTTGTTAAGAGAGATTTAATGGCGGTTAAATACACGCTACAGCCATCATATCACCCTTGAAGTTTTGACCCGTGTTGATAACGACGATTGTGTGTATTTAATCTATATAATTACATACTACACATACTCGTATATGAGATGATCATAAATCATCATCTCAAATTGGAATTTGGAGAATTTCCGCGATTGCGTCAAACGCTTTTCTTGAATACAGTCTTGACTCGGTAATCCGGATCTCCTTTAAATCCAGATATCACGCTAATCCGGACAACCAAATTTTTTCAATATGTATTTTGTAATCCGGATTGTCAAGAAAAATTTGACTCATTCATAGTTGATTTGGTATACAGATTGCAGTTTTATCCACATTCATTTCGCGGAATTCACAATAAGAATGTAAACTGCGCAGTGCATAGTCTCAGTGCAGTTGCATCTGGTCTTTTCGTGTCTTTATCTCCCTGTAGATTTGAGTTAAGTGCATAGGGAAAAAGTTGTTTTGTTTTTTTTAATAAACATAATGAAAAGGTCGGACAAAACTTTAAGTTTATCGCGAAAATGCAAAATTTTGGAAAAGTTAGACAAAGGTGCAGCTGAATATATTCGGATCATACCGTAGTATGTACTTATTGTACAGTTTCGGTTTGGGTTCGATGGGGTATTCCAACAATGCGACGCGACGAAAATCCATTCTCCCTCAATTTTTTTTTCTCTATCCAAATTTTAATACCCTTCTTATCCCCATCCTTTGGTGGGATACGGTAAAAACTCCCATATTTTCCTGAAAATAGCTTTTCTCGTCACAGATTTAATTTAGTTTTAATTTTGCACATTCATCATTTCTGATTTTTTTCTTCTTTTGGTTTCAACTGCTTCATATTTTTGAATTTCTAAAATGGCATAATGAATTTGTACCTGGACCATATAACCACACTTCGCCTTGGCCTCCTAATCAACCCATGCCTGCATTTCAAAATCAGACCATGTCTGGGGTTCATATTCCTCTCTTATACATTTATAACGTAACAACCCCTAAAATTTCATGTCCTTTTACGAGCACTATTTGTGTGGACAGTCGACGTCAAGTCGTAGAGATGATAAAGTGGGGCTTCACGTTTGATGGGTCAACAAACGGCCCAACTGCCCATCAATTTCTCTTCCGTGTGAATATGTTGGCGCAAAGCTACGGCATGTCGGATGACCGCGTGGCTACGAATATACATTTTTTGCTCAAGAGTCCAGCAGCTGATTGGTACTGGCAATACCGAGGTCGTAACTCCTGTCTGCTGTGAAGTCAATTGCAGGCAGAATTCGTCGAAAGGTTCCAGGTTCATAAGTCTGATGTCAATACGCGCTACCAGCGGTCCGGCCGGCGAGAGCATGCGCGACGACTTCGGCGCAGGATTCGATGCGATCAACTATGAGCTGCGGTAACCATTGAACGATGTGGATTTGCAAGTGATGTTAAGGCGCAACATGAAGAGAAGGAAGCGTCAGTATCTAGCGGCTCCATATGATAGCCATGGTCCGCGACAATACCCTCATCGGAATGAAGAATCTTTTCATATGTTATTTTTTCACAGCTATATTTCGAGTACAAGTGGGGAAAATTACTAAAAGACAAACTCTGAAACAAGCTGAATATCCACTAACGGAAAGCAAATTATACGATTGGTTTTTAAAGCAGAGAGCAAAACCATCACATGCCGTTTTCAGAAGAAATATTTTGGCAGCCAAAGCAAAAAAAATATTTGAAAAATATATCCCTATAATCAGGAACACTTCAATGCCAGTAGGGGGTGGCTTTGAACATGTAAGAAGCATTATGGTATCAGGCACTTAAAAGTCTCCGGTGAAAAACTTTCAAATGATGAAGATGCTGTTCATCCTTTTAAATTAAAACTGCGAGAGAAAGTGGAACAATTAAAGTCTCTTAACAGCCCAAATTTATAATGCCGATGAAAGCCCAAGTAACAATTCGTATGCGTTAAAGAAGCACTTCACACTGTAGCAATCATATAGTACCACGAAACTCATTTATCGTGTGACAGCACTTAAAGTAATGTTTTGATTCGATAAAACACCCTTAAAGTATTTTCCGGAAAGCTTTTATCATCATTATGGAATAAATTTAAAGATGGTGGTATAAAACTTCGATAAAACTGTCTCTAAACGTTAACCTAAAAAGACACTCCTTTAAATACTTCACTCTTGTGTTTATTGGATGATAC
Organism: Microchrysa polita; assembly: GCA_949715475.1. Lineage (NCBI taxonomy): Eukaryota > Metazoa > Arthropoda > Insecta > Diptera > Stratiomyidae > Microchrysa > Microchrysa polita. Next base: position 7,411,820 of record OX454422.1, read on the forward strand.
ACATGCAATAGTCTCTCTAAGCTAACTCACACACATGCATATATTCTTCTATAGCACAGTCGGTGTCATTTTTATAGTGTGACATTCGTATGGTCATCCAATAAATTGTTCACCGTATTTTTATACAAGGATGGACTTTGTGATTATACCCTATACCCCATAAGATGGTATAGGGTATATTGTTTTTGTTACCCGATATTATGTAACACCTCTAAGGAGCCACCGGAGGTATGGCAAAGTATATATATAAATGATCAGGGTCGGTCCCTGATTCGAATAAGCCATGTCCGTCTGTCTGTCTGTCTGTCTGTCTGTCTGTCCGTCCGTGTGTCTGTCAGTTCGCACGATAACTGCCGAAATAATGAAGCTAGCGGTTTGAAATTTTGGTCAGAAGCTTATTTTGATTAAACCTTGGATGGTATTGAAAATGGGCCAAATCGGATCAGGGGTTCCCCTACCTCCCATACAAATTACCCCTCTTTGATATTTTAATTCGTCCATAACTTTCGACAGAATATCGCTAGCGACCTGAAATTTTGATCAATGTGACATATGCTTGAAGTTGATGGAAAGCGGAGTAGGTGCGGCTACCTCTACCCCTACCTCCCCAACAAAGTTATATTCAGACATATCTTTTGATAGAATGTCGCGAAGAACTGCAAATTAGTATCAAATGGTAGCTGTTAGATGCCTTCATAAGATGTTAAGGATGTTCCAGGTCCGACCCATCTATACCCTCCCTCCCCTACAAAAAATATGAAAATGAAAACTTTGGGTTTTGCATGCCTTCTAGGTCTGTACATGGGTATAGGGTATACACTCATCGTGCTATTCGCACGATTAGAACTCGGTCTCGTTTTTTAATGAATTGACACTTGTTTCCGAGCAATGCCGACCATATGTGAGGTTAGCTGAGTGGTAGCGTGTAGGACGGGCAATCAACAGACATTGGTTCGATGCCAGCTGCGGAAATTTTGTTTTTCTATTTTTTTTTTGCAAATTCGTTCAATGACATAAAATGATGATATAAAGCAAATGACGTACGCCTTTTTAAAGCATAATTTAGTGCTACAATAAGGTTCTATTGAATTAAAAAAACGGCGCCAAATGCCATTATTGGACTGCTATTCAGTGGTTATACCCTGTAAAGTGCCCCTATTATTGTTAGAAGAGAGTATTTTACGAAGTATTATAGGAATGAAATTGTTACTTGGGAGCGGTTTATTTTGAAAAAAAAAACTCCCTGATAAAACGCTGGCAGGCTCAAGTGAAACAATAGCACCGGGAAGAAAAGTAAGCAAGGAACGTGTCACATTTTTAGCATGCACCAATGCAACCGATACGCACTTAACGAAATTGTTAGTGATTGGCAAGTGTCGTAAGCCGCGGTAATGTCATGCCAGCTGGCGCCTTTCATTCTGTTCCATCTTTAATTAGACCAACCAAAAAATAGATTTACTAGGCAAATCTACAGGCATTTTTCGATTTAAGATTTCTAATGGCCTTTGAGCAAAAAGAAACTCAGGCAAACGTAAGGATGGCTTGGCTTTATATATGAACTGAATTATTAGCTGTAAATCTACTGTTACTGTTTTTTTAATCAAGGAAAGGCAACTTATACACTGCTCGTCATCAGATTAGCACACCCCTTCGCATGAATAGCTTCGGCTGATTTCTAACCAAACTAAAAGAGCTAAAATTTCATAATTATAACTGTAAATAGTTTATTCAATTCTAAGTTAATTAAAACAAAAAGTTTTGTGTTTTCATTTTTAGCGTTTTTTAGATTTTTCAAAAAACCCTTATGAAATCGATTTTGTCCGTCCGTCTGTCCGTCTGTCCGTCCGTCTGTTCACTAAATAACTCGCGAACGGCTTAACCGATCGTCTTGAAATTTGGTAGGAATGTCTAGAATGGTAACAGTCTTTGGCACGAAATACTTAAAAGTTGGTAGGACAAAAATAACAGGGCGTCCCGGACATTTGAAAATTTGTTCACTAAATAACTCGCGAACGGCTTAACAGATCGTCATGAAATTTGGTAGGAATATGTAGAATGGTAACAGTCTTTGGCATGCAATACTTAAAAATTGGTATGGCAATTATAACAGGGTGTCCCGGGCATTTACAAATTTGTTCACTAACCGATCGTTATGAAATTTGGTAGGAATGTGTAGAATCGTAACAGTCTTTAGCACGAAATACTTAGACGTTGGTAGGACAAAGCAAACAGGGTGTCCCGGAGATTTGAAAAAGTTGACTTTTTTAGTTTTTATCAAATCAAAGAACTCGATGTGTACATTTCATATCAGTCGCTTTTTTCCAGTTTGCAGTCATGGTAACGGCGTTACAGCTAATATATCCAGTTAATATGTGGAGCCATGATACATAGTAAATCTATTTTTGGATTGGTCTAACTTTCTGGAACATTCTGGAACGCGTTTATTTAGACCAATCCAAAAATAGATTTACGAGAAGCATTTCATTAACATTGTGCATAATTCTTATTTATTACCTATAAAATATATGTGCAAAATTATTCACTATGTATGTATCCAAAATCTAAAAAACCCTCGTATTGCGGGCGCAGCCGTCTGTACGCCGGTATTTTTTAATTATGTTTTATAATTGTTTTTCGAAAAAAAGCACACAAAATAGCAATTTAAAATTTGTCATCAGGATAGCACATGTAATTTTTTTTTGTCGATCTTCCACAATTGAGGGCGTAGAACACCCAATTTTTCGTTGTTGTTTAAGTAATATACAGGGCCGGATTTAGCCTCTATGGCGCCCCTGGGCAGTAGCCAAATAGCCGCCCTCCGCCACTGGTTAAATTTGAAAGTAGTGTTATACACATGCTAGGAAAAACGTTAGCTGTGCTGTGGTATGTGAGAAGAAAATTTCATATTTTCACGCGAGTGACCGATGGTATTTTGTTTGCCTGACAATATGGTGCTTCCGAGGAATGGGGCCAGGTGAAGGTCCATGGGGTTCGGACCCTTCCCGAAATTGTTTAAAAAGGCATTGAAATTCAGCATCCATTACATCGAATGTAAATTTTCTTCAGAATGGGTTCAGAATGTTTGCTAAATACCTTTCCACTTTCGGAAATTTTTCTCATTTTTGGCAGTTTTAGAAGTTATAAACGAATAACCTAACCTCGAAAACTAAAATTTTTCATTAGTGTCATGTGGAATGATTTTTTTATGCATCTTCCCCTTTTTTTTGTTTCTGAAGGGAAATTACATTTCGAAAATTTAAACTTACAAATTGTGATTTTTTTTAACCTGTTCACACGACAGAAACATATTACTGAAAATGTTACAGCGAATGCATCATTTCTAATATCCCAAGTGTGGAGGTGTCCACCTGAAACCAAATTCTAACTACATCCCAGTTGCTTCGCGGCTAATTTTGAGACAATAAATTAGTAATAGAAAGCTCGAAAATGTGTGCTTGCTTTTACTAACTAGGGACACTGGGCCACACACGCAGAATGCGGCCTAGAGTTATTTAAAATAGGTTCAGGAATTCTTTGATTGTTACAGGGATATGAAGCGGAGAAGGTCGAAGCGAAACTAACTCCCGGAGCGAGGAGCGCTTTTTTGCTCGTCGAAGCGGAGTGGATCGACTTGTTTTTGAAAAAACTCGGCCATCTCCGAAATATTTCAAATAAAAACTATTGAATGGACATTTTAGCCTGATTTATTTCACTTTTAATTACATGTAAGATTTCTACAATATTCAAATGTTTGCGCTAAATTTCGTTAGCCATAATCTGTATTCATATCGTACAAAAGGATACTGTCAGAAGGGAGACATATGACAAATTTGTTCGAGTGGTAGCAGAGCGATAAAATTGGGCCGCTCCGGATCCCTGATTATTGCACCCAAAAAGTCCCCAAGGCTTCCTATTAAAATGGAAACTGAAGTACTTGCTAGATGCCTTCCCTTGTTTAAGTTGACGCCAATGCTTTGCGAAAATACTTTTTACTTCTAGACTCACTGAACTTCGCGCTACCAGTATGATACTCGGAATAAATGCGAAAAGAATTTTGCATGAAAGTTAAGTGCCAACTTTTGTAGATGACTAGAATTTTTGTAGACTTTTTTCAATTTCAGTTAAGTGTTCGATTGGGCGCCCTGGAATATACATATCTAGCTTGAGTAAATTGGAAAGATGAAATTAAAGTTTTTGTCTAATTATGTCAACTGCTCTAAGAGTTTCCAAAATGCTACTTCCACAGAGTTTAAAACAAAGGGATACTTTCGAAAATTGCCGCCCCTCAGAATCTGCCGCCCCGGGCAGTTGCCCAGGTTGCCCATATGGGAAATCCGGCCCTGGTAATATATTAGCTTTAATATGGATAAGAGAAAATTATTATCTGCGGAAGAGGGATCAAAAATTAAGGCTTGCAAGTATTCAAGTCGGTCAAAAAGTGAAATTTCGAGAGAAAAATAATAAAAGTCGATAAGTTTAATCCGAATTCGTGTGTAATAAGTACCGTTAAGGCAAAAATAATAGAGGCGATAAAAATTGAGTACTTGTCAATCCTTATGACAGAGTAATTTAGAGAGACGCATCGAGCCCCCATGACTCGGTCGCAAGGATTAGGGTAAATTTTCAGATTAAGGCGAGCCTACATTGTTCAAACAGTGATAAGAAATGCTCCACATTTAAAGAAACTAAAACTGAAGAACAAACCCCAACTTAATTTTGCCCGAAGGAAAATACGTATAAATTAAGCATGAGTCCACTTGACATGGAACAAGGAATGGCGCTATGTTATCTTTTCGAATAAAAATAAGTTCACTTTAGAAGACTAACACAGTTATAATGTCTACTTCCAGGATCTTTGCTAGGAAAGACACCATTAGGATATTTGCTGTAACTGCAGTTACTACATGTACATATCTACATGTAGCCGCGGTTTGTAGTTCGACCCACCACTTTTCCTAGCCAAGTATCATATGGGCAAAAAAATTCTTTCTGATTCTCTCCTTCCATTTTCGATTACACAGGAACTCTTTCCGATCTATCTGAAATTTGACACACTATCCGCCTTCGGAAGTTACGGCTGCCCAAATTGTGAGTTTTCTAATTGAAAATTGTCTAGTACCGTACTGCTCACATTTGGTGAAAATTTCAAGGCTCAAGCCGTCAAGGTTAAGAAGTTACGGCCGTCGAAACATGCAATTTAAGGAGTAAAGTTTGATTCATGTGCAATCGATATTTAATGAGAGATAACAACTCTTCAATCGTACATTTTTGGTAAATTGCGAACCGATCAAAATTTCTTAAATTTGGCACACTTGTAGAGCTATTTGGTGCACATTTCCTCCAAGTTTCAACCTACCTATCCCCGTTCCGTTTGGAAATTAGAGCTGCCCAAATCGCATTTTTGTGTTTTCAACTGGAAAATTGCCCATAACTTTTTTTGATGTGAATTCCGAAATTAGGCAGACTTGTAGAACTTCGCACTGACCATATTTTGGTGAATGTTTCAAGGCTCTAGCTAAGCAAAGTTTCCATATCAACCTCTTTGGCAAAATCCAGACTAAAAAAAGGACTCTGCAAGGGTTTTTAGATAAAATTTTACCCACAATAAACCCTTCGAATCCTTTAAAATTTGCGAGCACAGGGGACCGGTATTGCATCACTAATATTACAATAGAGAAACACATATTCTTCTCTAGAAATAGTATAACTGATGATTTGCCTAAAAACCGAATTCCGCAAGTATGTGTACAGCATTGGGTCTTCCGGAGTCTGATCATCCTAATATACACGGTCATGCGGTGGTGCAGAAGCCACATTTGGTTTAAAATGAGTCTTACCAAGATTTCTCTATTGCATTTAATATTAAGTACAAACGTTTTTAAAATTGAAGGATTTAAATTAGAGCACAATTAAATTAAAATATTTAATAAGATGTCGCTTTATTCAATTGTCTAGCAAGTTACAAACTTAGGCCACCCACACGAAGAAGCGTCTAAGTCCATTTTTTTAATTCTTCGTTCTGTCAAATTAATGCATTTCCTTCGTTTTTGACAGAACGGAAATTAAAAAAAAATGGATTTGAATTGGCCGTGTGTGTGCGGCATTGGGGTAAATAGGGCGCTCGTCTTCAAATCATAAGTTCGCGGGATCGAGTACCATTGTAGCGCAGGTAATTTACTATGCTTAAATATCACCAACACCTATAGAGGTGTTGCGTTTTTATTAAAAAAAAAAAACGATTGATGAAATCATTAATAAACGTTACAATATTATATCCTCAGTATAACCCTTGTGTCTATAACCAAAAATTTATACACAAACGTACAACCAGCATACCCGGGTGTGCCGTACATTTTATTAGTTGTATCTGCTTGTTTATGGGTTTTTCGTTATAAATGCCCCGATAAATGCTTTTAAATAGTTATAGTATCCTCTCCTTGATCAAAACTCGATAATTGGAATGTTTCGATATTTCAAATGCCTCGTTAGCCCTTCAGTAGCCCACACTTTTTTAAATGGCGATTGTTTGAGTTGACTACAAGCGCTACGGCAGCCTCACCGTAGCAATTAAAAAGGCTTGGGTACTTGTGTTTTGCAACTGGTTTATTTTATCGTTCTAATGGACTTATACACTAAACAATTGAATAACTTACTGCTAGGTCAGCATAAAACTGTGGGAATCCGAAAATACGGAATACAGAAAGTGAATAGAATACAAAAACGAGGAATGCTTGCGTCAAATGTGCAATATTGCACATTTGCAATCTTGCACATTTGAGCATGAGTGAAATTCAATATGTAGGTAAATGTAGGTATGTATTGTATAACTATGAATATAATGTACTTAATTCTAAACAGCGATCATCTTCAGGATATAAACCGAATTTATTCGAACTGCTCAGTAGCTGTTAAAATGTTGCTTCTTAATCGAATAAGAATAGTTTTGATATTTATTGAGCCTAGAAACTAATATTTTTTTGCGATCAAAGTCTACTGGGCTACAAGTGTAGCCCGTGCGCCCAATCGTGTTACTTTTTTGGTACTCATAGATATCCATTAAAATAAAAATATTATTATAAAACATTGTAGAAAATAGGAACAGTAAAATGTTTGACAAAAAAAAGGGTTTCAGGATAAATGTACGAAAATTAGATTACTATTTTAACGAAAAACCTGGAGTTAAAGTCAAAGTCATAGTCAGCGTGGAAATGTTACCTGTTACTAACATTACTTAGTTTCTGGGTGAAATTTTTATCAGTTCTAGCGTAAATATTGCGAGAACAGTTAATACGAATACAGTCTTGACTCGGTAATCCGGATCTCCTTTAATCCGGATATCACGCTAATCCGGACCACCATATGTTTCCCCTATGTATTCTATAATCCCGATTTCGGCGGCAATTTTGACTCTATATTCCGGATATTTGAGATTTTCAGGGTGAAATGGTAGATTTGGTCTGGTACTTTTTTACGGGACGGTTTGCAAATGACGTGATTCTGACTAATTTCAAAGAAATAATACATTTATGGGCTTTTGTTCCTCTTTTTCATTTATTTGGACTGTTTTTCTCCAGAAAAAAAATGATTGCGCTAATCCGGATGTTCCGATGGTCCGGATTACCCCTTGCAATGATTGATCCGGATTATCGAGTCAAGACTGTATTGTGAGTAAAATTCAATCAGTTTGACTCACTATATATTTAGCTTTCTAGCAAGAAACTGTACTCCCAGTTTTAAAAATTGTGAGTATTGGGTACCCAAAAATGGGCTAAGTTTGGAATTCCACAAACTGGGCATTTTTAACTGCATTCTCTCGCTCAGTGTTCCATTTCGCAGACTTTTTTGTTGATTTCTGAGAATATAAATTTTTTTGGGGTTTTCATTTTGAAAAGTGACTATTTTGTTCACCTAAGTAAGTTATTGTAAAAAAAGACTAAAAATAGGACTAATCTGCATTTTGCCCTCTTTTATTATATATATTTTAATAAAAAATTAAAGATTTTATATTTTCTAATCTGTACAGTAATCAAGAGACCACAGACCGAGCAAGAAAAATTAAATAAAATTGAACAATATTTTTTATATAATTTTAAATTTGGGCTAGAATTGTAGCCCGCGCGCCTAACCACGTGACAAATGGGTGCGCGCCTAACGAAGGGTTAATTCGAATTTTTTGATAATTAGAAATTTTTTATTATTTGATGCCTGTTTTTTCAATGAGTTGAGAAAAGTATTCAAATTTGAAGGAAAATAATTAGGGACATTGATGACGAGGGCTTACATTCTGAAAATCAAAGAATTGGGCATTGTACCTCTCGTTAACTCGAAATGTTCTTCCAGTTCCATTCATGGCCTATACATAGCATTTAGTCGTGGGCAAAATAGGTAAATTTTTTATTCAGATTTTTTTTTTAACTTATTTTTCCATTCCTAGATAATTCAAAGGATTTCTCTAAAACTAGGTTTTTTTCCGCGACCTCTATCCTTTGTATTCGAATTATGCTGAGTCATAGTACAACAAATCGTATGTTGGCCGATAGATTACTAAACGAATCTTACTCACACCCAAGGCTAGGCGACAATTTGTCGATCCAGTTGTCTCGCTTTTAATTTGGGTCAATGTTATGCTACTCAGACCTTCTATTGTATGTTCAGGTCTGCTTCTTGGCTCTTCTCATACCAGGATATCGAAGTCTAGGCGACCCGAAAGCGATACATAACGTCGTTATTATAATGCATATTGAACCGAGTTGTAACAAAGAAGGATGTCATTATCCCGTATTGGGTCTGTTCAATCAATGTGAGATTTCCATGAATTGTTCTATGCAATGGCGTAGATAGCTTTTCGGAGAGGAGGGGGATCATTTTTCAAGATTACTGTACTTTTACGGTTTACAATTCAAATTAGCTTTTTTTATCAAATTGGGTGTAAAATAGACAGCAATTTTGTCATACATAAAAAAGCTGAATCCTCAAATAATTGCATCGATAATTTTTACTACCGTGAGTGAGTCGACAGTATTCCAATTTTCGTCCAAATTTTCCCTACATTGATAAGAGCTTTATATTGGGTTAGATAAGTGGCTCCCCAGCTTTTCGGGGTCACGGAACACCTAGCATCGCCGCTGGCCGGAACACATCAAAACAGGGATTAAAATAAATCATATATATAGTAAAAAGTTGTAAAAGAAAATCGTTCGAATCTCTGATGCTGGTCAAATATTTTAGATATTTTACAGTTAAGTTGTATAGTGTATAGTGTAGTAAACATAACTTCGTAATTTTAAAACTTACAAACATTTTTCCTTATGGATTGTTTGCTGTTTTTGTTAGAAGCTTTTTCTGCATTTTTCCTATTTTTGAATATCTTTGTTAAACCCCTGAGAGATCTTCACGGAACCCTAAGGTACCGCGGAACTCCGTTTGTTTATTTGTTAATTTGTTTTCGAATTTCCTGCATGGGACTATTTCTACCATTTTTTTTTAGAAGATTTAGATAACAAAAAAGATCCTAGCTTTGAGAGTTCTTCATATTAAATTCAATAAAATTTCGAACAACTAGAGAAAGGCAAGACTTGCTTTACCCGGCTATATACGATAAACACTTTCGGCAAATTTTAACTTCAAACTAAAAAAGAAAAAAGAATGCTGATAAACTCAAATAATAAATGATGCTCAAAAATTGGATGCAGTTTTGCAGCGTTTTCTCTTCATTCGCATTAGCTTTCTACTCTCCTGATGAAATCTTTATAATCTTATGTTCTGTATATTGCGCTTCTGTGGAAGAGCACTAAGTTTTCCACATGAGTAAATGAACCGATCATTAAGATTTCCTGGCAACAAATTTTCAATCTGTGCTTACATTTAATTTTTCTAACAGGACTTCTAGATTACTTCAGTAGGGCTTGCCTGTGCGAAACTCCAGATCCAATGTGAAAAAGTAGATGAACGTAAAACCCAGTGCTTCTGTTTCTATTCTATCGATACGCTTCTATTATATACGTACAATTGAAATTTGAGGAAGTGCTAACTTTTCTATTGCAGTTCCGAAAATGGTTTCATGGTTTTTATGAAGACACACGTTGAATAATTCAAGCAAACAGTTTACTTTTGCTTTGTTTTACGTACCGAAAGTAATAATATAAAATTTATGACCGAGGGGGGGATTGATCCCCTTGATCCTCCCTCATCTACGCCACTGGTTCTATGTATATACAAAATCCTAGAAATAATATAATTAAAAAATCATTTACATTGATGTTACATTTCCATAATATTGTAGTCATGCTCATTTTGCAACTGATATGCAACCCCATAGAATAGAGGAATCAAAAAACAGTCACTATAGAGTTTCCCCCGATGAACTCTAAGAATATGTATTATATTTATTTATATAATTTATCATATGAATATTACATACAATGAATAACGTTTTTAGAACCAAATGTAGCAAAATTCTAGTACTATAGGTACTTGATATTTCTTCAAAACTTCTGCCCACAAGTTGGTATTTTGAGGTGACGAGTCTATTGAGTAGCCAGACTGATAAGAAGTACATGTTTCGGTTTATTGGCTGCATCTGCGTTTTCTTGGATCTAAAACAGGACACGGCAACCTTATTCTCTATTCAAATCTTCTCACAGATAATTCTTTGCACTAGAACATGTCAAATTTATGTATGGACATGAGGTTACCTTAAGTCTTGTTCTGGTACCAAAGAAACGCAACTATTATGGAATGAATATATTCTTGTGTTCTATATTGGATTCAATTTCAAAATAAAACATTCCTATGAATTTTATTAATTAACAGTCAAAAGAATAGCTCTACCATACTAAACATACCGGGGTATGTTGGTTGTATATATAAGGACTACATCTCAAAAACTGTTAATATCATCCTTGAAAAAAATCGGGAAAATATTTTTTTTTTCAAGAATATGTTATAAAACAATATTTTAGGAGACTACTGAAAGTTTCAAGTCAATATGACCCCTAAAACTCACGATATTTGAAATTTAATATTATGGTTTTGAGGTTTGCCGTTGTTTTGTAGTGTTCTGAATTTTGTTTTGTTTTGTTTGTTTTGTTGTACAACTTTATTTTTTATAATGCATATAAATACAAGTAGAAGATTAGAAACGTAAGCACTGAAGAAGGGAGCAAGTTACTCCCGAAATACTTGTATATGCATTATAAAAAATAAAGTTGTAGTAGGAACAAACGTTTCTCCTTTTAATTTGAACAAAATTCAAATTTAAGTTGAAAAACATACCCGGGTATGTGGTTGTAGACATAAGGGATAAGAATATCACAGTAATTTCCCATACAGAATTGACAGATAGTCAATCAATCAATGAACTGAAAATCTGTAAACTTGTATGGAAAATTAGTGTAACTGATGACTGAAAAGTGTGGGTCGACCTTCGATTGATTTTACTCTGGTTTTTTTTTTCAGTGTAGGGGCGCCCACTCAAGAAGTTGGCGGGAGGGCCCTGAGTGAAGTTGTTCCGCCACTGATTTCTCGGTCAAGTTCATAGCTTTGGAAATTCAATTTCGTAAGTTTGGAACTTTAATTTCGTAACTATGAAAAATCGAATTTGTGTCTTCCCGTTATCATACATGGACAATTTTATGTTTTTAATGAAATTTAACCAGTTCAGTACTCAAATATGCATTTAGTTTTACTCACTTGTGAATTTAAGGATCCGCATTAGCGATATTGATTTTCCAAATTTAATTTTTTTTTATTTCAAACTTACGAAATTGAATTTCCAAAGCTATGAACTTGACCGAGAAATGGATATACACTGCGCGACAAATGCTTAGGTTCATGGATATTTTCCTTTAAAATTATATAATTTCTATGTACTCTGATCAGAAATAATTTTTAAATAATGCTCTCTCAATTAACGGTTATTTTAATAAATATTGCAACTCTATCAAGCAACTCGCATAGCTAACGGAATTTTTTAAAATGAAAATCGCAATTTCCTCTGCGACAATTGTATAGTTTCACTTACTTTAAAGAGTTATCTCGTCCTGGTGAGAAGTGTTTCTGTAAAAAAATTTTTCGCGTTATACTCTGTGAGTCGTATAGTGGATAATGTCAAAAGGAAAGCAACTTTCTGCCGAGGAAAAGGCGACAATTTCCATACTAAAGCAAGAAGGATATTCAAACGGACAAATGGCAATATGGATTCAGCGGAGCTCGAACGTTGCAAGTAATTTTATACGAGATAGTGAAAATTATGGCCGACGATACGCAGGAGGCAGAAAAAAAGCGATTTCCGGTGCATTACGGCGACGTCTCTTAAGATAAGCCTCGAATTCCTCCCTTACTGAGCGTTAGCATGGGGAGAATTTGGGGTTATCAACAATTGTGAGGACCATCCAACGAGTTCTTAGATCTTCTTCTTGTTTGAAACGTTTATGGTTAAAGAAAAAACCAGCATTAACCCCGCAGCATCGCCTACAGCGCCTGGAATTCGCCTCAAGATTCATGAACTGGACATCGCAATGGAGAGGTAATATTTACGGATGAAAAACGGTTTTGTGTGGACGGTCCAGATGGTTTCTCTTACTATTATCATGATATTAGGAAGGAACCTATGTACCTGTCACGCCATCACTCCCGAATAGGTTCCGTTATGGTATGGGGATACCATATCATATTATGAAACTATCGTCTTGGTCATCCTACGAGGTCGCCAAACGAGTACATCTTATAAACCGCTCTTAGAAGAGGATATTCCTAAGATAAATGTCATGGACGAAGGCGACCCTTGGATATTGCAACATGATCTTGCCCCAATTCATACAGCGAGGGTAGTTAAATCGTTTATTTTGGAGGAAAATGTGACTTTGTTAGACCGGATGCCCAACTCCCCTGACATTAACACATTAGAAAACATTTGGGGGTGGCTTGTTCGGGAGGTTTTCAGTAGTGGTAAACAGTAAAACCCTAAAGAAGAGTTAATTCATGGAATTAAGACAGCTCGGTCTAAAATACCGCTATCCGTGCTGCATTCTTTACACAATTCCCTACCTTGAAGGCTTTATACTATTATAAATAAAAATGGCGGAAATACACACTATTAAATAACAAAAAATTCTCTTGTTTTTTTTGTATTTCTCCTGCTTGACACTTTTCTGAAATATTTTTCAGCGAAAACATTAAGTATAACGGTAAAATCGTCCCTGAACCTAAGCAATTGTCGCAGTGGAAAAAGACTCTTTGAATGAAATCAATTACTGTAATTTAAGGAGAATGTCCTGTAGGGCCCTCAGTCCATCCATTTTATTTGTGATATTTAATAGTTTCGAAAATAACATTTCTTGAACCGGTAAACTTTTTTTTTACCGTTTCCTGGAAGGAAATATGTGTGAACCTAAGCATTTGTCGCGCAGTGTATGTACACTCCCAATCAATAGGATAGTTCCACTAGTAAAATGGCTGTATCTCGGTAAGTGATAACGGCATTTTCTTAAAACTTGGTGACAATATTTTCAGTATCCTGCTTGTTCTTTGCATAACATAAGGTCTCAAATCCGGTGTCCCGTTAGGATTTTCTTACGATAATTCTTAAAAACAGTACAAATAGTGAAGTCAATAGGATAGTTCCAGTGGAAATAAAATATCAAGTAACGGTACGAAAGGATAATTTTACTTTAAAAAATGTAGCTGGTAACAAGCAGGGCTTTATTTAAGTAATTTAAGCTCAAAAAGATAATCTGGGATAGAATTGTATTGGTTTTAACGGTAAATTAAATTAGTTTCGCCCCAAGCTCCTCTTAACGTGATCAGAAGATCTTCAGTGTATTTAAACTATCGTCTAACGGTATAGATCTTCCTTGTCATTCATCCCCACACATTTTTGATGGTATTTAGATCTAGGAAGTATGGGAGGTCTTTCCAAAACCTTGATTAGTTGGTCTTGAAACTAATCTTTTATCAGTCTTGCTCCATGATTGATACCATTATCTTGTTAAAATCTCAGAGATGTTGCATGGAAAATGTCGGTAATTTTAAGAATTATATCACCCAGAATATTTTTGTAAGATTGGACGTTGTGAATATCTCTAATTTCCACAAGCTCAATAGTTCCACACCGAGATAATCAACCCCATACATCGACATTTCTTACTCTGAGTGATGTGTCTACAAAATTAATTTCTTTTTGCTCAAATCGTGGAAATAATACCTAAATCCATCTGAACCGACGAGATTTAATCTTTCCCGTCAGTAAAAATAACGCGTTTGACATATCCATACAGTTTCTATATTGGGGTTGAATATCTTGGTATGGAACTATTGAGCTTTTTTAAATTAGAGGTATTCAGAGTACCCAGGCTTTTAAAGATATTCTTCCTAATGTGTTGCCTAAAACTTCCGACATTTTCCATGCCATTCCTATAAGATTTTAACAAGCTAATGATAGCAATTATGATGCAAGGCTGATAAAAGATTGATTTCAAGACCAACTAACCAAGGTTATGGAAAGACCTTCATACTCCCTAGATCTAAATATCTTCAAAAATGGGTGGGAATGAATGACAAGGAAGATCTATACCGTTAGACAATAGTTTAAGAACACTGAAGCTCTTTGGCGAACGTTGAGAGCAGCTTTGGACGAAATCAGCTTAATTTGCCGTTAAAACCTATACAATTCTATCCCCGATTAACTTTTTGAGCTCAAATTACTTAAATAAAGTTCTACTTATTACCAGCTACATTTTTCCAAGTAAAATTATCCTTTCTTACCGTTATTTGATGTTTTATTTCCACTGGAACTATCCTATTGACTTCACCATTTGTACTGTTTTAAAGAATTCTCGTAAGAAAATCCTAACGGGACTCCGGATTTGAGACTTTCTATTATTGAAAGAACAAGCAGGCTACTGAAAATATTGTCACCAAGTTTGAAGAAAATACCGTTATCACTTACCGAGATACAGCCATTTTTCAAGTGGAACTATCCTATTGATTGGTAGTGTATAATGTACCTCTATAGACTTAAAAAAATACAATAATCCTATTTGTAACAAAATCTTATCTAAAATTTAAATTTTTTTTTCTGTAGCACTAAATTCAAATCTAATGAAAAAGATAAGATATTCAATTTTTTTTTTTGGTAATTTTTCAAATTGATCCGGATTATCGAGTCAAGACTGTATGTTGATAGAACTCAACTCGGAGACGGAGCATGGAATGAAATCTTTGAATAGCAACAAGACGTGATTGCGCTACAATATACGTCGCGCAGAGCTGCATGATAAATTAAAAAATCAACATACCTTGCGTATGATCCTTAATAGTCCCGTTGTTGATGCGATTTCTATCAATCAGGGATGGAAAAATTTGTGGTGTCTTCATATCTAGCGCCGATCTATATGATTTGCAATGTTTCAAATAGAGCCGAGATGAGGATGGGGATGCTCGAGCAAGCCGCTGCTGGAGTAACGATGTCAGCTGGATGTCGAATTCTTCATGAAAGATGCAGTTTCAGTTTTACAACAACAACAACAACAACAATAAACGTAAGGAAAACACACAAACACACACACACAAATGTGCGGAGACACTTTTTGAATAGATGCGCTGTATTCACACTACACGCGATCGTACGTACGATTCACTATTCACTTGCTTTGCACCCAAATGGGAAGAACAATAATTTTGAAATTAATTTAGTTTAGTGTGTGCGCGCGCCAAGTGAATTTATGTTTCTTAGGTAACACCGATCGGTGGTAGAATCCACCAAATCGTACACGATAATATCCGTGATGAAATCTGATTTTGATACGTTGTAATGGTAATGGGTACACCGGCGACGACAGTTTCTTCTTGTTGATTCGTATCACAATCACACACGGCGGCACCCGTTATTTCACGAAAAATGTCTTTATTATCCGTCAAAAATTAATAGTTTTGCACACATTTATAGTTTGTAAACAAATTTCACTTGTACAAATTATTATTTTCGACTAACATATGTGGGGTTAAAATTAAAATGAGACACACACGAATATTGTAATAAAATTGAGAGGACAATGACACCCGGAATTCTGTTTTTTTTTTTTAAGTATCGTAGATCCTGGACAGGATCTGATATCCTCTAAAATCAATCAAACAGACGACTATGGACACGAGCTTTGACACCATCCCCTATCACTTGTTCTAACAATGAAAACTAAACTGTTGTCGAATAGCGCAATAGAGCGCAAACACTGTTCTACCGTTGTTGAGTTTTTGTTGTTGCGTTTTTGGGTTTTTTTACGCGTTCTCAAATATTTCAGGTTTTAAAAAGCAGGTAATCGGTTATCGACTTAAGTGGCGTCTGTTTTTTTTTTGGGTTTTGGTTTTGGTCAGTACAGTAATTTCGAAGCAGGTATTCTTCGTATTATGATGGTATTCCCCCCGAAGGTTTTTGCACGCGATTGATTTTCTTACGATTATTGTTTTTTGTTGGCCGAGGTTCTACGTACACACGCAGAGAGAAAGACCGTCGTCGTCGTCGCAGAGTACGTTTCAAGTAGCGTCTATCGTAATCAAATGTCGAATATTGGACACAGGTCAATCAAGCAAAGTAGCACGTCTCTATCGTGTTGTTTTCATCATTTTTTTTCTACAAATTTCAAGGCTTCGCGATTCGATTCAATTGTTATATTTAGGGTTTGCACTAAATACAGAGTAATTATTGTTTCTCAACGGATATATGTCTGTCTATGAATGAAGAAAAAACCGATTGTCGAAATATTTTCAACAATGAAAACCAATCAAAGACAATACTAATGCAACGAAAACAAAAAAAATCTTAGAAATCTTTTACAATCAGCCGGTTACACTTAATTATAGCGCAATTTCGCTCTTTCGACACAAATCACTTACAGCAATACCGTGTGTGTACTTATGCGCGCGGCTTATCAATATATCAATCGATTCGCGATCGCGGGTTCATACACACCACACAATCAGTCGCAGTCGCTCGTCCGTCAAGTCAGTGACAGTGTGGCGAGTATTAATATGATTGTAATAAAAATATAATATGAAAAGCATTCTCGTTATACGCTTCTTTACCGTACCGTTTACTAAAACACAACACACTGCGAGCTTAAAATGTCAATAGATACTAAGCTAAATACAATTATCACAGTTTAAATTTATATCTGTAAAATATAATCATGATTTGAGTTGTAGGTATACTGTGCAGCCAGGTACCGGGCAGGGCAAGCAGCAACAGCAACAGCAGCAGCTCGTGTATTTGTATCACACTATAAATAAGAGTATCGAACCATAACCAATTGAATTGATATTACACCTTCACGTACATAATAAAATGAAAAATCGAACATTTATTATAACAAATGTCGAAACAAGTTTGCACTTTATTTAAACGAGTTATGCCAAACGCGTGCATAATACAAAATATGTAGTATGCAAGTGCAAAAACTACTAATGATGAAAATATATATTTTGAAACTAAATTAATTTTGTTTTTGTTTATTTTTATTTTTTTTTTAACATTTCATTTCATTTTTTTATATTAATTGATCTGCTTGAACAACTGAACCAGATACGCGTATGATGGATAGATACAGAGCGACCTTGCTATGTATCTCACAAGAAAACACATCAACCAACCAACAGAAAAAAAAAGCGAAGAAGCAAAAAAGAATAGTATATTCATAGTAGAGTAGAGATAAATGCCAGTAATGTAGATCAAACAAATAAAAATTGTTATACTTATGTACATACATATAAAATGATAATAGCATCCGTATAATCGAAAGAGAGACTCTACAAAACAGATTGTGCGCGCACGAGTGCACTGTACTTTGTTTTGCATATGAATGTAATGTAGGTATGTACCTACCTACCTATCACATTATACACATTTTTTTTTCTAGATCAAAGCTAGACAAATTATTATTATTGTACGAATGATGGACACACGTAAAATATATATTTTGATTAATCGCACAATGACACCCTGTGTCTATTCCATATTGTATGTAGGTACAGTGGAGGCAATTCAAATACATACTCACAGTGGCGTATTTACCAGTAGGGCGGCAAATTTCAGGGGGCAGAAAAATCCGGAAAAAAAATGTTTTAGAGTCCGGCGTGGAGGACTTTAGGATTTGACACTTATCATCGGTTTCGGAATAGGCGAGGCGTATTTTCACCCTCAGTTAGATATCAACATGAAAAGGCATTTGTTGCCAGCGTCTAAGAGCGTCAAACATTGAGGGTAAATATTGAAGACCATTTAAGCTTAAATTGGAAACCAAGATGAAGATCCTTCCTGTTATTTTTTATGACTTGCTCTGCTCATCCTTTGAACAACATTTGCTGCTTTGGCTTTTTGTCTGTTCGACATATTAAGGGCGCCACAAACATGAAGATTTCTCGGCCGATCGATTGGGCTTGTCCACAATCTATCTGCCGCCCGTACAGCACTTTCATTAGGCAATTTATCGGGCAATCTGAAATAAGACAGTCTCACGGTCGACAAGACCCATCACAAAATAGCGAAAATTATACCATTTCTGGCGATGGATGATGGACATTCATTGCTACTTTGATGGAGAATGACCGCCACAACCACAGCATGAAGAACGACCACAGGTTTATGTAAAAAAATCAGCAACTGAGAACACATGATTGTCATGACAGCTTGTACGGAAAATTGCATTGGCAATACGTTCCACATGTCAAATCATAAAAATGAATCCGATGATCCCATACACCTTCCGATTTATCTCGCATTCAAAAAATCTGGCCGATCGATCGGAGAGTCTGTGGCGCCTCTTAGAAATTGCAAAAATTGATGTTAGAAACGCATAAATGGATTACACTAAAAAAAATTTAATCTGATAAGCATAGATTAACTTTGATCCAAAAAATGAATTAACTCATCTTGTAATTATTTATTTATTTATCAAAGAAGTATGTAACAACAAGTATTACATGCTACTTAAATTTATAGCACTAGCATCTAAGGCCTTAGGCTAAAAATTAAAGACTACCTTATATTTTATGGTTAAAACTAATAGTTAATTATATATTTCATATATGGGTTTTGGGAAGCAAGAAATTGAAAAAGTTACATGTTGGGTACATTTTGGAATCAATGACTTGAAAGCCATAATAATTAAATTTTAATTTTAACAAAATTTAACAGTTTTATAATATTTTTAACATTTGTGGGGTGAGACGTTTCAGCAAGCAGTGGAGTAATATTCGTGGGAAGATTAAATTTGCTCTTGTATTTGTTGATTAAGTGGCATTCGTTAAGCAAATGGATTACTGTGATAGGCGAAGCGGTGTTGCACAGGTGACATGAAGGTTTCGGCTTTTTTTCCATCAAATGGCTGTGGGTGGCAAAGGTGTGGCCGATGCGTAGTCTTGTAAACGATACAATCATATTGCGAGGAAGTGAGTAGGGGTACACAGCCGTTTCGGCAGCGGGATTCAGCTGACTGTAATGAAGTTGATAATCCAACCATTTTTCTTTCTGATTCTCCTTGACTGTGGATTTGACGAATTTGCGGATATCTACCGGGCTATATCTTCAATGAGCGGGCGTGTAACCGAAAGGAAGGTTTGATTGTATTCCTGGATATTCGTGTCTGATTTTTTCAAGAGAGTCAAGTTTTCTAAGAGACTGCTGCTGGAGAAGTGCCATGGAGGATTGTTGATACTTTTCTTGAGTAGCATTGTCGTTGGAATGTGGAAGTCCACCGCTAATTCAATTGTGCGCGAGAGGCAGGACTTTACTTTTAACGTGGTTTTCCGTCGCATGATTGACTGTACATCGTCTTTTAAAATTGAGTTAGCGCCAGTCCGAACTTTACAGATGAGATTTCCTAAAAGTTGCGTTTGTCTGTCTTCAATAGATGGGACACCCGCTTCGACAAGGATGCATTTGATTGGAGATGATCTAAAGGCGCCGATTGCTTTGCGAATTGCTGCATGATAGATGGTTTTAACTTTCTGGAGCTGATTTTTCGAGATGGTCCCGTAGATAGCTAAGCCGTAATCTATCTTAGATAGTATAAGAGCTTTTGTTACGCTTACAAGAGAGCAGGGGTGTGCTTCTGACTTAGAACTAGAAAAATATTTTATAACATTAAGGCGAGAAACCAAAGAGTTAGCTAAGTTTTTAACATGTTGATTCCAATAATGTTTTTTGTTGAAGTTTAATCCTAGGATGCTTAAGTTATCTACATTACTTATTGTTATATTGCTTATAATAAACGTAGGGGCACAGCATGACGTTTTTCTGCAGACGTGCAGATGTTTACATTTGGTAGTAGATATTTCTGCACCGGAAGTACGTGACCAATTAAAGATACGGTCGAATAGATTGTTCAACATGGATTGAAATTGAGATGTGTTGTTTAGTTTAGCAAATATATATAGATCATCGGCGTAAAGACAAAATCGGAAGTATTTAAATTGAGTAATGATTTTACATAGTTGCTCAAAGGCGATTAGGAATAAAATAACAGAAAGTGGAGAGCCCTGAGGGATGCCATTGGAAAGTGGTACAGTATTAGATAGTTTGTTGTTGACTTTGACTTTTAATTTTCTACACTTTAGGAAGCTTTTTATGTAATTGTAGGTTTTACAGCCGATTTTGCAGTCACTAAGAAAGTTTAGAACCATATGAGCGCCAACGCGATCAAAAGCCTTAGCGAAGTCCACGCTGATAATTGAAGCATGATTGTGTGTGGAGAGAGTCTTGGAAACAAAGTGGTCAATGTAAAGCATTGCATCGATAGTGCCCTTACCATGTTGGAAAGCGACTTGGTTTTTTGATAAAAGGTTGTTCTTGGTAAGAAACCAATCAAGCCGTTTGGCGATAATCTTTTCTAAGGCTTTGGAGGTGCAGGAGAGTAGGGAGATTGGTCTGTACCCATCAATTAGGTTTGCAGGTTTGCCCGGTTTTGGAAGAGGGAAGATACACGCGTTTTTCCAAGATTGGGGAATTATTGATTCGGAGAAAACATTATTAAACAATGCCAGTAAGCGATTTTTAAAGGGTTCGGAGGAGTGCTTTAACATAGGATAAGAGATCTTATCTAACCCTGGAGTTTTGCCGTTAAGTTGTGCAAGGCAAGCATTAAGTTCAACCATAGTAATTGGGACCTCAATCTTTTTGGCTGAAGCTGATATGCATCCCGGGTTGTATGTTT
Source organism: Microchrysa polita (assembly GCA_949715475.1). Classification (NCBI taxonomy): domain Eukaryota; kingdom Metazoa; phylum Arthropoda; class Insecta; order Diptera; family Stratiomyidae; genus Microchrysa; species Microchrysa polita. The sequence continues at coordinate 7,433,023 of OX454422.1, forward strand.
TCTCAAATGTTGAGCGTTTGTTGTCCACAAAGCCAAGAGGAAAGTTAGAATCTTTGGCGAAATCGGACCATGATTCTGCAAATAGGTTTGCCATAATGAAAGGATTTTCAGTACATATGTTACGGTGCTCCAGACATTTGATGTGAAAAGGTATATGCTGACCACTTATTTTTTTAATATTTTGCCAAACTTGAGTGGTGGTGGTGTTCGGGTTGATTGTTTTAGAAAATGTTTGGAAAGCAATAGCCTTTGACTCCTTACATTTTCGTTTGAATTGGCTATTTGCTTTTTTGTAGGATAGTAAATTGGATTGTGACGGGGATGATTTGAAAATGTTAAAGGCCTTACGCTTAACTTCACGGAAGTGTGAGAGCTCTTTGTTCCACCATGGTACACATTTGTGATTGCTTTTCGGTAGGGTCAAGGGTATTGATTTGTTTGCGCTAAATTTGAGAGCCTTTGTGATGTTTGCCGCTTCTTTATTGATGTTGGTGCTAATTGGCGTCTTATTAATGAAGTCATTTATAGAGGATTCAAATTTGAGCCAGTTGGCAGCTTCAAGTTTAAATTTAGGTATGAATTCGAAACTGTGAGCATTTTGTCGGTTTAAGGTTATAATGATAGGGAAATGGTCACTGCCATGTAGATCGTTTAGTTTTGACCACGTGCATTTAGTTAGTAGGGAGGCTGAACACAAGGAGACGTCGATATGAGTAAACGTATTGTGAGTTGATAAGTGCGTAGGTGATCCATCATTTAACACACAGAGGTTCGAGTTGAGTATTACCAGTTCAATTAGTTTCCCCCTGGGATTAGAAAAGGATGAACCCCACAAGGGGCTCCAACTATTGAAATCACCAACAAGTAAAGTTGGTTTTGGTAATGTATCGTATATATTTTCTAATTCAAGACGGTTGATTTGGGTACTTGGTGGTATATAAAGACATGCTATTGAAAAATTTGTTGAAAAGTTTATTTGAGCAGAAATGCATTGGATATTATTGGGACTCGTAACAGTCGATATTAAATTGTGAGCTATATTGGATTTGATTAGCAAGCCTACACCTTGCTTAGCGTAAGTGTTTGCGGTTGAATTGAAAAAATATGCTTTATAGTTCGCGGGTGAATACATCAATGATTGACCAATGGGAATATGTGTCTCTTGTAAAGCAATTATATCTGGAGAGTGATCACGGATTATTAGTTGAAGTTCGTGAAGATTATTACGGTAACCTTTCAAATTCCATTGAAGAATCTTTAGGACCATAACTACACATTAAGAGAGAAATCTTCAGCAGAATTTCTAAAGAGAAATAACGCTAAAGAAGAGAGTCTCATGACATTGGCTCTATGCCGGTGTTCACTAAAGTATTGTTGCTTGTAATTGCTTTGTTAAGAGAGGTATCGTTTATAGTATTGGAGTCTATTAGTTTTGTTTTGATTGCATTGCTTTCTAGTGGGTCAATTGTTTGTTTCGATGATAATGGGAGATGAGGGGTATTTGGTTTGTGTATTGTAGTAGTATTTTGTTCTTTAGTAAAAGTGTTGTTGTTTGGTACATTAGCATTAGCTGAATATTTTTCTGCGAGGTTTTCTGAGTTTGCTGAATTACAGATTGTGTTGGTTGGAGCATCCGTTGGAGAGACGTTTGCTGTAGAAGTCTTAAGACGTTTTTGACGTTTGACAATAGCTTCGGATAAATTTTCTGAGACAGGTGGGGAAGGAGTTGTTTGATTCTGCTTTAAAGATTTGGTTTTTTAATAGCTGTGCGAAAAGAACACTTATTCAGAGTTTTATATTCAATAATTGATTTTTTGAATAGGAACGTTGGACAGTTTTTGTTGAATGCCGAATGAGGCTGTTTGCAATTTGCGCACCGTATCTCTGTACACGGAGTTGGATCGTGGACGTGTTGTGAACAAACATCACAAGAAGTTGTACTTTTACAGTACTTTTTAGTATGACCGAATTTAAGGCAGTTTTTGCATTGAATTGGTTGCGGAATAAACGGTTTGACTTTGACGTTAAGAAAGCCAACTTTTATCTCGTCGGGAAGATGATATTCGTTGAAGCTAAGAACGTGGAGTGGAGTGTTTATCACCTTACCGTCAATGAATTTTGTTATTTTTCTGCAGCCAATTACATTTTGCTCTTTTAAGCCTTCAGTGATATCGTTTTCGCTTAGATTCGACAGAATTGGTGCATATATAACTCATTTTATGGTGTTAAGTGTAGCATGAAGGGATATTACGACGTCACCAATGAAAGGCAGCTTCTTCAATTTTGTTAGTTTGATAGCTGTAGCCTCATTTTAACTAGCAGTAACAGATCGCCATCACGCGTAAAGGATGTCTCAATTGGGTCTGAAACAATTTGATTTAAAGATTTCGATAAGATGAAGATATTTTGTTGTTTCAGCGGGAGACCATTATTCTTTAGTTTGATGAGAATAAATTTAGGGGAAGCACGTTTTGAGGTTATCACTGTATTTAGTGGAGGGAAGTTAATAGGGTCAGCATAAAAACGATTTTTTGGGGTAGATTTTTTTAATGGTGGAGATTTGCTGCTATCTTGATCCGGAGAGAGTATCGAAAAGTAGTTTTCAGACTTACGTTTATAGCCACCTCCTGGATCGGAGGCCATCGTAGTCGGACTACAATGGGTGCGAGGTTAGGGGAAAAACATGGGTCAGAATATTATGTTTCACTATATTTTATGGGAATTTGGGAAAAATTGAAATTGGAAATCACGTACGTCATAAAGAAAAAACTTTTTGAGCTATAACCAGGGCAACACGAGCACTAATTGATAAGGATGAAAAACTAACAACTAATGGCACAACCTTTCACTGCGGGCTCGAGGTGTCAACTGATGATCTTGTAATTAAGACGTTCAAGCTTCAGATGAGTTTTATGCATGAAAAGGGCATCGGCATCAATTTAGCTGAATGTCTTAGGGAAGAAGAATGCACTTTTTTAGATTAATTTTTAAATTTCTCTTGAATTGACATATCTGTATCTTGGATGCGACTTTCATATTTGAAGCATTGGCAGCACTGTAGTTGCCAACTAGCCCTGCCTAGGGAATACACACTGAATGGTCAATTATTGATGATTTAGCCTGGATACTACAATATTTCAAAACGGAAAACTGAAAATGAACTCAAAATTTTGGAGTTCTGCCATTCCTATTGATGTTGGTTTTGCTCAACCAAATTTCATTATCGATTTTGCCAATTGTCTACAACCAACGCAGGACACACAATCGCCACATAATATAGAGACAAGTCAAGTTTTTTTCAATGTTTTATTATAAGATATTCCTTTTCACCAGCCGCTTCAAATTTGTTCCAGTTCGTATTCCCTTGTGAAGTCTTCTGAGCCTTGCGCTCCCCGAGAAAATGTTGACCAAAAAACCAAAAATATGTGTTTTTTTCGTCGTTAGTTCGGCCATCACCATGGCTTCAGTGATACCTCGAGAAACATAATTGCCATTACTGAAGCGACCACAATCCGCAAGTGCTCTACCAAGGATAATTATATCCTAAGAAGCGCGAGCTTAGGCATCAATTTAAATCAGCAATATCAAGTGATTTTTGATTATTTTTTCGGCTCAAATATTCTTAGCGGTTTTCAAATAGATTTGGTTAGAGCTTTTCTTTTTAATCAAAGAATTTAAAATGTTTGGCCGATGTATTGCAACAACGGATTTCCTCCGGGGGATTTTGAAAAAATGTTGATTCAAAATGGTGGCCAATAAGCAAACCATAATTCATAAACGGCATCAATATTTGAGCCTTAGGAAAGTTTAGGATTCACCAATTTAAACCGATTTTCCAAGCAGAAAATTTATTGCAAAAGCTTTACGCTCTGCAATATAATTTTTTATTTACACTCTGTGATGAATATATATAATACGTATTTAAGTATAAAGTGTGAATTGAAAATAATTGGTAAATAAAGCGTAATTTTTTCCCGACAATAAGTAGGGTTTCAGGAGAGGCGGCAATATGTGAAAAGCCTACTGGCGGCAAATGGGTAAATCCTCCACTGCATACTAATTCATTATGTTCACGTGAAATTAAAATACAGTACAGTAGACATTAAAAAATCTTAATTTTAAAAAACTTATTTTTTTTTTAAAAACTTATTCTAGTTCCAAACGTAATGGGGCGTCCTAAAATCTTAGTGTTTTTGTTAAGTTTTCCGAATGATGTGTTGAACAATTTTGCGCGGAAACTAATTTATTATACTAGTTAATAAATACAGATATTACAGAAACTAATTATGGTTCCTATTAGCCACTTGTAGGGGATAATGCATAACTACGCCTATTTTCCACCCCGTTCTGGCATCGGCTTTAGGTCTGACAACTACTTCATTTTTAATGAGGAAACTTCAATATCAACCAAAATCATCTCCATTCCCACGTTGGCTCCTTGTTGTTTTCAACTGAGTCCTGTTTAACAACGCTCCGCCTTTTGCTTAATGATTAATGTTATAGGAGAGTGTAAGTGTAAGGAGATTGTTATTATTGTAAACAATCGTAGACACAAAATTTTGAAACTTAGATGTTATTTCGTCGGTCACCAATGTGCTATAAAAAAGGACAGACTCCACAATTACATCGAATTATCGAAGTTTGACGCGCATAGAAATGTTATTTTACTTTGGCCTTGTTGCTACGAGATTATACATCAGAATCCGCGCCGCTATTTAAATTCAACTTTTTCGACTGCCTGGCACGAAATATAAATGTTTTTTTTTTCGGCTTCGATGACAAGTAGGTACTTGGTCTTGGCATCGTTGATTTTGAGCCCAGCATAAGGCATAGAAAACAATAGTTGGGAAATTGTAGCCTTGTCTCAACACACTCTAAAAGTTTTGAGAGCTTGCTCGTGTGTGCGATGCAAGATTTGGCTCCTTCCTAGCACACATTGATAATGAAAAGTAGTTTTTCTGTTATATCTCACCTACGTAGCGTTCTCCAGATATATTCCAGAAAGATTTCCCTTTTTTTACACATGGCCTAGAATTAATAGGTACTCTTGGGAAACGTCTGCTTCTGCCGATAAAAATGCACTTGCAGTTTCACTTGAAGGATGGTCAATCTGCTTTTTTTCTGCCATCCGGAGAAGTTATGCTGCTCACAGATCCATTTGATTGTTTTCGGATTTGCCGTGTCTTTTAGAGAGTCATACACACTGCTTACTTAATCAGAGCCGTGCGAAGACAATTTGGCGCCCGGGGCAAAATTTTGATCAAGGCGCCCCCCCCCTTCACACTTCATCAAATCTCTTAATAACCAAACTCCAAATCATTTAGCAAACTTGAAAACTTCATATTTCAATTTTAATTTATACCGCCACACTATAAGAAAATGGGTTTTTACACTAAAAGTAACTTATTCATTACACATGGTGTCCGGCTACTACCGAATAAACCCACCGGAAAATGATTACTCATGTGATTTGCCGCAAAAAATGTTGTAACAAACACACCCCCAATTTTTAACCCTTTACCTGCCACAGGCACTTGAATATTTTTGAAAAAATCATTTTCTTGAACGACTTAAACCTCAATATCTCCAAAGATTTTAATCTCTATTATTTCTAACAGTTTTAATGCCTTCAGTGCTGTAAACTAGGGTTAATTTTGGCTCAATTAGCTAAAATTAACCCGAGTTTTCTACACTTAACGTATCAAAACTGTTATAGATAATGGAGCTAGAATAAAATGATGTAAGTAAGATATGATTGCAAGACAATGCGCCAATTTTTAAAAAATTGTACAAGCACCTCACCTTGGCAGAAGTGGGAGAAAATTGAGTGTGAAAGAGATAATTTATAATGAGTTTGACCAACGCCGTCTATATATTAAGGCCGCAATGTAGAATCTTAGACGTCAAAATCAGCTCGTAATTTTTGGTTATGTTCGCCAACGTTGCACTGTTTTGTTTTTGCTTTTTAGTACGTCATATGCTTGTTTTTGTTGTTTGTCCGTGTAAATCCAAAATTTAAGAGCTAAACTATGACGTCATTGTACAGCTGAGTTGCGGCTATGATATTTCTAGACGGCGTTGGTTTGACTGTAGCTTATTCAACTTCCGAAATGGGCGCGGTTGGTTTTAGATTTTAACGTGTGACATAATATTTCAACTGTAATTTGGCAAAATCCAATGCAAGAAGTCATTATATCCTATTTACGAATCGGGATTCGTCTGTGTGTTTCAATATATTAACTAGAGCCCGGATTTTCGTGCGAGAAAAAAATTTAAAAACGGGCAGTAAAAATCCCGAAACGTGCGAAATCGTGCAATATGTCCGAATGTGTCCGAATGTGCATTTTCCGTGCAATATGAATCAAGTATTTTTTTTTGGCTTTTAGAATGTTAGGCTTCGGAGCAGTGGACGAAGGAAAAATATTGAAAAAAATTGAAGATGTGCTCTAAAAAGTAAAAAGTTTTCTTCACATCTGTTTTCTTTCTCAATACTTTTATTCTATACTCTCTGTCTATCATTGGACATTGCATAATTTCTGCGAAAAATTGTTATGAAACAGGGTTAAAAATGCAAATGTTCGCTTTCATGCAAAAACCTCAAAACGTGCAATTTCATGCAATATACCCTGAAAAGTGCAATTTTCTGCATTCGTGCAATTGCACGAGAATCCGGCCTCTAGTTATAACCTTGCATTCTGGTATTTTTTTGAAGGTAGATTTTCGATAACATAACCTAAATATAATAACTGTTAAAGCCCAGTTAAAATGGTTAAAATGCAATGACAATCATGGCAGTTAGGAAAGTTGCTTTCAAACTAAACTAAATTAAAAATCGTGAATATCAAAAATTATTATTTATTTCATGCCATTTGTGACCAAATACGAAATACAAACGCCCTTAAAAAAAAAACAAAGCACTCTTGTAAATCGTATAAAAATTATTGAAACTATAGTCGCCTGTTCGCTAATGGATAGAAAATGAGTTGTACTATGAATACATATCCGTTGGATACTTTTCCATTCTAAAATGTATAGGAAATCGCATTGAATGGACGGTGCGAGTTTTGCACTAATCCGTGTTTTACTGTATATGAACGCGGACACGCGTAAAATATATTTTTATTAATCGCACAACAACATACTCGGTGTCTTTTCTATTGCATGGGAGTACAGTATAAAAAACAATAGATACTACCGAATAAAAAGAATACCGACAATCTGTTCAGCCTATATTTGAACTGAGCGCTTTTTTTGTGCGTATTGTGCTTTCACTCTATGCTATATGGAACATCACCAGCCCAGCCAAGGTAACAAAACAATGACACAACAAATTGGCCAGCAATTATTGTTATGAAATTAGCCTTATAAAAATATAAAAAAAAAATAGATGAAAACATCCGTATAAAATAGATAAAAAATTGAACAACAGAATCATTACAAACAAGAAATAAAATCAAGCTTGAACGCTGTGACTATTTTAAATATATGAATATGATCACAAATAGCAGAGTCTCGTTGTAAGTTGTAACGTATGTTTATACGGAAAATGTACATGTTTACCTATTTTTTAACAGTCAGAAAAGCAAAGGGGATATTTTTTGGCAACTTTAATTTTGTTTATGCAATTACCGCAATTGAGAGTCGGATGTATGTATACAGCGTTAATATAGGAAATTTTTCAGCTCAGATTCAACAGAATTCTGTCTGTATCTGGCTGTCTTTTTTGTAGAAGTCATTCCGAAATGACGATTTGTTTTGTTAAATTAAAATTTACCACATAGGCTGCGACTTTTTCGCAATTTCAATTTTATTAACGTTTCTGCCACGATACAGTTTTTGAAAATTTGTCAAAATAGATTATTCGTTGAAATCTAAAACAACAATTTTATAACCGTACTTATTTTTTCTTTCAAAGTGTTGCATTTCTGACGGTATAAAACTTTTGACATTTAGATATCGACATTTTGGGGCAAATACACATTGTCAGCACAAAAAAAAAACATGGAAGTCCATGAAACTAATTTGATTTTTTCCCTTTCACTTTTGTCTGCGGAAAAATCAAAATTGTAATTGATGTACTTTGGCTTATTTAAAAATGGAGGCATCGTTGCAAAAATACACTGCCTGTCAAAACTATAGCCGCACCATAAAACACAATTGAAAGGGAGCATAGTTATTCCACATACTATAAACATAAGGGTTATTAAAAAGACAAGTAAATTCACAAGAAGTTTCCTCAAATTTCAATCCGTTATTTCTCTGTAAAGGAAAATCTCAATTTTCCGTCTGTCATAACTATAGCCGCACTGGAACTAGTATGGGAAAAACTGATCAAAAAGCGGAAATTCCGGAAATTAACAACGGGAAAAATCTTTTTTAAATCTAATTGACTCCGAGGGATTATTTTGCTTATTTCTCAATAAAAAATCATAACTGTTATTGGGTTTTTTGCTTATTGAATTCTCAGTATCGATAACGTTTCCTTTTACATAGAAAACTCATTGAAATATTATTTTCTTACGTAATAATGTTTCTTAACACTTTGGCTGCCAATGCATCACCGGTGAACACGGCAAGTGTCATTCCCCAGGGGCCAGTGCATCACCGGTGAACACAGCAAGTGTCATTCCCCAGGGGCCAATGCATCACCGGTGATGCATAGTTAGATTTTTAAATTTATTGTCCTTACGGGTTTGAAAAACAAAATATTATAATAAAACTGACAGAATACTTTCAGTAACTGTTTTTTGCATCACATTTCAATTCGAAAAAACTCGCATATTTGCCAAGTATCAAAAAAAATACCTTCAAAGTGCGTAACTCCATAAAAGCCAAAAAATGTCTTTTCTTTTTTTTTTATTAGTAGAAAGGTGAAAATTAAAAAAAAAATAGTTAAACAAAACATATTCATGGTTCTATAATCCAAAAGAAACAAACAAATGACGGTTCACAAACTTAGTTCAGGTTTAATGAAAATCTTGAAAATGTTTCAGGCACATATATGATGCACCTCCCTTTTGTCTTTCCAATTTCCAATGCAGACAAACATTACAAGACAGAGAGCGTCCAGTTGTTGTCTCTGACTTTCCTGAGTAGAGTTTTATGTTAAATGTGTATCCCTCAGTAACTGTAAGTTTAAAGGATTTTATCCCGTATTTATGGCGTAAGCGTCCACGAAAGGGTATCATGCTTTCGTCGATAACCAATTGTTTGCCTGCTGACCGATAAACTTCAAAATTGTAAAGCACCTCTTCAATAATTCGTTCCACTTTATAGGTTTTTGAAGAAGTATCTTCGTTGTCGGCGAAATTTAAAATCTTAGGAGAATCTGAAATCTGTTACGGGACATAGTGTTAACGGCGAATTGATTATTATCAAAGATCTGTCCTTTCTGGGTACTTGACGAGACCCATGCATATCATCAGTCCTAGAAATTTCCAAAAATTCAGGCCGGTAAGTGTCCTTCCACGTACTTAGGCGATTACTCCTCCTCCTCAGTACCGTATAGCCCCATGTGGGGGCATGGTGCGTTAACTCAGCCGTTTATAGGCAATTTCGAGTCAACGTTATATTGCATATCATTTCGGAGTGTATATAATGTTGCAAGCACTATATATTTCCTATCCGCACAAGTACGGAAATTTTGGCCCACGCCGAGATTCGTTCTCTGGACCTCTAGATTACTACCATCGTAGAGTGCGACTCAACCAAGTGAGCCACAGAGCTCCCATTCAATCGTAATTTCTAGAATCTCATCCGTCAGAAGGAGTCGGTATATTTCATAAGGACTTTTGTTTTGAAGTGCTACTCCACTAGCTTCTCTACGTGAAATTATCAAACTATCGAACTTCACTAAACTCTCTCCGGTAGCCGGCGAAATCCAATCCGACAGTTCCTCGGAATTCTCCGAACTGCATCGTTATTTATCGGAACTTCACTATCTAAATCAGGTGTTCACGGGTGATGCACTTGTGTTTATAATAATGATATATACTTTCCCAGTGCCAATGCATCACCGGTGAACACGGTCGAGAAACCACTTGAATATGGCTTTTTTAAGTATATAAATATGTGTACAAAATATTTCCGGGGGGAAATAATTGGAACAGGAAAATTTTGCTTTGGCCCCTGAGGAATAAATTGTGCCGTGTTCACCGGTGATGCACTGGCCCCTGGGGAATGACCTATGCCGTGTTCACCGGTGATGCATTGGCAGCCAAAGTGTTAAAAATATCCTGTCTAATTTTGATGAACGAGGGGCCACCTCCGTAACATTTGTTACATTAAAACCTTCATGAAGTGCAATGATTGGTGGGAGATGATGCAATCTCTGCTACCATTCCGTTATGTGTCATGTATTCTGTATTGAAACGAAAACAGTTTAGGGTCAGGATATTCCAGAGAAATTTCCACTGCATTAGAGGTGGTTACAACAACTTTTAAATACATAAAGAACCCCGATTAATACTATTAAGGAACTCTGGCCGAAGTTTGTATTGAGATCTATGGAAATTCGGCAAGTGCCTATTAAAAGAATTAGCCAGGATACCTACAGAACAGTTGATTTCGTCACTTCCAGCATAGAAAGAATTTAATGGAAATGTCCTAACGATAAACAGCTTCCATTTTATACAGACGATAGGACACATAACGGGGGTTGAAGCAAGAGATTGCATCACTTCTCACCAGTCGTCGTGCTTAAAGTTGGCTCCAATGGTACAATCTATCCAAATGAGACAGCAAACATTGGAGAAACATTATTACGTACAATTTATAAAAAAACGCAATTTCGAAGAGTTTCTTATGTAAAAGCAGCGGTTATCGATGCTTAAGGGTTAATAAGCAAAAAACTCGAAAAACTGTTAAAATGATTTCGTGACAAATAAACAAAACAATCTCTAGAGGCCTTTTTTATTCCAAAGTAATCTTTCGCTTTATTAATTTCCCCAATTTCCGCTTTTTAATCAGTATTTCCCATACATATTCCAAGTGCGGCTATGGTTATGACAGACGGAAAATGTAGATTTTCCTTTACACAGAAATAACGGTTTGAAATATAAGGAAACTTCTTGTAAATTTATTTGTCTTTTTATTATCCCTTATGTTTATATTATGTGGAATAGCTGTGATTGCCTTGAATTTTAAAGGATCACTCTGTTTTATGGTGCGGCTATTGTTATGACAGGCAGTGTATTTTCTAGCAAAACCAAAAATTGAGTCCAAACGTTGTATGCTTCGGTTTTATATCGTAATAAAGGAGTCACCATCTTAGCTATACTCACATGAAGGGAATCCACTGGTTTTGCGAGATAGAGTCCTGTCAGTGCTTTCACTGTCTATCTTACTTCAGAAGATGAGGTCGCATGTCTGAAGATTGTGACAAGCTACTTATTGCCTATCGGCACCTTTTTATTTTATCGTATACAGTAGAGCGTCGTTTATCTGAACGCCGATTATCCGAACAATCGATTAACCGAACCACCCAGCTTCTTTTCTTTTGAAATACATCGAATCAAATGAACGAGACCAAGGCTAATTTTGGGCGCGGCCAAAATTTGAATACCCTTCACTCTCCTGGGGCTGAAAGATTTTTTGGGCGTACCTATGACTTGTGTGTTATCCTCCTTTCCCATTCTTTTCCTTCCGTTTTCATATAAGTTCCGTGGCGTCGATGAAACAATATTTGTGTGAGGTTTAGTTGGAATAAGTTGACAAATAAAAAACATTTGACAGAAAACTGTACGGGGGGAAATGGAGGCATGGTCCTGCAATAGGTTTTCTTTTATTTTTACATTTCCGGTTGTTTCGATAGAGATATATGAATACAAGGTTTTCTGCAATAGGCGCAAAAAAGAATGTTTCTTAAAAGAACCAAATTGGGGAGCTGGGTTTGTATGGCAGCCCCATGATTCCATCCATTTTTACATATGTTTTCTAGTATTAATAGATAAACATTTTTTTGATGTTAAGTTCAGATTAGTTCATAAACAAAAAGGTCTTTCTTAGAAGAACTTAATTTTGGGAGCTAGGTTTGTATGGCAGCCCCATGACCCCATGATCGGATTTGATCTATTTTTACGTTAATAATGTGTCATCAATAGAAACACATTTGTGCGAAGTTTAGTTGAAATTGGTACACAAATAACAAAGTTTTTCTCAGAAGAACCTAAAGGGGGGGGGGGGTTAAGTTTGTATGGCAGCCCCATGATCCCCTTGTCCGATTTTAGCGATTCAAACATACAAACAGACTGCAACAATAATAAGCATGTGTACAATTTCAGCTCTCTAGATTTTATAGCGGCCTAGAAAAACTGCAACAAAACGGCGATAGCTAGAGCTCTGGTTTTTTTCAGCAAAATGTAGCTCTACATCGACTTTTTCGAAACCCATTTCCGAAAATTTTAATTTGAAAACACAGAATTGCAAATATCTCGCTAAATATTGACCCTACGGGGGTCAAAGTTGGCGCTTTTTGGGTCAGCTTTGGGAGGCTGTATCTCGAGAACGGCGATAGCTACAGCTCTGGGTTTTCAGCAAAATGTAGCTCTCAATGCGCTCTATATCGCCTTTTTCAAAACCCATTTCCGAAAATTTTCATTTGAAAACTCAAAATTGCAAATATCTCGCTAAATATTGCCCCTATGTGGGTCAAAGTTGGCGCTTTTTGGGTCAGCTTTAGGAGGCTGTATCTTTTGAACGGTGATAGCTAGGGCTCTGGTTTTTTCAGCAAAATGTAGCTCTCAATGCGCTCTACATCGACTTTGTCAAAACCCATTTCCGAAAATTTTCATTTAAAAATACAAAATTGCAAATATCTCGCTAAATATTGACCCTACGGGGATCAAAGTTGGCGCTTTTTGGGAGGCTGTATCTTTTGAACGGTGATAGCTAGGGCTCTGGTTTTTTCAGCAAAATGTAGCTCTCAATGCGCTCTACATCGACTTTTCCAAAACCCATTTTCGGAAATTTTCATTTGAAAACACAAAATTGCAAATATCTCGCTAAATATTGACCCTACGGGGGTCAAAGTTGGCGCTTTTTGGGAGGCTGTATCTTTTGAACGGTGATAGCTAGGGCTCTGGTTTTTTCAGCAAAATGTAGCTCTCAATGCGCTCTACATCGACTTTTCCAAAACCCATTTTCGGAAATTTTCATTTGAAAACACAAAATTGCAAATATCTCGCTAAATATTGACCCGACGGGGGTCAAAGTTGGTGCTTTTTGGGTCAGCTTTGAGAGGCTGTATCTTTTGAACGGTGATAGCTAGGGCTCTGGTTTTTTCAGCAAAATGTAGCTCTCAATGCGCTCTATATCGACTTTTCCAAAACCCATTTTCGGAAATTTTCATTTGAAAACACAAAATTGCAAATATCTCGCTAAATATTGACCCTACGGGGGTCAAAGTTGGCGCTTTTTGGGAGGCTGTATCTTTTGAACGGTGATAGCTAGGGCTCTGGTTTTTTCAGCAAAATGTAGCTCTCAATGCGCTCTACATCGACTTTTCCAAAACCCATTTTCGGAAATTTTCATTTGAAAACACAAAATTGCAAATCTCTCGCTAAATATTGACCCTACGGGGGTCAAAGTTGGTGCTTTTTGGGTCAGCTTTGAGAGGCTGTATCTTTTGAACGGTGATAGCTAGGGCTCTGGTTTTTTCAGCAAAATGTAGCTCTCAATGCGCTCAGGCACGTAGCCAGGGGAGGGGTCCATGGGGTCCGGACCCCTCCCGAAATGTTTTCAATTATAACGGAATTTTTAGTGATTACAGTATAAAATATCAAAATATTAGGTGGTAACATATTTTTCTCTAAATTCTGTGGGACTGAACATCATAAAAAATATCCGACATGAAAAATTGATTGGTTTAAGGGAGGTTTTCTTTTCAAAACTAGATAAGTCCAAATATCAATACACACTTCTCTGAACACAACCCTGCAAAATAAATTGCGCGGAATATATGCAAAAAATGTCTGTTGTCGAAAATTTTATTCACTCTGATTTTATTTATTGGACGTATGGACGTGTTTTTATGCGAGCTTGGAACTTTAAACTTTCCGCTGCGCAGGTTCTGAGCATTGCTACAAAAATAGAGAATGCGATAAAATAGTCTTTAAACAGAGCTTTTTTTCAAGGAAACAATTTTTTGAAAATTTTGACTAATATCAATCATGAAGGTACGTGATGATTTGTGTTTTTTTTTATAAAAACACAAATAATTACGTGCGATTATCGGCCCTTTGCGCATGGCTATTGTTGGACTAAACGGAAACTTAGCTCTCGCTCGCCTAAGCTAATCGCGGAGATATAAAGGTACATGAAGCCCGTAGACAAAGAATGAAGTTAGAGTTTGCATCTGTTACTTTTATTGAAAAACGGAATATATACGCCTGCTTTAATAGTCTGTGTAAGTAATAGTTATGTAGTTAAGCCTTTTTTTATGACCAAACGCTCAAGTTTTAACGAAGCAAAACAATTTTAAAGATACAAATGGTAAAAATTAGTTTTTCTAATTAGTCTCCCCTACACCACTATGTGCATTTTCGCCACCTCCCGGCAAGGTTTTGGATATCTTTTTCGTAAAAATGTCGCGGCTTTTCACGGACCCATTCTCGCACAAACAATTTTACTTCTTCATAGCTTTTGAAACTTTTAATGGAACTTTCTCAATTCGTTCAATGCTGTAGAGTATGTGTACAAACTTCCGAGCGCCAGAATTTATACTTAATATTCAGAGGTTTTAGCACTCATCTGCCTGAGATTTTCGGTAGACTACCCGCTCATGAATATTTTCCCAATACTACTTACGTTTATGCCCAACTCCCCAGTCATGTAGCGTACACTACTTCGTCGGTCTTCCACAATGAGTTTTTCAACGGTTGCGGCGCTTACATTTTCATCGGAGACACTAGGTGGCGCGCATGTAGCAACTTTCCCTCAACTTTTCGGCCTTTTCAAAACATTCATACACACGGGTTTTAGAGAGGCACTCATTCTGGAACTTCTCTAGTACTTTTTGATAAGTTTCCGCGGATTTTATATTTGCTTTGACTAAAAAACAAATAATGATGCGTTCTGCAAGAGGTACTGACTGGTACATCCTTTTCACTCATGATGGTTATAATTACACTAAAAAGTCAGGTTACGCGTTTCCAGCTATTCTCAACGTTTCATAACATACCAGTCTAATATTTAGTGTATCCACTTTTTCAACAATAAATTTGTCGCGCGTCTGAAAATTCCGTTGGACCCCTCCCGAAACAAATTCCTGGCTACGTCCCTGAATGCGCTCTACATCGACTTTTTCAAAACCCATTTCCGAAAATTTTCATTTGAAAACACAAAATGGCAAATATCTCGCTAAATATTGACCCTACGGGGGTCAAAGTTGGCTCTTTTTGGGAGGCTGTATCTTTTGAACGGTGATAGCTAGGGCTCTGGTTTTTTCAGCAAAATGTAGCTCTCAATGCGCTCTACATCGACTTTTTCAAAACCCATTTCGGAAAATTTTCATTTGAAAACACAAAATGGCAAATATCTCGCTAAATATCGACCCTACGGGGGTCAAAGTTGGCGCTTTTTGGGAGGCTGTATCTTTTGAACGGTGATAGCTAGGGCTCTGGTTTTTTCAGCAAAATGTAGCTCTCAATGCGCTCTACATCGACTTTTTCAAAACCCATTTCCGAAAATTTTCATTTGAAAACACAAAATTGCAAATATCTCGCTAAATATTGACCCTACGGGGGTCAAAGTTGGCGCTTTTTGGGAGGCTGTATCTTTTGAACGGTGATAGCTAGGGCTCTGGTTTTTTCAGCAAAATGTAGCTCTCAATGCGCTCTATATCGACTTTTTCAAAACCCATTTCCGAAAATTTTCATTTAAAAATACAAAATTGCAAATATCTCGCTAAATATTGACCCTACGGGGGTCAAAGTTGGCGCTTTTTGGGTCAGCTTTGAGAGGCTGTATCTCTTGAACGGTGATAGCTAGGGCTCTGCTTTTTTCAGCAAAATGTAGCTCTCAATGCGCTCTACATCGACTTTTTCAAAACCCATTTCCGAAAATTTTCATTTAAAAATACAAAATTGCAAATATCTCGCTAAATATTGACCCTACGGGGGTCAAAGTTGGCGCTTTTTGGGTCAGCTTTGGGAGGCTGTATCTTTTGAACGGTGATAGCTAGGGCTCTGGTTTTTTTTCAGCGAAATGTAGCTCTCAATGCGCTCTACATCGACTTTTTCAAAACCCATTTCCGAAAATTTTCATTTAAAAATACAAAATTGCCAACATCTCGCTAAATATCGACCCTACGGTGGTCAAAGTTGGCGCTTTAAGGGTCAGCTTTGGGAGGCTGTATCTTTTGAACGGTAATAGCTAGGGCTCTGCTTTTTTCAGGAAAATGTAGCTCTCAATGCGCTCTACATCGACTTTTTCAAAACCCATTTTCGAAAATTTTCATTTGAAAACACAAAATTGCAAATATCTCGCTAAATATTGACCCTACGGGGGTCAAAGTTGGCGCTTTTTGGGTCAGCTTTGAGAGGCTGTATCTTTTGAACGGTGATAGCTAGGGCTCTGTTTTTTTCAGCAAAATGTAGCTCTCAATGCGCTCTACATCGACTTTGTCAAAACCCATTTCCGAAAATTTTCATTTAAAAATACAAAATTGCAAATATCTCGCTAAATATTGACCCTACGGGGGTCAAAGTTAGCGCTTTTTGGGTCAGCTTTGAGAGGCAGTATCTTTTGAACGGTGATAGCTAGGGCTCTGTTTTTTTCAGCAAAATGTAGCTCTCAATGCGCTCTACATCGACTTTTTCAAAACCCATTTCCGAAAATTTTCATTTGAAAACACAAAATTGCAAATATCTCGCTATATATCGACCCTACGGAGGTCAAAATTGGCGCTTTTTGGGTCAGCTTTGGGAGGCTGTATCTTTTGAACGGTGATAGCTAGGGCTCTGTTTTTTTCAGCAAAATGTAGCTCTCAATGCGCTCTACATCGACTTTTTCAAAACCCATTTCCGAAAATTTTCATTTGAAAACACAAAATTGCAAATATCTCGCTAAATATTGACCCTACGAGGGTCAAATTATGCGGTCAGCTGTGAGAGGCTGTATCTTTTGAACGGCGATAGCTAGGGCTCTGTTTTTTTCAGCAAAACGTAGCTCTCAATGCGCTCTACATCGACTTTTTCAAAACCCATTTCCGAAAATTTTCATTTGAAAACACAAAATTGCAAATATCTCGCTAAATATTGACCCTACGGGGGTCAAATTATGCGCTTTTTTTGGTCAGCTGTGAGCGGCTGCATCTTTTGAACGGTGATAGCTAGGGATCTGTTTTTTTTTCAGCAAAATGTAGCTCTCAATGCGCTCTACATCGACTTTTTCAAAACCCATTTCCGAAAATTTTCATTTGAAACACAAAATTGCAAATATCCCGCTAAATATTGACCCTACGGGAGTCAAAGTTGACGCTTTTTGGGTCAGCTTTGGGAGGCTGTACCTCGAAAACGGCGATAGTTAGAGCTCTGTTTTTTTTCAGCAAAATGTCGCTCTCAATGCGCTCTACATCGTCTTTTTCAAAACCCATTTCCGAAAATTTTCATTTGAAAACACAAAATTGCAAATATCTCGCTAATATTGACCCTATGGCGCTTTTTGGGTCAGCTTTGGGAGGCTGTATCTTTTGAACGGTGATAGCTAGGGCTCTGGTTTTTCAAGCAAAATGTAGCGGACATCGCCCAATCAACTCTCCAAGTCATTCTGATCAAGTCCTGGTGGGGCGCAATATGTGAGTAGTCGCGACCAACTGAACACACCCTTGCACGAAGAAATAAATACCCGAACAAAACGTACATTTTACGTAAACGGTTTTTATTAAAGAAATCTAAGTACATTTACAAATATAATTCCATAAACAGGTAGATCAATCGTGTGAATCAAATCAAATTAAGGTTCAAAAAGCGCGGTCTATTTCCAAAAAAAAAATCAAGCTCTGTAAAGTAATCACGACTACTTGAAACGGCTTCTAAATTCAAAGAGAGCGTTAACTACTCAGCCACTTCCCAAGACAACTTGAAGTTAGCATTCCAGTTGCAACGTGTTTCTAATTCACGGTTCTACTTCTTTCTATACTAGACTTGCATGTGCAACAACGCATCTCAGGACATGATGCAGAGCAGCATGTTGCATGCTGTCTTGCAAATGTGCTGAATTGTCAACAGCTGGTCGTGCTGTCACTTGTGTTGTGTTGTTCCGTGTTTGTTTACATTGGTGATGTGATGGTGTTTGTTTTGGTTGCTGATTCGAGTTTGCACCGATTTATTCTTTTTGTGTTTTATTTCAGGAACTTCCAGGAATGGCGGAAGAATGATGGGCGGCGCTGGATGCGAGTGCATAGCGGATCGTGGATCGGATGCTGACGCCGAACTGCCAGTAGGAAGGTGAGTGACGTGGATTTGTTGTCTAATGAACTTTATTAATTATTCCTGTTTGCAGATCTTGGTCATCGTCCGTAACTCCAACAAGTAAACTAGACAAATTCATCTGATCAAAACCATGGACCATCATATAATAGACAAATGATCGAATGGTTACATTTCTAAGTCAAATTCAACTTTCAAATCAGACGGGGTCTACAGACATCTGCAGGTTGACAACAACTGCTTTAAAAATATCACCCGTTTTCACTAAAAAAAAAATCGATTTTTTTGCTCTGTAAATCAATATGTGTTTGAATTGAATTAAATTTGAATTCAATTCATGAAATTACTGCGAGATAACCTAAGAAGGTGTGTTCTTTTTTGCACTCCGGTGTGGGTTAGTCTAGTGTACAATAACAACGTGATCCATAAAGGTTATTTTGTTATAGTAACCGCCGTCTTGATGTGATAATGGAAAATATGTTTCAAACTTTAATCTAACAATGTGTGAACAGAACCGATTTTGGAAAAAAGAAATAGTAAATAAACCGCAAATCCAAAAATTACATATGCATAAGTAAAACAAGATCGCCTCACATTTTTCATCTATATTTAATATAAAAAAAAAAATAAAAATAAAAAGATTAAAATAATATATTTAAAAAATACAAAAGTATTACAGAAAAAGGATGAAAAGGTGTATACAAGAAGGTCGAAATAGGAAAATCGTTTAAAATCATTACTATTGTCTATTTATGAAAAAAACGAAGCCTAATTCATAAGGGGAAATTGTTCTTTTTTTTTGTTTTGTTTTTTTGTTTTTGTTTTTTATACATTTTCGCATTCGCAGATTCACACACGTAAAAAAATTGTTTCTTTCGTACTCTCACATATTTACAAAAAGAATATGCTTCGCTTTTGTACTGGATAACACTGTGAAAAGGAGGAAATTTGTTGTTTTTTTTTAAAGATATTCGAAATGAGATAATTAATAAAGGTTTGTGGTTTGTGTTCGCAGAGACGCCTTAATACCTTGGCTGCCAATGTGTCACCGGTGAACACACATAAATGATTCACCACAGGCCATGTATCACCGGTGAACACAGAGAAAGACATTCTGTACGGGCCAATGTGTCACCGGTGACACATTTGTAGTCTTCTTTTGAATTGCTTGGCCTGGGCGGAATAATTGTGTGGTGTTCACCGGTGACACATTGGCCTGTGGGGAATCGATTTTAGTGTGTTTACCGGTGATACATGGCAGCCAAGGTGTTAAGGTACGTGTTCGTAGAGACGACTCATGGGACGATCGCTCAGCGATCGTAATTTTGCATCCAATCCCGAGCCATATTTGCATATTTTTGCGCATGGTACTACTTTCCTTGTATTGACTATGAACTTAAGGTATATTTTCCTCGACACGACTGCACGACTCCGACTCGCTCATTCCATATAAAAACTCGTTTTTAAAATGAGAGAGAAACTAGTTTTTATATGGAATAAGCGAGTCGCTGTCGTGCGGCCGCGTCGAGGACAACGCACCTTAAGGGAACATGTCTGTATAAAAATTATGCGCATAAGGTTTAAGTGCGATCGCTGAGCGATCATCACATGAGTCGTCTCTACGAACACAAACCTTTAGGTGATGTGATCGCTCAGCGAGCCTAGTTCTGCATCCAATTCCATATTTGCATATATTTTTAATAGTGCTACTTTCCTTATATCGACTATGACCTAAAGAAACACATATGTCTGTATAGAAAGTAAGCGCGTATAGTGCTTAGAAATGGCGGTTGAATTGAGATTGCTAAGCGATCATCACATTAGTCGTCTCTACGAACACGTACCTTTAAAGGTACGTAGTTAGACAACCTGTTCTCAGCGCTATATGCAGATATCTTCTATACGGACATGTTCCTATAAATAATAGTCGATTACAGGAATGTAGACACCTTAAAAAAATATGCAGAAATGGCTCAATATTGATTGCTGAACAGCGATCGCCCAACAATAATCGCATGAGTCGTTTCTACGAACACAAACCTTAAGTCGTTATTAGATGTTGGCACTTACGACTAATAAATTCGTTGATCTTTCTTTCTTTCTTCCTTTTTTTCCTAAATCCATGACTAACTACACTAGTGAGGTACTCCGTATTCTGAGCTGGGCGCTGCTGGTGAGGCGGGAGCCGATGGTGCACCATAATCACCGGATGGTGCTGGAGCAATACTGTTGGGGTATGGTCCTTCAGCTTCTTGTTTCTGTAAGGAACAAAATTGAAAAAAAAAAATTGATAATGATCCGCAAGATTGCTTCGATGCTAATGATTCTCTCACCTGAGTCTTGTAACGGATGAAATAGACCTCAGGTTTGCTGGGTTGAGTGGGTGCCGGTGTTGGAATTGTAATCTCGGGTTGTTCTTCGGGCTTCTTGACCAGCACGTAGACGAGCGTTTTCTCTTCGTTTTGTGGAATCACAGGAATTATTGGTGCAGTTGGTGCTGGAGCCGATGGAGCCTTGATGAAAACAATTTTGTAGTGTTTTTGTGCGGGTGGAACGGCAATTGGTTTTCTGTAAGAAAATTTTCAAATTTATATGTTTCACATCCGTCCTCATAAGAGTCAACTTGACTTGGCCGGGGCGTAACTATTCACCTGGGTGCAACATAATCATTCTCTGGTGGTGGAACATGAACGTAGACGTGCTTGTGAACAACTGGAGCTGGTGTCGGTGGACCATATTGGGGTGCAGGTGCTCCATAGCTGCCACTGGGCGCTCCGCCCGGCGATGATCCTCCTCCGATTATACCACCGAATCCTGCATCACCAGCCGGTGCCTTGTACTGATAGGGCGATGGTGGTTCGGGACGAGCGAGCACTGCGACTAGCAGCATTGGTACAATCTGTAAGGGAGTTCAATTATAGTCCTTGTTAAACGAGCAGGATGCCGATGAATAGGTATCCAATTGGGCATTAGGAGATCACCGTGACAGAGAACGTCTAGACGATTTTATAGTTTTTTTTCGTTACTCTGCCCTTAGTGTCCATATCCTTATGCTTTATCCAGTTGGCAAATAAAATTCAATTTCATACCATGAAGGTCTTCATTCCGATGCTTATTATGTTCCACACACAAACAATTTAAAACGCGGTTATACCGAACACAACCGAACGCGCTATTAGTCCTGTTAGGCTTAGGTTAAAAAAAAAAGAACGACCGAACCGACGTAACGAGAGATTTGAATCTCTTGCACTTCGAAACGATGAAGATTTACTTCTGTATATGGTTAATATGTATCCGAGACTTTTATATAGAGATCATCAAGGTACGCACAGACAGACACGGACTCTCACCTTTCCAAAAATCACCCAAGAAGAAGAAGGAAAAAAAATCGTAAAAAACAGATGATGATGATGGTAAAGTTACATGTTGTTATCCCCCGAATTACACACAGTCAGTCGTACTGTAGTAGCCCCGACCTCATACTTTACCTATACCTTTGAAAATTTCTTTCAAGCATACAATTAGCGTATCTGTACACAGTAAGTAGTTCGTCTTAGCCGAGGCCTGCATTAATATATATTATGGTCTTCTCCTCAAGTGTTTCTATATAAACTACAACACAATAAAAGACACAAAGAGGCCTCGCAATGCAATTTTTTCTGTTTCAGTGTTTTGTTTTTTTTTTGTTTTTGCGCGATTACTACATACATACATACATACATGTCCGAAATAAACACAGTGTGTGCACTATTTCATAATAACTGCCAGATATAATTTTTGTGTTGATGTTTCGGCCTTATGCGCTGCTGCTGCTATTTTGTTTTATGAATTTTTTCCATACTGTGTGTGTCTTGTCTTGCGATTTTCTGTTGGGACCCCGCGGAAAATCAAGCTCAGTTGCACACAGTCTTACACGCCACAATCAGTTTGCCGGCACAAAACTCAAGCTGTATAGATACACTTTCATGTGACAGATTTTCCTCAAATAATACCATTGATATCCATATCCAAGTATGTATAAAGGGTCCCATTCTCATGCATATTATATCACATTTTCGGCTTTCCACCTGCGGATCATCTTACTCGGAACAGATATGGTCGGACAGGTGTCTTGCATATGGCAAAAAAAAATGTTCTCAATTTACGGAATTCGAGAAAAGGGCCTGCACTCTTGCCAAGATGCTTCACTTTCTTGTATATACGCATTTCCGGAATCTCTGACTATAATGATCTTAATTAAACCATATCTGATATGGGGACTATGATGGAAATTATGTAACAACATATCTTGTATCTTTTAGTGTATATATGCACGGGGCTTCCTCTTTGCAAATTGCATGCCGGCGATCCTTGAAACTGCCGAATTTCAAGGCTCCAAATTGAAGCATAAATATACAAAAAAAAAAAAAAAACAGATACGAAGAAACTTTTACAAAACTCTGTGGCATCATTATTATGTGGCCAATTCATATATATAATTGGAGGCCTTTAGGGAAATACGAATAATACGAATCTGAACGCTTCTTTAGTGTAACAATTATGTTAAGTTTGCACGCTGTTATTAACGAGACTTTCGAAAGACATAATGTATGTACAGGTTTGTAGCAAGTGTATCGTGCATTATAGGTATGTACGAAACGAACTTTAGATGGATATAGTAGATTCACACCTATCAGATTGGTATGGCAGACTTAAAGACACATTGCATGGAATTTTGTAGTCATTGTACTCATACCATTACCAAAGGAACTGTGTTTTATGCTATTGCATGTCCATAATATAAATTCGAATTATGCATGTAATTAATTGCAGAGAAAATTTACCCGATAAGATTCTA
Organism: Microchrysa polita; assembly: GCA_949715475.1. NCBI lineage: Eukaryota > Metazoa > Arthropoda > Insecta > Diptera > Stratiomyidae > Microchrysa > Microchrysa polita. Next base: position 7,456,288 of record OX454422.1, read on the forward strand.
ATTCGTGAGATTGCAATATTTATTAATTTCAAGACTTTTAATTTAAAAAGATATCTCTAAAACATACTTTTATATAAAGAAGAAGAAGAATCACTTTTAAATAGCGAATACAGGTAAAATAAATAATCCTCCTAGTCAAATAGATAAATTTCTGAATCAACAAAATATGTTTTCGTATAAAAAAAAAAATACTGCCGATCAAAAATATTGTCGATTAAAAAAAAAACTCAATATCCGAATCAACATAATTATGTAATACTTCCGGATCAGAAAAAAAAAACAAATAAATTGCCGAACCAACAAAATACGTTTTCGGGGCTAATAACTAAATTTCCGATACAAAAATGTTTTCCCCACAAAAAAAAAAATGAATACCAAAATTAAAAAAAAGTTCGGGATCTGCGAAATGTCGATAATTTTAATTTACGAATTGTTATGGCTGCACATTTTGTTAGTGAAAAAAAAAATCGATTTTTATTTGGCTCGAATACCAAAGTGTTTGCATTTTAAAATTTTGTTTTTTTAAAAAACCTTAATGGAGAAGTTGGCAAATTGCAAAATCGCAAAATTGGGGCTTGTACTCCTGAATTTGGATTTGGTTTTCTCGTTCATAAAATCTGAGGCACCACTTTTAGTTTGCTGCAGTTTCCACAAAGGGGCACACGGGGACCTGACGGTTCTTAAAACGTCCTTAAAATTAAAAAACACACAACGTTTAAAATGAGTTTTGTTTTAAGTTCATGTCAAAGTATTTTGATCCTTTTCATCATTAAACTATTGGACCCATTTTTGGAAACTTTAGTTTAGTTAGTTTTTTCAACGCACAACGGTTTGTGCGATTAAACTCCCTATCGAATATTGACGCATAAGCACGGTGATCCCAGAAATGGGACGCTAACTGCTCCATGTCCTGGACGATCGTTTGTACCGAACAGTGTTGCCGTATTTTAATCGTAACATTTTGTTACACTTTCGGTTTTCCTGTTACGATCGAAGAGATAGAAGCAACAATATATTAAGGTTCTTTCATTTTCATTTTGTTAAAAAGAAACTGTATAAAACGATTTTATTGAAAGATTTTCCCCAAACCATTTTCTACAATCAAAACTGTCACCCAGTGTGTCCTCGCTCATGGAAGAAGGGCTTTTTTTCGGCATTTGAACAGGGCGCCAATTCAAAGGGGCGCTAAACCCATCAGGATGTAGGTAAGCAAACCGATTTCACAAAGATCCGAAGAGCATATTACGGCGCTCATTTCGCTACAAACCTTAAGGCCATAACAATCATCGTTTGAAAGTTAGAGTCGCCCAAAAATCCCACAGAAAGTGCCAATTTGGATCGAAATTTTCCAAATTTTTGATTTGAAAACATAAAAATTTACATTTTGAGTTGGAAATTTCGGCGACTCTAACTTCTAATTAGTGATAGCTAGGACTCTCAACTTTACAGAGAAATTTGAAATATTCGAAAATTTCAATTAGATTTGAGGCGCCCAAAGATCCCAGAAAAAGTGCGAATTTTCACCCAATTTTATGTTTTAACATGGAAATTGTTGAAAATTGGGGTGTTGAGATCCTATGTAGAGCATATTCACTACAAGCCTGAGAGTAGCAAAATTTTTCATTTTGTGAAATACTCATTTTTATAATACAATCTAAAAATTACTACCTCTCGAACTTACTAAAGGAATTACAGTAGAAACTCGTTAGCTCGAAGCTAAAGGGGAATGTACATATTTTACTTTGAGTTATAGATGAACGAAATGTAACTCGGATACTCGTTTTGTGTTTTTTTTTTGAGCGAATTGAATATTTATTTGTAAATGAAAATGAGAAACTTCGACTTATAAAACCAGGGCCGGATTTCCCATATGGGCAACCTGGGCTACTGCCCGGGGCGGCAGAATTTTGAGGGGCGGCAAATTCTTAAATTTTTTCGTTGGTGTAAAATTATGGGAAAGATAGATTTTTAACCCTAGAGAGATAATCATATTTTTTACCCCTGAAAAGATAATCATACGTCGATTCGACGTGTTGCGAGTTAACATCCTTATAACTTCTTTGTTAAGAGTAACATGTTGTTAAAAGGTAGATATATAATCATTTGTATTTAATATTAATCTGTTAAACTCAGGGTTTTGCAAAATTATCATTTGTTTGTGTATATAATATTAATTTTAAAAAAGTGGTTCTAGTAGAAAGTGGACTGTCCTTTCAGTAGATTAAAATAAAGGATATCTTTATCGTAACAGGCTTTTAGTGGTTATATCCAAGTAAATACACATCCACATTATGAAGATTTATAAAAATGTCAATTCGGGGGAAATAAAATATTTTTCAGTACAAATTTGTTCTACAGTTTTTACTGACGTTAAAGATAATCATACGTCGATTCGACGTATATTTGACTTATGACCCCCCAATATCTTAGGCTGTGTGGCACCCAAGCTAATTATTTTGCCACGTAATTACGCCTACAGACATGAATTGAGTTAAATATTGGAACCAACAAATTATGAAGCTTCACTTATAAGATATAATAAAAAGAAAAATTTCTGTACGTCGATTCGACGTAGATTATCTCTCTAGGGTTAAAACCCAAACATAACTGTAGAAAATAATTTGCTTTTTTAATTTATTCTAGTTAGATGTATACTTATTCGTCCTAATCCAAAGCACCTAATCGCAACCTCAACTCAAATTTTAATGTGATTCCGCCTTCAAAAATTGGGACTACGCAAAATTTTGCTTGAAGCATACACTTATTCACTCTGAATGGCGGTGGCCTTTAGCTCAATTAGAGTAGGAGTATAAATCATCTTTGACTTCACTTTAAACATTATGCCTGAAGCCACATTAAATGAATATTTTTGGCAAGTAACTCATCTGATCTAAACACACATTTTCGTGTCTTCAATTACTTCTTAAATTTGTCCCCACATCAAATTCGCTAGGAAGCAAGGATTTGGTTTCGGGAGAGGTCCAAGTCTCGATATTAGAAATGCGGCATTGGCTATCAAATTTTTGAGTTTCTATCGAGTGAATAGGTTTAACTAAAATTTTAAGAATTTTTACGCTTGAATTTTCGAATTTGCGATTTTTTGTTCAGAGAGAAAGGGGAAATTTCACCGAAAATAAAAAATAATTTCAAATAGTCGAAATCAGGAGAATCTAGAACTTTGATTTGAACGATTTTTGCTGAATAACATCAGTAAGTGCTTTCCCAATTCGTTTTCGTTATTTTTATCACCGAAAACAAATTAGGTCAAGGTGTGTTCAAAATTTACCGTAAGCTTTCTTAGTTTCGGGATTATTCGGTATGACGTTTTCTGGTTAAATATGATGCTAATATAGGAAATTTAATTTGTTGGGGTAATTCGCAAATTATTTCCAAAACGATCGACAAAGAAAAAAATTTAGAAAACATGAACGCATTTCTAAAGAAAGTGAAAAGTCGAATGTAATAAGAAGTTTACAGTTTTCTATGTTATCATTGGAGTTTCAATCATTCCTAAAACAATTTTAAGAGGTGCACGGAACACCTGGATTCCTCCCCTGGGAAGCAACATAAAAAAATTTCAAGCAAACAAAATACCCTTACTAGTAAAAAATATGAAATTTTCAATTTTCACATACGCCCGCTAACGTTTTGCCTACATTTCCTTTGCGAGGTGACAACTACCACCTTCAAGCTTATCTAGTGGTGGAGGGCGGCAAATTCGTTACTGCCCAGGGGCGCAATAGAGACTAAATCCGGCCCTGTATAAAACACTTCGACTAATAGAGTCTCGCCGACTCCGAAAAAAAAAGAATTCACCTTCGAGATATAGAGCTTTTTTTGAGGTATTGGTAAATGTCTCTACAGAAGAAATCCGGCCCTGTATAAAACACTTCGACTAATAGAGTCTCGCCGACTCCGAAAAAAAAGAATTCACCTTCGAGATATAGAGTTTTTTTGAGGTATTGGTAAATGTCTCTACAGAAGTTACAAACTATACAAAATAACGGATAAAATCATAATACGACGCCAAAGGGCTGCCGGTAAACTACTATAGCTCTATAGAAAGTGAAGGGTTGGCCGCGTCAAAATCATTTGACTTCCCCTGAATCAAAAAGACCAATAAAAGGGCAACTTTCCACCTAAAAAAAAACAGAAGACATCTTTTTCTTAAAATTGTTTTAGAGCTAGGAGTCAGAGAGCATTCAAATTGTTGTGGGACTTTTTGAGGGAAATTTCGTAAAAAAAATGCTAATTTGTATAAGGATTTTCACTGCAATCATCGGAATTGGTAACACTGAAGCTACAAATGTTACGAATTTACTAGAAAATGTTACACTGAAAAATTTAAAAACAGCAACCCTGGAACCAATGGGGAGTTGTTTTACATAAAACAAAATTTCGTAATATGAAATTAATTTTTTTTTTATGTTTTAAAAACGTTGGTCTTACAAAAAACATTTTTTGCTTTTTTTCTTACACACAAATATTGCACCGCATGAGCTTTTAAAGTTTCGGGACCTGGAATTTCCGCCGTTAGCGCCGATACGTAGTTATAAACGTTGTCGTTATAAACGATATCCACTGTACATACCTATACTTTCGAATCATATCTCCGAATCGAATAAATATTTTTACATGAAAAAAAAAATAAATCCAAAATCCCCATCAAATAAATAAATAAGATTCTTTCAATTAGACAATAGTTGATGTAATTCCTGGTCATTGACACGCAAGGAGATTGCAAGCTAGTAACAATAAACTTTTAACTTTTAATCAAATTCCAAAATATTATTGGCGTGGGTAAACTGCCCTTGAAACAACAGCTGCTTGTCGCCAGTGTCGCTATTGTTTTGCGCGAAACTTCTGTTACAGTTGTCGACGATGATGAAGGTACAGCTGCTGGGCGTTGTTAAATATCTTTAATAATATTAATAATGAAAAAGGCGCGATCTAGTTGATGACTGACCGACGTATATATTTATTGTGAAGTTAGCTACAATATATAAATGCTAGACAATATTGTTATAATATTATATTGTTATAATATTGTGCTAGAGTATATATAACATCCCTTTTCTTAAGCCTAATTAATTCAAGATAATTCATAATTAAAAATGTGTACTGTAATCAAATATAGATGAAATCAAAATAAAAATAATTACTATTATTTCTGAATGAAACTGAGTTACAACATATTTACAAATATATAACATTTCATTGTAATCTAATTAATAAATTCAAAGTTTAAGTCTATCAGGTATTTTTACCACTCTACCAAACTTAGTAGTATAAAATTCACTGTTTTGGTTGGCTTCCTCGTTAGACGTATTTTTTCTTTCATTATCGGATCAACTAAATGGTTCTTTTCGAATAGGCGACCCTGATTCATTGGATTGCGAAATGAAGTCATTGTGATAACTACTACCTCTATCTCTATGCTTTAAATGTATCCTATTTCTCTTGTATTTTGTACCATTAGGATCTTGTATGGTATACGATCTTTGACATTTGTGTCTTTCTATAATAACTCCTGGCAACCATGTGGAGTTGGGAGACTTTTTATAATATATTTTCTCCCCTGGATTGAAAATTGTTAACTTTTTTGTATTTCTATTATAATAGTATGAGCTTTGCTTCTGGGATTTTTCGATCGCTTTTTTATATTCGGAATATTTAACCATCTTGGGTTGAAGATTGCTTTGCATTATTGGAATATTCATCCTCAGATTTCTGGACATCAATAACTTAGCTGGTGAAGGTAAGTTCGTTTTCGGAGTATTTCTATAATACGGATCTTCGTTTAATTCGTGACATTTTTTCAATATGTTTTTTATTATTTTTACAGAACTTTCTGCTTGACCATTCGATTGGGAATGATAGGGACTAGTAACAATATGTTCAACATCCCAATCTTTAAGGAATGATTTGAATTCAATTGACTGGAATGGAGGTCCACCATCCGAAACGAGCAACATAGGAATGCCATGACGAGCAAAAATAGACTTAAGATTTATAATTACGTTTTTTGCTGTATAATTTTGATTTAGTAAGGCAATTTCAATATATTTTGAGTAATAATCTGTTACAAGCAAATAAGTTTGTTTATTGAAATAAAGGAAATCAATACCCACTTGCTGCCACGGAAATTTTGAAATCTTATAATTTTGAAGTGGTTCATGTGGATTACATGAACTAAATGTAGCACATACTGCACATTGTTCGATTAAATTTTTTAGTTCTCCCGACATGTTTGGCCAATAAAAATTTTCTCTTGCCAAAGTGAGACATTTGTTCATTCCTTGATGTCCTTCATGAATTTTATTTAATATTTCAGTGCGCATTGAGGTTGGAACAATTAGTTTAGTACCCTTAAACAATAAATTGTCCACCACATGAATTTCACTATGGAAATTCCAAAATGCTTTTATAGGCTCTTCTAACTTTGATTTGCAGTTAGGCCACCCATGCAAGTAATGATTCTTTAATGACTGTAGGACTCTATCGGTATTAGTTGCTTCGAATAGTTTCTTGCGATATGTGTCGCTGACTGCTAAATTAGTATGTAATGAATTAACATGATATGTTAAATCGGACTCATAATCTGGAATAAAGTTATCCTTCAGAGGTGCTCTTGATAAGGTATCGGAAATATACATTTCTTTACCAGGTACATGCGTCACGTTTAGATCGTAAGCTTGTAAAGCAAGCATCATGCGTTGCAGTCTAGCTGGAACTTCATGAAGAGGTTTTTTAAACAAATATACCTGTACAAATTTCCTTTAATTTGTATTTAGCGCGATTGCACTTTTAATATTTATCCACCTAAGTACAGTACTTAGATATTAGTGTGGTTTATTAAATGTCGCATACGGTGCATGTACCGCAGCAACTCAATTTTATTATAAGGTTTGTATTATATTGTATCGGTGAGACTGGGCTCGCTAAGTAAAAGATAACTTGTATGTATCAGGATCAAATCAAACGACCGGGATGAGTTACAATGTTGAACTGATTTTATTGAATATAATATAGAATTTCAAAGCAAATGATAACGGACATGTTCACAGTACCGAATTATTTTAAAAGTTGGAAATTCAATTAGTAAAAATAGCATTGCCAAATGTAAACTATCTTGAGAGTGAATTAATTAATGAAATGCAATTCAATAAATAAATGAAATGGAATTCAACGACAAAATTCAATGAAAATTTACAAGTAAAAATTAATAAAAGCAAATACTAATAATGACGCTTAAACAATACCAATGGCTTATGATCAGTGTGGACTGTAATCCTGTGACCATATGTGTATTGGTGAAACTTATTACACCCAAATTGAATAGCGAATAATTCCTTCTCAATTTGAGCATAATTCTCTTGAGAAGCTGTTAATGTTTTTGAACTATAGGCGATTGGTCGACAATTTTGCATAATTACTGCCCCTATTGCAGATTTAGAAGAATCGACTTGCAAAATTAATGGTATATTGGGATCATAATGAGCAAGAACCGAATTAGTTATTGTTTTCTTTAGACATTTGAAACTTTGCTCACAATTTGCATCCCATACCCAAGCAGAATCAGATTTGAGTAGGTTTCTCAAGACCTTTGTTTTTTCCGACAAATTTTCAATAAATGTACCTAAATAATTGACCATCCCTAAAAATCTCTGGAGATCTTTGACATTCTGAGGTGTAGGCATTTCATTAATAGCTTTGACTTTTTCTGTATCAACTTTTACACCTTCTTTACTAAAGACATAGCCCAAAAAACAAACTTCAGAAACTAAAAATTTACATTTTGATTTGTTTAATTTTAAGTTTACTTTCCTAGCTCTTTCCATCACTTGTCGTAGTCTTCTGTTGTGAATTTCTTCCGTCTCCCCATAGACAAGAAAATCATCTATAAAAATTAAAACCTCCCTCAATGTCGCTAAATAATTCCATCATAACTCTGTGGAAAATTTCTGATGACGCAGTAATCCCATACGGAAGCCTTAAATATCTGTATCTACCGAATGGAGTTTGGAATGTGCACAGATCTGAACTTTCATGATCAAGCTTCAACATCCAGAAACCTGAAAATGCATCCAAATGCGAAAAAAATGAAGCTCCTTTTAATTTCGAACGAATTTCATCATAATTTTTAAGAGGATAATATTCTCGAATAATATTATTGTTCAAATTTCGCGGATCTAAGCAAATTCTTAACTGACCAGATTTTTTAACTGTAATTACAACTGAATTTACCCAAGGAGTAGGTCTCGTAACTTTCTCAATGACTTTCATTTGCACCATACGATCCAATTCATCACGTAGCTTATCATGTAATGCAAATGGAACTTTTCTTGGCGGATCAACACACGGTATAGCTTTCGGACAAAGTTTTAAATTACAAACTGGAGGAAGACAGCCTAAACCATTGAATATATCATCAAATTCATTTACAATATCATTGCAATTACTCTTTTTTAACGAAAAAACTCTTTTCAATATTCCAATTTTTTGACATGTTGGAAGACCTAATACAGTTGGACAATCTATATCTGTGACTATGAATGATATCATTTCTGAACTATTATTGAATGAACAATTTAATAAACAATATCCAATTATCGGTATGTCTTTACCTCCAAAGCCTGTTACCTTAACATTACACTTTTCAAGAACATTTTTTGCCAAGTTTAACTTTTTATACGTAGTTAATGACATGACATTCGTATCGGCACCCGAATCCAGTATACACGGAAAATTTACGTTATTAACTGATACATTCAAATGCCAACAATTTTTGTTCGAGCCATACGAAATTGTGCCAATGAAAAAATTATCCGAGACTTCGTTCGATTCTACATTTCTGACATTGTGCGTATTCTTTCGCCTGAAACAATATTTCGCAAAATGACCAGTTTTCCGACATGTTCTACACGTCGCGTTAGCGGCTGGACATTTAAACCGATGCTTTTGTCCACATCTACCACACAAATTTATCTCAGGTGAAACTTTCTGAGATTGATATGAAAAACGCGGTTTGAATGTTGGAGCTGTTGAGACCCTTGCGTTCGGTTTACGTTGAACGTGCAAAACATTATCCACTTTCACCATTTTTTCAGCATTAGACTGTGCCAAAATTACAGTTTTCGTAATCTCGATCGTTTTAGCCAGAGTAGCACTCTGACTCTTGCAGTAGACGCTGCCTTATCCCATTATATTCAGGAGATAGATTCGCAATAAAAATATCTCTTACCAGACTTTGACGTTACTCCCCGAATTCGCAAACGTTGCTTCGATTCTCTAGGTCGGTGATGAAGTCATCGCAGCTTTCTCCGGCCAGTTGAGTCCTCGTGAAAAATTGATGTCTGGTGACTGTGAGGTTCTTTTGCGGCATGAAATGATTGTCGAACTTCAGTTTAACCTCTTTGAATTTCGCTACATCGATTTTTATGCCAAAGGAATTGAAAATGTTAACGCCTTTCGGTCCCATCGAATGAAGCATTATCGCAATACGCCTCTTCTCCGATGCACCATCGAGCCCAGTTGCCAACATATATAGCTCGAAATGTTGCCACCATTCTTCCCACTTTGCAGCTACATTGTCGGATCCATTAAAATCCAATTTGGGAATCGAGTTCTGCTGAGGTACGAAATTCGGTGATGATTTCTCCTCTTTGACGATGTCCGATATAACCTTTTTCGACGTGCCTTCGCCTGCTTGAAGATTCAAAGCCATCTCGTTTTTAATCCGGCTTAATCCACTAAATCAATCTGCTTTACGATTCAATTTTTACTATTAATTGAACTGGTCTACTTTTATTTAGTATAATTGACCGACTTGACTTGACTTTTATATTATTTAGTGACTTCTGACACCATGTTAAATATCTTTAATAATATTAATAATGAAAAAGGCGCGATCTAGTTGATGACTGACCGACGTATATATTTATTGTGAAGTTAGCTACAATATATAAATGCTAGACAATATTGTTATAATATTATATTGTTATAATATTGTGCTAGAGTATATATAACATGCGTGTTTTTCGTTGGGGAAGTGTTTTGCAGAATGGAGTAGATTTGATGGATCTGGAAAATATGGAGGACTTCCTTTTTGATAAAGGAATTTTGGAGTAATCACAAGAGTTTGTGTTTACCTAGCAAGCCCAGAGAAGTCATTAATTTTATTTTAAAAAAATTATCAGTCTTTAGCTAAAAACTCTGGTTGGGCAGATCATTGCCGTCGTTTTCGTTGGACAGATCACATACAGCAGACACCAACTGCTGTGGCAAAAAAAAATGCAAGTTCGGTAGTTAAGTTACTGCCTGCCGTCTAGCGGCAGATCAAATATTTTGTTTCGGCAGTTTGTGCCTACTAAAGAGCGGGAGACCGCAGCTCTCCAAATTACTGTCTAAGTACTCATTAAGTTTCTTTCTATTTCATGTGGCCACTACAATTATTTTACAGAGTAAAGTATCTATTTTACCAGGACAGATTACGTAACCGCATCGCCTGCTGATAGCGCAGAGACCTTTTTGTCCTTTTCACTAGGTCGTTGTGCGAAACTACTGAAGGCGTTGTCATGTTGCATTCGCATCACCAATCTTCATACTTTCCCAGATTTACATAGCTTGTCTGAATTTTTGAATAGCACGCAAAAAGTATCTTGAAAAAAACTGTTTATGGAAAAATTGCGAGAGCCTCCACTAAACGATTTTATAGAAAATCTTTCTATTGAGCCAATAATGCCATGCGATTTTCCGGTTTTTAAATGAAAATTTGTTCAAAATTTTCCTTTCACTTTGGCCTTTCGCAGTATCTACCCGGGTAGATATTTCAATTTTAATTTGTTGGTAACCCAGCAAGTCCACCAAAAGTCCAAATGCGTCCGACTCAGTTATCACTTTTCATTGTTAATTGGGATAATAAGAAAAAAGTTAATATTTTAGGATGTCCGGAATATTTTATTTCGAGTTTTGTCGATTTTCAAATGTAGCGATGAGCGATGTCCGTCTGTCTGTCCGTCTGTTGCAACGCAAACTAGTCCCTCAGTTTCGAAGCTATCGGACTGAAGTTTCGTATACAAGTTTCTTTTTAGTATACGCTGTATATATGTCGGAACGAATAGAATCGGACCATGGGGTCATGGGGCTGCCCCTGAAAATTAGGTTCTTCTAAGAAATACTTTTTTCTTTATGTACCAATCTTAACTAAGCTTCACCTAAATGTGTTCCTAGCAAAGCCTCAAAACATATCTAGGAATGGATGGAATCGGAACATTACGTCACAATGCTGTCATACAAACCAACCGCCAAATATTAGGTTCTTGTAAGAAAAACTTTTTTCTTTTTGAATTTTAATCAAAATTCATCCAAATGTGTTCGTGGAATCGGAACACGTCATAGGGCTGCGGTAGAAATTGTTAACGTAAAAGAAATTTAAGTTCCATTCAAACGTGACGGGTATTCAAATTTCGGCTACGCCTGAAATTAGCCTCGGTCTCGTTGAAATAAATTAACAAAATCGGGTCAAACTTATTTCTAAGTTAAATCTCTAAAAAATTACTCAATTGTCGAAATCGCTGTTTTTTTAAGGATTGATAATTTAATCACACTTTGTATATCGGATTTTTCAAACACTATTATTATTAATTGTTATATCGATTGGACATGCGATTGCAGACTGTTGATTATATGTGTATGTAAATTGCCGATTAGTCGTAATGCATATTATAGAGGGAAACTTTTTGATTTCGAAGCAAATTAAAGCCTCAAGTTTCGGTCTAGTCCCACCATTACTGAAACAACTAATAAGGAGGCTAAAACGGAAGAACGGTACCGACTCCGACGGAAAGTACTTCTTCAGATCCATACACTACCTTTCCATTGAACCCAATTTCACAAGGTGATACCTAATAAAAATAACAGGCGCGACAATCCAGCATTGGACTAAGGCCGCAGGATGTGTTAGTGACATCCTATTTCCAAGATCTTGTCTGCTTTTTGTTGAGGTAATGAGATCAGCATCACGCTCAGCAGTGTTATTTATCCCCATAAATGGGTACTCGTTTAACATCTGAGTGAGATCATAGTCCGTCACAAGCTCGTGAGTTCGAAAAACACCATGGAACACGGTGAGATTCGAACTCATGAGCCTGTGCACCGAAGGTGCGCGCACTAACCGCTAGACCAGCCAGACTACTACAAGGTGATACCTAATGGTCACTATAATATCGGTTTGGCCCCATCCAATACTGAAAACGGTAAATTTTAGGGGCTGTAGTGGGAGAACCGAGGATGGGAAGGTGGCTTAAGATTCGTTCATTGAGGGCCGAGACATTTTGTACTAATGAGGTATTATGTTTTTCTGTTTTTTTTTTTGGGTAAACGAAAATGTTGTTTAAGGAGTTTTAAACATTTTTCTGAATATTTCAATATTTTTTTTTACAGAAATTTTATTTCATTTCCTGGGCTTCAGTGATACTAAATTTCAGGGAAACATGTTGTATAGTTAACTTGATATAAAAAACTAAGGTTATTTGACTGACGTAGCCGAAAAGTAAAAAACCAACACAAAATAAAAATAAAACATACCATAAACTAAAAGTTCTTGCCCTTGCTAACAATAAAATAATAAAAAAAAAAACAAAATGAGTTAAAACATTTGAAAAAAGAAAATTGGACATCCCTACAACAGCGATACTTGACATAAAAATAACCGATATTATCGATAATACATCTGTATCGATAAATTAAAATTATTTGCATCTCAACAGAATGGTTTCAAATGTAAATATTCTATGGAATGGTTTTATCTACCAGGGTAGATACTTTGTATCCGCGTATATAGAAAATCTTCATTAAAGCGAAGCACGTGGGGTCTTTTGGGACCCCAAGACGGTATTTTTCAAATATTACTATTGACTGGCTTAGGCCATCCAGCTTAAATTGTCGGACATCTAAGCCGCTTGAATTTTGAACAAAAATATGCTTGACTTCCTTAACATTTTCAGAAAACAAGTTTTGATAACCAAAATTAAAAATTTACTGGAACTGGCAGTGGAACCTTAAAAAACCCCATGGGTACCAAGGCCTCAATTGTCCTGATTATCCAGCAAACGACCCTAGAGGCCGTACTTAATTCCGAAGGCTTTTTTATCACGGCTATTCTAGCATAGATTTACTTTTTCCCCTGCTATTTTATTAGGTTTTCCCACCCTAAGCTGATGATCGAAATAATCCTGATAGCATTCTGTTTGAATCGGTTAAATCGGACCATGTGGTCATGGGGCTGCCATACAAACCCAACTCCCCCAATTTGGTTCTTCTGAGAAAAACTTTTTTGTTTGTGCATCGATTTCAACCAAATTTCACACAAACGTTTTCCTCTTGATGACACAAAACATATCTAAGAATTGATCAAATTGGATAATGAGGTCATGGGGCTGCCATACAAACCTAACCCCCCAAATTGAGTTCTTCTAAGAAAAACTTTTGTATTTGTGCATCAATTTCAACAAAATTACAAATTCTCTTGATGACACAAAACATATCTAAAAATTGATCAAATCTGACCATGGGGTCATGGGGTGCACCAATTTCACAAAACATTGAATTAATGTGTCTTTACCAAAGCAACAAAAAAGTCAAAAACGAATGGAATCATACTGTGGAGTAATGTTCCCGCAACCGCAATAAAATTTTCCGAGTAAATATTTTTATTTGCCCACTTACTTCAACCAAGCCCAAAACTTTTGTCAAGACGGAAGATAAATAATGAGGAGGGGGATCAAATACAAGTCATAGGTACGCCCGAAAAAAAGTTAAGCCCATGGAGAGCGAAGGGTATCCAAATTTCGCCCGCGCCCGAAATTAGCCTCGGCCCCGGGGGTTGGCGAGTGTGGCGAGCAGGGGGCGAAGCCCCCTAGTTTTTTTTAGCTCTAAAGAATAGCTTTTAAGATTCCACAAAAAAGACTTTTACAGGAATCTAGCTATGTACCGTATATGGTACGCTATGCATTTAAGGGTTAATTGTCCTGGTAGCATCAGAAGCAGACAGGCCACGTTTACAATGCCAAATGCTGTTTTCTTGAAAAATTATTATCGAAGGGCTTGTGGACAACGGTAGCAGTACGAAACAATTATGTATCTACAGTGCTGAAAAAAAAAGTTGCTCAAGCCCTTTTTTAGCCATAAAAGACAGTTAATGATAAAAGTAAGGGGGTATTTAGTGTTATTTGATTTATTGTGTCAGTTGAAACAATATTAAGACAAATTTTTGCTAAAAATAATTATATTTGTGATTCCGAGAGAGAAATTAGATAAAGTGGAAATAGGGATTTTTTTTACCTATAAAAAGATTGTTTCGTAATAATAAAGTAAATTTTTGTTGGTGTGTTTTTATATTTTTATTGGTTCTTAAGACATAATACTTTAACATTAATATTTTGTTGGACCACTTCTGGCGTCGATTACTGCCCCCCACCTACGATTCATCGACTCCAATAAGTTTTTCCCGTTTTTTTCTGAGAATCGCTTGCCAAGTGACTATTATTAACCTTTTCAAGGTCTAAATGGGGTCCGGGCGCTTATTGGCCACTTCAAGCCTTACGATGGACCCGTATTTTCGATGAGATTCAAGTCGGGGCTACACGGGGGCCAATCTAAAACGTCAATATTCCTTTCTTCGAAGTACCTCTTGACCTTAAAATATAAAAACAAAATAAAAAAAAAATTTTGTAATATTTTATGACATGGTTATTAAAGTTTTGACTTTTTTGTATTTAATACATACTTCTTTAGCAGTGTGACATGGCGCATTATCCTACTGGAACACAAATCTTCCTGTATCACCAAATAGCTTTTACACGAAAGGCTCCAGCTCGCCTTATAGGACGTTTAGGTACACCGAAGCTGTTACTTTCGAATGAATAAAGCATATTCGATCCCTCTTGTCTCCCGAAAAACAGCCCCACGTTATAACTCCTTCTAACTTAACAGTTAGCGCCTCCATGTATTCATCACAAGCTTTTCACGAGGATCCCGCTGAACTAGAATTCTCCCGTCGCCTAAATAAAGCTTAAATTTGGACTCGTCTGAAAAAATGGCTCCATCCCATATCTCCCGAGTCCATTGAATGTGCTTCTCAGCCCACCGTAAACGTTTTCGCTTGACTTTTAATTGAAATTCTGGATTATGCAAAGGTTTAAGCGCAAGTAATCTAGCTTTTACGAGCCTATTACTTACCAGCCTCACCGAAATTCGACTCCTAGTTGCTCAATCTAGATTATTCCTAATGTCAGTCGATGTCTTAAATCGATTTCGACAGCTTAGTAAAATGATGAAGCGATTTTCCAAAGGCGCAGTTTTCTTAGGTCGTCCGGAGCCTTTTTCGGTTTAGAGATGCCCCCCTCCCCCCAATTTTTTAAAATGCCATGCCACAATGCATTGAGGAATATCCATCCTTTGACATATTTAAGGAGTGATTAGATTTTCTTTCGCCAAAACCAAAATATTACTCTATATTTCGACATTAACGTGTCTCATTTTTCCATTAAATTCAGCCTCTTTGTGAAAACCCCCTAATTTCACCAAGTGAATCAACCTCATTCATAAAATTCAACCTATTAGTAGACCGTTTATATGTCCTTTGTTTTTGTCTGCCTCACTGAAAGTTGTAATTCCAATAACTTTTAAGAATATTAGGAAAAATTGCCATTAAAAGGCTTGAGCAACTTTTTTCTTCCAGCACTGTACAAATATACAATTCGCGATAGACGAGATTTTTCATTTCATACGGTTTAATGAAACTCTATTGCGCATTTGTATAAATTTGCCTTACCTAAAAAATTAAAGCTTTACAAACAACGGTCAAGAGCTATGGAAGGCCTGGGCTCGAGTGTTCTGTGCTGCTTTTCCCTTCCCTTCACACGAGCAAAGCGACTTCCTTCTTACAGGGAAAATATTTTATTTCAAACGTTGGAGCCTGTATGAAGCCTTACGAAATTTGCCGAAGTTTGCGTGAAAGAAAATTGTATACGATTTTATTATTTGCATTTTTGATGAAAACCCAATTTTAAAATTTCTTCAAAGTTTGAACGGCTGTATCTCGGAAGATACGAGCTGTCGTTTTATTGGAAATTTTATGTAGTTTCAGAAAGTGAAGTCATGTCTCGGATGAGATGTTTCGTGGTGTGGAAAACTTTTATTTAGCTCGGCAAATGGCGCATTTTGGCAAAAAATGCTATTACATTGTAACGGTTAAAAATAGAGGGATCCCGTTTTACATTAAATTACCCCAAATGAGCCACACTACCTACCATTAAAATATTCTCCAACATGAATGGGACACCCTGCATCACTCGTGTGAAGTTAGCCGCCTAATTATTCAAATCGCTTCGGAAACCATTTGTGCGGGGGCGGCTACGTTTGTGCATGATTGTGCAACAATCATTTTCGTTTGTGCATCGCTAATTATTTAATTATAGCACTTCGGAACACTTAGAATGTGAAGTTGGCCGCCATTTTTTTAATATGGTCGGATAAGCATGAATTTGGCATCAATCGATCGGAAATCGTTTGTGCATTAATTTTTGCGTTTGTGCATCCTGAAAACGCAAGGACGCAGGAGTAATTTAAAAAAAAACCTGTCTGGTTTGTATCTTAGCTAAGAGTGATATTGTGTACACAAACACTTCCTGTAAATATTACTTCAAATCACATCCGGAACCGTTTATGCGCGTTTATGCAGCTGTGTACGTTCCATATTCTACTTGTTCCAAGGCGACGTTCACAATTTCAATGCGCCGAAATAGTGAAATGTATGAAAGTTCGCCGCGGAAGTTAGTCAATGCAGACCTTACTCCTGGGTCCATGCGTTTCAGGAGGCATAAACGCAAAAATTAATGCACACGAGATTTCCTATCGATTGATACCAAATTTATACACAACGGACCATATTTACAAAATGGTGCGCTAAGTTCACATCCGCTGCTCACAATATATCACTCTTAGTTAAGATTCAAACCAGGAAGGTTTTTATTTAATTACTCCTGCGTTCTTACGTTTTCAGGATGCGCAAAAATCAATGCACAAACGATTTCCGATCGATTGATGCCAAATTTATGCTTATCCGACCATATCATAATAATAATAATCAGCGATGCACAAACGATTGTTGCACAATCATGCATAAACATAGCCGCGCCCGCACAAACGCAGGCCCGGATTTACCCTCTGTAGCGACCCTGGGCAGTAGTCGAATTGCCGCCCTCCGTCACAAGTTTAAGCTGTATAAGTAGATCAGTCGCATTCCTGTGAGGTGTACAATTTTTTTTGAACATACGTTGGTTTCCGGAGTTTTTGGAAGTAGCAGAACTTTAGTGAAAATTGCAGTTAATTTACTTCTAGAACGGTGTTTGGACTGAACTTTTAATCAAAGTTATTGTTCAGAAGTACTCGTAGGTACAGGTACTCCATTGAAGGTGAAATTAGATGCTCATGGAGGAGCGGATACTCCTTAGAGTTCAAAAGAACATTTGAAAACTTTGTCCCGTCACTTCCAACTATGCCTTTATACTCTAACGTATCAAGATCTGTTCCACAAAATAATAATTCCGAAAGTTTGTTTACTATCGAAGAGATGTTGGAACTGTCAATGGAATTAATCACTAAGCTAGCCAATTGTAAAACTAAGACTGATCAATTCAACGCTCTTGTCTCAGTATCACTTAAGTTTATTTACAAATGAGCATTAATAATAATCTAAGTATTCTCCTTTGGAACTCTCAGAGTATTAAAAACAAAACTATAGAGCTCTTTGATCTTGCCAATGAAACAAATGTAGATGTAATTGCAATAACTGAAACATGGCTTAAAAAAAGTGATCAATTCACGAATGTAAACTATAATATTTTTAGATTAGACAGAATAGGTATTACAGGTGGTGGGGTAGCGATCTGTACGAAAAAATGTTTCAAATGTTATGTTCTTCCCGAACTTCGAACTAAAATTATCGAGGCAATTGCCATAAAATTAGATTACTGTCAAGTTTTTCTGGTCGTGTGTTACTTTCCGGGTACGCGGGTAGACAATACTAAATTGAGCTTGTTTGAAGATGACATCAAATACCTAATGAATCTAGGCGATAAAGTTATTTTGTGTGGAGATTTCAATGCTAAACACAGGTATTGGAATTGTGTAAATTCAAATAGGGCTGGAAAGAGACTTTACAACTTAACATTCCACAATAATATAATGGTTCACTCACCATCTGAGCCAACATTCTTAAATCATAGAGGCTACGATTCGACTCTAGACATTATTCTGAGCAAGGGCGCTATCAATATTCCCCAACCCCAAACAATAAAAAAGCTGTCATCTCCTCATTTTCCGGTGTTATTTCATTTAGAGGGTTCAGGGTCTGGAATTAATTCTTATGTGGGTAACAATCAGCTACTAAAAATAAATTGGTTGATTTTCAAAAAATGTCTAAATGAAAATATTGACTTAAGATCGCAAGATCTATCTAGTCTCGAAAACTCAAATCAAATCGATGTCGCCCTGGATGAATTCTATGCGAAACTCCATTCTGCGCTAGACTCTGCTTCGTTTAAAGTAAATAAGCTTCAACCTAACATCAATTCTCTTGACAACGACACTAAAGCACTCATCCAGACTAGAAATTTCTTCCGCAGGAAATGGCAACGCGATAGAAACCCATTAACCAAAGTGATCGTATATAACCTGACTAAAACTATCCAACAACAAATTTCTATCAGACGTAACGATAAATGGAATAACATGCTACGCAGTCTTCCCAAGAATAGTAAAAAAATTTGGAAACTGAACAAAATGTTCCGTCGTGGTAAACCAATTCCTCCATTACGATCTTCTGATAGAAGTTTGGTGTTTGACAGTCGAGACAAAGCCGAAATAATTGCTAACAAATTTCAGCAAGCACACAGTATCTCGTTGCATTTGGGGAGCACCATATACAATCAAATTGTCAAAGACAAAGTTGATAAGTTAGCTTGTAGCCCAAGTGACTTCAATGAAACTCATTTATCTTCTCCACGGGAAATCAAAAACATTATTAAGTCGTTTAAACTTAAAAAGGCACCTGGGTTTGATAAAATCTCAAATTTAGCCTTAAAAACCTCCCTAAGAAGGCTGTTGTAAAGCTGAGTTTTCTGATTAACAGTTGCTTAAAAATATCTTATTTCCCAAACCGCTGGAAGCACGCCAATGTAATACCACTCGCGAAATCCGGAAAAGTTGCAAGAGAACCTAGCAATTACAGGCCAATAAGTCTCCTACCGTCACTAAGCAAAATTTTGGAAAAGGTTATACTAGCACGTTTAACCCTGACGCTTTCGAGGCGTATACCCGTAATCTTTCCCCAATTCCGCAGCTCTGGTTCGACTGACATGCTCGCACTCCCAGGTATGCTATGGCGACTTAGTCTGCTTGCTGTATCCTTCCAGGCAAGATCTACGTCCCTGTATGCAGTTAGCTATAACTTGTTTTTTAAAAGCCACCACGCCTCTGAAACGTGTCAGTCGGTTCTGATGTAAATTATTTGTTGCTCTTTGTACGCTGCACAGACGTATGGATCGGTTCAATGTATGAAATTTGTAGTTGCATTATATATGCAAATGATGTAATCAGTGGCGTAACCACGGGAGGGGCTAAGGGGGCTAAAGCCCCTCCCAGACCCAGATATAGGGAAGGAAAAAACTGCAAATCGAAGTATGAAGCAATGCAAATTTGATAAAAATATGAATTGTTCTTGGAGTATAGGTTATTCATCAGGTTCATTGGTCTGTACAAAGTGAAACATCCTTACCAGAAATTTTAAACATTTTTGTGCAAAAAAGAAGACAATACAAATAATACAAAGATTTTACAGCTGACATTTCGACTAAAAATATGAATTTCTCATTGCAATTGAAATTGTCGATGAATGTTAAATTAAAAAGGAGCCGATAAAACATAATTCTGCATTTCGTAAAAATATTTTGAGGTGTTGAGCAAAATAAGAAAAAAAATAAAAAAAAAATAACATTTAAAACCAATTGGTTCTTTGCGAGATAGAGTCCTGTCAATGCTTCCACCGTCTACTCCACCTGGGAAAATAAGGATCTGTGAGCCATTTGATCATTAGAAAGATATTAGTTAAACTTATACCGGGATTTTGTTTGTGGTTGAATTCCTATTTTTCTCATGTAGTGCCGGGTATTCACAATTTATTTTCTAATTACGGCGCGACATTTGTTTCACAATACGCAGCTGCCCCCTGGAACTTACTCGTGAAACGTTGCTTTTCAGTTCTATAGAAAATAAGCGTGAATGCAATGAGAGCTTAGAACACCACCGTATAGCGTCATTACTAGAAAATAGCACCATCACTCAACCTTCTGGAGGCAAACCCAAATGTGTTTTATATATAGATATATAAAATATTTTGCTGTAATTAAGGGATAATTTAGTTTATCAAATTTTGTACTTTCAATATGTGAATATTCCTAATTTAAAATAAAAGTCATAATTTAATCTGAATGTTTGTTTTCAGTTATTTTTTTTGTTGATTTTGGCACATATACGCCTCGGGGGCGTATGGGTCGGTCAACAAGTCAATTTCGACTGGGTCGGTTGTCAGGGTTAAATGAGGAAACTGAACGGCTGAAAGTTATTCCTGACTTTCAATTCGGGTTTCGAAAACAACATTCAACCACACACCAAATCTACAGACTTCACAGGTATATAAAGAATTCGTTCGCGAATAAAGAATCTGTGGGAGTAGTTGCACTAGATATCGAAAAAGCTTTCGATTCCGTCTGGCACGATGGATTATTGTACAAATGAATTAAGTTCAATATACCGATGTACCTGACTAAATTTTTCCAATCCTTCTTAGTAAATAGAAGCTTCTGTGTGCAGGTGGGAGAATCTCACTCTAGCACTATGAGCATACCTGCAGGAGTCCCTCAGGGTTCATGCCTCAGCCCGATACTCTTCAACATTTTCACCGCTGACATTCCTAAAACTAGTGACTGCCAAATAGCCTGTTTTGCAGATGATGTTTGCATTTATTACGACCACAAAGACCCAAATCAGATATCTTCTAAGCTGGAACATCAACTTGAATGCCTATACCAATATTATTTTCGCTGGAAAATTAAGCTGAACACCACTAAAACACAAGCCACATTCTTCACTAAAAAAAGGAAACGAACTAACCTACCATGCTCTCCACTGAATTTTCTAGGCGATCATATTGCATGGAGCAATGAACTAAATTACTTGGGTTTAAGTCTCGACAAAAAACTAACTGGGCAATCACATATGGAAATAACTTCCCAAAAAATGCTAAAATCATTTTGCGCCTTATACCCCATACTTAATAAAAAATCCAAGCTGTCCACAGATAACAAGCTCTTAATTTACAAAATGGTTATGCAACCCATTGCTGCGTACGGCTCGCCAATATGGGGTCTCTATTCCAAAACTAGGAGAAACAAAATACAAATAACACAAAATAAAATTCTAAAACATCTTACTAACAAACCGTTTTTCTACTCAACCGCAAAGTTGCACCAAGAGACCATTTTAACTTTGGACAGATTGGCTAATAAAAATATTTTGAAATTTCGGGCTAACTGCCAAAACATTGACAACAGCATAATAAGAAGCCTCACCATTGATAATTAGCTTTAGTTACTCTAGATCTAGTCTCTATTTTTAACCAAAAAAGAAAAAAAACCCTTTTCTTTCTTTTTTTTTGTTTTTTTTTTTTGTTTCTTCATGAGGTTTTGTTCTGAAACATTTTTTCCTCGGCTACCTTCACCAGTATTAAATTAAACTACCAATTTACAAGTAATATTATACTTTAGAGTTAAGGCTTAAGCCGGTATCTATGTTAAGCTATATGTTAGTCATAAGATTATATTGAATAAAGATTGAATTGAATTGAATTGAATATTTGAAAAAAAATGGGATAATTTATGCATTGGATGCATACGCAACCCCTAAGATTGTCACATGATGGGAAACAATTAGATGCTTAAGAGAGAGATGGAAATATAAAATGAAATGCCACCAACGGGTACTTTTTTATTCAATATTTATTATTTTATTATCGCGAAAGGTCTTGACGCCCTAGGAGCGGATTTGAAATCTTTTTGCTCGGGGTGACCTTCATTCTTTAGAATAAATTGTATAAGTACTCAAATCTGTCCCTTATTAAATGAATGCTTAATTATCCCCTCGCACATTAATCCGTACACACGCATGAACTTTGAGATTTCCGCTTCGTGGGTCCTGAGCGTTCTTCAATCTTTACCATAGAGCAAAATTTAATGGCAGGGTTATATTTTATTGAATTGGTCATAAAAAGTAGTAAGTAAATTCAAAAATTGTGAAAATTATGTCGTTAAATTATAATTGGGTGAATGTTCGGCTTCATTGAATTTAAAAAAAAACAAAACGTTTATTCTTCCTTGATTTTTCCTTGAAAATCTTGACAAAAATTTCATAACAGTACATTAAACTAGTAAGCCTGCAGAGGTGAACGAAGTCGCTTTAGTATGTTTAGACTTTCCAACGACATGTTATTCCTTTTGATATTTTAAGACTACCTTTTGAAAATGGGATTCTTTGGATCGAAAGAATAAAATATTTTTCTTCCCTCGGACATTCAACTCAAGTTTTGCTCTTTTAGCGCAGTGCCTTCATGAAACTGGACTGCTTCAATTTTAGTATGAGGAGATAATTTTTTATCCTTTCGCATTGGTTATTTTCCAGATTTCCCGAGAAATAGTTTAATCCTGATCTCTAGCTGATCAATTAAATAATTGTTGCCTCTATTGTGTCGAACTGATATAAAAATCTCATTATCCTTAAATACATACACTCGGTGCCAAAAACGGGTGCTTTTTTTATTCTATATTTATTATTTTATTATCGCGAAAGATCTTGATGCCCTAGGGGCGGATCTGAACTCTTTTCAAGCAGGGTGACCTCCGTTCTCCCGCTACATCAGCACACCAAATTGATTGTTTTCAGTACGGGATAAGTTTCCGCAACGTTTAGTGAAATTGAAGTCAGTCGAAAGGTCTCGACTCCCAAAAAATTGATATTAAGTCCTTTTTCTCTTAGTCGCAACCGTTCTCGAGTTGTAGCCGGTAGCCACACGAAATGGTCGTTTTCAATACTTAATGACACCAGCCCGAAATCGCAGTTTCTGGGAGGAGGAGGTGGAGTATGCTATACCTGGAGAAAGAAAGTGAATCCAGGGAACAGCTCATTGGTGGTGAAGACCTTTCGTTATAATAGGGTAGAAGTAAAAAACGTAAAAGTGTAATTAGAAAACCTTCTTGGTTCCGAGTGTATGTTACTTCTCCCACGGACGATTCCCAAAGCTATAGTGCTGAACTGGCAGGCTGACGACTTTTGCAGAGTTTCCTATATTTTATTTCTAATTTATTTAAAATGCGTCCTGAAATATCGAAATGTGTATATTTCACAGAACATTAATTCAATAGAAGGATGAAATTTTCCGAAATATGCCGC
Organism: Microchrysa polita; assembly: GCA_949715475.1. Lineage (NCBI taxonomy): Eukaryota > Metazoa > Arthropoda > Insecta > Diptera > Stratiomyidae > Microchrysa > Microchrysa polita. Next base: position 7,479,853 of record OX454422.1, read on the forward strand.
CCTTTAAAATTTGCCGCCCCGGGCAGTTGCCCAGGTTGCCCATATGGGAAATCCGGCCCTGCACAAACGAAGGGATTCGAAGAATTAGGCGGCTGCATCTCGCTAATGGAATCCATATGCTTTTGTTTTTAAAAAGCATATCCTTCCTTGCGTGGATTTGCAGATGCAATATACTAAAATCAAATTTCACCATTTGTTTATTTTATAATTTTCGTTTTTTTTATTTGTATTTTTTAGTTAATGATAAATATTCACATGCATATAAGTTTTAAAATTGTATATATATATATATATTGTCATTTGTCATTTTGTTAATTGTTTTTGCATTTCTTATTGTCACAAACAGAAAATAAATTATTTTATTAGACACATAATAATTTATCCGAAAAATTGACTTTGGTTGCCATTTATACTTTGAATTAGTTCAAGACGACGAATTTGACCAGGATCGCGCGTGGTAAAGAGTCTATTGCACTTTTTGTCTAGTAGTCCGTATCTCACATCAACTGATCCAAATTGTTCAGAAAGCGATGTGGATGCTTAAGCAAAAAATTTAATCGGGCACTTGAATCATATCCTTTATTGCCGCCACCGTTGTTGCTTCGCAAGAAACGATCATTACTTCTCAACGGGCTGGATGCTATCGCTGATGACGAGGATAACGACGAACTGTCCAAAATATCGGCGTATTTGTCCTTATTCCACAATAGACCATCCGCTGAATGATCGGATCGTTGCATCGAGGCACGTTGTTGCTGTTGTGCCGACAGGGATGGTGCTGATGACGAGGAAGATGATTGTTGGCTGTTTTCATAGCTGGAGTCGAGAATCTATGAAAAAATTTACGATAAAAAAAAAACACAAAAATTTAAATTAAATTGAATTGGAGGTTTAATTATATTTTTGTTTTTAGATTAACAGTGTAAGATCGATCGAAATATCTTTGAATAATTATAATCAAGAAAGAGTCGAGCATTGTCGCATGTGCCCCAATGTTGTTTTTTTTTTTTATTTTTTAGATTCAACACACCATGACGATAAACTGCACATGTTCACTCCCTTTAAGGAAAAAAAAGTTAGATGCACATCTATACGTATGTATATCAGGAAAAGACCCATTTACTTCGCACGATTCGGTAACTTTTATTTTCATTTCCATTCAGCATTTTTCTTCTGATGAATGTTTCCCGGAATAGGCTGAGATTGCATGCGCACGGCACTGTACACGCGTACTTCTATACCTATGTTGCTTCGCGATCAACTCAACACAGATGTATGTAGGTGGAAAATAGTCACGCTATTGTGAACGACCATTATCGCTCGCGTCTTGAATAATAATTGTAACACAATCTACAAGAAAACACTTTCAATTGTCACAACATCATGTTGTAGGTAGGTACGACGCGTCGACACGGTCACGGTCAGTGATGTGTCTTCCGGAGAAGGTTGGCCCCCTCCCGGCCCATTTGATTGAGGGTAAGGTATCAGTTATCAAGAGTATAGTGTTAGTACCTGTAACATTAGCTCGCGCAATTTATCAATATTATCACCATAATTCCGGGTAGGCAAATATCTAGCCTGACTATCACTTAACTGGCCGATAAATATCAAAACGATCAGAGCAACATGTACGGATGATCGTTGTGATTTTGTCCACGATCCTAGGGCCATCATTACGCACTTGAAATTGTTTTCAAATTGTACTTCACGTAATATTTTGTTTAGGAACTTTTCGCAGGACTATTTGTGCAATTAATTCGAATTTTCGCGTGTCTCACTATAATTGTAGCTTGGAGGAAGTTTTTTTCTTGTTCTAAATTGACCAGTGATATCCAAATGCTCTAAACAGACTATGAAATTTCCGTTTGAACCGCAGACTATATATATAAACGTGACAAAAAACGAAATACAAGAAATCCCATTTCATTGAGTCGGTGTCCTGGAGAATGGCATGACTTGCGCACCACACTGGCGCTGTATTGTATACACGTCTTGCATGAATATGAGGAAACGATATGTTTACTAAAATCTGTTCATCATAAATATACGATTTCTTTTTCGCATTGATGTCCTTTTAGCCAGCGTCCTGGCAGACGACGAGTGACGATTCGTTGTTTAATGTATATACAAATTATGTGGGCGAGAAATGTAAGATGACGTCAGATATTCTTTGTCGCGTATAAGGTCAATTTTTTTTGAAGACAGAACTTGGGACATTATATATGGACAACAAAACATGTATGAGCCGTTGAATTTAGCAGGCGGATATTTAGTGATCGCAAACACAGAGCCAACGTTACTGCTGGCCAAGATCTAGCAACGAATATTCAAATAAAAACCGTTCACATGAAAAATAAGGGTTGGCTTCAATATCCTGCCCATTCCCGTTTTTTTTTACTCCCAGTTAATTCTACGGCTCAATTGAAATCCCGCGTCACCACGTTTACCGTTTAAATAAAGGGTCTGCTCGCATGGGGATGCTTAATTGCGCGTACACATACAGTGCGACGGCGAGCTTTTCCGGGCCGGGCGATGCGATGTGTGCATACTCATTGCGATGTCGGGCCGGGTGTGCGATGCGATTTGTTGCGAACCGACGCAATTTGTTTCTATGGCAAGAAAACCTGATTTTTCAATGGAATTTTATACGGCGCTCGCTCATGCGATTTGTTGCTGATATGGGTATGATTTCAGATCGACTTCGTGACATGGCGCTTCGAGTGTTCTACCATTGATATTTTTAATATACAAACATTTAACAATATGGATTTCTCGTTAATTGTTTTTCACATATATATATATATGAATGGGTGAAGTAGAGGTAAATTATGAAAACATGCAGTGCAATAAAACTCAATATAAAATTTTAGCGTACGGGCACCCTTTTGAGGCTGCCTGCCCCAAAATGGCATCCCTGTTTTCTCGCGGAAATACGCGTCCGATCGGCCTGGCAGAAATACTAAGGTAAATTATGGTCGCCGATTCCAAATTTAAAATAAAAAAAAAAAAAATTGTTGGGGTTGCCGCCCCAGAATATGGTACCCTTGTTTTCTCGGAGAAGTTTTCGTCCAATCAGCGTGGGAAGAAACACTAAAAGAATTATGGGCCGCTGATTACGAATTTGAGGTCAAAAACAAAAAAAAAAGAGACCGAGGCTAATTTCGGGCGCCGCCGAAATTTGGATACCCTTCGCTCTTCTTGGCCTAATAGTTTTTTTCGGGCGTACCTAGGACTTGTATTTAACCCCCCCCCCCACATTCTTTCCTTCAGTCTTCAGTTTGGTTGGAATAAGTGGGCTAGGGTTGCCACCTGCTCGGGCCTCGCTCGGCAGTGACGGGCCTAGAAGGTGCGGCCGGGACGCCAGGTTCAGGAAAATTTTGCCGGGACGCGCTCTTTGGTGTAGAAAAATATAGTCCTTCTGAAAAGTCAGTACTATAAACTAAAATTTAATTGACAGTTTAGTTTTTCTACATTTTTTTCCATGGGGACGTAGCTGCAACTGTTTCTTTAAGGGCCGCGCTTAGATTGAAATATGTAGCCAAGCTTTTCTTAAAAATATTCACCCTTATGACGATCGTGAGTTTGATTTAGTTTTCCAATGTCTGCTTTTCAAGAGTTCCTATAGTCTATCCTGCGATAGGTGGCGGCTTAAACGTTTACTCGCAATTAAAAAAAAAACATTACTTCTGTGGATGTATGTCCCTAGGTATGGTGGTCTTACCATATTCAGTGGAAACTAAGAATCTCGTCACACGTCTCGTGTTACTCTGCATCGCTGCAAACTTAAGTTATCAAAGGTCACTGAAATTGCTATGTACGTAATATTGGCGTTTAAGCAAAAAAATATTTAAATTTGAAATTAGAGCTTGATTGCCTTGGAATGGCTGTGCCTCACAATATTGCACGACTCCTGCATTCGACCGGATCGAATCTTTATCGAAAACACTGCTGCTCTAATTTATCTTCGTAGAAATTGTACTGATCCTGTGGGTTATCTGAAATATATTCTGAAATGAAAATCTGACGAATGTCGGCCCCACACTTATCAAACCGTCCTGTAAAAAAGATCAAAATTGTGAACAACACACAACTGGGAGGGATAGAGGCAATAGGGTAATTCAACGGACGTTACCTTTTCGTTGACTCCCCTCTGTTCCTTCCATGCGAGTGTTGTACACAACTTTGATCTTTTACACCGCGCGGTTCGGCGAACCCCGATCCGTGTGGGCCGGCTTAAGATCAGATGACCATGGAGTTATATTTAGGCAATAAATTCCTACCAGCTCAGAATGAAAAATAGGCAGTCTCTTTCAACCAAATAATGTTTATTATTTGGTAATTTTTTGCTGAATGTATTGGGTTCATTCCCAGGATATCAATTGCAATGGATTCTTATTGACAGCCGGGATACAAAGTAATCGAGGGAAGTGGTGCAGCGAATGGAATGAGTAGGCAAGAATCCACCGTTTTCTATTTGATCGTATCATGGATTGGGTCTCTTCTGTTATTACGAATCGGTCCAAAATAATGCGGATGCGCTATTTCGGTAATAGTCCAACTCTCACTCATTCAAAGAAGTTGTTGATTGCACTCACCCTTCCTTCGCATGACAATTAGCACTGCTAATAATCACTCTATAGAGCCGAAATAGTAGACTCATTTTTGAATCGATAGTGTGTACGTGTCCTACCAAACTTTCCTCTGCCATTATAGAAAAAATCCTTCAAAGGATTTATTAATGTATCAATCGAAAAGGCTGATCTGATCAATTAAGCTTTTATTTCATAGGGCTGTCTTAGCTTCTTAGCAACTGCGCCTCAAAAATTCAATACATACTCGCAAAGAATTTTTCGAATACAGGGAGGGGAGGGGGTCCCCTCCCTTTTGCAGGTGCCGGGCGAGGGTCGTGGTCGAGGTGGTGACCCTAAAGTGGACAAAGAAAAATATTTACTTAGAAAATGTTATTGGGGGATGAGGGACCATGGCCCCATAGTATGATTCCATTTGTTTTGACCTTTTTTGTTGCTTTGATAAAGACACATTAATTTGTAATTGTGAAATTTGTGTAAAAAATGTTTCATAGAAAAACCAAAACGGGGGGTTGGTTTTGTATGGCAGCCCCATGACCCTATCGTCCGATTTGATCCATTTTTATATATGTTTTGTGCCATCAATAGAAATACATTTGTGTGAAATTTCGTTGAAATTGGTGCACAAATAAAAAAGTTTTTCTTAGAAGAACCTAATTTTGGGAGTTGGGTTTGTATGGCAGCCCCATGACCCCATGTTCCGATTTGATCCATTCTTACATATGTTTTGTGTCATCAATATAAACACATTTGTGTGACATTTGGTTGAAAGTGGTGCACATATAAAAAAGTTTTTCTTAGAAGAACTTAAATTGGGGGGCTATATTTGTATGGCAGCCCCATGACGCAGTGATCCAATTTCGGCGATTCAAACATACAAACAGCCTGCAACAATAATAAGCACGTGTGCAAAATTTCAGCTTGCTAGCTTCAATACTCGCCGAGTAAAACGCGTCGCAACAGACAGACAGACAGACAGACGGACATCGCCCAATCGACTCCCCAAGTCATGCTGATCATATATGTATACTTTTTATATGGTCGGAGATGCTTCCTTCAGTGCGTTACAAACTTCATGACAAAGTTAATATACCCTTTCACTCTATGAGCGAAGGGTATAAAAATTTTGTTGGAGTGGCCCGCCTCAAAATGGTACACCTGTTTTGTCGGGGAAATACTCGCCCTTCTTAGACCCATTCATAGATTTATACAACAACAAACAGCACAAAATCAACCACATACCATACACCATGCCACTATGAAACCGATCCAAACACAAACCTCCATGTCGCTTTCCTCGGCGACAATGCACATTACAGCTGCTGAAAAAGCACGATGATTCGACATGGAAAAGTTCTCCATCGTACAACCCGACGGATGTCGCATCGCATCGCCCGCAGTGTGAACGGGGTGTAAGTCTCGGAGATCCAACCAAGAGCCAGGTGACTTTATTACTCCCTGTGTAAGAATCTTGTTCTGTATCTCAATTATCATCTTGATCGAAGAAATAGACAAATATTACGACGGTTTTTTTGCAGTGGCGTAACGTATACGATATTCCATGTGTTCATTGGAACCCTGGCACCACGCCACAGAGCTCTAAGGTCAAAATCAGAAAGTCTTATTTTCAACTAGGACTCATGAAATGCAAAAAAAACAGATATATGTCGATAAACCCTTCGTCTTAGATAAACAGATCCACCCAGTGGCGTAGATAAGAGGGATCAAGGAGATAAATCCCCCCCCCCCTTCGGTCGCACAATTTTTATACCCTTCGCTCATCGAGTGAAAGGGTATATTAACTTTGTCATGAAGTTTTTAACGCATTGAAGGAAGCATTTCCGACCATATAAAAAGTATACATATATGATCAGCATGACATGGGGAGTCGATTGGGCGATGTCCGTCTGTCTGTATGTCTGTCTGTCTGTTGCGACGCGTTTTACTCAGCCAATTTAAAAGCTATGAAGCTGAAATTTTGCACAAGTGCTTCTTTTTGCTGCAGGCAGTTTGTATGTTTGAATCGGTAAAATCGGACAATGGGGCCATGGGGCTGCCATACAAACCCAACTACTCAAATTAGGTTCTTCTAAGAAAAACTTTTTTATTTGTGCACCAATTTCAACAAAATTTCATACAAATATGTTTCTGTAAATAACACAAAACATATGTAAGAATGGATCAAATCGGACTATGGGGTCATGGGGCTGCCATACAAACCTAACACCCCAAATTAGGTTCTTCTAAGAAAAACTTTTTATTTGTGCACCAATTTCAACCAAATTACACACAAACGTGTTTCTCTTGATGACACAATACATATCTATGAATTGATCAAATCTGACCATGCGATCATGGGGTGGCCATACAAACCAAACCCCCATTTTGGTTCTTCTAAGAACAGTGGCGGATTTACCAGTAGGCTGAGGAGGCTGGAGCCTAGGGCAGCAGATTTTACGGGGGCGGCAAATTTGGGGCCAATATATTTTTTTTAAAGTTAAACACATTACATACAAATTTATTACCGTGAATCGTGGAAAACCGAATTCCGAAGTGCAGTGTGAAGTGTGTTTGTACCTCAGTGAGACCCATAAGTGAAGAACTGCTTGTCACCGTATCTTCATATTAAAGACAAATCTTGGAAAAGGACTCTTATAGTCAATGGCTGCATTCAGCGAACAAAGTTCACTGGCAAAATACTGGAAATGCTACAAGAATTACCCGCCACCGAACGCTTTCTCCGCTGAATAGTCTATATGCGAAATCAGAATCCAATTGGAGTAAAAAATTTCTGCTACATTTTTCGTTCCCTGAATGAAGCCAATTGCTTGCAGGCTAAATTTGAAACCCTGCATTTTTTGTTTTTTAAATCTTGGTTTGTTTCCTTTTTTAATAAAGAAAAACCCCGAAAGCTTAACCTTCCTATACCCGCGTCAAATTTTATTACACGTATACCCGCGTCGGTCTCACAGACCGATGATTTTCAATCCTTTTTAAATTGTGTTTTTTTCCATAACAAAAGATAAATAGAGGATAATAAATAATAAAACTAAAGTGTATAATGAAACATCAAAGTCATTCAATAACTTTATTTCCATTTTAATCAGTTTTTTTGCGAAAAAAACTTCAACATTGTAACTTTTATACTTAGGAACTACAAAATCTTAACTTAAACATTTTTTTCCTTTTAGAAAACAAAAATATTCTTTCGTCTCGCATAAACACGCGATGTGTACTAAAGTAGAATCAAAGAATGACTTAAAGAACACTAAACAAAAAATTAACACAATAATTTTATACTTACACAAAAAGTCACACCTATACCCGCGTCGGTCTCACAGACAATTCTTTCCAAATGCACTGATACGCCCGTCTCGCGTAATCACAAGACATGCACTAAAATAAAGTCAGGAACAAATCCGGCAGCTAGCAAAAAACTCGACCCGCTACCTTTTCATTTAAGCTAAAAAAATCGAAAAAAGTGTTTTGTCGGTCTGACAGACCAACGCGCGGGTATAGGAAGGTTAATCTTGCACTGAAGATCCCGGTTACTCGTCAGTTCCATAAAGTATGCAATTAGCCTAAGAAAATTAAGCCAAAATATGGCCATCGAATGGCACAAATCCTACATCGCTGATTTTTTTGCATGATGGTTGGGGATGTCCCCGCAGATTATGAAAAAAAAAAGTCCCAAACGATTGGAGGTCCACAACCTCTAAAAAAGGGGGAAGGGGGGTGTATTTTTTGTTTGTTTTTTGTTTGCGATTATTTGAAAAAACGACAAAAGATACAGAAAAATGGTCTGGGGACGAAACAACTACATAAAATTCCTTTTGAAATGGCTAGACCAAAAAAAAATTAGAATATTTTCATTTTAGACCTTTTTTAACCCTCATCCAGCGGCAGATTTTTACAACGCTTGCAAGCGGCAAAGGTACACCTGTACATTTTGTATGAAAATCTTCACTATTTGTATGAATTTTGGCCTTAAAACCGTTACATTATGTTGACTAGTCACAAATAAGTAACTGTTTTTGCGGAATTGGATGTTTTAGGAAGTTAGGTTTATGTGGATTTAATTTTTGGAGTGGGTCAATTTAGAAAATAGTCAAAATTTTGAAAAGAAAATTGAAAAAATGGGTTGCTTGGAATTTTAGTTTGACGTAATCTAAAATTAATTTACAAATGAAAAGTATAAAACGGTTCAAATTAAGTCATTAATGAATTTAGAAGAATTTAGTATGGTTGATTTGCGAATTGTGGAGTCTTTGGTTAAAATTTACCCCCGTACCCGCAATATATTATTCTGTTACTAGAACCCGATACCGCTAACGAAAAAAAAAACAATAATTATCACATTCTCGTCATTTTCCAAACAAAAAAACAATGCTTTAAACAATAAATATATTGAAGAAATGATTAAATGTGTTATTATACGAAAGACAGGTCCTGTCAAGCAACAAGCAAGTAGAATCGGTTAGGATAAATTTCAGTCTCTTTGTGAATCTAAACTCAGGCCAATTCCTATAGTAGCAAAATTATATAATAGCAATTGTGATTGTTGTTGGTTAATTGCAAAATATTTTCTTATATATGTAATTAAATCCAAGGATCAATTGAAAAATTAAAACAAAAACCGAAGACATGTGGGCATGTGGCATAATCTATAGTAGTTATCGCTATCTATGGTACCGACGTATACAATTCAACTAAGTTTATATACCCACCAAACACCCAATTTTATAAATTTGGTTTAATGCTTTTGCTGGTTTTCAGCTCAACCTTCAAAAAGGAACTCGGGTGGACGTCCCGAATTACACAAATAATTAAAGAAGTAGAACGCGCGGCGGTTTGTAAGCAACTGATTTATTTCTATTCCGTGTCCCGATACATACATATACATATACAATGATATTTCTACACTCCACCTCAATTTGTGTGTATTTTTAAATTCATGATTACTAAGCAAATTGTTCGTTAATTACAAGAAGAAATAATATGTTAAAAAAAAAATTCAATTACAAATTCATATCAAATTAAAAATTTAACAAACTAATCCGAGCTTTTCTCGCAAATATTGAAATGTTAATTTAGACAATGCTTTGGTCATTATATCAGCCTGTTGATCCTTCGTGGAAATGTACTCGACTTGAATTACTCCTTTGTTGATATAATCTCGCAGAAACTTAAACTTGATGTCCATATGCTTCGTCTTTGGGAACTCTTTTTCTGTATTCGACATTGTGATTGCTCCCTGATTGTCTTCGTATAGTGTGATAGGCTCCTGAACCAATTCGCCAATGTCACAAAGTAGGCCACGAATCCATAAGATTTCACGGGTTGCCAGGCACAATGATACATATTCGGCCTCAGTCGATGATAACGCTACGCAAGTTTGCTTTCGTGTCATCCAGTTAACTGTGGAACCAAAAACTTTTATTATGTTACCAGAAACAGACTTACGATACGATCATGTGCATCGCCGCCCCAATCCGCATCAGCATATCCAATTAGTCCTTTAGATCTCTGCTCGGCTGAGTAATCGTATTTCAATTGAAGATGAAGCGAACCTTTGATGTACCTCAAAATTCGTTTTGCAGCTACCCAATGATCGTCGGTAGGACACGATTGAAATTGGCTGCAATAATTCACAGCCACCGATAAATCTGGACGGGTTGCACCAGCTGCATACATAAGACATCCGATCAAATTTCGATAAGGCTTCTGTGTTAAATCTGCGTTAGTGTTCTTCTCCAACTTTAAGTTGCATTCCATTGGTGTTAAAATCGAATTACAATCTTCCATGCCGAAGCGGCGTAAAACATCCTTCAGATAACCTTCCTGATTCAAATACAGTGTTCGCCGTTGTCGGTCTCGCTTTATGTTGATTCCGATAAAATTTTTCGTTTCCCCCATGTCGTGCATCTGGAACTCGCTTGACACTAACGATTTGATATGCGTGACTTCGACAATATCTTTTCCCATCAGTAACAAGTCGTCAACGTAAAGCAGTAAGTATACAATATTTTGTCCACATCCGCGTATATATAAACAATGATCGTACTCCGAACGAGAAAATCCAACTCCGGTGATAAATGTATGAAAACGTATGCATTCCATACACGCGAAGCTTGTTTTAATCCATAGATGGATTTATTAAGTTTGCAAACTAGATCGCCATGTACAAATCCATCTGGTTGCTCCATAAATATATCTTCCTCTAACTTTCCGTTGAGGAAAGCCGTCTTAACATCCATTTGGTGTATTTCCAGATCGCGTTGTGTAGCTAATGTCAGCATTATTCGTAAAGTTACAATTTTGGCTACTGGCGAATACGTCTCGTAGAAATCAAAACCTTCTCGCTGAGTAAAGCCACGAGCTACTAACCTTGCCTTGTAGGATGCCAATTGTCCGGATTCGTCTCTTCTTCGCGAAAATACCCACTTGCATGTGACCACCGAACGATTCGCCGGACGCTTCACCAAAGTCCAAGTCTCATTTTGAATTAATGACTCCATTTCCTGATTCACTGTCCGCATCCACTCTGGTGCATCTTCCCGCTTCTCAATATCACGAAATGATTGAGGTACATTATCTACGAACGCCGTTGCATTCAATGCAAACTCTTGGGTATTAGCAAATGCCGTAAAGTATTCTTGATCATCGTCCCCATGTAACTTAATTTTCGGACTCTTTTTGCGATTATCGTACAGCTGTGGGGATTGACATCTTGATCGTAATCGAGTGCTGATTGGACCATCTAGATCACTGGCTGCAATATCGCGTTTTACATCGTTAACCTCATCCACAGTCTTCTACTTTGTTCGTAGTTGATCGATCAGACTCCACCTCGACATCGACGTTGGGCATTGATTCCGAATCCGTTTCGAAGAACATTTTTGAGGAATTCGGCTCCGATTCATCAAATATGACATCACGCTGCATTGTCACCTTTTTCCTCACATTATCCCATAGTCGGTATCCATTTACACCGTACCCAATCATAATCATTTTCATTGATTTTGGATCCATCTTTTTCCGTAATTGCTCCGGTACATGAGCATATGCTACTGATCCAAACACCCGAACCTTTGATAAATCGGGCTTTTTACCTTTCCACAATTCAAACGGTGTGACATTTGGACTAATTGCACGGGTCGGACTTCTATTTATGAGATACGCTGCACAGTAGACGGCTTCGCCCCAGAATTTCTTCTCCATTTTTGCTCCTTCTAGCATCGATCTGGCCTTTTCAATTAGAGTGCGGTTCATTCTTTCCGAAACACCATTTAGTTGTGGTGTATACGGTATCGTGTATTGGATTTGGATTCCGAATTCTTCACATAAGGACTTAAAACGATTTGAGGTATATTCACCACCATTATCGCATCGAACCTTAGCTATCTTCTGTCCAATGTGAGTTTCAGCCATCGATTTGTACCGCTTAAACATTTCATAAACCTCAAACTTGTTTTTGAGTAGGTACACAGCCATAAAATGTGTAAAATCGTCGATAAATGTCACTAAATACCGAAATCCGTTCCACGCATCCGGTGTCATTGGTCCGCACACATCACTGTGGACAATTTCTAGAGGACGAGTCGATCGTTCTCCACCTGAAGTGTTAAATGGTGCACGAGAATGCTTGCCCAATACGCACGGTTCGCAAATTGTATCCGCATCGTTGACGAATTTCCCAACTCCATCAACAACTGTAGAGAGTCGTTTAACGTCCGCATAATTAAGGTGGCCCATACGTCTATGCCACAGTCTCAAACTTTGCGGTGACTGTTTTATATTTAACGAAGTCCCTGTATGCGCTTGTTCGCCATTGATTCGATTCAATTCCAGCTCATATAGCTTTCCATTCCGTTTTCCCACTACGATGTTGGAATTTCCATTTGATATGCGGACAATTCCATTATCAAATACCACTCGGAAACCTGATTGTTCGAGCCGGCTAACGGAAAGCAAATTGTACTTTAAGTTCTTGACAAACAGTACATTTGTAATAGTGTAGCGTTGTTCAACACCGTTAACTTTTCCAATGCCATAAATCGTACCACGCTTCGTAGCCTCAATCGAAGAACCGTTTTTCGCGACACCAATGATGATGGGATCGGCCAAATCGGTCAAATCCGCGAACATATCCTCATTGTTTGCCATATGCTCAGAAGCGCCAATCTATGAAAAATCGCATTACCGCACCACCACAAATCACAGCTGAACTGGCTGTAGTTGCCATTATCACGATTCCATCGTTATCATCATTATCACTTGTCGATGCGAAATAGGATTTTTGACTACCTGTGCCCTTTCCACGATGATGATACACTTTCTTCTCAATGCGGTCTTTCTGCTTCATTCGCAATTTCGGGCAATCGATTCGTTTATGGCCACATCTTTTGCAAAAATAGCATTTAAGCTCCCTGCTTCCACTGTACATGGCACTAGATTTACTCTCCTCATCTAGCAATCGACTTCGTACCAATTCCATGGTTAGGTTGGAAGGGTCCATCGTTTCCAACGCCGTCACCACCATATCGTAACGCTTTGGCAAAGTGATAATTAGCGATACTACAAGCATGCGTTCATTAGTTTCGCCGCCACATGCTTTTAACTCTCGCAGTCCCTTTGTCCTTAAGATATTCCAAATGGGAGTCCGCGACACGCCGAGTTATTTGGACTTTACAGCTCCGGTCTTCCTTCCGAATCGATTGAATTTTATCCGGTGAATCACCTACAGCCGCTATAGCAGTGTCCGCGTCCTCTTCCAGCCAACGCGCAATGCCTTTGTCTTCCATTGCAATTTTGAGCCGAAAAAACCAGTTGTCGAACTCGCGCCCCTCAAATTGTCTAAATGCAAATCTGTCTTCGTCGGCCATTGAAACTTGATTTCAAAATCGAAAAGAATTACTAAATACCGAACTTTACTCTTAATAGACTTTCCAAAATTTAATTTTTCTTGATAGCGGGGCTGGGCCCATAACCTAAAGAAGTAGAACGCGCGGCGGTTTGTAAGCAACTGATTTATTTCTATTCCGTGTCCCGATACATACATATACATATACAATGATATTTCTACAATAATAAATATTAGGTGATGGAATACAAATTATGGGAATTTGTGATAAAGAAAATAAACCGCTAAAATCCAAAATTTCAACATTTGCTACAAACCTAATTCTCACTAGATGTTATGGGGAAAGAAGGTTGCTCCAAGCCATTACTTCAAAAAGTTTGGTATGCCAGTAAAAGTCTTCAGATTGATGTGAAATAACCAAACACCGCTGTATGAGTTAGCCTAGTCCTTATAAATCGATATCTCCAAGGACCTTGATCAAATACAAATAAAAATCGTAAATCGAATACTTCTGCACATCACTCGATTCTCAACTTATTGATGCTATAATAAGTCCCTCTAAGCATGAGCATTCACAAAAAATATTTTATTTTCGTCTTTTGTAAATTTTCTTTCATACAAAATATATGAAGGTACAAATGTACCTTTGCCGCCGTTAAAGGGTGTAAGATTAATTTTGCTCCCTAACTTGGGGATGGGTGGTCACACATTTCTTAAATTTGGAAAACATATTTTAAACTAAAATCGTAGAGATGTCAGAAAATTTCAGACCGATCGGACCCATAGCAAAAAAGTGACGGTATTTTAAAAACGAAAAAGGTACACCTGTACCTATCCCGCTGGATGAGGGTTAAAAGCTCCATAACTCATGAAAAAATGCTAGTTTAGCCGTGATTTTGTGTAAGTATTCACAATAAGTTCGAGATCATTTTGGGGTAAACACTGAGTCGCTTCGATCAAGGACCCTCATTACAACCCATATTTGAATTTGGCAAAATAGCATGTCCATAATTTCCTCCAAAATTGGAGGAGAAAGCTAAATTTTGTTTTATTGTGATTGGAGGGCATAGTCACCCCACCCGCCAAAAATAAGCTCAACCGGATAAAAACTAAGGGTACCTCCATTACAAAGTCACCCAAGAGAACTTTGTTTTACAGTTTATAAAATGAGTAGTGCGTAGAACAAACTCCTGATGGGTCAATTTTTATGGGAGGTACCCTTCGTTTTTATATTATTGAGCTGATTTTTGGTGGGTGGTATATTGGAATCCCCCCCCCATTGGCAATAAACCGAAATTTCGCTTTTTTTTTGGGGGGAGATATGGACATGCCAAACTCAAATGGGGGGGGGATAATAGTGGTCTTTGATCGAAGTGACTCAATGTTTCCCCCGTTCTTAACATAATCGCAAAAAAAAACGAAAAAAGGACCGCCCCCACCCTTTTATAAGGTTGCGGACCCTTAATCGGTTGGGACTTATTTTTCCATAATATGGGTGCCATCATCAACCATCCGGCAAAAATCCCGCGATGTAGGATTTTTGCCGACCAAAGAACGTAGTTTTCTTGGACTAAATTCAATGTTAAAAATCGATATGGGGGAAAAGGCTGAAGAAAATAAATCTCATAAATTGATAACTTTTAATCCAAACAATTAATCACCTCATAATAAAATTTAGGCGGACGATCAAAAGAGTTTAAAGCCTGAAAATTGTAACACTCCAATTGAATATCAGAGAAAAGAGAGACTTTTTTGTTGCATTTTGAAGATTTCAATTTGTCATTCAACGACTAATCTGGAAATCTTTAACTAAATTAATGTTTAAAAAAAGAAAAAAAAAAGTTTCTTAAATAAATGCTAATAGTTACAATTCTATACTTAAAGTTAAGTTGGCAGTAAGTTAATTTAAAAGAATTTTCTCGTAAAGTTGTTTAATCTACAAATGTCAAAAGTAATAGCATGCCGTTGGAAAGCTGTAACACTAAAGCAACTTTGCAGATTCATTAGTTAAAAGTACCTTTATATAATTGTTTTTCAAATATTCAATTAAAAACCAAATTCGAAATTTCTCTAAAGACTACTGACACTAAATTAATCGAGTCGAAATCCGCCTACTAGATAAAATCATACGTCATTAACATCAAAATATGTACATTGCAGAATGTACTTGCATGATTCAAATTACAGTACAATATGGTAAAACTCTTAACAAAATCTAAGATTTAGTAAATCTTGTCGATAGTCTGAATCCCCTGTTAAAAAAGTATTTGAAACCGAAAAACGATTTATGCGAAATTTTATGTAATTTCAAAACCTGATTAGAAATTTTGTAAATACGTGTACCAATTTCATTGATGTCAATTTTCAATTTTATTGATGTCGCTTTTGCTCAAACAAATTGTACCATCGATTCTACCAGTATATTGCGAAATTGTGCGTTAAAAGCGGGACACTATGAAGAAGAAGAACATACCTTCAAACTTAAGCTCCAACCAAGGAATTATGGTATCGCTTTTTATTTTTATTTATCTATTTCATTAAGATTGAAGAATGCTCAGTAGGGATGTCCAAAACCGGCCCATAACCCGGTTTTCGGTTTTTTCGGTTTTTTTGCAAAGCCGGTTAGACCGTCCGGTTTTAACCGGGCTCAAAGTACCGGTTTTCGGTTAACCGGTTTTTCATTGAATTGCTTAGAATTTTAGCAAATTAATGGATACACACTCGTTAAGCTGATGTTCGTATAGAAATATGACTGTGTGATGGAGCCCTAAAAGAGAAACATGTTGAACAAAAAAGATAATCAAATAAAATTGTCAAAAGTATTCATAATGTTTCAAAAATAGTTAACTGAGTTTTATTGCTAGACAATGCATATAGTGCAGTCAAAATATCCCATTTCAGGCCTCCAAATAGAAAAAAATAGAGTAAGGCTATTTTTTGTAGTTTTTGAATCAGCGAGCTCCCAGGCATCTAAAACTCATTTTCCTAAAAAAAATGTTGATCGGAAAGGTCCCAAAAAGGACAAAAAAAGATACTCTTCAATCCGGAGGTCAGCATGTGGCGTATCAAATCAAAGGGGACGTCGAGTACATTACATATCCGGTGTTTGTTTCCTGTTTCAAGGACCCTCAACGGTATAAATCGAGATTAAATCGAAAATTTTTGTGTTTTCCGTGTATCTTTCCAAAGCCATAACTACGAGAATAATCAAAGTTGTCACTACGTTTCTTACTTTTCCGAATCTATGATAGGTTAAGATTCTACCATTAAATTTGCTAAGAAAAAAATTATCAGAAAGCTCTGACAAGGACATTAAAGGACACTAATTACAAACCTTGATTGAAAGTGAGCATGTGGGGTGTCATGTCAAAGAGGACGTCGAGTGCATTGCATATCCGGTGTTTGTTTCCTGTTTCAAGGACACTAAATGGAAAAAATTCGGGCTAAAACGAAAAATTACGGCCTTGGAAAGATACATATACGAGAAACATGAAAATTTTCCATTGGATCCCAATTTTCTCCTGTGAGGGTCGTAATTAGAGCTTCGGAAAGATACACGAGAAACACAATAATTCTCCATTTAATCTCAATTTATTCCGTTGAGGGTCCTTGAAACATGGAACAAACACGGATATGTAATGTACTTGACGTCCCCTTTGATTTGATACCCCACATGCCGACCTCCGGTCAAGGATTAAAGAGTATCCTTTTTTGTCCTTTTTGGGACCTTTCCGATTAAAATTTTTTTTATAGCAAAATGAGTCTTAGATTCCTGGAAGACCACAAGAATTAACTTTACTCTATTTTTTTTTCTTTTTGAAATGCTAATATGACTGCACTAATAGATGATGTAGATGTTGAAGTTGAAGTCTTTGTGGACACGACGGATGTTGAAGTGGACGCGGATATCGATGTGGACGCGGACGTCGTAGCAACTGCCGATTCGTCTCCCTATAACAATGAACTCTAAATGCACTAGCTGATATGATACACATATACATTCACGACGCACAAGATATACAAAATTACAGACTGACAAATCAAGAAAATATAAAAATTTTATTAATTTGGAAAGTGTTTTTTTCGGTTTTAACCGGATGGGCAAACAACCGTCCGGGTTAAAACCGGGAGGATGAAAAAACCGAAAAAAACCGGTTAACCGTTTTGAAAGTACCGGTTTTCGGACTAACCGTCCGGTTTTTGACATCCCTAATGCTCAGGACCCACGAAGTGGAAAGCATTCGCCTATTAAAGAGCAAGGAGGAAAGTTGAGAATAAATTAATAATAATTAATATTAATTTTCAACACAAAATACCAATAGTGCTCCGCTCTTTTTTACACAACTTGATTCGGTGGGAAACGATGAAAAAGCTAAACGCCTTGATTCTGGTTACGTTCCTTAACACTAGAAGGGTCAGAGCCGTCAATTTGACGGTTTTGTGATTTAAATCATATATATCTTGTAAATTACAATGTTTTCAGCTTTCATATTTATTGACTTTTCCTAAAATATGTATTTGATCATATATTTGGATAAAAATAAAAATAAAAAAATTTAGTTTATGAGATATTTCTTGTTATACCTATTAGGGTCAGAACCGTCAAATTGACGGTCAAGGCTTATCATCCCAAAAAATCCATTAGGCCGTAGGTTTAAATTTGCGTTTTTGGTTAGAGTGCCTATGCAAAAGGAAACAATCGTTTATAGAGGTTTTATACTTGAAGTTTTTGTGATAATGTACGCTTTTGTAGCGCTCGCACGCACTAGCCTAGACTAGGGCCTTGAGCCATTTTCACGGTTGTTGTCGTGCTTGTTTGCCCAGTTATTATCTCTTGTAATGCAATGAACGCTACAAACAACAATAGTTTTTGTTGTCCTGCATCAGTATTGATACTTTCCCCAAAATTAGTGCACGTCAGGAACGGAATAAGTGTTTCTTGAAGCTTTGAAGACATCAAGTATACGGACAAGAGAAAACATTCGGTCACTTATGCTGAAAAATTGTCTAGCTAGTGAGTAAATGAAGTAAAGTAAAATACTAAGATTTCTAAAATACATTGAACTACCAGACAAAAAGAGAGAACTACAAGACTAGAGTTTCCTACAAAGCAATAAGACTAGCATACATATATATGTATAATGCTCCTAGTTCTAATTTTTAGCTGAGGAAAGTATTATATTCTTCCGTGGTATGGGTAGAGTTTCAATAACGATCCGCTATATGACCACAAATCGTGCATATGTCAGTCCTACCAAACGAGTGGAATGCATTTAGGTCGACATCCTTTCGAGCAACTCTTGCGAAGCGATCCTTATTTAGCTGTCCGGAGTGGTTTTCCTCTTCATGGTTGGAATACAGTTGCGTACAAGCAAAATGGTTCATTCTTGTCTTTGAGCTGCGATCGCTTTATGATCAATGCGTGTATCTCTCGGAGCCAACACGGGACCTTACCTTTCTTATTTCAACTTATGCAGTGGTCTGGGAAGTAAATGTTACTAACTCAGCTATAAAATAGTATATGTATTACCAAAAGCAGAATATGTTTCGGTTTGAGGAGGGCTTGGGTACGCTCTTAGGTACAGGGCAGTTTGTTTCTATTGCCAAACACCTATACCTAACAAAACTGGCTACAACTAAAGCAACAAGAAAAAAGGATCGCCGGAGGATATCAGTGTAAATGTGCATTTCAGGATGACGCAAAAAGCATTAAACTATTACTTTTTAGCCATGTACAACAGACTTTGTGAGGAAAATGTACCATCGGTCATCACCTTACAAAATAAATATTTTTTCTTGTTTCACTCAAAAAAAAATCAGAATTACATTATTTTCCAATTAATAATTAGATATTGTCTTATTTCTTAGTTTATTTAAGCATTTTATATTTATGGGAGTACCAATTCAGCTATAAACGACTTGCCGTCAAATTGACGGCTGTGACCCTTTTAGGTATACAAAATTCCTGACCCTTCTAGTGTTAAGCAATATTCTCCTAAAGTTTAGTAGGGGCGGCAAAATGTCAAAAGCCTACTAGCAGCAAATGTGTAAAGCCGTCACTGTCTAAGAAACATTTTTTGCACCAATTTCACAAAACCTTGAAATAATGTGACTTTACCAAAGCAACAAAAGAAATATCGGCGTACAGAGGGCTGCGCCCGCAAGACGAGTGTTTTTTAGAATTTTAATGCATAGTGAATATTTTTTGTACATATATTTTATATGCAATAAATAAGAATTGTGCACAACATTCAAGAAATGCTTCCTGTAAATCTATTTACCCAGTTTGTATAAAAGTAATCCAAGGCACATCTACAGGCATTTTTCGATTTAAGATTTCTGATGGCCTTTGAGCAAAAAGGAACTCAGGCAAACGTAAGGATGACTTGGCTTTATATATGAACTGAATTATTAGCTGTAAATCTACTGTTACGGTTTTTTAAATCAAGGAAAAGCAACTTATGTATATGAAATGATTCCATGTCAGGGAATACCACCCAAGCTTTCCTAAAAGTATTGAACAAGTATACTTTTGCAGCTATTCACCCTGTTAACTTGGTCCTAAAAACTTCAAAAATATTTGTGGCAAACACTATTACCATTCTACGGATTTTCACCAAATTTCATGTTTATTGATTCATCAAGTTAAAAGATATGCATGGAAGAAATGCTTAGGAGGCTTCCCTTGCATTGTGAAAGGCCCTTACTAAATACTTACTTGGCTATATTTCCGGTTTGAATACAGTTATTCAAATGGAAATTCGTAGACATATTCCCTATGTTATTTTCTAAAAAGCCTTAGCAGAATTTTCATATTTGGAAACCTAAGAGGGGCTACACACGAACAAATTCAAATTTTACAAATTTACTGTTATTTACTTTTCCTTAGCAAAAGTCAACAGTCTTAATATTTAACGTATATAAGGCCATACTGACCAATCTTTCAACAAAGTTTCATAGCGATCCCTATAACGGTTTAGAAAAACGGAGGTCGAAAAGGAAGTTTAACTTTGAACGCCAATAACTTTTTTACCGTTACTCGAAACTGGAAAATTTTAACTGATGTGATATGTACTCGTTTAGTTCTTTGATTTAAATACCCATATGTCAATCTCCGATAAAAACTAAAAAAGTCGACTTTTTTCAAACGTTCGGGACACCCTGTTGTCTTCTTCCTACCAACTTCTAAGGTATATGTGCCAAAGACTGTAACCATTCTACACATTCCTACCAAATTTCATGACAATCGGTTGAGCCGTTCGCGAGTTATTTAGTGAACAGACGGACGGACAGACGGACAGACGGACGGACAGACAAAATCGATTTCATAAGGGTTTTTTGAAAAAAAAAAATTCTAAAAAACCCTAAAAAGTAAGTAGGAGATTTTTGAAGTTTCAGTTTTGAAATTTCCATTTGCAAACATTAATTGAATTAAACGAGACCGAGTTCTAATCGTACGAATAGCACGATGAGTGTATACCCCTATACCCATCTGTACAGACCTAGAATTCGCGTAAAACCGAAAATATTCAATTTCATTTTTTTAAGAGGGAGGAGGTAGATGGGTCAAATCACGCAGATCTTTAATATCTTATAACGGCATTCAGCAGCTATCATTTGCTATAAATTTTCAGTTTTTCGCGACATTCTATCAAAAGATATGGCGGAATATTGCTTTATAGGGGATGTAGTGGTAGGGGTAGTCAGACCTTCTAAAAATTTTACCAACTTCAAGCATATGACACAATTAGGCATTGATAAAAATTTCAGGTCCTTAGCGATATTCTGTCGAAAAATATGGCCGAATTACACTATCATTGAGGGGTCATTTGTATGGGAGGTAGAGGAACCCTTGGTCCGATTTGACCCATTTGCAATACCATCCAAGCTTTTATCAATACAATCATCTGATCAAAATTTCAAAACGCTAGCTTTATTGTTTTGGGAGTTATCGTGCGAACTGACAGACGGACGGACAGACAGACAGACGGACATGGCTTATTCGAATCAGGGACTGACCCTGATCATTTATATATATACTTTGCCATACCTCCGGTGGCTCCTTTGAGGTGTTACATAACTCGTCGTAACAAAAACAATATACCCTATACCATCTTATGGGTATAGGGTATAATAACAATAATATATATCCCTCATGTCATGTGCAGTGGCGTACCGATCAAAACATAATGAAAGCGAGGAGGGGGATCCGAAGTACCGAACTAATGCCGCCGATTCATGCCTTGATATAAAGTTATGATTGGTTTATTACAAACATGATTTCACCACTTTGCCGAATTTCCATTTTTTATTGACGGAATTCTATAGCAAATTGGCGAATTTTAAAATCATGTTTGCAAATTTCCAAATCGCGTTGACGAATTTCAAATTTACGAAACTCCACGTCAAATCGATGAGTTTCCAAGTCACGTTGATGAATTTCATAGTAAGGAATTTCCCGATCAAATTGATGAATTTCCAAATCATATTAACAAATTTTCATTTCAAATAACATGAAATCATTTCGACGAATTTGTATTTATAATTGGCTAATTTCCATGTTAGATTCGCGATTTTCTATATCAAAATAAGAAATTTTCAAATTATCTTGCCGATTTTTTAGATCAAATTAACGAATTTCCACCACAAACTGATGAAATTCTAAATTATATTAACGCATTTCGTGAAAAATTGGCGCATCTTAAATCAGATCTACGAATTTACAAATTGGCGAACTTCAAAAACATGTTGTCGTATTTCCCTTTTTAAATTGACGAAATTTACTGCTACATCCACGAAATTTAATGTCGAATTGACAAATTTCAAAATTATGATGACGATAGTTTCTATATCAAATTGATGAATTTCCGTTTGCACGCAAATTTCATTTGTCTTCAAGACAAAATCCTTTTTCCCATTGATGTTTTCACAAAATTTAAGCTCCCTTTACCGTCTCCCCCCGGGCAATGCCCATAATTGTATACATTTCATGGCTAATTTTTGAGCGTGTAAAACAATACGACAAAATTGTATAGCGGTCGACCGTCGAATTTCGGTCGGCTGATTTCAAATTTGAGGTAAATAATTGAAAATATTGGAACTGCAGTGTCCGGGGAAAATTTTTTAATCTAGTTTTCGTTCGAATGTACACACACCCCAATAATTATTGCTTGCAATGTAACAGGTAAACAATTTATTCGTAAGTTCTAAATGACCATAAATCACCTCATCATAAACACCACTCAATTAGCAGGAGTTTCAGTCAGACGGGAAAAACAGACAAGGAAAACAAATATGACATTTAAGCATCTTAAAATCAGATTGCACAGTGTTTGGTTTCTTTTCGGAAGCAAAGATAATAAACGCAGAATGGAAAGTGTTTCACTGAAGTCCTAATTACAATGTGTCTGTCTATCTGTTCGCGGTCAACTCAACGAACATAAGTTAGGTTACCTGTCGTCATTCTGTAATTAGTCGATATGCATACAGCGGCAATTAGTTGGGCTTATGTCGATAAGATGACCGACCGTTTGTCGGGAGAACGAGTCATTTGCTAGTCGGTTTTAATAGAATTATTCCAGAACCATTCTCCTATATAAATAGAACAACTCATCCCGCCAAGCCTCTGTCGTAATTTAGCAGACAACTAGCTTGCAACGAATTCCCTGTGACTCTTGGCATGGCGATTTTAAAGGTACTCAATTTTGGACGCATTTTTTATGCTCACAACATTTTAAACTTTTTTCCCCTCAGATCCATTCAGCATTGCTTTTAGTGATTGCCGTTTGTCAAGCACTGAATCACCCACTCGACCATCATCAAGTTCGTTCCACTCGGAGTGTCTCATTACTTCTGCCAAGCATTTTTGGCGACACAAAAAACGAATTAATTCCACCAAACCCCGCGACATATGCTCATCCTCCCTATGCCGGATTACAACGACACTCCCATCAAAATGCCCTACCCGAAACAAATGTTCGTCACAAGACAAGAATTCCGGACGACATAGCAGCTCTGGCCTATCATTTAGGCGTTCGCGATTTCAATAGTTTGCCCAGTATCGAGGAGCTAACCAGTTTCTTGCAATTAAAATCGCCCGAAGAGACTATCGAGCTGATACGAAGCCTGGCTCAAACGGCAGACGGTTTGGAGATGATGCGCGAATATATTACCAACATTTCGGAAAATCTGGAAGAAAATACAGTAACGACGTCGACAACAACAACAACAACCACCACCATTCCTCCGCCTCCTCTTCTGCCAGTACGCAAGTACAGGCCATTTTCACGCTATGCTACAACTCTAGATTCAGCTGCGACCGATTTGAATTTGTTGGGCAAAGTGCTCGCACGGCCTCCATCTGAGGGTGGATTTTTGACAAGGCTGGCTTCGTGGTTGGGCTATTCATCAGCGGTCAAAGAAGATCAAAATATCACAGCAGAGATTAATGCCGTTCAGCCACGAGTTATATGGCGTGTTCCGGCAAATTTGACTCCGGTCAAAGCGATTCGAGTGAATCCAGCACAGGTGCAATATATTCCGACCGGATATTCAAGTTTCGTGCCGAGAATTGGTAGAAAACCGACTTGGAATGGCGGCTTAGTATTGCCGAATCGTAGGACTCAAAATTTCAGGCCAAATTTAGTGGACCGAACGCTGAATGATCCATTGGAAGTTGGCGCTTCGGAACCAGTAAGCATGATTGTACCGGCACCAGTTATGAAGGGACAAACACATCGTGCTAGTACAGCAAATCTGGCAGTCCAAAAAAGTGATAGTGTGAACAATTTCAGACCAACAGTGAATAGATCTGATAATGCCTCCAATTCCCTTATGAAAACCACGGAAATTCGAATAAGGCCGAGTGGCTCGTCGCACGTGATGACCAGCAAAAACCAAGCAATAACCCAACTGGCACATCGGGAGCAACTGAACGAGAGTTCTTCCAAGAAACCTGAGCAGGAGCACCGCAATTCCGGCAGCAGCAAAGCTAATGTTGTTTACGAAGTAACCAACAATCTGGACGAACCATCTAAGCCGAGTGTAGCCGATACGAACATTTTAAAAGTCCGCGATGAGCCGGCGAAATTCGAAGCATTTGTTAGCCCAATCAAAGTCAGTGAACATCAGGAGCCGGTAACCGTTGTGCATCCAGAGTCTCATTTTTCGTCAGCGAAACCGTACACTGGACCGTTCAGCGTGCCGCAACGAGTGGCCGGAGTCAACGAAGAGGCCTATGCAAGTGGTCGAATCTACAAGGCAGATTTATCCTCCATCAATATTCCAATTGTCATGTCCGAGACCGGAAAGGACGCAATTGAAAGTGCCAAATGAATCTACTATAAGAATTTTCCAATTTTTCAATCCCTAAAATAAAAGCCAACGTTTTTCTCAGATCTTAATTTTTCGTGAGTTTTTCTTCCATTTTTTTTATGAATGAATGAATGCAAGCGATTCCGCGAAGACCTTGAAATCTTTTTCCCACATCCTTTCACAGCTATAGTGATGACTCAATTTTGAACTATTTTTAGCTCGCGTATCGAGTCAAATGATGTGGAGACAATCGACATTAAATTTCGTGTCTGTCTGCCAGGACATAAGTAAGTCATGCACACAACAGTAACAGTACAGGACAATGTTGTGATGGCGTTATGTGTACATTTCGATTAGGTATACTCGTATACAGCCAATTCATACGTTCAACTCGCGTTTATCCTCCATCTCCTTGTCTCCTTGTGTATATCCTTTCGCGAGAATATCATCCGCGCACTCCAATTATGATAGTTATGTTTAGATACGGCCCATTGTCGTCGGGCGTTCAGCTCACCACGCGAATAGCGGCGCCAAAATATCTGGCGCCTTATTGACCCTGCAAATGTTAACCCATTCCTCTCTTCTGTAGTGTTCATTTCAGTTGCAAGAATGAAAGCTTCATCTTAACGGCGCGGTGGCGTAATAGTATCCTTTCACATAGCAAAAGATAACCGACAGTTGTGTATTATGTATGTTCACATGTTCGGATCGTATGAATCAATTTGATAGTTTAAGGGCGCGTGGATGTAAGTACGTACTCCTTTGAAGGATGCTTGACTAGACTGTTAACAAAGATGGATTATTTTTCCGTTTAAATTCATGTCAGAGGCTACTTAGGATTTAGCTTGTCTTATGGATGAGAATGGGAAGCGATGCTTGAAAATTGATTCAATACAGCGTCAAACAAAAGAAGGGTCCTTGAGCGGGTAGCGTATATTGTAATAGGAGCCTTGGGGAGTATGCCGATAAGATATATAAAGTAGGCGTGCGTTTAGTGATATGTGTCATTTCCTAATATTGAATTTAGACCAAATGATTGATGGAGTTTATTGGAGGCATGTCAATCGCTTTACAAATATTTTTAGATCTGAAAAGATAAAATAGTTTGGGGAACGGGGTACTAATTGAAGTTGTTGAACAAAACGTAGTGATATAGCTGCTAAATACCAATAGGGAGAACTATGGCTTTTTATTCTTTTTATGAAATTTTCCAGCTTTTTACCAAAGAAACATTCTCAGTTGCATGCGGCGCCTTTTTCTTCGGTAGAGTCTGAAAAAAAATCATACGTCAGGTTTCCTGCATTTTAGCACTATGGACAGTGACGTAACGTTTCTAAAATATCTTGGGTTCGAAAACGAAATGGGGGCCTCCATACAAAACAATCGACAATTAGCTAAGATTGTTTGCCGATGTAGGATTTACCGCTTGCAGTTGCGAAAAATATAAAAGCACTTAGGCCAGTCAATTACCGATTTTAGGTCGCAAAAAATTGCTTGGGTCTGGTTTTTTGGAATATTGTTAGGAGAGATACCAGAAGTGTACCACTAAGTTTGCAACTTCGAAAAACCTGTGCTAACTCCGTGACCCTCAAAAAACCTCAAAATTTTAGGACTTTTTTCATATTTTTGTTTGTAATTTCTAAAAGGTGCTTCCTACAAGTAAGTCGTCCATTGCACTTTTAAAGCTAAGAAAATCTTCTTTAATTTGAGTGTAACTCCAGCTTTGTAGGTGCAAAGGATCCCAAGTTACAGTACTTTAAAAAATGTGATTTTTTTGTAAAAAAGTCCGAAATTGTATTTTAGGAGGTTTGTATGACACCCCTATGACGTAATGTTCCGATTCCATCCATTCCTAGATATGTTTTGAGGCTTTACTAGGAACACATTTGGGTGAGGTTTGATTAAGATTGGTTCATAAAGAAAAAAGTTTTTCTTAGGGGGTTGGTTTGTATGACAGCCCTATGAGCTAGTGATCCGATTTCATCCGTTTCTAGATATGTTTTGAAGCTTTACTAAAAAACACATTTGGGGGAAAGGTGGTTAAGATTGGTCCATAAAGAAAACAGTTTTTCTTAGAAGAACCTAATTTCCAAAGGTTGGTTTGTATGACAGCCCTATAACGTAGTGTTCCGATTTCATCTGTTCCTAGATATTTTTTGAGGCTTAACCAGGAACATTGTTGGGTGAAGTTTGGTTAATATTGGTACATAAAGAAATAAGTTTTTCTTAAAAGAACCTAATTTTCAGGGGCAGCCCTATGACCCCATGGTCTGATTCCATTCGTTCTGATATATATACAGCTAAGGAACTGGTTTATAACTTCATGTCCCATGACTTTTTCTGTAAAATGCGCATTTAAGCCGATATTCAGCTCGGAACATGACTGAAATTACAATTTCGAACTTTTTTTTCAAAAAACAATGTTTTAAGTGCTGTATCTTGGGATCCTTTGCGCCTACAAAGTTGGGGTTACACTCAAATTAAAGAAAATTTTCTTAGCTTTAACAGTGCAGTGGACAACTTACTTGTAGGAAGCACCTTTTTAGAAATTACAAAAAAAAATATGAAAAAAGTCCGAAAATTTTGAGGTTTTTTGAGGGTCATGGGGTTAGCACAGGTTTTTCGAAGTTGCAAACTTGGTGGTACACTTCTGGTATCTATCCTAACAATATCCCAAAAAACCAGAGCCGAGCAATTTTTTGCGACCTAACGCCTTATTTTTCGGTTTATTGACTGGCCTAACTGAGCACGAAAAATTATTTAGGTAGTTATTGGACAATTTTATAGTTCACTATAATAAATAATTTTTTGTTGTTGTCTAGAAATAACGTAATTGTCATTGAAAGAATAACCGTCATGTTTCTAAGCAGGCGTTTAAGTGAAAGAGTGCGAATTGATGCAGATTAAAACTTAGCGCCGCTTACCAAAAATGCACAACCCTTTTACTTTAATCCTGTTAAAGCTTAATTCTGAAAAATGAATGTGTTAGACAACCTTTGAAGCTTACATTATCAAATAAGCCATTATTTTGATTCCAGTGATTCGTATCCTCTTTTTTTTATAGGAGCAGTGGCGTAGATAGCTGGATCTCCGACCAGATTTTTTTTTAACAAGGAAAATTCAATTTACAGGAGTATGGGGGAACGTGAACAACCTGAATTCTTACACTGACTAGTTTTTGTACAAATATTGTTGAGAACACTTTTTCACATAATTTATACAAAAATACAAAGTCAGAAGAGATTTTTGTGCTGCCTGGGCCTACGTAGTTACATTACTGTACTGCACTGGATTTTTGTACAAACTTTTATTCAAAAATTTCAAGCTGAATTGTTATACAAAATGCGAGTGCTTTCAAATTTGTGTGGGGTTCGTGGACCCCACGAGTTATCAACCATTCTACCATCCGAAAATTGGAGAAATAATTTGTGTTTTGTTTTTACCTTAATTGTGTGCTGATAATCTTCCCCTTATCTACGTCACTGGATAGGTGGAGCACTGTTAGCCAACCAACATCAATTATCATTTTCAGAAAGTAAACAATTTTTACATCTTTTTTTTAAGTACCACCAGTAGTTGTAAAGATTCGACAATAAATTTTTTTAAGAGAAATTAGTAAGTCGTATAGTCCCAGTGCTCTTTTATTATTAGCAGCTGTATGTATTTTTCAAGGGTTTGGTCCTCGGCGGTCCTACCGAATAATAATGCGAGGTTTTGTTAATGTAACCATATTTCATTATTGGGAATTGCATTTTAAAACGAGACCGAGTTCTAATCGTGCGAATAGCACGATGAGTGTATACCCTATACCCATGTACAGACCTAGAAGGCACGCAAAACCCAAAATATTCAATTTCATATTTTTTGTGGAGGAGCGAGGGTAGATGGGTCGGACCTGACCAGTGTTGCCAACTGGAAATTCAGAAAACGGCTAAATTTAGCCGGAAAACCGGCTATGTTTTTTTCAAAAACGACTAAAAATCCGGCTAAATAAATTTCAGCCAGAAAAACGGCCAAAAAATCGGCTAAATTATACAAAGCAGTCACATTACGAAAAATATAATTCGTAAAAGGAACGTCCAATGTGTAACTATGGGCAAGGGTAACCGCATTTATGTTTGGATATCTTACCATCATCGCACCTGAATAATTTTATATTTTGCTTAAAATTTAACCATGTTAGGCCCAGGACACATATCCAAATCAACATTATGATGAAAGCTCGAAATTGGGGTGATACATATGTATCCATACTCTCTCACAATTGCGATATTTTGATGAATATTCAGTTCAATAATTTTAGGACAAACTTTTCTTAAAGAATTTGAATAGAAATGTGTAAAGCCATTATTGACCAAATGATAGTCCAAATGCGTAATCTGGAACTCGTGCTAATGATGATACATTTGCGTCATTCGAAAATATGTGTGTCAAGTTTGTTATTCATTTTTGAATTTGAGCCCTCCAAATTTTATTTTATTTTCCATAGTTACGAAATTGATGTTCCATTGTTGATATTCCGCAATTACGAGTTTGATGCTCCAAAGATACGAAATTGATGTGCCAAAATTAAGCTTGACCGAAAAATGGTATAGATTTTTGATAAATTTGTTGCTACAAACCCCACAACAAAATGTAATGCATCTACGAAAATTTTCGTCAGACGTTGTGCAAGTAGCTTGACCAGTAAACTACAAAAATTAGATTTAAGCGAGTATATATTTCGGGGGCAAAACTTACCTCTTTCTTCAGCACTTAGCTTTTGTGCTGAAGAAATACATATATACACACTTAAATTTAATTTTCGTAGTTTACTGGGCAAGCTACTTGCACAACGTTAGTGTTGAAAACTACAAAGTTCCGGCGATATTATCAATATCTATGAATCGCGCTAAAAGGTTTTCACCCTTGCACTTAATCTGGCATGATTACGTTATCTGTGGTGAAGAATTGACAGGAGACTTTGAGTCAAGGATGCCGAAATTAAAAAACTTAAATGTCATTTTCCATACTTTTTCATAGAAATCACTTATGTATATTCAGTCAAAGCATCCTTGATTAAGGAGAAACTCAAGGAGACCTTGAAATTTTCTATAGTCAACCTCACTTGAAGTCAAGGTAGCTACCCTCTTACCTTGAAATATTATATTTCAAGTCTATTGAAAACTTAAGGTCTCCTTGAGTTTCGCCTTAAATCAAGGATGCATTGACTCCTTCATATATATGATTTCTATGAAAAAGTATGGGAAATGACATTTATTTTTTTGAATTTCGGCATCCTTGACTCAAGGTCTCCTTGAGTTAAGGTATGTTCATATGTAAATACGGGCCTTAGTATATGTAGAAATAATTTCACGGCAATTAATTCTTTTGTTTGTGAATATTGAAAAATTGATTCTAGTTTAAAAAAAAAAATTCACAAAATAATTTTAGCCGGAAAAACGGTCGAAGAAAATCAATTCCGGCTAAAAATCCAGCCGGCCGGAATTAGAAATTTCTTCCGGCTAAACAGCACGGTTTCCGGCTAAATTTGGCCGGAAAACGGCTAAATTGGCAACACTGGACCTGACACATATTTATTACCTTGTCAAAGCAACCAACGGCTACCATTTGATACTAATTTGAAGTTTTTCGTGACATTCTATCAAAAGATATGGCTGAATATAACTTTGTAGAGGAAGTAGGGG
Organism: Microchrysa polita; assembly: GCA_949715475.1. Classification (NCBI taxonomy): domain Eukaryota; kingdom Metazoa; phylum Arthropoda; class Insecta; order Diptera; family Stratiomyidae; genus Microchrysa; species Microchrysa polita. Next base: position 7,510,305 of record OX454422.1, read on the forward strand.
TAGAGGTAGTCGGACATACTCCACTTTCCATCAACTCAAAGTCTATGTCACAATCAGCGCCCGCTCTAGCACTTACGCCGCCCCGGGCTAGAGGACAAATTGCCGCCCCTTAGGTTCTATACCAATCATATTAATAATTGCTAATATGTACGTCGTTGAAGAAGATGAGTAGTTTTCCATAAAATCCTTGCAGACTGCGCAGCCGATAAACTTAAATTAGCCGGATTTCTTCAGTGTGGGACATCATGGCTAATTTTTTTGAGAGTCATGGTCGTAGCCCAGCAGGTTGAGGAGGCAGGGATTGGCGTTTCACCCTCCTCCTGGCGGATGATCAAGGATACATTTTTGTTTTACTGCTGAACTACCTAATAAAAAATTTGATGCTCTACGTATAAAAATTTCCGTACTACAATGTTCAGTTGCCGCCTGGTCTCAACCGCAATTTTAAGAAATATTTCAGTCTGGTGATCTCGGTTATTCCGAGATAGGGATTCTAAAAGTCTATCATCCGCACAATTCTAATGAGACAGTTTTAGGCATTTGATATCCGAAACTTCAACACGCACATGTAGGTGTCATTAACATCATAATATCCATATCGTACCTGCGTTTGCGTGACCTAGACTATCGAAACTTAAATTATTCCATAAGTGACATCCTAATTTCTCTTTGTGAGGATCCTAACCACCTATGTTTGCGATCATCTTGACCAACCAAACCTAAATGTATATAGAGTTTTTGCTGCCCGCCGCGCCATGTTTTACCGTTAGAATAAATAATACGTCACACGATTTTTTTTTTGTGAAGCTAATGGATTTCGTTTGAAAGGGATGTAATTTTTGACAAAGGTCATGGTGATGCATTCAGGAGTAAAACCCATGCATACGCCATTTATCGTTAAAAGGACAAAGGTAGTTTTCGATTTACCTTTCTCAAATTTTTAACCCTTTTTCTAAAAATATTTTTGTTGTCATATAGTTTAATTACATACCGACCCGCTAAAAAAAATCGGGCTAGGGGCATGATATTGAAAAAATGTTTATGCCTTTAGAAAATCCAGCCTACGCTCATACTGAGAATTTTTATAAAGAAGAAGGTCAGAGCTAGGAAAATCGGAGGAACCAAGCCAAGTCCTGATTTGGCATGTCCGAAAAGTGGAAGTACTACTACTGCGGCTCTGGTAATGTGTACTGTGATTCCATCACTCATCTTGCTGAAACCCAAACAACTTTGTTCGAAATTTGTCCTTTAACACTAGAAGGGTCAGGAATTTTATATACCTAAAAGGGTCACAGCCGTCAATTTGACGGCAAGGTGTTTATAGCTGAAATGGTACTAATATAAATATAAAATGTTAATGTAAATAAAGAGATACGAAATTATCTTACTTTGAATTAGAAATTAACGTATTTTTGAATAATTTTTTTTAGTGAAATTTGAAAAATATTAGTTTTTCTTGAAGTATGACTGATAGCACATTATTCTCAAACAGCTTTTTAAAGATGGTAAAAAAGTAATAGTTTAATTCTTTTCTAGTCGTCCTGAAATCCATGTTTACACTGAAATCCTCCGGAGATCCTTTTTACTAGTTGCTTTAGCTTTAGCCAGTTATACGGGGTGTATAGGTGTTTAGTAATAAAAACAAACCACCCAGTAGCTAAGAGCGTACCCCGAGTGCCTCTAAAACCGAAACCTATTCTGTTTTTTGGTAATAATATTTATATATGCACTTGTGACATCTACTATTCAGGCCTCTGTGTTGATTGAAGTATGGAATGCAAGAGTAAGTGTTACTCCTAGAGACACACCCGATGATTATAAAGCAATCGCAACTCAACGAATCAAGTACGAACCATTTTTATTTTACGGAACTTTTACGATCATGAAGATTTAGACAACTTTGGACAGCTAAATTAGGATCGTTTTGCAAAAATGGAAGGTTTCCTCGGAAAGATATCAACTAAATATATGAATTTCACTCGTTCGGTAGGACTGACGAAGGTTCAATTTGTGGTCCCATAGCTGTCTCATCACCAACAAAACATTGCGTGATGGATTTGGTATTGAAACTCTACTCATGGAGCACGTAGCGATATGATGCTTTCCCCAAGCGACAACGATACCCAGCAAAAATTTAGAACTATGAGGATTATTCATATAGCAGGGCTGATGGCGGCGCTAGTTTCGTATGTCTTACTGCTTTACAGGGGACTTCTGGTGTTGGAGTTCTCAGGGTATTTTAGAGTATCTTAGTACCTATTTTACTTTACATTAGTTACTTATCTGTTACCAGTTATTTCAGCATAAGTGGCCTCAATTTTTCTGGTGCCCGTTTGATCGTTGTCTTGAACGTTTCATTGTGTATTGTGGTATCTCGACATTACTCTTAGTCCCTGTTGTGAATTAATTTTGGGAAAAGTATCATTACTGACGGAACGCACCCTTTGTTGCATTACAACAGATCATCAATGGGCAAACACGCACCCCAAAGACCGTGTAAATGACTATGGCCGTAGCCTGGGCTAGCGAACACGGGCGCTGCAAAAACGCACAATATCACAATAAGTTCAAGCGTAAAGCCGATATTAACAATTATTTTCTTTTACGAACACTTTAATCACAAACAAAAATGTTTAACGACGGATTTATAGATTTTTTGCCTTGACCGTCAATTTGACGGTTCTGACCCTAATAGGTATAACAAGAAATATCTCACAAAATAAATTTTTTTACTTTTATTTCTATCCAAATATATGATCAAATACATATTTTAGGAAAAGTCAATAAATATGAATGCTGAAACCATTGTGGTTTAGAAGATATAGATGATTTAAATCACGAAACCGTCAAATTGACGGCTCTGACCCTTCTAGTGTTAAATGCTAGATGAATCAATGCAATTGGTAACCAACTGAGGTGATCCATCCACTTATGGAGATCGGGCCAATTGAAGTCACATTGCCGCTAAACGTTTATAAAAGTTCTCGAAAATCCTGCATGGGTATAAAAGTTTTCACAGGATAGTTTGTTTTAATCGCTTTTATGTGTTTAGTGTTTATACGACTCAATATTTCTCATTTAATATCAATTTCTCCGGAGGTTCAATATTTTTTTAGGGGACATGCTCTACTCCGATTCAATAGACTAAGAGAAAGCTTCAGACCTTACATCCAGATATTAAATTGTGACGTATCGCATACAAATTCAATAATAAAATTACGTTCTATAATTTAGTCCTCTATGTAAAACCATATACAAATAAGACATATATGTCCAAATTGGTACAAAATGTTGTTCCTATGAAAATGTATCTGAAATTTCCTAGAGCTTTCAAGCGAATCGCATGAGCCTGTGTGCGTGTCAATTTGAGAGAACGTTTTCCAGTTCAAGAGAGTCAAGAGACTCTTTTTAAAGTATCATTTAAGAATCACTCATCGCTTGCCATTGCCTGCGACTTCCGTGGTGTGTGATGGAGATAGATATCTCCGTACTCCGTGACGCATGACAAGTGGACCGAGTGGGTCCGAGGAAGAGAGGAAGTTTCCGTTGCGGACAATATGTTATGTTATGAACACAGAAATGATTATGAAATTCATTCACTGCCACGTCCCGCCCGCTTCTTGTGTGGTGTGTGATGTATGGCACCGCGGCGCGCGCGCGCAAGATAAGTGGACCAAGTTGGGTAGAGAGAACGAAAACACGTTGTGTATGCGCCTACGAAATTTATAATTCGTCTGTGGCGTGTGTATCTATATTTTGAGGTTCAGATTATCTGAGCAGATATTTAAATATGATATTTGAGAGTCAATTCCAAGCAACCCAAGCGATGCGACAAGTCTAAGAAAAATGGCATATTTGGTCGGCAAAAATCCTACATGGAAATTTTTTTTAATTATGGTTGGAGATGGTCCCCAGATTATGGCAATAAAAGTCCCAACCGATTAGTGATCCGCAACCTTAAAAAAAAGGGGGGAAAGGGGGACTCTTTTCGTTTTTTTGCAATTATTTCAAAAAAGGTAAGAGATACAGAAAAATTGTCTGCCTTCTCCTCTTTTTATACACTGCGTGGGGAGAAGTCTATTCTTAAATTTAACTTATTTTAGTGAAATATGCATTAATTATTAATAAGCACATACATACATATGTATTATCAATATTTTTTTATATAATCAGAAAAGGGAGATATTTAGCAGGCTATGAAGGCTTTGGTGTCAAAAAGAAAAGTCTCTAATGGAGACGATAATAATTAATATAAATGAGGCACTTATTTCCAAAACTCGCTTCTTGCATTTTGGAAAATTTCAAGGTACTTTTGGTTTTTCTCAAATAATTGAAGTCTAACTGTGGTTTTCCCCTAAAAATTTTACATGATAAACTTTTTACTGTTTGTGGAATATATTGAAAGACAAAACGATTTCAAACATTTTTGCTTGACTTTACAATCAAACTTGAAACTTGGACAATGATAATTTTTTAGAAATGCAAGAAGCGAGTTTTGGAACTCAGTGTCAGAAATGTAGGTATGAGTTTTAGGGTCATAGACATGGAGTTTCTGAAAAAATACCTTCTTTGTTATTCCGTTCGTGCATTTTACTCACTCCATAACTTCTGACAGAATAAAGGAAGTTCAAATTTTGCACATATGATTTTTGTAAGAAGCTCTTCCTGCATGTTGCGACCAATTTATTCAATACTTTCTCTAAATTTGCATTTACATATGCATTCCCGTCTAGACAGCTGTAGATTTTTTAATTTATAGTATACATAGTATTGTTTATTGACCGGCCGTGGCAACAATCATAGCAAAAATTAGCCAAAACTAACGCCCGTATTTTTAAACATACCTTACCTTCAAATAAATGCCATTTCCAGTAGTTTTTCATTGAAATAATTTAATTTCTCGAGTCAATGCATCCTTGACTTAAGGCGATGTCAAGGAAACCTTGAAATCTTGCAATAGTCCACCTCACTTGAAGTCAATGTATAGCTAGTTACCTACTTTGAGTTATTATTATATTACAATTGTGTTAACAGCTTAAGGTCTCCTTGAGTTTCAACTTAAATGACTTAATTGACTTGTAATATAAACTACTGGAAATGACATCTATTTTTTTGAATTTCGGTATACTTGACTAAAGGTCGCCTTGAGTTAAGCTATGTTTATAAATACGGGCCTAAAAGTATAAATTTCGGTATCAAAAACCAATTTTCCGATAGTTTTTTTTCATTAGTCGTAAGTTAGGAAAATATACAGGGTGTCTGCCGCATAAACGCACCGGATTGTGATTCCTCATTGATTTTTAGTAAAAAAGTTGTATTGAACATACCCCCTTAGCTTAACCCTTTAGCTGCCACAGGCATTTGAAGATTTAAAAAAAAAAAATTTTCTTTGACGACTAAAACGTCATTATCTCAAAAGCTGTACTAGCAAGAATAGCAAAACAAAATGATTATTAAAGCCAACAAATTTATCCAAAAAAATAAAATTAACCGCACTAAAATCGGATAAGAGGTTTGGTTTTTACAGAACTTCAAAGTCAAATTTTTGTGATTTGACCCAAAAACAAAATATTTTACCATCTCAATTTTCTGCAACTTCTGCCAAGGTGAGGTGTTCGTACGATTCTTCACAAAATTGGCGCATAGTCCAAAGATCATTTCTTTCTTACAACATTTTATTCTATCTTCCGTATTTCTAACAGTTTTAATGCCTTAAGTACAGAAAACTGTGGTTAATTTTAGCTCTATTTCAATTCAATTGAAACTGCCCCTAAAGATCTGCAATTTGGTAAAATTTATTCAAATTATATCAAAATCAATCCAAAATTGAAACTCATATATTCCTTACTCTCCAATAGAGACTTTTGCGTTTTCAGACTTCTGATACAAATTTCGTTAACAAACTTTCATACTAAAGTGGGCATTCTGATTTGTTTCAAACAATTTAATCAATATGATCTTATTATAGCCGAAGAAAAAAAAATATGGACGTCGAACGACAAAAATCTTACATTGATGGATTTTTGGGGATGGCCTCCTGATTATGGGGAGTCCCAACAGATTATAGGTTTGCAGCCTTGAAAAGGAGGGAGGCGTACTTGCGTTTTCAGAGGTTGGAGGTTTTTAAAAGAGTCTAAAATGAAAATATTCTAATTTATTTTTTAGTCTAGCGACAAATTTTTCACTAAAATCCTAATGTATTATATACAATTGCAAGGGTAATTTTATGTGTTTTTTTTTCGTTCTCAGACCATTTTTCTGTATATGTATTTTGTCGGTTTTGAAATGTTTGCTAAAAAGTAAAAAAATACTCCCCTATCCCCTTTTTCCAAGGTTGGAGCCCTCCAATCGTTGGGGAGTTTTTTTTTCCATAATCAGGACGCCATCAGCATCACCAACCATCCTGCAAAAATCCAGCGATATACGATTTTTGCCGATCAAATATCGTATTTTTATTTGATCAATACTCAACTCATTCTCGTTCTCATATCCCTCTAATTGAATCGAGTACAGAACCAGACAGAACAACCTGCATACAAATTTTCAGTTGATGTTCTGTATAGAAATATAACTCTTTTCAAATGTGTATGGAAGTTGTGTTACCTTCTCCTGCACTAAATCCACTCACTCTACCGCATGCTACCACCACATTGCATTAACAGCGCGGCATGCAACTTACGAAATGCACTAATGAGGTCAATGAACGCATGGCTACCTGTTCCGCAACCTCAAGAAATGCATTGTGATCAAATCATCTTTCATCTTTTTTCAATACGCAGTTTTCGCAGGCGCAGATACTTTTGCGTAAGCCACCCCGACCCATGGCATGGGACAGTGGAAGAAGATACACTCATGAAGTCGACAAATGCACGAAAACCTGCTCTGGCAGAGTATCTAAACTCTCTTCAACTTGAACTGTGTAGCAAAAGAGCAAATAGCTTTAATAGCCTGTATACGTGTATCTGTATTGTCGTATTTGTGACATTGGGTGCCGATCGGACTACATGGCCAAAAAAATGTGTACCCGATTTTGAGTGAGCTTTGGACATATATGTATTATTTGTATATGGTAAAACTTAGGTGATCCCCTTTGGTAAGAACATGGGATCATGCATAGAAGGTTCAAATATAATCCTTAACCCTTCGTTAGGCGCGCACCTATTTGTCACGTGGTTAGGCGCGCGGGCTACAATTGTAGCCCAAATAAAAAATAATATAAAAAATATGGTTCAATTTTCATTTTTTTTTCCTGCTCGGTCTGCGGTCTGGTGATTGTTGTACAGAATTAAAAATATAAAATCCTTAATTTTCCAATAAAATATATATAATAAAAGAGGGCAGAGTGCCAATTAGTCTTATTTTTAGTGCTTTTTCATATTAACTTACTTAGGTGGACAAAATAGTTACTTTTTAAAATGAAAAGTACAAAAAAAAGTTTATAATCGCAGAATTAAATACAAAATCTTTGAAATGGAACATTGGGCGAGGGAATGCAGTTAAAAATGAACAGTTTGTGGAATTTCAAACTTAGCCTATTTTTGGGTACCCAATATTCACACTTTTTTACACTGGGAGTACAGTTTCTTGCTAGAAAGCTAAATATATTGTAAGTCAAACTGATTGAATTTCTACTTACAATATTCAGATTAACTGTTCTCACAATATTTACGCTACAATTGATAAAAATTTCATCCAGAAACTAAGTTATGTTAGCAGCATGTAACAGATGCACGCTGTAAGAAATGTTGACTTCGACTCCAGGTTTTTCGTGAAAATAGTAATCTATTTTTTGTACATTTATCTTGATACCGTCTTTTTTTGTCAAACATTTTACTGTTGCTATTTCCTACAATGTTTTATAATAATATTTTTATTTTAATGGATATCTATGAGTAATAAAAAAGTTACATGAATGGGCGCGCGGGCTACACTTGTAGCCCAGTGGACTTTGATCGCAAAAGAATATTAGTTTCTAGGCTCAAAAAATATTAAAAACATTCTTATTCGATTAAGAAGCAGCATTTTAACAGCTACTGAGCAGCTCGAATGAATTCGGTTCATATCCTGAAAATGGTTGCCATTTAAAAAAGTGTGGGCTACAATTGTAGCCCGCGCGCCCACTGAAGGGTTAATGCTGGTAAAAAGAAGAGGTACTAAATAATCAATTGGAGGACGAAATTAGCACATGAATCTCCAATTTATGTGTTAACACTAGAACGGCCAAAGCCGTCAATTTGACGGTTTTGGGACTTTGATAGCGCATATTTTCGAATCTATCTACTCTTGAGTTGTGATATTCATTGACTTTTCCTAAAATGAGCATCTTAGCGTATATATGATTTCAAATTTCGAAATAATATTATTATATTATAGATATGACCTGTTCTACCTATAAAGGCCAAGCCGTCATTTTGACGGCAAAGTAATTGAACTACGTGAAGAATATGCGAAATTTTCGAAGAATACCTACAGAAGAGGGGAGGTTCATCCACCAGACAAAAAATATACATTTTCACAACACCAGCTGAAAAGAATCACAGAAAAAACAATGCTGAGTACAGACTAATTGCAAGAAGAATCGTACGTGTGATTTGCACATATTATAAAAGACCTGTTTGCGGAAAATGCAATCTAAATGTTACAAAAAATATAATTTGTAATCAATGTAAATCGGAATAACTTAAAAATATATTGAGAATCAATTTCAACTCAGATTTAATATTTCATTTTGCATTTTTACACTTTAGCATGCCGACAAACGGCTAGCCGTCAAATTGACGGCACCGGCCTTTGTAGGTATGCTGCAACTGCTGGCCTTTCTAGTGTTAAAGTAGAACTTGATTACCGCATAACTGAGCGAATCGACCCACTTCGGAAGTAGAGCAGGTTTTAGCATCACTCACGTACAATTTACGCAACTCTTATTCAGGATTTTACGATTCTAAATGCAGCACCTTGTATCAATTGTGGTCTCTTCAAAGCCTCGCAAGGACTTTGCATCTACAAAACACAACTTTCAACTTTGTATTTCATCTGTAGGTTTCGTTTCCACTAACTGGAAACTGATATTGAATGTTTGCTTCTGACTTTTATAATTTTTTTTGTTCGAGTGCTAGCCAAAAAGCCGCCCCTAAAATTTGGCGCCCCGGGCGACCGCCCGGCTTGCCCCCCCCCCTTAGAGCGGGCGCTGGTCACAATGAGACATTGATCAAAATTTCAAGTCGATAGCGATATTCTACCGAAAGTTATGGCCGAATTAAAATATCAAGGAGGGGTAGTTTGTATGGGAGGTAGGGGAACCCGTGGTCCGATTTGGCCCATTTTCAATACCGTCCAAGATTTTAGGAAAACAACCATTTGAATAAAATTTCAAACCGCTAGCTTCATTATTTCGAAAGTTATCGTGCTAACAGACAGACACACGGACAGACAGACAGACATGGCTTATTCGATTCAGGGACCGACCCTGATCATTTATATATGTATATACTTTGCCATACCTCCGGTGGCTCCTTTGAGGTGTTACATAATATCGGCGTAACAAAAACAATATACCCTATACCCCATCTTATGGGTATAGGGTATAAACATTGCAAGACAGGCTCTAGATTGGAATCCTCAGGGAACCGGTTCAAGGCGTCGTGTGGGAAGACCTAAAAATACGTGGAGAAGATCTGTCGAAGCAGAGGGAAAATCTCTAGGAAAATCTTGGGACCAGCTAAAGGCGACGGCTGCTAATAGACAGAGGTGGAAAAGAAGCGTAGTCAATGCCCTATTCCCCACTAGGGGTTAAAAGGAACCAGAGAGAGAGAATGTTTAAGGCAATTGAAATACTGTTAAAACATGCGGAAAGACAGGTGCTGAGAATCCAAAAATCCTAAAACAGTTTCCCCTCTAAGATTCCGCGCTACCTAAACCCAAGGCAATTCAAACTTGGCCGCAAAATCTACGTTCATTATGAAATCTCGAATCCTGTTGACACTATGGTCGTAATCTTGACAGTGCAGTAGAGTCCGTCCAAGTTCCTACTCTGACAACTTAATGCAAAACTGAAACTCCTGTTTGTATTACTTGTTACAAGAAGTAGAATCTAATGATTCATGTTCGTCATGAAGTGAAAAAATCACACTTACGTGTAGGTACAGAACCGTGGAAAGAGCGGAATTTGTCGTGTTAGACGGACTCTACTGTATAGTCTCGACATGTATATTTGTCAATGGCAAAAGTTCAAAAGTAGCCATGTAGGCCAGTCATTAAACCGTAATATAAGGCGTTAGGTCGCAAAAAATAGCTCGGCTCTAGTTTTGCAACTTCGAAAAACCTGTGCTAACCCCGTGACCCTCAAAAAACCTCAAAATTTTCGGACTTTTTCCATATTTTGGTTTGTAATTTTTAAAAGGTGCTTTCTACAAGAAAGTTGTCCACTGCACTATTAAAGCTAACAAAATCTTCTTTAATTTGAATGCAACCCCAGCTTTCAAGATACACCATTTTAAAATATGTTTTTTTTTTTTGTAAAAAAAAAGTCCGAAATTGAAATACGACGTACTCTATGACACGTGTTCCGATTCCATCGGTTTCTGGATGCGTTGAGGCATCCAGGAACACAGTTGGATGAATTTTGGTTAAGATTCCAAAAGAAAAATGTTTTTCTTACAAGAACCTAATATTTAGGGGTTGGTTTGTATCACAGCCCTATGACGTAGTGTTCAGATTCCACCCATTCCTAGATATGTTTTGAGGCTTTACTAGGAACACATTTGGGTGCGGTTTGGTTAAGATTGGTTCATAAAGAAAACAGTTTTTCTTAGAAGAAACTAATTTCCAGGGGTTGGTTTGTATGACAGCCCCATGACGTAGTGTTCCGATTTCATCCGTTCCTAGATATGTTCTGAGGCTTAACGAGGAACACACTTGAGTAAAGTTTGATTAATATTGGCAAATAAAGAAAAAAAAATTCTTAGAAGAACCTAATTTTCAGGGGCAGCCTTATGCCTCCATTCTCCAATTCCATTCGTTCCGACATATATACCTAAGTTACTGGTTTAGAATTTCGTTTCACATGACTTTCTCCGTAGAATTCGCATTTAAGCCGACATTTAGTTCGGAAGATGAGTAAAATTATGAGTAATTTTGTTAGCTTTAAAAATTCAGTAGATGACTTTCTTGTAGGAAGCACTTTTTGGAAATTACAAACTAAAATAAGGAAAAAGTCCGCAAATTTTGAGGTTTTTTGAGGGTCACGGGGTTAGCACAGGTTTTACGAAGTTGCAAACTTGGTGGTACACTTCTGGTATCTACCCTAACAATATCCCAAAAACCCAGAGCCGAGCTATTTTTTGCGACCTAGAATCATAAAATGACTGGCCTAATGACTAAAATTCTATTTAACACAAATCTTTCAAACTTTTGCAGATTCACCTGTATCATTATAGGTATATCGTTCATCTGTTATCTTCTCGCTTGTACATACAAATATCTTTCTCTATGATTACTGTGTCATCGCGAGGCCGTTGTGCATCCAATTTTCGTATCTTACCGCATCTTCTACAGTCTGTACACCACTATAATTAAGTTATTGAGTAAGGCCCGTAAGTTATTATGCATTGCAATCGGCGAAAAGCGTTCGAGACCAGCGCGCACACTACTTCTTCTTCTTCACTCTTCTACTTCTGTGCAATTACAGTATTGTAAATGTAATAAGTGTATCAAAACAATTGGTGGCGGATGCTGTGTGCAGACACAGGCAAACAGACATAAATCCAAGTAGTCTCGAAACAATAATAATTTTCCCTGAATTTTCATCAACTTCATTTACACAGTTTTTATGCCGCATCTTCAACGTATTTTACCTATTTTTTGTCGGTTGAGTTAATACCAGTTAATTATGTGAGACCTGACGGGTTGTTTTGCTTATCATATTGCCGTGCAGACCCCAGACCGTAGTGGTAAGTAGCACTGCGGAAAAGAACAAAACAAGGCAGTTATGTGAAAAGAGCTTGTAAAATGTTTGCTTCATGCTGCGCTTATGATGATGGCATGGCACCTCGAAGATTTAGACATTTTACCATGCCCCTAGTTTGGTGTAATAGATTTATGTTACACTTTGTAATAGTTGTGTGTGATTTTTTTTTGGCGCATATTATTCACTTTGCCAATTTTATTGAAGAGACCACACATAAGTTTTCAGCAGCATACAGCGAGCCGCGACCCATGGTAGGTGGCTATAATGGTGATAGCTTCTTACCTTAAGTCATGGTGCGACCTAGGATTGCCTTTAACCAGACCACAATATAATTATTAAGTATTATTGCTGAGCTGAGATGTTATTGTATTGTTTTTGTGATGGTTCGCTCTTAATTTCCATCGGGCATACAACGAGATAGTTTTTTTTATTGTTGTACTTACTTACGTATATATATGCAGTTCAATTATTGACCTGAGCTCCACACTCGATAGTTGTTACTCAACCACACATCGAATTAATTGAAATGGATGTTAATGATGGTAAAATTGTAAAAGCTTTAGTCGACCCAGAAACATTATGAAAATATTCGTATAGAAGCAATTAAATAAGGAACGGTTTCGATAAGGTTGTATGGCGAGGTCTACTTGAAATTAAAGAGAAAAAATAAAAAAAGTAAAATGGACATCTGAAGGTTGCACGCAAATGAAACTTTGAAAATGAATGAAATCACTTTAGACAATAATTTATTTTGGTTTTTGCTTTTGCGGAATTTCAGATTAGATCAGTCGCACGATAGTGATTCAAGGGCCTTTATGCTTGATTCAGAAATTAGTGCATATATGAATGTAAACCAATGTATTGGCGAAAAAAAATGATTAGCTCTGCCGAATAATGTAAGTGCACTCAGAAAAAAAAAATTCAAATGAAAAATTAAACATAAAAATTATAAAACCAGGACTGCAATTTTGATTTTATTTAATAACAAGCTGGCCCGGCGAACTTCGTATCGCCCCACCTTTTAAATGTACCAATTGGTGGTCCTCATCATTTTTCTCCTGAAGAATTTTCCGAGTTTGTGCAATAATATTATTCTGCTATTCCTGGCAGTGACTTAAACAAAAAGGGTAAACAATTCAAGACATAATATAGAAAAAGAGAAGATTGAACTGCATTTAAAATTTCTGAATTGGCCAAAACGTGGCGTGGCATCATTTTGGAGGATTTAATTTCATGAAGACCCCTAATTCATTCAGAAGGAATGGGAAAAAGTGTGTGAGAAAGAACTGTCTTCATAATTTTGCTCGTTGAAAATTTCCCAAATACTTTAATGCTCTCGCTCAGGAAGCCCCACCCGGTAATATCCGGTGGGGCATATATGTATACAAAAATCCATTCAAGAAAGATGGACAAAGCATGAGAAAAACTGATTCAAAATGTTTATTTGGAAGCCGCTCAAAAGAGGGGTAAAGTAATTTGCTGAAATCTGAAACTCGTAGTTTTCGGAAATCCGCTGATTCGTTCAAGAAATATATGTGGACAAAGTAGGGGCAAACTGAAGAAGAACTGCCTTGATAATGTTTCCTTCCCCAATTTTTCTTCAGGAGTCACTCTGGTTGTAGGCAGTTATGGAATAACTGAAATCCGTTAAATTGTTTAAGACATAGGCAATAGCTATTCTGCTTCCGTTGGAAGTCTGGAGGAGGGGTAAATCTTCAGAAATCCGCTAACCCGTTCAAGAGACGGAATAGATCAAAGTATGCGAAAAAAAGCTTCGTTACTAATTTCGCTCGCTGCGAATTTTGTGAATGTTTCAATAGCTATTCTGTGCGTAGAGACCAATCCGGTGGAGAATAGACTTTACTGATGTAGACAAAAGTACAGAAAATAAACTGCCTCCAATCCTTCTCTTCAGCAATTTTCCATATAAGCTATTGGAGTTGGTGTCATTACAGGCTAGGATACATTTTCTATCAATTGCTATTCTGCTATTAAGGGTCAATGTCATTCAGGAGGAGAGGGTAGGGTGGAACGGAAGAGAAAATGAACTGCATTTAAAATATTATTTTGGGCAATTTTACTTCAGTAGTTATTGTCCCAACGAGGTAGTTTACTGAAATATGGTAAGCCGACCAAGAGATATAGGCAAAAGCAGCGGAAAATTAACTGCCTCCGCCGTTACCTTCTGACCAATTTTTTAATTACAGCCGTGCCAACTGGCAACTTTTCCAACAAGTGATCAATAATAAAATCGATCTCAAAGAAGTACACCTTTCAAGGCCTTGTTCGCAAAATGAAATGGACAGCCATAATTAACATCTTCTTGACGTAATAAATGAATCCCTTTCCATTGCCGTTCCTAAATGCCATCCCGAAGCTTTACATGAACCCCTGCCGCCTGACCTACAGCAACTTATAAAAAGAAAAAATGATGCCAGAAGAACGTGGCAAAGAAACAGAAATCAACCATCCAAACTCGAGTACAATGACCTCTGTTCACAGGTGCAATGTAAAGTAAAAGAGTTCAGAAATATAAGCTGGAATTTTAAACTAGTGTCCTTACAAAAATCATCCAAAACTTTCTGGAATCTTTCAAAGGCTCTTCGCAAACGCTTTAAGGTTATGCCCCCCCTTAATACAAAATAGCAACTATCTTGTACATCCAAAGGATAAAGCTGCATTACTAGGAGAACAATTTACATCTCACCACGATCTTCCTACAAGTAATATCTTAAATGAGACTGAGCGCAACGTATCAAAAAGCATCGAGGTCATTAACAATGCAAAGGTCAACGCAATGGTATTTTTCCGCCCGAAGGATATTAGGCTCATAATAAATAAACTCAAAACCAAGAAATCTGCAGGTGAAGACAAAATAAAACCTATTGTTATAAAACACCTTCCAAGAAAATATATTGTTTTCCTAACCCACATATAGGGTGGCCAGATGCCCCGTATTTTACGGGTTACCCCGTTTTTCGGGCACGGAGAGTCGAAAAACCCGTAATCCAAAAAATAAAATACGAGGCAAAAAATGGATGATTCAAGGAAAAACCTCCATCAAAGGGTTAGATACAACTTTTTATTGCATTAAAGTCAACCAAACACTTCGAAATTTGCCGGGATGCGAAAGTGACGTGATCAAGTTAACACTGCTAACATAGTACATACATGAATGCGATGCAGTATTTGGAATCAGGATTTGATTTTGCCGAACACACTTACCTGTACTGTCTGAGACCCTTAAATTTGCAGCACGAACTGAAATTTGAGCAACTGGAGAGAATAGTCAGATGTCTAAACATAACTACGGTCAACTTGGATGAACTTTATGAAGAATTATGTCTCATTTCGCCCCTAAGTAATAAATATGTTCAGGAAATGAAGAGATGCCGATGAAGTGATAAGCCCTGACTCACGGACAAAATTATTTACAGCTGTCAATAATAGCAAAATATGATTCGAATTTTGAAACTTTCTCTTTTCTATCCTGGCAGCGTATTTAGGAACCCTTGATCAGTTCGTCCCAACGCAGGTGACGAAATCGATCAGCTTTTTTACTGGCTAAGTACCAAAACACCTTATCGATTTCGCCCCCTGAAAGTGGACGAGGTCGCATAGGATTTCAGTATATTTTACGTCAAAAACGGCCAAAACCCTTGTTCAGCTCGAACGAGTTCTTGGCCGTTTTCGACGTAAAATATACTCGAAACCCTATGCGAGCTCGTCCACTATCAGTGGACGAAATCGATAAGGGTTTTGGGTAATTTTGGCACTAAGAAGCTAATCGATTTCGTTCCCAAGCAGGTGACGAACTGAACAAGGTTTCATAAATACGCGTCCCGGCAATAATTCTCCGTCCCGGCAGAATATTCTCGCATTGCGGTAACGCATGAACAGATTGCCGGAACCGACTAAATATGTATTCACACTGTCAAGGCTGACCCTCAAATAAAATGAAATTTTAAAATGACATTGAAAAGCCCCTCCCAGACCCAGAAATTCGGAAAGGAAAAATTTCAAAATGAGATTTGAAACAATGCATTTCGTTGGAAATTTTATAAAAAATATGAAACGTGGGCTGTCCAGGTTGCAACATCCATACCATATACTATCTGTAAATTAGAAGATACACTGGTCTGAAGTAATATTTGCAAAAAGGGGAAAAATTTCTTCAAAATGAATGCTTTCGCAAAAAAAAACTCCGCATAAAAATTAAAATTGTTCATTGCAATTGAAGAAGGAAAATTATACATAAAATGGCAGAGGAAAATTATGGAACCGTTTTCGGATTGTAGCTTATGGAATTCCTCTGCATTTGCCACATATTACGCGACAGTAAGTATGCATTTTCATTGAAAAAATCGCAGTGGACAAAAATTTCATTCTCATTCCACCCGAGGTCTATCCAGGCCTTAACATGGCAAAGTGTTATTGCTTTAACATGCGACGCTACGAAAATTTTTGGATAGAAAAAAACGTGAATACAACTGCACTTTGAAACACTGACAAATAGCACCATTCCCCAACTCTCGGCAGCAACTTCAAATATCTAGTATAATATGGATCAACTTACCCCTCCAGGACCAAATCCTGGTTGCGCCACTGTATTGAAAGATTTCTATAACTTTTATTACAAAATTAAAAGTTATTGGAGGCTATGCCATCAAATAAGAAATAATAATAATAGTTTTTTTTTTAATTTTTACCCCGTAAAAAAAACTGAAACCCGTATTTTATACGCTAGTGACCCGTAAATCGAAGGCAGGCAGGTGGTCACCCTACCCACATTTACACTGCTTTTATGAGCATATCATATTTTCCAGAAGCGTGGAAAATAGCAAAAGTGATCCCTATTTTAACGCCAGACAAAGATCCAAAAGCCCTAAAAGTTACAGACCCATAAGCCTGCTCAATGTGCTGTCTAAAATATTTGATAAACTTACCCATATAGGTTGTTAAGTAAATTTACTAGTGAAAACAATGTTATTCCTGATCTCCAATGTGGCTTCCGCCCCGGGCTTAGTACGACACATCAACTAAAAAGAATCACCAAAGATATTAAATGTGGCTTCACTTCTGAGTTATCGACGGGGGCAATCTTTCTCGATATTGAGAAAGCATTTGATAGAGTCTGGCACGATGGGCTACTTCATAAGCTAGTTATCCTGAATTGTCCATTTGAAATAATTAAAATTATTAGCAGTTTTTTATCAAATCGCAAATTTTTTGTTATAGTTTCATCTGACATCTCGAATTTATTCACAGTACCGGCGGGAGTACCCCAAGGTTCTGTGCTAAGCCCGCTTCTCTACAATATATATACAAGCGACATACCAACATTAGCCAGGTGTAAAATTGCTCAATTCGCAGATGATACCTCAGTCTACACATCCCACATAGAACCACAACAAATTATAGATACTCTTGAACAAGGATTTTAAATACTGAACAGCTATTACATCCGCTGGAAAATTCAAATTAACGTTGCTAAGACACAGGCCATGTTTTTCACAAGACATAGAGTCATGAGTTTCATAGAGAGACGAGTTTCATCCTGAGCGATGCTTAACATTGAACAATCAACCTATTAACTGGAATACCTCTGCTAAGTATTTGGGTTTTACTCTAGACAAGAAGTTAATACTAAAATCACATATCCTGAAAAAGGTGGAAGTAAACGGAGCCCTAATTAAGTCATTATACCCATTAATAAATCGCACATCGCTATTGTCCTTAGAGAACAAACTCCTTATTTATAAAGTCATTTTTCGTCAAACACTTTTGTATGGCTCTCCAATATTAAAAAGCGCGGCTACAACAAATCTATCTAAACTACAAATTGCACAAAATAAGGTTCTCAAATTGATATTCAATCTTCCTCCTTGGTATTCAACAGAACGTCTCCATAAAATCTCAAACATGAAATATATTCAGGAAACAATAGATTACCGCACTGAAAAATTTGTACAATCCTGCCTTTGGCTTAACAATTCATAATTTGTTCAACTCTTAGTACACCTAGGATTTTTTTTTATCCCTCCACGAATTACTTTTGCATTGTTATTGCCAAATAGTTTAAGTCTAGCTCTAAGATTCTAGTATGTTAAGTTTTTATTAAAGATCATCGAGGTTTTCGTATCTTTTTCCTCTTCAAATTCTTAAAATAGTTATAAAATAGTGTTATGTATTTGTTTAAATTATGAGCTGTATAGGCTATAAGTAAAGCCTGATCTCCTACCAAAAATGAAATCATTAATTTCAGCGAACTATGTATTTGATAAAAATAATGAGAAATAAAGAAACTGAAACTAATTTTGATAATCTTTAAAAAAGAAAAGTCAAATTTTGTTAAAATATGAAAATTAAAAAATGTAGTGTCGAAGTCGACATTTGACTGAAGTGCATTACATTAGGCGCTCAATTTCTGTGCGTTGGGGAATCCTCTGAAAAATATAAATCTTGTATATACAAATGAAACTATATTTAAGAAGTTTATTTTTATTTTTATTTACCCTTTAAATACATTCAAATATTTTTTTTCTCACTGATTTCGCTCTTCTTTTCCTTCAAATTTCCCACTGTGTACACCATGTACAACATCATCTATCTGGTCTGTGTCTGTCTATATGAAATTTGCAGTTTTCACTGTACTTGTCGGGTACTTCCGTGTTTTTTTTGTTTTCTATACACACAATTATTATTTTATGTCCCTTTTTTATATTTTTTTTTTATATAATAGTATAATATGTATATTTTATATAATAATGTACTTATACACGTTTTTGTGATCATTTTTTCGTAGTGTTTAATTTTTTTTTATGTTTTAGTTCATTCTTTTTTTTTGTGTGTGTCAAAACAGATTTTCATTTTCTATTAATGTTTTTTTCCTCTGCTTTATTCTTCGTTTATCACAGTATTGTTAATTATGTAATTAATTTATTTTTAATATTAATATATGTATAAGGTATAGGTATGTTTGGTTTATAGAGTTTTGGGTCTTGTTTGCTTGATTGTGTGTATGTGTCTGTATGTTTTAATGTTTTTCTTCTAAAGAGATTTTTATGTAAAAATGTGTTTTATCCTGAATCGCATTGAAAAATTGTAACTGACTGTGTGTCTGTGAAGTGGAGGGGTTGTTGAGTGTTTTTCTATAATAGAGCTTTGTTAGATTTGATTTGCCTTTTTTGAATGACCTTAGGTTGACCCCCTCAATTCTACTTGCGAGGGATGTTTTCCTATTTTATGCTATCCTCTGTCGTAGTACGATTTCTTTAAAATATTGCATGTTTTGTCTATTGTTACGTTTCATATAATTCAGTTTCAGTTAATATTAAATTTTTATTTTACTTTGTGTTATTTGGTTCCATTGAATAATATAATAAATCCGCGCGCAGCTTTGCTTTGGTTGAAAAATATTTTTTTTGTTGTTTTTTAGTTAAATGGAATTTTTGATTTTTGCTGTTTTTTACGAATTTTTTGTTTTTTTTTTTCAAATTTATGATTGCACCTCTTCTTCTTCGATGAAGATGAAATTGAAGAAAGGACTGACGGGACACTCTTTTTCAGCCGTCCGAATGGCAGCTTTCTGTCACTTCAAGTTCAAAAATTTGTCAGCGCGCGGAGCCATTCTCTTCTAAATTGTATTGAATATGGACGTATGAAAGTGCGTTTATGTGTGTGTGTGCAAAACTTAGTGTGTAACTCTCCTCTAACCTATCTAAAGTTGATGTAGTAGTAGTAGCAATAGTAGTTGATTTTTTCTTTTTTTCGGTTTTCAGCTATAAGTATAGAATATGCTGATTTACAATTAAAAAAAAATACTTTTTGAGTTCTTTTCTCTTTGGCGCCGTTTTCTACGGATTTGTTTTTTTTTACTGGTTTTCTGTCTCCAAAATGCCATGCGATTAAGCTGCAGAAGTCTCCCCGTCAAATTTATGCATTTTATTACTTTACCACACTTCGCACTTGTTCAACGGATTCATTCGTGAACCGAGCGGACAATTGAACTCTTCCGAGAATTCTTTGAGATTCGATAGTGGACCAATGACACGATACATTGGTGGCGAGTGTGGATCCTTTTCAATTTGAAGACTTGACGCCTCGTCAGTTACGGCCGAGCACCATACCTGTGCAAAGGGATGAGAGCAGAAATAGAGAAGGAGACGAGTTGATTAATATATTGGTAAGAAGGTCTGAAAGTTTGGTCAATGAAATTTTTTAGGTTGTCGATTGGCTCGCCGCTCGCTTCGCTCGCACTTCGCTCTCAATTGTACCCTACTCGATTCTGCCAGTGTTGAAAGATATTTCAACGGTCGATACTTTTCAGAAAATTGAGAAAGGCGAGGTGCGAGCAAAGCGAGCGGAGACCCGATAGAAAAACATTTTGAACGTTTCAACGTAGAATTTAAATTTAAAATCTAGCTTGTCCATCGGCTCACTTCACTCGGACCCTACTCGATCCTGCCAGCATTGGAAGATATTTGAACGTTTCTTAATTTCGATGGGAAGACGTTTTGAACGTTTCATCGTTTCAACATTTTTCTATCGGCTCGCCGCTCGTTTTGCTCGCACCTCGCCCTTATTTGAACCCTACTCAATCATGTAAGCATTGAAAGATATTTTAACGGTAGTTAGTTTTCAGAAAGTGGAGAAAGGCGAGGTGCGAGCGAAGCAAGCGGTGACCCGATAGAAAAACGATTTAACCGTTTCAACGCAAAATTTATCTAGCTTGTCCATAGGCTCGCCGCTCGCATCGCTCGCACCCTACTTGATACTGTCAGTGATGAAAGATGTTTCAGCGGTTCTTAGTTTAAGGAAATTGGAGAAAGGTGAGGCGCGAGCGAAGCGAGCGGTCTGCCGATGGGAAAACGTTTTGAACGTCTCATCGTTTCAACGTTTTTCTATCGGCTCGCACCTCGCCCTTATTTGCACCCTACTCGATCCTGCCAGTGTTGAAAGATATTTCAACGGTCGACACTTTTCGCAAAGTTGAGAAAAGCGAGGTGCGAGCGTAGCAAGCGGGGAACCGATACAAAAACATTTGGAACGTTTCAAAGTAGAATTTATCTATCTTGTCCATTGGTCCGCTTCACTCGGACCCTACTTAATTCTGCCATCATTGGAAGATATTTCAACGTTTCTTAGTTTTCGATGGGAAGACGTTTTGAACGTTTCATCGTTTCAACGTTTTTCTATCGGCTCGCCGCTCGCTTCACCCGCACTTTGCCCTTATTTGGACCCTACTCGATAATGTAAGCATTGAAAGATATTTTAACGGTTGTTAGGTTTTAGAAAGTGGAGAAAGGCGAGGTGCGAGCGAAGCGATAGGAAAACGTTTTAAACGTTTCAACGTAGAATTTATCTAGCTTGTCCATAGGCTCGCCGCTCGCTTCGCTCGCACCCTACTTGATCCTGTCAGTGGTGAAAGATGTTTCAACGGTTCTTAGTTTAATGAAATTGGAGAAAGGTGAGGTGCGAGCGAAGCGAGCCGTCCGCCGATGGGAAAACGTTTTCAACGTCTAATCGTTTCAACGTTTTTCTATCGGCTCGCCGCTCGCTTCGCTCGCACCTCGCTCTTATTTGGGCCCTACTCGATCCTGCCGGCATTGGAAAGTATTTCAATGGTTATCAGTTTATGGAAAGAGGAGAAAGAAAAACGGTTCAACGGTTCAACGTTTCAACGTCAAATTTATCTAGCTTGTCCATCGGCTCGCTTTGCTCGCATCCTAATCGATCCTGTATTTCAACGGTTCCTAGTTTCCCGAAAGTGGAGAAAGATGGAAAAACGATTTGAACGGTTTCAACGTAGAATGTATCTAGTTTGGCCATAAGCTCGCCGCTTGCTTCGCTCGCACCCTACTTGACCTTGCCAGCGTTGGAAGAGATTTCAACGGTTCCTAGTTTCCCGAAAGTGGAGAAAGGCGAGGTGCGAGCGGAGCGAGCGGTGAGCCGATATAAAAACCTTATGAACGTTTCAACGTAGATGTTTCTAGGTTGTACATTAGCTCACTGTTCACTTCACACCCCGCCCTTTTTTGCACCCTACTCGATCCTGCCAGCGTTGAAAAATATTTCAACGGTCGTTACTTTTCGGAAAATTGAGAAAGGCGAGGTGCGAGCGAAGCGAGCGGTGAGCCGATAGAAAAACGATTTGAACGGTTTCAACGTAGAATTTGTCTAGTTTCGCCATAAGCTCGCCGCTTGCTTCGCTCGCACCCTACTTGACCTTGCCAGCGTTGGAAGAGATTCCAACGGTTCTTAGTTTACGGAAATTGGAGAAAAGTGACGTGCGATCAAAGCGAGCGGGAAGACGTTTCTAACGTTTCATTGTTTCCTACTCGATCCTGCCGGCATTAGAAAATATTTCAATGGTTATCAGTTTACGGAAAGAGGAGAAAGGCGTGGTGCGAGCGAAGCGAGCAGAGAGCCGAAAGAAAAACATTTCAACGTATAATTTATCTAGCTTTTCCATCGGCTCGCTTCGCTCGCACCATACTCGATCCTACCAGCATTGGAAAATATTTCAACGGTTCTTAGTTTTCCGAAAGTGGAGAATGCGAGGTGCGAGCGAAGCGAGCGGTGAGCCGGTGGGACGACCTTTTCGAATTATTGAACGTCTAATTTTTCTAGGTTGTCGAATGGCTCGCCCCTCGCTTTGCTCCCACCTCGCCCTTATTTGCACCCTACCTGACCCTGCGGCATTGCATGATATTTCAACGCTCGTTACTTTTTGCAAAGTGGAGAAAGGTGAAAATGTTACGCATGTCAGTTGGTGTAACCAAACATCAAGAGTACCTACATCCAAGGCAGCTTGTCCATAGACCAACCAATCACCGAAATGCTCGAAGACCGACGAATGGATTGGTATTGCCATGTTCAAAGGCGTCCGCCTGAGAACCCCGCAAAGAGAGCGATATCAATGGAAGTTCTACTTGATGGACCCAAGGCCAGAGGCAGACCGAAGAACACCTGGATATGTTAAATGAAAAAGCAACAACAACGCATTGGTCTCGGCGATGACACGATCCAAGATAGAGCTGCCGGTAGAAATATGCTGAGATATTACCGCCAAAACAGGCGATGTGC
Organism: Microchrysa polita; assembly: GCA_949715475.1. NCBI lineage: Eukaryota > Metazoa > Arthropoda > Insecta > Diptera > Stratiomyidae > Microchrysa > Microchrysa polita. The sequence goes on from OX454422.1 coordinate 7,533,358, forward strand.
CTACACCGCAGGTCGAACAACGCGAAACCATGGAGCGGTATAAAGAACGAGGCAAGGAAGAAGAAGGAGAAAGGCGAGGTGCTAGCGAAGCGGTGAGCCGATAGAAAACCGATTTGAACGGTTTCAACGTAGAATTTATCTAGCTTGTCCATAAGCTCACCGCTCGCTTCGCGCGCACCTCGCCCTTTTCACCCTTTTGAGCCCAGCCCCCGCACAGGTTTATAATTCATTGGCAGAATCCACAATCAATTTGGCTAGCGTTCAGAGCTATTTCAACGGTCCTTAGTGTTTGTATCTAGGAAAAACGCGAGGCGAGAACAAAGCGAGCGGTGAGACATTAGAAAACGTAGAAAAGTTCATCTCGAAAATTTTCAAAACCTTCGATTGGTATGGAGCCCAATCTTTCATTAATTTGTAGAGCAACATGCGTTCCACAATATTTAGTTGGAGAATCACCGACCCTTCCAAGAAATTAGGCAAAAATCGAACTTTTCGCGGACCAAACTCTTCACTTACCTGTGCAAATGAAACAAAAAACAGTTGTCTATGCGTCATATTGATCCCCGGTAACGGTAGCACATCCACCATACGATCGTTTCGTGTATTTTTATAGGCATGAAAAGCCGCCTTAAGTCCTCCATTGTCGGCGATATTTTCCCCTATTCGGAAACGTAACAAAATTCAATTCAGAACATTTCTAGCTTCTTAACCCCGCGCCTCCACCCACACTTACCCAATGTCTGTTTCCCGTTCAACGTACGCCCGTTCAAACCGTATCCACTATACTGTTTCGCGAAACAATCGGTTCGCTTCTTAAATCGCTCAATTGTCTGATTATTCCACCACTGATGTAAATTGCCAAACTTATCATACTCCCGACCCTGATCGTCAAATGCATGTGTCAGCTCGTGACCCATCACCACGCCCATGGCGCCAAAATTCAAACTTTTCGGATTATTTATATCGTAGAAGGGCAATTGTAAAATGCCCGCCGGAAATACTATTTGATTTTTCGTTGGCGTATAATAGGCATTCACTGTGGGCGGTGTCATGCCCCATCGTGTCTTATTCACGGGTTCGTCCAATTTTTCCAGATTCTTTTTCAAATTGTACGCATTAACGCGCAAGTTATTCTCAAAATATTTATTCGGATCAATCGCCAGTTCGGCGTATTTACGATCCAGCTGGGTGGCATTCAAAATGCAATCGGGAAAGCCGATCATATCCGATATGGCATCGGCTTTTTCGTCGGCTAAACGACGTGTTTCGCGATCCATCCAACTGAGGTTTTTCAGATTGCGCTTGAACGCGGCACGCACTTCGTTTATCATCTCTTCGGCCTGGGGTTTTGATTCGCCGTGAAACACTTCGCGCACGAACATGGCACCGATTGCAAAGCCGATCACGTTGTTTGTATCGGTGACACAGTAGCGCCACGGCTCTTCGCCCCCCTCCGAGCCGATGAGAGCTTTTCGGACGCCCTTGTACGCGTCGCGAAACGGTTTCGACAGGCAGGCGGTCAGTGTGCGTACGGCTTGCCAGACCAAATAATTGTTCAAGATTCTGCAAAAAAGAAGAAAAGCGATTATGCAACCGCAGTAGGGTGGGGTAATATGAGGAAAGTGTAGGTATATACTCACATTTTACCGTTCGGCGTTGAATTGTACTCGTTCACGATTTTTGTCATTTGTTTAAGAAATTCAGGGGCGTAAACAACGACGACTTCGTCTTCGGTGATTTTGCGATTGACCATTTTCATGGCATCGGCAAAATGTGCGGTCCAGTTGATGAACGGCGCTTTCACTTGAAGCTGATACAAGGTCATGGGATGATAGAGGGCCTCTTCGTCACGTCGATTTTCAGCCGGCACTAAAATCCGAAAAGCCGTCATCCTGCGTCTCCATTTCGATCAAGACTGTACTCACCTGTCACTTGTGCAATTTTCGTCTCAAATTCAATGACATCATTCATTTGCTTGCGAGCATCCGTCTCATTCGCACCCAATAGTACAGCCACTCGCGTCATATAGTCCAAATAGGCGTTCAAAACTTTCTCGTGTACGGTACGATTTAAGTAGTTATCGCGTGTGGGCAACGTCAAACCGCCCTGATCGATTTGTATCACGTGACGTGACGAATTCCGATCATCCTCGCCGATGGCCCACGAGAACAGACCGCCCATGTTGTACCTGAGTGAGTCGGAAAGTTCAATCTCAAGATTAGAAAGACAAAGACAAAACGAAATCGATACACAAGAGAAGACTGTGGTGCATGAACTCACACATTTTGCAATTTTTTCAAAGTCTCCTCCAGCGACCATTCATTGGATTTGAATCCGCTATTGGTCACATTCCAGCCGCCAATATCCTTTAGGAATTTTTGCATCGGCTCCGCGCCAAGCTTCTCCATAGTTTCGTCCTCGTCCAAGCATGACTGATAGTAAAGTTTGGCTTTGCGCTCCGCCTCGGATTGGAAATAGGAAAAAGGCTTTTCTGTATATTGGAGAGAGAGAGAAGAAATTTGTTCAAAAACAGCCCTTTTCCGTAACCGGGTGCTCACCTAAAACATTCTTTATAACCAGCTGATTTTGTTGTTCCAATTTACCAAATGTGCCCCACATTGATTTACCGTCCGGTATTGGATTGTTGCGAATCCAACGATTGCTACACGCACAAAGCAGATTATGAAAATTTTAACAAAAAAAAAAACTTTTTACCCTCACTGTACACTTACCAGGCAAAGCCGTAAAAGTCATCGCACGGATCCACATTACGATCTATTGATTTTAAAATTTGGCTAGATGCATGTATGCAGTGCTCATTGAGACAAGGAACTTGTGTTTCTGCAAAATCATCGGAAATATTGAGCAATGAAGTACAGTCATGCTAGAAAATTTCGTACCTTTACTGGAAGGTACATGGGTGCCGTCATTGTTGCTGAAACCGTTGCTATGCGTCTCGGACGACGGCGACGAGGACGAGAGAATGCCTATCAAGAGGAACACAATGAACAGCAGGATCAGTGTGGTTACGATGAGACATTTCTCCAATTTGTTTCGTGACTTCCACAATGATGTGCCCTGAAAATGGACAAGAAGAACAGAAGCAATCACGAACAGGAATCGGAAGGATGTGTGCTATGAACTCACCCTGGCGGTGTGATATCGTATGTGTATGGCGGGATTGCTTGTGCCCTCGTTCAATTGTATCGTCCCAATCGAGCTGGTATCCTCATCGGCAAATTCGGCTTGCTTGTATTTCGTCATCTGCAAAAACAAGAAGATAACAAAAATTATTTCCGTAATATTCCGAGGCTTGTCTGATTGCCTGTCGGCTGGATGATTCTCTCCTTCTTACAGCAGAGATTGCGCTCGATCTGGATCATTGACGCGAATTGTGTGTAGTGCGTCTTCACGATCAACTAGGTATACCAAAAATCTGTGCCGTATGAAGAACTTTTTTTTATATGGTTCCCTCCGGCACAAGATACACTTATATCTATTATTTGCGTGTTCTTGACCCGCGCGCGCCAACAACACACTCCTTCCTCTCGCGCATTTATAACATTATGATAATCTATGTCGAGCCCAGGGCATACACAAAACGAATGAAACTGTAAGTACGCGGGGCTGGAAAATTGCGCGCACAAACAAAAATAGAGAAAAACAATAATTTTTTTGTTTGCTTCCTCGCGGCGGATCAGATTAGCCCCAGAAAGTCGGGCGTGCAGACTGTGTATTGAATTCTCGAGTACGATAAAATTTATTGTCACACACACAGAGTTTATCTGAAAAGAAGCTCAAGACTGAACGAAGGCATAAATTGACGGGGTGCGACCGCAAAAGAGGGTTGTGGGTGGGTGGCTGATGTGAGGCTTTATGTAAAGTCTACGATAAACTAGAGAGGAGCTGAACGGGTAATCCAACTATTGGACGATGAGCCATCGCGCGATATTAGAATTTCCAGTAGCGAGACTAAACTGAATCAACACACTGAGCAATACTGGAATTCCAGTTGACGCAAACGTTTCATATCGCACTTGACCCATATTTTCGATAAACACATAATCTTAATCTCAATTGGCAGTCTTACGTTTTGTTCCCCCTTTTTTGTGGGAAGTCACTCACCGCCGGTTTTCCGCCAAAGGGAAAACGTATGTAATATATCTTTTCGGTCACAAAAAAAAACGAAAAAAAAAACAATCTGTTAACAACAAGACGATAAAACATATGCGCGCGTTTATGTAAATATTGTGGCACAGATAATCTCTATGATTGTACATGGATTAAAGCTTAAGATTCTTCCATCGTGTATGGAGATATTCTATTCTATTCTATTGAGTGGCTCGCGACTGGCCAGCGGTCAGTAGAAGCTTCTTGGAATTTGCATATTACAATATTGTGTGTGCGCGCTTTGACGCAGTTGATGATATTGTGTATGCAACGCTTTCATAAATATATTAAACGAGCGCGAGAATGATGATGAATTGACGGAGAAGATATTTAGATATGCATGTGCGCCGATTGATAAGCTTCAAATGTTGGGAAAGCGCGCAAATGCAAATTTGTATGGAAATCTATGGTTTTGGTTTTTTTTTGTGGTTCAGTGTTGCAGAATTATTGCAGCTGTAAATACTGATAACTAGAGTATGGCGGGTCGGTTGCATAATGTAGTGTCGAGTGCACTAAAGGGGCGGAATGATGCACATTATATGCATTGATTTATGAGTCAATTCATTGTTATTGTGGCGTTAATGATGATGGTGCTATAATTTATTTTACTTAAGAATGGAAGTTAGATAAAAAAAAATTTCCAATGTGTCATTTGAGTAAATAAAATTTTATTTAAATAAAAACGAAAACTAAACTATATTATTATGTATTTATCAATATTTTAGAAAATAAATTAATATTATTTATTATTTAATTTGTCAATAACAAAGTGTTTTCCAAACTTCTGAGGGTAATATTTAAAGATGACGCGATTGTAGATGACTCTCAAAAAATGTTAAGCACTTTGTATCAGGTCACTCAGCCGATAAAGGATCTGAAAAACATTAGGCCCCTACAGAGATTATGTAATTTCTCGGAACCCCCTATGTACATATTACGCATGGCCGAAGAACGCTACATCCCGCTCGACACAAGTGGAGAAACAGACATTGGCACACATCATCGCTGAGTTTTGATCCTATTGGAGCAACCCAGGCCGGTTTAGTTGCTTCAAATTCTACTTATGCGTGCCGGCATCGAAAGCAATCCTGATATGTGGATGTGCTGCGTCTGATTTCGATAGACTTTCAATCCTCAGAGCAATGTTCGTGCTGTATAATGAATGGTGACATTTTAAAAATTGTTCAGGGCTCAAGAACACCGATCTACGAACTACTAGCACCTACACAACCCCAGTTTCTACTCGTCTTACAACAGTACGACAGCCAACTGGATGAATCCGTGTTTGTCGTGTTTCCCTAGCTCGCCGGACATTTCTATATTGCCAGTCCTGCGCCTCATAAAGAATACCACATTGCAACCCTTCCTCTCTTTCTCAGCCGACCATCCAATCCAATTATTCTGACGCAGGATAAACCGCCACAATGCACGTATACATATAAGAAATGCACGCAAATTTCAACGACTAAGAAGGGTTTCAAAGGTACACACTAGCGAACGTACGACTGGCTGAAAAGAATTTGAGACTGATTATCCTAACGGCTGCCTAAGATTCATCCCGGCTGGATGCATCCCGAGAGTAATCTTCGGTGGGGACGCGGTTGTAAAAGACCCTGAAAAAAATAAAAAAAAAAAATTGTATCAGCTCACCGCTCGCTACGCCCGCACCTCGCCCTTATTTTGGCCCTTCAAAAATTTGCAAAAAGGCAAAGTGCAAACGTAGCGAACAATGAGCCCACACAAAGTGTTTTCCAAACTTCTGAATGCAAGCATTGATGATGACGCGGTTGTAAAAGAGTCTGAAAAAATTTGAAGCACTTTGTATCGGCTCACCGCTCGCTACGCTCGCACCTCGCCCTTATTTTGGCCCTGTCAAAATTTACAAAAAAGCGAGGTGCGAGCGAAGCGAGGTGCGAGCGAAGCGAGGTGCGAGCGAAGCGAGCGGTGAGCCCACACAAAGCGTTTTCCAAATTTCTGAGGGTAATCTTCGGTGGGGACGCGGTTGTAAAAGACCCTGAACAAAATTTAAAAAAAATGTTGTATCAGCTCACCGCTTGCTACGCTCGCCCTTATTTTGGCCCTGTAAAAATTATTTGCAAAAAGGCGAGGTGCGAGCGTAGCGAGCGGTGAGCCCACACAGAGCGTTTTCCTAATTTCTGAGGGAAATTTCGGTGGGAACGTGGTTGTAAAAGACCCTGAACAAAATTGTGAGCCCACACAAAGCGTTTTCCAAATTTCTGAGGGTAATCTTCGGTGGGGACGCGGTTGTAAAAGACCCTGAACAAAATTTAAAAAAAATGTTGTATCAGCTCACCGCTTGCTACGCTCGCCCTTATTTTGGCCCTGTAAAAATTATTTGCAAAAAGGCGAGGTGCGAGCGTAGCGAGCGGTGAGCCCACACAGAGCGTTTTCCTAATTTCTGAGGGAAATTTCGGTGGGAACGTGGTTGTAAAAGACCCTGAACAAAATTGTGAGCCCACACAAAGCGTTTTCCAAATTTCTGAGGGTAATCTTCGGTGGGGACGCGGTTGTAAAAGACCCTGAACAAAATTTAAAAAAAATGTTGTATCAGCTCACCGCTTGCTACGCTCGCCCTTATTTTGGCCCTGTAAAAATTATTTGCAAAAAGGCGAGGTGCGAGCGTAGCGAGCGGTGAGCCCACACAGAGCGTTTACCAAATTTCTGAGGGAAATTTCGGTGGGAACGCGGTTGTAAAAGACCCTGAACAAAATTTTAAAAAAATTTTGTATCAGCTCACCGCTTGCTACGGTCGCACCTCGCCCTTATTTTGCAAAAAGGCGAGGTGCGAGCGTAGCGAGCGATGAGCCCACACAGAGCGTTTTCCTAATTTCTGAGGGAAATTTCGGTGGGAACGCGGTTGTAAAAGACCCTGAACAAAATTTAAAAAAAATTTTGTATCAGCTCACCGCTCGCTACGCTCGCACCTTAATTTGACCCTTTGAAAATTAGCAAAAAGGCGAGGTGCGAGCGTAGCAAGCGGTGAGCTCACACAAAGTGTTTTCCAAACTTCTGAGGGTAAGCTTTGTTGATGAAGCGGTTGTGATATACCTTACAAAAAATTGAGCCACGTTGTGTCTGTTCACCGCTCGCTACGCTCACACCTCGCCCTTATTTCGGCCCTTTAACAATTTGTTAAATGGCGAGCAGTAAGCGTAGCGAGTGGTGAGTCCGCACACAAACCGTTTTCCAAATTTCTGAGGGTAATCTTCGGTAGGGACGCGGTTGTAAAAGACCCTGAAACAAATTAAAAAAAAATTGTATCAGCTCACCACTCGCTACGCTCGCACCTCGAACTTATTTTTGCCCTGAAAAATTTGCAATCGAGTCTTTAGTAATTTTTCATCTGACAAAAAATTATGGTAATCTACAAAAAACGAGACCGAGGTTAATTTCGGGCGCGGCCGAAATTTGAACACCCGTCACACTTGATTGAAACTTAACGTTCTTTTGTGTTAATAATTTCTACCACAACCCTTTGACGTGTTCCGATTCCATCTGTTCCAGCCCGAGCTGTCTATAGGGCACAACAACAATCAAGTGCGTGGATATATTTTGAGGCTTTACTACTTGGGTGGATTTTGGTTAAGATTGGTTTGAAAGAAAACGAGACCAAGGCTAATTTCGGGCGCAGCCGAAATTTGAATACCCGTCACATTTGAATGCAACAGCTTCTTTTGCATTAACAATTTCTACCGCAGCCCTATGACGTGTTCCGATGCCATCTGTTTCTGGTTGCGTTGAGGCTAATCCAGGACAACACTTGGATGAATTTTGGTTAAGATTCAAAAAGAAAAAAAGTTTTTCTTACAAGAACCTAATATTTGGGGGTTGATTTGTATGACGTAATGTTCCGATTCCATCCATTCCTAGATATGTTTTGAGGCTTTACCATGAACACATTTGGGTGAAGTTTGGTTAAGATTGGTTCATAAAGAAAAAAGTTTATCTTAGAAGAACCTAATTTGCAAGGGTTCATTTGTATGACAGCCCCATGACGTAGTGTTCTGATTTCAGACGTTCCTAGATATCTTGTGACGCTTTACTAGGAACACATTTGGGTAAAGATTCGTTGAGGTCGGATTAGAAAAAAAAAAGTTTTTCTTAGAAGAACTTAATTTTCACGGGTTGTTTGTATGGCAGCCCTATGACGTAATGTTCCGATTCCATCCGTTCCTAGATATGTTTTCAGGCTTTATTAGGAACACACTTGGGTGAAGTTTGGTTAAAATTGGTACATAAAAAAAAGTTTTTCCTAGAAAAACCTTATTTTCAGGGACAGCCCCATGACCGCATGGTCCGATTCCATTCGTTCCGACATATATATAGCCTACACTAAAAGGAGACTTGTATACAAAATTTCAGCCCGATAGCTTTAAAACTGAGGGACTAGTTTGCGTTGCAACAGACGGACAGACAGACAGACAGACAGACGGACATCGCTCAATCGATTTCTCTCGTCACACTGATCAATACTATATACACTTTACATAGTCGGAGGTGCTTCCTTCTGTGCGTTGCAAACTTCATGACAAAGTTAATATACCCTTTCACATAGTGACGGGTATAAAAAGTTGCTCTTACAAGAAATCAAGGGTTGGGTACTATACCTCGACTAGTTGAATCTCGATTATCAAAATCTCGACTACTAGTTCCCGACTTTAGATATATCGACTGCATCCCAATCTCGATTAGTGAAAACATCGATTCGTGAAAATCTCGATTTTGAAGAACTCGACATTTATTCAACCAATTATATTTTCAAAGTCGGCCGCCGACTTTTAACCTTCGGGCTAAAATTATTAAATAATTAATATTTTTTATTGCCACAAATAGCCCCAATTAGCTGAACCAATGCATCTGACAGATTAAGTCATCTGTTTTTGTTGCACCCATCAGCGATATGAAAAGGGAGAGATCTGAAACTCACAGTAGCTTAACTTTATCGTTCAACTACCCAAAGAAGTTTTGAGATAGAAAATCTAGCATAATGTCTGAGGGGCGGCAGGGGGTGAAATTATCTCTCAGATGTATTGCGCCCGATTGTGTTATTTTTCCTTTTCTATGAAAATTTCCACTTGTTATACTCTTCACATTGCGTAATAACGTTGTGTTGACTTTTAGGCTCACCAAATCGTAAAATAGTGTGTTTTTAGTAAAATAAGCTCACATTTTTGAAGCGATCGAGTTGTTGGAGGTTTTTTAAATATGAAGCGATTGAAAGCGGAATATTCTTCGAAAATTGAAAATGTAGATAGATAGATAGATAGATAGATAGAGTTTATTTCATATTTTCTTAAAATAAAAATATACAAGAATATTTACAATTGCGTAGCTATATGAAATACTGGAACATTTTATATTCTAAATACATACTAAATGCATTGAGAATAGTGTTAAATGTCACTTCATTACATAAAAATTCAGTTATTAAATTCATTGGAGTTGTGGGGTGAAACTTAAAACAAATATATATAAAAAAAACAATAATATAAAAGAAAGGAGTTATGAGAAGAAATTACACAGTGTTTAATTTAATTCAAAGGAACGCAACAATTATTATGAAACTTTACAGTATAAATGCATTATTCTATACAAATGTCACACCAAAATGTCGGAGAGAATAGATTCTATAGTAGCATAATCAAATTCAAAAAGCCAAGCCCTAACACATTTGAGAAACTTTCCAGGCGATGGTAAAGATCTGATAGATTGGGGAAGTTTATTGAACAAACGACGTGATGAAACTAAAAAGTAATTTCGAAACGCAGTGGTTCTTGAGAAGGGGACTGATACAACATACTCCAAGTTTCTACGAAGATTGTAACTAGATATTATTCTAAAATGAAGATTACCAGATCGGGCAAAAAAGATTTTTAGGACTTTATAGCAGTACAAATGGCGGACAGGAAGAATATTTAGCGATTGAAATAATATGAAACTAGGATGTCTTCGGGTTTGTTTGCTTAAAATCCGTATCACGTTTTTCTGCAAAATAAGGAGAGGTTGAATTTTGTTAAAATAAGAACCGCCCCAGCACACAATGCCATAATCCAGCTTAGACTGGAAAATTCGAAAATAAATTCTTCTAAGTAGAGTTTCTGAGCAAAATTTTTTCAAATAATAGAAATATCTCAGAGAACATCGAAAATATTTAGCTAAATCTTGGGTGAGGCTAGCAAAGCAGAGTTTGGAGTCCAGCGTTAATCCCAAGTATTCAAATGTATTTACCACTTCTATTGCAAAACATTGCTTGCAGCAACCAACTTCACTATTATATGATGGTAAATGTGTATCAAAAATGCAAGAACAGTTTTGTAACTTAAAGCTTTGACAATCCGGTGCATGGAAACAAAACTCAGCATTAGTTACTGTTGGAGCAGAAAGACCAACAGCATAATTTTTGTTTTTGAACTAATGGTTAGATGATGTTCAGCAAACCAAATTCTAAACAGATTTAGATCCCAGTTGATGTCAGCACTTAAGTTTAAAATGCTATTGGAACCATAGGTACAACCTACATCATCAGCGAAGGCCGTTAGTGAGCCCCTAAAATCAAGGTAGAACAAAGAATTTATGTAGACGAGAAATAAAATTTGACCCAATACTGACCCTTGAGGAACCCTGAGACACAAAAATTGTATTTCACTTCTGGTTTCACCAATTTTAACTCTTTGATATCTATTCATGAGATAAGACTTGAACCAGTTTAAAATAAAGCCACGAAAACCCGCATGTTCAAGTTTTCTGAGAAGAATGTTATGGTTTACCATATCAAATGCTTTAGTGATATCAACAAATAATCCGGCCGTACATTTTTTCTCATCCAAACTTGAAAAGACCCTCGAACAAAAGTGGAGAAGCGCGTCTTCAGTGGACTGTGAAGGGTATCAAACTTTATGAGCCAGTAATTGTTTCTAAAATTTCGAAGAACTGTTTCAAAAAGACAATGCAACAATAAATAAGAGTGTAGAATATACAGAAACTTAGTTTCATCCTATTTTCTGCACTTAATCTGTCAGATGCATTGCGCCCGATCGTGTTAGGATTAGTATATCGCCCGCCGGAAGGTTAAAATATACTTTGTTGAATAAATTCGAGGCTTTTGAAGTTATTAGAGATGGATTGTTCCACCGTTGTACACGTCAGAACGGATTTTTAGTTCTCTTCGAAGCGACAAGCATTCCTACGATGCTTTTTTCAAAACTATTTCTTAGCACCCGATAAAAACCGGGAGAGCGTTCCATTTATACGATCTGAGTAAAAATAGTTACTCACATTCACTTTCCGTCTCACTCTCTCACATTGCTCACAACTCTGACGGTAGTCTAATAATAATAAGCAACAGCTGCTTTACTTTGTTTTCGATTTTTTTTTCTGGAAAAATCCATTTGCATTTTTTTAAGTGCGCGATCATTTTGAGATTTGTTTGGATTAATGTAAATAAGTGCCTTGAGAGCACTTAATGTCCCTGAGGCATACGTCAGGATGATACGAGACATGTATGATGGAGCTACGACTAATGTTAGATGCACAGCCGGTGAATCAGAAGAATTTCCGGTGAATGTCGGATTACACCAGGGCAGTGTATTGAGTCCGTTGCTCTTCAACATTATCATGTGCTACTTATTAACACGTATATCCGACGGCCTAGAAATATCTCTTCTTTTTGCCGATGATATAGTCCTTAGTAGCCCAAACATCGTTGCCTTGCAAGCTGCCCTTACAAAATGGTGTGACATTCTGGAGGAGCATGGACTGAGGGTAAATATAACAAAGACTGAGTTCTTATGCTGCCCATTCTCAGACCCAGATGCACCGATACCAGATATGTACGTCAAAGGAGAGCAGCTTAAGTCTTGTACCAAGTTCAAGTACTTGGCTCGATGGTGAACAACGGAGCTACATGCGATGATGACATCAAACACCGCACAAAAGTTGGGTGGATGACGTGGCGAGAAAACTCAGGAGTTTTCTGCGATAAGAAAATGCCACTGAAGCTAAAGGGCAAGTTATACAAAACGGTTGTACGTCCCGCACTCATGTATGGATCAGAATGCTGGACCATGTATGAAAGTTACGCGAAAGAAATGACAGCGACTGAAATGAAAATGTTACGCATGTCAGTTGGTGTAACCAAAAGGGACCACATCAAGGGTAGCTACAACCGAGGCAGCTTGTCCATAGACCATAGACCAAACAATCACCGAAAAGCTCGAAGACCGGCAAATGGATTGGTATTGCCATGTTCAGAGGCGTCCGCCTGAAAACCCCGCAAAGAGAGCGATATCAATGGAAGTTCTACTTGATGGACCCAAGGCCAGAAGCAGACCGAAGAACACCTGGATATGTCAAATGAAAAAGCAACAACAACGCATTGGTCTCGGCGATGACACGATCCAAGATAGAGCTGCCTGTAGAAATATGCTGAGAAATTATCGCCAAAACCGTGGACCGGCATAAAGAACGAGGCAAGGAAGAAGAAATGTAAATAAGTTTTTTGTCAGCCTTTGTTGTTGTATCAAAAATTTAATTTTACTTGTAAATGATTTTATTGTAGTTTTTCATTGACTGGAATTCACTAAAATAAAAATAAGGCCTATGGTGAAGAAACAACTTTTAAATTTAACTAACTAAAAAAAAAACAAATAATTTTTTTTTAATCAGTCGAAATTGTCGAGATTTTTGAGGTTATAATTTTTTCGATATGGTCAACTGTCGAGACCTCTTAAAGTGGAGATTTTCCAAAATTGAGATTTTGAAATATTTTTAAGAAAAGGAAAAATCCCAACTTGGGTTGTCGAGATTTTAAAATTCGACTTTCGGATTGGAAAGGTACTTCCAATCCGAAATGCAACAAAGGCGACCCAATAAATGCCAATTTTGACCCACTTACGCTCAATATTTAGCGAGTAATTTGCATTTTTGTGATTTCAAATGAAAATTTCCGAAAATGGGTTTTGAAAAAGTCGATGTAGAGCGCATTGAGAGCTACGTTTTGCTGAAAGAACCAGAGTCCTAGCTGTCACCGTTCAAAAGATACAGCCTCCCAAGGGAGACCCAATAAATGCCAACTTTGACCCATCTACGCTCAATATTTAGAGAGATATTTGCATTTTTGTGATTTCCAATGAAAATTTCCGAAAATGGGTTTTGAAAAAGTCGATGTAGAGCGCATTGAGAGCTACGTTTTGCTGAAAGAACCAGAGTCCTAGCTATCACCGTTCAAGAGATACAGAATCCCAAAGGCGGCCCAATAAATGCCAACTTTGACCATTCTACGCTCAATATTTAGCGAAATATTTGCATTTTTGTGATTTCAAATGAAAATTTGCGAAAAAGGGTTTTGAAAAAGTCGATGTAGAGCGCATTGAGAGCTACGTTTTGCTGAAAGAACCAGAGTCCTCGCTATCACCGTTCAAAAGATACAGAATCCCAAAGGCGACCCAATAAATGCCAACTTTGACCCATCTACGCTCATTATTTAGCGAGGTATTTGCATTTTTGTGATTTCCAATGAAAATTTCCGAAAATGGGTTTTGAAAAAGTCGATGTAGAGCGCATTGAGAGCTACGTTTTGCTGAAAGAACCAGAGTCCTAGCTATCACCGTTCAAAAGATATAGAATCCCAAAGGCGGCCCAATAAATGCCAACTTTGACCCATCTACGCTCAATATTTAGCGGGATATTTGCATTTTTGTGATTTCAAATGAAAATTTCCGAAAATGGGTTTTGAAGAAGTCGATGTAGAGCGCATTGAGAGCTACGTTTTGCTGAAAGAACCAGAGTCCTAGCTATCACCGTTCAAGAGATACAGAATCCCAAAGGCGGCCCAATAAATGCCAACTTTGACCATTCTACGCTCAATATTTAGCGAAATATTTGCATTTTTGTGATTTCAAATGAAAATTTGCGAAAATGGGTTTTGAAAAAGTCGATGTAGAGCGCATTGAGAGCTACGTTTTGCTGAAAGAACCAGAGTCCTAGCTATCACCGTTCAAAAGATACAGCCTCCCAAATGCGACCCAATAAATGCCAACTTTGACCCATCTACGCTCAATATTTAGCGAGATATTTGCATTTTTGTGATTTCAAATGAAAATTTCCGAAAATGGGTTTTGAAAAAGTCGATGTAGAGCGCATTGAGAGCTACGTTTTGCTGAAAGAACCAGAGTCTCCTAGCTATCACCGTTCAAAAGATACAGCCTCCCAAATGCGACCCAATAAATGCCAACTTTGACCCATCTACGCTCAATATTTAGCGAGATATTTGCATTTTTGTGATTTCAAATGAAAATTTCCGAAAATGGGTTTTGAAAAAGTCGATGTAGAGCGCATTGAGAGCTACGTTTTGCTGAAAGAACCAGAGTCCTAGCTATCACCGTTCAAAAGATACAGCCTCCCAAAGGCGACCCAATAAATGTTCTATTGAAAATGTTCACTAAAAATCAGCATTGATCGGGAATTTCATTTATTATATGACGTTTTGCCTACTATTGCTTCGGCATCTTCAGATATTTCTATAAAATAATTTAATTACAATCTTTGTCTAAACTATTAATAGGGTTATATAATTTTGACTTACTTTTATCTTATTAAATTTATAATTTTATATGCACTTCTATTGCTTGTCTGGTTATGTTGTAATATTAGAATCGTTGATTTATAACTAGCTATGTTACGTCGACCAGTTTTTTGTACTTATGTACTGTTTCATCTATTTCGGTTTTGCTATTGAGAGAATTGTTATAGTGTTGACTTATGTACATAGCCTCTTTTATACGTATTTTCTCTTTGTTTATATCACTATCTACTATTATGGGATTTTGAAAATCCATTATATGTTTCTCACTAGTTTGGTGCGTTACCAATTTACTATTATGATTTTGTGCTTTTTTGGAAGGGCATTGATGTTCTGCTAACCTAATTTTTAAGCTCCTACTAGTTGAACCATAATATGCGATATCTTTATTATTGTTTTTGCAAGTTAAGCAAGGTATCTTATATATGACATTACTCTTGTCCATTTTATCAATAAATGCCAACTTTGACCCATCTACGCTCAATATTTAGCGAGATATTTGCATTTTTGTGATTTCAAATGAAAATTTCCGAAAATGGGTTTTGAAAAAGGCGATGTAGAGCGCATTGAGAGCTACGTTTTGCTGAAAGAACCAGAGTCCTAGCTATCACCGTTCAAGAGATACAGAATCCCAAAGGCGGCCCAATAAATGCCAACTTTGACCCATCTACGCTCAATATTTAGCGAAATATTTGCATTTTTGTGATTTCAAATGAAAATTTCCGAAAATGGGTTTTTAAAAGTCGATGTAGAGCGCATTGAGAGCTACGTTTTGCTGAAAGAACCAGAGTCCTAGCTATCACCGTTCAAAAGATACAGCCGACCCAATAAATGCCAACTTTGTCCCATCTACGCTCAATATTTAGCGAGATATTTGCATTTTTGTGATTTCAAATGAAAATTTCCGAAAATGGGTTTTGAAAAAGTCGATGTAGAGCGCATTGAGAGCTACGTGACAGGAACTAGAGAGAGTACCCCTCCCGAATTTGATTTTCTGGGCGTTGGTTTGTATGACAGCCCTATGACGTAGTGTTCCGATTCAATCCGTTCCTTGATATGTTATGAGGCTTGACGGGGAACACACTTGGATGAAGTTTGGTTAAGATTAGTTTATAAAAAAAAAAGTTTTTCTTAGAAGAACCTAATTTTGGATTTTGGGTTTATATGGCAGCCCCATGACGCCGTGGTCCGATTCCATTCGTTCCGACATATATACAGGGTACACAACAAAAATCTTCTACACAAAATTTGAGCCCGATAGCTTTAAAACTGAGGGACTAGTTTGCATTGAAACAGACGGACAGACAGACAGACAAACACACGGACAGACGCACATCGCTCAATCGACTTCTCTCGTCACGCTGATCAATAATATATATACTTTATATCGTCGGAGGTGCTTCCTTCTGTGCGTTGCAAACTTCATGACAAAGTTAATATACCCTTTCACATAGTGACGGGTATAAAAAATGTCCGTGTGAATTGTTGCTCATTGTGAATTTTCTGGATATTTAAATGATTATACTGCTATAATAATCAGCCTTGTATAGACCAATCCGTCAACTTACTGAAATCTGGTAATTAATTCAAGAAATACATAAAGAAGTATGCGAAAAACATTTGTCTTCATATTTGTGCCCATTGTGAATTTGGCATATGTTTGGATGGTTGTTCTGTTACTTGGGGTAGAGGCCAATCCCGCGGAAGAAATTTACTGAAATCCGCTCATATGTTAAAGAAATACACGCAAAAATAGAACCCATTGTAAATTTCAGCTCAATGTGAATTTTTTGCATGTTTCAATAGTTATTAATTTATTATGCTATTCTGGCCAGAGGCTAATCCAAAAAACACAAAATCGTGAAAATCTGTCCAGCCGTTCTCGAGTTATAAATGGTGTAAATAACACGACTTTCTTTTATAATGAGGGGCATATTTTCAAAACCCGCCATCTCCACGACAAAGCAATTTGAGTAAATCTGGAAAACGGTTAACGGCCATACTACCTAATGTACAACTGAAATGTTTAATTCCACATTTGTATTATTGCCCGTTTGTTAAATTCACTGAGTTTCAAAAATCTCCCGCGTTAAATAAGGGAGTTATTTCAATTTAAAAATTGGAGTTGGCGGTTTTTGAAAGTGAAGTGTAATAATGGCGGATTTTGAAAGTGGGCAGTCTGGATAAAGTGGGATTTGAAAGTGAAAAATTTAAATTTTCACTGTCATAAAAGTTAAGAACTGTCGGTTTTCTCAATGAGAGAAGAAAGAGAACCATTTAAATTATCTGTCCCTTATATTTTTTGTAATAATTAGTCAATTTAGGGCATGGGCGTAGCCAGGATTTCGGTCAGGGGGGGGGGGGGCAAGTCCGAAATTTTTTCATCATGATTTTCCTAGGAGTTGACATTTCAGGTCTCAGAAATATTGTTAGAAAATTTTAGAGTAACCTGGCTTGTGGTTGGATTGGTGCACAGGGTCATGGATTTCAGACTCATCGTGAACGAATTCATTTTATGGTGCTTTTCGAACTCACGACCTACGTGACGGACTGTAATGTCGCTCAGATTGTAAACAAGTATCCATTTATGGGAATAAATAACATTGCTGGGCGTGCTGTTGATCTCAACACCTCAACAAAACAGCAGTTTAGATCTTGGAAATTGGATGTCACTCACACATCTGCGGCCCAAGTTTACTGGTGGACAGCCATGCAATTTTTTTTTTTTAATTTTAGAGTCAAATTTTAAAAATACCGGCGTACAGAGGGCTGCCCCCGCAATACGAGTGTTTGGATACATACATAGTGAATAATTTTGAACATTTTATAGGCATGAAATGAAAATTATGCACAATATTAATGAAATGCTTCTTGTAAATCTATTTTTGGATTGGTCTAAAAATAGATTTACTATGTATCATGGCTACACATATTAACTGAATTTATTAGCTGTTTTTTCTTTTGATTAGCAAAAGTCAACAGTCTTAGTATTTAACGTATACTTTGATTATAAAGGCAATGACGTATATAAGCTTATGCTAACCAATATTTGTACAAAGTTATATATCGGTACTTATAGCGGCTTAGGAAAACGGAGGTGAAAAAGAAAGCTTATTTTAAAACGCCCATAACTCTGTTACCGTTACTCCAAACTGGAAAAAAGCAACTGGTATGATATGTACCCATCGAGTTCTTTGACCTGAGTACCCATACGTCCATGTCAGATAAAAACGAAAAAGTCAAATCTCCGGGACACCCTGTTATCTTTGCCCTACCAACTTCTAAGTATTACGTGCCAAAGGCTGTTACCATTCAACACATTCCTACCAAATTTCATGACGATCGGTTGAGTCGTTCGCGAGTTATTTAGTGAACAGGCGGACGCACAGACGGACGGACAAAATCGATTTCATAAGGGTTTTTTGAAAAATCTAAAAAATCCTAAAAATGGAGATGAGAATGATTTTCTTTTGCATTCTGATTACTTTCAACGGGCCTCCAATATCTGCCTTTTAGAGCGTAGTTTGTCTAATTTTCAGTGCAATTTTTGTATCTCGGACTGCATATTTCACTTACGAAATCGGTTTGTTTCGTCTGTAACTTTCATCTTAGCAAAATAGCACCGCCAGAATATTTATAAATCCTTTATTGATTGAAATATGGTTAACGGTTTTGATAAGATTTCTTCTAAATTTATCAAAGTATTAACAGTGGCTAAATTTTATTGCTGGTATGATTCAGCTAGAAAATAAATTTTGATTCAATAATTTGAAAGACCCGCTCTGTGGCCCACTTGGTTGAGTCGCACTCTACGATGCTAGTAATTTAGAAGTCCGGAGATCGAATCTCCGCGTGGTCCAAAATTTCTGTACATGTGCGGATTGGAAATATATAGTGCTTGCAACATTACACTCCGAAATGGCATGCAATGGAACGTTGACTCGAAATTGCCTACAAACGGCTGACTTAACGCACCATGGCCCCACATGGGGCTATACGGTACTGAAAAGAAGAAGAAAAACTTGAAAGACACTGAAATATAAGACCCGTTCTTTACAAGTTCCCTAGCAAAGCAAAACTGTTTACCATTTGTCACCCTTTCAGATGAAAATAAGTTAAATTCAACTAACTTCCCGAAGGGACCTAACGGTTGAAATTGTGTTCTCCAGCTCAGAAGCCATCAAATGAAACAGGAAATATGAGATCCACGCAGCCACAGTAGCACACTCACAAGTTAAATGCGTTTGCTGGTACGCAGCCTCCGTCAGTTACGAGAGGCCACTCGCTGTCATCTATTTGTATGCACCTCCTTACTGCAAACTCTCCCGATCATGGCTTCTCCGGCAGCACTTGGAGTGGTGGACAAGGCATCTGCTGCACCAGCAGCAGAAATTTTTTTTAAATGTTGTATAGTGCAGCGATTTGTATACCTTTCACTCGTAGAGTAAAGGGTATATTAACTTTGTCATGAAGTTTGTAACGCATTGAAGGAAGCATCTCCGACCATATAAAATATGTATATATATGATCAGCATGACGAGCTGAGTCGATTGGGCGATGTCCGTCTGTCTGTCTGTCCGTCTGTCCGTCTGTCCGTCTGTCCGTCTGTCCGTCTGTTGCTACGCGTTTTACTCGGCCAGTTTAAAAGCTATCGAGCTGAAATTTTGCACACATGTTTCTTTTTATTGCAGGCAGTTTGTATTTATGAATCACTAAAATCGGACCGTGGGGTCATGGGGCTCTCATACAAACCTAACCCCCCCAATTTGGTTTTTCTAAGAAAAACTTTTTCATGTGTTTACTAATTTCAACGAAATTTCACACAAATGTGTTTCTATTGATAACACAAAACATATGTAAGAATGGATCAAATCGGACCATGGGGTCATGGGGCTGCCATACAAACCTAACCCCCCAAATTAGGTTCTTCTAAGAAAAACTTTTTCATTTGTGCACCAATTTGAACCAAATTTCACACAAATGTGTTTCTATTGATGCCACAAAATATGTGTAAGAATAAATGGAATCAGACTGTGGGGTCATGGGGCTGTCATACAAACCCAGCCCCCAAATTGAGTTTTTCTAAGAAAAACTTTTTGATTTGTCCACCAATTTCAATCAAACCTCATAAAAGTGCATTTCATTTGATGCCACAAAACATGTGTAAAAATGAATGGAATCGGACGATGGGGCTATCATACAAAGCCGACCCCCTCAATTGAGTTCTTCTTTTTTATTTGTGCACCACTATCAACCAAAACTTGTAAAAGTGCACTTCAATTGATGACATAAATAATCGGACTATGGACTCATGGGGCTACCATACAAGCCCAACCTCCCCATTTTGGATCTTCTAAGAAACATTTTTTCTACACCAATTTAAAAAAAACCTCAATGCGTCTTTATAAAAAAAAAAAGTAAAACAAATGGAATCGTACTATGGGGCCATGCTCCCGCATCCCCCCAATAAAGTTTTCTGATATATTTTTTTTTTATTTTACCACTTATTCCAACCAAACCTCATACAAATATTGTTTTATCGACGCCACAGAATTTGTCAATATCAAATATTATGCGAAAACAGAAGGAAAAGAATGGGGAAGGATTAAATACAAGTCATAGGTTTGCCCGAAAAAACTTTTAGCCCGAGGAGAGTGAAGGGTATTCAAATTTCGGCCGCGCCCGAAATTAGCCTCGGTCTCGTTTTACTACATCCATAAGGATTTTTTTACCATCTTCATCGACCAGGGGGGGGGGGGGGCGACCGCTCCTCCCTGACCCCCCCCCCCCTCCCCCCGGCTACGACCATGATTTAGGGTTTCATAAAACTGTGAAAAAACAACAGAAAACGATTGCAATTAAGATGATGATACTTAAAAGTGTGAGATTCATAGCTATGGTCCCTTATATTAAATAACATTAATTTCGTTTTTACACTCATGGAGAGCTTGTGAGAAGAGAACCAAATCCTAAGTGTTTCCAAATCATGATTTATATCGCAGGTAAAATTAAGCATTGATTTTTCACTGAAAGAGCAGGCTAAGTCGTCGGCAAATGCATTCAGTTTACTTTTGAAATTTTGAGCAAATAGTGAATTAATAAAAATGAGAAACGAGACCGAGTTCTAATCGTGCGAATAGCACGATGAGTGTATACCCTATACCCATGTACAGACCTAGAATGCGCGTAAAACCGAAAATATTCAATTTAATTTTTTTTAAGGGAGGAGGGGTAGATGGGCTGAATCTCGCACATCTTTAATATCTTATAACGGCATCCAGCAGCTATCATTTGCGATAAATTTCAAGTTTTTCGGGACATTCTATCAAAAGATATGGTGGAATATTGCTTTGTAGGGGATGTAGGGGTAGGGGAAGGCAGACCTTCTCCACTTTCCACTAACTTCAAGCATAAGTCACAATTAGGCATTGATGAAAATTTCAGGTCCCTAGCGACATTCTGTCGAAAAATATGGCCGAATTACACTATCACGGAGGGGTCATTTGTATGGGAGGTAGGGGAACCCTTGGTCCGATTTGGCCCATTTTCAATACCATCCAAGCTTTTATCAAAGCAATCATCTGACCGAAATTTCAAAACGCTAGCTCCATTATTTCGGGAGTTATCGTGCGAACTGACAGACACACGGACGGACAGACAGACAGACAGACAGACAGACAGACAGACGGACATGGCTTATTCGAATCAGGGACCGACCCTGATCATTTATATATATACTTTGCCATACCTCAGGTGGCTCCTTTGAGGTGTTACATAAATCGTCGTAACAAAAACAATATACCCTATACCATCTTATGGGTATAGGGTATAATAAAAGTGGCCCTAATACCGAACCCTGTGGAACCCCCAAATCGATCGTTCGAAGCTTACTAAAACTGCTACCAATTTTCACTCGTTGTTTCCTGTCAGATAAAAAAGAGGAGAACCACTTCCACATAAACCCTCTGAAACCAGCATTATAGAGCTTTTTCAGCATCATCTGGTGGTCTACAGAGTCGAATGCTTTTCTAATGTCTACAAACAAGGCCCCAGAAAGATTTCCTTCATTGATATCATTAAAAATATGGCTGCAAAAAGATAATAACGCATCTTCCGTTGATTTGCCTTGTCTAAACCCAAACTGGCATTCGCTAAGGAAATTGGTTTTATTTAAAAACGAAAGCATACGAGTTTTAATTGCTCTTTCAAAAACTTTAGTGAAGGGAGACAAAACTGAGATCGGGCGATAATTATTGGGGTCCGAAGCATCACCTTTTTTTAACAAAGGCATAACCTGTGCTATTTTCAAAATATCAGGAAAGACCCCTGCAAGTACGCTTTTATTGAAGATGTCTGCTAAGACATCAACAATATTTAAAGCTATATTTTTAAGGACCCAATTAGATAGGCAATTCTCAACATTCGAATGAGTATTTTTTAAGGACATGATTAAGCGATACAGTTCGAAAGATGTAATACATTCGAAGACGAAGCTGTCTGTTTGAATAATATCTTCTTTCAGTTGCTTAGAACAGAAGTTATTACATGAACTACCGGATATATCGTGGGAAATATTACAGAAAAAGTCTACGAAAATATTAGCAAGTGGTATCGGCTCTGAAATAATTGAATCATTAATTTTGAGATTTTTTACAATGCCTTTATTGGATTTTTTATTCAGTATTTTATTTATTGTGGCCCACTCACCCTTTGGATTACCCCTATGTTTATTAAATTCATTTAAGAAATAAATTTCTTTACACCTGGGGATTTCTGTCTTGATCTCATGACACAAAATCACAAGCTGTTCCTGGTAGCTCATATTAGATGGATGCTTAGAACATTTTAATCTCAATTTATTCCTTTTCTTTATTTTTGAAGCTAATGAATCGGTAATCCACGGTTTTAGCTTTTTAATAGGTATCTTACGAGGACTAGGAAGTACACAACTATTTGCATGGTTAAGTAAAGTTCGTAAAAAGTTGTCAAATGCTACAGAGGGGCTATTACTATTATATGTATCGATCCAACATTCATTTCTCAGTAAGCTATTAAGTTTTTGCAAATCATATTTCCTTAAGGGAATAACTTCATCAACTGCACTCTCAGTATTTGCAACTGTATTGTTAAAAAAAAGACTTGTCATGTAGTGATCCGAAATGTTAATATTGGTGGCAGAGCTAGTTAAGGAAAAACTGCTATTATTGCTCAAACGAGTGAAGATATGATCTATGCATGTTTGGGTAGAGTCTGTGACCCTAGTTGGTACGTCAACGCATGAATAAAAACCATTTGCAGCCATAAGCAATTTATACTTAACAACATCAACTGAATTACTCAATAAATCTAAATTCATGTCACCCAATATAACGCAATTTTTGCAATATAAAGAAGACACAAAGTCACCAAATTCTTCCAGAAACACAATCTTCGAAACATCGTTAAACCTATAAACACAAATAAAAGTAAACTTAACTGAAGAAATATTACAATCTAGTTTTAAAAGATCACAGCTTTGGAGATTGTGACACACAACTGAAGAAGCAAAATTTTGTTTAACGAAAACCGCAACTCCTCCCGAAGCATAAGAATCATTGCAACATGAAAACAACGAGTAACCGTCTAAATCAAAAAGCTCCTTTTCATTGGTGTAAATCCAAATTTCAGAAAGAAAAATAAAGAGAGGCTTATTATTCAAAGAATTAATAAAGCAGACAAGCTCATCAAAATTCTTCCTAAGGCTTCTAATGTTTTGATGCATAATATACAGGCAGTTCATGTTTCTTAAACAATATTCAAAACTATCAGAATAAGTAACACAATTAAAATCATCCTCGGTGAATAAGTGGGAAAGAGATGACGCGAACATAATGGATGAAATTACGTATTAGAAAAAATATTTAAATCTTCAACAGATCTAATTTTGATAACTTTATCGCCATCTTTCTCACGGATCATAACAAGCCCATTCTTAATCCACACATACTTGATCTTTTTTTGCTTCTTCAATTCCCTAGCAGTTGAAAACAAATTTCTAGAATAACTAGTAAAGCTATCGTTTATATAAATATTGGAAGACTCAGCACTAACTGAATTATTAAAAATAGTTGTTGTAAGATTATTTTTATATTTACGTTTACGTTCCATGATTCGTCGCTTAGCAGAAATGGATCGAAATTTAACAAAAATAGTGTTCGATTTTTTTTTCGCGTAGCACGCATCGATATCGGAACTATCAAGCTTCTCACCAAGAGCGACAGAGAATATCTTCAAAGCACATTCCATAGTATTCGTGCTCGTCACGTCAGGGACCTTAACAATATCGATGCTGTTTGCCAAGTCGCGTTGTTCGATTGTGTTGACTTTGCGTTGTAAATGGATGATTTGACGTTGCAGTTCATCTTTTTCCAGCTTCAATGAATTAAGCATTGATAAGGCATTTTCATTAAGTCGCTGCAGATTACGAATCTCGTGATATAGATCGTGAAGAGTTAATTCTGGTTTCAATACAGAATCATTAGACTCACGATCAACAACCACAATTGGTACAGCGGTAGCCGGCATAGCATCAATAGCGGGTGTAGTGATGGTGACACCATCATTAGTAGCTGGAACGGCGGGTGTAGTGATGGTGACACTTTCAATACGGGCACGTGTAGATGAGTCGGTAGATTGCGGTGGAGAGTGCAACGACCTTCTCCTGTTCACCTGACAAACATTGCACCGATATGGAATATATCCCAAATAAAGCAATAACTGCAATATTCACTGAAAATATAGTACGACAAATGTACAGCTCTTCTAATTAACCAAAAGCCTTCCGGACAGTGTATACCGAAGCTGCTGATTGTCCAATTAAATTTATAGGCAGTGAATGTCCATGGGGAATTTAAATTGTTTGTAGACACACACTTATAAGGCTTCGGTGAATGGAGCCTAAATAGCCGAAGAAGATTAAGTTGGGGATGACCTCCAGATTATGGGAAAAAAATTCTCCAACAATTGGAGGTCCGCAACCTTAAAAAAAGCGGGAAAGGGAGGTATTTTTTCCGTTTTTTGCGATTATTTCAAAAATGGTATAAGTACGAAAAAACTACATAAAATTTCCTTTGCAATGATATATAACACATTAGAATTTTATTGGAAAATTCGGCGCTAGACTAAAAAATGAATAAGAATATTTTCATTTTAGACCTTTTTTAAAAGCTCCATAACTCTTGAAAAATGCAAGTTCAGCCCTGAAATTTTGTACAGGTATCCACAATAAGCTCAAGATCAATTTGAGCAAAACATTGAGTTGCCCCAATAAAGGAACCCCATTACTGCCTATTTCGTTTTGGCAAAAAGGCCCCCAAAATTGGAACAGAAAGCTAAATTTTGGTTTATTGCCAATGGGGGGCACCAATATACAACACACCAAAAATCAGCTGAATCGAAAAAAAAACTATGGGTACCTCCCATACCAGTGACCCAAGACAACTTTGTTCTACAGTCTCTAAAATGAGTGGTGCAAGAGCAAACTCCTGGTGGGTCACTTTGTATGGGAGGTACCGTTAGTTTTTATCCGATTAAGCTGGTTTTTGGTGGATGAAGTGATGATGCCCGCCAATGGCAATAAACCAAAATTCAACTCTCTGCTCCAATTTTGGGGGGGAGTTATGGACATGGCGTTTTGCCAAATTCAAAAGTGGGATAATGGGTATCTTTGATCGGAGCAACTAAACTTTAAGCAAAAATCATCTTGAACTTAATGCGAATACTCACACAAAATTAAATGGCTGAACTTGCGTTTTTCAAGAATTATGGAGCTTTGTAAAAAGGTCTAAAATGAAAATATTTTAATTTAATTTTTAATCTCGGATTTTCCAATAAAATTCAGAAAAGGTTTCTGCTATTAAAACTAACATTGGAACCCGTTTATTGTAACATTTAATCTGGACCTCTTCGGGCGTATGGATTTGGCATTTTGGCCTTTTTTCATCATTAATTTATAATTTTAGCACGCCATAATTTTTTGATTTTTTGATTACCTTTCTATTGCATTATTTGATGCGTCGTTCTCTAGGTAATTACTGCTGCTATAGCTGCTAACATTGACTAGGCACAACCAAGCATTGAGTCGATAAGCTCTGTCCCCCCAGAGGATATTACTTCTAGGTTTTTTTTTTATAGAACCAACCGCATAAGTACTTATACTTCGTATGCAAATATTCCTTTTTTCTCCGCCCAGTAGTAAAACATTCTAAAATGATTGGGAATTGATTAGGAGCCTTACAGCGAATTCACTGCTAAAAGTAATGTAAATAAATCATGTCGAAACGCATCAAATTTTGAATGGTATGTCACTAAATTCAAAATTTACATTTCTTTAGTTTCGGAACACTGTTAAATTCGATGCATAAATTTGACAGGAAAAATTATTACAGATAGAAAAAGTTGATGAAAAGTTAAGCCTATCTAGTTCTGTTCTGGAGCCAACAAGTGGAAGCTAATGAATCTTAGGCCTCGATTACATTGAGCTAGTTTACTCGTTACAACCCAAAAATGTCGTAGGTGACTGGAGGAATATGCTTATAAAATTATAGGAATTTAAACTTTAGAATGGATTTCTTAATTTTTGTCCCGAATCTCGGAAACAATGTGACTTTACTAAAATTTGATTTATGGATATGTAGGTTTTTGATGGTGAACAATTTTCAACTACCATACTATACAGGAGTTGGCGTGTTTTGTTCCCATATGAAAAATATGGATTTAGCGTATTTTGAAATCCAAACTCGATTGGAGATGGCGGATTTTGTAAACAACCGCATTTTTCTTCACTCAATTTAGAGGGATTTTAAATGAAAATCAAGGATTCTGATCCCAGAAGCTTATAGACAATCTAGTTACCTATCGGCTGGCATTATTAACTCAACATTTTGACAAATTGGAGATGGCGGCTTTTGAAAATAGGCTCCTCATATATAGACTTTGGTATTTTTCAATTTTGCCGTAAAAATTCAATTTTCAGAAATTCAATTTTTTTTTATGTGGATTTTAATTTAGAAAATATTTTTTTTTTGTATTCCATATAATATTTATTTTATAAATCTACGACAGGCTAAAATATATTTAGAGATTCCGTGCTCCTAGAAACACGCATAAGAACTCATACTTCAGAAGAGAACATTTGAAATTCGCCGGCTGTTTATGACAAATAAACAAAAAAAGCCCAAAACAAACATTCAAACATGAAAGCTTCTTCAAATAAAAATTCAATTTTATATTTCACGAAAAAAAAAAGAATAAATAACCACTCATCACCATATGGAATGAGTGTCCCTTTTCATGTTTGTCCTATTTCAACATGTACAAATCCACCAAAAGCGCACCATCTCTCACCTGTGTATGCATCCCTTACGGAGTGCGGTGGTGTAATAATAAATCTCTGTTTGTGTCGTGTGTTTCCTTCGCCAACCACCCGCCCCCACTATAAAGATAGAGCCCTTTTCGCGCACAGCTGGAACTTACCTTGACTGACATGTTTTTCCTGCCACCGACCGATGTTTTTCGCTGTGCTCACTTTTGCCTGCTCCTAAATTCGGAGCAGGTCACTCTTTGAATTTTCCGACCCGTACACCTCAATCTAGGGGATGAGGATCCCGCTAACGACAACGTTATACCGTATGTTTTTCTGTTTCGTATTTATATTTTCCTGAAAATCTGATCTCACCATATAAACAAACAAACAGTACAAGCACCCATCGACGACGCACTTTTCAAAGTCGCGTCACGACACAACACGAACACTATGTGTGCACTTTATTTCACCGCACTATCACGGATATACGATAGGGTTGATACGCGAATTGCACCGCGCACCTTTCTATAGAGAGGATAATGCGTAAATTAATACGGCACAAGATTTCACAATTTGGGAATTTCACGTGAAAGATTCACGAAACGAGACTGAAGCAAAAAAAAAACACGATAGACAGTCACAGGACACGACAACGAAGACGGCGGCAATGTTTTACACATCACATATGCACGACACACGAATTTCTCGTGAGATCGCGCCGCGTACTAGCGCGCCTTTCCTTTACAAATATGAAATATTTCCGGGAATGTATATCTTATTTTTCGTGTATGTCGCGTTTACGTGTAAGAGCACCCCCTCGCGTACGAAGACGAAGCAATGCCAGGAAGGGGATGATGAAAGTTTGTCAGGACATCTGACTGCGATGCGTGTACCGAACGATGAAAATGGGGAGGATAAAGCTCACATGACCACCCTGCGGATGAACGTAAACGAAAAACAAAGATATGCTTTCCCAAATTGTATGCGGGTCGATAGATTGCACGACGACAAGTGGTGGAAGCACGATATGGGTGAATGGGTGGGTGATTTGGAATGGCATGAAACAGCTGTTCAGCAAATTGACATTTTGTTCAAAATTTCAAAAATTTCAAAATTAAAAGCTCTCTGAAGATTTAACGGTCATAAAATGAATTTTAACCTGATCTGGCTAGGGTAGGCGGCGAACTGTAGCTGTACAGCCGGAATAATAAACTGAGTCTCGCGCGCCCGACTTATATGTTCACACAATTCTGAATCTTGAGAAGGACTGATGAAACCGTGTGTTCCAACAAAGATCTTATTTATATTTAACGGCGTTCACCCACAAAATATTCGAAAATCATCCCCTTGACGTGGCACACGCATAGGCATACAAATAAAAAGAGGAACAAAGTGTGCTTTTGTTTTGCCGAACTCCCAATCAACACCTGAGATGTACCCATAGCTACACATACGAGACGGTGAAAGTCCTTGTGTTTGATTGCCCGACAGACGTCCCATATATACTGTACGTGTCCTGTTGCATGGTCCAGATGCAATTATTCCGCTTCGATGACGCTGAGAAAAACAATATTTTTCACTTTTCCGTGGCTACGGATAGGCGGTAGAGAACATCCTATCCAGTGTTTCAGACGGTCGGAGTGAGTTTATAAAAAAAAAATAGCAGGAATCGTTGTCAATATGCAAGCGTATGAAGACTTGAATTGAAAAAGGATGAGGTCATCTAAAGGACAATCGTATTGACATGAGATGATTTGTCTTTCGTGAATGCAAATAAATTTAGAATTTAATGTGTCATCAGATCGATTGGATTTTTTTTTTCATACATGGATATTTACGGTAATTCGACGTAATCTTGGCAACCTAATAAAATTGGGTAAATGCAACAAAATTCAGGAGGGCACAAGTATTCTACCGTATCACAAGCATTTATTTCTACATAATTTAAAGCATAATGATCGTAGCTAAATTTATCAAAAGACCTAAGCGAGAAACTCGCTTAATTTTGAAAATGCATTAATAATTTTAGTTTTACAGAATGACTCAAAAGACTTTTAACTACATTTATCTTTATTTCCTGCAAAGATTCCTGTTAAGGTTCTACCTGACAGCGTTCACAAGTTACAGCCGTGAAATCCGCACTTTTGTGCTTTCTAAGGCGGCAACCACACTGTACGGTGTTTGCCAAACCGCGCGGCATACAATATCCACGTTGTAGACAACAATGGCGATGAGGGAATTCAACAAACGTTATTTGTTTGTTGAATTCCACAAATCGTCTCTGTCTCTTCCAAGCGTGTGCGTTGTCCACAAATTTGATCATTTGTACCGCATGGTTTGGCAAACCCCGAACAGTGTGGGGTCGGCGTTATAGAAGATTTTTAAATCGCATCTTTCGATATCTGTAACAAATATGAACCGTGCGGAGGTTTACGAGTTGGGAAAATTTTAAAATTTTCCGCTTATCGACTCCCGAGTTATGGACAATTTTCGATAAAAAAAAACCAAAAGTGTCATTTAGACGGCTGTAACTTCCGAACGCTAATAGGTAGGATCAGAGGCACAACAAGAATCTTATTCAGGGGCTTAATTCGTTCATATTACTGGATACTAGACGTTACCGCTGCGAATTGGTGCCATGGTACTATTTTCCAGCAGTAAAGCGTAAAGATGGTGTTTCAAGGTCCCGTTAGTTGCATTAATCGTAATCATAGTAAGAAGGCGTCAACTGTAATGTCAATTACTTGAAAATTCCATTCTGAATCAATTTTTGCAGCATCGCAAATATGAGTGTATAAAACAGAAACTAATTGCCAACCGAAACATCTGAGTAGATGCGACTTTTCAAAAGACGCTAAGAAGTAATCAGTGGCGCAACCACGGAAGGGGCTAACGAGGGTGAATCCCCTCCAACGTCCAGCAATTTTGCAACATAAATTTTTTCAAATTTTCATTTGAAATCACAAAAATGCAAATATCTCGCTAAATATTGAGCGTAGCTGGGTCAAAGTTGGCATTTATTGGGTCGCCTTTGGGAGGCTGTATCTCTTGAACGGTGATAGCTGGGACTCTGGTTCTTTCAGCAAAACGTAGCTCTCAATGCGCTCTACATCGACTTTTTCAAAACCCATTTTCGGAAATTTTCATTTGAAATCACAAAAATGCAAATATCTCGCTAAATATTGAGCGTAGATGGGTCAAAGTTGGCATATATTCGGTCGCCTTTAGGAGGCTGTATCTTTCGAACGGTGATAGCTAGGACTCTGGTTCTTTCAGCAAAACGTAGCTCTCAATGCGCTCTACACCGACTTTTTCAAAACCCATTTTCGGAAATTTTCATTTGAAATCACAAAAATGCAAATATCTCGCTAAAAGTTGGCATTTATTGGGTCGCCTTTGGGATGCTGTATCTTTTGAACGGTGATAGCTAGGACTATGGTACTTTCAGCAAAACGTAGCTCTCAATGCGCTCTACATCGACTTTTTAAAACCCATTTCCGGAAATTTTCATTTGAAATCACAAAAATGCAAATATCTCGCTAAATACTGAGCGTAGATGGGTCAAAGTTGGCATTTATTGGGTCGCCTTTGGGAGGCTGTATCTTTTGAACGGTGATAGCTAGGACTCTGGTTCTTTCAGCAAAACGTAGCTCTCAATGCGCTCTACATCGACTTTTCCAAAACCCATTTTCGGAAATTTTCATTTGAAATCACAAAAATGCAAATATCTCGCTAAATATTGAGCGTAGATGGGTCAAAGTTGGCATTTATTGGGTCGCCTTTGGGAGGCTGTATCTTTTGAACGGTGATAGCTAGGACTCTGGTTCTTTTAGCAAAACGTAGCTCTCAATGCGCTCTACATCGACTTTTTCGAAACCCATTTTCGAAAATTTTCATTTGAAATCACAAAAATGCAAATATCTCGCTAAAAGTTGGCATTTATTGGGTCGCCTTTGGGAGGCTGTATCTCTTGAACGGTGATAGCTAGGACTCTGGGGTTCTTTCAGCAAAACGTAGCTCTCAATGCGCTCTACATCGACTTTTTCAAAACCCATTTTCGGAAATTTTCATTTGAAATCACAAAAATGCAAATATCTCGCTAAATATTGAGCGTAGATGGGTCAAAGTTGGCATATATTCGGTCGCCTTTAGGAGGCTGTATCTTTCGAACGGTGATAGCTAGGACTCGGGTTCTTTCAGCAAACGTAGCTCTCAATGCGCTCTACACCGACTTTTTCAAAACCCATTTTCGGAAATTTTCATTTGAAATCACAAAAATGCAAATATCTGGCTAAATATTGAGCGTAGATGGGTCAAATTTGGCATTTATTGGGTCGCCTTTGGGAGGCTGTATCTCTTGAACGGTGATAGCTAGGACTCTGGTTCTTTCAGCAAAATGTAGCGCTCAATGCGCTCTACATCGACTTTTTCAATTTAAAATCACAAAAATGCAAATATCTCGCTAAATATTGAGCGTAGATGTGTCAAAGTTGGCATTTATTGGGTCGCCTTTGGGAGGCTATATCTTTCGAACGGTGATAGCTAGGACTCTGGTTCTTTCAGCAAAACGTAGCTCTCAATGCGCTCTATATCGACTTTTTCAAAACCCATTTTCGGAAATTTTCATTTGAAATCACAAAAATGCAAATATCTCGCTAAATATTGAGCGTAGATGGGTCAAAGTTGGCATATATTCGGTCGCCTTTAGGAGGCTGTATCTTTCGAACGGTGATAGCTAGGACTCTGGTTCTTTCAGCAAAACGTAGCTCTCAATGCGCTCTACATCGACTTTTTCAAAACCCATTTTCGGAAATTTTCATTTGAAATCACAAAAATGCAAATATCTCGCTAAATATTGAGCGTAGATGGGTCAAAGTTGGCATTTGTTGGGTCGCCTTTGGGATGCTGTATCTTTCGAACGGTTATAGCTAGGACTCTGGTTCTTTCAGCAAAACGTAGCTCTCAATGCGCTCTACATCGACTTTTTCAAAACCCATTTTCGGAAATTTTCATTTGAAATCACAAAAATGCAAATATCTCGCTAAATATTGAGCGTAGATGGGTCAAAGTTGGCATATATTCGGTCGCCTTTAGGAGGCTGTATCTTTCGAACGGTGATAGCTAGGACTCTGGTTCTTTCAGCAAAACGTAGCTCTCAATGCGCTCTACATCGACTTTTTCAAAACCCATTTTCGGAAATTTTCATTTGAAATCACAAAAATGCAAATATCTCGCTAAATATTGAGCGTAGATGGGTCAAAGTTGGCATTTATTGGGTCGCCTTTGGGAGGCTGTATCTTTCGAACGGTGATAGCTAGGACTCTGGTTCTTTCAGCAAAACGTAGCTCTCAATGCGCTCTACATCGACTTTTTCAAAACCCATTTTCGGAAATTTTCATTTGAAATCACAAAAATGCAAATATCTCGCTAAATATTGAGCGTAGATGGATCAAAGTTGGCATATATTCGGTCGCCTTTAGCAGGCTGTATCTTTCGAACGGTGATAGCTAGGACTCTGGTTATTTCAGCAAAACGTGGCTCTCAATGCGCTCAACATCGACTTTTCAAAACCCATTTTCGGAAATTTTCATATGAAATCAAAAAAAATTGCAAATATCTCACTAAATATTGAGCGTAGATGGGTCAAAGTTGGCATATATTCGGTCGCCTTTAGGAGGCTGTATCTTTCGAACGGTGATAGCTAGGACTCTGGTTCTGTCAGCAAAACGTAGCTCTCAATGCGCTCTACACCGACTTTTTCAAAACCCATTTTCGGAAATTTTCATTCGAAATCACAAAAATGCAAATATCTCGCTAAATATTGAGCGTAGATGGGTCAAAGTTGGCATTTGTTGGGTCGCCTTTGGGATGCTGTATCTTTCGAACGGTTATAGCTAGGACTCTGGTTCTTTCAGCAAAACGTAGCTCTCAATGCGCTCTACATCGACTTTTTCAAAACCCATTTTCGGAAATTTTCATTTGAAATCACAAAAATGCAAATATCTCGCTAAATATTGAGCGTAGATGGGTCAAAGTTGGCATATATTCGGTCGCCTTTAGGAGGCTGTATCTTTCGAACGGTGATAGCTAGGACTCTGGTTCTTTCAGCAAAACGTAGCTCTCAATGCGCTCTACATCGACTTTTTCAAAACCCATTTTCGGAAATTTTCATTTGAAATCACAAAAATGCAAATATCTCGCTAAATATTGAGCGTAGATGGGTCAAAGTTGGCATTTATTGGGTCGCCTTTGGGAGGCTGTATCTTTCGAACGGTGATAGCTAGGACTCTGGTTCTTTCAGCAAAACGTAGCTCTCAATGCGCTCTACATCGACTTTTTCAAAACCCATTTTCGGAAATTTTCATTTGAAATCACAAAAATGCAAATATCTCGCTAAATATTGAGCGTAGATGGGTCAAAGTTGGCATTTATTGGGTCGCCTTTGGGAGGCTGTATCTTTCGAACGGTGATAGCTAGGACTCTGGTTCTTTCAGCAAAACGTAGCTCTCAATGCGCTCTACATCGACTTTTTCAAAACCCATTTTCGGAAATTTTCATTTGAAATCACAAAAATGCAAATATCTCGCTAAATATTGAGCGTAGATGGGTCAAAGTTGGCATATATTCGGTCGCCTTTAGGAGGCTGTATCTTTCGAACGGTGATAGCTAGGACTCTGCTTCTTCCAGCAAAACGTAGCTCTCAATGCGCTCTACATCGACTTTTCCAAAACCCCTTTTTCGGAAATTTTCATTTGAAATCACAAAAATGCAAATATCTCGCTAAATATTGAGCGTAGATGGGTCAAAGTTGGCATTTATTGGGTCACCTTTGGGAGGCTGTATCTCTTGAACGGTGATAGTCAGGACTCTGGTTCTTTCAGCAAATCGTAGCTCTCAATTCGCTCTACATTAGGGTGTCCCGATAATTTTTTTTGGGTTGTTCTTAACGCATGACCCCTCAAAAGTTGCGTAATTTTTCCTAGATAACAGAAATATATTTTAAAACAAAATCAAACTATATCTTGAGGGCTCTACCGATCTCCAAACCTTTGAAAAAAATACGTTTTTACGATCGTATTTGTCCGTTACTAATTTCTTCTTCTGAACTAAAATTTGTATTTTGCTACTAGTACAATGCACAATACACACAACGCTTTGACTTTCATGCAACAACAGGTTATCAGCGCCTACGATTTAGTTGAGTGTCAACCTGTGAATTGTTGCCAGCTTCGACCTGTCTCGAGTACTTTTCCTATTCAAATCGCGAGTGCTTTTCTTTTATCAAAAGCAGTGTTTTTCCAGTAAAAGTACAGTTTATACAGCGAATTGTGTGATTTATAATGAGCTCAATGCGAAGTTCGACTAATTGTGATATATTGGGGCCATATAAAGAACTAGATAATCGCCAGCTACCCACTATTAAATACATCTTAAAATACATTTTATTTGTTAAGAATGAGCTAAAATTAAAGTCGAATGGGAAAGATCCACCCAACTCAGATATTTACGCGGTTGTTTTTGAGCAGATCTACAATATTTGGACAAAAGCCTCGATACCAATTATAACCAAGGAGCGAGTCATTCAATTGCAATCTACCTATTTCAAAAAGTACCTCGATTTGAAAAGGTATCCTAAAACAATACGAAATGACAGCTATGAAAGCAAACTCAAGTGTTTTTTAGAGTCGTCTGAGAAGCTTTTTGATGTTGCTGCGTGTAAATGCCCTGTATTCGAGTCCTGTTTGTGCTTAAAACCCAAAAAAGTTCCTACCACGGAAAGATATTTCTTATCGGATCAGAGGAATGACAGGAAAATGGCGATAGGCAGTGTCGACAGAAAAGAAACGTCTAAATTGATGAAACGACAGCAAAGACAAACACAAGAGTCGAATAGAGCCGCAAAAAATACGTCTTTTGATCAAGAAATCCAGTTAACCCCTTCCAATAAAGATGACGATTCTCTTGAAGCATATCCGACAATAAAGGCACCTCCGATCACGTCGTTCCCCAACTTAGCAAACACGCCCTCGATAGATACACGATCGACTCCAACCGCGAATCGGAATACATTATCGTTACCAACAGTTGCTAAGGTTTGTGATAGATATGGTTTATCAACGCGAGCTGCTGGTGCTGTCGCTCCTGCGGTTTTGGTTGACGTCGGCTTGATTTCGACTAATGATTTAACCATGGTAGTTGATAAAAATAAAATTCATAGGGCTGTATCTAAAGCGCGAAAGGAAACCGCAAAAGACATTGATGCTATCGTTGTAAAAAGCATTTACTTTGATGGACGAAAAGACAAGACGCAGAGAAATGAGAAGATAGGAGAACGTTACCATCGAAAAGAAGTGTATGAAGAGCACGTGTCAATATTATCAGAACCTGGTTCTAAATATTTGGGACACACAACACCATGTCGCGGCACTGCGAAAGGAATTTCAGCTTCAATCACAACTCTCTTAGAGCGTCAAGGTTGGAGCTTAGATGAAGTGATTTGCGTTGGTTGTGACGGAACCCCAACTAATAACGGCTGGAAAGGTGGCGTGATTCAGCATTTGAAGGAGTATCTGCAGAGACCTTTACAATGGTGCGTTTGCATGCTTCACGCCAACGAGCTACCCCTTCGACATTTGTTCTTGTCACTTGATGGTTCTACTTCGGGACCTATGGAATATTCTGGCCCTATCGGAAAACAATTAGCTGTCTGTGAAAGTAAGCCTCCCGTATCTTTTTGTGTGGTAGAAGGTAATTTGCCTGACTTGCCAAAAGATGTGGTGGTTCAACTGAGTATGGATAAAAAATATCTTTATGATATATGTCAAGCAGTATCTACTGGTTCCTGTGCTCCTGAGCTTGCAAACCGTACACCTGGGAAAATAGCGCACTCGAGATGGCTTACTACTGCCAATCGTATATTACGACTTTACGTAAGCACCGTAAATCCAGCAGAAAATTTGAAACTGCTTGTCAACTATGTGGTTAAAGTATTCGCTCCTATGTGGTTCTTAATCAAGAAAAAGTCTTCTTTTAAGGATGGGGCTAATCATATTTACCAACTAATACTATACTCTCGATTTCTGCCAGAGAATATTAAACCTATTGTCGACTCCGTCATTGAGAGCAATGCTTTTTTTGCACACCCAGAAAACTTACTTGTCAGTATGTTATTCGATGACAGGGACCACATCCGTGAACTTACGCTGCGAAGACTATTAAAAGCAAGATTAGCTGAAAGAAATATTATAAAACGTAGAGTCTTTAAAGTACCAAAAATAAACTTCAGCGCAAAGGATTACACGGAAATAATTTTCTGGCAGGAGTGTCAGGTTACAGAACCACCGGTTACCCGACATATTCCAAATGAAGATTTGAAAACCATGGCGAACAATAAAATATTAGATATTGTTGACTTTCGTTGTCACACACAATCTGTGGAAAGATGTGTTAAGCTTGTAACTGAGGCATCGCAAAGTGTGACAGACGCTGCGGCTAGAGATGGGTTTATTAGAAACAAGCTGCAGTGTTGAGCGGAAATGCCTAAATTTGGGCAAAAAAGTAACTTTAAATTTTGAGATTTTGTGAATTAAATTTTTGAATTGTTTTGTTTACTCGTTTCATTTATTTGGTTGTTACATGAATTTAAACAAAAAAACTATTATTAAACAAGAAAACATCCTTTTGTTATTATTTAAAGGGCATTAGGTTTAGGTCTATAACATGGAGTATTTGTAAATCTTTGAAGGGCGGTAGAGCCCTCAAGACCACAAGCGATTATTTTTTTTTTATGTTTACGTAATCTATGTTAAATTACGCAAGTTTTGATACCTCTTGCGAAAGTGTAGCTTAAAATTTTTTTTTTCATACATGGACGGGACACCCTACTCTACATCGACTTTTCCAAAACCCATTTTCGGAAATTTTCATTTGAAATCACAAAAATGAAAATATCTCGCTAAATATTGAGCGTAGATGGGTCAAAGTTGGCATTTATTGGGAGGCGGTGATAGCTAGGACGGGTCAAAGCTGGCATTTTAACTAAGGAGTTAAGAAGTCGGGATATTCCCGGTACGCCTATTTTGCTGGAAATGACATTAATAACCATATTTCGGTGCGCTTATGCGATAGTTTAGTTTCCGGACACCCGTTACATGTATAGACTCTCGCTCTCACTAATACATATATATTTGTATAGTCATACCTTTAGTCAATAGTTATCATTGTGAGTTAGTCTGTAAGTGAAAGTCTTAGAATAAAGACCTCGTAACCCAAACCACAGTAGTCTTCATTTCATATGGTGTCAGGTGTAAAAAACACCCAAAAATGACTAAAGACGAGCCATCGCCAGCAACATCAGGATCAGCAGGACCAAAAAGTGTTTCGACTCGAGAGACGGTTTATTTGAACAATGCGACACTCAACAGCACGGTGCCAGCTTTGAATTATTCATCGGCAAATTTGGCAAAACGTGGTACACAACGTTCACAATTTTTTTGAAGGCAACGGGATTGGACTCGTAGACGGAGTCCAGAAAGGTAGCTATCGTCTTGCACCACATGGGAGCGGAAGCCATCAGTATTTTCAACAGCTTTAATGAGGATCTGGAAAAAATTTCCTACATCAGATTGATAAGTAAGTTTGAAAATCATTTTGCCCCAAAAGTGAACCTTGCTATCGAGAGGCATCAATTTTTAACACGGAAGCAATCAGAAATTGAAAGTGTCGATGAATATTTAACCTGTTTAAAAAATCTGAGTTTTTCGTGTGATTTTGGCGCACTCAGAGAAGATTTCGTTAAAATTATTTTTAATTTTGTGGCCTTTTACCAAAACATAATTCCATAAAAGAACGCCTTTTAAGTGACGGTGACATAAAATTGGAAAAACCCACAGAATTAGCTAAGTTCACCATTATTGCAAAGGCACAGGCGTCTTCGTTGAGTGAAAAGGACCAACATATATATGCTTTGAAAAAGACCGCCAAATTTAGTGAAAAAAACTGATACTAAGTCATATAATTTGAAAAGTAGTAAGTCAAATACAAATAGTCATGCGCAGCAAACTCGCTCAACTTGTAGTCGTTGTGGTCAGTATCATCGTGTACGTTGACCGGATTTGGGAGTAACTTGTAATATTTGCAAAAAGTCGAATCATTTTGCAAAAATGTGCCACACGAATACTAATAACTCCAATAAAAATGTACGTACAGTGTATACTACAGATATCGATTCTCACTCAGACAGCTTATTTTTGGGAGAATTTGGAGAAACTACTAATACTTCTAATAAGCTAGTGTGGATTCTGCTTCTTAACATAATGGGGAAAACGATTGATTGTCAAATAGACACAGGAGCAAAATGTAACCTTATACCTTTAGACCTGTTCAACAAAATATGTCCGAATAGTCGCATAGAGATACACTGAACCAAAAAATTCGTAAATTCGACGAACTTACATTTAATATGATGAAAATTTCATCAAAATACGGTCAATGAAGCTGTTATTTGGAT
This sequence comes from Microchrysa polita, assembly GCA_949715475.1. NCBI lineage: Eukaryota > Metazoa > Arthropoda > Insecta > Diptera > Stratiomyidae > Microchrysa > Microchrysa polita. The sequence goes on from OX454422.1 coordinate 7,571,980, forward strand.
TGAAGAATAACACAGTCATATTGAATAATTACGAAATTATTGTAAATTGATGAATAATTTGTCAATATGAAGAAATTTTCTATTTTTTTTTTAAATATTAAAAATTAACATTGCGTCTTGTCTTATTTGTATTGAAACTAATTTAATTTATTATTATATTTATTCAAGACTCTCAAATATTTATTAAACACTTTTTTATATACAATTAACCATATTACCATTGTGTTAGAAGCTGGATTCGAACTCGGTCCGCCTGCGTGCCAGTCCACTCTCCTTGCCACTGCGCCAGAAGGGAAATATATTTCCAATGTTCTCAAGACCTTGCAGTACTTGATACACACTGCATGGCGGACGCCTTATTGAGACTCGGCCACGACATTTTTTAATTTTTTTTCTTTCTCACAAATTGTATTAAAAAATTTCTTTTTGGAATTGAGACTTCCATTAAAATTTAAAGGCAAAGATTACTAAAAAAATCGAAAAGATACAGAAAATGCATTACTATTAATTCATCAGTTTGAAGAAATTTCGTAAGAAAGAAGAATTGAAGAATTGATTTTGTCAATATGACTAAATTATTCACTGTGATAAAATATGACATATATAAAATATAAGAATGATACTATTCTTCTATTTGATTAAGTTTCATCCTTTTGACGAATTTGACAAATTGTTAATTTGTTATTTTGACTAATTTTTATCAATCTTACAATTCATCATCATCAATGTGGCACGATATTCCGACGTCGTCAATTGGTTCCAATAATTTAGCGCAAACAAATCGTCAGTTTGAATAATTTCTTCTATTTGAAGAAAAACTTTTACAAAGTGCGATTTCTTCAAATTGATAAAAAATTGTAAGCGAATAGTAAGAAAACTGATGAAAATTTAGTTAATTTGATAAAACAAAAAACAAAATTTTCATATTGAATAATATGCAACTGTTTTTCTAAAAATCTACCCGTACTTTTTCAATGCAACAAATTGTTATTCAAATCAAATAAAAATTTTATTCAAAATTTTTACGAAAAAAAATTCGTTCATATGAAGAAATATTTGGTTCAGTGTAGAGAGAGCAAAAACAAATATAACGAGACCGAGTTCCAATCGTGCGAATAGCACGATGAGTATATACATAATACCCATGTACAGACCTAGCAGGCGCGCAAAACCCAAAATATTCAATTTTATATTTTTTGTATGGGAGGGAGGGGTAGATGGGCCGGACCTGGCACATCTTTATTATCTTATCAAGGCATCCAAGGGCTACCATTTGATACTAGTTTGAAGTTTTCCGCGGCATTCTATCAAAAGATATGGCGGAATATTGCTTTGTAGGGGATGTAGGGGTAGGGGTAGTCAGACCTTTCCCACTTTCCACCAACTTCAAGCATATGTCACAATTAGGCATTGATGAAAATTTCAGGTCGCAAGCGATATTCTGTCGAAAAATATGACCGAATTAAACTATCACGGAGGGGTCTTTGTATGGGAGGTAGGGGAACCCGTGGTCTGATTTGGCCCATTTTCAATATCATCCAAGCTTTTATCAAAACAATCATCCGACCAAAATTTCAAAACGCTTGCTTCTTTATTTCGGGAGTTATAGTGCGAACTGACAGACACACGGACGGACAGACAGACAGACATGGCTTATTCGAATCGGAGACCGACCCTGATCATTTATATATATACTTTGCCATACCTCCGGTGGCTCCTTTGAGGTGTTACATAAATCGTCGTAACAAAAACAATATACCCTATACCATATTGTGGGTAAAGGGTATAATTACGTTCTCAGGTGAGAAATTGCCAATTGTCGGTAAATCGTGTCTCAATTGCAGTTACAAAAAAAAATGTATAATCTCATGATTTATATTACGAATTTGCATTGTAAAACAATATTAGGTCTGGAAGCGTGTATAAATTTAAAGCTAATAGCAAAATCTAATGAAATTAAAGTCGCGGCAATTAATGTAAACAATTTAGAAAATATGTATTATGAAAAACTATAGTGAATTGTTTGATGAGATTGGTGAAATCAAAGAAAATGTGAGTTTTAAATTAAATCCTGATGTGAAGCCAGTTATTGACAGTCCGCGGAAAATTCCTTTTTCACTACGCGAGCCGTTGAAGAAAGAATTAGATCGATTAGAGCAGTTAAATATAATTACGAAAGTTCATGAACCGACGGATTGGGTTAGTTCTATTGTTATTATTATTATTAAAAAAAACTCCGAGAAGTTTTCCCTTAGGGGAAAAATCTTAGATCATGTATATGCCTACGTTATTGCTTACAAAATAATCCACATTGCATTAGCCGTTATCTTGCCACTCCAGAAGCCCAAAAATCCCTTCAAACCGAGTACATACAGTACCCCAAATATCGACTTTCGAACGACAACCATAATGCCCATTCTCAGTTTCCTTGGAGAAGGGTCCTTTTTGGTAGTACATATGTATATAATATCCTTTGGAAACCCAAAAGGAGCTTGTGGTGATTTTAAAGGGCACAACTCACAGAATACTGTATTTTGATATGCATATCGACTATAATACATTCCCAAAGAAAAAGGGACCTTTTTTGTCCAAGGACATCTTTCTCATAATAAGTGCCGACACCAAAATAATTAGGATCGCACCGCTAAACTTCCATCCGAGTTTCATCCAAATCGCTCCACAGGGGGAGCCAAGAGAACCAATTGAAAGATAACTTTTCATTCGCTGAAGTGTCCTTTTTGGTAGTACATATGTATATAATATCATTTGAAAACCCAAAATGAGCTTGTGGTGATTTTAAAGGCCTCAACTCACCGAATACTGTATTTTGATATGCATATCGACTATAATGCATTCCCAAAGAAAAAGGGACCTTTTTTGTCCAAGGACATCTTTCTCATAACAAGTGCCGACACCAAAATAATTAGGATCGCACCGCTAAACTTCCATCCGAGTTTCATCCAAATCGCTCCACAGGAGGAGCCAAGAGAACCAATTGAAAGATAACTTTTCATTCGCTTCAACGGCGAATTTACCGCTATTCCCGCAACGGTACATTACGCTTTCAGGTCCCCAAGGGACATTTTTTATGTTTCCGATATTTTCCGCTATGTGTCCGCTATATGGCGGACGGTAAGATAAGTGTCGCTAGTGTCGATAAGAAGAACAAGAAAAATTTCCCTTGGGGACCTGAAAGCGTAATATACCAAAATGGTTATGTGCAAACTCTTCAGACTGTTTCTTTTCAACATTCAATTCAAGGTACAGTGGCTCCAAAACCATTATACGTACTGTACAACCACTGTTACATATTGTTTCATTTCAACATTCAACGTTCAGTGGCTGTACAACAACTGGCACTAAAAAAATGAAAAGGTACGTTTAAATTCAAAAACCCTAAAACGTGCAATTTCGTGCATTAACGTGCAACTGCACGAGAATCCCGGCTCTAGTGATGACTATAGACCAGATGATGATCACTAAAGTTATTCGTACTGATAAAGCGCAGTGTGGTTAAGGCGGTTTGGTGGTCGTTGTTGACTTTTTGGAAGGTATTGACGACGGTTTGGACCATGGTTCGAACCCCACTGGGACATCGGTTTTTTTCCCTTAAAAAAAAAATATTTTGAAACCGATCACATACAGTGCCTCAAATATCACCTTTCGAACGACTTCCATAATGCCCATACTCTGTTTCCTCTGCTAGAAAAATGTCCTTTTTGGTGGTAATATCCTTTAACAAAACTCAAAATCAACTTGTCGTCATTTTACAAGACTCGTCGCAACGGATTCCGTATTTTGATATCTATATCCTTATACATAGCGTCTATAACGCATTTCCACAGAAAAAAGGACATTTTGTGTCCAAGGACATCTTCCTCATAAGAAGTGCTGGCACCAAAATAGTAAGGATCGCACCACTTAACTTCAATCCGAGTTTCGTCGACATTGATCCACGGGGAGAGCCAGGAGAACCAATTGAAAGATGAATTTTCATTCGCTTCAATGGCGAATTTACCGCTATTCCCGCATCTTATCGAAATTGTGATTGTCGATTCTGAGTCAGAGCGATCAAAGGATAATGTATACCAAATTTGGAGAAGATCGAACTACGGGTAGATCGATTTGAAGCGTTAAACGTTTTCGTTACAGTTTTCGTGACGCTTTTTCACGGAACGACACCCAGTATTTCTCAGGTAGCCTCCGCAAAGACATATACATGTCAAAAAGACAACGGAAATCTTCGATTATGTTTGGATCCTCGAAATTTAAACCAAGCCATCCAAAGACCACATTTCATTTTCGCGTCTATTGATGAATGTAAAGCAAAATTGACCGGGTCTAAGGTCTTTTCAAAATTAGATGCGCGATCGGGCTTTTGGGCCATTAGTTTAGAAGAGGAATCTTCAATGTTGTGTACGTTCATTACTCCATTTGGGAGATACAGGTTTAGAAGGATGCCTTTCGGTATAAATGCTGCTCCGGAAATTTTCTGTCATATCATAGTCAAATATTTTGGAGACATTGAGGGACTAATAATTTGTTTCGATGGTTTTTTAATATATGCGGAGTCAGTAGAAAAACATAATCGCATACTCGAACAAGTGTTGAAAAGGGCTCAGGAAATATATAGGACTGAAGTTTAATTCACAAAAATGTGTCTTTTGCGTAAATGAAGTGAAATTCATTGGCCATATCTTTAATGAACAGGGTATTAGAGCTGACAACGAAAAAATTAAAGCTATTATGGGTATGCCACGACCTAAAAACGTCTCAGAACTGCAAAGATTTCTAGGAATGGTCACATATATTTCTAGTTTTCTGAAAGACTTGTCCATGCAAAACGAACATCCTAAGAGAATTGCTAAAGAAGGAAATTGAGTGGCACTGGGATACTTGCCATGAAAATGAGTTCAATAAATTGAAAACGCTTATTTCAAAAGCATCAGTGTTGGGATATTATGACCATCAGAAGCCACTTCTCTTATCTGTAGATGCGTCACAGAGCGCTTTGGGGGCAGTTATTTCACAAGATAATCATCCTCTCGCTTATGCTTCGGGAACACTTACGCAGTGTCAAAGAAATTACGCACAAATCGAAAAGGAACATCTGGCAATACTTTTCGGGTGTACAAAATTTCACCACTACGTATATGGACGAATGGTTACAGTTGAAACTGATCACAAGCCATTGGTTCCCCTTTTTAATATTAAATACAAATGATTATATATCTGCCCTTTAACAACATGTTACTCTTAACAAAGAAGTTGTGAGGATGTTAACTAGCAACACGTCAAATCGACGTATGATTATCTTTTCAAGGGTAAAAAATATGATTATCTCTCTAGGGTTAAAAAGCCATTGTTTGAAGTTCCCGCACGTCTGCAGAGACTTATGATGCGTTTACAAGCCTATCGTCTTGATGTAATTTACAAGCCAGGTAAATATCTACATACAGCCGACACGTTATCAAGAGCTGCTCTTTCTGAAGAGACTCTACCAGAATTCGATAAAGAGATTAGCTTACACTGCAATCTTCTTATGTCAACATTTTCGATTTCAGATAAAAAGGCACAACAAATTAAAAATGAGTCAAATGCGGATACCACCTTAGCTAAAATTATGGAGTACATTCAATCTGGATGGCCAAATAACAAAAAACCTGTCACTACAGAGTGTGCCCCATATTTTGCTATTAAAGACAATTTAAATATTATTGACGGAATTATTCTTTTAGGAAATATAATCGTTATCCCACCTTTGACGAGGCGAGACATTTAAAATCGAATCCATGAAGGGCATTTGGGGATACAAAGATGCCAAAGTCTGGCAAAAGGGTCCGTATTTTGGCCGAACATTAATAATGACATTTACAATATGGTAAGCAATTGTGAATCATGTCTTCACCATCGCAATTCTCAGCCAAAACAGGCACTCCAAAATCACGAAATTCAGCCACTTCCGTGGTATAAAGTCGGTATGGACTTATTCGAAACAAAACAAATTATTTAACCCTTCTGTCGGCACAAAGGTCTGACCAGACCTTTGGCACTTTATTTTGGTCAAAAAAGTATAGAAGATGAAATCGCAGCGACTTCATATTTCATGATATCCTAGAATAATATGTTTAGAAGGATTTTGCAAAAATTTAAAAAAAATCGGTTGAAGCTTTGAGTATGTTTTTGATGATTTTGAATTTATAGTGCTTTTTGATACCCAATAGGTCTGGCCAGACCTATAGTTTTTCCCCCCATTTTTGTCTTGAGGTAAAAAAGTGAAAATATGAAATTCTATTAAAATTCTCCTATTTATGATGTAATAATGTCACTAAAATTGAATGTGTACGATAAACGATAAAATTTTCTGAGATTTTGCTTAAAAAAACCGTGAAGTTCGGAAATTGGGAGGGCCGAATTTTATCACATCTTAAAAGCTTAAAACATCACATAATCAACTGAGATTTGATTCTAGGAAATTCAAACGAATTTTATTTCCTTTGTAATAGTAAGAACTAAGTATTGGTGACTTACGAACGTGTTTCTAAATAGATTTAATTGAGACATTTACGGAAAATTTAGAATGAAATGATTTTTGCTCTTGATAATTCCCTATTTCTTTCTATCTATTTTCCTAAATCTGCAGACTAATATCGGGGTAAAATCTACCAACAAAGCGCCAAATATTTCCCCAACGATAGTGGAATCGGAAAATTCGATCAAATTGTCTGTACGGATACGCAATGAATGAAGAGAAGCAAAAAAAGGAAGAAAATAAGGCAACAACATGTTTGTGTTAATACCACCTTAAAATATGTCTACTTAAAAACGCTTCCAGTATATCTACAAAAAGGATTTTAATGATTCTATTGCTTATAAATGGCTGTAAAGAATGGGTAGATTGATTCTACCGATAAAAATTTCACTTCTTCTAAAAAATAAAAAAAAATTCTCAGTGGGTCCAGCCAGACCTGTTGAGTATAGAATATACATATTGTAGTAGGTGCCGACAGAAGGGTTAATGGTAGTCGACTACTATTCCAAATACATTGAGGTCGAAAGTTTAAATAATGGATATAGTAGCAAACATGTCATTCAGAAACTAAAGTCAATTTTTTCTCGTCATGGAATACCTAGGATCATAATGTCAGACAATGGACCGCCGTTTAATTCAAAAGACTTTCATGAATTTTGTGTTGACTGGGGAATTGAAAATAAAACATCTAGTCCGTATATGCCTCGGTCTAATGGGTTAGTGGAACGGTCGATCCAGACAATTAAAAAATTGTTCAGGAAATGTATCGAAGCTAAGTCTGATCCATACATTGCTCTGTTACATTATAGAACAATGTCCAAAGGAAATCTCCCGTCACCATCTGAATTATTGATGTCACGAAAGTTAAGAACCAAAATACCTTCTGTGCTTGAAAATTTTCAGCCTTTTCAAATTGATCCTTTTGAATACCAGAAAAAAGTTCAAACTCAAAATAGAAAATGTGCTGAAAATTACAATAGGTCCACAAAGTCACTTCCACCTTTAGAGCCAGGAAGAAATATATATTTCAAAAAGACGCCTACGTCGTATTGGACTTCAGGGACGATTGTAAAAATATGTCCTGATCCAAGATCATACATTGTTGAGGATTCCGAAGGAAATACACTAAGACGGAATCGAAAACATATTATGACTCCGCGACAGCAAAAAACATATGCAGATGTATGCAAAAGCTCTCCGTCAACTGACGAGAATAGCCCAGAGTCAACAAAACAAAACGCAGCTACTCTGAGCTCCTCAGGGGATGGTGTATTGAGATCTCGGTTCGCTAGAAAGATTCTATCTCCTTCAAAATTTCCATATTCTTGAACACACGAAATTGAATTCTTTCAGGTTTCTTTCCTGTTATTTTTTATATTAATATTTGGAAAATTTCAGTATTTCGAATCACTTCATCTACACAACTTATCTATGAATTCACGACCATCATCATTCACTACACGTCTGCCTAGAATATAACTGAATTAATACTATTTATTATTGATTGGAATGAATTATGTATTAACCAATCTAATCTAAAGAAATAAAAATTATGAATAGTAAAATAATGATAAAATGTTCATATAGAAATTAAGTTTGTATTTTTGGAATTATAAAATGAATTTTTTGCTTGATCCTTTAGCAGTATTAAATTTGAATTACTCAAATCTTTATAAGGGAGATGTTAGATGTATAGACTCTCGCTCTCACTAATACATTTGTATATTCATACCTTTAGCCAATAGTTATCATTGTAAGTTAGTCTGTAAGTGAAAGTCTTAGAATAAAAACCTCGTAACCCAAACCACAGTAGTCTTCATTTAATAGATATATCTAGAACAACTCAATTTCATGTTCAAATAGGTGCTATCCTGTTCTGTACTTGAACGAATAAAACGCACCCATTTAGCTATATTCTATAATACCTACGTGAGTAGATATAAGTTGAATTGATGATTTCGCGGAAAATAATTAATATTTACTATGAACAATGAAGTTTTGTTGTATTTTTGCAATGGAGCGAAGCGAAAAATTTTTAGTCGGAGCGGAGCGTTTCCAAATTAGTCGGAACGGGAGCGGAGCGAAAAAAAGTGCCGCTCCAAATCCCTGCTTGATATAGGTATAGGTCGCGGATGTTCAATAACTCGTTTGTCAGCCATTTCACCACACATTGTCGGTCGGGGAGTTCGAGTCGTTAGTAAAGATGACGTCGCATGCAGTACAGTTATAATTGCGTCTACCCACCAGTTAAACTTTCAATAAAAGACCATCAGCGTATTTCTTTTTTATTATTTTTGTTTTTAGTAGTTTATTTAAAGTTTTTGGTATTTTTTTTTTTATAATTTTTTTCTCGAATTTTTTTTTTAATTATATTTTTTGTTGTTGTTGTTGTTGGACCTATAATATTTCTGTATAGAGCTATCAAGTAAATGCGCTTCGCCCTGCTTTTATTTATTCTTTTATATATATATATTGTTTTCATTTTTGTTTTTGTTGTTTTTTTTTTTCTTTTTTTGCTATTCCTGACGTCAGAGTTTATCATTAAATGTTTTTTTTAACTAGCTTCATTTGACTGACGTACGCGTTTTTTTCTTTGTTTGTTTTGTTATTTTTCTTAATCTTTTTGTTTTTGCGATTTAATGATATGACGTGATATGAAATGTGATGATTTGTGTGTGTGTATGTTGTTTGTGTATGAGGGTGTATGCAGAGTATACATACACATGTGTTTGTGGTGGTGGAGTAGTAAAGGATATATTTAAGAAGGTATATATATGGATAATATGGATGTGATTTTTGTTTGTTTTCATTTTTTGCTTTGATAGAGTGGGCATAATTTCCATAATTAGTTTTTTTTTTTTGTTATAATTTACCTATATGGACTTGCATGATATACAATGGAATTATATGGATATTAATATGTATTATGCATCTTACAATAATGTTTTATGTGATTGTTTTGGTTTTCTTTAGTGTAGTAATTTGTTTGTTTTGTTTTGTTTTTTAATTAATAGTTTTGGTGTGAATTGTGTGTTATTGTGTGTGTGTGTGTTTGTGTGTGATTTATTTTCTCTTAGTTTTGGTTTTTTCTATGGACGGGAAAAATTATATTGGTATGTGTGATAGTGTCATATTTAACATGTTTACAAAAACGCAAAAGAAAAACAATGGAATTCTCAATTTCGTTTTAATTTTCGATTTTACGGTGCGAGAATATTTATTGCTATGCATTTTGGGTTAGGAAAAACTGAAATTGGTTAATTGGATACTTGAAATTGTTTTTTAATCTCTTGTTCAGATATTCAGTGTGTCCCAACCCAGAATAATATAATTAATAATTACAATGAATCTCACTTGGCAGAGATTTTTAGAGGTTATCAAAACGTACAAAAGGAATGTGTGTACTGCTGAAAATGGTGTACAGAATGAAATATGCGCGTACATAAATATATCAAGGAGAGGGGGATACAATAGGCTGAATTAATAATAATAAATTTATTATTATTTCAAAATTATGGTAAAAGATAAGAGATGACACACACGCAAGGCCTCAGTTTGTAGTGGTTTTTATAATAATGTGTATTTTCGTATTTCTGTTGATTATCCTTTTTTCTTTTGGTTTCCGAACGAGAGCAGATGCGATTGGTTGTGTTTCGTTTCTTTTTTTAAATAGAGAATTGATTGAAAGTCATATACCTATGTACAGGAAGAAAAGCTATGAACTATATATCGTTTTGCACATAAAGAATTGCTGATAGAGGATGGGTAGGTATGTGTTTGTGTGTGTACGTGTGTATGTATGTGAGACATTAGTAGATCTAAATAAATTTATTGAGTTATTTTTGTCCTAGTTGATATATTTAGAAATTTTATTTAATTTAAGTTTTTCTTTCTTGTGCTCGGTTTCTTTCTATTTTTCTGTTTTTTTTTTTTTAATTATTGTTTTGCGTATACAAACAACAATGAATACTTTTCGGATTATATTCATTTATTTTCTGTATTGGATGTTGACAAATTTTATAGTATTTATATATTATATTTATATACTGTTTTACGATATAATATTATTTATGTATATGTCAAATTCATTTCTATCTAATTTTTGTGATTTATTTTTTTTAATTTTTACTCTATATACATACTTATATATAGGTCTATATAAATATGTATATATAGAATTTATTATTATTATATTTATATTCATATTATATATATATATATATTTATATGTATATTATACATACATATAATTATAATAATGTCAATTAATACATTTTCTTCATAATAGAGAAATTTATTTAATTTGCCGCTAATATTTTTCTGTTTTTCTTTTTTTTTTAATTTTATTTTCATCTATTTTGTGAGGATTCTTCTTCTTAATTGTTTTTGTTTGTTTGTTTTTTTTTTGCGTATTGATTCCAACTATGTATGTATCCATCCGACCGTTCACTTTCGATACTCTCCTACTAATTTATTTATAATTTATTTACGATAATTTTGAAAATATCATTTTGTTGTTGTTGCTTCTTTTGTTTTTGTAATTTTATTCATTTTTCTTTCATTTATTAATTTAAATATATACAAATTTTTATTGATGCCTAAAATGCTAGCTATCATATAGGTAATAAATTTTTTCTGGTTTTTAAATTATTATTTTGGTAGATTTTTTGTTCATTTTTTTTTTATTAATTTATTGTTTTTGTTCTTGACATTTCAGTGTTTTTTTTTTCTGGTCATGTTTCACGTGGATGTGTATGTGTGTATATATTAAATTTTGAGCAAATTCAACGGATGGTTGTCGTCGTTAGCGACTATTATATCGTCTGTGTCACATTCATTACAAGTATGTTTGTTTTATTATTTTGTTTATCTTAGAGAAAAGCGGGAAACTTGGTCCAATTACACATATTTGGAAAGAAATTGGATACAATTGAATTGAAAATTGACATCAAATCTAAATATATAACGAGACCGAGTTCTAATCGTGCGAATAGGACGATGAGTGTATACCCTATACCCATGTACATACCTAGAAGGCACGCAAAACCCAAAATATTCAATTTCATATTTTTTTGTGGGGGAGGGAGGGGTATATGGGTCGGACCTGACACATCTTTATTACCTTGTCAAGGCATCCAACGGCTACCATTTGATACTAATTTGAAGTTTTTCGTGACATTCTATCAAAAGATATGGCTGAATATAACATTGTAGGGGAAGTAGGGGTAGGGGTGGTCGGACCTACTCCACTTTCCATCAACTCACAGTATATGTCAGAATCATATATTGATCAAAATTTTAAGTCGATAGCGATATTCTAGCGAAAGTTATGGCCGAATTAAAATATCAAGGAGGGGTAGTTTGTATGGGAGGTAGGGGAACCCGTGGTCAGATTTGGCCCATGGCTAGCTTCATTATTTCGGGAGTTATCGTGCTAACAGACAGACACACGGACAGACAGACAGACAGACATGGCTTATTAGATTCAGGGAGCGACCCTGATCATTTATATTATATAAACTTTGCCATACCTCCGGTGGCTCCTTTGAGGTGTTAAATAATATCGGCGTAACAAAAACAATATACCCTATACCATCTTATGGGTATAGGGTATAAAAATGGAGCGAAAAAAATGTATAGTAATTCATAAATTGAGAACGGCTGTACCGATTTGGTTCAAATTTATTTTCAGTTGTTGGCAATTACCAGGAGCAGGTTTTTACGGAAGAAAATTTTTGGAAAAACCCTCCGGAAAAGTCGGAAAATTGAAAAAATCTAAGTAATTCATCAATTGAGAACGGCTGGACCGATTTAGTTCAAATTTATTTTCAGTTGTTTGCAATTACCAGGAGAAGGTTTTCACGAAAGAAAATGTTGGAAAACTCTCCGGAAAAGTCGGAAAATTGGAAAATCGAAAAAATTCACCAATTGAGAACGGCTGGGCCGCAAATTTTTTTTCAGTTGCTTCCAATTGCCAGGAGAAAGTTTTTACGAAAGAAAATTTTGTGAAAAACCTTTCGGAAAAGTCGGAAAATTGGAAAAATCAATTGAGAACGGCTGGACCGATTTGGTTCAATTTTTTTTTCAGTTGTTTGCAATTACCAGGAGAAGGTTTTTACGGAAGAAAATGTTGGCAAAACTCTCCGGAAAAGTCGGAAAATTGGAAAAATCGAAGTAATTCATCAGTTGAGAACGGTTGGACCGATTTGGTTCAAATTTATTTTCAGTTGTTTGCAATTACCAGGAGAAGGTTTTTACGGAAGAAAATTTTTGGAAAACCCTCCGGAAAAGTCGGAAAATTTGAAAATCGAAAAATTCATCAATTGAAAACGGCTGGGCCGCAAATTTTTTTTTTCAGTTGTTTCCAATTGCCAGGAGAAAGTTTTTACGAAAGAAAGTCTTGTGAAAAACCCTTCGGAAAAGTAGGAAAATTGCAAAAATCAATTGAGTACGGCTGGACCGATTTGGTTCAATTTTTTTTGAGTTGTTTGCAATTACCAGGAGAAGGTTTTTACAGAAGAACGTTTTTGGAAAAACCCTCCGGAAAAGTCGGAAAATTGGAAAATCGAAAAAATTCATCAATTGAGAACGGCTGGGCCGCAAATTTTTTTTTCAGTTGTTTCCAATTGCCAGGAGAAAGTTTTTACGAAAGAAAATTTTGTGAAAAACCCTTCGGAAAAGTCGGAAAATTGGAAAAATCAATTGAGAACGGCTGGACCAATTTGGTTCAATTTTTTTCAGTTGTTTGCAATTACCAACAGAAGGTTTTTACGAAAGAAAATGTTGGAAAAACCCTCCGGAAAAGTCGGAAAATTCGAAAATCGAAAAAATTCATCAATTGAGAACGGCTGGGCCGCAATTTTTTTTTTCAGTTGTTTCCAATTGCCAGGAGAAAGTTTTTACGAAAGAAAATTTTGTGAAAACCCCTTCGAAAAAGTCGGGAAATTGGAAAAATCAATTGAGAACGGCTGGGCCGATTAAGTTCAAATTTTTTTTCAGTTGTTCCCAATTGCCAGGAGAAAGTTTTTACGAAAGAAAATTTTGTGAAAAACCCTTCGGAAAAGTCGGAAAATTGGAAAAATCAATTGAGAACGGCTGGACCAATTTGGTTCAAATTTATTTTCAGTTGTTTGCAATTACCAACAGAAGGTTTTTACGAAAGAAAATGTTGGAAAAACTCTCCGGAAAATTCGGAAAATTGGAGAAATAAAAAAAAATCATCAATAGAGAACGGCTGGGCCGATTTAGTTCAAATTTTTGTTCAGTTGTTTGCGATTGCCAGGAGAAGGTTTTTATGAAAGAACATTTTGGGAAAACCCTCCGGAAAAGTCGGAAAATTGGAAAATCGAAAAAAACCATCAATTGAGAACGGCTGGGCCGCAATTTTTTTTTTCAGTTGTTTCATTTTCCCACACTTTCACCTTCATCTTCTTATGTTCATATTGGCGTATTCAGACCGCACTGTGGAACAAATACAAGGACGAGATGACTGAAGACATTTAGCATAGAGTTCGCATAACAACTTCGAATTTCAATCTTGAAATTAAGGACGAGATGCGCAACGCACCGTTAGTTCTTATCGAAGACATGACCGTGCTCATGTGCGGCAGTCTGCTGTCGAAATTGGAAATGCCAGCGCCAAATCGTTTGATGGACGATACAATGAATCGCGACTTGCAGCGGGAGCAAGATCATGATCGAGAAGAGCTGGCCGAACGAGTTCGCATAAATGTGCCGCTTTTGAATGCCGAGCAGAAGAACGTATACGATTCGGTTATGAAGGTTCTTGTCGATGGAACAGGAGGCATTTACTTTCTCCATGCTCCTGGTGGGACAGGCAAGACATTCGTCATGTCGTTGATTGTTGCAACAATTCGGTCAAAATGTCAAATTGCGATGGCTTTTGCATCCTCTGGTATTGCTGCCGATGAATCTACTCTTGGTTGAGAATCCAACGTGCACAATCACCAAGAGTTCGGCAACAGCGAAATTGATGCGAGAATGCAAAATCATCATTTGGAATGAATGTACGATGGCGCATAAGCGAGCTTTGGAGGCACTTGACCGAACGATTAAGGACTTACGAGATGATTCGAAACGATTTGGTAGGCCTCTGATATTACTCTCCGGAGATTTTCGTCAAACGCTTCCGACATTCCGAAATCTACTGCTGTGGATGAACTTAATGCATGCCTGAAATTGTCATCTTTGTGGCGGCATGTCAAGAAGCTGAAATTGACTACGAACATGAGAGTCGCATTGCAGAACGACCCAACGGCTGCTGAATTTTCAAAAATTCGTAAAAATCCGCGGACACCGTGATCGACGACGATGAAGCGACCAACTATTCGACGGAGTTTTTGAACTCGATTGATGTGCCAGGAGCCCCGGCGCATAATTTACAGCTGAAGGTGGGATCGATCATAAACATGTTACGGAATCTGAATCATCCGAAATTGTGCAACGGTGCGCGGTTGTCCGCCAAGAAACTGATGAACAATGTGATTCAAGCGACGATCATCAAGGGAAAATTCAAAGGAGAGGAAGAACTTATTCCACGAATTCCGATTATTCCAACTGATCTTCCATTCCAATTCAAGCGGATTCAGTTCCCCGTTCGATTGGCTTTTGCAATGACAATCAACAAATCGCAAGGCCAATCGTTGAAAGTCTGTGGGATTAATCTCGAATTTCCCTGTTTTTCGCACGGTCAGCTGTATTGCCTGTTCACGTGTTGAAAAACCGTCTTCGTTGTTTGTTTTTTTTTTGCCAGAAAACAAAACGAAAAACATTGTTCATAATATCGTTCTCTACTGATTTTGATTCCATTCAAATAAATCACACTGAAAATTGAACTATCTGTGTTTCTAGAGTTTATTTGAAGGCGTTGAATTTGAGCGAGGCAAATATTTATAGGTATAGTTAGGAGTTGGGAGTCAAAATCGCTCATAATTGTGAGCGAAGCGAGCTCTCTCAGCTAGTTTTTTTTTTATAAAATTGAGAACTACAAATACAGTAGACATTCGACCCAAACTCTCAAAATTTAGCGCATTTTCAAAAAAAAAAAAAAAAATGTCGGAGGAACCGCAATCGGTACCATGGAATGTATAATTTCAGCAAATACCTGTAGTTGCCAACTAAGACAATGGGAAACAAAATGGCCTGAATCGGAAGTGGCTTTATCACAAGCTTCTCTGGAAGGAAGATCTCTTCAGACAGTTGACTTGGATCGCATGCTGATCCCCAATCGACTAAAAACCTATTTTCACCCGTGTCATCATAGTGTAACACCATTAAATAAATCGACAACGGCATCACATCGCTCAACACTCGAACAACGCTAACACGGCAACACCGAATCAGCAATAACCCGATACCCAGTTTTCTCAGCACACAGCACGAGCGAGAGTATAAAAGGCAAGCCACAGTCCCGAGAAGGCTCTTTTCATTCGTGCTCTGTGCGTTGAACGGAACACACGTCTTGCGATAAGCAGTAGTTGTAACTATAGCTTAGAGCGATTTTTCTTTTGCTTTTTCTTTACAGATCTCGATTTGAAAGAGGATTTTCGACCGAGGCAAGGGACTGCGTTATCGCTGGACTACTTGCTGCGGACAGAGAGGATGGAGGCGAAGCGTGCGGATATTGATATGTCCGGCACGCTGGACAAAAAGTAGAAGGCGAAGAGGAAGCGAGCCGTGATTTCTTCGGACGAAACTCCAGGCGGAGAATGTTCAGCTTCGTGAGGATATGGCAGAGCTACGACGGCTGAACGAATATTTAAAGATCCAGCTCGACGATTTGAGGAGATTCTCGGGCTTGATAACATCAGCGTAGCGAAACGAGCTTTGTACCAAGGATGGCGATGATAAACAATGGCTAGAACCTAGCAACGGACGTGTTGTAGCGAAGAAGCCGGTCGATATGACAAGGTCGAAGAATATTGCTGAAGGAAGTAAGCGAGCTTCTAATGACACTTCGAACGAATTATCGAGGAAGAGTGACGGTTCGAAATTGCCGAATAACAAAGCCAGCGAGACATCAAAACGAACGGACGGTTCGAGCTTGCCGAGGGATCCAAGGATGCAAATGACGATCAAAATATACGAACAAATGCAAGAGGCCCGGAACTTCCTTGCGCCTATGGATGAGGAAGTGGATGTCGAGCATTTCAACAGCCCAGACGATAATTCGACGGTGTATACCTTCAATCTGGTGCAGAGCAAGAAGAAGCGGAAGGCAAACAAAGGCATCGCAGCGAAAAGTCAAGTAAGTGCCTGTGTTTTATCTAGCCCTACCCCATCTGCTTCAACACCTGTTAAGAAAGAAAGGGTCCCTCCTATCAATGGGTATGGAATAGATATTCTGAAACTTGTTTAGGAGATTAGATCTCGAAATATTAAGATTTCAATTAAAAATGGGGCCACTGATAAGTGCATTATTTTGTGTGAGGGTGTGGCTGATCACCACAATGTATTCCTACTTAAGGATTGGAAGCTGGCTGCTTCTACCAGCTCTACGCCTAGCCTGAGAAACAAGGCACTTTTAATATGTGGATTGCATAATGAGTGTAGTCCTGACACTATTTTGCAAGAATTTAAGGAGCTCTATCCACATATTAAAATAAGATCAATTGCTAATTTCTTGTCAAGAAGCGACAAATTGCGCATAAAAGCTAATCCCGCGAGTAATTTCAACTTCAGGTCTTTTTATAGCCACATTTGAGCCGGATCAAGATCTAAGGGAAGTTAGGGCTATTAAGCACTTATATTTCCAGAAAGTTAGGTGGGAAAAGATAAAAAGAGTAGAAGAGATACAATGTTACCAATGTCAAAATTTCGGGCATTTGGCAAAAAATTTTACCATTCCTTACCATTGCGTTAGATGCACGGACAAACATGAAAGGGGTCAGTGCAAACTAGCTGACAACCAGCCAGCCAGATGCTGTAATTGTGGGAAGTCAGGACATACGGCCAATTTCAGGGGATGTCCTGCTTATCTCAGCATGCTGGAGAGGAAAAAGGCCAGCTCCATTAAAAGACAGCTGTTGCCAATTCCAATAAGTTAAAAGTGGACTTTATAAGCCACAGTATGAGAAAACCTTCTGTCTCTTTTTCTCAGGCAGCTAAGGGGCTAAAACCGACTATTAGCAACCCACCCATTGATAAAAACCTAGAGATAATTTCTAAATTTATGAGCGAGACGCAAAATGCTTCTTCAACTGAGGAGAAGCAATTTGCTGCATTAAAATTTATTCTTAGCGTACGCAAGTAAGTGTTGCTACTTTCAACGCTTGTTCTTTGGTCAGAGATGCACAGCGCAGCTTCTGATTGACAGGTTGGCCTCAGACTTAATTCTGATTACTGAAAGCAGGATGAAGGAGGAAATTCATGTCAGGTTCCGGAATTATAAGATCGTAAGAAACGATTGTAATACCGTAACAGCGCTCTTGGTGAAGGAAAATATTCAATTTCTTCCGTACCAATTGCCAAAAATTAAGCACTGCTCGGCCTCTGGAGCGGTCTGTAGTGCTCCTGATAATAGAAAGATACTTATAATATCTTTCTATATCACGGGAACGCCGGTACTGCGTGAGTTCAAAGCAGACTTAAGTAAATTGTTGAGAGGTCCTAGTCATTTTGAGAATGTCGTAACAGGTGGTGATTTCAATTCCAGGCATACTGAATGGGGTGACTGGAGTGAGAACACGAATGGACGATATTTGAAAAGATGGCTTAGTGAGACTGCCTTCAACATTCTTTCGATTATCTCCCCTATGTCTCCAACTCGGACCAGCAGCTCTTCCACCTTGGACTTTTTCTTAGTCTCGGAGGGATTCGAAAACCTCATTAGTCAGTATAACTGTAGGACTACGACAGGAATGTCCTATCATTTTGCAGTGAAATTGGACCTGCAACTTAACATTACTGGGCAACTATGTGAGGCAGCTCCTGTTTTGGTAAGAAATTTTTCTAGGACTAACTGGGACCATTTTTCTGCGGACCTGAATTCATCTGTTAGAAGTATTCGGTTGCGTGAGGACAATAGGAATCTGTCAAGAATGGAGATAGATGAGGTTTTGGGAAATCTGACTTTGAAGATAGACGAAATTTCTGAAAGACACTGTCCGTATACTGAACTTGGTAAATATAAAGCCAATACTCTTCCACCTGATATTGTTAAACACCTTCAGACTAATCAGCTCTGGAGGAAAATGCTTAAGAGAATATATCATTCAGAAGGCAACAAAACCTCCAGAGCTTACAAATCATTGCTCTCACAAATCAATTGAATTAGTAAGCTGATCTCGGAAATGATCGCCAACTCCCGAAATAAGTAGCTGATCCAACGATTGGCTAAAATTCGGTATGGGAGGAGCATTAGGAGATTGTCCAAGCGCAGTGAGATACAAGTTGGTTCAGCAACAATAACACCAGCCGAACAGCTCAAAAATTTGGGTATTATCTTTCATCAGAATGTGAAGTTTAATCCTCAGGCCAGAATGTCGATTAGGAAAGCCATGACGGCTTTTATGAGAATCCGCGTCCTTCTAAGGCGATCCGTGGGTATCTCTAGCAGAGTCAAAGTCGTACTATATAAGACCCTGATCCGACCGATCCTAACTTATGGATCACCGACTTGGCTGACCTGCACGAAAACCGTCATGGGCAAGGCTGAAATTTTAGAACGCAGAATTCTCCGGTACTGCATGGGCAACTACTATGATTGGAGACAATGAAACGAGCGTCTCAACGTCGAGTATAGCTCCGAGTTTCCTTTCCGGGATATTCAGGACAATTGAGGCCTTGGTACTCATGGGGTTTTTTGAAGACCCCACGTGCCCGTTCTTGGAAATTTGTACTTTTGGCTATCAAAACTTCTTTTCTGAAAGGAATTGGGATTTTTTTTCAATCATATTTCTGAGCTGAATTTTGCTTGGCTTAGATGTCCTACAAAATCACCTGGATGGGCTAAACCGTTCAAAAGTAATATATGAAAAATACCCTCTGGGGTCCGAAAAGACTCCACGTGCTCGGTGGAGGATTAATCGAGTCACACCCCTGAATACTAGATGGAGTCGTATTTCACTAAATTCAAAATACAAAATGTACCGTGTCGAGTCTTGCAACTCTCGACATCTTGATGCAGTAAGCATGCACAAGTAAATGGATTCGAATCCATTTCATAGGACTCGGATTCACTGTTTACTTGTGGCATAACATCCCCGGAAGGCAGAACAGAAAAGCAGATCATGCAAGTGGTGAAACTGCAAGTGCATCTTTATCGGCAGATGAAGACGTTTCTCAAGTATTAATTCCAGGTCACATGTAATAAAGTATATCGATAAAATGAACTCCCCCACTCGCCTCGGGTCACGCCTTTGAACGGCCGCAACTTTCGAACGAAGACAGCTAGGACTCTGAAATCTGCAGTAAAAGTCCGCCCAGACTCTCTAGGTCGCCCCATTCAAAAATTTTCATTTGCGGCAAAAATAAAAATTTCGAATTTTCGACCCCAATCGTCATGGATTAGTCGCATTGGGTCACGTCTTTGAAGGGAAGCAACTTTCGAATGAAAACAGCCAGGACTCTGAAATCTGCAGTAAAAAGTCCGTCCAGAAGTGCTCTAGGCGCTCCATTCAAACATTTTCATTTTCGGCAAAAATGAAAATTTCAAATTTTCGACCCCAATCGTCAATACTCCCCCACATGGATCAACACTCGCCTCGGGTTACGCCTTTGAACGGCCGCAACTTTCGAACGAAGACAGCTAGGACTCTGAAATCTGCCGTAAAAAGTCCGTCCAGACGTGCTCTAGGTTGCCCCATTCAAACATTTTCATTTTCGGCAAAAATAAAAATTTCGAATTTTCGACCCCAATCGTCATGGATCAGTCGCCTTGGGTCACGTCTTTGAAGTGGAACAACTTTCGAACGAAAACAGCTAGGACTCTGAAATCTGCAGTAAAAAGTCCGCTCAGACGTGCTCTAGGTCGCCCCATTCAAACATTTTCATTTTCGGCAAAAATAAAAATTTCGAATTTTCGACCCCAATCGTCATGGATCAGTCGCCTTGGGTCACGTCTTTGAAGCAACTTTCGAACGAAGACAGCTAGGACTCTGAAATCTGCAGTAAAAAGTCCGTCCAGACGTGCTCTAGGTCGCCCCATTCAAACATTTTCATTTTCGGCAAAAATAAAAATTTCGAATTTTCGACCCCAGTCGAAAAATTTGAGTTTTGGAAACATTTTATGTTGCAAGTAAATAGCGTCGCAGATGCTTCGCTAAAGGGAAAGGCAGCTGATTGGTACTGGCTGACCCGCTCCAAAATGTCGCGTCTACTGTGGCGAGATCTGAGGGCTGCCTTTTTGGAAAGGTTCACGTTTCGCAAGACCGACGTGGATGTACGGCAGGCCATTAGTGCCCGAAAACAAAGGCCAAACGAAAGCTCCCGGGACTTTATGGATGCCATTGACGCACTCAGTTCCGAGCTGAGGGTCCCGTTAAGTGACACTGACATGCAAGTGACGATTTTCGATAACGTTAATCAGCGTCTCAGTGATTCCATAGCGGGATTTTCGTTTAATTCAGCTCGGGAGTTAATGCGTCAATGTGCATCCATAGAGGAACGGTGGAACCGAAGGGCAGCTTCCGGATCAGCTACAGTAGGACGTGCACAGGTCCACGAGCTGGATGTGAGCTGTGAGCGAGAAGCCAGTGCTGATGTTGAGGCCCTCCATTTAGCAAGGGCAACAACGCTCCCTGTCAAACCGACAGCCAGTAACACCTATAGATGTAGCTGGAACTGCAAGGACATGGGGCATAGTTATGTCGATTGTCCTTTGCCTCCGCAACATGTATTCTGTTTCGGCTACGGTTTGACAGGGACCGTCAAACCCAAATGTTCCCGCTGTAGTGGCTGGGGAAACTTGAGAGGGAATGTGCGACCAACGGGGAGCTCTCACATTCCCCCTCAACCGGCAGTCAGGCGTCCGAAGACAGCCGAGGTGGCGACAAATGTCGACCCAGTGCTCCGACTGCTGCAAAGATGAAAAGGATCCATCGAACCTGGAGGTTCTTTTGCGACAGGCGCCTCCTGAAGCAGGCATGTGTTGCCTCAATAGTATCTTCCGACCTAGATAATCGGCCTTTCGCTGAGGTTACCATACAAGGTCGGAACATCAAAGGCCTGTTGGACAGTGGTGCCAGCGTAAGTATCCTGGGTACCGGTGCTTTAGATCTAATAGATGACCTTGGCTTGCAGCTACATACGCTGCAGGCTGACGTCAGGACCGCCTCAGGTCAAAAAGCATCGGTACTGGGATACGTGCGTACATTGGTGCGATTTAAGGACAAAACGAAATCTTTAAGATTGCTCGTTGTCCCTAGCCTCACAAATCCATTATATTTAGGAATGGATTTCTGGGACTTGTTTAAAATCGCACCAATGCAGGTTGCCGCTGTCGAACTGGAGCAAGTGCCTGCTTCAGGAAACTCTCTTCAAAATAACATTTCTAAGCGCACCAAACTTGCCAGTATTGGATGTAATTGTGGAGTCGGCGATTGTTTGGAATCAACACGCAGCCGATACAAAGCCACGCGACGCCATGGAGTGGTATAAAGAACGAGGCAAGGCAGAAGAGGAGAACTACAAATGAAATGAAATTCCAGTCCAACCAAAAGTCGTTGTAGATGCTATGGTGCACGAAGAGGGTTAATGTCAATCAAGCGAGACCAGAAATGCTGTGAGTTCATGTAGGTATGTCTTGAGAAGAAGTAAAACACACGATCCTGCCATATGGCACCAATCATAGGCCATGAGTAATAACTGCAAGAGATTTACAACGTACACTAGGCGTTCCGTTGATTTACCGCTTGCACCTCGCTCTTCATTTGAATCGGAGTCGGCATAACGTTTAGGCATATTTGAACAAATCCCAACGCTCGAGCAAAGCGAGTGGTGAGCCAGCGGAAGACGTACAAAATATTGTTCCTTCGGCTCACCGCTGGCTTCGCTTGATCCTCGGGCCATTAGTGTCATCCCATTTAACAGTTTCATACGTTTAGAAATATTTTGAACATTCTAAGTGAAGGAAAAGGGGAAAATGGCAAGGTAAGAACGATGCTAGCGCTGATGCAGCGAAAAACGTAGAACTTTTACTTTCAGAGAAGTCTTCAGTACACCGATCGATCGTTGATAGTTTAATCTCACAACTGCATGAAATGCAAAACACAATGCGCCACTCTCTTTCTCTCTCTAAACAAAATTAATCAAAATAAAAACAAATTCAATTGGAACAACCTTCTTTCCAAATACACGAGACACTTTTGACATCAGTTTTTTTGGTTTCCTATCAGTCGTAATGCTTTTCTGCTTCCTTGAATCCTTTTTTGTTGTTTTAGGTAAATTAGTACATTCCATAAAATTTAGTCGATAGTTTTTTTTTTTATTACTAATTATCGGCTTCCCGATCAGTTGCGATCAGCTTCACATCGTTTTATTTACGTTCCCATCATTGGCTCCTGTCGTATTTCAGATTTGAGCTTAACAAACTCCTTGGCCACCTCGTCGTTATTGCGCTGCGACAGGATTCGTAGGATTGTCCAACCCGTTTCGTCCATTTGAATGCGTTTGGATAGTGGCAGCCAGCATGCACATGATCCCTGATGATGAGAAGAAAAAGTTGAAAATATTAAATTTGATTTATGAATTAATTGAATTAAAAAGCGAAATCATAGAATAAAATGGACTCATTTGCGATTGTAGCAAAAATTGTCTTTATCGATATACAAGCTGACCCGACCCGACTTCGTCGCTCCGCCTTTTAGATTTTATCAATTGGCGGGTGGGGCAAAACTACTGAAGTCCTCAAATGTGTTTGTATGGTCAAAAGCATAAGAAAGTGAGGCTCCTTAATATTTTTTTCTTTTCCGATATTTCACATGTTTCTACTATTGAGGATCGAAAATGGAGAGGGGTTTGAATTTGATGAAATCAGTTAATTCGTTCGGGACATATGGCCAAAGCCTGCTTGAATTTTTCGTCAAACCCGTCGTCAATAATTCAATAAATTTAGACAAAATCTGGAGCAATGGGCGGACTCTTATTTTGTTCTTGGAAAAATGGAAAATGGAAAAAAGGGAACAATGAAAAAACGGAGAAATGGTAAAATGATAAATTTGAAAACTGGAAAAAGGGAAAAATGAAAACCTGAAAAAAGGAAAAAATGCAAAATGAAAAAAATTACAAATTGGAGAAATGGAAAAATGGGAAAATTTTGAAAGTGGTAAAAACGAAAAACTGAAAATGTAAAAATTAAAAAAAAATGGAAAAAACGGAAAAAATGACAAAAGGGGAAAAAAGAAAAAATGGGAAAAATGGAAAAATCGAAAATGGAAAAAGGGAAAAATGAAAAAAAAAAGGTGCCATGTAAAAAATGAAAAAAATTAATAATGGTAAAAGGGGGAAAATAGAAAAATGAAAAAATGGCAAAATGGAAAAATAAAAAAATAAAAAAATGGAAAAACGAAAAGAGAACTGGAAAATTGAAAAATGTTAAATAGAAAGTAGAAAAATAGAAAAAATTATAAAATGAAAAAAATGTGAAATTGTTAAAATTAAAAAAATGGAAAAATGGAAAAATTTCAAAAGGGGAAAGTAGAAAAATGAAAAAAATGAAAAAAGGGAAAAATGGAAAAATTGAGAAATGGGAAAATAGAAAAAGGAAAAAATTAAAAAAATTAAAAAAATTTAAAAACGGAGAAATACGAAAATGGGAAAAATTAAAATAGTAAAAGAAAAAATGGAAAAACGAAAAAAAAGGAAAACTAAAAAAAAATAAAAAGTGTATCAGGGCAAAATGGAAAAATGAAAAAACAGAAAAAAAAGAAAATCAAAATGGAAAAACGAGAAAATAGAAAAAGGGAAAATGGTAAAAGGGGAAAATAGAAAAATTGGAACGTGGCAAAATAGAAAAAAAAAATTAAAAATGGCAAAACGAAACATGGAAAAATAAAGAAAAAAATGCAAAATGGAAAAATTAAAGAAAATTAAAAAATGGAAAAATTAAAAAGGGAAAAATAGAGAAATACAGAAATGTTAAAATGTAAAAAAAAGGAAAAATGCTGCAACAAAAAATTGGAATAATACAAAAAACCCGAAAAATACACAAATGACTAAAGGAAAAACAAAACAAAATGGAAAAAATGCGAAAATGAAAAAAAAAGGAAAAATGCAGAAATGGAAAAATGAAAAAAATAAAAAATTGGAGAAATGGAAAAAAATCTAAAAATGATAAAAACAAAAAACTGAAAATGGAAAAATTAAAAAAATGGAAAAATGAAAAAATTTAAAATGGGAAAAATGGAAAAAAAGGGAAAATGGAAAAAGGGAAAAATGAAAAAAATGGAGCCATGTAAAAAATGAAAAAAATTGAAAAATGGTAAAAGGGGGAAAATATAAAAATGAAAAAAATGGCAAAATGGAAAAATGGAAAAATAGAAAACTGAAAAAAAGGGAAAAATGAGAAAACGGAGAAATTGAAAAATGATGAAATTGAAAACTGGAAAAAGGAAAAAAATAAAAAAATGAAAAAAATGGAAAAATGAAAACCTGAAAAAAGGGAAAAATAGAACAATTGAGAAATGGGAAAATGGAAAAGGAAAAAATTAAAAAAATAAAAAAATGGAGAAATACGAAAATGGGAAAAATAAAAAAATAGTAAAAAAAAATGGAAAAACGAAAAAAATGGAAAACTAAAAAGAAAATTAAGAAGTGTATAAGGGCAAATTGAAAAAATGAGTAAATGAAAAAAATGGAAAAAAATAAAAATAAAAATGGAAGAACGAGAAAATGGGAAAAGGGAAAAATGGTAAAAGGGGAAAATAGAAAAATGAAAAATGAAAAATTAGAACATGGCAAAATAGAAAAAAATTTAAAAATGGCAAAATAAAGAAAAAAATGCAAAATGGAAAAATTAAAGAAAATTTAAAAATGGAAAAATGAAAAAAAAAAATAAAAAGGGAAAAATTGAGAAATACAGAAATGTAAAAATGTAAAAAAGGAAAAATGCTGCAACAAAAAATTGGAATAATGCAAAAAACCCGAAAAATACACAAATGAATAAAGGAAAAACAAAACAAAAATGGAAAAAATGCGAAAATGAAAAAAAAAACAGGAAAAATGCAGAAATGGAAAAATGAAAAAACCCCAAAAGTGAAAATATTTAAAAATGGAAAATGTAGAAATTGAAAAATTCGGAAAAGGAAGAATGCAGAAATTGAAAAATGCGAAAAAATGGAAAAATGCAAAAATGAAAAATTGGAAATATAAAAAAAGCCTAAAAATGCAAAAGAAGAAAAATGCAGAAAATAAAAAACAGAGAAATGAAAAAATGGAAAAAAATTAAAAATAAAAAAAAAAAAATAGAATAGAGAAGGTGCAGAGTTTCTGGTATAAAAATTTCCAGATTGTGTCGTGTTGTAGGATATGTGTACACAGCACACATATCCTAAGTACCAAAAATAAGCAAAGACATGACCCTCAGCAAGAAATGTAAACAAAGTGTAAATACCTGACCCCAATACTAGAGAAATAGAATAAAGTATCTACAAGCCAATGCACTCTCCGCGCACGGGATATAGCGTCTCATATATCACCACAATCCAAGTATGTATGTACAAGGTACGTATCTACATTGTATCTGTACGTAGACGCATAGTATCGGTACAAGTGGCTTGAGTGACTTTTACATCTCGCAAAAGTATGAAAGTGAATCTGAGTGCGACTGCAATCTTAACTAATTTGGGTCATCGATATTTCCACCTTGTACCTACACCCATTTGCTGATATTGATATTTTTGTAAGCTAGAATAAGTATAAATTGTAAGGAATAATCTGAATAATACACACTTTAAGTTTTGAATTTGAAAGTGGCATTGCTGCCAAATTCTTTTCTTACAATCAGCAGTGTACCATCTGCTATATACACGAAGCAGCATTCAGTACGTAGCAGCATTCAGTAGAGTGCTAAAAATCAATTCGGCAGTCTTTTGCCCATACATGAGCGGGGTTAAACGCTCCTTAAAAATACTTAACTGACATAACCATTATTTCTTTTTTATTCCTTCTCTCACTCACATCGGTACACGACAACTCCGTTCCGTCCCACGTACATTACAGTGTCCATTTGCACAACAAACCCAAATCGGACAACGAGTGTTAACTGATTGATGCTTACAACGGCTCAATCTACATGAACAAAGTCCAACTCTTTCCTAAAAACCCCTTTCGAAATATTTTTTCTACGTAGGTCCCCCTGTGGTTAGATAAGTCGATAAAATAAAATAATAAAAACCTTGAAGATGTTGGTAGAGACCAAATACAGAGATCGTGTCGTCCCCGTACGTTACGTACGCCACTGATATATCCACCGGCATACAACACGTGAAAAGGAGCAAAGCAAACTTGCTACACATACCTGTTCGACAATATCTTTCAATTGAAGCACGGCAACGCCCACTAATCGATCTTCGCGGGCAAAGCAATAATCCTTGACGCAAATGTGCAATTCGAAAAAGTCCAGTTGTTCCTCGTTGCCAACCATGCTAGAAGAGGAATACAAAAACGAAAGCGTTAAGAAACGTATCGTCATACGTATGAAAATTGGTAGGATGAAAAATGTAGGGTGGTTCATTATGAGGTATCTAATCAATGTCATGCAAATTAAATTGTCTTTTTTTTATTTTTTTTTGTGTACTCACAAATGAAACGTCTCATTGAATTTCGGTGACCAATTGTTGGATTTCGATTTGGTTGCATGTTTACGTTTCTTGTCCTGCAAATGTGGTCCAATCAAATTGATTTCGACAAACGGCCGAAACATGCCCGACTGTATTGTCCACTTGAGATCGTTGGCAGCAACAACTGAAAATGGAAATAAATCGAATTTTTTTAAAGAGAGAAACCCCACCGTTATTTCGGCAGTAATCCGTAAAAAAAAACCAAAATGGCGACAAACAAATAAAATTTCCTAAAAATACATACCTTTCACGGTGATTTTATGTTCACCCGTACCCGGATGGGTAAACAGATCAATTTGAACGGAGACTTCACCAACATTATCCTCCGGATTAGATGAATCTGTACGGAAGATCGCGCCAATGGTCAAGCATACACCCGTTACAGGCAGCACGATACAAAAACGCGTTTGTCGCAATTCGTAGGTAAAAGTGGTCGAAAATAAAAAAGAAAAATGCAAAAGAATTCATTTAGTTAAATTTTTCAAAAAGATCGATGTTAGAAAAAAAATTTCAACTATAATACGAGTAACGGTAAACTCTAGCCTCTAAGGTCTAAGATTTGATTTTTATCAATTTCGTTTTAAATTTGAAAATTTCAGTTTTTTGGTGAACAATTTTTTTTTAAATTCTGATTTTAACTGTTTTTTTTTTGGGGGTTTTTGTTGGCGAATAAATTGACAAATTGTATTTGTATATAAAGCTTTTTATGGAACTGTCTAAAATCTAAGCACGCTTATAGCTGGTTGTATATAAACGTTAGAATAAATGTGGTAACAGAACAGAATATTCAAAAAATAATACTGTAAAACTGTAAAATCTACGGCTTTCAAACTAAGTCAATGTCATTAATAGTGGAAATATGTATTTTCAAAAGAGCGTATAAAAGATAAAAAATTCAACGAAAAACGCACTGCAATATTGGGGTTTAGATGAGTATATGGTGAAATATTGCATTTACACACATTAATGGAACTGATACGATTTATGTGTAAGAGAGAAACTTAGGAATGTCGAATAACGGCTCGGAAAAACAAAATATGACGCTAAAAAAAGAAAGTAGCAAAAAAATAGTTTTTATTCAGGCGATTAAGTCGCCGCGTTATATATTATGTACAGTCGAAGCTGATGTAAGCCCGGACGCGGAAGCTCAAAAAGCTATATGCCCAGCCAGCCAGTGGCTAGACGCTACTGCACGGGAAGCCACTACAAGCGACTAGTCGCTGGAATAAGCACAATCCGACTCGTTTGTCATGTAATTTGATATTATGCTCGCTAGTGCGGTCGTTTTGATAGTGGCATTATTTCAACTTTGTTTCTATCATTGGCAAAAGCGTTAATATGACAAATTCACGTTCAATATGAGCAATTTTCGAGGACAATTTCATGACGATTTCATTTCACATTGATAATATTATGACGTAGAAATTGTAGCGAACGACGTTTTATATTTGTAGAAAGAAGCTGCACTATTGCACATGGTGGATTCTATGCGAGTATTGCCTCGATTTCTAGTATTATAAGGGGGGAGAACTGTTTTTTTTCTTTACAGTAATACAATGTCTAAGCTGCAACTAAAATCTACTTGTTTCTGTAAATATGTTAAGCCGTAACAGTACAAAATAGCATACACTACGAAAAATCGTATATAGAACAACGAAATTCGAAATTCGGTTAAAAAACTAAATTCAAAAATAAAGAGCTTAAAAACAAATCTTCTGAAAACGCTACACTTTTGCTGTTTTCTTTCGGAATATACATATGTACAAAATTTTGAAAGAAATTATGCACACACTGCACCCAAAATTTTTATGGTATCATTGCGATTTCGGTAAATAATCTTCGAATCGAACAAAATTGCTCGAATGCCTCGCAAAAGCAAGCAAAGTATTTCATTGAAAACCGTATACACAAACCTACTCGAGCTTTCAAGCTCTCGAAAGCTTGTATCTCGTTTTCTCAAGTGTATAGGATTGATTAAAAGCTTTTACAAGCGCTTGCAATTTTTGTCGAAAATTTATAACTACATCCTTTGGTCGTACACACACATGGAGAATCCATGGATTTCGAATAAAAAAAATCCATATAAAAAAAAATGACAGCAGGGCAAGTTATCACTTTTTTCTCATTCATTGTTCTCCGTGAGAATGCAGACGCGGAAATGTGTCTGGTCTTCGGCAGTCATCGTGCAAGAGAGTGTAGCTTTTATCGGACATGGCTTTTTAAGGTCGCACACAACCTTAAAAAAGCCATATGTTCACTCTCTTGTGCGGTTACTGCAGAAGAGCAGACACATCTCCGCGCGTGTACATTCTCGTCTTTAGTTCGCACGGCAGTCTGGTAGTGTTTCAAAACCGCAAGGATATTCATAAGGGCATGTGCGCTTTCATAAGTACCACACTGTGGGCCGATTACTCATAATATGTAACTCTTATCTAGTACCTGTCGGCTGGTTAGGCTTACCATATAGACAAGACGCACACTATTTTCAAAAAGCTTTTACATTATATTGAATTGAAAATTTGTTTATTTTGCATAGATATGCCCTATTTTGCTTGGGTACGCTATTGTCTGAAATTGTGTAACTATATAAAATAAACAAAAATTCAATTCAATCGAATAAAAAAAGCTTTCAAAAAATAGTGTGCGTCTTGTCTATACAATAAAACTAACCACTAGACAAGAAGTATGATAAATCGGCTCTGTGTATGCTCCAAGTGCTCGTGAAAGCGAAAAGATTAATTTTTGTTTCTCTTAACAGTCACAAGCACATTTCCAGCGAAAAAATGTTTTTATGTTGTTTGCAACGCATAATAACTATAACAAACAATTTAACGAAACGTAACGAGAAACAGAAACGAAAATTTTTTTTTTAGCTTTTCCATGTTTTTTTTCTGCTCTTAAAATCAAATCAAACAAAAATTAACTGGAGAGAACACCTTTCTTATTGTCAGCATCATGTCTGGGCTTTTGCTTTTTAAGCGGTTCGTCCAAATTGGATTTGGCAATTTCCTCGACTTCGGCCGCTGTTATACTTCGTCGTTTTGCTGAAGAAATTGTTTGTGTGTTTATACATTTTTTTTTGTTTTTTTTTTGTTGTTGATTTGTTTGTGTGTTTTTTTTTTTTTGAGAAAATATAAACGTTGCGTGAAGTAAGCACAAAGTTGTCAAATTAAGAGAAAGAGAGACAGACAGTGAGAGAGAAAGAGAGAAAGAGAGAGAGAGAGAGAAAAGAAAAACGGAGTAATAAAAAATTAAAACTGTTTTTTGTTGTATATGTACTTGGAATGTGTTTAACAAAAATTGTGTAGAATTTCTTGATAACAATGTTTGTGTAAATATCAAAAAATATCTCGAGAGAAAAGTGTATGCATGGAGTGGACTTGTTTTATATTTGCGCTCGTTTTTTTCCAATTTCATCCACCGTTCGATTTTATCAAACTGATTTGAACAACAATGTTCCCTGCTCTAAACTGGAAACAGACAAAAGGTGCGGTTCGAATTGTTTTTGCGAATTGCCGAAGTCAAGTTGTTTAAATTCCTTGAAATGCGTTTGAGCTTTTAAGAAGCTTTTAAGCTTTGCATGCAATTTCAGCAATTCGCAAAAGATCGTAACCGCAACCTGATAGTAATTCTACCATTGCAGCTCCTGACAGTGACGTATAGTGTCGCATGACTTATTGCAAAGAATTGATATATTCCAGACTATCTTGTAGCTAAAAATAATCAGCGGTTACCACTCAAATCAGTTTCTCCAATACGAAAACAGCAATGAAGGCACGCGGTAGTCTGGTTGATGTAGTGTTAGCTGACTGGACGTACAGCATTTTGCTGTACAGTATACAACATTGGAAAATGTACATGTTCATTCCACAGCATTCCCCACGCCATCCAACGAAACTCAATTCCCTACATAATAAGCTCCCCAATGAGAAGTAATTTGGGGGTCGTTGTCGATTTTAAATTTGAGATCGGAAAAAATAAAAAAACATTTTTTTTTTGGGGTACGCGTACAAACTGTGTTGTACTGCACTGAAAATTCTTCAAATGTTACCATTTTGGTATTTTTTGGGGACGCGACCAGGTTGCACTGCACTGCATGATTCCACAATCGTTACGAATTTCACCCATCCAGCGGCACTTGCTCCAACAATTCATTCAAGTCCAAATCACGCCCGAAATTGTTTGTTTCTTATTGGTACGTCCAGAAATTAAGTTGCACTGCACTGCATCTAACATCGTACAGAATACAACAATTCAAAAATTGAGACCTGCATATTTTATCTTTCTGTATCAAACAATGAAGAAGGCATGCGCGAATGTCTTACGACTTATAAAAATATTGGCCCCAAATGCACAATGCGGCTCGCGCAAAAATTAAGTTGGGCACCCCTGATGTAAGCGATAAGAAATTCTTGTAAAGAATTTTATTAATTGGGAGTTTTTCACTTGTTTACCTGTTTCGTGGGCAATCATTCGTTCACTTCCTGTACATGCAAGGAGAATTGTGTACAGTAAAACCTCCATAATTTGACCACCATCAAGGGTGGCCAATTTTCGGTCATGAAAGAGAGGCTGGTCAACTTAAGGGAGACTTGTTGAAGATACGAATACAGGGGAGTTAAAATTATTGTCAATTTAAAGAAGCGCTCATGATATAGAGCGGTCAACTTAAGGAGCTTCTACTGTATAAAAAATTGGCAAATTTATTTCAGGGGAGTTATAGACATGCCAGTTTGCCAAATTTTAATGAGGGAGGAGTAATAGGGGTTGTTTGCAATGGGCGGGGCATGTACAACGGATGGACGATAATCGCATGCCAAAGAAAGTGATGAACGCACAACGAATTGACGGAGCGAGGTTGCGTGGACGACCGAGAGCTCGCTGGGAGAACTCCGTAGGTGAAGACGCCCACCAGCTGCTGGGCTTCCGAAACTGGAGGACAAGGTCACGTAACCGCGACAATTGGAGGTAAACGATTCAGGCGGCCAAGGCCCGACGTCGGGCTATCGTGCCACATTGATGATGAATAGGGGTTGTTGATTGGAGCGACCTAATTTGATGATAATTTTGATGCGGAGGCAGTTCAACGAGTGTTATTTCTTCCCCGTTATCGAGTCGTGTCCCTCCCAGGTGTGTATTGTCCACAACTTTGATCTCTTATACTGTGCGGTTCGGGAGCGACTAATAAATGATAATGAGCGCTAAAGCTATTCGCCAATGTCTTCTTTAAAAGCGGAGCGTCACAAAAAAGGCTGCAAAAGGAGTACGCTTTGATGAACAGTATCCTGAAATGTAATCAGCCATGTCTGGTTCTAAGGTGTAAAGTTGGATGCCTATACCCTGCGCAATCGATATTTAGCGAGTTAATTGCTCTTTCATGTTTGATAATGGTCCATTTTCGATAACTCGGGAACCTTTCCAGATCTCTCTGAAATTCGGATACATGTAGTAGAGCTACTTGGCGCTTATATTTCATCTAAATTGCACAGTTCACCGCCATCCGCGTTCGGAAGCAAGAGCTGCCCAAATCGATCGCACTTGCGTATTTTCTAATCGAAAATTGTCCATAACTTGAAAATTCGTGAGCGGAATTTTGAAATTCGGCAAACTTGGTAGGGCACCACACTGTTCAAATTTGGTGAAAATTTCAAGGCTCCAGCAGCCAAGGTTCAGAAGTTACAGTCGACAAACGATGAGATTTTAATTTCTTTATTCTATGACAAAACGATGTAAGAATCAGCCAGTCCATCCGATTCCTTTATCAACCTCTATGGGAAAATATATACTAAAGAAAGGACTCGGCATGGGTTTTAGATTAGGGTTTTTCCCACATTTCCTTAGAATCCAATTAAAATGGCATTGAGAGCCCAGGGGACCGGCATGGCATGACATCACTAATGTAACCATGGAGAAATGCGTACACTCCTCCAAAAATATTGCAACCAGGTTGAGATAAGAGTTAGGCCCCTGGCTAGCCCTTAGGTTTACTTTACTTTAATTCTGTGCCTTGCCTTTCGCTCCGCTCAGACCTAGCACTGTCTGTCGTGCTTAGAGAATTCACCAACATTTTTGCGGCGCAGTCCAGTTGCGAGATAGGATAAGGCGAAGTGCAAGCGGAGCGAGCGGTGAGCCAATGGAAGGCATTTCGTAAAATTTAGATCTCTGCCTCGTCTATACATTTACTCAAATCCTGTGGCTCGCCCTTGGATTCACTCAGAACTCACTCTGTCTGTAGTGTTTTTCATAATTCGCCAATATCCTTGCGACCAGCGCTGGTATGAAGTGGATAAGGCGAGGTGCGATCGCAGCGAGCGGTGTGCCAACAGAAGGCCATTGGTAAGATTCAGACCGTTGTTGGCTCATCCTAAGGATTATTCAGATCCTATAACACGGCCTTCGCATCGCTCAGACCTGACTGTTTCTCGCGCTTTTCAAAATTCGCCAACATTTTGTATACGCCGCAGGAAATAGGATTGAGGTGAGCAGAGCGAGCGGTTAGCCAATGGAAGGCTATTCGTAGGATTTAGACATTTGGCTCGTCCATACGTACACTCAGATCCTGTCCTTCGTCATTCGCTCCGCTCAGACCTTACTGTGTCTGTCACGCTTTTCAGTATTCCCCAGCAATTTTGCGACGTAGTGCTGTTGCCGAATAGGGAGACGAGTTGCGAGTCCAGCGAGCGGTGAGACGATGGAAGGCTATTGGTGAGATTTAGGCGTTTAGTTCGTCCTTATTGCTCCGCTCGCTGTCGCTTTTAAGAATTCGCCAACATTTTGATACGTAGCGGTGCTGGGAAAAAGAATAAGCACCGCTACGTATCAAAATGTTGGCGAATTGGTAAGATTTAGGCGTTTAGTTCGTCCTTATCGCTCCACTCGCTGTCGCTTTTCAGAATTCGCCAACATTTTGATATGTAGCGGTGCTGGGAAAAAGGATAAGGCGAGTGAATAGAAGGCATTTGGTAAGATTGACTTCTCTGGCTTGTCCTTAGATTTACTTAAATCCTGTGCCTCGCGCTTCACTTCTTCCAGGCTTCGGCATGTCTGTCGCGCTTTTCGGAATTCGCCAACATTTTTGCGACACAATGCTGGTGCGAAGAATGATAGGGCGACGTGCGAGCGAAGCGATCGGTGAGCCAATGGATGGCAATTCGTGAAATTTAGACCCAGGTATGACTCGTCTGAATAATTAGTTAGATCCTGTAGTTCGCCCTTCGCTGCGCTCAGCTCTCTCTCTCTGTCTGTCGCACATTAGAGAATAAGCCAACATTTTTGCGCGACATAGACCTCAGATCTAGAATCTGGAAGTATGGCCGAGGATTTGCTTGAGAATTGGGCCTTCGGGAGTCTGGTCACCTTAGTGAAGTGGTTAATGCACCCTCCTTCAAAGCACAGAGTCGTGAGTTTGAGTTCCATACAATGATGACTTTCTTTGCTGTTTGGCGGTAATGCTTGACCAAAGGTTGCAACATCCATACGGCGGATCTACTGTATGCCCTACCGGCTTGTCCAGTCAAAATATCCCCGTTCAGGCCTCCAAATAGAAACAAATATAGAGTAAGGCTAATTTTGGTTATTTTCGATTCAGTAGGGTGCCAGGAGTCTAAAACTCAGCTAGGAACAATTTTGAACGCGAAAGGTCCCAAAAAGGACAAAAAGGATACTAATTCATCCTTGATCAATGATGGGCGTGCAGGATGTCATACCAAAGGGGACGCCGAGTGCATTGCATATCCGGTGTTTATTTTTTGTTTCAAGGGCCCTGAATGGAACTGTATGCCTCACCACCTAGTCCAGTCAAAATATCCCAATTCAGGCCTCCGAACAGAAAAAAAGTAGAGTAAGGCTAATTTTGGTTATTTTCGATTCAGTAGGGTGCCAGGAGTCTAAAACTCAGCTAGGGACAATTTTGAACGCGAAAGGTCCCAAAAAGACATTAATTCATCCTTGATCAATGAAGGGCGTGCAGGATGTCATATTAAAGAGGACGCCGAGTGCATTGCATGTCCAGTGTTTGTTTTCTGTTTCAAGGGACCTAAATGGAACTGTATGCCTCACCACCTAGTCCAGTCAAAATATCCCAATTCAGGGCTCCAAATTGAAAAAAAAAATTGAGTAAGGCTGATTTTGGTTGTTTTCGATTCAGTAGAGTGCCAGGACTCTAAAACTCAGCTAAAGACAATTTTGAACGCGAAAGGTCCCAAAAAGGATAAAAAGGACACTAATTCATCCTTGATCAATGATGGGCGTGCAGGATGTCATACCAAAGGGGACGCCGAGTACATTGCGTATCCGGTGTTTGTTTTCTGCTTCAAGGGCCCCTTAATGGAAAATGTATGCCTCACCACCTAGTCCAGTCAAAATATCCCAATTCAGGCCTCCAAACAGAAAAAAAGTAGAGTAAGGCTAATTTTGGTTGTTTTCAATTCAGTAGGATGCCAGGAGTCTAAAACTCAGCTAAGAACAATTTTGAACACGAAAGGTCCCAAAAAGGACAAAAAGGACACTAATTCATCCTTGATTAATGATGGGCGTGCAGGATGTCATACCAAAGGGGACGCCGAGTACATTGCATATCCGGTGTTTGTTTTTTGTTTCAAGGGCCCTAAATGGAACTGTATGCCTCACCACCTAGTCCAGTCAAAATATACCAATTCAGGCATCCAAACGGAAAAAAAATTAGAGTAAGGCTAATTTTGGTTGTTTTCAATTCAGTAGGATGCCAGGAGTCTAAAACTCAGCTAAGGACAATTTTGAACGCGAAAGGACAAAAAGGACACTAATTCATCCTTGATAAATGATAGGCGTGCATGATGTCATATCAAAGGGGACGCCGAGTACATTGCATATCCGGTGTTTGTTTTCTGTTTCAACGACCCTAAACGGAATGAGTCGGGCTTAAATGGAAAATTTTAGTGTTTACCGTAACTTTATTTTTCAGGAATTAATTCGTGTCCTTTTCGGGACTTCCCAGATCAAAAGAATCTTTGGCAAAATAAATGGCAGAATCTTCAGTTATTGTAGATTCTAAATTGGTTGGCACCTTGAAATAGGAACTCGCGAAGTTATGGCTTTGAAAAGATACAGATGATGAGTTATGGGAAATACGAAAATTGTCCATTCAAACGCGATTTACTCCGTTAAGGGTCATTGAAACAGGAAAAAAAAACTGGATATTTCATGCACTCTACTTCCCCCTTAATATGATACCCCGCATGCCGACTCCCGGTCAAGCATTAAATAGTATCCTTTTTGGGACCTTTCCGATAAAAATTTTGTTTTGAGTAAAATGAGTTTTAGACTCCGGACTCGGGATTAAAAAAACACACAAAAAAAAGGCTTACTCCATTTTGTTCTATTTGAAATGCTAATATGACTGGGCATGGGCACTAGACTCCTCTGACGTTCGCCCAGGAATTAAGCTCCGTTTACCGTAGGCACGCGTTCAGAGTGTACTGTGCGTAGGGAACCAATTCGCACGAAGCTGCGTTGCTAGAATGATTCAAATAGGAACTTTGGGTAGAGGAGACACGCTGATTTTACTATGCACTCCCGGAGCAGCGTTTCCAAAAATTAGGTGAGAGGCGTCTGTCGCCGAGTGACGAACACTAGTTTCCCTATTTTTGTAGCAACAGAACGATCACTGTCAGGTCACTACATTGCGTAGTATCAGTTCTTTCCGGCTTCACAAAATTGTTTTTTTTTGTACACTGTCTTAATGTTAAAACGTATTTTTCTATTTAACGGCAAAGTTTAGGTCCTAATTTTGGCAATTTTGATGATATTTGGCGTGTAAATTCCAGCTTCTCAATTTTCGTTTTTTTTTTTTGAAATAAATCAAAAACAAAAATCCTCCAGTCCAACCTACCTTCGTGAACTTGACTTGTAATAAACGTCTTAATAAGCGTATCTGTCGTTTGCGTGTACAAACTGAGTGCATAACGTAAACTTTGCAACTCTGGCGACTTTTCCAGGAACGTCTTCTTCAGACCATTACCGCCCGCATGGAAATATTGTTTGATTGTATCCAGCGCGACATCAAGCACGGCACACTGTTTTGGCGACAGATTCTTCTCCACCTCCTTGGAAATGTCCATAACGCCACTCAAGGCGTTCTTCACGTCCTGTTTGCCGGCCATATGATTCTTAAATATTTGACCCATATCGCCGATTTTGGCGTTGGCCGCCAAATTTTTGGCATTGTCCGTCAAATTTTTGAACATCATCTGTGGAAAATTGTGAAATGTGAATCAAATTGAAATCAATAGACATGCACACTATTAGGATGATGTGAGATATAGGTATCATCCGTTCGTACCGTTCGATCAGTCATTGGCGGCAACACTATTGTCTTTTCAAGAATTCTCATCACAATTTTCCACAGCTCTTTGAGTAAACGTTTTAGTACAGTCTTTTCACATGATTGTGCATAGAGCGTTAATGAACCATCCAATAGATCCATCAGCGGTCGTAACACTTCATCTGCTTCGACTGCAACATCTTTACGCTGTGCCGCCTGATTTGGATTGGCAACTGTGCCACCTCCTTTTATTGCTAAAAGAAGATCGCCCAGTTCGCGTACACTTTGCGTTATTCGTGGCTCCAAGCTGTAACAGTGTCCCAATTGGGCGTGTGTTAATAATTATGTTCAGAACACACAAAAAAAAAACAAGGAAATCCTCTCGCATGTTGTACCTGATTGCAAATTGTGATGCCAAATCGTCCAGGGCCGTGTTGAGGTTTTGTTGTAGCTCCTTGAGAATATTGGCAGCATCCTCCTCGAGCTTATCGCCACCCATCGATTCAAACATTTTCTCCAGCTGTACACGTAGCTGTTGTATGTTGTTCATAAGAATGCATGCCTATGTGTGTGTGTGTGAAAAGCGACCGTTAAATAAATTCATTCCCGGAAAATTCCGTGACAAGTTCAAACTTACAATTCGCTCGTCGGCCAAATGTTCGGGAAATTCACGCTTCACGATATCAGCATAGGCAATAAGAACTTTAACAATGGTTTTGGCAAAACGTCGCATATAACGTTTCCAAATCTCCGGATCCGGACACTCCAGCTTGCTGACAACATCGAAACATTGCGTAAGTTGCGTGAAAACGTCCACCACCGAATTGGAGAATAAGGCATGTTCGCTGCTTTTTTGAAACTGAAACGTTCGAATTTGGAAATTGAATGAAAATGTCTGCCTGAAGATTTTTGATTTACTGAATACTTACACCATCTTTCTTGTCGCGATTGAAAGCACCGTGCAAATACTCGAGCGAAACGTCATCGTTCTCGTTGAGCCATTGCATAACAAACGGCTCGAACCATGCCGGATATTCGGGCACGGCACCCTTATACGGTGGCACCTCACGTACATAATTCGTATACAGCCATTTCACGCGAAAATGTAAATTCATATAGGCGGACGATTTACATAGACGATGCTGTTCGTGCTCTTCTAAGGCATATTTCATATCGACAGCAAACAGACCCCACATAGTGGCGGCCGAGAGCTATACAGACGGAGACAGAAACATCAGTGAAAAACAATTCTCAAAAATGTCATAATTAGCACCGCGTTACCTGACCAATATTAAGCTCCTGTGGAAACTGATTTAATACAGTCCCGTAGGCAGTCTTGTCCTCTTCGATTACAGATACGATAAGTGCAATTAGTCGATGCCAAAATTCGACATTATCTAATTTTGGGCCGTGATCGTCAGGATCACGCTTAGCCTCGTTTGGATCCACCTGAAATGCGTAAAAGAAAATAGATCAGCAGACGTCCAAAAAAAATAGACCTGGAAAAAATCTCACCTGGAATTCCCGGTTGAACAATTCATAGCAATTTTCAAATAGGAATTGATAAGTGGATCTAAGACAGGCCTTTACGCAATCCTTAACGACAGTACTTGCACGTGGTGGACTTGATAATTCTTGGACCTAGAGTGAGAGAGAAGAGAGACAGTGAAAGTGAGAGAAAGCTTCAAATAGGTTTGTGTTCTAAACTCACCTTCATACGAAAGAATGTAATGCTGGTCAAAAGATCGACCGTTGATTTTAAATCCATCAATTTCTCTTGACTCGATGCCGGGAAATTGTTCCGATACATTGATAAATCGATACGCAATGAGTTGTGCAGTTGATCCAATAATTTGACGAATTTCTCTTTCTAATTTTCAAGATGGTAGAAATTTTTGTTAATTAAAATCTCCAGAAATTTTATTTTAATTGTGATACATCGAAGAGAGACAGAGAGAAGGAGAGAGAAAGGAAGTGTAGGAAAAATTACTGACGGGGTATAGAGCGACTTGAATCGTGTGAAGACTTCAGAGATCAATTCGATATTTTAAGGGGGCCCCTCAAAAATTTCACAGAATTTTTTTTTACCGCTTTGCGAAGGGACAAAGCTTCATAGAATTTCTGCGACGGTGTCGTCTTGAATATACGACTGTCAGAAGGACGTATCAGATTTGAACTGCTTTCTGAACCGAAATAGCGACAATTCAAAACATTGGACTAAGGCCGCAGATTTGTTAGTGACATCCAACTTTCAAGATTTTAACTGCTTTTCTTTTTTGATGAGGTGTTGAGATCAACAGCATGCTCAGCAGTGCTATTTATCCACAAAAATGGGTACTCGCTGGACATCTAAGTGAGATCATAGTCCGTCCCAAGGGTCGTGAGTTCGAAAAACACCTCTGAATTGGTTCACGGTGAGACTCGAACCTACAACCCTGTGCGGCGAAGGTGTGCGCATTTACCGCAACACCAAAACTACCGGAGCCGGAGTAAAACATGTGAAAATTGTCGCGAGGTCCTGACCAAACACTTCTAATTCATAAATCCGCAGTGCCCTTCAGACAAACTCTAAACCGCTTTGTGTCGGCTCACCGTACGTTAGTATTATTGGTAGGAAAATTTTTAAAGAGACGATATACGAGCGTAGGTATAGGAGTGTAGCAGTGAGACTAGAAAGAACTTTGCATCGGCTAACCGCTCACTAGGCTCGCACCTCATCATTAGTGCGTCTCTTGACAAAATCTTAAAGAGGTGAGTTGCAAGCGGAGCGAGC
The DNA here is from genome assembly GCA_949715475.1 of Microchrysa polita. Classification (NCBI taxonomy): domain Eukaryota; kingdom Metazoa; phylum Arthropoda; class Insecta; order Diptera; family Stratiomyidae; genus Microchrysa; species Microchrysa polita. The sequence continues at coordinate 7,612,383 of OX454422.1, forward strand.
TGTGAGTCGCTGCTAAACAGGTGATCTGTTCGTGAGGGACCTGTGTAATCTCTTCTGATAGATACTTTTGAAATAACTTTCATGTGGTCCTACTGGCAACCATTGCTTCACGCCAATTTCAAGCCTCTACGGAGCGGACCACACCCATTTGTTACAACAAGCGGCCAAAAGATGCCAAACCGCTTACCTGGCAAGAGACTCGAAGGTATCGGTACAGGAAGGTTGTGTATGCTGTGTATGTGTATGACTTCGTCATACTGAGAGCCTAACACCTCGGCGCGGCTGCTCTGAATTCTCCTTTTACGCGCCGGTATTGAAGCAAATCCGGGCCCAGTAAGGGTATGGATGTGTACTGCAACCGACGTATCGGTTCAAATGCCAGGGCACTTCAGTGTAGTTGCTGTTCGGAGTGGGTGCATTTGAAATGCTCCGGTTTAAGAAGGATGGGTCACTACATTGAAGGAACATTTGTTGCAACAGACTGCAGGTTTACTGGGCAGCCTCGCGGCTGCTGTTAGACACAGTTTAACCCCTGCCCTTAACCCAGCAATCTTTACGCCTGAATTCGGACTGCTGCCATCCAAGAGACGAAGCTAAACGCGAACTGACCTCTTAGCGTCGAAGGCCAATATATTATCCTACGTAAGGACAGAGAAGGTGCCACGAATAATTCTCACCCTGCAGGTGCTCTGGCCTTCCTAATACACAGGTCCGTACATTACAGTATATTAGATGTAGTTCTGACAGTACGGCGGAGTTGCAAGCCATCTCAATTTCGTCAGGGAGCACCAATATTGAAATTTTTAATATCTATATACCACCACACTCTAGTTGTTCATCAGACTATCATTTCAATATTGGTCCTCGTCTAAATGGAGAGCACAGGATCATTCTTGGCGACTTCAATGCCCATCATGAACTCTCACAACGTTGCCATGGTTCAAGCTATCGCCGAATCTCTAGACGCGTCAGAGTTCTGCACCCTCAATGAAGACTCCCCAACCCGAGATGCAAACAATTTTATTAGCTCCCCTGATATTTCAATTTTCAGCGTCAGCCTAATAAGTAACACCTCTTGGGACACGCACGTATTGGTCTTCCCTCTGATCACCTCCCAATCATAGTCAGAATTGACAAACCAGCTGACCTGATCAAGTCAGAGGAGCGAACGTTTGTTAATCACAAAAAAAAAGCCGATTGGGAAGGTTTCGGAACATTTACTTCGACGAAGTTCATCGCGCATCCACCTCCCGCCAATATATATAAGGCCGAACGGAACATTAGGAGCGTCATTACCAAAGCTGCAGCACGTTTCCATTCCAAAGGTCCGACCAAATTTTCCAACAAATACCGCAACGTGACAACATTCGGCGCGCCAACCCTAATAGGGTTGACCCCAGAATTCGGTAGCTCAACATCGAAATACGACGACAAGTTAAAGACCGCAGGAATGCCAAATGGAACGAGCACCTCAATGACTGTAACCTTAATGAAAGTGCTAGTAATTTATGATCTACTGTCCGTGCCCTTTTGAACCCCACAAAAGATAAGGGCAATATAGCCATAACCTTCGGTAAAAAAGAAACCAGCAATCCTCTTTACTGTGCGAGCCAATTCAATAAGCAATTTATTGAACATCCCAAGCCTCAAGCGCAAAATTAGAAGACGGGTTCGCAGCCGAATTGTTGACTCTGTACCAATATACACCGCGGACCAGGTTAAGAAAGTCATTGAGAATGAAAAAAAACTCCAAGGCCCTCGGACCTGATGGCCATGCTAAAACACCTAGAGTTTCCAGCTATTGAGTACCTGACAGCGGTCTTTAACTTGTCAGTGTCCACGCTTGCCATCCCCGATATCTGGAAAACTGGACGCATAGTCCCGTGTCTTAAACCAGGGAAAAGTGCCAAACTAGGAACTTCACACAGACCGATAACTAAAATGTCACCTGTCGCAAAAACGCTGGAGGCCCTTATCCACCCGACTCTCGTTTCCCATGCGAGCTAAGCATGGATTTAGACGCATATGCGTAGTACGACCACTGCTCTAGACGCGATCACTACACGTTTCAAAAATTGATTAAACCAGCGTACCCCGTGACATATAGAACCATTTTGGTGTCGATTAACCTATCAAATGCATTTGATAAGGTCAATCACTCCATGCTTCTGGCAAACCTCCTTAACATGCGTATTCCTACGCAAGAGATTTGATGGATTGCCAGCTATCTAACTGGTAGGCAATCCTTCAATGAGTTTTGGGACAGTCGTCTCAAGCTTAGGAAGATCAAATTAGGTGTTGCACAGGGTGGGGTTCGCTCTCCCACTCTGTTTAACATTTACATACATGGCAGGTCTTCCAACACCACCGGAAGGCATTGAAGTGATCTCCTATGACGATAACTGCACTGTACTTGCCACGGAAGCGGATAGGAATGACATGCGCCTACTTATCAATCGATATTTAGCGCGACCAGAAGCTTTTTTCTTAGCAGAAACTTAACCATCTCAGCGTCCAAATCGTCTGTGACCTTCCTTACCACCTGGTCAGGTGATTGTCGGTGCGCGGTTGAGGTACGTATTGGCAAACAACAAATCCTAAAATTCTCGGACTTCACCTTGAGAAAATGATGAATTCAGCTCATCACGCGGAAGCGGTATGTGAAAAGATGCACAGTAGGAACAAAATTCCTAAAGCACTGACTGACAGCACCTGGGGCAAAGATAAAGTAACTATGCTAGCCACTTACTGGGTCGCGCAGCGGCCGATTTTGTGGCGCACGTTTGGTCGCAAAAGTTTTTGTAACACAAACTGAAATAAAATCCAATTTTGCCAAAATGCTGCTCTACGCACAGCTACATGGTACCTTCTGATGTCAGCCCTGGATCACCTACATCAGGAGACACATTTGATGCCAATACGTGACCACAATCGACTATACTCGCAAAACAATATCATGTAAGTTGTTATCGAGAGGATCATTCTAATCGTGACCTTATGCAGCAAATTTCCCCTCCACGCCACATCAAACCTGGCCTTCGAGACCTTGAGAGAAAGGTCCAGGGTTCGAACCGGATCTTTTTGAAGAAAGATTCATACCGGGCCTACATTCTAATGAATCACACTGATGAAATGAGTCGGTCTATTGCGAGTTTAGGTACGAACAGAGTCCTCTCAGTGCTTCCACCACCTATTTCGCCTGCGAGGAGATTAGGCTCCCGAGAGCCACCAGAGTGTCTTTAGCCCAACTTCGGTCAGGTCTCTGCTCACACTTCAATTTGTATCTATCTCGTATAGACCCGAGCATACAAAATGTATGCCCAAATTGCGCTGTTACGCCTCATGACGTGGCCATTTGTTTCAATGCCCAGCTGCACCCACTGATCTCACCCCCTGTCACTGTGGGACAACCCCATTGCAGATCTCGGACGAAAATGACGACGAACTATAAATCGAATCCATATAGATACACAGCGGTTCCCACCTTCCTGTACCGCTAAAAGAAGAAGATAACTTTCATATAATCTGTAAACCGATTTGAATTCGCCCCAAGCTCGCAATTTGCTCTCAGTGTGTGTGTGTGAGCGGCGAGCAGATACAAAGCGGTTCAAATTTTATCTGAAATATCAGAGAAACTCAAATCGTTACTTCAAAGCGCCCTCTGTCACAATAAATGGATGTGCAAAGTATAAGCCTAAGCTATGACAGTATATACTCGCGGCAAGAGAATAGTCGAATGCGGGAGAGAGAGAAGGGAACCAAATGTTTATGGGGACTGAGGAGAGAGGAATACACAGTCCGCAAAGGTCAGGAAATACTCCGCCAGATCGAGAAGAAAGAAAATGCGTGCAGGAAAAATATTACAGAGATTCGAATTTCGACACAATAGTTGATCTACACAGAAAGAAATTTTGTATATCTAAATCCAAAAAAAAAAAAAAATGTTTTGTCCAATTTTATATATACTTACACCAAAATTACTAGCAGCAAAACGATCACTAGCCGATACCGCACTCGATGCTGTCGTATGGGCATAGTAGGCGTTAATGTTAGCTAGTAACGTACTCATAACGGCCGGTACGCCCGGACACAAATATTTCGTCGACAAACAATGAAAATGTGTCATGGCCTGATAAATGTTCTCAATTCCGTAACGCATGGCAAATTCGTCGACAATTTCTTGGGGTATTTCATCAAAATAAATTTTCCATGCATCGTCACCTTTTTGTTGAGGTAGCTTTACCTAAACAAATATTTTTTTTTCGGTTTTTTGTTGTTGTTGTTGTTGTTTTGTGTTTTCAATTTTGGGTTTTTTTTTTTGAGCGCGTGCGCACGGTGTAGTTCCGTATCAGGGCCAAATAGGAAAACATGGAAAAATATGAAAGCAAAATTTGATCACAAGTGTATTATGATTGTTTTAGGTGTGATTGAATATAGAATTTTTGTATTTATTGTAAACTTAACGGGAACATCAACATTGCACATTGAATCGAAATCGAAACGTAATTTGAAACCAAATCAAGCAGTTTCGATTAAATACGTATATGTTGCCAAACACACAAATCTGAATGCAAGCGTTCCAAATAGCACGGCAATGTCACCTGTCTTATTCGATAGACGTACATCGGATAGTATAACGGTACTTTTTTTGTAAATCTACTCAACTACAATATTAAATTGGCACTACAATCAGCTATTTCAGCTTTTGCGGTACTATAGTACTTCGCTCAGCGCGAGATGGCACCGTAACCAAAAGATTCCACGACCAGAATACCCGATTGCGATTGACTCTGGCGCGAGTCAGTCCAAGACGAAAAGAACATGCATTAGAATCAATGCATATAATCATCGTTATGCAAAGCGACGTTTTTGGAGCTTCCACGAAATGGTCTCATGTTGTTATGCCCGTTCGCGACCGACTAAATTGTCCTTATGCTATCCGATGTCAATCCGTAAATTAGCTACTCTAGAAAATTATAAATTTTTCGCCGCGCCTCAATTGCGCGAGATTTTCCGAGCAATTGTGCGTGGTTTGGCGAACCTGGCGCATTTCAGGACTACCTTTAGAATAAAACAAAAAATAAAAAAAAGGAAACCAGGGAAACTAACACGTTCACTGTCTGATCGGTTTTCATGGACATTACCACCATGTCTGCCATCCGAAAATCCATACACTTATGAGTCACATGTGACTCGTAGATGTGCACGGGATGGAACGCTGTGTGCACATGAACATGCTACTCAAAGACAGTGAACGTATTAATAATTTCTTGCATAGCCATCAGTTGACTTAAAATTAACACAAAAACACTTCACCATATTCAAAAAAAAAAAAAAAAACTAGAAAAATAAAAATTACTACAACCAAGCCAAGCATAAATTTTTCCAAACAAAAAACAAAAAAATAAGATCAATACGAAAAACAAACAAAAATTAAAATCCATGCGCTGCTTTGCATAATTTTGTGCATTTCAAAATTAATTTATTTTGCAGGATGCGGGATGCTTAGAATACGTTACCATTCCTACATTTTCTTCGCATAGGTAGTGAAAAAGATTCTCGTGCAAGCACGTATACTGCACATGGTAGGGTGCGACTTTTTCCTCGCCCTTGATTTCGACGGATATATGCAAACGAATGGCGCCCGATACGGCCGATTTATCCGTACGTTTCTCTAAATTATACCACACGTCCATTTCGCCGGACAATGTGCGCACTTCGATTATTGTCTGACCGAGAAAATCGTCCGATTCGCGTGTTAATTTTTGACGCAATTTCGACTTTAGATCATTGTCTTCGTCCCAGACGCGAACCTTTATACGGTCCGATGAATTGTGACATTCACTGTATATGAAGAGGAAGAAGAAAAAACAAAACAGAAATTGGAATATTAGAGATGATTCATATTAAAATCTCTGGTTTACTATCGTGAGAAAATATTGGATGTATTTTTCAAACTACAGTGAAACCTCCGTAAGGTGACCACTCTGTAACATGACCAACTCTTTAAATGGACCATATTTTTTCCGTCCTGGTACATTCAACATTACGTTAAACAAATCTATCGAAAATCATCCGCCATTGGGTGGTAAACTTATGGAGGTGTTACTTTTTGGTCATTTTTATAAAACAGAAACTGCGCGAGGTTTGTCAAACCCAGAGCAGACGATCGCTACTTTGGATAACCCCAACCTACACTGCTAGCAAGTGCCGAATGACGGCCAAATAAATAAAAATCTGACTGCTCTAGATATTTGGGCTGTCCATACAACTTTGATGTTTTGTACCGCGAGGTTCGGCGAACCCCGATCATTGCAGCATTGCCGCTGCGGCCTTAAAATACTCTGAGCAGTTTTCATAGTTGTAGTAATGACTACGAACAAAACCGCGGGCGTTACTAAACGGTTTGGGGGCAGGTACGACCGCCTTAAATTTTTATTTTTAAAAATTCACTACTCAATACTTACAAATGAAATTTTTCATTCCACACCGGATTCAATTCTTGTGGCATTGTACGCGTTCGCTTTTTCACTTTTCCCACTTGTACGGTCACATAAGGATCACTTGTACCGCTCTTATCTTTTGCTATCAATCCTTGCGCACATATGACTGTATAACGCCGATTCGGGATGTCCAAATTGAAATTGTTGTTGTTTTTCGGGTTTTTGTTTGGTTTCGTAGTGTCGTCGTAACAGTCGAGTAGTTGCAAATGGAAAAACCACGTCGAGTGAATGATGTGTTAAATCGAATCGACGTTCAGTGTGGGTGAACAAAAACAGAAATAAACCACGAGACATGGAAGAAACGAAGGTAATTTTAGTAAGCTATTTAAAAATTTTGTAAAAAAAAAAACAAAACGAAAATTTTCCAAACTCATACTGATAAGATAATACTTACAAATCATACGAAAATCATGATGAAAATTACAAAATAAAGTTTTTGCCGTACCTTCGCATCATTTTTGACAATTAGTTGCGCAATATTAATTTTATCTTTTGTTCTACTGTTTCGTTCTTCGTTTTGTAAAATCTTATATGGAGAGCGGTGTAGCGAAGGGGGTAGTCCACTACAATTATTTTTTTAACTGTAGAGAACACCCGAAAAAATAAAAAAAAATACTTAATGGCTGAATTGGTTAGGAATATTTATTATTATCTACGTAACAGCTCCTAATTCAAAGTCATAGGTCAACCAGGTTAATGGCAGCAGTCGATCAAAGGTCAAACTTTGACTTTCGATTCTCGAAATCGACGTTTTTTTAGAAACGTGTTTTAGTACCCATTTAAAAGGTTTTTTGTGTATTTTTTAATGGATAATAAAAATCAACCCTTTATTTCCAAACTTTGATCCATCACTGTGATAGAACTAATTCACCTAGGGTGACGGTTTATAGGTGGCGTTATAACGTCCCCTTACGAATACGAAAGCACAGTTTTAGATAAAAGACAATATCCGCACCAAATTTCAGCCATTAAGTCCTTTTTTTGGCAAACACCGATTATTCTGCCTTTGATCCTTGTACTAATAGTAAAATTCGATTTTCTCACTGTATGTAAACTGAGCGAGGTGATGGAGTGGAGAATAATAAAAGAGATGTGTCGCCCGCTCTAAGAGAGGGAAAGCCGGGCGGTCGCCCGGGGCGCCAAATTTTAGGGGCAGCTTTTTGGCTAGCACTCGAATAAAAAAAAATTATAAAAGCCAGAAAGAAAAATTCAATATCAATTTCCAATAAGTGGAAACGAAACCTACAGATGAAATAAAAAGTTGAAAGTTGTGTTTTGAAGATGCAAAGTCCTTGAGAGGCTTTGAAGAGCCCACAATTGATAGAAGGATTTGCGTAAAATGTGATGCTAGCCCCGCCGCACTTCCGAAGTTATGCGCTATTCAAGTTTTACTTAAAAACCGAAATTGGAGATTTATGTGCTAATTTCGTCCTCCAATTGAGCATTTAATACCTCTTCTTTTGACCAGCATTAAGTATTATATTTGGTCTTTCTATGCATGATCCCTTGTTCTTACCAAAGGGTAAATAGAAGACGAAATTATGGAACGTAATCTTATTATTGAGTTTATATGCGGAACGTCGCACTTTCATTTCAGGAAGTGAGGTCTAAAACTTTATTTTAGTCTATTGTATCGGAGGAGTGCACGTCATACCCATGCAAGAGTTTTGAAAACTTCTATAAACCTTTGGCGGCAATCTGACTTCAATCCCGAACCCAATCTACTTGTGGATGGATCGCCTCAGTTGGTTCCAATTGCATTGATTCAACTAGCATTTGAAGGACAAATTTCGAACAAAGATGAGATTAGTGATGGAATCACAGTCCACATTACCAGAGCCGCAGTAGCAGTACCTCCTTTTTTCGGACATGCGAAATCAGGACTTGGCTTGATTCCCCGATTTAGCTAGCTCGGAACGTCTTCTTTATAAAAATTCTCAATATGGACGTAGGCTGGATTTCCTCAAGACATAAACATTTTGTCAACATCATGCCCCTATCCCGGAATTTTTTTAGTGGGTCGGAGGGTATGTGATTCTCATTAAACATATGACAACAAAAATATTTTTAGAAAAAGGGTTAAACATTTGGGAAAGGTAAATCTAGAGCGATCTTTGTCCTTTTAACAATAAATGGCGTCTACATGAGTATTACTCTTGAATACATCACATGACCTTTGTCACAAAATTTATCCCTTGCAGACGAAATGTTTTTAAATCCATTAACTTCCCAAAGAAAACTTCAAGTGAGGAATCCTTTATTATAACGCTAAAACATGGCGGATAGCAAAAACTCTTTAAAGTATACAAATTTAAACCTAGAAGTCATGTAGTGATGAAACATATGGACAATGTGGGCTTTTTGGTGGCGAAAAATTTTCTTGAATTAGATTGGTTGGGCAACACGTTTGGAAACATAGGTAGTTAGGATCCCCACAAAGAGAACTTAGGATGTCGCTTAGGGCATAATTCAAGTTACGAAAGGCTAGGTCACGCAAACGCGGATAGGATATGGATATGATTATGTTGATGACACCTACATACGGGTGTTCAAGTTTCGGATATCAAATGCCTAAAACTGCAGTCTCAATAGAATTATGCGGATGATTTACTTTTATAACCCCTGTCTCGGAATAACCGAGACCACCAGACTTTCTTAAAATTGCGATTGAGACCAGGCGCCAACTGAACACCACACTCAGAAAAATTTCAATGGAAAATCCCATTAAACCAATCATTTTGTCCCATTATTTTTAGTCAATAGGAAAAATCAGACCACTTCAAAAATATTGAAACCATTACAATCGATAAATATCAGTTTGATTTAATAGTTGTCTCATTTTAAAATAAACACATGGTCTAGTTATTTTTCAATAGGATATATACTGTTGAAATAATAGGATCAATCCTATGTAAAAAAAAAAATCGTTTCACTCCTAATCTGATCGAAATATATTTTTTTATAAGTCCCATTTTATTATACCAATCACGCTACGTGATTGTACATTTTTTTAAGATTCAAGATATTTGGCCAGGCCGAGTATTGAACATCCGATTTGCTAGTACACTTTAAAACTTACCAAGCCACGGGAAGGCAGGTGAACGATCTCGGCCACGGGGCATGATGTTGGTTATCTTGCTTGAAATTCAATTGAAAGGCCTACCCCATTAATGCAATAGGACGCTATATAAAACAAATGGGATTCATCCTATTATTAGTTAATAATATCAGATCTTGTTTATTTAATGGGACAAACTGATTAAAATATAATCTGATGTCTCATTGGATTTACGGGACACATTTCATTCCATACAAAATATCTCAATAGGATTCGTCCAGTTACAGTCAAACCTGTTAATCGGACCACTCTCTAATCGGACCACCTTCTAATTGGACCACCCTTGGTCAATTTTACTTGGTTTTTCATACAAAATAACCTTTATAAACGGACCACCTCTTAATCGGACCATGGACCACGGTCGGTGACTCCAATTGGATAGATCAGTACTAGACGTACCTCCACAATCGGACCAACGACTGTATAAGTCTCCCAAAATCGGACCAAAACTTCAAATTGATTACTTACTTGAGCAGTACGAGGAAATTTCACCAAACGGACCAACAGACAGGCAACGTGGCAAGACATTTTGTTGACTAAAAAAAATCATAGAAATTTCGTCACTACATTCACTTCAGTTCCGATTACTATGAGTATATTATTTCCCATGACCACGGGAAATTTCGTAGACAGGATCAATGAAGTGATGAGACAATTCTGGAGTTTCTGCGACGAGAAGATGCAAGTTAAGTTAAAGGGATGATTGATTAAGCCATTAATCATGACTTTGATTATATGTAGAAATGCTTTGTAAAATATTGAAGAATATTCAAAATTTCGGTGGAACTGAGTGTGGAAGCTGGTTAAAAAAAACCAAGGCAGTTACGATGTTAGCAGTTCCAAAACATTAATTACATAGGGCATAGGTGACCTTTGTACAAGTCCAATGTTCATGAATAATGTTTTTGTGCTTTTCTGGCATCCCTTAGTAATCGGACCTCCTGCTAATCGGACCAAATTTGATCGGTCTCGTCAGTGGTCCGATTAGACAGGTTTGACTGTATATTAATTATTGCATCTGTTTACTTTTGTGAAGAAATCTGATAAATTTGACGTCCAATTAAAATAATGGTACAAAAATTTTTAAATTTACGGGGCCCATTTTTCTGAGTGCACCAACACGCAGATTTCTAGTACTGAAATTTTCATTCGTAGAGCATCGATTTTTTATGAAAAAGCAGTAAGCAGTAAGAAAAAAATGTATCCTTGATCAACCGCCAGCCAGGGAGAGGGAGGGTCAAGCGCCACTCCCTGCCCTGCCTCCCCAACCTCCTGGGCTACGCCTATGATTCTCAAGATGTCGCATTTATGAAAATAAACCACGCACGCTCCACACTGAAGAAATCCAGCTAATTCGAGTTTATCGGCTGCGCAGTCTGCAAGGATGTTATGGGGAACTACACATCTACTTCAACGACGTACATATTACCTACTGTAAATCTGCCTGGTATATCACCTAAAGGGGGGCCAATTTGTCCTCTTGCCCGGGGCGACGTAAGTGCTATCCCTACGGTTTAGAGATGTCAAAAACTGCCAATATCGAAAATGTGTTTGATATCGTAGTGGAAAATCCGGGTAGGAGGTTCGTTATCGTTGCTATCCGAATTCTCGTTCATAACCGGCAATTTTTAATTTTTAATTAATTTTTATTTCGCAATGCAAGCCACTCACGTCTAACTCAACCACTAAAGCAGCATTTTCGAGGCATGCCCATGATAGCCTTTACTAAACGATTAAACTCTATCGTGCTTTAGCGATGTGCCGACAACTCATCCTAAGAAAAACTTCAAGTCAAGAAACCTGAAACAAAAGCCTCGGATTGGACGGATACAAAACAACGACGACCCTGCAAATTAACAACTGATTACTCTTTCGGATCCTGGAATGTACGCTCCCTGAATAGACCGGGGGCATTAAGGGCCCTCCTGGATCAGGTAGAACAATACAAGCTGAGCATAGTTGCAATCCAGGAAACTAAATGGCTCAACAGCGAGATTAACGACCTCAATTCGCACACTATTTTTACGAGTGGTAAAGACGAGGGCAACAAGGAGTTTGGAGTAGCTTTCGTTATCGGCTTCAAACCCATCAACGAGCGGCTATGTGCGATCCGTATTAAGACCCGTTTCGCTAATCTCTGGCTCATTAATGCGCATGACCCTACAGAAGTAAAAGAAGACGCGATTAAGGACGAGTTCTACAACGACCTAGAAACACTCTTCGACTCACTTCCATCAAACGACGTCAAGCTGCTGCTAGGAGACTTTAACGCCAAAGTCGGAAACGAAAGCTGGCATAGGGGAACTACTGGTGGTCATAGCCTCCACGACGAAAACAACAACACCGGTCAGCGACTTATCGACTTCGGGAGCGGCAGAAACTTGGTCATAAGCTCTACATGCTTCCCTCATCGACGAATTCATAAGCAGACCTGGAAGTCTCCAGATGAATACACCGTGAACCAAATCGACCACGTACTGATCAGCAAGAGATGGGCTTCTAATGTCCTAGATGTTCGATCCTATCGAGGAGCCAACTGCGACACCGATCACTATTTGGTGAAGACGACCTACAGGTGCAGAATCTCTTCGGTGCACCTAACGAGAATCAACCCTGCCAAGATCTTCGAGGTTGACAATTTGATTGATGATGCCACGGCGGCTGCGTATACTACAGCCCTTGAGGAAAAACTGTCGCCCATGCTTGATAACATCAATAATCTAGGCATCCATGAGTTCTGGGAGGAGCTCAAAGACAGCATCAAGGAGGTCGCAGAAGAGGTCGTGGGCTATAAAGGCCGGCGCAGACGAGCAGACTGGTTCGACGACGAATGCAGGGCCTCGATTGAGGCGAAAAATGAAGCCTATCGCCAATACACACAACGCGCATCCCGAGCCAAGAAAGAAAGATATAACGAGCTTCGGCGAGTATCTAATAAGTTAATTAAACGTAAGAAACGCAAACATTTTGACGAGCAGTTACAGCAAATAAACCAAAGATTAGCCAGTAAGAACATTAGACAGGCGTACAAACTTATTAATAATATCAAGAACGGATATCAACCCAGGACAAGCCTATGTAAGGACAAGGATGGTAACATCATCAGCGACATCGAAAGCGTCAACAAACGATGGGCCTCGCATTTTGAAGAGCTCCTCAATGCATCATCAACAACCCCCGCGGAGCCAGCTCTTGAGCAGTTAGCCGAACCAGGCCCTCCCGTTCTACCCCCAACAGTAGAGGAGGTGAGTCTTGCCATACAGTCGCTCCAACATAATAAAGCGCCCGGCGCTGACGAGATCCCAGCAGTACTGTGGTGGAACGTGCCTGACCAACGCTATACATGTGCTACTGCTGAAAATATGGAACGACGAGGTAATCCCCGAAGATTGGCGCAAAAGCATAATCTGCCCAATCCACAAAAAGGGTGACGAGCTGAAGTGTGAGAATTACAGGGGCATATCATTAATTTGTACGGCCTATAAGATATTATCGAAAATTCTTGAAAAGAGAATTAATCCGTACGCAGAACGAATCATTGGCGAGTATCAAGGCGGCTTCAGACCTGGTCGCTCAACGACCGATCAGCTTTTCACAGTGAAGCTACTACTCCAAAATTGCTGGGAATATAACATCGACGTATACCAAATCTTTGTCGACTTCAAGCAGGCATACGACAGTATCGATCGAAGTGTACTGCACAACATTATGCTGAATTTTGGTATACCGGCAAAGTTAGTGCGACTCACAAGGATGACGATGGCCATGGCAAATCGAAAACAAGGACGCCAGCAAATCCAAGCATCACAGTGGGGGACCTTAATATCGAGTATGTAGACAACTTCAACTATCTGGGTTGTAGCTTATCAAAGGACGCCAACGAAACCGACGAAATTAAGCGACGGATACAACTAGCCAATAAGACATGTTTCTCGGTCCTTGCGAGCGAGACCAATGGCGTATCCGATACAACCATGAGTTGTATCAATATTGTACGATCAGCTGGAAGTATCGAAAATCGTGTAGCTTCAACGTCTGCAATGGGCGGGGCATGTACAACGGATGGACGACAATCGCATGCCAAAGAAAGTTATGAACGCACAACGAATTGACGGAGCGAGGTTGCGTGGACGACCGAGAGCTCGCTGGGAGAACTCCGTAGGTGAAGACGCCCACCAGCTGCTGGGCTTCCGAAACTGGAGGACAAGGTCACGTAACCGCGACAATTGGAGGTCAACGATTCAGGCGGCCAAGGCCCGACGTCGGGCTATCGTGCCACATTGATGATGATTCATCTAGCATTGGAACAAGGTGATTTCAATTACAGCAAAATGAGGGATCGAACCATATAATACACTGCCAGAGCTCCCTTCCTCGGAAATGCTAATATTGGAATTTGGCTAGGTTCCGCCGATTTAACTAGCTCTGCCCTTATTCTCTATAAAAACTGTGGAGATGGTGCATTTATAAAAATAAGCCATGCATGTTGAAAACTAATTTAACCTTCGGGCGGGCGCAATGCATCTGACAGATTAAGTGACCAGTTTTTGTTGCGCCAATCAGCGATATGAAAAGGGAGAGATCTGAAACTCACAGTAGCTTAATCTTTATCGATCATATACCCAAAGCAGTTTTCAGTTTCTATCTACCATATGTCTGAGGGGCGGGAGGGGGTGAAGTAATCTCTCAGATGTATTGCGCCCGATGGTGTTATTTTTTATTTTCTATGAAAATTTCCACTCGTTATACTCTTCACATTGCGTAATAATGTTGTGTTGATTTTTAGGCTCACCAAATCGTTCAATAGTGTGTTTTTAGTAAAATAAGATCACATTTTTTAAGCGGTCGAGTTGTTGGAGGTTTTTTAAATATTGAAGCGATTGAAAGCGGATTTTTCTTAGAAAATTGAAAATGTGAAGGGTATCAAACTTTGTGTGACAGTATTTAATTCTAAAATTTCGTAGAACTGTTTAAAAAAGGCAATGCAACAATAAATTAGAGTATAAAATATATAGAAACTTAGTTTCATCCTATTTTCTGCACTTAATCTGTCAGATGCATTGCGCCCGATCGTGTTAGGATTAGTATTGCGCCCGCCGGAAGGTTAAGTTTTGCGGCTGCCCTTTTTTAAGGGAAGTTTTTTATGAATTCAACCGCTGGAGGTTACTAATGGAAGTGAGCACAATTTTTTTGACATAACTGTTTTGAGAGCAGAGTTTTCTAAAATCTGTTTTAGTGAAAAACAAAGTTTCGCATTAATTTACGAAGAATATGAATGCTAGTTGAACCTTAGTTTGAATCCCATTGTGAGCATGAATTTTTGTGTTATCAACAGGTTCCACTGAATCGTTTCAGAGCAACGTCCATGAGGGACCACAGGATTAACACGATTTATGAGAAAAAAATTCTTTGAATCGATTCTACAACAAAGACGTCGATAGAATCATACCATCAATCTGCCTGGTACAGTACCTAAGGGGCGGAAATTTGTTATCTTGCCCAGGGTGACGTAAGTGCTAGAGCAGCCGCTGCTGTCTAGATTACTTCAGTAGAGCTTGCCAGTGCGGAACTCCAGATCCAATGTGGAAAAGTAAATGAACGTAAAGCCCTGTGCTGTAGTGTTTCTATTCAGTCGATACGATTCTATTATACAATTGAAATTTGAGGAAGTGCTATAAGTTTTCTATTGCTGTTCTGAAAATGTTTTCACGTTTTTATGAAAAACTACACACGTTTGCTTGGTTTTAATTACCTAAAGTAATAAAAAAAATGTGTGACCGAAGGGGGGGATTGATCCCCTTGATCCCCCTTATCTACGCCACTGCGTCTTACGACAAACATGTCTACTAAAACAAACTTAATTTCATTGACGTTTTTTTTTTTTGTTTCAACTTTATCTTTTTCTCTAAATAAATACCATTCAGATTGAACTTGAAAACGTTTTCAATTCACGTAAATTAATGGAGGTGCAGAGCAAATAAATTGTTCCGACAAAAAAAGAACCGCCAAAATTTGTTTTCAAGTTGCAACGATAAAGGTAGAACGTATAGAAAACTTAAATTTGCCAAATCATTCCCCCTCCCTCCATTCAAATTCAAACTTTCTACGTTTAACAAAACTCTCGGAAAACAACAGTTTGATCTGAAAAGAATTATCTATTTTTATATCTAAAAACACAGATAAATTTATGCTTATAAGCAATTTACTACAGTTGAAATATTCTAGCCGGATTGTATTGATTTTTTTTTATGAATTATTGAGTGATTGTGGTTTGTCTAAGACTATACAAACTACAAAAATGGTTTTGGCGATTTATCATGTAATAATTTGCGCTACTCGGCATACAAATAATTTTGAAAAACTATAGCTTTTACCTTAAAATACACAATATGTATAATGAATACGAATAATAGTAATTCGGTTCAAAAAAAAAAATAACAACTGCGTGAATCGAACGACAAAAACTTTATTTTGCTTTTTATACGATTTAGTCAGAACTAAAACTAAAACTAAAAAAAAAAAAACAAACAAAAAACAGAAATATTAAATTTTTAGTGAAACTATACTAAATATTTTTTTTTGTTCATTCAAGGTGTCGCCTTTAAAAATAATTTTTTCTTCTTGCCCATCGAAATAAAGTGTTCCAGAAAAACACGCGCGCAAAAAGAAAGCGGCGTCCACCTTGCATAAATCAATCAAATCTATATGAAACTCATTCGGTGTTAATTCGATATTATATCTAGATATTATGATGAAAGCTTGATTAATGAGAAAAGTACGAGTATATATCCTTTTTGGCGTCTAATATGGATTTCGAAAAATTTTTTTTTTTTTTTTTGTTAGCATAAGGCCGCAACCACACTGTCCGCGGGGTTCGCCAAAACGCGCGGTATAAAAGATCAACATTGTAGACAACATACGTCTGGCGCGCGACAGAGGCGATTGGGGGGAATTCAATCAAACTATTTTTTTGACTATTCGTTCGGTCAAAATTCAATGATTTTGACAGAACGTTGTATCCAAAAAAAAAATGGTTGGTTGAATTTTTGTTGAATTTGTGTGTTGTCCAAAACTTTTATGTTTTGTACCGCCGCGCCGCGCGGTTTGGCAAACCCCGGACAGTGTGGAGCCGGCATTAAATACACAATAGCTATACTCGCGTGCTTATATGAATATGATGTATTGTATAGGTGTAATTTGTCATTGTGTATTTCGTATACATTATTAAAGCATGCAAATTTGATTTATACAATAAATGTAGATATTTGCATGCATAACATTTATATTGCGCGGAAAGTGCAAAGATATGCATATTAGGCTTTAACATACATCAATGCAAGCACAGTAAAAATAGTATGCGCAATTAAGCGAAACAAAAGTAAAAATAAAAAAAAATCACATTTAGTCTGAAATGAAAAAAAAAATTGACAAGTTTTCTGGGAAGAAGAGACCCACAATTGTTGTCTAAAGAAATGATGTAGGTATTACGTACAAAATTATGGGTATCATGCATAGACAAAACGTTCGTTTTGCGTCAACATCACAACTACAATAACACACTATCGAAAGCATCAAACATATGCATAAAACAAGAGCTTTGCTTAAGATTCTATCGTTTAAACTATTTTTTTTATCAAGTTTAGAAAATATTTCTTTTCTGTAGCAATTTCAAGAAATATATATAATTTTCATGGTTGGCAGTAAATATTACTGCAAACAGCATTTTGCATTTTTTTTCGTCAGCTTACCTACCTGTTTTGCTCGATCCATGCAGTGGTGCTTAAGAGCATGTTATCATTGGTTTTTTTTGTCATTTTAGGTTTCAATAAACTTAGCCCTTTAAACATACATAATTATCTACGTTTTTGTTTGTTTATTTTTTTTTTTATGAATTTAAATTGATGTAAGTGCAAGCCGTTTTTAAAGTTTAAAACGCTTAGGGCCGATAACTCGTACATCTTAGCTAGTGCCCGTGTCGGTCGGCTGGTTAGTCTTATTGAATAGACAAGACGCACACAATTTTCTGACAGCTTTTACATTCTATTGTATTGAATGGGTGAATTCACATTGTAAGACGAAAACGGACGGATAAACTTGCAAGACAAGAACCATCGTTCTTGCAATGTGTAATGCACAATGCTTGCCTGCTGGCCACTACAAAAGCTCCGTCGCCGTCCGTTTGTTTGTGCTAATACCCGTTTACTCGTCCGGTTTCGTCTTACAATGTGAATTCACCCAATGTTTGTTGGCTCTGCATAGTTTCGACATCGTAAGCGAAATCGCCTAGCTATTTTTTTTTCTAGTTTATATACAGGGTGTCCGGAAACTGCCGCATAAACGCACCGGATTGTGATTCCTCATGTGATTTCCAGCAAAAAAGTTGTACGAACATACCCCCTGAGCTTAACCCTTTAGCTGCCACAGGCATTTAAAGATTTTTAAAAATAAATTAAAATAATTTTCTTGCACGTCTTAAAGCCTAATATATCAAAAGCTAGAACTGCTTGAGTAGTGAAATACAGTAATCCCTTGTTAAAACGAACCCGGATTACACGAACATTTGATTTACGCGAACAACTTCATTTCCCCCAATATAATTCAATGGTTTCGACTCGATTATAGCCGGCTAGCACGAATATTTCGGTTAACACGAATCACCAACTAAATTTTGCCCCGTCAATACAAAATTATCGCGTTAGCACGTTTTTTTATTGAAGAGATGGAAACGAAACAGTCACAGGCGAGCTGGTCAGTTCGTGAGATGGCAGGTTGAAGGTGTCATCATCACGGTTAGTGCCCACAGTACCTCTCCGCGGTGGCTGATAGAAACTTCACTCCGGTGAAGGCCAAATTGTGGGGGCCGGTGATCGTGGGACCTCTTCTCAGACAAGACTGGCAATGCAGGTAAATATATGTTTAGGTGCATTGCGAGTCGGCGAGTCGAGCTCTCAGTATCACTGTATACACCAGACGTTCTCAGGATCTGTAATCATACTGTTTCTGATAACGTCCATGGTGTTAGATATGCCTAAATCCCCGGGGTGTCAGGCGACCCGTGCCCATCGGGGGAAGGTGATCAGGGCGTAAATGATCATCATTAACGGAGCTCCTTGGATACCGGGTCTATATCCAAGGGTAGCTAAGACCTTACCGGAGCAAGCGGGGCTCTGCTTCGGTGGACAGTTTATCCCTAGCTACTCGTGGGAATAACATGAACAACAATAAAAACAAAAACAACAAAACCAAAACACACAGCACACCCGAAGCCAAGGTGACACTCACTGCTTCGAGTGATTCCGAAATGAATAAAGGGAAGGCCGGCACTTCCGAACAGCCACGGGATGGCACCAATCAAGCCACCCAACGTAGTGTCCCTGAGGAGCTTTACCTCTCGGACATTGACGAGCCCAGACCAGGGCCATCGAGGTATAAAAAGAACGATCCGAAACTCTTCGAGCCAGGAGGCGCAAAGGATCCCCTTAGGAAAGGGCTCAGCGGCGCAGGATGCAAGCGCTATCTCAAGTTCCTGGCACAGGGACATGAGCCGACAAAAGCGAGGGAATTAGCAGCGAAACCATCACTGAACTCCAGCAATCCGCCTACACCTCAAGCCAAGCGGCAACGCTCCACGGACGAGGTCTCACCTACTCTTACCACCACCACTGTTTTTCAGGCAGAAATACACGCAATAAAAACATGCGCTGATCTATGCCTACGAGAGAACTACGTAGATAAACGTATAGCCATCTTCTCAGACAGCCAAGCGGCTATTAAATCCCTTACTAAGTACACCGTCACGTCAAGACTTGTTCAATGCTGCCTGAAAGCGCTGAAAAAACTAGGCGAAAACAACAGACTAACACTCTTCTGGGTTCCAGGTCATATGGGCATCGCAGGGAACGAACAGGCTGATGAGCTAGCACGTACAGCTGCATCATCCCCTTTCTGCGGACCTGAACCCTTTTGCAACATCTCTTCAGGTTTAGTAAAGAGAGCTTTCAGAGACCAGGAACGACTCAAGGCAATTGAGCACTGAGATAAACTACCAGTGCTCAGACAATCGAAAATATTTATAGCAGGGTTTTCCCACAGAAGAACGGCTGAGCTGCTGCAGTTAAGCAGAGCTAGAGTACGCATCATCTGTGGCATTCTCACAGGTCACTCCTGCCTGAGATCACATTTACGCACAATAAGAATTGTGCAAGATGCGAGCTGTCGATTCTGTGAAGAAGATGACGAAACCTCCTTCCACGTCTTATGCGAGTGCGATGCACTGGCCCAGCGTCGCTGGTCACACCTCGGAGTGGCCTTACCAGATACGGACAACATAGCTTCGACATCTATAAACGACCTCAACTCGTTCCTCAGCACGATCAACCTTGATCGTCAGGCGTAGTCCTGCTCATCTGCGACTATAGGGCGATAGCACAATAGGCCCATTGGCTTCAGTGCTGCGAAACCCTTCGGGTTCACGCCCCTCTACAATCTACAATCTACACAGGCGAGAAGTCATCTCATCTTCCAGGATACATGCTTTGTTTTAGCTTTCGTGTTCAAACTTGCAATTGCAGTTCCGTTAGCTTACTTGTACGATTTGCATTTGTTGTATCGGCTTCGCGCTATTTAAAGTGAAAATGAGCACCAAGAAAAGTGTACAAAGATCGATTGATCTTTCCGTAAAACGAAAAATTCTCGAAGATGTGGAAAGTAGTATGCTATCGAAAACGAAAATAGCAGAAAAGTATAGCATGCCGAAGTCGACATTGTCCACAATAATAAAAAATAAAGATAAAATAGACGCCGCTATTGCTTCTGGATCGTCCGGTTCATCGAAACGGCTTCGCAAAGCTTCGAACGAGGACGTGGAGACGGAACTTTTAAAGTGGTTTCGAAAAGTAAGAGACAATAATGTGCCGATTTGGGGAAGACTGGTAAAAGAAAAAGCTAAGGAAATAAGCGGCTCATTTGGACTTGAAAGTTTTAAGTGTAGTGATGGTTGGCTGTGGAGATTCCAAAAAAGATATAACATTGGCTCTCTTGTGGTGAGCGGAGAACAAAACAAAGTTAGTGGTGAGGTTGTGGCTGATTGGCTTACCAAATTCAAAGAAGTGAAGAATAGCTATCAAGACAATGATATTTTTAACATCGATGAGACGGGAGTGTATTTCAATTTGCTGCCAGATAGCACTCTCGATTTCAGAGGCAACAAGTGCCATGGAAGCGGAAAAAGCAAAGAAAGATTAACAGCCGTCATGTGTTGCAACGCTTCGGGCCCCGAAAAACTAAAATTATGGATCATTGGGAAATACCAAAACCCAAGGTGTATGAATAAAATAAATCGACAAAATTTACCATTTGAATACATGCATCAGAAAAATGCCTGAATCGATTCGACGTCATTCCGTCTATGGTTGATCCGATTTCAAATAAAAATGGCAGCCGAAAAGAGGAACGTGCTTTTAACGATGGACAATTGCAGTGCTCACAACATCAACGAGCTAGATCTGCCAAATGTGAAGATAGTATTTTTCCCGGCAAATTGTACCAGTCGTGTACAGCCACTGGACCAAGAGATCATCGCTGCTTTTAAATGCTATTTCAAAACTCGACTTGTGTGAAATGCTCTACTTTCAATTGAATCGGATCAGACAGTTGTTAAATGGAATATCCTGCAAGCAATGAGAGCTATGACCGCGTCATGGAACAATGTTTCCTTAACAACCATTGCCAATTGTTTCAAAAATGATTGGACAATCTCGAATCTTGACAATCCTTTGGAAGATGATCAACCATTCCGCCTTCACCAAACATTGAATTATTAAACCATGAATCGGAAGGCTGGGACAGGCTCCTTGCTGATATGGAACCAGATGTCAATCTTACTTTCACTGAGTTTCTTTCACTTGACGAAAATATACCAGTGTGTGGTTCACCAGACGAAGAGGAACCGGAAACAAGCGATGAGGAAGACGAGGTAGAACATCGAGCCACGGAGGAGATAAAGAAGCCGAGCCGAAGTGAAGTTATTTCCGCTTTAAACACACTGAAGATATATACTTTCCCAAACTTCCAATGAAACACTGGATGTGAATTTCGAAGACAACTTGGACAAAATATCGAGAGAATGCTTTCGACAGTATCCTCTCGGATCAACAATCGTCAATCCACAACTTCCTAAAGTCCGCATAATTTTTTTTCTCCAAAAAGACAAAATGAAATATGTTTCTTTAAAAAAAAATGGAATAGAATAAGTTTGCTACAAAAAGAAGTACGTTGAAAATCTACTTTTTTATTATTTGGATTCTTGCAGATAAGTGATTTTTTTAGGAAAGTAGAATTCCTATTAATACGTGTGCAAACACGATACCACGAAAACAATTCGTCTTAACCGAATTCGGTGTAACACGAATATATTTAACACGAACTTGATGTTTCTTTCCCCCGCTGAGTTAGCCTTAACGAGAAATTACTGTAAAATGATTATTACAGCCAACAAATCGGATAAGAGCTTTGGTTTTTACAGAGCTTCAAAGTCAAATTTGCGTGATTTGATCCAAAAACAATCTTTTTTTTCCATCTTAATTTTCTCCAACTTCTGCCAAGGTGATGTGCTTTTACGATTCTTTTAAAAATTGGTGCATAGTCTTATAATCATATCTTTTTCACATCATTTTAATCTAGCTCCATTACTTCTAACAGTTTTTATACGTTAAGTGTAGAAAACTAGGGTTAATTTTAGCTCGAATTCAATACAATTTAATTCACACTGCCCCTAAATATCTGCAATTGGTAAAATCTATTCAATGTATGCCGAAATCGAGCCAAAATTAACCCTAGTTTTCTGCACTTAAGGTATTATAACTGTTTTCAAATGACAAAGATATGATTGTAAGACTATGCGCCAATTTTTAAAAGAATCGTACATGCACCTCACCTTGGCAAAAGTTGGAGAAAATCGAGATGGAAAAAAAGATTGTTTATGCGTCAAATCACGCAAATTTAATTTTGAAGCTCTGTAAAAACCAAACCTCTTATCCGATTTTAGTGTGATTAGTTTTATTTAATAGGTAAAGTTGTTGGCTGTAATAATCATTTTATTTCACTATTCTAGCTGATCTAGCTTTGGAGATAGTAGGCTTTAAGTCGTGCAAGAAAATGATGTTTTCAAAAATCTTTAAATGCCTGTGGTTGGTGAAGGGTTAAGCTGAGGGGGTATACAACTTTTTTGCTGGAAATCAACTGAGGAATCATAATCCGGTGCGGTTATGCGGCAGTTTTTACTGTATACAGTAAAATCATAACGCAATTTCATACGATGGAAAACGGTGTGCGTCTTGTCTATACGACAAAAACTAACCAGCCGACGGACACTAGATAAGATAGACGATCTATCGGCCCCTTAGTGCATACGAGTAAGAGGTGAAAAGTCGAAAGTACATTTCATCTTTTGTTTTGTACAAAATTTAGATTCTACGGTTTTACATATTTATAGATTTTTCATGGAAAATGATTGACAAAATATCAGTACCTACATAGTAGTTGAAAATTCTATGAAATAAGGATGAAAACTGATTAATTTGACGTACACGTTGTGGTGTTTATTTCATATTAAATATACATTTTAGCAAATCACACAGACTATCGTCTAGACGTCATTTGAAATTCAGTGACCGTACACGAAATATGTAGTAGATACTGTACAATTTTGCATATCCCAATATGAGCGTACGTGAAACAGTCGAGATTATCGGGTTGTGTCGCATAATTATTGTCAGTTCAAAATTGTCCTTATATTGTATCGTGTACAGTGTATGTAGGTACGCGAGCGAATTTCAAATGACATAGACGATAGTTTGTACGTCTTTCGAATTCTCTCTATCAACCCATAGCAAACCAAACAATTCATTTTCAATTCATTAACCAGATTGGGCCATTTACGAATTTACAAAAAAAAAAAAATTAATCCTTCGTCAAAAAAAAATGAATCCTTTACGAATAGACTTGCCAATCATTTGGTTTGCTATGGGAATATCGGAGAGTGAAAAGGTTTTATTGTTGTTGTTTTTGCTTTTTAAAGTTCTAGAGAGATAGACGATAATATTGCATGCAACTATTATAAAGGAAGTAGGACAGGACGGTAAGTATGTATAAAATATTTCCTTATTTTTTTTTTCGTGGTGTTGTACTTATCCGTCAGTTCATAAATTCATCATGGCCGCCACCGCAAGAAACACAATATTTCTTCTTCTTCTTCTTTTCTTGTATATGTATTTCCTTGTTTTTTTTTCAGTGGAATCGACGTGTTTTTTGGTTAAACATTTATTTTTTAGGGTTTTTAAGTGTTATTGAATAAAAAAAAATTATATTTCGTTATGCGATTCTGTGTGTCATTGCAATTGGTCTTTTTGTTATACTTGAAACAAAAACAGTTTAGACGCGTTGAAAGCTTACTGGGAACAGATGAGACATGTCGAATGCTGCCGAAGAAAGCAGCACAATGCTGTTTTAAACGGCTGACATGTTTTTTGGTGTTGCTATTGAACGGTAGCAGCAAACTTGACAGCCATTTAGAATGCATTGTGCTGCTTTCTTCGGCAGCATTCAACGCGTCTAATCTGTTTCAAGCATTAGTTTCGAACAAGGAAGAGTGTCTTCTTCTTCTTCCTGTGTATCAAAACACCAAACGAACACAATCGTGAAGTTAGTCACATAAAAGTGGGCATAATCAGTTGTTGATAGTGTTGTAATGGGCCGTCAGATTGTAAGAAAACGACCGTACGGGTAAACTTGCACGACAAGAACGAAACATGTCTGTCAAGTTAGCACTACCACTTTTAAATTTCGATGAACGCTATAGTGCATTAAATGTTGCGAATTTGCCGTGATTCAATGGCAAAATCAAAAAATTTGCCGAGCCCCTCCTTCCCCTTAAAGCAACCCCTAAGTGTAATTCAAGCCCCATAGAGCGTATGAAGCCTTAAAACGCAAGTTTAAGGCATCGCAATACAACAGATTGTACGCACAAGCATGCTCAAGAGCTTACTTATAATATCTGCACTCATACAAAGTTTTCCGCAGGTGCGTTCCGCTACACCCCCCACTTTGGAAAATTACTAAAAAAATCATTGCACCGTTACGTGCTCATTATGTGCTAATTATGTACCGCATTTAAACATTTTGTGCTAGTCAACTTTTAGAGATATTAGCAATTCAAAGGGGGGGGGGGGGTGTGTAGCGGAACGTTCTTCTACACCCCCCCCCCACCAAAAAAAATCAGCTTACGGACTTCGAACCTATATTTTCGTAATTGTTGAGTTATGTGCTAATTATGTACCGAAATTAAACATTTTGTGCTAGTCAACTTTAGAAGATATTAGCAATTGAAAATGACGTGTTTAGTCCAGTCAAATTAGGGCTCTGAATTGAAAAAATAGGTGACAGCTCATTTTTGTTGTTTTTAAATCAGTTAGCTTCCAGGAATCTAAAGCTCATTTTACCGAAAAAAAAATTGATGGGCAATGTCCCAAAAGGACGAAAAAGGATTATATTTAATACTTCTCCGGAGGTCGGCATGCGGGGTATCAGTGCAAAGGGTAGGTCGTGTACATTATATATCCGATAATTTTTTTTTGTTTCAAAGACCTCCAACGGAGTAAACCGAACTTAAATGGATAATTATCTCTCGCTCAAGTCAAGTTGAATGTACTTCTTACATGGGAAGAGAATAGTAAAAACACGTCGCGAAAACTCCGAAAATCTGCAAATTCGTCGTACTTAATTGCGGTGCGTACAGGTTCAATTAACGCCCTCGGGACGTATGAAAATTGGCCAGATACATGACGTGAAATTGTGTGTTCCGTATTCCCCCACTTCCATAAATTACGTAAACAATCATTGTTATGTACCGCATTTAAACATTAGGTATGCGCTAGTCAACTTTGACGAATATTAGCAATTTAAATTTCTCTTCCCATGTAAGAAGTACATTTAACCTGACTTGAGCGAGCAATAATTTTCCATTTAAGCTCGGTTTACTCCGTCGAAGGTCTTTGAAACAAAAAAAAATCATCGGATATATAATGTACTCGACCTACCCTTTGCACTGATACCCCGCATGCCGACCTCCGGAGAAGTATTAAATATAATCCTTTTTCGTCCGTTTGGGACATTGCCCATCAATTTTTTTTCGGTAAAATGAGCCTTAGATTCCTGGAAGCTAACTGATTTAGAAACAACAAAAATGAGCCGTCACCTATTTTTTCAATTCAGAGCCCTAATTTGACTGGACTAAACACGCCATTTTCAATTGCTAATATCTTCTAAAGTTGACTAGCACAAAATGTTTAATTTCGGTACATAATTAGCACATAACTCAACAATTACGAAAATATAGGTTCGAAGTCCGTAAGCTGATTTTTTTTGGTGGGGGGGGGGTGTAGAAGAACGTTCCGCTACACCCCCTCTTTGAATTGCTAATATCTCTAAAAGTTGACTAGCACAAAATGTTTAAATGTGGTACATAATTAGCACATAATGAGCACGTAACGGTGCAATGATTTTTTTAGTAATTTTCCAAAGTGGGGGGTGTAGCGGAACGCACCTGTTTTCCGCACCCATCTACACCTTCAAAAACTACCCCTAAGTCAGGTTTAGCCCCATACAAAGTTTATGGCATAAAAACTCAAGTTATGCGTATAGTCATAAAACAAAATTTATTCAGTCAAATGCTATAGGAGTTATGGATAATATCTGCACCCTTAAAAAATTTGTCGCGCCCCTCCTTCCCCTTAAAACAACCCCTGTCAAGTTAGCACTACCACCCTTGTAACGCCGAAACTAAGAATTTACATAAAACCAAATGTATACCTGAATTTGCCGCAAGGGTCACTTATAGCACCTGAACTTTACAAAATTTGCCGCGCCCCTCTACACCCCTAAAAACTACCCCTAAATCCTTTTATCGTTATAGCGCAAAAACTCAAGTTTTAAGCATCGTCATTAAACAAACTGTAATTAGTTGGATCCTTTAGGTATAATTTAAGATATCTACACCTTCAAAAAATTTGCCGCGCCCCTCCTTCCCCTTAAAACAACCCCTGTAAAGTTAGCACTACCACCCTTGTAACGCCGAAACTAAGAATTTACATAAAAACCAAATGTATCCCTGAATTTGCCGCAAGAGTCACTTATAACACCTGAACTTTAAAAAAATTTGCCGCGCCCCTCTACACACCTAAAAACTACCCCTAAATGCTTTTATCGTTATAGCGCAAAAACTCCAGTTTTAAGCATCGTCATCAAACAAGCTGTAATTAGTTGGATCCTTTAGGTGTAATTAAGATATCTACTCCTTCAAAAAAATTGCCCTGCCCCTTTACACTCTTAAAACTACCACCAAATGCGTTTATGGTCTCATATAGAGTTTATAGCGTAAAAACTCAAGTTTTGAGTATCAACGTCAAACCAAATGTATTTAGTCGGATACTTTAGGGGTAACGAAAGATATCTACCCTCAAAAACTACCCCTAAGTGCAGTTTCGGACCCATAAAGAGTTTATGGAGTAAAAACTGAAGTTTTAACCCTCCGTCGGGCGCACCCGGCCTGACAGGCCAGCAAAACAGTTTCTGCTCTGTTCCACGCTAGTAGAGGGGCCCAAAACTTTTTAGCTCCGTTTACTCGTCTAACTTTAAGTCTCACACGATGCCTACCTATAGTTTTCCATGGTCCTTTAGACAGTAGTGTGGTAAGGACTCTGGCTTCACAGGCCGGGTGCGCCTGATCACGTCATAACTTAGAATGTGCCTAAACTACGCCAAAGCGCTGCATCAAAGATTCCTTTTCACATTTACTTTGGTGCATTGAGAACCTTTTCTAATAACGATTATCAATTTAGACTGCCTGCCTTTCATTAATTTAAATTTTTCTAACGAACAATGGATGCGGTATTTTTCATAATTTTTCTCTCTTGATTTTTTCTGGTAGATCGATAATTTTATTTCTGTATAATACTGTTTAGTGAATAGGTTTATTAGTACTATATTTACTTTAATTACATCCCTTAGATACTAATAAGTTAATTTCTGAACAGTATCTGATATTTAAAGTAGCATGTTAAGGAAAAAGGACCCAAACAGATGGGTGGCCTCTCAGGCCGAGTGCGCCCGATCTTGTTTTGATTTGGGGTGCGCCCGACGGAGGGTTAAGTATCGTCATAAAACAAAATTTATTCAGTTGAATACTTCAAGGGTAACTTAAAATATGTGCACTCTCAAAAACTTTGCCGTGCCCCTTTACACCCTTAAAAATGACCCCTAAGTGTCTTTTTGACTACATGCAGAGTATATTGCGTAATAACTATAGGTCTAAGAATCGTCATGAAATATATTGTTTCTAGTTGAATGCTGCAGGGTGTTAAGATATCTCCACTGACCTTAAGTGTGACTAATATCGATCAGAAGAACAAGAAATCTTGTTCAGGCAACTGATGGTGTAATGCTCTGAATTTTTCTTCTTGTAATATTAGGGTTTTAAATTTAATTAAACGAATTATCTATGATCAAATCAGTCCCATTTCAAAAATACGCAAACGAGCGAGAGAGAAACAAAGTCTGCATTCAACAAAGCAGAAAGTGTCACGCCAAATGGGTATACTAACGCTTTGGAAACACAATTGTCGAAATATTACTTCACATTGATCAGAGCACGATTTTATGACGTGAGTTGGTGCCTTTTTATTATTTTTTTGCCATCATCAATGCTCATATTGGCATTTAACTCGACGACAAATCTGTCCTTTCCTATAGGCTATATAAGGCCGTACGCGACACGTCGAATTCATAGATTTGAGTCTATGAATTGTTTTTGTCCTTTTGTTCTGTCAAAATCCAAATCAACCGCCTGAGGATGGTCTCGGTTGACAGGAACGAAAATCCATAGTATCGTATTCACGTAACCGCCGCTAAAACAATTTCTGTTAGCGATATATTGGTACGTCCCGAGATTTTCAGAGATAAATTCTATTTAGTGTGATCGACATTTTTATAATCAGAGTTTATTTTGGAGTTGGTCGTTTTAACCACTCAATTGGTTCTCTGTTCAGAAAATTTGAGTTTATGTATAGTTTTTCACGGACTATGCCTGCCATTATCTGACTAACTTCACGCAAATCTTTCATGAATTTATTTTTTAACGTTTAGTCGGTTTTAATCACTCGGTTATTGGAGTAAATAAATAAAATAATACTCGCCTACAGAATTTCCCCGAATTTGAAATTACAACTGGTGATTTGCAGCCGTTTTTTTTTTCTTACAGAGATTCAGTTATGTTGCTCTTAAATATTCGATGAGTTTTCACGATTCTTTTATTATTAATTTTGTTCATTAATTTTGTGTTTTACCTTTCCGTTTTTCATTAGTTTAGCCTTGTGCTTCTGCTACTACTACCATAACTTCAATGCCACAATAAAAATAACACGACCATTGCCACTATAGCAACTCTTCAAGACAAATTCAAAAAATTAACGATTTTGCATTTGAGTAGACAGTAGAGTCGAGTAAAATTATTTCAATGTACTGCGAAAACTGTTTCCACACTACATACAAATGTAAATGTAAATGGTTGCACTAGACTACGGAGATTGACTACACCTTTTAGAATCGGGGCATAGGCGTATTTTTGTCTCTAAAGCAGCGTTGCCACTCGTGTTACAATTGTAACATTTTGTTACAATTTTCGATTTCTTGTTACAATGTTACACACCGACCAATTTTGTTACAATCGGCAAGAGTGGAGGGATCAACTACATTTGAATATTTTTCTACTACATGAACAATTATTTTTCCAAACAAATCTTTAATTTTGTGATGAGCATGATCAGCCACTGATGAGCATGATCAGCCATCTATTCAGCTGGGAATGTCCAACTTATTGTCCGCGGGCCACAGGCGGCCCAGTTTTGTGAGGCCCGCGGCCATATCGGAGAAACACAGTATGTAGCAGCACATTGCGTTAAAAATGGAAATGTTTGTACAAAATAATATGTGTTGATCTAAAGTTTATGAAATTTCTTGAAACTCGTCAATTTAATTAATTAATTATGTATTTATTTAGGAAGCTGACGGTTGTCTAGTGTACTTTTGTTCGAGACTTATTACTGTCCGCCGAATAATTTTGACTCTCAATGATATTTCTGGAGTGTTTAATTCTTAGTAAATTAATTTGCAAAATGTGGTTGTTGATCGATCCACAAAACTTCAGGGTTTTAATTTCTTGTCAAAAGTTTCTAAATTTGTTTGAAGTGCATTTTATGAATATTCTACTTCTAGAGGATATAATCATGAGGTCGTTAGTGACTCAGATTGAAATTTCGAAAAAAAAGTCTATAGGTATTTTTACAAATTTTATCCTGCGCCCGTCAATCCTGAAGACATTTGGCCCAGGTCAGGTTTTGATTTTGAAACCCATGGATTAAGCGCCCGTTTTTGTTGGTCCCTTCTTGATTCAGAATCAATGTTCATCATTCAATTATAGCAGCAAACTGCACCAAGCCTTAGAGTAAGTTCAGTAAAAGAATTGAATTCTACTTTGACACAAATTTGAACAACAAATTTACGGTAGCCAAAATGTTCGGCAAAGTTTGGAATGTAAGGGCACGAAATTTCAGTTTAAATTAAAGTAGCATTTAAAAGGGAACGTGATAGTTTAATTCAAATTTATTAAATTTAATTCTTTTTACTGGAAACACTAGCGAGTGCATTTTTTTGCTAGCTGCCGGATTTTTTTGCTGACTCCATTTTAGAGCACATCATAAGTTGGTGCGAGTTGCGCGTGCTGGTGTATTTGGATTCAATCCCACTGACCCACGTATTTGATACCAAATTTATGTTTTTGCTGTAGGTTAGAGTACAACACGCAATATCGAAGATGTTTTCTGAACGGAATAAGTATAGCTCAAGGACAGATAATAATGTTACTGCATGTATTTCTGTTCATTATATCTACAAGGTGGGCCAAAAGTACTCATCCGATGTTCTTTTCCTGTATTAATAAAAAAAACTTTGGTTTTGCTAATGAAATACGATTATTTAATCCCTTAGATTTTATTGAATCAAGCCGCAAAAATGATATCGGCCAAGTGGCCGCCGCCACAGTTGATTACCATACGGGCCCGTTTTATGGCATTTTCCATCACTCTTCCCAGAATATCGGGCGACAGGTTTTCGCATTCCTGACGAATATTCTCGTTAAGGGCTTCAAGAGTCTGAGGCATGTTGACGTAAACCCGCGACTTCAGAAAACCCCATAAAAAGAAGTCTGGAACAGTTAAATCGGGTGATCTGGCCCGCCAGTGTGAATCACCAAAACGAGAGATTAACCGACCTGGAAATGTTTCCTTCAGAATATGGCCGCGTTCCTTAGGAGTAAACCGATTCATGGCTTGACAGTTCGTATTCTACGTTTGTTTACTTCAGAAATTAGGAAAAATGAAAAAAAGAAGGAAAAAAAAAAGTTACAGCGATTTCTAATAGAGTGATTACTTTTGGCCCACCTAGTATATATATTAATTAAGTTCGATTATATCGTATTAAGCATTGTATGATGTACTGAAGGGAGCATCTCGTTTTGCGCCCAACATTATGAAATTATCTGCTCCTTCAGTCATTCGGAAACTAAGCTTCTGCGCTGAGTAGTGTCATTATTAATTGATTGAGATTTGTAACCAATAATTTTTGGATTAAATAGTAGGTTCGAGTTTAAACAAATTGTGGAAATTTTGACATATCGTTTCTCCTATAAACCAACTTTGTCAAAAATGTTTATGGAACAGAACAGATCAAATCTTCGGAAAGTCAGACATTTTCCAAATCCTTTATTTTAATTTATAACTCTCTGCTATTTGTGAAGCAATCATCCAATTTGGACTTGCGCACATTTAATGCTAAAATTGTTCATTAACAACAATATCTTCAAATTTGTTACAATCAACCTAAAAATGTTACAATTTTATCAGATAAATGTTACACTTAGAAATCTGAAAACGGCAACCCTGCTCTAAAGGGCCAGATAAAAAAAATATTTCCAACAGACAAGCTCGAAGCATAGTACAGTACAGATACGGATTGACCTAAACATTACAGAAAAAGTGAAGTTTTGATGCTGAATTGTTAAATGCACTGTACAGTATATGCAGTAAAAAGTAACACTAATTTGGGCGTCGGGTTAACCCTTGACAAGGTACGTGGGGTCTTTCGGGACCCCAGAGGATGATTTTCTTTTCACATATAATTTTTAAACAGTTTAAGCTCCACGTCGGCAGTTCTGCGACATTTAATGTTACTTAATTCTGGATAATTCTAGACTGGAAAGAATATCCAGAACTTTTAATGAAAAACTAATCTGAAGTGTAAATTTAC
Organism: Microchrysa polita; assembly: GCA_949715475.1. Lineage (NCBI taxonomy): Eukaryota > Metazoa > Arthropoda > Insecta > Diptera > Stratiomyidae > Microchrysa > Microchrysa polita. Next base: position 7,644,417 of record OX454422.1, read on the forward strand.
ATGGCCCAACACCCGGGGTCTTTAGAGTCACCATGTTCAAATCGTAATTAACCATTTTTTAGTTGGAATTTTTTAACAACAAAACTGTTGATCTATTCTCTGGAACTTCAGCTCCTGTCGTCGGCGTTTTTTCGGATTCAGGCTGTCTAGACATATTCTTTCTCACTTTTCAATTGTTGAGTGTTAATTGATTGATTTGAGTGTTCATATTGCATAGCAATAGCGGAAATAAATATATCTATTCCAACGTAAGTGACAGGATGCAACATAGTGTTTTTTGGTAGGTAAAAATAAAATGTTCCTTTCCATATATTTTAGGGTCGAAGGAAAGAGACTTTGTGCTGAAGAATCCCGTAGATATATTCAGGAAATGCTAGAGGATAAAAGTGATGTTCCTTTCGATTTTTCGAACGATGATGAGGAATTCAACATCGATAATCAAGAATGCAAAATAGATCTCCTGAAAACGATATATCTGATGTATTGGCTGAAGCAATTGATGACAACGATGCTGAAGCTACAGCGGTGCAACACTACGAATATTATCAAGGTAAAAATGTCTTCCAATGGCATAAGGTTGAATATGGAACAGCACAGACACCAGCGCGTAACATCATCAAAGAAAGACCTGGCCCGAAATATTGTCCTCGAGCAATCAAAAGGTCGTCTGACCAATTCTCTAGTCAGAAATCCAGTCCCTCATCATTTGAGAAACGAATAGAGAGGGGAGAAGAATATGCAGACTATTTAAAGGGATACATCCGGAAAATACACAAGACTGGACTGATATAGACGAAGACGAGCTGTTGTTGGAGTGTTGATTGCTGCAGGGGCCTTTAAGTCAGGGCACGAAAACCTTTATTTCCTTTGGAGTGAAGAGTATGGGAGGCCAATATTCAGGGCAACTATGCCTTTGAAACGCTTCAAGCACATAAAAATGTATCAGATTCGACAATAGAGCTACCAGGGAAGAGAGATTCCGGAATGATAAAATGGTAGCTTTCAGAGATGTATGGTAGTTATTTGTTGATCGTTTATCCCAAAGCTACACACGGGATCTATACGAAATCTACAAAGTCAAAATCCACAAGTCAAAATCCAAAAGTCATAATCCATAAAGTCAAAATCCACAAAGTCAAAATCCACAAAGTCAAAATCCACAAAGTCAAAATCCATGAAGACAGAATCCATAAATTTTTGTATGAAGAGAGCCATAATGCTTATTGCGTGGGCTCCGATTCGGTGATGTCAGTGCGGGTTTTGTGTTTTTTTTTTACAAAAATTATCATGAAATGGTCCAAAACGTTCATTTCCAGTGACAGAGCTTGAGAAAGTTCAAGGTTTTTTTTATACCCTTCGCTCATAGAGTGAAAGGGTATATTAACTTTGTCTAACGCATTGAAGGAAGCATCTCCGACCATATAAAATATGTATATATATGATCAGCGTGACGAGCTGAGTCGATTGGACGATGTCCGTCTGTCCGTCTGTCCGTCTGTCTGTCTGTTGCGACGCGTTTTGCTCGGCCAGTTTAAAAGCTATGGAGCTGAAATTTTGCACACATGCTTCTTTTTGTTGCAGGCAGTTTGTATGTTTGAATCGCTAAAATCCGACAAGGGGGTCGTGGGGCTGCCATACAAACCTACCCCCCAAATTTAGGTTCTTCTTAGAAAAACTTTTTTATTTATGCACCAATTTCAATAAAATTTCGCACAAATGTGTAAAACATATGTAAAAATCCACCAAATCCGACAATGGGGTCGTGGGGCTGCCATACACACCTAGTCCCCCAAATTATGTTCTTCTAAGAAAAACTTTTTTAGGTTTTCATCGATTTCAATCAAATTTCGCACAAATGTGTTTCTAGTAATACCACAAAACATATGTAAAAATGGACCAAATCGGATCATGGGGTCATGGGGCTGTCATAGAAACCTAGCTCCCCAAATTAAGTTTTTCTGAGAATTTTTTTTATTTATACACCAATTTCAACCAAACTTCACACAAATGTGTTTCTATTGATAACACAAAACATATGTATAAATAGATGGAGTCGGACCATGTGGTCATGGGGCTTCCATACAAACCTAGCCCCCCAAATCAAATTTTTCTAAGAAAAACGTTTTTATTTGTACACCAATTTCAATCAAACCTCAGAAAATTATATTCCTATTGATGCCACATAACAAACGTGAAAATAAAGAAAACGGACTATGGGGTCGTGGGGCTGCCATACAAACTTGACCCCCAAAATTAGGTTCTTCTAAAAAATACTTTTTTATTTGGACACAAATTTCAACTAAACCTCATGGAAATGTATTTTTATTGATGGTACAAAACATATGAAAAAATGAATTATATCGGACCATGGGGTCAAGGGGCTGGCATATAAACCCAACCCCCAAATTAGGTTCTTCAAAGAAAACCGTTTTTATTTGTCCAACAATCTGAACCAAATGTGTTTTAATTGATGCCACAAACATACGTAAAATTGATGGGAAGTCCATAGAGCTGCCGTACAACCTTCTTCTCCCTCTTTTTGGTTCTTATAAGAAACCCACGTCCCCGCTTTGCCGAATAAATCTTCGCCACGGCACTTATGAGAAAATTCAAAAGCATGGAAGCGGGGAGGACTGAACACTAGTCATAGGTACGCCGGAAAATACTTTTAGCCCGAGGGGAGCGAAGGGTATCCAAATTTCGGCCGCGCCCGAAATTAGCCTCGGTCTCGTTTTAGTTTAAAACCAGAGGTGAGAGCGAGTGATGATGGGGAGAGTGGAATTTTCGTTTCCCGAAAGGTGATTAAGATTCTTCTGCTGTATATTTGTAGCGTTTGATCAATGGTCAGCAAAAAAATCTGGTCTGTCTGGACACTTGGAATATTCGTTTTATACTTAAAGACCACCAATTTGGCCAAACAAAAAACAAACGATTCAAAATATGTAGTCATTCCATGCAGAGCAGGGAGAACTAAATTGAAACTTTTTTGGCTATAAAAAAACACAGAATTTTTCAAAGGAACCTTTTAAGAAAAACCTTAAGGTTTTAAATTGATTTTCGGAAAAGTCGCTTAACTAGACAGTTACCAAACCCCGGAGCATATGCGCTCTACCTGCAGACACGGAGTAGGAGCATATGCGCTTTAGCTGTCTTTACCTGAAGCAAAAAACGTTGCGGCAACAACAACGCATTGGTCTCGGCGATGACGCGATCCAAGATAGAGCTGCCGGTAGAAATATGCTGAGATATTACCACTAAAACGGGCGATGTGCCTACATCGCAGGTCGAGCAATGCGAAACCATGGAGCGATAAAAAGAACGAGCCAAGGAAGAAGAAGACCTGAAGCGCTTATGCATTTTTTTGTATTTTGACTGTGTGGATTTTGAATTTATGGATTTCGTCTTTTTGACTTTGTGAATTATGACATTATGGATTATGTCTTTGCGGATTTTTACATTTTTTGGATTTTGTATTTTTGGATTTTGTATAAAACCCCTAAGCACCTGGTGCAAATACTACTGGTGACGAACAGCTCGAGCGGCTTTGCGGCAACTGCCCATTCAAACGATTTATGAAAAGCAAGCCCGCTAAAAACGGAATTAAAATTTGGTGGGCATGTGATTTAGAGTAGGCCTGTTAGATTATTGAAAATAATCGATTATAATCGATTATTAAAAATAATCGATTAATCGATTATACGATTAACCGAAACTACAAATAATCGAAAATAAGATTAATCGAAAATAGGATTAATCGAAAATACGATTAATCGAAAATACGATTAATCGGAAATACGATTAATCGAAAATACGATTAATCGAAAATACGATTAATCGAAAATACGATTAATCGAAAATACGATTAATCGAAAATACGATTAATCGAAAATAGGATTAATCGAAGAAACGATTAATTGAAAAACACGTTTTTCGCTGCTTAGCGGAAGATGCCGTTTCATTTTCCCTAGTCAACCCCGTTCTCCCGCTGCAACTGCACAAAGTGGTTGTTTCGCTGCTTGGTGGCAGTAGACGGAAATTAAAATTTTCATGTCGCCGAACGAAATTGGTGGTTAATGAATAGTCTGACTCTCTATTGACGATCCCAAGGTCATTTTTCGCTAGTCACCCCCGTTCTCCCGCTGCAGCTCCACAAAGTGGCTGTTTTGCTGCTTGGCGGGTGGCAGTAGACGGAAATGACAATTTTCATGTCGCCGAACGAAATTGGTGGCAAATGAATGGTCTCGACTCTCTATTGACAGTCTTGAAGTCATTTTTTTGCTAGTCACCCTCGTTCTCCCGCTGCATCTACACAAAGTGGCTGTTTCGCTGCTTGGCGGGTGGCAGTAGACAGAAATGACAATTTTCATGTCGCCGAACGAAATTGGTGGCAAATGAATGGTCTCGACTCTCTATTGACAGTCCCTAAGTCATTTTTCGCTAGTCACCCCCGTTCTCCCGCTGCATCTACACAAAGTGGCTGTTTTGCTGCTTGGCGGGTGGCAGCTAGACGAAAATGACAATTTTTTCGCCGAACGAAATTGGTGGCAAATGAATTGTCTCGACTCTCTATTGACAGTCCCTAAGTCATTTTTCGCTAGTCATGAAAATTGTCATTTCCGTCTACTGCCAGACATTTCCTCCAAGCAGCGAAACAGCCACTTTGTGGAGCTGCAGCGCGATAACGGGAGTGACTAGGGAGAAATGACTTCGGAATCGTCAATAGGGAGTCGAGACCTTTCATTTGCCACCAATTTCGTTCGGCGACATGAAAATTGTCATTTCCGTCTACTGCCAGACGTCACCCGCCAAACAGCGAAATAACCACTTTGTGTAGCTGCAGCGCGAGAACGGGAGTGACTAGGGAGAAATGACTTCGGAATCGTCAATAGGGAGTCGAAACCTGTCATTTGCCACCAATTTCGTTCGGCGACATGAAAATTGTCATGTCCATCTACTGCCAAACGTCATACCCGCCAAGCAGCGAAACAGCCACTTTGGGAAAATGCAGCGAGTAGGGGGAAAATGACGGAATCGTTAGTAGGAAGACACCTTTCGATTGCCTTTTAATTTCGTTTAGCAAGACGTGAGTTTTAATTTCGGTTTGCTGCCAGACAGACATCTTCCGCCAAGCAGCAAAAATCGTGTTTTTCTAATAATTGTAATTTCGATCAATTGTATTTTCGATTAATCGTATTTTCGATCAATCTTATTTTCGATTATTTCTCGATTATTTTTCGATTATTTTAATAATCGATTAATCGTATAATCGAAACGAAAATAATCGATTAATCGATTATTGAAAATAATCGATTACAGTACGATTAATCGATTAATCGAACAGGCCTAATTTGGAGACATCCTTTCCTCTGAATGGCCAAATTTGTCTTAGAAAACAGCCTGTCTCAGCAAGAGATGTCAATAAGGGAGCACGGGTTGTCAAGGAATTGGCAAAAATTACTAAATAAAGGAAGGAATATAGTGGCCAATAATTATTTTTTCAATATTCCTCTGGTGACGGAGTTACTTGCTTTGGAAACCACATAAGTTGGGACATTGCGAAAAAATAAGGTCGAGATACCCAGAGAGTTTCTCTCTAATAGACAACGACCAGAAACCAATGAGACGATGACACTTACATCATTTATATGTATGTCAACAAAAAATCTTCTGCAGTGTGCCTAATTTCGACACAACATCAATCAGCGGAGTTCAATGATGCTCAAGGTAAACCTTAGATCATCCTTGACTACAATGCTGGAAACGATGGTGGCGATGCCATGGATCAAATGGCAAGGAAATCTATTTGCTTGCGAAATTCTCGAAGATGACCGCTAACGGTATTTTACAACCTGATTGAAGTTGGTGGAATAGCTGCGTATGTTTTATGTATGATAAAGCACCCTGATTCCCTAGAATCAGGAAAGGGCAGATGAAAAACGTTCGTATACTAACTGCCGAGACAGCTTATTGAAGGTCAAATTAACAAACGATTATCTAATCTCAGAAGCATACAGAAAGGTATGAAGACTGCAATTTCGGGCTATTAATTGGTCCCAGAAATCAGGCCAGAACGCATTTAATCCACTTCTCAAAAATGCTCAAAAAATCAAATGATAAAATTTTTGCTGAAAAACCGATTTTAATTTTTTTTTTAAAGTTTTAACGGGTGCATCTTGGAAAATACGAGCAACTTCGTAACGGGCAAGGTATCGTTTTATTGGATATTTTATGTTGTTTCAGAAAGTGAAGTCATATCTCAGATGAAATGTTTGGTAGAGTGGTCAATTTTGATTTAGTAAGGCAAGTCGAGCATTTTGACATAATTTCAAAAAAAAAATGCTATTACATTGTAACGGTTAAAAATAGAGGCGTCCTGTTTTACATTAATTTTCCCCAAATGAGTCACACTACCTACCATTCAAATATCTTCCACCATGAATGAGAAAAAACTAATTTTTATCTTAGCGATATTTAAACACTTACAGATTAAAAAGAAAGCGGTAGATCGTAAAGGCGGTTTCGTTGTAACATTTTTTTTTTCTTATAATTTTTAAGATCTTATATTTTAGGAGTTTTAAAGCATATGTTTATCTACATATAGTTTTCGGATAAATGCAAATCATCTACTAGAGAGATTTTTGTTAATAGCAATAGTGGAAAAAAAGTTATGTAGTAGTAGTAGTAGTTTAGTAGAAATAAGTTAAGATAGATTAAATCCAGAAAAGCTCTAAGGATTCAACAATATTAGAATTGGATTTAGTAAAAAAAACAAAAACAAAATTTCTAATTTTTCCGAGTGTATACTAAGAAAAGGTAAAATATTATTTCAAAACAATTCTTCCCGCCCGATATCGATTTGCGGGAATGTGTGTATTTTTGTGTGTGAGTTTGTGAAGATGTAGTGCATTATGTGTTGGACTTTTTTTTTTATTATTAGCTTTATATTTATTATAAAACAGGGTTGATTTGTTTTTGATTAATTAGCAAGAAAGTCGTGAAAAATAGAATTATTAAATTTGTTTGTTTAAAAATAGAGTTAGTATGAAAAATTCTAAAGTGAGTTAGAGAGTGATAAGAATTTTTTTTTGTTATATTTGATCAGAAATGAAGAAAAGTCGAAAAAAATAATCTATTTTATATCTAGTTTATAGATATTATATTTTGGTTTGTCTAGTTTTATTATATTCAGGAGTCTTTTCAGAATATTTTTATATAGGTAAAACGGAATAAAATCAGAAGAACGATAGTGTCATGGAAATCAAACTACAATCATCGCAAATCAGGTCACTACTGAGAGAAATTTATTTATTATTGATCGTTTATTATGAAGAAAAAATATACCAACTAATAAGAGATATACTGAAGAATTTATATTATACAAATTAGTATTTAAATTTATTTTTTTTAGCGTAGAAATAATCATATTTATTTAGAATTGAAATAAAAAATGGTAAGTTTTGTGTCGAATGTATAGTGTAGTAATTAATGATTTGACTGGACTTTCCCTGCGATATCAAAAAGGAATAATCACTCATATGGCAAATGATTATAAAAAAATATGTAAAAAATATCAAACATAAGCAACCAAAAAATATTATTTTTAAATGGGAATTAATTATTAAAATTTATTTATTTTATAATTTTTTATATAATCATAAACATGTGTTTCAAAAATAAAAACTGTCGACATTTCCTATTTAAGAAAAAAAATTTATAGGAAACGAAAATTGTCGAAAATGTTTTGACAATTAGTCAAATTTTGAACTACTTATCAAAACTGTGTAAGAAAAAAAAACAGTGAAGCGAATACGCTAAATAAAATGAATTATGGTTGTTAGTCGAGTTCGTATGTGTGAATATGAATTCGGTTAAATTATATCTTACACGCTAGATTTCATATACCAAAACGAATTAAGACAATAAATCAAAATATAAAAACAAACAAAACACAAATCCTCAAAAACTAAATCAACGAAATAAAAGGCGCAAAAAAGCATTGGTTTTGCCAGAAAAAAAAAATTTTCGAAAAAAAAGCTACACGAAAAAACATGATTTGAAAGAAAAAAAAACGGTGGGGGGTTTTTCTTTCAGTGTGTACCTGTAATGGTTAATTTGCATGACCATTTTGATGTTCCCTCAACGGTGGCTGCCTCGGCTTGTTCTAATGAATCTATGTGTGTGTCCGGATCAACACCAAAAGTCATCCTTGAAAAGGCATAAGGACGATTATATATATTTTTTTTTGGTAATTTTATCTAAGGTATGTATAACTAAAACTAAGTGGCCTTTTCATTTTTTCTTTGCTTATTTATAGTTATCTCAATATTGGTGTCCTTTTATTTTAATTTTTTGCTTTTGTGAATACACTATACATATACTAAATGTACATAATGGTTGCTAAATACTTGATATTTAGGAGATGATTATAGCCTCCTGATGGTTTTCAGCTGAAAAATCGCAAACTTCATATATAGAAAGGTACGAATTAATTGTAAAACAAAATAATGAAAGTTGTGCTATGATATGTGTACAACTTTCATGGAATCTTGATTTATAAGAGGCATTGGAGAAACATCCACAAACACATATCCTATTCTGATTTCATAAAATCAAAATACAAAACTCCGGATGTAAAATCACATTGGAGGTTTTGTACATGAAAACTGGCGATTTGGCTCGGGAAATTAATTTCGTATCCAATCAAAAATATGAAAGCGTAGAAAAAAATGTCGACGAGCCAAGTTTCTATTTGATTTTTTTTCTCCTCTTTTTCCAAAATCATTATAAGCATGTATGTGATCCATACAGGACCATTTCCAAATTTTCCGTTAGTGCGACGAATGTTTGAATGCATCAGGCATATCAATATTTTGAGTCAATCATAAATTCATTGGAAGGCCATATCCCGCCCATTACATTCCCGTTTGACATTCATTATCCCACCATTTCAATATCCTGTCAGCTTAATTTAAATCCCGTCTAATCAAATTCCCGCCAACTTAATATACCGCCATTTCAATAACCTGCTAATTAAAAATACCGCTTTTCAATATCCCGTCATGGAAGGTGAGTATTCTTTCAAGAATCGCGCGCGCATGGAAGATTCTTGGAGATCCACGGACAATGTGAAATAACTTGAAAAAAAAAGTATGCGGTCTGGTCTTTCGGTAGTCGAGATTTAACCCTTAAATGCATGGGGTCTGAACCCAATATCGTAACTGACCTCCCTTTATGTAGAACCGGTCACTGAGCACGGAATCAGCACTCATTTTTACGAAAAGTGACCTGTTTCCCCAGAAAAGCGAAAATAGTAGAATTTGCAATGCGTACCAAATATGGTACGCCATGCATTCAGGCCATACGTTGTACTCGTAAATGAAAGATATTTTCCCTATATTATTTAATATCCATCTTATTTGTTCAGGATTGGTTAACAAATGAAAGGATAATAACAGATGATACTTATTACAATTACAATATAAACTCGATACAATGAACACGTTTTCATTAACCTTCCGTTAGACGCAATGCATCTGACAGATGCCACGTATTGTTTTTTTACCTTAACTTCTTTTCTATTGCGAATTCCACTTTCTAACTCATAGTAGCTTCGTATATCGAGTACGGAAGCATTTTAGTCTGAAAGTGAAAATTGTGGGGTCCTTTGGCTTTACGTAGGAGGCTCGAGCATCTATTAGATGCATTGCGAGCACTCGTGTAACTGATTTGAACGCGTAATTGATATAGGCGCATCAGTAAACGATAAAAAAAATATTTACTACAAGTGCAATACTTTTAGGATTACACTATTACACCTTTGTTTTACCATTGATGCCTATTTTAAAATTTAGTTATGCTCAGAAAGCTGTAAAACTGCAATTATGTAGGACAATTCCAAAAAATCTCATTTTTTTAAGACTTTTTCTTAACAAAAAAAATATTATTAACAGACCCGATTTTCATCTTTGGCTATTGACTATTGGTATGACAAGGCTTCAAATATTCAGATAATGAAGAAAAAAACCTTATGAAGATATTCATTACCTTACAGCAGGATGACAAAGTTGGCATCTAATAGATGCATTGCGTCTATTCGTGTTATATTTTTTATTGCGACTAACGGAAGGTTAAAGGGAAGCTCATAATTATTTTAAAAGGTGTTGACACCCTGGGCGATACTTATTAATTTTTTAAAAGGAGCTGGCGTAGGTGTTCTCGTGTGATGAATTTTCTATTACTTACGCCGACGAAAAGTTGGAAGCCGAACCTAATTTTCAATAAATCATCTTCCTCAGAGTAAAGCTACAGTCAGACCGTGCTAGTACTAGCTACTAGTGCATGCATACAAGAAATCTCCACGGTGACGACGACGTCAACAACGAAACAGTGTCATATAAATGGGTGACTACGCGTTGTTACGACGTTCGTTACCGAGAGTGTGTGCAACTAGACGCGTGAATAGTCACCCTATCTACCTAGGAATTAGTTGTATGCGCGAAATTACCACGGTGACGACGCGACGTCGTAAACAATCAAAAAAGTGTTATGCAATTTTACTAGTAAGTAGTAAAATGTATTTAATAGTGGAATAGGACATGTTCAATTATTCTACTGGGAAGTGAATATACACTACAATTATTTCTCGGTGGATTTCGAATTAACGGCTCAACGGATCCACACGAAATTCAGTGGGAATGTGTATAATGGTAGGGTATTTGCTACGAATACCTTTGAAGTAGGAAAATGTTAACAGGGTGTCCCAAAGGTGGTGCAAAAGTAGATCATTTTATTTGTCATCGGAAAAGGGTGTATATCGACATGAAATTCAGTGTAAATATGTAGAATGGTAGGCTATTTTCTACAAACACCTTTGAGATTACGAAAGATCAACAGGGTGTCCTAAAAAAGGTGCAAGAGCTGATTATAATCGGGAATAAATTTTGTTTGAATGTGTAGAATGGTAGGGTATTTGCTACGAATGCCTTCGAGATTACGAAATGGTAACAGGGTGTCCGAGACGAGGTGCGAAAGTCGATTATTCTATTTGGCATCGGAAAAGGGTGTATCGGCTCGTATATCGACATGAAATTCAGTGTAAATTTGCAGAATGGTAGGCTATTTGCTACAAACACCTTTGAGATTACGAAATATCAACAGGGTGTCCTAACAAAGGTGCAAAAGCTGATTATAATCGGCAATAAATTTAGTGTGAATATGTAAAATGATAGGGTATTTGCTACGAATACCTTCGAGATTACGAAATGGTAACAGGGTGTCCGAGACGAGGTGCAAAAGTAGATAATAATCAGCAATATATTTAGTATGAATGTATCGAGTGGTAGGGTATTTTCTACGAATACCTTTGAGAATCAGAAATGTTAACAGGGTGTCCCAAACGAGGTGCAAAAGTAGATCATTTTGTTAATAATGGTTAAATGGATTTACCAGATGACCAGTGTTTGTATATGCCGGTTCATTTTATTTGTCATCGGAAAATGGTGTATATCGACATGAAATTCAGTGTAAATATGTCGACTGGTAGGTTATTTGCTACAAATACCTTTGAGATTGGGACTTGCTAAACAGTCACTTTTTGTGAATGTTTTCTGTAACCGCAGGTTTTTCGAATTTTTGTATTGTGTTGTTAGTCATTGTTTGTTGGGTATGCTGATTATGACAACCACTATTGCACCTCGTTTGAGAGACCCTGATAACATTTCCCGACTACAAAGGTATTCGTAGCAAATATCCTACCATTCTACACATTCATACTAAATTTATTGCTGATTATTATCTACTTTTGCACCTCGTTTAGGACACCCTGTTAGCAAGTCCCAATCTCAAAGGTATTTGTAGCAAATAACCTACCAGTCGACATATTTACACTGAATTTCATGTCGATATACACCATTTTCCGATGACAAATAAAATGAACCGGCATATACAAACACTGGTCATCTGGTAAATCCATTTAACCATAATTAACAAAATGATCTACTTTTGCACCTCGTTTGGGACACCCTGTTAACATTTCTGATTCTCAAAGGTATTCGTAGAAAATACCCTACCACTCGATACATTCATACTAAATATATTGCTGATTATTATCTACTTTTGCACCTCGTCTCGGACACCCTGTTACCATTTCGTAATCTCGAAGGTATTCGTAGCAAATACCCTATCATTTTACATATTCACACTAAATTTATTGCCGATTATAATCAGCTTTTGCACCTTTGTTAGGACACCCTGTTGATATTTCGTAATCTCAAAGGTGTTTGTAGCAAATAGCCTACCATTCTGCAAATTTGTAGCAAAAAGCCTACCATTCTGCAAATTTACACTGAATTTCATGTCGATATACGAGCCGATACACCCTTTTCCGATGACAAATAGAATAATCGACTTTCGCACCTCGTCTCGGACACCCTGTTACCATTTCGTAATCTCGAAGGCATTCGTACCATTCTACACATTCAAACAAAATTTATTCCCGATTATAATCAGCTTTTGCACCTTTTTTAGGACACCCTGTTGATATTTCGTGATCTCAAAAGTGTTTGTAGAAAATAGCCTACCATTCTACATATTTTACACTGAATTTTATGTCGATATACGTGCCGATACACCCTTTTCCGATGACAAATAAAATAATCGACTTTCGCACCTCGTCTCGGACACCCTGTTGATATTTCGTAATCTCAAAGGTGTTTGTAGCAAATAGCCTACCATTCTGCAAATTTACACTGAATTTCATGTCGATATACGAGCCGATACAGCCTTTTCCGATGACAAATAGAATAATCGACTTTCGCACCACGTCTCGGACACCCTGTTACCATTTCGTAATCTCGAAGGCATTCGTAGCAAATACCCTACCATTTTACACATTCACACTGAATTTCGTGTCGATCGGTTGAGCAGTTAATTCGAAATCCACCGAAAAATAATTTTAGCGTATATTCACTCGCTGGCTGGGTGCTAGTCGAATTGAACATGTCCTATTCCACTAGTATCTAGGAAATGTGTCTGTTGACTAGCTACTAGTCAAATTGCACAACAGTTTGTTGATTGTTTACGACGTCGTCACCGTAGTAATTTCACGTTTGCAACTAACTCCTGTATATAGGGTGACTAGTTGCGCGTCTAGTTGCATCACACTTTCGGTGACGACGTTGTAACAACGCATAGTCACCCATTTACATGACACTGTTTTCGTTGTTTATTAAGCTACAGTCAGACCGTGCTAGTACTAGCTACTAGTGCATGCATACAAGAAATCTCCATGGTGACGACGACGTCAACAACGAAACAGTGTCATATAAATGGGTGACTACGCGTTGTTACGACGTTCGTTACCGAGAGTGTGTGCAACTAGACGCGTGAATAGTCACCCTATCTACATAGGAATTAGTTGTATGCGCGAAATTTCCACGGTGACGACGCGACGTCGTAAACAATCAAAAAAGTGTTATGCAATTTTACTAGTAAGTAGTAAAATGTATTTAATAGTGGAATAGTACATGTTCAATTATTCTACTGGGAAGTGAATATACACTACAATTATTTATCGGTGGATTTCGAATTAACGGCTCAACGGATCCACACGAAATTCAGTGGGAATGTGTATAATGGTAGGGTATTTGCTACGAATACCTTTGAAGTAGGAAAATGTTAACAGGGTGTCCCAAAGGAGGTGCAAAAGTAGATCATTTTATTTGTCATCGGAAAAGGGTGTATATCGACATGAAATTCAGTGTAAATTTGCAGAATGGTAGGCTATTTGCTACAAACACCTTTGAGATTACGAAATATCAACAGGGTGTCCTAACAAAGGTGCAAAAGCTGATTATAATCGGGAATAAATTTTGTTTGAATGTGTAGAATGGTAGGGTATTTGCTACGAATGCCTTCGAGATTACGAAATGGTAACAGGGTGTCCGAGAGGAGGTGCGAAAGTCGATTATTCTATTTGTCATCGGAAAAGGGTATATCGGCTCGTATATCGACATGAAATTCAGTGTAAATTTGCAGAATGGTAGGCTATTTGCTACAAACACCTTTGAGATCCTTTGAGATTACGAAATATCAACAGGGTGTCCTAACAAAGGTGCAAAAGCTGATTATAATCGGCAATAAATTTAGTGTGAATATGTAAAATGATAGGGTATTTGCTACGAATACCTTCGAGATTACGAAATGGTAACAGGGTGTCCGAGACGAGGTGCAAAAGTAGATAATAATCAGCAATAAATTTAGTATGAATGTATCGAGTGGTAGGGTATTTTCTACGAATACCTTTGAGAATCAGAAATGTTAACAGGGTGTCCCAAACGAGGTGCAAAAGTAGATCATTTTGTTAATAATGGTTAAATGGATTTACCAGATGACCAGTGTTTGTATATGCCGGTTCATTTTATTTGCCATCGGAAAATGGTGTATATCGACATGAAATTCAGTGTAAATATGTCGACTGGTAGGTTATTTGCTACAAATACTTTTGATATTGGGAATTGTTAACAGGATGTCCTAAACGAGGTGCAAAAGTAGATTATAATCAGCAATAAATTTAGTATGAATGTGTAGAATGGTAGGATATTTGCTACGAACACCTTTGTAGTCGGGAAATGTTATCAGGGTCTCTCAAACGAGGTGCAAAAGTGGTTGTCATAATCAGCATACCCAACAGACAATGGCTAACAACACAATACAAAAATTCAAAAAACCTGCGGTTACAGAAAACATTCACAAAAAGTGACTGTTTGCTGTGCATTTTCGTCGAAGGGTCGCTACCCCTATTTTTTCTATAGTCTGTATCTGCGACTAGTGTCATTTTAGCATTTCAAATAGAAAAGGCGGAGCCAGGCTACTTTTAGTGTTTTGGAATCAGTAGAGGGCCAGGTGTCTAAAAACTGTTTTTGATAAAAAAAAACAGGTTTATCATATTTATTTATAATTGTGACTGGCATATAAAGAAGAAGAAGACATATAAAAAGAGATGGAATACATTGCATATTAATTACTAGTTTCCTGTTTAAAACAACCACATTGGAGAGGATGGGGTCAGAAAAAAATTATATGAAAAAGACTTGCTCTATCTTTATACCCTTCGCTCATAGAGTGAAAGGGTATATTAACTTTGTCAAGAAGTTTGTAACGCATTGAAGGAAGCATCTCCGACCATATAAAAAGTATACATATATGATCAGCATGACTTGGGGAGTCGATTGGGCGATGTCCGTCTGTCCGTCTGTCTGTCTGTTGCGACGCGTTTTACTCGGCCAATTTAAAAGTTATGATGCTGAAATTTTGCACAAATGCATATTTTTGCTGCAGGCAGTTTGTATGTTTGAATCGGTAAAATCGGACAATGGGGTCATGGGGCTGTCATACAAACCCAACTACCCAAATTAGGTTCTTCTAAGAAAAACTTTTTTATTTGTGCACCAATTTCAACAAAATTTCAGACAAATGTAAACTAGTAATTAATATGCAATGTATTCCATCTCTTTTTATATGTCTTCTTCTTCTTTATATGCCAGTCACAATTATAAATAAATATGATAAACATGTTTTTTTTTACCAAAAACAGTTTTTAGACACCTGGCCCTCTACTGATTCCAAAACACTAAAAGTAGCCTGGCTCTGCCTTTTCTATTTGAAATGCTAAAATGACACTAGTCGCAGATACAGACTATAGAAAAAATAGGGGTAGCGACCCTTCGACGAAAATGCACAGCAAACAGTCACTTTTTGTGAATGTTTTCTGTAACCGCAGGTTTTTCGAATTTTTGTACTGTGTTGTTAGCCATTGTTTGTTGGGTATGCTGATTATGACAACCACTTTTGCACCTCGTTTGAGAGAACCTGATAACATTTCCCGACTACAAAGGTATTCGTAGCAAATATCCTACCATTCTACACATTCATACTAAATTTATTGCTGATTATTGTCTACTTTTGCACCTCGTTTAGGACACCCTGTTAGCAATTCCCAATCTCAAAGGTATTTGTAGCAAATAACCTACCAGTCGACATATTTACACTGAATTTCATGTCGATATACACCATTTTCCGATGACAAATAAAATGAACCGGCATATACAAACACTGGTCATCTGGTAAGTCCATTTAACAATTATTAACAAAATGATCTACTTTTGCACCTCGTTTGGGACACCCTGTTAACATTTCTGATTCTCAAAGGTATTCGTAGAAAATACCCTACCACTCGATACATTCATACTAAATTTATTGCTGATTATTACCTACTTTTGCAACTCGTCTCGGACACCCTGTTACCATTTCGTAATCTCGAAGGTATTCGTAGCAGATACCCTATCATTTTACATATTCACACTAAATTTATTGCCGATTATAATCAGCTTTTGCACCTTTGTTAGGACACCCTGTTGATATTTCGTAATCTCAAAGGTGTTTGTAGCAAATAGCCTACCATTCTGCAAATTTACACTGAATTTCATGTCGATATACGAGCCGATACACCCTTTTCCGATGACAAATAGAATAATCGACTTTCGCACCTCGTCTCGGACACCCTGTTACCATTTCGTAATCTCGAAGGCATTCGTAGCAAATACCCTATCTTTTTACATATTCACACTAAATTTATTGCCGATTATAATCAGCTTTTGCACCTTTGTTAGGACACCCTGTTGATATTTCGTAATCTCAAAGTTGTTTGTAGCAAATAGCCTACCATTCTGCAAATTTACACTGAATTTCATGTCGATATACGAGCCGATACACCCTTTTCCGATGACAAATAGAATAATCGACTTTCGCACCTCGTCTCGGACACCCTGTTACCATTTCGTAATCTCGAAGGCATTCGTAGCAAATACCCTATCATTTTACATATTCACACTAAATTTATTGCCGATTATAATCAGCTTTTGCACCTTTGTTAGGACACCCTGTTGATACATATTTCGTAATCTCAAAGGTGTTTGTAGCAAATAGCCTACCATTCTGCAAATTTACACTGAATTTCATGTCGATATACGAGCCGATACACCCTTTTCCGATGACAAATAAAATAATCGACTTTCGTCTTTCGCACCTCGTCTTGGACACCCTGTTACCATTTCGTAATCTCAAAGGCATTCTAGGCAAATACCCTACCATTTTACACATTCACACTGAATTTCGTGTCGATTGGTTGAGCAGTTAATTCGAAATCCACCGAAAAATAATTTTAGCGTATATTCACTCGCTGGCTGGGTGCTAGTCGAATTGAACATGTCCTATTCCACTAGTATCTAGGAAATGTGTCTGTTGACTAGCTACTAGTCAAATTGCACAACAGTTTGTTGATTGTTTACGACGTCGTCACCGTAGTAATTTCACGTTTGCAACCAACTCCTGTATATAGGGTGACTAGTTGCGCGTCTAGTTGCGTCACACTTTCGGTGACGACGTCGTAACAACGCATAGTCACCCATTTACATGACACTGTTTTCGTTGTTTATTACGTGTCGTCGCCTATGGTGATTTCTCGAATGCAACTTTACTAGTACTAGTAGCTCGCCAAATGTGACTGTAGCTTTACGTGTCGTCGCCTATGGTGATTTCTCGAATGCAACTTTACTAGTACTAGTAGCTAGCCAAATGTGACTGTAGCTTAAAGCACCAACATTACGTATGAAGGTGTTATGGAAAGGATTTGATCAGTTGTTTTTCCACTTTATTTTTAAGTAGAAAATAACAAACAAACAAAAATGGTAAGGGCAATTTGTGATGGGAGATAGACCGTTAGTTTTGAATACAATACCTCGACAAAAAAAATCGAGACCTTAATTAGTTTCATTATTATTAAATCGTCGAGATATATTTTCAGTGGCCCGCAGACGTTTCTGAGTTGGGAACCCCTGCTTTAATTAAACGTTTTATTAGATTGAATATCAAAGTTCAGATGTTTGAGTTCTGGTGAAAGTCAAAAATCATACTACGGTGTTGATGATGAAGTATGGAAGCTGTTTTAGTATAAGCTGACCATACGTACAGCATTTTGCTGTACAGTACAGCATTTTGACCTGTCGTACAGCATTGGGAAATGTACAGCATTCCCCATGACACACAACGAAACCTTATACACTAAATAAGAAGCTCCTCGGTGAGACTTTTGATCAGTCTTTTCTGCCTTTAAGGTGTAAAGTTTGACTTCTGCATCCCGTACGATCGATAATTAGCGAGATAATTGCACTTTTGTGTTTGACAATTGCTCATTTTCGATAACACGGGATCTTTCGCGATCTTTCCGAAATTTTGCACACTTGTAGAGCAACTTGGAGCTTACATTTCTCGGAAGTTTCGGCTGCTCCATCGCAATTTTGTCTTTCTAATTGAAAAATGTCCATAACTCGAAAATTCGTAACTTGTACAGCACCGAACTGTTGATATTACTTGAAAATTCAAGGCTCTAGCTGTCAAGGTTCTGAAGTCAGAGCCATCGAAAGATGTGATTCATTATCCATAACTCGAGAACTGATAAATTTCTAAAATTTGGCACACTTGTAGAGCTGCTTGACGTACAATTCCTCCAAGTTTCAGGGTCCTACCTATCAGCACTCGGAAGTTACAGCGCTGCCCAAATCGCACTTTTCTGTTTTCTAATCAAAAATTGTCAATAATAGTACAGTAATCGGGTATATTTTACTTAAAAAAAATACGTAATGGCTGAAATTTGGTGGAGATGTTAAGCAACGTGCCCTAAGTCTAAATCTGAGTTTTCGTATTTGTGGGAGTGGGGGAAGTTATAGTAATTTGCCTACTTATAGGGGAATTTTGCGTTTTGCCTTAATATCATTCTTACTAGTGTTCCTACAGTAAAGTGATGTATGTTTTGTTTATAATCGAATTGTCTATTCAACGGTACCTAAGTTAGTACCGTAGGCCAAATAGTTCCCTTATAATGACCGGTTAAAGGGCAAAATAGCACTAATAATGAGAATATTTGGCTTAAGTAAAACACGTAATGGCTGAAATTTTTTGAAGATGTTAAGCAGAATGCCCTAAGTCTAAATCTGAGTTTTCGTATTGGTGGGAGTGGGGGAAGTTATAGTAATTTGCCTATTTATAGGGGCATTTTGCGTTTTTCCTTAATATCATTCTTACTTCATTTATGTTTTATGGGTAAATCTGTAAAGTTTTATATCAATCGAAGCAATTAGCAAAGGCATAGGTAATAGTGTAACTGTAAATGCTGTAACAGGATTAACTATACGAATAGTACATAGGGTTTTGTAGTTAGTTGCAGCTCAAAACACATACATTTCAAAATATCGTAACTATATAAACTATCATAATTTTGAATTAAAATAAAATTTCAAACAATTGGCAAAGAGGCGAAAATGGTCAGAAAATTATGACATGCATGGAATTGCTCGAGTAACTTTGGGGTGGGATTAATTAGAATTAGAGGTAGCTGGATCAACATTTAAAAGATACTTTAGTATCCCTAGGTATGCAGTTAGTTTGCAAAAAAAAAAGTCTCCTACTTTTCTGGTATTAAAAAAAACACAAAACCCGTTCTTATTGGCCTCTTTGACGTTTGACATTGATTGATACCGTTTGATAGAGTATTTGATAAGAAATGAAACATCTATACATCTATACACAATATACACATTTTACTGTAGGGTCAACAATAAGAATGATATGAAGCAAAAACGCAAATTTAGCTTATTAGTAGGCAATTTACTATAACTACACACCCCCCCTGATATATACGAAACTTCAGATATAGATTTACAACGCATCCCTTAATGACTCCACCGAATTTCAGTCATTACATGTTTTATTTAAGCAAAATATTCCCATTATTGGTACTATTTTCACCTTTAACTGGTCATTATAACGGAACTACTTGACCGATGAAATTCATGTAGGTACCGTTGGATAGATAATTTGATTAGAAACAAAACTCCTATACATCATACTTTACTGTAGGGTCAATAGTAAGAATGATATTAACGAAAAATACAAAATTCGCCTATAAATAGGCAATATACTCCAACTTCCCCCACCCCCACGAATACGAAAACTCAGTTTTAGATAAAAGACATGTCCCCTAACATCTCCAGCAAATTTCAGCCATTACGTATTTTTTTTAAGTAAACGGCTGTTTTGTGTCTTTAAATACTGTACTATAAGGGTATGTACTATGTTCACCGACTGACAAACTTGCATTTATGTCTCCCATGAAAAATTTGCCGTGGAGACTAGCCTTTTATCCACAAAATTCAAGATAAATATGCACTCGCGGACTGATAGATTGCCGATTACACTTATTTCCTATGAAATGAAGTGCAACTGCATTGTTTTCGCTGGCGAAATGCCAACAACCGGTGTGGAAACTTTCGTGTGAAGTGAGCACCACCAAGGGAATTCGATTTCACGACCATCAAAAACTTTTCCAGTATTTTAAAATGTTAGTACATACTCTAACTTGGAAATTCTTGAGTGAAATTTTGAAATTTTGCTGACTTGTATGTAGAGCACCACGCTGTCCACAGTTAGTGACCATTTCAAGGCTCTAGCTTCCAAGGTTCAATATTACAGCTGTCAAAAGATGCGATTTTAATTTATCGCAAAACTGTACTCCATAAAATTCTCCTATCAACCTCTAAACGAAAAAGCTTGATAAAGAAAGGACCCTGCAAGGGTTTTTAGATAAAGATTTGATGATTAGATATGTCCCTTGAGTTCGTTAAAATGGCGTTTAGGGCCTAGGGATTATAGCATCACTAATGTAACCATGGAGGAATGCATATTCTCTTCCAAAAATATCGCAAGTAGGATACGGCACTCTTCCACCGCTCTGGAGGGTCACCTCAGACTTCTCTCCATAGCTACATTGAAAATGTGCCTTGAAGGCTATCACCATAGCTGAAGAATTCTCTGCCCAATGAGGTATCAGTTTATCAGTCTATCTAGTAAGTAGGTACAATGCGGGCATCATGAAAAACCAGATGCCGGATCAGTGAAAATCTGAAATTTCTGAAAGCCAGTAGTGGCGTCATACAAAATAAACTTCACTTAATGTATCACGAGTCGACTTGTTGTATCTATAGGACGCATTGAAAGTGAAACACATGCTGGTCAGCTGAGGGAAATGCCATTAATCAATATGGGTGCTTGCATATGGGAAATACAATGTTTCAATCCTCCTCAAAAATGTTTCGTACGCTTGTGAAATTCTTCTTATTTTATATCTAAACAAATCTATGATTCTTTACGTATTCATGTTGTTGGTCTGTACCAGCACATCAGCGTTATGCGCTGTGGCATGTTGACCACCATAACACACTTTTGAAGACAGCAAATATTCTTTTTTAATGTAGCTTGAAATATTTGTTGTTTACAAAAATGTCAACATGTTTCCATTCCTCCATATTTTTGCAACTTTTAATAATCATTTTGACGTGGGATTCATGTGGACTTATTTCGCGATGTGTATTCATTACGAATGCTACATCATTCATTCATTTTGCGTAAGTCATGAATACTTTTTACGAGCGATGAATTAAACATATATGTTACACAACTATTCCGTCATCTTTATGAGTAACGATTTTGTAGTCTTTATCCGTAATAAGGCGTGTATAGATGATACAGGGGGACATCGTCATATATTGTTTGTATGAAAACGTGATAAATGACAAACGTATCTGGACAGACGTGTAGTGCATGAGATTCCGGGGGCGTAGGTATGACATAGCGAAGCAAATATTGTGGGCTGAACTAAAAATTGAAGGTTCGTCTGCAATATCGAGCGCATATGTTAAGAATCGTTCCCGCACCAAAGATGGATGCGGTAAACATAGGTTTCAACGAGTGTTGTGTCTGCAGCATAGAATAATATTCTGCAGAGCGAGGAAGCAGGACGTAAATACATTGAGGCAGCCTCTGTGAAGTAATACGGAAAGATGATCCAGCGGATGAGTGAAAGATATGGTTGTGAGAAAAATCCTACATAACTGCACACCAGGTAAGACGATCTAGTGTTGTTCAAGTTCAAGCCGCTCATGTACCACTGCATTATCAAATTTGCTTAGTGAATCTGTGATCTGTTCTTGTGGTAGTAGCACTATCTCAAAAACCTCTTGAAGAAATCCAAATATGGCTGAGGATTTGCCAGAAAATCAAATTCCGCAAGCATGTGTACAGCATTGCGTCTTTGGGATTCTGGTCACCTTATTTTAGTATCCCCTGTATGACAGTCCTGTTGTGTAGGGGCTAAATTATCATCTTGATCGAAGAACTAAGCAATTTGTGCTAAGAGAAAGTTAACAATGATAATAATTTTTGGCGGCACTTTTACGGGATTATTTCACTATCAACAAGCAGGATTTTTAAAACGGCGGGCTTTTTAGTGGGCGGGGCTTTTTAATGGCGGGATTTTATGAATGGCGGTATTTAGTAATGTCGGGATAGTTAAAACTGTTTTTTTTTTCAAAGCGAGATTATTAACGGGCGGGATTTCGTTTCTCGGGATTATGTACGTATCTCATCACATAATATAACTATTGATTTTTTTTTAATAATAATGAAAATAATTGTGACGCGACTATTTCACTATCCACTAGTAGGATTTTAAAACGGCCGAGTTTTTAGTGAACGAGATTTTGTAATGGCGGAAAATTTATAATTGTGGGATTTTCAAATGGTGGGATTTAGTAATGTCGGGATAGTGTAAAGCGAGATTTTCTGTAAAAAAAACGGCATTATGAACGGGAGGGATTATGTAGATATCCCTTAGGTTACTATAAGACAATCGCGTGCATCGCCTTATCATATTTAGAAAGTTTTTTGTATTGGAATTTCCTAAAAAATAAATACAATGTTCTCTTAACCGGTCGATTAATACAATTTGTTTTAAATTAATAAAAAAAAATATAAATAAACAATATTATATGACACATATAAATATATAACATTACATACTAGTTACATAATTTTTGCTTTTTTTTTCTTCAATATATTCAATTTATACAAATATCATAAAGCATTTTTTTCACACGCACACGCACACACATATGTTTACCATATCAGCACAATATTCATATATATATGTATTTCAAAACATTTAGAAGCACAAAGCCATATATTTATAATATTCAATATTAGTATACCATCACCATCACGAAAATACATAAACACACAACCATTAATCCATGTACATTGAACAATTATTATTTATGACAAAAAAATAAAAATAAACGCACATTTTTAAGAAATTATTTTTATACATACACGTGTAAGTGTGTAGTGTAATTTCTATGTATGTATGTGTATGTGTGTAATTTGTGGACCGCGGTATATATTGAATTATAAATTTATCTCCAAAACTTAGTGCCGGGCTTATACTCTACGGCACCCCTGATCGGTGATTTAACCTTCGCTTTCATGAAGATATTTTTTTCTACGCGGATTCATAGTATCTACCCGGGTAGATACAAATATTTCCTACAATTTGTTTAGTATATAATCTTATCCATAACTATTCTGTTGAGATATTAAAGCAAATAATCAAGTGTATTACCGATAGTATCGATTATTTTGTATGTGAAGTATCGTTAGTGTAGGTATGTCCAAAAAATTAGTTTGCAAATTTTTGAATATATCCGAGTTTAGTTTAATTGTTTACAAGGAAACTAGTGTTTATTTAATTTTGCTTGGCTATCATGTTTAGTTGCCGACCCTTTCCGGTTACGCCAGCCAAACAAAGTTCAGTTTTACAGATCGAGCTCCACCTATAAAAGACTAACCTCTTGAATGTTATATGCCCTGGAGCCCAAGAAAAAAAAAATCCAATTCCTGTAAATCAAATTTTATCGAAACATTAGCAAAACGTTTGCTCCCACATAAGCCCTTAAAATTTATCGTTTCTAGTATTTGATAGGACCAAACCAAACACCAACCAACAATGACTTCTTTGCTTTTTACAATTATTGTGAATTGAATGGCTTTGTTGACTTTCACCGGAGTCTCCGCGTGCAGTTTTCACGCTTTAATCCCCGAATGTGCTGTTTTCAGTACTGGGGTGGAACAGATAGATCGAAATTCAGGTTTCGGGTTAACAAGTGAAAGTAATGTCAATCGAGAGGTATTTCTTTGGAGTCGATTTACAATTTCGTCTGGGTTCACGGAAACGGTAATTTCGAGGTGGCGCCATTCAGACAATTGTCCGCTTTTTTTGTATACAAGCGTAAATTTTTACAACATAGGTTCCACTTCAATAAAATGTTCATCGACGAAATAGATTTTAGGCAGCAGTTTAAATTTTAGTCTAAAAAACAAGAAGTTTTCCAATTTGTATGCACACACGTTTCGTCTGTACCTTCTATGCACCATGACGAGTCTTCAATTTGCATACAAATCAACCAATAGCCTGCCATTGCAAATCAAATCGATATTCAGAAAATGAAACAGCAAAAATCAATGGAATAGCCTGCCATTGCAAATCAAATCGATATTCAGAAAACGAAACAGCAAAAATCAATGGATTTCTTCGAAAAAATAAATAAATAAATAAACATGAAAAGTGCCGATATTGAATTACCCATCCCTACAAAAGCTGTATAGTTCCGGCACTTAAGTGAATTTTTGCCGTAAAAAAATACACAGATTTAATTCAGAATAAATCAAAATTGTTTTTGTAAAGTTTTTTCAAAAATGTATTACAAAAAGAATGAGATTGGGGTAGAAATCGTCATATATCTACCCGGGTAGATATACATAAAACTACGTTTGAAAATTGACAAAATCCCAAAACAAAATTTAAAAGCATCCTAAAATATGAACTTTTTTCTTACTATCCCAATTAACTATGCAAATTAATAACTGAGTTGGAGGCATTTTAATTTTTGGTGAAACCTCGCTGAGTTATTAACAAATGAAAATTGAAGTATCTACCCGGGTAGATACTATGAAAGCAAAGGTTAATTGCCACCCAGTGGCGCAGTCAGCTTTTCGGAGAGGAAGGAAATATCATTTTGCTAGATTGCTTATATTTTTTTTTCGTACTGTCAGAATACAAATTTCAGTATTTATTGCACCTATTTTTGTGCAAATTTTGATGCAAAAGAGAAAACAATTTTATATGAAACAACTGAGTTCTGACAATATTATATACTCCGTAAAAATTGTGATCGAATTTGAAGGATACACAGCTTTCCAATAAATGTTTGTACAAATATTTAATATTGGTAGCATTAGATCATATTTTTCAACTTTAGAAATGTCTAAAAAAAAATTACAAAATATTTAGCTTAAAAAAATGACCTGGTTATTTTTGAGAGTTTTTCGTATGAAATTCAATTAGGGTAAAAGTGGGTTAGATGCCCCAGTGGGATGCCGCAGTTGCTCAAACTAGTATTTCTAGACACAAAACGAACAAAAACGTTATAGACAATCAAAGAGCATCGTCTGACACTAACAGTAATTGCATTTATATTTTTAGGGTTTTCCACACAACCAAATTGTAACGATATTAGGAAAAAAATATTTTCAACTTATGTGAATTTGCAATTTGGCATTTTTTGAATCTCGCGCAACTTTTTGTTATCTCGTGTCAGCGGAAGCTTCTTTTCATATTTGTTAGGTCTTTGCTAGTTACTTTTATATTCCCAGTCAACTTTTATTTCTTTTTATTATTTTTTTTACAAAAATGTAGGGCATCTGCCCACCCAGAAAACAATAGATGCCCCTAATTTTTGGGGTATAGATGCCCCAAGACTTTTCCTAAAGGCATCTATCCCTCATTCCTTAATGGGCTAAATTACAACCTTTCAAATTGCAATATGCATTTTAATGCTATAAAAATGGTTTGTAATTACACGTGGACAGTAGAAGCAGCTCTCCACGCTACTTAGACGCAAGATTTTCTTTGGTTGCGTTCATTGATCTTATAGAACGAAACAGCTGAGATAGACTAAAAATCTCGCCACTTCAGGATAGCCTTAAGCATTTTTTTATTCTTCTCACATCTTAGAATTCAGTTTTCCCTTTTGACTCAAATTTTAACTGATTTATCCCTTAGGGCAACTATCCTCACATTAAAATATGCATTGGGGCAACTAACCCATAGCGTGGGTAACTATCCCCGAAATTAGAGGTGTCTTTTCAAAGGTATAACTACAAAGCCTTAACTGCTCCCAAAAATATTTCTTTTGAAAATAGTTACTAACAGATGTGTTAAAGCGCATATACACGAAAACCGGGAAATAATGCTTTATGTTGCTAAATATTGACCCAAGACAAAAAGTGGGGCAACTATCCCACTTTTACCCTAAATTGCACACAATTGATGACAGTTAAGACATGATGCGTGTTCTGCTGTTCACGAGACGATATTCATTCATCTAATTTTAACTTTATGAAAAGAATCTTGATAAACCTAGCAATTAGGGATCCCCGAAAATTTGAAACAGTTTGGAAGCGTTTCTTCTGCCTTTAAGCTAACATTTCAAGGGAAAACCTTTCCGAAAATTATACCATTAATTACCCAATAGTAGTTGCGCTTCGTCGTGCTCTGTGGCCGTGATCGTTCGGTCGCCACTCTGTGAAATAGACACTCATAGAGAAACGAGTTTCCAAACTCGGCACGACTCGTCGCAAGTTTATTATTCAAATAGAAGATGATAAGAAATATTCTTATCGTAGAATAATAAACTAACAATGCGACTAGGAACTGGTAAGGCTGACAACCGTATCACACTCCGAATTCAGTTGTCTTTGTAACGTTGATGACTACACACGGCAGTCATCATGGTGCGTTACCATGCTCCACTAGGAGTTACGGTAATGAAGAGAGAGAGAGAGTTGCGCTTCAGTGAAAGCACTCCACGTTCCAGGGTTTTTTGAAATTTAAAGGATTCGAGAAACCAAATGCTAAAGCCTTGAAATTTTCGGTAAATATGAAATGAAGTACGCTCTAGAAGTGTACCGAGTTTCAAAAAATGATTGCCAAAAATAAAGTGCAATTATCTCGTAATCGTATCTCGGCTGCACCTTCCGAACCGTAATAGCAAGAGGCTTTTCAGCAATGGTGACAAGAAGGATGTCTACAAGTGCGCCAAAGTTAACAAATATCGGTCTATAATTTCTAATAACATGAAAATATAATTTACTTCATAAGTCAGTAAATTTTTACGATGTTTGTGTTTGTATTTGGCTCCTTGTAGGTCACTTTTGTCCATGGAAGTTATCAGTTATTTTTCGTCTTCACACCCCCGCGGTATGATTGGCTATACACGATATACCGCAAATTCTTAGAGCTTTCTTAAACTAATTCAGAGCTTTATTCGGATTCTACATTTTGGTTACTAATGCTTCTTTACTACGTAAATTTAGCGTTGGAATCAATCGTCATGTTTGCCACTTACAGCACCTTACCAATTTATTTCAAGTTCCGCTTTCTAAGGACTTGAAAATAAATTATTAATTAAAAACCAGTAACTAATTGTGTGTAGTCTGGCTGGTCTAGCGGTTAGTGCGCGCACCTTCGGTACACAGGGTCATGAGTTCGAATCTCACCGTGTTCCATGGTGTTTTTCGAACTCACGAGCTTGTGACGGACTATGATCTCACTCAGATGTTAAACGAGTACCCATTTATGGGGATAAATAACACTGCTGAGCGTGATGCTGATCTCATTACCTCAACAAAAAGCAGATAAGATCTTGGAAATAGGATGTCACTAACACATCCTGCGGCCTTAGTCCAATGCTGGATTATCGCGCCAGTTATTTATTTTTTATTTTTAACTAATTGTGGAAATAATGACTTATCGGTCCATTCTATACACCAGTGGCTCCCCACTCAGAAACGTATGCGGACCACTTAGCCTGAACATGGATCCCGACGGACCAGCATTCAATCATAATAAAATAAAAACAAATTTTCTCAATTTTTTTTTTGTCGAGATATGGCATGGATGGCTATGGCATTATTTACGATCAAAACCAAAAACTGCGAGTTTACGAATTGAATCGCTCACGCAAGGATATTCTAGCCGTAATCTGCACTTGCCGAGACAAGAAATTCCAGGGGCTTAAGCGGTGTAGAAAAAGCTTCACATTTTCTCAAACAATAGAATGGAGTCCGAATTCGATATAAGCACATATTTTCGAAACGTCTAGTGCCGGCGTGTCCATCATACGGCCGCCATGGGTCACAATGCGGTCCGTGAGGTGCTTTGAAAGAAAGAAAAATTTTGTCCTAATTTGTATGTTAATAAAGAAAAACAGGGCCCGTTTCCAATTTTTCTTGCCGAACAAAATTGCACTTTCGTAGTTCAGCCGACCAACGCCTGAAAATCGCTAAATGAAAGGATTAAAATTGAACAGAATAGCGAGGGCTTCGAGCCAACTTTGCTAAATCGACAAAACGTTCTCTCCGCTCCGCACAGATAGTGCGGTTCGCAATCCGTTTTACTATTATACGCGCACTTCTCGAGACACATTTCTCTGGGCTTGCTAGGAAAGAAAAAGCCTTTCGAGTTAACGGCAAAACTCATTTATAAGGGTCCTTCATGTTTGCACTATCCAAAACAGACAAATCTGTTCCGTTCTTCACTATGCAAGACACTTTCATCAACAGAAAATGCCTAGTTTTTTATTCCTTGGTCGACAGCATCTGACTCTCTCCATAAACCCTAGTCAGCAACAATGGCCACCACCCGCCATTGACAATGGCTTGCCACAATGAGCTTTTGGTAGCTTGGTGAGTAGAGACACTCTTCCGAAAAATTGTCGGAGGTCCCACTGTGACCATAAAATTTTTGTATTGTCTTTCGAAAAATGCTCTTACGAGAGCCTACCACTTTTTGAATTCGGGCGAAAATCAATAGTTTAAAATTAATCAAATTAATTTGCGAAGATGAATGTATTGGAAAATTTACACGTAAGTACGTGGCTAAATATGGCCATTACATGCTGCTCAAGTAGCAGTGAATCGTCAGAAATGTGTCTCGTTTGCGGTTCAAATAATAGAAAAGACATATAAGATCGGTATTTTCCTCATAAAAATGTTTGGCCCGCCCAAGCTAATATGTGGCCTGCATAAAATTATTTTGGACTCCCCCAGTTCTGTATTCATGCCACGTAGGTATACACACAATCCCATGAGAATTATTTCATGGAGCTTTAACACGTTAAATGTCTGACCGGTTTTCACCGACACTATCATCCGAAAAACCATACATTTCTATATGTCTGTCTATAAGAGTCACATGTGCCTCATATAGACGTGCACTAGGAGGAATTTTCCAATTGGCGACTGTCCTAATTTGGGATGTCACTGAACATTACACACGAAGTGATCATCAGGACTTGAACATGTCGATTCCTGGCAAAATCTGCTTATTAGTTGGTTGGCTAGATATTGCGCTCGTTAGTCTAGTCGGTCTGTTTTGTTCGCTAGCTGAGTTTTTTCTCGCACAGGAATAAGGCACCTATTCCCGTGCGAGAAAAATATCAGCTAGTTTCGAAGCGCTAGCTTCGATTAAAAGTTAGGTCCTGCCCAAAGGTGACTAGGGCGATAGTACAATAAGCCCACTGGCTTCAGTGCTGCGAACCCTCCTCCGGGCTCACGCACCCCACAATCTAATCTAATCTAGGTATCCAGTAAATGGTATAGCTCCGCCTTTGGACTCGTTCTTTAATGCAAAAAACCTTTTGAATTTTTGCAAATTCGAAAAGTTCGAATTTTGATAATTAGAATAATGCCAATTTATTCGAAAAAAATTTCGGCCGGCGCCGGCGTTTGGAATTTGATTGACTGGTTATAGCATAGGCAACAGTGTGTTAATGAAAAGGGACACATTGTCGGATATTTAAGGTACAGTACAACCCGGTTGTAATGCACTCCGGGGCCAATTAATTGGAAAAGTATTTTGGCGGGCATTTGGTTGGAACTTGATTGAATGGTTACAGGCATCAACGGAAGGATGAAAAGGGGTGCATTGTCGGATATTCAAAGTACAGTACAACCCGGTTATGCCGTACCCGTGGTCAATTTATTTGAAAAGAATTTCGGCGGATGTTTAGAATTTGATTGAATGGTTATAGCCATCAGTTGATGGATGAAAATGGGCAGATTGATGCACATTCAAAGTACAACACCGGTTGTACAGTACAGTACCTCGCCAAATTTAATTTGAAAAGAATTGCGTGAGATGTTTGAGCTTATAAACGGATGAATGGACGAGGGCACACTTGCCGAAACTCAAAGTACAGAACATCCTGGCTACAAACGTACCTCCACAGCTCTATTGAAACATAAAAAACTTCCGCTTTTTAAAGAAAATATCCATTTATTGTACTGTTTTGATCCTTGACCGGTAACTACAACGAGTTTACTTGACCTATGATTTGATTGGTACCGGTAAATAGATTATTTGATTGGAAAGAAAACCTCTACCATTTTACTTTAGGATCAACAATAAGAATGATATTAAGCAAAAACGCAAATTTAACCTATAAGTAGGCAATTTAATATAACAATCGCCTCCCATAAATACGAAAACTCAGATATAGCTTTAGGACATATCCCTTAACATCTCCACCAAATTTCAGTAATTTTATGTTTTACTTAAGCAAAATATTTCATTATTAGTGCTATTTTGCCCTGTAACCGCTCATTATACATACTACTACACTCGGCTTCACAAAAATCGGGCCACTCGCCACTTTCGAACTTCAACTCAATTTTCTCTAAAAGTATGAAACTTACAACTATGAAAATTATATCTACAGAAAGTGCATTTAATGGCAATTCAAATGACTATGATTTTTATCTGAAGTACCGCTAACTCACGCAACAAACACAATGCCCGTTTTGATTAGAGTTGGCGCTTACCATGAGGCCCGGTTTCATTGACGCCGAGTTTATTTGGCCTACGATATTGACTAAGGTACCGTTGAATAGACAATTCGATTAGAAACAAAACTTCTAAACATTACATTACTGAAGGAATACCAGTAAGAATGCTATTAAGGAAAAACGAAAAATTCGCCCATAAGTAGGCAAATTACTATAACTTTCCCCACTCCCAAAAATACGAAAACTCAGATTTAGATTTAGGGCACGTTGCTTAACATCTCAAAAAAAAAAAAAATTTCTAAATTTTCAGCCATTACGCGTTTCACAAGCAAAATATTCTCATTATTAGCGCCAGTTTGCCCTTTACCCGGTCACTATAACGGAACTATTTGGCCTACGATATTCATTTAGGTACCGTTGAATAGACAACTCGATTAGAAATAAAACTTCTACACATCACTTTACTGTAGGAACAACAGTAAGAATGATATTAAGGAAAAACGCAAAATTCCCCTATAAGTAGGCAAATTACAATAACTTCGCCCACTCTCACAAATACGAAAACTCAGATTTAGACTTAGGGCTCGTTGCTTAACATATCCACCAAATTTCAGCCATTATACCCGATTACTGTACAAAAATAACGTGTAACTACGTCACCAGATGCCTGGCCTCGATGCGATCAGTTAGATTTCTCCATGGTTCAGTATAGGTACCCCTAAAAAGTAATGTGCGGAAAGCTCGCTTTTCATTCGCATTCATGACTATAGCTTGAGCTAAAATGCTCTTTCATGTCTCAAACAAATGAAAAAGAAGTAGTCAAAGCAAGTTTTTTATTCATACCACCTATAAGTAGGTATTAGTAGCTTTCTCGGAAACAAAGAGTCTGATAAAAATAGCTGAATTAAAATAAAACGCTTTTTCCAAATCCATATTATCATCTTGAAAATGTCGTTTAAATTTGAAAACATTTTTGGAGGCGTTCGGGCCCCATACACCCCTTTCCTGGCTTCATAACTAACTAAGACATGATGGAAAATAGAAATTTTGAAAGACGATACTGAGGAGGCGCTCTATTTATGTACTTGACATATTAATGTCAGCTGGGATAAATTTATAATTCATTCCAAGAAGTGAATTCAACAATTTAAAATTAAGTTTTCGGTCGGTGTTTAGGGTACATGTGTTTCGAGTGTATATGTGTGTGCATGTGTGTGTGTGTGTGACTTAAAACTATAAGTGTTACCAGATGTGTTTATTTAATTTGTATTTGTGTTTGTGTGTGTAGTGAGGCATACGTAAACTTTTCTTCTTTTTTTTTATATTTTGTAACAATAAACAAGCGCGATCGTACACATATTAGTTGAACTTTATCATTCCATTGTTTTGTTTTTGTTTGTTTTTTATTTGTTGTCGAGTATGGTAGCCGTTGACTTTTTTTTTTTCAATATAATATAATTTAATGTAATGTATAGCATTTCCACGTCAACTATTGAATTTTTGAGTGAAATTCTCAATTTTACAAATTGACAATTTTCCAGTTTGATTTCGTCAACATTTTTCCAAATAAAATAAACATCGAGCTTTCATAGGCTAGACAAATAGGTTATTTGAAGTGGACATGCTACATTATTTTTCATTTGCGTGGAAAAGAGAGTTTTATTGTTTTTTATAACATAGAGTCAAAATGGAAAAAAAATATAAGAAAAGAAAAACAGAATTTAAAAATTAAAAATATTAAAATAAATATTACACTTTTTTGATTGAATTATTATTATCAAACCTGTTATTGCTATTTTTGCGGACCATTTGCTCGTTCCATCCAAGACACTTTGTTTGACCGCCTTCATATGACCCGTATGGCTTTTCTCTTCGACGCCGAACACCACTCTATCGTACAATAACATTGGTATGTATCGTATATATGTATTTTTACACAAAATGATTTTTGATATTTTTTTTAAAATGCCAATTTTTCGGTTTTATCGTAAAGACGTTTTGCCGCATAAATTGTGTGTAGTTGTTTTCATAAGTAATTTGGTTTGTGTGAAAGGTAGGGTTATATACGATTCGCAACCAAACATACATTTTTATACATGATAGAGATTGAAATAGGAATATTTAATTTGGATTAGTCTTTTTGTTTTCTATCTATATATAACTATAGGCAATGATTTATACACACACAAATTGACACAATTGAAGTTTCTTATATTATTATTAATATAAATGCAAATGTGAGTAAAAACAAAAACTTAAATTGAAAAAAAAAAAATTATGTCATTCGTGCTACCCACATCATTGCGGAAAAATACAGATTCACACACGACATATAATTTCACAAAATAAAATATCAATCAAATCAAAAGAATTTCATTAATTTAATCTATCGCAATAGTATTAGTGCGGCAATTTTACACTTGAATATTGTCGAAAAATTTAAGCACTGTTTCAGGCTTACGATTATGAATTTTCAATTTGAAATATCTATCTTTCCTATATAGATACAAAAAAAAGGCAGTGAATGCGGTGATTATCTGAATTAAAAACATTTACTAACACATCTGTAAAATGTCATTAAATTATTATTATAAATAAAGGCCATCAATTTTTTTTTAAGTTTTGATTTTTTGTACTTTTGTGTATTCTCCTTTTTTTTTAATCATAAATGTCCCTATGCGATACACTTTTGGCCACCACCAGAATAACACTGGCCAGTCAGTGATATGAACTAAATATCTGAACAATAAAGTCAAAAACCTGGCGCATATTTTTTTCAAAAAAAAATTAACACACTTAAAAACACACATCACCATCCATGTAGATCAATATATATCTTTAAGTAATTATATTGTAATAAATATTTTTTTCATGGACTATAATATTGTCCAAAACTTACCGAATCAATTCGAATATTTCAGGCTTTTCGCGTTCACGCTGTTTCATACGTTCTTTCATTGCTGTTATTATGGAATTGGCTTTATCTTCGGCGCCATGTTTAGAACTTTTCTCGGCGGCTCCTGGAAAATTTGAGGGGGGGGGGGGCGTACAAAAAAAAAACAAATAGACGAGATATATATATATAGAAACTTGTGTGTTGAAAAGAGAAAATAAAATTGAATTTGGATTTGGCAACTGGTTGCCTATACCGTGGGGGACGATATACAGTGAGTTACAGTCAAAGTGAGCCACCCTACTAGAAGAAGCGAATTTCAAAAATATCTCATTAAGGTACAGGGGCCGCTAGGTACAAGAGAACCCAGCGCACTTAGACCACATATTTGGGTCCGTTGTGATACCACCGAGAAAAAACCTGTTATAAACGCGAGAAGCTTTGCCCCAAGCTTAAAACCAGCCCGTACTAACAATGTATTTATTGAGTTGTACTGGGCTTATATGCCGAAGATCGTCTGTATCGAAAAAGAACCTTGAGCCCAGATAACGCTTCCGTTTCTCCGCTAAGGCAGGACAGTCACAGAGGAAGTGATGTACACTTTCTTCCTCTTCCTCGTCATCGCAACTCCTACAAAAGTCGTTATGAGGAATTCGGAGCCTTGCGAGCTCCCCAATAGGACACTGTCCAGTGATAACTCCGACCACACTCCGTATGTGTTTCCTGTCCAGGGACAGTAGTTGGGCGGAGCGAATGGCATCCAGTTTTGGCCATATTAATCTCATTGTAGCACAAGTGTTACCGTTGATCCATCTAGCATTGGTCCTGCCTTTTGCAGCACCTTAAATAATCACAGCGCACGCGGAAATTGGCGCTTTAATGCCATCTCGGTCAACTCGATCAACTGCTTCGCTTTCAGTTGCCGCATCGCGGGCTAAGCTATCCGCGCAGCAGTTCCCTGTAAACCCTCGATGGCCTGGTATCCAACATATGGTTATATTGAAAAAGCAGCCTAACTCTCTGAGTAGTGCCCGACATTTTTCAACAGTTCTAGATGTCGTCAGTACAGATTCTAGCGATCGAATTGCAGCTTGGCTGTCGGTGTACAGAACAATATCTCTTTTAGAAATGACGTGACTACCTAACCAAACTAAGGCTTCATATATAGCTGAGACCTCCGCTTGGAGAATGGTACATACATTAGGAAAACGGAGCGACAACCGAATGCCCAACTTCTCCGAGTAGATTCCAATACCGACTCCTGTCTCTGTCTTGGATCCATCAGTGTAGATAGCACACGACCCACTGTCCGGGGCCATGGTATCATCCCAAGCTTCCCTCGACGGAATTAAGCTATAATGGTTCCTACCAAAAGAGTACCTAGGAACAGTGTAGTCAGTCGCTGTTGGCAGGATAAAGTTGCGAAGTATCGCTGAGTGTCCATAGTCCAACATGCGCCACAAGCCCGTTTCACGCAGGCGCAGAGCCGTAAAAGCAGCCATTCGCTGACCGAAGATGTCAAGCGGGATTCGACCCAATAACATATCCAATCCGGCTGAAGGGGTGGTACGAAAGGCACCAGTTATAATCAGAGATGCCAGCCTTTGTACTTTTATAAGCAGATTGTAATTAGTAATTCTACTTAGTGCCGCCCACCATACACTAACTCCGTAGAGTAGTATGGGCCGCACAATAGTGGTATACATCCAATATACAACTTTTGGCTGTAAGCCCCAAGTTTTACCAACAGCCCTCTTGCATAAATACAGGGCCGTGGTGGCCTTCTTCACCCTTTCTTCAATGTTGGGTTTCCATTTCAGTTCTTTGTCCAAGATAAGGCCAAGAAATTTGGCCCTATCAGAAAACACAAGTTGACAATCCCCTATCCTAGGGGGGATAATAGTTGGAATCGTGCGCTTTCTCGTAAAGAGAACCAATTCCGTTTTGCCTGGATTAAGTCCAACACCGCTGAGATCAGCCCAACCAGCTAGAATAGTTAGGGCCTGCTCCAGAAGCCCGCTAAGGGCAATTTGTTGGTATTAGAACACCCTGGAAAAAGTCTACTTCCAATTCAGTTTGAATTATTATCATTGTTTGATCCCATGCACAGTTGTAGAAACCGCTGAAAATCAAACCAGTGCAGAATTTCATGTCACAATGAAAGTGAGCCACCTGATTGAATTTGTTATTTTAACTGTAAAAATTTCCCGGAATTGCAATTTTTTGATTGATTTAATAGATTTTCCTTCAGTCGTGTATTTTTAATCAATTACTAAGGTTGGGTCGACATCGACACACAGATATAGAAATCCGCCGATTGATAGTAAAATACCATCAGGAAGGGAAATCTCAGAGGTAGATAGCCCGATTGGAACAGAAAAGCTGCGGAACAGTGCAACGCATTATTCACCCGGTTTTTCTGAGACAAAAGAATAATAGATAAGCTAAAAACGAGGTAATAGAAAGGCATTTACAGCGAGAAATGAGGCCTTTTTACCGCAGTTGACCGCAATGGTAAAAAAATCAACTAAATATTGACGTACACCCTGAAACCGTAAGGAGGAGTCTCAATGAACGAGTAGCTCCGAAGAAGCTCAAAATATTCAGCTTCTTCTGTGACGACAACCACAGCTAACACAAAAAAACGGTAGGAGTTTCGTAATAAATACGTTAATAAGGACATGCATTTTTGTAGTGTATGTTAGCTTGTATCCCGCGTGCCTGAAATTTACTTTACACTCCAAACTCTAAACGAGCCTTGGATACCTATAAATAACGGACTACGATAGGTTTTTGGAACGATGAGTGTAATAAGACAAGGCTCACAGAAGTCGAACAGGAAATGACCGCATACAACATCGCTATACTTGGACTGAACGAAACACGATGGCTCCGATCGGGAGCGACTTTATCACCTAGCTCTCGTACCGTATTGCTCTACTCTGGAAGTGAAGACGATAGTACACCTTGGCAAACAGACGTCGGAATCCTGTTGACTAGGAATGCACGCCGATCCCTAATCGACTGAAAACCTATTCCCAATCGTATTATCACAGCAAGATTCAAATCCAGAGTACGAAACATCACAATTGTTCAGTGCTACGCACCGACTGAACCTGCGGATCAATCATCAAAAGACGTTTTTTATCTGCGACTAGGCGGCACCTATGATAGGGCTCCCAGGGGTGATATCAAAATTATTGTGTGGGATCTCAATGCCAAAACCGGTACGGATAACTTAGGCTTGGAACACCTTATGGGCAATCACGGGCTTGGCGACAGTAAACAACAATGGCGAAATGTTCGTGGAGTTCTGTAAATGTCGGCAACTAGTCATTGGCGGAACCTTGTTCAAGCATAAACCCTACCACCTAACAACTTGGGTTTCTCCTGATGGCAAAACAGAAAACCAAATTGACCATATTGCTGCTTCAAAGACATGGAGAAACTGCCTCTTGGACGTCGGGTCGAAGCGTGGGACTGATGTTGGTAGCGACCACCATCTTGTTATTGCGAAATTTTGCTTATGAAGGGCAACGATCCTACGATCTACCAACGCACGAATCGTGCCACGTTTTAATGTGCAAAAGCTAAATAATCCATCAATTACCGCTTTACACCAAAAAGCTATTGCAGCAACAGCTCTTGAGAAACCTACAATTGAAGATAGATGGAATTTTGCAAAGGATTCATTCATTTCGTGTGGCGAAGCGACTGTGGGACGATTGGGTCGAGGTAGGAGACCTTTTATCAGTGATGCTACTTGGTCTCTTATCTCAGCACGCAAAATAGTTAAGGAACAGATTAATTCCGCTGCTGGTAGTTCAGCCAAAAATCAACTCCGAGATTAATACCGTTCACTGCAAAAAGGCGTGCAGAAAAGTGTGTGAGGCAATAAGCGCAATTACGTCAACGCTTTAGCCAAGGAGGCAAACGATGCGGTTTGCCATGGTGAAAGTGGTACCCTTTTGAAGCTTATTAAGCCACTAGTTGACAAATCGTTCTCTACGGACCATCCTGTGAAAGATAGAGAAGGGTTACTGCTTGTTTCCGAAGAACAGCCGCTTCAGAGATGGAAAGAGTACTTTTTTGAGGTCCTTAACAAGCGTGCAAGTGCATCTTCATCGGCAGAAGAAGACGTAGCCAGTATTAATTCCAACCCATCATCTAAGATGGAATTGAATGGACGGTTATCGAGTCTATGGACGCCGGTAAGGCCCCGGGGACAGATAGAGTCCCGGTTGAATTATTTAAAGCGGATTCGTATGCTACAGCGGATACTCTGCTTCGCGTCATTAGAGAGTGTTGGGAAACTGAAACTCTTCTTGTCGAATGGAAAAACGGCGTAATTATTAAAATTTCCGCAAAAAGGGTAATCTTAAGGATTGTAATAATTGTCGTGGGATTTGCCTACTTGCAGCTGTCTCCAAGCTGATTGCTAAGATTATTTTGTTGTTGATCGCACTTTAAGAAATGAACAGGCAGGCATTCGTGAGAGTTTTTCATGTAGCGACCATATCAGCACTCTCGGAATTATTATTGAGCAATCCGCCTCATGTTTTTGGATTTCGAGGAGGCGTTCGATAGTTTCGATCGGGAGTATATCTGGAGAGCTCTTCGTAGGAGAGGCATACCAGATAAGATAATTTTCATCATCTAGGAATCGTATCAGGGAGCCCAATGTCACGTTTCGCACAAGGACACGCTTTCAGTTTTTGTTTGAGGTGCACAGTGGAGTGAGACAATTTTGCATTTTGTCACCTATTCTTTTCCTCATAGCCATTAACGATGTACTAGTGAGCGCGCTTCCGAACCAAATGAAAGGTATCAGATGGAAAATGTTTGATCACCTGCAACACCTGCACTATGCTGATGATCAAATAAAAAGGAGAATACTAGCTCAAATAGCCGATGCTTTGCATTGCAAAAGTCGTAATGCTGGGCTAAAGATAAACGCTGCCAAGACCAAGTACTTGAGCTCTGATGCAGGGGGACAATAAATTCCATGAAGGGGGTTTAACGACCGTGCCTACCGTAAAGGTTTACCAGACGGCCTCGAATAGGCGAACGGATTGATAACGTCAATCAGCGTCCCGTAAAGGAAGCAGTTTTTCTTACCAAGTGATAAGGCTTGGCGTTTACATACTGCTGGATGCGAGGCCTTTCTACTACCTCTGCCGTTCTATGGGTCCCGGCACCCGGTTGTAGCGCAACTCCACGCCGTTGTGAAACCACAGCCCGCACGATACGCCCCTCATGGGGGCCTACCTCATGTGTCGGTTAGGGCAATTGCCGCCCATCGGTGCCCCTTGGCTGGTATCTCGACACCCCGTGCTAACAGATATGGGACCTCTGCTCCGGACTCGCAGTGGCCTTACGCCACTGCTGCAGTGTGAGCGCCTTGCACACCCACATAGGACTGGTCGCCTAACTATTCGGGTAGAGCGGGATAGTCATTTCCCGTGGGTCCCCTGGTATCGACGTATAGTCTTTCTTCCAATGGGGGGTCCCCCCCCCTGCTCAGACCGGCGTGAAGCCGAAGTGAAGCCGAAAGTGTAGCCAACTAAACAGCGACATTGCCAAGGGCAATGCCAGACAGACCAGAGCTGAAACCGTTATACAGCATCCGGGTGCATCCGCCTGTGGCGGCGACTAAATGTTTCCTTAGCGAAAGCGTTTAGAGCCAGGACATATTCTCGTCTAAGGAGACAGCGAGAAAGATTCAGAGAACCATCCTTGATAGTGACGCCGAATGCGTCAAAATTCCGGATATCCGCGTACGCCGGGCAATGGCATAGTACATGCGTCCAATCTTCGCCGAGATGATCACACATGGGACATGCTGCATCGTCAGCTAAATTGCGCGAATGAAGCCATGCATTGAGCGATCCGTGACCAGTGATGAGAAATCCTAGACTTAGATTGAAGTCTAAGTCAGCATTACCTCTCACGTCACTAACCTGCCTAACGTATTCGTAGGTAGTTCTCCCATGCGACGCTGTTTCCCATCTAGACTGCCATCTAGACAGGACACACTCCTCCAGCAGACCGGCGATTTCTCGTCGGCCTTTACCAGCGACACTCTCAGGGGACAACAAACTACTAGGGGGAAACGAAAGCCCTCTCCGTATGTAAAACGCCGTTCCACGACGCAAGATCTCCAAGTCAAGAGGGGGTCACCCATCAGGACTTGGAGAGCCACGGTAGAAACCGTCTTACACACTCGGAGACATTTATTCAGCGGGACACGTTGACACGTTTCACACAAATCCCTACCACCAAGGGTAGAGGCGTAATCCACAAGAGCCACGGATCCATACGCTGCACAGTCAACGAAAACGGATTTGTAAGTCTTCTGGATTGCGCCTCTACCGAGACCCCAATCCTTCCTAACAATACGTGTCAACCACTTACATATATCAACAAATTTTTCGGTACACAGCTGTGAAGTGGAACCTGAAATTCATCCTCTCCCCCATATTGATACCCAAGTACTTGACCGAGATCGTCGCGTACTTGAGCCTAACTTCCCCCATCCGAACCACTGGGGGACGACCACTATCAAAGTTGCCCTTAAGCATCAAGGTGACCGTCTTAGAGGGTGAAACTGCAACTCCCATCTGGGATCCCCATTGACCCCAAACGCTCTAGCGCAGCACACGAGTTACCCTCAACAAGGAGAAGTAAATCATCGGCATAAGCGCAGCACTTACACAGCCGGTCGAGAGACTTCAGCAGGTCATCCATCACTAAATTCCAAACAAAAGGGCCTAGGATGGAGCCCTGCGTACAGCCACGCGATGCGTGTTTGCGCACCACGTCGTAGGCCCCAAAGACAAAAGACTCTCTGTCGGAGAGATAGCTCCTTCAAAGAGCTATTTCTGGACAGCCAACTGCCTCGAGCTTTCGCAGAATAGCATCCCACGGGAGGTTGTCAAAAGCACCTTTGAAATCATTGAAGATTTCAAGGACGTATTGACACGAGCTGTGTGATACTGACTCCCTGATGAAGAGCCACGCATCGTCAGTACATCTGCCAGTTCGGAAGCCATACTGACTGTCGGACATCCGACCGACAAGCCTCTCCTCCATCCTCCGAACAAGAATCCCTTCCAGTACTTTTCCAAGTACTGGAAGAAGACTAATACCCCGATAAGATTGATATTTGGACTTGTCCTTGTCAGGGTCCTTCAGTAGTACCACCATACGGGCAAACTTCCAACTCGTCGGGAAAAGACTCTGTCGGAAGCAATCTGTGAACAAGCACTCGAGATATTCCGGGACGACGTGCCAGATGTGCTTGCACATCCCACCAGTCATCCCATCTAATCCAGGAGATTTCCTGCTTCTCAGCCTGCTCAGCTATTCCCCCAATCTGAAGAGCAGGAATCTCTTCCTGCTTAGGAGTCTGGAAAAGCGGCACACCGCCAGCCGGAGCAGCAGGAAAGAAACTATCAAGTAGCACACTCACAGATTCCTTCCAGGACCGCGTACGTATACCCTCTACCTCGAGAGTAGAAATATCGCAGGCCGACTTCTTTCCCCGACAGACCCTGTAGGCATTACCCCAAGGATCGTTGGAAGACGCACTGACGAAACGCTGCCAATGATCGATTTTATACTTAGCCATCATATCGCGATACTCGACTATAGCACGCCGGTGGGCAGTGATATAGTCGTGCAGATCAATATGATGGCGCGCTCTGGCTCGCTGTAAGCGTCTACGAAGTCGAGCTTCTTGACACTTAAGTCTCTAGTCCACCATCTGAGGTGCCTGCGCTCCACCGTACGGTGAACCCCAAGCACCTCGTCATTTACGGTTGCCATAGACTCGACCACAAACCTACAGTTAACATCAAGAGCCAATGAGAACTCGACCAAGGGAAAGCGATCGAACGCTTCCCTCATTCGAGCCTCATAGACTGCCCAATTACAACCAATCTGCGACCAACGCCTAAACAAAGGATTACCCACCACCAAATCCCGCGAGCCACCACCTGATACACCCGATCCACCACCGCCACCACCTGAGCGACCCTCAGCATCATTGAAGGTCATACGAACTTCGATGATGCTGTGATCGCTCATACCTGGACTATGCTGACGATATTTGTCTGCTTTCAAATAAATAGGAGGATGTAGCTCAACTGGCCGATGCTCTGCATTGCGAAAGTCGTAATGCTGGGCTCAAGATAAACTCTGCCAAGACCAAGTACTTGAGCTCGCATCCTGGGGGACAAGACGGAATTTGTGTTTCGGGCCAGGCAGTCGAAAAAGCTGACGAATTCTGCTACCTCGGAAGCATAGTCATAGCTGATGGTAGCGCGGACGCTGATGTGCGTTCGCGTATGGACAGCCTTCTTCACTTTGACTCCCTTCTGGCAAAATAACAATATTTCCAGACGCACCAAAATCCGAATCTTCAATTCAATTGTGAAATCTGTGCTTCTTTACGGCTGTTCAACTTGAAAGGTAACCAATGAGATAACAACTAAGTTGCAAACTTTCGTAAGCCGGTGTCTACGGCGCATCCTACAAATCCGCTGGCCGGAGATTATTTGCAATGATGATCTCCAGAGTATCACAGGCCTGGATTGAATTGGCGGCACTTTTGTCAAAAGGGAAAAGTGGCAATGGACTTTTCGAAGAGGACAAAAAAATATTGCAAAGCAGGCAGTAGATTGGAACCCACAAGGGGCCAATGCAAGACGCCGTGTTGGATGACCAAGAAACACTTAGAAAAGATCGGTTAATATCGAGGCTGCTTTATTAAACAGACAGTGGCCAGACCTAAAGACGATGGCACAGATCAGAACGAGGTGGAAAGTAGGCGTAGTTGATGCTCTATGCCGTACAAGGGGTTAACAGGAACCAGAGAGAGAGAGAATAAATACGTTAATAAGGACATGCATTTTTGACAAAAGGTATTCCAGTGAATATGCAAATTTTTAGGGTTTTTTTTAGATTTTTTTTTTTTTTTTCAAAACCCTTATGAAATCGATTTTATCCGTCCGTCTGTGCGTCTGGCCGTCTCTGTCCACTAAATAATTCGCGAACGGCTCAACCAATTGTCATGAAATTTGGTAGGAATGTGTAAAATGGTTACCTTAGAAGTTGGTGGGAAGAAGATAACAGGGTGTCCCGAACGTTTGCAAAAAGTCGACTTTTTTAGCTTTTATCGGAGATTGACGTATGGGTATTTAAATCAAAGATCTAAACGAGTACATCTCATATCAGTTAAAATTTGCCAACAAAGTATTAAGAAGCGTTTTATTTGGGGTTTTATTTAGGTGGGTCACTTGCATTGCGACATGTTTTTTCAAGTCTTTTTAGTTTTGTTGTGATTTTTGCTTGTTAAAATTAAATGAGACAACTGTCAAACAGACTGACGTTTAGCAAATCAAATAATATAAAATACAATTTAGTTTGATTTTCTTTTCATTGGTTTTTCCTTTTGTTACTCAAGGTGGCTCATTTTGACTGTGACTTACTGTACATATTTAAAAAAAAAATTAAAAATAAAATTTGTGGAGCCTATAAAAAATTCACGACAATCTTATCTCTGTGTACTTACGTTGCAAACAATCAGCATTCAATAGATCCTTGCATTTTTCGTGACATTTAACACCACACTCGGTACATCTGACACCTTGACGCGCTATACCCCACAACAGACCTTCGCATTCGTAACAATACGTTGGCGATGTGGCCGTCCATAGAACGAAATTGTGCGGTGTCGTTGACGATATTGGATAAATTAAGGCCTGTAGTGATTTCTTGTAAACATGCATTTTCTAAAGGAGAAATAAAAAAAAAATCGAGAAAAGCAATTTGCACAGTTAGCTTTTGACATTCTGCATTTTGACAGAGTGGCATACGGGAACCTGACAAAAATTAAGCCTACAATATTTGATTTTTGGTATTTTCTTTCCACTTTCACCGTAGCAGATCAACATCAATTTCCGCCCAATTGCAATCAAACCTTTCGAACGGTTTTTATCCCTTAATTTGTCGTTCTCATGAACACGACATATAACGGTCTCTAATGCTCGATTTTACCAACCAGGGAATGCAATTCTGAAACGTATTGAAATGATCTCTTGCGGTGAGTTTTTAGGTGAATTTAAAAATTGTTAGGTTCCCGTGTGCCAATACAGTGAAACTTCTCTATAATTAACACGAATTACTACGGAATTATTTTCCTTCCGTTATATATATACTAGCTCGTTAGAGAGAAGATCCTCTGTATATAGTATCAGTTCATTTTCGGAGACAACTTACCAATTCTTCATCGTTGAGTGTGGCTCGCGGAACAGCGGATGTCAGTCCGGCATTTCGCTTTGTTGCAGCCATTGTCTTTGGACGTGTACGTGTGCGGGTTAAATTTATTATTTTTTTTTTTTATTCCCCGTTTCGATTTCGATTAGAATGACGACGATACATGAGTGTGGCAAAATTAATAAACATATATAAATTTCAATTAGAAACATATGAATCAACGTAAAATATTTTCAATAAAAAAAAGCAAAGAAAATACAAGTTTCCAATGCTATTTCTATCAGTAAAAATGTAGAAGAACGGCTAAAGTTTTCAATTTGAATAGCAGTGAAACAAATAAAATTGAATCTACATAAACACATGTTTCTGTAGATAAAAGCAATTTTTTTTTAAATATGTTTCGTAGCAAATA
Source organism: Microchrysa polita (assembly GCA_949715475.1). Taxonomy (NCBI): domain Eukaryota; kingdom Metazoa; phylum Arthropoda; class Insecta; order Diptera; family Stratiomyidae; genus Microchrysa; species Microchrysa polita. Next base: position 7,688,849 of record OX454422.1, read on the forward strand.
ATTACTTAGGTAAATTCAATGTCTACAGAACTAAACTTCTAATGTGCATGCATTTTTCTTAGGCATACACGTGTAGAGAGTGTCCTAAAATCGTAATGCGAAAACGGACGATAGGGTGTCTGTGTGTGTATTTTATCAGCTTTCATCTAAGTGCAACAACTTTTAAAACGAGTAACAATATGAAATCCCTAAACGCAAAAAAAAAATCCCCACAATTATAACACCCTTATACAAAATCACCAAACATTCGAAATTCGATGGTAAATGGTAGGTGGATAGTAAATGCTAAAAAAATTTAGATGCTAAATCTGGTTGATGGATGGAAGAAGGTAAATGGTTGATGGTAGATGGAATATGGTAAATGTTAGATAGCCCCGGTCTGTGGCTCACTTGTTTGAGTCGCACTCTGATGCTTAAGTAATCTAGAGGTCCGGAGTTCGAATCTCGGCGTTGTCCAAAAATTTTCGTACATATGCGGATAGGAAAAATATAATGCTTGCAACATTATATACACTCCGAAATGATATGCAATGTAACGTTAACTCGAAATTGCCTATATAAACAGCTGAGTTAATGCACCGTGGCCCCACATGGGACTATACCGTACTGAGAAGAAGTTTGATAGTAAATGACATTGAGATGGTCGTAGGTCGAAACAAACTTATTTATCTTTTTGATTGACACAAACATAATTCGAGTACCTACATACCTCCCAATCAATAGGATAGTTCCACTTGAAAAATGGATGTATCTCGGTAAGTGATAACGGTATTTTCTTCAAACTTGGTGACAATATTTACAGTAGCCTGCCTGTTCTTTGAATAACAGAATGTCTCAAATCCGGAGTCCCGTTAGGATTTTCTTACCAGAATTCTTAAAAACAGTACAAATGGTGAAGTTAATAGTTCCAGTGGAAATAAAGCATCAAATAACGGTAAGAAAGGATCATTTTACTTTGGAAAATGAAGCTGGTAATAAGAAGAACTTTATTTTAATAATTTGAGCTCAAAAACTTAATCTGGGATAGAATTGTATATAGGTTTTAACGGTAAATTAAGTTGATTTCATCCCGAGCTCCTCTAAATGTTCGCCAAAGAGCTTCAGTGTTCTTAAACTATCGTCTAACGGTAAAGATCGTCCTCGTCATTCATTTCCACACTTTTATTGATGATATTTAGATCTAGGAAGTATGAAGGTCTTTCCATAACCTTGATTATGATGATGATGATGACTCGGAATCTAATCTGCCTTCTGATGTTGCTGGTGAGTCGTCGCGAGTTACTACCAGGCAACGAGCGGCCAAAACAGGCCAACATAATGTTGCAAAACAACAGTCTCAATCATCACCGGCTAATCTTGGGTCAGTGGAAGGATCTACTCCCCGAATACAACAGCTCTCTCTTGAGCCATTTCATCGTCACCAACTGTACAATATTTGATTGCAATATCGTAAATTACTGCGCCCGATGACGCCACCGTTGAGTCCTTTTTCCTTTTCTGGTATATAAACGAAGACTGCGACCTATGTCGCCACAATTTTTCCAAGCAAACAAAATTAATTAAAATCAACAACTTTATTTTAATTCGATCTTGGTATAACTAATATTGATGTGCACGCGGGAGAGGTTCGTAGCCAACTGTACTGATAACAACTGATAAGGAAAAAAACGAGTAGATATAATTTTTGGAATTCAATACGAAAACAAGTTTGAGCTGTATTCAAATTTACAGTGAAAACTTTTAATTTTGAACATCCTCCCCCGCCAATGAACAATAAAATTGTGAATGAATAATTAGTAATGAAATTGTATTAATTAATAGTAAATTGATTAAATCTGCCGAAGCGTTGTCCTTAAATGAGTAGCTTCGTTTGAATACATCTAGGCTTTCTAGCTTGCGCTTCTCTCAAGCTCTCGTTGAAAAATCCATTGTGGTGTTAAAATTCTCAGCAATATTAAATCCAATGTGAACATGGCTGAAGTCCTTAAGCGAGGAAACATAGGTAGGCCGGTAATAGAAGTCATTGGGCGTTCAGCAGGAGGAAGTTCTCACAACTATGTTGCCAGTTCCCCTCTACCTAGACCTAATGAACTACGACGGTGAAGATGAGTAGATGTATGGTGAGATACATGGGAAGGATGAAAATGGATTTAGGAATTTGAGGAAAATACAAGAAGGGATAGTAATGGTAGTAGCTAGGTTGGTTGTCAGTTAGAGTGGCTAACTGGAAGTAATGCTATCTTTGTAATATTTCGTTGGAAGGCCATCTCTTTTAAGCGTAACTACTCGAACTAGATTATCTCTTCCTGGGTGTAGAGCAATAATTCTGACTAAAGGCCATTTATAGGGAGGCGAGCGATCATCCTTGACTAAGCATATATCTCCTATTTTCGGACTTGGTTCCTGTGAAAGCCATTTTGGTCGCTGCTGCAATCTTGATAGATATTCCTTCGTCCATCTACTCCAGAACGACTGCGCTAGCTTTTGAGTCAGTTGCCATCGATCACGGTAACTAAGCTTATCGTTCAAACAGCACTTTTCCGGTACGTTTAGCAAGGTGTCGCCAATTAAGAAATGGGCAGGTGTTATCGCTGTTGCATCCGTAGGATCGTCATGTAAGGGACCCAATGGCCTCGAGTTCAAGCAGGCCTCGATTTGTGACAATGTAGTAGAGAGCTCCTCGTAAGTAAGCACAACATTTCCAATAGTGCGGCGTAGATGTTGTTTTATCGATTTCACTCCTGCCTCCCAAAGGCCTCCGAAATGAGGCGAGGCAGGGGGGTTAAAATGCCATCTTATTCCTTGGTTCGCTAATTCTTCAAATGCGCGTCGATTCGCTATAACAGTTCTTTTCAGCTCCAAATCAGCTCCTACAAAATTGCTGCCGCAGTCACTATAAAGGTCGGTACATAAACCACGCCGGGATACGAAGCGTTTCAATGCGGCCAAGAATGCGGATGTTGTCAAGTCGTTAACCACCTCGATATGAATCGCTTTAACGGCTAAGCAGATAAAGATGCAGATGCATCCTTTAGAGATTCTGCCTCCACGTCCACGTCTGTCCTTTATGTCTATAGGACCGCAATAATCGACACCGACATGAGTGAAAGGCCGGGTGATATTAACGCGGGGAGCGGGCAATGTGCCCATTAGCTGCGATGAAGTTTTTGCTTTAGTGCGAAAGCATTGTATGCATTTGAAAATACACTTTCGAACAAGATTACGAGCATCCATGATCCAAAATCTTTTACGTATTGTCGCCAGCATCAACTGAATTTCTCCGTGCATCGTTGCTTTGTGAGTTTGTTCAATTAACAGTTCGGAAAGCCTTGCCTCCTTAGGTAAAATTATTGGGTGCATTTCATCAAATGACATATTTGCGTATGATAGCCGTCCACCAACTCGCAAAAGGCCTTCTTGATCTATAAACGGGTTCAGATTACGCAGCTTACTGCTTCTACTTATTGACTTGTCACGTTGTAGCTTATGTATATCGTCAGCAAAATGCTTCCTTTGAGAATATGCAATCCAAAATTTCAAAGCTGCTTCTAACTCTCGAGTTGTTAAGAAATGTGTCTCATCTAAACGTCTTGAAGCGATTTTTATGAAACGAAAGCAGTAAGCAGTAGTTCTAACCAAACGTGTCAAAGTGGAGAATCGCATAATAAGTGAGTCCAGCTCCGAAGCTTCAATTTGCAAATTATGACAAAGTAAATTAGCCTCTTTCTTAGCTTCCAATTGTGTGGGTGGAATGTCATCTTGATGGGGCCAATGGCACGAGTTTTGGGCTAGAAAACGAGGTCCATTCCACCATATAGAACAATTCGACAAATGCTGAGGGTATATCCCCCGAGAAGCAACATCGGCGGGATTCATTCCTGATGGGACATACATCCAAGAAGCATTTGGGACTGCTTCTGTAATTTGTGTAGTACGATTTGCGACGAAAATATTCCATCGACTAGGATGGCCTTGAAGCCACGCCACAACAATTCGAGAATCGGTCCATAACCAAGTGCGTTCGATTTTCAGTTTTCCTTTCGATGATTCTGTGAACTGTTTTATCAACTTAGCAAGCAATAAGGCACCGCATAGTTCCAAACGGGGTATGGTGATAGTTGGAACTGGGGCAACTCTGGTTTTTGCCATAGCTAGGTTGACTTCTGAATTTCTTCCGCGAGCGACGATGTAAATAACAGCGGCATAAGCATTTTGTGAGGCGTCGCAAAACCCATGAATTTCTACTACTTCACAGCTGTTAGTGTTGATACAACGCGGGATTCGAATTTCGTTGAGAGCTGCAAATTGACTTTGTAGTTTACTCCATTCTTCAGCTATTTCCTTATTTGGCAGTTCATCCCAATCGTTGCCGTGAATCCAAAGATTTTGCATGATACACTTTGCCTTGACGATCACTGGGGCAATCCATCCTAATGGGTCATACAAACGTGCGATCTCCGATAAGATCATTCGCTTGGTGAAAATAGTGCCGTCGCATGCGAATCGAAAGTTATATGAAAATGTATCCGCGATAGGATGCCATTGAATTCCAAGTGATTTGTATGATTTGTCTTGCTTCAAATCAAGAACATCTACTGACTCGATGTCTTCGATGGGAATGCCTTCTAATAATTTGGGCTCATTGACTACCCATTTGCGAAGATGAAATCCAGCGCTTTTCAATAGATCACACAGTTGCTTTTGCTTTTCTTTCGTCTCTCCTATAGTGTCACCTCCAGAAAGGACGTCATCCACGTAGAAATCATTCAAAATAGTTTCTGCTGCCTTTGGATGTGATGATCTTCCGTCCTCGGCCAACTGATGTAATGCACGGATCGCCAAATATGGAGCACAGGTGAAACCAAACGTAACCGTATTGAGCCTATTCTCCTTTGAATCGGTACGCCAAAGAACTCGTTGATAATCTCGATCATCGGGATGCAGATTTATTTGGAAAAACATTTTTTCGATGTCAGCCACAAACGCATATTTGAAAAATCTCCAGTTAGAAAGAATCGAAACTATATCATTTTGTATAGGAGGTCCAGAAAACAACAATTCATTAATGGACTTACCCGACGATGTCTTTCGTGACGCATCGAAAACAACTCTTGTCTTGGTGGTGGTACTGTCTTTTCGAACTGCATGGTGCGGCAAATAATGAACAACTCGGTTGTCGACAATTTTCGTAGCTTCAACAGGACTTAGAAATCCGGAACGAATGTAGGTTTGTATGCATTCGACGTAATCTTGCTTCAAATCAGGATTTCTCTCAAATTTGTTTTCCAAATATTTCAAGCTGGCCTGTGCGGAGTAGCGAGAGTCTCCCAACTGGTTCATACTGTCGCTGTTTTTGAAGGGCAATCTTACCGTGAAACGTCCTGTTTCATCTCGAGAGTAGGTTTCCTTGAATATCTCTTCGCAACGTCTGTCATCAGCATTCATAAATTTCGCCTGTGCAGGCTCTTCGAGCTCCCAGAACTTTTTAAGTTGATGTTTAATATCGTCTTCTTCTCGAATCTCTATCTTCAGCGATTGAATGCTGTTGCTACAATTGTTATGCTCTACATTCCCCGAGAGTATCCAGCCAAGCTTCGTGTTTTGTAACAACACATCATTCAATAGATTAGTTCCACTTAACATGAGCTTTGCATAGATTTCAGCTCCAAAAATAGCGTCAATTCTTCCTGGAACATTATACAATGGATCTGCAAGTCTGATATTAGCTAATTGAGTATGTTCAAGTTTATCGAAACATTTACTTGGTATCAAATTTGTTAATCTGGGCAAGACGAAAACCTTTAATGACAATTCTTGCCCATCAAGCGCTCGAATGACAACTGTGGCGCGACCACGTACTTGGGACGTCTTCTTACCACCAACACCAGTTACAACAGCCTGACATACCTGCTTCTTCAATCCCAATCGTTGACTTGCTTCTTCTGTTATCAGCGATGCTTGTGATCCCTGATCTAGCAATGCTCGTAAAACGACTCGTCTGCCAGCATTATGAAATTCGACTAAAGCGGTAGGCAACAAAACGTTTCCAATGGTCGTTGTACATAGCGAATTGATAGTTGGTTGTGTTGAAGATCCAATTTCAGTAGAAGAGCGAGAGATGTCGGGAACGTTATTCTTGTGTAACATCGTGTGATGCGCGCTGTTACATTTCAAACACCTGAACTTGCTTGGACAATTGGAGCCGGTATGTCCTTTGGCCAAACAGTTCAAACACAAATGGTTTTGCTTAACAATAGTGTAACGGTCCTTTTGATTAGCCGCGATGAAACGAGGACAAGTTCTTAATGGATGCTTATCCTTACACGCGTAACAATTCACTTGAGACTGACTGGCACTAATGTGATGCGAGTGAATTTTGGTGACGACACTTTGATGTGTAGCTTCTAGAGCTCGGAACCGTATGTGTAAGAAGCTCTTTAGATCCGACAAACAGTAGATATTCTTTTTCGGAGCCTGTTGTTGTTCCCAAAGCTCACGAGAGTGCTTTGGCAGCCTTTGAACAACAAGGTAAACGACCAATGAGTGAAATAAATTGTCTTCGCCCGCCATGCTTTCTAGCAATTGCACAGCTTCCATCGACCTGTCCAAAAGATTTTTGATAGCCACTGACGATTCAGAGACACTATCTGTGACAACAAGCTTCTTAAACTGCCCATGCAATAAAGCTCCTCTATTGTCGTAACGTTGCAATAATGTATTCCATGCTATATCGTAGTTGCTGTCAATAACATGATACGAACTCAATAAATTTTCAGGCTCACCTTTCAAACAAGTTTTCAGGTAGTGCATCTTCTCCACATTCGATAATGTTTCCTTATTATGCACCAGCGATACGAATAAATCCTTAAACGAAGTCCACTTGTTATAATCGCCATCGAACTGTGGGAGTGAAATTCGAGGAAGCTTAACCTCTGAATCTCGATTACGAACCGTGTTGTCCTGCCCGGGTCCACTAGGAGTAGCCTCAGATGAAGTTTTTAATAATTCTTCCAATTCGGCATGAATCGTAATGTAACACTCTTCAAATCTCGTCACTTCGGAGTTCTTAAAATACGGAACTTCAATCTCCTGCACATTACCACTTAAAGTAGCCAAAATATGCCCATGAGTCGAATGATAGCTTTCGTGTAATTTAACGCGTGTTTCCAAGTACCGTTTCAAATAACTGGTAGTTTTAGGAGTTGTCGATGATCTAAAACTATGCGCCAACCGTTCCAATTGATCGGCTGCCAACCCTTGGGAAATTATTAACTTCTTCATCCTACTTCCTACCCGTACGAAATGGGAAAAAAGGGGGAAAACTGGGAAGGAAAATTGGGACTCACCAACAAATTTCCGAACTACCACAAATCCGGCTCGACCGACGGACCAAATGTACAATATTTGATTGCAATATCGTAAATTACTGCGCCCGAAGACGCCACCGTTGAGTCCTTTTTCCTTTTCTGGTATATAAACGAAGACTGCGACCTATGTCGCCACAATTTTTCCAAGCAAACAAAATTAATTAAAATCAACAACTTTATTTTAATTCGATCTTGGTATAACTAATATATTGATGTGCACGCGGGAGAGGTTCGTAGCCAACTGTACTGATAACAACTGATAAGGAAAAAAACGAGTAGATATAATTTTTGGAATTCAATACGAAAACAAGTTTGAGCTGTATTCAAATTTACAGTGAAAACTTTTAATTTTGAACACCAACCGCTTTCTCCATCGCTGCAGAGTGATTCTTCACTACAGCTACCATCTATACCTGCGTCTGATCGGTCTGATGTTCAGTCTCAACCTCAGCCTGCACTAAGAGCAGTCCAACCGTCTTCAATCACAACATCTGATCTCTCTTCCAGCCAAGCGACGCTTCGAGTTTGCTCTCCTCCGAGGCAGTTGTTCGTCAGCAGACTTGCCTATGACACGACGGAATCCGAAATCCACAACTACGTCGTAGAGAAACTTGGGTTTACTCCTTCATTACTAATTTGCCGCAAACTAACTAAGGAGAACATTCCGAATAAGGTTGCGTCATCTTTCAAATTAACTCTTCCCAAGGAGTTATCGTCCCCACTGAATACCTCATTCTGGCCGGATGGTACTTTTGTTAAGGACTTTGTTCATCGGAATTTTCGGCGACGACCATCTTCCCGCACCCTAAAATAAATAAAAGCCTTAAACTATCCTTTTGTTATCAAAATGTTCGCGGCTTAAGGACCAAGCTTCCTGTACTTAATCTTTCTGCGTTGTCTGGACAGCATGACGTGTTATGCTTATCCGAAACATGGCTTAATTCCTCTTTCTTTAGTGGGGAGTTTCTCGAAGAGTTTGCTATTTATCGTTGTGATCGCAATCCAGTAGTCTCTGGGATGCTCTTCGGTTGTGGTTCTCTTGTTGCGGTTCGACGTAACATACCTTCGTCGCTTCTTTCTATTACAACTGCGGAACCTTATGATTGCGTTACTGTTTAAGTTAATTCATCCAGTTCTGCCAAGCTTCTTATTTCGTGTGTATATATTCCCTGTGATTCGTCTATTTCCACGTTCGAGAGTCTGTTCTCGCATTTCGCTAACATCATCAACATTACACATCCTGACTCAACACACATTATCTGTGGTGATTTCAACCTCCCCAACATCAGTTGGCCGCCTTGCCCTGGTCTCCCTAATGCCTCCTCCTCATTTGCTTTGGCATTGACGCTCTCCTCGTTTATGGAGTTCTGTGATCTTTTGCAGTTCAATATAGTTCGTAACTACATGAATAGAACGCTAGACCTGGTTCTTAGCAATCTCCCCTTGTCTGCAATCTCTACTACCATTGCATCTGCCCCTTACGTCCCTCCTGACCCGTATCATCCTTCCTTTGAATTTGAGGCGAAAATAAAATCGCAGCAATCCAACAATCACAGCATGAATCCTCACTTCAATTTTCGCAAAGCTAACTATGTAGCGATTTCAGAGGCACTTAGTCGAGTTGACTGGTCAGGTATTCTTCTACGTCTCAATTGTAATCTTGCTGTTGATACTTTTTACGATATTCTGCAGACTGTCATTGACGAGTATGTACCTCTTCACTCCTCTAGACCCCGCAGGGGTCCTGTTTGGTTTACTCGCGAAATTTATATAATCCTAAGGAAAAAAACGGGTGCATTTTAGTTTGAAACGTTTTAAATGTCACTATGACCTCATTTTATTTCGTCAACTTCGTGCTGATGCAAAACGTCTCATAGTAACGGCTCGTAACGCTTATTTTGCCAGCATAGAACATGGTGTTAGGAATAATGAGAGTCAGTTGTTTTGGTCATATGTCAGAAATATGCGATCTTCGAGCTCCAGTCCTTCATCGATCTCTTACGGTAACCTTACTGCCAATTCACCTAACGATATTAGCGAGCTGCTTGCACGATATTTCTCTAGTGTCTATCGTCAGACAGGATCTCCTGCGACTTCCGATTCGTGTACACCAACCTACCCTTATTCGCTTTCGCCAATAGACCCCTCCTATGTGGAGTCACTTATCGCATCCTTGAAACGCAGCTCTTCTTCGGGGCCTGACGGCATTCCTAATTCGTTTATTGAAAGTACACAGAGTGCCATATCCTATCCACTGGCAATAATTTTCAACAAAAGTCTTCAGGAGGGTACTTTTCCTTCTCGTTGGAAATCATCATACATTGTGCCTATTCCCAAAAAAGGGGACTCTAATCTAGCCTCTAATTACCGTCCTATCGCCCTTCTGTCCAACTTCTCAAAAATTCTTGAGCGTATCGCCTATGACTATATATATGAATGCTTTGGACATGTAATTTGTCCTAATCAACATGGATTCTGTAAAAAAAAATCCACTGTCACAAATTTGGTGGAATTCGTCGACTTTGTAGCTATGTCCCTCAATAAGCATCTAGATATCCATACCATTTATACTGATTTCTCTACACCGAAAAAAATGGTTTAGACCTTTTATCTAATGTGAAGTAGTTGACTTAAATTTAGATAGTTTTACCAAAGAAATAGCTGATTTCTCTAATCTTAGCAGCTGAAAATACTATTAAATTCGTTCATTTAACCACGCAAGATTAGAAGAAAAAGTTTAGTCAATTCTTCCACAAAAGTTGTTGATTGTACTATTCAAATATAAAATTTAACTAGAAACAATCGTTCTTTTTTCTTCAACACAATTTAGCTATCCAACATTTAACAATTTATAGATAATGAATAGCTGTCTTTACAAATGAATTAATTGAATTTGCAAATATAGTAGATGTTTCAACTAATGACGAATTGAAAAATTATCCATATCTTCGTAGCTGTTTCAACTACATAGAATCATAAGCTGAAAATCAACGCTAACTTTAGATAAATTTGACTATTTCTTTAGATAACCATTCTAATTTTTTTTCTCAGTGTAAGGCCTTTGACACGGTTGAGCACTCCATTCTGCTGGAAAAATTGTCTATTCTTAACTTTCCTCCAGGTCTTATGTCATGGCTGTCGTCCTATCTTCGTGGTCGCTCCTCAAGTGTCATATTTAACAACACCGTCTCTTCCCCTTTTTGTCCTTCATCTGGTGTTCCTCAGGGTTCGATCTTAGGCCCGCTTCTGTTCGTATTTTTTATAAACGATTTACCATCTATCCTGAAAAACTCGTGCCTGCTCTACGCTGATGATTGTAAGTTATTTTCGTCCGTCTCCTGTCTAGAAGACTGTATAGCCCTCCAATTTGATGTCGATCGTCTATCTGATTGGTGCCGTTCTAACAAACTTGAACTTAACGTTAGTAAATGCAAAGTTATGGTATACTCTCTCAAACCCTTTCCTCTTTCGTACTTGTACAATGTCAATTCTGTTTGTCTTGAAAATGTAAGTAAATTTAATGATCTTGGTGTAACTTTCGACTGCCGGCTTCGCTTTAATGAGCATTATTCTGAGGTCATTAACAGGGCATCTAAACTAGCTGGGTTCGTCTTACGATGCTCTCGTGACTTTCAATCAATTACTACTTGTGTTAATTTATTTATTTCCTTAGTCCGTAGTATCCTTGAATATGCCTCTCCAGTTTGGTCTCCTTCGTGTTCCTCTGCCTCTGATTCCTTAGAATTGGTTCAACGCCGATTTACTCGCTTTTTATTATATAAATTTAATTATCCCTACCTTCCCTATGTTGAGCGCCTTTCATTCCTTAACCTATTATCCCTGCGTAGAAGACGTGTATTTCTGGATGAGTGCTCCTTTACAAATTGTGTCGTGGCTTATTAATCTCGTCAGCGCAAGAGAACATCATCTTCGGAGTTCCATCCAACAACACTCGATCAAATTATATCTTCGATCCTCCCACTACTGAACTCTTGCTTTACATGAACTCGCCTCTCATTCGTATGATGCGTAAATATGATCGTCTGGATCTCGGTCCTTTAGTTGCTTCGCTATTTACTTTTAAAAAACTGCTTCTTGATAAAGTTTCACTGTCTGACCTAACGTAATGTTTTATTTGTATGTCAATGTTCTTTTACTTTGTTGCTATATAGGCTTATGTATTAATTTATGATTTTTGTTTCTTTTTATATCTTCTTTCAATTTTTATGTATTTTATTTCATATCCTTTTTACTTAGTAGATTTTTTTTTCTCCGTTTATTATTTTACTGTCTCTTTGTTATGTACTCATATTGTAAATTTATAATGCTAGTTTTTGGGGTTTTCACCCTGTTCAGCGTTTTCTTAAATAAATAAATAAATAAATTAGTTGGTCTTCAAATCAATTTTCATCAGCCTTGCTTCATAATTTGAGTCATTATCTTGCTAAAATCTTATAGGAGTGGCATGGAAAATGTCGGAAGTCTTAGGCAATACATTAGGAAGAATATCTTTAAAAGCCTGGGTACTCTGAGTACCCCTAATTTGTGAAAGCTCAGTAGTTCCATACCAAGATATTCAACCCCAATGGAGAAACTGTATGGATTGGACAAACGCGTTCTTTTTACTGATGGAAAAGATTAAATCTCCTCGGTTTTAGATGGATTTAGGTATTATTTCCACGATTTGAGCAAGAAGGAATTCATTTTGTAGACGCATTACTCAGAGTAAGATATGTCGAAGTATGGGGTAGAATGTCTAGAATGTGGAATTATTGAGATTGTGGAAATTAGCGGTATTTGCAACGTCCAGGCTTACAAAAAAAATTCTGGGCAATATAGTTCTTAAAATTACCGACATTTTCCATTCAACTTCTTTGAGATTTTAACAAGATAATGGCGTCACTCAAGGAGCAAGGCTGATAAAAGATTTGTTTCAAGACCAACTAATCAAGGCTTGGGAAAGACTTCCATACTTCCTAGATCTAAATACCATCAAAAATGTGTGGGCATGAATGACAACGAAGATCTATACCGTTAGACAATAGTTTAAGAACACTGAAGCTCTTCTGCGAACGTTTAGAAGCGTTTTGGGCGAAATTAATTTAATTTACCGTTAAAACCTATACAATTCTATCCCAGATTAATTTTTTGAGCTCTAATTACTTAAATAAAATTCTTCTTATTACCAGCTTCATTTTCCAAAGTAAAATTATCCTTTCTTACCGTTATTTGATGTTTTATTTCCACTGGAGCTATCCTATTGACTTCACCATTTGTACTGTTTTTAAGAATTCTCATAAGAAAATCCTAACGGGACTCCGGATTTGAGACATCCTGTTATTCAAAGAACAGGCAAGCTACTGTAAATATTGTCACCAAGTTTGAAGAAAATACCGTTATCACTTACCGAAATACAGCCATTTTACAAGTGGAACTATCCTATTGATTGGGAGTGTACATTGAATAAACGGTTTGCATATGTATTTCGTCCTAATATCATCGAGACATGCTTGCCGTCAATTAACATAGACCAGTCCACGTGCGGTTATTTTTTAGTAGGACAATTATAATAGTTTGCAGAAAATTCCCATTTACCATCAATCATTTACCATCTACCATTTACCATTTACCATCTACCATTTACTACCGATGGAACCATTTTCAATCTACCATCCATCTACCATTTACCATTTACAATAGTCAAAAGAAAATCTCCGTTCCCCATAAAAACGCACGCACGTTCTTAGGATCACACCTCAAATGGGGAATGGGGATTTTGATTTTGAGGATTTCGATTTGGGGATTTCTGTTTAGTGATTTTGTGACTGGGTATATTGGATGAAACCCCTTAAAATGCGCAGCGCGATAGTTTTATTTTTATTTTTTTTCATATTTTTTTGAATCCGCCCAATTGTGAGTGCTATCATCCGTTCTCGTTTCTACGTCGACTTTTAGGACAACCCGTAAAATTTTAGAGTAAATTGATTTAAAAAAAAAAAACTGAAAAAAATTTATCAAACATTGTTCGCCTTTCGACATAATTGATTGACTGAATTTTGGTATTGAAATTGCTTCGAAAATTAGTACAGTATCCGCTCGAAACTTAGAACACGTGGCTAATAGAATAGCTTGGAAATTAAGTACACTGGCCGCTCTAAAATAGAATAAACCGTTGTAATTTTCATGCGTAAGAAGTTTTATGACACAGTTCTTATGTTTTATTCCGGTTTTTTTAAAAATAAAAATTTTATTCCGTTACAATCTTGTTACACAAAGTACAGAAGCATATTGAAAATTTGCTACCAGAGCGAATGGCGAAAAACTTATTTAACCCTAGAGAGATAATAATATTTTTTGCCCTTGAAAATCATACGTCGATTCGACAACGTCTGTGATGCTGGAATTACCACTTTCAAAAATCAAAGTGGGACATATCCCATAATTATGTGCTAATTATGTGCTAATTTCGTCAAACTATAAAAAATTTTGAGCTCGTCCCCCCTCCCTAGAATTAAGGTTTATAATTGGTTGTGCTAGCATCACGTGATGCTAGCACAACTATTAAGTAAATATAACCCAATCGAAACGAAACCCATCGCATAATTATGTGCTAATTATGTGCTCTCCACTTTTCCAATAATAAAATTTTCTACTCATCCCCCTCCCCCAGAATCAAGGACACTCCTCTTGGGATATGCTAACAACACACCATGGAAAGCCAAAATCTGAAAATTTCATCCGATCGCAATCAAACCAATTGCATAATTATGTGCTAATTATGTGCTCTCCACTTTCCTAATAAAAAAATTTTGTGCTCCTCCCCCTTCCCCAGAATCAAGGACATGCCTTGGTTGTGCTAGCATCACACCATGGAAAAGCCAAAATCTGTAAATTTCACCCGATCGGAATGAAACCAATTGCATAATTATGTGCTCTCCACTTTTCCAATAAAAAAATTTTGTGCTCCTCCCCCTTCCCCAGAATCAAGGACATTCCATGGTTGTGCTAGCATCACACCATGGAAAAGCTAAAATCTGTAAATTTCACCCGATCGGAAAGGACCCAATTGCATAATTATGTGCTCTCCACTTTTCCAATAAAAAAATTTTGTGCTCCTCCCCCTTCCCCAGAATCAAGGACATTCCATGGTTGTGCTAGCATCACATCATGGAAAATCCTAAATCTGTAAATTTCACCCGATCGGAATGAAACCAATTGCATAATTATGTGCTCTCCACTTTCCCAATAAAAAAATGTTGTGCTCCTCCCCCTTCCCCAGAATCGAGGACATTCCTTGGTTGTGCTAGCATCACACCATGGAAAAGCTAAAATCTGTAAATTTCACCCGATCGGAAAGGACCCAATTGCATAATTATGTGCTCTCCACTTTTCCAATAAAAAAATTTTGTGCTCCTCCCCCTTCCCCAGAATCAAGGACATTCCATGGTTGTGCTAGCATCACATCATGGAAAAGCCTAAATCTGTAAATTTCACCCGATCGGAATGAAACCAATTGCATAATTATGTGCTCTCCACTTTCCCAATAAAAAAATGTTGTGCTCCTCCCCCTTCCCCAGAATCGAGGACATTCCTTGGTTGTGCTAGCATCACACCATGGAAAAGCCTAAATCTGTAAATTTCACCCGATCGGAATGAAACCAATTGCATAATTATGTGCTCTCCACTTTTCCAATAAAAAAATTTTGTGCTCCTCCCCCTTCCCCAGAATCAAGGACATTCCATGGTTGTGCTAGCATCACATCATGGAAAAGCCTAAATCTGTAAATTTCACCCGATCGGAATGAAACCAATTGCATAATTATGTGCTCTCCACTTTCCCAATAAAAAAATGTTGTGCTCCTCCCCCTTCCCCAGAATCGAGGACATTCCTTGGTTGTGCTAGCATCACACCATGGAAAAGCCTAAATCTGTAAATTTCACCCGATCGGAATGAAACCAATTGCATAATTATGTGCTCTCCACTTTTCCAATAAAAAAATTTTGTGCTCCTCCCCCTTCCCCAGAATCAAGGACATTCCATGGTTGTGCTAGCATCACACCATGGAAAAGCTAAAATCTGTAAATTTCACCCGATCGGAATGAAAAAAATTGCATAATTATGTGCTAATTATGTGCTCTCCACTTATTTAATAAAAAAATGTTGTGCTCCTCCCCCTTCCCCAGAATCAAGGACATTCCATGGTTGTGCTAGCATCACACCATGGAAAAGCTAAAATCTGTAAATTTCACCCGATCGGAAAGGACCCAATTGCATAATTATGTGCTAATTATGTGCTCTCCACTCCCAATAAAAAAAATTTGTGCTCCTCCCCATTCCCCAGAATCAAGGACATTCCATGGTTGTGCTAGCATCGCACCATGGAAAAGCCTAAATCTATAAATTTCACCCGATCGGAATGAAACCAATTGCATAATTATGTGCTCTCCACTTTCCCAATAAAAAAATTTTGTGCTCCTCCCCCTTCCCCAGAATCAAGGACATTCCATGGTTGTGCTAGCATCACACCATGGAAAAGCCAAAATCTGTAAATTTCACCCGATCGGAATGAAACCAATTGCATAATTATGTGCTCTCCACTTTTCCAATAAAAAAATTTTGTGCTCCTCCCCCTTCCCCAGAATCAAGGACATTCCATGGTTGTGCTAGCATCACACCATGGAAAGGCTAAAATCTGTAAATTTCACCCGATCGGAAAGGACCCAATTGCATAATTATGTGCTCTCCACTTTTCCAATCAAAAAATTTTGTGCTCCTCCCCCTTCCCCAGAATCAAGGACATTGCATGGTTGTGCTAGCATCACACCATGGAAAAGCTAAAATCTGTAAATTTCACCCGATTGGAATGAAACCAATTGCATAATTATGTGCTCTCCACTTTTCCAATAAAAAAATGTTGTGCTCCTCCCCCTTCCCCAGAATCAAGGACATTCCATGGTTGTGCTAGCATCACACCATGGAAAAGCCTAAATCTGTAAATTTCACCCGATCGGAATGAAACCAATTGCATAATTATGTGCTCTCCACTTTTTCAATAAAAAAAATTTGTGCTCCTCCCCCTTCCCCAGAATCAAGGACATTCCGTGGTTGCGCTAGCATCACACCATGGAAAAGCTAAAATCTGTAAATTTCACCCGATCGGAAAGGACCCAATTGCATAATTATGTGCTAATTATGTGCTCTCCACTTTTTTAATAAAAAAATTTTGTGCTCCTCCTCCTTCCCCAGAATCAAGGACATTGCATGGTTGTGCTAGCATCACACCATGGAAAAGTCAAAATCTGTAAATTTCACCCGATCGGAATGAAACCAATTGCATAATTATGTGCTCTCCACTTTTCCAATAAAAAAATTTTGTGCTCCTCCCCCTTCCCCAGAATCAAGGACATGCCTTGGTTGTGCTAGCATCACACCATGGAAAAGCCAAAATCTGTAAATTTCACCCGATCGGAATGAAACCAATTGCATAAGTATGTGCTAATTATGTGCTCTCCACTTTTTTAATAAAAAAATTTTGTGCTCCTCCCCCTTCCCCAGAATCAAGGACATGCCTTGGTTGTGCTAGCATCACACCATGGAAAAGCTAAAATCTGTAAATTTCACCCGATCGGAAAGGACCCAATTGCATAATTATGTGCTAATTATGTGCTCTCCACTTTTTTAATAAAAAAATTTTGTGCTCCTCCCCCTTCCCCAGAATCAAGGACATTACATGGTTGTGCTAGCATCACACCATGGAAAAGCTAAAATCTGTAAATTTCACCCGATCGGAAAGGACCCAATTGCATAATTATGTGCTCTCCACTTTTCCAATAAAAAAATTTTGTGCTTCTCCCCCTTCCCCAGAATCAAGGACATGCCTTGGTTGTGCTAGCATCACACCATGGAATAGCCAAAATCTGTAAATTTCACCCGTTCGGAATGAAACCAATTGCATAATTATGTGCTAATTATGTGCTCTCCACTTTCCCAATAAAAAAATTTTGTGCTCCTCCCCCTTCCCCAGAATCAAGGACATTCTAGCATCACGTGATGCTAGCACAACCAATTATTAACCTTAATTCTAGGGAGGGGGACGAGCACAAAATTTTTTAAAGTTTGACGAAATTAGCACATAATTATGGGATATGTCCCACTTTGATTTTTGAAAGTGGTAATTCCAGCATCACAGACGTGTATATTTGACTTATGACCCCCCAATATCATAGGCTGTGTGGCACCCAAGCCAATAATTTTGCCACGTAATTACGCCTACAGACATGAATTGAGTTAAATCTTGGAACCAACAAATTATGAAGCTTCACTTATGAGATATAATAAAAAGAAAAATTTATTTACGTCGATTCGACGTAGAATTATCTCTCTAGGGTTAAACTGGACCGGAATACAAATTGTGAAACGGAAACCTGTGCAAATTTCAATATGTAACGTTTTCACAGGTTTCCGGTTCTCAATCTGTATTGCGGTCCGGATTAAATAAGTTTTTCGCCATTCACTCTGATTCCTTTATCAGGAAAATGAAAAAAAAAAGAATTTGCATAAAACCTTAAAGCGACCATTTTTACAATAACTCACGGACACTTTTTTGTCTCCATTTAAAAACGCCTGTAATTTAGAAAACCTTAAAAATTAAAATTGGCCAAAACTTTTTGTTTTGTCTAATTTTCGAGCGTCTGCTGTAATAAGTTTTCAAAACTTTTTTTTTTTGTAAATTTAAGCACTATGATAACGGTAATTTTACCGTTACATTACCCACAAAGCAATGCCGCCAAAATGCTGTTAGCGTAGCCGATGTCTTACACTTTCTTTTCATTTTGGATGCAATACAAATTCAAACAAAATAAAAACAATTTTTCAAGCATAGCCACAAACAGCAATTTACAGGATAGCTAATGTTTATGTACATTGCATAAGCCATTCAAAAAAATCAAAAACATTATCAAAATAACTCAAAAATTAGCAAAAAACGCAAAAATTAAATAGACTGGACTATAGAATTATTGTAATAAATAGATAAAGAAAAGAAAAATTTCAAAGGATGTGTTTTGAAGTAAAGCGGCAGCATTCTTCAATTCAATGTTTCAAAGTTTTTGCATTTTATAAAACAAAATAAATGTAGAAATACGATTAAACTAGCACACAACTTTCTAAACTAATTTTGAAGAAACCAAACACTAGGAACATTGTTTGTTTCCCGCTTGTTGTTTTTTTTTTATTATGTATTTTGCATTAAAATTTGAACAATTTTAATTTTACTTATTTAGAATAAAGACTAAAAAAAAAAGCGCATAACGAAACGTATGTTTAAAAAATGATTTCGGCCATTTGGCTAAGCACAAATACCTTGAGCACCTGCGTTTCGATCCAACGTAGGGAAAAGAAAGAAGAACCAAAGTGGAAAAAGATTTTAAATTTGATTTTGTTTTTTTTTTTTCTTAGAAATTTAGTTTCTGAATTTGCTGTTGTTGTTTTGGTTTATTTGTTCAGTTTAGCGTGCGTGCATGTGTTTTTTTTTTTTCACTTTTTGTTGTTTCTTTTTTTTTCAATTCGAGCGATAACAACAGTGTATCGTGATTTTGGTTTGTATGTTTTTTTTTTCGGTCATTTGGCGAAAGTTGTGTGTAATATTTTTGGAATTACTTGTATATAAATTTCGGTTGAATCTTATAAATTAATGTATATTACATAAAATATTCAAATTAAAAAAAAAGTATGTTCGTGAGTTTATTTAGAAATTAAATTTAGATTTTTCCAACATACTTGACTAATAATTCAATTGTATGGGCTAGGCCTACGAAATCAGTGTTTGAGACACCATACGCGCTTAGGTCCGCAACAGTCCAGCTGACAGATACTTTGAACGGTGCAAAAATTTCGAAGTTAATGAAAATTAGGGAGTATTGTTCGCCAGTGTTAAGTATATAGTACCTAAGTACACCTATCTTTTCGAACAATAATAATAATTAATTATCGTGCTACCTTGGTGATGGCCGAAAAAAACGGCACTTTCTTCCGTTTTTTACTATAATAACATTTTTATTTTCAGTCCAGCGGTTAAAGGGTCTTTGGATACTTTGTGAAATATACAATTTCGTGCAGTATATACTGGTTCAGAAATGGAAATCTGTGGACTATGCGTCAAAATTACTCACGCTAGTGTCACAGAGTCTATTTTTGATGTATGGCATCAAATAGGTTCAGACTAGGGATGGGTCAGAGTAATAAAAAGTTTTATCAGGTACAAATTGATACTGATACATTGCCCTACCTGATACTTTTTGTATCAATGAAAATAAAAAAAAACTCATTCAGTATTTTGTTTTACGACCCCAGGGTTAACTATGTCGAACTATATAATTAGTTGTGATGTCAAAAAATTGAGAACTTTTAAATATACATTGCATAAATTAATTATGAACGAAAAAAAATTCAGTTTAACAGCTTCAATTGTATTGGCTGAACAAAATAAGCAAAAAAAAATCGGTTGTGTGGAATTACTTTTCAATAAAGGAAAACGGGTAATCCGCGGTTGGCAGCTTATGCAAAAGTGAATTGGCAGCTGGTAGCTCCACAAATTTAAAAAAACATTTGGAGCGCAAGCATCCACTAGTTTCTCTTGTGGCGGCTAAAAATGTGAGAGCCCAGGAGTCAACCCCAGCCATTGAAATTGAGGCGGGTCCTTCTTCAAGAACATGCCGAGTACTAGCTCCTCTAACCAGCAATCACCGGCGCAACCAACAATGCAGAGGAATCCGGAATCTCAGTCCTCAATTTCGAGCTTCATGTTGAAAAAAGTTCAACCATCACAAAAGCGGAAAATCGACGAGAGCCTACTGCGCCTTTTCTATAAGAACTTCCAGCATTTTAGCGTTGTAGACGACGAAGGGTTCCGGCAGTTTTGCGAAGAGCTGAATCCATCATATACCTTACCATCGCGAAAGACGATATCCAAATCGCTTATTCGTGCCATTTACGAGGAAACGTTGAACAACTTAAAAACACTATACTCAAGCGGCGAAGTTGTTTCTGTGACTTTAACAACGGATTGTTGGACATCGTCTAATAACGGAAGTTTTATGGCTGTTACGTCGCGCCTCGTCAATTTAAAGCTGGAGTTAGTTTCAAATGTGCTCGAATGTTTCTCATTCCCCGAAAATCATACAAGCGAAAATTTGGCGACGCAGCTAAAACGAATGGCAGTGGAATGGGAAATAGAGACGAAAATTTTTGCCTGCGTAACAGATAACGCCGCTAACATAGTAAAGGCCATGAAAGACTTAAAGTGGAATCATTTTCGATTCTTCACACATTCTATTAATTTAATTGTCAAAAATTCATTGGAACGAATCAATTCCTTATCTACATTAAATGAAAAGGTAAGAAGCAACGTTATGCATTTTAAACACAGCACAGTGTCGAACGCAAAATGAATTGAAACTCAAGAGCAAAATGGGCAAACACCTAAAAAGCTAGTGCAACACGTTCCGACAAGGTGGAACTCAACGTTTGAAATGATCCAACGATTCGTCGAATTAGAAACATCCTTGAGAACAACAATTGCGCTTCTGGATAAGAATATAAGTATTTTAAATACGGAGGAATGGAGAGTTATCGCCGAGTTACAAACCATCCTTAAGCCGATGAAGCAGCTAACTATTGATTTGAGCGGTGAAAGTTACATCACCGGATCTGATATCGGTATTATTGTAGACGGAATCATCGAGAGCTACAATGAAATGGAAAGTAATTCCTGCTTTGAAAGATGTTACCAGCTCCTCATTCAACATTTAATTGATGAAACCAAGATCCGTCTAAGAAATTTAAACGACAACGACGTCATTTCAAGTTCCCGATTCCTAAACTCTCGTTTTAAAACAATCGGTATTCGTGACGAAAAAGCAGAAATCATCAAGCAATCTTTGGTTAGTTTCGTGTTGCATGAAATGCGCGAGGATCCAAGGAATGTTGATATCACGGATTCCGACGATAGCAACGAGGCTCAATCGGATGCACAACCATCATCTTACTTGCAACAATTTCAAGAAATGGCAGCATCATACAAACCAGCCGGAACTAAACAATCAAGAGCGATTACGGAAGTTCAACGATATTTGGAAAGACAAATAATTCCAATTGAAGGAAATCCTCTAAAATGGTGGCGAAAGGAATCGTACAATTTCCCGTACCTTCAAAAGGTCTTCCGCAAAAAGTGTTCTCCATTGGTAACATCAGTTCCAAGCGAAAGAGTATTTTCAAAAAACTGGAATAATTTTGAACCACCGGCGAACATGGTTATCCTCCGAAAAAGTAAAAATGCTAGTGTTCTTAAAATATAATAAAAAATAAAAAAAAAATATACTTTTTCATCGCTTTCAAATGTTAATTTGAATGTAATTTTATTATTAAGTCAGAATTATGTTATGCTACTTTGCATTATTAACAGCAAATAAAAAAAAACTTGGAAACCATTTGTCCATGCTTTCTTAAATTCTTTTTTCAGATTTGATTACTCTTATATTTGCAATTGAATGAAAAATAAACTAATCATCCTTAGATCGCTTCGATCCGCCTTCTATAATCTTCATTATCGCAAAACCGAAATTCACACAAAAAATGTACTATGTGCTTCTTCCACTGTTTTATCTTCATTTGTCAATAGTTCTCGACTTATCAACTCGAAGAAACAGAAAAAGGAGATTGATACTCTGCTACTTGATATTGAACCATACTGGACCGATTTGATACTCTCTTACTTGATATTGAACCAGGTTGATACTCTGCTACTTGATATTGAACCAGGTTGATACTTTTCTACTTGATATTGAACCAGGTTGATACTCTGCTACTTGATATTGAACCAAGTTGATACTTTTCTACTTGATATTGAACCAGGTTGATACTCTGCTACTTGATATTGAACCAAGTTGATACTTTTCTACTTGATATTAAACAAGGTTGAAACTCTGCTACTTGATATTGAACCAAGTTGATACTTTTCTACTTGATATTGAACAAGGTTGAAATTCTGCTACTTGATATTGAACCAAGTTGATACTTTTCTACTTGATATTGAACCAGGTTGATACTCTGCTACTTGATATTGAACCAAGTTGATACTTTTCTACTTGATATTGAACCAGGTTGATACTCTGCTACTTGATATTGGACCAAGTTGATACTTTTCTACTTGATATTGAACCAGGTTGATACTCTGCTACTTGATATTGAACCAAGTTGATACTTTTCTACTTGATATTGAACAAGGTTGAAACTCTGCTATTTGATATTGAACCAAGTTAATACTTTTCTACTTGATATTGAACCAGGTTGATACTCTGCTACTTGATATTGAACCAAGTTGATACTTTTCAACTTGATATTGAACCAAGTTGATACTTTTCTACCATGCTACTCGATGTTGATATTAGTACATTGAACCAAGTTGATACTCTGCTACTTGATTAGTACATTGGAGCAGTTGATACTCTGCTACTTGATATTGATACGAGTTTACATTGATGATTGATATTTTGGGCCTTTGGCACTTGATGTTGATATCAGTATTTCATGGATAGTGGTATTTGAGATAAATGTATGGAGAACTCTTTGTATGAAGCTGTAAGACTGTATGAATTATAGAACTAGAATGAAAAATCGGTATTGGCTAGTGTGTTATTTTAGTTCATGCTCTTTAATGCATGTATAAAGCGAGAATTTAACCAGACAGTTGAATTTAGCTTTTGCGTATATTTAGGTACAGGTTTACTTTCTTTGTGATAGAATTTTAGGACGCAATAGATTCTTGTAATACTTTTTGGTGGTATGTATATGTTATGTATATAAGTTAGGATAACATGCGTTTTATAGTTAGTTTAGTAGATATAGTAGAGAAATGAAATGAATGAATACTTTGGTATGTATAAGTAGTTATATAGCGCTAATGTGTTTTGGTAAGTGTAAATGTTGAAGTTAAATTTTGATGGGTAACGCAGCAACGAGGCAAAAAACAACATTTGACTGAACGATAATCGTTTTGATTCAAAAAATATCAGGTTCATTTGATTTGTATCAGTTTTCTGTATCAGGTATTCAAAAGTATCAGTTACAAAGTATCAAGTTGATTCTGTATAACCCATCCCTAATTCAGACGCATTGTTACGTTTTTAGTCTGGTAAGCCAAGTGTGCATCAGTTTGACGCATAGTCCGCATATTTCCATTTTTCGTAGAAAGGGCGCCGGTACGCCAACCGGCTTCCGCTTCTCATGTATTCCTTGAGAAGCATGTTATCTAGCGAATGGTATGGTGAGCACCCCTTCTTGTTTTTCAGCGACGGGGTTAGTACTAAAGAACGTTTTTTGTAAGTCAAAATGACTCACTTGAGCAATGACCGCCTTTATTGTTTACTTGACATATTTGGTTTCTGGATGGTTTCTAAAGTTTATTCCGTTATAATGCATAAACTCTAAACACAGTTTCCTTGTGTTGTCGGCTCCTTTGCATCGACCAAGTTCAGTTTTAAGTTGAAAGACTTGTATTTCCTTATTGTCGATGAAGATGATTTATTTTCCAAATACGTATTTCGGCAGCTATTTGCTGCCATCTTCAGTGGATCCACTGAATATGGCAGCAAATAGCTGCCGAAATACGTATTTGGAAAATAAATCATCTTCATCGACAATAAGGAAATACAAGTCTTTCAACTTAAATCTAAACACAGCTTATCCTTCATCTTACCCTGAAAAAAACTTACGTTAAGTACCCTCATGTGTGGATTTTCACACATATGCAACTTTAGTGTAATTTGGGCGAATTTCTTAAAGTTAGAAATGTGCTTTATGTTGAATTGTCCACTATTTCGGTTATGAAAAGAGTATCAAGAGACGCGAGAGCGTATCGCCCGCCAAAGGAAAAAAAACGAAAGCGAACCAGTCTATGATTACCGGAGACAACTTGTTTTTTTCTTTGACAGGGCTAAAGCCTTCCAGGCAACATCCCCCTAAAATTTTTTTTTATCAAAATACTCCGCATATCCTGTTCTAGTGCCTTCCAAAAAAAATCTTCGATCGGCATATTAACGGGTAAGATATATGCAATAAACGGTGAAATTTTTACCCTGACAGAATTGAGCGAGTAGCCCAATTTCAGACTGGAGTCTACTGTTGCAGAAAGACTTGCTTCTACTGTCTCTCTCTGTGATGGGATTTTTATGAAATTTAGAATGAACGATCCTCTGGTGGTCCTTCTAAAGAATCGATGTCTTCCATTTAGATAAGTGGATGGAATAACGGTAAATTAATAGGTAAAGTTAACAAAATATTTCCAACAATTGCGTCATTCGGCTCATCAAATTGACAATTTTTTAAAACACAATGCGAAATTGGGACACTGGGGCATTGAGACATTAGGATATTGGGAGACTAGGATCTTGGGGCAGTGGGATATTAGGAAATTGGGACAGTAGGGTCTTGGGACATTAGGACATTAAGACATTGGGGCATTAGGCACTCTGGGGAAACTGGGACGTGGGAACATCGGGATATTCGGGCATTGGTACATCGGAATATTGGGATGTTGGGACTATGGGACATTAGAATATTGGGATATTGGGACATTGGGACATTAGAACACCGGGAGACTTGGACATTGGGGCACTGGTATATTACGATATTGGGACATTATTATGATCGCGACAATAGGACAATCGGACATTGGGACATTCGGAAACTGGTACATAGGAACATTGAGCCACTGAGACATCGGGATATTGTGACATCAGGGTCTTGGTTCATTAGGACATTGCGACATTAGGACATTAGCACATTAAGTCTTTCGGATATTGGAACATTAGGCACACTGGGGACATTGGGTCACTGGAACATCGGGATATTGGGACATTGGACCATTGGGATATTGGAACATTGGGACATTGGAACATTGGGATATTGGGACATTAGGACACTGGGAGACTGGGACATGGGGGCACTGGGATATTAGGACATTGGGACATTATGACTTTGGGACAACAGGACAATCGGACATTTGGACACAGGTACATAGGGGCATTAGGCCACTGAGACATCGGAATGTTGTGACATTGGGACATCGGGATATTCGGACATTGGGGCACTGGGATATAAGGATATGTGGACATTAGGGTCTTGGCATTATGTACACTAGGGAAACTGGGACGTGGGGACATCGGGATATTGAGACATTGGGGCACTGCGATGTTAGGACATTGGAACATTGGGTTATTGGGACAATAGGACATTGCAACATTGAGAAATTGGGACAAAGGGACAATTTTACATTTGGACATTGGGATATTAGGCACACTGAGGAAACTGAGACGTGGGGACATTAGGACATGGGGATATTGGGACATCAGGATATTAGGACATTGAAACATTGGGACACTGGGGGACTGGGACGTTGGGGCATTGGGGTATTAGGACATTGGGACATTGTGGCCTTGTACATTGGGACACTGGTACATTAGGACATTGAGACATTGGGATATTATCGACATTACGATACTGGGACAATTGGGACATTGGGGAACTGGGATATTAGGAAATTGGGACATTAGGACCTTGGACATTAGGACAATTGGATATTAGGATATTGGAACATTAGGTGGGAGACAGCGACACAGGGAAACTGGGACATTGGGATTTTGCGATACTGGGACATTGGGACACTAGGGTAGTGGGACATTCGGATATTAGGCCATTGGGACACTGTGATAGTTGCACATTGATGAGATCTCATTAATGGAATATGCTGAACAAAAACCTATTGAAACTTTTCCCAAAACCAAAAAATATTAGTTGGCTAGTATGCAAAAATATATAATATCTGACCAAAAACAACAAAGTTGTAAAAGTTACCCCGCCAAAGAAAAATGCATCTGCCGCAAAAAGAATACATATCACTCCAATCCGCCGCTCATATGTAATTTTGTTTTAGGTGTAAATGATGGATGTAATTCTGTTTTAGGTGTAAATGATGGAGAAGTTTAAATGTACAGTACTACTTCTTAACCCTTAAATGCATGGGGTCTGAAACCAGTATCGTAACTGACCTCACCTTATCTAAAATCGGTCTCTGAACACGGAATCAGCCTTTTTTTTCCCAGGAAATAGCCCGTTTTCCCAGAAAAGCGAAAATAGTAGAATTTTCATTGTGTACCAAATATGGTACGCCATGCATTCAGGCCATATGTTGTAAATGAAAGACATTTTTCAAATTTTATTTAATCTGCCTCTTACTTTAATATAAACAGTGCAAAAAAGAAAGGATAATGATTATTGAGAGTTTTGATCGAAATTATAGTGGAAACTCGATATAATGAACTCTTCTTTATTAAAGGAAAGGTTGTCATTTCGATCGAAAATCGCGAATATTCAGTTTTTTAAAAGGGAGCTCAAGTAGGTCCGTGATTAGTTTCCTATTCCTTATTGAAATTTGTATCGATGCCTATTTGTGACATATCCTGGAAGTTAATGGAAACTGGAGTAGGTTTTACTACCCCTACATCCTCTATAAACCTAAATTTAGCCATATCTTTTGATAGAATGTCGCGAAAAATTTCAAATGTGTGTCAAGTGGTGGCTGTTGGATTTCCTTGATAAATATTAAAAGTGCTTTAGATCCGACTCATATACCCCTTCCTCCCCTACAAAAAAAACATGGTAATGATTATTTTGGGTTTTTCGTGCCGTCTAGCTCTGTACATGGGTATAGGGTATGCACTCAATATGCTATTAGAGCGATTAGAACTCGGTCTCGTTATAAAATAAATCATTTAAATAATAGTTCGTTATAAACATGTTCCACTGTTAAACGTATATTACGAGACTTATTTTGACTTATCATAGCTAATGGGATTCCTTTCTTGAAAAGTATATGGATTGGATTGACTTTGCTAAGGTATTAATATGGAAATGAACTGCTGCCTGCTTTATAGCCCAAATTTGTGCAGGTCCCTAAACCTGTCCACATCCATGTAATTTTTTGTTTATCGAACGTGGTACTCCACGTAGACTTCCATATGGAATGATTGACCCTAGCAGCACATTTCCTGAGGATCCTGACCGTGAACTTCCAAGACAATACTTGTCATAATCAAATGGTTTAAGAAATTGGATATCAAGGCGCAGCTGCTTGAGTTCTGGTGAAAGTCCAAGCATCTTACTAAGATGTTAAGTACGGAAGCTCGGTTTTAGTGGCGTTTCCTAAGGACAAAACAAATGATGTGAACAATTTTTTCAGTATACTTGCCAGCTAAAAAGACTGGGATTATAAGAAGCAGCTACAGAAACTCTCAGCCTTGACCGGTATGCTATAGAAAATAAAATTACAAAAACGATCGTTCCAAACCAACTACGACAGCTTCGTTTCCTTGGATCCTGAACAGGACTGATTAACCTAGCTTTCATAAAAGACTGGCAGTAAATGTCCTGGAAAAATGGATCGGTGACATAATTTGTATGAAAATTTAAATTATTTGGACCTTTTCTGGGCCCAATAAAACGCACCATAATATTGAAAGAGCTGATAATTAAAATTTTATGAACATATCCTACCCTTCCCAAGACTAAAGGAGAATAATTTCATCAGCTAAGAACGATCGGAATGTGTGTATAGATATTTCCGAATATGCCCCAATGCATGGTGTACCATATATGGTACGTTGCAAAATTGGTGAAAACAATACTTTTGGTGACTTTTTTTGGCTAAAATCTCAAAAGAACCTCAAGAACACATTCCAATTTACTCACCAGTATATTTCCTTTTCCAAATAACGGTAAATTTCGCCATTTTTTTTTAGCTCTAAAGAATAGCTTTTAAAATTCCACAAAAAATAACATTTGTCCACTTTGACGGCGCACTGGCAATTCAAGGAAAGCACCGGGAAGCCAAAATTGAATTTATGTGAAAGCTTGTTTTGTCTACTTTGGGAAAAAGTAAAAAAAAAATCAAAAATTGAATAATCTCTTGACTTTTACAGGAAAATAGCCATGTACGATATATGGTACGCTATGCATTTAAGGGTTAAAGTAATTTGGTGGGAGCCGTCAAAGTGGCACTCAATAAAATGTTAAAGCTCCCACCAAATTACTTTAAGAAGTAGTCCTGTACATTTAAACTTCTCCAGAATTTACACCTAAAACAAAAGTACATCCAGCAAACAAAATTAGATATGAGCAGCGGATTGGAGTGATATGTATTCTTTTTGCCGCAGATGAATTTTTCTTTGGCGGGGTAACTTTTACAACTTTGTTGTTTTTGGTCAGATATTGTTGACATTTGGCATTAAGGGTCGGTTTATCAATGCCATGATAAGCCGTAGTTACGTACTACTACAGTTGACTCATTTACATTTAAGCTCGATTCATTACCTTGAGGGTCCCTGAAACAGGAAACTAACACCGAAAATGTAATGTACTCGACATCTCCTTTGATATGATACCCCGCATGACGACCTCCGTTCAAGGATTAAAGAGTATCCTTTTTGTCCTTTTTGGGACCTTTCCGCTCAAAATTTTTTTTTTTACGAAAATGAGTTTTAGATTTTTGGGAGCCGATTGATTCAAAAACAACAAAAATTAGCCGTACTCTTTTTTTCCGTATTTGAAATGCTAATATGACTGGACCACTAGGACCTGAGTCTGCATGTTTCATAAGATTTTCAATTATGGTGTGACCGAGACCAGAATTTCATCATTAATCACATTTTTTTACATAAATAATTTACTCGAAACGATATCGATTCCTGCATTCGGTAAAAAAGTAGATTTCGCTATATTATTAGGGTAAAAACAAAATTCACCCATATAAAACACACAGCTAATAACATATGTGTGAATTTTCACACATGAGGGTACTTAACGTAAGTTTTTAAATATCTAAAAATAAAAAATAATTTTCTTTTGAAGTCATGTTTTTTTTTTTTAAATAGAAGTTTTAGGAAAAGTCAAGACGAATTATATAGGCATCGGTTGGAAAATTCATGGGGAAAAATCGAAAATAAAATGCATTTGTGTGATTTTTCAAACAAGGGTAAGATTAAGGTTAAGTCGAAACGTGGCTGGAAAATAAAAAGACACCATCGTCCGTCGGCTAAAAGAATGGACTCGATCGAAAAATTTATTTGTAACAGGATGAAAATGACGACGCGAATTTCCAAAATTAGGCGTGTTTTTTTACAAATAAAAATATTATAGGCATATTTTAACCACGATATATATTTTTTTATTCTCGCCAAGTTAGCACAAGGAAATTAGGTTCGAAAGAAAATCTCATGGACTTTGCAATTGTTGCATTTGTACACGACTTTTTTTCGCACTAGTCCAATGAATTCCATATCGTAGAAGAACGACGTAAGTACAAAAATTTAATTTTTTTAGTTATACACCATACTCGTTCTGAAATTCGCTAAATTTTCAATAAAACCAAATTTGATTTAAAATTCATGGTAAAATACAGTAATATCTCAAACAGAAAATAAAGTACTAAAAATTTTCATTCGCTATCTCTGACAAATCAACCAATTTGAACTTGCGTCATTCTTCTTCCCGATGTACGATATAGTAACTCAGCTCAACTACCTTACAATTATAACTAGACCACAATTTTTGATTCAGAATTTTTCGCTTGGATGTTTCCTATACCTAACCCAATGGAAACAAAAAAAAAAAACATTTCAACATTTCTTAGAGTGCGAGCAAGTGAGTAATTTAACAAGTACCTCCCTCGAGATCTAAAGTTAAAATCGAACAGCCCATCATCATCAATCGATTTCTCTGTTCAAATGTTTTCAAAAACATCTTACATATCCGTGGAATAAGTAGAAGTGGTATTTGCATGGGCGTTAATCTGATGTAGCTATTAGAGTGCCACAAACATCATCTTTGAAGAGGTTTTGTTAACTTTCATCTATCAAGTATCTGGAGTGGACCATGCTTTCCTTTGGTGTTCGTTTTTGAACACGCGTATGGATTTTCTATACCAAAACCTTACAAATTAGGGAAAATAAAAATAACAGTAACTTGCCAACTGCTGCTTTCAGGTAAAGGATAAAATTCAAATAGAAAAAAAAATCTGAAACGCTGATATAAATAATAATAATTGAAATAAATTGAATTTAATAAAAACAAAACTTACTTTATACCTTTATCAAAACAAAAAAACCGGCACATTACGATGACAAATACAAATTTCACAGGTTCACAAACACGAAACTGTTTCATATATAGAGATTTGTAGATATGTATTTATGTGTAACGAAAATATATAGATTTTAGAGGTAGAGTAATGTTGGAAAATCAAAAGAAAGCACGATTACGGTATATCGTATACAGAGTCTCCCGCATTAGGTGGTCAATACCGTAAGGGTTGCTAGTACAACTTGTTTCAGCAAGAAAATTATCAATTCAATAAGATTTTTTTTTTACCGTTACTTTGTTATCGCTCTTTCTGTGAAAGTCATCGAAAATCGTACAAAATCACAATTTGCAGCCCTCCTAATGGGTTAATCCAAGTTTTGATTTCAGTTTCAGAAAAACTAAAGCTTTTCCTGATGCCAACATTATTGCCACTTTCAAGATACCGTTATTTTAAACTTAATAGAAATTTTAAAATATATTTTTCATCAAAAATTCAAACAGCAATTACATAACGGTGCTTTATACGTACAACTCTGCAAAGTTGATAAAAGTTGCTTCAACATGTTGGCTTTCTAACGGTATATCACTTTTTAAGTTTCTGATGAAAAATCAATTTTAAAATTTCTATTAAGTTTGAATAACGGTATCTTGAAAGTGGCGATAATGTTGGCAACAGGACTCTTAATATTGATCCTAGTTGGCAAATATTGGTCCACCTTTGGGAGGCTGTATCTCAAAAACGGTGATAGCTAGGACTCTGGTTCTTTCAGCAAAACGTAGCTCTCAATGCGCTCTACATCGACTTTTTCAAAACCCATTTTCGGAAATTTTCATCTGAGATCACAAAATTGCCAATATCTCGCCTAATATTGATCCTAGATGGGTCAAAGTTGGCAAATATTGGGTCAACTTTGGGAGGCTATATCTTTTGAACGGTGATAGCTGGGACTCTGGTTCTTTCAGCAAAACGTAGCTCTCAATGCGCTCTACATCGACTTTTTCAAAACCCATTTTCGGAAATTTTCATCTGAGATCACAAAATTGCCAATATCTCGCTTAATATTGATCCTAGATGGGTCAAAGTTGGCAAATATTGGTCCACCTTTGGGAGGCTGTATCTTTGGAACGGTGATAGCTGGGACTCTGGTTCTTTCAGCAAAACGTAGCTCTCAATGCGCTCTACATCGACTTTTTCAAAACCCATTTTCGGAAATTTTCATTTGAGATCACAAAATTGCCAATATCTCGCTTAATATCGATCCTAGATGGGTCAAAGTTGGCAAATATTGGGTCAACTTTGGGAGGCTGTATCTCAAAAACGGTGATAGCTAGGACTCTGGTTCTTTCAGCAAAACGTAGCTCTCAATGCGCTCTACATCGACTCTTTCAAAACCCATTTTGGGAAATTTTCATCTGAGATCACAAAATTGCCAATATCTCGCTTAATAATGATCCTAGATGGGTCAAAGTTGGCAAATATTGGGTCAATTTTGGGAGGCTATATCTTTTGAACGGTGATAGTTGGGACTCTGGTTCTTTCAGCAAAACGTAGCTCTCAATGCGCTCTACATCGACTTTTTCAAAACCCATTTTCGGAAATTTTCATCTGAGATCACAAAATTGCCAATATCTCGCTTAATATCGATCCTAGATGGGTCAAAGTTGGCAAATATTGGGTCAACTTTGGGAGGCTGTATTTTTTGAACGGTGATAGCTGGGACTCTGGTTCTTTCAGCAAAACGTAGCTCTCAATGCGCTCTACATCGACTTTTTCAAAACCCATTTTCGGAAATTTTCATCTGAGATCACAAAATTGCCAATATCTCGCTTAATAATGATCCTAGATGGGTCAAAGTTGGCAAATATTGGTCCACCTTTAGGAGGCTGTATCTCAAAAACGGTGATAGCTAGGACTCTGGTTCTTTCAGCAAAACGTAGCTCTCAATGCGCTCTACATCGACTTTTTCAAAACCCATTTTCGGAAATTTTCATCTGAGATCACAAAATTGCCAATATCTCGCTTAATATCGATCCTAGATGGGTCAAAGTTGGCAAATATTGGGTCAACTTTGGGAGGCTGTATCTTTTGAACGGTGATAGCTGGGACTCTGGTTCTTTCAGCAAAACGTAGCTCTCAATGCGCTCTACATCGACTTTTTCAAAACCTATTTTCGGAAATTTTCATCTGAGATCACAAAATTGCCAATATCTCGCTTAATATCGATCCTAGATGGGTCAAAGTTGGCAAATATTGGGTCAACTTTGGGAGGCTGTATCTCAAAAACGGTGATAGCTAGGACTCTGGTTCTTTCAGCAAAACGTAGCTCTCAATGCGCTCTACATCGACTCTTTCAAAACCCATTTTGGGAAATTTTCATCTGAGATCACAAAATTGCCAATATCTCGCTTAATAATGATCCTAGATGGGTCAAAGTTGGCAAATATTGGGTCAATTTTGGGAGGCTATATCTTTTGAACGGTGATAGTTGGGACTCTGGTTCTTTCAGCAAAACGTAGCTCTCAATGCGCTCTACATCGACTTTTTCAAAACCCATTTTCGGAAATTTTCATCTGAGATCACAAAATTGCCAATATCTCGCTTAATATCGATCCTAGATGGGTCAAAGTTGGCAAATATTGGGTCAACTTTGGGAGGCTGTATTTTTTGAACGGTGATAGTTGGGACTCTGGTTCTTTCAGCAAAACGTAGCTCTCAATGCGCTCTACATCGACTTTTTCAAAACCCATTTTCGGAAATTTTCATCTGAGATCACAAAATTGCCAATATCTCGCTTAATATCGATCCTAGATGGGTCAAAGTTGGCAAATATTGGGTCAACTTTGGGAGGCTGTATCTCAAAAACGGTGATAGCTAGGACTCTGGTTCTTTCAGCAAAACGTAGCTCTCAATGCGCTCTACATCGACTCTTTCAAAACCCATTTTGGGAAATTTTCATCTGAGATCACAAAATTGCCAATATCTCGCTTAATAATGATCCTAGATGGGTCAAAGTTGGCAAATATTGGGTCAATTTTGGGAGGCTATATC
Source organism: Microchrysa polita (assembly GCA_949715475.1). Taxonomy (NCBI): domain Eukaryota; kingdom Metazoa; phylum Arthropoda; class Insecta; order Diptera; family Stratiomyidae; genus Microchrysa; species Microchrysa polita. Next base: position 7,722,456 of record OX454422.1, read on the forward strand.
TTTTGAACGGTGATAGTTGGGACTCTGGTTCTTTCAGCAAAACGTAGCTCTCAATGCGCTCTACATCGACTTTTTCAAAACCCATTTTCGGAAATTTTCATCTGAGATCACAAAATTGCCAATATCTCGCTTAATAATGATCCTAGATGGGTCAAAGTTGGCAAATATTGGTCCACCTTTAGGAGGCTGTATCTCAAAAACGGTGATAGCTAGGACTCTGGTTCTTTCAGCAAAACGTAGCTCTCAATGCGCTCTACATCGACTTTTTCAAAACCCATTTTCGGAAATTTTCATCTGAGATCACAAAATTGCCAATATCTCGCTTAATATCGATCCTAGATGGGTCAAAGTTGGCAAATATTGGGTCAACTTTGGGAGGCTGTATCTCAAAAACGGTGATAGCTAGGACTCTGGTTCTTTCAGCAAAACGTAGCTCTCAATGCGCTCTACATCGACTTTTTCAAAACCCATTTTCGGAAATTTTCATCTGAGATCACAAAATTGCCAATATCTCGCTTAATATCGATCCTAGATGGGTCAAAGTTGGCAAATATTGGGTCAACTTTGGGAGGCTGTATCTCAAAAACGGTGATAGCTAGGACTCTGGTTCTTTCAGCAAAACGTAGCTCTCAATGCGCTCTACATCGACTTTTTCAAAACCCATTTTCGGAAATTTTCATCTGAGATCACAAAATTGCCAATATCTCGCTTAATATCGATCCTAGATGGGTCAAAGTTGGCAAATATTGGGTCAATTTTGGGAGGCTGTATCTTTTGAACGGTGATAGCTGGGACTCTGGTTCTTTCAGCAAAACGTAGCTCTCAATGCGCTCTACATCGACTTTTTCAAAACCCATTTTCGGAAATTTTCATCTGAGATCACAAAATTGCCAATATCTCGCTTAATATCGATCCTAGATGGGTCAAAGTTGGCAAATATTGGGTCAACTTTGGGAGGCTATATCTTTTGAACGGTGATAGCTGGGACTTTGGTTCTTTCAGCAAAACGTAGCTCTCAATGCGCTCTACATCGACTTTTTCAAAACCCATTTTCGGAAATTTTCATCTGAGATCACAAAATTGCCAATATCTCGCTTAATATCGATCCTAGATGGGTCAAAGTTGGCAAATATTGGGTCAACTTTGGGAGGCTGTATCTTTTGAACGGTGATAGCTGGGACTCTGGTTCTTTCAGCAAAACGTAGCTCTCAATGCGCTCTACATCGACTTTTTCAAAACCCATTTTCGGAAATTTTCATCTGAGATCACAAAATTGCCAATATCTCGCTTAATATCGATCCTAGATGGGTCAAAGTTGGCAAATATTGGGTCAACTTTGGGAGGCTGTATCTTTTGAACGGTGATAGCTGGGACTCTGGTTCTTTCAGCAAAACGTAGCTCTCAATGCGCTCTACATCGACTTTTTCAAAACCCATTTTCGGAAATTTTCATCTGAGATCACAAAATTGCCAATATCTCGCTTAATATTGATCCTAGATGGGTCAAAGTTGGCAAATATTGGTCCACCTTTGGGAGGCTGTATCTAAAAAACGGCGATAGCTAGGACTCTGGTTCTTTCAGCAAAACGTAGCTCTCAATGCGCTCTACATCGACTTTTTCAAAACCCATTTTCGGAAATTTTCATCTGAGATCACAAAATTGCCAATATCTCGCTTAATATCGATCCTAGATGGGTCAAAGTTGGCAAATATTGGGTCAACTTTGGGAGGCTGTATCTTTTGAACGGTGATAGCTGGGACTCTGGTTCTTTCAGCAAAACGTAGCTCTCAATGCGCTCTACATCGACTTTTTCAAAACCCATTTTCGGAAATTTTCATCTGAGATCACAAAATTGCCAATATCTCGCTTAATATTGATCCTAGATGGGTCAAAGTTGGCAAATATTGGTCCACCTTTGGGAGGCTGTATCTAAAAAACGGCGATAGCTAGGACTCTGGTTCTTTCAGCAAAACGTAGCTCTCAATGCGCTCTACATCGACTTTTTCAAAACCCATTTTCGGAAATTTTCATCTGAGATCACAAAATTGCCAATATCTCGCTTAATATTGATCCTAGATGGGTCAAAGTTGGCAAATATTGGTCCACCTTTGGGAGGCTGTATCTCAAAAACGGTGATAGCTAGGACTCTGGTTCTTTCAGCAAAACGTAGCTCTCAATGCGCTCTACATTGACTTTTTCAAAATCCATTTTCGGAAATTTTCATTTGAGATCACAAAATTGCCAATATCTTGCCTAATATTGATCCTAGATGGGTCAAAGTTGGCAAATATTGGGTCAACTTTGGGAGGCTGTATCTTTTGAACGGTGATAGCTGGGACTCTGGTTCTTTCAGCAAAACGTAGCTCTCAATGCGCTCTGCATCGACTTTTTCAAAACCTATTTTCGGAAATTTTCATCTGAGATCACAAAATTGCCAATATCTCGCTTAATATCGATCCTAGATGGGTCAAAGTTGGCAAATATTGGGTCAACTTTGGGAGGCTGTATCTCAAAAACGGTGATAGCTAGGACTCTGGTTCTTTCAGCAAAACGTAGCTCTCAATGCGCTCTACATCGACTTTTTCAAAACCCATTTTCGGAAATTTTCATCTGAGATCACAAAATTGCCAATATCTCGCTTAATATCGATCCTAGATGGGTCAAAGTTGGCAAATATTGGGTCAACTTTGGGAGGCTGTATCTTTTGAACGGTGATAGCTGGGACTCTGGTACTTTCAGCAAAACGTAGCTCTCAATGCGCTCTACATCGACTTTTTCAAAACCCATTTTCAGAAATTTTCATCTGAGATCACAAAATTGCCAATATCTCGAACCAGTTTTTGTGAAATTTTATGTTGTTTCTGAAACTGAAATCAAATCTTGGATTTGGTCATCAGGAGGGCTGCAAATTATGACTTTGCATGACAAGTCACGATTTTCGATGACTTTCACAAAAAGTGCGATAACAAGGTAATGGTAAAAAAAATCCGATTGTATTGGTAATTTTCTTGGTGAAACATGTTGTGCTATCAACCCTTACCGTATTGACCACCTAATGCCGGACACCCTGTTATAGGGCGTCTGATATGTTTCGTCCGTATTTTTCTGTTTTACTTCTATTTGTGTATGTTCGGAAAGTATATGAGTGTGGATGTGTATATGTATGTAATATAGAGACACAACATTTCTGTGAACGAATATTTACGTATACAAAAGTATCACCTTATTCTAAAAGGAAAAATATAATTTCAAAGAAGAGGAAAGGAAACACACATTGAGAAAATAAAAAAAAAATACTAATTGAAAACTCAAAACCTTATTAATCTAATTTTTTTTCTCTTAGTTTTATTTTTGCCTCGAATATGATTAAATGTCTATTCAGAGCTTATGTTTAAATTCTGAATCACCATTTAGTAATTTTGAAAGTATTCTGTTTTTCATGTGTGCATATGTGTAGATAGTTGTCATTTTTCATAATACTTAAATCTTATCTATATCTCTACTCACCAATTCCGAGACCAATGGTATAGATTTACGTCTAGGCCGTATATCGGGCATACTATCAATATTGCTATAAAATGGATTGTCACCAGGATGTCCATTGCCACGACCGCCAGCTTCGCCGCTTCCGGTGCCATTCTGTTTTTTATGTGTATTTAAAAAAAAATTTCGGGAAAAAGACGATTAAAAATTTATTAGTATTCAGTAAAATTTGACATATTGGAAAATTTCAAATTTATTATGGCAATCAGTTTCACTCTTTACGTAAATTTTTAGACGCAGCCATTTAGGTACCTACCTAAATGAAGAATTTTTAATTAAGGAATCAACGAAAAAAAATTGCATATCTGCCTGAATTGAATGTCTCATTCAAGCCGTGTCAGCTTTCTGTTTCATGATGTATCAGTATCACCTTAATGATGACTCATATACCTACAACATTGTTATAAAATTTCCCATAAACACAACCATAAATAAATAGATAATGTGTATGAAGGAAACACAAATTGTCAACTCGTTTCGTGTTACTTGTCGTTTGCAATGAATATTTCGGTAAATGTTGTACATTTGTACATATTTGAACTGTTTCGAACAGTCTTAGTCCCTATGTACAATCGATATTTGAGTTTTGATAAATTTGTGTCAATTTAGGAGCATGGAGATGGGGGATACTTAAAATATAGGGGACCAAAAGAAACTCGTCTCTGGCTCAAATAGCGTTCGTTTGGCTTTTCTTTCGATTACTTGCAATCAGGCAATCATTTCTTTTCTGGGAAAACGATGAATAATGTACTGGATTGTTCTACGAAGTTTTGCCTTGCTGGTGCTCAACTACAAACTATACAATTTTCAGACATTTCACTTGGCGCATCATCCCTAATTAATTGGTTTTAATTAAGTTAGGTCACAATTATAAAAGATTTATTAACTGAATACAAAGATATAAATTACTTAATATTTGACCGTTAAATCACAGAAAACGATTGAGTATGGCTCACAATCGTTGTAACTGTGAAACTCTGGACTTGGCTTATATAGGGTGGTCCATCTAACGTTTGCTTTTTGAACTATCGATAATTTTGACTTTGATATTTCGAATGTCATTGTCAATGTGTCAGATATTTAGTAGAAGGTTTGCGGTTTACGAAATGATTAAGTTTAAGCAAAACTGTCGCATTTGGGGTTCAGAAAATCCGGCGTAACCGTTAATGGTGTCCGCTATCGCGGCATGTTGGAAGACTTTTTCTTTCCCCGAATGGAAGAGGAAGACATAGACGACATATGGTTCCAGCAGGATGGCGCTACGTGCCACACAGCCAACGTCACAATCGATCTTTTGCGCGGTACATTCGAAAATCGCATAATCAGCCGAAACGGCGATGTCAACTGGCCGCCTCGCAGCTGCGATTTGACCCCGTTGGACTATTTTTTGTGGGGTGCCGTCAAGGATAAGTGTTACGCCAACCACCCAGAGACGATTGACGACCTAAAGCACGAGATTGAAGTCGCCATCAGGGCCATTAAGGGCCATACCATCGAAAATGTGCTTAAAAATTGGGTCGACCGAATGGGCTACTGTAAAGCCAGCCGAGGCAGCCATATGAACGAAGTGGTGTTTCATACATAAACCGCAATGTTAAGGCTATCCAATAAAATAAAAAAAAAATTGAAAAATATATACTCGTTGTTTTTTTATAGCGATTTTAAAACGCAAATCTTTCGTGGGCCACCCTATATATACAGGGTGGTGGAAATTCATCCTACACAATGTGTTTGCCACTAAAACACTCAGTGTTGATACCCCCTTTAAGAAAAAAACTATATGCCAAGGAATGTTGCCCATTTTCACTACTAAACTTTTGGAATCGTTTTCGGAGTTGTCTTAAAATCTATCCAGCAGATATACTTCAATTTCCATTCAGTACCGACAACGATGCATCTGTTCCTCCGCGTAAAACAAAATATATTGCATTGACCTGAAAAACTTCAAACATAAGATGGCTTCAGTAAAACGAGACCACAGTACGCACTAGAGATGAGCATCGAAAGAAAAACATCGATGGTTACTATCGAAAAAACATCGAGACGAAACCATCGATGGTAAGAAAACATCGAACCAAAAACATCGATGTTTGGGGTTTTTTGAGTACTCAAAAAATAATAATCACTTTAATATCAAAAATTAAGCTGATTATAGTTTTCATTCATTGCCTCCCCCACCCACCAGAATGTAACTCTTCTCCTTGCGTTTCTTTTTTGTATAATACGCATTCATGTCGTACCCGCAACCTACCCACTGTTAAACTCATTTCTACAATTTACTAAAACTCGTCAAGAAGTCGGTGGCTTATGCACGCTTAAAAAATCGCCGACGATTATCTGAGTTACATTTGCTTAAGGCATCCTTTTTTGTGGAGGAAAACATTATGCCTTTTCGTAAAATTGTTTTGTCCCGAAATTCGGTCCTGATTTTTCTAGTATTAACCGAACTTGCTAGCTATCTGCCACGTTGCACTATAATTCATTTCGCATCCTTCGGTTATTGGACAAGAACATCTTGGGCTGAGATTTATTTGAGGGACAAATTTCTAAAGCCCCGAAATTGTATATTTGGTGAGGAAATTACCTGGACGTGAAATGTTGTAAGCCAGCCCAGATTTTTTTCCTTTTAGTAGCTTATTAAGCTTTACTGGTATATTCGTTTGTTTCACGCCTCATCACAGAACAAATTTTAGTATATTTTTAGCTTTTCTTTTTGACCGGCCTTGATGTTACTCAGACTAAGAATTTTCGCTCCCAAGGTTGTTTTGGGCTACCTGGATGTTTATGATCGGTTCTACAATATTCGGATCAGCTGTCCAAAATTTGAAGGAAATTAATTCACAAATAATGTTGGCAACTTCTTATCTAAGGTTTTCAGTTTATTTGAAAAAGATTTTCAAAAGATGTAATTTCTATAGGACGTAATCCCTAGGAAGCTACTCATTTAGTCACATCTTATAGGAAATATTCTGGGATTAAAGTTCAAAAATACATAGGTTTCAATACGCGTTTTCAATTTTTTTTATTCTGCGTTCCGCTTTAACACTGATATTTGGCCCAAGCCAGGCTTTGAGTTTGAAACCCTGGCATAGAGGAGCCAGCGGTACCGCGCGGGAATCTGGAAGAGCGACGACGACTTGGAAAAGTACACGACGGAATTGCAGTGGGCCTGCTGTTCCACTTTCTCCATAGTCTCTGAACACTGAGGGAGAAAGAACGATAATCGTAAACAGGGTGTCCGGAAACTGCCACATAAACGCACCGGATTATGATTTCTCATTTGATTTCCAGCACTTAATGTCCCTGACGCATACGTCAGGATGATACGAGACATGTATGATGGAGCTACGACTAAGGTTAGATGCACAGCCGGTGAATCAGAAGAATTTCCGGTGAATGTCGGATTACACTTCAACATCATCATGTGCTACTTATTAACACGTATATCCGACGGCCTAGAAATATCTCTTCTTTTTGCTGATGATAAAGTCCTCAGTAGCCCAAACATCGTTGCCTTGCAAGCTGCGCTTACAAAATGGTGTGACATTCTGGAGGAGCATGGGCTGAGGGTAAGTATAACAAAGACTGAGTTCTTATGCTGCCAATTCTCAGACCCAAATGCACCGATACCTGAAATGTACGTCAAAGGAGAGCAGCTTAAGTCTTGTACCAAGTTCAAGTACCTTGGCTCGATGGTGAACAGCGGAGCTACATGCGATGATGACATCAAACATCGCACAAAGGTTGGGTGGATGACGTGGCGAGAAAACTCTGGAGTTTTCTGCGATAAGAAAATGCCACTGAAGCTAAAGGGCAAGTTGTACAAAACGGTTGTACGTCCCGCACTCATGTATGGATCAGAATGCTGGACCATGTATGAAGGTTACGCGAAAGAGATGACAGCGACTGAAATGAAAATGTTACGCATGTCAGTTGGTGTAACCAAAAGGGACCACATCAAGAGTAGCTACATCCGAGGCAGCTTGTCCATAGACCAACCAATCACCGAAAAGCTCGAAGACCGACGGATGGATTGGTATTGCCATGTTCAAAGGCGTCCGCCTGAGAACCCCGCAAAGAGAGCGATATCAATGGAAGTTCCACTTGATGGACCCAAGGCCAGAGGCAGACCGAAGAACACCTGGATGTGTCAAATGAAAAAGCAACAACAACGCATTGGTCTCGGCGATGACACGATCCAAGATAGAGCTGCCTGTAGAAATCTGCTGAGAAATTATCGCCAAAACGGGCGATGTGCCTACAACGCAGGTCGAGCAACGCGGAACCATGGAGCGGTATAAAGAACGAGGCAAGGAAGAAGAAGTTTTTGTTACACCTCAAAGGAGCCTCCGGAGATATGGCAAAGTATATACAGGGTGTCCCGCGACTCTTGGTACAAACGATAATGGGTAATAATACAGCTCATTTGGGTACAATTAATGTTCTACATGACCCCTCTATCTTTAACCGTTATAAAGTTATAGCATTTTTTGTTAATAGTGTCAGAAACCTTGACTTGCCGAGCAAAATCACTATTTTCCACACTCCCGAATATTTGATCCGAGGTTTGACTTTACTTTCTGAAACTCCACAAAATTCTACATATATAAACTGTTTTGCCAATTAAATAGTTTAAAACCCGACCCAGATACAACCATTCAAACTTTTAAGAAATTCGAAAATTGATTTTTCATTGAAAATTTAACCTTCGGGCGGGCGCAATGCATCTGACAGATTAAGTGGCCAGTTTTTGCTGCGCCAATCAGCGATATGAAAAGGGAGAGATCTGAGACTCACAGTAGCTTAATCTTTATCGATCAACTATCCAAAGCAGTTTTAAGTTTCTATCTACCATATGTCTGAGGGGCGGGAGGGGATGAAATAATCTCTCAGATGTATTGCGCCCGATTGTGTTATTTTCTCCTTTTCTATGAAAATTTCCACATGTTATACTCTTCACATTGCGTAATAACGCTGTGTTGACTTTTAGGTTCACCAAATCGTTCAATAGTGTGTTTTAAGTAAAATAAGCTCACATTTTTTAAGCGGTCGAGTTGTTGGAGGTTTTTTAAATATTGAAGCCATTGAAAGCGGAATATTCTTAGAAAATTGAAAATGTGAAGGGTATCAAACTTTGTGAGCCAGTTTTGTTTCTAAAATTTTGCAGAACTGTTTCAAAAAGACAATGCAACAATAAATAAGAGTCTAAAATATACAGAAACTTAGTTTCATCCCTTTTCTGCACTTAATCTGTCAGATGCATTGCGCCCGATCGTGTTAGGATTAGTATTGCGCCCGCCGGAAGGTTAAATTGTAAAATCGTAACGGTACTTTGAACTGACAAATGTGCAAAGTTGACAAAAGTTGCCCCATAATGTTAGCTTTCGAACGACATATAAAAATTAGGGTCTTAGGATTTCAAAAATTGCATATCTTACGTGTTAAAGAGAAATAAACGTGGTTCCAAGAGAATACCAAAGTAAACATTTCCACAATTTTTATACGAGTTTTATTTAGTAAACAAGATTTTTTTTTAGTAAAAAAACGAAAAAAAAAAACACGATACCGAGGTTAATTTCGGGCGCGGCCGAAATTTTGATACCTTTCACTCTTTTCGGGCTAATATTTTTTTGCCGGTGTACTTATGACTTATGTTTAATCCGGCCCATTCTTTCACTTCCGTTTTCACATAGTCTCGTTACCTCGATAAAACATATTTGCGTTAGGTTTGGTTAGAATAACTGCACAAATGAAAAAAAAAACTTTTTTTGGTGGGAGGGGGCGGCCCATAATACGAATATATGTATTTGTTTTTGAAATGTGTCTTTATAGAAAGTACAAAAATATGTAAAAACAAATATATTCGTAGTATGGGGGCATCCCCCCTTCCACCAAAAAAAATTTTTTTCCGTTTGTGCAATTATTCTAACCAAACCTCACGCAAATATGTTTTATCGAGATAACGAAACTATGTGAAAACGGAAGACACTATTAACAAAAAATGCTATAACTTTATAACGGTTAAAGATAGAGGGGTCATGTAGAACATTAATTGTACCCAAATGAGCTGTACTATCACCCATTATTGTATGTACCAAGAGTCGTGGGACACCCTGTATATAGTGTAGTTCCGAGGTGATTTCAGATTGCAAAGTGTGGTGGAGAAAATTTTTTTTTTGTTTCTTATGTTTTTTGGGGTGCTGAGCTCGAATCCGGAGCTTCCCACCAAAATTTCGTTGCGGAACAGGATCAAAACCGCGAAAAAACCCAAAATTTTCGGAGTTTTTCCGTTTTTTTGTTTATAACTCCGAAAGTGTACATTTCTCCGAAAACCTGTCCATGAAAATATTAAAGAAAACATAACTGCGGGTGCAACGCGCCATTAATCATTAAAATATGTTAAGCCGTATTGCTACAATTGATAGTCAGTTTTGGCGTTTTTTGCAATTATGACCCTGTTTTGCAACGAAATTTTGGTGGGAACTTACAGATTCAGGTTCTGCACTCCAAAATACACAATATACAACATAAATGCAACTTTTACGACCAAAAATGAAAAACCGTTAAATCTCAAAATTTTTTCCATAAAATGGAACTATGTTAAAAATGGCAAATTTAAATTATCCACTGTAGTAATACCGCTCAACAGATTTTTAATATTTATGTCTCTTTGGACGCGCAATTATGTGCTCTCTAACATATTCATGGAGAGTTTTTCGCAGAAATAAATAGTTGCAGAATTAGGAGGCGAATAACGGAAAAACAGCAAAAATTTTAGGGTTTTTCACGATTTTGACCCTGTTCCGCAACGAAATTTTGGTGGGAAGCTCCGGATTCGTGCTCAGCACCCCAAAAAACATAAGAAACAAAAAAAAATTTGTCTCCACCACATTTTTTAATCTTATGTACTAGGTTTATCCTGTAGTAACTACACTAATAAGTATATAAATGATCAGGGTCGGTCCCTGATTCGAATAAGCCATGTCTGTCTGTCTGTCCGTGTGTCTGTAACTCCCGAAATAATGAAGCTAGCGGTTGGAAATTTCGGTCAGATTTGTTTTTTGATAAAATCTTGGACGGTATTGAAAATGGGCCAAATCGAAACAAGGGTTCCTCTACCTCCCATACAAATTGCCCCTCCTTGATATTTTAATTCGGCGATAACATTCGATACAATATCGCTATCGACTTGAAATTTTGATCAATACCTAATTCGGACATATACTTTAAGTTGGTGGAAAGATTATTTTCAATAATCGATTAATCGATTATTTTTGTTTCGATTATACGATTAATCGATTATTAAAATAATCGAGAAATAATCGAAAAATAATCGAAAATACGATTCATCGAAAATACAATTATTAGAAAAACACGATTTTCGCCGCTTGGCGAAATTAAAACTTATGTCTTGGCAAACGAAATTAAAACCCCCGTCACCCCCGTCACCCCCGTTCTCCCGCTACAGCTTCACAAAGTGGTTGTTTCGCTGCTTGGTGGGTGACGTCTGGCCGAAGTCATTTTTCGCTAGTCACCCCCGTTTACCCGCTGCAGCTCCACAAAGTGATTGTTTCGCTGCTTGGCGGGTGACGTCTGGCAGTAGGCGGAAATGACAATTTTCATGTCGCCGAACGACTAGGGAGAAATTACTTCGGAATCGTCAATAGGGAGTCGAGACCTTTCATTTGCCACCAATTTCGTTTGGCGACATGAAAATTGTCATTTCCATTTACCGCCAGACGTCACTCAGCAAGCAGTGAAACCACTTTGTGGAGCTGCAGCGGAAGAACGGGGGTGACTAGGGAAAAATGAAACGAAATCTTCCGCTAAGCAGCGAACAGCGTGTTTTCCGATTAATCGTATTTTCGATTTTTGTTGTTTCGATCAATCGTATTATGGATTAATCGTATTTTCAATTAATCGTATTTTCGATTAATCGTATTTTCGATTATTTGTAGTTTCGAATAATCGTATTTTCGATTAATCGTATCTTTGATCGTATTTTCGATTAATCGTATTTTCGATTATTTGTAGTTTCGATTAATCGTATTATCGATTAATCGATAATTTTTTTCGATTATTTTTAATAATCGATTATTTTCGATTATTTTCAATATAATCGAACAGGCCTACCCCTACCTCCCCTACAAAGCTATATTCAGTCATATCTTTTGATAAAATGTGGCGAAGAACTTCAAATTAGTACCAAATGGTAGCTGTTGGATGCCTTGATAATATCTTAAAGATGTACAAGGTGCAAACCATCTATACCCTCCTTCCCCTACAAAAAAAACATGAAAATTAAAATTCCGGGTTTTGTATATCTTCTAGGTCTGTACATGGGGTATAGGGTATACACTCATCAGGCCATTCGCCCGATTAAAACTCGGTCTCGTTTTAATACTTACTTAACATAATATTTTCATTATGACGGCAACAAACCGCTCTATCAGTTTCGACCCGAACCTAAAAACAATTATTTTTGAGAGAAATCGGACCTTCTTTTTTTGGAAATGAGAGATCAAAATCCTTGAGTCATCATATTTAAATATCAGTATGCCACAAATTTTATGTAAACTCGTTTGTTTCGCCACCGGGTCATGGTAGAAAAAACTGTAGCCCCGTCAAAGCATGGACTCAAGGCCGGATTTACTCTCTATGGCGCTCCTAGGCAGAAGCCAAATTCCCGCCCTCCGACACGGGTTGACTTTGAAAGTAGTAGAAAGCGCATACATATGGTAGGCAAAACATAAGTGATAGTAAATAATTATGACAGTTTTATATTTTATTTCATTATATTTTTACACAATATGTTCGCTCTAAGTAGTTAGCCAGAGGAGGTGCCCGCTGGTCCAGACTGCTACTGATTTTTTTTCAATAATGACGACTACATGATAGCTGAGATGATATGCACACTCATTCCATTCGGTTCTGCATTTTCTTTAGATTTTAATCAGAATTTTGTGTTAATACCTTTTCGATTATTAATGTAGTTTTTTTTTTTATCGCTTTGGAAATCATGGACGTTTCGCCTCAACAAATATTATTTTGAGGAGAAATCGTCATAGCGAAAAAATTTGTTTTACGAATTTTACGAAAGCTTATGGCAAATTTAGAAGAAGACAGTTTGATGTCATCCGGAGCTTTCGGATAATCTAGTAGCTTTTTTTACGGTTTCCCTTGTCTAGTACAATTAACCTATAGGGTCAGATTTGGACAGCGTTTGTTGTTTTTACCGAAAAAGATGACATGAAGAAAATCTCAAATGCAAGCACTCATTGATGTTATTCAGCAAAACTGAAAAAGTGCTACATTTTGATGATTTTTTTTTTATTTTAAATGTTTTTCTGGCTATTAAATTTTCCGTTCTACTTTGAATGAAATGAATAATTCAACAATTCAAAAAAATTGCAAAAAGAAAATTTTATCTTTTTCACTTCAGACCCAACTTTTTCGATGTAACAGTTACTGAAAAAATGTATAGACCCCTTTTAGTTTGAATGGCAACACATGTAGCTTTCAACATTAATTTAAATTTTGGTGAGTAAAAAGCATTCGCATCCGTTGGCTGAATTATCTCAGCTACAGCGCGCCGCTTTACAATATTTAGGAAACTTCCTTATACTCGTAAATGAATAAATTAGTACGGATAGGAGATATTCCTATGACTACTGGTGTTCGTTTAAATTTAATTGGGTATGAGACCCTGATGGTTTTCCAGTCAACTAGCTATGAAAAAATGCCCACGCTTTATTTAATTTTTTTCTGCTAGCTGATAGTCCATACAAAATCGTCTAATGTTCGTAAACCTTCAGCCCTGTAAATGATAAATGGCAATTTATTGTGAATTGAGTCTTATGCCAAAACCTACGCTTCTCGGTGCAGTATGCTTTTCCCTTAGGTCTTAGGCTTTACCTAGTTCCATGATTATGTGACCAGTTTAAATTGCAAAATATACAAGGCCTGATTTTGCAAAAAATATTTTTTATCCGGTCAAAGAAAAAAAAATAAAGAAAGTAGAATCTCAGACGTTAAACCTGGTGATTTTCAGGTGCGCTTTTTAAAATAAGCAGGAAAAACATTCGGCATTTCACCTCCCTATAGTCATAACATACGGTGCCCTTCTTTTTTACGATGGTTATCTATTCACCCTGGGAATTATGACTATGTCCATGTATTTGCTTGATCATACACAATAACGGTGTTATGTCGCACCAATTTTGACTGGCAACTGAAATTCCACTCCATTCGTTTAAGCATTCAAGATAGTATTCCTTAATACCGTTGGAATTTTTCAATTACCAGATGAGATATCTGCATCAACACCGTTACATATGTAGAATCCTATACGTTTTCGTCACAATTATCTACCAAAGCCAGTGCTGAATTGACAGACTGAGGTTTCATAGGTAGAACTGAAAAGCTTGCTGAATTTTCAAAAATTTAGAAATCAAGGATCGATCGATAAGTCCTCGGATTGTAAAATAAGTGAAGTACAACTTGTAGAGAGTAGAGGTCAGTAGAGCGGTTAAGTTTGCAAATCTGTCACTAAAGCAATCACTTGAGATTACGTATTTAACATTTCAAATCAATCCATGGATTCCGAATACAACGAAACTCCATATAAAAAAAATTTACTGCTGGGAAAGTTTTCATTTTTTTATATGGAAATTCGCTGGATTCCCAATCCATGAATTCTCCATCTGTGTGCGACCTTAGAGCATACAAACCGTATTCATAATTTCCCAACTTTTTGTAGACATTTTATTAGTAGGCTAGATAGTCGTAAATAAAATCAGTTGACGCAATTTCCGAAATATTCTATGCAAACACAAAAACCTCGAAACGTTAGTCGATACGATAATTCATATTTAAAATCGTCAAACTAAAATCGCCAATTCACGTAATTCCAAAAACTAAAAATCCGCAAAAACACAATTTTTGTGTTACTAACTAAAGCGGAAATTTCACGATCACGATTCAGTACCAAAAAATTTGTATTGTTAGGCGAAATGCAAGTTGGCGATTATCCTTATGGCGGTTGGCTTTATTTGACGATTTTTTTTCTTAACTTTTTCTTTCATTTTAAGGAACTTGGCAAATAGGAACTTCGTATCCACCCCATTTTGTTGTCTCCTCTAATATTGACAAAACCCAAACCAGAAATATCATTCTGAAAGCATTTCACTCTCACTTTAAAACCGAAAATTTCGTACTAAGCTTTACACATTTTCGTAATTTTGTAGCGAAAATTCGAAAAATTCAGGTTCCGTTCACATGCACATACAATTTTTGGTTTTCCGTGCACAAAAAAAATTTTTTAAACCGTCTGAAACAGATTTCACAAATTGTGTGAATTTAAAAGAAAACTCGCCTTTTGCCCAACGTCCGTTACACTCTGTTGTGCTTTCAAACTTAATTCCCGCTCAATTTGCAATTGGCGAAGTTTGAGCCACCACGTTGCCATATAATAGTGAACACACCACACTCCACTAAAACCGAAATTGTCCCTTTGTGTGCAGGAATGCACAAAATATTGGGCTGAAACTCTACACAACACGAAATTCACCAGCTGCGTTTGATGTTAATCGCACGACCGCTAATTTTGAAATGTTGCTGGCTTTTCGGCAGCCTAGAAATAAGTAGGGCTGGCGGCTGACAAGCAAGCAAGCAGGCAATTCAATCAAACTGAAAATTCAGTCTTAATTCAGAGCGATGAGCGCAAAAATGCCAAAATAGTGTAAGACTGAGTCTCGTTTGCATATTCATTGTCATAGAGTGTGGTGTGGCGCGGCACACGTGATGGAATGTGTGTGGCAAGTTTTTGAATGTAAGGGGGTTGCGAGTTCAGACAATTTACGTACAACAATTTTTTTCTTACTCCAGATATTGCTGGAATATGACTCTGGCTCGGTTAATTTGTTACAGAGACGGTCAGACGTGAAACTATTTACGCAACGCAGGGCAGGATTTGAGTGAATGCCTAAAATTATTATATGAACGACAAAAAACGTATGGCATCCAAAATGCCTCCGGCACAAGTCTTACCTTTTCCTTGTCCTTTGTCGCCAGCATACGTTCCTCTTCCTTGATCTTTTCCTGATTATTTTTCTCCTCAATTTTTCGCTCTTTCAGCGTTTTCAGCAGTTTCCATTTGCTACTTCCTAGTGCTCCGGGTGCGCCGGGGCCTCCAGCTCCAGCACCCGTTGCGGCACCGATCACGCCATTAGTTGTACTATCCAGACTCGATTCATGACTCAGCGTCGAAGTGGAGGTGCTTGTACCTGTTCCGGCGGCTATACGTCCACGCCTGCCGGTCGTCACACTTTCCAATGGTGCTGGACCGTAATCTGTCTCTTGTTCGTCGTAGTCCTCTTCCTCGACTTCGCCGCGATGATATTCTTCCGCTAAATCGGCGTCGTCATCATTCGCTCCGTCGCCAATGGATTTTCTTGCGGTGTGTTCGGCGAGAATTTGTTTCGACTGTTTGTCATCGGTGGGTTGATAGATATGTTGTGTTTCATCCAGCTTTTGACGCTCCATGAATTCCTTGTAATTGTCATCTGCTTCGCCGTCCAGTTCGTCTTCTTCGGTAAGATCGGGTGTATCGGGTCCCGAAGTTGCACCCGACGATTGCGATTGTTTGTCGTATTCGCCGCCGATGGTGCCGGGCGCCAAGGTTGTCGTCGGTGAGCGAGGTTTGGGCGATGCACGACCCCCACCCGTGGTAGCCGAACCACGTTCGCGATCCTCCTCGGAGGAATACGGCGACGTTGAGTAGCGTGTAACCTCTTCGCCGCTATCCTCTGTATCGAGCATAGTGCGATCTATGTTACTTTTGCGACGTCTTCGCTTCACTTTCTTGACGGGACGATAGTTGTTGTTCGTCTGATAGTACTGGCCCGCGCCATGATTGGCTGCTGCGGTGAATTTTTGACGATGACGTTGCTGATCGTTCAGCATATCCGACTCAACCATGGCGATCTCACTAAGCATTCGTCGTTCGTCGTCATCATCCTCGTCCCGTCCACCAATATCCGAGCTCAGCCAACCGTGAATGTTTGTCACTTTCGAGAATTTCTCATAGACATCCGACTTCTGTTGACCCTCCACCATTATGGCAGGAATCTCGGGCTGAACACGCACCACCGATTTCAGCTCACGCAAAACAAACGACATGCGCTCCTTGACATCTTCGTCCGGCTGGTACGAGTCGTGTTCGTTGAACTTGGACATCGATCCTTCGACTTCATCCTCTTCTTCGGCAGCGAGCTGATCGATTTTTGACAACAAGCTCTCGCCATCACGACTAGTCGGATGATCCTGGTAATACTGTTGTGAGGCGGCCGATTCCATATGACTGCGACGCTCCAACTCCTCAAGCTTGCGCAATTCGTAACAAAAGTACTCATCGTCCGTATCGATACTGTCCTCGGTACTTTGACGCCGTGACGACGATACAGTCCTGTATGAATGTTGACTGCGATTGTCGTCGTCGTCTCGCGAACCGCTCGGAATGTCCAGACTGTGCTGTGCCTGATAACGGGATGTGGCGAATTTACTGAGTGTCGTCGGCACCGTCTCAGCATCGCTTGAATGTCGCGTAACGGGGAGATGTTGTGCCGCGGCAGGTGCAGTCGTACGACTAGGCTCAGCCGTTCCGTTATAGTCAAAGTCAGAATCTTCGATGAAAATCGAATGGGTCTTCTGGAGGTAGTGATGATGAGCGAGTGTTGGGGTTTGCTCAGCTGTTGTTGTCGTAGTGATAATTCGGACAGGCTCTGGTGGCGAGATTTTCGCCGGCATTGGTTTCGCAGGCGGCGCTTCTTGTACAGCGGCATGCGGCGGTGATGGAGACTCATTTTCAGGCTGATGGTGTCGAATGGCGTCGCCCACCGTCGGGAACATTGAATTCAAAAAGCCATCGTCTTGCTTCTCCGAGTCACGTGGCAGGTTTTTCGCCCCTGCCGCCGACAACTGTTCCTTATCACTTGCCTCCTCCGGTGGGGTGGCGAACACGTCTTCCGGTTCGCCGCTCACGTCACCAACACTTGGCTCGTCTCGTATATCTTCGTTGGAGCTTCTCAGCTTTTCCGACGCGGACCTTCCGTTGCTCGTTCGACGCTGCTCGCGCATATACTGAGTACGCGTCGGCTGGTGGTAGGATTGCATAAACTCATCATACTCACTAGTACTATCGTCGTTGTCCGACTGAATGAAGTTTTGCAGATCGACTTCGGGATCCGAAAGGCTGGAACTGGCCGCGGAACCGGGTCGGGTATACGGACTTTCCGCGCCGTTAGTCGAGTGAATGGACGACGAAGTCGGTCGCGTGGTGAAGCTATGCCGGCGATAGATTTTCGCCTTTTGCATGATATTTGACATGGTGGCCGAAAGCGAGCGTTTCTTTTTCTTCATCGAACCACCACCGCTGCCGGATGACATGTCGCTCATGCTGGCCGTGGACGATTGTCCTGTGTGTGTGGCACGGCGTCGAATCATCGGTATTTTGGCCAAACGCTGTTGAAAATAGTGTGGCGGATAGTGATGCGATTGTTGTCGTTGGCCGCCGCCTGACGCCATTTGTTGCTGTCCGGGCATTTGCATCGAAGCATAGTGCTTGCTGCCCGGATCGTCAATCTCCACTCCGGCAGGCAATGATTGTGACCGATGACGCTTTGTCATTCGCTTCAATTTGGAGTCCGAAAGCCAGTTGGAGATCCTGCCCAGGTACTTGTGATGATGCTGTGGATGTTGCGGCATAGGTGCACCGGATTGCTGATACTGCTGATCCGGCGGATGATGCTGCTGCTGTTGTTGCTGTTGCTGAGAGACGTGATCGAAGCCGTGATGATGGGGATGATGGTGATGATGGTGAGCGCGTTCGCCGCTGCCCCCACCATTGCCATTGCCGGGTGGCATCATCAGCATTCCGGAGCTATGGTATCGTTTTTCCAAATGTCCCAGATCATTTGATATTGTCACATACCCTGACTGGTTCAAAAGGTAGGATTGAGACTGGTGATGCTGGCCGCCATGCTGCAGAGATTGCTGATGCTGTGCTACAGGACGAGCAAATCCGCCACTAACGCCAGCCCCTCCGCCGATGTAATCTAAGTTACGCGAGCTGTTGTAGTCGGCCAGACTATTCGAGGAGGGATAGTAAACGAGCCGATCGGTTAGATTGCGATGCTTTTGCGCGGCCATCTCGACATCGTCGATATCGGTTTCCTCGAATGTGGGCGATTTAGATCGGCCGGGATGACCTCCGTTGCTCGACGGACGTTGCCGATGCGGCATTGTTACGGGACGCGAGTGTTGCTTCATCACAGGCGGCTGACTTTTCACCAGATCCGGATAGTTTGGATGATGCAACAGCTGGTGGTGTTGAGGCTGCGGCTGTTCGTGTTCGTGTTGATGGTGTTGAATCTGTCCACCTGGAGGCCGCTGTCCATGCTCGCTAAAGCGTTGTGACTTGTGCGAAAGACTTTGCCCCGCTGCCGAGGCTTGCTGTTGTTCATAGGTCAGAAGGTCCGTCATTGTCGTCGCATCGGTCGAGGATTGTGCTTGTTTTATGTCGAAAATTGACTTGTTCTCAAACACCGAACAAATAGGCATGTTCTTGGACAGCTCCTGAATGTAGTTGAGGTTCTCCTCGCTAAACATGTAGTAATTGTTGTTGTTATTGTTGTGGCTGATATTGTTGGTGACATTATTGTTTGTCGCACTCGACGTTGCTGTCGAGCTGATAATTTGACTGGTTTGTCGACGGGCACCTCCAAGGGCCGGCTGTTCGGCCAGCATACATGCATCGGAGCCGTGATGATCGGCAGGAGCCGAACTTGTTAGAGGATGAAATTTCTCGTCCATCGATTGATGATAGATTCGCGAAGGTACTACGACGGACGGCGAATTTGGTGACTTCTCCAGACTTGAAAAGCCCGACATGGACGACAGGCCTGAGTCCGATTTGGTCTTTTTTGGTGACACGTCCAGACCGGGAATGAAGGTGGCCGTAGAGGAGCTTGCCGGCAACGAGGATTGCTGTTGTTGTCGATAGCGCTGCTGATCGATCGAGCCAGTTGTTTTGGCCGTCTGTTTCATTTTCATCATCATAATGTCGGCATGAAACGGGTTCATCGCGTTAATTGTTTGATCCTGTTGCTGCAGCAACAGCTCACCGCTATCGGACAGTAGAATGAGCGAATCGTCGGTCATGTCGCTCATCTCGCGCGAGTCAAGATGTAGACATTCTTCACCGTTAGGCGCCGGCGGTGGTGGACTCTGAGACGCTGTGCTCAGTATGTCGTCGTCGCAAAGTGTCGAGAAATCATCGATCTTATTCTGGTAGTTTGGATTTTGCAGATGGAGCAAGAAAAGCATTGAATTGTGTCGCTCCAGGCTCTTCTTAAGCGATCGAATATATTCGTCGTCGTTGTAAATGTTGCTGCTACTCGAATAGTGCGTGGTCGTTGTCGGTTGCATTTGAAACGAAGTTGTCGGCGTTGTGCCGTCCAGACGGCCCCCCGATGACGGCGAATATGCGCCGCCACCTGTGCCCCACGGCGATGTCGTCTGCTGTACATATTTCTGATTAGATTGGATGAAAAAGTCGGAACTATAACTATCTAGTAAATTCGTGCTTGGCGTCGTTGAGTAGTTGTCTCGCGTCAAAATCGGCGAGAGTAACCGATAATTGTCCATGGTATCATAGTTTTTCTTAATTTGCAAAGATTTTCGTAAGATTTCAGTCTCTTTATTGTCCAACAGTTTCAGTTGTTCGTTTAAATTCGAATTGTTGCGTAACAAGTGGCGGCTATATTCGTCGGCTAGCAGTTGCGACGTTGAGTTCGTTGAAGCGGATGACGACGATGCGGATGAGGACGATGGAATTATGGCACCGCCCGTGTTGGAGGATGTCGCGGCGTGGCTGGAGCTCGTATTGGGCAAAAGCTCATCGTGCCCGTTCAATAGTACAAGATTCGAAGACGACGCTTCGGGAGCTGGAGTTGTGTTGGCTGTGGTCGCCGTTTGATGTCCTGCGGCGGTAGATATTGCCATTTGCGCGTCGGTTCCCAGCAGCTTTTTGAGTATGTCAATGTTTTTCTCCAGTTTGCTGATGATTAAGTTATTTTGCTGCTGCAGCGATTTAGTCGGAGTTGTCTGATAGTCGGCAACGACCGACGAAGTGCCAGTCTCTCCGCCACTGCCACTTCCACTACCGCTGCTATCCTTTTGCTGTTTCGTGAACGGATTCAGCAGCAACAGCATAAGATTTTTATCGATCTTCTTCACTTTCTCGAAAAAGTTCGATTCGGCCAATATTATTTTGCGCAAGCACATCATCTGTTCGTCACTGAAGCTAGTCAAATCTTCAATCTTATTGATCTCAGCAATAATAGCTTCCACCAAATCGCCAGCCGACGGCCGATCTATGAGTCCGTCCCTCTCATCGAGTGCAATCGTTTCAGACTGCCCAGCAGCATGTGCTGGCATCATTTGTGCTGTCGAATCTATCAGCGCCGATTTGAAGCTGTTCAGCATGTCCATTTCGTTTTTGTGGTGTTTCTTCTTCTTCGATTTTTTGCTCTCTTTTGTGCGAATATTGGTTGTTGGAGCCGGGCCTGTGCCGGCGCCAGCAGCACCGCCGCCCGTTGAATTTGCCGCGGACGATGTAACGGCATTTCGTGTTGCCGAAAATTTGCCGTGCTTATACATCGAATATGGTGATTTCGCATCCATTAGATATTCTTCCACTTCGGATGCGGAGCTTTGCGGTTCGGGCTCCTGATCTTCGTTGTCCTCGTAAATCATGCCCAGTGACGAGACCGGACGTGATTGAGATGCGCCCGAAGTCACCGATCCCGTGGAACTTGTCTTATCCGCGGGACCCATTAGTCCAATATCGCCCGCGCTCATGTAGTCATTACGATAGGCGGCTTCGTTGAGATTCTTGTAGAATTCGTTCATGTTCATCGTCTCCTCGAAGCCCATCATGCCTCCTCCCGAGTCGTCTATAGGCACGGCAATTAATCCGCCAACGCCGCCGCCGCCGACGCCCCCGCCACCTTCGAGCCGCTTATCGCCGTGCCGAAAAAACTGATTGTCATTCTCAATGCCGATCAGATCAGTCATGATTAGACTGTTGATGCCGATCGAGGAGGTATCTCCGGGCCGCTCCTCTGCCGCCGTCCGAAAAAAATCCGACGGCATTTGTTTGTGAAATGGCGACGATGTAGACGACGTTGTCGACGAAGTTGACGATTGTCGCTTTTCGCCGCCAACGACGCCCATTGCCGGAGCCTCCTCAATCAGATCAACACCCTCCTCGAGACCGTCCTTGATCGAACTATTCCCTAAAAAATCACGTATCAATTGTGCATTTGCTTTCGCCTCAAGCGTGTTTGCTGCCGCGCCTGCGGCGCCGACTCCGCCACCTTGTTGTTGTCCACGGCCTACAACACCACCACCAACACCAGCAATATCCGCCTTGTCCACGTCGACAAGACCGTCATTGGCCGAACAGAACGGCGACATGGAATCAACACAGAAACGACCAAAACGATTGGGTATCGGCGGAGCCGATAACGGTTTCTTACGTAGCGCCGCATGCATATCGAGCAAATTCGATGTTTCACCAACGCTCGCCGCCAGCTCGTCGTAGTCGAGCGAGCGTGTTAGTCGCGGCGATTTGACACGTCGCTCGGGCGAATGATGGGCGTGATAGTTAGCTGCCGCGGTGTTGGGCGCCAACAGTTGATTATAATCGCCGGCCGATTCCAATGCGTCGTTCTTCAATTCCTCAAGCATATTGTTGAATTCATTGGTGGCGGTGGTGATGGTCGAATTGGTTGCGGCGTTGTTGCTTCCGCCAGCGCCGGCCGCCTGTCGAATTTGCAGATGGCACATTTTTTGCAAGTCGGCATCAAAATCGGCTTCGGACTGGACGAGCTGGGCCGCCTGTTGGAGCTGCTGTAGCTGTTGCAACTGTTGTAGCTGTTGCAGTTTACGCTCCTGCTGCAGTTGGTGCTGCTGTTGCTGATGTTGTTGTTTTTGATGCTCGACAAACTCCTCCATAATATTGCCCGGTTGCGTGCACAGACCCATCAGATTGCCGACAATTGACTGTTGCTCCACCGTTATGTTCTCCAATTTCTCCAGCCGCGTCCACATTTTGCCGTATTCGTTGGAGAGCAAGTCTAAGGCACGCCATGCAAACTTCAATTCAGTCTCCAGCAAATTGATGCGTGTCGCAATCTTATCCATATAGTCCGAGACAATGTAGTCGGTTTGTTGTTGATTGGCGTAATAGTCGCAAAGTTGTTGCTGCTGCTGTTGCTGCTGTTGGTGTTGTTGAAGGGCATGAAGCTCGTCCAGGGTGGCTGCGCCTGGCATCAGGTCGTTGGCTTGGGTGTTGTGCGATTGTTGGTGAACGTGTTGATGAAGCTTTTGGTGAATGGCTGCCGAGAGGGGTAAATTGTTCGGCTGCTGATCCATTTGCTGATGGTGGGGATTGTGCAATTGTTGCTGCGGATGCGGCTGTTGTTGATGATGATGCTGCTGCTGCTGTTGGTGTATCGATTGATTCGAGTGATAATGATTGAGCTGATGATGGGCTGGTGAACCGCCAGCGCCAATCTCACTGTCGTGATGAATGTTGCGCGCGGACGCGGTCAAGAGCGGACTACACGGACTGGAATTCACCAACATCCCTTGCGAATTGAGAATCTTATGATGGGCGCTTGGCGAAGTCGAGTGAATCATTAGTTGATCTTGATTGTGCTGTGACGATTGTTGATGTTGGTGAGTGTGACTTGGATTCATATTCATCGCTAGTGCATACAGTTCTGGTTTCGTCGTGGATTTTGCTATGTGTACGATTTCTTCCGCAACGAGACTAACCAAAAAAATGTCCAAAATATTTTTTACATCTAATTGGTCTGCATTTAGGTTTTTTTTTTTTGTTTTGTTTTAAGTCTGCTTTCAATATAGTTTTATCTTTAATCCGATCGTAGAGTAAATTATTTAGTTGATTGATTGTATTGTATTTTTGTAAGTTTATTGTATATAGACGGCGAAAAAACACTACTTGTGTATGGTAGGCTTAGTTCTTAATTATTTTTTTGTTTTAGTATAATAGATAGGAGCAAGTCAGTTAATTGTATGTTGCAGTTGTGGACAATTATATAGTAATTCAATAATAATAAGTTTATTTGTAGTAGTGGGTAGTTTTGTTGCAAGATACTTATGCAGTAGATAGTCCAGTATGTATGATAGTTTCCGTAGCAAGAATATAGAAGATGAACGAACGGGAAGACGACAGTCTTTTCGCACTAAATACACACACACTTGCACTTTTTTTTTTAATTTAATTGTATTGCACAATCATTCACGTTTAGAATTATTAGAGTACATGGAAATCCACAAAATTGTATAATAATTTAATTCGTTTAGTAATTTAATTGTCACACAAAGCACATTGATTCGCAACCGACCACCACATAAATCAGTCGTGTCGTGCCTCCCTTTTATTATTTTATGTCTAATAATTTTTATATTTAAATTTAAATTATGGTTAGTAGCATATTATGCACATTATAATCGAAGTTTACATAGAAAAGTTCCAGGAAAAAATGTTTATTTTAATATACTCGTATTTTTAAGTTTTTTTTTTATTTTTAAGTTTTCTGAACTCTGTAAATGCGGAAAACAAAATCAGTGTTGCCAGTTGATAGCGGTGGTTGTTGTTGTTGTTGTTTTAAGTAAATTTTCATAATTTTTTTTCGTAATTTTCAACTTTATTTAAATATGTCGTGTGTATAAATATTGAAATGCCATATTTGGCTAAAAGCTGTTTTTTTTTTATTTTTTTTTC
This sequence comes from Microchrysa polita, assembly GCA_949715475.1. Taxonomy (NCBI): domain Eukaryota; kingdom Metazoa; phylum Arthropoda; class Insecta; order Diptera; family Stratiomyidae; genus Microchrysa; species Microchrysa polita. Next base: position 7,746,874 of record OX454422.1, read on the forward strand.
TGTATATTTTTGATGCCCGTTTTGTCCAAAATAGCGAGGATTTTCAAGGTGTTTGTTCTTTGAGCTTATTGCGGACTCGCGCGGAGATGATATATTTTGTTTTTGTTGTTGTTGTAAGTTTATAAAGTTATGTATGTTAATTAGGTATAATATGTATAATAACTTAACGTTATTGCTTGTTTCAGATTTTAGTATTTTTTATTTATTTATTTTTTCACTTTTATCCGTTTTATTTGCACGTGCAAAAATCAAGAAAATTCCCTAAATACGTTTTCTGATTTATTGATTCAATTTTTTTTTAGTTTAATGATATACGAATTTCTTTTTTTTTTTTTTTTTGTATCAGTAAATGTGTATACGTGTATATTATTTTATTTTTTTGTTATTGATTCACATAAGTCTGTTGTTGTGCGACACTGTGTTATCTATGAAATTTTTTTTTAGTGGTTAGTTAGCTTTCATCGAATCAGAAACACTCGTTGCAGTCGGTTATTTTTCATATATATTAAAAAAATGCATGAAACCACCATATAAATTTGGTACAAAAATTATATTTTTGAAGGCATGTGTGTGTTTGAATGTGCAGGGGCGCGCGCACACAGTGGGGGTCATAAATAGCAATTTTGTAAAAAAAAAGTTATAAAGACAAGTCAATAGTAATCTTTTTGGTCATCCTAAATCGAATCGAAATAAGTCGTATGTCGTTTGAAAGTTTGAAACTTTAGCTACCTGTTAGTACCCTTTTTATCAATATTTGCTTGGCACTTTTTTCAAATTATTGCAACTTGTAACAAAAAACCCAGAAAAATTGAAATTTCAGGTAAAGGTCAGGTCAGGTAAACTACTAATCACTGTTTTGTCATCAACGGATACGACGCCAGGTCAGGCGGCACAAGTTCTAGCCCTATTGTCGGAAAATCATAGTCAGCGAACCGTCGCTCGCCGTCTTGGAATGAGTCAGCTGCTGTCTCGAGAGTTAGCAGGAGATTTTGAGAGACTAGTAGCTTTAATTTGAGACCAAGAACAGGCCGCCCTCTCGCCACTTCAGAGAGAGACGACCGTTTCATTGTTACAAGTACGTTACGAAATCGGATCCTCACGAGTGTTGCTGCGCAGCGGAACTTGAGGCGTGTTCGCGAAGTAGTTGTTAGTGTCTGCACAGTAAGGAGACGATTGATGGAAGCGAATTTCAAACCAAGACGGCCTGCCAGGGGCCCCAAATTGACTGCACGACACCGACAAGCGCGCCTTTTATTTGCTCCAGATCATCTTCCTTGTAGCGACACGGAATGGAGCTCAGTATTGTTCACAGACGAGTCGAGAATGTGTCTACATGGCAGTGACAGAAGATGTCGAGTCTACAGGCGTCCAACTGAGCGATTTGCGCAGTGCTGTTTCAGTGAAACGGTTGCATACGGCGGCGGTTCCTGTATGATGTGGGCTGGCATTTCCTTGGATGGAAAACGGATTTCGTATGCGTGCCCACAGGAGGCCGAGAAGGAGGGCTGACAGCTGAGCGATACGTTACCGATATTCTCCGATATACGTTCCTACTGCGACCGGGTCTACGAACCGCAACGACCCATGCTTCAGCATGGCCAAGAGTCGCAATCATGGGCGTAGCCAGGATTTCGGTCAGGGGGGGGCAAGCCCAAATTTTTTTCAAAATCATGATTTTCTTAGGAGTTAAAATTTCCGGTCGCAGAAATATTGTTAGCCAATTTTAGAGTAGCCTGGCTTGTGGTTGGTTGGATTGATGCACAGGGTCATGGATTCCAGACTCACCGTGAATGAATTCATTTTATGGTGTTTTTCGAACTCACGACCTATGTGACGGACTATGATGTCGCTTAGATTGTAAACAAGTATCCATTTATGGCGATAAATAACATTGCTGGGCGTGCTGTTGATCTCAACACCTCAACAAAACAGCAGTTTAGATCTTGGAAATTGGATTTCACTCACACATCTGCGGCCCTACTTTACTGGTGGACTGCCACGCATGTTATTTCTTTTTTTTTTTGCTAATTTTAGAGTCAAATTTTTAAAATGGAGATGAGAATGATTTGCTTCTGAATTTTGATTACATATCTGCCTTTTAGAGCGTAGTTTGTCTATTATCAGTGCATTTTTTGCATCTCGGACTGCATATTCCACTTGCGAAATCAGTTTGTTTCGTCTGTCACTCTCATCTTAGCAAAGTAGCATCGTCAGAATATTTATAAATCCTTTATTGATTGACATATGGTTAACGGTTTTAATAAGATTTCCTCTAAATTTATCAAAGTATTAACAGTGGCCAAATTTTTTTGCTGGTATGATTAGAAAATAAATTTTGATTTAATAACTTGAAAGACCCGCTCTGTGGCTCACTTGGTTGAGTCGCACTCTACGATGCTAGCAATCTAGAGGTCCGGAGATCGAATCTCGGCGTGGTCCAAAATTTCCGTACATGTGAATGGAAATATATAGTGCTTACAACATTATATAAACTCCGAAATGATATGGAATCTAACGTTGACTCGAAATTGCCTATAAACGGCTAAGTTAACGCACCATGGTCCCACAAGGGGCTATACGGTACTGAGAAGAAAAAGAAGAACTTGAAAGACACTGAAATATGAGACCCGTTTCTTTACAAGGTCCTTAACCATGGAAGGTCATGCTTACTTTTAGTACGGAAAGGTCATGCTTCGTTGATTCGCTCAACTTTGACGCCTCATACAAATCACCCTTTCTCAAAATATTTATAAAATTTGCCAGATTTTCAATCGTTAGTTTATTTAGAATGGAAAAACATCGATTTTGGAGCCGATTTTTATGAGTTCGAAATGCAATCTTCCTAAAATGAGGAAGAATTTTGAGACATTTTCTTGATTTGTCCTATTTTTGTCCTAGTAAATTTTTTTTCCATAATTTTTGAAAAAATAGATCCCACATTTAACCCTTCGTTAGGCGCGCACCCATTTGTCACGTGGTTAGGCGCGCGGGCTACAATTGTAGCCCAAATTTGAAATTATATAAAAAATATTGTTCAATTTTATTTATTTTTTCTTGATCGGTCTGTGGTCTCTTGATTACTACATACATATTAAAAAATATAAAATCTTTAATTTTTTATTAAAATATATATAATAAAAGAGGGCAAAATGCAGATTGGTCCTATTTTTAGTCTTTTTTGACATTAACTTACTTAGGTGAACAAAATAGTTACTTTTCAAAACGAAAACCCCAAAAAAGTTTATATTCTCAGAGTTCAACAAAAAGTCTTCGAAATGGAACACTGAGCGAGAGAATGCAGTTAAAAATGCCCAGTTTGTGAAATTCCAAACTTAGCCCATTTTTGGGTACCCAATACTCACAATTTTTTAAACTGGGAGTACAGTTTCTTGCTAGAACGCTAAATATATAGTTAGTCAAACTGATTGAAATTTACTCACAATATTCATATTAACTGTACTCGCAATATTTACGCTAGAACTGATAAAAATTTAACCCAGAAACAAAGTAATGTTAGTAACAGGTAACATATCCACGCTGACTATGACTTTGACTTCAACTCCAGGTTTTTCGTTAAAATAGTAATCTAATTTTTGTACATTTATCCTGAAACCCTTTTTTTGTCAAACATTTTACTGTTCCTATTTTCTACAATGTTTTATAATAATATTTTTATTTTAATGGATATCTATGAGTACCAAAAAAGTAACACGATTGGGCGCACGGGCTACACTTGTAGCCCAGTGGACTTTGATCGCAAAAAAATATTAGTTTCTAGGCTCAATAAATATCAAAAATAGTCTTATTCGATTAAGAAGCAACATTTTAACAGCTACTGAGCAGTTCGAATGAATTCGGTTTATATCCTGAAAATGATCGCCATTTAAAAAAGTGTGGGCTACAATTGTAGCCCGCGCGCCCACTGAAGGGTTAAAAAAAAACATATCTGTTACGAGCTAGTTGTCGTGCTCTGTGGCCGTGATCGTTCGGTCGCCACTCTGTGAAATAGACACTCATAGAGAAACGAGTTTCCAAACTCGGCACGACTCGTCGCAAGTTTATTATTCAGAAGAACATGATAAGAAATATTCTTATCGTAGAATAATAAACTAACAATGCGACTAGGAAGTGGTATGGCTGACAACCGTATCACACTCCGAATTCAGTTGTCTTTGTAACGTTGATGACTACACACGGTAGTCGTCCCCCCTGCCCCCCCTCCCCTGGCTACGCCCATGGTCGCAATGACCTTCTTCAACGCAAGAAGGGGATGGAAACTTCGTGTCATTCATTCAACACCATTTTTTCCCTTGGGGAGCAGTCCTGGCCGGCCCAGCTGCTCCGAACACTACTAATACGTGCCAGCATTGAATCAAATCCAGGTCCATGTGAGATGTGCTCTGTGTGCGGTAACAGGATTTGGACCAATGTTCAAACGTCGGTCGAATGTACATGCTGTGGAGAATGGGTTCACCTAAAGAACTTACCCATTACAATCAACGAGGTTCAACCTACACAGCGAGTGGATGCAGAAATCGTGGGCGACGCAATTCATCCAACCAGCAGCCGCCCTATCAACACCTTCCACACCGGTACAGTTCAACCTACGCCTAATTTGACCCCAGCTCCACGTACCATCGATGTTAACTACACCAACACTAAAATCGTTCAACTAAACTGTAATGGACTCCAACATAAAATCGTCGACCTTACTGATTTCATGGACAGACACCATATACAGATTGCAGCGGTACAAGAAATCAAACTAAACTCCAACCATTCGCTCAGCTCTTACGCGAACTATAACGTCATCAGACACGACCGAGAAGGCAATGCTGGAGGAGGTTTGGCTTTCCTCATTCACAACAATCTACCGTACAGCATCGTTGACATCACTTCCGCCGACAACACAATGGCACAACAAACGATAACCGTCCAATCGGGCAATATTGACTTTGAAATCTTCAAAATTTACATTCCACCCGTCTCCACCTGTCCCGCCAATTACAAAGCCAATATTAACCCTCTACTAAACGGCCAGTATCGTTTTCTGCTTGGTGATTCCAACGCACATCATAGTCTTTGGCACTCTAACCTCCACAACGACACCAGAGGTAACATCATCGCCGATCAACTGGACGCATCAGATTTCTGTCCAATAAACGACGACAAACCGACTCGAATCGCTGGATCCTGCACAAGCTCACCAGATATTTCCATCGCTAGCCCTGGACTTATCAACGACATCACATGGGAGTCAATTCTCACGATGTACTCAGATCACCTTCCAATCATACTAACGCTGGATATGCCGTCGAAACTCGTCCATCCCGACAAGAAAACGTACACAAACTTTAAAAAAGCTAACTGGGATGGCTTTAAAAGGTACACAAGCGAAGCTTTTGCTAGTCTTACACCCCCCCCCCCCCCCCCCCAAGTAATGTACGTATGGCCGAAAAACAACTCAGACGGATAATTCTCACTGCAGCTAAGAGATTCATTCCAGCCGGCCGCATTCCCAGCCTAAAACCTAATTTTCCAACATCCGCGGCTAAATTAGCTAAAACGAGGGATCAGCTAAGAAGTGCAGACCCCAGTGATCCACGACATTAACGATATCATCGTCAAACAGGTCAGGTACCACAGGAGAAATATATGGCACTCACACCTTCGAAAACTGAATACCACCACAGGTGTGAGTAAACTATGGAGCACCGTAAGAAACTTACCTGATCACAGTAAAACTCAAGGGAGGGTCGCTATCAAGTTTGGAAATTCTACAGTGAGCGATGACAAAAAATGCGCCAATCTGTTTAACAAACAGTTCGTCGAACACCCACCCATGGATAGACTCAAGCGCTAAATTACACGAGCCATCCGTAACACCAAGGTAGATGAATATCTTCAAATCACCACAACTGAACTAGCCAATGCCATAAAAAAAACGCCAAAAACTCAAAGGCGCTTGGACCGGACGGTATAGCAATGATAATGCTCAAACACCTCGACACACCGGCCCTAGGGTATATCACTGCCACTTAGAACATTCATCATAAAAGAGATTTAAAAGAGAGGCCGCATTATTCCTATACCCAAACCTGCCAAACAACACTCCTTAGGAGAATCCTACCGCCCGATCACGTTTTTATCTCCTGTGGCAAAAATACTTGAAGCGTTGATACACAAAACTCTTACGACGCACATACAACTCGCCAATCATCAACACGGCTTTAGGAAAATGCACAGCACCGCCACTGCATTAGACCGAATCATCTCTAAGGTCTTAGATGGAATGAACCAACCAAAGCCGTTTAAGCGCACCATCCTAGTGGCTTTGGATCTGTCGAAAGCGTTTGATATGGTGAATCACTCGCTCCTACTGACCGACCTCCAAAACTTATCCACAACGTCGTATGTAGTTAAACGGATCGCAAGCTACCTTGCCGGACGTCAATCCAGCACTGAGTTTAGAAATGGGAGATCTAAACTAAGAAGGATCAAACAGGTAGTACCACAGGGCGTAGTTCTTTCCCCCACTTTGTTCAACCTCTACATGTCAGGGCTTCCCACCCCACCTGAAGGAATCGACATAATATCCTACACTGATGATTGTACCGTCCTGACATCCGGCAACGATACTTCAGACATGTGCGACCGTATCAACGGCTACTTAGAAGAGCTCAACACCTTCTTCATTAGCAAGAACCTGAAGTTATCAGCACCCAAATCCTCGGCTACCCTCCTTACCACGTACAACCAGGAATACAACCTACGGCTAGACATTAGTGTAAACGACACCGAAGTCCCCACTGTCCGTCACCCCAAAATCCTCGGCGTCACAATTGACAATCACGGCATTTTCAATAGCCACGCCGACAATATATGTGACAAATTGAAGAGTAGGAAAAAGATCCTAAAATCTCTCGCTGGCAGCAAATGGAGAACTGATAAAGAGACAGTACTCACCACTTACAAAGCCATCCATCGTTCAGTGGTAAACTACGCTGCACCCATATGGACAAACAATCTCTGCAACACTCGATGGAAACGGATTCAAACGTGCCAGAATGCAGCTATGCGTACAATCACTGGATGGGTACGCATGACATCACAAGATCACCTCCACCAAGAAACTAAGCTGCTTAATCTAAAAACTCATAATGAGCTACTCGCAAAGCAATATCTTGTTGGGTGCTATCGTAGTCAACACCCGAATTTCGATCTTATGGACAAAACCCCACCTCCACGTCATGTCAGACGTACATTAAGGGACAAGGAAAGGGAAGTCCAGAGATTCAAAAGAGTTCCCCTCGATAACACCAACAACTACAAGGCGGCTCCAAAACAGTTGCATACTAGCGAGGTAACAATAGCCACGAATGATCTGTCATTAAACCGTGTTCTTCGAGCTCGACCACCAGATATCTCCAATGACGAACTACAGCTACCTAGAGCCACACGTACCACCTTGGCTCAGCTTCGATCTGGATGGTGCTCCAGACTAAATTCATATTGGACCCGTATCGACAGCACCATTGCAGACACTTGTCCAGCATGTGGAGCCAGCCTGCACAACGTGGACCACCTTTTCAATTGTAATGCCGCACTAACGCATCTAACACCCATTGCGCTTTTGGAAAAACCCATTGAGGTGGCAACCTTCTTAGGCCTCAAACTTGAGGAGAGGATGCCAACCATTTACGAATGACACTAGTTCCCCCCCGCCCCTTACTTGCGCCGCTACAACAACAACAACAACCGATATTCTCCGTGTCCACATTGTGCCCTATGCAGCATTTATTGGCGAGAACTTCACTTTGATGCACGACAATGCCCGGTGTCATGCATCGCGCCTCACTCGACTGTTTTTGAATGAAGCCAATATGTCGTCACTTAACTGGCCAGCACGCAATCCCGACATCAATCCCGTGGAACACTTATGGGACGAACTCAAGAGAAGAGTCCGAGCCAGAAATCCAGTCCCTTCGTCCACTGAAGAATTGAAGGCAGCCCCATTAGAGGAGTGGAACGGTATTCCTCAAGATAACATCAGAAACTTGATCAGATCAATGCAGAATTGACTGGAAGCTGTCATTAGAGCAAGAGGAGGCAGTACCAAATACTTAAATAATAAATACTTAACTTGTTTTCCAAAAGTTTTTGTTTTATTTGCAAACAAACCTAACCAAAAACCATTTTCATATTGGCTCATTTTCGCTACGATTTCGCTCAAAGAGCATCAATTTTGAAAGTGCTCACCAAATATTGGTTGAAATGGTACCAACGCAAAGCTGAGGCCTTAAGCTTTTCAATGACATACGAGTTTTATGGATAACTGCTATACTTTTCGAAAAACACGTACACGCGCTTTTAGGTTGAGTCGATAGTTTTGCGGCTGAGTGTAGTTATTTTCTGTTAAATGATATTTACAACGTGCTGAGCTGAGGCCTTAAGCTTTTCAATGGAATTGAAAATCGATCGTGAACCTCTATCGCGAGTGTCACGATAGGATAAGTAGAAGATGATCAAGGTCGATGAAATGGATTCGGTAAAGAGTGCCAACCGATAGATTGGGGTCGGAATGTGGGTGTAATTGATTAAACAAAATCTGAATTTTCGTGAATTGTTGCAGAAACTCCTTATCTAATTGTCGGCCGCCTCGAAACGTGTTGAATCAATCGGTGCAGGTGTTGAGGTGTTTCCTTGCAAGGAGAATTTACGGCTGGACAAAATCAAGGCTTGTCAACGGCAGATTCACAATAAGACTCAATTACGCCAAACCTCAGAAAGAACAGAGTCTAGAGGGTGCGTCGAGTGTGAAATGCTTCAATAGAACGTATGACGAAACTGAGGTTTGGATGAACGAGAAAAGGATGCAGCTATACACATGGCCGTGATAACGACTGATTTGAAAACGGTCAATACCTTGCAGCGTTCGTCATCAAAACCTGGAACGTGAATTGGCACCTGTCGAGGATAAGGCCAATCGTGTCAATTATCTTGAAAATTCGTGAGTATTTGCACCAAGTTTTTTTCTGGAATTTCCAAGACTATGTAATCAATCGGCTTCTTAGGGTCAAAAAAGCTTATGCTTCGCAGCGAGCGAATGGCGACGCGCGACAGAAGGAGCTCGACGAAATATGGAAATCAATTTGGACAAAGGCCGAGGAGCAGATAGGATGAATCGAGAATGCTGTTGGTCAGTAGATATTCGAAAACTGGTACTTACAGCCCTCAAATTCAATTTCCATTTTTGGCTTAACATTTCTGTCGATTTGTAACAGTGCCAAGGTCCTGCTCATATCGATCGATTCGGTCAAGAATCAACTTACGGCCGACGAAACATATAGTGGCGTCGAAACGGCAATCAACCTTCTGAAAAAGCACGACGAAATTAAATCCAAAATATCAAAATCATCGGAGCAAAATTAATTTCACCACAAGCGGTGCATTTCCAGACAGAGTTGAAGATACAAATGTTTGTAGCAAAACCAAAAGTGCAGGCATTACACTTGTTTGAATATACAGGTACAGTCGACTCGCGATAATTACAAATTCGATAAATTGAATCGCTCGATAATTTGAACTTCTCATCCGAGAATTCAGGATTCAGGAGTAAATTGAAAAAAACTAAAACTAAAAAACTCCATATACACTCGGCGTCAAACGTATTGGGCCACCCGCAACTTTCGAACTCTAACCCATTTTTCTCAAAAAGTGTGAAACTTGCAACTATGAAAGCTATATCTAAAGAAAGTGCGATTAATGACAATTTAAATGACTATCAATTTTAATTAAAGTACCATAAACTTACATAGCAATCAAACAACAAACACAATGCTATCGATTTGCTATGTTTTGACTAGAGTTAGCCCTTAACTTTTTTTTCGGCTACAGTGAGGGTATAGGATATTTTTTATAATTTCTTTAGTTTTTAATCAAATTAACTCAAATTGTAGCACTACTTCAAGCAGGCTTTGCACAACGTGAGATCGGTCAGAGACTGAATCAGCAGATCATCGGTGCAAATAGCTTACAGACAATACGTAGAGACTGGAGCATTCGATCGGCGTCCAGTTACGGGCAGACATAGGACTACATCTGTAGCAGATGATCGTTATATCCAACTCAATGTTCTGCGAAATCGCCGCCTCAACGCATTTCAAGTCCAATAAAAGCTGCATGACAAAAATCGTTAGAAGGAGACTTGCTCAGCGGAACTCCAAAGGGAGCAGGTCCAAAATTAATGGCAGCCCACCGTCGAGCACGACTTGAATTCGCTCGAGAGCATATGGATTGGACGTTGGAGGAGTGGGGTAATGTACTCTTTACTGATGAGACCAGGGTGAGTCTATATCAAAGTGACCGACGTCAGAGAGTATATCCTCGCCCTGGAGAACGTTATTCTCAGCGTTGTGTCACGAAATCTGTTGCTAATGGAGGAGGATATGTGGTCTGGGCCGGCATCTCGCTAACCGGACATACAACACTAGTTTTCATCGAACCGACACGACGGGCCGTACACGTGGATTGACTTCACACCGCTATATCAATGAAATCCTTGCAGTCCATGTGGTACCTAACGCAGATTATATTGGACTTAATTTCCAGTTGATGCAGGATAATGCACGGCCTCATGTTGCTCATGCGGTGATCCACTATCTTGAGGACGTCGGCATTCGTACGATGGACGGGCCAGGTCAAAGTCCGGACTTGAATCCAATAGAACACTTATGGGATAAGCTCAAACGTCAGATCCGAGGCCGCCTTCCTGCTCCAACAGCGCTTTCAGAGCTCCGAATCGCAATTGAAGAGGAGTGGAATGCAATTCTCCATGAGTTCATCATCAGCCTCGTGAGGTCTATGAATACAAGGATGCTAGCAGTTATTCGAGCAAGGGAAGAGAACAGGGAATACTGACCAAACACTTCATTCAAAATTTTTACTTTGTTTTGAGCTTAAATTTTAGCTTTTCACTTGAAAGACCAGAAAACTATATTTAATAAACGCTTAATAAAGTAATAAATCCCAATGTGTTTCCAATCATTTTAATTGTCATAAAATGCACTTCCTGTAGATATAACTTTCATAGTTGTAACTCTTATACTTTTTGAGAAAATTGGGCTAGAGCTCGAAAGTTGCGGGTGGCCCGATACTTTTGACGCCGAGTTTATTTATGTACTCTCGATAAATTACAAGCGGTAATAATTTTCCATTGCTTTATAGTAATTTGAAATAAGTTGACTCCAGTGCTCGGTAGATTGAAATCAAGATGCATTCAACGTTCTATAAATTGAAGTAAATTTTCTTTGCCGCTATATAAATTGAAATTTGAAAAATTTATCGTTCTATAAGAGACAATTGAGGATTTTTCAGCAAACGGTCATTAATTGCGGAAAATTGAGGGAAAAAACTCGGAATCGAGCCTTCGCACTTCATGTCAACAGATCAGTACTCAATGCAAATAATAAAATTTGATATTTTTGAAATTGAATAACTCGATATTTCTCCCCACCATAGTCTCTTCTCCTCCAACAGACAAAGTTCCGAGTAGTTCCAATAGAGCTGGCAAGTTATCATGCCAAAATACTACAGGCATGCACCGCAGTTGATGCATAGAATGGAAGGATAAGTCAAGATTTCAACAACTTAGGTTATTCATAATCAGCACGGCTGAAATATGCTTCAAATTTTATAAAAAAAAAATGTCTTGAAATGGTTTTTTTACATCATCATCTGTTTGGTCTGGCCAAATTGACAGATTTCAACTATCGGGTGAAATTCTACCAGGCCGTGCGGACGCCTGAAAGGACAGTCGTCTGACCAGTATTTAGCAGCGAATACTTGTGCCCTTATTTACAGCTAAATTCAATCAGTATTTTTTTAAGGGCCGGTTGTCTTTCTACATAGCGAGCCTACAAATTTTATACCGAGTTCTAAGCAAGTTCTAAGAAAAAAAATTGTGCGGCTAAAAAAAGCAAATAGCAAAACCATTTCTCGAACAACTTAAGTGCAAACTATCGTTTGTGCTAAACGACTTAAAATTAGGGCACTACGCCTCCATGTAATTCTATCCTCTTCCATATAATTTTATATACACATTATATAGGATCAATTCCCTTTTAAGTATATTCCAGTCGTCTTTTTGTTCCCTCGTTTACACGAGTTGCAAATAAATGTGTCGTTGTGCCGCCACTATACGGATATACACCGTCGTCTACGAGTCGATCCTTGTGTGTCGTTTGTTCGACATTTTTCAGTTTTGTTTAATATTCCATAAGCGCATTTACCCAGATTAAAAACGGAACGGAAAGGACAACGAGATGAGCAACAACAACAACTTTCAACGATTTAAGTTCATTTGTTCAACAAAAAACAAAAAATTAGCCCACAACCCGAAACAACCCTTAGCGAGTTTAGCCTGCGATACACACATTGTTGTGTCCTGCTTATACTATTTAGGCAAAATAATTCTGAGCTCCTTTTCCGCAAGACGTGCCGAGTCCTGGCGTATTTAAATCGGTTATGTTGTGAAAAGAGGAAAGTGAGCGGCACAGGGAGAGACTGGGACATGATGTAGAAGAACTTCGATGTCGGCGCGGTAGGGCTCATTTGATCTTTAACCTCTAAATACTGTTCCAGCGATAGGACTAACCCTGATTAAAGCATTTCGAGTATATATCGTTTTTTTTTTCAATTGTGGCTATGAGAGAGGTCAAGGCGTACGTTGTTGAGAGTTTAATTAACGCGACCAAATGATTTTAAGAGGTTCGCTCATCGTTATTGTTGTTGTTGTCATTTTAGTAGTATTTTTTAAGGCTATAGACACAACTTGACAGTGCTTGCCGATAAAAAGCCGCAAAAAGCCAATCGGCTTGTTATAGAAATCCTAAAATGTCTGCAATGTATGTACAACACATCACGAGAAGGAGCCAACCACAGCAATTAATTAGACTCCTGTTTGTTTCGAAGTTGGTCAACAATCAGAGAGGAGGAAATGTTTCTCAAAATTTTCAACAGACATCGCGAATGAATGAGGTTATGTTATTTTATTCGAAATTCCTTCGCACTATCATACTAGAGAGTGCACTTGATCTTTGTACGTGCACGTATGTCATGAACATTGATTGTCCGACTGAGCACACGGACATGGTGAGAAACAAAAAAACTGAGCAAATGTCAACGGTGCGTCAAGAGCGATAATCTCGCAATTTTAGGGTTTTGCAGAAAAATTAACGCACATCTGCATATAGGTATATTCGTTTAGCCGTTTCCAAATAATTATTATCATGGAACATTTTGGCATAAGGGCGACTTTACACGTAAAAACTGCTTATTTACACAAATTCTCTATTTTCTTGCCTCAAACTTTTTTTATATATCAATGGCAAGGCTGTATCTCTGAGTTGCCGGATCGTGGTTTTGAATTCTACTTGGACCAAGGATGTTTGTGTTTTTCCCTTCAGCCAAGACAATGCTTGAATTAAAGCGTGCAAGCATTGTCTTGGCAGAAGGGAAAAATACAAACATTCGTGGCACAGTGGGATTCGAACCCACGCTCCGTCAACTCAGAGAGATAGAGTGACATCTCTACCACTGAGCCACCGAATGACATTCCTTTGAAATAGTGAAAATATAAATAAAAAATACAAAATCACTGTCAATGTCCTACTGAATTCAAAAATAGTCCTGTCAAAGGTCATGGCTCTATTCGATACATGTTGACGTCTGCTTTAACTGAATAGACGGCGCGCGGCGAGACGCACAAACAGCCCGGACGAGCAAAAACGGTTTTATCAAAATTACGGATATTCTACAAAGCCCTAAAATAATATAAAATTACATGAAAGGCCTTTAGGTATTTTGGTGGGTGTTTGGGCGGAATGGCACGACAAGACGGGACGGGACACCCACTGATTGGTTGGCATAGTTGCCCAAATTAGAAAACAGACAGAGAACTACACTAGCCATATAAAGGATACATGTATAAGGGTCCTCAAATTTTTAAACACGCGCTATATAGATGGAAAAGTCCTTTATGAACCAGTTTTGCAGACTCGGGTGAAGTCTGTGGCCCTTAAACGAAGAAAGATTGGAATTACATTTTTCTCGTTGTAGTTTGTAGGGGACAAATAATTATCGTTGACAGGGGTATGATGTTGAGGCTTAGATTAGGTCGATTACATTGGGAAGCACGCACACACACACACACACACACACAAACACACAAGCAGCACGACGAAGAAACGGGACATTAGAATTTTTAAATATTTTCGAAACAAATTTGAACTTCTGCAACGAGGTTTCACTAATTCGAGCTAATTTAACTCTTTCCCAAATAACACTACAACACTATTCTCGGGGAGGACACAACTATTTGAACTGAAATTCAGACGATTGCCTCCCAAAAAAAAACTATTCGCACACTATATCACTCCCGAAGGATCCAATCCATCTGATGGAGGATTTAAATATCTTCCGCTCATAACAATTCCAACGGGCGATTTGTCACACACACAATTCTTTCGCGACGACAATTTTTATCCGATTCCCGATATTTCTTATCAATTCCAGGATAAGGATAAGGAACGCGATGTGCACACACACAGGACAGTTGTGAGCAGTTCCGTATATACAACAATCGTGTGTAAAAGAGATCCTGCAGCTCTGCGTCCGCCGCGGACACGACACAAATGTATCGCCAAAAACAGGAACAACACACAAGCCGTCAGAAGAGATAAAAGTTTGTGTTAAAACTATTTCGCCCAATTCAAAAAACGAGCAAACACAACAAAAACAATTTCACAAACTTATAGCGTACAAGAATCGACCGTCTTAATCTTACGGAATTTTTTATATATGAGAGTTTCGTATATATTTTGGTCTTCGCGTATACCGAAATGTGTACGCACGTATATCTTATGGTCGCGTCGCGAAACAAACATCAAAAAGGCCCCGCGCCGTCACACTTGCACAATTCAGCGCGACACTATATCAAAGAGAATACTCACTCACGACGAAAGAAAAAAAAAACGTCGTCGTCTCGTCTCCGCCGACGTGTGTGAGAATTTTCGGAAAAATTGACGCCTCTAGACGCTAGCGAGTTATATGCGCGTCCCGTTACTATGTCCTGTGCCTACGGTACATACGTACGTACTCCGTGCCGTGTGATAGGCTTTGCATTGAAAACGGCCAGAGAATATCAAAAGAATAAGAAGAGGCACAAAACAATGTTAAAATGTATGAGATGAAACAGAATACGAGCGCATGTAGTATGAGCTCGCGCGTCCTCTCTCTCTCTCTTAAGCGCTCTATTCTACATGTGGGGCGTTTTAGGCGCCGTATCGTTGCACATATATGTGACATTACGATTACAGGACCACGACCGCGACATCAAAAATTGTGACATACAGATTGCGCGCGCTTGACAAAAATCTTCTTTTCTCCAGCAAAACAGACTGAAAACCATAAATAGAGAGAGAGGAATTAAGGAAATTCAGCCGTGTGGGGCGCAATGAAGACTATTGAACAAGGACAATATTATTGTTAGACGGCGAGTGCGTGTACCTATCTATAATCAAATCTGATAAGACAAGTTGGGCGAGAGAGCCAGATACTGCCTTTCCCGATATCAGGAGAGACAGACGTTTCACATCAAAGGGACAAGAAAGCTCACACTTTCAGGCATAAGATGTGCGCAGTCTTATCACAACAAAACTCGAGGCAACCAGCGACGCTAAAATGCCTGCTCTTTCAAATCACATTGACCCCTACGAACTCTACGGCGGAACTCGCGGCCTATCAAACTACAATCGCTAAAATTCAGAGGGGATCGAGGTGGCTTTATATGCTTTACGACCAAAGGGGCAGCTGGCAAAACAATTTCACTTCATCTCCCGCCCTTTAAACGTGCTAACACAATTTCAACGTTTTTCGTATAAAGCGACAACGAGTCAGTCACCCTTAAGCACAAAAAACTTGCGAGACTAGCAGCACCCCCACCGCCTCAAACAACGTGTAAAACATGACAAAATTTACAGCAACAACAACAACGTGACTTTCTTTCCTCTCTCTCTCTCGCCATCACATATCGGCGTCTACAACCCGTTTTAAATTGCCCTAATAACATTTCACACTGTGTGTCCCACTGCCCCCAAAAAGAAACAAGCGCGGCATATACACACAGAGGGATTTTCCTTCGTCCTTTCATCCGCACTCCCTCCTGGCGTACGGTTCTCTGGCATACGATATACACACAATGTCCAACCATGACCATCCATCCACCCCCGAATTCATCCTGCCAGCCCGCACACATATTGGGGTCAGCGCAGCACAGGAACAAAATATTCATTTACACCCTCCAATGGAGTTGCGACGCCGCCGCCGAGTGTAAAGCGCGCAAGCCCTTATTCTTGTAACATTTGTGTGTTTGTGCTTTAAGCAAAAAAAAGCCAAAACTTTCCCTCTAGCATGTCTGATATGTGGTTTGTCTATACATATTGATCAGTATAGAGGCATTTGAAGACACAAAATTCAAATGCACACCCCCTAATTGGGGGTGCGCTGGACGAGACGATAAAAAGCATAAATATTGCGCGTGTCGTCCGTGTATGTAAGCAAAGCACAGTCTCCCCTCAACACCTATAAATACGAGTGTGGAGAAAATGCTTGGAGTTCAGCAGCAGGATTCAGGAAGAATATATTTTACTAGAAATTTGAGCTGCGGGGGCTGAATTTGATACCAGGAAAATTTTACCCTTCATACACCCACAAAGAGCATGTGCATCCGCCCCCAACCCCTGTCTGAAGTCTCGACGACATTTATATTCAACAGGAAAAAACGTCATTTGAAAAAGGAGCATCGTATGATGTCAGCGAACTTGGTGGAGGATTTATGTAGAATGCGCGCGACTTGTACATTTTTGATAAGAAGAAGAGAATACAGTTGAATGGAAAATGACCGTTTTCTGCTTGCCCTTTGAAATGCGCCTGTACAATCAGCGTGTGGTGTATTTATGTGAAATCTTTGGTAAAGAAAATTAATGTTTAACAATATCGTCGATAAGTTGACGTCTCGTTCACAATATCGGATCAGTGAATCATGTATTTTGTCAGGATGAATTATGCTAATAAAAAAAAAAAATAAAAAATAAAAAAAATTGGTGTTGTGATGGACAACACACTCTGCCCAATTGCGTATATGTGAACTAATTTAACATCTGAATGGAATGGTGACCCAGCCCGCAACAGCTGTCAACTACCGCACACTCTCCTACCATTTCAAAAAAAAATATAACAACATCCAAGAGTTTGGTCGCGGTTTAGTGATAAAGTGTGCTCAACCAATCGGAGAGGTCATAGGTTCGAAGCCCACTGTGAGCGAATTGAGTTTATTTTTTTTTTTCGAATTCACGACCCAAGTCGCAGACTACGCCGCTGACCGCTCACCTGCAAAATATGAAATATGCAGAAAATTCACAATGAGTAGCAATTCACAATGAGTTTTTTTGTATGCATAATTTCGTCTATATTTCTTTAATGTCTTAGTGAATTTTCGATTTAAGAATCAGTCACCTCCGTGAATATAAGAATGATATTGAAACATGTAAAAAATCACAATGAGCAAAAGTTATAAATATATTTCTTTTTCGGCGAAAAATTCACAATGAGCAATTGTATGAAAACAGTTATTTTTCAAATACCTTCTTTTATATAGGTATCTCCCGGACAAAGTCACGGATTTGAGTAAATATGCACCACCGAATTGGACTGCTTTTCAGATAGCGGAATAAGTATTAAAGCATGCACAAAATTCACAATGTACAAACAGATGAAGACAGTTGTTGTTATTTTTCTCATAATGCCGGTAAATTTGCTATGCCGATGCTGCATTGGTTTCTACTATATGTATTTACTGAATTGGAAAATTCACAATGGGAAATATTGTTCCACGCCACATGCTTTTCTGATCGTTTGGCCACCATTTCGGAACGGTTTAGTGTATATTGGTAAATTAACACCACCAGATTCCGTAAGGGGGTAGATAAAGGTGGAAAGGTTTCGGCTGATTCCTATATCTTCTTCAGTTGTGGCATAACTGCGGAGCCTTAGCTATGCAGGAGGTTGAACGGTTCCAGCCAATTCCTATGTTTCTCCACGGGGCGTTACTTTCCCGCATTATCCGAGTAATCGCGGAGAGACGAAAACTCTCCTGGCATCGTACAGATTGGGCCATGTATTTGCGAACGGATCTCCTTTCCCCTTCCTCCCCCGTTCGCATATACATGGTCAAATCGGTACGAAGCTAATTAAAAAA
Organism: Microchrysa polita; assembly: GCA_949715475.1. Lineage (NCBI taxonomy): Eukaryota > Metazoa > Arthropoda > Insecta > Diptera > Stratiomyidae > Microchrysa > Microchrysa polita. Next base: position 7,765,190 of record OX454422.1, read on the forward strand.
AAATAACTCTGGAAAGTGTCGATCTCCAGTTTTACTGTTCCCCCCTATGCGGAGATATTCTGGTCTCCGTGCTCAAAGGCTAAGCGACTTGAATATCTCCGCATAGGGAGATACTTACTTAGACGAACACCTAATCCACGGTGGAACAGCGTACGCCAAAGGATGCGTGGTCAAGAGGGTGCTTGATCGCTAGTATGCGGACTCCGGGAAGTGTCGACCCCTGGATTCATTTAGACTATGGGAAGGAAACTCTAAACAACAAACCAAAAATGGAAGGTGACATACTGACCAAAACGTACGGTGCAGGGCCTCGGAAACCCAGTGCCGGCGGCTGTGGGAGTGAGCAAACGGGCTCCCCGTCGTCGATATCCCTCGACCGCAGTGTTACAGCAGTGGCGCAACTGGCTGCCGTAGCATACAAAGCTACAGGTGTAGATACCATAAACGTGAATACCCATCCGAAAGACGCAGCCTTAGAATCGGATGTAGGTGTAGATGAGGTGGTGGGTACGCCAACAGGAGCAAATCCGTTCAGGAAAAGTTCTAAACTCTCGAGGTCTCCACAACAACAGCCTCTAGTCGTTGTTACGAAAAGCGACACAACGGAAGAGAAGCCAATAGACATGTTCACAAAACTGGGCGAGCTGATCATCGAAACCATGGAGTTCGTAGAGTCGAAACCCAATATACACGGCGCTGTAAAGGAGAAGCTCAGGAACCTACGCGTCATGTATAGAGGAGCCAAGGACCAAATATATGACAAAAAGGCCAAAAAGCTCCAAACCGATAAAGAAGTCCAGACTTCACCTCGAGCTCCTAAGATGCCAGTTCCGGAGCGGTTGAAGCGCAGGCGGGACATGGAGGAGACTGCATCTCTTCAAATATCAAAAAGGAAGAAAGCGCAGTCTCCAAAAAAGAAGATAGTGGAACAACAGGAGGAGTTGGTTCAATCGGGAAAGCCCCCTCTTCAAGAAAACCCGATACCATGGACCAGGGTAGAAACGAAACGGGAAAAGAAAAACAAAGTAAAATTCAAGAAGATAAGGACAAGACCTGACGCGATGATCATTTCCCAGTCGGAAGCAATGACATACGCCGATATCTTAAAGAGGGTGAAGTCGGAACCACGACTGAAAGAAATGGGAGATAGCGTTTCATGAATCCGTCCAACAAGAAACGGCAAACTCTTGTTCCAACTGAAAACCCGCGGCGGTGATTCAGTGGATGGATACAAGGCAATTGTAACGGATCTGTTGGGATTGAATCCATCTAGCGTCAGAGCCTTGCGGCAGGAGACGAGGATAGAGGTTCTTGATTTCGATGAGGTCACAACAAGGGATTACGTACGGGCGGCGTTCGTAGAGAAATTGGAAGTGGAGATTCCTCTCGACGCCGCGCCGTGAAGTCGTTGAGGAAGGCATACGGTGGCACGCAAAAAGCAACTATAAGCTTGCCTACAGATGTGGCCAACAAAGTTGTAGAAGTGGGCAAATTGAAGGTGGGATGGACGATCTGTAGGGTAAAATGGCAATTCTCTCCGAAGAGATGCTTTAAGTGTCTGGCATTTGGCCACATTGCAAGGGACTGTAATAGCCAGCAAGATCGGTCGAACATGTGCTTCAAGTGTGGTGAGGATGGCCACAAAGCGGCATCTTGCGACAAGGAGCCCAAATGCATTTTCTGCAAAGAGGCAGCTACGGCCAGCTACAAGCACCAAACTGGATGCGTCAAATGCCCAGTATATCAGGAGGCCATGAAAATGATCCCTAAATGAGGTTCTTGCAGCTTAACTTGAATCACTGCCAGGCAGCTCAAGACCTGTTGTCACAGACGGTAAAAGAAAAGGAGGTAGACGTTGCAATTATCTGCGACCAATATAAAAATCTACGTAGCTCGGTCTGTATCGTAGACAAGGACAACGAGGTAGCAATTTGGACTTGTGGACGTTATGCGTTCCAGCAGGGTGTATCGGGAGAGTTAAATGGCGTGATCACAGCTAGGATCAACGGCATTTACGTGTATAGCTGCTATGCTCCGCCACGGTGGAGTGACACAGAGTGTTTTTTGGACGCACTTTGGACGCAAGTACTCACACACCCGTGATAATTGCGGGAGACTTTAACGCGTGGGCTCGGGAATCGGGCAGCCGCGAAACAAATAAGCGGGGACGGACACTTTAAGACGCTTTCTCCCGGCTCGATATCGTTCTAATGAACTCAGGGAACGTTAACACCTTTAGGAGGGGAAATACGGGGTCCATTATCGACCTTACATTCGTAAGCAGTTCTTTAGTCACAACCACGGAGTGGCAAGTTAGTGGGCACTATACGTACAGCGACCACCAGGCAATTCTATTCTCGATAGCGGATCACACATGAGTACAACGACAGCTCCAACTGAGGGATGGTCTACCAGACGCTTCGATGAAGACTCGTTCATAGAAACCCTATCCAGTTTAGGTACAACTAACGGCTCAGCCGAAGAGAAGGCATTGCAATTGGTCGACCAACTATCAACAGCATGCGATGCCTCCATGCCAGGAAAAAGTTCGATCACTAATCGCCGAGAGAACTACTGATGGACCGAGGAGATTGCCAATAAGAGACGTGAATGCTTAAAAGCTCGACGCCTTTGTCAACGCTCCATCAGATCAACGACGTACAATGTTCTACTCGAGGCTTATAAAACAGTCCGTAGATCACTCAAAAAGGCTATTAAAACTAGCAAACAAAATTGCTTCAGACAGCTTTGTGAGGACGCCGACGCAAATCCTTGGGGAACGGCGTATAGAGTGGTCATGAAGAAGATTGGACAGAAAGCTCCCCAACTCAAATGTCCGGTTCTGCTCGAAGATATTGTCTCCACTTTGTTTCCGCAACATGATTTGGAACCAGCGACACAAGGACTTACATAGAATATCAATATAATTCCACCGATTACAGCGTTAGAACTTTTAAAAGCAGCATCAAGGCTTGAGGACGGTAAAGCACCAGGTCCTGATGGTGTCCCTAATAGGGCGTTGAAGGCGGCTATTCTGACGACGCCAGCAAAGTTGATCGACGTCTTTGGAAAATGCCTAGAAGAACGGACTTTCCCACAACCATGGAAAAGACAAAAATTTGTGATTATTCCAAAGCCCAATAAGCCTGCTGAGCCTAACTCCTACCGCCCTATTCGTTTGCTAGACACAACGGGAAAAGGGCTCGAGCGAATCATATATAACCGATTATCGGATGTAGTGGAAGCACAGGGGCGTTTATCGGTCCGCCAATACGGTATCAGACGAGCACGATCTACGGTGGACGCAATTACCATGGTAACTGCTATTGCAAGGGAGTCAGTACGTAACAGCACTTGCTGCGCTGTTGTAACTCTAGACATTAAAAATGCATTCCATTGTGCGAGCTGGGTTTGTATCCATGCAGCTTTACAAAGAATGTTTGTTCCCGACTATTTAGCTATTATAATTAGGAGCTACCTCTCGCAACGCGTCTCAAGCTATGACACTAGTGCGGGACGCAAGGAATACGTGGTCACAGGAGGGGTGCCACAGGGATCCGTTCTTGGTCCATTTCTGTGGAACATCATGTATAATGCTATTTTTGAGCTTGCTATGCCAAAAAGGTGTGACAGTGGTAGGCTTTGCTGACGACATAGCTGTCGTTTCGGTCGCAAAAGACCCGGAGTTGGTCGAGATATACACGGGCGAGGCGATTACAACTATCAGGCTGTGGCTTCAAACCGTTGGATTAGAGCTCGCTGATCAGAAAACGGAAGCAGTTCTAATTAGCAAGCGGTATTTGGTATTTGGTATTTGGGAATCATGATTGACTCGAGGCTAAGCTTTGGAGAGCACATAAGATATGTAGGTGACAAGGCGGCGACTGCCACCGCAGCACTAGCACGAATGCTACTGTCAAGAGTGGTAACATCTATCATTATATATGCCTCATCAGTTTGGACCAGTGCATTACGTTTCGCATGCAATGCAAAACCTCTAAACGCGATATATCGTAGGTGTGCTTTGAGAGTGTGTTGTGCGTATCGTACCACATCGCATGAAGCGGCCTACGTGGTGGCTGGAATGCCGATCCTTGTAGACGAGATCAGCAGACTGTATAGCGATCGCCAAGGCGAATCACAGGAGATGCACCCAGGGCGAAGAAACAATGAAAGGGTGGGATCTATGAGAAGATGGCAGGTTCGATGGGATGAGGCATCTACTGGCCGATGGACACATACCCTTATTCCGGACATAGCCATATGGGTTAATTGAAAACACGGAGATGTGAATTTTTACATGACCCAATTTTTAACGGCTCACGGAGGGTACCGACAGTATTTGCATCGGTTTGCTGGACGATTCGCCAGAATGCCCGAGTTGCAAGGGAGTTGCGGAAGATGCCAAACACGTTGTGTTTGATTGCTCCAGATTTGGACATATCCGCAGCCAACCAGAAGCAGAACTGGGAGACAACATAAGCCCCCAGAATCTAGTGGCTCTAATGGTACTATCGGCGGATAACTGGGACTCAGTATGCAGGGCTGTTAGTGCCATTCACATGGAGCTACAGAGAGAGAGGAACGCAGACGGAAGTCTGGTACCCGGTGATGGCTGATTAGCCGGAATTGGTCCTGTGAAGTAATGCTGAAAGGTTGTCCCGCGGGGTGAAGCGGTGAAAAAGAGGTGTAGGTTTAGTCGGTAGAAATCCGACATAATTGCATGCCGGAGGTTTTCTGCCACGCGGCATTCACAATGAACTCTTTTCCCCAGACTTTTGTCTGAATTGCCTGAACATGTTAGCGCATTTTCCAAGATTTTCCCGAATAGCAGAATAAGTATAAAACTTTGGAAAAAAAATTCACAATGAGAATTATTGCTTTTTCGCATATTTTTATTTTGTATTTCTGGAACATATTGCAGGATTTCAGTAAATTGATTCCACCGGATTTGTCTACAATCAGAATAACTCTATTGAAATATCCGAAAAATTCACAATAAGCAAAATTATGAAAACAGTTTTTTTTTTCAAATACTTTTGTCTATATCTCCCGAATTCATTCGTGGATCTTAGTCAATTTGCACCACGGGATTAGACTGACATCTGGACTTATCAAATCGAAAAGCAACAACAACGCATTGGTCTCAGCGATCAGGCCGAGACATTACCGCCGGAACGGGAAACGTGCCTACACTGGAATTGACCAAAAACATGGAGCGCTGTAAGAAGTAAGGAAGAATAACCAATATGTTGGCTTGTACATTATACAAACGTTCAAGGACTAAATAGGCGCATTAAAATAAAATCCTTATGGTATCTTTACTACCACTTTAATGAGATTGCATCTAAAAACACGGAAGCTTCTGCTCCTATTTCCTGTTTCATGTCAATGAAAATTGTTTGCATTCTATGCACTTTTGAAGGATAGACCGCCAGCCGTAGGTATTCAAACTACTTGAGACTGGTGTGTTGAAAAGTCATATAAACCTAAAGGCGGCCCCAGACCGACCGGAGTGTGGCAAACATCGCACAAAAGATTGATACGAAAAATCGTGCAGCAGCAGTGCAGCAGTGTGGTTGGGCGACTCCAAGGTATCATTCTTGGAACCGGTCTTTTGTGCGGTGTGTGCCACACTCCGGTCGATCTGGGGCCGCCTTAACAATGCTATTTCAGAAGACCATAATCTTACCGGTTTTGTATTTTCCAAATTTTATTTTATGTTGTCATAAACTAAATGCAAAATATTTCTCTAAAAAGACATAATACTCGCATAGTATAGACAACAGAAATATTCCCGTGCATATTGCAATGATACGTAATGTGTGTACAGGAATGCACAAATCCAATTTTGGACACTATACAACTCGCAGGTATTTATGGAAACATTAACAACTCCAGAATTTATGGTCTTTTGACAACAATAATATTGATAATTAGAGATGAGCATCGAAAGAAAACTATCGATGTTTACCATCGAAAAAAAAAATATCGAAACTCAGGGGAATGAAATATACTTTACGACCTATATTCATTCCCATACCTAGAAAGTACAAACGAAAACAAAAAAAAATCATAAACATCGACCACCGAAACAAAAACATCGATAATCATTGCTCAACCCTAGCAACAACAGTATCGTTGCAATATCATACGAGTTGGTGTATATGACGATTCGATAAATGAAATACGAGTAAATGCAATAGTTTTACGACAATAACAGTACTTTAGAATAAACTTCATTTTCCATGCATAATATAATATGAAAAGCGTGTGTTTCCTGGTAAAGAGCTCTCGGTAAGTGACGCGTATATTTAAAATCGGCTCAGGATGCACAATTCAACATTCGTGTGTCAATCGCGTGCAAGGAAAGAATCTTAGTGGATCAAAGTTGAGAATTTGTCGCGCGAGACAGAAATGCTTTGGTTACATAGTCAGATTGAGTTGTAATTTTTCAAGTCTCAAGTCAATAGACGGTTGTGAGAGTTTCAAGAAAGAGAACTATTGGTAGTGTGAAAAGCTAAGTGAAAAACTTTAGTGAAAATTTTAAAAATTGTTGAGATCTTGAAATGTTGAAAGTTCGTTCCAAAACATTTCCAAATTGACAAAAAAATACATTTGATTTGTTTGCAACAGTGTATCTAATTGTTAGATAAAATTTCTCGGAAAAGTGGTGAAAGTTGACGGTTTCTAGAGTTTTTATATTTCCTTAATTGTAGAGAAATGCCGACATAACTTAGTTCAGTTAATTGGGAAAAAAGCTTTTCCACCGTTAGTTATTTCCATGGTTTTCCCTTTTGATTGCGGTATTTTGACAAAATCATTCAATTGTTGTATGTGTTGCCAAGAAACTAAAACTCGTTTTGCACTGAAAGCTCCTTAGCAAAATTGTATTTTATTTTTACCTTAAAATATATAGATTTTTTTTTTTATTTTTTTTTTGTCAGTTTTTTTTTATATTTTTGGCGTATACAGGCATACCTCGACTTAGGACGCTAATTGGTTCCAGGGAAATGCGTCCTAAGTCGAAAACGTTGTAAGTCGAATAACCATATTGCACGTAGGCAAGAAAACGGTCAAAACTCAAAACTCGGCATTTTTTAGTTAATGATAGTGTTATAAGAAAAAAGAGCATTTAAAATAAATATGCATGTACACATCAACATTAACTAATTTGCGTAATATTTTTCATATCCCTACAGTGGCTCTCTTATTGGGAACTGGCGAAGACGTCGCGTCGGGCCAATTTGTATTGTGAAAGTATTTAGGCAGAATTCTCTTTTCCTATTTAACAATTTAATTTAGAAAACACTGGTATAGAACACTTCTTATTATTTGTTGAGGTGATCGTTTTATATTTCAAGAAAAAATCTCATTCTCATCACAATGGCTTAAAATATGGATGCAAAATTGTGCAGTTTAGCTCGAGCTCCAGGTAAAAGTCAACACCATTGTAAAAGACAAATCCCCAGCTAGTGAAAAAAATCAGGCAGCATACGTTCATACATATATCAATCCCAATAATATAAAAGGAGTTCAAAATAAATTACCGTTTGGCAAATGGAGGTTGATTTCAACTCTATTGCAGAAGGTCTGTGCAAACGTTCAGTAAAATCTAAAGGTGATACGGATGAGTAAAATTAAACTTCATACTATTTGACAGATACTTAATTTATGAAAAATGATTCCAATTCTATGATTTCTATAGAAATGGTAGACAATTTTGCAGGAGTAGTAGATTTCTTAAATTTAAAGAAATTGTTCCTCATTCCATCCATAAGTTGGAAAATTCTGTGTACAAATTATATTTTTTATAAATATAATTGAGGGACTCTTATAGAGTCCCTAAAAATGGTTAAAAAATAAATTGCAATATTTCTTTGTTGTCGTATCTCAGGATAGCGGCTTAATTTAAGTCAGAAAAATTAAATTCAATAACAAATCATAATTTTATCGCTACCAATTTAAGGACGTACACTACCAAGTCGTATCACCACGGTTTTTACGACTTCCTAAAAGTGATTTCTTCTATTGGAAATCGCTGTAACTTCTTTTCCTTTCTTTTTTTCTTTCATTTTTCCTAATTTCTGAAGTAAACAAACGTAAAATACGAACTGTCAAGCCATGAATCGGTTTACTCTTAAGGAACGCGGGCATATTCTGAAGGAAACATTTCCGGGTCGGTTTATCTCTCGTTTTGGTGATTTGCACTGCCAGATCACCCGATTTAACTGTTCCAAACTTCTTTTTTGGGTGTTTTTTGAAGTCGCGGGCTTACGTCAACAAGCCTCAGACTCTTGAAGCCCTTAAGGAAAATATTCGCCAGGAATGCGAAAACCTGTCGGCCGATATTCTGGGAAGAGTGATGGAAAATGCCATAAAACGGGCCCATATGGTAATCATTTGTGGCGGCGGCCACTTGGCGACATTTTTGCGACTTGATACAATTAACTGTAAGGGATAATAAACGTATTTCATAATCAAAACCGAATTTTTTTTTATTAAAAAAAGCAAAAGAACATCGGATGATTACTTTTGGCTCACCTAGTACTTACGAATTTATATTTTGCCTAGCTAATATCTTTATGCTGTTATATGGGACATTGTTTAGTTTAGACTGCAACCACACTGTCCGGTTCGGCAACTCCGGACAATGTGGGGCCGGCATTAGATGTATGCTCCATTTTCCGGCATACAGTACACTGTATTTCGAAAACTTTTAGTTCTTAAGTGTTATTGATTAATCGGGAACTGTTTGCCGCCCCCGCAGAATTTTTTTAATGGCTGACCTAATCCTTTACGCTAGCGTTTAAATTTACTTCTGTAAAAGGTCCTTAACAAAACAGCCTTTACAACAAAATTTCTTCTTCAAATATCAGCTCCACAAATAAAAACTTTATGCACCAGGAAAGAAAAGTAAAAACAGAAATCAAAATTCTGTCTTGCACTTGTGTTTTTATAAGAAACTCTTTTTTCAAATCGCGTTGTAAATCGAAACAAAAATTGTTGTAACTCGAGTCTTGGTCTAAATTTTTCATGCGTTGTAAGTCGAAATGTCCTAAGTCGAAGCGTCCTAAGTCGAGGGATACCTGTATACACTGCCTGTCAAAACTATAGCCGCACCATAAAACAGACTGATCCTTTAAAATTGAAAGAGAGCAAAGTTATTCCACATACTATAAACATAAGGGATATTAAAAAGACGAATAAATTCACATGAAGTTTCCTTAAATTTCAAACCGTTATTTTTCTGTAAAGAAAAATCTAAATTTCCCGGGTTGGGTACGATATCCCGCCCATCATATTCCCGTTTTTAACAATCCCGACATTCAATATCCCGCCATTTCAAAATCCCGCTCAATTAGAATCCCGTCGAATCAAAATCCCGCCATTTCAATAACCCGCGTATTCAAAATCCCGCTTTTCAATATCCTATGAAAAAACGGATTTTTTGAGAAACTTGGCGCATAAACTAATGTAAATAATTGATAAGTCGAACGCATATCTATTTTTTTTTGTTAACAATAAAAAGAAATTGGCGGTATTTTGACGGGATTTTTTTATTATTTAATAGCGGGATTTTGAAATGGCGGGATTTCGAGGTGGCGGGATTTCGAGGTGACGGGATTTTGAAATGGCGGGATTTTGATATGGCGGGATTTTGTAATGTCGGGATAACGTAAAGCGGGATTTTTTTTGGAAAAAGCGGGATTATGAACGGGCGGGATTTTGTTTTTCGGGATTATGTAGGTATCCCAAATTTCCCATCTGTCATAACTATAGCCCCACTTGCAACTAGTAGGCGAGAAACTGATCGAAAAGCGGAAATCGATTAAATTAATAACGGGAAACATGTTTTTCGAAAATAAAATTTACTTCGAGGGATTATTTTGTTTATTTCTCAATAAATAATTATAACAGTTTTGGGGTGTTTTGCTTATTAACTTCTCAGTATCGATAACCTTTGCTTTCACATAGAAAACTCTTTGGAATATTATTTTTTTTTTTACGTAATTATGTTTCTTAAAGATTTCCTGTCTAATTTTGATGAAGGAGGGGCAACCTTCGTAACATTTATGTATTACATTAAAACCTTTTTAAGGTGCAATAATTGGTGGGAGATGATGCAATCTCTTGCTACAAATTCCGTTATGTGCCGTGTCTGTTGTATTAACCCTTTGTGGCACCGCGTTGCCATTCTGCAACACACATACACATATAGCTTCAAATCAGCAACAAAATTTCCAGATTTTTGCAATGCGTTGTATCAATGCAACATTCATCAGTTTTGTTTATCACATCTTCTTCTGAATAATATGCCGTTAGGTGGGTTTATGTCTCATTGTGTGTGTAAATTTTTTTTAAAAGAGAATTACTGTTTTTTTATAGTCTGAGTATGGTGTTATTTTAAGAAAACTACGTCGAATCCATTAGGTGAGTGTGTGTATTTTCTATTGACGAAACTTGGCAAGTATTCGTTTGATTGAAAATATACAGAAAAAGCGAGTTGTTGTTTGTTGCACTTCTGCAAGATTATGTTCTAGTCTTCGTTTTTTTTTGTTTTACTTTGGTTTTAGAATGGCATCAAGAGGATTAGCACCAGATCAAATCTGTCAAATATTTGAAGATTTGTGTAACAGCGAGGATGGGTTAGAGTTTTCCGATGATGATAGTTTGGTGGACCCTAAGTTCCTACCAGAAACCGACGAGGAAATGGATGAAACACATGTTGAGAATCAAAGGGAGGATGCACATTTTGAACATCAAAAAGTTACTCCATGTCAACCGACCATATCAACGTTACCAAATCAATCCAAGCGGAGGGAAGATGTTATCTGGAAAAGTAAAAAATCTGTGTCTTAACGACCAACAACTTGCCTTCCGTGGAAATTCGAAGTTCCCAGCAAATGTTTTGGCACTTCAGACACCTACACAATTTTTCCTGCATTTATTTAAAAACACGTTGATAGAAATTATTGCCCAACAAACCAACTTGTATTCGGTTCAAAAGAACCCCAAGTACATTCCACGTATCGGCAATAGATATACAGCAATTTATTGGTGTTGTCTTATATATGTCAATAATACATCTTCCTCGAGTAAGGAACTATTGGAGCAAGACTATCGGAGTTACAGTTATTCAGGAAACCATGCCAGTGCTGAAATTCGAGAAAATCAGGCAAGAGTAAGGATGTCCCACGATCACATTCTGACCTCGATCCGCTTTTTAAAATTCGCCCTTTTATTGAAGCTCTCAATGATTCCTTTTAAAAGATCCAGTTGGAACAATATCTGTGTGTAGACGAACAAATATGCTCCACTAAATCAAGAAACAGCTTGAGAAGATATAAGCCAAAAAAGCCTCATAAGTGGGCATACAAAATTCAAGTCCTTAGTGGCGTATATGGGTTCGCTTACAGCATTTAGCCAGAGACAGGGCAGGAGAATATACTTTGCGAAGGAGACCCAAATTTAGGAGCTTCCTTCAATTTTGTTGTTCGGTTGGCACGGATCATACCAAGGTATGAAAACTACCGCCTATATTTCGATAACTATTTAACGTCCTTATCTCTGCTGGTATATTAAGCGAAGGAAAGCCTATTAGCCCTGGGTACCGAATTCCATATTGTAAGCTCCTGGATGAACGACAATAGAAGAAAGAAATTTGTGGCACGTCGGTCGAATACGTTGCAAATATTGACGGAGTTGATGTCTCCGTTACAACATGGAAAGACAATAAACTTGTAAACTTGGCGTCCACATTTGCAGGTGAAGAGCCTAAAACTGAAGTTCGAGAGACTCGACAAAACGATTAAAAAGTATGTTTCGATCGACAGGCCGTTTGTAGTCGCAGAATACAACCGCCATATGGGAGGAGTGGACCTAATCGACAGTATAATGGGACGATACAAAATTTTGCTAAGAAGTAAGCGTTGGCAAGTGTGCATGTTTTATCATTCGCTGGACCTGACTGTGGCGAATGCTTGGCTCTTGTGCACGCGAGTTCTAAAGGAGCAATCAGCAGATGCTATACCATTGAGTTCGTCGGAGTTCCGCCTGGAAATTGCCGAAACCCTTTCTAATGTTGGTACTAAACGAACCGAAAGAAAACGGAATAGCACCGTAGAAGCTATCGCCGAAAAAAGACACAAGGGACCAGCGCAACATATACCCCCAAAAGATGTTCGGCAGGACCAAATAGCTCATTGGCCAACGTAGAACGACAAAAGGATGAGGTGCAAATATCCGAACTGTAAAGGATACACTCAAACATTGTGTGCGAAATGTGGTGTTGGCGTATGCTACACGAAAGCCAACAATTGTTTTAAGAATTTCCATGTACAGTAATGCAACAAGTATAAAATATAAAATGAAGACTAAAATATAAAAAAAAAATACATATGTGGTTTCCTTTAACAAACATTATTTCAATAACAGGGAGGAACTATATATAAAACTCGGGTTTGGATTAAATCCAAGATCATGTGCTTCAAAGGGTTAAAACGAAAACAGTTTATGGTTAGGATATTCCAGAGAAATTTCCACTGGATTCGAGGTGGTCACAACAACTTTTTAATACATAAACAACCCTGAATAATACTATTAAGGAGTTCCGACCGAAGTTTGTATTGAGATCTATGGAAATCCGACAAGTGCTCATTAAAAGTATTAGCCAGGATAGTCTACCTACAGAACAGTTGATTTCGTCACTCCCAGTATAGAAAAAATTTCATGGGGATGTCCTGACGATAAACAGCTTGCATTTTATACAGAAGATAGGACACATAACGGGTTTTGAAGCAAGAGATTACATCATTCCTCACTAGTCGTCGTACTTAAATTTGGTTCCAAATGTTAGGGAGGGGGCCTCCCATCCATCCAAATTACACAGCAAACCTTGGAGAAACATTATTACGTACAATTTATAAAAAAAAACGCGATTTCGAAGAGTTTTTAATGTAAAAGCAGCGGTTATCGATGCTTAGGGGTTAATAAGCAAAAAATGTTAAAACGATTTTGTGAAAAATAAACAAAACAATCTCTCAGAGTCTATTTTATTCCAAAATGAGCTCTCCCGTCATTATTTTCCACAATTTCAGCCTTTTAATCAGTATTTTCCAGACTTGTTCCAAGTGCGGCTATAGTTATGACAGACGGGAAATTTAGATTTTCCTTTACAGAGAAATAACGGTTTGAAATATAAGGAAACTTCTTGTGAGTTTATATGTCTTTTTATTATCCCTTATGCGTTTATAAACTCGGCGTCAATGAAACCGGGCCACACGGTCAACGTGAACTCTAATCGAAACAGGCATTGTGTTTGTTGCGTGAGTTAACGGTACTTCAGATAAAAATCATAGTCATTTGAATTGCCATTAAATGCACTTTCTGTAGATATAACTTTCATAGTTGTAAGTTTCATACTTTTAAGCTACAGTCACATTTGGCTAGTTGCTAGCGCTAGCAAAGTTGCATTTGAGAAATCACCATAGGCGACGACACGTAATAAACAAGGAAAACAGTCTCATGTAAATGGGTGGCTATGCGTTGTTACAACGTCGTAGCCGAAAGTGTGTTGCAACTAGACGCGTAACTAGTCACCCTATCTACAGGAGTTAGTTGGAAATGAGAAATAACTACGGTGACGACGTGGTAAACAACCAACAAAGTGTTGTGCACTTTTACTAGTAGATAGTAAATAGACACATTTCCTAGATACTAGTGGAATAGGACCATGTTCAATTCGACTAGCAACCAACCAGCGAGTGAATATACGCTACAATTATTTTTCGGTGGATTTCGAATTAACCCTTTTCCGGAGAGAACGTCTATAGACGTCCAATTTTGAGCATTTGACATACAAATCGTGTTAAATTTTGGCATTGTGTCCGGCAATGAGCTAACTGCTCAACCGATCGACACGAAATTCAGTGTGAATGTGTAAAATGGTAGAGGTATTTGCTACGAATGCCTTTGAGATTACGAAATGGTAACAGGGTGTCCGAGACGAGGTGCGAAAGTCGATTATTTTATTTGTCATCGGAAAAGGGTGTATCGGCACGTATATCGACATGAAATTCAGTGTAAATATGTAAAATGGTAGGCTATTTGCTAGAAATACCTTTGAGATTACGAAATATCAACAGGGCGTCCTAAAAAAGGTGCAAAAGCTGATTATAATCGGGAATAAATTTTGTTTAATACCTTTGATATTGGGAAATGTTAACAGGATGTCCCAAACGAGGTGCAAAAGTGGTTGTCATAATCGGCCTATTGTTTACTGGCCAACCCAGAAAACAATAGCCAACACAATATAACAATTCAAAAAAAACTTCGGTTACAGACGTCGTAAGACGTGTGCATATAGTTTTGCACTTTTTGCGAACGTTTTCGGACGAACAGGCAAAACTATATGCACAGGTCTTATGACGTCTGTAACTGCAGTTTTTTTTAATTTTTGTATTGTGTAATGGTTAGTTGTAATTCAGTTGTCTTCTGTAACGTTGATGACTACATACGGTAGTCATCAACGCACCATGCTCCACTAGGAGTTACGGTAATCAATAGAGAGAATGGTTAGTGGGCATTGTAGCCGACATATTTTAGATATTCTGCCATTGCAGTAGATAAAAAAAGAAATGATTGAAAAAAGGAAACTAATGGTCAGTACGACTTCTAGGTGCCTTTTTGACCGGGGATTAAAGGCCTTTGTATAGGCTCTTAATCCAAGTCCGTTGCCGTGGTGGATGAGAAATCGAAAACAACACGAAGTCTGAATCGAATCTGTTTCTTCATTCTTTTCTTTCGATATGTTCTTTTATACTAAATATATGTAACCTATTCTAATGTACATTGCTATGAAAATACATCTATGTATTTCTCTAATTCCATCCTTTGACCCATTTCTTCTCACGCGCTAATTAAATATAAAATGTATTACCGTGGGTCAAGTGCAGTTATTTTAAGACGACTATGCACACTCAGGGTGTACGAGCATATTGCCTTATCATTTATTAGCGTACACGCACATGTAGAGTTATTTTAAAAAGGAAAGAATGAAACTTAATTTGTATTTCTTTCAAATTTAAAGTTTACTTTAGTCAATGGGCTTGTTATCAGAAATGGGTTTTAGTTTATTACAATGTTACATACACTACAATTGTGTTAGCTGGCCAACCCAGCAAACAATAGGCCGATTATGGCAACCACTTTTGCATCTCGTTTGGGACACCCTGTTAACATTTCCCAATATCAAAGGTATTCGTAGTAAATACCCTACCATTCAACACATTCATACTATGTGAATATGAATTTGGTTGCAGACTTTCTAAAAATTAGAATTCTAGTCCTTCGAGCATACGCTGTTTACCTACTAGTTTCGATGGTCTGCGGAAGCTGCACATCTTTGTGCAAAACTCTCTCTCTCTCTGTTCATTACCGTAACTCCTAGTGGAGCATGGTGCGTTGATGACTACCGTGTGTAGTCATCAACGTTACAAAGACAACTGAATTCGAAGTGTGACACGGTTGTCAGCCATACCACTTCCTAGTCGCATTGTTAGTTTCTTATTCTTATATGTATATAAGAATATTTCTCTTATCATCTTCTTCTGAATAATAAGCTTGCGACGAGTCGTGCCGAGTTTGGAAACTCGTTTCTCTATGAGTGTCTATTTCACAGAGTGGCGACCGAACGTTCACGGCCACAGAGCACCATCGTTGTGCAAAACTAAAGAATTTAAATACGAAAGTCTGAGGTAATTTTTGGAATAGAAAAAACTTTAGTTTTCCATTGGAATTCAAGTTTTTAACAATTTTACACTTCAAAATAACGTGAAGAGATTTCTAGGTGTTAAATCTTTTTTTCTTGTAATTAGGTAATTTTTATAAAAAGAAAAGTATTATTTCTCTTCAACATTTGTTAAAAATATTTTTAAATATTGCTGTATGAATATTTTATATTGAAAGAATTAGCAGAATACAAGCGCTCTCTCCATGGCAACAATTTACATCCGAACTGATTTGGTTCTTGCCAAATAGAGCCGATATGGTTCCGTGAAGCGGAATGACATTTTCCCGTTTTTGGTCCTGATTTTGTTGGTGTCTATAGTTCTATTTTTCTCGTGTGGTACCGGGCATTCACGAAACCTTACTCCAATTGCGGTGAACACAAATGATTAATAACGTGCGCTGATTACGAGCGTGCATAAAAACCGCGTTTCCGCCACATTAAGCAACGAGAAGTAAAGCAAGGCTGCAATGTGGGCTTAAACCATCGTTAAGCATAAATTCAAGAAAATAGTACTATCACCCAACATGCGAAGGCAAACACAAATGCCTAGTTATATGGATGGCCTTAGCTGCAAGTGTTGCACGGAAACGTGGAACCGGATCTGAGTACCCAGTTCCTAACAAGAACCGAACCAAACTACAAAGAACCGAGCGCGTGCTGCCGGTTCCATAAGAACCGAGTCCGGTTCCACAGAATCGATATTCAGTTCTGATGGAACCGGCGCCAGTCAGGTTCTACAGAACCGATATTCGTTTCATATGGAACCGATTCTTGATTCCGACGCGAACCGGCGCTGGAGAGTGGAAAAGCTTTCAAAAAACCGAAAGTCGATTCTAAAAGAATGAATTGGTCGATTCCTAGGGAAATCGCACATTATCTTTGTCAGTTGAATCATTATTATTAAACAGCGACGAAAACAGTTAAGAAAAACATTTCAATACAATTGAAACAACCACTTTTCGGAGTTGCAGCGGGAGTACGGGGGCGACTATAGAATCTTTAAAGGAGGTATTACACTATCAAATAAAGTTTGACCAATGACGCAAAAAGTTTGTCCCACTAGTGTAATAGCAAAATAAATGACCAGAAATGTGTTTGACCAAAAATGAATGACTATCGTGGTCATTCATTTCTGGTCAAACATATGACCTTAGTGTAATAACAAAACAAATCTGTGGTCAAATTTATTTTGCAGTTTTTGGTCATACGGTCATTCAAAAATTACCGATTTTCGGTGTGGCCCATGGTGGTCAAACGAAATGATTCGATTGGGTGCATTTAATGTACAATATAAAAAATAAAGACAATTTTTTACTTTTTTTGCAAACTTTGGGATATTGGAAAATTCAAAATTTAAATTAATCTGTGGAATTACATCGGAGAAATTATTTTTGATAGTAAAATTTAACTCTCGGTAATCGTTTCGAAGTGGAATAATAAATGCGTGTTCAGTACACAACTCTAGTTTGGCGATCTCATCTTTATCAAAGAATTTTGGTAGACGCATGTCGCTCGCTTCAATCATTTTCTCAACTTTTCCCGTTCTGAAAGTTTTTTTTTTCTCAACAACTTGGAACCTCTTAGCCTCACGGACTTACAATAAAGTTATGATTCAAATGTAGTGGCAATCCTACATGGGTTTGGGACTTTCGACCCCCTCCGAATTGATGATGTTTGGATGAGAAATCAGGTTAAGCACCGCAGCTTCAATAGCACAATGTCCAAATTCCGAGCCCGGCATACAAAGCTACCTAATTAACAGTGAGCAAGAGCAAGGGATACAACATTACATGGACGATAGCAAGATTTAAAATTTTTTTTTTTAAACAATAGAAGCAACTGAAACCATAAAGTAAGAAATTGGAATAGAGATGGAACTCCATATAACATTAAACCCTACTGAACAACATTTTACCTTTGAGTGTGTGCTGTATGTAACGTGTATACAGGAAGACATCTTTCTGTATGTGTACGTTACATACAGCACACACTCAAAGGTAAAATGTTGTTCAGTAGGTTTTAATGTTATATGGAGTTCCATCTCTATTCCAATTTCTTACTTTATGCTGAAACTACCCCCGGTGTTCCTCAAGTTTTCCACTAACTTGTGACTTAGATCCGCAGTTAATTTTTAATTAAGAATGAAAGAACGAAATTTATAAGTGACTAGAAGCTCCAAGAGTCGTCTAAATACTTTAAAACTTTGCAGCGCTTTTAACGCTTTCTTTACTACCGTATAGTGCGGTGAAGCTGCGTAGTAATCGAGCATTACATCTCCAATAAAAATTAAACGAAAAGAAATCGAATACTTATTCTAATTTCGAGGATCTCGAAACACGAAACACACACTTGATTTTGGTCTTTACCTATATTAGTTGCTAGTATGTAAGTTTAGTAAAATGTTCGCTTTATCGATCAAAAACAAATATTTTTTAGAAATAAAAGAGGCCCATATTCTTCAAGCTACAAACGAGAAGGTGGAGAACATTTTTTGAAGGATTAAAGATCTGACGGGCCCTATGCTCTTCAGTATAAACTCTGGGATTTGGATGAGCAGTTATAAAATTTGAGCACCGTCAACCTTTTTCCTAAAACCCCTTTCGAAATATTTTCTTACGTGCGCCCCTGTCCACACAGAAAATTTGTGAAAAGAGCTGGCTGCTTCTCTAATTTTCCCTAAGAAAAGGGATGTATAGAGCCCTTTTCTGTTTCTAACATTCACAATCCCAAACTTTTCTTTTGAATTTCTCGATGGCCACTTTTCATCTTCTTAAATAACACGAGTCCTTTAATCAACAAGAGGCAAAATTACGCCTTCAAGCAAAATTAAACAGATTTTCTATAGTACAAAAAGTTAGTCAACTAAACCTTTGCAAATTCGACAAATAAAAATGAAACAATGCCAAATAACCACTAAATGCATATTGAATTGAAGTTAGCTTTGGTCATTTTTTCTGAAACGGTCATACTAGTGTGATAGGCAAATATACCTTGGTCAAACAAATGACCCGAAACCCGAGTGACTACGTCATTGGCCAGCCAAATTGGTCATTTGTTTGTCCCATAGTGTAATAGGTCTCGAAAAACACTTTTGGTCATTCCAAAAGTTGGACAAATTTTGTATGACCCACTGGACAAACTTTATTTGATAGTGTAATACCACCTTAAGAGATGGTCAAGAACTTTCGATTGTCACCAATTTCGCTTGGCGACACGAAAATTGTCTAGCCAGATGTCTACCGCCAAGCAACGAAACAGCCACTTTGCGGGACTTCAGCGAGAGAACGGGTGGTGACTAGGGAGGAAATGGCTTCAGAATCGTTGATAGGGAGTCAGCACCTTTCCATTGTCACTGATTTCGTTTGACGACACTTCTTTTGCCAAGCATCGAAAATCGTGTTTTCGATTAATCGTGTAATCGATTATTTTTAAGCTAAGCTCTGAAAGATTCAGTCCCTGTTTTATCTAAAAATTTTGTTTTCAATACTATCCATACCAAAAATCGGTTTTTTATCCAAATTTTATAATCACCTACGCAAACCAACCCATACTTATAGGAAAATGTAACTAACGCATGCAAGTCAGTGGGAAAATATTGAAATCTTGGCAAAAGTTTATCCAATCATTTGTTTAATTTTTGGTGAAGCATTCAATATTTTAAAAACATTTTTTTTCTGTTCAAAAAATACCTGTTACTTGGAAATTTGTCTACGAAAATTTTTTGCTCGCTTTGCTTGCGTGAAAATTATATTCGAAATGACTGCTTTTCCTGGATTGTCGGATTGTGGCCCGCGGGCCGTACGTTGGACAAGCCAGGGATAATACATTGTTCAAGACGGTGTCTGCAAGCTGTTAGCCTGTTAGAAGTGCTCTAGTATGGTAATTACTTATTGGTTGTGTTAATTTTAGAGCTAAATGTCCGTTATCAAGTAACCGCAGACAAATTTAAATTGAAGCGTTTTTGAGACTTCCGCCGTTTCGGCTCAGGCTTGAAATTCTGGGCAGATTATACAGATGCCCTCTCGACAGCACCTCGCACCTCTTGACGATCGTCATCAGTTGCAAGGACACTTGAAGAGATGCACCAATTTACATGTACAGTTTATTTACAGTTATATGTATTATGAGATTTTTTGGATTTTTTTTTTATATTCCACATGTAAACCGACAAATTAGACGAAACTGATTGAGCCATTTTTAATAGAACGCACTCTTTTACTTACAACATATTTCTGATGATGTTTTAGCAAAACACTAAGACGACGTGTCCGCTCGACGCACGTGATTGCCCGACATCTGTAGTTATGTTCGGCCGAGGATGCAGCTTCCGCTGTTCCCGGAATTGCCATTGCTTGACTTGGAAACGGATGCATATTACGATGGGGATGATCAATTCTACTAGGAGTTTGTTACTTCTCCCTCTCTCTCTCTCTCTCTCTCTCTTTTTGTCGCAAATTTTTTGTTTTTATGTTCAATTAGGACTAACATACAAATATTGCACAATCACTCTTATCACACAGTTACACTATGATATGTCTTTTTTGCGTATACTCGCGTCGCGGACAATTTCATTCACACCGCGCGACAATGACAAAAAATAATTAATTTTCAAAATTCCCCGAGCGATCAAGCGAAATTAGCCGAATAAAAAAGATTTTTCACAAATAAAAAAGAAAAAAAAAAACGCGGCCGGACACAAACAACCATCACGAAAAAAAAATCCCTTAAAACACCGTGTTGCAAATATTCGTCTCTAAACAATATTCACAGATTCACACACGTGACGTGTGTGAATATTATATTTGAAACACTTTCGTTTTGCACACAACACATCATCGAAATCGAACCGAAGAGTTCCTAAAACTTGTTAAAGATGACGAAAATCAGCGGGTAGTAAAAGGAAAATTCGATTTTCGCCTTGCGGGACGCCTGTTAAGGATATTGATAATATAAATTGTCTTCAAGTTCTCGGTTATTTGTGGGTGTGTGTGTGTGTTTTTATACTATGCGATAAATAACGTTTTTTTTTTCTAAATTGACGGAATGATGCCGGTTGGTTTTGTCCTTTGTCAAAATACAATTCTCACAATTATTATTGTCGTGTCCTTAATTTCAATTAAATATAGTAAGAAACACGAGAGTGCACACAGACTTTTTCGAGAAGTGTTTGTTTGTCTATGTGTTTCTGTTTTGTTTTTAATAAAATATAATCACCAAGCAGTTAGCTCAATAATTTATTACAAACTGCCACCAAAAATATCATAATAGTTGCCGACCCCCAAAACAACAATCGTTTTGTTCTAATCGCTCCGATACGATTGCAAAGTAATAGGCACAAAACCACAAAAAAAAAGAAGAAAAAAATGTAACAAAACCGACGATCGTGTTAATTGTGCTAATTTGACAATGTGCCTGTTTCAATCAAACATGTATCATGCATTTTTTGTTTGTTATCAAGCAGAAGGTAACCGCCACCCACCAAACCACACAATCGGGCAGACCACGCAGAAGTACCCACTTAGTTACATACATACTGCTAAATGGCACAAGCTTGTGAAGAAATGAAAGAAAAAAATGTTGCTAAACCTAAACCGCGATAAGAAACAATGTGCGAATACATACAGGTACTTTGTGTTATCATCAACCCTTTAGTCGGCAAATGCGAGCAAATCATTCATTCATTGTGTATCGTTGTTGTTGGTTTTATTTGTGCGATTAGGTCTACTTCTTTTTCGATTCTTTTACTACAATCGCATTACACTTGGCGTGTAAAAACATTTACTATGAGGGTACTAGATAATAGAGGACAAGGTCACACAACGCACAAGAAGTTATTGCATTCAACATGAAACCATGCATGCACAATGTTTAGTTTTAAGATACAGTAGAGCTCGATATTCCGAATTGGTTGGGACCGAACCCTATTCAGATAATCGAATAGTCCGAATTTTTGAAATGCACTAATTGGCAACCGAATTGATAGTATTTATACTAAAATCCGCTAACAATTTTTTTTCTTCTCTGTACCGAAACGGTTTGTGGGTAGTTATTTCAATTATTTAATTGGGAAATGAATTTATTATTGTGACTGGCAAAGTTAAAAGGGGGCAAACAAGCGAGTAAACGGCCGATAAAGAAATCAAGTCGGTGCATTGTGTTTAATTGATTTGTCGTGATCTGATTTTTATGAAACTTGGTACATATCTATATACTTTCGATGATCCTGATTTGGATACTGTTACCGAAAATGTAATTAGCGGGTAATGTAACAGTAAATCCAAATGTAAATGAATTTTTCGACAAGTTCGAGCATATTTTCAGCACTTTCTTTGCTATATTTTATGATTGTTCATATACATGATCCATTGGTGGCCACAAAAATGATTCAGAGATTGCATTGGTGACCAGTAACTGAAATAACAGTAAATCATCAATCAATATCTTTACATGGATAATGATGCAATTCCTTGCAATTGTTTGCTTTGATTCTCTGCGTGTGCTGATTTTAATAAAACACAAGCAGTAATTTATCAGCAGGACACTTAATATCTAAAAGTGCATACTAATCCCAGGGAATACCCATAAGGACAAAAGGTCCTTTTTTGCAAAAGAAGTCCAATATGAGCAATATGGATATGAAAATACAACACTTGGTGAGACAAGTGCCCCGAAATACTAATTGTACATTTTTGAAATCTTCGGAAAGGATCTTCTCTCCTGAAAAGAACATTTTTGAAAAATTTGTTGTGGATAGGTAAGATGGGTTTCAAACGATAGGGATCGATTAGAAGAAGTCATTGAAATGGTTTTAAATATTTTTTGGCATTTGGGGACACCAGAATATCGCTATATTCTAGTTCGAACCAAGAATATTTTATTCGCATTATGTAACCTTTGTTTTAGATTGCGATTTCGATGATATTTACGTCAAAATGTCTTAGGAAATTTTAAAATTATTGACTCTAATAATGATTATAAACCAAATATGTAAACTAAAAAACAAAATGGCATACAGAAAATTTAAGGGAAATTGTTTGCGTAGCAATCTGGGGGATGGCAATGGCAGATGATCAATTTTCCAGATTGTCGCTTTGTATGGGATTTTCAGGAAATATGGAAATGATCCACTACGTCGAAACGCACTTATGACAATAAGCGCGTTTATTTGCCATCGTGGTTAACGCGTGACTCAAAAGAAAAAAAAACGAGACCGAGGCTAATTTCGGGCGCGGCCGAAATTTGAATACCCGTCACATTTGAATGAAACTGAAGCTCCTTTTGTGTTAAAAATTTCTACCGCAGCCCAATAACGTGTTCCGATTCCATCTGTTCCTGGATACGTTGGGGTTAATCCAGGAACACACTTGGATGTATTTTGGTTAATATTCAAATAGAAAAAAAGTTGTTCTTACAAGAATCCAATATTTGGGGGTTGGCTTGTATGACAGCCCTATGACGTAATGTTCCGATTTCATCCATTCCCAAATACCTTTTGAAGCTTTACTAGCCTAACGTGACCTGATTCCCGAAGGCCCAATGCAGTACACATTCCGGAATTCGGTTTTCAGGCAAACCCTCAATCGTACTATTTTATTATTTGTTATCATTCGCTTAATGTTATCAAAACAGCAAGATCCCGATGTGATCGCATTAAGCGGCGTCGATTGTATGTCACGAGGCTACCACCATGACGGATGCCATAAAACGACCACATATTCTCCATCCTTTCAGAAATGATATCTTCCTAAACGGAATACAGCAAGAATAGTAGCCTTTATTCTGGGAAATATGTGGTGAACCTTGGGATAGCAAGGTTCCAGGGACGTAGCCAGAGGAGTGGCCCAGGAGTCCCTAACTTCCTACAGTATTTCTAATTTATTCATTCCTAAAACTCTGCCGAAATTAAGCTTGCAGTCAGATAAATTGTGTCATCTGGACGAAAGTAGTGATATAATAAACAATTTGGAACACACAAAAAATCTGGTGACCCAAAATTGGGATCGTCTTTCATAATGGAAACTTCAACAAATTTCGTAAGAACTCATACAGGCTACACGATTTGAAATAAAATATTTCCCTGTAAGAATGGCGTTGTAGACGTGGCACTCTCTGCTTCCGACGATAGCAGAGCAATTAAGTGATCGTGCGTGCACTCGTGCTCGCCCAGCCTCGTCAAGCGATAAAAATTGATTCGACACAGGCACAGTGGGACAGTAGGCATATTATGCATTGGGGCAACGCCGAAACTAGTGTCTACAATTAACAACAAGATTCTAATAATGTCAAAATTTCTGATATCCAGCTAAATCCTGGCTACGTCCTTGCAAGGTTCTGTTGGTACTAAACAGGACCCAGTAAAGATCCCTCAACTTCTAAATGTTCTCATTGACAAAACATCATCAGCATGTGAAGTGCAAATGTATGTTTTAAGACGCAAAGTTATAACAGGCATGGGAGAAGTGTAGCCAGGATCTCGTTTAAAAGGGGCAAACCCAACATTTGTTTAACACAATGAACCCGAATTTTTTTTAGGGTTAGGAATAGGTATTATTCAACTTTTGAATTTCAGTGTTCGAAACTGCAGTCTCAGCAGCATTGCATTTCCCTATCTCTGACTATCCGTGACCCTGAGACAAAAATCATGAAGCTGTTTATTTGAAGTACGAAAATTACACCTCCTTGTACCTACCTATTTAAGAGTTTAGTTTTGCTTATTACAATAGATAAATAGTCATTGCGTAGAGAATTCTTAAGCGGATGGCGACTCTCTGGGGATTTATCGCTACTTTATTGGATTGGTCTGGCTGGTCGAGCGGTTAGTGCGCGCACCTTCGGTGCACAGGCTCATGAGTTCGAATCTCACCGTGTTCCATTGTGTTTTTCGAACTCACGAGCTTGTGACAGACTATGATCTCACTCAGATGTTAAACGAGTACCCATTTATGGGGATAAATAACACTGCTGAGCGTGATGCTGATCTCATTACCTCATAAAAAAAAAGAAAAAAGCAGATAAGATCTTGGAAATAGGATGTCACTAACACATCCTGCGGCCTTAGTCCAATGTTGGATTGTCGCGCCTGTTATTTATTATTGGATTTGGTCAACATATAGGGGAAATCCTTGCAGAGTCCTTTAGTTTGAATTTTCTTTTTCCTAAAGAGGTTGATAGGGGAATCGGATAGAGTACAGTAATTTTTCCATCGTTTTGTGAAAAATTTAAATCGCATCTTTACATGGCTGTTACTTTTGAGTATTGGCAGCTATAGATGCTTGGGATTTTCACCTAATACGGGCAGTGCGGTCCTCTATACATGGCTGTTAAATTTCAAAATTTTACGCTCCAAAATTTCCGAATTAGGGACAATTTTCCATTAAATCGATTGAACTCCAGAACGCAGATAGGTAGGACCTTGAAATTTGTGAGCGGTGAGCGCCAAGTATAGCTCTACAGCTACAGGTTTGAGCTAGAGCCTTGAAATGTTCACAAGTCTGCCAATTTTCAAATTTATTGGACACATTTTATAGAGTTTTCGATTAAAAAAGTCGAAAGTGCGATTTGGGCCGCTGTAACTGTCGAACGCAGATAGGCGACCCTAAAATATGGAGAAATGTAAGTAAATGTAATCCACAGGTTGTGGAGCTACCTGGCGCTTACATTTAGGTACATTAAATTTCAGAGCGATTGACCAAAGAGTTTCGAAATTATCGAAAATGAATGTTTGCCACATGAAAGTGCGATTATCCTGCTAATACCACCTAACAGACTGACTACAGGCCGCACCGAAGAGGTTTTTATGAAGTCATTTAGGCTTCTTTGGTGTGGCGTTGGGAATGCTGTACATTTACTAATGCTGTACGAGAGGTCAAAATGCTTTAGGTATTGTACAGCAAAATGGTGTACGTCTGGCCACACATTTGGGTGAAGTTTGGTTGATTGATTCACAAAGAAAAAAGTTGTTCATGCAAGAACCTAATTTCCAACGGTTGGTTTGTATGATAGCCCTATGACGTAGTGTTCCGATTTCATCTGTTCCTAGATATGTTTGGTGGCTTTACTAAAAACACATTTGCGCAAAGTTTGGTTAAGATTGGGTCATTAAGAAAAAAGTTTTTCTTAGAAGAATCTAATTTCCAGTTGTTTGTTTCTATGACAGCCCCAGTGGCGTGCAGTCCATAGATGCGGTGGATGCGCCGCATCCCTTAAAATTTTCGAATACATAATAATATTTCTTCACTTAAAGTTAAAGAATATGTATCTAATTACAACTGTCCTAAAATCTACGCCATATGTCTGATTATAGTGTACGTACACGGAACTAAGCAAATTTAACCCGGATAGTATAAAAATACCCAATAATAGTCGACTAAAAGACAGCCCTTAAATTCTACACGCATGTGGATATAGTAATATACGACATTGTACTTGCTCCATAGTGCCAGTCGTTCTGTGAGTTGAGTACTTTTCTACTGGATGCGGAAAAAACTTTCACTCAGTCGTGAATCCAATCGGACAAAATTTCAGTCGACAGGTGACATGCTCATTGAGTAATTTTTGTACCATTGGGGATGCGCAAACCAGTCCCGTACACGGAACGCATCCAAGTCAAATTCTCCTAGTTGTGCTGTGCAGTGTATGCTAGCATGAATGACAGAACGAAAAGAAGAGGAAGCTAATGAGTGAAGCTCATCTAATAGTGTAGTTACTATGTGATAAACCTAGTATGTACATAAGATTGCAAAATGTTGTGGAGACAATTTTTTTTTGTTTCTTATATTTTTTTGGGGTGCTGAGCAGGAATCTGGAGATCCCTATAGCGACATTTCGTTGCGGAACAGGGTAAAAATCGGGATAAACTCTTCATGAATATTTTAGAGAGCACATAATTGCGCGTCCAAAGAGCTGTTTTGGGCGAGAAGCTCCGCATTCGAGCTCAGCACCCCAAAAAACATAAGAAACAAAAAAAAAATCTCCACCACACTTTGTAATTTGAAGTCACCTAGTAACTACACTATAATATCTGGAAATGGAGAACGAAAGCAAGTAAGTACAGAAAGGAGAAGTAAGTATCTTGAATGGATATGATATTTATGCAATTACATTTTACGGAGATTTTGTCTGTTTACGTTTTTCTTATAAATATTTGCTAGATCTTACGCATATGCACCGTACCGTTACCTAGAGAACCATTTTATTTTTTTATTTATTTCTGCGATTACGCAACGAGTGATTATTATTCAAAAGAAAAGCTAATACGCATTTTATTATGTATTATATTCCTCCTCTTCGTTTTTCGGATGCTTGAGAATCGTTAATGAAATTCGCATTCAAAATAAATACATTTTCTAATTACTTTCGTGTGTCAAAAAAAAACATTTGAAAAAATTACATATATGTATTTGTGTTACTTTTTCTCCACCGCATCCCCATTTATAAATGTTACTGCACGCCACTGGACAGCCCTATGATGTAGTGTTCCGATTTGATCTGCTCCTAGATATTTTTTGAGGCTTTACTAGGAACACATTTGGATGAAGTTTGGTTACGGTCGGATTAAAAAGGAAAAAGTTTTTCTTAGAAGAACTTAATTTTCAATGGTTCGTTTGTATGGCAGCCCTATGACGTAATGTTCCAATTCCATTCGTTTCTAGATATGTTTTGAGGCTACACACTTGGGTGAAATTTTGTTAAGATTGGTGCAAAAAGAAAAAAGTTTTTCTTAAAAAAACCTAATTTTCAGGGGCAGCCCCATGATCCCATGGTCCGATTCCATTCGTTCCGACATGTATACAGCGTACACTAAAAAGAAACTTGCATACAAATTTTCAGCTCGATAGCTTCAAAACTGAGGGACTAGTTTGCGTTGCAACAGACGGACAGACAGACAGACAGACAGACGGACAGACAGACAGACAGACAGACAGACAGACGGACATGGCTCAATTGATTTCTCTCGTCACGCTGATCAATAATATATATACTTTATATCGTCGGAGGTGCTTCCTTCTGTGCGTTGCAAACTTCATGACAAAGTTAATATACCCTTTCACATAGTGACGGGTATAAAGATCGCGGGTAACTTTTCTCAAACAACTGACAACTGTTCTACATTTTTGTCTCATTGTCCACGGAGAGAAAAAATGTAGTGAAAGGCATTAAAACTGTAATAAAAACTATTGCATTTCTTAAGATTTTTGACCCTATTGCAAATGATGTAAAAGTTATTGCATCTGTATTGAAAAATGTCATTGCGCTGTAATAAAATTAACAATTGGTAAGTAATAAAATTTTGCCAGGAAGTTAATTTGGCGATAATAGAAAAAATACAAAAAGTGATTTTTTTTATTTTTTATTATTTTATTTTTTACTTTTTTTTATTTTTTACTTCTATTTTATCCTTAACTTCTTTTTCGCTATTTTAATATTACCTTTTTACAATTTGCTTCTAGTGGGAATTGAACCGGGGACCTATCGTTTCGTAGTCCTACGTCCTACACCTAAGCTATCTACGATTACAAGTTATGCGAATAAATTAGTCGTCTTATTTTTGACAGTTTCATAAATATTGCGCGCTCATGTTAATTTCATGCACGAAAGGATGAAAACTATTACACCATGCAATAATTTATTAATACACACAGTGGTGGAAATTACCATAAACACAATAAATGTTACTCTCCATACAAATACCATGCAATGATTTTTGTCATTACACTGCAATCATTTTTACAATAGGCCAGCACCAGTAAAAACAACTGAATTGTAATCAATTTCACTACATTTTAATAATTTTCACTGCAAATTTAGTGAAATTGTATGTTGTGAATTTCATGGTATGATTTTGTTGAATTCATTGCACATTTTTCTCTCCATGTCGGCTTATTTTTTAGATTCGGTGGAATTCGTCACAGAAGATAATGATATATCTAAATACCTCAATAAGAAACATTCGCTGTTTTGTTTTGAATTGTATTTTTTTTTTTTAAGGTACTCAAATTTAGAAAACGAAATTGCCGTATTTTATCTGCCATGCATTAGCCATCTACATTTCATTCTCCTAAACTCTATCCCACGCTGGGTAGTGGCACGTGTGAAAATTAACTGAATAGGTGTATTTTATTTTCTATGGAGTTCGTTACTCTCGTTACTACTCGGGATGATCAAGAAAACGTAACTGATAGTATTTTTCACGGAACCATGAACGTTTTTAGTCAAAAATCAAACACTTTTTATGGGATGTAAACTTATACTTCCACGTTATGTGTGACTTTCAAACTAACGGTTGCCCTTAAAACATCTACAGTACAGCAAAGTTCTGGTGGCACAGAACTCGAAATAATTACCTCCAGTCCTAAGCTTTAACAGCACAAATTAACGATTTGACAATGACAAGTGATTTGCTGAATGGTTAATTGGACTTGTTAAAGAGTTAATTTCATTTAAAATGGGATAATTTTTCTATAAGGATGCCTTTTAGCATTTCTTCTTACTATTAAGAAAAAATCCGAGGAGTGTGGTGGAGAAGTTTTTTTTGTTTCTTATGTTTTTTTGGGGTGCTGAGCTCGAATCCTGAGCTTCCCACCAAAATTTCGTTGCGGAACAGGGTCAAAATCGCGAAAAACCCTCGTCGTTTACACAAACCATCGTCATTTCTGACCGTTGAAGGGCTTTAGTGTATGAGGTGTTAACTT
The DNA here is from genome assembly GCA_949715475.1 of Microchrysa polita. Lineage (NCBI taxonomy): Eukaryota > Metazoa > Arthropoda > Insecta > Diptera > Stratiomyidae > Microchrysa > Microchrysa polita. The sequence continues at coordinate 7,794,674 of OX454422.1, forward strand.
TATAGCCCTATAGTTGTTGAGTTTGCGTGAGTCTCCCTTGTTTTTATAGAAAGGAAGAAGAAAACTTTCCCTGAAAGCATCAGGCATCGGTTGCCCACCTTTGATTTTGTAGAAGAGAACTGTGAGCCAACTAAGCCCGACATTTTCCATTTTCAACCAAAATTCCGCGGGGATTGTGTCCGGTCCGACTGCCTTTCCGCGTTTCATCTGATGCATTGCCTCCATCACCTCTTCCTCTGAGATATCTTCAATATTTGTGGTATTCGGCTCAACATCTCGAAAAGCTGCTCGAGGAAATTCTTCATTTAGAAGTTCGTCAAAATACTCTCGCATTCTGCTACAAATTGCCGTATCGTCAATCAGCAATATTCCTTGCGCGTCCTCCACGTACTTTGGCGCCTGTATTTCCCGAGCGTTCCTTCTCCTTTGGGCTGCGACCCTAAATATCCTGGCATCATGCTTAGGTCTCTCGCGCAAAGACGGTCCTTCGGTCGCAGTCTGAGTTTCTAATTCTTGGTAGAATTTCTCAGCTGCCTTCGCCTTTGCTTGAGCTACCAAGCGCTTTACGTTTTTCCGGCATTGCATATAATTTTCGCGAAGTTGAACCCATTCGGTTTCACTGCTTGACTCACATTTCGTCCATGCCTTAAATGCGTTCGATTTGGCTTGCACTGCTTCCTTAGTTTCGGTGTTCCACCACCATGTTTCTTTCTTCGTGTGGAGTGGACCTTTCGAAACTCCAAGTGCCTTTTCCGCCTCACTTACTGACATTTCAGCGAAACTATTCCACATTTGTGTTGGACTGTGCTCGGGGCAGTTGCTGTTGTTTTGAAACCACTCCGTCATTTTATCAATGAATGGAGTCACTACAGGTTCAAAGTTGTCGTTTGTGAGATTGTGCCACTTGACTTTTTCGACTGGCTTGGGAGTTCTTCTATTTCTTGCTCCTCCTGCTTTCAAAATAAATTCTGACAGGAGCAAACGATGTTAGCTGACGACAGATTCACCCAAGATCACCTTGCAGTCTCTTACCCACCTTCTCATAAAATCGAAGCAGAGGTGGTAATCGATCTGCGTTTCGTGTTTCCTATCTCCGTGTCCACTACTGTAGGTGATCAGGTGTCTCTCGTTTTTCACAAACCATGTATTTAGGATGACCAAACCATGCGATCTGCACATGGTCCGAATAGCTTCACCTTCGTCATTTCTGACCGTTGAAGGGCTACCCTTTCCAAAATTTAAATTAATGTTAAACTTAAAAGAATTGGTCGCAAGAACGATCTACCCTGTTTTAACAAAATAAAAGACAAGTATCAAACGAACATTACGTTACCATTACTTATGCACCAAACATTACAAATAAGTTAAGAGACAAATTTGACAAAGCCAATTTAAAATTAGTCAATACTAACCCCAATAAACTGAGTTGTCTCTTGGATTCGACAAAGGACAAATTTCCAATCCAAGAGCGGACCTGAATATACGAAATTAAGTGCTCTTCTTGTGAGGAAATCTATGTTGGACAAACGAAACGCGCGGTTCATTTTCGTTTCGCCGAACACATGCGATCTATAAAGAACAAAGACATGCGCTCAGCCATAGCATCTTATGTTTATGATCCCGATCACGCTACTCTTCACAAAATTAACTCTTTTGACGAAAATGTTAAATCAATCAAGAACATATCGAATCCACGAAAACTCGACGCATATGAATCGCTTTTCATTAGTACATCGGATAACTTAATGAATTTATGCAACGGTGCAATTGAGTCCCCTCTTTTTAATATAATCAAGTCAAAGAAACCACGACATCAAAATTAATTTTTAATTTATACAATAATTTTTATTTAATTTTTTAACTTGTTTGTTTTCTTTTGTTTTATTAAATTGCTTTTTTTTTAAATTTGAGTTCCTACGTTTGTTTGTGCCATAATTTATTCACTTAGTATGTTATTTATATTAATTTATTTTGTATGATTTTAATTTATTAAACTTTTTATTTATTTTTGTTTGGCACGGTAACACTTAAAATGTTTGACATATTGACTGGACTAAAATGTATTATTACCATCTAGTGCTCATCAAGTATTTGCTGATTAAGGGTTCCCACAGTTGAGACCGAAATGCATTCAAATAAAAATTATAACAAGAAGTGAAACCTAGTGTGTTTTTAATTTTATTAAATTGCGTGGGTGGAATTGTCATGTTATATTCAATTTTTGCGGTCAATAAGGACTTTCAGTAACAACACTTATGGTACGATATAACCGACTCTCCCCTACTACATTCTACACATACCCTCCTTAAAAAATAGTTAGTTTAAACGTTATAGTTCACGTACGGTTGCCTCAAATCGGTGGAGCGAAATAGAAAAAAATTAGAGTAAGGCAAAATTTTGTTGTTTTTAAAATCAAAAAAAAAAAAAAAAATTTTGATCGGAAATATCCCAAAAAGGACAAAAAAGGACACTATTTAATCCTGGACCGGAGCTCTCCATGCGGGGTATCATATCAAAGGGGAGTTTGAGTGCATTACATATCCGGTGTTCCCTGTTACACGGACCCGTAACGGAATAAATCGCGTTTGAGTGGAAAATTGTTTGTTTCCCGTAACTCGCTAGGCGTCCCCTTCGATATGACGACGCCGCCCTGCATGTCCACCTCTAATCTTTTTTGGGACCTTTACGATCCAAATTTGTCTTCTTCATCCTACTGAATTGAAAACAACCACAATTAGCCTTACTCTATTTTTTTTTTCTATTTGGAGGCCTGAATTTTGATATTTTGTCTGGACTATACCTGTACTTTCTCCAGAGAAACCACATGGTTATTAGGGCTAGTACTGATTACGGAGGATACGCGAGGAGCTAATGGGGCTAAAGCTCCTCCCGGATCCAGAAATTCGAAAATAAAAAAATCCAAAATGGAATATGCAGAAATGCATTTAATAGAACAGTTTGTAAAAAAAATAATTTTATTTCGATGGTCTGTGTAAGTTGAAATATCCTTACCAGTAGCGGAAAAATACAACATTTAATCGGAAAAAAATCATGTGTCTCTGATTTGTCACAGGATTATTTGAGACGGCCCCTGAGTATGATGAAAAAGAGGGAAATCTTGTTAAAAAATTCGAGTTACATGATTGCTTCCACTTGATGTTCTTCAAGGTGAATACAATAAATAAATATAAAGAGCTTCGGAAGAGAGGAAATCGCATTAAAAAAATAGCGAACGAAGCCTGGTTCATTGAATTTGACTTGTCGCGACAAAATAAAAAAAACTGAAAATTTTGAAAACCTAAAAATAAAAATAATCAACCCTGGACGTTCCTTTCAGATGATTGACTGCGCAGCGTATAGGCAGTTTTGTCTGGCTACATAAAAAGGTTTGCCAGTATCACGAGTCGCTTTACAAGGGGTGTCAAACTCAAAACCTGGCGCGGGCCAAATAAGACTCTCCCCAGGTTTAGGTGGGCCACAGGGGGGAAATTTCAAAAATTTTTATGCAACCGCATTAAGAAAGTTGATTACAGAATATTACTTTTAAAATATAGCAGAGAGTCTAGAGGCTTCGGGATTATCTGTGAGAATTTCCTCCTTTCGAAAATGTACTTCAAGATCATTAAAAAATTAAGGCAAGGGGCGAAAACGTGAAAATATGATTGATCTTCAAGTAACCACAATTACATGATTTGCGCCAAATTTTGAACAGATGATAAAAAATGTTTAGCACCAGTCACCCAAGGTCGCCCAAAAGAACATTGGGAGGCAAAATAGTCAGAATAAATTAATTTCAGCAGGAAGATGGCAAAAAGAGACAAAAAGTTGTTTGTGATATGGTTTTAAACAAACTCATGCATATAGGTCTAAAAATCAGGCACTTGGGCTGAAATTATTATGTTGGAATTTCACATCCAGGTGATTTAGTCACCAATTCCAAGATTTCCGTAGTTTTTAAAGCTTTGTAATTTTTCCAAATAAATGTTCATGTTTAAGCCAACCAATTTTTTTATTAACTGCATTTCGGGGCAGAACAGTTTCATGAAAAGACTTAAGCCGCCCGCAGACTAAAGGTTTGTGTTCGTAGAGACGAGTCGTGGGATCATCGCTCAGTGATCGTAGTTTTGCACCCAATTTCGAGCCGTATTTAAATATTTTTTGAATGGTTCTAGTTTCCTAGTATCGACTATGGACTAAAGGAACATGTCTGTATAGAAAATATACCAATATAGTGCTCAAAAACGGTGGTTTCACTTCGATCGCTGAGCGATGATCCCATGAATCGCCTCTACAAACACAAACCTTAAAGGCGCATTGGAGCGTAGCGTAGCGTAAAACTTGTCGCCCAATACCACGCTTGTATTGGGCGACCGGTTTTATGCTACGCTCCAATACGCCTTCAGTCTGCTCGCGGCCTTAGTATCGTAGTGTACAAAACAGTAACAGATGAGCTGTCTTATAAAATCAAATAACCAGCCTGGGTAGTATTTGGAGAAAAAAGACCTACAATAATCTTGCATAAGCCACTGACGAGTTTTAGTAATTTTTGTAGACTTGAGCTCAATTTCTTAATTTGTTCACCTTTCCAATTTCACCATTTTTGTGTTGATACAGATTGTGTTGCTTTGACATGGCCGCGGACCGCACAGAACTGCGAGAAGGGCCGCGAGTTTGACACGTCTGCTTTACAACATAAAGCCCTCCAGATTGCCGAAAAACTGGACATTACCGTCGAACGGTTGGTTGGACTGTTTTAAGGGCCGACATAATATTGTCTTTAAGGCAATTAACGGTGAAGAAAAAGACGTGCTGGAAGATTTGGTTAATACGTTTCAACGCAACATTACCTAAATCTGTGATGCAAATGCAAAAAATGCAATGGAGGAAAATTTGGCGTAGGAGAATTACGGCTGCTGTTCTTTGCAATGGGCTTGACGGAAAGGAGCCCCTATTAATTATTGCTGCATATGTGAACCATTTTCAAGTCATATAAACCCAATGGTCTTATCTTTACATCCATTTTATAGATAAAGCACGTATGCCTCGAAGTTTTAAGAATATAAAAGTTGAATCGCTATTGGGTTTAACCTGGCGGCATAATAAGTCTGAATGGATGACTTACTCCATTTTTGAAGAGTGGTAGACACAATTCGATAAGCAAATGGGGGATCAAAATCACAAAGCCATAGTGTTTCTTGACAATGCGCGCTGCCATTTCAATATTGAGTAAAGCCATGTGAAACTTGCATTCTTCCCACTCAATACAACTTGCTCGCTACAACCTTCACGTTTGCTACAAGTTCATCGTCGCCTGAAGGGAGAGTCAATTCTGAAAATGATCAAGCAATTTCATGATGAATTTATCAATATAGATTCAGATACTTTAACATCAGAACCATGATCACCAAATTGCGAATATGAATATCTGATTTCTGTCGCATATTTCTGATAATGATGAAGAAACCGAGTACCAGGAAACCGGCTATGACCACCGAAAATAGTCACCATTTAAGGCAATTCAATATTGTTCGATGCTTTCGTCCGTTGGCATGCCCACTTTGAGTTGTGTTGTGCATTGCATTGAACGTGTTGGAATGCATAACACATTGTAAATGGTCGAGCTACTCGTTGGCATGCCCACGGTCTACGTGATTCTCTCTTTTCTGTATTGGCTGCAAAGGAAGAAGATAAAAATGACAAGAAAAGAAGCCCAAACGATGTTTTTTCGGGACGACAATTATGGGAATGCTTGTGGCGCATAGTGAGTAGCGTACATTTTCCTGGTCCTCATACTTTTGTCAAGGTCGTGAAATTCTGTTAAAATTAAGGACATGACAAAGTGTAGGTAATTAATTCGTATCGTCTATTGAAAAGTCTTATTTGATCAAAAATAATTTTTCTGTTTCAAAATCCACCCCCCTCGCCCTCCCTTCCATTGCAATACTGGAACAGTGATTCAAAATTAGTTTTTCGTGAAGACAACGAAAAGAACGTGCCGATGAATTTCAATCGAAAATAAGCTTAAAACACCACTGTATTCCGTCATAATTAATTTAGGAGCAACATCGCTCAGCTTGCACGCAGAGTTGTTCGAGTTTTTTGCTTTACAATTTTAAGTAGTTTTTTACATGTCAAAAATTCAATTTTTTACATGAAGAGTTTTTTACACTATGTAAAAAAATGATATGTAAAAAACTGCGAATACCTATTTTTTCACTCTGTTATCGGAATCGGACATACAAATACAAAATCGTCACCATTTGGAGTGTGGTTCATTATTTGTAATTAACCCTTAATTGGGCGCATAGAGAAAGTCACGTAAGTGGTCGCACGGGGTCTCTTGAGACCCCAACAAAATTTAGATTTCTTGGGGATTCTTTTTGTATATCTAGACAAAAAATATCTACCTGACGAAGGCTCAATGTCTTCCTCTTCATCTTGTGATGTTTCATATCCTATTTCGCTTTCTCACTACGAACTATACTCAATTTCCAAAACTATATCATCGGTCATCTGATTCCAAACCACCAATATCTTCCTCACTATCAGTGGCTTCTTCCACCCATTGTAGTATTTTCCCTTCCATTCCTATAAACTGAAAGGGAATGAAATGATGGAATATAAACCCAACTGTTGCAAATTCCAATTCCAGGTAAAAAATTATATACATTGTCTTACAAAATAATTAAAAAAAAAAAAACTTGCCTTTCCAAAAAAACACGTAAGTGGTCGCATGGGGTCTAACCACTAAAGAAAGTAATACAGCGTTACGCCTGCATTGGTGAAAAATGTGGCGGTGACTGATTTATAATACGTTTAGGTAAGTTGGAAAGCTAGCAGAGGTTCGGTCACGTTTTGATCAGTTTAAGCCCACAAATTTTAGCTTTAAAGTAGAGCTGACCCCATGCGACCAATTAAGGGTAAATGATGCCCCAGAAATACATATGACTTACATTATGACATGGCTGCCTTTTATTCTATCAAATACAAGACAGGATAGCACACCTATCGTTCAAATTTGCAGTTAAGCTCTATAGAGAAAAACTCGTATCCAACTTTATAATCAAATTATTATAGAAATTGTGCCATCCTGGTTTGATCGTGGTCTAATAAAACACAGCCCAAGCAAAAATTCACGAAATCAATTTATCGTGTGACATCGCTTAAAGTAATATTTTGATCCAATAAAACTTCCTTAAAGTATTTTCCGGAAAGCTTCTATCATCATTATGGGATAAATTTAAAGATGGCGGTCTAAAACTTCGATAAAACTGTCTCTAATCGTTAACCTAAAAAGATACTCTTTTAAATACTCCACTCTTGTGTTTATTGGATGATACACAGCACACACATCCAATAGTCTCTCTAAGTTAACTCACACAAATGCATATATTCGTCTATAGCACAATCGGTGTAATTTTTATAGTGTGAAATTCGTATGGTCATTCAATAAATTGTTCACCATAGTTTTATAGAAGGATTGGCTTTGTGATTTTTTAATTTTTTTTAATTTAATTTTTTTTTTAATTGTTATCTTCGAAACCAATTAGGGTGATCTCTGCGCAGCAATTAACTTTATTTTATTGATAAATGGACAGATTTAGGGTGCATTGCAGAAGATTCGATAAAGAATTGTCAAGCATTTTTATAGAAGCAACTATCCATTTATAGTGTTTACGAGCAATGCTGACTATATGTGAGGTTGGCTGAGTGGTAGCGTGTAGGACGGGCAATCAACAGACACTGGTTCGATGCTAGATTCGGGAACTTTTTTCATTTATTTTCGCAAATTCGTTCAATGTTCAATAAGGTTCTTTTGGATTATAAAAACGGCGCCAAATGCCATTATTGGACTGTTATTCAGTGGTTATACCCTGTAGAGTGCCCCTATTAATGTTAGAAAAGAATATTTTACGAAGTATGATAGGGATGATTAGTTGCGGGAGTTGATATTTGTTGCCAACATTCAACTGCATCGTCTCCACCGTTGGCACTGGGAATTAACTGGAACTAAGAAAGCATCATAAGTGCCACCCACAAATCATTGCAGGCATTCTGAACATATTACGTATGTCTTATGTACTACGTTAATGAAAAAAAATGTACTTGCGACAAAAAGTCCTTTGACTAGACTTCTACGTAAACTGTGTGTGCATTCATATGTATACATATAAGAGTATGCCTTTATGCCTGTACGCAGTGATGAGCCTAGGTAGGGGTTTTGAGGGTTCAAACCCCCTTCCGAAATTTTTTTTACAAATAAAGTTATAGACATAGGTATTACAAACGTTCTTCTACATTTTGGAAAGGAGATGGTAAATAGAAAATAAGGACATTACTCACTACAGCCGTTTCAATACAAGAAAAGTGAAAACATTTCGCACCTGGCATTTGATGAATTCCTCATGGAATCTAACCGACATTGAACAAGGAAACGTGCTGCTAAGATGTTTAATGCTATTCAGAAGATGATATTAGTATCACAAAAAAAAAATTCAAGTCGATTTTTTGACCCGGCTATGAATCAAAGTGTTTCAAAGTGATTTGTTCAAACTTAGCAGCTATATGTATATACTCGCGATGAAACTACACGGGCAACATCAACCTCCTCCCTAAACCCCCTCCCGAAATATTTTTATACGTACGCCCCTGCCTGCACGGTACGTGAGCAACAGCATAAAGCCCAACAAATTAGCGGAATCGAAATCAAATCGGTTTCAGAAGTTTCCAAAATGTTTTCGTTTGCACTTTCCAGACTCCGTTTTCGGCACCCTCTCGCCTCTTCAGTGTTTATACAACGGTTTCTGAAGGCAAATTTGGCTTTCGGGTAGCAAACCAACAAACAATAAGAATTTGCCTATTGCGGTGTTTTACAATACTTTGTGGCAAATATTGTAAAAAGTCAAATACCTTTTGGCTTCAACCTATTAAAATTCAACTCTTTGAATTTGGTGGTGCACGGTCTTCCTGGGTTCATTTTTACAGAATATTTATCTCAAACACGAACGGCAGCTTCACGCACAGTAAGACAAATGAAACCGTACCACGTAGTGACAGTTGCAAGACAAAAAATAGGATTTTTACATTTTTTCATTTTTTTTACATTTTTTACGTGCTTTTTACATTGCTTACATGTTTTACCTATTTTTTACATTTTTTACAGTAAAAATGTAAAAAATGTTTTTTTACATGGAAATGAACAACTCGATTGCACAGGCAAGCGCTATTGTCCAGTAATACGAATGGACGTAGCCCCCTCCAGGATAATATCCTGGTTGCGCCACTGGCCGTAGTATAGAGACTCGATTTTTTTTTTAATTCGTTTTTTTATGAAGATGACAAATGAGACAAATCAGAGTATAATGTGTCCATAACAAATCACAATTTAGTAATACTGAGTAGCGAATCAGGCGTGTTTTTTTGCACTCCTGTCTAGGTTAGTTTAGTGTAACTACATGGGGTTACAATAACAACATAACCTATATGGGTCATGTTGGTACTGTAGCCTCATGTAGTTACACTAAACTAACCTACACCGGAGTGCAAAAAAACACGCCTAATATTACAATAATACGACAAAATTTAATTTCTCAATTTCTCAATATTTCGGTATTTTTTTTTTAATAAATAGTTCAAATCCATAGTGTAACTAAAAAAAACTCCATTCCATCATGACGAAAACTTACGAGCTCCAAATCCTATACTTGATCGAATATAGGATTCGCTTGAAATATTTATTTTCGTTAAAGTTTTCCAAATAATTGTTATGGTAGCGTGAAACTGATTGCCTTATACGGTATTAATAAATAAGCAAAAAACCCAACACGTGGGGTACTCACATTCAGTTGCATGATGATCTTATTGTAGGCCCAATGCCACCTTTGTCGTCCCGTCACTTCCTGCTTGCGCAACGAGCCCATGCCACCAGTCACCTCTTCCGTTTCGCCCCGCTGTAGTGTTGGCTTCTTTTTGAACGTTTCACTTTCAACATCACAAATTATTCCGGCGATATTAACGCCGCCACCTATTCCCATGCCTACACCACTGGCCGTTGTACTGACAACGCCATTTGTTGAATGCTGATGGGCCGCCGCAAACAGGCCTTTGCTGCAAGTGGAAAAAAAAAGTTTAGAATTGGTTGAAAACGAAACTTCATTGGATGCTTACCTCACACTCGGCAGCTCCTTATTCGCCGTTGTATCCACAAAATTATCGCGCGGACTTGGAATTTTCTCCTCGTCGTCCAACTCACGTATGCTGTCCTGCTTTTTCAGCGTCAAATGTTGCTGCTGTATCGTATCGTCACTAATCGAATCCTGCGACATAAGCTTATGACCATGCGACATAGCAGCGGACATACCGTGACCGACTGTTGTTGGCGAGGCGTTTCGCGATGTTGGCATAACGATCGCCTTATTATCGTTAAGTTCGTCGTTAATGTAATCATCGTGACTCTCCTCGATATACTCCAGCGGTGGCTGCTTTTTGTGGAACTGATGCAGCTGATCGTCCCGTTGTTTTTGCTGTTCGTTCATCATTTCATTTTCCAAATACTTGTACTCGTCCTCCTCGTTGAAGTAGTCATCGCGATAATCATAGTAGGGCGTATCGCCAACAACGCCACCACTGCCCGAATGATAGTCGGCAACAGTCGTAGCAGTAGCGGTCGTTGTTGTCACGCCGCCGTTCGTGTAGTACTTGTCGTTATCGTCCAACATCCCGTGACCGTTCATATAGTCCAAATTCGAGATGTCCGTCTCTTCGTCGTCCTCGTCGTAGATTTCGGCCGGTTGCTGTTTCACCAACATCAAATTAACCGGACCGCGTCCGTTGGTCAACGATTTTGACGTGACGCCGGCGCCGGTGCCGGTGGTGGGAACGAAATTGTTGTTGTTATTAATATTATTGTTAATACTGGTGAAACTCAGCGCAGACGAAGTGATTGTCGACTGCTGCGACTGTTGTTGTTGTTGTTGGTCCAAGCTGCTGTAGCCGTTTTGCATTGTTGTTGCTAGGGAGGAGGTTGTTGTGGCGGTGGATGGGAGGAGTTTTGTGGAAGTCGGTGAGTAGGCCGCGGCCGTTGTGGAAGTTGGCGATGAGAGTGTCGTGTACATGCTATCTAAATATATGTTGCCACTAAGACTATGCTGCGTACTGGCGGCGGCCGGCATTGTTGATGCGACAGTTGCGCCCGTAATCGTTGGTGAAACTACCGATCCCGTTACGTTATAACTATTATCACAATAGATATCATTATCTTTATTTACATTTCCACTATTTAAGCTAGAATAACTATAATCGTAGTTCAGACTTGATGGCTTGGTCGCTTCTATGTTAATTGTTGAGTCTGCTAGGGTTGCTGTTGTTGATGTCATTACCATATCGTCATCGTAAGTATCGTAATTATTATTATAATTATATGATTTCTTATCAGTTATATCACCCGTTGCTATATAATCATTTTCATTACAACTATATTCATCGTTACCGTACTTGTAGTCGCTGTAGTCGACAGCATTGCCAGTCACGCTTGTCGGCGCCATTGTTGAGGAACCAAGAAACTTACTATCATCGTACGGCTCACTGTTCATATCGCCCGCCGCATCCAGAATGCCATATTTCGAGTCGAACGACGTTCCGCCGTAAAATGAAGCGGACGTTGTCGTTTTCACGTCCGTATCGTCGCCACCGTAATAATCGCATGCATACGAATCACTTTTCGATCCACGACCGTAGATTGATGCTGGCAATGTTGTCGAAGCCGATGCGGATGTCGACGATCCGGTTGACGCAACTACGCTCGTCATATACGAATAGTTTTGTCCACTAGTGCTAATACTACTCTTATAATAAAAATCGGAATAAGCGCTATTTGATGCTGCCGAAGTGATTATTGTTGTTGAACTTGTGGTTGTGGTGGCGGTGGTGGTCGATCCCTGGCCGCCACCACTTAGATTCGGTAGGAATTTCGAGGCGAGTCCCAGATAGCTTTTCGCCGTTGACGTCAGCGAGGAGGCGGTCGTCGATGAGCGACCTGTTGCAGTCGCGCCGACGTTCGAAGCGCCGCTTGTTGTTGTTGTGGACGGTGTTGTCATGCCAAAATCAGTGCTGGTGCTGGTAACTCCACCACCACCACCAGCACCACCACTGACCGCTCCAATGGTCGCCTTTAGACCGGTCGTTAATGTGCCAAACATTGAACTGCCGGACGAACGGATTGACGGCTCACTGGACGTCGGGATATAATCATTACTCGTGACGGATTTATACGATTGATACGGCGTCGTCGTATAGATGCCCGTTTGAAGCGGTGCATACGTCGATGTGGTGCAGGTCATGGAAATAGGTGGTACTGTCGACGAATACATATCGCTCGTACTCACATCGCTGTATCCGTCATCGTAGTATGAGGAGGAGGAGTTGATAGCGGGCGTGGCCGGCAGCATTTTCGACATCGACACGCTCGCCGTTATGCTCGGAATTTGCGGTAGTTTTGAGTAGTTGGAAGCCGTTGTTGTTGCCATCGGCATAGGTAGCCGTTTTGCCTTTTTCGAGAGCAACTGATTGCTCTCGTAGTAGTAATCGTCGCCCGCCACACTCGCCGAATCGTTGAAATACGAACTGGACGCAGTCGTCGATTGTGGATAGTCATTGTCAAACGATTGTGACGTATAGGGCACGGCATTGGCAAGTTTTGGTACACTGGGCAGCGTGGCACCTTTTCGTCGACCGCCTGGACGCGGCGTTACAGACGCGCCAAAACCGCTGATGACTGACGTGGGCGTGTTGGCCGCTGTAGTTGCCGAATCCTGGTTGATACTATCTGAACTGTTGTAGGCGTAGTTGTAGTCCTCATTGTAGTTGGTCACCGAGACGGACGTTAACGGTCGATTGCTGTACACCGAAGTAATGCTCGTTTGTTGCTTGGCCGACGGCTGATCGTACATTTGATAGTTCGTCAAAATATCATCTGTCTGATCGCTGTCGGCACGTTTCAGAACAGGCGTTGGCAGTCGCTTACTGCTCGCTTTCGGCTGCGGCAACATTCGATTTTTGCCTATTGTTAGCGGCGATGCTGTTCCACTTTGTTTCCCGGGAAGCGGCAAAAGTCGTGACTTTTTCGACAAAGTGCTGCTGCCGCCGGCGAGTAGCGGTGTTGGCGGCAACGATGCACCCCGATTATAATAGATTCCGTCCACCATACTGCTGCTGTGTTTCATGGGTAGTTTTGGAAGAATTTTTTGATTCATTGATGTACCCCGTCCGCCACTGTCCCATTGTCGATCTTCGGACAAATTATCGCCCGCAAGCGTATTGTAGAAATTGTAGCCTTGATTATCGGCGTCGAGCGACGAAGTCGTGGTGGCCGAGGTCAAGAGTACTGTACTGCTGCCGCCGACCAGGCCACCGCCATCGGTGCGTATATCATAGTTAACATAGTCTTTGGCATATGGATCATTTGCGGTATATGAGCCATAACTATCACATAGGGTATTCTGACGTTCCAAGCTGCGCATTCGCGTAAGCGGCGATGATTGATTGACGGAACTCGCACTCGTATCGTACACGCCTTTTAGATAATTTAAACTACTCATTGGACGACTGTTGTAGGACATTGGATCGTTTTCATCTTTGTAACCGTAGTCCGTTGTGGGTGAAAAGTACTGAAAGGAGAAAAATGTGTAATTGAGAAACGAGTGACGCATAGTGTGCACATTAATTGTTAAAATAATCGGAGGAGTGCTTCAAAAGCTTCAAGGGCATTCAGTCGGGACTTCTGATTTCCTCGATGGTCCAGATGCAGATGAATCGCCCTTATTCTTCTATAGATCTGACACCTAATTGATCGATAGTCGGCTTTGCCAATTTTTGGATATGTTAGAGTCGGCATACATTATCCATTTGATTGAACAATCAAAGCTCATTTCTGTGGAGAAAGCACATTTTTTATGGAGAAAGCTCATTTTCTCTAGTGAATTCGGTAGTGGACCCTGAAAAATGAGCTTTCTCCACATAAATGAGCTTTGATTGTTCAATCGATTGGAGAATGTCTGTCGACTCTTAGAAAAAGAATCGCGACTAGGAAATATAAAATAAATAACAGGCGCGACAATCCAACATTGGACTAAGGCCGCAGGATGTGTTAGTGACATCCTATTTCCAAGATCTTATCTGCTTTTTGATGAGGTAATGAGATCAGCATCACGCTCAGCAGTGTTATTTATCCCCATAAATGGGTACTCGTTTAACATCTGAGTGAGATCATAGTCTGTCACAAGCTCGTGAGTTCGAAAAACACAATGGAACACGGTGAGATTCGAACTCATGAGCCTGTGCACCGAAGGTGCGCGCACTAACCGCTCGACCAGCCAGACTAATTAGACTAGGAAATATAGTGCTTTCAATATTGTATACTTCGAATATTTAAGGTAACGTCAATTCGATATAATCGACGCACCATGCCTCCAACACGACGGTACTCAAACCAGGGGCATTTGATTCAATGTTTCATCTGAAGCTTTCATGAAGCTTTCCGGGTCATACAAAATTTCCAATTATGGGAAGCTTCTATATGGATAAAATTTTATATAGTGTCTCGTCTCTTTGGACGGCCCGGCCGGTTTCAAATTCTGAGATTTAACCGGAAGTTTTCATGAAGCTTTTCGAGTTTTCAAAAATTTCTGGTTATTAGGCCCTATTTGAATTTTTAAAGCGCGGTTTACGTAAGTCTAGTAAATCTTTATACTCTACTCGTGTAAAGGATTGTCGTAGAGTGCAGTTTGACTCTACCGACTAGAAAAGAGTAGAGTTGGCGCCACTATAGAGTAGTCTTTCGAAAGGATTAAAAACAGTACAAAATTTTACCCCTTCAAGTGACTTATGTAAACCGAGTCGAGTAAATGAAAGAGTAGAGTGAAGAGTTCTCTGTTCCACTTTTATATTTACTCGATTCGGTTTGCATAAGTCACTTGAAGGGGTAAAGTTTTGTACAGTCTTTAGTCCTTTCGGACGAACGCGCTTTCAAACACTGAGCCTAGAAACTTACACAAAATATGGGCATCACTACTAGAGCCCCACATATGCGCCCGATATATTTTCTAGAAATTTCGCCTCTAAGTTCCGACTGTCTAAAAGAGAGTCAGCAGCTTTTTTTCTCTCTGCGCTCTCTCTGATTATTTTTACGCTCTTGCTCGCTCATACTTACCGTCATATTATGCTTATTGTCTCTATTATCAATATCGTCAATATTGACGTTATTATATGAATCATAGTATGGTGAACGACGATCGTCACGCTCGTATGAATTTTCGCGTGATGTTTCCAACGAATGTTGCGGTGGTGTTCTCAAATTACGATATTGACTTGCTGATGAATTTGCATTCTGTCCAACCGGATAGTTTAGATCGGATGTATAGTCACTGTCTTCTGAATATCCAGCTAAAACACACAAAAAAAATTGTTGTCAGAAAAAATATGTTAGAAATAACTTTGACTATGATAAAATATAAATAAAGTTCGAAAGTCCGAAAAAGCACGAAAAAACATCAAAATTACACAAGGGGAGCGACAAATTTTTTGAAACCAAACCTTGTGACGACTTACTAGACAAATTTTGTTTTATGGCGATTCTTACAGATCGACTTTGCGGAAATGTGGCCGAAATGCACTTACAGGTAGTTTTCACGGGGAACGAGGGGCGCGACAAATTTTCTGAAAGTTGGTGTCATACATTTGATCATGGGCGAATTCGTAAAATTTGAGCTTTCAAGGTAAATAAAATATTTTTTATGTGGGTGAATCGCATCTTAGTATGTTTTTGTTTTGGTAAGGGGTAAGAGGTGCGCGACTAAATTTTGAAAGTGGGACGTTAATTTTTCTTTTATCTTTTATTACAC
The DNA here is from genome assembly GCA_949715475.1 of Microchrysa polita. Lineage (NCBI taxonomy): Eukaryota > Metazoa > Arthropoda > Insecta > Diptera > Stratiomyidae > Microchrysa > Microchrysa polita. Next base: position 7,810,570 of record OX454422.1, read on the forward strand.
ATAAGAAAGTCGTGTAATACTTACAATTGCCCAAATATTGTGCATGTCGCTGTTGGCGATCGTTCGTCATAATGCCATTCAAAAGCTCCAGTTTGCGTTGTAGATCACCGGGATGGTTATCTGGATCTAAATAAATTTAATATTATCAGAAAAAAAAATTGTAATAATATAGGAAATCTGTAATTTTACAAACAAAAATATTTTAAATGAACCATTGACGAAGGAGATAGAAAGATCGTTCAGGCTCTGTAACACATTCTTTCTGTATTTTGTGGGGCAATAATATCGCCGCATCGGGACAATTCACGCGAGATACCGAGTTTTTCCTCATTCTATCTCCTTCCATATGTATGTATATTATCTCAATAATTTACTGGTATGTGTCTACATTATGTCTGAGCAAAAGAGACAAAAAATAAATAAACCAAAAAATAGAAAAACCTATTTAGCCAGAACTATAGAAACGAGAAACCTAAATGTTTGGAAAAGATGAGGAGTGTTACTCAAAAATATATATAGGTAGATAAAGGGAAGGGGAAAGTGAAAGAAGAACAAAATGCAAGAGAAAGAAAAAATAAATAAAATTTGAAAAGAGTTTATTTGTAAATTATAGTAAAAGAAAAATTTATTTATTTTTACTTATCTAGTAATTAGCTAATATTATTGGCTAAAATATTATAGGTATATACGTTTAACTACAAATTCGCTATACTGTCTCAGCATCGATTTGGGTGATTGTCGGGCTAAATTTGTTTCGTTTCGTTTTTATTACGGGACGAATAGAAAAGGGCTAAAATTTTATGACTACTATGAACATTTCCTATAGAGGATTTTGAATTGAAATCTACATTAATACATAATACGAATCTTAAGATATAAAATTCAATTTTTATTTGAAATCTATTATGTGAAGTTCTACTCTAATATATACTAAATTGCTATTCGATTTTTTTGTATACACGCTATATATATATATTTTTTTCTATACAGTGAAACAAGATCACACTACATTATGTATATTTTCCTGGGTTTTCCAAAAGTCTAAATCTTTGGGTTAGGAAGTTTGATTTGGCAACAAGCTCCGTCGATTTTCTGTTTTTTTCTCCAAAGTGATGATCATGAGCGTAAAATTTAAATATATGTATTTTGTTTTTAGTAAATACGACATTGTTTCAAATTGAATGATGTGCGATTTTATATCATCATATTGAGTATGATTAGAGGTACGGAAATTTCGCAAATACATAGAAAAACAGGAATTTCGCATAAACTAACTTTGAATATTTGAAATTTTGCGGAAATTCGAATAAAAACATAATTTTCTGCGTTGAACTAGAAATTCTTGAGAGTCACAGTGACATGAATATTCAAAACTCACCACTGCAAAAACGTCGCCCGTTCAGCTTTTTTTTGCAGAAATTTTTAATAATAACTAAGCAAAAAATCTGTGTATGTATTGAAGCATGTACAAACTTCGCAATGAACATATGAACTGAAGACAGTTCTTTTTCACACACTCCGGAACGGATGAGAAGATTCAGAATAAAATGCTACGCGCCGAATCGATCTCTACCCCAAAGAACAGAATAATCAAATTATCAATGGAAAATGATACTTTGGCCACCATTTGAGAAGATTTTAGTGGATTTTGGGAAATTTACTTCAGCGGATTGTCCTCTTAGGCCAGTCAATAAACCGAAAAATAAGGCGTTAGGTCGCAAAAAATTGCTCGGCTCTGGTTTTTTGGGATATTGTTAGGATAGATACCAGAAGTGTACCACCAAGTTTGCAACTTCGAAAAACCTGTGCTAACCCCATGACCCTCAAAAAACCTCAAAATTTTCGGACTTTTTTCATATTTTTGTTTGTAATTTCTAAAAGGTGCTTCCTAAAAGTATGTTCTCCACTGCATTGTTAAAGCTAAGAAAATCTTCTTTAATTTGAGTGTAACCCCAGCTTTGTAGGCGCAAAGGATCCCAAGATACAGCACTTTAAACATTGTTTTTTGAAAAAAAGTTCGAAATTGTAATTTCAGTCAAGTTCCGAGCTGAATATCGGCTTAAATGCGCATTTTACAGAGAAAGTCATGTGACATGAAGTTATAAACCAGTTCCTTAGCTGTATATATGTCGGAACGAATGGAATCAGACCATGGGGTCATAGGGCTGCCCCTGAAAATTAGGTTCTTCTAAGAAAAACTTTTTTCTTTATGTACCAATATTAACCAAACTTCACCCAAGTATGTTGCTGGTTAAGCCTAAAAAAATATCTAGGAACGGATGAAATCGGAACACTACGTTATAGGGCTGTCATACAAACCAACTTCTTGAAATTAGGTTCTTCTAAGAAAAACTTTTTTCTTTATGGACCAATCTTAACCACCCTTCCCCCAAATATGTTTTTTAGTAAAGCTTCAAAACATATCTAGAAACGGATGAAATCGGAACACTAGGTCATAGGGCTGTCATACAAACCAGCCCCTGATAAACAGGTTCTTATAAGAAAAACTTTTTTCTTTATTAACCAATCTTAACCAAACCTCACCCAAATGTGTTCCTAGTAAAGCCTCAAAACATATCTAGGAATGGATGGAATCGGAACATTACGTCATAGGGCTGTCATACAAACCTCCTAAAATACAATTTCGGACTTTTTTACACAAAAAGCACATTTTTTAAAGTGCTGTATCTTGGGATCTTTTGCATTTACAAAGCTGGAGTTACACTCAAATGAAAGAAGATTTTCTTAGCTTTAAAAGTGCAGTGGACGACTTACTTGTAGGAAGCACCTTTTAGAAATTACAAACAAAAATATGAAAAAAGTCCGAAAATTTTGAGGTTTTTTGAGGGTCACGGGGTTAGCACAGGTTTTTTGAAGTTGCAAACTTAGTGGTACACTTCTGGTATCTATCCTAACAATATCCCAAAAAAACAGACCCGAGCAATTTTTTGCGACCTAAAATCGGTAATTGACTGGCCTATCTACCCCGAATTGTTAAATATCTACGTAAAATTTGAAAAAAATCAAAATGAGTAAATTTTGAAGCTATTTCTCTCATACTTTTGCCTATATCTCCTTAGCGAATAAGTTGATTTCATAAAATTTTCCCATTCGGTTTGTATCTACCCCAAAATACGAGAATTACTATTTCAAAGATACTTTGGACATTATTTTTTCAACGAATTCTGTTCAGGCATAATTTCGTGATTTTCCCCTTGAAATTTTGTTCACCTGAAATACATAGCTGAATAAATACTGAAACATGCAGAATCTACTTATCGAATGAGCAAAATTTTGAGGACACCTCTTTTCCTATCCTTCGGCCACTTTGAATGGATTAGGGTATTTGTTTCACAGGATTTGTCTCCTTGCCGAATACAATTGGAACTACAGAAACTTCGGAAAAACTTTCAAGAAAATTTTGGATGAAAGCCATTTCACATATTTTTATTAATTATTGCATGTTCATGTTACTATTAGTAGCTGTGGTCGTTAAGGGTTTAATAATTTTATGACTTTTTGTTTGAACTGGACTGCCTCGGAATTCACAATGAGCACGAATTCACAATGATTTTTTTTTTTCAAAGACTGCATTGTTTCTTGAAAATGTTATCGAATATTTATTCCATTCGAATTGATGCCTACCCCGAATAGCAGAATAAGTATTGAAGACTTTGGAAAATTCACAATGAGCAAAATTATGCAGACAGACAGAAACTTTTGTCAACATTTTCTTAACGAATTATGGAATTTTAGTAAGCTTAACATATTATTCGTCTATACCCAACAAATGTTTTGCACATACTTTTGCTCGTATATCCTGAATGAATTAGTGCATGTGAGTAAATGGGACCCTCCAGATTTGTTTCCGATCCACTCCGAATTGCCAAACAACTATTGAAACAAGCGGAAAACTTACGATGACTTCCACGCTGAACAGCAGAATACCTATATTGAAACATCTGCAACATTGATCAGAAGAAGATCAAGAAAGAAAAATTACAATGGCAATTCAGTTTCGCCTATTTTTGTCAATATCTCTTGATCGTATTGACGTAAATCAGTAAACTGAACCTCCTAATGGATTGAGAAATTTACTAAAATTGACAGACTAACCAAATGAGCAAAATATTGGTAAACATTTTCTCTCAGCCTTTAGCCTTATGCTTTGATTTCAGTAAATTTGTTACTCCCTCTTAAATACCGGATTGGGTAGTATTGAAACGTGCTGAAAATTCACAATGAGCAAAATTAGGAAGAGGATTGTGTCTGACATTCTTTTCTCCTGAATGGGTTAACTTATTTTTGTAAATTTCCCATCTAATATATTGCCACGTCGAATTGCAGAATTGCTGCTTAAAAGTCTTCAAAATTTGCCAATACAAAAATTATTTCTATAACTGTTGTCTATATCTCTTGAACAGGTTTTTCCTATTTCAGTTATTATATCCTGACCACCCCGAATACCAGGATAGCTTATGAAACATCTAGAAAATTTACCAATAGGAAAATATTTCAGTAGGTTACACTGAATCAACGATCCAGTTGCATGTTTCAGAAACACACCTAATAACAGAATAGCTTTTGGCACGCCTGGGAAATTACTCTCTCTCTCTTTCTTACCCGAGCTCTTGGTGGAGCATGGTGCGTTGACAACTACCTCATGTAGTCAACGTTACAAAGCCAACTGAATTCGGAGTGTGATACGGTTGTCAGCCATACTCATACCACTTCCTAGTCGCATTGTTAGTTTATTATTCTACGATATGAATATTTCTTCTCATCTTCTTCTGAATAATATACTTGCGACGAGTCGTGCCGAGTTTAGAAACTTGTTTCTCTATGAATCTCAATATCATAGAGTGGCGACAGAATGTTCACGGCCACAGAGCACGACAAAATTTACTAAGGTACCTAATTTTCTCCAATTCGCCTATATCCTTTGGCGAATTAGCGGATCTGAGATTGATAGAAAGATCTCAGTAATTCTGTTCCCCTCCAGCATGAGACCAACTCAGTTAATTTTCTTCTCCTTTTACCGGATTAGCAATGTTCTGTAAATTCCACAACCACCCATCCGAATGACTTCTACCAGGCACGTAGCCAGGGGAGGGGCCCATGGGGTCCGGACCCCTCCCGAAATGTTTTCAATTATAACGGAATTTTTAGTGATTACAGTATAAAATATCAAAATATTCAGGTGGTAATATATATGTTACATATTTACATATTTTTCTCGAAATTCTGTGGGACTGAACATCATAAAAAATATCCGACATGGAAAATTGGTTTAAGGGAGGCTTTCTTTTCAAAACTAGATAAATCCGAATATCAATACACACTTCTCTGAACACAACCCTTCAAAATAAATTGCGCGGAATCTATGCAAAAAATGTCTGTTATCGAGAATTATTATTCACTCTGATTTTATTTATTGGACGTATGGACGTGTTTTCATGCGAGCTTGGAACTTTAAACTTTCCGCTGCTCAGGTTCTGAGCACTGCTACAAAAATGCAGAATGCGATAAAATAGTCTTTAAACAGAGCTTTTTTTTTCAAGGAAACAATTTCTTTGAAAATTTCGACTAATATCAATCGTGAAGGTACGTGATGACTTGTGTTTTTTTTTATAAAAACAAAAATAATTACGTGCGATTATCGACCCTTTGAGTCGAGTGAAAGATAAGCTCCCAAATATTTTGTGCATGGCGATTGTTGGACTAAACGGAAACTTAGCTCTCGCTCGGCTAAGCTAATCGTGGAGATATTAAGGTACATGAGGCCCGTAGATAAAGAATGAAGTGAGAGTTTGCATCTGTTACTTTTCTTGAAAAACGGAATATATGTATACGCCTGGTTTAATAGTCTGTGCAAGTAATAGTTATGTAATTAAGCCTTTTTTTATGACCAAACGCTCAAGTTTTAACGAAGCAAAACAATTTTAAAGATACAAATGGTAAAAATTAGTTTTTCTAATTAGTCTCCCCTACACCACTGTACGCATTTTCGGCACCTCCCGGCAAGCTTATGGATATATTTTTCGTAAAAATCTCGCGGCTTTTCACGGACCCATTCTCGCACAAACAATTTTACTTCTTCATAGCTTTTGAAACTTCCAATGGAACTTTCGCAATTCGTTCAATGCTGTAGAAGATGAGTACAAACTTCCGAGCGCCAGAATTTATACTTAATATTCAGAGTTTATGCCCAACTCCCCAGTCATGTAGCGTACACTACTTCGTCGGTCTTCCACAATGAGTTTTTCAACGGTGGCGGCGCTTACGTTTTCATCGGCGACACTAGGTGGCGCGCATGTGGCAACTTTCCCTCAACTTTTCGGCCTTTTCAAAACATTCATACACATGGGATTTAGAGAGGCACTCATTCTGGAACTTCTTTAGTACTTTTTGATAAGTTTCCGCGGATTTTACATTTGCTTTGACTAAAAAAACAAATAATGATGCGTTCTGCAAGAGGCACTGGTACATGCTTTTCATTCATGATGGTTATAATTACACTAAAAAGTCAGGTTACGCGGTTCCAGCTATTCTCAACGTTTCATAACATACCAGTCTTATATTTAGTGTATCCACTTTTTCAACAATAAATTTGTCGCGCGTCTGAAAATTCCGTTGGACCCCTCCCGAAACAAAATCCTGGCTACATCCCTGACTTCTACCCCAAATAGGAGACACATATGGAAAACAAGACAGAAGTGGAATTTTGAACGCAGTCTATTTTCTTCAGTTTTGTCTTTACCTTCTAGAACCTGGACTCAGTGGCCCATTTATTAAAATCCTTTTGTTCTTCATTTTCTTCTGTTTTTGCCTATATCCATTAATTCGGCACTGCCGAAAAAAAACGAACGAAACATACTTTACCGACTGTCCGGGCTACAGCTTTCCAGGCAGTTAATTTTTTTTCTTACAAAATATTCAGTGCATATGCTATCAAACTGTTCGATCGGCGTAATAACGGGCAAGAGAATTTTTTTCAGAGTTTTAGCATGTCGTAAATGCAAAATTGCTGAGCGTGATGCTGATCTCATTATCTCATCAAAAAACAGATAAGATCTTGAAAATAGGATGTCACTAACACATCCTGCGGCCTTAGTCTAATGTTGGATTGTCCCGCCTGTTATTCATTTTTTTATTTAAAAGCAAAATTGTAGTATACTGTTTTGCGTACGGTATAGGCAAGCGAATTTTTCATTTCGGATGTCTACTATGTCGTACTATTTATATTGTATGACACACTAAAACCCTCTTTTTTTCTCGGACAGACTTGACTGAGTAACCCGATTTCATAAGGCTCAAATGAACTAAATTATGCCTTCACATTGCGTAATTGAAAATGGACGAGACTGAGGCTAATTTCGGGCGCGGCCGAAATTTGAATACCTGTCACATTTAAATGAAACTTGAGCTTCTTATTTAGCGAGATATTGGCAATTTTGTGACCTCAAATGAAAATTTCCGAAAAAGGGGTTTTAAAAAAGCCGATGTAGAGCGCATTGAGAGCTACGTTTTGCTGAAAGAACCAGAGTCCCAGCTATCACCATTTTCGAGATACAGCCCCCCAAAGTTGACCCAATATTTGCCAACTTTGACCCCCGTAGGGTCAATATTTAGCGAGATATTGGCAATTTTGTGATCTCAGAAAAAAACAGAGCCCTAGCTATCACCGTTTTGGAGATACAGCCTCGCAAAGTCGCCCCAATATTACCCAACTTTGACCCATCTAGGATCAATATTTAGCGAGATGTTGGCAATTTTGTGATCTCAAATGAAAATTTCCGAAAATGGGTTTTGAAAAAGTCGATGTAGAGCGCATTGAGAGGTACGTTTTGCTGAAAAAACCAGAGCCCTAGCTATCACCTTTTTCGAGATACAGCCTTTCAAAGTTGACCCAATATTTGCCAACTTTGACCCCCGTAGGGTCAATATTTAGCGAGATATTGGCAATTTTGTGATCTCAAATGAAAATTTCCGAAAATGAGTTTTGAAAAAGTCGATGTAGAGCGCATTGAGAGCTACGTTTTGCTGCGAAAACCAGAGCCCTAGCTATCATCGTTTTGGAGATACAGCCTCCCAAAGTGCACTCAATATTTGCCAACTTTGACCCCCGTAGGGTCATTATTTAGCGAGATATTGGAGATTTTGTGATCTCAAATGAAAATGTCCAAAAATGGGTTTTGAAAAAGTCGATGTAGAGCGCATTGAGAGCTACGTTTTGCTGCAAAAACCAGAGCCCTAGCTATCGCCGTTTCCGAGATACAGCCTCCCAAAGTTGACCCAATATTTGCCAACTTTGACCCATCTGGGATCAATATTTAGCGAGATATTGGCAATTTTGTGATCTCAAATAAAAATTTCCGAAAATGGGTTTTGAAAAAGTCGATGTAGAGCGCATTGAGAGCTACGTTTTGCTGCAAAAACCAGAGCCCTAGTTGTCACCGTTTTCGAGATAAAGCCTCCCAAAGTTGACCCAATAGTTGCCAACTTTGCCCCCGTGGGTCAGTATTTAGCGAGATATTGGCAATTTTGTGATCTCAAATGAAAATTTCCAAAAATGGGTTTTGTAAAAGTCGATGTAGAGCGCATTGAAAGCTACGTTTTGCTGAAAAAGCCAGAGCCCTAGCTATCACCGTTTTCGAGATATAGTCTCCCAAAGTTGACCCGTTATTTGCCAACTTTGACCCCCGTAGGGTCAATATTAAGCGAGATATTGGCAATTTTGTGATCTCAAATGAAAATTTCCGATAATGGGTTTTGAAAAAGTCGATGTAGAGCGCATTGAGAGCTACGTTTTGCTGCAAAAACCAGAGCCCTAGCTATCACCGTTTCCGAGATACAGCCCCCCAAAGCTGACCCAATATTTGCCAACTTTGACCCATCTGGGATCAATATTTAGCGAGAGATTGGCAATTTTGTGATCTCAAAAGAAAATTTCCAAAAATGGGTTTTGAAAAAGTCGATGTAGAGCGCATTGAGAGCTACGTTTTGCTGAAAAACCCAGAGCCCTAGCTATCACCGTTTTCGAGATAGAGCCTCCCAAAGTTGACCTAATATTTGTAAACTTTTACCCATCTGGGATCAATATTTAGCGAGACATTTGCAATTTTGTGATCTCAAATGAAAATTTCCGAAAATGGGTTTGGAAAAAGTCGACGTAGAGCGCATTGAGAGCTACGTTTTGCTGCAAAAACCAGAGCCCCAGCTATCACCGTTTTCGAGATACAGTCTCCCAAAGTTGACCCAATATTTGCCAACTTTGACCCCGTAGGGTCAATATTTAGCGAGATATTGGCAATTTTGTGATCTCAAATGAAAATTTCCGAAAATGGGTTTTGAAAAAGTCGATGTAGAGCGCATTGAGAGCTACGTTTTGCTGAAAAACCCAGAGCCCTAACTATCACCGTTTTCGAGATACAGCCCCCCAAAGTTGACCCAATATTTACCAGCTTTGACCCATCTAGGATCAATATTTAGCGAGATATTGGCAATTTTGTGATCTCAAATAAAAATTTCCGAAAATGGGTTTTGAAAAAGTCGATGTTGAGCGCATTGAGAGCTACGTTTTGCTGAAAAAACCAGAGCCCTAGCTATCACCGTTTTCGAGATACAGCCTCCCAAAGTTGACCCAATATATGCCAACTTTGACCCCCGTAGGGTCAATATTTAGCGAGATATTGGCAATTTTGTGATCTCAAATGAAAATTTCCGAAAATGGGTTTTGAAAAAGTCGATGTAGAGCGCATTGAGAGCTACGTTTTGCTGAAAAACCCAGAGCCCTAGCTATCACCGTTTTCGAGATACAGCCCCCCAAAGTTGACCCAATATTTACCAGCTTTGACCCATCTAGGATCAATATTTAGCGAGATATTGGCAATTTTCTGATCTCAAATGAAAATTTCCGAAAATGGGTTTTGAAAAAGTCGATGTAGAGCGCATTGAGAGCTACGTTTTGCTGAAAAAACCAGAGCCCTAGCTATCACCGTTTTCGAGATACAGCCTCCCTAATTGGACCCAATATTTGCCAACTTTGACCCCCGTAGGGTCAATATTAAGCGAGATATTGGCAATTTTGTGATCTCAAATGAAAATTTCCGAAAATGGGTTTTGAAAAAGTCGATGTAGAGCGCATTGAGAGCTACGTTTTGCTGAAAAACCCAGAGCCCTAGCTATCACCGTTTTCGAGATACAGCCCCCCAAAGTTGACCCAATATTTACCAGCTTTGACCCATCTAGGATCAATATTTAGCGAGATATTGGCAATTTTGTGATCTCAAATAAAAATTTCCGAAAATGGGTTTTGAAAAAGTCGATGTTGAGCGCATTGAGAGCTACGTTTTGCTGAAAAAACCAGAGCCCTAGCTATCACCGTTTTCGAGTTACAGTCTCCCAAAGTTGACCCAATATATGCCAACTTTGACCCCCGTAGGGTCAATCTTTAGCGAGATATTGGCAATTTTGTGATCTCAAATGAAAATTTCCGAAAATGGGTTTTGAAAAAGTCGATGTAGAGCGCATTGAGAGCTACGTTTTGCTGAAAAACCCAGAGCCCTAGCTATCACCGTTTTCGAGATACAGCCCCCCAAAGTTGACCCAATATTTACCAGCTTTGACCCATCTAGGATCAATATTTAGCGAGATATTGGCAATTTTGTGATCTCAAATGAAAATTTCCGAAAATGGGTTTTGAAAAAGTCGATGTAGAGCGCATTGAGAGGTACGTTTTGCTGAAAAAACCAGAGCCCTAGCTATCACCGTTTTCGAGATACAGCCTCCCTAATTGGACCCAATATTTGCCAACTTTGACCCCCGTAGGGTCAATATTTAGCGAGATATTGGCAATTTTGTGATCTCAAATGAAAATTTCCGAAAATGGGTTTTGAAAAAGTCGATGTAGAGCGCATTGAGAGCTACGTTTTGCTGAAAAAACCAGAGCCCTAGCTATCACCGTTTTCGAAATACAGCCTCCCAAAGTTGACCCAATAGTTGCCAACTTTGACCCCCTTAGGGTCAATATTAAGCGAGATATTGGCAATTTTGTGATCTCAAATGAAAATTTCCGAAAATGGGTTTTGAAAAAGTCGATGTAGAGCGCATTGAGAGCTACGTTTTGCTGCAAAAACCAGAGCCCTAGCTATCACCGTTGCCGAGATACAGCCTCCCAAAGTTGACCCAATATTTGCCAACTTTGACCCATCTGGGATTAATATTTCGCGAGATATTGGCAATTTTGTGAACTCAAATGAAAATTTCCGAAAATGGGTTTTGAAAAAGTCGATGTAGAGCGCATTGAGAGCTACGTTTTGCTGCAAAAACCAGAGCCCTAGCTATCACCGTTTCCCAGATACAGCCTCCCAAAGTTGACCCAATATATGCCAACTTTGACCCCCGTAGGGTCAATATTTAGCGAGATATTGGCAATTTTGTGATCTCAAATGAAAATTTCCGATAATGGGTTTTGAAAAAGTCGATGTAGAGCGCATTGAGAGCTACGTTTTGCTGCAAAAACCAGAGCCCTAGCTATCGCCGTTTCCGAGATACAGCCTCCCAAAGTTGACCCAATATATGCCGACTTTGACCCCCGTAGGGTCAATATTTAGCGAGATATTGGCAATTTTGTGCTCTCAAATGAAAATTTCCGAAAATGGGTTTTGAAAAAGTCGACGAAGAGCGCATTGAGAGCTACGTTTTGCTGAAAAAGCCAGAGCCCTATCTATCATATTTTCGAAATAACTTAACTTAAAATCTTGGCGTGTGTGTATGGAATATATCCGAAAAAATCATAAAATTAACTCGATATGCTCCAGGAGCAAGAGCATCAATTAATAGGATTTTTTTTTGTGTTCATAAAAAACAAACACACACACAAACATAAACTGGAGAACGGCAAAACTTTCGACCGCAACGAAAGTGATAATAAAACTCAAGAAAACTTTAAAAGAAAACAAAACATCTCAATATCGAGTGAGAAACTAGAAACGAGAAAAATGTGCCTTAGGAACAAGTAGCTAGGTAATAATACGATTTTACGAGTATACGAGTACACATATTTATATTTTGCTCGCATAGAGTCGTGGATTCATATTTTACGACCACAACTCTTCACCATTATTTTATTATCAGTTGATGGAAGTTCCATTGCATGCAGCCTCTTAGAATGCTATAAAATTAAGTAGAAATGCATTATCTTGGACAGGCATCATCCACCATCATAACTGATATTTGATCCTGCCAATGAAAGTGTGTGTGTGCTGAAGCATGCGTTCGAGATGCATAAATATCCGTTGCTTTTCAAATTCAAGATGATTTTCAAGCGCGACTTCAGTGAGTCAACAAGTAGTCCTCTATAGTTCAATATTGCGGTTGAGTGCATTGTTTCGCAAAGCCAATAGAGAGAGAGAGAGAGAGAATTGAAAGTGTAATAGGCTGTGTATATAATAATAGACAAAAATCAGAATGAAAATAGAGTTGACCGTTGTGATTGAGCGGTTTGTTGTTTCAAAAGAAAATTCAAGTGTCCTGACAAATCGGTTGTTTGTGAATCGCTTACTGAGTTGTGTCCCTTTACGTCGCATTTTATGCAAAAAAGTTGGGTATGTATGTCCATTTGAAGCGGTCTTAAATAAAGTAGTGTTTAACCCTTTCCCGGACAGAGCGTCTATAGACGTCCAATTTTGAGCATTTGACATACAAATCGTGTCAAATTTTGGCGTTGTGTCCGGCAATGAGTTAAAAAAAATCCAGCTGGAAATAATTTTCAACGTCAAAAACTCTCGAATGAAGATTTAAAGCACGATATGCCTACAAAAAAATGGGCTAATTTCGGACATGTCAAAAATTGTGATACGGTTCACTTTTACGGCCAAATGGTACACCGCTAATCAAGCAAGGTGTATTTCGTCACAAAACTTTTTGATCGTTATGGTTGCATTTCGCTTAGTTGTTGCGGCACCACTACATGGATCAAATTTGTTAAAAAGATTACGCCCTTAATTTATCAAGTTTTGAAAAGGTCCTTCTTAACATTGATCGATAAGGAATCGACGCTATTCAGACAAGACCTAACCTAGCAGACACATTAGGGAAAACAATTTATAATTATAAAAGGAAAAGTCAAACAAGGATAGAAACGTCCACAGAGTGTGTTCTGATTTCATCATGTGTAAAAACAAATAATCGAAATGGATAGATAAATTATTGACAAAAAAAAAATTCACACTTATCCCTACCGAACGGCAATTCAAAACGACAGTCGAGCATTATCATATGACCCGTTGGATTTTTTGTACCCGACACTTCGCCTTCCATTAATATCAAGTCCATATCGATGGGATACCATTGTCCCGAAAAATGTTGGTCCTGATGTTGCTTACTGTATTGTTGTTGGTACGTGACGGGCGGCTGATGCTCTGGCGGCAGTTGTAAATGGGGCTGAATTCGATTGTTGGTGCTGTAATTATTATAAGCGTTCGCCTGATCACCGGTCAATTGAAATTGTTGCGCTGGCTGTTGTTGCACGGTACTCGAACTATCAAATTCATCACATTCGTCCTCGAGCAATAGGTCGTCTTCAATAATATTGTAGGGTATCGTTTCAAGCGGTATCAATAGATAGCCCAAGGCACGATCCCAGATCATACCCTTGTTCCACACCTCAACCAATAGACCACTGTTCACATTGTTCGTTTCGCTATAATTAGATCGATCGGGTGCGGAATGGCAGGCAGGCAGGCGGCATAGACGATTTGATAGGGAATAATTGTTTACGAAACGATGAAAAAAAAACGAGAGTACAAATACTATGACTATTTAAGGTTGATTTTCGTTATCTACATTATTACTCAAAAGGAAATTCACAAAGGCGAAATTCCGAGACAAATATTCGTAGGCATGAAAAGTTTTTTTTTTTTTTTTTAAATTGCAATTTAAATGCCCTGGGGTCAGCGTGTAGGGAAAGATTTTTTATTTTAATTAATTTTTTTTTTGTGAATACGAATATTTATCTCAGAAAAAGTTTGACCTGAATACGCAGACATATTCAAAATTATTTTCATATTTAGTTACTATTTTTACAAAATATACAAACAAAATTTTTTACGTAGAGGAAGGATGTGATAGGAAGTACAACAACACGACAAAATTAAGCCAACATCAATTTATATGTATTATGCACAACATTTTAGGGGATACTCCGCTGATATAGACAAACACATACACATACGCATAACACTATACGTAGCTAGCGAAATACAATAATTTGTGAAAAGAAGAACTTATCTCGGAAATCAAATCAAATTCAATTGAAACAATACACACGAGAATCACAAAATAAATATAGGATACGATTTAGGCAAAATCAGACAATAGGAGGATGCGGATTTTAAGAGAGGAAGAAAGAGTGGCAAATTGTAAAACTTGTTGTTCTCCGGTTTTGAAATTTCAACTTTTATCATTTAGAGTAGAAAATAAATATATTATTGAAGAGATCCAAAACCTTATACATCAGTGATTCCTAAACTGTGGGGCGCACCCATCTAGGGATGCGTAATGGTTTTTTTTTTCAAGTTTTGATGTCATTTATTAACATAAAAAAATTTACTGAATACACCTAAAAAATCTAAGCTGTTATTGCCATACAATTACCAAAAAGAAAACTTGGCCGCGGCTAAAATACAGCTGAAAATATTTTAGTCCGGGAAAAAAAACCACTCTCCTGCTGGAGACTGGGGATTTTTATTTATTTCTTATTTGTTAGGATACTATGGAATTGAGTAAGCTCCTGTAATAGCATTTCTTTACTTTTTGACGTATCCCTCATCAAAAAGTAGGCCTTTTGCATGAAGATGAGTTCTTATGTGAAATAGCGGATTTTCGACAAACATTTCAGTCTTTTCTTTGAATTCAAATTCAAATTCAAATTTATTTTTCAAGGGGAGTTACATCTGGTTTTACAATTATCTTATTTTAGATACAATCTTTTCTTTGGTTTTTCACCAAAATCGTATATGGACATACGTCAAAATCCAAACGGAAAATAATTTTTTTGGCAGTTTACCATGGCGACAGCTAATCTCCTCAAAATTTAGGTTGCGAAGAATTTCGATTTTACTTTTTTAAAACTCATCCTCTCCTAAAAAAAAGTTATTCTTTTATGGAGGGAGATTATGGACTCTGAAGAAAATATTCTGGGTTGGTTTTAAATAGAAAAAAAAGTAAACAGATTTTTGTCCAAAATCAGTGTGTGATTGATCAAATTTATTTGTAAAATTGACTCAAGAAACAAAAACTATTCATTAAGTACAATCGCGAAGTATTGTGCCAGTACAGCCTTAACTGAAATAGGTACTATTTAACAAATCCATTTTTTTCGCAATTTCGAGGCCGTTTAGTCCTGTTTAGATTAATAAATAAATTGTTGAAGCTTCTCGTTAAAAATTGTTGTTTTTTTTTTCGAAGTCAATGAATCCAAACCATGTGACCACGAATTTGTACCACATGTGCTCCAAACTACTAATAGCTCCAAGGCCCGATATATCCTGCATTTATACTCTTCGCCTCTATTTTCTATTTGCTCCAAAACGACCTTCCTTCGTTTGAATCGTCGAAGTTTCAGTAAACTCGTTCTTCATGCTTTCGGAATGATATACGGAACAGATGGAACTGCTATGCCAGTGAAAAAAGTCACCGTGCACAGGAAGTGAGAGCCATTAGCGAAACAATGGTCTAGTTGTAAATTTAACCCATATTGTCCGGGGTAAGAAGGAGTTGTGCTAGTATTACGAAATCTCACGCAGTAGTTTGGCATAGTAAGAATATGCAGATTTCGAAGAAACGTATTTTTAATTTTTTATATTTTGGGCTGTGGAGCACGTTGCGAAAACGCAACGCTAGGACTTAACGTGTACTTTTTTGGTCAAAGCAAAGTGTCTTCCATACACAGAAATCGTCTTATTTTTATAAATATTAGCCTAAAATTTAGAAGCAAAAGTTATTATTAGCATTATTATGGATCGCACCATTAATTTAGTCGTCGAAAATAATCGCCAAGTATTCTGGTCGAGTCTGCATGGGGATGGGTAACCCCCCTCATTCTCTGCGAAGCTTCGATTTTACCAGGTTTGTTGGAATCACCAACCGGTGCAGGAGGAACTCCTCCTTAGAATGTTGTCTGGATATAAGGCTGACGATCCTCCCTCCAGAAGTAGTCCCCCTTCCCTTTCCATTTCTAGAAGTTGGTTCTATGAGAAACCTAACTTCCCAAGGACATATCTGGATTATATTTTATACAAAGTTTAAACTTCACACGCTATTTGAGGAATATTGGGCCATTGAATCGGGTGAAACTTGGAAATAATCATTCGCTGATAAAAGGTAGTGGCCGCGTCATAAAACCAAATAAATTAAATGTTCTAAATCATAAATTTAGATGTTCTAAATAAACTTTTTCATTTGCAAAGCCACTTTTTACAAATATTTCTTAAATTTATCGAAAACTTAAGTACAAACAGTTATCGCCTCGCTTTATCTCAAGAAGTTAAACAGAGTCAAGCAATAAAAGCAAAAATTAACGAGACCGAGTTCTAATCGTGCGAATAGCACGATGAGTGTATACCCTATACCCATGTACAAACCTAGAAGGCACCCAAAACCCAAAAAATCAATTTCATTTTTTTTGTAGGAGGGGTAGATGGTTGGGACCTGCCATATATTTAATATTATATCAAGGCTACCATTTGATTTTAATTAGAAGTTTTTCGCGACATTCTAGCAAAAGATATGGCTGAATATAACTTTGTAGGGGAGGTAGGGGTAGGGGTAGTCAGACGTTCTCCACTTTGCACCAACTTCAAGCATATGTCACAGTTAGGTAATGATGAAAATTTTAGGTCGCTAGCGATATTCTGTTGAAAAATATTGTCGAATTAAACTATCACGGAGGGGTCATTTGTACGGGAGGTAGGGGAACCCTTGGTCGGATTTGGCCCATTTTCAATACCATCCAAGCTTTTATCAAAACAATCATCAGACCTAAATTTCAAAACGCTAGCTTCATTATTTCGGGAGTTATCGTGCGAACTGACACACACACGGACGGACAGACAGACAGACAGACAGACAGACGGACATGGCTTATTCGAATCAGGGACCGACCCTGATCATTTATATATATACTTTGCCATACCTCCGGTGGCTCCTTTGAGGTGTTACATAAATCGTCGTAACAAAAACAATATACCCTATACCATCTTATGGGTATAGGGTATAACTATACCATCTTATGGGTATAGGGTATAAATAGCATCAAAACTGAATTAGTAGTAAAAATATGGAAACCGTTTGTCCATAGGATAGGAAAAAGACGATATCGTTATAGTCCAGCGTTGCGTTTTCGCAACCTTAAATTTTGAGCGTATATTCTGCGCTCATAATTCAGTTTTTTGATGAACTATGTATATTTTCGCATCTGTTCTCTGTTGTAGTCTTTCTTATGTTACTTCCTGTTAGATTTCAGGAAAATATTTGGTCTAAGTATTTTTATACACAAATTGTCATCCATACCTAAAAACATGGAATTTTCACAATTTTCAAACCCTTAAAAATCACAGAAAAAGTCAAAATACATCTTTGAGCAAAAACAGGTCGATTAGATAATTCTAAAATAAAACTTTCTTACTCGGGGATCAAATTTATATTTTTTACCAGAAAAGCGTGAAACATGAAAATGTAAAGCGATGCGAAAACGCAACCGTAGGACAAAATGGGTTAATATAGTGTTTGCAACATTATATACACCCCGAAACTCTATATGCAATGTAACGTTGACTCGAAGTAGCCTATAAACGGTGAGTGAACGCACCATGTCCCACAACGGGTTACGGTACAGCGAAGAAGTAGGAGTTTAGTGCACTTGGCAGGGCCGGATTTCCCATATGGGAAACTTGGGCAATTGCCCGGGGCGGCAAATTTTGAGGGGCGGCATATAATACGCTCATATACCTTCCATTGATTTGAAGTTCTCTGAGACACTTATTTTGAGATCTGAAGTTGCCGTTTACTTTGTGTATTAAAAGAACAAGCATAGGTGACTGAAAATATTGTTGCCAAGTTTGAAGAAAATACCGTTATCACTTTCCAACATGCAGTCATTTTTCAAGTAGAACTATCCTATTGATATAGACACACTCCCAATCTATCTCTCAAAGGGCTTAGAATTTGTATTGAGGTATTAAACACGAGGATTTTGGTAAAGTATACCTAATCGGTCCTTGACAATTTTATATCCATGTAACAGTGAATGTGTAAGCTTTCATTCTTGCTCAGACATTTTTTTTGTGGAGTTCGCGGTTTCGGAGATATAGCGGCGATAGCCGCTCTCCCCACGTTAGTTCACACCCCACGACCACATGCTTTTAGTATGTTTTCCTCGTAAAACCGCCTTATAAATGCATGAAATAAAAAATAAAATACCGTCACCTCCCTCCCAATTTTCCATAATGTTGGTCTTTATACTTATAAATCGGAACAATTAAATTCGGAAGCTTGGTTTAAGCTCTTAAACTTTTGACTGATTAAAGACCAGGAAACAGGAACTATATCGAACGGAACAAAATTGCATACTGCACAAATTCGTCATGCACCGTTTTACTGAAAAACGATCACGGCTATATCGGGGGAACCGTTAGGAATTCGATACATGTAAGTTAGAATAAGTTTATAGGAAATTAAATGGGCTTTGATATTGCTTACAAATAATTTCAGTAAGATTCACCGTTTCCGAGATGCTCCTGAAAAAAAAGGCGAAAACCCCCTAAAGCGAATTCTTTTGCCCCACCTCCCTTGTGCTTTTAATATGTTTTACTCCTAACCACACGTTATAAATCCATGAAATGAAAAACCGTCAACCCCCCCCCCCCCCCCTTTCCATTTTCCACAATGTTTGTCTTTATTCTGATGAATATATAATTATTACTACGTTGAGACTCTTAAAAAAGTAAAATTGGTAGCTTTACCACCTAACTACTCCTAACAAAACATCGAAGAAAAAAATCGTCACCCCCTACGATGTTTTGTATAATGCGTTCTTTGATTGGCCTAACAAACAAATTGTTAATTTTCTTACAGCGCAATGACATTTTTCATTACAGACGTAATAACTTTTACCATAGGATCAAAAATCATTACCTACAAATCAATAGTTTTTTTTCACAGTTTTAATACTATTTCACTACATATTTTTCTCCGTGTTGGCATTAGTAGTACATAAGAAGCACTCCCCCCTCAAACCAAGCAAATTGTATATACAAACTTTTATTCAGGAATCAGAACATTTACAGCCAGGAGCCAACGTATTTTCAAAAATGCTTTTGTGATACTGCATCTTTCGTATAAGCTCCATAAAAAATTTTAACAACACATTATGTACATATTCTCGTTAAACTTTCCATGTGAAACGACTTCCAGGTCTGGTAACGGAGGTCGCCAATTTGACTACTGCCCAGGAGCGCCGTAGAGGGTAAGTCCGACCCTGGCACTTGGAAACGATTATTATCATAGGTCAGAATGGCCCAGTCAGTAGTCAAGATGTCTCTCTCGAAGAGTTAAGAATTAAAATAACATTATGGTCGCTCCGAGTTACTATTTGGCGTGCTTTTCACTAAGAAATGTGTAACCTTTGGGTTTGGTCAATTTCCTATTTGAGTCTTGTATTAAGAGTGTCCTCACAATATTGTACCAGGACAAAACCCGATACATTGCCGCATCTCTAAGGCAGACTAGACTAGACTAGACTTTCATTGAATGACTTTTTTTAGGGTCGAAAAACTCCCTTATAAAATTTTTTACACTTATACCTGAATTTGCATCAGTGTAACAACCAGTATATGAACATAGCCGCCTGACTAAATGTTTTTTTGGTTCTATTTACTATGAGCTTTGGGGACTAAACAATGGCTCAGAACTATACACTGATTTCAGTTCAATATCAAGGATTTTTGTGTATCCCAATTTGTGGTTATGTAAGCAGATAGATTAATTTATTAAACCTATTCATACAATGTAAAAAATAAATGTTAAAATGAAAGTGGATGAAGTAAATTTGGGATAAAACGTAAATCTGCATGCATAAACAATACCGGAAAATCAAAAATGTTAAAATGTCTCGTGAATGAAATACTATATGTACATCGATTCATTGCATAACAAAATAAAACATTGATCCTTTAAAAATCACAGAAAAAGTAAAAGTTTCTCTCTGTAGCAAAATGGTGTATGCATGCAGCAAATTTTTACGCAAGATAAAATCGACATAAGCAGACACATATCACATTTAACAATCCAATAAAAACAACAACTATAGTTCATTTGTTCGAAAAATCCGTTTAAATGTCACTGTCGCAAAAACTACCTTGCGACAGAATACAACTATTTCACGTAGAAAAAAATGTGTACTGTGCATATACATCAAATCCTTTAACTTTAATATTGTTTAAGTTCATCTAAATGACGTAGATGTCACACTGACTCTCGATAAATACTTTACACTACACTGACTTCTAAGATAAATCAACGTGGGATATATCATAGTAGTAATTGTTTGCTAGTTTTGTGTTTCAATCGTTTTAACCAAATCAAGGATTATCATTTAGGAATTACGTAATTTTCGATGCAGGCAAAGGAATTTCCAAAGCTAAAGTAAAAACATATTTTCATTTTAAAATTAACGAAAGCATAAAACGTGACATTTACAAGATTTATCGAACAAATTTCTAATTTATACATTCTCTTAAATATTAAAATAAATCAGAAATACTTGTACGTACAATAAAACGTTACCTACAACTATAAGTCAAGCATACGCACACAGAATTATACGTAAGAAAAAATAATAATTTTGAAATAACTGCTTTTGCAGTTTTCCAGTGTGCAAAAAAGTACACTTACAATAAAAAATCTTGTTCCCAACATGGCTCTTGTCCTTTGACGGTTACTGTAGTTGATTTCACGTTTTGCAGCTTTAGTGTCACGTACGTATTGAAATGGGCTGCTTGTGGACCAATGTATTTAGCACGTTTGACTGAAAGAAAAAAGATAAATAGACGAAATGAGATATCGTTTATTTAGTATTGCATATTTTAATGGAGGTGCGTTTATTGTGATTTTTTATATCGCACATCCAGAAGAAGAACGACGCAACTGCAAATTTGTTGATTCGCCAGAAATTGCATTTTAAATTTTGTTTCACGTGTTTTTTACAATTCCAAGAGTATTTCTGCGGTGTTCTGTATTATAGGTAGCTGAAAATATTGCTGAATTGATTGATATTCAATTTATATTGAAAAATAAAAAAAAAATATGGGGGGTCTATAATGATGATTAGTGAGAAGATGTTTCAGTCGCGTTATAGTTGATTTAATATTGATCGTAACATGAATCGTGTTAAGCAGCCAGGATAAAGAAGACAAAAGAGAATTCATTCATGTTTTTTCTAATTTGTTAAAATTTATTACGAAAAACTAAACATTCATTCAAAAAGATTATGGAAAAATGGTTCGTAATACGATGGTATAAGATTGAAGTTTATTAAACTTACTAAGTCATTTTATGTGCTCTGATATGGACATTTTTGATGAATAGATTTGTTTCAAGGAAACAGTATCAACTGAGCGGTCGGATAAGCGGGTACCCTCCAATATGTATAAGGAACGGGATAGCAAAGGGTTGAACACTCAGTTGTTTTTTTGCAAATATATGGAAAACTATGAGTCTGCCAGCAAAATGTCCTGATAACGAAACAAACCTAACAAAATTGCCTTTGTAATGATATATAGGTATAACACTCTAGACATTTTTTTGGAAAATTATACCCTAGACCAAAAAGTATTATAGTGAATTTACATTTTTTTGTTTAGTATTTCGCACTGTAACTCTTGATAGAATAGACCTAGGGGGTCATAAGATTTTGTCTATATATTACTAACAAAATTTATTTGATGTGTACCAAAAATTGAAGTCCTCCAACCATTGACACCGCCCTCACTCCTCCTAACATTTTTCTAAATGGTATGCCTGTACCTTCTTTTCACATTTAGCCAGGCAGATGAAATTTGGTAGGGTGTCTAACCTAAGCCCTATTATGCTCCGCACCAAAAATTATTACCATCTGATCAAAACTAACTAACTAAACATACAAAGTGAACCAAAATGCTATAGCGAATTTCACATTTTTTCACTTCTAAATTATATCTATTAGAACGTCACTATACCAGCTAATTGTAGTCTTCTGAATGTATGTTCAAAAGTTTGTACGAAAGCGTACGCTACAAGTATCAACAAATTGGGTTTGAAGGTCAGTGGTACCATTTCTAAGGCTATTTGCGAATATATCGGGTATCGTGTACTAGCAACCTTCAAACCCGATTTTTTGTATTTGTAAGGCACACTCTGGTACAAACTTTTGGATATACATTCAGGAGACTAGAATTAATTGTTATTTTTTGTTATGACCCTAGGTCTATTCTATTAAGAGTTGCAGTGCAAAATGTAAGACTCAAAAAATGTAAATACACTATAATACTTTTGGGTCTAGGGTATAATTTTCTGAGAAATGTCTAGAGTGTTATATATCATTACAAAGGTAATTTTGGGTAGTTTGTTTCCTTCTCAGGACAGATTCATAGTTTTCCAGATATTTGCAAAAAAATGAATTTTAAACCGTTTGCCACCCCCTCCCTCCTTAACCAATGGCGCAAATTAGTGTAACTTTTTACTGCGTAAATTGGGCAGTGTATTCAACAAATTGGCTTCACAAATTTCTTTTTTGTGATGTTTGGGGCTTAAGCTATCTGTGCTATACTACATAGTTTTGGTGCAATTACACTTTTGGTAGTAATTTAGTTCTTTTATGTTCATGAAATCAGTAAAGTTCATTTCCTTCACAAGAATTAAATTCCCATTTTTCCTTGCATTTCTTGTCTAAAAAATATATTGATCAGGCACGTATGTGGGCCATAATTTTCACAGCTTTTTTTGTTGGCCACCACAATTGTCTGAGTAGAAAAATCACATTTGCGCCAGGATGTTTTGCCGAAATTCTTCCATATATTGCAAAACGCAACTTTCTATTTCATTAACCCCTCTGATTCCTGTGATGACAAAAGTAGCGTATATTTTTCTCTCGTCAATTCTGCAATTAACATTCTTTTGATTTGAATCTTATTTTTACGCCAATTAAAAACTGAAACTTAAAAATTTTGCAATAATTTTTGCATTACCTTCGTCTTCAATGTGGGTTAATAGTCACATCTTGTACTTAGATAGACAAAAGACACAAACACCTAACTTGACAATATCAAACATTGATTTGAATTCATGTTTGATCGAATTTTTTTACCAGGAAGCATAACCAAAATGAAAGACTGTTAATAGGCTTATTCAAAAATCAGGACTCAATCCGGACCAGTATATTTCGTCTATAAGTTATGCAAAAATTAAAATTCAATCGAATTCCGCCTCCTTAAATTATATATTTATCAGAAACTGTGTGGTTTGATACAATGAAGTATAGTTTCAACAGCTATGGTATACAGACATGCACCGCATTTGCTTTAGGGAGTGGGACCAGGGACGTAGCCAGGGGAGGGGTCCAGGGGGTCCGGACCCCTCCCGAAATAATGTAAATGGGCTTTGAAATTTCAGTAATATATTTAGGGTTACCACTTGCTCGGACCTCACCCGGCAGTGACGAGCCTAGAAAGTTCTGCAGTGCCGCCGGGTATAGGGAATTCTGACGGGCCGCCCTATAATGATGTATGGTATTATTATATATTTCCTGTGAACGACGGCGTAGCTGCATTTTTTTCTTTTATCGAACCGTACACTGAAATTTGTCGGGAGAGTTGCTTAGATATTTAGCCCAGGTTTTCTTCAAAATATTTGCCCTTATGGCAATGGTATACCCTTACGAGAGTGTGGTTTGGTTGCCCAATGGACTCTATTCTTTAGAAGCTATCAGAGACATTGATCGGAAAGTGAAGGCTTAAATGTTAACCCGCAAAAAAAGATTATTTCTGGTGCTGCACCCTAGCTAAAACGGTCCCACCATATTCCATGCAAGAAGAATCTCGCTGTCACACTGCATAGCGACAAACTATATTTCTAAAATTGTTAATAATGTCTTTAGAAAGGCAGAAAAGTTTCTTTGGATGTTAAGTCAAACCCGCACGGATAGGTCTAAAATATTGAGGTAAACACCGGTCAGTTTTAAGTAAAAATGAATGAAATCAAAGCAGAAAAAATTACTCTGAAGTATTTTTTTCACAATTCCCCTCCCCCTCTTTTTTTTCCGACAGGTGCCGGGCGAGAGAGAAGTCGTAACCCTAATAAAGTAATGAAGTTCATATGCGAGAGTGCAGTGCAATTTGTGACACCATCTTACTGATATTTTGTCAAGAGGAAATCTTCGTTCGTCCAACTAAGCGTATTTGATCAAACATTAAAAACACTGAAATGAAAACGTTCTGATCCAAGGATCTAAGTCCTATACCTGTGATGTGAACTACCTTAACTTCCCTAACGTAGCGATAGTCTGTCCGGTAGCCATGAGTATTCAGCTAGGCAGAATGGAGTTCTGTTTCCGCAAACGGCTCCATATGCTTTGATGAAATTATCTCTTGGATTCAATTTTCGATTTGGTTTACGTATTTCCCTCCCACTCTCAGTGCAAGAGTTGCAATGTGGTGCCAAAAAATAAGATGAAGCAAACAGTTCATAGTCTGATTACGTTGAATGCCCACGTAAGCAAATTCGTGCCTCTTATGATGAAATCTCGCTAAGCAATAAACGTCCATCGGTATCGCTGAAGAAACAGTAGCTTTGTTCTGTAATGGAGCAACGACTGACGAGATTATGCCTTTACTTAGCACTGCTAGGAGTGGCAAAGCAAGCATTGTGAAGTCATGTTATGTTCATGTCCCGGCCGAAACGGCCATGTTTCATTTATCCCAACTAAAAGATGTACAGAGCGGTTGGATTTCTTCCATTGGGGTCCGATACTACGAGTACACAGTATCCAGAGTCCCCATGAGGACCGAAACGAATATGTAATGTCTATACACCCGAATACTTTTTTTTACACTTGATTATAATATTTGTAAATATGAATGAAAGTGGCGTTCTGCTTTCGCCCCAGACGTCAAAAGTTTAGCACGGATCTGGATTTCCTACAACATCGGATAGTTATTGTGTATATTTATGAACCATAGTCTCCATAATCCAAAACAAAATTTTTTTTTTAATAATGCCCACTTAAATTTCTGAGTTCGAGCATTGGACCCCTCCCGAAACCAAATCCTGGCTACGTCCCTGAGTGGAACGTAATTTAAGACTTTCGCAATTAAGTTTTGGCATAGTCATTAATCGGGTTATATCATTTCAAAATTATTTTATGAAAATATAGTTCAGTAAATGGAATTTTATTTTTTTTAAATAATTAATTAACAGGCGAATAGTTATGGGGATATTGCAACGCTCAGAAAAAAAAAACCGTGGTAAATAAGAACAAATGAAATGAATAATTAATAATTATTAATTTTTAAATATAATTTGGCTCGATATACGTTTATGTGTTTTCAGTTCACTATTTAAAAATGAACTTTTTTTTTAAATTGGTACATATCAAATCAAAATGAAAATCATTTACCTTTAAAAAAGGATCAAAGTATAGATTAGACTGCATTTGGAAACAAATTCAAACTCGTTCTGTCTTATATATTTCTCAATTGGTTTCCATGTTTTAACTAACATTACAACAAAGCTGCAACTTTTTAGAAACGATCTTCCCAATGGATCATTCAGATTTTTTTCAAAATCTTCATCGTCTTAATTTTATAATTTTTGAGTTAAATTTCACACTTTCACAAGATTTTCTGAGCGAATGATTGTTGTGACATTAAATTTTTTTAATTAAAACTTACAGTAAAATTGAAGCATTTGAGCCTAGATTTATATTTATATAAAAAAAGGCGAAGTTTGTCCCATTGGAATCGGTATCACTGCTTGTATAAATTCAAGGAAATTATGTTTCACATAGAACGTTAAACAAACATACTTGCCTCAATATACAAAATGTAGTAGAGCGTCGATTATCCGAACTAATGTTGGCAAGGGTGGTTCGGATAAACGGTTAACCGACTTTCCATAGAAAAAATAGAAAATATCCTAAATGTGAAATTACGCGACAAACTGAAAACGTGTAAAACGACTAGAACTGACCAAAAATAGAAAATTCGAGGTAATTGAGCGATGCATATGAGAGGTTTTATTCGATGCCTTTCACAAGAAAAGCAGCTGGGTGCCCGGTTCGGTTAATCGAGTGCTCGGATAATCGGCGTTCGGATAATCGACGTTCTACTGTACATAGAACAGGTATTAAAATTTCAACATACACACACAAACATTCAAAACTGAATTGATTTATTATTTTTATTCTTACTAGAAAGAATAATTCGTTGTTATTGACACCGACAACATGCACTTTCACCCGGTGATGCTTTGGCAAGCAGTTGCAGTTACGTCGTTATTGATCTGAATAAATGCTTCCAAATGAGTGAATGGAATATTGACCTAACTGAATTTTAACAGTTTTTTACAGAATTTTAAAATTAAAATTATTTTTATCGAAAATATAGCCAATTTCAAACCTAGTGGTATATTTAACTCAAAAACGATAATTTTTGCACTTACGTCATTATTCTTCTGGATGCGCGATGAACTGTAATAACATAGTAGTAGTCTTGCTGGTTTAGTGCTTAGAGCGGCCAAAGGGTCTTGGGCTCGAGCCTCACCGTGGACACATTCAGTTTATGGTGTTTTTCGAACTGACAACCCATGTGACAAACTATGATCTCACTCATGTGTTAAACGAGTACAATAACACTACTGAGCGTGCCGTGTTGATCTCAACATCTCAACCAAAAAGCAAGTAAAATCTTGGAAATTGGATGTCACTAACACATCTGCAGCATCATTCAATAACTCACAACCACGCCCCCCCCATTATTTAGTCCTTTGCCAGTTGCTTTTTTAGTAGATTAGGTACGTACCCACTACGTATATGAACACCAAAGAGTTTTGTCTGAAATCAACCCAAAGTATTGTTCCTAATTTAATTATCCGGCTATTGGGTTATGAAAGCAACTTTACGTTGCACATGCAACCTTTTAGAAATACATAATGTGTGTGTGTCTGTTTTATGTGCATTCCCTCTTACAGGTTTATTGGCTTGAAAGACGTTTTTTTCATAACGATTTATCATTCATCCATGTCATCATCTTTTCACAAAGATTCAATAATAAATCTCGTCACCACGTTCAGCTGATTGTCAGAAAAATCTCGAGGACAGTTAAGTCTTACACAAAACACAACAGGAATAAAATTTGTTTCTGCAAATCATAAATGAAATGCAAATCAGTGTATTACTGAAGGAAAATGAAAGTTATTTTCTTATTTGAAGTAGTTCTGTCGTCAAGAATTTTCACAGGATATAGCTATAGTAGATGTGTAAATCCACTATCCGATAAATAAGCGTCTACTAATGGTGTCCATGCAGAAACGTAGCAAGGAGAGGGGTCCATGGAGTCTGACCCCCGTACAATAAATACAATCTGATAACCGGTTGTATTTTATACAGAACTTCCACGTTACACTTTTTCCATTTTATACCCCAAACCAGTGGCGATCTTAGGTAGGGGTTTTGGGGGTTCAAACCCCCTTCGAAATTAACTGATAAGGAATACGGTTTTTGAGTTTGTTGTAAAATATGAGTAGCAGTTCTGGTATGAAAACCGGTGTTTGGGCTATAAGGATTTGTTTTTGCAGGAGCGGCTAAAGAATTTGAACTTCGGTTAATGAGATTCAGGCAGTTAAAGCTGTGCATGGCCGCGAGTCGTTCCATAAGCAGAATTTGGTCTTGTCAAATTGTTGGGGTAGTTGCTATCGTCGCGTTAACGGTGACTATTATCGTGGTTGGTGTCAACTACGGTGGAAAAAATACTTCAGGCAAATTCCTAATGCTTTTTTTTATCAACACACAATATGTAAATGTTGAATTCAAATGAAACTCTTTTGTTTTCGATGTCTTCCCGAAACCAGCATTTCAAACGAAGTTCACAAAGAAACTTCTTTAAAGAATTTTAATTTCGAAGATAGATGTTAACTAGGCTATAATTTTTTGAGGATGTAGAAAAAGACGAACATATCACGAGCAGCACACGAACATTATTATTTCCTTGTATTACGAGTAAGTTCCAGCGTTCAATTTTCGTTTCACCCACAATGGAAAAATAATGTCTTTTTAGAGGACTGGATTTCTCGACCAGAAAGGAACAAGTCTGAGTACCCATCACGGTGCTTTTATTGACCTTTCGAGATTTGGTGATAGCACACCTATATACACTGCGCGACAAATGCTTAGGTTCATGGATATTTTCTTTTAAAATTATATAATTTCTATGTACTCTGATCAGAAATAATTTTTAAATGATGCTCTCTCAATTAACGGTTATTTTAATAAATATTGCAACTCTATCAAGCAACTCGCATATCTAACGGAATTTTTTAAAATGAAAATCGCAATTTCCACTGCGACAATTGTATAGGTTTACTTACTTTAAAGAGTTATCTCGTCCTGGTGAGAAGTGTTTCTGTAAACATTTTTTCGCGTTATACTCTGTAAGTCGTATAGTGGATAATGTCAAAAGGAAAGCAACTTTCTGCCGAGGAAAAGGCGACAATTTCCATACTAAAGCAAGAAGGATATTCAAACGGACAAATGGCAATATGGATTCAGCGGAGCTCGAACGTTGTAAGTAATTTTATACGAGATAGTGAAAATTATGGCCGACGATACGCAGGAGGCAGAAAAAAAGCGATTTCCGGTGCATTACGGCGACGTCTCTTAAGATAAGCCTCGAATTCGTCCCTTACTGAGCGTAAGCATGGGGAGAATTTGGGGTTATCAACAATTGTGAGGACCATCCAACGAGTTCTTAGATCTTCTTCTTGTTTAAAACGTTTATGGTTAAAGAAAAAACCAGCCTTAATCCCGCAGCATCGCCTACAGCGGCTGGAATTCGCCTCAAGATTCATGAACTGGACATCGCAATGGAGAGGTAATATTTACGGATAAAAAACGGTTTTGTGTGGACGGTCCAGATGGGTTCTCTTACTATTATCATGATATTAGGAAGGATCCTATGTACCTGTTGCGCCATCACTCCCGAATAGGTTCCGTTATGGTATGGGGAGCTATATCATATCATGGAACTATCGTCTTGGTCATCCTACGAGGTCGCCAAACGAGTTCATCTTATAAACCGCTCTTAGAAGAGGATATCCCTAAGATAAATGTCATGGACGAAGGCGACCCTTGGATATTGCAACATGATCTTGCCCCAATTCATACAGCGAGGGTAGTTAAATCGTTTATTTTGGAGGAAAATGTGACTTTGTTAGACCGGGTGCTCAACTCCCCTGACATTAACACATTAGAAAACATTTGGGGGTGGCTTGTTCGGGAGGTTTACAGTAGTGGTAAACAGTAAAACCCTAAAGAAGGGTTAATTCATGGAATTAAGACAGCTCGGTCTAAAATACCGCTATCCGTGCTGCATTCTTTTCACAATTCCCTACCTTGAAGGCTTTATAAAATTATAAATAAAAATGGCCGAAATACTAATAGTGTGTAATAACAAAAAATTCTCTCGTTTTTTTTGTATTTCTCCTGCTTGACACTTTTCTGAAATATTTTTCAGCGAAAACATTAAGTATAACGGTAAAATCGTCCCTGAACCTAAGCAATTGTCGCAGTGGAAAAAGACTCTTTGAATGAAATCAATTACTGTAATTTAAGGAGAATGTCCTGTAGGGCCTCAGTCCATCCATTTTATTTGTGATATTTAATAGTTTCGAAAATAACATTTCTTGAACCGGTAAACTTTTTTTTTTACCGTTTCCTGGAAGGAAATATGTGTGAACCTAAGCATTTGTCGCGCAGTGTATATAGGTAAGGTATTGCCCATTGATGTCATCTTCGAAGATGTCAAGTTATTACTCAAATTACAATGGCGGGTATCGTTTTATAAGCTCAAAGCTACGAGCTTTACTTCCAAACCAACACTGACTTCTCAACCCCCCCCCCCATAATTTTCTGCGTACGCCCTTGCCCCAAACAATCTTTTTTTCAATCTCAATTTTCTGAAATTGTCCCCAAGGCCAAGGTGCTTGTATGATTGTATAACGACCAATTTGTCTCACATAATTTGATAACTCTATCAGTTCTGGCTCATTTTTAATTCACATGAATAATGGAGTTTCGTGAATCTGGCATCTGTTCTGTGATAAATTTTTCGGGAAAGTTGCGATTTTCCTCAATGAAGGAAGCGTGGTTTTATTGTTTTGTTTTGTTAGCTTAATTATTATGTTGTCTTGACTGCATCATAAATGAAAATCGCTAAATTGGTAATTTCGCCGTAATATTCCGAATCTTGCTCTTTGACAAATTCAAATATTTGCATTGCACCTTCGAATTTTTCTTTCACACAGCCTGGAAAAAAAGGTCCAGTGGAAGTTGAAGCATTGAAACCCCGACGACTCCGACCCCGACCGACCCGGATTTTTTTTTTAAAGAAAATGTTACGCCACTGGTTGTGTACTCCTAAAGGTATTGCATACTCATACACTGGTCGGCATATGTATTTTGACATCTCATACCGTAAAGCCCCGACACTGGTTTTGTTTAAATAAAGCCAATAACGGTAAATTTCTTTTATCAAAATTAAAGCACATATCGACAGCAATAAATATGCTTAATATTTTTCCTGTCCTCTTTCGGACTCTCATCCTATAGAAAAGAGAAAAGATGGAGGCGTAATTCTGGTGTGCCATAAGTATTTTGACAACATTTAACTCTTTGATTGCGCCCATTTTTTCGCAAGAATTGATGCACAAAACATGTTTTTATTAATTTTTGAGTTCCCCATATTAATTTTCAATGATAAAAAATATCACCAGTGGCTCGAAACATAAACAAAAATCAGAATATAGAAGATTGGTTTGAGCATCGATTGATGCAAGCCTTAGTCCTGGTTTACACATTGAATACGCTACTATTGAATTTTATTTTATACGGTAAACTGTTTATTACCAAACAAAAAAATGTTTTAAAACAAAATAAAAACAAATCTTGGCGCTCTCTGAAAGAAAGCAAATGTAAACCCCGAGTGATGAGTGAGCCACGATGAAGAAATCTGAGAAAGAAGTGAAATTTAAACCAAATTGTGCCGCAAAAAAACGAATATAACTTCCGACGATTCAATGAAGACCAAAAGAAGCTTTGGCCATGGAAACAGTGATTTGAACTTAAGCAGCCTAGGCCATTGTAAACAAAATATCCCTGCATCTTGAGAGAGCCTCCGCTGTGGTATTAATTTTGATAACCAGGTATCCGTTTTTCCACATAAACTGGGCATTTTCTTTAGATATTTTTTTTTTTTTTTAAATGTAATAAAATAACGAATATTAGCTGAAAAAGCTTTTTCCGAAAGTTGCAGTAGCTTGAGCTTTTTCCTTAGTAACAGAGGTTTGCTTTTGGTATGGTTTTTAAATCTTTCTTTGGTTTCAGTTTATCTGCGTATGCATGCAATTTGCCTTTTTTAGTTCTAGACCGAAGGTGGCCGTTATTATCTCTGCCTCCGATGGCACATTCTTCATATTCATAATATCCTTTAGTTCAATTAGGACATTTTCCCTAAATATTTGGAAGATTTTTCGGTAATGATTCGATATACACATCCCATTTCTGTGATGCATGGAATAGTTTTCTATTTCTTTTCTCTTATTCAATTCGGGTGTTTAATAATGAACAGTTTACCTTATGAAATTAAATATAATTGCAGCGTCTCCAAACTTTAAACCCGAGTTGAAGTTTTCCTCTACGGAGGCTTAAACCAAACTTCTAATTTCTGATTTTTTTCCAATGTTTCAAGCCACTGCACACTTTTTGTGCTTGGAATTCAAAATATAAACACAAATCATTAATAAAATCATGTTTTATCCATTTTTTTCCAGAGAAATTGGTGTACAATTAAAGATTTAAATATTGTCAAAATACTTATGTCACATCAAAATTTCGCACCAATCTGTTCTCTTCTTTATAGCAAGAGAGTTCGAAAATGGACAGGAAAAATATTGAGCATATTTATTGCTGTTGATACGTACTTTGATTTCCTTATAAGAAATTTACCGTTATTCACTCTAGTTCAACAAAATCAGTATCTTGGCTCGAGAGTACCAGATGTCAAAATACATATGCCGGCTAGTATGCCAACAGCAAGAGATTAATAGGGAAGCAAACGACAATATTGTCGAGGGAGGCAAGTGAACTTGTTGGCCATATGAATGCCATTGCATACCATACGTTGCGCCGCTGTCAATCATACTACAGTACAGTCACATACACACACACTCACATATCGTCATACTAAAAGCTACACCTTCTGTCAGGTATAGGGCGCCAACACAGGACAATCGCAATGTGTGTCATACTAATAAGCGTCAAAAAGTCACCAAATGCATTTTTGATACTCTCTCTAGCGTTTGCTTCCTGAACGTCTGCCATACGACCGGAATGATGGAATCGATAAAATGATAAGCAAATGGAAAACTTGCGAGAAGTCGTTAAGCATTATTATGCTATTGCCATTGCATTTGCCATGCATGCATATGTGCATGTTTGCGCGCTTCCCATATAACACGACCTTCATGTTGTTATCTTTACGACTGAGTGTAAGAGTGCAAGTGGTTATGGTTGTTGTGACAAAGAAATGATAGATAGAAAGGATATTAGGATTGATTTTAGAATGTTTGAGTGAAAGTAAAATGTTTTCGTAGTTTTTTCTGTTATTTTTACAATAATTAACTATTACGAGGATTACTACAAAGGTTTCTAGAAAATAAATGAAAACGTTTTTTTTTCTTCAAAAATGGTTTAATTTTTTTTTTTCAAAATATTCAATATTCGCCATGAGCATCTATACACTTTTGCATGCGCTTCAACCAATTTTCGAAGCATGTTTTTCACTCCCACGGAGACACCTCCAAAACATGGCTTCTGAACGCCTCAACATTTGCTTCGGGCGAAGAAAACCGTTCCCCACGTAATTTAGTTTTATTAAATGGGAACAAAAAAAAAATCATTCGGTGCCAAGTCAGGGCTGTAAGGCGGATGACTCGTCAATTCAATGTTTTGACCGGTTAAATAGGCGCTAGTTTTAACTGTTGTAATCAAATGCAGATTTAAATACACGACATAATATTTTAATGATGCGCTCGCGCCGACTGATTGACTTGGAGTGAAGATTACAAAAGTTTTGACAAATAGTTTTGACATTGGAAATGTAAGTGTTGCCATTTCAACACCCCTCCTCAACAATTACATTTAAATCATTTCTAAATTTTATAAACTTTTTACTGTCAAGACCTTTGGTCATTAAATCGGCTAATTGATCATTCGTTGAAATATAATTAATAACAATTTGTTTTTCTTGAATGAGGTTACAAATGAACTTATACTTGATATCTACATGTTTCATACGTTTATGTTGTTTTTGTTCTTCTACAATCTTAAAAGTAAGATAATGTCATGTGTCTTGATTTACATTAACATTTTACATGTATATTAGTACCATTTCAGCTGTAAACACCTTGCCGTCAAATTGACGGCTGTGACCCTTTTAGGTATATAAAATTCCTGACCCTTCTAGTGTTAATACATGACTGATTGTCTTCAAAAATTGGAATTGGACTATTCATTTCTATACCTTTCTCGCCTAACAATAGCTTAAACCAAACTGCTTCTATAGACGCTTCAGACAATGCTACATATTCTGCTTCGGTAGAGGATAAAGCAACTATTGCCTGTTTACGTGAGCTCCATGATACTACAGAGCCATAGACCTTAAAGATGCTTCCTGAAGTAGATTTCCGATCAACAACATCTGACGCCCAGTCAGCATCAGCATACCCAAAAATCGGTACTTTGCTCGATGATCGACAAAATATCAACTTTGCAATCCATCTTCCTTGCACATATCTTAAAACTCTTTTGAGATGTATCCAATGATCTTCATTTGGATCACTTTGAAAACGACTAAAGTAGCCGATCGATGCACACAGATCAGGACGTACTGTCAACATGCCATACATTAGACATCCAACTAGTTCTCGATAAGGCTTATCAGTTGAATCGACACCTTTATTAATACTCAGTTTCAAATTTTTCTCCATTGGAGTAGATGACGATTTACAATCGGACATACGGAATCGTTTCAAAACATTTCTCATGTATTGTTCCTGACTCAATTTCATTAGCCCATTTTCTCGGTCATAATCAATATTGATACCAAGAAAATATTCAACGATTCCTAGGTCCTTCATATCCAATGTTTTCATCAAAATTGACTTTAAGGCTTCGATATTCGGCAGAAGATTCCCAATCAGTAGCAGATCATCCACATACAAAAAAAGGTAGATTATTTGATTTCCAACAGTTTACACGTCGACACAGTGATCAGTATTGGAACGTACAAATTCATTCTTTCGTACAAATTCATCGAATCTTTCATACCATTTGCAACATGCTTGTTTCAGACCATACTGAGCTCGTCTCAATTCACATACTAAATTACCTGTCTCGAAACCTTCGGGCTGTTGCATGTATATTTCCTCCTCCAGATGTCCATTCAAAAACGCCGACTTCACGTCCATTTCATGAACATGGAATTTCTTCTCGTTGGCAACTGCTAGCAATGTTCGAAGAGTCGTCAACTTCATAACCGGCGCATAGGTTTCATCGTAATCAAAATGGTGTTGCTGCGTAAAGCCTCTCGCCACCAGATGCGCCTTGTACCTCTCGACATGCCCATCCTCGTTGTGTTTTATTTTGAAGATCCATTCGCAACTAATCAGATTACTTCCAACTGGAAGCTCACATAGCTCCCAAGTCTTGTTCTTCATCAACGCATTCATTTCCTCGTTGATCGCTGCTTTCCACAAAGATAAATCAGCCCTAGACTTCGCTTCTCGAACCGATGTAGGTGTACCATCAACAAAGCACTCAGCATTCAATGCAAAAGCCATATTCGACGTACCATATTGGAATGGTTGCACTGCCTTTCGTTCGCGCTGGCTTCTACGGGGCGTTAGCTCATTGACAGTTGAGACCTCATCTGCTTCTTTTGCATCCACAAACTCATCATCGCTGTTGTTTTTGGACTCGCTGTTGGAATTCGGCATAGAATTATCAATGCTTCAAACCTTCAACGGAAGATTAATTGGTCTTTCGTCGTTCAAACTTTCGACTTTCTCGAAGACATCTTCTTGATCCGGGACAATATCGAAGACATGTTGTTGATTCGAAAATTTTACATCTGATTTGAAACTCTCGTTAAATGTTACATCTCGGCTGATGATGATTTTTCGTTTTTCCTCATCCTACAATCGATAGCTATTTGGAGCCTTCGGATCAAGCTTCCTTCGAAATTGCTTCGTAATTAGTGCATACGCATCCGACCCAAAAACACGTAAATTTGAGACTTCTGGTTTTCGACCAAACCAAAGTTCTGCTGGCGTTCTATTGATCCTGGAATCATCATTTACAAAAGCTCTCGTAGGACTTCTGTTTGCAAGGTAGGCTGCAGTTCGCATCGCTTCTGACCACATAAATTTCGGAAAATTACTATCGACAAGCATTGTACGGGCCTTTTCCGCCAAAACACTATTAAAACGCTCCGCAACGCCGTTTTGTTGTATTGGCACTGTGTATTCCAGCCTTATACCCATTTTGCTGCAAAATGATTGCAATTCGTTTGAAGAATATTCTCCTCCTCCATCGAGACGCAAGCGTGAAATTTTCTGATTAAATTTAACTGTTGTCATAGGATAATATTCTTGAAATCTTTCGAAAACTTCACACTTACGTTTCATCATAAATGTAATAGCAAAATGGCTGAAATCATCCATAACGCAGACCACGTTCCTTTTCCCATCATAATGATTGCGGAGTGATGGGACCAATGACGTCGGTGTGAATAAGTTCCAGAATGCGTGATGATCTTGATTCCTTGACTGGCTTGAACGGCTTCCTCGACTGTTTTCCACATACCTACACACGATTCGCAGAAACTTTGCAAGTTGAATTATTCAGCTTCTGCATTCCGATCACCATATCATTTGATAACATTTTCTGCATATCGCCACGATTAATATGCCCATATCGACGATGCCACAGCATGTAATTATCCGTTTGACACAAGTTCGGCCGATTTCATACAATTCCCCATTGTCAATTAATATGAATTAAAGTAGCTACAAGGAAGTATGTACTTTTTGAAAGATTTTTTCGAAAAAATAACGGTTGCCCGTTGGACTATCAGGCTCGGTTGGAAAAGCTGTTTTCCCGCTTTATGGCGGTTCACATCAGGTATTACTACCACAGGCATGACTCCAGCTGCTAGGAATTAGCACTGAGGCTCGGAGCCAAGGTGGAAGGTCAGTCAGTCGCAGCCAACCTACATCGGAAAACGCCGGAAGGGCTTTGTTTCCCTCCTCTGTGGAGCTCGTGTTGATGGTGAAGCCACTCACAAAATTTCTCTATCCTATGATATAGACACAGACCCCACTGAGGGGTCTTTGACCAGTACAAACGATTATTTGGTAATTTCGAAAGCAATCGCTAGATCGCCTAGACTGTAAATGCATCTCACATCAGCAGTGAAAGTCCCCTTTCAAGATCCCCTGGTTCATTGCCATCAATAGGGGTATATCAGAAATGTTTATGTCTTCAAAAATACGGTCCACCGCTTCGAATATCTCAAAAATTTCCGCATCTGTAAGTCTATAAAAATATTTCACCAACTGACCTACGTGCACAATGTCCCTTATAAGGGACATTGCAAAACTTGCTAAATTACACAAAATCTATGACACCATGACGCTTTTTCTTTGATTTGAATAATAGCCTATACACATTTCAACGATTATTCAATCGAAGAAGTATACTAACACTTCAAAATATTAGCAATTTTCAATTTTTTCTCACCAGCCCTGAATCTGGCGATTTTTTTAAATTCCGCAACTCATTCTTTTGAATAAATAAACTACACCAAGCAATAAAGTCATTTGAATACGCTTTTGTTTGAAAACTGAGATGTTAATAAATGTCATTTCATGTACACTTCCATATAGCATAGTCAAAAATCTGGCCATATAACGGGAAAAAGTGGGTGTCCCTTTAAAGGGACACTATGCACTAATGGGTTAAACTGGATGGCCCCGATGGTGCTCAATATTATTGGCACCATTTAGAACGAGAAAAAGAAGTTGCCATGAGCCGAAACTTTAGTGGTGGGTCTGTGATG
Organism: Microchrysa polita; assembly: GCA_949715475.1. Taxonomy (NCBI): domain Eukaryota; kingdom Metazoa; phylum Arthropoda; class Insecta; order Diptera; family Stratiomyidae; genus Microchrysa; species Microchrysa polita. Next base: position 7,848,054 of record OX454422.1, read on the forward strand.
ATTTGGGGTGCATTTTTATTTGCAGGGAAATTACCTTTGGCCTGGGTTAAACCGAAAATGACCGCGAGTGATTGTGTGGAGATATTAGAGACATCGCTCATTGACCATGCCGAGTCAATTATTGAACCGGAATTTATTTTCCAACAGGAAATGATTTCAAGAGAAAAACATTACAGTTTTAGATTGGCCAAACCGTAGTCCCGACCTCAGCCTCATTGAAAATTTATGGGGAATACTTGTTAGGAAAGTTTACGCCCATGGATAACAATATCAGACGGTATCGGAACTCAAAGGAGCGATTCGCCAAGCTTGAGAAGAAATTGACCAAAATATCCTGGAAAACCTAGTAAATTCAGTCTCAAGACGAGTTTTGCAGGTAAACAATGGAGGACCGACAAGATATTAATTTATATCAAATCGATCAATTTTCGAATGTTATAAGCTAAAACAATAATTAAGCTAGCAATATTTCGAAATGAGTTTATAATTATTTCCCACTAAAATTTAAGAAGTTTTGTATTTTCTTTAACTGGATGCACATTTTTTCAATCCTACAACCTATGGGAAGTATTATTTCCCTAATAAATAATTTAGTCGACCGATTTAATATTTAATTTGTTTTTATTGATTTTTGAAGGTTTTTATGGGTGAACTTATAATTATTTCGGTGGCTGTATATCATCATAATTTTTATCCTGAAGAATTTTCCAAGTTTGAGCAAAAATATTATTCTGCTATTCCTGGCAGAGAGGGTGAAGTAATTTTTTGAAATTTAAAATTCTGGTTTTTCGGAAATCCGCTAATGCGTTCAAGACATACAGGCAAAAGTTGGGAAAACCGAAGGAGAACTGCCTTGTTAATATTTCATTCTTCAATTTTTACTCTGCGATTGAGGATGGAAGTGATTCAGAGCTGATGATGAGTGAAGAAATAATTCAACAATTCACTAAAATGGTCAAATACTATCTCTAAAATTCCACTCATTGTAAATTTCCGGCAATATTTGTTTTGCAGTTCGGCGGGTCCAATTTACTAAAATACGTTAACCCGGCCACGATATGTGGGCAAAAGTATGCGAAAAAGACCTGTCTTCATAATTTTGCTCATTGTGAATGTTGTGCAGGATTCCATTGCTAATGTTCTGTTCGTAGAAGAGACCAATTTGATGGGGCTTAATAAAAATCGCTTATCTGTTTAGAAGAGAGATAAAGACAAATGTATGTGAAAAAAAACTGTTTTCAGAATTTTGCTCATTGTGAATTTTTCACGTGTTTCAATCAATAGTTATTCTACTATTCAGGATGGAGACCAATGATGAAGATTTGTTCACTGAAATCCAGTAATTCGTTTAAGAAGTGCAGGGAGTAGTATTTGAAAAAAAAAACACTGTCTGCTTAATTTTACTCATACCGAATTTATCACAAGTTTCCACACTTAATCTGCTCGTCGGTGTGGAAACCAATTTAGAAGGGAAAATGTTCGAAAATCTGTTAACACGTTCAGGAAATGCAGCCAGAAGTATGTGCAAAAGAACTCATTGTGAATTGTTGCTTATTGTGAATTTTTCGCATTTCCACATTTTTCAATAGCTTTTCCGGCCGAGATATGAAATGGTGACTGGAGAAACTAGGTATGCTGATGTAAATGTGAAGAAATTTCACTGAGTTAGTAATCCGGTCGTGCATCTCTTCCAGGATCAATATGCAATCTTTCAAAAAAAAAAACCCAATAATTTCGCAAAAAGTATAAGCATCGGCAAAACTCTCACTTTCGATTGCGTTGCCTATCACATAAATCATACAACACATTTTACGCAAAATGTGTTGCAGCAGAGAAATACGTGCGTGCCACGCAACATCGTTCTCATGATTTGTTGGTTTCAACGTTGTGGACTCTCATTGTTCTGTTTCTTTTTTTTTTTTGCTTTTTCAAAACAATCAGCATAAAAGGACAAGAGCGCTTCAATACACAAAACATAACGTTACCGCATAAATCTATTGCATAATTCTGCGACTTTGCATTCGTTGACTTCTTCTCTGTTATTGTACGACGAGTAGTATTTCCCTTTGGTATACAATTGTGTGTGGTTGTTGCTGCTACACACCAAAGGACACAAGAACGTGAACAAGCGCACAGGAGCAAAATGAGCTTGAATTGAAATATATCGTGTGCTGGCCTCTGCTTCTTTAAGTTCCTGTAGAACAGTGTTGGCATCTTAAAATTTTCTAGACTTCAAGTACACACGGACACTGTGTGGATGGGAAGATGTTGTGTGTATTTTTGGAATTAGTCAACAAGCCCTTTTGATTTTGCACCCTGGCACAAGAAAAATGTCGAGAATGTGTATAATTATTATGCGATGACGTCGTCATCGCACATTCTCCATGAATAATAGTCCATCCTTCATATACGAAATTCGACTTCTCTGACGACGACGACGAGGAGGACGACAACAACTTCACAAGCTCCTTTCGGATATTATGTTGTTTTGCGAACAGACATAAATATAGGTACATACTAACGATTTGATGTACCGTGCCGTGACATGACATTCGACACTTTCAAAACTCATTCGGCCGCATTTCAGTGTGTGTATTTTCCACACAAAAATCAAGGACTCTAATATTGACTTGACAGTAGACCTAGTCCTACTTTTAGACATCATCTCTTGAGCGAAAAAAAAAGCTCGCGCTATTTTGAATTTTTCTGGTTTTCTGTAGTTTGCCGTATGGGACGATGGGTGGAAGGGGGTGTCATCCAACACGCCCATTCACAACAACTCCTTGTCAAGAAAGTGTTTGTGCTTGGAAAAGTGTTATTGGGACGAATCTTTCTTGACGTATGGAAGCGCACCTTGTCAATGAAGTTTATGATGAAATGAAATTGAGGTATGAGGGAAGTGTGCGGGCACAATGATGTTTACGTACACCGCCGCATGCGATAAGAATTTGATGATGTCTTTGAAGCTAGGACGATTTATAATTTGTGTAGATTTAACCCAAAACTTCAAATATTCAAGGAGAATATTTGAAGGATCGGTGTCTTAGTGTTGATAGTTTCTCTGGTTAAATTTGAAGAATCACGACTTGGGAAATTGTATTATTGTAAATTGTGCAAATTAGTCAATCCGTTGAGGCGGTTAGTATGATTTGAAATCTGCTGTTCCGTTCCAGGGATAGGTGTAGGCAAGAAAAAAAGATTATGAGAGGAGGATTTTGTGATATGCGCCACAGAGTTCAGGAGGTATAGACGAAAATTGAAGAAGATGATCTGCATCCATAATTTTACTCCTGGCCAATTTTCCAGATGTGTCTCCTATTGGCGTTAAAATTCGTTCAGATGGGTGGTTGTGGAATTCACAGATATCCGCTTATCCGACCAAACAAGGAAAAAATTAACTGAATTACTGAAATCCGCTAATCGGCTCAATAGAAATAGATGAATTGGAGAAAGTAAGGTACCCTCATCATTTTGGGTGAAGAGCTATTGTGTTGTTGGGGGTGGAAGCTTTTAAGCGGAGCTTTTGAAATCCCTTCCAGAAATATTAACAACTGGACTGATGATTCAGTGTAAGTTGCTGAAATACGGTAATCCGATCAAGAAATATAGACAAACGAAGAATTAAAGAGCAAATAAACTCGGCTGCTGACAATTCAGTTAAGCAACAACTGAGGACCGAGTACAGTTCTCTTCAAAAAAGAGTGCAGAGGAGCGTTAGACGTGACAAACGCAACAACATCAACGCGTTAGCTTTGGAGGCAAAAGAAGCGGCTTACCGTGGTGACAGTGGAACCCTTTATAAGCTCATAAAGCCACTGACTGGCAAATATTTTACCAATGAGCATCCTGTAAAAGATAAAGACGGGTATCTGCTAGTCACAGATGAACAACAACTGCACCGGTGGAGAGAGCATTTCATGGAGGTTCTTAACAACAACTTTAACCCTTCAAACACATCTCCAGCAGAGGCAGTAACTCTTCCGCAAATGGCAAGAATTAACACAAGCTGGAAATAACTAAGGCCCTTCAATCATTGGAAGCAGGTAAGGCCCCGGGGGCAGACGGTATCCCGATGGAACTTTTGAAAACGGACATCAGCGCTACAGGGGATATTCTTCTTCCCCTGAACCAAGAGTGTTGGACATCAAAAGGCGGAAGTGGCAGTGGATAGGTCACACACTTCAAAAAGAGCCAAAAAAAATTGCAAGACAGGCTCTAGGTTGGAATCCTCAGGGAACCGATGCAAGGCGTCGTGTGGAAAGACCCAAAAATACATGGAGAAGATCTGTTGAGGCAGAGGGAAAATCTATAGGCAAATCGTGGGACCAGCTAAAGGCGATGGCTGCTAATAGGCAGAGGTGGAAAAGAGGCGTAGTCAATGCCCTATGCCCACTAGGGGTTAAAAGTAACCAGAGAGAGAGAGAAAGAGAGATATTTTTATTTGTAAATTTTCCAGACGTTTCATAAGCTATTTTTAGGGTGGTCATCAACTCGAGGATAGGAATGGAATTACTGAAATCGAAAAATCCGTTCAAGAGATATAGACAAAATTATAGAAAAACATTTTCAACAACGATTCGGATTTTCGGCGTGGTGCAGGAGTATAGGATGGAATTAACCGAAATACGCTAATCTGTTCAAAAGAAATAGGAAAAAGTATTGTGTTCATAATTTTGCTCATTGTGAATTTTCCACATGTTTCAATACTACCTATTCCTTGAGCGAATTCACTAAAATCCGCTAATTCCTCCAGGTGATGTTGGAGACCAATCTAGTGGAGCAAATTCACTAAATTGCCCTCATAATGAACTTTCGACATGTTTGAATGTTTCTTCCACTATTTAGGGCAAATATATTGCAATCCACCTGTCCGGTCAGGGGATATAGACACAGATATGTGAAAAACAGTTGCTGCAGTTATTGAAAGTTTTCTTCATTGTGAATTTGATGCAAGTTTCCATAGTAACTGTGATATTCCTGTTAGAGACAAATAATGAAGAAGCCCTACCCTTTCAATGTTTTTGAAATCAAAGTATAAAGCTTTACTGAAGCACAAACAGATAAACAGACATACACAAAAGATGGAGAAAATAAACTGCTTTCACAGTTTTTCTCCAGGCCAGTTTTGCATATGTTTTAATGCGTATTTTGCTGTTGAGCGTGTAAATCATTCAATCAATCTGGAGGGTCCAATTTACTAAAAATTGCATGCGAAGAAGGCCTGTCTTTCTAATGTTGTTGCTTATTGTGAATTTTGTGCACGTTTCATAAGTTTTTCTACTACGTGTAGTATAAGCCAATGGGGTAGAGCCAACTCACTGAAATCCGCTAATCTGTTTCTTGAGTTCTTGGTCTATTCACAAGTATTTGCAAAAAGATTTGTTTTCATGTTGTTGTTGTTTTTGTAGCGATTCAAGAGATTTTTTTTTCTCTTGAATCGAAGAGGGTCTTGGCAGCTGTTGGCCAATTTAACGACGGGTAGTTCTGAAACGATTTACATCGAAGAACCGGCTGCCGTAGAAGCATTTTTTATGGACAACACAAACATCCATGGGCCACAGTTGGATTCGAACCCACGCACCGGCAACTCAGAGATAGGGTGACTTCTCTGCCACTGAGCCACCGAATGTTTTCATAATTTTGTTCATTGGGAATTTTATTTTTCCTTCAATAGTCATTTTGTTCTTGGGGGTAGAGACGAATCCGGTGGGGCTAAGGCTACTGAAATTTACTTATCTGTTCAATACAATTTCGCGAATTGTGATTTTTCACTTGTTTCAATGAATCTACCCTCTATTGGGAAGAGAACAATGATGATTTGTTTAAGAAATGTTCAGAAAAGTTTGTGAAAAACAACTGTCTGGACAATTTTGCTCATTGAAATCATAAAAATGCAAATATCTCGCTAAATATTGAGCGTAGATGGGTCAAAGTTGGCATTTATTGGGTCGGTTTTGGGAGGCTGTATCTTTTGAACGGTGACAGCTAGGACTCTGGTTCTTTCAGCAAAACGTAGCTCTCAATGCGCTCTACATCCGCTTTTTCAAAACCCATTTTCGGAAATTTTCATTTGAAATCACAAAAATGCAAATATCTCGCTAAATATTGAGCGTAGATGGGTCAAAGTTGGCATTTATTGGGTCGGTTTTGGGAGGCTGTACCTTTTGAACTGTGATAGCTAGGACTCTGGTTCTTTCGGCAAAACGTAGCTCTCAATGCGCTCTACATCGACTTTTTCAAAACCCTTTTTCGGAAATTTTCATTTGAAATCACAAAAATGCAAATATTGAGCGTAGATGGGTCAAAGTCGGCATTTATTGGGTCGCCTTTGGGAGGCTGTATCTTTTAAACGGTGGTAGCTAGGACTCTGGTTCTTTCAGCAAAACGTAGCTTTCAATGCGCTCTACATCGACTTTTTCAAAACCCATTTTCATAAATTTTCATTTGAAATCACAAAAATGCAAATATCTCGCTAAATATTGAGCGTAGATGGGTCAAAGTTGGCATTTATTGGGCCGCCTTTGGGATTATGCATCTCTTGAACATTTTCGGAAATTTTCATTTGAAATCACAAAAATGCAAATATTGAGCGTAGATGGGTCAAAGTTGGCATTTATTGGGTCGCCTTTGGGAGGCTGTATCTTTTAAACGGTGGTAGCTAGGACTCTGGTTCTTTCAGCAAAACGTAGCTTTCAATGCGCTCTACATCGACTTTTTCAAAACCCATTTTCATAAATTTTCATTTGAAATCACAAAAATGCAAATATCTCGCTAAATATTGAGCGTGGATGGGTCAAAGTTGGCATTTATTGGGTCGCCTTTGGGAGGCTGTATCTTTTAAACGGTGATAGCTAGGACCTTGGTTCTTTCAGCAAAAAGTAGCTCTCAATGCGCTCTACATCGACTTTTTCAAAAGCCATTTTCGGAAATTTTCATTTGAAATCACAAAAATGCAAAGATCTCGCTAAATATTGAGCGTAGGTGAGTCAAAGTTGGCATTTATTGGGTCGCCTTTGGGAGGCTGTATCTTTTGAACGGTGACAGCTAGGACTCTGGTTCTTTTAGCAAAACGTAGCTCTCAATGCGCTCTACATCGACTTTTTCAAAAGCCGTTTTCAGAAATTTTCATTTGAAATCACAAAAATGCAAATATCTCGCTAAATATTGAGCGTAGATGGGTCAAAGTTGGCATTTATTGGGTCGCCTTTGGGAGGCTGTATCTTTTTAACGGTGACAGCTAGGACTCTGGTCCTTTCAGCAAAACGTAGCTCTCAATGCGCTCTACATCGACTTTTTCAAAACCCATTTTCGGAAATTTTCATTTGAAATCACAAAAATGCAAATATTGAGCGTAGATGGGTCAAAGTTGGCATTTATTGGATCGCCTTTGGGAGGCTGTATCTTTTGAACGGTGATAGCTAGGACTCTGGTTCTTTCAGCAAAACGTAGCTCTCAATGCGCTCTACATCGACTTTTTCAAAACATATTTTCGTAAATTTTCATTAGAAATCACAAAAATGCAAATATCTCGCTAAATATTGAGCGTAGATGGGTCAAAGTTGGCAGTTATTGGGTCTCCTTTGGGAGGCTGTATATATTTGAACGGTGATAGCTAGGACTCTGGTTCTTTCAGCAAAACGTACCTCTCAATGCGCTCTACATCGACTTTTTCAAAACATGTTTTCGGAACATTTTCATTTGAAATCACAAAAATGCAAATATCTCGCTAAATATTGAGCGTAGATGAGTAAAAAGTTGGCATTTATTGGGTCTCCTTTGGAGCTGTATCTTTTGAACGGTGATAGCTAGGACTCTGGTTCTTTCAGCAAAACGTAGCTCTCAATGCGCTCTACATCGACTTTTTCAAAAGCCATTTTCGGAAATTTTCATTTGAAATCACAAAATGGAAATATTTCGCTAAAGTTGGCAATTTATTGGGTCGCCTTTGGGAGGCTGTATCTTTTGAACGGTGATAGCTAGGACTCTGGTTCTTTCAGCAAAACGTAGCTCTCAATGCGCTCTACATCGACTTTTTCAAAAGCCATTTTCGGAAATTTTCATTTGAAATCACAAAAATGGAAATATTTCGCTAAATGTTGAGCGTGGATGGGTCAAAGTTGGCATTTATTGGGTCGCCTTTGGGAGGCTGTATCTTTTGAACGGTGATAGCTAGGACTCTGGTTCTTTCAGCAAAACGTAGCTCTCAATGCGCTCTACATCGACTTTTTCAAAAGCCATTTTCGGAAATTTTCATTTGAAATCACAAAAATGCAAATATCTTGCTAAATTTTGAGCTTAGATGGGTCAAAGTCGGCATTTATTGGGTCGCCTTTGGGAGGCTGTATCTTTTGAACGGTGATAGCTAGGACTCTGGTTCTTTCAGCAAAACGTAGCTCTCAATGCGCTCTACATCGACTTTTTCAAAAGCCATTTTCGGAAATTTTCATTTGAAATCACAAAAATGGAAATATTTCGCTAAATGTTGAGCGTGGATGGGTCAAAGTTGGCATTTATTGGGTCGCCTTTGGGAGGCTGTATCTTTTGAACGGTGATAGCTAGGACTCTGGTTCTTTCAGCAAAACGTAGCTCTCAATGCGCTCTACATCGACTTTTTCAAAAGCCATTTTCGGAAATTTTCATTTGAAATCACAAAAATGCAAATATCTCGCTAAATATTGAGCGTAGATGGGTCAAAGTTGGCATTTATTGGGTCGGCTTTTGGAGGCTGTATCTTTTGAACGGTGATAGCTAGGACTCTGGTTCTTTCAGCAAAACGTAGCTCTCAATGCGCTCTACATCGACTTGTTCAAAACCCATTTTCGAACATTTTCATTTGAAATCACAAAAATGCAAATATCTCGCTATAGATGGGTCAAAGTTGGCATTTATTGGGTCTCCTTTGGGAGGCTGTATATATTTGAACGGTGATAGCTAGGACTCTGGTTCTTTCGGCAAAACGTAGCTCTCAATGCGCTCTACATCGACTTTTTCAAAACCCATTTTCGGAAATTTTCATTTGAAATCACAAAAATGCAAATATCTCGCTAAATATTGAGCGTAGATGGGTCAAAGTTGGCATTTATTGGGTCGCCTTTGGGAGGCTGTATCTTTTGAACGGTGACAGCTAGGACTCTGGTTCTTTCAGCAAAACGTAGCTCTCAATGCGCTCTACATCGACTTTTTCAAAACCCATTTTCGGAAATTTTCATTTGAAATCACAAAAATGCAAATATCTCGCTAAATATTGAGCGTAGATGGGTCAAAGTTGGCAGTTATTGGGTCTCCTTTGGGAGGCTGTATATATTTGAACGGTGATAGCTAGGACTCTGGTTCTTTCGGCAAAACGTAGCTCTCAATGCGCTCTACATCGACTTTTTCAAAACCCATTTTCGGAAATTTTCATTTGAAATCACAAAAATGCAAATATCTCGCTAAATATTGAGCGTAGATGGGTCAAAGTTGGCATTTATTGGGTCGCCTTTGGGAGGCTGTATCTTATGAACGGTGACAGCTAGGACTCTGGTTCTTTCAGCAAAACGTAGCTCTCAATGCGCTCTACATCGACTTTTTCAAAAGCCATTTTCGGAAATTTTCATTTGAAATCACAAAAATGCAAATATCTCGCTAAATATTGAGCGTAGATGGGTCAAAGTTGGCAGTTATTGGGTCTCCTTTGGGAGGCTGTATATATTTGAACGGTGATAGCTAGGACTCTGGTTCTTTCAGCAAAACGTACCTCTCAATGCGCTCTACATCGACTTTTTCAAAACATGTTTTCGGAAATTTTCATTTGAAATCACAAAAATGCAAATATCTCGCTAAATATTGAGCGTAGATGAGTAAAAGTTGGCATTTATTGGGTCTCCTTTGGGAGGCTGTATCTTTTGAACGGTGATAGCTAGGACTCTGGTTCTTTCAGCAAAACGTAGCTCTCAATGCGCTCTACATCGACTTTTTCAAAAGCCATTTTCGGAAATTTTCATTTGAAATCACAAAAATGGAAATATTTCGCTAAATGTTGAGCGTGGATGGGTCAAAGTTGGCATTTATTGGGTCGCCTTTGGGAGGCTGTATCTTTTGAACGGTGATAGCTAGGACTCTGGTTCTTTCAGCAAAACGTAGCTCTCAATGCGCTCTACATCGACTTTTTCAAAAGCCATTTTCGGAAATTTTCATATGAAATCACAAAAATGGAAATATTTCGCTAAATGTTGAGCGTGGATGGGTCAAAGTTGGCATTTATTGGGCCGCCTTTGGGAGGCTGTATCTTTTGAACGGTGATAGCTAGGACTCTGGTTCTTTCAGCAAAACGTAGCTCTCAATGCGCTCTACATCGACTTTTTCAAAAGCCATTTTCGGAAATTTTCATTTGAAATCACAAAAATGCAAATATCTCGCTAAATATTGAGCGTAGATGAGTAAAAGTTGGCATTTATTGGGTCTCCTTTGGGAGGCTGTATCTTTTGAACGGTGATAGCTAGGACTCTGGTTCTTTCAGCAAAACGTAGCTCTCAATGCGCTCTACATCGACTTTTTCAAAAGCCATTTTCGGAAATTTTCATTTGAAATCACAAAAATGGAAATATTTCGCTAAAGTTGGCATTTATTGGGTCGCCTTTGGGAGGCTGTATCTTTTGAACGGTGATAGCTAGGACTCTGGTTCTTTCAGCAAAACGTAGCTCTCAATGCGCTCTACATCGACTTTTTCAAAAGCCATTTTCGGAAATTTTCATTTGAAATCACAAAAATGGAAATATTTCGCTAAATGTTGAGCGTGGATGGGTCAAAGTTGGCATTTATTGGGTCGCCTTTGGGAGGCTGTATCTTTTGAACGGTGATAGCTAGGACTCTGGTTCTTTCAGCAAAACGTAGCTCTCAATGCGCTCTACATCGACTTTTTCAAAAGCCATTTTCGGAAATTTTCATTTGAAATCACAAAAATGCAAATATCTTGCTAAATTTTGAGCTTAGATGGGTCAAAGTCGGCATTTATTGGGTCGCCTTTGGGAGGCTGTATCTTTTGAACGGTGATAGCTAGGACTCTGGTTCTTTCAGCAAAACGTAGCTCTCAATGCGCTCTACATCGACTTTTTCAAAAGCCATTTTCGGAAATTTTCATTTGAAATCACAAAAATGGAAATATTTCGCTAAATGTTGAGCGTGGATGGGTCAAAGTTGGCATTTATTGGGTCGCCTTTGGGAGGCTGTATCTTTTGAACGGTGATAGCTAGGACTCTGGTTCTTTCAGCAAAACGTAGCTCTCAATGCGCTCTACATCGACTTTTTCAAAAGCCATTTTCGGAAATTTTCATTTGAAATCACAAAAATGCAAATATCTCGCTAAATATTGAGCGTAGATGGGTCAAAGTTGGCATTTATTGGGTCGGCTTTTGGAGGCTGTATCTTTTGAACGGTGATAGCTAGGACTCTGGTTCTTTCAGCAAAACGTAGCTCTCAATGCGCTCTACATCGACTTGTTCAAAACCCATTTTCGAACATTTTCATTTGAAATCACAAAAATGCAAATATCTCGCTATAGATGGGTCAAAGTTGGCATTTATTGGGTCTCCTTTGGGAGGCTGTATATATTTGAACGGTGATAGCTAGGACTCTGGTTCTTTCGGCAAAACGTAGCTCTCAATGCGCTCTACATCGACTTTTTCAAAACCCATTTTCGGAAATTTTCATTTGAAATCACAAAAATGCAAATATCTCGCTAAATATTGAGCGTAGATGGGTCAAAGTTGGCATTTATTGGGTCGCCTTTGGGAGGCTGTATCTTTTGAACGGTGACAGCTAGGACTCTGGTTCTTTCAGCAAAACGTAGCTCTCAATGCGCTCTACATCGACTTTTTCAAAACCCATTTTCGGAAATTTTCATTTGAAATCACAAAAATGCAAATATCTCGCTAAATATTGAGCGTAGATGGGTCAAAGTTGGCAGTTATTGGGTCTCCTTTGGGAGGCTGTATATATTTGAACGGTGATAGCTAGGACTCTGGTTCTTTCGGCAAAACGTAGCTCTCAATGCGCTCTACATCGACTTTTTCAAAACCCATTTTCGGAAATTTTCATTTGAAATCACAAAAATGCAAATATCTCGCTAAATATTGAGCGTAGATGGGTCAAAGTTGGCATTTATTGGGTCGCCTTTGGGAGGCTGTATCTTATGAACGGTGACAGCTAGGACTCTGGTTCTTTCAGCAAAACGTAGCTCTCAATGCGCTCTACATCGACTTTTTCAAAACCCATTTTCGGAAATTTTCATTTGAAATCACAAAAATGCAAATATTGAGCGTAGATGGGTCAAAGTTGGCATTTATTGGATCGCCTTTGGGAGGCTGTATCTTTTGAACGGTGATAGCTAGGACTCTGGTTCTTTCAGCAAAACGTAGCTCTCAATGCGCTCTACATCGACTTTTTCAAAACATATTTTCGTAAATTTTCATTAGAAATCACAAAAATGCAAATATCTCGCTAAATATTGAGCGTAGATGGGTCAAAGTTGGCAGTTATTGGGTCTCCTTTGGGAGGCTGTATATATTTGAACGGTGATAGCTAGGACTCTGGTTCTTTCAGCAAAACGTACCTCTCAATGCGCTCTACATCGACTTTTTCAAAACATGTTTTCGGAAATTTTCATTTGAAATCACAAAAATGCAAATATCTCGCTAAATATTGAGCGTAGATGAGTAAAAGTTGGCATTTATTGGGTCTCCTTTGGGAGGCTGTATCTTTTGAACGGTGATAGCTAGGACTCTGGTTCTTTCAGCAAAACGTAGCTCTCAATGCGCTCTACATCGACTTTTTCAAAAGCCATTTTCGGAAATTTTCATTTGAAATCACAAAAATGCAAATATCTCGCTAAATATTGAGCGTAGATGGGTCAAAGTTGGCAGTTATTGGGTCTCCTTTGGGAGGCTGTATATATTTGAACGGTGATAGCTAGGACTCTGGTTCTTTCAGCAAAACGTACCTCTCAATGCGCTCTACATCGACTTTTTCAAAACATGTTTTCGGAAATTTTCATTTGAAATCACAAAAATGCAAATATCTCGCTAAATATTGAGCGTAGATGAGTAAAAGTTGGCATTTATTGGGTCTCCTTTGGGAGGCTGTATCTTTTGAACGGTGATAGCTAGGACTCTGGTTCTTTCAGCAAAACGTAGCTCTCAATGCGCTCTACATCGACTTTTTCAAAAGCCATTTTCGGAAATTTTCATTTGAAATCACAAAAATGGAAATATTTCGCTAAAGTTGGCATTTATTGGGTCGCCTTTGGGAGGCTGTATCTTTTGAACGGTGATAGCTAGGACTCTGGTTCTTTCAGCAAAACGTAGCTCTCAATGCGCTCTACATCGACTTTTTCAAAAGCCATTTTCGGAAATTTTCATTTGAAATCACAAAAATGGAAATATTTCGCTAAATGTTGAGCGTGGATGGGTCAAAGTTGGCATTTATTGGGTCGCCTTTGGGAGGCTGTATCTTTTGAACGGTGATAGCTAGGACTCTGGTTCTTTCAGCAAAACGTAGCTCTCAATGCGCTCTACATCGACTTTTTCAAAAGCCATTTTCGGAAATTTTCATTTGAAATCACAAAAATGCAAATATCTTGCTAAATTTTGAGCTTAGATGGGTCAAAGTCGGCATTTATTGGGTCGCCTTTGGGAGGCTGTATCTTTTGAACGGTGATAGCTAGGACTCTGGTTCTTTCAGCAAAACGTAGCTCTCAATGCGCTCTACATCGACTTTTTCAAAAGCCATTTTCGGAAATTTTCATTTGAAATCACAAAAATGGAAATATTTCGCTAAATGTTGAGCGTGGATGGGTCAAAGTTGGCATTTATTGGGTCGCCTTTGGGAGGCTGTATCTTTTGAACGGTGATAGCTAGGACTCTGGTTCTTTCAGCAAAACGTAGCTCTCAATGCGCTCTACATCGACTTTTTCAAAAGCCATTTTCGGAAATTTTCATTTGAAATCACAAAAATGCAAATATCTCGCTAAATATTGAGCGTAGATGGGTCAAAGTTGGCATTTATTGGGTCGGCTTTTGGAGGCTGTATCTTTTGAACGGTGACAGCTAGGACTCTGGTTCTTTCAGCAAAACGTAGCTCTCAATGCGCTCTACATCGACTTTTTCAAAACCCATTTTCGGAAATTTTCATTTGAAATCACAAAAATGCAAATATCTCGCTAAATATTGAGCGTAGATGGGTCAAAGTTGGCAGTTATTGGGTCTCCTTTGGGAGGCTGTATATATTTGAACGGTGATAGCTAGGACTCTGGTTCTTTCGGCAAAACGTAGCTCTCAATGCGCTCTACATCGACTTTTTCAAAACCCATTTTCGGAAATTTTCATTTGAAATCACAAAAATGCAAATATCTCGCTAAATATTGAGCGTAGATGGGTCAAAGTTGGCATTTATTGGGTCGCCTTTGGGAGGCTGTATCTTATGAACGGTGACAGCTAGGACTCTGGTTCTTTCAGCAAAACGTAGCTCTCAATGCGCTCTACATCGACTTTTTCAAAAGCCATTTTCGGAAATTTTCATTTGAAATCACAAAAATGCAAATATCTCGCTAAATATTGAGCGTAGATGGGTCAAAGTTGGCAGTTATTGGGTCTCCTTTGGGAGGCTGTATATATTTGAACGGTGATAGCTAGGACTCTGGTTCTTTCAGCAAAACGTACCTCTCAATGCGCTCTACATCGACTTTTTCAAAACATGTTTTCGGAAATTTTCATTTGAAATCACAAAAATGCAAATATCTCGCTAAATATTGAGCGTAGATGAGTAAAAGTTGGCATTTATTGGGTCTCCTTTGGGAGGCTGTATCTTTTGAACGGTGATAGCTAGGACTCTGGTTCTTTCAGCAAAACGTAGCTCTCAATGCGCTCTACATCGACTTTTTCAAAAGCCATTTTCGGAAATTTTCATTTGAAATCACAAAAATGGAAATATTTCGCTAAATGTTGAGCGTGGATGGGTCAAAGTTGGCATTTATTGGGTCGCCTTTGGGAGGCTGTATCTTTTGAACGGTGATAGCTAGGACTCTGGTTCTTTCAGCAAAACGTAGCTCTCAATGCGCTCTACATCGACTTTTTCAAAAGCCATTTTCGGAAATTTTCATATGAAATCACAAAAATGGAAATATTTCGCTAAATGTTGAGCGTGGATGGGTCAAAGTTGGCATTTA
This sequence comes from Microchrysa polita, assembly GCA_949715475.1. Lineage (NCBI taxonomy): Eukaryota > Metazoa > Arthropoda > Insecta > Diptera > Stratiomyidae > Microchrysa > Microchrysa polita. Next base: position 7,863,253 of record OX454422.1, read on the forward strand.
TTGGGCCGCCTTTGGGAGGCTGTATCTTTTGAACGGTGATAGCTAGGACTCTGGTTCTTTCAGCAAAACGTAGCTCTCAATGCGCTCTACATCGACTTTTTCAAAAGCCATTTTCGGAAATTTTCATTTGAAATCACAAAAATGCAAATATCTCGCTAAATATTGAGCGTAGATGAGTAAAAGTTGGCATTTATTGGGTCTCCTTTGGGAGGCTGTATCTTTTGAACGGTGATAGCTAGGACTCTGGTTCTTTCAGCAAAACGTAGCTCTCAATGCGCTCTACATTGACTTTTTCAAAAGCCATTTTCGGAAATTTTCATTTGAAATCACAAAAATGGAAATATTTCGCTAAATGTTGAGCGTGGATGGGTCAAAGTTGGCATTTATTGGGTCGCCTTTGGGAGGCTGTATCTTTTGAACGGTGATAGCTAGGACTCTGGTTCTTTCAGCAAAACGTAGCTCTCAATGCGCTCTACAGCGACTTTTTCAAAAGCCATTTTCGGAAATTTTCATTTGAAATCACAAAAATGGAAATATTTCGCTAAAGTTGGCATTTATTGGGTCGCCTTTGGGAGGCTGTATCTTTTGAACGGTGATAGCTAGGACTCTGGTTCTTTCAGCAAAACGTAGCTCTCAATGCGCTCTACATCGACTTTTTCAAAAGCCATTTTCGGAAATTTTCATATGAAATCACAAAAATGGAAATATTTCGCTAAATGTTGAGCGTGGATGGGTCAAAGTTGGCATTTATTGGGCCGCCTTTGGGAGGCTGTATCTTTTGAACGGTGATAGCTAGGACTCTGGTTCTTTCAGCAAAACGTAGCTCTCAATGCGCTCTACATCGACTTTTTCAAAAGCCATTTTCGGAAATTTTCATTTGAAATCACAAAAATGCAAATATCTCGCTAAATATTGAGCGTAGATGAGTAAAAGTTGGCATTTATTGGGTCTCCTTTGGGAGGCTGTATCTTTTGAACGGTGATAGCTAGGACTCTGGTTCTTTCAGCAAAACGTAGCTCTCAATGCGCTCTACATCGACTTTTTCAAAACATATTTTCGGAAATTTTCATCTAAAAACACAAAAATGCAAATATCTCGGTAAATATTGAGCGTAGATGGGTCAAAGTTGGCATTTATTGGGTCGGTTTTGGGAGGCTGTATCTTTTGAAAGGCGACAGCTAGGACTCTGGTTCTTTCAGCAAAACGTAGCTCTCGATGCGCTCTACATCGACTTTTTCAAAAGCCATTTTCGGAAATTTTCATTTGAAATCACAAAAATGCAAATATCTTGCTAAATATTGAGCGTGGATGGGTCAAAGTTGGCATTTATTGGGTCGCCTTTGGGAGGCTGTATCTTTTGAACGGTGATAGCTACGACTCTGGTTCTTTCAGCAATACGTAGCTCTCAATGCGCTTTACATCGACGTTTTCAAAACATGTTTTCGGAAATTTTCATCTAAAAACACAAAAATGCAAATATCTCGCTAAATATTGAGCGTAGATGGGTCAAAGTTGGCATTTATTGGGTCGGTTTTGGGAGGCTGTATCTTTTGAACGGTGATAGCAAGGACTCTGGTTCTTTCGGCAAAACGTAGCTCTCAATACGCTCTACATCGACTTTTTCAAAAGCCGTTTTCGGAAATTTTCATTTGAAATCACAAAAATGCAAATATCTCGCTAAATATTGTGCGTAGATGGGTCAAAGTTGACATTTATTGGGTCGCCTTTGGGAGGCTGTATCTTTTGAATGGTGACAGCTAGGACTCTGGTTCTTCCAGCAAAACGTAGCTCTCAATGCGCTCTACATCGACTTTTTCAAAACCCATTTTCGGAAATTTTCATTTGAAATCACAAAAATGCAAATATCTCGCTGAATATTGAGCGTAGATGGGTCAAAGTTGGCATTTATTGGGTCGCCTTTGGGAGGCTGTATCTTTTGAACGGTGATAGCTACGACTCTGGTTCTTTCAGCAATACGTAGCTCTCAATGCGCTTTACATCGACGTTTTCAAAACATGTTTTCGGAAATTTTCATCTAAAAACACAAAAATGCAAATATCTCGGTAAATATTGAGCGTAGATGGGTCAAAGTTGGCATTTATTGGGTCGGTTTTGGGAGGCTGTATCTTTTGAACGGTGATAGCTAGGACTCTGGTTCTTTCGGCAAAACGTAGCTCTCAATGCGCTCTACATCGACTTTTTCAAAAGCCGTTTTCGGAAATTTTCATTTGAAATCACAAAAATGCAAATATCTCGCTAAATATTGTGCGTAGATGGGTCAAAGTTGACATTTATTGGGTCGCCTTTGGGAGGCTGTATCTTTTGAATGGTGACAGCTAGGACTCTGGTTCTTCCAGCAAAACGTAGCTCTCAATGCGCTCTACATCGACTTTTTCAAAACCCATTTTCGGAAATTTTCATTTGAAATCACAAAAATGCAAATATCTCGCTGAATATTGAGCGTAGATGGGTCAAAGTTGGCATTTATTGGGTCGCCTTTGGGAGGCTGTATCTTTTGAACGGTGATAGCTACGACTCTGGTTCTTTCAGCAATACGTAGCTCTCAATGCGCTTTACATCGACGTTTTCAAAACATGTTTTCGGAAATTTTCATCTAAAAACACAAAAATGCAAATATCTCGCTAAATATTGAGCGTAGATGGGTCAAAGTTGGCATTTATTGGGTCGGTTTTGGGAGGCTGTATCTTTTGAACGGTGATAGCAAGGACTCTGGTTCTTTCAGCAATACGTAGCTCTCAATGCGCTCTACATCGACTTTTTCAAAACCCATTTTCGGAAATTTTCATTTGAAATCACAAAAATGCAAATATCAAACATCGGAAAATGCAGAAGTTTTCAATATTTATTCTGCTATTCGAGGTGGAGACTACTTGGCACCAAATTCACAAAAAAAGCCCCCTAAATCGTTCAAAATAGCCAAAGGATAGGAAGAGAGCTGCGCCTTGAAAATTTTATCCGCTCATGTGATTCTGCATGATTCAGTAGTTATTCGGCTATTTCAGGCAAATAAAAATAAAACATATACAAAGATACGCCAATCTGTTTAAGAAAAGTGGCCAGAGGATCATTGTGAATTTTATGCATCAATATTTATTCTGATTTTTTCGTGTAGAGACCAATCTGATGGGGCATTTTTACCGGAATCCGCTTATCCGTTCAGGAGATAAATGCAAAAGTGTGTAAGAAAAACTGTTTCCATAATTTTATTTATTGTGAATTTGTTCCGCAATTAGGGGTGGGGTTCATTCCTTATTCTTCCATACTTCTTACACGGCTCCATGACGTTGCGTTCTTTGGTCTGCAGTGGAGGCACGTTGCTCGTTCTGGCCGATAATGTCTCAGCCTATTTATTCGGGCAACTCTATTTTGGATCGTGTCAGCGCTGAGAAAAATGCATTGTTGTTGCATACCTATTTGATACGTCCAAATGGATTCCATTTCCGTGGGCCAAATTTAATATGATCCGCTAATTAGTTCAGGAGATATATAAAAAAAAAGTATTTGAAAAAAAACTGTTTTTATAATGCTGCTTATTGTGAATGTTGTGCATATATCAATATAGCTATTCTGATTATACACAAGAGTCCGGTGGAGTCAATTTACTGAAATCCTGCAATCCGTTCAAGAAATACAGAACAAAAATATGTGAAAAAGGACTTGTTCGAAACTATGCTAATTGTGAATTTTTTTTCGCAACTTTCGATATTTATTCTGCTATTAGTGAAAATCTTCGAAAATCCCGCTAACATGTTCAAGCAATTCAGAGATAATTTTGCGAAAAAAAAAACTCATTATCAATGATGATCATTGTGAATTGCGAGGCAGGGCAATTAAAACAAAAATCATAAAATTATTAACACCTTAACGACCACAGTTCCGAAAGTTTCTATAGTTCTAATCGTATTCGACACAGAGACAAATACGTTGCAGCAAATTTCCTAAAATCACCTTATCTGCTCACAGTGCCCAAGGAATAGGAAAAGAGCTCCTTTCTAAAAATTTTCTCATTCGTTCAGTTGATTCTGGATGTTTCAGTAGTTATTCAGCTATTTCAGGTGAAACCAAAAAAAAAAAAAACAGGGGGAAATTTACAAAAATCCTCTAATCCACAAGAAAAGTTATCAAAGAATCATTTTTAATTTTATGCATATTTAAATAATTATTCTGGTATTTCTGGTGGTAGAGAAGAATACAAATAGGATATAGGCAATGGTATGTGCAAAATAGCTGCCTTCAAAATTTGCTTATTTTCAATTTTTTGCAAGTTTACGTAGCTGTATTAGCTAGAGACTAATCCGTTGGTATAAATCCACTGAACCGTTCCAAAATTCTGGCCAAATGATCAGAAATACATCTGGCTTGATCATTTTTCCCATTGTGAATTTTAAAGTTCTGTTAATTTGACTAGTGACCAATGGGGTGGCGCGGCGTAGCAAATTTACCGGCATCCACATATCCGTTCAGGAGATAATATACAAATTATGTGAAAAAGAACTGTCTTCTAAATTTTGTATATTGTGAATTTTACGGGTGTTTTAATACTTATTTCGCTATTCGAGGAGCAGTCCAATCCGGTGGTGCATATTTGCTAAAATCCGCGATTTGGTTCAGTGAATTTTTCGCATATTTCAATAAAGTTAATCTGGGTGTAAACCAATCCGGTGGAATCAATTTACTAAAATGCGGCAATTCGTTCTAGCAACACAGGGAAAAATATGCGAAGAAGAAAAATCATTATAATTTTTGTGATTGTTATTTTTTTCTCACATGTTTCAAATTATTCTTATATTCACGGAGGTGACCAATTCGGCGGGAAAAGCTTCCAAAAATTCACTAAGACGTTAAAGAAATAGAGACAACAGCATGCAAAAAACTCATTGTGAATTGTTGCTCATTGTGAAATTTGTTCATTGTGAATTTTTTTTACACTGCTATTGCGGTCGGAGCCTTGTGTAGGCCAATCCGATGGGGTCAACTTACTGAAATTCGGTATTTCGTTCAATTAATACAGAAAAAAGTACGTATGTGAAAAATTCATGTCTTAATAATTGTGTTCATTGTGAACTTTTCATATTTTTCAATATTGAGAAATATGAAAAAATTGGCAATGAATACAATTATTGAGACAGTTATTTTTCACATACAAAGAAATATTAAAAAATTCACAATGAACACAACTATTAAGACAGTTATTTTTCACATACTTCTTGAACGAAATACCAATCGTGTAGAGCAAACTTACTGAAATCCGTTGATACGTTCAAGAAATATATGCAAAAACAGGCAAAAAAAAAGAACCAATTGTGAATTTTCGCTCATTGTGAATATTTTTCATTTTTTTAGTTTTTATTTTTAGGCTTCTAAAACATACTTGTGAAATCATAAATTAAACTTACCTCTAACATTAAGAAGTGACATAATTTGTGTAACCTCCAAAAGTAGAAAAAAAATGCCGGACAATCCAATGGCTTCTATCTTGCGTTATCCTTGTTTGTTGCGGCGTCGTATGTTATATATATATTTACAATGTGCCGTTGCTTTTATTTTCTTTTAGTAAACATTCACCCACTTTCACTTTGCATTTCACATACACTGTAAAACATTTCATATTTCATTTTCTTTTTCTTTCCATTCATTCTATATTTCTCGATTAGCCTTTTTCACTTTAATTTATCGTTTCCACTGATCTGAATTATCATAGAGCGTTTGAGTTATTTTTAATTTGCTGCCATATAGTGACCGTTATTTTACACAAAACTAATTTTATCATTTTGTTGTTTTTAGTTATTATTTAATTTTTTAACGCATATACATTGAACGGAGTCGTGTTTGTGTATAGTAACGAAAAAACTGCTAAAGAGTGATAAAGATGAATAACACACATATGGTTGAACAGTTTTGTGCAGCCACTTCTAATACATCAGCATCAGAGACAACCCTAACAGAAAGTCTAAACCGCTTTACATCGGCTTAACCAAATGTTGGGACACTATTTAATAACTCTAAGCGTATTCTTCCTATATTTCGACAAATTCACATAGATCCTTCGTCGCGGTGTCACTCTTTCTATTCCAGCAAAATAGGTAGAACATCAAACTGGACAACCAAAATCCTAGTCGAAATTAAAAAAATCCTAACGGTATTTTACGGATTACAGATAAATTGTGTGTGACTGCTGTGCGCGAGCGTATGCAGAATGCTTTCAATTTGCCTGAGAGTTTTGACAGACGTGAACGTTTCTTATACAAACAAAGAGAACGCTTTGTATCGACTCATTTCTTGTTACATTCGCAGTGATGCCTTTCGGAAATACTAAAAACGTGCGAGGTGAAATTTCAGCCACTTCCAATATGCACACACTTCAAATACATCAGATACGCCTAACCGATCCCAATGCTCGCGCACCTTACTCTTGGCGTCATATTCCGCTTAAGGGCTTCAGTTTTGCCTTACGGTCATTTGATGGATCACTTTTTTAACTGTGAAGTTCCAAAGCCCAATATATGAGTGCCTCGGAGCTGTTTTTATTTTTATTTTGGTTCATCCCGCTGGGCGAACAGAATGGAGATATAAAATCCTATCCCTACGAACTGGCTAAATGCCGTTCTGCAAAAATACGATGATCTAGTGAAGTTTAGGGCTTACCCAGTTGGGCCCAGTGCACTGCCTCATTTTAAGACCATGAGCGTTCCTCCAGAGGCGGGTCAACGACGAACCATGCTATTCAGTATGATGGTCAACAGTTGTGACAATCCCCTCCGACGCATGCCGTTCACTATTCGGCCCATTATTGTCGTATGAGCCTAACCGGTATTTTTGGATGATCTTAGCTGAGCTACAGCCGACACTGTTTAAGAAATGTATAAATTTCGAAAGGCTTCAGTACTGGAATACCTTGTCAATGGAGTGCCAAAGGCCGTATTGTCTGAGATTTAACCTCAACAACTCGGCCGAACCGGATTGACGACTTACAACACACAAATTCAGTGTGCTACCCACGTGATTGCTCTTGGACGTTTCTCAATTGGTAGTACCACTGTAAATGTTTGACTACTAGGGCTGCTGCACCGTTTGTCATCCATAGTTTTTCTGGGCATTTTCTCAATCCAATTAAGTCTAATCCGATTCAGATCTCTGTTGATCGTTTTACCGAAAATTCGCATCAGTATTAACCACGAACCTCTTGCAAACAGGATCGGTATTATACCTCGCTTTCTCCAACGAATAGGAATGTCCACACGCATAAAAACTAGATCTCAGCTTTCTGGAGCATATGAATAGTTTGTGTTCGTGACAAGAAAAATATACGATACAGCTACACACCCTCTTGAAGAAATTCAGACAGGACCTTGCCGAATACGGAAACGGAAATTATTAGAAGGTCGACGAATGCTCGCCAAAGAAAAAAAAATCTCTTAACAAGCGAGCAAGGCAGGAAGTCGTCCATTATTTTCCCGTGTTCGACACATCATCATCATCATCATCATATAACGTTCCACTACTTATGATTAGCAGTGTGCAATCAATCCGCGCACAAATGGGTCACAAATGATTGTAGTATAGACATGTTACGATAAACTTGACATCAACATTCAATTTTTGCACCAACGCACTTAACACCATCGCAAATATTCGCACACTCACACACACACATACACTCAGGCTCATGCAATCAAACATATACCGCCCGGCCACCGAATGAGGATATCCAATACGGCTCAGCGGTAACACTGGCCTCTCTGGCCTTACTGTCACAGCAGCAGCAGCAGACAAACGGATACTCTTACTCGCTCCAATCCTGAATCACATACTAATTTTGGGAATGACTTTGTATTGCATTTTTTTAGAGTAGGTCAGGGGCTTATGTTATTTAAACGAAAGGAGATTAGAGTATCCTTTGAAAAAAAAAAATAATAATTCACAGTAATGCACAACAGGGCAGCCAGAATTATTTCACAATCGACTCGAGAAACGGCAGAAATGTCTATGCTAGAGACTAACTATTAGGAAAATTCGGGTAACAAGATTGGGAAATACACTGAAAACGTCTTTTAGCCAAAGTAACGGGAAATAACTGGCAACTATTCTAAGAAATGTGCACACCGCGAAAACTTTTGTACAATATTTCTTCATTTCCGTTTTGGCACGGGCGCACATACACACAATTTTTGGACGACACCAAACGGTTCCACGTGAGAGCGAAAACATCCTTTTTTATTGGCAAATGGAATTCACGCAGGCTGACACACGGAATTTTTGGATGTCATTTCTCTCTTCCTCTCTGGAGTGAATTTTTGCAGAGATACACAAAACCACTGAGTGCACGACGACGACGACGACAATGGCAACGGAAAACAGCTAATCGCACAAATCTGCACAAATTCGATAAGCATACCGTTTTGCTGTATAGAATCAGCCCGTAACCACGCGCGCCTTCGTAAGCCTTATCGTTCGATACACACGTCTTGACGACAATAATATTCACACGACAACGTCGAAGACGAAGACGACGACGACGATGGCATTTTCGCAAAGCCAGCTGTGTGTAGAGGACATGTGCTGCCCTCTAGTCGACAAGAATCTAAGCCGAAAACGACAACACTCGGGTACGGTTAACGGGAAATCAAAAGCATACAACCGCACACAGCAAGCAAAAATCAAAATCAAACCGCCCGTTCCACCATCCCTTTGAAACATGATTGTATGTGTAGGAGTATAGCCTTAGCGGCGCATACTTATTAGGGACGATAACGTTCACCCGTTTCGTATACATGTGCAAACGCATTCCCCCCATTTCGACAAGAACATACGTAAATTGAGAGCATGTGTAAGATGGGGGTGTAGTGTACAACATAGTATGAATCTCGCCATTCCAGGATATAAGTTATAGTCCATAGATGTGTATGTGTGCTCCTACTGCCTAGTTTTTTCACCACTTGACCGCTTGAGGGCGCGCATAAAATTGCGCATGCCCTTTCTGGCGACAATTCGCATGAAATTGTATGCAAATCTGCAGAAATAGCGCGCGCGATGAATCTTCTTCCTTCGTTATACCGTCATAGCACACGCGACACACACGAACATTAAAGCACTAAAGCTCAATGTGTGCTTTTCTACCCCTATACATGCGCGCTTATTATGCGCACAAAAATATTTCCTATACGGAATCGAACAACGAAAGGCAATAGCACACGCCAATGTATGAATGAAAAGAAATTGGGGCGCAAAAATTCTCATTGAAGTGCAAAAGCTTTAAGCTTATAAAAATAAGGACACGACATGCGTACAAAATGATAATTTCAAACTTGTTATGAAAACAGTTCAGTTACTGCACAGAATGTGTCACTGTAAGATGAATCCGGCAATTCGGGTTTTTTTTTTTGCACTTTCCGTTCGCTTTTTAAATTTTACATTTTGGCGATAGAAATTGTTTTGGGAACAATCATGTATTATGAAAAAATTCCTTGAAGATTTTGACTAATAAATTTTTTACGTGTTCCAAAGACTCATAGCTCGCTTTGCTCGTCGCACCTCGCCTTCTTACGATTTCCAAAAGCTCAAGACTCTTGGCAAATCTCGTAACGCTAGAACGATCGTCAAAAATGAAAATAAGGGTGAGGTGCGAGCGAAGCGAGCGGTGAGCCAATGTGAAAACGCCTTGAAAATTTTGATGAATAAATTTTCTACATGTTCCATTGGCTCACCGCTCGCTTAGCTCGCACCTCGCTTTCCTCCGATTTCCAAAAGCTCACGACTGTTGGAAAATCTCTCAACGATCGACAAAAATGAAAATAAGGGCGAGTTGCGGACGGTGAGCTGATGTAAAACCGCCTTGTAAAATTCGACGAACAAATTTTCGACATGTTCCATTGGCTAACCGCTCGCTTTCATCCGATTTCCAAAAGCTCAAGATTCTTGGCAAATCTCTAAACGCTAGAACGATCGTCAAAAATGAAAATAAGTGAGCTGATGTGAAAACGCCTTGAAAATGTTGATGAATAAATTTTCTACGTGTTCCATTGGCTGACCGCTCGTTTGGCTCGCACCTCGCTTTCCTCCGATTTCCAAAAGCTCACGACTGTTGTAAAATCTCTCAACGATCGACAAAAATCAAAGTAAGGGCGAGGTGCGAACAGTGAGCTGATGTAAAACCGCCTTGAAAATTTCGATGAATAAATTTTCTACGTGTTCCATTGGCTTACCGCTCGCTTCGCTCGTATCTCGCTTTCCTCCGGTTTCCAAAAGCTCAAGACTGTTGGAAAATCTCTCAACGATCGACAAAAATGAAAATAAGGGCAAGCTGCGAGCGGTGAGCTGATGTGAAAAAGCCTTGAACATTTCGATGAATAAATTTTCTACGTGTTCCATTGGCTCACCGCTCGCTTCGCTCCCACCTCGCCATCCTCCGATTTCCAAAAGCTTAAGGCTCTTCGCAAATCTATAAACGCTAGAACGATCGTCAAAAATGAAAATAAGGGCGAGGTGCGAGCGAAGCGAGCGGTGAGCCGATGTGAAAACGCCTTGAAAATTTTGGTGAATAAATTTTCTACGTGTTCCATTAGCTCACCGCTCGCTTCGCTCGCACCTCGCCTTCCTTCGATTTCCAAAAGCTTACGACTGTTGGAAAATCTCTCACTGATCGACAAAAATGAAAATAAGGGCGAGGTGCGAACGGTGAGCTGATGTAAAACCGCCTTGAAAAATTCGACGAATAAATTTTCGAAATGTTCCATTGGCTCACCGCTCGCTTCGCTCGTATCTTGCTTTCCTCCGATTTCCAAAAGCTCAAGACTGATGGCAAATCTCTCAAAGATCGAGAAAAATGAAAATAAGGGCAAGCTGCGAGCGGTAAGCTGATGTGAAAACGCCTTGAAAATTTAGATGAATAAATTTTCTACGTGTTCCATTGGCTCACCGCTCGCTTGGCTCGCACCTCGCTTTCCTCCGATTTACAAAAGCTCACGAATGTTGGAAAATCTCTCAACGATCGACAAAAATTAAAAAAGGCGTGGTGCGAACGGTGAGCTGATGTAACACCGCGTTGAAAATTTCGATAAGTAAATTTTCCACGGGTTCCCATGGCTAACCGCTAGCTTTCATCCGATTTCCAAAAGCTCAAGACTCTTGGCAAATCTCTAAACGCTAGAACGATCGTCAAAAATGAAAATAAGGGCGAGGTGCGAGCGAAGCGAGCGGTGAGCCGATGTGAAAACGCCTTGAAAATTTTGATGAATAAATTTTCTACGTGTTCCATTGGCTCACCGCTCGCTTCGCTCGCACCTCGCGACTCACGACTGTTGGAAAATCTCTCAACGATCGACAAAAATGAAAATAAGGGCGAGATGCGAACGGTGAGCTGATGTAAAACCGCATTGAAAATTTCTATAAGTAAATTTTCTACGAGTTCCCATGGCTAACCGCTCGCTTTCATCCGATTTCCAAAAGCTCAAGACTCTTGGTAAATCTCTAAACGTTAGAACGATCGTCAAAAATGAAAATGTGAAAACGCCTTGTAAATGCTGATAAATAAATTTTCTACGAGTTCCATTGGCTGATCGCTCGCTTCCCTCGCACCTCGCTTTCCTTCGATTTCCAAAAGCTCACGACTGTTGGAAAATCTCTCAACGATCGACAAAAATGAAAATAAGGGCGTGGTGCGAACGGTGAGCCGATGTAACACCGCGTTGAAAATTTCGATAAGTAAATTTTCTGCGGGTTACCATGGCTAACCGCTCGCTTTCATCCGATTTTCAAAAGCTCAAGACTCTTGGCAAATCTCTAAACGCTAGAACGATTCTATAAGTAAATTTTCTAGTCTGGCTGGTGTAGCGGTTAGTGCGCGCACCTTCGGTGCACAGGATCATGAGTTCGAATCTCACCGTGGATCATGGTGTTTTTCGAACTCACGAGCTTGTGACGGACTATGATCTCACTCAGATGTTAAACGAGTACCCATTTATGGGGATAAATAACACTGCTGAGCGTGATGCTGATCTCATTACCTCAACAAAAAAGCAGATAAGATCTTAGAAATAGGATGTCACTAACACATCCTGCGGCCTTAGTCCAATGCTGGATTGTCGCGCCTGTTATTTATTTAAATTTTCTACGGGTTCCCATGGCTAACCGCTCGCTTTCATCCGATTTCCAAAAGCTCAAGACTCTTGGTAAATTTCTAAACGGTAGAACGATCGTCAAAAATGAAAAAAAGGGCGAGGTGCGAGCGAAGCGAGCGGTGAGCCCATGTGAAAACGCCTTGAAAATGCTGATGAATAAATTTTCTACGAGTTCCATTGGCTGATCGCTCGCTTCCCTCGCACCTCGCTTTCCTTCGATTTCCAAAAGCTCACGACTGTTGGAAAATCTCTCAACGATCGACAAAAATGAAAATAAGGGCGTGGTGCGAACGGTGTAGCCGATGTAAAACCGCCTTGAAAAATTCGACGAATTAATTTTCGACATGTTCCATTAGCCCACCGCTCGCTTCGCTCGCACCTCGCCTTCCTCCGATTTCCAAAAGCTCACGACTGTTGGAAAATCTCTCAACGATCGATAAAAATTAAAATAAGGGCGAGGTGCGAACGGTGAGCTGATGTAAAACCGCCTTGAAAAATTCGACGAATAAATTTTCGAAATGTTCCATTGGCTCACCGCTCGCTTTGCTCGCACCTCGCCTTCCTCCAATTTTCTAAAACCTAACGACTGTGGGAAATTTTCTAAACGCTAAAACGAACAACAAAAATGAAAATAAAGGCGAGGTGCGAGCGAAGCGAGCGGTGATCCGGTGTAAAAACGCCTTGAAAATTCCGATTAATAAAATTTCTACGTAGTCTATTGACTTACGGCACGCTTTGCTCGCGCCTCACCTTCCTCCGATTGCCAAAGCTGACGGCTGTTGGAAAAAATTCTAAACGCTACAACGATCCATAAGAATGAAAATAAGGGCGAGGTGCGAGCGAAGCGAGCGGTGAACCAATGGAACAAGTAGAAAATTTATTCATCGAAATTTTCAAGGCATTTTCCCATCCGCTCACCGCTTGCTTTGCTCGCACCTCGCCTTTTTTTCATTCTATTCGTTCATGTTTCCGTTTAGAGATTTTCCAACTGTCGATAATTTTGTGGAAGTCGGAGAGGCGAGGTGCGGCGAGTTAGTACAAGACGTATTAAATTTATTCGTCGATATTTTCAAGATGGTTTTTCGTCGGCTCACATTATTTTTCATTCTATTCGATCGAGGTAGCGAGCGTTTATAGATTTTCCAACGCTATGCTTGCCTCTTTACAGTTCGGGAACTAAATCTCTTCAAAGGCGAGGTGCGAGCGTAGCGAGCGGTGGGCCGACCCACAATGATTTAAAATTCTCGGAGTTCTGCTTATACATTGGAGATGACTGTACACAAATTGAAAATGTTGTATGTCGGCTCACACCTCGCTACGCTCGCACCTCGCCTTTTTACACTTCTAGAACGTAAACTCTCTAAAAGCTTGGTACGAGCGGTGAGTGGAGACACAGTGTTTTGAATTTGTATGAGTTGCTGTGAATATATATAGTAGAAAAGAGTTAAAAAATTAGGAAACGGTTTTTGTCAGCTCACTAGGATCGTTTCTCGCCGTTAGAGAGTTTTTCTTCCAGAAATGTACAACGTTTTCAATTCGCGTACTGTCGTCTCTAATATCTAAGCAGGAACTCAGAAAATTATAGATCGGAAATTGTTTGCTCTATGAGGCACATATGACTCATAGAGAATACACCATGAGTCACATGTGTCTCATGCACATCATATGTTACAAACAGATTAATTATTAAAAATCTTTTTTTTAAACATTTTTATTTTAAATTTCTCAAGTATGCTACATATATAACGGACACGGTTAAATTTCTAGCTTTTTAGGCGCGACAACAAAAGCAGCTTTAAATGAACTGCGGTTGGTGTAATTTGGAGTCATGTCCATCGCCTAACATCCACTTAACGTAGAAAAATGCATCTTCACTATCTGACCGGTTTTCGCATGTGGCATCCAGAAATCAATATATATATTTCTTGGGTCACATGTGACTCATAAGCCTGAATGAGGAGGAACGTTGTATTTCAGAATAAATTTTGAATAAAACTTTGATCTAAATCTCAAGACATTTAAGGTCGATCCACTTTGATTGACTAATGATCTGTGAACTTGAATGGAAAATGAATGTGACTCTGACTGATGACACTGAGAAGTGTGGATCGGCGATTAAAGCTTTTTCGAAAGCTTAAGCGCTTACAGCATGTAATTGTTGAAAAAACGCACGATCTGCTTATTAGACTTTTTTTGTTTTTAGTAGTAGTACCTTGTAGTCTGGCTGGTGTAGAGTCATGGGTTCAAGACTCACCGTGAACGAATTTAGTTTATGGTGTTTTCCGAAATCACGACCCATGTGACGGACTAAGATCTCACTCAGATGTTAAACGAGTACCCATTTATGGAGATAAAAAATAGCACTGCTAAGCGTGCTGTGTTGATCTCAATGTCTCAACCAAAAAGCAAGAAAAATCTTGGAAATTGAATGTCACTAATACAAATTGAATGTCCAAATGTTGGACTGTCACGCCTGTTTTTTTTTTGTGTTTTTGTGCACCGTTATTTCGAAAGTCAAAATTTGAGATTTTAACCCTTTCCCGGACAGAACGTCTATAGACGTCCAATTGTGAGCATTTGACATACAAATCGTGTCAAATTTTGGCGTTGTGTCCGGCAATGAATTAATAAAAACCCTGAAAATTCAGAATATCTCAAAAACCACTTAAAATCGGTACAGACCATCTTTTTTTCTCAACATTTTTTAGGCAATTTCAATTCAACAATTTGCTACAATTTTAATATATTAAAAAGAATTCGTCGATTTACCAATAGTCCTGTACAGTCCAGGACATTCAGTTGTATGTCAGTATGTATACATATTTATTTATTTATTAAGAACGACCCAGAATAATATAGGATCTGACCAGAAATACTCTTGCTCACATTGTCTAGAAGAGAGAGAGGGAGAGAGAGAGTGAGGAAAAAAGCGACACCTCTGAGTGAAAAGCTAAGCTATTTGCTTTTGTGTCAAAAAGTGAATACATTTATGTGTCACTTACCCCAATATAGAGCTAACACTGAACTGACTGACTTTTTAACACCCGCACATGCCCAGAGCATACCACCACCACGCCATCTATACAATTTCAAAATTCCACCCACTCTCCCACACACACAATACACAATGGCCGAGTGCAACAGATATATGGACAATGCGCGGGGTGAAACCTACATACGTAACTACCCTTTCCCGGGGTGCTTTCCGATAAAGTGATGATGTTTCACTCGTATTCGGCGGCACAAGTCATTTTTTCCGGCTATTTTTTATTCGGTATTACGATTATTAGGTGGCCTAAAACCACCGGACGGAGGCCATAGCTTAACTTCTCGCTCCCGCGCCGCTCTTAAATTATTAAAGGCAAGCAGAGCAGCTCGGGAAATTTTGGTACGTATCTAGTAATTCAATGTTGGCGAAACTTATCTAATAAATCGGGGGCTCGCGCTCGAGCTCTCTTCATCGATTGTGTGTACATACATGGTGCGTTGTACTTGCCGTAGTTCGTAATAAATATTCCTTAGCGGTGTCCTATCTTTTGCACAGCAAACATATAGTATTTGCCCGGCGGAGATTCGCAGGTGTGAATGTCACATTTGAACGGGACGAAAGAAAATATGATTTTCGGTGACCGGCGGTTGTGTTTTTTTGATGTGCTCGCATAGAATTTCTACTTTTTTTTGGGGAGAAATCATAAATTATCGAAAATCTGAAATAAATTCGAGTGAATGCCGGAATTATAGTGATTGTTGACTTTCAGCAACCGATTGCGCGATGACCAAAAGATGACCGTGTATGAAATTGCCAGACGAACTAGTGTCAATACAGGGGTCCATTAGCAACAACAACAATAAATATGGAGACGACTATGACGACGACGATGCTGATGACGGCGCCGACTAACGGTTGCGGTACGTGGAAAATCGCCAAATATATTATCAACGTTATGAAATTGATTTGCTTTTTGTCGCCAATTTTGGGAGTAAGAGCCTTGCCGCCCGTCATCAAAATCGGTATGATATTTCGACCCGTTTCGATCCCGTTGAGCCTTCTTCAATGTACTACAACTTTTTCGTGTCTCCACAGGTGCTATTTTCACCGAAGATCAAAAGGATAGCAGCGCCGAATTGGCATTCAAGTATGCTGTGTACAAGATCAACAAGGACAAAATGCTGTTGCCGAAAACTCAGCTGGTCTACAATGTCGAGTATGTTCCACGTGACGATTCGTTTCGTACATCGAAAAAAGGTTGGCGCCAAACATTCACCTATACACACACAGACATCCCCCGACCCCCGCCTGCTGCTTCTTCTCCTCCCATCAATCGTCCTGTCGTTTATATGGTGTATTTATTTTTGTATGGTATCCTTACAGTTTGTCGGCAAATGGAATATGGCATTCAGGCGATTTTTGGTCCGTCCGATGCATTATTGGGCGCCCATATTCAATCAATATGTGAAGCACTCGATGTGCCACACATCGAGACACGTATCGATTTGGACGGTAGCCTTAAGGAGTTTTCGATAAATCTACATCCGTCGCAACACTATATGAATCGTGCCTATCGTGATTTAATCGTGTTCCTCAACTGGACTAAAGTGGCTATTGTCTACGAGGAGGATCATGGTAAATATGTCTTGAATAGTATTATCAGTGTGTAGTGATTTATGTGTTGTGTAGGGTTTGAATATTTTTTTTGTCGGTTACAAAATCTATATTTCTTGCGATCCATAAAAGGATCCGATACATCAGACTGAAATCAATAGGATGTGATACCTTTCATTTATTCCTAAGCACAATTAATATTTAACTCATTGCCGGACACAATGCCAAAATTTTACACGATTTGTATGTCAAATGCTCAAAATTGGACGTCTATAGACGTTTTGTCCGGAAAAGGGTTAATACTAAAAATATTTTTTTTTTTCTATATTTTCAACCGTTTTTCCATTTTCTAGGCCTATTTAAACAACAGGAACTTATGCGCTCAACGCCATCATCAAAGGCTGAAATGTATATAAGACAAGCAACGCCCGATACATATCGTCAAGTATTACGCGAGATTCGTCAAAAAGAAATTTATAAATTAATCGTAGATACAAATTCCAAATATATTAATCAATTTTTTCGTGCGGCAAGTAAAACATAATAATTCTATCTAAATTTGTGTAAATTGATTTTCTTCCCTTTTTCTTCTTTTCTTTCTGCAGATACTGCAACTTCAGATGAACGACTATCGATATCACTATATGTTTACAACATTTGTAAGTATGTCGTATATGCTGTCAACATTCTGAAAACGGTATTATATTGTCTATAGGCGCGTTTATTTCGCACTCCATTGTGTAGGTTAGCTTAATGTAACCACCAGTAGCGTAACGTTTCTAGGATATTTTGTGTTCGAGATCGAATTGGGGGCCTCCACACAGTGTAATTTCAAATGAATCCTTGTGTTGCCAACAAAAAAAACCTACAGTATCTGCCAACCGGGTACCTCGGTACCCCTCTATGAAACTCTTGCTAAAAGTCCATTGTCATCATCAATGTGGCACGATAGCCCGACGTCGGGCCTTGGCCGCCATTGTAGCTGAAAATAATTGTTTGCATTTTTACCAGAAAAGTTAAGAATAGATTGTAGTTTTGTTTAGAGAACTTAGCGTATCCTAAACATGCACTGAATTATTGAATTATTGCCGTTGGTGTGAAGAAATCAGGCATTCAGTCAGGGACGTAGCTAAGGGGGGGGGAGACACCCCCATGTCTCACCCCTCTAAAATTTTCAATATTCATCTGCAGTCGGCATATTTGACCTCTGTAGGAATATGTAGGATTGCGATTTTCGGCATTACAGTTACAGTTAAACGAATGTTCAAAACTCGCGTTGCAACAAAGACGTCACGTGTTTATTATTCAGTATGAAGTCTGTCTGCCATTTGCATCATACTCCGAACTCAGACAATACACATAGATACTAGTCGACAAGACCACTCCTCAAGGAGTTACGGTAAGGCGACCAGACTCCCAAAAGCCCAATGATGTACACATTCTTGCGGAATTCGATTCTCAAGCAAATCTGGAGCACTACGTCCAGGTCCGTGCTCTATGTCGCAACCATGTCGAGCTACAGGGTCTAAGTAATCATACGGACGAGCCATATGATTAAATTTTACGAAATTGCTTACCGATCGCTTCGCTCGCACCTCGCCTTATCATTCTTAGCACCACCACTGCGTCGCAAATGTAGGCGAATTCTGGAAAGCGCAACAGACATGGTGAGGTCTGGAGGAAGCTTGCCTTTCGCTTCCTCTACAGGATTTTAGTTAACTTAAAAACGAGTCAGAGGTCTAAATTTCACGAAATGCCATTCATTGGCTCACCGAACGCTGGACTGCCACCTCGCCTTATCCTGTTTCGCTACAGCACTACGTCGCAAACCTGAATAGCGCGACACACAGATCGAAGTCTGAGCGGAGTGAGGGGCGAGGTACAGGGTCTGAGTATTTTTTGTGTGGACGAGTCAGAGAACTAAATCCTACGAATTGCCTCACATTAACTCCACCTCGCCTTATTCACTTCCTACCAGCGCTGGTCGCAAGGATGTTGGCGAATTAGAAAAAGCGCGACAGACAGAGTGAATGCACGACTGACATTGCGAGATCTGAGCGGAGCGAATGGTGAGCCACCGAATTAAAGTAAACCAAAGGACGAGCCAGAGGTCTAAATCTTATCTAAACCTGGTTGCAATATTTCTCCATGGTTTCGTTAGTGAAGCCATGCTATGCCCTTGGGTTTTTAACGCCGTTTTTAATGAATTCTAAGGAAATTTGGTAAAATTTTTTATCTGAAACCAATGCTGAGTCCTTTCTTTAGTATGCATTTTCCTATAGAGGTTGATAAAGGAATCGGATGGAGTACAATGGCTGATTTTTCCATATTGAAATCTCATCTTTTGACGGCTGTAATCTCTGAACCTTGGCAGTTGGAGCCTTCAAATGTTCACCAAAAATGGGCAGTGCGGTGCCCTACCAGTTTTCCAAATTTCAAAATTCCGCCTAATTTGCAAGTTATGGACAATTTTTGATTAGAAAACACACAAGTGCGATTTGGGCTAAAACTTTCGAATACAGATAGGTGGACCGTAAAATTTGGAGAAAATGCGCCAAGTAGATCTACAAGTTTTCAAATTTCAGTGAGATCGGGAAGGGTTCTCCAGTTATCGAAATTGGGCGATTGTCAAACGTAAAAGTGCTATTATCTCGCTAAATATCGACAGGGGTCAAACTTTACACCTTAAAAGCAGAAATGACTGATCACAGGCCTCATCGAGGAGATTATTATGTAGTAAACTAGGTTTCATTGTGTGGCATGGGGAGCACACTTTGCTGTACATTTCCCAATGCTGTACGACAGTTCAAAATGCTGTACTGTACAGCAAAATGCTGTACACCTGGTCAGCTTAATTGACATTTTTGAACAAAATTAAACTTTTTGTGGATAAAGTCTAAATTAGAACATTTCGCATTTATTAGCATAAATGAGCAATTTTCGCCGAAGTTTGCATCTATTTCGTAATAACGAAATTTTCGTACCTCTAATTATAATTGGTGAATGTAGTAGGCAAATTTTACTTTTCACCCCCCTAACAAATGTTTGCTCGGTACGTCCCTGCATTCAGTCACAGCTGAGCGAGTTTCGATGGACGAATAAAAGAAAATGATGACGAAAAGAAACGCTGAGGAGGAGAGTGACAATGAACATTTTTGTCATGGAATCTTACTATCGTCGGTACTTTGAAAAAAAAAACATGCATTCCTCAAGAAATCAAACTGTCGAAATGTTGACCGTTATTGTTAACGCTTTTTGGATTTGACGCGGAGGTGCCATCTGTTCGAATGTTCCGAAGTAGAAAAAAATCGATGATTCTTCTCAGTACGATATTGCCCGTACTACGTACGTTACTCACTATGAAAATAATGATTTGCTTGCAAAAAAAAAACTAACGGGCGCAGCATTTTTCTACGCCAGCTCTCGGCAGCTATGCTAATGATAGGAGAGCGATTTTCTATCCAGCAAGTCATGCGAAATCATGGAACGAAAATCACAATCGAAAGGTACTAAGGAAGGTCATAGAAGTGGTTACTAACACCAAGAATCAAAGAAACGCTAGAGGTAGAAAAGTTTACACTTTTTTGATATATTCGAAATAACGGGTGGGCCAATTACAAGTTCGTTTTTAAATCATAGGTTAGTTTGACACTGACAGCTGTTTTTCGTTCGAAATCTGGATTTGTTGAAAAAGTTCGTGAGACTGGCATGCTAGTGGACAACACTCACGGTCTCCGTCGTCGTACGATGCGCACAGATGAAAATGTGGCTGCTGTAGCCCAGAGTGTGAGACTTTATCCACGAACATCAACACACTATCGATCTCAACAGTTAAACATTTCACGCACTAGCCTGAGAAGAATTCTGCACAAAGATCTCGGATTATTCCCTTACAAGGTCCAATTGACTCAGCAATTAAAGTCGCACGACCATCAACTTCGTTATCGCTTCGCAGTTTGGGCCTTAGAGCAGCTTGAATTGGACAACGATTTTGGGCGAAAAATTATCTTTTATGATGAGGCGCATTTTCATTTCGGCGGCTACGTTAATAAACAAAATTGCCGCATCTGGGGCTCGGAAAACCCACACGTTGTTGTCGAGAAATCAATGCATCCACAGAGAGTGACAGTTTGGTGCGGATTGTGGAGTCGTGGCATCATTGGACCATTTTTTTTCCAAAATGAGGCTGGTTACAACTTTTCGGTCAACGGTGCGCGTTACCGAGCCATGTTATCCGACTTTTTTTACACTGAAATTGAAGGCATGGACTTGAACGACCTCTGGTTCATGCAGGATGGCGCACCATGCCACACAGCCCATGCCACAATCGATCTTTTACGCACCAAATCGTCTTGGCGATATCAATTGGCCGCCTTGGAGCTGCGATTTGACCCCTTTGGACTTTTTTGCGGGGAACCGTGAAGGACCGATGTTATGCCAACAATCCAAAAATGATTCAAGCACTTAAGGCCAATATCATCCAAGCAATCCGTGAGCTAGAGCCTGAAACCATCAACAGGGTCTTGGAAAATTTGTGTGACAGAATGCGCTACTGCGACGCCAGCCGAGGCAGCCACTTGAATGAAGTTGTGTTCCATCATTAGTGGGAGCTTATTTGCTTTCTAATAAAGCCATAAGACATGGAAAAAAATTTAATTTTGTTAATTTTATTGCATTTTTAAAAACGAACTTGTAATTGGCCCACCCTGTATGTATACGATATTCTATATGAAAATCATTCTTCTTATATCGGGGTACCCGGGTGGCTCATACGTGTTGTATTTTTCAAATGCAAAATTGTTTGTTAAAATATTTCTATAAATACATAGAATGCATATTTCGATACAAATTCGATCAAATCATGAAGATTCGAGAAGGTTTTGGACAATCTTTTTTGGAAAACAAATTATTTAGCAAAACGTATCAAGATGGGTACCCGGGTACCCGGGTGGCAACACAAGGGTTAAACAAAATGGTTGAAACTATTATTTGCCCGATTACTACACGCTGGAGCATATTTAGACAACTTTAGAAACCACAAGTAAATAAATAGATTGTTTTGCATACACTGAGGCGAAGTTAATTTTACCCAATTTCGAATAGCTTTGATTTTGGTTGAAACTCGGCACGACTCGTCGCAAGTTTATTATTCAGAAGAAGATGATATGAAATATTCTTATCGTAGAATAATAAACTCACAATGCGACTAGGAAGTGGTATGGCTGAGAACCGTATCACACTCCGAATTCAGTTGTCTTTGTAACGTTGATGACTACACACGGTAGTCATCAACGCACCATGCTCCACTAGGAGTTACGGTAATGAAGAGAGATCAGAGCTGTTAATGGGTGAAGTCATTTCTTTTATCCACTTTAGTAAGCTTTCAACATTTTTTTTCCGAAACTATCTTCATTTTAATTTATTGTGAATAATTATTCAAAATATGTAACGTTGTATTTGTAAGTATATTTAGTGTATGGAGAATCGGGGCGGGCCCAGGACATTACCGCATACATGAGAAAAAAACTGAAATTTATATTTGCGTTTAACTCAATGTACATGAATAAAAATATTTTCTAGAACACCATGGTAGGCGAGTCAATGCATCCATATATCTCTCAAAATGTTAAGATTAGCTTTTTTTTTCTCCTTTGGCTAAGGCTGTGCTTTGTCCCTGATGCCACCGCTGCTTATGCAGATGAAGGTGGGCTACAGACCACGGTCGGTTGGCTGATCCTTCTTTATGACGATTGTACTGCTAGTATGTATGTAGATTTTATAATTATAAGATTTTTTATGTTTTAAGTTTCTTTTGTTTGTTACTACTCACTTAACCTTCGGGCGGGCGCAATGCATCCTACAGATTAAGTGACCAGTTTTTGTTGCGCCAATCAGCGATATGAAAAGGAAGAGATCTGAAACTCACAGTAGCTTAATCTTTATCGATCAACTACCGAAAGCAGTTTTCAGTTTCAATCTGACATATGTCTGAGGAGCGGGAGGGGATGAAATAATCTCTCAGATGTATTGCGCCCGATTGTGTTATTTTCTCCTTTTCTATGAAAATTTCCACTTGTACTCTCACTCTTCACATTGCGCAATAACGTTGTGTTGACTTTTAGGCTCACCAAACCGTTCAATAGTGTATTTTTAGTAAAATAAGCTCACATTTTTTAAGCGGTCAACTTGTTGAAGGCTTTTTAAATATTGAAGCGATTGAAAGCGGAATATTCTTAGAAAATTGAAAATGTGAAGGGTATCAAACTTTGTGAGCCAGTATTTGTTTCTAAAATTTCGGAGAACTGTTTCAGAAAGAAAATTCAACAATAAATAAGAGTCTAAAATATACAGAAACTTAGTTTCATCCTATTTTCTGCACTTAATCTGTCAGATGCATTGCGCCCGATCGTGTTAGGATTAGTATTGCGCCCGCCGGAAGGTTAAATGTTGCCAACGATGTGGTTTTAGTGTTTTTAGGTTATTTCACTTATTATTGAGTCTTCCTTCCATTATGATCGCCCTGAACGGGGGGGCCTCGGCACCTCAAAACCGTTCCACAATCAATCTACTGTGTTGCCACTTTAGACACAAATCCTATACACGGTATTTGCTCTTAATGTGCGCGAACAATTGAAGGCTACTGCATAACAATTTCAATGACCTGGAGTTAGCTGGAGATGAGAAATCGCTTAAATTGGATGTTAAATTAAATTAAATGTTGCCAACGATGTGGTTTTAGTGTTTTTAGGTTATTTCACTTATTATTGAGTCTTCCTTCCATTATGATCGCCCTGAACGGGGGGGCCTCGGCACCTCAAAACCGTTCCACAATCAATCTACTGTGTTGCCACTTTAGACACAAATCCTCAACACGGTATTTGCTCTTAATGTGCGCGAACAATTGAAGGCTACTGCATAACAATTTCAATGACCTGGACGCGGCACGGCCTTTCTGGACGAAAGCAAACAGAAAACTGTTAAGGTTAGCTTGAAGTCGTTGCCATTCTTTAAATAAAAAATATCGTACCTAAATTCACTGTACAACCAAAATTTTGATTTGAATACGAAATAATTCGGAAGCATAGGAAAGTTGCATTTGACCCAGTGCTTCTAATAGCTTTCAATCGTTTCAGTGATTTAAAGTCTTTCGGAGAAAATTCAGCTAGTAGGCTAGTAAGCAAAGAAAAACGTTTCTCTCAAGAATACTGCTTGATCGTCCCCTTTAAATCTAGCTTGAAGGTTCCACTAATCCAGAGCTAGAAAAACAAGTTTTTTTTTTAAATCACAGTTCAAAATTTACTCCTCTTGACTACGTTAGGAGGCTCGTGTCGTGTTCAACCGAACACTTGGAACACCGTACGTGACGCCACTGGTAGCCACATAGGCTTACAATAAAGAAAATTTAGAAAATGCCCACTCTATCGTACGATTTAAATGCTGTAAATGCAAATCTTAAAATATTTTCGAACTTGCATGTGGATAATTCATTCTCACTGAATGCTCATTATATTGTACTGTATAAATAGTGTCCGGAAACTACCGCGTATACGCACCGAAAAACGATTCCTCACGTGATTTCCAGCAAAAAGTTGTATGGAACATACCGCCAACCGTTTTACCCCTTTAGCAGCCTCCGGCGTTTGAAGATTTTTGAAATGTAAGTGGTTAGGTTTTTACAGAGCTTCAAAGTAAAATTTGTGTAGTCTGACATCCGAAAACAATTTTTTTCCTTCTCCAAGGAGAGGTGCTTCTTGTACGATTGTTTAATTTTTATAGGATTATATGCAGATCGTTCCCATAAAAAAATGTGTTTACAAGGTTTACTGTTGTCTAAAATTAATGAAAGTCAGTTAAATGCTGTAAGGAACAGAATGATGAATAAATGGGAGCCTTGTGGTATCCCCTTCGAAATTCAAAATTCTTTTTAATAATAGTTGTTTATTTACATCTTAAGATTTCTGTTTGTTAAAAGGCTTTTAAGGACATTGCATCTACGTTCTTTTTCCTAAATGTAGTTACACCATTGCTGTAAGAATTATATGAGTTCCTATCCGGTCGAACGTTTCAAGGATGGAATTATACAGTGGCGCAACCACGGGAAGGGCTAAGGAGGCTAAAGCCCCTCCCAGACCCAGAAATTGGGAAAGGAAAATTCGCAAAATGAAATATGAAGCAATACATTTCCCTGTAAATTTTATAAAAAATATTAAACGCGTGGTTTTGGAGCATAGGCTCCTAGCCAGTGTCGATGGTCTGTGCAGGTTGCGACATCCTTACCAGCATTTTAGAAACATCGTTGTGCAAAAAAAGTAGACACACGGGTCTGAAGTAACATATGTACAAAAAAAAATTGAACTGGGTTCAATTGTTGCATCCTTCGATCTTATATCGCCAGTCGCCATCGTGTCAATTCACATCTGAAATCAATTGGTTCTTTGCAAAATAGAGTCCTCTAAGAGCTTCCATTGCTGTTTTGCCTGAGAAGGTAAATTTCCTGCAGCCATTAGCCTAACTTCGATCCAGTTTTGGTTTGTCACTAAATTCCCAATCTTTTTTTTTTTTTGTAAGTTTACTAATTTTGATTTGATTGCGGTGGATCAGTAACTTGGCAAAGTGCTATTGCTAACATGTGACGCTACGAAATATCGAAAAAAAGACGTGAATGCAACGGAACTACTGTAATGCTATGAAAAAAGCACCATCCCCCAACTTGCGGCAGCAACATCCAATGTACAGTAATGTAGATGAACTTAGCCCCCTCCAGGACAAAATCCTGGTTGCGCCACTGGAATTATATAGAGAGCTGCAATCTTTGAAATCGTATGATAATTTTTGAATCATGTAGTAAGAAATTTTGTCGAATCCGGGAGTGCTACCTTTCAAAGTTGAAAGAGCGGAGTCTAACTCAATCATTGTGATGAGCTGAAATGGTTGGTGACGTTAGAAACTCTTCCTAACCTGTTTGAATAGTTAGACCAATGTTCCCCAAAACAATCTGCAATTTCTTCTGATGTCGTGAAGGTGGTATTTTGATGGACGATTTGTGGTATAAACCATTGTTTGTGGTTCCTGCTTATTGCGTTGATTCTCTTGCAACTTGGTTTCGGGGTGTAGTATATCCAAGTTTAATAAAACACCTCCGGTCACTCTGCTTGGTAGGCATCGACTGCCATGTTTATTAATCAGCATAATGAAGTTAGTCGCATCTGACGACTTAAGCCGATACTACACGGGGATATTGAAGTGTAATAGAAGCTGTGAGTGAGGCAAAGGCTTCGAATTTGGCAAGTTTTGCGAACTTCTTGGAGGAAGCGTTGAGTTTTTTTGTACATAATTAGATTAGTGGTTCTTGGTGATTTTATAAAAAATTTCAAAGCATTCCTTTTTAGAGTGTTTAAATTTTGAAGGTCAGCGTTCCACCCGGGAACATATTTTTTCCTAAGCATAGGAACAGTGTGTGGCATACTTGCATTTGCTCTGAACTTGATACCTTTTTTGATTATGGAGGCTACTCGATTAATGTTTGAAAAGGAGAATAATTTGTGAGGGATGTATCAACTTCAATTTGAAATCTATCATCAAGTATGTCGCAGTTTAATTGTGCGGTGTTTGGGGGAAATTTAAATTAAGATTATTGAAAGTTTGATCGGAGTTGAAATTTCTTCTACTATTGCTTGGAGTTAGCTGGAGATGAGAAATCGCTTAAATTGGATGTTTTTCCGTAACTAAGTCCCGATGGCGCCTTTCGACCTACTGATATGTTGCGGATTATGGAAAATTGTGTTATATGATAATATAAAGTTTTTGAATTGCAATTTGCAGGGTTTTGGTAGTTGTTGAAAAAATCGTTTTAGATCCATTGAAGTATTGAAGTAATCTCATAATATTATTGGGATTGATGTTTAATTTTCTTTGACCCGTGACGTATGTAGTTGTTTGTATATTGGCAGTTTTTTGCATTTTTATTGTTCATTCGCGTTTTAATACGAACGAGATGACTTCTGTGTGAGTTTCTATGAATGTGGTGGGAAATGTTATGGTACTGTCCACTTGTTCTATTGCTTTTTGCATTGGGAGACGATTGACTGTCGATATTTCGGCAATTTGTCTTTGCCTTGTGTATTTTGGACATTTGTTGCATCGTTTTTATACCCTATACTAATTAGATGGTAACACCTCAAAGGAGCCACCGGAGGTATGACAAAGTACATATATAAATGATCAGAGTCGATCAATGAATAAGCCTGAATAAGCCATGCCTGTCTGTTTGTCTGCCTGTTCGCACGGTAATTCTCGAAATAATGAAGCTAGCGGTTTGAAATTTTAGCCAAATGTTTTGCTAAAATCTTGGACGGTATTGAAAATGGGTCAAATCGGACCAATGGTTCCCCTACCTCCCATACTAATTACCCCTCCTTGATATTTTAATTCGGCCATAACTTTCGATAGAATATCGCTATCGACTTGAAATTTTGAGAAATGTCCCAATCTAACATATACATACTTTGAGTTGATGAAAAGTGGAGTAGGTCCGACTACCCCTACCCCTACTTCCCCTAAAAAGCTATATTCAGCCATATCTTTTGATAGAAATTCGCGAAAAACTTCAAATTAGTATCAAATGGTAGCTCTTCGATGCCTTGATAAGATACTAAAAATTATCCAGGTCCGAGCCATCCACACCTCTCTCCCCAACAAAAAATATGAAATTGAATATTTTGTGTTTTGCGTACCTTCAAGGTCTGCACATGGGTAGGTATACACTCATCGTGCTATTCGCACGATTAGAACTCGGTCTCGTTTTTTTTTTTGTGACCGAGACGGTGCCATTTTTTGCACTGCATTGGCTTAGGAATGTACGTGGATACCTTTACGTTGAGAAAGCCAACTTTGAGCTCAGTCGGAGCATTACCTATATGGGTTGAAAGTAAGAATGTGAACTGATGTGTTTGAGGAAGTTTTGGTGTCATGGTTGTATTTAGTTGTAACATAACATTGTGTGACATGCTGATCTTTAAGTCCTTCAACATTGTCTGCCTCAGTCATGTCCGTGAAATGGTGATAGCTTACAACGTCTTTGGTTTGGCGTTTCACACAAGTTAAGTGCAAATCGTAATTGTTGCTGCTTTAATAAATTACATATTTCGCCCCCTTCCTCAGAAAATCCCAAGCTATGGGCATGAGGTTGAACAACATGTTTGACCAAACTCCCTCTCCCTGATCGAAATCATATGGCTACACGCTACGCCATTGGATCTATTATTAATGTAACCCCCTCCATAAAAGTACTAAAAAAAAGTAGTACACTACAAACTCAGGAAATCAGGAAAGTTATTTCAGTAAATATCGCGGCCATCCCGCATAATTTTCTTTGGTCCTCCCATGTGAATGGAACTGATCTACTCCCATAGGCATAACTAGAAACGGAGAGTGGTGATTCCATAGCTTTCCGGGGGCGCTATAGAGGTCCCGTTTGTGGCAAGTTATTTTAAAAGTTATTTCAGTAAATATCGCGGCCATCCCGCATCATTTTCTTTGGTCCTCCGATGTGAATGGAACTGATCTACTCCCATAGACATAACTAGAAACGGAGAGTGGTGATTCCATAGCTTTCCGGGGTCGCTATAGAGGTCCCGTTTGTGGCAAGTAATTTTAAAAGTTTGCGCATATTGTCTAGATTTCATAAGTGTATCACGTTTGCTTTATTTTTCCTAAAATGAGTGAGAAATAGCCAGCAACTAGGTCTCTCGTCCGGCAGTAGTAACATGGATGGTTGTCTCCTATGACAATCCTATAACAGAGTGTTGTTCTAAATGAAACGGACAGTTGAGACATTAGGCAATATTCGATTAAAAATCCATTCTTGGCATGCAGACTTCTAAATCCTTTTTAGAGACTTAAAAAAAATATTGGTTAATTCATACAAAATAAACTTTAAGCTATATACCTACATATATCTACGTAGTTAGTTGATAGCCATGATAGTGGGTAGAACGCTTGCAGCTCTTTATCCTATTTTGGATAATATAAATCTCTTTATAAACTCCATTTTCACACCCTTTATTTATTCCCAGAAAATGGTCATTTAATTCGCAAAAAATGTCAAGTATCATGATTGTGATTATAGAATTAAAGAAAAATGTTTAATTTGACTTTTAAAATTACAATTTTAACCCTCAAACCCGCAAATCTTAATGGCATGAAATATTTATACAATAATTTTGTATTTAGTATAAGTATGTTCTGGTAAATGATATTCTTAAATCAAATTTATGATTTTTGTCGATGATTAGTTTAGAAATGGAAAATAAGAATACCCGCCTGGAGGCGGGTATACGGGTTTACCATGTAAAAAAAATTCCATTTGCTCGAACAAAAAGAGATTTACTTTTAGTGTGTTTTAATTTAAATTTTTGGTGTTATATTCGATTTTTATATTTGTTAGAGTATTAGAACTCATAGACAATGTCAGCTGTCAACTTGAGGTGAATATTAGATAGGACATCCTTAACAAATAATAGAATAAAATAAACTTACTTATGTATTTCAATTCCAGCTGGTAATTCAATTGCGGTCTAGTAATTGTTGAAGCAATTCTGGATTTTGAACATTACAAATGCATAGTTCATTTCCGCCAAACAACAGTCTTTTGATTTGTTTCTTTTTTAATGCAAATAACAAACTTTCCTTCAACCCCAACATCCCATACATTAGCATAAATAAACGCCTGTTAACGTACTGGATACCTTTCTATTCGCAACATTTTACCATATCCTAGTCCGTTTGCTAGAATGCCTTCAAAGAATTGATAATACCATATTTAAATCCGCCTTTGAGTCCCCAAAAATGGCGAAGCCAATGGATACCTAAATTTCAGGGCCCAAAGCAAAAGCAAGTCGGAAGCACTGTGGATTAAATATGTGAGATGAAAAGGTAAAACTAGCTCGTATGTCTCGGCGATGACACAACCCACTAGCTACATGCACAGTGGAGCCGAGTAATTTTCGCCAAAATAGGGGACGCGCCAAAACGAGCAACGCGACAGCTTGGACTGTAAAATACGGAAAGTCTTCAGAAGATCGCGCTAATTTTATGCATTGGATTGTACCAAAAAATCATAGAAACTTATTTACATGTTTAATTGTTTGCAGAACAAAGCTTTAATGCCTAACATTCTATAAAATAGCTCCGGATGAATTAGAATCTGGTTGAAGGTCAATACGGACAAAGGTGATAGTTGCCTCTCAAGCGTCCAAGGTCAAAAACACCCTATCGGCAAAGTAGAGGTTTGGGGAAAACAAACGATTCACTATATGCTAAATGCATTTTTATTAATTTTAATTTAAGTACAGTATTTAGATTAGATCATTTTCTTACGTATTGGAACAATTAGCAAACAGCCCCATAATTCCAAGGGGGACTCTATTGCAGCCATTGAATATTTTGGGGGTTTCAAGTACACAATACATTAATTACTAAGTCTAAAACTGCTTTTAACCTAAAAGCCAACTTAATGCCACCATCAAGTTATTGCAGTACCCCTATTGTTTATCAAAATACTTGAGCATTTTATATGGAATATATTCAATGAAAAATTCCTTAAACCCGTATACCCGCCTGGAGGCGGGTATTGGTTTTTTTGTCAACTAACACCTCCAAATTTTAAATTTTTCATAAATTAATAAATAAGCGCATAAACAACCTTTTTATCCATGCTCTCTAAAATTCCGGGTAATATTTATCGATTTTAAATACTCTTTTTTCACTTTTGACTTACGCGATTTTTAAAAAGGAATTTTGGTCGTGATTTTCACACTTCTTCTCCTATGATTGCTAAAAACTGACACACTATTCGCTGGGTACAATGAAAACTTACAAAAAAGAGTTTGTTATTTAGTAATGTAACGATATAACTAAATATATTTACAGAAAATGCATAGAATAACTCACTGATGAGGATTTTGTGATACCCGCCTCAGGGCGGGCTTACGGGTTAGAGGGTTAAACCAAAAACGGCCTTGTTTCTTTTGCAGGATATCGAAACATTTGATTTAGAAGACTTTAAGTATAATAGCGTTAATATAACTGCCTTTCGTCTAGTCGACGTTGAATCGTCACGTTACAATGAAATTTTGCATGATATGCGCAAATTTGAGCATAGCGGACAAAGTATATTGGACGCTAGCGCTGGAACTATTCAAGTAAGTGACACGACTAATTTAGATTTAATCTCAAGTTTTCTGTTTATTGTGCCCAAACCCCGTCAAAATAGGACTAAAACCTTTTTTTCTTTCTGGGTATTGTCTTATTGTTTTCTCAAAGGCAGAACCGGCTCTCATTTTTGATTCGGTTCATGCTTTCGCGGCCGGTTTGACAGCACTGAATCGAAGTCAATCGCTTGCACCGAAAAATCTATCATGTGAATTGGAAGAGCCATGGAGTGACGGACTGTCACTTTATAATTATATTAATTCGGTATGTAGCTAAGACATTTGTATTTTCTTTTGGGTACGGTTTTGGGATGCCTGAATAAAGTTCGCGCAAGCGTCTAAAAATTAAGGGTGGAATTCATAGTCCTTACTTACCTATTAATCTGGCGATTCATAGTTCATACTCAAGAAATAAATTTGAATTTTACTAATTGATCATTTTTAATATTTTATTTGTTAAATGCGGCAATGCCTTTACAACCGATGTTGTGTGCGAATATTATTATTTCTTAAGGGAATCCTTATGAACTTTGAACTCCGCCCTAAAGCTGGTATTTCTACAAATATGCTTTTGATTCAGTTTTGTTTTTTCAATATTCATGCAGGCAACTATACACGGCCTAACCGGTCACGTTGAGTTCAGTGAAGGTAAACGATCCAATTTCAAAATTGACTTGCTAAAATTGCGACGCGAAAAACTGGAAAAAGTCGGCTTTTGGAGCTCAACGGACGGTATAAATGTAACAAATCCGCAAGCTTTCTATGACAACAATGCGACCAATATAACATTAATTGTAATGACACGTGTGGTAAGGGTCCTTTGAATTTTTTTTTTCTTGTATCATTTAGGCTGTGCGCAAAGTGACATACAGCACGCATCTGTCGTATGTATAGGAGATCGGGTAAATTATATGACACATGTCAGTAAGGTTGAAAATTTGGTGCTGTGCTTTTGAAAACTACTCTGCTACTAAACCAAAGTTGCATGCCAAACGCTGCAGTGTCGTGTCATTTTGGGCCCAAACTCGCATAGTTGAATTCGTTTCAGTGAAACTTACCAGAAATTGTATCGTTCACAGGAAAAACCATATGTAATGTTGAAAGATGACAAAAATGCAACGGGCAATGCACGGTTTGAAGGCTTTTGCATTGATCTTTTGAAGGGTATTGCGCAACAAGTTGGATTTCACTATCAATTACGCTTAGTGCCGGATCATATGTACGGCGTGTATGATCCGGAAACGAAACAATGGAATGGAATCGTTCGTGAATTAATGGAGCGGGTAAGTAGTATACGTACTGATCGGGTTGATATTGAATATGTCCCAGAGATCGCAATTTCAAATTGTCGCGACTCAAATCCAAGAGTTGTAAAAATTTGATTGAAACGGTGTCCATGGGTACTGGCTGAAACGCGCATCCGAAAAGAATCTCTGTCAAATCTGATTGAAAATCCATCCACTTAAAATCCATCCATTTAAAATCCATCCACATAAAATCCATCTGCCTAAATTCCATCCGCTTAAGATCCATCCGCTTAAAATCCATCCGCTTAAAATCCATCTGCTTAAAATCCATCCGCTTAAAATTCATTGGCCTAAAATCCATCCGCTTAAAATCCATCCGATCAAAATCCATCCACTTAAAATTCATCTGCTTAAGATCCATCCGCTTAAAATCCATCCGCTTAAGATCCATCCGCTTAAAATCCATCCACTTAAAATCCATCCGCTTAAAATCCATCTGCTTAAAATCAATTCACTTAAAATCCATCTGCTTAAATTTCATCCGCTTAAGTTCCATCCGTCAGGAATCCATCCGCTTAAAATCCATCCACTTCAAATCCATCCGCTTAAAATCCATCCGCTTAAGATCCATCCGCTTAAAATCCATCCGCTTAAAATCCATCGGCCTAAAATCCATCCGCTTGAAATCCATCTGCTTAATATCCATCCGCTTAAAATCCACCCGCTTAAAATCCATCTGCTTAAAATCAATTCACTTAAAATCCATCTGCTTAAATTTCATCCGCTTAAGTTCCATCCGCTTAAAATCCATCCAGTTCAAATCCATCGGTTTAAAATCCATCCGCTTAAGATCCATCCGCTTAAAATCCATCCGCTTAAAATCCATCGGCCTAAAATCCATCCGCTTGAAATCCATCTGATTAATATCCATCCGCTTAAAATCCACCCGCTTAAAATCCATCTGCTTAAAATCAATTCACTTAAAATCCATCTGTTTAAATTTCATCCGCTTAAGTTCCACCCGCCAGGAATCCATCCGCTTAAAATCCATCCACTTCAAATCCATCCGCTTAAAATCCATCCGCTTAAGATCCATCCGCTTAAAATCCATCCGCTTAAAATCCATCGGCCTAAAATCCATCCGCTTGAAATCCATCTGCTTAATATCCATCCGCTTAAAATCCACCCGCTTAAAATCCATCTGCTTAAAATCAATTCACTTAAAATCCATCTGCTTAAATTTCATCCGCTTAAGTTCCATCCGCTTAAAATCCATCCACTTCAAATCCATCGGCTTAAAATCCATCCGCTTAAGATCCATCCGCTTAAAATCCATCCGCTTAAAATCCATCGGCCTAAAATCCATCCGCTTAAAATCCATCTGCGTAATATCCATCCGCTTAAAATCCACCCGCTTAAAATCCATCCTCTTAAATTCCATCCGCTTAAAATCCATCCGCTTAAATTCCTTCCGCTTAAAATCCATCCGCTTAAAATCCATCCCCTTGAAATCCATCTGCTTAAAATCCATCCACCAAAAATCTACCTGATCAATATCTACCTAAAATCACTTTAGTTATTACAATTGTGCACGTGCATCCCTACAGTCGATTTATATTTTCCAAGTTCTTCCGAAAACAAAACAAAAAAAACATAATTTTCAATGGATGGGTTTTTCGTTTGTCTGGATTTTGTCCTGTGTGATTCTCGCACCATTATATGCATTTTTCGAAGCTCTCGACTAATATTTCCATTTTATTTTGTCTGAACCTGTAGCGAGCCGATCTGGCTGTCGCCTCCATGACAATCAATTACGCCCGCGAGAGTGTCATCGACTTTACAAAACCGTTTATGAATTTAGGAATAGGCATCCTTTTCAAGGTAATTTTCTAATTAACATTATTTAAAAATTTCCCCAACAGCCAAACAGCAAATTGACGGAGCGAGGTTGCGTGGACGACCGAGAGCTCGCTGGGAGCTGCTGGGCTACGCGAAACTTGAGGATAAGGTCACGTCACTGCGACAATTGGAGGACAATGATTCAGGCGGCCAAAGCCCGACATCGGGCTATCGTGCCAGATTGATGACGATGATGAGCTATTTGGATATTCGGTTGGCAACACAAAGTCTATACAGGGGCTAAATGCCTGAAATGAAATCCCGAAAAAATATTACCGTTACAAATGAAAAACGGTGGTGATTCCTTAGACGGGATTGGTTTTTAATTGTAGTTGACCATTTCAGACTCCAGTTGTACCCTTCTTCAGTACAATTCCATAAGTGTAGTTTCGGGCACCAGTTGTACCCTACAGTACAGAGCTGTACAACTGGTGCCCGAAACTACACTAGTGGAATTGTACTGAAAAAGAGCGCAACTACTGCCCGAAGCTACCCATGTGGAATTGTACTGAAGAGCGCACAATTGATACCCCAAAATGATCATCTACAATTAAAAACCATTCCCGTCTAGCGACACAGGACACACCCCATTTTTTCGCTTTATTTATATTCACAGACGAGGAAAACATCGAAACATCTTGACATGTTGATTACCGTTACATTCTATATGTTTACAGGTGCCCACAAGTCAACCAACACGTCTCTTCTCCTTCATGAATCCGTTGGCCGTTGAAATTTGGCTTTATGTGTTGGCCGCCTATCTGTTGGTCTCTTTTACACTTTTCGTAATGGCACGTTTCTCACCCTACGAATGGAATAATCCACATCCATGTCTACAAGATTCGGATATAGTGGAAAATCAATTTTCCGTTTCCAATAGTTTTTGGTTTATAACGGGCACATTTCTCCGACAGGGATCAGGTTTAAATCCAAAGGTGAGAGGGTTTTTCAGAGAAAAGAGAGAGATAGAGCGAGAGAGAAACATGCGAAAGGAAGAAGCAACGATGGCATGCGATAAAACTGCAGACCGTTTTTTCCAAGGGATAATTTTGTGCACCGTTATATTTATTTTATTTTTTTTTTTTTCAAGTTAATTGTGTCTGTTCACATCTTTTGTTTAGTTGACTGACTTTAAATTCTTGGTTCGACTGGATTGTACTGTAGAAAAAAATTGTGAAAATTTTGGTTTTCTAAACAACTGTAAATGCGGTGTGTGAAGTTGGTGACGCCACTTTCGATTTCTTAATTTTTCTTACTCAGCTTGTTTGCCTATCTTTAGTGCAGGGTTGCACAGGAAAAATGTTCGTTTGCTCTTGCCCCTAAAGAAAATTTATTCGAAAAAAAAACTCTTTTGACTGTGAAGTTGGCGATGACGTTACTTTCGAAATTTTCATTTTTTTTACGTAGTTCGTTTGCTCATCGTTTGCCCTAATTTGCCTCGGAAAAAATCGTCGTTTGCCCACCCACCAAAAAAAAAAACGGATTCACTGGAAACTTTTACCATGCAGAATTCCACTCAATGAAAATTTTGAATAATTGAGTGAAATTTCTATGTGGAAGATTTTTTGCCATTAACTTTTTTTCGGGGATGACGAACGACAGTTTTTTCCTGGGCAAATGAGGGCCTACCATGGGCAATCAAAGTGTGGCCAAGTCCAATTATTGCGCTGGCATATTTAGCGTGGCCAGATCGGGCATACAAATAATTGAGTGAAATTTATATGTGGAAGATTTTTTATCAAAAACTTGTTTTCGGAGGGGGGGGGGGGGCAAACAAAAAGTTTTCATGGGCAAATGAGGGCTGGCGATGGGCAAACTAAATATGTAAAAATATATTAAAAAGTCGAACGCAAAGTAGTCAAATTCATCAAAATGAGAATTTTTTGAGTGAAATTTCTGACTAGTAACTGGTTTTAGTGAATATCTCCTTTTGCAGGGGTGGGAAAGCGACGATTTTTAATGGGTTATTGAGGGCACCCAATGGGCAATCGATGCTTAGGGTGGCCAGACGAGGCACTCCAAACATTGAGTGAAATTGAAAGTGTTTTTTTGTGGGTGGACAAACGAAAATTTTTCCTGGGCAAACGGGGGCTAACGATGGGCAAACGAACTGATTAAGAAAAAGTTTAAAAAAAATCGAGAGTGACGTCGCCAACTTCACACTCAAAAAAAGTTTTTTTTAATAACTTTTTTTTTGAGTTGGCAATGATAAGATCTGCTTCAATATTTTCGCCATAGAACACCAAGCTACAGGAGACTGGATGGTTTTTACAGGCTCATTTGCCTGTAGTTTGCTTGGGATAATAAGTCTGAAGTGTCTTTTGCTGGATTTCCTGAAATCAGTGAGAATGTGCGGTGCAGGTTTTCATGCTATCAGTTCGTGGCGTTTCACATTTTATGAGACACTTTTACGACATTTGTAGTCTGGTTGATGTTGTGGTTAGCGCGCACACCTTCAATGCACAGGGCCGCGGGTTCGAGTCTCATCGTGAACGATGTTTTTTGAGCTCTCGACCTATGTAACGATGACTATGATGTCGGTCAGATGTTAAACGAGTTAAGAGATCTTGGAAATTGTCTGTCACTAGCACATGTGCAGCCTTAGTCCAATGTTCGACTGTCGCGCCAGCAGTTTGAGACACTTTTACTTCATCTAAAACAACTTTTGCTATTTGCGGTTTTCTTCCAACTTATTTTAAAATTTCGGCAGACACATGGTCGTATATGCCCGTCATTAAAAATTTTATTTTTTTTTTCTCCAAATCCATCACAGAAATCCGAACGTGTTCAAAACCAACTTTTCTCCTTTATGAATCCGCTGGCCGTGGAAATTTGGTTCTACATAGCATTTGCCTATGTCATTGTCTCCATAACAATTTGGATTGTTGCCCGGTTTTCACCGTTCGAATGGCAAATGGCCAAACCACTATGTCCAATGGCTGTGCCAAACACTCAGACATATCGTACGATCGGATCCAAAGTTGATGCCTGTTTGGATTATCATCATAGTCATGAACATCAGCAACAACATCATCATCATCATTCGATCGTAGGCGTGCATCCGGACACTGATGAAAGTGCCGATGAAACGATGAATTTTTGTACGAGCGGCCATTTTGCCAAATCTGTAGACTATTTACAGCCACATCAGCATCAGCAGCACCATCATCATCAACACCAACACTCTCGACGAAGCACGATTGCTGATAGGGAATTGGAAATTTTTGACGAAGATGAATACTGTCTGGAGCATGAATTTGACAACGAGTTGATCAGTATTGAAAATGATTTTACGTTGGCAAATAGTTTTTGGTTTTCCGTAGGCACATTGATGCAACAGGGATCGGATTTGAATCCACAGGTGAAGGATATGAAAACAAAAGCAAAAAAAAATGGAGGGAAAAATCCGTGTAGAGAACAGCTAGAGAGGAGCAAATAGACAATATTATTATGAGAGAGAGAGCTATGTAGAGCTAGAAAATTTCCCGTTTGCTGAAATTGAAAAACTTGCTTTTAGCTGCTGAGATTGTTGAAAGGAGTAAGCTATCGAAATTGAGCAGACTGGACTATAGATTGCTAATAATATAAAGGGGAATGTACATCTCTCGAAAACCTAGGCGTTACTGCCGGAGACCAGCTTTTCCAGTCCTGATCATGACACCTCATCCTGCTGAGACCGATCTGCCATCCAAACCAACTGCACTGTGATGTGAACATTGGGTTCGTGCTGAGACCGTTTTACAGCCAGTTGCCGTAGAACCTATAACATTTTCTCTTTCCCTTTAGGGTGTTGGGCTAACAGTAGTCGTTAAATCACTTAATCGCTTGTTATTCTCCCTCTCTCTCTCTCTCTCTTTTTCTGTGGATATATAGACTCATTAGTAAAACGATTTTTTTTTTAATCCTGGCCTAACGCATACTTGTTTTCCTCCTTTCCAAAACAGGCAACGTCAACACGTATAGTCGGCGGAATTTGGTGGTTTTTCACTCTCATCATTATATCATCCTACACGGCGAATTTGGCTGCATTCCTAACGGTCGAACGTATGATTACGCCAATTGAAAGTGCATCAGATCTGGCCGATCAAACCGATATTTCATACGGCACGCTCGAAGGTGGATCGACTATGACATTTTTTCGGGTAAGTAAACATGATTTCTCTCTCCCTCTCATTCTCTCTCTCTCTATACAATTCTATACTCTTTTCGCACAGGACTCAAAAATACGAATTTATCAAAAAATGTGGCGTTTTATGGAGAGTAAACGATCAACGGTATTCGTGAAAACCTACGAAGAAGGCATTAATCGTGTGCTGAAAGGCAACTATGCATTTCTCATGGAATCCACCATGCTCGACTATGCCGTGCAACGTGACTGCAATTTGACACAAATTGGCGGTCTACTGGACTCAAAAGGTTACGGCATTGCCACACCGAAAGGATCACAATGGCGCGATATTATCTCGTTGGCCATACTCGAGCTACAAGAGAAGGGTGTCATACAGATACTCTACGATAAATGGTGGAAAAATACGGGCGATGTGTGCAATCGGGACGATAAGAGTAAAGAGTCAAAAGCGAATGCTTTGGGCGTGGAAAATATCGGTTTGTAACGGTTATTCACTTATTTTTTGTTGATCTTTTTTGCGTTTCTTTCGATTTAACAAAAAAAAAATAAAATTGTTTCCCCTCCTCTACAGGTGGCGTGTTTGTCGTACTTTTGTGCGGTTTGGCGCTGGCTGTGGTGGTGGCTATTTTAGAATTTTGCTGGAACTCAAAGAAGAACGCGCAAACTGATCGTCAATCACTATGCTCGGAAATGGCTGAAGAACTGCGTTTCGCGATGCATTGTCATGCAAGCAAACAACGACCAGCACTTAAACGTAATTGTGCCAAATGCAGCCCGGGTGCTGCAGCAACATATGTTCCCGGTAGTATAGGAATGACCCATTTGAATGGTGTTCATTATAATTTTTTTAATTAAAAGCATTTGAGCGACAAAAAAAAGAGAAAGGCGAAATGAATCAAAAATAGAAACAATTAAAAAGAAGAAAAAAGAAACAGACAAACAAAGAAAGAAGAGAAAACAATTGAAAGCTTAGAGCTAATTTTGTGGGAGACTGAAGGACGAAAATATATTTAAAAAAAAAACAATTGTGTGCGCCTAGAGGAGTGTATTTAGGAAATATTTATTACTATCTATGTGTGGTGTGTTTATGTTTTTACGCATCAGTACAGGATACAAAACAGCAGGCAGCAATAGCTCATCCCACAGCTAGATGACTTATCACTTCAGTGATAAGGACATATACATACAAGTTTAAGGAAACAACGCTGCTGTTCTAGGATATAAAAATCAAATCTACACGTAATGGTTCTATGAATTGTGACAAAGACAAAGAAAAAATCAAATAAAAAAAATGAAAGCGTGAATGTGTACAAAAATGTCCTTGT
This sequence comes from Microchrysa polita, assembly GCA_949715475.1. NCBI lineage: Eukaryota > Metazoa > Arthropoda > Insecta > Diptera > Stratiomyidae > Microchrysa > Microchrysa polita. Next base: position 7,902,803 of record OX454422.1, read on the forward strand.
TGTTTAAACAGCTGTAAAACGACTTAGGTCTAACACTGTTTTCGATTCGGCAGTTAAGATCTTGGAAATCGGGTGTCACTTAACACATCTGCTGCCTTAGTCCAATGCTGGCCTGTCGCGTTTGTCATTAATTAACTTTTTCCCGCCGATCCTAGAATTTATCTATTCAAAAACAACAGGATGTATGTTTCTCTTCATTACATATGTTTTTTTTTAATTTTATTACTTTAACCATTTGACTTAACTTAACCCTAAACTATATCTGTACACTAACAAATTAACATTTGTGCTCTGTTTAATGTTTTTCGTTTTTTTTTTTTTTTTCATTTTCGAAATAGGACCCTTGAAGAAAGCGCCGGGTATGTCTTTTTTTTTACAATTTATTATGTTAAACCTAAGCCACTCGACACTCGAGACACTCGCAGCGTCTCCTTAGAACGTATACTGCGACACAAACAAAAGAATTTTCGATACAGATTTGCCTTGCAATCGTCCTCCGATAATTATGCTTAGCACAATTTCCAGCTCGATATCCTGCGGGCCTTCCAAGCTGCGCATCAGTATTAAATCAATTGAATTGTTGTGCTGAGTTGTTCTGGAAATAATGGAGAGTTTATTTATAATATTGAAAATAAAACAAAACTCCGAAAATTGCATTGAGACTGACTCTAAGGATATTTAGATAGTCATGTTCGTGGTTCAGTTGACACTTACAAGAAATGTTGAACGCGAGCCTTCTCCACGTTGGGCGGTGCCTGAATTTTGGCAATTTTAAAATCATAGTCGACTCTATCGAAAATTTGATTGCCCTTCAGTGTGAACAGGACTCGTCCTTTGGGTGGCACCATCAGATTCGACACGAGCGTGATAAAATTGTACGAATAGTGCGTTGGCTTCAGATAGCAATCGTCACCCTCGCAATAGGTGCTCGTGCGACTGCATCGGCTGTAAAATTTACGAAATGTATTAAAGACAGAATAAAAGTCCGAAAACTCGAATCAAACTTACTTCTTTTGATTCGGATCGATTGCATATCCGGACGGACACGATATTGCCGTACATCGAAAACTGCCTCTCGTATTTGTACAAATCTCATTGCGTCCTCTATCGCACGCCCCCGGCATCTTGCACTCGTCTATATCGCGACACGTATTTCGATCATCGTCCAAGCTATATCCTTCCGGACACGAGCATGCATACGATCCGGGAACATTATTGCAGTAGCCCATGCACAAATTGTACGATTTATGCACTTCGCATTCGTTAATGTCCAGGCACGTGCGATTGTCGTTGCCCAGCTCATAGCCGGCATTGCACGAGCATCGATACGAGCCCCACGAATTGAAACAACGCTGTTGGCAAAGGCCTGGAATTTCGCGACATTCGTCCACATCGACACAGGTACGATCCGTGTCCGGATGCTGTCGGAAACCGTCCTTGCATTCGCAACGATACGATCCGACCGTATTGATACAATTCGAACTGATCGGACAGGCGGTATCGTGTTGATACTCACACTCGTTGATGTCCTCGCAACGTTTCTGCGCGTTCAGCATATGACCGGGCGGACAGGAGCATGTGTAGCCACCGGCACGATTTGTACAAATCTCGTCCGGACCGCAAGTGTGTTCGCCCGTTTGACATTCATCGATATCTGTGTCAGATAATGATAGAGGATTGACAATATTTAAAATTCCTAAGAAAATCTCCCAACAAAAAAAAAATCCCCAAAAATAACCTCTCCGAAATCCCCACATGGCTTGTACTATAACTAAATGGATACTTTTTTAAAATTTCTTATCTTTTGAGAATATTGATTTTGAGATATGCATTTGGGAATTTTGTAACAATTTGGGGCTTTTGATGAGGCGGTTTAATTTTGGGTATTTCGAGATATTAATTTGGAGATTTAGTATAAATTTGGGGCTTTTATATGTGGGATTTTAATTTAGAGGGATCTGGAGATATACATTTGGGGATTTTGTATATATTTGGGGCTTTTGATGAGGGGGTTTAATTTTGGGGATTTCGAGATATTAATTTGGAGATTTAGTATAAATTTGGAGCTTTTTAATGTGGGAATCTAATTTTGGGGAATTTCGAACCATGAATTTGGGGATTTTGTAAAAATATAGGGATTTTTAATGTGAGGGTTTAATCTTTGGGGATTTGGAGATGTTCATTTGGGGATTTTATATAAATTTGGGTATTTTTAATCAGAGGGTTTAATTTTGGGGATTTGGAGATATTAGTTTGGAGATTTAGTATGAATTTGGGGCTTTTTAATGTGGGAGTCTAGTTTTGGGGAATTTCGAGACATGAATTTGGGGATTTTGTATAAATTTAGGGATTTTTAATGTGAGGGTTTAATCTTTGGGGATTTGGAGACGTGCATTTGGGGATTTTATATAAATTTGGGGATTTTTAATCTAGGGGTTTAATTTTGGAGGATTTCAAGATATAAATTTGGGGATTTTGTATAAATTTGGGAATTTGTATTGTGGGGGTTTAATTTTTAGGGGATTTCGAGATATTCGTTTGGGGATTTTGTATAAATTTGGGGATTTTTAATGTAGGGGCTTAATTTTGGGGGAGTTGGAGATTTGAATTTGGGGATTTTGTATAAATTTTGTATATATTTGGGGCTTTTGATGAGGGGTTTAATTTTGGGGATTTCGAGATATTAATTTGGAGATTTAGTATAAATTTGAGGCTGTTTAATGTGGGCGTCTAATTTTGGGGAATTTCGATACATGAATTTGGGGATTTTGTATATTTATATTATATTTAGGGATTTTTAATGTGAGGGTTTAATCTCTGGGGTTTTGGAGATGTTCATTTGGGGATTTCTAGATATAAATTTGGGGATTTTGTATAAATTTGGGAATTTGTATAGTGGGGGCTTAATTTTTAGGGGATTTCGAGATATTCATTTGGGGATTTTGTATAAATTTGGGGATTTTTAATGTAGGGGCTTAATTTTGCGGGAGTTGGAGATTTGAATTTGGGGATTTTGTATAAATTTGGCAATTTTTGTTGTAGGGGTATAATTTTTAGAGAATTTCAAGATGGGCATTTGGGGATTTTGTATAAGTTTGGGGCTTTTTAATGCCGGGGTTTAGTTTTAAGGGTTTTGGAAGATATGCATTTGGGGATTTTGTATATATTTGGGGCTTCTGAATGTGGGGGTTTAATTTCGGGGGATTTTTTCGTTTTTTAAATATCCATATTTTATGATTTTCATATTGTAATATTATTTTCAGAAATTTTGCGATTGGGGGGTTTTGATAATGGCGATATAATTTTTGGGGATTTTTATACGACTTTTGAGTGATTGATTATATAATTTACCGACACACTGATGTCCATCCGGTGTTGATTTATAGCCACCCGAGCAGACGAGTAAGTTTTGACAACGATACGAGCCGTTTGTGTTGATACAACGCTGATGTGAGCTGCACATGCGAGGAATGAGGCATTCATCGATATCTGAAAAAAAAAGTACAATTTCAACCATCAAGCTGAATATTCAGAAATATTAAGGGTAACCCCCGAGCCACATATTGAAGTCACACAAGGGCTCACACGGTACTCTCCCTGCGTGTGGGCTTAGAGCGAAATTCAGTGCCGGCTCGGAGGCATTTGCCTGATACACATGACTTCAAAAACTCACCGACACACGCTCCCAAATGATTACGCCTAAAACCAATCCTGCAGTCCGGCATACGTTCATAACCGCCATCCGTACGTGTTCGCGAATGTGGTAAATCAGATCCAAAATGACTTGCGCTTTGCGAATTAGGTCGATAGGGTAATTGTGGATTGTAGACGCCACGATTATAATAGGAACCACTTCCGCCTCCCGAATAGGATGACGCTGTTGTATACGATGGGGCCGCTCCCCATCCTCCCGAATAGGGTGGACGTGTTGATGTGGTCGTTGATGTGGTGGTAGTAGGTTTGGGTGTTGTTGTTGTCGTGGTTGTAGTCGTCGTTGTAGTGGTGGTCGTCGTGGTTGTTGTCCGGATCGGATCGCAACGGAAGGATCCTTGCGTGTTGCGACATTTTCGTGGATCCGTATAGGCTTCGTTACAATTGTGTGTGCCCAGTTCGCATTCGTCGTCGTCTGAAATGAAAGTAAACGAAAAAAAAATTTAAGAATCCAAAAATTTCCAAAGAGACAAGAGCAAAGTGTGAGGTGCAACCCTAGCGAGCGGTGAGCGGATAGAAAGTGAAGTTCGCATTTTTTCTGGAGGCTGCATCAGACGTAGTGTAAATGCTCGACACAAGGCAGCGTCTCTGATGTGTTAAAATCGCTTACAAAGGTCCTTCAGAAAAATTTAAACACTCTATTTTGGCTCACCGCTTACCACGCTTGCTGCCTCTTCAGAACTTTCCAAACGGGCATACTAAGGCGAGGTGCGAGCGGAGCGAGCGGTGAGCCGACACAAAGCAGCGTAAACATTTCTTTGTCTCTGATATATTAGAATCGCTTACATAGGACCCTCAGAAAAATGTTGAATGCTATATTTCACCTAACCGCTCGCTACGACCGCACCTCGCCTCTTGGCGACTTTCTAGGCTGTAATATTCAAGGCGTGGTGCGAGCGAACATAAAGCAGTTTAAACTTTTCTTCGTTTCTGAAGTGTAAGATTCGCTTGCAAAAGACCCTCAGATGTTAAATGCTACATTTTGCCTCACTGCTCGCCTCTTGAGGACTTTCCAAACGGGCATACTGCAGGCGAGGTGCGAGCGTAGCGAGCGGTGAGCCGACACAAAGCATTATGCTCTCCGGAGAAGTAAAGGTGAGGTCTGAGATGAGCCGATACAAAGCCAAGTTTAAAACTGTTTTGAAAGTTGCATCACATGTAAAAGAAATGTCTCGAAAAATTTGAAACTGACGCCGTGCTCGCTACCTTCGTAACTCGCCTTTTTACAGCCTTGCAAACAGACATAGAGAAGGCCAGGTGCGAGCGTAGCGAGCGTATAAAGGTGATAGAGAGCTTATCAATTTTTGTATATGTATTGCTTTTGTTATTATGTAACACGCCAAAATTTTGGTCATTTTGAACCAAATCGAACCAAGTGTTCCCCTACCTCCCGTACAAATGACCACTCCGTGATAGTTTGATTCGGCCATACTTTTCGACAGAATCCCGATAAAAACCTGAAATTGTGATCAATTTCTAAAAATGACATATACTTTGAGTTGCTGAAAAGTGGAGTTGGTCTTACTACCCCTACCCCTACCTCCCCTACAAAGCTATATTCAGCCATATATTTTGATAGAATGTTGCGAAAAACTTCAAATTTGTGCCAAATGGAAGCTGATAGATATCCTTCAAAAATATTTTAAGTGTGCCAGATTCGGCTCGTATTCCCCTTCTTCCCCCACAAAAAAAAAATTGAAAGAAAATATTTTAGGATTTTGCTGCCTTCTATGTATAAACTCGGTGTCGTCCACTACTGACGTACAGGAGGAAGCTCAAAAAAGGTCAAACAACTATTTCAAGCATCCTCCAAACTTACCCTCACATTCGCCCGTTTCATGATTCAACGTATATCCCGTTCCGCAACTCTGCAATCGTATACAAACAAATGATCCCACCGTATTGTCGCAACGCTGCGTGGCCAAACAATTGTGGTTGTTTATCTGACACTCATTGATATCTGCAAAAAAGAGTAATTCCAAATCCAACAATTAGAATTTGTCTGTTCTCGCCGCGTACAAAATCGTAGCGCTAACCTACACATGCATTCAGTGCTGAGTCCATCTTGAAACCGACCTTACACGTACAATTGAATGAGCCCTGCAAATTTTCACAAACCTCATTTACGCTACAGGCCGATGGCGAGGCACACTCATTGATGTCTGCAAAAAAAAAAAAGTAATGAGGAAAAATCTTTAGACTAGTCTTGACAAGGATATACCTATGCATTGGCCGCCCTTTGACACGTAACCCAACGGGCATTTGTCCGCATCCTTGGGACCGGGCTTATGGTATTTGGAAGGAAGTCCCGGGAAATCGTGAGCCGATGATTCGATATCGATATCGATGCATGCAAAACTGCCGGGCTGATTGATACACTTTTCGCCGTCGTTGCATGGATTGTCCAGACATTCGTCGATATCTGCGGTTGTAAAGTTCAAGTCATTAGCGACGACACTCAACTTACCCGTAAAAAAAACTACCTTCACACTTTCGAGTGTCCGGATTCATAAAGGATCCTTTCATACATTTCGTTGTCTGACGATCCTGACAAGTGTAACTGCCGTGACTGTTCAGACATGTTTGCAACTCGGGCGTGCATGAGTCCAGTTCTTCGAGGCACTCGTTTATGTCTAAATACAAAAAAAAAAACGAAATGGTAACTCTGCAATAAAAAGAATTTTCCAAGTTTCAGCTAACCCACCTTCACACGTTTCTGTTTTCGCATTAAAACGAAAGCCGAGCTCACATCTAGTCGACTTGACATTCAAACACTCAAAACGACCAATCATATTGTGACAATATTGATTCTCATTGCAATTCGCCTCGCCCGTCAAACACTCGTCCACATCCTCACATTCGCCTGTTTTTGAATTTTTCCTAAATCCCGACTTGCATGCACTGAGAAATATGAAAAGATTCAAACATGAACGTTAAACAATCGGCGCCCCCTCCTCTTATCTCAATGCCGCACCGTCACTGAACTCACCCGATTTCACTATCGTCACCATCAAAAATTTCGCCACCGGTTTCATGTGACCATGCATCCGTATCCTTTTCCAATATCACTGGCAATCCACCGCCACCATTTGTCCCGGCCGCCGCCGTCTCCAAGCTTCCCTCCTCCTCGCCTCCAACACCTTCGTTTTCGTCCAGTGACGTACACGTTACCTTATTGGCATTCAACCGCATTCCGGGCGGACATTTGCACACATACGATTCGTCCGTATTTTCACAAATGTGCGAACATAAATTCGGAAATTTCGTACAAATATTCTCATCACCGGTCAGAATAAAGGTATCGTCGTTGATCTCATTGCAACACAATTCGTACGATTCGTCGTGCAATAAAAAGGAGAAAACATGTGACGAACAATTATTGTTGCTAACCGCCACGGCCAGACCAATCTGACATGCATTACAACAGTCCTTGTAGTGGGTCGTATTTATCTGTTTCGTACCGTCACATTTTTCGCCCATTTTGGCCGCTGCCCGACCGGCCAGACAATGCTGAGTGGCCAATTTTTTGCTACAACAAATATCGAACGAAGCGTAACATATGCCACGCCAAACGGCTGGCGTTTGAGCGACATATTCATATTTGGAACAGTATCCTTTGTCCACGGCCCATTTGGCACCACCCGTACAACATTGACGCAATTGTGATAGACCCTCGCCTGTAAAACATTTTTTTTTTTGTCAAAATTATATTGAGTCCTCCACACTCGCAAAAAAACGCACCTTGAATCACACTCGTCCAGCTAAAGATGAGACAAATTGTCACGCTAACGGTTCCGATAGCGTTCATAATGTATGCTTCTCCGATCCTTGTCATTGCATTAAAATTTTAACTGTATGGATATCACTCGAAAAAAAAAATCACTCAAAAATTAATTATACTCAAAAAACTACTCATTTTTCAAGATTTTTTTTTTAAGTAAAAATTAATTTCCTTTGTCGAATTAAAACAAAAACCTGCAAATTCAACAACAAAAAAATCACTCAATTCACAATAAAAAATCACTCAATTTTTTTTTATAGAAGAATTAATTTCAATTTTGATTTTTTTTTAATGTAAAAAGATAATCGAGTTTTCCGAAAATTTGTCGCGAATTTCTCTTACTATCTGCGATCACTATTAGCTAACTGGATTTTTGGCGCGCGAAATTTCAAAAGGCGCGTGTAACGCTCTTATAAAGATGCGCCTGATTCGAGGCTCGTTTCGATACTATTTAGACTAGAGCACGTATGGAGCCCGTTTGGCTCAACTATAAAAACTAGTGTCCGGCGGCGGCGAAAATTCTCATATTGAATATTATGGAAGCAAACAAATTGACAAATAAAGAAAATGAAAAAAAAAACGAAGATAAACAAATTCGTTATAGATATAGATAGTTACATATGGGTATATGGGGTATATTAAGGCTATAATGCACATGGGTACAAAGTGTCCAATATCCAATGTTCATATGCTTCGTACTATTAGTAAGGTACGTACGGCAGATACACTATTTACCATGATCGCGAGGTATTTTTCAAGATTTGAATTTTTTTTTTGTCAAAAGCCCGTGTCAGCGCCATTCAATATTTATCTTTCCGGATTGTATGCGAAGCCTATTGGAGAACGCACACCTTTTTACCTATTGACGATGTACAGTGCATGGCGGAAGGTTTCGAACAGTCTACACTCCACTTTTAATTATAAGTTTTTGGTGTGGCGTCACCTAAGCTAATTAATAGGTTGGACAAATGAAGTCCCCAAATATAAATCCCCACTTCAAGATCTCATATACTAGTAAAGTGGCGATTTTATTCGACAAAAAAGCCCCAAAGTCAAAATCCCCCTTCAAAACTAGTCTCCCTTGATTATTATTTCCGACAATATTTTTTTTTTTTGCATTAGCAAAATCGAGGGCGACTAATTTTTAAGAGGGATTTTGACTTTGAGATTCTTATTTTGAGGATTTCCCTTCATATGCAAATTTTACGATTTGAAATTTCGTACCGATCCTTCTAAGCAACACTGCACTGCACACATCTCGTCGTATCAGCTGTAATTTTTCTGGAAGTACGCTAATTTCACTCCATTTCATGCAACTCAACCAGCACAGTTGAATCTAAATTGAACTTAATTTCGTGTGGTCACTAAATTCATTCATCCACTATAATGTCCAAGTACATCGGGGTACACTGCGGTTACATATGAAATTGTATCTGCAGACCAATTCGATTTTGTTTGCTTAACACTTTATCACTCCACGTGATTTTTTTTTTGTTGTTCTTTATCGTGGTCTATAATGGATATGTGATAGTATCCTCACACTATTAAATTCACACCTCGCACCGTTCTGGGGGGAAGTTTCTATCTACACATATGAATGGGGCGAGCTCAAGTTCGAGCTTAGGGCTCAGCACTTTCGGGGAACTATATTCGTCGTTGACACAAAATCAAACAACCTTCGCCTTCAACACTTTTGATCTATTGATAGCACACGAAGAAGGCCTTGCAAGATAATCACTTTTTTTTTTCGAAGATACAACACCACAAAAAAAATTTAATAGACAACGGAAGCGACATTTTTTTTTTGTTTCTTGTGTGTATCTAATTCACACTTTTAGCCATTCTGGCGACTGACCGTATAGTGGTACCGCCTGGGAGATGTTTTAAAAAGGGAATGATGTTGGTTCGAGTGCGGATTTTATTCCAGAAGATGATGAGTATAGATGTACATCGGTTGAGGAAGGACCATGCAAAACGCAGCCCACCAAAAATTGACCATCGTAGTTCGTAACAAACGAAACGACAACGTGAAGAACATAAGGTATAAGATCGCGAACTGTACGCGAAGGAAAACGTGCAAAATCGTCTGTGGAGAAAAAGAACAGATGTGCATTCCGGAGATACATATTGCAGGCAGATCGCATAAAAGACTCTTATTTGTCTGCATATAGTCTGTCCGCGTCCGCATATGGTGTAAATATGATAAGAATGTTCAGTCAATAAAGAAAATGACCTTTTCGTCACACCGCGCGACCGATAGCACTTCCAAGTCTTTACGACCGACCGATCGACGGACGGTCAGTCAGATACCAGCATTGCAGTTCTTGGTATCGCAGAAAGATATAAGATGTGCGCGAAGAAGAAAGCAAAAATGCATCGTAAAAGAAGAAACTTCTTCCCAGTTGAGAATGAGTGTATGGACCAAACGGTCGCAACAGTGAAGACTATAGAAATAGAAACTACTAAAAAATACTAAACTACTAAAAGCGTTTTTCAATTTAAATATAAATTTGTCGAAATGATTTAAACATTCGATTGTAGTATGACATGGATGTTGCAAAAATCTTTCATGGAAATTCGTACACATGATTTTGAAATTTGTCAATTATAAATGGAAATTAAAATTAATTTGTCGTGGAATTTTTTAAATGGCAATTCGTGAACTTGATTTGGAAATTAATCAATTTAAAATGGAGATTGGTCACTATTACTTGAAAATTCATTAATTTGACATGGAAACTTGTTAATTTGACGTGAAAATTCGTAAACTTGATTTTCTAGAATTTTGTAATTTTGATTTGAATTTCGTCAGTTGAAATTCGTTAACGTGCTTTAGACATTCATCATTTTGAACTGGACTGTCAACATGATTCGCAAATTCATCAATTTTACGTGATAATTCGTTAATTTGCAGTGGAAATTAGCCAAAAAACTTTCAAAATTGGTCAAAATTATTTTGAAGTTCGTCTATTTGAGATGGAATTTCGTCAATAAGAAATGGAAATTCATAAACATGATTTTGAAATTAATCAATTTGGATTAAACATTCGTCATCATGATGACAACAAATTGTCAATTCCAAATGTGTGTTATGAAGGACAACCGGGAATGTTTGCTTTACAGCAGAAGGAGGATTTCGCAGTATGGACCGTGAAGGTCAAAACTGCTCAGCAGGGCATGCGGCGGTATGCGCTGGCTGCTAGTCAGCATCGGTAGATGTGGGGAGGGTTGTTGTCAGCCTGCTGTCCTCGAGATCCCATACACAAGAAAAAATCGCATGCCAAATAACATCGTAAAAATGAAAAATTATTGGGCAGGGCTAAAAATGGGAATCCTGGCAAAATTAGAAAAATGAAAATCTTATTCTTCGGGGTATGTCATACTTAATAAAGGCAATACCATCTTGATACACAGGGCGGATTATCTGCTAGGAAAAATGAGTGGTCATGTGACTATGTAGCCCTTATTACAATAATAACAATAGTAACAACCAGGAGCACTAAAGAACCCGATTTTTTTAACTTATATATTTTTGGCAGTTCGGCCTGTCTATCTAGATAGCAGTGCTTTCACTCTTAACCCAGATGATATGGATTTCGGCCTCTTGCCCCAACCTACAACCAATTTGGTCCCATGGCCGCATGATTCAGGACCACCCTTTGCACTGAAAAAAAATGACTAAGGAAACATCCTGGTCGCGTTCTCCAAGAAGTTAGGCCCCGGAAGGAAAGAGCTTTAAAGTTAATCCATCATATGTTTATTCGCAATATTGTTACGCCAAAAACATGGTCTTGCCCTAAGAATTGCTTTAGTGAAGGTACTATAATTTGTATAATTTGAAGTAATTCAAAATAATAATAATATACAAAAAATGTGACGACTTACCCCCTCAAACTCCGGAACGACCGTTGCGGTGTACTGGAAGGCAATGTTCATTAACGCTAAATAACTAAAATTAAAAACATAATTAATTTAAGGTTACTAGAGCAAGCAACGCGAAGAAGCCAGGTCAATATTACGCGAAAGAACAGAAAAAATATGTTTTTTTTTAAACGGGAATAACTAAAATTTTAAATCATTTTTGTTTTGAAACCACATATGTATATAATATTAATTTACTTAATGTTTGTTTTCAAACTATGGTTTAGGGTTTTAATTTCATTATTCGGCTTTTGGATTTACACGCCGTAAAAAAACAATATCAATTAGTCGTATAGCGGCCGAGAAAATCTTGTGCCGCACAGGTAGGCTAACAATTAATGATCAAGTCGAATACTGACACTGAAAACGCCTCCGTCGGCTATTGGGCAGAAAAACGTGTGTATTCTGTGCCACCTGACACACCATCAGTCGAAGGGCCAGCAGCCGCAACACAAAAACAAATGGCAAAATTGTATTTTTTTTAAACCGTTTAAAAAAAAAATGTTTTGAAATTTTGAAATTAGTTTCGGATTTTGAAGGTACGAAAGTAACGATCGAAAGGCTTCTAGATTTTTTTAGAAATGCACATTTTCACCTTTTTTTTTTGCACTGGGATGACAATATTTTTCTGTGAAAATCACTTCCGTGGCGCAGAATTTCGGGTCTGAAAATTACAGAATCCCGTTACACAAAGTATATTAACGGCACTGGAACAATCTCCAACCCGGGCGTACGGTGCATATAACGAGCGCCAAGAAGCCACCTTGAAACGAAATTTTAATTACAAAAAAATAAATTTACGATTGAACTGTAAGTGAACTACCTTAAAGAAAAATCCCAACAATATCGCGATCTTAAATTCAATTTGGATTTTTCTGAGAAATGCACTTATTCCACCTTGAAGGAAATGCGAACTTTAAGTGAGCTGGCGGTTTTCCAAAATCCACCTTTTGCACCTTTAGAAAATTACAATTAATAAAAAATTACAAAAATAAAAATAATTTTCAAAAAAAAATCACTACCTTGAGAAAAGAATTTTCCACACTTTGAAAAAAAATCTAAAAAAATCCACTTAACCCTTCTGTCGGCACAAAGGTCTGGCCAGACCTTTGGCACTATATTTTGGTCATAAAAATATAGAAGATGATATCGGAGCGACTTCATATTTCATGATATACTAGAATAATATGTTCAGAACCATTTTGCAAAAAATTTAAAAAATCGGTTGAAGCTTTAAGTATGTTTTCGATGATTTTCAATTTATGGTGCTTTTTGATACCCAATAGGTCCAGCCAGACCTACAGTTTTTCCCCCCATTCTTTGAAAAGCCGTGAAGCTCTGGAAATAAGTATGCCTAATTTCATCACGTTTTGTAACATCACCTAATCAACTGAGATTCGATTCAAGGAAATTCAAACCTGTTTTTTTTTTCCTTTGTAATAGTTAGGACTAAGTATGAGAGACTTACGAACGTCTTTCTAAATAGATTTGATCAAGAAATTTACGAAAAATTTCGAATGAAATGATTTTCGCGCTTGAAAATTCCCTATTTCTTTCCACCTACCCTAAATCTGCAGACTAATATCGAGGTAAAATCTACTAACAAAGCGCCAAATATTTGCCCAAAGATATTGGTATTGAAAAATGCGAACAAACTTCCTACTAGATATATGCCATGAAAATAGAGAAGCAAAAAGAGATGAAAATAAGGGAAAAACGTGTTTATAATAATACAACCTCAAAGTATGTCCACTTAAAAACGTTACTAGTGTATCTACAAAAATGATTTTAATATTTTTATTGTTTAAAAATTTCAGTAAAGAATTGATAGAATGATTCTACAGATAAAAATTTCAGCTTCTCTAAAAAATAAAAATTTTTTCTCAGTAGGTCCAGCCAGACCTATTGGGTATAGAATATGCATATTGTAGTAGGTGCCGACAGAAGGGTTAATCCGCTTAATTCGCCCGGTTTCACTCAAAAGGAAATCTGTATCGCAAAAAAAAAACGTTTGCACTTCGCGGACTGATCGTAACGACCGAACAGGCAAAACGAAACGAACTCTCAGCTATAGTTATTACCACTCCCCCATCGGCCCGTTTTCTCCTCTCTTCACTTCTTCGCACAACCATCGAAACATGCAGCTGACCCAATCACAACGCTAATTTGTCAACACACTGCCAACACATTTATGCTCTGTTATATGTACATGCAGCATAAAAGAGTGTAATGCGCATTCGCTCATAAGCGAATATGTTGACAAGAAAAATTCGAAATTCTCTTTTTGGATGTAGGACAGGAACGTATTTCACAAAGAAAGGGGGGGGGGGGCAGTTGTGGCAAGTTTAATATATTTTTTTTTTCAAAATTTCTTTTTTTTCTACATACGTTGTGTGCGATATTACATGTGTTTGTGTCAATATTTTAAAAGCATAACTTTTAATTCTACTTACGTAAAGGCCGCCACAAACCTGACGATTTCTCGGCCGATCGATTGGACAATCGATTGGCCACAATCGATCTGCTGCCCGTACAGCACTGACATGAGGCAATTTATCGGGCAATCTGAAATAGACAGTCTCACGGTCCCCAAGAAACAACACAAAATAGCGAAAATTATACCATTTTTGGCTATGGAAGATGAACATCCATTGCTACTTTGATAAAGAATGATCGCCACAACCACAGCATGAAGAACGATCACAAGTTTATGTAAAAAAATCAGCAACTAAGAACACATGATTGTCATGACAGCTTGTACGGAAAATTGCATTGGCAATACGTTCCACACGTCAAATAAAAAAATTGAGGTGCGTTCCGCTACACCCCCCACTTTGGAAAATTACTAAAAAAAAAACACTTCGAACCAATATTTTCCTAATTGTTGAGTTATGTGCTAATTATGTACCGAAAGGAGACCATTTATTAGCGACTCCACTTGGTCTCTTATCTCAGCACGCAAGAAAGGAAGGTGTTCTGCTCGTTACCGAAGAACAACAGCTGCAAAGATGGAGAGAACACTTTTTAGAGGTCCTTAATAACACCTTCGGGCCTGAAAGTGCATCTTCATTGCCAGCAGAAGACGTCCCTCGAGTAGACGGCATTAGTTCTGGTCCACCATCCAAAAAGGAACTAATAGACGCTATTAAATCAATGGACGCCGGTAAAGCCCCTGGGATTGATGGAATTCCGTCTGAATTCTTGAAAGAGGATATTATCGCTTCAGCGGATATTCTCCTTCCCTTAATCCAAGAGTGTTGGGAAACCGAAACTCTTCCCAGTGAGTGGAAAAGTGCGTAATTATTAAGATTCCGAAGAAAGGTGACCTGAAGAATTGCAATAATTGGCGTGGGATCTGCCTACTTCCTGCTGTTTCCAAGCTGATGGCTAAGATTGTTTTAGGACGAATCAAGGACAAAATCGATGACACATTGAATGATGAACAAGCTGGCTTTCGCGAAGGGTTTTCCTGTAGCGATCACATTAACACCCTCCGTATTATCATTGAGCAATCCGCGGAATGGAGATCCCCATTACATCTCAAGTTCATCGATTTTGAGAAAGCCTTCGATAGCGTTGATCGTCTCTACAGCTGGAATGCCTTACGGAGACGAAATATCCCAGATAAGATAATCTCCATCATCAAGGAATCCTACAATGGAGCCCAATGTCACGTCCTGCATAAGGGCAAGCTTTCAGATCCTTTTGAGGTGCACAGTGGAGTGAGGCAAGGCTGCATTTTGTCACCTATTCTCTTCCTTGTTGCCATTAGTGATGTACTCGGCTCCGCACTCCAATTACATCGTAACAAAGGTATCAGATGGAAATTGTTCGATCACCTTCAACATCTTGACTACGCTGACGACATTTGCCTTCTATCAACAAACACGGATGATGTCGCTCAAATGACAGAAGCTCTAAATTGCGCGAGTCGTAATGCGGGGCTGAAAATCAATGCTGCCAAGACTATGTTCTTGAGCACATATCCAGGTGGGCAAAGCGAAATTTGTATTTCAGGACAGGCAGTCGAAAAAGTTGATGAATTTTGCTATCTCGGAAGTGTAGTTACAGCAGATGGTGGAGCGGATGCTGATGTAAAATCAGGGGTAAACAAGGCTAGGGCGGCTTTCTTCAATTTGACTCCTTTCTGGCTAAACAACAATATTTCCAGACGCACCACAATACGTGTCTTCAATTCTAATGTGAAATCCATCCTGGAAGGTGACTAAAGAGATCACTGATAAGTTACAAACTTTTGTTAATCAGTGTCTACGGCGCATCCTAAATATTCGTTGGCCGGAGATCATTTCGAACGAGGATCTCCTTACTATAACTGGCCAGGAAAGGATAGGCACTTCCATCAAAAGACTTAAGTGGCAATAGATAGGTCACACCTTCCGAAGAGGGCCCAAAAACGTCGCAAAAAAGGCTCTAAACTGGAATCCACAGGACTCCGGAGCAAGACGCCGTGTTGGGCGGCCAAGGACCACATGGAGAAGATCGGTAACTAGCGGAGCGAAAACGCTAAATCTTACATGGTCGCAGCTAGCGCCGTTGGCGCAAAACAGAACGAGGTGGAGAGTAAGCGTGGTTAATGCCCTGTGCCCCACAAGGGGTTGACAGGAACTAGAGAGAGAGAGAGTCCAGTCAAATTAGGGCTCTGAAATGAAAAAATAGGTGAGCGCTCATTTTTTTTGTTTTTAAATCAGTTAGCTCCCAGGAATTTAAAGCTAATTTTAACGAAAAAAATTGTTGGGCAAGGTCCCAAAAAGGACGAAAAAGGATACTATTTAATACTTCTCCGGAGGTGGGCATGCGGGGTATCAGTGCAAAGGGTAGGTCGAGTACATTATATATCCGATGATTTTTTCATGTTTCAAAGACCCTCAACGGAGTAAATCGAGCTTAAATGGAAAATTATCGCTCGCTCAAGTCAAGTTGAATGTACCTTTTACATGGGAAGAGAATAGTAAAAACACGTCGCGAAAACGCCGAAAATCTGCAAATTTGTAGTACTTAATTGCGGTGCGTACAGGTTCAATTAACGCCCTCGGGACGTATGAAAATTGACCAGATACATGACGTGAAATTGCTCGATTTACTCCGTTGAAGGTTTTTGAAACATGAAAAAATCATCGAATGTATAATGTACTCGACCTACCCTATGCACTGATACCTCGCATGTCGACCTCCGGAGGATTATTAAATAGTATCCTTTTTCGTCCTTTTTTGGGATCTTGCCCATCATTTTTTTTCGGTAAAATGAGCTTCAGATTCCTGGGAGCTAACTGATTTAAAAACAACAAAAATGTGAAAAGAGATTTTTGATGCCAAATTGTTCAATACACTGCCAAGTATACACAGTAAAAAGTTATACACTAAATTGCGTCATGGGTTAAGGGGGGACCTAGAGTCATAACATTTTGTCCATATATTGCTAACAAAATGCATATGATTTGAACCGACAATTGAATGGGTCCGTAATTTTGTGTGGTTCATTTTGCACTCAAGACGTTTTGTGTTCAAACTCACTGTTCTCCAAATATTTGCAAAAAACTGAATTTTCACCCCTTTGCCACCCCTTCCTCCCTTAACCCATGATACAATTTAGTGTAACTTTTTACTGTGTATACTTCGCAGAGTATTCAACAATTTGGCATCAAAAATTTCTTTTTTTTTTTATGTTTGGGTTTTAAGCTATCTGTACTATACTAATGGAACACCGTATGTTACGTCACTGTCTATAGATAATCGAATAATTTCAATATATTAATTGATGACGAAAATACTGTGAATCCGTTGCGTGTTTTTTTCTGTTGCAGTATTAATAAGACTCCTTAAAAATGGCGAATTTTCAATTGGGCTCTGGCTTTGTCCACCGACAGACTCTATCCTTATAGATGGATTGTGTCACGTACTGAGAGAGGGGGGTTCAGAGATTTTTGAAGCAGTACTCCGCCACATATGTATGCATAATAACTACATGTAACATCGTAAACATCCAAGATCAGCTTGCTAATATTAATGGGTCCCTCAGTTTTTCGAACGCTTCCTGCTCTCGCTGTCCTATTAGAACTCCTTTGCAAGAACAGTCTTCAGTAATTGCGTTGGCGAGCTGGCAATGATGGCAAAGTCCTTCACGAACTTCCTGAAATATCCGACTGTACAACCATAAGCACCACAAAGGCATTAGTGCCACGGATTTCTGGATGGTGGCGGATGCTTCAAGAGTACAACTTTATAAATGTTCAATTGCAACTCCAAGATCCGGAAATTAAGGACATAAATGCTGCCTTAGAGGGCGAGCGATCTTGTGATCAAATCAAGCAGTTGCAAAAAGATTACATCCTGAAAAATGAATGACTGTACAGACGAATGAGTGCCAACGAAAAGTTTGTGGTAACTAAAGCGGTTCGATGGCAAATTATGAGAACCTTTCAAAACGAGATGGGTAATTTCGGCGAATAGAGATGTTCTGGTTTCCGCGACAACGCAAGCTCGTAAGAGTCTACATTCGTGCATGCCCGGGAGTGGGCATAAAGGTGAATTTCACGCGAACGAAATCACACCGATTCCATTCCGAATGATACACATCAACCATTTAGGTCCCTTTCCACGAAGTCGCAGCGGGAAATTGTATGTTATTGCGGCGAGTGATCCTTTTACAAAATTTGTATTCCTCCATGCGGTCCAGACTATACGAAGGCAAAACTTGTTCTGAATTTGATGCTCAACGAGATGACGGCATTTAGTGGTCTTCCCGAATTAATTATCTCGGATAGAGCGATAACTTTCACGGGAAACGAGTTTGGAGAAGTATTGCGTCGAAAACCATATAAAGCACGTTCAAACAGCTGTGAGAATACGTCGATGCAACGGTCAGGTCGAACGGGCTAATCGGTCAATTCTGCAATATCTGAGAACACAAAGCAACGATGTGAAGGACTGTGATGCTAGTATACATCGAATGCATAGTGCTCTACTTTAAACAGCATGAAGAAGGCGACAACAGAACTCTTCGCATGAGCTAGTTTTTGATTTTGTTCTGCCAGATGTCGTGAGAAATAGAATTATTCAAGCGGTTTCTGACAACCTACAAGGACAACAACTGAGTGTACACGAGTGGCGAGAGATGGCAACCTACAACATCACGAAATCAAGGGAGAAATGGAAACTCCGATTTGACTCCAAACGGAAAACGCCGACGCTTTATCAAGAAATTG
This sequence comes from Microchrysa polita, assembly GCA_949715475.1. Lineage (NCBI taxonomy): Eukaryota > Metazoa > Arthropoda > Insecta > Diptera > Stratiomyidae > Microchrysa > Microchrysa polita. Next base: position 7,921,439 of record OX454422.1, read on the forward strand.
ACCTGGTGCTGATCTCAAACCCGTCTACAGTTACTGGTGAATCCCGCAAACTAGAGCCTAAGTAAAGCACCCTTTCATCATAACCAAGGTTCTGCAAAATGACCGGTACCTCGTAGAAAGCATCAACAACAAAACGACTGGTCGCCGATCAAAGCACTATTCGGGCGTATTCGCCACCGACAACATGAAGAGGTGGTGTTCGCTCAACCGTGACTTGAACCCTTTTTCATCTGGTGACGAAGACGACCCAGACGATGCTACCACGCAGAGCTCGAGGGCAAGCTCGAGTAGCGTACCGACCTCAGGAGAGTCAGTCTCGGGCAGACATTGTACGCGAGAGATATTGAATAAACAGTTTCATTTGTACGCGTCGCGTTTCATTTCAGTTGAATGCCCAAAATCCTGACAATTGATTACATTTCACCTCTCTCTCTCTCATCGAGCTGTGTACCTCCCTGACAGACTTATGGCAGTCCGGCAAGAATAAAGAGTGATTGCCAGTGGAATAAACAGAGATAAAATTGATTGCTTCATTAAGATGAAAATATCTATAGAGTCCACATATGAAAATAAGTTTTAACGAAATATAACGGTCAAAAGTACAAATCTTTTCAAATTTTGCAATATTGTAACAATCAAAGCTACTGCCCAGAGGTTTTCCAATAGTTGACACTCATCATGACCATTCGCAATATGACATCAATTATACATTTTTTCAATGTTAATGAACCTGAATCGACAATATGCGGCTGGTGAGTCTAAAGTGGGGTAAGTCCACTAGCGGGGCACACCTACAAAAATGCTCAATTTTATTACTTGCTTAATACTATTAGCATCCGTTCCGATATATGATGCTTAGCAGCGCCAGTTGCTAATCAATTACTCAAACACTGTATATGCTGTATACTCTTGACAACCAGCATATTGATATAATAAATTCAAGGGCAATTAGTATTGCGCTAATTGATATAGGTATAGCGTGCCGTAGAACAGAATCCACAGTATAAGTATAGTTTTGAGGAATGTAAATGGCCGCGAATTTATAGATTGGAATTTAAAATATTCCTGAGAAGTTTATTTTTGCTTGGTGGGCCTGTGGAATTATTTATGTTATGATTATCCTCGTTTGAACTTCCAAGCGAAGGAGTATGATTTTTTTCAAACATATGCCTCTGCTTTGACATTTTTAATGAGACTTTTAATGTTTGTCACGGCAAATTGGCTGAATGTTTCAATGATAAAACAAAATCAGTTTCATTTTCTCAGTAGTGTCAGGATTTGATCTGCGAAATTTCATTTGGATGTCTTTATCTAATTCCTTCGGTACTAGCTCGGAATCTAAAACAATAAAAATTGGGCAGAGAGAATTTCTGCTATCCACTATATTTGTTAATTCAATTTTTTTAAAAGCTCACCATACTTCATAATACCAGCCTAAGCATTATGGACTCAACTCAAATACATTTAGCAAACATTCCGGCTACTATCCGGGTTTTCCACCACTATAATAAGTTCCACAGACACACTCATTTACAGTAGGTCGCAAAAACCAGGCAGGTTTTTTTCCAGAAATAGGCAAACGTACATTTTTCATTGCAATGGGTTGAAAAACTTTCAACTTTTTTAACACTACATTTTTTGTAAGGAACTTAACTAAATGTATGGCAAGCTTTGAAGGAGAAACAGAAGAAAAAATACTTTGTCGATAATTTTATGTCGTAATCTCTGTGGGTTAACACACACATTATAAATACTCTACGTAAAAAGCATAAAAAGGGACACGCAAATGCATTAAATGTAAACAGTTCATCAAATAATCTCGACAATGCAGTGGCGTAGATAGGTTTTCGGAGAGGGGGGGATCATTTTGAAAGATTACTTATACTTTTACGGTTATCAAATGTTGAGTTCTGTATTTATTAGACTAAATTAGCAGTTTTTTGGAGCAAATTTTGCCATTGCCATACGATAAAAACAGAGTTCTGAAAAGGTTGCTTCGATAATTTTGGCTATTTTAGTACGGTGAGTGAATTCACAGTATTCCAATTTTCGCACAAATTTTCGCTTTTTTTTTTCAAAACATACCTGTTAACTTTAGACATAATTAGCTCTTCTGTTCTGATACTTTTTCTTTCCTGATCCAGAAAGCTTCGTTGTTTGAAGAATTTTCTTTTGTCAATGGCAATTAGATTAGATTAGTTTTGTTGAGGACGAGTTCAACGAGTTCAACGAATGTGTAAAGGATTAGGGCTTTTATTTAAAAACGAATTTGGCGGCAAACGAATTTCTGATAAATAACGAAAACTTTTTAAATGAAGCAAATTAAAAATAGAAATGAGAAATGACTAAAAAAGCACATTTTAAGCATACATTGTAAGTTTGATACCAAAGAGCGTAGATATGAGCAAAATTGTTTTTTACGTAATTCCAGTACATAAATCTGGCAATAAATCCGATATTAGAAATTATCGTCCTATTTGTATCTTATCGACAATACCACCGATCCTTGAGAGCTTGTTAACTGATTTTATTACACCATTAATTAGGCCTTTAATTATTTCTAATCAATATTTTGTAAAAATAGATCAACTATAACTAATTTAGTTCAATTTCATGACTACATCATCAAATCATTCGCTTCCTATCAACAAGTTCACACAATATACACAGACTTTAGTAAAGCGTTTGACCGTATTAACCATACACTTCTGGCTAAAAAACTTAAGAATATTGGTTTTAGTGGATCTATTTTTAGATGGCTTTGCGATTATATTGAAAATCGTTCTCTGGTGATGAACGTTAACGGTTATCATTCTAGGACATTCTATCCGGTGTCTGGAGTACCACAAGGATCACATTTGGGACCCTTACTGTTTTTAATATTTATTAATGATATAGATCTTGTATTTCATGATGTCAAATTCTTACTGTTCGCTGATGATTGTAAGATCTTTAAAAGGGTAAACTCTTACGATGACATGGAAGTACTCCAAAATAATTTGAACAGCTTCTTTACATATTGTGTAAATAATAGTCTTGATCTCAACATAAAGAAGTGTCAATATATGATTTTTAATCGCACTAATTCTAGCTTTCCATGTAACTATTCCATAAATGGGGTAAAGCTGAAACAGGTTGATCAGATGAAAGATTTGGGAGTAACACTTGATTCATCACTTACATTTGTTGTTCACATTAACAACATCGTCATTGAAGCTTTCAGAAATTTAGGTTTCATTATCGGAAACACTAAGGATTTTTGTAACGATAATATATTAAAAGTTCTGTATTTTTCTTTAGTTCGTAGTAAGCTCGATTATGCTTCGGTTCTATGGAACCCGCATTTTGGAATACACCAAGAGTCTTTGGAAAAGGTGCAGAACAGATTCTTACGATATGTTGGCTTCAAATTGGGTCGTACAGTTGACAATCTTAACTTAAATGAAATTATGTTAACGCTTAACCTTACTTCGCTTGGAACAAGAAGGAAATGTTGTGATGCATTATTCTTGTTTAACCTCATAAACGGAATCCTTGATGTTCCGGATATTCTCTCGGAAATAACATTAAGAGTTCCTTCTAGGCTCACAAGATGCAATAATATTTTTTACTATACTAAGTGTAGAACAACTTACTGTCAGAACTCTCCATTAGAGAGACTCAAGCGTATTGGAAACATAATAGGGCAGCAGCTCGATCTCTTTAATACTAACATTTATGCGATTAAACATGTAGTAAATAACTTATAAATACTTTTTTGTTCTGTTTGAATTTCCTATTTATTTGCATTTTTATACCCTTCGCTCATAGAGTGAAAGGGTATATTAACTTTGTCATGAAGTTTGTAACGCATTGAAGGAAGCATCTCCGACCATATAAAAAGTATACATATATGATCAGCATGACGAGATGAATCGATTGGGCGATGTCCGTCTGTCTGTCTGTCTGTCCGTCTGTCCGTCTGTTGCTACGCGTTTTACTAGGCCAATTTAAAAGCTATGAAGCTGAAATTTTGCACAAATGCTTCTTTTTGCTGCAGGCAGTTTGTATGTTTGAATCGGTAAAATCGGACCATGGGGTCATGGGGCTGCCATACAAACCTAACCCCCCAAATTAGGTTCTTCTAAGAAAAACTTTTTTATTTGCGCACCGATTGGAACCAAATTTCACACAAATGTGCTCCTTTTGATGACACAAAACATATCTAAGAATTGATCAAATCTGACCATGGGGTGGCCATACAAACCCAACCCCCATTTTGGTTCTTCTAAGAAATATTTGTTGCACCAATTTCACAAAACCTTGAATTAATGTGTCTTTACCAAAGCAACAAAAAAGTTAAAAACGAATGGAATCGTACTGTGGGGTCATGCTCCCGCAACCGCAATAAAATTTCCGAGTAAATATTTTTATTTGCCCACTTATTTATTATTATTGTTTTTACTTTGTAATACTTAGCTTGTTAAATTTAGCTTTTTCTTTTATTTCATTGTAACCATAACCGTATTTCACATTAATTTTTCATCTGTCATCCTTCAGGTGGTAACAACGAATGACAGCTGGTGGCCCCTTCGCGTGCCGATGCCCGTAGCTCAGCTACCGTGGCTTGTTGGGGTGGGTTCCTAAAAGAAAGGGGGTCTAGCGAACGGCGGTGTTACAGTCATTGAATTGTGCACGCGGTTAACTGCCAGGAGAGTGACAACCTGAACAGATGCTGAAAAAGAAACGAGGAGAAAAAGGGCTACGACGATCAACCAACGAAGCATTCCTGAAACGGGGAAGAGCCGCTAATGAGACGGCTTCATGGGCGAACTAGGAAGATCCATTTGAGGAGGAGGCAGGAAAGCAAACACGGTAATTTTAAACAAAATTCATAACGTTATAATTCGTCTCACTTTTCATATCCCGAAGTACAATGTTTCGATATGGAGACAAGCTCAAAATACAACTAGACGTTAAGTACAATTATCGTATATCTTTTGCGTATTCCTCTAAAATACGACATACCCCAGTATAGGAGAACAAAAAAAAACAAAAAAAAATCTAATTGAACGGAATCTGGAAATTTGACCGCGATATCTTCTTATATATTCGGCCACTATTGTGTTTGTGTAATTATTATACTAGTTTTATGTTGTTAAATATCTATATATAGTTAGTAACTATTGAATAAACTTAATTTTTAGATGCGGAATCTGTTTTTATATATCTAACCTAAAACATAACTGCTGAAGAGATTTGGCCTTCATTCCCTCTTCTTTTCTTATTCTGTTTTCAGACGCGAGATTTAACCTTCAAACCCTAAAGAGATGCGCATCTACATGGGGAGGACAACGTATACAACGCGGTATACGAAGAAGAGAAGAGGAGACCGGAGCTGAGCCTCGAAATCTTGCTCAGGTCCATTCTTAACGTTAAGCTTTATACTGAGATAGTATAATATAAAATGTTCTTACATGCAAAATTTGTTAACAGTTATATATATAGCGTCTTCTTATTTCGTTACGAATAGTGAATCGATTTCAATAATTTTTCGGCATTTTTCTGTTTTATACTATACTGGGTATATAATTAAGTATACAACACGAAGTGTGTTATTGCCGGCACAGCCTTCGATTCGCACCATTCATCTTTCACCGAAGATATAAAATTCATTTTGCTTTTATGTGCTATGTTCGGCAAAGTATTAAATTCTATTTGTTTGAAAAAAAAACGAATGCAAACTAAAATAAACGTATATCTTAAACCCGAATGTTGTTATGTGTAATTACATTAAGCGATGCGTGTATGGCGCGATTTGTCCCAACCGAATTCTTTTGGGCGGGTGGACCACCCGGTTACTCGCGCATTTGCACTAACGATTTGAGTTCTGTTGGGCGCGAGCGAGACTATATAGATCATTTTCAGTTAACGTGGTGTCCCTTTTAATGGGAGCTTGAGTGTAGCCTACCCCGAAAGAATATCGCCCGTGCAGTTGAGTTGATGCCACTTACCCCACCTTCTGTCCAACAATTTTGTTCCAGCTATGCTCGGCACCCGTCGTAGTCGTCAGCCCCCTCGCGATATACAAACGCGACACCGAACTTCAAGGCTTCCTTCAAAATTCCAGAATCCGGCTCCACCAGCCTCGTATGCAAAAGCACTTGTTGCAAAAGCAATCGATACCGCGGCACCCGTTGAATCGGTACTATCATCAATGCGTCCAGCCTCGCTTACACCCCCGGTCGGGTTTCAGTCTCGCGAACAAACTTCCAGAACACGGGACTCCCACTCGTCAGATCTTGCCAAATGAACAATGCATTTTACAGCCAAACGCATGCAAGACCGCCTTGGCCCCCGCTGTCCCTACTACCTGCACTGACACCGCCCTTGTGTAAAAAGTACAATGTTGGATCGGGGAGTTCAATGCCACCGAATTGCAATCGTTTCTTGCGAATACGTCGGGCGGCTGAAAAAAATTAACCTTGTCAGCTTCCCGAACTTCCATGTCATATTTAAAAAAAAAGCTTTCGCTTCTATCTACGTTAATAATAGCATTTTTTTTTTCTCACCCAATTCAGATTGATTCCTCTAATAAACACGATGAACGTGCTTTCCAGTGGCGATGATCGTACGACCTTCTTGGCACAAGTGGACGGAAAGCTTCACCAAAATTCATTGGCATAGCCCAGCAAAATCGCAGCCAAGTATCGCGTCACAAATCTTTTCCGCTGGTAGCCGGAGCCATTCTGCAACCCGCAAAGATGTTTCGGTTGACTCCGAGTGCAGCACCTCACTGACACCACTTCAAAACTAAATTTTCGAGGAAACACAAATTTTCTTCGCTTTCACACAGTATCGCGAGATTTCAGAGTGTGTTAATACCGAATTTCACTGATATTGTGCACAGTGTCCAGCGTGCTACGTGGATTGCCGTGTTCCAATTCGAAGAATGTCCAAGGAAATGGCCTTTTCCGTGGCGGAACGAAAAACGCCGCCGTGGCCCAAAAATTTCCGCGCCAGCGATTGCGGGTTGTCCTGCAGATCGAAAGAAATGTATTTCTTTCCCAAAACCAAGAAAAGGCACCGGTGCTTACCTCGGATTTTCTCTAACCACGCGAAAGTCACTTTTGGCTCGTCTCGGGTGGCGGGCTGCTGGAACGGAAATGACAGTTTGACAGTTCACAGCTGTCACCGCCTATTCCGAAATTGCCCTCGAATTTTGCTGAATGCGGAATTCGAGGGAAATTTCGGAAACATAGTGACAGCAGTGATTGTCAAACTGTCATTTGCTGCCATTATGCCAGATACCGATTCGTTACATCATCTATTACATTTATCCTCTTTGAATATCTACTGTGTTAATAATAAATACTTTGTTAACGGATTATATCCGTATATAATGCGCTCTTAGTTACCCAGTACAGGACAGAATTTTTTCTTGCTTAATAGACTTTTTTGAACAGGCTGGCATACATTTTTAAAACACTACAAAAAATCTAAAATACTTGCTATTGCTACAATTTTTTTTTTCACTAAAACTCAAACATTAAAGGATTTTAGAAGACACCTTTATACTAAAAATTGCAACGAAATGGTGCTCTTTTTAATCACTAGAATTTTAGAGACGTTTTGGACCTTCACTGTTCGAACGTGAACTTTTTTAGTTGTGCGTAGTTAATTTTCATAAATATTTCAAGAACCGAATAAAATAAATTCAGACCTGGTTTGGTTAAGTCAGGGGAAAGATTGGATCTTGATATTCCCTGTTGAAACCACGTTGCTTTTCAGTATGGTGTTACGCGAAGGAAGAAATGCATTCGAATGAATATTGAAAGGACGTTAAAGCTTTCACTGTACATACAATTGCTGTACAATGTTCAATTATCCTCTGCTTGCCAATTAAAATGCATTCAAAAAAAACAACTGTCTCTACCGGAATCCATAGAGCTTACTATGGCTATGGATTTGAATCCCTTTTTCCATCCATCGATTAGTACGAGCTTGTATTTCACTTATCCGTATCTCCTTTGATTTTAACTGAACGTTTGTTCTAAACTTCAACAAAAGAGTTCAGTCGTCAATTTGGAGTCAACCTTTATTTTCCGCCATTCGGTGGAATTGATAAGGGAATGTATGCTTCCAAAAATTGTGCTCACCAGTTGGGCGTAATCTCTCACAGGAGCGTACTTTTACCTTGAATAGATATTCGAGCTGAATTGCTCAATGTTGTGTCCTTGTTCCGAACCACCGATGAGAATTTATTTTTCAAATATAAAACGATCAGCTCAACAAATAATATGCAGATAAGTTTCCATCACCAGTGCTTCAATAAGTTTAAGAATAAAAAGAAAATAGGCCTTAGCGGTCCCCCAGTTATGAATAAGAGACCACCAAAGAAAGATTTGAAGAATATTCTGCTAATTAGTTGCTGTTGAGGTGACATAATCTATACTTTAAATACCTCTTGTCCTTATAAAATTGTATCATTAACTGAAAAGTGACGAATTTAGAGTGTGACCGTCTTCTTGCCTACGTGCGATATGGTTATTCGAGATACAAAATTTTTGACTTAGGACGCATTTTCCTGGAACCAATTAGCATCCTAAGTCGAGGTACGCTTGTACTTCCATTTCTTTCTTTCTAGTAGAAAGTTGTAAAAGAAAATTGATTGAGTGCGAGTCTCTGATGCTTAACAAATATTTTACAGTTAAGTTGATTCCTGTTGCAGTGTAGCAGACTAAGTTTGGAATTTTAAAACTTACAAACATTTCTCCGTATGGATTGTTTCCTTTTTGTTGTCAAACGCTCTTTCTACATTTTTCCTATTTCCGTTACCGTTTGTTTGATTGTTAATTTTTTTTCGAATTACTGCTTAAGACTATCTTTCAATTTTGGAAGTTTTTACAATTTTTTTTATAAAAGATTTTGGGAAAAAAATATTCCTGGCTATAGCTTTGATAGTTCGTTTTTAACTTAAAAAAAATAAAAAAATTATGTTGATAAAATCAATCAATAAAGGATGCTGAAAATGCCCGAGCCTGCTACATAAAACCAAAGGACCTCACAATTATCACTTTCAGACTGAAATGCTTCACTACTCGGTATACGAAGCTACTATGACTAAGAAAGTGGAATTCGCAATAGAAAAGAAGTTACGGTAAAAAAACAATGCGAGGCATCTGTCAGATGCATTGCGTCTAACGGAAGGTTACTTCAGTAGAGCTTGCCTGTGACAAACTCCAGATCCAATGTTGCTTTTGCTTTGTTTTACATATATCTAAAGTAATAATAAAAAATGTGAGACCGAAGGGGGGGGGGGGGATTTATCCCCTTGATCACCCCTTTATCTACGCCACTGCGACAATGACACGATCCAGGCAGAAGCTGTCAATAAAAGAGAACAAACTGATATTTTATCATCAAAATGGAAGATGTGGCAACATACACAAGTATTTCATATTTTTCTTCCTTGCATTATTATGGCATTTGAAGGAGTTTTTTTTCCTTGGTCCGGGGCGAAGAAAAAAACTCCTTCAAATGCCATAATAAGGCAAGAAAGAAAAATCGGAAATACTTGTGTATATGAATATTTTTGAAAACCTTTTTCACATATGCCTCACACATGCAAAATAGTTCGATTGTAAATTAACTTAAGTAAATACCAGTTTGAGGAATTTTCAAAAATTGTCCCCGTACCAATTCAAAAAAAAAAGTTCAAACGAACAACTATTGTAAGCATATACTGTAATTGGGCGCGTGGAACGTGTTTTATCTCATATTCACTGTGTAGATCTTGTAGATGGTCGGAATCTTGGCTTAGGCGGAAATTGTCGGGTTGTTCTGCTATCGGTTTTTATAAGGAGAAATTTTATAATTCCGATATTTTCCGCTATATGTCCGCTATGGTAAGGTAAATGTCGCTAGTGTCGATAAAAAAAAATCGGAACATTACGCTACCAGCTCTCAAAAGAAGAATTTTCTTTGTCTTCTTATCGACGCTAGCGACACTTAGCTTATCATCCGCCATATAGCGGAAAATATTGGAAACATAAAAGTTCTCCCTATGTGAACGGATAGCAGAACAAGCCAATTTTCAAAAAAATAGTCCCCGGAAATTTTTTTTATGAACAAGAAAATAGTTTTTTTCAAACGAACAACTATTGTGGGCATATACTGTAGTTGGTGTGGTAAAAGGTAAATGTTCTATTTCATGTTCACTGTGTGGATTTTATAGATGGTAGAAATCTTGACTGAAACGGAAATTATTTACAATTGCCCAACATTTTGCGCCCTCTGTTGGAATGCATCATTTTCCGGTTGATGTTTAAGGTAATCGAAATGTTGTGGAACGTACCCAAGTTGAACATTGTGCCGCTAGAGTATCAGAGTTGAGTACATTTCACTTCTAGTGTCTATGGTTTACTTTCCGTTAAATTAAAACTAATATTTTTTATATATTTTTCTGTTCGGTGTATGTACAGTGGTGGAAATTGGAATAGGTTCACCTTGAAGGGCTCTTAATAAATGCATTTATTTCCGTTACTAGTGAATAATTTACTCGTCAGTTCGATCCACACATTTGAACTATAGCGTTTGAAGCCAACAACTAGCCGGAAATTAGAATAGGTTCATGTGAAGTGTTGTAGTTTTCGAATATAATACCTAAAAATATAAATTTTGATAAGTTTGGGACAAAAACGAAAGAAGGTGATGTTTGGATTCTAATTGCAAAAATTAAGCGGCGCCTGCATTACAATTAATTACTTTTTTAGGAGATGGGAAGAGGAAAGCGTTTATCTGCAGAAAAAATTGCGAAAATTAACGCATTCAAAGAAATGCAACTAAGTATCCCCGAAATTGCCAGGAGAATCCGTCATTCCGTAAATGTTATTCATAATTTTGTCAATTTAAGAAATAATTATGGAAACAGAGGTGAATATGGACTGAATCGCAAAGTGAATGATCGGACTGTTCGAGCCATTTTACGAAAAGCGAGCTGCAATGGTATGAATTCAAGCCAGATAAGGGCTAATCTAAATGTCCCAGTGATAACTCGGCGTATTCGACAAATTTTGAGCAGCTCGAAATACTTGCGATACTCCAAACGGTTATGTAAAACTCCACTAATGGCGCACCATTAAGCCAAACGAATGGAACTTGCCAGAGAGCACATGAATTTGACAATAGAGGGGAATAACATTTTATTTAGCGACGAAAAAAGTTTAATTTGGATGGTCTTGATGGATGCCAGTATTATTGACGCGATTTACGCAAGAAGAAGCAGATTGTAATGAGCCGTCATTCCGGTGGCGGTAGTGTGATGGTTTGGGCTGGCTTCTCCGTAACTGGTAGGACCCCGATCGCGTTTTAAATGGTCGAATAAGTACTGAACGATACATCGATCTTTTGGAAAATCTGATGGATGATGCCGCAGAAAATATAATTGGACAAAATTTCATTTTCCGGCAAAACAACGCGGCCATTCACACTGCCAGGGTGGTTAAGAAGAAAGGAAGTACCGATTTTAGATTGGCCGGCCAGAAACCCTGACCTCAACCCAATTAAGAATCTATGGAGGATACTAGTCAGAAGGGTTTATGCAAACGGGCGTCAGTTTTCTGATGTTCTAGAATTGCAAAAGGCGATCTCATCCGAAAGGCGAAAAATTGATGCAGATATCCTGCGAAATATATGTAGTTCACTCGATGCAGAATCGAATTCACGAATTGGTTCAGAAACGGATATATTCAATCAGTTAGTAAAAAGAAGGATTCATCCTAATGTCATTGATGAGCACATGTATTTTATTTTAACCCTCCACCGAGCAGGTGGGGTCTTTTAGGACCCCAGAGGGTATTTTTTATATATAACTTTTGACCGGTTTAGCCCATCCAGGTGAACTTGTAGGACATCTAAGCCACCAAAATTCTGCTCATAAGTATGATTAAAAAAAAACCCAATTCTTAAAAAAAAAAAAACAAAAAAATAATTTTAAATTTTTTGGAAAATATGACCCCGTTTGCCCTTACTCCCCTCTTTGCATTGCAGTTTGTCTTGGGTCGCATCTTGGAACGGCTGTATCTTCTGAGCGGAGGCGGCTGGGACTATGAAATTTTCATTATTATGACCTCCGAGACCTAATCTACCACCCCCAATCGATTTTTGGTCAAAAAAATAATTTTAAAATTTTTGGAAAATATGACCCCGTTTGCCCTTACTCCCCTCTTTGCATTGCAGTTTGTCTTGGGTCGCATCTTGGAACGGCTGTATCTTCTGAGCGGAGGCGGCTGGGACTATGAAATTTTCATTATTATGACCTCCGAGACCTAATCTACCACCCCCAATCGATTTTTGGTCAAAAAAATAATTTTAAAATTTTTGGAAAATATGACCCCGTTTGCCCTTACTCCCCTCTTTGCATTGCAGTTTGTCTTGGGTAGCATCTTAGAACGGCTGTATCTTCTGAACGGAGGCGGCTGGGACTATGAAATTTTGATTATTATGACCTCCGAGACCTAATCTACCACCCCCAATCGATTTTTGGTCAAAAAAATAATTTTAAAATTTTTGGAAAATATGACCCCGTTTGCCCTTACTCCCCTCTTTGCATTGCAGTTTGTCTTGGGTCGCATCTTAAAACGGCTGTATCTTCTGAGCGGAGGCGGCTGGGACTATGAAATTTTCATTATTAGGACCTCCGAGACCTAATCTACCACCCCTAATCGATTTTTGGTCAAAAAAATAATTTTAAAATTTTTGGAAAATATGACCCCGTTTGCCCTTACTCCCCTCTTTGCATTGCAGTTTGTCTTGGGTCGCATCTTAAAACGGCTGTATCTTCTGAGCGGAGGCGGCTGGGACTATGAAATTTTCATTATTAGGACCTCCGAGACCTAATCTACCACCCCCAATCGATTTTTGGTCAAAAAAATAATTTTAAAATTTTTGGAAAATATGACCCCGTTTGCCCTTACTCCCCTCTTTGCATTGCAGTTTGTCTTGGGTCGCATCTTGGAACGGCTGTATCTTCTGAGCGGAGGCGGCTGGGACTATGAAATTTTCATTATTATGACCTCCGAGACCTAATCTACCACCCCCAATCGATTTTTGGTCAAAAAAATAATTTTAAAATTTTTGGAAAATATGACCCCGTTTGCCCTTACTCCCCTCTTTGCATTGCAGTTTGTCTTGGGTCGCATCTTAAAACGGCTGTATCTTCTGAGCGGAGGCGGCTGGGACTATGAAATTTTCATTATTAGGACCTCCGAGACCTAATCTACCACCCCCAATCGATTTTTGGTCAAAAAAATAATTTTAAAATTTTTGGAAAATATGACCCCGTTTGCCCTTACTCCCCTCTTTGCATTGCAGTTTGTCTTGGGCCGCATCTTGGAACGGCTGTATCTTCTGAGCGGAGGCGGCTGGGACTATGAAATTTTCATTATTATGACCTCCGAGACCTAATCTACCACCCCCAATCGATTTTTGGTCAAAAAAATAATTTTAAAATTTTTGGAAAATATGACCCCGTTTGCCCTTACTCCCCTCTTTGCATTGCAGTTTGTCTTGGGTCGCATCTTAGAACGGCTGTATCTTCTGAACGGAGGCGGCTGGGACTATGAAATTTTCATTACCATGACCTCCGAGACCTAGTCTACCACCCCCAATCGATTTTTGGTCAAAAAAATAATTTTAAAATTTTTGGAAAATATGACCCCGTTTGCCCTTACTCCCCTCTTTGCATTGCAGTTTGTCTTGGGCCGCATCTTGGAACGGCTTTATCTTCTGAGCGGAGGCGGCTGGGACTATGAAATTTTCATTATTATGACCTCCGAGACCTAATCTACCACCCCCAATCGATTTTTGGTCAAAAAAATAATTTTAAAATTTTTGGAAAATATGACCCCGTTTGCCCTTACTCCCCTCTTTGCATTGCAGTTTGTCTTGGGTCGCATCTTAAAACGGCTGTATCTTCTGAGCGGAGGCGGCTGGGACTATGAAATTTTCATTATTAGGACCTCCGAGACCTAATCTACCACCACCAATCGATTTTTGGTCAAAAAAATAATTTTAAAATTTTTGGAAAATATGACCCCGTTTGCCCTTACTCCCCTCTTTGCATTGCAGTTTGTCTTGGGTAGCATCTTAGAACGGCTGTATCTTCTGAACGGAGGCGGCTGGGACTATGAAATTTTGATTATTATGACCTCCGAGACCTAATCTACCACCCCCAATCGATTTTTGGTCAAAAAAATAATTTTAAAATTTTTGGAAAATATGACCCCGTTTGCCCTTACTCCCCTCTTTGCATTGCAGTTTGTCTTGGGCCGCATCTTAAAACGGCTGTATCTTCTGAGCGGAGGCGGCTGGGACTATGAAATTTTCATTACCATGACCTCCGAGACCTAGTCTACCACCCCCAATCGATTTTTGGTCAAAAAAATAATTTTAAAATTTTTGGAAAATATGACCCCGTTTGCCCTTACTCCCCTCTTTGCATTGCAGTTTGTCTTGGGCCGCATCTTAAAACGGCTGTATCTTCTGAGCGGAGGCGGCTGGGACTATGAAATTTTCATTATTATGACCTCCGAGACCTAATCTACCACCCCCAATCGATTTTTGGTCAAAAAAATAATTTTAAAATTTTTGGAAAATATGACCCCGTTTGCCCTTACTCCCCTCTTTGCATTGCAGTTTGTCTTGGGTAGCATCTTAGAACGGCTGTATCTTCTGAACGGAGGCGGCTGGGACTATGAAATTTTCATTACCATGACCTCCGAGACCTAATCTACCACCCCCAATCGATTTTTGGTCAAAAAAATAATTTTAAAATTTTTGGAAAATATGACCCCGTTTGCCCTTACTCCCCTCTTTGCATTGCAGTTTGTCTTGGGTCGCATCTTAGAACGGCTGTATCTTCTGAACGGAGGCGGCTGGGACTATGAAATTTTCATTACCATGACCTCCGAGACCTAGTCTACCACCCCCAATCGATTTTTGGTCAAAAAAATAATTTTAAAATTTTTGGAAAATATGACCCCGTTTGCCCTTACTCCCCTCTTTGCATTGCAGTTTGTCTTGGGCCGCATCTTGGAACGGCTGTATCTTCTGAGCGGAGGCGGCTGGGACTATGAAATTTTCATTATTATGACCTCCGAGACCTAATCTACCACCCCCAATCGATTTTTGGTCAAAAAAATAATTTTAAAATTTTTGGAAAATATGACCCCGTTTGCCCTTACTCCCCTCTTTGCATTGCAGTTTGTCTTGGGTCGCATCTTAAAACGGCTGTATCTTCTGAGCGGAGGCGGCTGGGACTATGAAATTTTCATTATTAGGACGTCCGAGACCTAATCTACCACCGCCAATCGATTTTTGGTCAAAAAAATAATTTTAAAATTTTTGGAAAATATGACCCCGTTTGCCCTTACTCCCCTCTTTGCATTGCAGTTTGTCTTGGGTAGCATCTTAGAACGGCTGTATCTTCTGAACGGAGGCGGCTGGGACTATGAAATTTTCATTACCATGACCTCCGAGACCTAATCTACCACCCCCAATCGATTTTTGGTCAAAAAAATAATTTTAAAATTTTTGGAAAATATGACCCCGTTTGCCCTTACTCCCCTCTTTGCATTGCAGTTTGTCTTGGGTAGCATCTTAGAACGGCTGTATCTTCTGAACGGAGGCGGCTGGGACTATGAAATTTTCATTACCATGACCTCCGAGACCTAATCTACCACCCCCAATCGATTTTTGGTCAAAAAAATAATTTTAAAATTTTTGGAAAATATGACCCCGTTTGCCCTTACTCCCCTCTTTGCATTGCAGTTTGTCTTGGGTCGCATCTTAGAACGGCTGTATCTTCTGAACGGAGGCGGCTGGGACTATGAAATTTTCATTACCATGACCTCCGAGACCTAGTCTACCACCCCCAATCGATTTTTGGTCAAAAAAATAATTTTAAAATTTTTGGAAAATATGACCCCGTTTGCCCTTACTCCCCTCTTTGCATTGCAGTTTGTCTTGGGTCGCATCTTAGAACGGCTGTATCTTCTGAACGGAGGCGGCTGGGACTATGAAATTTTCATTCATGACCTCCGAGACCTAATCTACCACCTCCAATCGATTTTTGGTCCAAAAAATAATTTTAAAATTTTTGGAAAATATGACCCCGTTTGCCCTTACTCCCCTCTTTGCATTGCAGTTTGTCTTGGGTCGCATCTTAGAACGGCTGTATCTTCTGAACGGAGGCGGCTGGGACTATGAAATTTTCATTATTAGGACCTCCGAGACCTAATCTACCACCCCCAATCGATTTTTGGTCAAAAAAATAATTTTAAAATTTTTGGAAAATATGACCCCGTTTGCCCTTACTCCCCTCTTTGCATTGCAGTTTGTCTTGGGCCGCATCTTGGAACGGCTGTATCTTCTGAGCGGAGGCGGCTGGGACTATGAAATTTTCATTATTATGACCTACGAGACCTAATCTACCACCCCCAATCGATTTTTGGTAAAAAAAATAATTTTAAAATTTTTGGAAAATATGACCCCGTTTGCCCTTACTCCCCTCTTTGCATTGCAGTTTGTCTTGGGTCGCATCTTAGAACGGCTGTATCTTCTGAACGGAGGCGGCTGGGACTATGAAATTTTCATTACCATGACCTCCGAGACCTAGTCTACCACCCCCAATCGATTTTTGGTCAAAAAAATAATTTTAAAATTTTTGGAAAATATGACCCCGTTTGCCCTTACTCCCCTCTTTGCATTGCAGTTTGTCTTGGGCCGCATCTTGCAACGGCTGTATCTTCTGAGCGGAGGCGGCTGGGACTATGAAATTTTCATTATTATGACCTCCGAGACCTAATCTACCACCCCCAATCGATTTTTGGTCAAAAAAATAATTTTAAAATTTTTGGAAAATATGACCCCGTTTGCCCTTACTCCCCTCTTTCCATTGCAGTTTGTCTTGGGTAGCATCTTAGAACGGCTGTATCTTCTGAACGGAGGCGGCTGGGACTATGAAATTTTCATTACCATGACCTCCGAGACCTAATCTACCACCCCCAATCGATTTTTGGTCAAAAAAATAATTTTAAAATTTTTGGAAAATATGACCCCGTTTGCCCTTACTCCCCTCTTTGCATTGCAGTTTGTCTTGGGTAGCATCTTAGAACGGCTGTATCTTCTGAACGGAGGCGGCTGGGACTATGAAATTTTCATTACCATGACCTCCGAGACCTAATCTACCACCCCCAATCGATTTTTGGTCAAAAAAATAATTTTAAAATTTTTGGAAAATATGACCCCGTTTGCCCTTACTCCCCTCTTTGCATTGCAGTTTGTCTTGGGTCGCATCTTAGAACGGCTGTATCTTCTGAACGGAGGCGGCTGGGACTATGAAATTTTCATTACCATGACCTCCGAGACCTAGTCTACCACCCCCAATCGATTTTTGGTCAAAAAAATAATTTTAAAATTTTTGGAAAATATGACCCCGTTTGCCCTTACTCCCCTCTTTGCATTGCAGTTTGTCTTGGGCCGCATCTTGGAACGGCTGTATCTTCTGAGCGGAGGCGGCTGGGACTATGAAATTTTCATTATTATGACCTCCGAGACCTAATCTACCACCCCCAATCGATTTTTGGTCAAAAAAATAATTTTAAAATTTTTGGAAAATATGACCCCGTTTGCCCTTACTCCCCTCTTTGCATTGCAGTTTGTCTTGGGTAGCATCTTAGAACGGCTGTATCTTCTGAACGGAGGCGGCTGGGACTATGAAATTTTCATTACCATGACCTCCGAGACCTAATCTACCACCCCCAATCGATTTTTGGTCAAAAAAATAATTTTAAAATTTTTGGAAAATATGACCCCGTTTGCCCTTACTCCCCTCTTTGCATTGCAGTTTGTCTTGGGTAGCATCTTAGAACGGCTGTATCTTCTGAACGGAGGCGGCTGGGACTATGAAATTTTCATTACCATGACCTCCGAGACCTAATCTACCACCCCCAATCGATTTTTGGTCAAAAAAATAATTTTAAAATTTTTGGAAAATATGACCCCGTTTGCCCTTACTCCCCTCTTTGCATTGCAGTTTGTCTTGGGTCGCATCTTGGAACGGCTGTATCTTCTGAGCGGAGGCGGCTGGGACTATGAAATTTTCATTATTATGACCTACGAGACCTAATCTACCACCCCCAATCGATTTTTGGTCAAAAAAATAATTTTAAAATTTTTGGAAAATATGACCCCGTTTGCCCTTACTCCCCTCTTTGCATTGCAGTTTGTCTTGGGTCGCATCTTAGAACGGCTGTATCTTCTGAACGGAGGCGGCTGGGACTATGAAATTTTCACTACTATGACCTCCGAGACCTAATCTACCACCCCCAATCGATTTTTGGTCAAAAAAATAATTTTAAAATTTTTGGAAAATACGACCCCGTTTGCCCTTACTCCCCTCTTTGCATTGCAGTTTGTCTTGGTTCGCATCTTGGAACGGCTGTATCTTCTGAGCGGAGGCGGCTGGGACTATGAAATTTTCACTACCATGACCTCCGAGACCTAATCTACCACCCCCAATCGATTTTTGGTCAAAAAAATAATTTTGAAATTTTTGGAAAATATGACCCCGTTTGCCCTTACTCCCCTCTTTGCATTGCAGTTTGTCTTGGGTCGCATCTTGGAACGGCTGTATCTTCTGAGCGTAGGCGGCTGGGACTATGAAATTTTCATTATTATGACCTCCGAGACCTAATCTACCACCCCCAATCGATTTTTGGTCAAAAAAATAATTTTAAAATTTTTGGAAAATATGACCCCGTTTGCCCTTACTCCCCTCTTTGCATTGCAGTTTGTCTTGGGTAGCATCTTAGAACGGCTGTATCTTCTGAACGGAGGCGGCTGGGACTATGAAATTTTCATTACCATGACCTCCGAGACCTAATCTACCACCCCCAATCGATTTTTGGTCAAAAAAATAATTTTAAAATTTTTGGAAAATATGACCCCGTTTGCCCTTACTCCCCTCTTTGCATTGCAGTTTGTCTTGGGTCGCATCTTAGAACGGCTGTATCTTCTGAACGGAGGCGGCTGGGACTATGAAATTTTCATTACCATGACCTCCGAGACCTAATCTACCACCCCCAATCGATTTTTGGTCAAAAAAATAATTTTAAAATTTTTGGAAAATATGACCCCGTTTGCCCTTACTCCCCTCTTTGCATTGCAGTTTGTCTTGGGTCGCATCTTAGAACGGCTGTATCTTCTGAACGGAGGCGGCTGGGACTATGAAATTTTCATTACCATGACCTCCGAGACCCAATCTACCACCCCCAATCGATTTTTGGTCAAAAAAATAATTTTAAAATTTTTGGAAAATATGATCCCGTTTGCCCTTACTCCCCTCTTTGCATTGCAGTTTGTCTTGGGTCGCATCTTAGAACGGCTGTATCTTCTGAACGGAGGCGGCTGGGACTATGAAATTTTCATTACCATGACCTCCGAGACCTAATCTACCACCCCCAATCGATTTTTGGTCAAAAAAATAATTTTAAAATTTTTGGAAAATATGACCCCGTTTGCCCTTACTCCCCTCTTTGCATTGCAGTTTGTCTTGGGTCGCATCTTAGAACGGCTGTATCTTCTGAACGGAGGCGGCTGGGACTATGAAATTTTCATTACCATGACCTCCGAGACCTAATCTACCACCCCCAATCGATTTTTGGTCAAAAAAATAATTTTAAAATTTTTGGAAAATATGACCCCGTTTGCCCTTACTCTCTTTGCATTGCAGTTTGTCTTGGGTCGCATCTTGGAACGGCTGTATCTTCTGAGCAGAGGCGGCTGGGTCTATGAAATTTTCATTACCATGACCTCCGAGACCTAATCTACCACCCCCAATCGATTTTTGGTCAAAAAAATAATTTTAAAATTTTTGGAAAATATGACCCCGTTTGCCCTTACTCCCCTCTTTGCATTGCAGTTTGTCTTGGGTCGCATCTTAGAACGGCTGTATCTTCTGAACGGAGGCGGCTGGGACTATGAAATTTTCATTACCATGACCTCCGAGACCCAATCTACCACCCCCAATCGATTTTTGGTCAAAAAAATAATTTTAAAATTTTTGGAAAATATGATCCCGTTTGCCCTTACTCCCCTCTTTGCATTGCAGTTTGTCTTGGGTCGCATCTTAGAACGGCTGTATCTTCTGAACGGAGGCGGCTGGGACTATGAAATTTTCATTACCATGACCTCCGAGACCTAATCTACCACCCCCAATCGATTTTTGGTCAAAAAAATAATTTTAAAATTTTTGGAAAATATGACCCCGTTTGCCCTTACTCCCCTCTTTGCATTGCAGTTTGTCTTGGGTCGCATCTTAGAACGGCTGTATCTTCTGAACGGAGGCGGCTGGGACTATGAAATTTTCATTACCATGACCTCCGAGACCTAATCTACCACCCCCAATCGATTTTTGGTCAAAAAAATAATTTTAAAATTTTTGGAAAATATGACCCCGTTTGCCCTTACTCCCCTCTTTGCATTGCAGTTTGTCTTGGGTCGCATCTTAGAACGGCTGTATCTTCTGAACGGAGGCGGCTGGGACTATGAAATTTTCATTACCATGACCTCCGAGACCTAATCTACCACCCCCAATCGATTTTTGGTCAAAAAAATAATTTTAAAATTTTTGGAAAATATGACCCCGTTTGCCCTTACTCTCTTTGCATTGCAGTTTGTCTTGGGTCGCATCTTGGAACGGCTGTATCTTCTGAGCAGAGGCGGCTGGGTCTATGAAATTTTCATTACCATGACCTCCGAGACCTAATCTACCACCCCCAATCGATTTTTGGTCAAAAAAATAATTTTAAAATTTTTGGAAAATATGACCCCGTTTGCCCTTACTCCCCTCTTTGCATTGCAGTTTGTCTTGGGTCGCATCTTAGAACGGCTGTATCTTCTGAACGGAGGCGGCTGGGACTATGAAATTTTCATTACCATGACCTCCGAGACCTAATCTACCACCCCCAATCGATTTTTGGTCAAAAAATAATTTTAAAATTTTTGGAAAATATGACCCCGTTTGCTAACTAACTTAAGGCACAAAATTATTGTCTTCAGTTGCAACTGTTACAATTGCGCCTATCACGTTCATATTCATTAGAAATTTTCGCAACATTCAATATTAATTTCCCGTTTTTATTATATTATTGCTCTAATGAAAAAGAAGACGTGCAGATCAAATCGGCGTGCCTTGCATCCAGCTCATCATAGCTCAATGCCCGTACCCGAATGCGGCTCTCATACCCCATAACACATTTTGAAGAGACGAAACATACTGGTACGGATGCGACTATATGCTGATTGCAAATAGAGTGAAGATACATCCGCGAGAGCTCTAATTTACAACAAAGCACTTATTTATTAACGCGTTTCTGATGCCGGATGCCTTTTAATTCCTTAATTATTCTCAATAGAATCCCATCCATGTGATGTGATGATGATGGACCCGGACCCCGAACGGATGGATAATATGGTGAATCTGATTTCTATGCGCTCCCTCGACACGCACAAATCAGTGTAGTGACATGATGTGTGTATGTCCATATGTGGTGGCTGGTAGACAACTAAATTATTGCCAACAACAAATTAAAATTAAAAAGAAAAAGGATGGGATTTCGATCCAAGGGTTCTTGGTTTTGTTTTGGCGAAAACCGTTGGGAGTATGATATCGGGGATACATAAAATGGCACGTTTGTATGTTGCTTCTAAATGTCTTTTATGAGGTTATTGAAGACAGGGCTCAACATATTGACTATTCTGAAATCTGAGTTCCATATCATCTCCACTGGCTTACAGCTCGTTTCGCTTGCACCTCGCCCTGCGATTGATCCTCTTTTAAAGGGTCACATTCAGCATCATTTAAGGAGGCTTTATTTCTTGCGAAGTAGAGAAAATTAAAAATAAAATTTAATACGCAAAATTTAGAAAATGTTATCTTCAGAGAAGTAGTAACTTTGTTTCAGTCCCTTTCAAATTATTCTTGAAACTAACCGTTAAAAACAAGCATTTCTCTCTTGCTGCTTTATAGCTATAGAACTCATTTGATCTTGAACTCAGTTTACAATAAAATCTTACCTCCGCTTTAACTCATAAGGCTGACAAAATCTGCAGCATAGTATTAAAAATTGTCAACATATACGAAGAGGTCCACTCTAGGGAGGAATTCCGTTTCGTCTTTTACTGCTGTGACCCTCTATATTAATCAAGCCCGCGGGGTAAATTTCTTTTGAATGTAAGCGCGCCGCAATCTTCGCTTCTTCATTTCCATCACGTTGGATCCATATTCTTCTTGTCCATGTCCACCGTCCACGCTATAGTTATCGTCGCAGTTGATTATTATAGCAACGCACAGATTAGCCCAACCATTGTTCGGAATTATTCTTTTGGAGATTTTCGGTTAGGGGGTGACACTGATTTAAGATTTCCGTTAATTAGTTTGATTACAATGGGGCGCCCTATACACTCGCAGCGTTGTTTGTTCGTGTATGGAGTATGATGGCCGCAACTCTTAGAGCCTGGGAAAAGATGAGCGCGCGTATGATGATGATGATGCGCTACGAGTTTGATGAGAGGATGGTGGCTATAATGTCCAATGATGAGGCTGATTATAGTCATACACAAGACTATAAGTGAAAATTCTCATATAATTATTGCGATTGTGGAAATTATCGGATGCGAGCTGATTAATCAAGCCAAGAAGTCTGTATCGGTTTGAGTGGGGTATAGTAAATTTTTAAATAAAATAAAATTAACCATCCCTGAAGATACCTCCGCTATTTTACAATTATTTATTAAACTGATATTTTTATGTTAATCTAACGACTGAAGTATCTGATACAGCCGTTCTAAGATGCAACCCAAGACAAACTGCAATGCAAAGAGGGGAGTAAGGGCAAACGGGGTCATATTTTCCAAAAATTTTAAAATTATTTTTTTGACCAAAAATCGATTGGGGGTGGTAGATTAGGTCTCGGAGGTCATGTTAATGAAAATTTCATAGTCCCAGCCGCCTCCGTTCAGAAGATACAGCCGTTCTAAGATGCGACCCAAGACAAACTGCAATGCAAAGAGGGGAGTAAGGGCAAACGGGGTCATATTTTCCAAAAATTTTAAAATTATTTTTTTGACCAAAAATCGATTGGGGGTGGTAGATTAGGTCTCGGAGGTCATGTTAATGAAAATTTCATAGTCCCAGCCGCCTCCGTTCAGAAGATACAGCCGTTCTAAGATGCGACCCAAGACAAACTGCAATGCAAAGAGGGGAGTAAGGGCAAACGGGGTCATATTTTCCAAAAATTTTAAAATTATTTTTTTGACCAAAAATCGATTGGGGGTGGTAGATTAGGTCTCGGAGGTCATGTTAATGAAAATTTCATAGTCCCAGCCGCCTCCGTTCAGAAGATACAGCCGTTCTAAGATGCGACCCAAGACAAACTGCAATGCAAAGAGGGGAGTAAGGGCAAACGGGGTCATATTTTCCAAAAATTTTAAAATTATTTTTTTGACCAAAAATCGATTGGGGGTGGTAGATTAGGTCTCGGAGGTCATGTTAATGAAAATTTCATAGTCCCAGCCGCCTCCGTTTAGAAGATACAGCCGTTCTAAGATGCGACCCAAGACAAACTGCAATGCAAAGAGGGGAGTAAGGGCAAACGGGGTCATATTTTCGGAAAATTTTAAAATTATTTTTTTGACCAAAAATCGATTGGGGGTGGTAGATTAGGTCTTGGAGGTCATGTTAATGAAAATTTCATAGTCCCAGCCGCCTCCGTTCAGAAGATACAGCCGTTCTAAGATGCGACCCAAGACAAACTGCAATGCAAAGAGGGGAGTAAAGGCAAACGGGGTCATATTTTCCGAAAATTTTAAAATTATTTTTTTGACCAAAAATCGATTGGGGTGGTAGATTAGGTCTCGGAGGTCATGTTAATGAAAATTTCACAGTCCCAGCCGCCTCCGTTCAGAAGATACAGCCGTTCTAAGATGCGACCCAAGACAAACTGCAATGCAAAGAGGGGAGTAAGGGCAAACGGGGTCATATTTTCCGAAAATTTTAAAATAATTTTTTTAACCAAAAACCGATTGGGGGTGGTAGATTAGGTCTCGGAGGTCATGTTCATGAAAATTTCATAGTCCCAGCCGCCTCCGTTCAGAAGATACAGCCGTTCTAAGATGCGACCCAAGACAAACTGCAATGCAAAGAGGGGAGTAAGGGCAAACGGGGTCATATTTTCGGAAAATTTTAAAATTATTTTTTTGACCAAAAATCGATTGGGGGTGGTAGATTAGGTCTCGGAGGTCATGTTAATGAAAATTTCATAGTCCCAGCCGCCTCCGTTCAGAAGATACAGCCGTTCTAAGATGCGACCCAAGACAAACTGCAATGCAAAGAGGGGAGTAAGGGCAAACGGGGTCATATTTTCCGAAAATTTTAAAATTATTTTTTTGACCAAAAATCGATTGGGGGTGGTAGATTAGGTCTCGGAGGTCATGTTAATGAAAATTTCATAGTCCCAGCCGCCTCCGTTCAGAAGATATAGCCGTTCTAAGATGCGACCCAAGACAAACTGCAATGCAAAGAGGGGAGTAAGGGCAAACGGGGTCATATTTTCCGAAAATTTTAAAATTATTTTTTTAACCAAAAATCGATTGGGGGTGGTAGATTAGGTCTTGGAGGTCATGTTAATGAAAATTTCATAGTCCCAGCCGCCTCCGTTCAGAAGATACAGCCGTTCTAAGATGCGACCCAAGACAAACTGCAATGCAAAGAGGAGAGTAAGGGCAAACGGGGTCATATTTTCCGAAAATTTTAAAATAATTTGTTTAACCAAAAATCGATTGGGGGTGGTAGATTAGGTCTCGGAGGTCATGTTCATGAAAATTTCATAGTCCCAGCCGCCTCCGTTCAGAAGATACAGCCGTTCTAAGATGCGACCGAAGACAAACTGCAATGCAAAGAGGGGAGTAAGGGCAAACGGGGTCATATTTTCGGAAAATTTTAAAATTATTTTTTTGACCAAAAAATCGATTGGGGGTGGTAGATTAGGTCTCGGAGGTCATGTTAATGAAAATTTCATAGTCCCAGCCGCCTCCGTTCAGAAGATACAGCCGTTCTAAGATGCGACCCAAGACAAACTGCAATGCAAAGAGGGGAGTAAGGGCAAACGGGGTCATATTTTCCGAAAATTTTAAAATTATTTTTTTGACCAAAAATCGATTGGGGGTGGTAGATTAGGTCTCAAAGGTCATGTTAATGAAAATTTCATAGTCCCAGCCGCCTCCGTTCAGAAGATACAGCCGTTCTAAGATGCGACCCAAGACAAACTGCAATGCAAAGAGGGGAGTAAGGGCAAACGGGGTCATATTTTCCGAAAATTTTAAAATTATTTTTTTGACCAAAAATCGATTGGGGGTGGTAGATTAGGTCTCGGAGGTCATGTTAATGAAAATTTCATAGTCCCAGCCGCCTCCGTTCAGAAGATACAGCCGTTCTAAGATGCGACCCAAGACAAACTGCAATGCAAAGAGGGGAGTAAGGGCAAACGGGGTCATATTTTCCGAAAATTTTAAAATAATTTTTTTAACCAAAAATCGATTGGGGGTGGTAGATTAGGTCTTGGAGGTCATGTTAATGAAAATTTCATAGTCCCAGCCGCCTCCGTTCAGAAGATACAGCCGTTCTAAGATGCGACCCAAGACAAACTGCAATGCAAAGAGGGGAGTAAGGGCAAACGGGGTCATATTTTCGGAAAATTTTAAAATTATTTTTTTGACCAAAAATCGATTGGGGGTGGTAGATTAGGTCTCGGAGGTCATGTTAATGAAAATTTCATAGTCCCAGCCGCCTCCGTTCAGAAGATACAGCCGTTCTAAGATGCGACCCAAGACAAACTGCAATGCAAAGAGGGGAGTAAGGGCAAACGGGGTCATATTTTCTGAAAATTTTAAAATTATTTTTTTGACCAAAAATCGATTGGGGGTGGTAGATTAGGTCTCGGAGGTCATGTTAATGAAAATTTCATAGTCCCAGCCGCCTCCGTTCAGAAGATACAGCCGTTCTAAGATGCGACCCAAGACAAACTGCAATGCAAAGAGGGGAGTAAGGGCAAACGGGGTCATATTTTCCGAAAATTTTAAAATAATTTTTTTAACCAAAAATCGATTGGGGGTGGTAGATTAGGTCTTGGAGGTCATGTTAATGAAAATTTCATAGTCCCAGCCGCCTCCGTTCAGAAGATACAGCCGTTCTAAGATGCGACCCAAGACAAACTGCAATGCAAAGAGGGGAGTAAGGGCAAACGGGGTCATATTTTCGGAAAATTTTAAAATTATTTTTTTGACCAAAAATCGATTGGGGGTGGTAGATTAGGTCTCGGAGGTCATGTTAATGAAAATTTCACAGTCCCAGCCGCCTCCGTTCAGAAGATACAGCCGTTCTAAGATGCGACCCAAGACAAACTGCAATGCAAAGAGGGGAGTAAGGGCAAACGGGGTCATATTTTCCGAAAATTTTAAAATAATTTTTTTGACCAAAAATCGATTGGGGGTGGTAGATTAGGTCTCGGAGGACATGTTAATGAAACTTTCATAGTCCCAGCCGCCACCGTCCAGAAGATACAGCCGTTCTAAGATGCGACCCAAGACAAACTGCAATGCAAAGAGGGGAGTAAGGGCAAACGGGGTCATATTTTCGGAAAATTTTAAAATTATTTTTTTGACCAAAAATCGATTGGGGGTGGTAGATTAGGTCTCGGAGGACATGTTAATGAAAATTTCATAGTCCCAGCCGCCTCCGTTCAGAAGATACAGCCGTTCTAAGATGCGACCCAAGACAAACTGCAATGCAAAGAGGGGAGTAAGGGCAAACGGGGTCATATTTTCCAAAAATTTTAAAATTATTATTTTGACCAAAAATCGATTGGGGGTGGTAGATTAGGTCTCGGAGGTCATGTTAATGAAAATTTCATAGTCCCAGCCGCCTCCGTTCAGAAGATACAGCCGTTCTAAGATGCGACCCAAGACAAACTGCAATGCAAAGAGGGGAGTAAGGGCAAACGGGGTCATATTTTCCGAAAATTTTAAAATTATTTTTTTGACCAAAAATCGATTGGGGGTGGTAGATTAGGTCTCGGAGGTCATGTTAATGAAAATTTCATAGTCCCAGCCGCCTCCGTTCAGAAGATACAGCCGTTCTAAGATGCGACCGAAGTCAAACTGCAATGCAAAGAGGGGAGTAAGGGCAAACGGGGTCAAATTTTCCAAATATTTTAAAATAATTTTTTTGACCAAAAATCGATTGGGGGTGGTAGATTAGGTCTCGGAGGTCATGTTAATGAAAATTTCACAGTCCCAGCCGCCTCCGTTCAGAATATACAGCCGTTCTAAGATGCGACCCAAGACAAACTGCAATGCAAAGAGGGGAGTAAGGGCAAACGGGGTCATATTTTCCAAAAATTTTAAAATTATTTTTTTGACCAAACATCGATTGGGGGTGATAGATTAGGTCTCGGAGGTCATGTTAATGAAAATTTCACAGTCCCAGCCGCCTCCGTTCAGAATATACAGCCGTTCTAAGATGCGACCCAAGACAAACTGCAATGCAAAGAGGGGAGTAAGGGCAAACGGGGTCATATTTTCCAAAAATTTTAAAATTATTTTTTTGACCAAACATCGATTGGGGGTGATAGATTAGGTCTCGGAGGTCATGTTAATGAAAATTTCACAGTCCCAGCCGCCTCCGTTCAGAATATACAGCCGTTCTAAGATGCGACCCAAGACAAACTGCAATGCAAAGAGGGGAGTAAGGGCAAACGGGGTCATATTTTCCGAAAATTTTAAAATTATTTTTTTGACCAAAAATCGATTGGGGGTGGTAGATTAGGTCTCGGAGGTCATGTTAATGAAAATTTCATAGTCCCAGCCGCCTCCGTTCAGAAGATACAGCCGTTCTAAGATGCGACCGAAGTCAAACTGCAATGCAAAGAGGGGAGTAAGGGCAAACGGGGTCAAATTTTCCAAATATTTTAAAATAATTTTTTTGACCAAAAATCGATTGGGGGTGGTAGATTAGGTCTCGGAGGTCATGTTAATGAAAATTTTATAGTCCCAGCCGCCTCCGTTCAGAAGATACAGCCGTTCTAAGATGCGACCGAAGACAAACTGCAATGCAAAGAGGGGAGTAAGGGCAAACGGGGTCATATTTTCCAAAAATTTTAAAATTATTTTTTTGACCAAAAATCGATTGGGGGTGGTAGATTAAGTCTCAAAGGTCATGTTAATGAAAATTTCATAGTCCCAGCCGCCTCCGTTCAGAAGATACAGCCGTTCTAAGATGCGACCCAAGACAAACTGCAATGCAAAGAGGGGAGTAAGGGCAAACGGGGTCATATTTTCGGAAAATTTTAAAATTATTTTTTTGACCAAAAATCGATTGGGGGTGGTAGATTAGGTCTCGGAGGTCATGTTAATGAAAATTTCATAGTCCCAGCCGCCTCCGTTCAGAAGATACAGCCGTTCTAAGATGCGACCCAAGACAAACTGCAATGCAAAGAGGGGAGTAAGGGCAAACGGGGTCATATTTTCCGAAAATTTTAAAATAATTTTTTTAACCAAAAATCGATTGGGGGCGGCAGATTAGGTCTTGGAGGTCATGTTAATGAAAATTTCATAGTCCCAGCCGCCTCCGTTCAGAAGATACAGCCGTTCTAAGATGCGACCCAAGACAAACTGCAATGCAAAGAGGGGAGTAAGGGCAAACGGGGTCATATTTTCCAAAAATTTTAAAATTATTTTTTTGATCAAAAATCGATTGGGGGTGGTAGATTAGGTCTCGGAGGTCATGTTAATGAAAATTTCATAGTCCCAGCCGCCTCCGTTCAGAAGATACAGCCGTTCTAAGATGCGACCCAAGACAAACTGCAATGCAAAGAGGGGAGTAAGGGCAAACGGGGTCATATTTTCCGAAAATTTTAAAATAATTTTTTTAACCAAAAATCGATTGGGGGTGGTAGATTAGGTCTTGGAGGTCATGTTAATGAAAATTTCATAGTCCCAGCCGCCTCCGTTCAGAAGATACAGCCGTTCTAAGATGCGACCCAAGACAAACTGCAATGCAAAGAGGGGAGTAAGGGCAAACGGGGTCATATTTTCGGAAAATTTTAAAATTATTTTTTTGACCAAAAATCGATTGGGGGTGGTAGATTAGGTCTCTGAGGTCATGCTAATGAAAATTTCATAGTCCCAGCCGCCTCCGTTCAGAAGATACAGCCGTTCTAAGATGCGACCCAAGACAAACTGCAATGCAAAGATGGGAGTAAGGGCAAACGGGGTCATATTTTCGGAAAATTTTAAAATTATTTTTTTGACCAAAAATCGATTGGGGGTGGTAGATTAGGTCTTGGAGGTCATGTTAATGAAAATTTCATAGTCCCAGCCGCCTCCGTTCAGAAGATACAGCCGTTCTAAGATGCGACCCAAGACAAACTGCAATGCAAAGATGGGAGTAAGGGCAAACGGGGTCATATTTTCCGAAAATTTTAAAATTATTTTTTTGACCAAAAATCGATTGGGGGTGGTAGATTAGGTCTCTGAGGTCATGCTAATGAAAATTTCATAGTCCCAGCCGCCTCCGTTCAGAAGATACAGCCGTTCTAAGATGCGACCCAAGACAAACTGCAATGCAAAGATGGGAGTAAGGGCAAACGGGGTCATATTTTCGGAAAATTTTAAAATTATTTTTTTGACCAAAAATCGATTGGGGGTGGTAGATTAGGTCTTGGAGGTCATGTTAATGAAAATTTCATAGTCCCAGCCGCCTCCGTTCAGAAGATACAGCCGTTCTAAGATGCGACCCAAGACAAACTGCAATGCAAAGATGGGAGTAAGGGCAAACGGGGTCATATTTTCCGAAAATTTTAAAATTATTTTTTTGACCAAAAATCGATTGGGGGTGGTAGATTAGGTCTCTGAGGTCATGCTAATGAAAATTTCATAGTCCCAGCCGCCTCCGTTCAGAAGATACAGCCGTTCTAAGATGCGACCCAAGACAAACTGCAATGCAAAGAGGGGAGTAAGGGCAAACGGGGTCATATTTTCGGAAAATTTTAAAATTATTTTTTTGCCCAAAAATCGATTGGGGGTGGTAGATTAGGTCTTGGAGGTCATGTTAATGAAAATTTCATAGTCCCAGCCGCCTCGGTTCAGAAGATACAGCCGTTCTAAGATGCGACCCAAGACAAACTGCAATGCAAAGAGGGGAGTAAGGGCAAACGGGGTCATATTTTCCGAAAATTTTAAAATTATTTTTTTGACCAAAAATCGATTGGGGGTGGTAGATTAGGTCTCTGAGGTCATGCTAATGAAAATTTCATAGTCCCAGCCGCCTCCGTTCAGAAGATACAGCCGTTCTAAGATGCGACCCAAGACAAACTGCAATGCAAAGAGGGGAGTAAGGGCAAACGGGGTCATATTTTCGGAAAATTTTAAAATTATTTTTTTGACCAAAAATCGATTGGGGGTGGTAGATTAGGTCTTGGAGGTCATGTTAATGAAAATTTCATAGTCCCAGCCGCCTCGGTTCAGAAGATACAGCCGTTCTAAGATCCGACCCAAGACAAACTGCAATGCAAAGAGGGGAGTAAGGGCAAACGGGGTCATATTTTCCGAAAATTTTAAAATTATTTTTTTGACCAAAAATCGATTGGGGGTGGTAGATTAGGTCTTGGAGGTCATGTTAATGAAAATTTCATAGTCCCAGCCGCCTCGGTTCAGAAGATACAGCCGTTCTAAGATGCGACCCAAGACAAACTGCAATGCAAAGAGGGGAGTAAGGGCAAACGGGGTCATATTTTCCGAAAATTTTAAAATTATTTTTTTGACCAAAAATCGATTATGGGTGGTAGATTAGGTCTCGGAGGTCATGTTAATGAAAATTTCATAGTCCCAGCCGCCTCCGTTCAGAAGATACAGCCGTTCTAAGATGCGACCCAAGACAAACTGCAATGCAAAGAGGGGAGTAAGGGCAAACGGGGTCATATTTTCGGAAAATTTTAAAATTATTTTTTTGACCAAAAATCGATTGGGGGTGGTAGATTAGGTCTCGGAGGTCATGTTAATGAAAATTTCATAGTCCCAGCCGCCTCCGTTCAGAAGATACAGCCGTTCTAAGATGCGACCCAAGACAAACTGCAATGCAAAGAGGGGAGTAAGGGCAAACGGGGTCATATTTTCCGAAAATTTTAAAATAATTTTTTTAAACAAAAATCGATTGGGGGTGGTAGATTAGGTCTTGGAGGTCATGTTAATGAAAATTTCATAGTCCCAGCCGCCTCCGTTCAGAAGATACAGCCGTTCTAAGATGCGACCCAAGACAAACTGCAATGCAAAGAGGGGAGTAAGGGCAAACGGGGTCATATTTTCGGAAAATTTTAAAATTATTTTTTTGACCAAAAATCGATTGGGGGTGGTAGATTAGGTCTTGGAGGTCATGTTAATGAAAATTTCATAGTCCCAGCCGCCTCCGTTCAGAAGATACAGCCGTTCTAAGATGCGACCCAAGACAAACTGCAATGCAAAGAGGGGAGTAAGGGCAAACGGGGTCATATTTTCCGAAAATTTTAAAATAATTTTTTTAACCAAAAATCGATTGGGGGTGGTAGATTAGGTCTTGGAGGTCATGTTAATGAAAATTTCATAGTCCCAGCCGCCTCCGTTCAGAAGATACAGCCGTTCTAAGATGCGACCCAAGACAAACTGCAATGCAAAGAGGGGAGTAAGGGCAAACGGGGTCATATTTTCCGAAAATTTTAAAATAATTTTTTTAACCAAAAATCGATTGGGGGTGGTAGATTAGGTCTTGGAGGTCATGTTAATGAAAATTTCATAGTCCCAGCCGCCTCCGTTCAGAAGATACAGCCGTTCTAAGATGCGACCCAAGACAAACTGCAATGCAAAGAGGGGAGTAAGGGCAAACGGGGTCATATTTTCCAAAAATTTTAAAATTATTTTTTTGACCAAAAATCGATTGGGGGTGGTAGATTAGGTCTCGTAGGTCATAATAATGAAAATTTCATAGTCCCAGCCGCCTCCGTTCAGAAGATACAGCCGTTCTAAGATGCGACCCAAGACAAACTGCAATGCAAAGAGGGGAGTAAGGGCAAACGGGGTCATATTTTCCAAAAATTTTAAAATTATTTTTTTGACCAAAAATCGATTGGGGGTGGTAGATTAGGTCTCGGAGGTCATGTTAATGAAAATTTCATAGTCCCAGCCGCCTCCGTTCAGAAGATACAGCCGTTCTAAGATGCGACCCAAGACAAACTGCAATGCAAAGAGGGGAGTAAGGGCAAACGGGGTCATATTTTCCAAAAATTTTAAAATTATTTTTTTGACCAAAAATCGATTGGGGGTGGTAGATTAGGTCTCGGAGGTCATGTTAATGAAAATTTCATAGTCCCAGCCGCCTCCGTTCAGAAGATACAGCCGTTCTAAGATGCGACCCAAGACAAACTGCAATGCAAAGAGGGGAGTAAGGGCAAACGGGGTCATATTTTCCGAAAATTTTAAAATTATTTTTTTGCCCAAAAATCGATTGGGGGTGGTAGATTAGGTCTTGGAGGTCATGTTAATGAAAATTTCATAGTCCCAGCCGCCTCGGTTCAGAAGATACAGCCGTTCTAAGATGCGACCCAAGACAAACTGCAATGCAAAGAGGGGAGTAAGGGCAAACGGGGTCATATTTTCCGAAAATTTTAAAATTATTTTTTTGACCAAAAATCGATTGGGGGTGGTAGATTAGGTCTCTGAGGTCATGCTAATGAAAATTTCATAGTCCCAGCCGCCTCCGTTCAGAAGATACAGCCGTTCTAAGATGCGACCCAAGACAAACTGCAATGCAAAGAGGGGAGTAAGGGCAAACGGGGTCATATTTTCGGAAAATTTTAAAATTATTTTTTTGACCAAAAATCGATTGGGGGTGGTAGATTAGGTCTTGGAGGTCATGTTAATGAAAATTTCATAGTCCCAGCCGCCTCGGTTCAGAAGATACAGCCGTTCTAAGATCCGACCCAAGACAAACTGCAATGCAAAGAGGGGAGTAAGGGCAAACGGGGTCATATTTTCCGAAAATTTTAAAATTATTTTTTTGACCAAAAATCGATTGGGGGTGGTAGATTAGGTCTTGGAGGTCATGTTAATGAAAATTTCATAGTCCCAGCCGCCTCGGTTCAGAAGATACAGCCGTTCTAAGATGCGACCCAAGACAAACTGCAATGCAAAGAGGGGAGTAAGGGCAAACGGGGTCATATTTTCCGAAAATTTTAAAATTATTTTTTTGACCAAAAATCGATTATGGGTGGTAGATTAGGTCTCGGAGGTCATGTTAATGAAAATTTCATAGTCCCAGCCGCCTCCGTTCAGAAGATACAGCCGTTCTAAGATGCGACCCAAGACAAACTGCAATGCAAAGAGGGGAGTAAGGGCAAACGGGGTCATATTTTCGGAAAATTTTAAAATTATTTTTTTGACCAAAAATCGATTGGGGGTGGTAGATTAGGTCTCGGAGGTCATGTTAATGAAAATTTCATAGTCCCAGCCGCCTCCGTTCAGAAGATACAGCCGTTCTAAGATGCGACCCAAGACAAACTGCAATGCAAAGAGGGGAGTAAGGGCAAACGGGGTCATATTTTCGGAAAATTTTAAAATTATTTTTTTGACCAAAAATCGATTGGGGGTGGTAGATTAGGTCTTGGAGGTCATGTTAATGAAAATTTCATAGTCCCAGCCGCCTCCGTTCAGAAGATACAGCCGTTCTAAGATGCGACCCAAGACAAACTGCAATGCAAAGAGGGGAGTAAGGGCAAACGGGGTCATATTTTCGGAAAATTTTAAAATTATTTTTTTGACCAAAAATCGATTGGGGGTGGTAGATTAGGTCTTGGAGGTCATGTTAATGAAAATTTCATAGTCCCAGCCGCCTCCGTTCAGAAGATACAGCCGTTCTAAGATGCGACCCAAGACAAACTGCAATGCAAAGAGGGGAGTAAGGGCAAACGGGGTCATATTTTCGGAAAATTTTAAAATTATTTTTTTGACCAAAAATCGATTGGGGGTGGTAGATTAGGTCTTGGAGGTCATGTTAATGAAAATTTCATAGTCCCAGCCGCCTCCGTTCAGAAGATACAGCCGTTCTAAGATGCGACCCAAGACAAACTGCAATGCAAAGAGGGGAGTAAGGGCAAACGGGGTCATATTTTCCGAAAATTTTAAAATAATTTTTTTAACCAAAAATCGATTGGGGGTGGTAGATTAGGTCTTGGAGGTCATGTTAATGAAAATTTCATAGTCCCAGCCGCCTCCGTTCAGAAGATACAGCCGTTCTAAGATGCGACCCAAGACAAACTGCAATGCAAAGAGGGGAGTAAGGGCAAACGGGGTCATATTTTCCGAAAATTTTAAAATAATTTTTTTAACCAAAAATCGATTGGGGGTGGTAGATTAGGTCTTGGAGGTCATGTTAATGAAAATTTCATAGTCCCAGCCGCCTCCGTTCAGAAGATACAGCCGTTCTAAGATGCGACCCAAGACAAACTGCAATGCAAAGAGGGGAGTAAGGGCAAACGGGGTCATATTTTCCAAAAATTTTAAAATTATTTTTTTGACCAAAAATCGATTGGGGGTGGTAGATTAGGTCTCGTAGGTCATAATAATGAAAATTTCATAGTCCCAGCCGCCTCCGTTCAGAAGATACAGCCGTTCTAAGATGCGACCCAAGACAAACTGCAATGCAAAGAGGGGAGTAAGGGCAAACGGGGTCATATTTTCCAAAAATTTTAAAATTATTTTTTTGACCAAAAATCGATTGGGGGTGGTAGATTAGGTCTCGGAGGTCATGTTAATGAAAATTTCATAGTCCCAGCCGCCTCCGTTCAGAAGATACAGCCGTTCTAAGATGCGACCCAAGACAAACTGCAATGCAAAGAGGGGAGTAAGGGCAAACGGGGTCATATTTTCCGAAAATTTTAAAATTATTTTTTTGACCAAAAATCGATTATGGGTGGTAGATTAGGTCTCGGAGGTCATGTTAATGAAAATTTCATAGTCCCAGCCGCCTCCGTTCAGAAGATACAGCCGTTCTAAGATGCGACCCAAGACAAACTGCAATGCAAAGAGGGGAGTAAGGGCAAACGGGGTCATATTTTCGGAAAATTTTAAAATTATTTTTTTGACCAAAAATCGATTGGGGGTGGTAGATTAGGTCTCGGAGGTCATGTTAATGAAAATTTCATAGTCCCAGCCGCCTCCGTTCAGAAGATACAGCCGTTCTAAGATGCGACCCAAGACAAACTGCAATGCAAAGAGGGGAGTAAGGGCAAACGGGGTCATATTTTCCGAAAATTTTAAAATAATTTTTTTAACCAAAAATCGATTGGGGGTGGTAGATTAGGTCTTGGAGGTCATGTTAATGAAAATTTCATAGTCCCAGCCGCCTCCGTTCAGAAGATACAGCCGTTCTAAGATGCGACCCAAGACAAACTGCAATGCAAAGAGGGGAGTAAGGGCAAACGGGGTCATATTTTCGGAAAATTTTAAAATTATTTTTTTGACCAAAAATCGATTGGGGGTGGTAGATTAGGTCTTGGAGGTCATGTTAATGAAAATTTCATAGTCCCAGCCGCCTCCGTTCAGAAGATACAGCCGTTCTAAGATGCGACCCAAGACAAACTGCAATGCAAAGAGGGGAGTAAGGGCAAACGGGGTCATATTTTCGGAAAATTTTAAAATTATTTTTTTGACCAAAAATCGATTGGGGGTGGTAGATTAGGTCTCGGAGGTCATGTTAATGAAAATTTCATAGTCCCAGCCGCCTCCGTTCAGAAGATACAGCCGTTCTAAGATGCGACCCAAGACAAACTGCAATGCAAAGAGGGGAGTAAGGGCAAACGGGGTCATATTTTCCGAAAATTTTAAAATAATTTTTTTAACCAAAAATCGATTGGGGGTGGTAGATTAGGTCTTGGAGGTCATGTTAATGAAAATTTCATAGTCCCAGCCGCCTCCGTTCAGAAGATACAGCCGTTCTAAGATGCGACCCAAGACAAACTGCAATGCAAAGAGGGGAGTAAGGGCAAACGGGGTCATATTTTCGGAAAATTTTAAAATTATTTTTTTGACCAAAAATCGATTGGGGGTGGTAGATTAGGTCTTGGAGGTCATGTTAATGAAAATTTCATAGTCCCAGCCGCCTCCGTTCAGAAGATACAGCCGTTCTAAGATGCGACCCAAGACAAACTGCAATGCAAAGAGGGGAGTAAGGGCAAACGGGGTCATATTTTCCGAAAATTTTAAAATAATTTTTTTAACCAAAAATCGATTGGGGGTGGCAGATTAGGTCTCGGAGGTCATGTTAATGAAAATTTCATAGTCCCAGCCGCCTCCGTTCAGAAGATACAGCCGTTCTAAGATGCGACCCAAGACAAACTGCAATGCAAAGAGGGGAGTAAGGGCAAACGGGGTCATATTTTCCAAAAATTTTAAAATTATTTTTTTGACCAAAAATCGATTGGGGGTGGTAGATTAGGTCTCGGAGGTCATGTTAATGAAAATTTCATAGTCCCAGCCGCCTCCGTTCAGAAGATACAGCCGTTCTAAGATGCGACCCAAGACAAACTGCAATGCAAAGAGGGGAGTAAGGGCAAACGGGGTCATATTTTCCGAAAATTTTAAAATAATTTTTTTAACCAAAAATCGATTGGGGGTGGCAGATTAGGTCTTGGAGGTCATGTTAATGAAAATTTCATAGTCCCAGCCGCCTCCGTTCAGAAGATACAGCCGTTCTAAGATGCGACCCAAGACAAACTGCAATGCAAAGAGGGGAGTAAGGGCAAACGGGGTCATATTTTCGGAAAATTTTAAAATTATTTTTTTGACCAAAAATCGATTGGGGGTGGTAGATTAGGTCTCGGAGGTCATGTTAATGAAAATTTCATAGTCCCAGCCGCCTCCGTTCAGAAGATACAGCCGTTCTAAGATGCGACCCAAGACAAACTGCAATGCAAAGATGGGAGTAAGGGCAAACGGGGTCATATTTTCGGAAAATTTTAAAATTATTTTTTTGACCAAAAATCGATTGGGGGTGGTAGATTAGGTCTTGGAGGTCATGTTAATGAAAATTTCATAGTCCCAGCCGCCTCCGTTCAGAAGATACAGCCGTTCTAAGATGCGACCCAAGACAAACTGCAATGCAAAGAGGGGAGTAAGGGCAAACGGGGTCATATTTTCGGAAAATTTTAAAATTATTTTTTTGACCAAAAATCGATTGGGGGTGGTAGATTAGGTCTCGGAGGTCATGTTAATGAAAATTTCATAGTCCCAGCCGCCTCCGTTCAGAAGATACAGCCGTTCTAAGATGCGACCCAAGACAAACTGCAATGCAAAGAGGGGAGTAAGGGCAAACGGGGTCATATTTTCGGAAAATTTTAAAATTATTTTTTTGACCAAAAATCGATTGGGGGTGGTAGATTAGGTCTCGGAGGTCATGTTAATGAAAATTTCATAGTCCCAGCCGCCTCCGTTCAGAAGATACAGCCGTTCTAAGATGCGACCCAAGACAAACTGCAATGCAAAGAGGGGAGTAAGGGCAAACGGGGTCATATTTTCCAAAAATTTTAAAATTATTTTTTTGACCAAAAATCGATTGGGGGTGGTAGATTAGGTCTCGGAGGTCATGTTAATGAAAATTTCATAGTCCCAGCCGCCTCCGTTCAGAAGATACAGCCGTTCTAAGATGCGACCCAAGACAAACTGCAATGCAAAGAGGGGAGTAAGGGCAAACGGGGTCATATTTTCCGAAAATTTTAAAATAATTTTTTTAACCAAAAATCGATTGGGGGTGGTAGATTAGGTCTTGGAGGTCATGTTAATGAAAATTTCATAGTCCCAGCCGCCTCCGTTCAGAAGATACAGCCGTTCTAAGATGCGACCCAAGACAAACTGCAATGCAAAGATGGGAGTAAGGGCAAACGGGGTCATATTTTCGGAAAATTTTAAAATTATTTTTTTGACCAAAAATCGATTGGGGGTGGTAGATTAGGTCTTGGAGGTCATGTTAATGAAAATTTCATAGTCCCAGCCGCCTCCGTTCAGAAGATACAGCCGTTCTAAGATGCGACCCAAGACAAACTGCAATGCAAAGAGGGGAGTAAGGGCAAACGGGGTCATATTTTCGGAAAATTTTAAAATTATTTTTTTGACCAAAAATCGATTGGGGGTGGTAGATTAGGTCTCTGAGGTCATGCTAATGAAAATTTCATAGTCCCAGCCGCCTCCGTTCAGAAGATACAGCCGTTCTAAGATGCGACCCAAGACAAACTGCAATGCAAAGAGGGGAGTAAGGGCAAACGGGGTCATATTTTCGGAAAATTTTAAAATTATTTTTTTGACCAAAAATCGATTGGGGGTGGTAGATTAGGTCTTGGAGGTCATGTTAATGAAAATTTCATAGTCCCAGCCGCCTCGGTTCAGAAGATACAGCCGTTCTAAGATGCGACCCAAGACAAACTGCAATGCAAAGAGGGGAGTAAGGGCAAACGGGGTCATATTTTCGGAAAATTTTAAAAATTATTTTTTTGACCAAAAATCGATTGGGGGTGGTAGATTAGGTCTTGGAGGTCATGTTAATGAAAATTTCATAGTCCCAGCCGCCTCGGTTCAGAAGATACAGCCGTTCTAAGATGCGACCCAAGACAAACTGCAATGCAAAGAGGGGAGTAAGGGCAAACGGGGTTATATTTTCCGAAAATTTTAAAATTATTTTTTTGACCAAAAATCGATTGGGGGTGGTAGATTAGGTCTCGGAGGTCATGTTAATGAAAATTTCATAGTCCCAGCCGCCTCCGTTCAGAAGATACAGCCGTTCTAAGATGCGACCCAAGACAAACTGCAATGCAAAGAGGGGAGTAAGGGCAAACGGGGTCATATTTTCCGAAAATTTTAAAATTATTTTTTGACCAAAAATCGATTGGGGGTGGTAGATTAGGTCTCGGAGGTCATGTTAATGAAAATTTCATAGTCCCAGCCGCCTCCGTTCAGAAGATACAGCCGTTCTAAGATGCGACCCAAGACAAACTGCAATGCAAAGAGGGGAGTAAGGGCAAACGGGGTCATATTTTCCGAAAATTTTAAAATTATTTTTTTGACCAAAAATCGATTGGGGGTGGTAGATTAGGTCTCGGAGGTCATGTTAATGAAAATTTCATAGTCCCAGCCGCCTCCGTTCAGAAGATACAGCCGTTCTAAGATGCGACCCAAGACAAACTGCAATGCAAAGAGGGGAGTAAGGGCAAACGGGGTCATATTTTCCGAAAATTTTAAAATAATTTTTTTAACCAAAAATCGATTGGGGGCGGTAGATTAGGTCTTGGAGGTCAGGTTAATGAAAATTTCATAGTCCCAGCCGCCTCCGTTCAGAAGATGCAGCCGTTCTAAGATGCGACCCAAGACAAACTGCAATGCAAAGAGGGGAGTAAGGGCAAACGGGGTCATATTTTCGGAAAATTTTAAAATTATTTTTTTGACCAAAAATCGATTGGGGGTGGTAGATTAGGTCTTGGAGGTCATGTTAATGAAAATTTCATAGTCCCAGCCGCCTCCGTTCAGAAGATACAGCCGTTCTAAGATGCGACCCAAGACAAACTGCAATGCAAAGAGGGGAGTAAGGGCAAACGGGGTCATATTTTCCAAAAATTTTAAAATTATTTTTTTGACCAAAAATCGATTGGGGGTGGTAGATTAGGTCTCGTAGGTCATAATAATGAAAATTTCATAGTCCCAGCCGCCTCCGTTCAGAAGATACAGCCGTTCTAAGATGCGACCCAAGACAAACTGCAATGCAAAGAGGGGAGTAAGGGCAAACGGGGTCATATTTTCCAAAAATTTTAAAATTATTTTTTTTGACCAAAAATCGATTGGGGGTGGTAGATTAGGTCTCGGAGGTCATGTTAATGAAAATTTCATAGTCCCAGCCGCCTCCGTTCAGAAGATACAGCCGTTCTAAGATGCGACCCAAGACAAACTGCAATGCAAAGAGGGGAGTAAGGGCAAACGGGGTCATATTTTCCGAAAATTTTAAAATAATTTTTTTAACCAAAAATCGATTGGGGGTGGCAGATTAGGTCTCGGAGGTCATGTTAATGAAAATTTCATAGTCCCAGCCGCCTCCGTTCAGAAGATACAGCCGTTCTAAGATGCGACCCAAGACAAACTGCAATGCAAAGAGGGGAGTAAGGGCAAACGGGGTCATATTTTCCAAAAATTTTAAAATTATTTTTTTGACCAAAAATCGATTGGGGGTGGTAGATTAGGTCTCGGAGGTCATGTTAATGAAAATTTCATAGTCCCAGCCGCCTCCGTTCAGAAGATACAGCCGTTCTAAGATGCGACCCAAGACAAACTGCAATGCAAAGAGGGGAGTAAGGGCAAACGGGGTCATATTTTCCGAAAATTTTAAAATAATTTTTTTAACCAAAAATCGATTGGGGGTGGCAGATTAGGTCTTGGAGGTCATGTTAATGAAAATTTCATAGTCCCAGCCGCCTCCGTTCAGAAGATACAGCCGTTCTAAGATGCGACCCAAGACAAACTGCAATGCAAAGAGGGGAGTAAGGGCAAACGGGGTCATATTTTCGGAAAATTTTAAAATTATTTTTTTGACCAAAAATCGATTGGGGGTGGTAGATTAGGTCTCGGAGGTCATGTTAATGAAAATTTCATAGTCCCAGCCGCCTCCGTTCAGAAGATACAGCCGTTCTAAGATGCGACCCAAGACAAACTGCAATGCAAAGATGGGAGTAAGGGCAAACGGGGTCATATTTTCGGAAAATTTTAAAATTATTTTTTTGACCAAAAATCGATTGGGGGTGGTAGATTAGGTCTTGGAGGTCATGTTAATGAAAATTTCATAGTCCCAGCCGCCTCCGTTCAGAAGATACAGCCGTTCTAAGATGCGACCCAAGACAAACTGCAATGCAAAGAGGGGAGTAAGGGCAAACGGGGTCATATTTTCGGAAAATTTTAAAATTATTTTTTTGACCAAAAATCGATTGGGGGTGGTAGATTAGGTCTCGGAGGTCATGTTAATGAAAATTTCATAGTCCCAGCCGCCTCCGTTCAGAAGATACAGCCGTTCTAAGATGCGACCCAAGACAAACTGCAATGCAAAGAGGGGAGTAAGGGCAAACGGGGTCATATTTTCGGAAAATTTTAAAATTATTTTTTTGACCAAAAATCGATTGGGGGTGGTAGATTAGGTCTCGGAGGTCATGTTAATGAAAATTTCATAGTCCCAGCCGCCTCCGTTCAGAAGATACAGCCGTTCTAAGATGCGACCCAAGACAAACTGCAATGCAAAGAGGGGAGTAAGGGCAAACGGGGTCATATTTTCCAAAAATTTTAAAATTATTTTTTTGACCAAAAATCGATTGGGGGTGGTAGATTAGGTCTCGGAGGTCATGTTAATGAAAATTTCATAGTCCCAGCCGCCTCCGTTCAGAAGATACAGCCGTTCTAAGATGCGACCCAAGACAAACTGCAATGCAAAGAGGGGAGTAAGGGCAAACGGGGTCACATTTTCCGAAAATTTTAAAATAATTTTTTTAACCAAAAATCGATTGGGGGTGGTAGATTAGGTCTTGGAGGTCATGTTAATGAAAATTTCATAGTCCCAGCCGCCTCCGTTCAGAAGATACAGCCGTTCTAAGATGCGACCCAAGACAAACTGCAATGCAAAGAGGGGAGTAAGGGCAAACGGGGTCATATTTTCCGAAAATTTTAAAATAATTTTTTTAACCAAAAATCGATTGGGGGTGGTAGATTAGGTCTTGGAGGTCATGTTAATGAAAATTTCATAGTCCCAGCCGCCTCCGTTCAGAAGATACAGCCGTTCTAAGATGCGACCCAAGACAAACTGCAATGCAAAGATGGGAGTAAGGGCAAACGGGGTCATATTTTCGGAAAATTTTAAAATTATTTTTTTGACCAAAAATCGATTGGGGGTGGTAGATTAGGTCTTGGAGGTCATGTTAATGAAAATTTCATAGTCCCAGCCGCCTCCGTTCAGAAGATACAGCCGTTCTAAGATGCGACCCAAGACAAACTGCAATGCAAAGAGGGGAGTAAGGGCAAACGGGGTCATATTTTCGGAAAATTTTAAAATTATTTTTTTGACCAAAAATCGATTGGGGGTGGTAGATTAGGTCTCTGAGGTCATGCTAATGAAAATTTCATAGTCCCAGCCGCCTCCGTTCAGAAGATACAGCCGTTCTAAGATGCGACCCAAGACAAACTGCAATGCAAAGAGGGGAGTAAGGGCAAACGGGGTCATATTTTCGGAAAATTTTAAAATTATTTTTTTGACCAAAAATCGATTGGGGGTGGTAGATTAGGTCTTGGAGGTCATGTTAATGAAAATTTCATAGTCCCAGCCGCCTCGGTTCAGAAGATACAGCCGTTCTAAGATGCGACCCAAGACAAACTGCAATGCAAAGAGGGGAGTAAGGGCAAACGGGGTCATATTTTCGGAAAATTTTAAAAATTATTTTTTTGACCAAAAATCGATTGGGGGTGGTAGATTAGGTCTTGGAGGTCATGTTAATGAAAATTTCATAGTCCCAGCCGCCTCGGTTCAGAAGATACAGCCGTTCTAAGATGCGACCCAAGACAAACTGCAATGCAAAGAGGGGAGTAAGGGCAAACGGGGTTATATTTTCCGAAAATTTTAAAATTATTTTTTTGACCAAAAATCGATTGGGGGTGGTAGATTAGGTCTCGGAGGTCATGTTAATGAAAATTTCATAGTCCCAGCCGCCTCCGTTCAGAAGATACAGCCGTTCTAAGATGCGACCCAAGACAAACTGCAATGCAAAGAGGGGAGTAAGGGCAAACGGGGTCATATTTTCCGAAAATTTTAAAATAATTTTTTTAACCAAAAATCGATTGGGGGCGGTAGATTAGGTCTTGGAGGTCAGGTTAATGAAAATTTCATAGTCCCAGCCGCCTCCGTTCAGAAGATGCAGCCGTTCTAAGATGCGACCCAAGACAAACTGCAATGCAAAGAGGGGAGTAAGGGCAAACGGGGTCATATTTTCGGAAAATTTTAAAATTATTTTTTTGACCAAAAATCGATTGGGGGGGGTAGATTAGGTCTTGGAGGTCATGTTAATGAAAATTTCATAGTCCCAGCCGCCTCCGTTCAGAAGATACAGCCGTTCTAAGATGCGACCCAAGACAAACTGCAATGCAAAGAGGGGAGTAAGGGCAAACGGGGTCATATTTTCCGAAAATTTTAAAATTATTTTTTTGACCAAAAATCGATTGGGGGTGGTAGATTAGGTCTCGGAGGTCATGTTAATGAAAATTTCATAGTCCCAGCCGCCTCCGTTCAGAAGATACAGCCGTTCTAAGATGCGACCCAAGACAAACTGCAATGCAAAGAGGGGAGTAAGGGCAAACGGGGTCATATTTTCCGAAAATTTTAAAATTATTTTTTTGACCAAAAATCGATTGGGGGTGGTAGATTAGGTCTCGGAGGTCATGTTAATGAAAATTTCATAGTCCCAGCCGCCTCCGTTCAGAAGATACAGCCGTTCTAAGATGCGACCCAAGACAAACTGCAATGCAAAGAGGGGAGTAAGGGCAAACGGGGTCATATTTTCCGAAAATTTTAAAATTATTTTTTTGACCAAAAATCGATTGGGGGTGGTAGATTAGGTCTCGGAGGTCATGTTAATGAAAATTTCATAGTCCCAGCCGCCTCCGTTCAGAAGATACAGCCGTTCTAAGATGCGACCCAAGACAAACTGCAATGCAAAGAGGGGAGTAAGGGCAAACGGGGTCATATTTTCCGAAAATTTTAAAATTATTTTTTTGACCAAAAATCGATTGGGGGTGGTAGATTAGGTCTCGGAGGTCATGTTAATGAAAATTTCATAGTCCCAGCCGCCTCCGTTCAGAAGATACAGCCGTTCTAAGATGCGACCCAAGCCAAACTGCAATGCAAAGAGGGGAGTAAGGGCAAACGGGGTCATATTTTCCGAAAATTTTAAAATTATTTTTTTGACCAAAAATCGATTGGGGGTGGTAGATTAGGTCTCGGAGGTCATGTTAATGAAAATTTCATAGTCCCAGCCGCCTCCGTTCAGAAGATACAGCCGTTCTAAGATGCGACCCAAGACAAACTGCAATGCAAAGAGGGGAGTAAGGGCAAACGGGGTCATATTTTCCGAAAATTTTAAAATTATTTTTTTGACCAAAAATCGATTGGGGGTGGTAGATTAGGTCTCGGAGGTCATGTTAATGAAAATTTCATAGTCCCAGCCGCCTCCGTTCAGAAGATACAGCCGTTCTAAGATGCGACCCAAGACAAACTGCAATGCAAAGAGGGGAGTAAGGGCAAACGGGGTCATATTTTCCGAAAATTTTAAAATAATTTTTTTAACCAAAAATCGATTGGGGGCGGTAGATTAGGTCTTGGAGGTCAGGTTAATGAAAATTTCATAGTCCCAGCCGCCTCCGTTCAGAAGATGCAGCCGTTCTAAGATGCGACCCAAGACAAACTGCAATGCAAAGAGGGGAGTAAGGGCAAACGGGGTCATATTTTCGGAAAATTTTAAAATTATTTTTTTGACCAAAAATCGATTGGGGGTGGTAGATTAGGTCTTGGAGGTCATGTTAATGAAAATTTCATAGTCCCAGCCGCCTCCGTTCAGAAGATACAGCCGTTCTAAGATGCGACCCAAGACAAACTGCAATGCAAAGAGGGGAGTAAGGGCAAACGGGGTCATATTTTCCGAAAATTTTAA
This sequence comes from Microchrysa polita, assembly GCA_949715475.1. Lineage (NCBI taxonomy): Eukaryota > Metazoa > Arthropoda > Insecta > Diptera > Stratiomyidae > Microchrysa > Microchrysa polita. The sequence goes on from OX454422.1 coordinate 7,966,333, forward strand.
AATTATTTTTTTGACCAAAAATCGATTGGGGGTGGTAGATTAGGTCTCGGAGGTCATGTTAATGAAAATTTCATAGTCCCAGCCGCCTCCGTTCAGAAGATACAGCCGTTCTAAGATGCGACCCAAGACAAACTGCAATGCAAAGAGGGGAGTAAGGGCAAACGGGGTCATATTTTCGGAAAATTTTAAAATTATTTTTTTGACCAAAAATCGATTGGGGGTGGTAGATTAGGTCTCGGAGGTCATGTTAATGAAAATTTCATAGTCCCAGCCGCCTCCGTTCAGAAGATACAGCCGTTCTAAGATGCGACCCAAGACAAACTGCAATGCAAAGAGGGGAGTAAGGGCAAACGGGGTCATATTTTCGGAAAATTTTAAAATAATTTTTTTGACCAAAAATCGATTGGGGGTGGTAGATTAGGTCTCGGAGGTCATGTTAATGAAAATTTCATAGTCCCAGCCGCCTCCGTTCAGAAGATACAGCCGTTCTAAGATGCGACCCAAGACAAACTGCAATGCAAAGAGGGGAGTAAGGGCAAACGGGGTCATATTTTCCGAAAATTTTAAAATTATTTTTTTGACCAAAAATCGATTGGGGGTGGTAGATTAGGTCTCGGAGGTCATGTTAATGAAAATTTCATAGTCCCAGCCGCCTCCGTTCAGAAGATACAGCCGTTCTAAGATGCGACCCAAGACAAACTGCAATGCAAAGAGGGGAGTAAGGGCAAACGGGGTCATATTTTCCGAAAATTTTAAAATTATTTTTTTGACCAAAAATCGATTGGGGGTGGTAGATTAGGTCTCGGAGGTCATGTTAATGAAAATTTCATAGTCCCAGCCGCCTCCGTTCAGAAGATACAGCCGTTCTAAGATGCGACCCAAGACAAACTGCAATGCAAAGAGGGGAGTAAGGGCAAACGGGGTCATATTTTCCGAAAATTTTAAAATTATTTTTTTGACCAAAAATCGATTGAGGGTGGTAGATTAGGTCTCGGAGGTCATGTTAATGAAAATTTCATAGTCCCAGCCGCCTCCGTTCAGAAGATACAGCCGTTCTAAGATGCGACCCAAGACAAACTGCAATGCAAAGAGGGGAGTAAGGGCAAACGGGGTCATATTTTCCGAAAATTTTAAAATTATTTTTTTGACCAAAAATCGATTGGGGGTGGTAGATTAGGTCTCGGAGGTCATGTTAATGAAAATTTCATAGTCCCAGCCGCCTCCGTTCAGAAGATACAGCCGTTCTAAGATGCGACCCAAGACAAACAGCAATGCAAAGAGGGGAGTAAGGGCAAACGGGGTCATATTTTCCGAAAATTTTAAAATAATTTTTTTAACCAAAAATCGATTGGGGGTGGTAGATTAGGTCTTGGAGGTCATGTTAATGAAAATTTCATAGTCCCAGCCGCCTCCGTTCAGAAGATACAGCCGTTCTAAGATGCGACCCAAGACAAACTGCAATGCAAAGAGGGGAGTAAGGGCAAACGGGGTCATATTTTCGGAAAATTTTAAAATTATTTTTTTGACCAAAAATCGATTGGGGGTGGTAGATTAGGTCTCGGAGGTCATGTTAATGAAAATTTCATAGTCCCAGCCGCCTCGGTTCAGAAGATACAGCCGTTCTAAGATGCGACCCAAGACAAACTGCAATGCAAAGAGGGGAGTAAGGGCAAACGGGGTCATATTTTCCGAAAATTTTAAAATTATTTTTTTGACCAAAAATCGATTGGAGGTGGTAGATTAGGTCTCGGAGGTCATGTTAATGAAAATTTCATAGTCCCAGCCGCCTCCGTTCAGAAGATACAGCCGTTCTAAGATGCGACCCAAGACAAACTGCAATGCAAAGAGGGGAGTAAGGGCAAACGGGGTCATATTTTCCGAAAATTTTAAAATTATTTTTTTGACCAAAAATCGATTGGGGCTGGTAGATTAGGTCTCGGAGGTCATGTTAATGAAAATTTCATAGTCCCAGCCGCCTCCGTTCAGAAGATACAGCCGTTCTAAGATGCGACCCAAGACAAACTGCAATGCAAAGAGGGGAGTAAGGGCAAACGGGGTCATATTTTCCGAAAATTTTAAAATTATTTTTTGACCAAAATCGATTGGGGGTGGTAGATTAGGTCTCGGAGGTCATGTTAATGAAAATTTCATAGTCCCAGCCGACTCCGTTCAGAAGATACAGCCGTTCTAAGATGCGACCCAAGACAAACTGCAATGCAAAGAGGGGAGTAAGGGCAAACGGGGTCATATTTTCCGAAAATTTTAAAATTATTTTTTGACCAAAATCGATTGGGGGTGGTAGATTAGGTCTCGGAGGTCATGTTAATGAAAATTTCATAGTCCCAGCCGACTCCGTTCAGAAGATACAGCCGTTCTAAGATGCGACCCAAGACAAACTGCAATGCAAAGAGGGGAGTAAGGGCAAACGGGGTCATATTTTCCAAAAATTTTAAAATTATTTTTTTGATCAAAAATCGATTGGGGGTGGTAGATTAGGTCTCGGAGGTCATGTTAGTGAAAATTTCATAGTCCCAGCCGCCTCCGTTCAGAAGATACAGCCGTTCTAAGATGCGACCCAAGACAAACTGCAATGCAAAGAGGGGAGTAAGGGCAAACGGGGTCATATTTTCCGAAAATTTTAAAATTATTTTTTTGACCAAAAATCGATTGGGGGTGGTAGATTAGGTCTCGGAGGTCATGTTAATGAAAATTGCATAGTCCCAGCCGCCTCCGTTCAGAAGATACAGCCGTTCTAAGATGCGACCCAAGACAAACTGCAATGCAAAGAGGGGAGTAAGGGCAAACGGGGTCATATTTTCCGAAAATTTTAAAATTATTTTTTTGACCAAAAATCGATTGGGGCTGGTAGATTAGGTCTCGGAGGTCATGTTAATGAAAATTTCATAGTCCCAGCCGCCTCCGTTCAGAAGATACAGCCGTTCTAAGATGCGACCCAAGACAAACTGCAATGCAAAGAGGGGAGTAAGGGCAAACGGGGTCATATTTTCCGAAAATTTTAAAATTATTTTTTGACCAAAATCGATTGGGGGTGGTAGATTAGGTCTCGGAGGTCATGTTAATGAAAATTTCATAGTCCCAGCCGACTGCGTTCAGAAGATACAGCCGTTCTAAGATGCGACCCAAGACAAACTGCAATGCAAAGAGGGGAGTAAGGGCAAACGGGGTCATATTTTCCGAAAATTTTAAAATTATTTTTTTGACCAAAAATCGATTGGGGGTGGTAGATTAGGTCTCGGAGGTCATATTAATGAAAATTTCATAGTCCCAGCCGCCTCCGTTCAGAAGAAACAGCCGTTCTAACATGCGACCCAAGACAAACTGCAATGCAAAGAGGGGAGTAAGGGCAAACGGGGTCATATTTTCCAAAAATTTTAAAATTATTTTTTTGACCAAAAATCGATTGGGGGTGGTAGATTAGGTCTCGGAGGTCATGTTAATGAAAATTTCATAGTCCCAGCCGCCTCCGTTCAGAAGATACAGCCGTTCTAAGATGCGACCCAAGACAAACTGCAATGCAAAGAGGGGAGTAAGGGCAAACGGGGTCATATTTTCCGAAAATTTTAAAATTATTTTTTTGACCAAAAATCGATTGGGGGTGGTAGATTAGGTCTCGGAGGTCATGTTAATGAAAATTTCATAGTCCCAGCCGCCTCCGTTCAGAAGATACAGCCGTTTTAAGATGCGACCCAAGACAAACTGCAATGCAAAGAGGGGAGTAAGGGCAAACGGGGTCATATTTTCCAAAAATTTTAAAATTATTTTTTTGATCAAAAATCGATTGGGGGTGGTAGATTAGGTCTCGGAGGTCATGTTAGTGAAAATTTCATAGTCCCAGCCGCCTCCATTCAGAAGAAACAGCCGTTCTAACATGCGACCCAAGACAAACTGCAATGCAAAGAGGGGAGTAAGGGCAAACGGGGTCATATTTTCCAAAAAATTTAAAATTATTTTTTTGACCAAAAATCGATTGGGGGTGGTAGATTAGGTCGCGGAGGTAATGTTAATGAAAATTTCATAGCCCCAGCCGCCTCCGTTCAGAAGATACAGCCGTTCTCAGATGCGACCCAAGACAAACTGCAATGCAAAGAGGGGAGTAAGGGCAAACGGGGTCATATTTTCCAAAAATTTTAAAATTATTTTTTTGACTAAAAATCGATTGGGGGTGGATAGATAGATAGATAGATAGATGATAGATAGATGTTTTATTAAATTTTCAAATTCAAATACAGGTATTTTATAAAAGTAAATTGTAAATTGCAAAACATAGCATGGCGTGGCATGCAGCCGTCTGCCAGGATTGATTAATGTATATAATTGCATTATTTACTATTTGTTTACATAGCTATATATTATATTAATATTATTCATTTGTTATGGGTTTCATTGTTTTTTTTTTTAATATTATTTTTTTTGGTTTAAATTCACTTTGTTTCATATTTTATTGTAATTTAGTTTAATATGTGAAATGTTAGAAGTGGGTGGTGAAGTTCACACAACTCCGTATTCTGCATGTTCACCTACCCACATCTAACTTCCACGACCGATGTTACTGCGTTAGTATTTTATTTATGATTTAAAAGTCTCCATTTCTAATGCATTTGCGGTAATTCAACGCCACCTTGCAAAATTCGTAGAGCGAATCCCAATTAGATCCATTTAGGAGACCGATTACTTCTGCGTCGCTCAGGCTATCCTTTCCTATGTAAGAACGTCTAACTTCCTTCAGGATGGGACACGTTCCTATAAAATGCCTGGTGTCCTCTCTAGCTCCCATATTACACAGGTCACACATCACTGGTAGGTCATCGCGATGAGGAATATAATTTAGTGGTAACAGCTCCGCCCTTGCTTTAAAAATCAAAGATATTTTTGATGCAGTGAACTCATTCAAAAAATAGGTGCTCGCTTGCAAATCATGGTTGAGGTTGATGTAGATTTCTCTGTGCTGTGAACTCCGTGCGCGTACTGCATTAGTGCTAACCAACATGCTCTCAACATTTTGGATTAATTGGTTGAGCTTAAAGGTGGATTCTTGTGTGCCATTCCAATTTAGATTCGATCCTGCATCGTTAGCTAGCATCTGAAGGTCCTTGTAAAACAGCGAATTCGATTGCGTGGCGTACATTAGCACCTTCTTTGGCAGTCTATCCATACTCATTGTTGAAACTTTCGTAAGATAATTTACGTGAATTTTTAAAGTCTCCACAAACATCGGCATCAGACCTGTTTCACGCAGCAACATGTAGTTTGGGGTTTTCTTAGGGAGGCGAAAAATACGTTTCAGGTAGAACCTCTGCAATTTCTCCACGTCTTCGTACTGTTGTCCACCCCAGGCCTGAGCATCATATAAGAGTATCGATCTAGATACCGATTGGTATATCTTGTATTTCGCTGTATGACTTATGTCAGTATTCATAAAGCAGTTCCTCCAAATCACGCTTATCGCCCATTTCGCCTCTTTAAGCTTTAGCTGCAAATGTGGCTCCATGCTTAAATTGCTGGCTATATTGACGCCGAGGTATTTATATAGCTTAACAACTTCAATCTCATTTCCGTCATAATACCACTTCTCGTTTCTGGCCAATATATGTTTCTTCTTAAAAACCATTATTTTTGATTTTTCCAGGTTGACAATTAGGTTCCACTGATGGCAATAAGAGGCTAAGTGTTTTATGGTTTCCTGTAAAGCATCAGGGGTCTCTGCTAGAAACACAATGTCATCCGCGTACATCAAACCTTTCAGTACTATACCGAAAGCTTCAGCTCCACCAGGACAGTTTTCAAGAATGTCGTTTATAAAGATCGCAAAAATGTCTGGGCTTAGTTTACACCCTTGTCGTACGCCTACATTTGTAGCGAATGATGAAGATAAGTGGCTTCCACTCCAAACCCTGGCCTTGGTATCTTCGTACATACTCTCCATTACTTTTCCGAATTTCGCTGACATCCCCGCATTATAGAGCTTGTAGAAAAGCGCCTGTCGATCTATCGTATCGAAGGCCGCCTTGAAATCGACAAAGAACGCGTAAAGTTTGCGGCCATCATCCATATATAATCGGGCCAGATTTTGTAGCACAAAAATATGATCATGTGTGGCGTATCCCTTCCTGAATCCAGCTTGGTTTTCCGATATTGCCTCTCGTAGTTTAAGCCACTCTAGAAACCTTGCTTGAAGAACGCTAGTAAATATCTTTCCAGTTGCGTTTAGAAAAGAAATTCCGCGATAGCATGTTGGATCATCTACCTCGCCTTTTTTAAATATTGGGAAAATTATCGCTTCGCAAAATTCTTCTGGGACGTCGCCGCTCTCAAATATTCTGTTGAATTCGTTACATAAAACTTCCAGAAGATTATCGTTGCTGTACTTGTAGAATTCAACTGGAATTCCATTGCTTCCCGCTGCCTTATTGTCCTTGCACTGCCTAATCGCCTCGATTGGGGGTGGTAGATTAGGTCTCGGAGGTCATAATAATCAAAATTTCAAAGTCCCAGCCGCCTCCGCTCAGAAGATACAGCCGTTCTAAGATTCGACCCAAGACAAACTGCAATGCAAAGAGGGGAGTAAGGGCAAACGGGGTCATATTTTCCAAAAATTTTAAAATTATTTTTTTGACCAAAAATCGATTGGGGGTGGTAGATTAGGTCTCGGAGGTCATAATAACGAAAATTGTATAGTCCCAGCCGCCTCCGTGCAGAATATACAGCCGTTCCAAGATGCGACCCAAGACAAACTGCAATGCAAAGAGGGGAGTAATCGGTCTCTAAATATTTGAGTTTCGGCGGCTACCTATTCGTGTAAATCACGTAAAAATTTGTTAAACCACACTTATTGAGAGAGCCCGTGTGAAGTTCCATTGCAGATAAGCCGATCCTGACTTTTATCGTTTTTTCTTGAGGACGATTACTAAAGCCAATTTTTACCTTCATATAAGGCCTCGAAAATTTACGTCACCCCTGATCTCGCGAGACCTTGCAAGGGACATGCCTATAGGATTAAAAAAAAATTACGGGCGAAATTTCAAATTTTTAAACGGAACCTCGAAATTAAGCTTTACTCAATTTCCGAGCATTCGGTGATTTGTGAATTTCTTGTAAATGACATTATTGTACACAATCTAAAAGAGCAATTTGAAAAATAATAAACCACCATAGATGCCAATTGGAAGGTACATCTTTTCGTGTAATTTTTTGTTTGCTTGTATGTTGGTCATATTTTCTGCTGTTAAGAGATAAATTGACTATGATATGATTGTTTTCCACAAAAATTGTAAATATATGTATGTGTACACAAAAGTACAAGACATTTTGAAAGCGCGCGGTCTCTTCTATTGTCTTTCGACTTCTGTGTACATTTATTTCGATTCGGTATAAGAAGCATGTTTGAAGTTTGTTTTTTCCTTACTCGATTCACATCTCCCCCTCTCTCTCTCTCTCTCTTTCGTCGCTAGTTCCGTTCATTCTATCCGTTTTGCGCATTTTCTTCAATTACATACATTTATGTGTTGTGATGCAAAAGATAGAATATTTCCACATATAGATCGTTAGTTTCGCGCGGATACAGTACAGTTTACCTCGTCGTTGTCGTTGTTTTTCTAATTAGGTTTCGTTCTGCTGATGGCCATTATTCTTGGCACGATTGCCTCGACTTGATAGCTTATTGTCAATTGTTGAATCATCGTTGTTTTTGATATAAATCGCTCAAATGAGGTTGGAAGAGATTTCGCTAGTTATTTCCTATCCTAGACTGTAGTTGCAATCGTTTGTAAATAGAATGAAAATGTTACATGTTTCCGCGTGATGCAAAATTTTTTGTTATCCTTTAAAAGGAAGCCTTTAAAGAATATAATGGTAATTATATTAGGGATTTGATAAAAAAAACATGTCAATGTCGATTCAGCAACTGGAAATTTATTACAAAAACAACAATAGATAACTCTGCGACAAGCATAAGGACTGACCAGTTGTAGTTCCTTGCAGTAAAATTATTCAGAAAAATAATAATGTAAGTGCGAAGTCCGTAGTATAAGTGTCCGTGTTGTAAAATAGTTTTAATGGACCAACTTATTTACGAAAGCTGTTAAAGATGTATTTTAACGTCGTTGTGTAAAAGACACTTTTTTGTGAAGCAAGCAATTCAGCAGCTTTTACCGCAATGAAAACAAAATTTTTATTTTGTCGCATAATTAAAGACTTCTGGATGGATGAGCAAATCACGGCAAAAATTCATGATGTTTTGCAGAATTTTCATGACAGCTCCTGTCGTGAGTCCACAGTTAGCATATCGAGCCTCGCACCGTCACTGCAAGAAAAAAATAATGAAAACGCCACTGGCTCGGCGGCATATAACCCGCGGTGAAGTCGGTGGGCCGCGTGGGCGATTTGAGAGAGCGTGTTCCCATATTTGCGAAGCCACAATTTTTTTCTTCTTTTTTTTCTTTACAGGGAAGCTAAAGGATTATGGGTGAGGAATCGGGACACGTTAGACTACCAAAGAAAAGGTTTAAGTTTCCATTTAAAATTATTAATACTTGATTTAATTGAGGTCGGTTTTAAAAAGAAAAAAGTTTTTCTCAGAAGAACTTATTTTTCAGTAGTTGGTTTGTATGGCATCCCTATGACGTAATGTTCCGATTCCATCCATTCCTAAATATGTTTTGAAGCTTTACTAGAAACACACTTGGGTGAAATTTGTTTTTCTTATAAGAACCTAATCGTCAGGGGTTGGTTTCTATAGCATCATGAACCATGGTCCGATTCCATTCGTTCCGTCATATATACAGCGTACACTTTAACCTTCAAGCGGGCGCGCATTTTTTGTGGCATTATCGGGCGCGCGGCGGTAATTTACCGCCCTCGTCTTTTCCCCTCCATTCGCGCTCAACCGTACAACTTTCATTCTCATAATTATGGTAAATTGAAAGAACAGCATGTCCCAAATAAGTTATCATCATAAAAAGTATTATCTGGTGAACAATAAAACAAGTTCAGCAGTTTTAGCGAGGCATGTCACAGTGATATTACACAGAGCACACACATTTTGAGCACAACTATATACCAAAATATACAATCCCCGATCGTTTGATGACCGCTGGAAGGTAAAATTTACCCAAAATTTTATTGTATCGTATCTATAACAGTATGACTTAAGAATACATATTACTTCCACCTCGATCCGGCCAACGGGGGAAAAGCTATGCGCATTTACATGATCAGGGCGGTAAATTACCGCCCGCTTGAAGGTTAAAAAAACTTGCATACAAAATTTCAGCCCGATAGCTTCAAAACTGAGGGACTAGTTTGCGCTGCAACAGACGGACAGACAGACATCGCTCAATCGATTTCTCTTGTCACACTGATCAATAATATATATACTTTATACAGTCGGAAGTGCTTCTGTGCGTTGCAAACTTCATGACAAAGTTAATATACCCTTTCACACAGGGCCGGCTTTAGATGAAATGGCGCCCGGGGCGAACTTGAAGAAAGCGCCCCCTTATAGTTTATATGCACAAAAAATTGTAATAGAATAAAAGTAACGAAAATTAAAAAAAAAGCAAAATTTATTGACATAAGCAATTACATAATACATATATACATGCTTCCAGTCCTAGTCGTCCGTTGTTGATAATGCGGACTTCACTTCCGCCGAAAGCAAAACGCCTTATTTGTGCTTTTTAAGCAAACTAGCCACATCCTTTTGATTTCTTCTCTATGGTTTTCTCTTAGTTAATTTTAAGGAAAAGTGTCTGTTCTGACTGAAAAGTGTAACTGACATTTCTTCTATTTCCGTTGGTTTAGTTTTCGCGACAGCTTCTACAAAGTGAAGAGAAATGACAAAGTAAAAATCAATTTTCGAAAAAGTGAAGGCCTAGAATTTTCGGCCATTGTGCTGGATCAGACAACGATTCAAGTTCGGTATGGTAAGATCGTTCAAGTTACTAGACACGAGGCGACGAAATCAGTAGGGCGACTAGAACCGTATTGTACTAATTTCATGAGGTTATGAAACACACCGCTCCCCTACCGGTTCGCGCAACGTTCCCTTTAATTTCACATCAACCGGCCGTTACAGATCAGAAATTTTCTCTTTATCAACAGATCCCCTAAGCGCCACCTAGCGGAGTATACCTCGATTCATTGGAAGAAATCTACAATGTGCCGTTGAACTGTGCATTTTCGCCCTCATTTATTTATTAAACAATTTATACTCAAAATAAAATTTATCTGCATCTCGGTTGAAACTGGAAATTTTAATTTTCGAACCAAATGTATCAGCTGTGATGTGTCAATTGTCACATTTGTCACTTTCTGAGAGATGGCGATGCGACGACCAAATGTGATCCGGATCTATGCGTTTACAGAACAAAATAGGGAACGGTTCGGAAAGCGCGGCACGGTATGCGAACGTTGTGTTTCAGAACCTTACCCATTGACGCAACTTAAACGTTCTTCGGAAATATTTTTCTCCATTGGCCCGCCGTTGAAAGTATCCCCTTTAACTGTTTGGCTTCCATCTTCCAAACTTCAATTTTAGTCTATTTTTTTTATTAATTGAATGGAATTTCTCCATTCTTCGCGACTGTTTGTTTTTTGAAATCGGACTCAAGTACAGCTTTTCTTTTCTAATTAAGAAAGCTTGGTCGTCACTTTCATGTCTATAGCTTTTACTCGTAATTACAACCTGCAAAGGCGTACTTTTTTATGAATAAGTTTAAATCAATGGCCATGTACTCATTTCTTCAACTGTCATTTTCATTTTCCCCTGTCATTAATTGCATTGATTGTTCATGATTCGTCTTTAGGTAGGCCACGGCTTAGATTAAAGCGAGAGATTGGAAATTATTTTCATTAATGCGGACATGAAAAAGCGAGGTGTTTTGTGTAAGCAGGAGTAGGTCCTGCAATACTAGTGTTAATTTTCCAATTGTGAAATCAAACAATAAAAAACTTTGCCAGTTTTATAATCGTTAAAAAATTAAAACAGGCAATCTCACTTCGCAGAAACATAAGGAACCACACATTTTAGCTCACAAACATTCATTATGTTGAATGGGAAGACGATAGCAAACCCCACCTAAATAGGTAGCAATTTTTCATTCTTCCTTTTCGATGTTAACATTTTTCATATTGGTAATCATTTCAAGAGTACACTGCTATCTTCAATTGTTGAATTGACGAAAAAGACGAAAATTTGGGAAACTTCATTAACCCATTTTGTATTTTTTCAATTTTTTTTTTAATTGAAATGTTTGAAGTTAAGTTTTCAAACTTAATTTAGTCAATGCAAAAGAGCCGACAAAACAAGGAAACACGAAGAATGTTGTTTTTGGCTTCATTAGCTTTTCAGAAAGGTTGTTTATCTATTAAAAAAAAACTATCACAAATAAAATAAAATTTGTAACTTTACGAATGTTTAAATGTTGCTGATTTGAAAACGAAACGCATAATATAACCTGTGAATAAGTTAGCCACGAACCAACCAGTTTTTAACAATGATTGAATTGATCAACTGATGAACTAAATGTCTTGAAGACGATCACATAAACTATACATCACATCATATTTTTTTAATGTGTAATCAGAGGAGTTTAAAAAAATGAATACTAAGGATATGGCTCTAAAAATGTAAGCAATTTTTCCAATGTTCACAGATTCATACTTGGTTGGTTGTGTACTATAGCCTGCATTAATATTCTGAATCATAACCAATTCAGCAGTTAAAAATAAAACTAAAATTTCTTAAGCAACAATCAAATTTGTAAAAAAAATTACATTAAAAGTACTGGTTTCGGCGGTCGCCCCGGGCGCCCCACCCTAAAGCCGGCTCTGCTTTCACATAGTGACGCGTATAAAAAGTTGGTTTAAATTCGAAATCTACACATATAAATATAAAATAAGCAAAGAAAAAGAAAACTTTCAAATGATGATGCCGACGATCGATCGTAGGTTGCACCAAACTTAAAAACTGTTCGTAAGACTAAAAAAAATATGAACCAGAAACTCCAGCGTAAGTACAAATAAAAACGAGACCGAGTTCTAATCGTGCGAATAGCACGATGAGTGTATACCCTATACCCATATACAGACCTAGAAGGCATACAAAACCCAAAAATTCAATTTCATATTTTTTATAGGGGAGGGAGGGGTAGATGGTTCGGACCTGGCACATATTTAATATTACATCAAGGCATCCAACAGCTACCATTTGATACTAATTAGAAGTTTTTCGCGACATTCTAGCAAAAGATATGGCTGAATATAACTTATTACGGGGCGGTAGGGGTAATCGGACGTTCCCCACTTTCCACCCACTTTAAGCATATGTCACAATTAGGCATTGATGAAAATTTCAGGTCGCTAGTGATATTCTGTTGAAAAATATGGGCGAATTAAACTATCACGGAGGGGTCTTTGTATGAGAGGTAGGGGAGCCCTTGGTCCGATTTGGCCCATTTTCAATACCATCCAAGCTTTTATCAAAACAATCATCTGACCTAAATTTCAAAACGCTAGCTTCATTATTTCGGGAGTTATCGTGCGAACTGACAGACACACGGACGGACAGACAGACAGACAGACAGACAGACGGACATGGCTTATTCGAATCAGGGACCGACCCTGATCATTTATATATATAATTTGCCATACCTGCAGTGGCTCCTTTGAGGTGTTACAAAAATCGTCGTAACAAAAACAATATACCCTATACCATCTTATGGGTATAGGGTATAAAAAAAATATATAAAGTTTCGCTATAGGTATCATCCATCATCCTCCGGTCGATCGCCTAACACTTCATCTCCATCCATAGAAAACAGTTGATAAAAAACTTCGCCCTGCGACAGTCACAATTTTCCCACTGGGAAAAAGAAACAAATATTGAATGTTTCCCTGGAACAGTGTTACTTTTTCCCACTGGTGAATTTTGAATATGGTTCGCAATTCTCACGCCATAACTCTGTCGTGTTAACTCCAAACGACGCGACGTATCCACTCTTTTGGTCAATTTTGAGTTAAGGTGACTTTCAGCATATTTACAACAGTTTCCATCTAATCAACGAGAGAAAAACACAACCAGTGTCGTAGATAGCTTTTCAGTGGGGGAGAGAATATGTGATCTGTACCCATACTCTGCACTTTCAAAAGTTTGATGTATCCAGTTGAAAGCACGCAACCCAAACTAGGGGTATGGAGGAGGGTCAGTGGCGGATCTAGGATTTTCAAAAAGAGAGGGTTTCAAAATTTAAAATTTAATTGGTAAGATGAATATGAATAAATTAAGGTAAAAAATCGTTTTGTCAAATGATTTATTCTGGAGAATCTCTGCTTTTATATCATTTAACGGAGCAACGCCATTTTCGCCATTTTCTATGAATCAACTCTGAAAGTTTCTCAAATTTTTGTATCCAATATTAACGATTGAGTTTCAAATTTCCTGCCGGATAATGGAATCGATGAATTCACTATAGTTTAACCGTTGAGCTCGGAATTGCACTCGAAAAATATTGATTTAGCATAGAGGCCAAAAAACACGATGTTGTTTTTGTGATTAAAAAAAAAAACCGAAATTTTGATACTCCTCTTCATAGAATCTATGAACATGTGACAGAGATACACGCCCAATCAATAGAAAAGTTCCGTTTGAAAAATATGGCTGCGTATGGCGGAAAGTGATAACGGTATTTTTTACAAACTTTGTGACAATATTTTCGTTCTCTACTTGTTCTTTTAATAAGACAAGGTCTCCAGAGTTCCGTTAGGATTTTCTTACGAGCATTCTTAAAAACAGTTGAAACGTGGAAGTCATTAGGATAGTTCCAGAGAATAAATGAAACACAAAATAACGGTATGAAAATATATTGTTTTTGGAAAATTTGTCTAAAATTATCTGCTTATACCGTTATTTTGTGTTTTATTTTCTCTCTGGAACTATCATAATGACTTTCACGTTTGCACTGTTATTTGTTAATGAATCCTCGTAATAAAATACTAACGGGACTCTAGATTTTGAACCGTGTGTTATTAGAAGAACAAGCAGACGACTGAAAATATTATCACCAAGTTTAAAGAAAATACCGTTATAAAACTTCGATATACGCATACGTTTTTCAAGAGCAACTATCCTACTGATTGGGAGTGGGAGTGTTGTGCATACGCAAATTGCAAGCAGCGCCCGCTCTAAGGAGGACAAGCCGGGTGGTCGCCCGGGGCGCAGAGGCGGCTTTTGGCTAGCATCCGAATAAAAAGAAGTTGTACAAAGCCGAAAAAAAATTCAATATGAAAGTCTGAAAAATGATCTAGTGGAAAGGAAACCATAGAAGCTGTACACATTAAATAAAAAGAGGCGAAATAAAATGTCGGAAGGCAGGAAACCAATTGACACCCACAAAAAAAAACAGTTTTCAATTTTTAGAGACGGTGAAGAGGCGCATTATACGAGTAATTAAATATAATTTGTGGAGTCGTTTTCGATGACTTCCATCCACTTTTCGAATCAATTCGCCCGATGTTTTCGTGAATTTCTTCGCCGCAGATTCCTCCCTTATTTGTTTGTGCTAAGATGCTAATACTGAGATTTGGCTGGGTTTTCCCGAGTTAACTATTTATTTAGTTTAAGTAACGGTGCGCAAATTATTTCAATTTAACGTGAAAATGACAAAATATGGTTAAAGCAAAAAAAAAACAAAAAACAGTTTATAAACTCTTAACCCTCCACCGAGCACGTGGAGTCTTTTCGGACCCCAGAGGGTATTTTTTATTAATTTTAGAGGGTTTCGCCCATCCAGGGGAACTTGTAGGACATCTAAGCCACATAAATTCTGCTCAGAAATATGCTTGAAAAAAAATCAGCTTGCGTACAAGTCCGCAACTCAGTGGGACATTTTCATGTTTTCAACAAATGCTAATGTACAGTACTGATGCAACCTTGAAATCATTTATACATTATTTCGTGACGATTTGCTTTTCGAATTTAACTCTTTTTCGGTCGTTCAACAAAAGTTTAACGAAAGTGGAAAATGAGTTGAACCTAAGTTGAAAGTTACACTTTTTAGGTCATTCAACAAAAGTTGAACGAAAGTTGAACGTGAGTTGAACCTTAGTTGAAAGTTACACTTTTTGGGTCGTTCAACAAAAGTTTAACGAAAGTTGAACGTGAGTTGAACCTAAGTTGAAAGTTACACTTTTTGCGTCGTTCAACAAAAGTTGAACGAAAGTTGAACGTGAGTTGAACCTAAGTTGAAAGCTACACTTTTTGGATCGTTCAACAAAAGTTGAAGGAAAGTTGAACGTGAGTTGAACCTAAGTTGAAAGTTACTTTTTGGGTCGTTCAACAAAAGTTGAACGTGAGTTGAACCTAAGTTGAAAGTAACACTTTTTGGGTCGTTCATCAAAAGTTGAACGTGAGTTGAACCTAAGTTGAAAGTTACGCTTTTTGGGGCGTTCCACAAAAGTTGAACGAAAGTTGAACGTAAGTTGAACCTAAGTTGAAAGTTACACTTTTTGGGTCGTTCGACAAAAGTTGAACGTGAGTTGAACCTAAGTTGACAGTAACACTTTTTGGGTCGTTCATCAAAAGTTGAACGAAAGTTGAACGTGAGTTGAACCTAAGTTGAAAGTTACACTTTTTGGGTCGTTCAACAAAAGTTGAACCTAAGTTGAAAGTTACACTTTTTGGGTCGTTCAACAAAAGTTAAACGAAAGTTGAACGTGAGTTAAACCTAAGTTGAAAGTTACACTTTTTGCGTCGTTCAACAAAAGTTGAACGAAAGTTGAACGTGGGTGGAACCTTAGTTGAAAGTTACACTTTTTGGGTCGTTCGACAAAAGTTGAACGTGAGTTGAACCTAAGTTGAAAGTAACACTTTTTGGGTCGTTCAACAAAAGTTGAACGAAAGTTGAACGTGAGTTGAACCTAAGTTGAAAGTTACACTTTTTGGGTCGTTCAACAAAAGTTGAACGTGGGTTGAACCTAAGTTGAAAGTTACACTTTTTGGGTCGGTCGACAAAAGTTGAACGAAAGTTGAACGTGAGTTGAACCTAAGTTGAAAGTAACACTTTTTGGGTCGTTCAACAAAAGTTGAACGTGAGTTGAACGAAAGTTGAACGAAAGTTGAACGTGAGTTGAACCTAAGTTGAAAGTAACACTTTTTGGGTCGTTCAACAAAAGTTGAACGAAAGTTGAACGTGAGTTGAACCTAAGTTGAAAGTTACACTTTTTGGGTCGTTCGACAAAAGTTGAACGTGAGTTGAACCTAAGGTGAAAGTAACACTTTTTGGGTCGTTCAACAAAAGTTAAACGTGAGTTGAACCTAAGTTGAAAGTTACACTTTTTGGGTCGTTTAACAAAAGTTGAACGAAAGTTGAACGTGGGTTGAACCTAAGTTGAAAGTTACACTTTTTGGGTCGTTCAACAAGAGTTGAACGAAAGTTGAACGTGAGTTGAACCTAAGTTGAAAGTTACACTTTTTGGGTCGTTCAACAAAATTTGAACGAAAGTTGAACGTGAGTTGAACCTAAGTTGAAAGTTACACTTTTTGGGTCGTTCAACAATAAATAAACGATAGTTGAACGTGAGTTGAACCTAAGTTGAAAGTAACACTTTTTGGGTCGTTCATCAAAAGTTGAACGAAAGTTGAACGTAAGTTGAACCTAAGTTGAAAGTTACACCTTTTGGGTCGTTCAACAAAATTTGAACGAAAGTTGAACGTGAGTTGAACCTAAGTTGAAAGTTACACTTTTTGGGTCGTTCAACAAAAGTTAAACGAAAGTTGAACGTGAGTTGAACCTAAGTTGAAAGTAACACTTTTTGGGTCGTTCATCAAAAGTTGAACGAAAGTTGAACGTGAGTTGAACCTAAGTTGAAAGTTACACTTTTTGGGTCGTTCAACAAAAGTTGAACGAAAGTTGAACCTAAGTTGAAAGTAACACTTTTTGGGTCGTTCAACAAAAGTTGAACGAAAGTTGAACGTGAGTTGAACCTAAGTTGAAAGTAACACTTTTTGGGTCGTTCAACAAAAGTTGAACGAAAGTTGAACGAAAGTTGAACGTGAGTTGAACCTAAGTTGAAAGTAACACTTTTTAGGTCGTTCAACAAAAGTTGAACGAAAGTTGAACGTGAGTTGAACCTAAGCTGAAAGTTGAATTTGAGTTGAATTCGAGTTGAATTCAAGTTGAACCCAAGTTGAACCCAAGTTGAACCCAAGTTGAACCCAAGTTGAACCCAAGTTGAACTCAAGTTGAACGTAAATTGAACCCAAGCCCAACCTCTGTTGAACCTTGAATGGCACCCAACACTCACAGAGTAGCACCTAGCCCAACTTCCGTTGAAACCTTGAATGGCTCCCAAAACTCACAGGGTACTACCTGTAATGCCGAAAACGTAACGCTTTTTCGTTGCAATTTTCGTGACGATTTTCGATTTATGTGCCAGAGTCAAGACATAAAAATGTCAAAAAATGTCTATTAAATTTTTATCGGGAAGATAAAAATGACTCGAGAGGCCTCAAACTTATTTTAGGCATACTTTAGGGCACTTTAGAAGAATGTTTTCGTTTTTAACGGTGATCGCTAGGACTCTGAACTTTTCAGGAAAATGTATACCTCTCAATGCGCTCTAAATTGGGGCTCTCCATTTGGTCCTTGCTCTATTTTTTTCAACTGTTTTCCTTGATTCACAAGAAAACGATTTTTATGTCATTTTATCCGGATTTATTGATTTTTTTTTTTCAATTTTTCTTTGTTTTGATACGTACTTGAGTGTGTATGTATAATAAATGTCCATATACTTGCCTGCCATCATATATACAATCGTCGTCATCGAATAAAATTGTCGTTGTCTCCGTGCGATGATTCCGTCTATTAAAATGCACGTAAAGGTGCATAAATATTCCAAAACGTATGTATACGTATAATTGAATATTTTTTAAGTGCACTACACCCGAGATCTTTCGTTTTCTTCTTCGCCCCGACTCGCGACTGTCCCACATCTGCACTATATCCCCATACAAACATTCTGTACAATGTCTATGTAGAAATCCAGCGAATGTAGCAGTGCGCCGCTATAAGCGCGAAATATCCTTTCTTCAGAAATCAAAAATGTATGTATGTCCGTACACAGACTGCACAGCACCCATAGTTGAGCAAAGACACAACATACATACCACAACGCCTATAGAGTCAAAGATATAATGTCGATCGGATAGGGATATAGTATTGGCTAAATTGATGATGCCATCAATGAATAATAACCGTCTAAGAACAATGATACACGAGAATTTTTCAAGACTACACTTTTATGCTCGTTTATAGATTTTTTATGCTATTGTGTTGCGATGCGGTTGCATTTTCTGTGTATATCTTTTGCCAGTAATTTTTTTTTGTTTTTCTGTTTTTCAGTTTTTTTTTCACCGCTCACCGGGTTCGATTCTTTTATAATTCGCCTGGTTTTCGCACAGCGCACATTATTATTTTTCGTCGTGTGGTGTGGCTATACGGGGGCTGATGCTGAAATGTTGCTACTCATCGCCTCTTGGATATGGAATATGGTGCATCCTGCTGCCTCCTCCAAACGACACGACAACGTAGACAACGACGAGGACGACGTCAACAGATCTTCTTCTCTGTTCGAAATATTGGGATATGGCAAACAAAAGAAGTGATTCCTGCGTTCTCATAGAATCATGTCCAAAAGCAGCTGGTTGGTTGTTTTATGGTGCTGTGTACAAGAAGAAGGTGTCATATGAAATGAATGCAGATGGAATGAAAACAAAAAATAAATAAATAAGAAGGCCTTCGAAGAAAATGCAAAAAAGCCGAATCAAAAAAGAAAAGGAAAGGATGCAAAAAATTGTAACTGGTGAAATACACAGAGCGCGAAGTTCCATACTATTGTTACAATTGCGAGGCAATTTTTAGTTTATTTGACTTTTTTTTTCATGTGGCGTGACTATTGTAATAGGGTGACGATTGCAAATCACACGGTCCAGTAAGGACAAAAGTGGCTTTAGCCCGCAGATACATTTAAATATTGGATTATCGTATTCGTTTGCATTTAATTGAATAATATGTCTTTTGTTTCAATATTGGCGAATATTTGGACACTTGTGAAATGAATGCGAGCTGAACTCTAACTAGTCGTTTTTGTTGTTTGAGATTATATGTAATGTGTCCGTGCTATTTCCCGTTAGCGACACTAGCGCCTTCTGATGTAAACTAAGCATATACAATTTGTGAAAAGCGCTGAGACGGCCAAACAAATATATGTGAGGGTCGAGCACTACATAGCAGGAGAATCAGGGTTTGACAAACCAACAATAAGAGTATGGAAGCCATATACAGGGTGTCCCGCATTAGGTGGTCAATACTGTGAGGGTTAATAGCGCAACTTGTTTCAGCAAGAAAATTGCCAATGCAATCGGAATTTTTTTTACCGTTACCTTGTTATCGCTCTTTTTGTGAAAGTTATCGAAAATCGTGACTTGTCATCATCATCATCAATGTGGCACGATAGCCCGACGTCGGGCCTTGGCCGCCTGAATCGTGACTTGTCATGCAAAATTATAATTTGCAGCCCTCCTGATAACTTAATCCAAGATTTGATTACAGTTTTAGAATCTACATAAAAATTCACAAAAACTGAAGTTTTTTCTGTTGTCAAGATTATTGCCACTATCAAGATACAGTTACTCAAACTTAATAGAGTAACGACGACGAGGGAGAGAGGTTATAGCTCAGGTAAAACAATTGATTGCAGAGGAATATTTAGATCCTGAAGTTTGCACGAAGCCAAACGATTTTGAAATGAAAATTCGATTAGAAACAGATGTACCTTTTCATCATTATCCTAAGAAACTGTCATTCGAAGAACGGAGTGCCTTGAAAGAAATAATAGACGATCTGTTTGAAAAACAAATAATTAGACATAGTGAGTCTCCGTTTACGTCCAGTATTGTAATGGTAAAAAAGAAAAATGGAAAATATCGGAAATGCGTGGATTACCGAAGTCTTAATAAAGTAATGGTTAAGGACAATTACCCGCTGCCGATAATGGAAGATTGTTTAGATTATTTAGGGGATAAAAGGTGGTTTACGACTTTGGATTTAGAAAATGGATTTTTCCATGTGAAGATTGCCGAAGATTCGAAAAAGTATATTTCGTTTGTTACGCCGTATGGGCAATATGAGTACAATCAGATGCCGTTTGGTACGAGGAATGGATCTTCCGTATTTTTTAGATATATCCATCACCAATTGAGAGAGTTAATAGAAGCAGGGAAAATAATAGTTTATATGGATGACATCACGATCACTACAGAGGATCTGGAAACTCATATTGCAGTACTTAAAGAGGTCAGGCACCGACTAGCTGAATGTAGTCTTAACCCATTTCTTCCCAAGGATAAAAATACGCTGAAACTATAAAGCTTTTTGGGAAATTCCAATCAATTACAATACAATTAAGAAAAAAAAATTTCAGTAAGTGTTACCAGTGGCTCCCAACGTGATGTTGCGTTGACGCAACGTTGGGAGTTTCTTGGTAAAAAAAAATCTAAACGAAAATTTAAATTTTAAGCTTCTGTGTTGCAAAAAATTGTAGATTTATATGGCGAATAATAAATTTAGTGATAAAATTCTGAAACACTCACTATAGCGATATAGATGACATTTTGGGCGGGATTTTCGTACACCTTATCTAGTGGTTGGTCATGTCATATAGATAAGACGCACACTATTTTCTTTTCAATATAATGTAAAGCTTTCTGAAAATTTTGTGAATCTTCTCTATACGCAAAGGCTAACTATTAGATAAGATGTACGAGTAACTGACCATTTGTAATATAATGGAGGTCGGCCGTACTTTGCCGTTAGCGTCTGGTGGTAATTCATAGTAACTTTGTCCCGGATTTCGCTTCTTTTTGATAGTTTCTATTTCAGATTTGAACAGGCATATTACAATTTAGGTGCTTAAGTCAACAACCAAAATACATAGAGGGGAACTGCTGAGCATGTTGACTGCTATCCACAATTATCGCCGGGAAGTCTGTCTTACCACCTTTCAGCGATTCCGGATTATTACACTATTCCTTGTGACAAAAGTAAATAGTAAGTTGACTAGAAATAAATATGTTCTTGCGTCCATTGCAAGAGAACAATTTACTACACAAAAGTTTAGCAAAAATTTGCTCTAACAAAACTGTCCTTAAATGGAAAAGGTTTTTGATCCTATACTTGTTGACTTCAGACCATACCGTCGAGTGAAGATTGTACCAATAATTTCATAGACTTTTCAGGGTACATATATATTCACTACAAAGGCCCGCTTTACCCACTGTAGAAATCCTTGAAATATTTTTGGAAATCTCGACACCATCATGAAATATGTATTTGGAAAATTGCTTTAGATCAACTGACAAGTGTATCCAACTGTCATTGTCCCGCAAAATAATTTTATCGTTTTCCTTTCTTCAATGAGACACATGTGACTCACAAAAGAGTACTGGATATGAATACCATGAGTCAAATGTGTCTCGTGGATAGTGAGTTATTTAGAACTCATTTTAAGATATTGCTGATGTGAAACCTGCGTTACATAGCAAGAAAATGTTTTGCTCTTTATGCGTTTGCCCCAGTGTTACTGCACCAGGAAACTCCCAACGTTGCGTGAACGCATCATGTTTAACACATGCTCCTGCAGCAAGGACCAACCTTTTTCCAAAATCAAGTGGAATTAAATAATTAGCAATTGTTTTTCGTATAGAAAGTGCATTTGGATATTGATTTTAAGATATTTAAATATTTTTAAAATTATGACGAAAAATGTCCTAAAAAACATAGTATTACTTTCTCTTATATCCTTAAGGACCCAATGGGTGATTTGCTATAACAAATATGCAGAAATAGAGCCAAGAAATGTCCATTAAAAATTACATGATTCCTTTTCCATTTCAATTTAAATTTGGTGGTGTTTACATGTGGAATTTTTAGGACATCTTGTTAACAAGGAAGGAATACGGCCGAGTGATGCAAACATAAGTTCGATGAGAGATTATCCAATGCCGCAGACTTATAAACAATTGCGGTCATGTTTGGGATAATTTTTTCGGTTTTTCGCAACTTTATACCGAACTATGCTAAAATCGCACATCCATTACAGCGATTACTTAGGAAAAATGTGAAATTTGAGATAGATGATACATGCCGTCAAGCTTTTAATGAACTAAGAGAAAAATACATGTCCCCGCCGGTATTAGCCATTTTCAACCGATGTAGAGAAACAGAATTACATACGGATGCGTGCAGTACAGGATATGGGGCAATATTAGTGCAAAGACAAGAGGATGGAAGATTTCATCCAATATATTATTATTCAAAGGCGACTTCACCCGATGAATCGAGGATGCACAGCTATGAATTAGAAACGATGGCAATTTTTTACGCGGTTCGGAAATTCCGCAACTATTTGCATGGGATAACTTTTAAGATCGTAACGGATTGCAGTGCATTAGCACTTACATTTGATAAGAGAAATATGTGTCCGAAGATTGCCCGATAGGCCCTGGAATTACAGCATTTTAATTTTACTATGCCACTCCGCAGAGGAGTGTTAATGGGCCACGTAGACGCCTTAACCCATATTGTCCGGGGGTAAGAAGCAGTTGTGCTAGTATCATGAAAATTCACACAGTAGTTTGGTATAGGAAGAATATGCAAATTTCGAAGAAATGTATTTTTAATTTTTTGTATTTTGGGCTGTGTAGCACGTTGCGAAAACGCAACGCTAGGACTTAACGTGTACTTTTCTGGTCAAAGAAAAGTGTCTTCCATACACAGAAATCGTCTGATTTTTATAAATAATAGCCTAAAATTAAGAAGCAAAAGTTATTATTACCATTATTATGGATCGCCCCACCAATTTAGTTGTCGAAAATAGTCGACAAATATTCTGGTGGAGTCCGCATGGGGATGGGTAACCCCCCTCATTCTCTGTGCAGCTTCGATTTTTACCAGGTTTGTTGGAATCAGCAACCGGTGCAAGATGCAATGCCTAAACCGGTTGGCTCATATCAGATAGGTGGAACTCCTCCTTAGAATGTTGTCTGTATATAAGGCTAGCGATCTCCCTCCAGAAGTAGGCCCCTTCCTTTTCCATTTGTAGAAGTTGGCTCTATGATAAAGCTAACTTCCCAAGGACATATCTGGATTATAATTTATACAAATTTTAAACTTCACATGCTATTTGAGGAATATTGGGCCGTTAAATCGGGTGAAACTTGGAAATAATCATATCGCTGATAAAAGGTAGTGGCCGCGTCATAAAACCAAATAAGTGAAATGTTCGAAATAAACTTTTTAATTTGCAAAGCCACTTTTTACAAATATTACTTAAATTTATCGAAAACTTAAGTACAAACAATTTTCACCTCGCTTTATCTCAAAAAGTTAAACAGAGTCAAACAATAAAAGCAAAAGTTAAATAGCATCAAAACTGAATTAGTAGTAAAAACGAGACCGAGGCTAATTTCGGGCGCGGCCGAAATTTGAATACCCTTCACTCTCCTCGGGCTAAAAGTTTTTTTTTGGGCGAACATATGACTTGTGTTCAATCCTTCCCCATTTTGGTGTGGAAACAATGTTTCTTAGAAGATCTAAAATGGGGGGTTGGGTTTGTATGGTAGCCCCATGACCCCATAGAGCATAGACCAATTCCATTCATTTTTACATATGTCTTATGGCATCAATAGAGATGCACTTTTACGAGTTTTGGTTGAAAGTGTTGCACAAATAAAAAAGTTTTTCGTAGAAGAACTCAATTTGGGGGGTTGGGTTTGTATGACAGCCCCATGATCTCATTGTCCGATTCCATTCATTTTTACATATGTTTTGTGGCATCAATTGAAATGCACTTTTATGAGGTTTGATTGAAATTGGGGCACAAATCAAAAAAATTTTCTTAGAAAAACTCAATTTGGGGGGTTGGGTTTGTATGACAGCCCCATGACCCCACAGTCCTATTCCAACCATTCTTACATATGTTTTGTGGCATCAATAGAAACACATTTGTATGAAATGGGTGCACGCATAAAAAAGTTTTTCTTTGAAAAACCAAATTGGGGGGGTTAGGTTTGTATGGCAGCCCCATGACCCCACGGTCCGATTTTAGCGATTCGAACAAACAAACTGCCTGCAATAAAAAGAAGCATGTGTGCAAAATTTCAGCTCGATAGCTTTTAAACTGGCCGAGTAAAACGCGTAGCAACAGACGGACAGACGGACAGACAGACAGACGGACATCGCCCAATCGACTCAGCTCGTCATGCTGATCATATATATACATATTTTATATGGTCGGAGATGTTTCCTTCAATGCGTTACAAACTTCATGACAAAGTTAATATACCCTTGACTCTACGAGTGAAGGGTATAATAATGGAAATCATTTGTCCAAAGGAAAAGCAAAAGAGGATATCGTTATAGTCCAGCGCTGCGTTTTCGCAACCTTAAATTTTGAGCGTATGTTCTGCGCTCAGAACACAACTTTTTTATGAACTATGTATATTTTCGCATCTGTTGTAGTCTTTCTTATGTTAGTTCCGTAGATTTCAGGAAAATATTTGATCTAAGTATTTTTATTCACAAATTAGCATCTAAACCTAAAAAAATTTAATTTTCACAATTTTCAAACCCTTAAAAATCATAGAAAACGTCAAAATACATCTTTGAACAAAAACAGGTCGATTAGATAATTCTAAAATGAAACTTTCTTCTTCGGGGATCAAATTTATATTTTTTACCAGAAAAGCGTGAAACATGAAAATGTAAAGTGTTGCGAAAACGCAACCGTAGGACAAAATGTGTTAAGCAAATGTCATAAACCGCATATTGTGGAACCGAGGGATTATCAAGCGGATATAATGAGTCGAATGGTCGCAGTAGGGTCGAGACGGAAGATAGAATCAAATGAAACGGAGAACAGCGGGATAGGAGACAACGAAGAATTAGATACCGAAGATACCGAGGACGAGGCTTATAACCGAATACCATGCAAAGTAACCAACGTTGGTGACCCGATGGAATTAGATTTTATGATTCAAATAACTCAAAACAGCGACGGGAACATAGTAGCGCTAAGGAATCGCTTGGAGGACGAAAGAGTAGAGGGACATATTATGAAAGACGGAATAGTTTTTAGACAAGATAAACATGGTAGGCTACAATTATGTGTACCACAAGAAATGGAGCAAAATGTGATTAGGATGATACATGAGAAAATATGTCATTTAGGCATTGATAAAACTTATGAACAGATCCGAAGAAATTATTGGTTCGATCACATGAAATCGAAAGTAGAGAAGTTTATAAAAAATTGTATCAGATGTATAATGTGTTCACCGCCGGCGCGAATCAACGAGAGGAATTTACATAGCATACCGAAGAAACCGGTTCCGTTTGATACACTACATATCGACCATTTCGGGCCGCTGCCAGCGATAAAAGGTATTAGAAAACACGTTTTGTTGGTAGTGGATAGTTTTACAAAATTTACGAAGTTATTTGCTGTGAAGTCTACAGGTACAAGGGAGGTAGAGACATGTTTAGGAAAATATTTCGCTATGTACAGTAGACCGCGGCGTATTATATTATAAGTGATCGAGGCACCAGTTTCACCTCATTAAGATTTCAGAAATATCTTTTAGACCAAAATATAGAACATGTGAAAATAGCGGTGGCTTCCCCACAAGCCAACGGTCAGGTGGAAAGAGTGAATCGAGTTATAACCGCCATGCTAAGTAAGGTTGCTGAGCCTTTAGAACATTCCAATTGGGCAGGAACGTTAGAGCAGATAGAATTCGCTTTGAACAACGCAGTTCATCGTTCAACTAAGAAAACTCCCAGCCAATTATTGTTCGGGGTAGATCAAAGGGGGGAAGTAGTCGATTTTCTTACTGAATTTGTACAAGAGAAAAATAGTAATATACGAGGACAAGAATTGGAAGATAAAAGAAGAGAAGCAGAAGAGTCAATACAAAAAGCGCAGGAGATTAACGAAAGTTATTTCGCGGCCAAACATACTGCACAAGAGAAATTTTTATCTGGGGACTTTGTAGTTATTCGACATATTGACACAACCGCGGGTTCAAACAAAAAACTGAATGAGAAATATCGGGGACCTTACATTATTCATAAGGTATTACCCCATGATATATATGTTGTTAGAGATGTACCTAATTGTCAGATTACTCAATTACCCTACGAAGGAGTGGTGGAATCCTGTCGAATAAGGAAGTGGGTGGAGCGAAGGGTGGAAGGCTCTAGCGTGGTCGATGTAGAACAACACTGACCAGCAAATGATATGAAAATTGGTAATTTAAAAAAAAAAAGAAAAAAGAAAGTAGTAGTTTTGATTGAGGGCAATCAGAACCGTCAGAACGCCCGAGCTATATAATAATACTTTATACTTTTAAATTTTTAGTAGTCGTTAGGCTGATTATTGGTTGAGAAGATAGGTGGCGCTGGGGAGGCGAGAGAGGAAGATTTTTGTAGAACTGTCAGAGTGTTGTAAGAAAAGACGAAATCATTCTTGTAAAACCGCCGCGGAGAACGGATGGAAAAATATATTTGAACTTTAAAATAATCATATTTGCGTATTATTCGGCCATTTCGGACGACACCACAAAACTAAAAATATTAACTAATGATTAAATGGGTCTGTTTGATGAATTGGAATAATGCTGCTGGAGTTGGCCTCCTCCATTTTGTATGCAGACACGACACCTTCGGCGCAAGGAAGAAACGTCCCGAAGGATTTCAGGAGGGGTTTCGTTAACGTTATCACAAGCATCATTAATTCGCCGCAGCCGCAGCCGCTGTTCCTCGGCTCGGAATAGACATTGTTTTTTGAGTTACCCCATAAATATAAATCTAGGGGAGTAAGGTCGGGACTTCTCGCAGGCCACGCAACTGTCCCAAATCTGTCAATCCACTTTCCGGGAAATTCGTATTCCAAACACTCTTTGATAGATCTCGCATTATGATCGGGGTACCCGTCTATCTGCCATAAATAGCAAATATTAAATTTTAACTGTTATAAGTACCGTTGCATTTGCCAAACAATGTACAAAATTTCAAATATCTTACAGTTCTGGTCAAAATAATGTAGCGATATTCTACGCCGAATTATAATAGCCTTTGTTTGTCTTTTTTCGAGTAAAGGAAAAATTGTTAGCGATTCCACTGAAGCCTTGAATTTTACCATTCAATGCGTGTTTCCGTAAAATTCTGCAATGTAAATAAAAAAAAGTGATATACCGTTGGAAAGCCAACATGTTGAAGCAACTTTTATAAACTTTTCAGAGTTGTACGTATAAAGTACCGTTATGAAATTACTGTTTGAATTTTCGATGAAAAATCTATTTTAAAATGTCTATTAAGTTTGAGTAACTATATCTTGAAAGTGGCGATAATGTTGACAACAGAAAGAACTTCAGTTTTTGTGAAATTTTATGTAGTTTCTGAAACTGAAATCAAATCTTGGATCAAGTCTTCACGAGGGCTGCAAATTATGATTTTGCATGACAAGTCATGGATTTTTGATGACTTTCACAAAAAGAGCGATAAGAAGGTAACGGTAAAAAAATTCGATTGTATTGGTAATTTTCTTGCTAAAACAAGTTGTGCTATCAACCCTTACAGTATTGACCACCTAATGCGGGACACCCATGGAACTAGTTCATCTTCAAACGAGACCGATGCTAATTTCGGGCGCGGTCGAAATTTGAATACCCGTCACATTTGAATGAAACTTTAGCTTCTTTTGCGTTGACTTTTTCTACCGCAGATATATGACGTGTTCCGATTCCATCTGTTCCCGGATGCATTGAGGCTAATCCAGGAAAATACTAAGGTGAATTTTGGTTAAGATTCAAAAGGAAAAAAGTTTTTCTTACAAGAACATAATATTTGGGGGTTGGTTTCCTAGATATGTTTTGAGGCTTTATTAGGAACACATTTAAGTGAAGTTTGGCTAAGATTGGTACATAAAGAAAAAAGTTTTTCTTAGATGAACCTAATTTCCAGGGGTAGCCCCATGACCCCATGGTCCGCTTCCATTCGTTCCGACATATATACAGCGTACACTAAAAAGAAACTTGTGTACAAAATTTCAGCTTAATAGCCTCAAAAGTGAGGGACTAGTTTGCGTTGCAACAGACAGACAGACGGACATCGGTCAATCGATTTTTCTCGTCACACTGATCAATAAAATAATTGATTTATATAGTCGGAGGTGCTTCCTTCTGTGCGTTGCAAACTTCATGACTAAGTTAATATGCCCGTTCACATAGTGACGGGTATAAGAAGACATGCTTCACGCGCGCTGGACTCAATGATGCAGGAAAAGGCCGATAATTATAAAGAGCCTTATTGAAATCCCTCACTCCGTCGTCTGTTTTGGTAACTCACCAAATCCTAAATTGATTGTCTCTGAAATTTAAAGATATTGAAACATTCGAAAAAAAAACGAATCAAAACAAGAAATGAATCGCTCGCAAATCAATCACCCTTCACACAAATCTAGTATTTTTCCAGGAATCGCATGAATTTCATTTCATTCAATATCAACGATAGTATTGTCTTTTATCAATTTTTGATTTCATATGTACCTTAAGTCCGAACAAAAGTTTTGAAGAAGCCCAAGCGCTTATAATAGCATTTCGAATCCCATAATGATGTTTATACCGCATGCACATCGATCCATTAAAATGTCCCTACAACAAAAGCCTTTTAAATACAACGTGACCGATCATAAGTCCGCCGATTATAAACGCAGGCAACGATGACATGAATAAAATAAAATCGAAAAAAAAAAACGAGAGGAAAACTTATTCATTTTATAAGATCGAATAAAACAGATCTACCTACAAAGATATATACTCACGCATACTATCATGCCTATATCTAGGTATGGTCGGACTCAACCGCGATACTCAACGAAGGACAAAACGTCCTGCGCGCACGATACAATAAATGATGTCGCGCCGTCCTTGTGTTGTGTGTTCGGGCATTCGATTGAATTGCATGAATATGAAATTCATTCAACAAAATTTTGTGATATTGTTGCACTGTTTGAACATCGGAGGACCAAGCGGGGATATCTCATCATTGTCATTGTGTCATCTTATACTGTGTACGCGCTGGTTGATGATATTGTTGTTGTTGCTGTTGCGTCGGGGTTTTTCAAATCACGATCCCATACACAACATACGTATATGATGCACGCAAAATAACAATATGCAACCGATGATGATCAATCAAAAGATGTGAATGGGATGTGACTCCTTGTTTTGGTCATTCGTCGAGTCATTATTCATTTTGAATTGTGTATCGCCCGATGTCTGCGTGTGCAATAAGATTCAAGCCCGGTCCAGGGCCTATCGCTTCCACAGAGACTTTCGAAAGAAGTACTAATCAACCGAACAGAAGCGTAATGCTCTGTCCAAATACATCGTTCGTCAAAATTATATAAAATGCAATAATTCCGCCTATGCATAGTGTAATGTCTTCGTAACGTTGATGACTACACACGGTAGTCATCAACGCACCATGCTCCACTAGGAGTTACGGTATTGAGAGAGAGATAGTGTAATGTAGGATATTGTGAGTATATCCTTTTTCAGTCGCATTCTAATGGATGGGATGTCTAATTACTTTTAAATGAAGTGCGAACAAAATTTTAAAAAATATTTTTTGTATTAAATTAATTTGTTCCCAAATCGTAGATTCGAGTTTTAACTAATTGTGGAAATCTTGACTTATTGTTCCATTTTATTCATACAACTACGGTGCATGTCTGTAGCAGGGACGTAGCCAGGAATTTGTTTCGGCAGGGGTCCAAATTTCGATTTCCGAAATTGTCTTGTAAATCAATGTTTTAATATTGTTAGTGAATAACTGTTTTACTGTATTTTTGATGATACAGAAAAATTACATCACTAAAAAAGTGTGTTGAAATGCATCCTTTTGTATTCGATGTATACCGATTGATTTCATCCGCTCTAATTACATAGGGGATTTAAATAGTTTCTGAATATCTAAAAAAATTAAACATAAAAGTGGATCAAGGTATGATTCCTGAGGAACGCCTAATGTTGATGGCAATTGATTTAGAATTATGTTCACAATCACGGAACGGTATCGTCTAACTATTCTATTAACCCTTTCATTCCCATTGTAAACTGCAGTTTACATAAACTTTAAAACCCTTTATCCATGTTTTGGTTTACTTTAAATAAAAACGAGACCGAGGCTAATTTCGGGCGCGGCCGAAATTTGAATACCCGTCACATTTGAATGAAAATTAAGGTTCTTTTGTGTTAACCAATTAGTGCATAGTGTCCCTTTAAAGGGACACCCACTTTTTCCCGTTATATGATCAGATCTTTGACTATGCACTGGAAGTGTGTATGGAATGACAACTAAAGGATGAGTTTTTAGGAGCTTTCGGATTTGATTTAAGAAAAAAAAAACACATAAAATTCAGAAAAATTTATGAAATCTTTATTTAAATCGAAAGAACGATTTATATAATTTAATCTTTAAAAATGGTTTTATGTAAATGTTGACCGCGCCGTGCCTCCAATGGTTCATACATACGCTGAGTCCAATTTTTGCATACTCTCTCCAACATATCGGTCGGTATCTCACGAATAAATTCTTCAATATTGGCTTCCAGTGCGTCAACCGTTGCGGGCTTGTCGCTGTAGACATAAGCCTTAACATAGCCCCACAAAAAATCGTCTAAAAGCGTAAAATTGCACGATCTATACGGCCAATTGATCGGCCCCAAACGTGAAAAAAACTGTTCACCGAACTCGCCTCTCAATTGGGCCCAGGTTTCGGATGATGTGTGTCATGTGGCACCGTCTTGTTGAAACCACATATCAGGCAAGTCTACCTCTTCCGTTTTGGGCAAAAAAATTAATTTCGTAATCATCGCACGGTAATAACGTTCCGGCCTTCGTCGTCTATGAAAAAGTACGGTCCAATGATGCCAACGGCACATAATCAACACCAAACTGACTTTTTCGGAAAGAATTGGCAGTTCTTGCAATTCTTCTGGCTGTTTTTCACTCCAAAAATGGCAATTTTGCTTGTTGACGTATCCTTTCAACCAGAAATGAGCTTCGTCGTTGAACACTGATGCACTTTTCTTAACCAAGCATCAATTTTGACTATAAAATTCAATTATCTGCAAGCTTTATTCGCTTGTAAGTCGATTCATGATTAATTTATAGACCACACTGAACATGTTTGACAGTAACACAAAGCTCGAACCCCGCGTGAGCTGCCAAAAACAGTGTAGCCAAAAAGAAAGTTCCTAAAAAATCACCCTTTATTAACATCTGTTATAAAAAAAAATCGTGTTCAAATGTCTTTTGCGCTTGGTGTAGTTTATTTATTGAAAAGAATGAGTGGCGGAATTTTGAAAAATCGCCAGATTCAGGGCAGGTGAGAAAAAAATAAAAAATGCAAATATTTTGTAGTGCTGGTTTAGTGCTTCGATTGAATAATCGTTAAAATGTGTGTAGGCTACTTTTCTAATCAAAGAAAAAATGAAAGAAAGTATTGCAATGTCGCACTTATAAGGGACATTGTGTACGTAGGTCAGTTGGTGAAATACTTTTCTAGACTTATAGCTGGGGAAATTTTGGAGAAATTAGTAGCGGTGGAACGTTTTTTTGAAGACATTAACACATCTGTTACACCGCTATTGATGGCAATGAAACAGGGGATCGTAAAAGGGACTTTCACTGCTGATGTGAGGTGTATTTACAATCTAGACGATCCAGCAATTGCTTTTAAAATTACTAAATAAACGTTTGAATTGGTGAAAGACCCCGCAGTGGGGTCTGCGTCCATGTCATGGGATTGAGAAATTTTGTGAGGGGCGTCACCATCAGTACGATCTCCACAGAGGAGGGAGACAAAGCCCTTCCGGCGTTTCCCGATGCATGTTGGCTACTGACTGACCTTCCACCCCGGTTCCGGGCCTCAAAACGGCTAGCTGTTGAAACGAAAAAATTCCAATTCTTAGCTGCTTGGAGTCATGCCTGTAGTAGTAATATCTGATGATAACCGCCATAAAGCGGGAAAGCAGCGTTTCCAACCAAGCCGGATAGTCCAAAAGGCAACCGAACCCGCGGAATGCACTTCGAACTATGTGGTGATTCCATATTACCGTAAAAGGAGCTAACAATCAATTTATCCGCGGAGAACTAATTAGATGTTGTTTTGGGCACTAAATTCAACCGGAGGACATTTTGTATTTATTTCATATATATGGGAAGATATTCTGATATCGTTTCCGAAAGTTTTGGAGTTGGGGAGGATAAGGTCTTCGATCTGCTCATTAAAGAAAATAAAGGATTCAAAGCAAGTAATGCGATAATTCGTAGATATTTTACATGCCACTTATAAATTTCATGGATTTCTATTCCATATCCGTCAAATTATTTCACGATTTATCCGATGAAGGTGGTTTCACCAGATACAATACAAATTGGTCGTATCAATTTCTTCATTCATCAACTGACCCTATAAGTGACACTATGCACAGCTAGTGTCGCTTATAGGGGACGGCTTGTAAATCTACTATTACTTATTTTTTCGAATTTTGTTTTTTCAAAAAGTACTTCCCTGTCGCTACTTCATTTCATAATAATTGACAAAAGTCAAAAAATGTTTTCAGGGAATTTCATGCACTAATGGGTTAATAATAATTTCTACCGCAGCCGTATGACGTATTTCGATTCCATCTGTTGCTGGATGCGTTAAAGCTAATCCAGGAACACACTTGGATGCATTTTAGTTAAGATTCAAGAAGAAAAAGTTTTTCTTACAAGAACCTAATATTTTGTGGTTGGTTTGTATGACAGCTCTATGACGTAATGTTCCGATTCCATTCATTCCTAGATATGTTTTGAGGTGCTACTAGAAACACATTTGGGTGAAGTTCGGTTAAGATGGAACATAAAGAAAAAAAATTTTCTTTGAAGAACCTAAAAACCAGGGGTTGTTTTGTATGCAGTGTTCCGATTTTATGCGCTCCTAGATGTTTTGAGGCTTCACTAGGAAAACATTTGGGTAAAGTTTGGTTAAGGTCAGATTAAAAAGGAAAAAGTGTTTCTTAGAAGAAATTAATTTTTAGCGGTTGGTTTGTATGCCAGCCCTATGAAGTAATGTTCCGATTCCATCCGTTCCTAGATATGTTTTGGGACTTTACTAGAAACATATTTGGGGGAAGTTTGGTAAAGACTGATACATAAAGAAAAAAGTGTTTCTTAGGCGAACCTAATTTTCAGAAGTTGGTTTCTATGGCAGCCCCATGACCCCATGGTCCGATTTCATTCATTCCGACATATATACAGCGTACACTAAGAAGAAACTTGTATACAACATTTCAGCTCGATAGCTTCAAAATTGAGGGACTAGTTTGTATTGAAACGGACGGATAGACAGACAGACAGACAGACAGACAGACGGACAGACACACTGATCAATAATATATATACTTTATATAGTCGGAGGTGCCTCCTTCTTTGCGTTGCAAACTTCATGACAAAGTTATACCCTTTCACATAGTGACGGGTATAATGAGTGACATACACTGAAGCTTACATACGAGTATAACAGCATTTGAATAGTAAACATTTACTTAATGCATATGGATTGAAATTTTTATGAACGCATTTAGAATTACGCCTGTCAGGGTGTTTTCGTCCATTGTGACAAGTGGTGAATTGCTTCCCTTTTACATACCGTTATACCGTTAATCGTCAATAACAAAAGATTCATTTGCCAGAATTTTCTGTGACACAAATTCAATAGGGCGGCATTTGGGGACGTTGAAAGCTATGTAAACTGTGGGCTACGTTGTTACATTGGGCATTTATGGAATAATATTGTCGCCGGTATTGGAATGAATCCGATATGAAAAAGATGAACTAAGCGGAAAAGAGTAGCATAAAACCTTTCAGATGGTGAAAATTGGGCGATTTCAACCTTTTAAGGTATATTCCGGATTGATTGGGACCGATGGCCGGATTATCGAATTGCCCGGATTACCAAAATGCACCGATAAAGATCCCAGACGCGTCTATAATGCATCATTTATGCTAAAATGCTAACTAAATTTGATAAATTTAGCACCAGTAGATTCGATCAGTAAAACTTATCTCACAAAAACAACTCTGTTGTAAAAGGTTTCCGCCAAAGAAAATGTCGTCAGCCGCAAAAAGGATTGATATAAATACAATCCCGCCAAAATAATCGCATCTTGTCTCAAGGATATGCATATCCCAAAGTGATTGAATTAGTTAATAGCGTTCACCAAACCTACGCGGTGCGGTACCCGTCAGAATCTATGAAATAATTTTCGCCGTGGTAGACCACGCTGATTTTGCCAATTCGGGTGGTGTGTGCGTGTTGGGTGTAACGCGAACCGCTCCCGCGCTGGTTTGGCGGAAACTAATTTCTTTCAACGCTTATTGGCGGGGAGCTTGACGAAGGTGTTATTTGCTGCTATGTTATTTTCTTGATCAGATTTCATTTTAAATCTACCAGCCTTGTAAAAAAAATGTGTTTTAGAAACTTTTTTCGCTTTCCTTCGCTTAGGCGACTTTTCCCTTTTTTATGCAATAAAGGTCTTTCGTAATTTTCATAAGATTGGTTTTATCCTGCTATTGCAAGAAATTAGTTTCCGCCAAACAAGCGCGGGAGCGGTGCGCGTAACACACAACACGCACACACCACCCGAATTGACAAAATCAGCGTGGTCTACCACGGCGAAAATTATTTCATAGATTCTGACGGGTACCGCACCGCGTAGGTTTGGTGAACGCTATTAACTAATTCAATCACTTTGGGATATGCATATCCTTGAGACAAGATGCGATTATTTTGGCGGGATTGTATTTATATCAATCCTTTTTGCGGCTGACGACATTTTCTTTGGCGGAAACCTTTTACAACAGAGTTGTTTTTGTGAGATATCATATTTTTTTTGCAGTTTTTAATTTACAAAGTAGACAACATATCAATAAATGATATTGAATGCGTTCAATTTATTGAAGTTAAGACGATATTCACTGCCCTTTAATCACGAATTTGTTTAAGAATAATAATAATAATGACCCTCTTAGTAACCTTAGATCCCTTGATGACCTTAGTCGCCTTGGTAACCCTAGTGACCATAGTACACTTGATAACTTTGGTGACCTTGGAAGCCCTTAGTAACCTTGGTAGCCTTAATATCTTTATACATCACATTAAACTTAATGATAACCCCAACTTTAACCTTACCTTATCCTTGGTCTAAACCTTAAACCCAACCTTAACGCTGGCCTTGTCCTTAAATTTAACCATAATAATAACACTAAGGGTTAAGACACGATCCCCGCCAAACAGCATTGCAAGAAATAAGCTTCCACCAAACCAGCGCGGGTGCGTTACGCGGTACACACAACACAGACTCCACACAAATGAATGCGTCTATTTTCTTGAAATGAAGACGATATTCACTGCCCTTTTATCACGACCATGTTTGAGAACATAATAACAATAATAACCCTCTTGGTAACCTATGTAACCTTAGCGTCCTTCGTAACCTGAGGTGTGTGTGTTTTGCGAACCTCTACCGTTTGCTGGAAGCTTTAGGATCATCGGGATGTTATTTGTTCATCCAATATTATAGTAATATGTACAACTTTGAGCCCTTGCCGCCGCTCTTGCAGACGCTTTACAACTGAAAACTTTAGAGAACATATACAAGGGATTGTTCGAAACAGTCCTGCCAAATCACAAAACTATACGATTCTTTTCTAGGCATTTTTCGGGCCTATCCCCGACTTTTGCAAAATGCTTCCTTTAAAACATAAAAAAAGATTTAAGCGAGAAACTCTATGTATTTTTTCACATTTTCCGCTGTATCTTTTTTTCTACTCCACGGATCGGACCAAACGATATCCTATGCACACCTTCACGACAGACTCTATCAATGGGAAAAGAGACCAAATCCCGAGATGCCCTCTGCAAGGCTGTAGCCCTGTCAATGAACGACAAGAACAACAAGAACAACGAGAACTAGATTTTCGAAAAAATGCGATTTTCAAACTCTTATATCTCCAGTGTTTTTCATCGTATCTTCTTGAAATTTTCTACACTTTGTAAGACGGCGCGAACGACAACCTCTACCGAATTTGAACACTCAGGACCAACCAGGGTCCGAGCTACAGAGGTCCGAAAACCCGTACTTGTTCCGTCGTGTAAACATAGTCTTAGTCGCTTCTCACTTTTGATTTGTTCAAATTTCTTCGTTTTTCTTTGGCGGGCAGGACGCTCCCGCGTCCCTAGATAGTTTTCCCAGTTTTTATAAATTTAATTTAATTGAAAAACTCTAATTTAATTTTAAACTTTACTGAGAAATCACCCTAAATCCGGATTAATAAAAAAAATAATCCTGATTTTGGGGTCCGGATTGGCCGGATTTTAAACTATTGGTTTTTAAACATAGTTTCAGTAAATGGGTGGGACATTAGTCTTACTCATCGAGAAAATTTCTTTCATCTTTTCCGTAATAAAAACTAAATAACTCATATTGCCGTCAACTATTTGTATTTGAAAAAGTTTCCACTCAATCCCAATGTAGACTGCAGTTTACATGCTATTATTTTCCAAGCCCATAATTTTTTTTTTAATTTTGATTTAAAATGTATTTTTAGACACAAATATAGACGAAATAATAACAAGATTATTTTTTGCCCGAAGGAATTTAATTTGGGAATGAAAGGATTAATGAAGGTCCACCGAAGTCAAAGTTTTTCAGTTTCAAGGCCTGAATAGACCTCGGGCGGAATGAAAATGAAATGTTTGTCCACTGCGATTTTCTCAATGAAAATGCATGCTTACTGTCGTGGAACATGTCGGAAATGATGCGGAATTCCGTAAGCTACAATCCGAATATGATTCCAAAATTTTTCTCGGCCATTTTATGTATTATTTTTCGATTCCCCGGTCATTTCACCGTGGAAAATATCTAATGACCGGGAAATCGAAAAATAATACATAAAATGGCCGAGAAAAATTTTGAAACCATATTCGGATTGTAGCTTATGGAATTCACCATCATTACCGACATGTTCCACGACAGTAAGCATGCATTTTCATTGAGAAAATCGCAGCGGACAAAAATTTCATTTTCATTCCGCCCGAGGTCTATCCAGACCTTAACTAGTAAAAGGTCAGATTCAAATTTATTAATCGCTGTGGTAAAGTGCGACCAATTTTCGAGAGACTTTAAAGTGAAACTTTCAAATAATATTTGTGGTAGTAGATTTATCTCCGAAAAGCCGGTATTAATAGTAGTCGAACTAGAGGTATAAAAGAGGTTACTGTGGTCACCCTGCAGGTCAAATAATCTAAGGATTGACGAGGGGCTGTTAGTTCGTTGATCATTTTGAGTTTCAGCTCTGCCGCCATTTTTATGTATAGGCATAGGCGCGACATAGCATAAATTCCAGTGTTAAGAATAGTGTGACTGGTTAAATAGGCAATGAAAGTGGATGCCTTATTTTTTTTCTGCACATTTCTTTAAACAAATCGGAAGAAAATATGGGCTGGTGTCTTTAAGAAATGTCAGATTGATTTATATACTTTTTTAGAATTAGGGCTAATTGCAGGATTTGATGTATTAAGTGTGGTCTTTTTTCAATTAATCAGAGGAGAAAACCATAGAGACTTGATAACTATAAAATTGCAGAAAATTATAGCAGCGAAAAATTAAGGTTCATAAGGTTTGGAAGTTGGTAAGAAGAAACAGCGGTCGATCGAACACTCTGAGTGAGAAAAACATGAAGCTGTTCTTGAAAACCAATAGTTTCAGCGATTGTTCAACGGGGATTCTTAAAATTTATGGAAATTGATCAACGACAAAAGAGCAACCTTAGCATATCTATCTAAAATAAGTTAACTGTTAAGAAAAGAGGTTACTTTCCAAAGCGGGGTCAATTACTGGTGGAGCCAGTTAGGACAAAAAAATCTAACGGTAACTGCGATGTGACTCAAATAAACCCATTTCTAATTTCTAACTCATGTTAACTTCTTTGGAGCTATCATTTCTAACGTGTGTTATACATCTCTTAGAAAACGTATTTCCAGCTACCGAACGTTTTGGCAATGACTTATGTAAGCAGAAAAATTTAAATAATGAAAAACAGCTCGGGTCCGGTCCCTTACCGACGGATTACTTACTTTATGTATTTTTATGACATCCGAAATTTTCAAATTTCTTCTATTTCCTGTAAAAACGTTCGGCTTCTGTGCACACTTTCAATTTCGAAAATGAAAGCCTCTATTTTTCTTAGTTATAAAAGAAATAAAATACGAATGCGGTATCTAAAAAAATCGCAATGGGTAGAGAGAGAGGAACCCGGGTCGCATGGACAGGAGAAAAATTACGGCATAAATAAATAATTACCCTATTTTCGCAACAACTGATTTAATTTCAAAATAATGTGCAATTCGGTAAATTTTGTACTGCTGTCCTGACAAAGAACCTGCAAGAAAATGTATAGCACATTTAAATAAGTGTGCATTACATTATTACAGTTTTCATGTTATCATCACTGAAATTTCAAAGCCCATTGAAAACATTTCGGGAGGGGTCCGGACCCCATGGACCCCTCCCTTGCCTACGTCCCTGGTCTGTAGTATTATGACATGGCAACTTTCCAGCTCCATTCGAAACACGCGGAAAAACTCAAATTGTCGTCTTGTACACAGATAGACAACAGACACAAGAATGTACGAAGCCACAAAGCTTTGGGGAAGAAATACCTAATATTGAGGAAATTGAGGGAAAAATGTTTTGTACCAATCGGCACTTGATCCTTCGAAACTCGAACCTTCGTCTCAATGCGAAAACTCCTATGTGACATTACAGAAATTGAATATCTCGATTTTTCTCCCGCTGGAGGCTCTTCTCCTCGAACAGTTCCTCGTAGTTCGAATAGAGCTGTAAGTTGCCATGCCATAATACTATGCAAACATGCACCGCAGTTGGTGTATAGAATGGAACCTTAAGTCAACATTTCCACAATTAGCAAAAAAAAAAAACAAAAAATCATCAGCCTCCTTTTTTATCATTTTGCATGACTTTTTGAATTGTCGGTTCTGCAATTTTTAATAATTTTTCCCCGAACGTTTTCTTTAAACTCCTAAAGTGTCTGGGGTTTCAAAAAAAAAAAAAAAACATTACAGCCAACTTAAAAAAAAAAACAAAGCACACCGAATTTCCGCGAATTGCAGCACCATTCGCGCGCTACATCACCCAGACCATGCATCGTTATCGTCATCGATCCGCCAAAGTTGCTAAACAATGAAATCGCCTCCATTACATCTTGCGAGCCCATATATCCTGACCATACAGAGACGCAACTCTCATATACACGCTTCTTAGTATTATATCAAAACTAATTGACAAAGATTCCGTGATTATAATTTCCGTTGACGGTTTTTTCGGTTTCGTATAATTTTTCTGTTTTTTTTTTTTATATTCTTCAGGGTCTCTTCACTTGCTCGCGCTGTTCTTCATCATTGAAGGACCAATATTTACGCGCGCGGTGTCCTCTGACCGCGCCAACACAATGGTTCATTGTTTTGCTGTTCTGAATCAGCGAGCTCAGGGAGCCCCAACGAAACAAACAAACCAACAAAACAAAAAAAAAAGTTTTTTCTCGCTGAATGTAATTTTAGGACAACAGCAGCGGACGACCTGCTGCCGCGGGTGGATAATATCCTTTTTCGTTTAGGCGATTTCTTCGATCACCTCGCCGTTACTGCACTATATGCATTTGCACAATTTTTCGTATGTTGTTCTTGTCTTTTTTTTTTCAATGTTACAAGAACACAATCTGCACAGACTTTCATCTTTTGTCGTGATCACGCGGTCCTTGCTTTTGGGGGACTCTTACTGCGCTTTTCATTGTGTCCATTCGCGGCTGATTATTGTTTGGAGATTTTTTGTTGTCGTTTTGTTTTTGTGTATAGTCGCTCGATATCTGAACACAATCCAGAGTGAGCAGAATTGTTTGAAGGTTTAATTCGCGCGAGCACTAATAAATTTCAAAATTTCAAAGGCCACTACCGCCAAATGCCATGATACCTTACGCCGTGCGGACCCTTGGTCTTGGTCTGGTCTGTGGACGACGAATGAAGCCTTAAGCGCGACATTATAGTGAATGAGCGAAATTTTGTGTGTGTGTCTGTATGACCGCAAGTTCAGCACAGCGATGAAAAGATATAAAAGTTACAAAACGGACGACACAGTGTATCACTTGTTTAACTTTTTTTATTGTTTGCATTTCCTCAATCATTCTCGGTTTCTATATGGGTTCGGTGCGGATTTGTATGGTCTTCTTGGAGTTGGGGTCGGAGTGTCCGGATCGCGTCAACCATACCGCGGCATCATCATCATTGCGAAAGAAGAGTTCTTAAGACACTGTATCTTTTAATCTGGACTACCTTCTACCTGTGCCGGGGCCTCTTGACCGCGCAGGCGGCCTCATAAGCTCCAATTATAGATGCGATCGTTATGGGGCCATCTATGTGCATGTCACGCGATAATGCTCAAAACAAACAGCACACGAACAAAAAAAAAATGGAAGAAGAAAGGTTTTCGGCACAACCGAAACCATGTTCAAAATGGATTTGGCGGACATTAAGTCAAGTCGTTGTTTGCTACTGAATATATCCAACAAGCTGTGAAACATGATTCCTGAAGGCGAAATTTACAGCAAGTTATCTCGACGCACGAGACCTAGATATGTAGTGACACGTGCTACAAGCATGATAGAGACATAATGGTTATGGCGGATTTTTTTAGTCGTGTTTGCAGGCGATTGTACTTTTTAGGTCTTCTAGACTCTTGAGCTTTAAGCAAAAAAACAAAAAAGGGTATCAAGACTCTGATTCATCGGATGAGATGGAATATGTAAAATAGACGACGATTTTCGTTGTCTCAGCCTCTAGAATTAAACTTTCTTTCCGCTACTCTTACTCGCGCTAAAATGTTTTCTTGCCGGTTCGAAATGTATCCGGAGAACCACAGGACCTACAATACACATCCTTGGAATATTATTGTACATTGCAAATAATTTATCGCCAATACCTGGTTAAGACTCGAGCGCCGACACACGTACATCGACAAAGAACATATGTCGCATCCGTTTTTAATGTTACGTGAACGGCCATTAATCGCCATTTACTTGGTTTCAGAGCTCACGCACAACTTCCATATCTCCGGGTGCGTTTTAATATACTCCTCTTTAAGCAACCAAGAAACAAACGAGAGCCCATAAAACGGGGTGAGAAGACCAGACCAAATCCTTATGGTGGCGGAAAGTGCAAAATTTATGACTCATTATTACACTCTTCTCTTGATACTATTACGCTATTAAGGACATACTTAATTGATATATTAGTGACATAAAGATTATCTTTATTAGATCCTTGCTACTAATTTCCGTATGTTTGATTGTCTCACACCCGTATACGACTAAGTATTGCGCGACATGTTCCATGAACGTGCAGATATGGGTCGTATCCCGATAGTTATCCGCACCTTTTTCGCTACACAGTGTTCTGTGTGAAGAAGTGTGACTTTCGCTGCGGCCGGCCGGCGGCTACTGTGTGTGGTCACTTACGGAAATTGTCCTTTTCGTGTTGTCCGTGCGATATCCTCGGTCATCCCCCCATACCAACCATACGGTGGTTTTTTTTTGTTTTCTTTCGTTTGAGCCATAGAAAGTCATAGTCCAGAACGACACGACAGGACACGGACACACAGGGCCAGAGCGGTGGATGATAACAAGAAAACATGTTGTTGGATGAGCCGCCGAACACACCACCCTCGTATACGCTCTTGGAGATAATACAATCTTTAGACACACTATTTAAGATACATTGTGGTGATAGGATTGTAAGCGGTTAACGTGTCCTGTTTGTTTGTTTTGTTCAATCGACGTCGAGGGTGTCGCACACAAACAACTTAAATCTCCTCTAATGTCTAATTGAAAGTGAGGGTGCGAACGGTGAGTTTATATTTGGAGCTTTGCCAGAGACAAGGACATGGCTTAAACAGCCGTAACGGATTAATTACGGTCGCTGCATTTAATTGTTTTTATGGTATAAATGATGTTTTAGATTAGTACAGAGCTGTTGCAAAGTATTAAAGGTGTTTAGAAGAAATGCGACGATAAGAATCTATTGCACGTTCGTAAGCTTCAATTAACGAGAAAATATACAAAATTGTTATTTTGTGAAAAATTCCATAAAATCATCAGATATTCATATGAATTGTGCATTCTTATTCTTTCTTACATAATCTAATAAATTAATTTATATATTTAACTGCTGATAAAATTTGCTGTTTGTTGAAAAAATAATTCAGTTATTGCAGGGTAAAGTCTTTTATTTCCGGGTGGAACTTTACTGAAATACGCTAGTCCGTTCAAGGTATGGCTTCAATTGCAGTCTGCTGGCCAATTTTTCAGGTTTGTGAAGATTGGTTCCGCTATTAACCCTTGAGAGAGATAATCATATTTTTTACCCCTGAAAAGATAATCATACGTCGATTCGACGTGTTGCTAGTTAACATCCTTATAACTTCTTTGTTAAGAGTAACATGTTGTTAAAAGGTAGATATATAATCATTTGTATTTAATATTAATCTGTTAAACTCATGGTTTTGCAAAATTATATTTGTTTGTGTATATAATATTAATTTTAAAGAAGTGGTTCTAGTAGAAAGTGGGCTGTCCTTTCAATAGATTAAAATAAAGGATATCTTTATCGAAACAGGCTTTTAGTGGTTATATCCCAGTAAATACACATCCACATTATGAAGATTTATAAAAATGTCAATTCGGCGGAAATAAAATATTTTTCAGTACAAATTTGTTCTACAGCTTTTACTGACATTAAAGATAATCATACGTCGATTCGACGTATATTTGACTTATGGCCCCCCAATATCTTAGGCTGTGTGGCACCCAAGCCAATTATTTCGCCACGTAATTACGCCTACAGACATGAATTGAGTTAAATCTTGGAACCAACAAATTATGAAGTTTCACTTATGAGATATAATAAAAAGAAAAATTTCTGTACGTCGATTCGACGTAGATTATCTCTCTAGGGTTAAGGGTGGAAGTCAATTCCGGGAAGGAGGGGGCGTTTCATTCAAGGCATATAGGCAAAAACAGGATAAAATAAGAATTTTTAGAAATGTGGTAAATGGAAATTCAGGAAGAATGTAGACAAAAACTTGAGAAAAAAAGCTGCCTTCATAATTTGACTCTTAATCGAATTTCTCGATGAGTCTCTTTTATTGGGTGTAGAACTCATGCAGATGGGTGGTTGTGGAATTTATTGAAATTCGTTAATTTGACGAAAGGATTAGAAAATGAACAGCATTGATAATAATTTTCTGTTGGTCATCTTGACCCGCTCTGTGGCTCACTTGGTTGAGTCGCACTCTACGATGCTAGTAATCCAGAGGTCCGGAGATCGAATCTCGGCGAAAATATTATAATGCTTGCAACATTATATACACTCCGAAATGATATGCAATGTAACGTTGACTCGAAATTGCCTATAAACGGCTGAGTTAACGCGCATGGGGCCCTACGGTACTGTAAAGAAGAAGAAGAATCTTGCAGGTATTTCAATAGCTATTCGGCTGGTCCTTATGCTAGTGGGGGACAGAATTATTGGAAACCACTAATCCACTCAAGATATATAGACGAATTGGAGAAAATGAGGTACCCTAGTAATTTCCCAGATGCGCCAAAAGCTACTTTCTTATTGGGGGTATAAGCCACTAAGTATGAGGTCTCTGCAATTTTTTCCGGGAATATAGGCAACTTGACCAAAGATTCAGTGTGATTCACTGAAATACGGTAATCCGATCAAGAAATATAGCTATAGGGTGGAATTTAGCGAAATCCGGTAAACTGTTTAGCAGAAAGCGGCAAAAGAATATGTGAAGCAATTTTCCTCATAATTTTACTCATTGTGAATTTTCAGCATATTTCAATACTACTTATTCCGGTATTTAGGGTAGAGAGCAATCAGGTGGAGCGAATTCACTGAAATCAGCCAATTCCTTCAGATGATATAGGTAGGAGATACAATCTGGGTTTGGGAAATTCAGTAAACTGCACTCATTGTGAATTTCCCACGGGTTTGAATGTTTATTTAGGGCAGATTCAATTCAATGTGGTGAACATTTATTAGCAATCTGCTTTTCCGTTCAAGAGAAGTCATCAAAAAATGGCAGTTGCCTTCCAAATGTTGTTCACTATAAATTTTCGGTATGCTTCTTCTGCTCTTCGTGAATCCCCTAATCATTTTCAGCGGTATCCAGAGGATTAGAAAAAAGTTACTTTGTAAATTTTTCTCATGTTTCAATAGTTGTTCTGCTATAGGCCAATCCAATCGCTTATCCGGTCAGGAGATATAGACAAAGGTTTCTGAGAAAAAAGTTGCCTTCAAAGAGGGCGGGGGTGTAC
Organism: Microchrysa polita; assembly: GCA_949715475.1. Taxonomy (NCBI): domain Eukaryota; kingdom Metazoa; phylum Arthropoda; class Insecta; order Diptera; family Stratiomyidae; genus Microchrysa; species Microchrysa polita. The sequence goes on from OX454422.1 coordinate 8,010,974, forward strand.
AAATATGCTGAAAGTAAAGGATAAGCCCAGACAATAAGAAAAAGAGCTGTTCCAAAAAATGCCCATTTGGTTATTCATTCAGGAGTGTTTGCAAATTTCACTCGATTTCCTCGGGGTTGATGGAGTGAGAGAGAGGATGGAGGGTAGGTGGAAATAATTTACTGAAGTACGTTCATTCGATCAACATAGATAAACATGAATTAAAAAAACAAACTGCCTTCAAAATGTTTCTCCTAGTCAATGTTACAGATGCTCCAAAAGATGTTGTGCTGTTGAGCGTGGAATTCATGCCGATGAAGGCAGGAATAAACCAGGCAAGAGATGGAATTGACTAAAATCCGCTTATTTGTTCTGCTGTTCGGGTTCGAGATCAATCCTGTGAAATCCACTTATCGGTTCAGAAAATAAAAACAGAACTATGTGAAGAAAATCTGTTTTACCAATTCTGCTAATTTTACTTTTTCACATGGATTGGTAGGTATGGATTGCATTTTACCCTCTACTGGGTAGAACCCAATGAAACTTGGTAACTCGTTTAAGAAATATTCAGAAAAAGAAACAACTGTCCTCATAATTTTGTTCATTGTGAATTTTTCGAGATCTTCAATCATTATTCGGCCATTCGGCGTGGACAGCAAAGCGGAAGGCGAAATCTTCCAAAATCCGCTAACGCTCTGCTCTTCATAATTTTGTTCATTTTGAATTGTTTTGATACGTATTATGCTAATCGGGGAAGATTCCCAACCGGTGATGCAAAATTGTTCGAATCCGGGGATTTGTCCAAAGAAGATATAGACAAACGTAATTTTGATCATTGTGAATTTTTCGCATATTTCAATATTTATTCTGGAATCAATTTGCTGAAATCCGGCAAATCGTTCAGGACATACAGAAAAAAATATGTGAAACAGAACACAATTTTAAATTTGTTCATTGTGAATTTGTTTTCGTATTTCAGTAGTTTCTCTGCTATTAGTGGAGGAGATCAATTTGACGGGAACATCTTTCAATAATCCGTTAGACGTTCGAGAAATATAGACAAAAGAATGGTAAAAAAAATAGTCATTGTGAATTATTGCTCATTGTAAATTTTCTGCATATTTCAATTGTTATACTGCTATTTCGGCTGGAGCCTTGTGTAGACTAATCCGTCTACATATTCTGCACATAATTCATTAACCCGGGAACACTAATGTGAGTCATTTTGACGCATATTCCACATATTTCCATTTTTCGTAGAAAGGGCGGTTGGCCCATTGGGTTCCGCTACCCATGTATTCCTTAAGAAATATGTTTTCTAATGAATGTCCGAGTAAGCAAACGTTCCGATTTTATGGTAAGCAGCTATTTGTGTTTTTCTGTGACGGGGTTAGTACTAAACGAACGTTTCTTGTGAGTCAAAATGACTCACGTTAGTAACAACCGTCTACATTCTGTAGTTGGCATATTTGGTTTCTTGGTTGTTTCTACAGTTTTTTCGGATCTAATGCACAAACTCTTAATATAGCTTGTATAAAATAAGTATTCCGAAGAATTCTGGCACAAGTTTTCATACTCTTCCACTTTAAATACAGCAATTTCTAAGTGAGTCAAAATGACTCATGGTTAGTAACAAGCGCCTGAAATTAAGGTTAGTGTTCCCGGGTTAAAGAAATATATAAAAAAGTATGTCAATAGGAATTGTCTTCATATTTGACTCCATTGTGAATGTTTCATATGTCTTAATAGTCCTGTTATTTTGGGTAGAGACCAATCTTGTGGAGCAAAATTTACTAAAACTGGCTGATATGTTACAGAAATAGGCGAATAATAACCCATTGTGAATTTTTGCTCATTGTGATTTTGTCGCATGTCTTACTAGTTATTCTGCTATTCCAACCTGAGCCTAATCAAACAAACCTAAAATAGTGGAAATCGGTCCAGCTGCTCTTGAGTTATAAATGGTGTAACTAGCATGACTTTTTTTTATATTCAGGGTGGGGCATTTACAAGTTCTGCCCCGGTTGGCGTCGCAGCATTCTGTCACACCAATTTTCCAAGACCCTGTTGATGGTTTCGGGTTGTAGCTCACGGATTACTTGGATGATATTGACCTTAAGTGCTTGAATCGTTTCTGGATTGTTGGCATAACATCGGTCCTTCACGGTTACCCACAAAAAAAAGGGACAAATTGCAGCTCCGAGGCGGCCAATTGACGTCGACATATCTTCAATTTCAGTAAAAAAAAAACGTCGGATAACATGGCTCTATAACTGGCTCTGGGCTAAACAGCACTAACTTTGAAAATAAGTTTTCAATATTTCCCAACGTTGTTTAAGCGTAAAGTGACTCATTTCGTTTATTGACTTTCTATCAAGATTTCTAGCGAAAAACAGCTGTCAGTGTCAAACTAACCTATGATTTAAAAACGAACTTGTAATTGGCCCACCCGTTATATAGATAGATTAAATGTTTCATTAAACAAACAGCGGTCAGACGTTATGACAATAGTACAGAACAGAACGAGGTGGAAAGTAGGCGTAATTGATGCCCTATGCCCCACAAGGGGTTAACAGGAACCAGAGAGAGAGAGAAATGTTTCATTAGTTTTTCATTCCATTTCATATCATGAAATAATAAATCGTGTCCGGAAACTATCAAGAGACGCGAGAGCGTCTCGCCCGCCAAAGGAAAAAGAAAAACGAAAGCGAACAAGTCTATGATTACCGGAGACAACTTGCTTTTTTGTTTGATCAGGCTACAGCCTTCCAGGCAACAGCCCCAAAAAAAATTTTTTTACCAAAAGATGCCACATATCCTGTTCTAGTGCCTTTCCAAATAAAATCTTCGATCGGCACAATAACGGGTAAGATATATGCAATAAACGGTGAAATTTTCACCCTCACAGACTTAAGCGAGTAACCCAATTTCAGAATGAAGTCTACAGTTGCAGAAAGACTTGCTTCTACTGTCTCTCTTCGTGAGGGGATTTTTATGAAATTTGGAACGAATGATCCTCTGGTGGTCCTTCTAAAGAATCAATGTCTTCCATTTAAATAAGTGGATGGAATAACGGTAAATTAATAGGTAAAGTTAACAAAAGATTTCCAACAATTGCGTCTATCGGCTCATCGCATTGACCATTTTTTAAAACACACAGCGGCATTGGGACATTTGGATATTGGGACACCGGGAGACTGGGAGACTAGGATCTTGGGGTAGTGGGATATTAGGAAATTGGGACATTAGGGTCTTGGGACATTAGGACATAGGGGCATTAGGCACAATGGGGAAACAGGGACGTGGGGACATCGGCATATTGGGGCATTGGGACATCAGGACATCAGGATATTGGGACAATGGGACATTGGGACATTAGGACACTGGGAGACTGGGACATTAGGACACTGGGATATTAGGACATTGGGACATTATGACCTTGGGACAATCGGATATTGGGACATTGGGACACTGGTACATAGGGGCATTGGACCACTGAGACATCGGAATGTTGTGACATTGGGACATCGGGATATTCGCACATAGGGGCACTGGGATATAAGAACATGTGAACATTAGGGTCTTGGGTCATTAGGACATTGGGATATTGGGACATCAACACATTAGGACATTGGGACATTAGGTACACTGGGGAAACTGGGACGTGGGAACATTGGGGCACTGGGACATCGCGATATTAGAACATTGGGACATTGTTACATTGGGATATTGGCACATTGGGATATTGGAAAATTGGGATACTGGGACATTAGGGCACTGAGATACAGGGACATTGGGGCACTGGGATATTAGGACATAAGGCTATTGGGACCTTGGGACACTTGGTATACTGCGACGTTGGGAAACTGACCACTGGTACATTAGGACATTGGGCCATTGGGATATTATCACATTAGGAAACTGGGACATTTGGGACATTTGGGACATTGGGGTACTGGGATATTAGGAAATAGGTGCATTGGGGCATTAGGACCTTAAGACATTAGGACAGTTAGACATTGGGATATTAGGACATTAGGTGGGAGACTGGGACATTGGGATATTCCGATACTGGGACATTGGGACACTAGGGTAGTGGGACATTCGGACATTAAACCATTGGGGCACTGTGATATTTGCACATTGGGACAATAGGACCTAAATTGGGACACTGGGACATCAGGATATTGGGACATGGGCACATTAGGATATTAGGACATTGGGACACTGGGATATTAGAACATTGGGACATGAGGACACTGTGACAATGGACCTTAGGGCATTAGGACATTGGAACATTGGGACACTGTGACATTGGGACAATGTGACATTGGGACACTGGGTCAGGGGGGCCTTAAGACAGATCAGTAACAGAACGTTAACAAAGCGTTGGCAAGGCAACAACAGAGCGTTAGCAGATCGTTAACAGAGTTACAGAACGTTAACAGAACGTAAATCGAGTAATAAAAGAAAGGTAACAGACCGTTTACAGAGCGTTAGCCGAATGATTAAAGAGAATTAAGAGAACATTAACAGAACGTTAACAGAGCATTAACGAAAAGATAATAGAGTGTTTAGAGAACGTTAATAGAGCATTAACAGAGTTAACAAAAAATTAACAGATTACTAACAGAATGTTAGCAGAGCCATAACACAAATCTATTTTGCACAAAATACATATTAATAAACTATACCCATTTCATCCCAAAATTATTTTTAAAAAAGCTCAGCAACAGACATTTGTGGCGTATTTGCAATTGCGTTTGCAGTATCTATTTATTTTAAAGAAGACCCTGTGAATATAACTTATGATATTAAATTTATGGAATATGCTGAACAAAACCCTATTGAAACTTTTCTCAAAACAAAAATGTTAGTTGGCTATTTAAGTATGCAAAAATATATGATATCTGACCAAAAACAACAAAGTTGTAAAAGTTACCCCGCCAAAGAAAAATTCATCTGCCGCAAAAAGAATACATATCACTCCAATCCGCTGCTCATATCTAACTTTGTTTGCTGGATGCACTTTTGTTTTAGGTGTAAATGCTGGAGAAGTTTAAATGTACAGGACTACTTCTTAAAGTAATTTGGAGGGAGCCGTCAAAGTGGCACTGAATAAAATGTTAAAGCTCCCACCAAATTACTTTAAGAAGTAGTCCTGTACATTTAAACTTCTCCAGCATTTACACCTAAAACAAAAGTGCATCCAGCAAACAAAATTAGATATGAGCAGCGGATTGGAGTGATATGTATTCTTTTTGCGGCAGATGAATTTTTCTTTGGCGGGGTAACTTTTACAACTTTGTTGTTTTTGGTCAGATCATATAAACGCACCGAAAATGGCTCTTGGAAAAAAGGGATATACGGAAAAGACCCCGAATTCCTAATAACTTATTTGGAACGAGCGTGTTTGAAGAATTTAAAAAAACATGTTCTCAGTACGCAGACTACAAAACTACATTAGCCAGAATACGGAAGAAAATTTTTTTATCATATCAAAGCCAACAAATTTTCCTACAAAAAAAAAAACAGAACTAACAACTCCTCTCCGCTACAGAACATTTTGCTTCAAAATTTCGTAGTCTGGTCGATGGCATGCTAAAATATTTATCACTATGTGCCGTTTTCAAATTGACGTAATAATTGCACCAGACGTTAAAATTTGTATAGTGTGTTTGAAAGGAATCAATAGAAAGGAGTCTAAAATGAATTGAGTCGGACGTTTTGATTTGCAAGGCCAGATGAGGGGTCCAGGGGGTCCAAGCCCGTTCGGAAATAATTTCAACGTGCTTTGAACTGCTTAATTTAACGGAAAAAGATAGAAATATCCTTTTCGGAAAATACGAAATTTTAATACAAAAACTTTCTATACAAAGGAAATTTTATGCAATTTTTTTTTCGTCCTCAAACCATTCTGTATCTCTTTCCAGCTTTTTTTTTAAGGTTGCGGACTCCCAATCGATTTCCCATAATCTGGGAACCACCCTGTAAAAATCCAGCGATGTAGGATTTTTGGCGCTCGATGGCCATAAATTGGGTTATTTTTCTTCGGCTAATATCATAATAGCAATTCTTTGCACATTGCACATTCGTCGCGTATTGCATGGCCGTAATGCTGATATTTGTTATCTGTCAGCCGCTTTCTTAAATCCCTTGAGAAATGACTAATAAAACCGAAATATTAATTTTAGAACCACTCATTAAAGCCACCGAAATAATTATAAGTTCACCCATAAAAAGCTTCAAAAATCAATAAAAACAAATTAAATATTAAATAGATCGACTACAAATGATTTATTAGGGAAATAGTACTTCTCATAGGTAATAAGATTTAAAAAAATGTACATCCAGATATAGAAAATAGAAAACTTCTTAAATTTTAGTGCGAAATAATTATAAGTTCAAATTATTGCTAGCTTAATTATTATTTTAGCTTGTAATTTAAAAAAAAATTAACGATTTGATATAAATTAATATCCTGTCGGTCCTCCATTGTTTCTAATTACCTGGAAAACTCGTCTTGGGACTGAATTTACTAGGTTTTCCAGGATATTTTGGTCAATTTCTTACCAAGCTTGGCGGATCGCTCCTTTGAGTTCCGATACGGTCTGATATTGTTTTCCATGGACGTACACATTCCTAACAAATATTCCCCATAAATTTTCAATGTGGGATTGACGTCGGGGTTACGGGCTGGCTGGCTCTTGAAATTATTTCCTGTTGGAAAATAAATTCCGGTCCAATAATTGACTCGGCGTGGTCAATGAGCGATGTCTCTAATATCTCCACATAGTCACTCGCGGTCATTTTCAGTTTAACTCAGGCTAAAGGTAATTTCCCTGCAAATGAAAATGCACCAAAAATCATCACAGAGCCACCACCAAAGTTTCGCCTCATGGCAACTTATTTTTCTCGTCCTAAATGATATCAATAATATTGAACACCATCGGCGCCATTCAGATTAAACTTCTTTTCGTCACTGAAAGTAACGCTTTTCCACTTTCCGCCGAAATCCATATGTTGGTGGCCCCATTGAAGACGCTCGGCCTTATGATATTGGGTCAAAGATGTTTTTTTCTGCCTTTTTATGAATTTGAGGTCCTTGTTGGAGTGTAGTATCTGCTAGACACGACACGCACACTTTACAGTTAAATTCATTTCGCTTCGGATTTCTGATGCGATTTTGTTTTTCCTCAAAGGATTTTCGGGCAATAAGTCTTTTTTCTCTCGCAGTAACTGCTGGTCGCCGTCCAGATCTTCGTTGTTTTCCATAATTGTTCACGAAGCAGGAGAAAATTGTTGACGACAAATGATGATCTGCAATTTTTCGACTCGAAAGCCTGCAATCCTTATACGCTATTATTGCACCTTGTTCTTCGACTGTAAGGAAGACGCCAGGTGGCATGTTGGCAAAAAAAAAAACAAAACAAACTGAAACAACCAGTGATTACAAAAAGATCTTTGTTAAGTTTCGTTTAGATGTTATCATACTGTTTCCCACAAAAAAAAAAACAACGCAAAACATACTTCCGGTGCAAGAAATTGAAAAATAACGGACGTGAACGTATAAATATTTCGCAACACTTAACACACGATTCGGACACTATTGAGTCTTCAGTCTGTTATATACACAAGTACAATGCGTAGTTAAGTAAATGTATTATATCAGAATGGACTATTGCAGTATAACAATACAAACAATAACTGTAACATCATTTGTAACTAACTTTATATCTTTAGAATAAAGGCCAGTCATCAGCCAGACGTCGTCTTTTACACTTCTCACTAGAACATGGTGTCAGAAGTGTCTGAATCAAATTTATAAGTCATTTTAGTCAGTCGAGTCATAAAATTTGGATCATTATGGCAACTACCGAAAAGGATTGTGTGGAAGTGAAGACGAAGAGTACTCCGTCAACCAGTCAGTCAAAGAGTACTCCGTCAACCAGTCAGTCATTTTCCACCGGATTGCAGACTAAGGATACGCTTTCCCCGGGCAGCCTCTCATGTATTCCGAAATTGGAGTTGTCGGCCACTGGCAACAATGCCGTCAAGTGGAAGGATTGGTGGCAGCAGTTCGACTTGTACTTACTAGCCAGTGGAATGGATGCGGGGTCGGAGACACGCAAAGTTTCCGTTATGTTGCATAGCATGGGCCCCAAGAGTGTACACATCTTTAATTCTTTTGGTATCGACATGAAGAATACGTCTTTAGAAAATGTCAAACTTCAGTTCGATAAGTATTTTTTGCCTCAAAAGAACCTAACCATTATTAGACAAGTAAACTTGAAATTTAATGAGAATAAGTGTAAATTTTCGCTTAACGAAGTAGTCTTTCTAGGCTACATCTTCAGTAAGGAAGGTGTCAAAGCTGATCTAGAAAAAGTGAAGGCAATCACCGAAATGCCTGAACCGCAAACTGTAAAAGAGTTGCAACGATTTTTAGGCATGGTCAACTATTTGGGTCCTTTTATCAAAAATCTGTCTGAAAAAAACGAAATTCTTCGAAATTTGCTAAAAGTTGATTCAACATGGTCTTGGGATGCAAACTGTAAAAATAGTTTTAATAATTTGAAAAAAAAGCTATTACAGAAACGCCAGTTCAAGCCCATTATGATTCAAACTTACCATTAATTGTACAGGTTGATTCATTTCAGTCAGCAATAGGAGCAGTGATTTTACAAAATAACCGTCCGATTGCTTATAGCTCTGAAACCCTAACTTCAGCTCAAAGAAATTATGCCCAAACTGAGAAGGAATTGTTCGCAATACAATTTGGTTGTAACAAATTTCATCAGTATGTCTACGGTCACCAAATAACCGTGCATACAGACCACAAGCTCTTAGTATATTTATTTCGAAAATCGTTGAATGAAGTTCCTGCAAGGCTACAACGAATGATGCTTGCCTTACAAGCATATGATCTTAATGTCATTCATGTACCGGAAAAGGATCTGATACATTATCAAGAGCAGCACTCAATGAAAATTACATTCCCGATTATAAGTCAGATTTACAATGTCACGTCAATTCTCTTTACTCTAATTTAGCTGTGAGTGACGAATATCGTATAAAAATGTTAAAAGCAACAGATTCAGATCAGGTTTTACAATTACTAAAAACGTATTATTTGAATGGATGGCCTACTTGCAAAAATAAACTTGAAAATTTGGTAAAGCCGTTCTGGAATTTTCAGAGTGAAATACACGTTATGAATAGTTTAGTCTTTAAAGGTACGAAATTAATCGTTCCTACTTCAATGCGCCTGGAAATGCTTCACAAAGTCCACGAAGGACATCAGGGAATTAGCAAATGTTTGAATCTTGCAAGGGTAACTTTCTTTTGGCCTAATATGACAGGAGAGCTAAAAAATTTAATTGAGCAATGTTCAACATGCGCTACTTTCAGTCATTCACATCAGCATGAACCACTACAAAGTTATCCAATTTCAAAATTTCCATGGCAGCGAGTTGATATATACTTTCTTTATTTTAACAAACAAAATTTTTTACTTGTAACAGATTATTACTCTAAATACATTGAATTTGCTCTACTTAGTCAAAACTATACAGCGAAAAGTGTTATTGTCAACTTAAAATCTATATTAGCACGTCACGGCATTCCAATGTCACTCGTTTCTGATGGTGGACCCCCATTTCAGTCTGTCGAATTCAAATCCTTTTTACATGGCTGGGATGTTGAGCATATTGTAACGAGTCCTTATCATCATGCGAGATCAAACGGCCAAGCAGAGAGCTGTGTGAAAATTATAAAAAATATATTGAAAAAATGTCATGAATTAAATCAGGATCCGTACATTGCACTTTTACACTATAGGAACACCCCTAAGTTGAATCTTCCGTCCCCAGCTCAATTATTGATATCCCGTAAGCTTAGAATGAATATTCCCGTAGTCCACAGTAATCTTCAACCTAGAATAATAAAACATCAGGAATATAAGAAAGCTATTGAAGAATCTCAGAAGAACAGCTCCTACTATTACAACAAAAATAAAAAAAAGTTGTCAATTTTGAATCCAGGGGATGAAATAATATATTACAAGAAATTTCCAAATTCTAATTGGTTACCAGGAATTGTTAAACAAAGGCACAAATGTCAACGAACTTACACTATTCAAGACCCTAATGGCACAACGTATAGAAGGAATAGAATACATCTAAAATGCAGAAATAGTGGTAGTGAGTTTTTCAATCATAATTTTAATGAACAATCCAACGAATTAGAACCACAAATTGAAAATCAATCATCAGTTGAAAATGTCAATCCATTAAAAAATAAATCTTCAGAGGAAGTCAGCCAATCATTAAAATTAATTAAAACTACAATTTAAAAATTAAAATGAAACAATATTGAATTATGTGTAAGATCTCTCTATCGATTACCGTAACTCCTAGTGGAGCATGGTGCGTTGATGACTACCGTGTGTAGTCATCAACGTTACAAAGACAACTGAATCCGGAGTGTGATACGGTGATACGGTTGTCAGCCATACCACTTCCTGGTCGCATTGTAAGTTTATTATTCTACGAGAAGAATATTTCTTATCATCTTCTTCTGAATAATAAACTTGCGACGAGTCGTGCCGAGTTTGGAAACTCGTTTCTCTATGAGTGTCTATTTCACAGAGTGGCGACCGAACGATCACGGCCACAGAGCACGGCATGTAAGATAACTAATGTAAAATATTTGTATTAAAATGATGAACATTACATTTTTATTAAAATTGAATTAAATATAGACTTAAGAAGAGGGATGTTATATACATAAGTACAATGCGTAGTTAAGTAAATATATTATATCAGAATGGACTATTGCAGTATAACAATACAAACAATAACTGTAACATCATTTGTAACTAACTTTATATCTTTAGAATAAAGGCCAGACATCGTCTTTTACACTTCTCACTAGAACACAGTCAAACTGACGGAAATGATCTCTCCAAAGTAACAGTATTTCAAAACGGAAGTTTGCAAACAACATAATAAAAATCATTTTCGAAATTTATAACGGTGCAGGAATTATTAGAAGCGAAAAATGGTAGAATTTGTGAACATGTACAGTGGCCTCTCGTTAATTCGAACCTCGGTAATACGAATTTTTCGATAATGCGAACTAGTTAACCTATCCCTTCGATAAATCGAAAAAAAAGAGCCAAGTTTGTATGGAGTTGTATACACTCGATAAAGCAAAATGATTTCGTTCAACTGAGTGATCGCTAGCATTTTATAATTCGAAATATACATTTAAAATCTCTTTATAATTCGAATTTTTCCTGAAATGTTTCTGTTGCTTTCTTTTTGCGGCTAATTGGCAAAAAATTACACATTTTCTTCAGTTTATTGTTAACTTTCAAGTGAAAATTAGTTCGAAAAAGTACACGATCATATCCTTAGATGTGAAAAGAAAAATTATCGCGGCACTGGAAAATGGCGATAAAAAAAAGATACTTTTTTAAAACAAATAATAAAAAAAATTGGAAACCACATTACATTAAAAGAATGCGATAAGGAAGGTATGCTCTTTTCTCATTAAATTAAGTGTATCTCCAGTCGATCATAAGAGAAGGACAAGAATTGTTTCGATATTTTTTTTATTAACACTTTCCCGGACACAACGTCTATAGACGTCCAATTTTGAGCATTTGACCATACAAATCGTGTCAAATTTTGGCGTTGTGTCCGGCAATGAGTTAATTAACATTAGTTTGACTATTTAATCCCATGATACGTTTAGCATCTACCCAGTGCTGAAAAATAGTTTTCCCTTTATGTTGAAACAAAATTTAATTACAGGTAAAAGCCCACTATTGAAGGAAATCCTTTTAAAATGGTTGAGGTAGTGCCGCGAAAAAAAAGTTCCGGTTGGAGGAGCTTTGCTGAGTTGAAAAATAAATTATCTTATTTACATAGTCCATTTTTTCGATAATTCGAACACTCAATAATTCGAAATTTTTTCGTTGTCCCTTGGGCTTCGAATTATCAAGAGTCGACTGTATTTATTTCGGTGGCTGTACTTTGGTTCATCGAAGTTCCATCGGCTCCGCGCTCAACACATGCCACGGGCCCCGCTCTGATCCGGTACTGAACAGAATAGGTCGTAAAGTATATTTGATAACGCTAGCGTGAATAACTAACAGTAACTACAGTCGACTCTCATTATTTGCAAATCCGATGAATTAAAATGCATGATAATTTGAACTCCTCACTCCGAAGTCTATTTAAATAGAAAAAAAAAAAATGCGATGCAAAAAAAGTGTAAGGGACGTACCCCCAATTCTTAACACTTTAGGAGCCACTGGTATTTGAAGATGTTTGTAAAAAAACTTATGCAGACCATTAGCGGCAGTTTGAATGAAATCGAGCTAAAATTAGTAAATAAATTAATGAGATTTTCTTTGTGCCATTTCGGGCGGATTCCAAAAAAAAAAAACGTTCCATAACTGAAACAATTTAATTCAATTCAATTTATTTCTCCTAACAATAACATTTTGAGGCAGAGATACATAATACAATTTTTTGAGAGTTCAGACTCCTTTAAAATTAGCCTATGCAGCTCGTGATATTTATTACTTAAGTTCTAAAACAGTATTATTATGTTTTAAATGCTATTTAAGGGGGGAAATTCGAAAACCCCAGTGATAATTTATTAATAAAAACTTACAGTGCTATGAACTTAAAATCTACTTAAAATAGGAATATTATAGTTCTAATTTCGCAAATATATTTAGTATAAAATTGATTATACGAGTAATTAATACATACTATTGAAGAAAGGGTTATTCAATAATGAGCATGAATTTGCAAATTTTTCTTTGCGTTTAAGACATATATTATATGCATAATCCGCACTTGCAATTTTATGAAGATGGGCTGTGGGATGCCAAGTCGGCAGATTGAATATCAGTTTTAAAACTTTGTTTTGAGCCTTTTGAATTATATCTCGATTAGTTTTTGCGGCAGTAATCAATATTGGAGCGGCATACAGGAGCATGGGTTGAAAAATTAGCTTGAAAACAAGAAGTTTGTTTTCTAGATTCAGTAGCGAATATCGGTTTATTAGTGGATACAATGTTTTAATGAAGACACCATTCTTCTTTTCGCGATCCAATAAATGAGCTTTCAATGTTAGTTTCTGGTCTAATGTGAGGCCCAGATATGTGGCAGTAGTACACCATTTGATGTCCTCATTGGCCAATTTGATTTGTCTTTGTGGCAAAAACTGTATGGCTCTGTATCTGGTGAAAAATACAGCTTGTGTTTTACCTATATTGAATTTAATTTTCCATTTGGTGTAATAATTATCTAGAATATTATAATCATGCTCGAGTTGTTCAATAATACAAAGTGGATCTGTGTGTGATGTGTATATAGCCGTGTCATCTGCAAACTGAGCAATGTTTGTTTCCAACGAGCTCAAAAAGTCCCATTGACCGTCCCTCAAGTTGACCACAACTCCAAACTGGCGAATGAAATCTACACCTAGTATAAGTGGGTGTATGGTACTGACGGAACGACTAATACTTTCAGCCACTTTGTCCGTCCCTTCAGCTTGAAAGGAAGCCACACAACACCCTCGATTTCACATCCCACATCATTCGCCAATCAGATCGTGCGTTGCTCAGTGGGTATCGTTGCAACGCCTAACTCCTGTAGTATCATCCAACCCTCCCGTCCCAACACCGAATTGGATGCTCCTGAATCAAGAAGGCCGAGTAGATTTTTTCCATGAATGTCTACTTCTAAATGGGGACGATTATCCCCATTTTACTCCTCAAGCACAAATCCCACCCTTGATTCCCTTGTAGCCCTAATCCTACCTACCCTTGTGCTCTGTCGGCCACCTACTGAGCACGGGATTCGTTTCCCGAAGCCTTGGCGATAGAACCTCGTGGGTTACAATTTGGACATGATGTCCGAAAGGTACCCGGTCTACCGCATCCAAAGCAACTTCGAGGCGCTGAACAATCCCGGGAAACATGTCCGACACGGCCACAGTTCCAACACTTTGTTGTTTCTAGTTGACCCGAACTATTCCCAATAGCGGCCACTCCCGGTTCCACCCAAGTCCCTAGATAGGCTAAGTCAGGTTCTAGTAATTTATTCGTCTTCAGTGACGGTGGCGGAATGAAGGCTTCTATTAAAGATCTAGTTGCTTCCAAAGTCCCCTCAATCGTGACCAGTTCGCTTACTCTACTTATCGGTGTCAGGCTCAACTGCATTTGGTAGCGTGGTGATATGTTTTTTTCTTATGATCTTAATTTTGGCTTGTTCTTCAGGAGTAATGGTTAATCGCCTAAAAAGGCCTTCCATTGTTGCGATATATACCCCTATTGATTGATTCGACGTCTGGTGGTAAAAATTCTGCGCGAAGTTCTCGCACTAAACCCTGCCAGTCAGTGACCAACTCCCTAATTGTCCTGAACCAAATCAGCGCCTTTCCTTCAAATAAATCAACAGCACCTCGATATAAAGTCAGCATTGTTGACTCCCTTTGCTGCGCGTAACTCCTCAACTCTTTCCAGGAACGCGTTAAGTGAGTTTGTAGGTTCACCATTATATTTTAGACCCCATTTTGTCACATAAACTGGCTTGGTATAGTACACCGTTTGAACACGTTCGGTTTGTTGCGGGGCGATGTATCCTCCTGTATTTCCCAACGGCTCCCTGGCATCTTCTACATGTGGTTGTCTCGACAAAGCACTTGATGGTCCTGCGGCATCTGTAGCACGATTTGGCATGAATTGTTTTTCCACAATTGGAAGTTCTGCATTGCGGGGTGGTTTCGCCATGTCCGCTTCGGCCTCCGACATTTCCTCCAGTTCTCCCATAGCCATAATAAAATTGGTGCGCAAATCCCTCACTACCGCCTTCTGTTCCTTGTTTTCTGCTACTGCTACCATACGTTCTACTCTGCGTAATGCAAATCCAATCTTCGTCCTAAACTTTTCATAATCGCTTGTTGATTTTTTTCCTGTAAAGCCATCCATTAAATGTATTTTTTCATTTTTTTTTTATTCCAGGGCTTCTTGATCCTCGGCGAATGTGAATGGATATTCCTTTATTTCAAAAGAGAAATCAAGGGACAGTTCCGCCTTCAGCGCCAAACGTAAACTCCTTCGCATGACGTCAACCGTATCCGGCGGAATATTCCTAATTGCTATAGTTCATAAGTCAACTCCTCCTTGTTTAGCCTATCAACTTGTATTTTAGACGTTGTATAAAAAAAAAATATTCGAGCAATAAAAAGACTCTATTAAAAAACTATTACAAAAAATGATAAATAAAAACAAAAAATAATCACTTACAATAAAATGCACTTTTACACTTTTGCACTCACGCTCAATCACAACTATTCCACTGACACTCCCGCAAATGCACGAAAACGCGAAATACACTATATCGCCACAGGTACTTCTACTTGACGAATTCGCGAAACCGACCCACAAAACTGATAGTCGATTCGAAAGCGGTCTAAAGGAAATAGGATGGATCACTTTGTAGACTGCTGAGCCGATAAACGAGCAAATGCCGTAAAAGTATCGCCACGGAACAAAAACTAGAAAAAACTGACTGCACAAGTCCCTAAACGTTGGGCGCCAAATGTTACAAGTTAACCGACGTTCAATAACGGCCGTCCGACCAACCACAGGAAGATGGGTCGTGGGCGCCACGTACTTCGTAATTTTTTTTGGACCGTTGTAACTTCGATCGTTACCCGCGGAAAGCACGAACCAAGGGGTAGATCTGTTTCTACTAGAATATCGGAACTTGTAAATCCACGGAAGCACTACTTTAAAAGATGCGTCTTTCAGCTTAATGAACTTTACTGGACAATGTACAAGTTAACTGAAAAAGAAAACCTATGAAATGAAAATAATTTACAAGCGACCGGTCGAATAAACTACGTTACTTAAATCTATTTTGACTAATTCACTTATTCACTTAAACTAAATAACCCTATTCTAAACCCTACTTACGTGGCGGCAAACTACTCCCTGCTTGAATTTGTCGTTCGTTTACCACCTCGGAGCTCCTTTCCACTCGACATACGTACGCTCTTGTCTCGGCTACAAGAAACTGCTCGACTACAAGACGTTTCAAATTTCGCTCGCTTAGCTTGACGTCTTCTCTCAAACATCCAGATTCTCGATCTTAATCTCACTCTTCAAAACGCAAAGATTCTCGACGTCTCCTCCTTATCCACCACCTGCCGTGTGTCTTCGCTACTCCCTTTATTCGCCGGGGATAACAAAGAAAAGAGCAATCACCAATAATGTCCTTTTTTTAAATACGAACGTTTCAGGAATATTTGGGATGTCATTAGTAAAGATATTGTAGATTGTTGGACTTAGAACAGACCACTGTGGTATTCCCGATGATGTAGTATACAAATTAGATACTTCTGAATTGATTGCCACAAAAAATTTTCGATTTAAGAGGAAACTTTGAATTATTTTAATCAATTCGATTGGGTAGTTTAAAACAAAAAGTTTGTGCAATAATCCATCATGCCAAACCCTGTCCAATGCTTTCTCAATGTCGAGAAAAAGGGCACCTGTAGAGAATCCTCTTTCAAATCCGTGTCTCACATCGTTAATTAGCCTTTTGAGTTGGTGGGAGGAACTATATTTAGGCCGAAACCCACATTGGTAATCCGGTGTTATATTAGAGTCATTAGTGAACTTTGACAGAAGGCCATGAACAAGCTTTTCGAAAATTGTTTGATAGCCCGTTAAGAAGACTTATCGGTCTATAATTTTCTGCTTTTTCGGAGCTCTTATCAGGCTTAAGTATCGGGATTACTTTCGCAATTTTCCATGCCTTTGGGAAATATGATAGATTCATACAAGAGTTGTAAATATGCGTTAGAGCTACTATGCCCTTTCTGGATAAATTTTTTAGCACAATAGGTCTTATTTGGTCCTCTCCTGCCGATTTGTTATAACTGAAACATTTGATCATTTGAATTATCTAATAGTAGGCATACCTTGGATTTCAAATTTGTCAAGAGTCGATTGTTGTCTTTTTTTTTCAAATAGCAAATCAACTATGTACCTATACATCGAAAGAAATTAACGATTTTTCAAATGAAAACAACGCTTTAACAAGTCAAATTAATCATTCAGCAAATCACTTGTCATTGTCAAATCGTTAATTATTTGTCTTGTTATTTTCATTTGCCTAAATTGCTAATTTCATGTGATGTATATAGTTAATTTACGTGGAGAAAAAGGTGAATTTGTCTTGAAAATGCTGTATTAAATAAAACAACAACAAATGCCACCATACTGATCTTCCATTTATGCCACTAGAATCTTTTGTTCAGAAAGAAGATTAATATGACAACGATTTGAGCTTGGTTGCGGTGTTTTATGAAAGATACAGCATATATATGCAATAAGAATTGCAAATATGTATCGCGTAAATGCAAAGTTGTATATACGTACATATCGAGATAGTGATCAAAATCATATCTTTCGCCAGTCATTATTATCAGTGCAAAGATACATTTTATACCACACCATACTCTTCTCACCTTATGCATTTGCATCGCATAACGCGCTGCTCTATACGCGAGTATTAGCCACCACGGCCACGGTCATGACCATGACCATGATGATGGTACCGGTGAAATACCAATGAGAGCTTTGCGATTGCGTCTACCCACTGATCTCACAACAATTAAAGAAATCAAACGCAAAACTATGTTTATATGTGAAGTGGATCGTACAATGATTTTATGTATTATGTATGTGCATACGTGCAACTCTATGCATAATCGGTCGTGTACTCTGCGCGGAAAATCCCTGCCCTGTATAAATCGTACATTACTAACTTGAGTGCATTTCACATAAAGCGCGCGCAGATTAAAAGTTCTACGACTATACACACGATCGCGGACTCAAAACGCGACACATTCAAATATATTCAGATCGCGTATGAAAGATAAATGGTGTGTACACGAACGTTTTATTTCGTTCAACATACGAAATAGCGCAGACAACAAAACCTGGAGGAATCCTATACCATGCGGTCCACCGTATAGCACTATTATGGGCAAGACGTACGTTATACCTACATAGTTTGTTGGACCCAGAATTCAGAACCGTTGCTCGGGAAGACGCGCGGAGTGTGGCGTGACAAGAAGTCACCACAAGAGTAGGTAGGTAGGTACAATAATAATTACAATGTGGACGTCTTACTGTATTAGCGCTTTTTTTATTTCCATTTTACATTAAAGTTTTTTTTTTTAATGATTATTTTTTGGTCGCCATACTTTTCAGATACGAAAATTAACAAATTTAAATTGAAGTCACATATCGTGGCAATATAAACAGAATCACACACGAATTTGTTTATTTGCTGACGACACAACCCTGTTTTGTGCGGTAACCGTCGCTCATTTGGTGATGATCGATTAGGGGTTTTTTTTTTCATGTGCTTAAAAGTGCGGTGGGAAGCAATAAGTACATAGTAGAGTAATAGATTTTACATCAAAAATTATAAAAACGGATTAACGGCATTCCCTCTGTTCCTATATGTTTAATTGCTAGTAAAAAGACTGTAAAACGGAACTGCCTTGGATAAACTAGCGCGAAAAGATGATCCTGTTGAACATAAAGTCCTTTTGCATAAACAGCGCCCGCTCTAGCACTTACGCCGCCCCGGGCAAGAGGACAAATTGCCGCCCCTTAGGTACTATTCAAGGCAAATTAAACGTAGATTGTATGAGGAATTCAAATATGGTGCTGTAAAGCTTCTGAAATACTTGCTCTTAATATGAAGCTAAAAAATATAGGTACTCCATTAATACTTTTTTATTGTTTTTATTGGATGGCTTAACACACAGGGGTAATCCTGTTAGCAAGTATGTAATCAATCCCTCACAAGTTAACACACACATGCAATATTCTCCTATAGCAGATAATCGGTAGTGTTGTTTTATCCTAATGGTATGACATTACATAAATTGTCATCCGATAAATTGTTTATCGTATTTTTGTAGGAGTAAGGGCTTCGTAATTTTTGGAAGAGTTGAGAGTGATGAAGTACTTTGAAATACCAAAATGGAAACCAACTATCTTCAATTGAATGTTTTGAAGTCTTGAATTATTGTCAGTTCCTGAAGCCGCTAAGAAAATCTCTACACATAAACTGAGCACATTTTATTGATAAATATGTGGATTGAAACAAACTGTAAACTGTAAAATCTTCTCACTGCAAACGAATGATTGTCAGTTTTTCCATTGCCACTATTGGTAAAACCACATGAGAGAAGATTAATCGCATAACAGATTTTATAGAAATGTGTTAAATATTTCAATAGAAGCAACTCCAACTGCTTACGAGCAATGCTCAGATTAGTCGAGTGGCTAAGGGATAGGACGGGCTATACGGTGGGCATGGGTTCAATGCTAGCTGCGCGCTACTTTTTCATCAGATATCAGTGTCATTCTATAAGCTTCCTATATAGATGGCATTAATACTTAATCTGTTCACATTGGTTATCGGAGGTAATGCACGGGGCACGAAAGTAATGATGATATAAGATATAAAATACAAGGTTCTAATGGTTTAGAAAAAACGGCGGCAAATGCCACTTTTCTGTTTGCATATCATGAAATCTGCTTCTAATAGTATTGGAAGAGAATATTCTACGAAGTAATATAGAACTATAATTGTTAGTTGGGTAGAAGCATTTTTTGAAAGACAACACAAAAATTGATGGTGACAGTAGGACTCGAACCAACGCCCTAATAATTCAGAAAATATAATCTTGATCCACTGAAAAGGCCCAAAAAGTATGCACTAGAAAACTGTTCCGTTTTCGTTCAGACTCCTAAGTGAAATTCGCCACAGTTCAGCAAGGCTTGATATAGAGTTTATTTGGAGTTCCAAAAATTGAGGTTAGTATTGAATTCCCCGAGCTTTCACAGTGACGTCAGAAATTGAAAATTAATGCAAAATTATTTTGTTCACTAAAAGACTCAACACATTTTGCAAAACACTGCTTGGGAAAATTTTGGAAATTTGCAATGGTGCTCGTTTTCATTACTAATGTTTTGGAGTAGTTTTTGATAACATTTTTATACACTGCGGAGCAGATAAACTTCAATTAGTCGGATCTCTTCGTAAACTGATTTCTTCAGTGGTTTAATTTCATAAATGTGTCATCTTGATAATTTTTATAGAGAATTGGGTAGCTAGCTAGTTAAATCGGGAGAACCTAGCGATATCTCGATATTAGCATGTCTAGAAAAATATTAAGGAAGATTGGTTGCAGCTCTGACAATGGTTACTGCGGTTCCATCCCTCAACTTGCTGAAATCTAAACCAACCTGTTCAAAATTTGTCATCTCAGTGCTCAGTGTTTCAGGCATACAATTTCTCACAGTAGAGGTTGATTTTAACGCTTTTATGTGGTGAGTGTTATGCGATGTGGCTTCTTATTTCTCATTTCATATGCTGTCCCACTTTGCTTTTCGGAAGTAAGACGCGTGCTAGAATCAAGGACGTACCTACAATTTTGGCAATTTTTCCTGACCCTTTTTGATTCCGAATGCAGTACTCCGTATCAATTGTGGGTTATTAAAACCTTGCAAAGACTTTTTTTTTTTAAAACATAACTTTCCTTTTTATGTATTTTATTTGTAGTTTTTATGGTTTTAATTCCACTAAATCGAAGTTGATATTAATATTTTCTTTTCGGCCTTTTCCATTTTTTTCTTATACGAGCCAAAAAGCCGCCCCCAAAATTTGACGCCCCGGGCGACCGCCCGGCTCGCCCCCCCCCCCTTAGAGCGGGCGCTGTGCATAAAACTGTTAGCGGTCGATTATATCCTTTGTCGCGGGCGTATGGGAGAAATGCGCAAACTGTTTGCAAAACAAGTGCCTTCAAATGGTATTTTTCTTCAAGCAGTCTGCATAAGATTTCGAAAGTCTCATTTGTCAGCAATAAGTTGTAAGGGGGGCAAAAGACTTCTCCATGTGTCCTCCGCGCGGGTGCCCCCTGGTAACGGTAGTGGGTAAAACCTCTAACGGCTAAGTCAAATCATCTGATGCGACATTTGGAGGAAGCACGGTGAAGCGGTGCTTCTTCCAAATGTCTTCTTATCAAATAAGCCTCAATCCAAGCTGTTCTTGTAAAATGCGAATTAAAATGTAACAGTGGCAGATAACTATCAATCAAAGCCAAAAACTTCTTTTATAACCGATTTTCGGAATAGAGATGTCAAAAACGGGACGGTTAGTCCGAAAACCGGTACTTTCAGAACGGTTAACCGGGTTATTTTCGGTTTTTCCTCCCCCCGGTTTAACCCGGACCGTTGTTTGTCCATCCGGTGAAAACCGGGGAAAAAATTCTTCCAAAAGTCATTGATTTTTCAGTCTGCAATTCTATTACTTGTCCCATAGGAAAAATTTCGTTTTAAAATTTCAGCCCTTAAGCATATTTTGGAACATTCTCTTTTTTGCTATTACTCGTAGAACCATAGATTCGTCAAATTACCTCTCCTTGTATCTTTAATTTGATTTCGCATACGACACGAACACGAGCAATACGAGTGTGTATATGCATTTTTTTTACTAAAATTCTAAGCAAATCAATGAAAAGACTCTGTTGTGGCTCTGTGGCCGTGATCATTCGGTCGCCGCTCTGTGAAATAGACACTCATAGAGAAATGAGTTTCCAAACTCGGCACGACTCGTCGCAAGTTTATTATTCAGAAGAAGATGATAAGAAATATTCTTATCGTAGAATAATAAACTCTCAATGCGACTAGGAAGTGGTATGGCTGACAACCGTATCACACTCTGAATTAAATTGTCTTTGTAACGTTGATGACTACACACGGTAGTCATCAACGCACCATGCTCCACTAGGAGTTACGGTAATCGAGAGAGAGAAAATGAAAACCGGTACATTGAAACCGGTTAAAACCGGACGGTCTAACCGGTTTTGCAAGAAACCGAGAAAAAACGAAAACCGGGTTATGGCTCGGTTTTTCACATCCCTATTTCGGAACAAAACCATTTCACAATTCACTAAAGGGCTTAGTATTTTTCTACACAAAATCGGCCAAGCCTTAAACTAACCGTCAGCAAATTGTTTGCAGAACAGAGTAGTTTAATAACCAGGTGGTGAAAAACGTTGTACTTGAGGTTGCAAAATGTGGCGAAGAAAATTATTTTTTGGTTCTTACATTTTTTTTTGGGTGCTGAATACTAGCCCAAAACTTTCCACAGGGTCAAAATCGTGAAATTTTTTTGCAGTTTTTCTATTTTTTTGGCCTCTAATTCTGAAACAGTAAATATCTGCGAAAAGTTGTCCAGGCATATTTTAAAGAGCATATAATTGAGTAGCCAACGAGTCAAAAATATTGTAAATCCGTTTAGTGTTATCACAACAACAATAACAAAACGATTCGGATTAAAAGCAGTTTACATCTAAAGCACCCACCATTCATTTACTAAGGGGCTGAAGTTTTAAAGTTATGATAACCAGTAACCAGCAGATTACTGCTGAGGTTGACCAATTTTTGTCGTATTTCTAAAAATAAAAAATTCACTACTCATTTTTTATGCATTAGGCCGGCCAATGTTGTTACGAAATTGGCCTGCGACCTTGTGGCATTGAGGACGCCCTGGCTTCAAGGGTCCGTATTCTACCGAACACATGGAACGCCTTCTACGTTACGCCACTGGTGGAGGCTGTTCAGTATCTTTCGCTTAGGCTTATTATCGCTTGCAGAATATTCGCATGCACAGAGAAGTCGTTTTTAGGTTTATTGGGGTCCGAGGCCCGGAGCTAACATTTTAATGAGTCCCTTATAGATTCAATAATGCTGGGCGGAAGTGATGGGAACATATACATATATGAGCGTAAATTTTTTTGGAAGTAAAATTACGTTTTGATGTATCTCCTGTACAAATTAAGATAAATAAGGCGTCGTGCAAACAACCCCACGGAACGGACGGAATCAAGAATATTCATACAACCCAGAAGAAGTTGCAAACACTTCTGAACTTTTGCCCTTTGGGTTTTCCACAGTCAGCCTTTTTTAAAAACACCTCCCTTCCGAAGCTTCTCTAGACAGACACCTGTAGCGAAACCTTCTCTACCATATGCCAGTTGGCAGCACTACCGATAGAAAATGGAAACAAGCTCTATATGAAAGTCAAATTCTCACACAGATGTCCCGTATGTAGAGCTCAGTGAAATTATACTGCAATGACACAATCTAGGGTACCTATTGGATTTTGGGAAAATTCGCATTGAGGGCTCGTAGTAAAGTACAATTTGTTCAAAATGGAACCAAACCATTACCATACATTAAAAAAAATCAGACCAAGGCTAATTTCTGACGCGGCCGAAATTTAGATACCCTTCACTCCCATCGGACTTACATTTCTTTCGGGCGTACCTATGGCCTTCCGTTTTCACATAAGTTACGTGGCGCCTATAAAACAACATTTGAGTGAGGCTTGATTGGAATAATTGGGCAAATAAAAAAAAAATCTCTTAGAAAACTTTATTGGGGGGAAGCGGGGGACATATGGTCCGATAATACAATTCCATTTGTTTTTTCATTTTATATTTAGACCAGTGACTGGAATAACGGTAAATTTATGTTATCAAAGTGATACGATTTTCCCATATAGCATTTCCCGATTCTTCCTGTAGACGATTTTGTTAGATACTCGTATTCAGGCAGTGGCGTGACGTTTTCCATATTCCTAGTGTTCGAAGTCGAGATGAGGGACCCTCGTACTTCATTTTTTTTTTCAACAGGAAATATTAAAAGAACCAAATTTAAAGTACATATTTCACCCATGAACAAGAGCAATGAAATCTGTTGTTTTAGCAATTTGTCACATACAGAGGTATGACGGCCCTTGCCAAGTTAAACTACCAGCAGTTGTTGTCCATGTCTAGGGGAAATTCATTTGAATGAAACCAAACTCATGGTATGTTCCTACAAAGGTAAATGTGTCAGACAAGGATGTATTATTTGGACAGAATAGTTTATCGGCAGGATTTTATGAAATAAGCTTCAAAAAAGGAGATTGAAGTGATATCAGATGCGTATTTATCAAGATAATCAAATGTTACGCAATTCTTGACTTCCGAACTTAAGAATATGGCACACTTGTAAAAAATTTTACTGCCTACATGTTATATAAATTTTAAGATCCTATACCTATCACGGTTTACTGAATTTGAATATAAATAAATAAATAAAATTATTTACAAAGCCCTGGCATAATTGTCACCAATCTCAGTGATTCTGGCGCAACCCCATTTCATAGACAAACTGAATTTCTTTCCTCCATGAATTCATCCAACTTCGCATCGTGCCATCATCACATATCACTACACAATGCGAGTTTTCATTTGGAAGGTGCTAATTATATTTCCATTAACAGCTCATTAACTTAACAACGCAACGGTTTGCCCATCTTAAACATATAAGACAGTGCAAAGAACTGCGTTCCAAGCCAAATAATAATCACTCTGATGGCTATGACATGGGCGCTTATTGTAGTACTATTTTTCTCCCCTCGACTATGTGGGAAAGACACGATATTTTCTTACATTCCTTTAGTCAACCTACTGACTCAATTGATCTGATACTGACGAATGAGTTCATTTCACCACCTGTACGGATGTGTAACCATCTATCCAGGGATGCCGGGTTCAAGTGCGTCGACGACATGACTTTAAACAATTCGACCGAGAGATAGAAGTTTATTAGCGTTTTCGTCAAGTGAAACGTGAAATTAGGGTTTTGTCGTGAAATACCAAAGAATAGCTGGGCAAATTTCTGGTCTGTTCAGAGAAAGACTCGGAAATGTATTTGTTCCTTTGTAACCGATAGGTTTAATGGTCAAGTATATTTTTTCGTAGAGTCCTCTTAGTGAAAACAATGAAGCAATCAATATTTCAATTCAATACGATACAGCAATTATAATGATCAACACACGCTGTCCGAATGGTCCACTCTTGTACGCGTTTATTGCTGACGTAGATGTCAATTCTTGTTTCCGAGTTCCAGTTGTGAATGCTTCGACGCCAAGACTAAAATGATGAATGCTACTGATTCGTTGTCTGGCCCGCAATTTATACTGTACCAGCATGCTGAGTGGAGATGCGTCACATGCTGTTGCTCGTTGTGCTCGTGCTGTACGGTGCATACTAGCGGGATGTTGTTTAAATGTGCGTTGCATTCGGTGGCGTTCCTGTGATGTTATCGGGAGCCCGGTTACCAGCTTAAATATTAATCGTTTGTGTAGCGGCAGCATTTTTACAAATTATAATATCAACATGAATCGAAGGCTGCAAAATTATAAATGTCAGGTTTGACAGGTGGTTTTTCATGGCATAATTTTATAAACCAAATTTTTAGTTCGAATTTTCAATCAGACTTATATGAAGCGGGAAGAAACCAGCGAAAATAAAAAAAATTCGATCATTTTTCTCTCACTTTTTTTATTGAAACATTAATTTTCCCGCAATACTTCATCTCATACAAATTCCAACATATACAAAACCCTACAATTTTACATCGTTTTCATTCAAGACTCTTCTTCTTTCTTCGTAGTACCCCGTTTGTATGCAACCAAAGATCTGACATTAGAGATCGCACAGTTCGTCAAGTGGAAAATGACCCTTTTAATCATACGTAGGGGAGGTCCCATATACACAGAGGTAATAATTACGTTTGCATGTTATGTAGGTACTCTTCTCTCAACAGCGTTACGCGCCTTTACTCATATTTTACTGACTTTTATTGTTGATGGTTGGGTTTGGCGTTTTTGTTGTCAGTCTAATTAATTTTTGCGTCGTCGCGTCAAGCTTGTGGACAAACCTATATACATGAAGTCTGTGGACCATGGGCTTGGCCGCTTTAACAATAAATTAGTTAATTACGTCAAGCTTGAGAGGACATCATCGCATTTATGGAAAACGAAAATCTTGATCAGATAGTAGCACTATTAATAAAGTGTTAAACATTTGGTTAATGTCGTGGATAGATAAGTATCTTTTCTCTTGTTTTAGCAAATCTTTAATGTATTACATATTATTGCAAATGTTTCTTCGACTGCAATACTCGTACTTTCTGCGCTGGACTTCTTCACTGCGGTTCCGAATGAATGACTGAGTCTTCTAATTTCGCTCAATTATGATTTATACGAATACGAAACGAAAAGAAGCAGAGCGCGGGAAAAGATAATTGAGGAACTGACTGTGGTCAAGAGAAGTAATTGCCGTCCGAAAACCAACAATTATGAAGTTCAACAATAGAATCAAACAAACACAAAACAAATACTTGTCTACCGGTAGAAACACTAATTACAATGTGGCGGTTGGGAGTGCGTTCCGGAATTGACTATAGTCGCAGCTGTAGTCATCGCACGACTATTGTCGTAGCTATGAGCGTTGTGCGAGGGCTCTCAGGAGAACATAATATGGAAATGTCACAACAGCCGTTGAATTCAAAAATTTGTTTGCCAAAAATAATTTATAACTCGATGGGATCCATATTTAGTGTTTACATTCATCGAAATCTATCTGTACACCTAGTTTATTAACTTTAGTGTCATTTAAAAACCAAACATTGCCTAAATAGTAATTAATAATCGCAACATTTGATAATAACATCAACAACCGACCCGACATAACCTCACATACTTGAACTTGCCAACGGACATTTTCCATAGCTATCGATAGATCATCTCGAGAGTGCGAGTGGAAATAGCTATCAACGACAGTGGACCATTTGAAATTTGAAACGTCAAAAGTTGACTCGGAGAGATAGCTATTTGTGACTATTGGTGTTTTGGAACAACGGAAAGTCAATGTTAGTAACTATTTTCACTCAGATCGTATAAATGGAACGTACTCCAGGTCGAACTAAATGGACTTGTCGTCGTCATATGTATAGGTGATCTGACTTGTATAGGTAGGGAGACTAGGGCTAGACACAACGCCGCGTTGTATAGGTATAAGGAGGTCTCTTTCAACAATTATCGTTCCCGTATTATGGTCTACCTATGCTTCTTCCCGAGCTTAGTAAAATAAGTACGTAAAAGAAGGTTACCATACCCATAATACACTCCCAATCAATAGGATAGTTCCACTTGAAAAATTGCTGTATGGTGAAACAGACTAACGGGAACAATTTCGAAACTCCATGATATTTTAGCTAGTCGTATACCTGTTTGTTTTATTCCCATTTATGAAAAAGTAAAAGTCCCGTTAGCGGATTATTATCAATATTCGTAAAATAAGTGTGAGTAAGTCGGCCAATAGGATAGTTCCACTTGCAATTACGGCGTCGTGAGCGAAGTCAAAGAAAGTTTGAAAAATAATAGGTAATAATTTTCGAATTTTAAATGTTTTAGAGTTGCTTTTAATTTGAATTACGTTTCTTGAAGAATCATGGGCAGAGGAAAGTGCCTTTCAGTAGAGGAGGTAGCACAAATAAAAATTTTGAAGGAAGAAGGCTACTCGAATCGCAGCATAGCCGTTATAATTGGTCGAAGTCATCACGTTGTCAACAACGTTATTTCCGATCCTGAAAATTATGGGAAAAACCAGAAGGGACGCACTTCATGGGCTACAACTGCAGCGGAGAGACGTAGGATTTGTAGGATTGCATCGAATTCTACCTTAACAGCACCCCAAATTGGGGCTGAAAGTGGTTCCTCTGCTAGTGTTTCGAGTGTTCGACGAATTTTGAAAGCTGACCCTAACCTCATGCGGAAAAAGCTAAAGCGGAAGCCACTTCTAACAGCTACTCATAAAGAAATGCGAATGAGGTTTGGTAGACATCATATGGGCTGGACAAATGAGTGGAATTGCGTCATTTTTACTGACGAAAAAAAGTTTAATCTCGACGGTCCAGATGGATTTAGGTACTATTTCCACGATTTGAGAAAGGAGGAAATAGTTTTGTCGAAGCGTCACTCACGAGTAGGAAGCGTCATGGTATGGGGTTCAATATCTTGGCATGGAACTATTGAGTTGGTAAAAATGAGGGGTATTCAAAACGCCCAGGCTTACAAAAATATTCTGGCTGATGTAATGCCTAAGATTACCGACATTTTCCAGGCAGCTCCTATAGTTTTTCAACAGGATAATGCGCCTATCCATAATGCAAGGCTGCTAAAAGATTGGTTTCGAGACCAATCCGTCAACGTTATGGAATGGCCACCGTACTCTCCAGATCTAAACATAATCGAAAATGTTTGGGGATGGATGACAAGAAAGATTTACAGCGGTGGACGTCAATTTAACAATACAGAAGAGCTTCTGCAAGCGATTGGGGAGGCTTGGGAGAATATCAGTGTAAATTACCTTCAAAATCTTTACAATTCAATCCCCGATAGACTTTTTGAGGTGATATCACGTAACGGATGTTCTACTCATTACTATTAATATTGCTTAGAATAAAATTATCTTTTAAGACCGTTTTTTTGTGTTTTATTTCCTGTGGAACTATCCTAATGACTTTCACGTTTGTACTGTTTTTAAGAACTCTTGCAAGAAAATCCTAACGGGACTCCGGTTTTGAGACCTTGTGTTATTAAAAAGACAAGCAGACTACTCAGTGGCGGATTTACCAGTAGGCTGAGTAGGCTGGAGCCTAGGGCGGCAGATTTTACGGGGGCGGCAAATTTGGAGCAAATATTTTTTTTGAGTTAAACACATTGTAAACATTTAATACCGTGGAAAACTGAATTCCAAATACGAATTATAACGCCAGATATAGAATTTATCCTTTTCATGAGATACGTTTTGGGAGCAGTGTGTGAAGTGTGTTTGTCACCGTTATGTCAGAGCTTCAAACACTAGGAACGTTTTATTATTGAAAACGAATCTGCGAAAAGCCGTTTTTAGTCAATTGCTTGCAGACTGAAATTCAATTTTTTCCTTTATTTTTATTTATCTGACATCTTTTTTTAATAAAAAAAAACATAATCGATTCTATCTGTATTTCCAGGCACGGATTTCCCATATGGGCAACCTGGGCAAGTGCCCAGGGCGGCAGATTTTTAAGGGCGGCATTTTTTGAAACTTTCCGTAGGCTTAAAATTCTGTGAATGATTAATTTTGTGAAACTCAAGGAGCAGTCATAATTAGACAACATTTTAACGCTCTTTTCCTGATCTTTTTCTAGTTACCTAGGCGTATTCCAGGGTGCCCAATCGCACACTTACATTGTAATGTAAATAATACTCATTCAAATAAAAATTTCAGTTATCGTATGTACTAGACTTCACTGCACACACTTCACGCCAAATTCTGCTCCAATTAAACAAGGGTAGGAATCTACCATATGCGAGGATGTTTTGGGTGAAGCAATCAAACTCCAGAATCTACATTAAATGCTGGACATGTTTTTAATATACTATTTACTATTTCCTATTTCCCGACAGCAAGCCTCTTTAAATCCCACCAGATAAAAAAAAATGAATAATGTCTTTGGTCAGAAGGATCCGCCGGAAAGCGCAAATCGACTCTAAACATAAGGTTTCTTCCTATTTCAGAAGGTCCTAGCTGTTCTTCAAAAGATACAGTCGCTTCACAAGGGCAAACAAATCGCAAAGGAGGGCCAAGTGCAAACGGGATCGATTTCCCACAAAAACAAAATGGATAGAAAGGATCAGGATGCTGATGTAGAGCATATTATGGCGCACATTTTGCTAGAAATGTCAGAGTCGTATTTCAAAAGTTACCATCTAAGATGCGACCTTAGGATAACAAATTTTGCAAAGGAGGCCCAAGCACAAACGGTTTCAATTTTTTATGAGACCCAAAGCCAAAGGACAAATAATTCGTAAAAAGAAGGGAGCAAGAATCATAGTTCGATTTTCCAAAAAATGCGTTGAAGGGCGTATTTTGGTGCACTTTTTGCTGAATATTCCATAGCTGTCCGCGTTCAAAAGTTACAGCCGTTCAATGATGACCAATTGCCAAAAAAAATTGCAAGCGCA
The DNA here is from genome assembly GCA_949715475.1 of Microchrysa polita. Taxonomy (NCBI): domain Eukaryota; kingdom Metazoa; phylum Arthropoda; class Insecta; order Diptera; family Stratiomyidae; genus Microchrysa; species Microchrysa polita. The sequence continues at coordinate 8,040,979 of OX454422.1, forward strand.
AACCATGTCAATTTTCTGATAATGAGAGACACTTTGGATGTTTTGCGGTGCAATTTCGGAATTTTTAAAGAGGGACAGACTCGTTATATGCGGGATCCGAGCCGGCCTAATCTAAGCAAGCAACTTATCTCTCCACACACTCTCTGTTTTGATATCCCTATTGTATTGATAATTTGAAAAATTAAAAATTGTTCGGACGTATACCTATACATAATCTTTGTTTGGATCCAGATATTATGCTTCAATCCAATTTTAAAGATTTCATACAAAGTCTGAAACAGTTTTCAATTTTTGTATAACGGGAAATGCCTTCATAAACAAAACAATTTTTACAAAGATGACATTGTCAAAAATTAGCATTCGTTCTAAACTAGTTTCTGGGTTAGTTGATCAATTAGAATAGGCAACCCTAGTAAAAGCGCGTTTTCTGTTACTACTTTAGTTTTCCCCACTTGAAATTGGCTGGTATGTAACCAGGAATTGGTTTCGGGAGGGGTCCTCTCGATATTATATGCTATATTGACTCTCAAGCTTTTAAGTAGGTAATATGTATGTATCCATCTTGTGAAAAGGTTTAAAAGAAATTTTAAAAATGTTGACGTTTAAATTGTTGAATTTGAAATTTTTCTGCGATGCCAAAAATCATTTAAAATAATTAAAATCAGTAAGCAAAACTTTTGCTAAATAACATCAACGAGTCCTTGTATTTCGCCAAGTTGTAAATTGGAATTTTAACTCTTTTTGAAATAATTTAAAAATCATGAAATTGTCTTAGCTTACAGTGACGGAGGGCGGAGATATGTCGTCGGCCCACAGGCGCCATATAGGCTAAGTCCCGCCCTGAGTATTGCTCAATTGTGCATTAAAAGCGGGACACTATGAAGAATAAGAACCTACCCTTCAAACCGACGCTCCAACCAAGGAGTTATTAGACCGCTTTTTCTTTATATTTATCTATCACATAGATTAGAAGAATACTCAGAACCCACGAAGTGGAAAGCACTAATCTATTAAAGTGTAAAGGAAAAATTTGAGAATAAATGAAGGTTTATCAAAGAAGTTCGTCCTGGAGTATTAATTCTCGACTCAAAAAAACAATAGTGTTCCGCACATTTTTGCACAACTTGATTGGGTGGGAAACGATAAAAAAGCTAAACGCCTTGACCCTTGATTCTGGTAATGTCCCCTTCAGCAATATTCTCGTAGAGCTTGGTAGGGGCGGCAAAATGTCAACAGCCTACTAGCGGTAAATGTGTAAATCCGCCACTGAGACTACTGGAAATATTGTCACCAAGTTTCAAGAAAATACCGTTATTTTATTTCAACATACAGCACTTTTTCAACTGGAACTATCCTAGTGATTGGGAGTGTATTACAAAAAGCTCCGAAAAAAATCAGCCGTTAAGGAAATACAGTCTCCCAAAGATAGCCATGTGGCAAGTTTGGGTCCTGTAGGGTTATTATTTAGCCAGATAATTGCGATTTTGTGTTTTCAAATGAAAACTTTCGAAAATGTGTTTTGAAAAAGTCGAATGAGAGCGCATTGAGAGCCCATTTTCCTGAAAAAAAAACGAAGTCCTAGCTATCAACGTTTTCGAGATACAGCCGCCCAAAGATTACCCACCATGTGCCGACTCTGAAATTTTCAGTAAAATGACCTCCGCGGCCTAATCTACCACCCCCATTGATATTTTGTCGAAAAATTAATTTTAAAAATTTTAAAAATATTACCCCGTTTGCCCTTACTCCCCTCTTTGCATTGCAGTTTGTCTTGGGTCGCATCTTTGAACGGCTGTATCTTCTGAACGGAGGCGGCTGGGACTATGAAATTTTCATTAATGGTCGGAATACCGCATTTTTGGTTTGCTATGCTGGGTCAAGTTATCTTTCCCCTGATATGAAATTCTGAGACGTCAGTTCGACTGAAAATTAAAGTCCTTTCATTTAATTACTCTATATATTTATTAATGCTTATTATTTTTGGAGTATTTAAAATTCAGTAAATAAAAACAGGTACAAACTGCTTCTTTAATTTATTTACACTTATATACACTTATATAAAGTGAATTTTAAAATAATAAAATCTACGACAATTCTTATCGAAGTTTAATTGATAAGTCAATCTGCTTAAAATCTTAAAAAATTTATTTAAAAAGCTTAATTAAACTAAACAAAATTCGAATAACTAAGAGTGTTTATTCTGTGAATTTTAAAATTTAATTGCAATAACTAAAAAACTAAATAAATATTCCAACATTTTTTAAATGAAATGGCGAATCTTGATAGTAACCGATCAAACTCCCGGCAGAATAGGCTCACAGGGAAATAAATGTTGACGCAACAATTTTTTAATTCAAATCGCAACCATGATTCAACGTCTTCAACAACAACCTCTCATGCAAGGAGGAGGATCGCATTCTTGAATCGATTCAAATACACATAATTTTTCATAATACCGAATTCTAACGAAAGGTCTTCACCCCAAATGAATGAATGTCAAGTCCTAGCTATAGCTCCCAAATTGACCGTTTTTTGTACTGCATACGGGACGCAACCAAAATTACAGTTTCCGTGAATGCCTTGTAAAATTGGTGTCAATCGAAAGGTCTCGAATCGCAGTGAATGAATCTGAGATCCGTTTTTTGAGGGTTAACCCCATTTTCTCGGTACAACCCCGGACTGCCTGGTTTGTGGTACACTGAATGGAACCGGACCAAAATCACAGTTTCCGGGGATGGGTGGTGGAGGACTGTAGCGGATGATCGTCGGTGAAACTAGGGAATTAAACTACGGATCACCCAGCACAGAATACCACACCCTTTCTCCAAAAAAGAATTGTAATTTGAACCTAGTCCCATACATCAGAGAACGGGTTCAACCAAAGCAACAAAAACATTGTTGTTGGACGGTGGATGTAGCATGCTCAAAAAATGATTTGAGTTACCCACCGTCCAGTTTGTCCATAGTGGGACAGCACAAGTATGCGGACTCCAGCGAGTTGCGGCACACAAAGTGCATTTCGAGTCGGTTTCGAACTAGTATTACATGGCGCGCTGCAATTATCATCAGATGCCGCTTCGTATGCAGCGCGCCATGTAATACTAGTTCGAAACCGACTCGAAAAATGCACCCTGTGTGCCACAACTCGCTGGAGTATGCATACTTGTGCTGTCCCACTATGGACAAACTGGACTAGCATACAGTTCGCAAAACGGCCGGTTGAAGGGGGAGCTATAGCAGAAGAGCCGGGTTGACTATATGGGGAAAAAGGCTTCGATCCATCCATTGAAAGTCGAGACTTTTCGATTGATGCCCTGTTCACTAGGCGTTACCTGAAATTACGTCGCAGAAGGAGTTCAGATCCGTTCATTAGGGGTCGAGATTTTTCGTTATACAGGTATCCCTTGATTTACGACAATTCGACTTAAGACATTTCGACTTACAACGCGTGAACAATTAAGACCACTATTGACTTACGTCGTTTTTTTCTGTCGACTTACAACAAATTAAAGAAAAACGAGACCGAGGCTAATTTCGGGCGCGGCCGAAATTTGAATACCCGTCACATTTGAATGAAACTGAAGCTCCTTTTGTGTTAAAAATTTCTACCGCAGCCCAATAACGTGTTCCGATTCCATCTGTTCCTGGATAAGTTGGGGTTAATCCAGGAACACACTTGGATGTATTTTGGTTAATATTCAAAAAGAAAAAAAGTTGTTCTTACAAGAATCTAATATTTGGGGGTTGGTTTGTATGACAGCCCTATGACGTAATGTTCCGATTTCATCCATTCCTAAATATCTTTTGTGGCTTTACTAGCCTAAGGTGACCTGATTCCCGAAGGCCCAATGCAGTACACATTCCGGAATTCGGTTTTCAGGCAAACCCTCAATCGTACTATTTTATTATTTGTTATCATTCGCTTAATGTTATCAAAACAGCAAGATCCCGATGTGATCGCATTAAGCGGCGTCGATTGTATGTCACGAGGCTACCACCATGACGGATGTCATAAAATGACCACATATTCTCCATCCTTTCAGTGAAGTGATATCTTCCTAAACGGAATACAGCAAGAATAGTAGGTTTTATTCTGGGAAATGTGTGGTGAACCTTGGGAAAGCAAGGTTCCAGGGACGTAGCCAGAGGAGGGGTCCAGGAGTCCATAACTTCTCACAGTATTTCTAATTTATTCATTCCTAAAACTCTGCCGAAATTAAGCTTGCAGTCAGATAAATTGTGTCATCTGGACGAAAGTAGTGACTATACAGGGTGTCCGGAAACTGCCGCATAAACGCACCGGATTCTGATTCCTCATGTTATTTCCAGCAAAAAAGTTGTACGCAACATTCCCCCTCAGCTTAACCATTTAGCTGCCACAGGCATTTAAAGATTTAAAAAAAAATCATTTTCTTACTTGACTTAAACCCTAATATCTCCAAAGCTAGACTAGCTAGAATAGTGAAGTAAAACTATTATGATAGCCAACAAATTTACCTGTAAAATTAAACTAGCCGCACTAAAATCAGATAAGAGGTTTGGTTTTTACAGAGCTTCAAATTCAAATTTGCGTGATTTGACCCAAAAACAATCTTTTATTCCATCTCAATTTTCTCCAACTTCTGCCAAGGTGAGGTGCTTGTACGATTCTTTCAAAAATTGGCGCATAGTCTTAAAATCATATCTTTCTTACATCATTTTGATCGAGCTCCATTACTTCTAAGAGTTTTTATACGTTAAGTGTAGAAAACTAGGGTTAATTTTAGCTTGAATTCAATACAATTCAATTCACACTTCCCCTAATGATCTGCAATTGGTATAAAATCTATTCAAAGTATGTCGAAATCGAGCCAAAATTAACCCTAGTTTTCTGCACTTAAGGTACCAAAACTGTTAGAAATAATGGAGATAGAATAAAATGATGTAAGAAAGATATGATCGTAAGACTATGCGCCAATTTTTAAAAGAATCGTTCAAGCACCTCAACTTGACAGAAGTTGGCGAAAATTGAGATGAAAAAAAAGATATTTTTTGAGTCAAATCACGCAAATTTGATTTTGAAGCTCTGTAAAAACCAAACCTCTTATCCGATTTTAGTGTGGTTAGTTTTATTTTACAGGTAAATTTGTTGGCTATAATAATCATTTTACTTCACTATTCTAGCTGGTCTGGCTTTGGAGATATTAGGCCTTAAGCCGTGCAAGAAAATGATTTTTTCAAAAATCTTTAAATGCCTGTGGCTGCTAAAGGGTTAAGCTGAGGGGGTATGTTCCTTACAACTTTTTTGCTGGAAATCAATTGAGGAATCATAGTCCGGTGCGTTTATGCGGCAGTTTCCGGACAAAAATGTTCTCATTGACAAAACATCATCAGCATGTGAAGTGCAAATGTATGTTTTAAGACGCAAAGTTATAACAGGCATGGGAGAAGTGTAGCCAGGATCTCATTTAACCCTTCTGTCGGCACCTACTACAATATGCATATTCTATACCCAATAGGTCCGGCTGGACCTACTGAGAAAAAAATTTTAATTTTTAGAAAAAGTGAAATTTTTGTCGGTATAATCATTCTACCCATTCTTTACAGCCATTTATAAACAATGAAAGCATTAAAATCGTTTTTGGAGATATACTAGAGGCGTTTTTAAGAAGACATATTTTGAGGTGGTATTAGTACAAACATGTTTCTCCCTTTTTTTTCTTCTATTTTTGCTTCTCTTTTTTCATTGCGTATCCGCACAGAAAGTTTGATAAAATTTTCCAATTCCAATATCTTTGGGGAAACATTTGGCACTTTGTTGGTAGATTTTACCAGGATATTAGTCTGCAGATTTGGGAAAATAGATAGAAAGAAATAGGGAATTTTCAACCCCAAAAATCATTAAATTCTAAATTTTCCGTAAATATCTCAATTAAATCTATTAATAAACACCATCGTAAGTCACTTATACTTAGTTCATACTATTACAAAGGAAATAAAACTCTTTTGATTTTTCTAGAATCAAATCTCAGTTGATTAGGTGATGTTATAAGACGGGATAAAATTAGGCGTACCCAATTTGCGAACTTCACGGCTTTTTAAAGCAAAATCTCAGAAAATCTTATCGTTTATCGTACAAATTGAATTTTAATGACTTTATTACATTATAAATAGGAGATTTTTAAGAGACTTTAATATTTTCACTTTTTACTTCAAGACGAAAATGGGGGGAAAAACTATAGGTCTGGCCAGACCTATTGGGTATCAAAAAGCACTATAAATTGAAAATCGTCAAAAACATGCTCAAAACTTCAACCGATTTTTTTAAATTTTTGCAAAATGCTTCTAAACATATTATTCTAGGATATCATGAAATATGAAGTCGCTGCGATTTCATCTTCTATACTTTTTTGACCAAAATATAGTGCCAAAGGTCTGGCCAGACCTATGTGCCGACAGAAGGGTTAAAAGGAGCAAACCCAACATTTGTTCAACACAATGAACCCGAATTTTGTTAGGGTTAGGAATAGGTATTTTTCAACTTTTGAATTTCAGTGTTCGAAACTGCAGTCTCAGCAGCATTGTTGGGATGAGGATGGCCCTTTCCCTATCTCTGACTATCCGTGACCCTGAGACAAAAATCATGAAGCTGTTTATTTGAAGTACGAAAATTACACCTCCTTGTACCTACCTATTTAAAAGTTTCGTTTTGTTTATTACAATAGATAAATTAATACCTCATTGCGTAGAGAATTCTTAAGCGGATGGCGACTCTCTGGGGATTTATCGCTACTTTATTGGATTTGGTCAAGATATATGCAAATCCTTGCAGAGTCCTTTAGTTTGAATTTTCTTTTTCCTAAAGAGGTTGATAGGGGAATCGGATGGAGTACAGTAATTTGTCCATCGTTTTGTGAAAAACTTAAATCGCATCTTTACATGGCTGTTACTTCTGAGTATTGGCAGCTATAGAATGCTTGGGATTTTCACCTAATACGGGCAGGGCGGTCATCTATACATGGCTGTTAAATTTCAAAATTTTACGCTCCAAAATTTCCGAATTAGGGACAATTTTCGTTTAAATCGATTGAACTCCAGAACGCAGATAAGTAGGACCTTGAAATTTGGAGACAATGTGAGCGGTGAGCGCCAAGTATAGCTCTACAGCTACAAGTGTGAGCTAGGGTCTTGAAATGTTCACAAGTCTGCCAATTTTCAAATTTATTGGACACATTTTATAGAGTTTTCGATTAGAAAAGTCGAAAGTGCGATTTGGGCAGCTGTAACTGTCGAACGCAGATAGGCGACCCTAAAATATGGAGAAATGTAAGTTAATGTAATCCTCAGGTTGTGGAGCCACCTGGCGCTTACATTTAGGTAGGTACATTAAATTTCAGAACGATTGACCAAAGAGTTTCGAAATTATCGAAAATGAATGTTTGCCACATGAAAGTGCGATTATCCTGCTAATAACACCTAACAGACTGACTACAGGCCTCACCGAGGAGGTTTTTATGAAGTCATTTAGGCTTCTTTGGTGTGACGTTGGGAATGCTGTACATTTACTAATGATGTACGACAGGTCAAAATGATTTAGGTAATGTATTGCAAAATGGTGTACGGCTGGCGTGGCCACACATTTGGGTGAAGTTTGGTTGATTGATTCACAAAGAAAAAAGTTGTTCATGCAAGAACCTAATTTCCAGCGGGTGGTTTGTATGAGAGCCCTATGACGTAGTGTTCCGATTTCATCTGTTCCTAGATATGTTTGGTGGCTTTACTAAAAACACATTTGTGCAAAGTTTGGTTAAGATTGGTTCATTAAGAAAAAAGTTTTTCTTAGAAGAATCTAATTTCCAGTGGTTGGTTTGTATGACAGCCCTATGATGTAGTGTTCCGATTTGATCTGTTCCTAGATATTTTTTGAGGCTTTACTAGGAACACATTTGGATGAAGTTTGGTTACGGTCGGATTAAAAAGGAAAAAGTTTTTCTTAGAAGAAGTTAATTTTCAATGGTTCGTTTGTATGGCAGCCCTATGACGTAATGTTCCAATTCCATCCGTTTCTAGATATGTTTTGAGGCTATACTAGAAACACACTTGGGTGAAATTTGGTTAAGATTGGTGCACAAAGAAAAAAGTTTTTCTTAGAAAAACCTAATTTTCAGGGGCAGCCCCATGACCCCATGGTCCGATTCCATTCGTTCCGACATATATACAGCGTACACTAAAAAGAAACTTGCATACAAATTTTCAGCTCGATAGCTTCAAAACTGAGGGACTAGTTTGCGTTGCAACAGACGGACAGACAGACAGACAGACAGACAGACAGACGGACATGGCTCAATCGATTTCTCTCGTCACGCTGATCAATAATATATATACTTTATATCGTCGGAGGTGCTTCCTTCTGTGCGTTGCAAACTTCATGACAAAGTTAATATACCCTTTCACATAGTGACGGGTATAATTAGAGATTGGACTAAAATAGAACGTGCAAAGTTATCATAGACTTTCAGCAGAATATTATTGATCCTTGGCATGTTTTTTCTAATCCTTTTAGATGTCGAATTAATTAATTTTATTTGCTAAAATGGCTGACTTGCTTCACAAAAATTATTTTTAAAAGTTAAACATCTTTCTAAACAAATGGCAGTTTTCCTAAATGTATTTGCGTTGTCAACCATCAAAACAATTTTGCAATGGGCGCCTTATCATGGTCAGAAAAGAAACTTTTCTTCCACCCCCTTCGTATGTAGAATTTTTACAGGTCGTTCTGCCCACATGTTTTGTATGCAATTTTCAAAATCTTAAGCTGAATGCAGCTGAATTTTCAGAAGAATGTCAGTCAGCTACTTTTACGAGAATAAAACAAAATCGTAAACTGTCCCCAAAAATAAAGACTTTTCAATGCTAAAGTTACGTTTTCCTCGGTACGGCCCCAGCGGCTCGCCCAATTGCCATTGCATATAAAAACTCGTTTTTAGTTGATAATCGCTTGGCATAGCTCCACAATGAATGAACCGCGGGGCTCTTGTTGTATATAATGCCCGCATGAGTGGTGAACGTGGTGCACTCGCTTGTTTGTAGGCTTCGGACGACGGCTCCTTGGGGTAGGGTAGTTGTTTCGCACAATATTCGTACTGATTCGGCTGATACACGAATCTGTCTGTATACAGAAAGCAGTCGCGGGACTCTTGTTGCACATAGTGCATGCACGAATGAATGGTGAACGTGGTGCACTTGCTTGTTTGTGAGGCTTCGGGTGACGGCTGCTTGCGGTAGGGAACTTGCTCTAGAGCCGCTGGAGTCCCTAGAGTCGCAGCGGCCGCATCGAGGACAACGTACATTAAGAGTTATTTTGATTCTTTGCATGGAAATTGGCGTTCTTGTTGTAACGTTGATTAAATTAATGATTTCATCAAACGTTTTTATTTTTTATTTCAATAAAAAAGCCCAGCATCGACCTCCTATACGTGTTGGCGATATTTAATTTACTTGATTATGCTCCGAAAAGCAGATTAAATAACCTGTGTTACGTGTTACCCGACGCTCAATAACGGCCGTCCGACCAAACACAGGAAGATGGGTCGTGGGCGCCACGTACTTCGTAATTTTTTTTTGGACCGTTATAACTTCGATCGTTACCCGCGCAATGCACGAACCAAGGGGTAGATCCGTTTCTACTAGAATATTGGAACTTGTAAATCCAGCGAAGCACTAATTCAAAAGATGCGTCTTCCAGCTTAACGAATTTTACTGTACAATGTAGAAGTTAATTAAAAAAAAAAAAAAAAAACTATTAAATGAAAAGAATCCACAAGCGACCGGTCGAGTAAACTACGTTACTTAAATCTATTTTCACTAATTCACTTAAACTAAATAACCCTATTCTAAACCCTACTTACGTGGCGGCAAACTACTCCCTGCTTGAATTTTGTCGTTCGTTGACCACCTCGCAGCTCCGTTCCACTTGACATACGCACGCCCTTGTCTCGGCTACAAGGAACTGCTCGACTACAAGATGTTCCAAATTTCACTCTGCTTAGCTCGCCGTCTTCTCTCAAATCACAAAGATTCTCGATCTTTTTCTCACTCAATTTCGCTCTGCTTAGCTCGCCGTCTTCTCTCAAACACACAGATTCTCGATCTTGTTCTCACTCTTCAAAACTTCAAAAGATTCTTCTCCTTATCCACCACTTGCCATGTGTCTTCGCTACTTCCTTTATTCGCCGGGGATAACAAAGAAAAGAGGAATAACGGCCTCTTTTCCGCGCTTTCATCCCCTCGGCGCCAGGGACGTAGCCAGGATTTTGTTTCGGGAGGGGTCCAAATATTGCCCCCGTACTATTTTTTTGTTTTCTATAAATTTGATGAAAACGATTTTAACCTTTAAATTTAAATTATGGTCTGTGTTATTAGGTTAATTTTAACAAGATAGTACACCAAAAATTACTACAAGATTCCATGAGTCCCGAAAGAAATTAAGGGGAAGTCCTTTTCGAAATGAACAGTGTGGTTTTGTAAAATATGTGTTACTGGAGTTCTTTTGCTAGAACGGTACAGTATTTAATAGCAAAGATCCTAAATTAAAAAGAAGGAAGGGTTTGTTAGGAGCACCGAAAGGAAGATTTATATTTATGGATATTTCACTAGGGTCCATCGTAAGAAAAAAAATATATTAGAGCTCCAACCAGTGGTGGAACTTGGTTCTTATCCTGGAAATGGCTAAGGCCACCAATGTTACTGGACATTTGAAGCTGCTGTCGCAAGTTGATGATGGTGCTATTTTCCAGTAATGATGCTATACGGTGGTGTTTCTATATGGGTAGTTCCCGTTGCATTCACAATAATTTTCGATGCAAATTTTTGCGTATTTTAGCGTCGTAAGAACCCGAGTGTAATGTTATATGTACTCGAAATCCGCATTGGGACTTTCTTTTGTTCTCATGGAAACCCAATTTTGAATCACTGTTTTCAGCATTGTAGTTGACGAAGGAGTGTTTAAATGTATGTCACAACGGTCTACAAGTTGGATAAAGGCGCGCATCCGGATTAAAAAAAAAAGGCACGAAAAATGCAAAAAAGGAATTTATGCACAAACAAAACCTGGACTGATGTTGCGCTAATATCTTCCCAGGTAAAAAAAAACATTGGGATCACCGGCAGGCAGAACTCAAACTTGTGTAGTTCTTATTTTCATATTTTCCTTTCACAATTTCTCGGTCTACCCCTCCCGTTGTTGCGCCACTGTCTCCAACTAATAACAGGGCAAATTATTGATTGTGGCTGCATGTTTCACAATGTTGGTCATCAGCATGATTTAAATGCCGAGTTTCCTTAAAACCAATGTGGTATAAAGTTGTATTTGGCTCACATTTAAGGTCTTGGTACTTTCCAAGAGCATATAGTTCGTTGATTGATCCATAATACAACACCGTCAAAATTATATAGTTTAAGCTTACTGAATTTGGAATGTGGCGAGGCTACAATGGATGTTTTTCTATCTGCGGTTGTTTTTTTTATTAAGGAATCGTAGGAAGAAATCTTGGATTCGAACTTAAGTTCGTGGCATTTGGGCTGGAATGGGGAGCACAGAGAGTAAAAGTAAGAAATATCCACCTAAAGAGAGATGTCTGGACACCCTATCTCATGCACATTTTCAAATGACTAATATATTAATTTAGCCATAGGTGTAAGCTGGAAAATTCGACTATGTTGCATTCTGGATTTTCAGCAATGCTCAGGCTAAACTATTGTTCATCGCATTCTGAAATTATTTCTTAGCAACATTTAGGACCTCAACAGCGGAAAGTTCAAAACACCAAACTCTTAGGCAAATTAGGATAAGAGGAATTCACACTATGGACAGGATTTACTAAAATCACTTAATTAATCGAGTCCAAACCCGCCTACTAGAATAAATCGTATGACATTAAATTCAAAATGCATCGTAGAATGTACTTGCATTATTTAAATTGCAGTACAATATGGTACAACTGTCAACTAAATCTAGGATTTAGTAAATCCTGTCGATAGTCTGAATCGCCCCTAAATAATAACGAGAATTCTGTACCGGATGCGAATAGTAATTTTGTACATATAATTAGTAGTGTTCAGCCGCATCACTGCTAGCGGCACTTTCGACTATGCTAACAGTTTGAAAATATTGATTAAATTCTGAAATCTACTGCTATTTAACCTTCGGTCGGGCGCAATGCATGCCGGAAGGTTAAGTAAATGAGTAATGATGTCTGAAAAAATAGCGGATCTAAGAAGACGTCAATCTTATTCAAAATCATGTTATCAAAACGCTGACTCCGATTATTTCTGCAAACATTTCGGGAGGGGTCTGGACCCCCTGGACCCCTCCCCTGGCTACGTGCCTATCAGCGCAAAATTTTATCCGTTCAATATTCACCACGACCATCAGAATACTTTCGGCGAAATTTTATCCGATTTTCTTTATTTCTCACCTAGTGACGAGAATACTTCTCCAGTTGACGTGTATTCATTTGACAATCTTGAGATCTGTCATTTAACAGGTGACGTTCGCCGGTTGTTGTTTAACAACAAAACATAAATAAAAGATCAGTTAAGTCGGCTTTTCTTAATTTTTGTAAATTCAAATGCTTTGTGATTTCTTTTACATTTATTTCAGGTCGTCTTGATGATGCCTTGAGTCGGATTTGATCCCGATTTGAAGATGAGCGCTATACCTACTACTACCACACAATACGGGATGAAGTTTCTAACTTGTTAGACAATTAGGAAAAAAGGACAAGTTGGCAACAATATCCCGCCCATCATATTCCCGTTATTCCAAATCCCGACATTCATTATACCGCCAGTTAAAAATCCCGTCTAATCAAAGTCGCGCCAACTTAATATCTGGCCGTTTCAATAACTCGCTATTTCAAAATACCACTTTTCAACATCCCGCTTTATTATATACCGTGATAAAGGGCAAGCATTCTTTCCAACCCTTGACAACGGTAAACTTAAATTTAAAACGGAAAAAAGAAATAAAGTTTAATTAATAACGGGTCTGTTTTAGGATACCTACATATTTCTAAAAAAAAAACAAAAAACCTGCTCATTTATAATCCCGCTTTTTACAAAAAAAATCCCGCTTTACATTATCTCGACATTACCAAGTCCCACCACTTAAAAATCGCGCCCTTATAAAATCTCGCAATTATGAAATCCAGCCACATGAAAATCCTACCCACTCCCCGCCGTCATGGAATCCCGCTTGTGGATAATGAAATAATACCGTCAAAATAATTGTATTTTACAAATAAAATAATGTATGTATGGCGGTATTTTTGGACGGGATTATTTCATTATACACTAGTGGAATTCAAAAACGGCGGAGAGTCGGTGGCATTTTCATGTGGCGGGATTTCGTAAAGGCGAGATATTATAATGGCGGGATTTTTAAGTGGTGGGATTTAGTAATGTCGGGTTTTTTTTTGTAAAAGGCAGCATTATGAACGGGCGGGATGTTGTTTTTCGGGATTATGTAGTTATCCCTGAATACTTATCCTTTATGACGGAAAACTTAAAATTAAAACTGAAAAAAAGAATAGGGGTTTTACATAATCCCAAAAAAAAAATCCCGCCCGTTGGTAGCTGGGTTTTTTAAACACAGTCAAAAATTATTTTGATTGTTAAAAAAAAAGTCAATAGTTAGATTTTGTTTAGCAATTAAAATAAGAGAGAACCTGTTTTTTGTATTTAAAAAATTGTTGTGCCATGATTGGAGTCGAACCTGCATTTTTACGCAGTCAAACTTTTGTCGTAGTGCATACATTTTTTTTTTTATCGAGTAGGTATAGTACAACAGTAAGAAAAACAATTTACCGTAAAAATAAATTATTATGCCCCATTCCCATACCATTGTCCTCTGTCAACGCATAAGTAAACTTTTCTCAAATTCAAAAATTAAAGATTTTTTCTTGATTCAATTCAAAATCACCACACACAAACTGAATCCGATTTACAAATATAAAAAGAAAAATCTTGTCAATATCCCCATCATTTCATTTGCGTCATAATTTTACTCCCACGCATTTCAATTTCCCTTGTTGACTGCCGCGTGACGCGACCATGATGCTGCCATAACAAACATCGTCATCATCTTCCTCTTATACATCATAATAGCCAAGGCTCATTGTCTCCTTCCGCATATTCATTGTCCTGCCAATTTTTGATGCACACAAAAGTCAAAGTCATGATGAATTCGAGACGAGACGATAATCCGATCTAATGAAAAGCTCGTTACAGGAGTGCGCCAAACGTTTTTGTTGTTCCTAAGAGTAAGTATATGACTGCCGGACATTATATGAGCACACACAATAATTGTATACACACAAAATCGCATACGCAATGCACACAGCGTTAATCACGGGATATGATGATTTTATTAAGGGGAGACCTCCGAATGTGCTCGGAAGATGCGAAATTGAAAGTGATATGATTTTCGTGTTTGGCATGCATGCATACTCTACTCATGTCCTTTGGCGGCGATTATGCGACAATAATTAAATAAACGGACATCATAATTCACTCGACTAAACACTCATTCACTTATGCGATTGTGTACCGTGCCCGAGCACACACCCCTACTTTACTTATACCGAATATTGTGCACACAATGTCCTTACACTCACACCCTCGCTCTTTGGTCCTGGTTTTTTTTTTGGCTTTTTCATTTTGCGTGCGGATGACCACACAACACATGTCGCCGGTGAAAACAGACGTATGTACGCGTGTATAAACAGACGAACAGAGGACATCTTCCAAGATTCGTGTATAAACATCATCCCCCTCACGCGTCGTGCGTCGTGACCATGACACACATTGTCCGGCCGATGAAGGGACATGGTCATTTTAGGCTTAACCGCGTGGCCGGCGTACATAATCGGTTGCTTTCCCTTCAGTTTCGGGATATCGTCGTCCTATAGTCGATTTGATGAGACAATTTACCACCATCCCTTATCGATTTGACGCCCGGTAAACATATACTCATCGATTAGATTACATACTTGGACACAATATCCTTGACGATAATCGTTACGAGGGCATTTCACCGGAGAGAATGACCACCCCGAGAGGGAACGAGAGACGAGAATTTCACTAACTTCCTATGCAAGAATATTGTACATATAGGTACTTTAGGGGGGATTTGGAATTTTATGGAATCTCCTGTGTACGCCAGAGCGACATCCGGACGGTTAGTTCACCTGTTGAACTGATCATAAAATCATGCATTGTAAAGTAAGACATCCGAATTGGATTGACCCATTTTTTTTGGGATTCCAAAATGCTAGAATAGTGCACCCACAATCAATGAATGCTTCCGATCTGTCCGCGTTAGCCCTTTTTTGTTGACTAATCGACGCGACCGCGTTGTTGCGACTTGCGACAATCTCGGTCCAACGATGGCGTGTTGATGATGAATGATGATCGTTTTCTAAGACCACTTAACCGCGGCTCCCTCCTCATTACTCTCACTCGAAATCGGAGAAATAAATCTATCTATTTATCTCGTCAACATATTTTAAGTATTATTTAAAATGGACATCAATTAATAACATCCGTATACAGCGTACAAATGGACGGGGTTAAGTCTACAGTACACACACATATAGATCGAGGCGTGCAGAGTCGACACGGGTATAGTCATCATCATCGTCGTCATCATCATTCGAGCTCATTTAATCGGTCACCATCAGGGCCTTCGCCGAAACCATTATTATTATTGTTTTTGATCCGAACCGGGCAAATAAATGATTCGAGGGTGCAAGAGGTGTGAGGGCCTATATATCGAGTGACATGGTAGTATCAGCACGACCACCTTTAGGAGCCTACTATGATCTGTTGTCGCCTTCTTGCCCCCCCCCCTCTCTCTCACGTGATTTTGCTATTATATGAGCTCAGGCCAGCGGAGACCCATTAACAGCATTATCAGGCAATGATGCTTATGACCATTTAGAAATAAATTAAAATTGAATTGAATACCATCAACTGTGTATGTAATTCCACAAGCGATGGACACGATGGATAGATGGGCGGTATATCAAATGCGGGGACGGTTCAGGCGGATCAGACAATATCCATTTAGACTATGCACGAGAAGCTCCCCTCGCCGAAATGTACACCTCGTTCGGCATTATCGTTCACTTAGCGCGGTGCGTTCATTTATTATAATTTATAAATTACGTACACTCTGGATTTATACATTGTTGACAATCATTTGGATATGAATTTAAGAGCTGAGAAGATTTCAAAGAGCTTCGGGCGATAGCAGTGGACTGGAAGCTGTGGATCTATGTATAATGAAATGATATTCTGATAAGTGTGGTTAAAATCAATGTCTTTCCACGCGGTGCATCATTTGCATGTATTGTTGCTCTGAGGAGAGGATTTATATTATCAATTCTCATTTTGTAGTATTTAATTTTTTTTAATAATTTTTTTTTTTCTTAATTTCAATTTTAAGTTTTTAATTTTCTAATCTTCTAATTTTATAGTTTTCTAATTTTCTAATTTTCTAATTTCATAATTTTCTAATTTTCTAGTTTTCTAACTTTCTAATTTTCCAATTTTCTAATTTTTGAATTTCCTAATTTTCGAATTTTCTAATTTTCGAATTTTCCAACTTTCTAATTTTCGAAATTCCTAGTTTTCTAGTTTTCTAATTTTTTAATTTCCTATATAATTTTTCCTAATTTTTTAATACAATTTTCTAATTTTTTAATATCATAATTTTACAATTTTCTAATTTTCTAATTTTTGAATTTCCTAATTTTCGAATTTTCTAATTTTCCAACTTTCTAATTTTCTAAATTCCTAATTGAAGGGGTGGCTGGAAAAACGTTGTATGTTACATTTTTTCAGATTTCTTGTTTTAATTGGAAAACGTTGTGTGTGAATGTTTTGAATCGTCCCGGTCTTTACCGGTTTGGTTATTTACCAACAGACTGCAGAAGAGTGAAGTTTCTTCTCGGAATTACGGCTGGAATAACGTTATATGTACTCTTTTGCGCATCGGCTGTTTTTTACGTAAAATGAGTAATAAAATACAGATAACACCGAGTGATCAAGAAAGCATCAATAATAAACGGCGTACAATCAACGTTAGTGAATGGCAGGATAAGAAAAGAAAGCTGTTAAGGGATTCGGGGCAGCCTTATGTAAACAAAAGGGGAAAAGGAAAGCAAGTAGATGCAAAAGAATTACCGACTAATGTAAGTAAACTATTTTCTTATTTAACTAGTGTTAAACTTGAATTAAATTGAAAGCAGCGACAGCACACTTTGAAACCAATACATTTGTGACGTCATTTTGCTGTTGTTGCTACCATCAATGTGGGTCATCAAATTCGAATGCGTGTGTTCTAATTTGACATTTCGCGCTGTTGCTGCTGTCAATCTAATTCACTTGTTAGAGTTAATTTTGTGGTTATTGATGGGGCGTTAACTCGCAAATGTCAATTGTTTTATTTTAGGCTCGGGGTTGTAAAAATAGCTGCAAAAAATCCGGTTGTGAACAACTGAATTTGAACGAATGTCACACGCTGCACAAGAGATTTTATGAGCTGGCATACAACGAACAAACATTGATGTTATTAAAATGCATTACGATTCGAGAACCAAAACGAAGACGGTCTGGGAAAACGGAAGCTACTTCAAAAAAGCTTGCATCTTTTGATTACACCATTAATGGAGAAGCCATCTGTCTGAAAACATTGACTAATATTTTCTCGGTTACTGCTCGTCGCATTCAAATCTTGCAGGATAAAATGAAAAATGGAGAAGTGGCTCCCAAGGATAGAAGGGGAACACATTTAAATCGACCACATTCTTTAAATAACGATGTAAGGCAGTTGATCCGAGACCATATTAAATCATTTCCTGTTACACCAAATCATTACAGCAGGAGTTGTTCGTCTAAAGAATGTTTAAGCCAGGATTTAACGCTGCAGAAAAACCTTTTTACGGAAGTGTATCCACAAGCTAAAGCCAGTATTACCATCTATAGGAAAATATTTAAAAAGGACTTCAACCTGCGATTTGGAAGTCCAAGATCAGACACATGTAAACAATGTGACCTGTTTTATGTCAGGTTAATTACAGCAGATAATGACGACTTGCGCAGGGAGATAGAATCTGAAAGTAACCTCCATCACATGAAAGCTGAACAGGCATACAAAACGCTAGCATCTGATGCAGCAAATAAAAATTTTGTTGTACTCTGTGTTGATTTGCAGCAGGTGTTGTTTACCCCTACACTTACACATTCAAGCATGTTCTACCAGCGGCAGTATTCAACTTATAATTTTGCTATCCACAATCTATCTACAGAAAATGTTTCAATGTATTTGTGGCATGAAACTATTGCCAAGAGAGGTTCAAAAGAAATATCGTCATGCCTACTTAATTTTGTCATTGAAAATTACAATCAGCTACAACCAAATGAAGAAAGAAAGCTTATTATCTGGTCAGATAGGTGTGTTGGGCAGAATAATAACTGGACCGTTCTAGGGCTGTATAACTATCTCATACGGAGCAAATACTTCACAGAAATACACCAGAAATTTACTGTATCTGGACACAGCTTCCTTCCATGTGACAGAGATTTCGCTTTGATAGAACGACAACGAAAAAAATCCCAAGTGATGGTCCCAGCTGATTGGAGACATGTAATTGAAAGCTCTAGATTAAATAAACCTTTTATTATCAAGGAAATGAATAAGGAACATTTCAAAGATATGGAGTTCACACTTCAGGGAGTTAAAAAGGGTAATTTGAAAATAACCAATTACAAATGGCTTAAAATGACAGCAGATGATCCTTCAACAGTGTATGCCAGGAGCAGCCACAACGTTCTCAGACCGTGGATAACATTTTCGTGTTTCAAGAAAGATAATACTTGTCATTATGAAGAAATTCCATTACTCTACACAGATTGTTTACCAATCAGCAAAGAGAAGAAAAATGACTTACTGGATATGGTGAAGTACATGCCAAATGAAGAACATCGTTTATTTTATGAAAATTTACCTTCATTGTAGATGTTTGGCTATTTTTTTTTCAATAAAATATCTATATGTTGATAAGACCATTTTGTGTATCATTCCTTCTAGATATATAATAAATAAATCAACCAATAAAGGTCAATGACTATGGAAGATGTGAAAGCATAGTTGAGAAGTGGAAGAATGTTGTATGTGTTACTTCATGTTCTTTCAAAGTGTGTCGGAACAACTTATATTCTTATGACGTTTTCCAAAAATTTATGAAATGCAACATACAACTTTTTTCCAGCCATCCATTCAATTTTCTAGTTTTCTAATTTTTTAATTTACTAATTTCCTAATTTTTTTAATTTTCTAATTATCTAATTTTCTAATATTCTAATTTAATAATTTTCTAATTTTCTAATTTTCAAATTTTGAAATTTTCTAATTTTCAAGTTTTCAGATTTTCCAGTTTTCTAAATTTTTAATTTTTTAATTTTCTAATTTTCTAATTTTCTAATTTTCTAATTTTCTAATTTTCTAATTTTCTAATTTTCCTAAGTTTCTAATTTTCTAACTTTCTAATTTTTCGAATTTTCCTAATTTTCAAATTATCAAAGTTTCAACTAATTTTCAAATTTTCGAATGTTAAAATTTTTCGAATTTTCTAGTTTTCAAATTTTCAAATTTTCTAATTTTCTAATTTTCTAATTTCCTAATTTTCTAATTTTCTAATTTTTTAATTTCCTAATTTTCAAATTTTCTAGTTTTCTAATTTCCTAACGGCTTCCTTGCCATCTTCCCCTGTAGACATGTATCGCACTTCGATTCGGATGAGGTTGACTCAAATTCGATTCCTTGTACGACTTTATTTCGACATCCAGCGATGATGTCTTTTACACTTGCATGCCCCTGCCCCAATCTCCTGTGCCAGAGTGCCATTGTTGCCTTCGAGGTGGATGTTGCCGCCGCCGCAGAATGAACATTGTTATTGTTTTCACTAATGTAATATAAGTCGCCGATCCTATCAGCACATAGCACAATACGTCCATTCATATCCAAAATAACCGCTTTCTGTTGTTTCTGTTGTTTCGAACGACAAGTCCGCGATCCACAATTTTTGCCACCGACATCAAATTAGTGCGAAGGTCAGGCACACACAATGTCTTTTCTAACGAAACGTTTTTAGTTTTACCCGAAACTTCCGTCGTAAAATTAACTCTGCCTTCTCCCGTAATTACCGTGGACGCGTGATTGGCCAGTCTTAGTTCACAATTTGGATATTCGCACAAATCACTAAAATAGTTCGGGTCACGACAAAGATGCGACGTCGCCCAACTGTCAAGGCACCACTTTCGACCGAATTGTGCACTTTTATCACTCGAACTCAAACAGATATTTTCGACATTCTGCGCGAATTGCTTTTTGCTAGCCTTACACTGTTTGGCTAAGTGTCCGATGCGTTTACACTTGAAACATTGTTTATTCGCGATCGCGTTCGTATTCGTTTTCGGTTCAGTGTTCATTTTTGGAAATCGCGGTCCGGGTTTGTTTGCCCACATTACATTCGATGTTGCGACACTATTTTTTCGCGCTTCACTCTCCTCGATTATTTTGATACGCAGAGCCTCCGGGGTGGGAAGGGTGTCCCGAGACTCTATCGCACACCGAAAATTTTCGAATTTAGCCGGCAGACTATACAGCAGCATTATCGTCAACAAATCTTCGTTCACAGGGATAGACATTTCAGCCAATTTGTCGACTGTATCGAAGAATTTGTCCAGATACTCCCGGGCGTCTTCGTTTTCAGTCATTTTCGACTGCATAAGCCTTTTTAAAAGCGTAGCCTTGCGAGCAGGCCCGGCCGATTGAAAAATGTTCATCAATTTCTGCCACACATCATGCGCTGTTTCGCAATTTTTAATGTTTTTCAGTTCACTTGGCTGAACAGAAAGAATAATGTCCGACCTCGCCTTTTGATCCTCGCGTGTCCACAATTTGATTGCATCGGCATTGTTCTCCGTCACTTCAGGTTTTGCTTTAAAGCCACTCGCGTATTCCCATAGGTCGTTCTTAACCAAAATCGCTTGCATCTGAAGCTTCCACGTATCGTAGTAGTTCTTTGTGAGCAACTCGATACGCACGGAATTTAACGAGGCCATTTTTATCGCTTTTCACAAAATTCACGATTAATAAACGATTCGCCGATTTATTTCGAGAACACGGTCTGGGCCCATAACCTGTTAGGGATAGTAGTGGACCGATCGAAATAAAAAGACACGATGAAAATTAAACACGTTTATTATAGAGAAGAAAACTAGTCAGAATAACATCGATCTTATATAAGTTATATAAGTGAAAAAATAACATATGAATGTATGGAATGCAAAGTGAACTACGATTTTAGTATTAATGTACAGTCTCAACATAATTTTCTAATTGTCTGATTTTCGAACTTCCTAATTTTCTAGTTTTCTAATTTTCTGATTTTTCTTATTTTGTAATTTTTCTAATTTTCATATTTTGAAATTTTCTAATTTTCAAAATTTGTAATTTTCTAATTTTGTATTTTTCAAATTGTCAAATTTAAAAATTTTCAACTTGTCAAATTTTTCAAATTTTCTAGTTATCTAAGTTTCTAATTTTCTAATTTTTTAATTTTCTGATTTCTTAATTTTTCGTTATTTTGTAATTTTTCTAATTTTTCATATTTTGAAATTGTCTAATTTTCTACTTTGCTAATTTTGTAATTTTCAAATTTTTTGATTTTCAAATTTTCTAGTTTTCTAATTTTCTAATTTTCCAATTTTCTAATTTTCTAATTTTCTAATTTTCTAATTTTCAAATTTTCTAATTGTCAAATTTTCGAATTTCCTAATTTTCTAATTTTCTAATTTCTTAATTTTTCTTGTTTTGTGATTTTTCTAATTTTCATATTTTTAAATTTTTTAATTTTCTAAATTTGTAATTTTCTAATTTCGTAATTTTCAAGTTCTCAAATTTTCAAATTTTCAACTTTTCAAATTTTTAAATTTTCAAATTTTCTAGTTTTCGAGTTTTCTAATTTTTCAATTTTCTAATTTTTTAATTTTCTAATTATCTAATTTTCTAGTTTTCAAATTTTTTAACCCTTCTGTCGGCACCAACTACAATATGCGTATTCTATACCCAATAGGTCTGGCTGGACCTACTAAGAAAAAAAATTTATTTTTTAGAAAAAGTGAAATTTTTATCGGTATAATCATTCTACCCATTCTTTACAACCATTTATAAAAAATAAAAGCATTAAAATCGTTTTTGTAGATATACTAGAAGCGTTTTTAAGAAGACATATTTTGAGATGGAATTTGTACAAAGATGTTTCTCCCTTATTTTCTTCTATTTTTGCTTCTCTTTTTTAATTGCGTATCCGTACAGAAAGTTTGATGGAATTTTCCAATTCCAATATCTTTGGGGAAATATTTAGCGCTTTTTTGGTAGCTTTTACCGCGATATTAGTCTGCAGATTTGGGGAAATAGATAGCAAGAAATTGGGAATTTTCAAGCGCAAAAATCATTTCATTCTAAATTTTCTGTAAACATCTCAATTAAATCTATTAAGAAACACCATCGTAAGTCACTAACACTTAGTTCATACTATTAAAAAGGAATTAAATTCCTAGAATCAAATCTCAGTTGATTAGGTGATGCTATAAGACGGGATAAAATTAGGCGTATCCAATTTGAGAACTTCACAGCTTTTTAAAGTAAAATCTCAGAAAATTTTATCGTTTATCGTACAAATTGAATTTTAATGACTTTATTACATCATAAATAGGAGATTTTTAAGAGAATTTAATATTTTCACTTTTGATCTCAAGACGAAAATGGGGGGAAAACTATAGGTCTGGCCAGACCTATTGGGTATCAAAAAGCACTATAAATTGAAAATCATCAAAAACATACTCAAAACTTCAACCGATTTTTTTTAATTTTTGCAAAATGCTTCTAAACATATTATTCTAGGATATCATGAAATATGAAGTCACTTGGATTTCATCTTCTATACTCTTTTGACCAAAATATAGTGCTAAAGGTCTGGCCAGACCTTTGTGCCGACAGAAGGGTTAATTTAATTAAAAAATTAATTTTCTAATTTTCTAGTTTCCAAGTTTTCTAGTTTTCTAGTTTTCTAGTTTTCAAGTTTTCTAGTTTTCTAGTTTTCAAATTTTCAAATGTTCAAATTTTCTAATTGTCTAATTTTCGAATTTTTTAATTTTCTAATTTTCAAATTTC
Organism: Microchrysa polita; assembly: GCA_949715475.1. NCBI lineage: Eukaryota > Metazoa > Arthropoda > Insecta > Diptera > Stratiomyidae > Microchrysa > Microchrysa polita. The sequence goes on from OX454422.1 coordinate 8,064,260, forward strand.
CTAATTTCTTAATTTTTCCTTATTTTGTAATTTTTCCAATTTTCAAATTTTCATATTTTGAAATTGTCTTCTTCTTCTTCCTTGCCTCGTTCTTTATACCGCTCCATGGCTTCGCGTTGCTCGACCCGCGGTGTAGGCAGATCGCCCGTTTTGGCGATAATATCTCAGCATATTTCTACAGGCAGCTCTATCTTGGATCGTGTCATCGCCGAGACCAATGTGTTGTAGTTGCTTTTTCATTTGACACATCCAGGTGTTCTTCGGTCTGCCTCTGGCCTTGGGTCCATCAAGGGGTACTTCCATTGATATCGCTTAGAAATTAGCATTTATATTTTGAAATTGTCTAATTTTTTAATTTTTTAATTTTCAAATTTTCTAATTTTCTAATTTTCTAGTTTTCTAGCTTTCTAGTTTTTTACTTTTCTAATTTTCTAACTTTCCAATTTTCAAATTTTCAAATTTTCAAATTTTCAAATTTTCAAATTTTCTAGTTTTCTAATTTTCTAATTTTCTAATTTTCTGATTTTTTAATTTTCTAATTTTCTAATTTTCTGATTTTTTAATTTTCTAATTTTCTAATTTTCTAATTATCTAATTTTCTAGTTTTCAAGTTTTCTAGTTTTCAAATTTTCCAATTTTCAAATTTTCGAATTTTCCAATTTTCTAATTTTCTAATTGTCAAATTTTCGAATTTCCTAATTTTCTAGTTTTCCAATTTTCTAATTTCTTAATTTTTCTTATTTTGTGAGTTTTCTAATATTCATATTTTGAAGTTTTTTAATTTTCTAAATTTGTAATTTTCTAATTTTGTAATTTTTTCAAATTTGTAACTTTCTAATTTTGTAATTTTCAAATTGTCAAATTTTTAAATTTTCTAGTTTTCTAATTTTTAATTTTCTAATTTTCTAATTTCGTAATTTTCAAATTTTCATATTTTGAAATTGTCTAATTTTATACTTTGCTAATTTTGTAATTTTCAAGTTTTCTGATTTTCAAATTTTCTAGTTTTCTAATTTTCCACTTTTCTAATTTTCTAGGTTTCTGATTTTCCAGTTTTCTACTTTTCAAATTTTCTAATTTTCTACTTTTTACATTTTCAAATTTTCAAATTTTCAAATTTTCAAATTTTTAAATTTTCATATTTTGAAATTGTCTAATTTTCTACTTTGCTAATTTTCAAATTTTCCAATTTTCATATTTTCAAATTTTCTAATTGTCTAATTTTCAAATTTCCTAATTTCCTAATTTTCTAGTTTTCTAATTTTGTAGTTTCAAATTTTCTAAATTTGTAATTTTCTAATTTTGTAATTTTCAAATTGTCAAATTTTCAAATTTTCTAGTTTCTAGTTAATTTTTAATTTTCTAATTTCTTAATTTTTCTAATTTTCAAATTTTCATATTTTGAAATTGTCCAATTTTCTACTTTGCTAATTTTGTAATTTTCAAATTTTCTGATTTTCAAATTTTCTAGTTTTCTAATTTTTTAAATTTTCAAATTTTCCAGTTTTCTAATTTTCTACTTTTCAAATTTTCTTATTTTCTAATTTTCTACTTTTCAAATTTTCAAATTTTCATATTTTCAAATTTTCTAATTGTCTAATTTTCGAATTTCCTAATTTTCTAATTTTCTAGTTTTCTAATTGTGTAATTTTCTAATTTCTTCATTTTCCTTATTTTGTAATTTTTCTAATTTTCATATTTTGAAATTTTCTAATTTTCTAAATTTGTAATTTTCAAATTGTCAAATTTTCAAATTTTCTAGTTTTCTAATTTTTAATTTTCTAATTTTCAAATTTTCATATTTTGAAATTGTCTAATTTTCTACTTCGCTAATTTTGTAATTTTCAAATTTTCTGATTTTCAAATTTTCTAGTTTTCTAATTTTCTAATTTTCCACTTTTCTAATTTTCTAGCTTTCTAATTTTCTAGTTTTCTACTTTTCAATTTTTCAAATTTTCTCATTTTCTAATTTTCTAATTTTCATATTTTGAAATTTTCTAATTTTCTACTTTTCACATTTTCAAATTTTTAAATTTTCATATTTTGATATTGTCTAATTTTCTACGTTGCTAATTTTGTAATTTTCAAATTTTCTGATTTTCAAATTTTCAAATTTTCTAGTTTCTTAATTTTTCTTATTTTGTAATTTTTCAAATTTTCATATTTTGAAATTTTCTACTTTTCTAATTTTCTAATTTTGAAATTTTCAAATTTTCTTAACTTTTGTTTAAGTCATATTTCACTCATTTACCACATGAACTGAACATTACTATCAAATCGATGACACTTCACCCCGCTGCGCTACTACTTATCGCATCATAGACGGTTAAAGGTGCACAAAAATATTCCAGTACCACTTAGCCATAGGAAATTAATGGTCCTGTATAAAAGATAATCCATCAAACGGCTAATTGCAATCCATAAATAGTCCACGATGGCATTTTATATGATGACACCAAATCGACATTCTTTCATTTTTCTTAGCAGCCTACTGTTTTTTCGGGTCCCATATTATGTCAACTGAAGCAATCGAAATCGGTTAAAATTTTCTAATTGATTATTACTATTCAGAATAGTATGACTACAGCATCTCATATGACCATTCACCTCATGGTGGGGAACGGGAGGGCTCTGTTTTATCGGAACTTTTTATAAAACAATTTTTAAGAGTATAATCACTGCCTCGTCTGTCTGTAGTATTAGAAAAAAGTGTTGACAAATCAAAGGTGGATTTATAATTTAATTTCACTTATTAATGGCATATCGCGACATCGATCACAGAGAGAGGTACATATGGGTATGCGTAACAAATGTAGACAGATTCAGAGTTCATCAGACACAGCATACAAGTACAGGTAGACGAATTTAGAAGCGATTTCAGCGTTTTTTTTTTAAGGGGTACAGTAGCTGAAATACTTCTTATGTATACCTACGTATTAGCTCACTGTATCTTTTCATTTGTTTCGATCGCATCTATCACTCGTGTTCTGCCTCTGTTTAACGGGTTATCCAAATTAACGATTAATGGATTCCAAATGCCGCGGACGATTGAGTGATAAATAATAAATTTATTTGACTGCCATAGTGTGTGGTCCATAAAAATCTTATGACCGCATTTTTCTCAATGTAGCCACAGCTTTAATTAGAATAATAAGGCTCGAATGCGAAAACTGAAAATTAAAAAAAAAACTCTATTTACTCCTTCAATGGTACCAGACATTAGTATACAGTATTTTGCTGTACAGTCCAACATTTTGACTTGACGTACAGCAGGGGTGTCTCAACTCAAAACCTGGTCCGGGCCAAATATCATTGTCATCGTGTTTGAGCGGGCCGCAGAATAAAAAATGCTTTAATCACCGAAAATTGAAAATGTTCTTTAAAAAACTTTAGAAACTCTACACAAAGAAGTTAACACGCCAAAGTTTCGATCAGAAATTGTGAAATAAATTCCATCAAATTTTGAAAAGCTGATCAGAACACACGGCCGGTCATCCAGCTTGTCAACAACATCCTCGGGAGACCAAATTGTTAGGCTGACATAAATTGTTTTAGGATTTTTAGGCTAAAACTAGGGGGCTTCGCCCCCTGCTCGCTTCGCTCGCCAACCCCCGGGGCCGAGGCTAATTTCGGGCGCGGCCGAAATTTGGATACCCTTCGCTTGGGCTAAAAGTTTTTTTCGGGCGTACCTATGACTTGTATTTAATCCCCCTCCTCATTATTTTTCTTCCGTCTTGACAAAAGTTTTGGGCTTGGTTGAAATAAGTGGCCATATAAAAATATTTATTTGGAAAATTTTATTGGGGTTGCCGGAGCATGACCCCACAGTACGATTCCATTCGTTTTGAACTTTTTAGTTGCTTTGATAAAGACACATTAATTCAAGGTTTTGTGAAATTAGTGTAAAAAAATGTTTCTTAGAAGAACCAATATGGGGGGTTTGGTTTGTATGGCAGCCCCATGACCCCATGGTCGGATTTGATCAATTCTTGCATATATTATGTGTTATGTATAGAAACACTTTTTTGTGGAATTTGGTTGAAATTGGTACACAAATAAAAAAGTTTTTGTTAGAAGAGCTCAAATTGGGGAGCTAGGTTTGTATGGCAGCCCCATGACCCAGTGATCCAATTTGGGTGAATCAAACATACAAACAGCCTGCAACAATAAGAAGCACGTGTGCAAAATTTCAGCTTGCTAGCTTCAATACCCGCCGAGTAAAACACGTCGCAACAGACAGACAGACTGACATTCTCCAATCGACTCCCCAAGTCATGCAAGGCACGCAAAACCCAAAATATTCAATTTCATATTTTTTGTTGGGGAGGGAGGGGTAGATGGGTCGGACCTGACACATCTTTATTACCTTGTCAAGACATCCAACGGCTACCATTTGATATTAATTTGAAGTTTTTCGTGACATTCTATCAAAAGATATGACTGAATATAACTTTGTAGGGGAAGTAGGGGTAGGGGTAGTCGGACCTAATCCACTTTCCATCAACTCAAAGTATATGTCAGAATGAGACATTGATCAAAATTTCAAGTCGATAGCGATATTCTACCGAAAGTTATGGCCGAATTAAAATATCAAGGAGGGGTAGTTTGTATGGGAGGTAGGGGAACCCGTAGTCCGATTTGGCCCATTTTCAATACCGTCCAAGATTTTAGCAAAACAAACATTTGACCAAAATTTCAAACCGCTAGCTTCATTATTTCGGGAGTTATCGTGCTAACAGACAGACACACGGACAGACAGACAGACAGACAGACAGACAGACAGACAGACAGACATGGCTTATTCGATTCAGGGACCGACCCTGATCATTTATATATATACTTTGCCATAGCTCCGGTGGCTCCTTTGAGGTGTTACATAATATCGGCGTAACAAAAACAATATACCCTTTCACTCTATGAGCGAAGGGTATAAATAGACAAAAAATGTGTTTGTTGATGTAGTGTGGAACACAGACTTGTAAATCTTGATAAGCTAAAGAGCAGCAAATCCGAGTAATGGGCTAAAATTCTTCACAGTAAGAATTTTTTAAGATTCCAGTAAAACGCAACTGCCGGAATTGCTTAAAACAGCATCGAAATTCCAAAGGCGACATCATAAAAGTTCTCGTGATGTACACTCATTATTAAGTTTTAACTTTCTGAGGTAATAGTTGCATTGCCGATCTGACGAATAAACTCAACAAATAACTTTTGCGATTGTCGTCATATTTGACGCAAATACTCGAATAAACGAAAGCTTAAGGCGGATATTGATGAGAATACTTTGACTTCATCTGGGGCTTTCGAAAAACTTGGTAGTAAGCTGACCTCGATATCGAGAGATTTGTTGTTTTCGGTGAAAGAGATAACCTAAAAAAAAATCATCGACTTATTAAAGTAATTCAGGAAAAGTCATTCGGCGCCCGAATTTTAAATGATTTTTCGGCAATGGAATTTTCCGTTTCTCTCTGAAGAAAATGTGAAAATTTAAATAATTCAAACGTAAAAATTTGTTAAAAATTTCCAAAATTTGATTTTAGTCTGTTGGTACGACATAAGCATCAAAATGGGGAAAAAACTAAAGTACGTATAGCAGCAGAATGCCACACACACATGGAGAATCTAAACCCATTTTTAAAGATTTCTGTCAAAATTCAAGAAAATTTATGATTTGACAGAACGAAAATCCTAAAAAAAAAATTGATTCGATTTGACCGTGTGTGTGTGCGGAATAAGGCGGTCCAATCCAAATCAATTTCTGTCAAATTGTCAGAAACGGAACGAGTATCCATTTTCAAACAATTGGATTGAATTGGCAGTGTGTGTGTGCGGCCTAACATCGAGGCCCGTGTAGAATATCTTTAGCCTTAATAGCCTAGATATCTGCTTGGAACACCGGGAGTTCGGTCTGGAATCCGTTTTGTCATATGGAAACAGTCTCTTTGGTCATTGCATTAATTCCATAGCCAATTAAGTACATATTCGTAAAATTCCTTTTCGGCTTCAGGCTCCTTCGAACTACACTATGCAAACTTTTTTAACTCCCTCCGTATTTTGGTTTAGGAAAAGCCAAAAGCAGTTAATGAGTGTTATTCTAAGATCTGTCAGGAAAACTAAACTTTTGGTGTAATAAACCTGAAATGCAAGGAGACCTTGAGTCCAGGATGCCGAAATTAAAATAAATGTAATTTTCCATACTTTTTCATATAAATCACTTAAATTCACGAGTCAATGCATCCTTGATTGAAGGAGAAACTCAAGGAGACCTTGAAATTTTCTATAGTCAACCTCACTTGAAGTCAAGGTAGCTACCCGCCTACCTTGAAATATTATATTTCAAGTCTATTGAAAACTCCTTGAGTTTCGCCTTAAATCCTTAAATCAAGGATCAAGGATCAACTATCCCTCAGTCTTGCCAATGTTTTTCCTATGTAGCTGCTCTCGGGTATCCCCACACCAAAACTTTAACCAACTAGCCCCGTACTCTGTGCCCCCCCCCCTTTGAGAATTTTCTAAATACGCCACTGCTTGCCAGGGAGGGTTTTTTGGCAACTCTTGCGTTTCTTGTTGGAAACGTGTGTGGCCCGCCCCAAAGAGACTTGTAACTCCCGTCTGGCATCGGGGCTCCCATCGGGAATGATCGCCAGTAGGACCACGGCAAAGACGTAGTCGACAAAATGCACAGTAGAAACAACATCCTAAGGGCACTGGCCGGGAGCTTCTGGGGCAAGGACAAGGAAACTATATTGGTCACCTTCAAAGCGATAGGTAGAGCAATTCCCAGCTATGCAGCACCGTGTGGTCACAAAACGTTTGTAACACAAACTGGAATAAGATCCAGGCATGTCAGAACGCTGGTCGACGAATCGCTGTCACCTTACGGGTCGTCCCAGGATCATACCAGTGCGTGATCACAATCTCTTTCTGCCTTTACAATATCTGGTCGGTTGCTACGAGAGGATCACACAAACCATCGTCTCATGGACAATACTCCCCCTTCACGGCATTTTAGGAGTGGAGTCACAGATCTGGAGAGAGACGTCCAGAGATACAAACGGGTACCTCCGGAAATCCTGTATTGTATTTCACTCAATTCATTGAAAAATTTAAGTGGGTACAGGTGTACCCTTGCCGGTAAATATCACAATTTTTTTCTTTTTTCTCTTAAATATATCGATCCAAAAATTTAAAAAGTAGTTAAAATAATTAAAAACCCTTTACTTTAAGATGTCAGAGTGAATCAACATATTTGGTTTTGGCAAATCCGAAATATTTAAATTTAAAGTGAAAAAGGTACACCTGTACCCCTGTTGGTAGGACTAGGGTTAAGGTATACCGCTATACTGACCAATCTTTGTGCAAAGTTTAATATCGATCCCTATAACGGTTTAGAAAAACGGAGGTCGAAAAGGAAGTTCAACTTTGACCGCCAATAACTTTTTTACCGTTACTCGAAACTGGAAAATTTTAACTGATATGAGATGTACTCGTTTAGTTCTTTGATATAAATACCCATATGTCAATCTCCGATAAAAACTAAAAAAGTCGACTTTATGCAAACGTTCGGGACACTCTGTTATCTTCTTCCTACCAACTTTTAAGGTATATGTGCCAAAGACTGTAACCCTTCTACACATTCCTACCAAATTTCATGACAATCGGTTGAGCCGTTCGCGAGTTATTTAGTGAACAGACGAACGGACGGACGGACGGACAAAATCGATTTCATAAGGATTTTATGAAAAAAAATTCTAAAAGACCCTAACAAGCAATGGTTTGTGTCTCGTCTTCGGTTTTTCTTTAATTACTCCTGAATCCTTGCGTTTCCAGGACGAACAAACGCTCAAAACAACGAACAAACGTCTGGCTTTCGATTGATACCAAATTTATATTGATCCGACCATATTTAACGATGGCGTTCTAAGTTAACACAAAGAATTTTAAACTTGCTATAAATTAATAAATTAGAAATGAACAAACGATTTTAATTGACGAACGATCACGAACAAACGTAGCCGTCGCCGAACAAACGGTTGCAAGCGTAATTTGCAGATGTGGGCTGGCTAACTTCACATAACCGTCTTGGCGCTATTACAAAATGATCCTTTCCTGTTTCATGAAAATCATTTCGTTGTAAAGTCTTTTGAATTTTTAGAAAACAGTCAAAATTGACTTGCTTCAGCATTTTCTCAATAAAGTTTTCAAGAGGGATCATCAAGCTGTTGCTACAACGCTGGCAGAAGATTGTTGAAGGAAACGGACAATACTTCCTCTTCTTCTTCTTCTTTCTTGCCTCGTTGTTTATACCGCTTCATGGCGTCGCGTTGCTCAGAATGCGGTTTAGGTACATTGCCCGTTTTGGCGGTAATGTCTCAGCCTATATTTCTACAGGCAGCTTGGATTGTGTCATTGCCGAGATCAATGTGATGCTGTTGCCTTGAACGGACAATAGTTGGTTGCGATTTAATGTGTCGCGATAAGCAGTGGCGATCCTACGAAGGGGTTTTGGGGGTTGAAACCGCCTCCGATATGTGATTACAAGCATCTGCATAGAAAACGAAACGCGTTTTCCATACCATCACAGTTTTAATGGTAGGACAATGAGCAAACTAGTCGACACAGAGCAAAGGCACTCAACTTCACACAGGGCCGGATTTCCCTAATGGGCAACCCGGGCAACTGCCCGGGGCGGCAGATTTCAAGGGGCGGCGAATTTTTCAAATTTGTTACTGGTGTAAAATTCTGCGAAGGATGTATTTTGAAAAATCAAGGGGTACGTTGTAATTTATTATAGTAGCATTCGCTACAATTCAGGGCGCCCAATTACAACATCAACTGAAATTGTAATATCACTGCGCCTTCAAATGTTTGGACTTATCCTGCTAGAATCATTGACTCCGAACGGTCTACTGGCGGCGGGTTTTTTGGTTATATGTATAAGGATTAGAAATAATCATCTTCGTAACAAACTGGCTTCACTTTAAGGCAGGGATATAGCATTATATACTCCAATATGTCATGCTTTCGTCCTAGTTTCAAGATTTCAGGCAAAACGCAGAAACAGCTTAGTGTTTTTAAATTGGCTTGGACGTAGCCAAGGCTTGGTTTCGAAAGAAGTTTATCAAATTGTTTAGCAACATGTGTGCATCGAAAAACTGGGATGTGGTAAATTTCTGTTCTAAGTAAAACCAAAACCCATAGCGGAAAAATCATGGGAAATAATAAAATTCAGCAAAACGTATCACCTAGGTGCCTAATGGCTTTTGCTAAAGAACATCAATAACTCGATTTTTTTATGTTATCTTTTAGACCGAAATGAAAAAAAACTCTCGAAATAGAACCCGAGGTTAATTGCACTAAAAAACGAAAACCGTAAAATGCTACTAGATTATTCAAAAGCCCCGGATGAAGTCAAAGTGCCACCTTCGAAATTCGGCGTAAGCTTAGGTAAAAATGGATGAAAAACAGAACAGGAAAAATACTTTGTTTCGTTATGATGTTTTCCCGTCAAATGTGTATGTTATTTGTTGAGGTTATTCGTTCATGGTTTCCAAAACTATCCACAGCGCCCGCTCTAAAGGGGGGAAGGGAAGTAAGGCAGGCCGGGCGGTCGCCCAGGGCGGCAAATTTTTGGGGCGCTTTTTGGCTAGTACCGAATTAAAAAAAATGCAAAACCCAATTTTTTTATTCTCTAAGAATTTCCTAGATGCCGCATTCAGGAAAAGGAACCGCACGTTGAACCCACTAAAAAATCCAAGCGCGAAAAGTTAAAGTAGGTACCAACAGCATTTCTCGTGAAATTCGTACAAATGCTTAGAGTAGGGACTAAGATCGTCGTTTCACGTGAAATCCATAGAAAAACTGTTAAAATTTTGATGATCGTGGAATCTAATTCGCTTGGTGGTACTCACTTCGCATAGATGTCTCTACACCGGTTTTTGACGTTTCTCCAATTGCACTTTATTGAACGGGGAAAAAGTGTCATCATCAATAAATTAGGCCGCGAGTGCACATTTATCTGAAATTTAGTGATTAAATGTATGTACTGAGTTCACCTAGCGAAAAACTTGCATATATGTCTCCCGTGAAAAGGGTGCCGTGAAGACTTGCTATTTACTCAATTTAAGACAAATGTTCACTCGCGTTCTGATTGATTGCCGATGACATCTTTTCACTGTGAATTAAAGTGCAACTGCATTTATTTTTGCTGGCGAAATGTCAAAAACCGGTGTGGAGACTTTCATGTGAAGTAAGTACCACCAAGCGAATTCGATTTCACGATCATCAAAATTTTGACAGTATTTGCATGGATATCACGTAAACTGACGATGTTAGTACCTACTCTAAAAGGCAAGTCCCCACTGCACATTTGTTAAGAGAGAGATAAATGTAAGTTTTTCGCTCGGTGAACATAGTACTTACCTTTGCTGTCAACATTTTGAAGATCGTGAAATCCAATTCACATGGTAGTCAAAAGTTTTGCACAAAAGTCTCTTCACCGGTGTTTTACGTTTCGCCCAGCTAAAACAATGCAATTACATTTGATTTCACGGGAACTGTCATTGCGACAATTCATCTTAAATTAATTCAAGTGTATCTCTATTTTCTTAAATGTGTTGAGTGTTTAAGTGGAAAACATTTTTCGCATTAATTTTCTTTTTTTACGTCGGCTTCGGTTTAACCCTGCATGACCAATGTTAGTCGTTTCGACTACCGTTGATGTTTCATTTGGTTGCTGCTTTTTGCTCTTCCACTAAATAGTTATGTCCTTTCACATCCTAGGAGGTGAATCAGTTAAGTATCGATATCATCAACAATAGACATATTTGCAGCTTTAGTTACGAGGTGTGTATTGTTAAACCAAAGTACTGCAGTTTGAAACGACCAAATTTTGTACTGTGCAACTTATTTTGCTACAGTGATAAGGTCAGTGCCGGATTTCCCATATGGGCAATCTGGGCTACTGCCCGGGGCCGCTAAATTTGGTCTAAAATTATGGGAAAGATGGATTTTGAAAACTCAAACATAATTGTAGAAAATACTCGTAATTTGCTTTTTTAATTTATTTTAGATAGATGTACATATTCGTTTTAATCCAAAGCACCTAATACACCTAAACCTAAAATAACCTCAACTCAAATTTTAAAAATTGGGACTACGCAAAATTTTGCTTGAAGCATACACTCATTCACTCTGAATGGCGTGGCGGCCTCTAGTTCAACTAGAGTAGGAGTATAAATCATTTTTGGCTTCACTTTAAACATGATTATGCCTGAAGTCACATTAAATGATATAAATACGCGAGTACTTGGCTGCCAGCTCCTGTTTTCAAGCCTCTAAAATTGCCCCAGACTTGAAGAAAAAAACGAAAAATATTTTTGGTGATAGCGATCCTTTAGAAAGTTCAAGACGCCTCCAAAGCAAGTCATCTTACCAGACATTTTCGTGTGTTCAATTACTTTTAAAATTTGTCCACACATCAAATTCCCAAGGATTTGGTTACGGGAGAGGTCCAAGTGTCGATATTAGAAATGCGGAATTGGCTATCAAATTTTTGAGTTTCTATCGGATGAATAGGTGTAACTAAATTTTTAAGAATTTTTAAATTAAATTTTCGAATTTGCAATTTTTTTTCAGAGAAAAACGGGAAATTCCACCGAAAATAAAAAATAATTTTTAATAGTTGAAATCAGAAAAATCTAGAACTTTTGAGGCATCGAATGATTTTGAATCAGTGAGGTGGGAGGTGCACGGAACAGCAGGATTCCTCCCCTGGGAAGCAACATAGAAATTTTTCAAGTAAACAAGATACGCTTACTTAGGGTGACCACCTGCATGCCTTCGATTTACGGGTCACTAGCAGATAAAATACGGGTTTTAGATTTTTTTTACGGGACAAACATTAAAAAAGACTGTTTATACCGATATGTCATTTATTTTTTGTAACAATATTTCTTATTTGATGACACAGCCTCCAAACTCTTAATTTTGCAATGAAAAGTTAAAGAAATCTTTACATGTCATTTAAAATTTTATTTGAGGGTCAGCCTTTACAGTGCGAATATTTAGTGGGTTGCGGCTATCTCTATGCGTTACCGCAAACCGAGAATATTCTTACAGGAGAATAATTTATTGCCGCGACACGTATTTACCGGAGAATAATTTATTGCCGCCACACGTATTTAGGAAAGAAACCTTGTTCAGTTCCTCACCTGCTTGGGGACGAAATCGATTAGCTTTTTTAGTGCCAAAACTACCCAAAACCCTTATCGATTTCGTCCCCTGTAGTGAAAGAACTGACAAAGGTTTTAGAGTATATTTTACGCCAAAAACTCGTTCTAGCTGAACAATGGTTTTTGGCTGTTTTTGGTGTAAAATTTACTCGAAATCCTAGTTGAACTCGTTCACTTTCAGTGAACTGATTGCAAATACTGCAACGAATTCATGTATACTATGTTAACAGTGCCTATTACTGCCTTGATTAGTTCACAAATTCCGAAGTGTTTGGTTGACTTTAATACGATAAATAGTAAACCCTTTGATGGAGTTTCTTCCTTGCGGATCATCCATTGTTTGCCCCGTATTTCATTTTTTGGATTACGGGTTTTTGGACTATCTGTGCCCGAAAAACGGGGTAACCCGTAAAATACGGGGCATCTGGCCACCCTACGCTTACTAGTAAAAAATTTGAAAATTTCAATTCTTTACATACGCCCGCTAACGTTTTGCCTACATTTCCTTTGTAAGGTGACAACTGCTACCTTCACGCTTATCAAGTGGCGGAGGGCGGCAAATTCGTTACTGCCCAGGAGCGCAATAGAGGCTAAATCCGGCCCTGGCTTCATATGATATCTGGTGCCAGAATATTCACCTTACCATACACTAAACTAGACAAAATGGGTTCGCAACTATTCTGCGCCATTTTGTGTATAAGTTTTCGATTTTCCGCTCATTATGGATAATGGGGCTATAGAAAAATAATATATGTATAAAATGTCAGAAACAAGTTGTGAAAACATTTTCAGATTTTAGTTTATGGAATTTCCTAGCGTTGCCGACATATTGGCGTTGAATGAAAAAGGATACTTCTTGGAATGATGCATTTGAAAAGTTTTGTAAAAACAGAGTCTTTCGTAAACTGCAGAATAGAGAATTTGACTATACATATAACGACTCTCTCGGTTCTCTGATGATCTTAATCTCATTAACTCCTACACATCTACACAGTTGATTAAACTCTTCAAGTTCATTTACCCATATAAATTAATATCTGTACAGCAGTCAGGTCACATTTTTAATAAATTCAAATCTAAATTAGATCATATATCCCTTAACAATGGAATTTCAGTTTGTATGGATTTATTTTAATTTTTTTCTTTTTCTTAACTCTTCTGCACACAAAATCCATTTAGATCCGTATATTATGCTGAAAAATTAACTTATCGCAAACTAACGATCAACGAAAACGCGTATTCATACGTTTCGGGGAGTTTTGAGAGCGCTGGCAAGCTCATTCGAATTCAACTCGCGTAAATGAATGACCGCGCATGATCGCGTATGGAACGCGTATCTTGCACCGTGTCGTCGACAGCTTGTTGTGATATCATTAAATCTATTTAGTTAAATACAAATTGTTGTTGTTGTTGCAGTGGTTGTCATTGAAATCGTGAAAGAACTGTAGTATCTGATGAAAAATTAAATTGCCAACAAAGGTACGCGCAGGTACCTAATAAGCAAACGAGCTAAGACCATACGACCGAAAACCGCTTGATGCTAATTTTATTCTCTTGTTTTGTTTTTTTTTTTTCATGGAAATTAAAATAATTACACTTTAGGCCAATTGTATTTAAGACCATGATTATTACCCACGCAAAAGCATACTGACATACACATACACATGCACACACAAATTATATTAATTGTCTACTTATGGAGCTTGAGCATTGCATGGAACGATTGGGTGGTGGAGTGGGGAAGAGCGATTCATACCTAGAGCTTGATCGCATTAGACCTACTCGTACTAATGATGATTAGTCGACATCATGAGTGCATTGAAATCCTATTAAATTGCTAAAAGTATGTGAAATTATAAACGCATAGTTGTATGATAAAATAGGGCTCATTTTGAAACAATACGCGCAAACGTATAATGACGCTCCCACAGGCAAAAGATTGGCGAAGACATAAGGCTTAAATGAAGCGCTCTAATGAAGTTTTGTGCGACTTCTCTTTGCCGTTACGATTGTGTTCACAATATAATTTAAGAAATTATACGCTAATGTAAACACACAAACACATACACTCGTCTATACACAAATCATGATCGTTTGTAGACAATTATGTAGAAAACAGAAAGTCGAAATGATTCTGCACGGTAGTGGTGGCCTCCTCATTCGCAATTAGATCTATATATAGGCTTCATGCAAGCCTGCACCAGGCCAGAATTTTCTATAATTTTGTAATTTGTAATTATGATCCATATAATATGATGCATTCAATCGTGTATGCATAATAGAGAGTTAAATGCGGCAGCATATGTAATTCGCATTCAATTTTCTTCATTTTGAGCGTAGCTATCGCCCTACCGTCAGGGGGTCTATAGATTCCATGCACTCCTTTGAAATTTCTCCCACAATTCAATAAGCAGAAAAATATTTTGTTGCATTTATTGTATTGTATAGGCGAATGGGCCGCCAGCCAGTGCATTTTCTATTCTATGTATATTCGTCGCTTGTCGATTATACGACTTCGTTTCAATTTCATTTTATGTGTCAATTGAACCGAGTACCGACCGAATCGACAGACTCAATCACTCTAGAGTCCATATGTCACAGACTAACTTATGCCCCAGATAGGTATTATGTAAATAGACATGTAAAATAAATCTTTTTATTTATATAAAATAAAGTCATGTTAGTTACACCATTTATAACTCGAGAACGGCTGAATCGATTTTCATGATATTTAATTCGTTGGATTTGGCTCGGGCCGGAATAACATAATAACTATTGAAACATTCAAAAAATTCACAATGAGTCAAAATTCACAATAGGTTTCTTTTTTGGCTTTTTCTGCCTATATTTCTTGATTGTATCAGCGTATTCCAGTGAATTTTCGCCACAGGATTGGTGTTTAGCCCAATTGAAGGAACAACTATCGATGCATATGAGAAATTCACAAAGAGCGGAAGTATCTATTTATCTATCGTACCTTTTCCTGTATTTCTTGGGCGAATTACTGATTTTTAGTAAGTGTACCCCAACAGGTTGGTCTATACAAGCAGTATATGTATGTACAGGAAATTCACAATAGGCAACAAATCACAATAACTTTTTTTTCATAATTTTGTCTTTATTTTTTGATCGTTTAGCGAACAGAACTGCAAACGATTAGGTCTCCTCCACGAATAGCAGAGTAATTATTATTGAAACATGTAAAATATGTATTCACAATGATCAAATTATAAGAACAGTTCTTTTTCGTACAGTTCATAAATGAGTTGCTGGATTTCAGTAAATTGATTCCACTGGATTTGCCCCATCCATTCTGTGGTCATTATGAAAAACAGCTTAAGTCGACTTAAGACAAAATCGAGTTAACGTGTTCACTGGATTCGCCGTATTCGACTCCACCTCTGCACAAAATTTGGTTAATTTCGGATTATTTTTGAGCGATCTACAGCGATTGGTTTTTCCGCCTATCTTAAGTAGACCCTCAACGACATAAGGAAAAGCGACTTAACTTAACATATTTCTTACTAAAATATATATATATTTTTGAAAATTGGCTTAACCCTTCTGTCGGCACCTACTACAATATGCATATTCTATACCCAATAGGTCTGGCCGGACCTACTGAGAGAATTTTTTTATTTTTCAGAAAAAGTGAATTTTTTATCGGTAGAGTCAATCTACCAATTCTTTACTGCCATTTTTAACTAATAAAGGCATTAAAATCATTTTTGTAGATATACTGGAAGCGTTTTTAAGTACACATATTTTGGGGTGGTATTAGTACAAACACGTTTTTCCCTTATTTTCTTCTTTCTTTGCTTGTCTATTTGCATTGCGTATATCTAGTAGATGGTTCGATCGCATTTTCTAATTACAATATCTTTGGGGAAATATTTAGCGCTTTGTTGGTAGATTTTTTCTCGATATTAGTCTGCAGATTTAGGGAAGTTGCTGGAAAAAAATAGGGAATTTTCAAGCTCGAAAATCATTTCATTCTAAATTTTCCATAAATTACTTGATCAAATATATTCAGAAAGACGTTCCCAAGTCACTCATACTTACTCCTTACTATTACAAACGAAAGAAAACTCGTTTGAATTTCCTAGTATCAAATCTCAGTTGATTAGGTGATGTTATAAAACGTGATGAAATTAGGCATACTCATTTTCTGAACTTCACGGCTTTTTAAAGAAAAATCTCAGAAATTTTTATCGTTATAGAACAAATTGAATTTTAATGACATTATTACATCATGAATAGGAGAATTTTAAAAGAATTTAATATTTGCCCTTTTTACCTCAATAGAAAAATGGGGGGAAAAACTATAGGTCTGGCCAGACCTATTGGGTATCAAAAAGCACTATAAATTGAAAATCATCAAAAACATAATCAAAACTTCAACCGATTTTTTCAAATTTTTGTAAAATGCTTCTAAACATATTATTCTAGGATATCGTGAAATATGAAGTCGCTGCGATTTCATCTTCTATATTTTTTTCGCCAAAATATAGTGCCAAAGGTCTGGCCAGGCCTTCGTGCCGACAGAAGGGTTAAATTAACTTAAGTTACTTTTCCAAATATGAAATTATCTCAAATGACTCTTTTGCCACTGAATTTCGAAACAGCCTAAATCGACATAAGCGTTTTTTCCTTAACTCCAAAACAAATTCAGTCTTCCTCATCTTGAGTTAAGATCTTATTCCAAATGATTTTCTTTCCGTAGAGAGCTCCTATATGGCTTTAGCGTTTATTCCTTATCAGATTTACGGAAAGTCCTGTTACAATGTCTATGTAAGCGGTTGTTTCGCATGCATTCATGGTGAAATTGAGTAGATAAGTCACTGTTAAATGAGTTATTGTTCAATCAAATTGCTATTTCGTGAACGTGAAGTTAACTATTGAGGGTATGTAGGCTTGTATCCCGCGTACCTGAAATTTACTTTACACTCGAAACATTAAACGAGCCTCGGATACCTCCGAATGATTCAACGGCAACGACTTTTGGCTATAAACAACGGATTAAGGTAGGTTTTTGGCACGTTGGGACTATGTGGGGGAGTGTAATAAAACAAGGCTCACAGAAGTCGAACAGGAAATTACCGCATACAACATCGCTGTACTGACTGAGCGAAACACGATGGCTCGGATCGGGGGCGACTTTATCACCAAGCTCTCCTACTGTATTGCTCTACTCTGGAAATGAAGACGATAGTACACCTCGGCAACCAGGCGTGGGAATACTGTTGAGCAGGAATGCACGCCGATCCCTAATCGACTGGAAACCTATTTCGGCACTAAAAAAAATTAAACTCCAATAATAGGAGGAAACTTTTTTTCCATCTATTATAGTAGTAAATTTACACCACGATATGATCGGGAGTAATTTTACGCTTTACGGTGTAAATATTTACTACAAAATTGGTGTAAATCTACAAACGGTAATAAGTAAATTTGCACACATAAATAAGTAAATTTACTCTCAGACTTATGTAAATTTAAATCAGAACTAAGCAAATTTGCACTCGAAAAATGTAAATTTACATCCGGGTTTATAATAATATTTACGGCAGCCGGTTCTTCGATGTAAATCGTCCTGGAGCTTCCCGTTATTCAATGGCCAAGAGCTACCACACCCTCTTCGGTTCAAGAGCGAAAAACAACACAACAACAATAATATAATGCTCACACGAACGCACTTCGGACGGAACAGATTAACTGCACACAGAACAAGCCACTTGTGAGATACAGGAAAATGCAATAATGCACAAAAGTATTGTAACACACTCAGTTTTACACAAATGTAGGTGTAATTTTTTTTACACTGAAAATGTGAAGTTACACAAAGATAAAGTAACGACACATCTTCACGCCAAATGTGGTGTAAAAATACACCAAAATGGAGTAATATTAAAAAATCTGTGTAATATTACACTATTTTGTGGGTTTACTAGAAATTTTGTTGAAAAATAAACGTTTACTGTAATTTTGCGAGAAAAAAGGTGTAAAATTCAACGAGTTTTCGATGTAAAATTCAACCTTGTTTTTACAGTGTATCATCACAGTCAGATTCAAATCCAGAGTACGAAACATTACAATTATTCAGTGCTACACACCGACTGAACCTGCAGATCAATCAGCAAAGGACGTTTTTTATCAGCGACTAGGCGACACTTTTGATAGGGCTCCCAGGGGTGACATCAAAATTATTATGGGGGATCTTAATGCCAAAGTCGCTACTGATAACTTAGGCTTGGAACACCTTATGGGCAATCACGGGCTTGGCGACAGGAACAACAATGGCGAAATGTTCGTGGAGTTCTGTAACTCTCGACAACTAGTCACTGGCGGAACCTTGTTCAAGCATAAACCCTGCCACCTAACAACTTGGATTTCTCCTGATGGCAGAACAGAGAACCAAATTGACCATATTGCTGTTTCTAAGACATGGAGAAACTGCCTCTTGGACATCAGGTCGAAGCGTGGGGCTGATATTGGCACTGACCATCATCTTGTTATCGCGAAATTTGGTTTACGAACGGCAGCGATCCAACGATCTACTAACGCTGGAATCGTGCCACGTTTTAATGTGCAAAAACTAAAAAAAATCCACCAATTAAACGCGCATATTCTACTGCTATGCACGAAAAAGCTAGTGCAGCACTCCTGAGAATCCTACAATTGAAGATAGATGGAATTTTTCAAAGGATTCTTTCATTTCGTGTGGCGAAGCGACTGTGGGACGATTGGATCGAGGTAGGATACCTTTTATCAGTGATGCTGCTTGGTCTCTTATCGCAGAATGCAAAAGAGTTAAGGAACAGATTAACTCCGGTGCTGATAATTCAGCCAAAAGTCAACTCCTAGCTGAATACCGTTCACTACAAAAAGGCGCCCAGAGAAGTGTCCGGCGTGATAAGCGTAGCTACATCAACGCTTTAGCGAAGGAGGCAAATGTGGCGGCTTACCCTGGTGAAAGTGGTACCCTTTTCAAGCTTATTAAGCCACTAATTGGCAAATCGTTCACTACTGACCATCCTGTGAAAGATAAAGAAGGGTTACTGCTTGCTAACGAAGAACAGCAGCTTCAGATATGGAAAGATCACCTTTTTGAGGTCCTTAATAACAAGTAAGACAGTGTCTATTTATCGAACATAAATTTCTAACTGTAGGTCATTCCCACATGGAGTGTGATGCGGATCACGCCTTAATCGAGAGAAAGAAAAAAGTAACGAACACAAAAATTCATCCTCGTGATTGGTTACGAATTTTGTACGAACTGTTGGTGTCAAAAACCAATTTCATGTAATCGAAATGGATTCCACGGATTTCCTGGATTACTTTTCTTGTTCAAAAACAAAATTTATGTGGAGCAGCCGGGACGCAAATTCTGAAAACTTTCATTGGAAAAATGTTAAATGGTTAAGATACACAAAAAATGATTTTGGAAAAGTTTATTTCAAAACAACCCTAAATGTATAACATCTATTTAAAGTATTAAACATCCAAAAAAGAGGTATAAATTCAGGAAATATATCTGAAATTTCAAAGTTACCAGAGGAAGTACGTATATCTGTAAAAAAGATCTTGGATATTGGATCTTCTTCCTATGATTGATCCTTTCTTTCACGACTTTTACAAAAGTCTTCCCTCTGATGAAATTTCGGATATACATCTCGACCTAGTTGAAGAAGACAGCAATCAAAATCACGTCTCTGAAGTCGTTTTTTCTGCATTAATTCTTTCGAAGAGGCTTTATATTATTTGTTTATTATAATAATTACTTTTCCTTTCATTTATTTATGAATAATTCCGTAAAATAAAAAGAAATTAAAAATTTATTAAAAAAGAGTTTAGATTTAAGATTCATCAACTGTATAATGGTAATATGGAAAAAGAACCTAGGTCCTCTTAAGATAATAGTTTAGGCACAATATAATTGAGAATAAAGACTTAAGTGGAATTAAGTTTTGTCAACACCTATTGCGTCATACGGAAAAAACTCTTAATTTGTTTTTTATCATATTACAATCAAACTGCTTTATTTTTGGAATAAAATTATAGTAGGATACATTGCTCACATGACAATCTACAAAAATGTATTAGTCTTTAGATTTGAAAACTGTATAGATTTTTCACAAGTCGTTTTAAAGTTTAAAATCGCTCTACTGAAAAACTATGAAAACCGACTTAAGCGATTATTCATAATCACCACAGCATTGAAATAAGCCGAACATTCACAATGAGCAACAAGTCACAATGAGTTTTTTTTTTATTTTGGGTTATATTACTTGAATGTCTTGACGTAATTTTGAAATATTGCCCTGCTGATTTAATCCTCATCCTGAATATCTGAATGAAATTGAAACTCAAACAAATTCACAATGAGAAAGAAAGAAAGAAGAATTCTTTTTCACAAAACTTGCATTTATCTCCTGAATGGATAAGCTGATGCAGGTTAATTTGCTATTCCGCATTGTTCTCTTCTAAAAAAAAAAAAAAACAATAATAAAATTTTCTATAAGAAAAGTTTAAGAAACAGCTTTTGTGTGTCCTTTGGCCGTCATTTGCAACGTTTTAGACCAACGGCTTGGTCTCTATCTAACTTGCGAAAAAATTCTAAAAGACTTCTGCAACGTTCCCACAGCGACCGAAATTTCGTATTACCGCTTCCTAAAAAAATGTTAAAAGAGCCAATTTAAGGCTTTATTTTTAGCTAATAAGGTGATTTAAGAAAATTTGCCTCACCGGATACCTATTTATTTTGTTTTATTTTGTAAGTTGTGTTTCACAAGCTTTTCCGATATTTCTAAACCCATTAACGACGAGACCCTAAAATCTTATCGATTGAGCTGAAATTTTCCACGTCGGCTTAAAATGGCTAAAAACACATTTTGTAGAAAAAAAATTTTCCCCCGGATCCCGGGTTCAGGCTCCCGGCACTGTTACATATATGTAACATCAGGCACTCGAAGTACTCGAGGGTGTTACATATATGTAACATCAGGCATGATACGGGGAAAGTGTATTCAAAGTATATTTTTGACTTTTTTTCAAAAAGAAAACATTTTAGTAAATTGTTTTTTAAAAAAGCGAAAAATAAATAAAAGCTGATATTTTACATGAAGTTTGGAATGTAGATAATGCAACAATAACGTAGGAATAATACGAAATATGTGCGAAAATTGAGCAGCCTTACAAAAATATTATGTCAAATATTGTATTATTTTATTTTATTATACCCTTCGCTCATAGAGTGAAAGGGTATATTAACTTTGTCATGAAGTTTGTAACGCATTAAAGGAAGCATCTCCGACCATATAAAAAGTATACATATATGATCAGCGTGACTTGGGGAGTCGATTGGAGCATGTCCGTCTGTCTGTCTGTCTGTCTGTCTGTCTGTCTGTCTGTCTGTCTGTCTGTTGCGACGCGTTTTACTCGGCGGGTATTGAAGCTAGCAAGCTGAAATTTTGCACACGTGCTTCTTATTGTTGCAGGCTGTTTGTATGTTTGATTCACCCAAATTGGATCACTGGGTCATGGGGCTGCCATACAAACCTAGCTCCCCAATTTGAGTTCTTCTAAGAAAAACTTTTTTATTTGTGTACCAATTTCAACCAAATTTCACACAAATGTGTTTCTATAGATAACACAAAATATATGCAAGAATGGATCAAATTGGACTATGGGGTCATGGGGCTGCCATACAAACTTAACCCCCCAAATTAGGTTCTTCTAAGAAAAACTTTTTTATTTGTGCACCAATTTCAACCAAATTTCACATAAATGTATTTCTATTGATGACACAAAACATATGTAAGATTGAATCAAATCGGACCATGGGGTCATGGGGCTGCCATACAAACCAAACCCCCCATATTTGTTCTTCTAAGAAACATTTTTTACACCAATTTCACAAAACCTTGAATTAATGTGTCTTTATCAAAGCAACTAAAAAGTTCAACACGAATGGAATCGTACTGTGGGGTCATGCTCCGGCAACCCCAATAAAATT
Organism: Microchrysa polita; assembly: GCA_949715475.1. Taxonomy (NCBI): domain Eukaryota; kingdom Metazoa; phylum Arthropoda; class Insecta; order Diptera; family Stratiomyidae; genus Microchrysa; species Microchrysa polita. The sequence goes on from OX454422.1 coordinate 8,086,508, forward strand.
TTCCGAGTAAATATTTTTATTTGTCCACTTATTTCAACCAAGCCCAAAACTTTTGTCGAGACGGAAGAAAAAGAATGAGGAGAGGGATTAATCCATTTTGTTCTACGGTTGCGTTTTCGCAACGCTTTATATTTTCATGTTTCACGCTTTTCTGGTAAAACGTATAAACCTTATCCCCGAGGAAGAAAGGTTCATTTTACAATAAATTATCTAATCGACCTGTTTTTGCTCAAAGATGTATTTTAACATTTTCTATGATTTTTTAGGGTTTGAAAATTGTGAAAATTCCGTGTTTTTAGGTACGGATGCTAATTTGTGTATAAAAATACTTAGATCAAATATTTTCCTGAAATCTTCGGAAATAACATAAGAAAGACTACAAAGGATGCGAAAATATACTTAGTTCATCAAAAAGGTGTATTTTGAGCGCAGATATCATACACTCAAAATGTAAGGTTGCGTTTTCGCAACGCTGGACTATAACGATATCCTCTTTTTCCTATCCTACGGTCAGATAATTTCCATTATTTTTGGTAATAATTCAGTTTTGATGCTATTTAACATTGCGAACATTGTTTGTACTTAAGTTTTCGATAAATAAAAGAAATATTAGTAAAAAGTGGCTTTGCAAATGAAAATGGTTAATTAGAACATTTAATTTATTTGGGTTTATGACGCGGCCACTACCTATTATCAACGAAATGATTATTTTCAAGTTTCACCCGCTTCAGCGGCCCAATATTCCTTAAATAGAGTGTGAAGTTTAAACTGTGTGTATAAATGAATCCAGATATGTCCTTGGGAAGTTTATCATAGAACCACCTGATATAAATGGAAAGGGAAGGGGCAGTACTCCTGGAGGGAGGATCGCCAGCCTTATATTTAGACAATATGTATTCCATGGAGTTGTTCCACCTATCTGATATGAGCGATCCGGGTTGGGCATGGCATCTAGCACCGGTTGGTGACTCCAAGAAACCTGGTAAAAATCGAAGGTGCCCAAAGAATGAGGGGGATTACGCATCCCCATGCGGACTCCACAAGAATACTTGGCGATTATTTTCGACTACTAAATTAGTGAGGCGATCCACAATAATGCTAATAACAGCTTTTGTTTCTAAATTTCAGGCTATTATTTATAAAAATAAGACGTTGTCAGTGTATGGAAGAGAATTTTCTTTGACCAAAAAAGTACACGTTAAGCCTTAGCGTTGCGTTTTCGCAACGTGCTCCACAGCCCAAAATACAAAAAATTCAAAATACATTTCTTCGAAATTTGCATATTCTTCCTATTGCAAACTACTGTGCGAAATTTCGTAATACTAGCACAACTCTTTCTTACCCCCGGACAATATGGGTTAAATACAAATCATAGGTACGCCCGAAAAAACTTTTAGCCCAAGCGAAGGGTATCCAAATTTCGGCCGCGCCCGAAATTAGCCTCGGCCCCGGGGTTGGCGAGCGAAGCGAGCAGGGGGCGAAGCCCCCTTGTTATATATGTGTTTTTGCATGTGGAGTTGTTGTTGTTTTATTGAGAAGTTTCTTGAACATCCACAGAACTAATAGATTTGACAGTTTGTGAATAGGAAAAAAGTTTATAGAACTACAGTAGTTAACAATACAGATTTTGAGGATTATGGAAGATTTGCCAGTAAATTATAAAATTATTGTTGCAATTTTTTTGTCAATTTGTCCATCCGCCCAATTTGTCTAAAAAGGACTAAATAAAGAGCCTATAATTCCTCCTTCTCTATAATTTGGTCTACATTCGAAACCATTTCTTCTTTCGTAGCTCAAAATATATCCTTACTATAAATATTATATTAGCAGAATTAAATAGAATAACTAATCCTTGGCCTCATGAAAATAAAGCCTTGACTCCTTGCCTCGGATACCCTTGAATTTGGCTATCATTTTAATCCACATAGGAAAACTATTGTATCCATATTCCGGATTTCTAGAGCAATTCTAATTCCGACTCTTAATATATTTGGTATGTTATGCCAAATATGGCCGCTCAATTTGCCAGTCAAGAAGACACAAGGGTCTAGAAAATCATGTGACATGACTAATTTTAAGGATAACCCTAAATAATAGCAATTTTTTCTTTTAAATTTTAACATTTATGAAGACTATTTATGCTATTTTCCTAAATAAAAATGTCTTGTTAAAATCCGGAATTTTCGTTAATCCGGATTTTTTGAGAATCCGGTTTTCTTTTTTTTTATAATTTATCCGGACTATCGCGTCAATAGTGTAAAAAATCCATAAAATAAAAAAAAAACACTAAAAAAGTACATACTCATACACCTCGTATACGAAGAGTGCACTTTCCCCATATCAGGACGGATGTTACATATATGTAACAGTGTTATAAAAGTACTTATAAATCGTAAACTACGGACAATATTTATTTCATTTATTTTTTGTATTGTTTCAAAAAGACCATGTAATGACATACGATTAATTTTTTCCCAATTTTTTTCATACAATTAAATATAAAAATAAAATTCCTCTACTACTTTTGCCATCGTGACGATTTTCGTCAACATCGAAAAAACCATCGGAAAGAAACCTCTATAACTTCCACAATAGTAAATCAAATTCAGCTAAATTCATTTCTACGCACTGCTAATAGTGTCCAGTACAGGATAAAACACTTTTTAGTGCCGAAATGATATCCTATTCCTTTAGCAGCCGTTTGAAACGAAGAATGTCTTACTGTTACATATATGTAACATCAGGCATTAATGGGTTAAACGAACTACAGAATTTCAGTAAGCTTACTCTAAATCATTGGTCTAAAATGATTTTACACCTCCTTTTCGCAGATTAGCGGATTTTTGTGTATTTTCCAAATAAACATCTGACTAAGTGCTACCCTCAGTCTGGAAAATAGACCGAGAAAAATCAACAAGGCAGCTCATTTTCTGATGCTTTTGACAAATCGCATTGTCTCGCAACAAATCACATCGGATCGCCCCGGCCGACATCGCAAAAAGTGTGCACAGATCGCATCGCATCGCCCGGCCCGAAAAAGCTTGGCGTCGTTCTGTACGTGTACACGCCCTTAAGCGTGTTCAGCACTCACCCGTTGTTATCCGTTTTAATATGATGTTTTGAAAATCCGATTGAATGGATAGTGTATGAAATTGTGTGAACTTATCCGAGTTTTTCACTTAACAGTGTTTTACTGCAAATGTTTATGCAGCAGCAGGACTTTTTCTTCATTTGAGAAAACACAAAATCAAACAAATTTTAATTTGTCATGCTTTTATAGGCACTTTCAGAGATATTCGTCAAACAACTTATACCCATACTCGTACATATACTATGAACATACAGCATTACACATTATTTGGTTTCTGTTGCATGTTTGGTTGTCATAAAACCGCTACTGCACCACCCCATCCCTTTTAGCTTTTAGCGATTAAAATGCAAATCAGCTTACCTTATTACGCGTCCGATTAAACGCTCATTAAGCAACAAATTGTTTCCACTTAGTGCTTATACGATCTCGATTTCATGATAAATTGCAGTGTATAGTGTCGCATTCACAAGCGAGCGTCTGGGGAGCGTGAACGAACTCACCGAGGCTACACACGCAATATGCATTTTTGTTCTTTTGATTGACGCACTATGATTCGTGTCGTGCACCTTTCGGATAAAACTCCAGGACCTCTTTTACGTTTTGTTTTTTTGTCTTACTTTACCCTTCAGTCAAATATCAAACTGATTCTTGGAAATTTCATCGAACCAGACCAAAGGTCGCAACTTTTTACAAAAAAAAAATAAATATTAAATTGCCCTAACCCTGAAATATTATTTTATAATCGAACTGAGTCGGATCTAAACACACATCATAGCCATAGGTACGAATGTAAACGATGAACCTGACGACTCTGGCTCAAATTTCAGCAGCATCGCGACGTATTTGCTGCGTGAATTCGAGTCACTACACGGCAGCATATCAAAAACAAAAAAGGGGGCGTCTATAATTTCCGCTTAATTCTTTCAACATGATCATTTTTGGTGGCTTATCAACAGTCAAAGATCTTTACGGGCTACTGGAATCCTCTTTCTGTATAACGAAACTATCATCCAACATTATAGCGAACACCGAGTGTATGTGTGGAGAATGATTCCGAACGGTTTGTGATATGGGTTCGTCGTGAAAGGTATGTATAAACGCAAAAGGTCTTTCGCGTGGCTTGAGATATTCGGCCAGGTACTCTTCTGTTAGACCGATCGTCTTAATTCGCAGTGATGTAAGTGCGAAAAGCTTAAGCAGGCATACAGGAAGAAGTCCCAAAATTGCATGAAACCAAAAAAAAAAGATACAAACCAATTGTAGATATTTTTATTGTTAGAAAATATTTTTTCGAATTGACTCATAAGACCTTGTTATATTTCGACGGCGAGTCTGTGAATGTACTAGTTAGGTTAGGTTAGGTTAGGTGCAGGAGCCACTAGAATTGACATCTAGTGCACTTAGACCGAAAGATTGGTCTATTGTGATACCCCATGGAAGAAGAAAAGTACGTACTAAGCCATGCTGTAAAACCAGCCCGTTCTAACAATATACCTATTGAGCAATATTGGGCTTACATCCCGAAGATCGTCCATATCATAGAAAAACCTAGAACCAAGAATACGTCTTCGTACTTCGGCCAAGGCCGGACACTGACAGAGAAAGTGATGCACGCTTTCTTCCTCTTCTTCGTCATCACAACTTCTGCAGTAGTCATTATGGGGAATGCGGAGTCTCCTTGCGTGCTCCCCAATAGGACAGTGCCCCGTTATAGCACCGAGCACCGCACCAATGTGTTTCCTGTCCAGTGACAATAATATTGTTGGTCGGGCCGAGTCAAGCCGTGGCCAAATCAACCTAGTTGTCGCGCAAGTGCTGCCGTGAGTTCATCTGGCACTAGCCCTGAGCAAAACAGTCGCTTCTACTGCCACTCTGCAGGAGGAAATCGGCGTTTTTAGGTTACTATGATGGTCCTCTAAATTCATATTTGTCGCATTACGGGCGAGGCGATCCGCATTACAGTTCCCCGCGAATCCACTATGACTACGTATCCAACAGAGGGTAATATTGAAAAAATACCGGCGTACAGAGGGCCCGCAATACGAGGGTTTTTTAGATTTTGGATACATACATAAAGAATTATTTTGCACATATATTTTATAGGTAATAAATAAGAATTATGCACAATGTTAATGAAATGCTTCTCGTAAATCTAATTTTGGATTGGTCTAAATAAACGCTTTTTAATTAGACCAATTCAAAAATAGATTTACCATGTATCATGGCTCCACATATTAACTGGATTTATTAGCTGTAACGCCGTTACCATTACTCCAAACTGGAAAAAAGCGACTGATATGAAATGTACCCATCGAGTTCTTTGATTTGATAAAAACTAAAAGTCGACTTTTTCAAATCTCCGGGACACCCTGTTTGCTTTGTCCTACCAACATCTAAGTATTTCGTGCTAAAGACTGTTACGATTCTACACATTCCTACCAAATTTCATTACGATCGGTTAGTGAAGAAATTTGTAAATGTCCGGGACACCCTGTTATCTTGGCTATACCAAATTTTAAGTATTTCATGCCAAAGACTGTTACCATTCTACACATTCCTACCAAATTTCATGACGATCCGTTAAGCCGTTCGCGAGTTATTTAGTGAACAAATTTTCAAATGTCCGGGACACCTTGTTATTTTTGTCCTACCAGCTTTTAAGAATTTCGTGCCAAGGACTGTTACCATTCTACATATTCCTACCAAATTTCATGACGATCGGTTAAGCCGTTCGCGAGTTATTTAGTGAACAGACGGACGGACAGACGGACAGACGGACGGACAAAATCGATTTCATAAGGGTTTTTTGAAAAAATCTAAAAAACCCTAAGAAACGACCCATCTCTATAAGAGCCGAGCGGCAGGTTTCGACAGCTTTAGATGTTGTCAGGACCGATTCGAGAGATCGAATTGCAGCCTGGCTGTGAGTGTAAATAGTGAAATCCCTCGCAGTGACGACACGATTACCTAGCCATGTTAAGGATTCCATAATCGCCGAAATCTCCGCCTGCAGGACGCTACAGTAATTAGGCAGACGAAATGACAGGTTAACATCAAGAACATCCGAGTGGATACCAATACCCACTCCTTCGTGTGACTTGGAGCCATCAGTGTAGATAGCAAATGACTCAACGTCCCGAGGCATGTTGTTGTCCCAGTAATCCCTCGACGGAATCAAACTGTAATGGCTCTTACCAAAAGCGTATTTAGGAATAGTTTAATCAGTTTCCAAAGGTAGGTTAAAATTACTTAGTATAAGCGAATGCCCATAATCAAGCGTTCGCCACTGATTAGTTTCTCGCAGACGTAAAGCGGTGTTAGCAGCCAGCTTTTCACCGAACAAATCCAGTGGCAGCAGGTCAAGTAGCGTATCCAGTCCGGCTGAGGGGGTGGTACGAAAGGCTCCAGTTATGACAAGAGAAGCCATTCTTTGTACCTTCGCCAGCAAGTTACTATAGGCTGTCTTGCTGAGTGCCGTCCACCATACACATACACCGTATAATAGAATAGGACGGACAATAGCAGTGTAGATCCAATGTAAAGCTTTTGGCTGCAAGCGCCAGGTTTTCCCTACGGCTTTCCTACATGTATAGAGTGCTATAGTTGCTTTATTCACTCGTTCCTGAAGGTTAGGCCTCCAGCAAAGCTTCCGTTCTAACAAAATGCCAAGAAATTCAGCCTTTTCAGCAAAAATTAATGGACTATTCCGTAGTGTAGGTGGGTCGAAAGAAGGAAGAGTATGTCTCCTAGTGAAGAGCACAAGCTCTGTTTTAGCAGGATTAAGTCCCACGCCACTGAGGTTGGCCCATTTAGTTACAAAAGATAGGGCGTGTTCAAGTAATCCACTAAGGACTTCCGAGAACTGCCCTGTAACAACGATAGCCACATCGTCAGCATATGCAGTGACCTTACAGTGACCTCTCAAGATCCAGAAGCAATTGATTGATTGCTATGTTCCACAGTAAGGGAGATAAAATACCACCCTGTGGGGTGCCTCTAGAAACAAACCTATATAAAGACGTTGAGCCCATGGTTGTAATAATGCGCCTCGATGTCAATAGCGCATTCACCAGTATGCAGAAAGGCTCGTCGACATGAAGGCTTCGAAGTGCGTCGGTAATCGCCCTAGGGTTAATGCTATTGAAGGCGCCCTCAATGTCTAGGAACACAGCCATCGTGTATTCCTTCTGATGAATAGATTTTTCAATGTATCTGACTAGAGAGTGCTGAGCCGTATCCACTGACCTTCCTTTCCAGTAGGCATGTTGTGCCGTTGAAAGGAGATGTGGCGGAATAGTCATTCGTAGATGTGTATCCACAAGTCGTTCAAGTAGTTTGAGCAAAGTTGAAGAGAGACTAATGGGCCATAGGTCATAAGGTCGGGCGTGTGAGCTTCTGCCCGTTTTTGGAATACACGTGACTCGCACCTCTCTCCATACGCGAGGAATATAAACTAGACGGAGACATGCTGTTAGTATGCTCTCTATCCAAGGACAGGTAATGTCTAAGCATTGCTGTAAGTCTGCAGGGATAATGCCATCAGGTCCCGCAGATTTAAACGGTTTAAAACTAGATATGGTCCACAATATCTTCTCCCGAGATAAAATCGAATCACTATCACACGGTGCTGTGTGACTCAAAGGGAATTCAGGTGGTGCAGTTAACGAGCTTCCCGGGAAATGAGAGTCAAGCAAACACTCAATCGTCTCAGTGCTCGTAGACGTCCACGATCCGTCTTCCTTTTGAAGGAAACTGGGTATCGATGGATTAGATGCCATCATTTTCCTAAATCTTGAAGTCTCAGATGACCCTTCGATACTTTCGCAAAAGCTTTGCCACGCATTGCGTTTCGACGCTCTTACCTATTTTTTGAAGGAACTGAGATGTTTTTTGTAGGAGATCCAATACGACTCCGTCCTAGAAGCTCTAGCCTTATTGAAACTTCTCCTGCTCAATGATCTCAATTCGGAAATTTTGGGACTCCACCATGACGGTTTTTTCTTGGCAGAATATGAGATGGCAGGGCACGACTCAGAAATCGCTGCCTCAATAGACGCCGTGAAAGTATTTACCAGATCATCGAGCTGTTGCTCGCTGTGGGGCAGAGTCGGTAATGCTGGAAGCCCTTCGGTAAGGGCAATACTATGTAATGTACTAGTTTCTAGTGCAGTGGCGGATTTACAGATTTGCCGCCCATAGGCCATTCACATTTCGCCGTCCCTACTCTACCTCTACTAGTATACTCCAAAACTGAGATATTTAAAAATTTTGTTTGGCACACCATCAATTCAAGTTGGGGAGGAAATTTGCGCAACACCACTAATCCTTTATGTCGAAAATACGGATTTAATTTCCTTTATCTATTTCGAATAATTTTCAATGTACGAAGGGTAACATAAAGGCGGGGGTGGTCTTCAGGCTTTTCACATCGTGGCGGTTCTGACCGTTCTTCAATCTTCATCACAGAGCTACTCGCAAATGCGATACAATAATGCTTTGGTAGGGGTATATAGGGTTGTAGCTACTAAAAAAGGACAACTTGAAAAAAAAAACGAATTTCCTTCCCTTGGCCATTCAGTAGAACTGTTGACATTTTCACTCAGACTAAGATAAATAATAGAAGGACAGAATCATGGACCAAAATACAGAGGGTCAAAGACCCTCGAAAACAGGTTTTTCTGAATATCTCGATAACGGTAGTATACACAAAAAAGTCGTGTATGGCAAATTTGAAGCTCTTGTGCTTTTTCAATAAACGATGGAAATACCGAATACGTTCGGGTACTCCTAACGGTGCCAGGAGGTCTAACGGTATTTAAAAAAAAAAATTCAAGAAAATCTCTATAACGGTAACTCGTACTAAAAGCTTTTGTGTGGAAAATTTGTAGCCTATAGAGTTTTGAAGAAAGCTGTCAAATTTCATATCAATACGTGCAGCCTTAAGGGCGCTATGGGGGTTCAAACCTTAAAAAAAGGTGTTTTTTGGGGTTTTTCGTGAATGGCGCTAAGACTGGGGAGTGTGCTCTCTAGTCTTCTGGAAGAAGTTTGTAGCTTATGTGGCTGTTAGTAAAACGCCAAAAGTCCCCAAAGATGGGGGCTCCTCTAACGAAGTTATGAGGGTCCAAAGATTCAATTAAATAGTTTTTGGGGAATATCTCTATAACGGTAACGTCCACGGAAAACTGTTATATGGCAAATTTGTAGCTTATAGAACGTTCAACTAAATATTCGAATTTCAGATCGAAGCGTGCAATGCTAAGGGCACTATGAGGGTCTGAACCGTACAATAACGGTATTTTTCGGTTTTTCGTGAATTTATTCAAAACGGGAACGCACTCGGGAAGGAGGCCTGTAACAATTTGTTGCTTCTGTAACCTCAACTTAAAATGGTAGAACAACTTATCTATGCGAGCACCCCCAACGAAGCTATGAGGGGTCAAAGTTAAACAAAAAACCGCTTCTCGGATTTTTTTTAAATAACGGTAACCTCTTGGGAGAACCAATCGTAGATAAATTTGTAGCTCATATGGCTGTTAGTAAGGGGCCAAAAGTCCTCAACGATGGAAACCCCCGTAGGGAAGTTAAGAGGGTCCAAACATCCAAAAATGCAGTTTTTTGGCAATATCTCTATAACGGTAATGTGCACCGAAAACTTTTTTATCGCGAATTTGTAGCTTGTACAACGCTTAATTAAATATTCAAATATCAGATTGATGCGCGCAATGCTAAGGGCGCTATGAGGGTCCGAACCATACAATTTCGATATTTTTGGTTATTTTCCTGAAATTCGCTGTAACGGTAACGTATAACAGAGGCAGTCTGTAAAAATTTGTTGTTTGTATGGTTTCAAATAAAATGCTCCACCGATTTGAATGCGCCTAAGGCAACCATACGAGCAATACAACGTTTAAACTAACTAATTTTTGAGGAAGGTATGTGTAGTATGTAGTATGTACTGTATGTGTGAACGTATGGTTGCCTCAGGTGCATTCATATCGCTGGAGCATTTTATTTGGAACCATGCAAACAACAAATTTTTACAGACTGCCTCCGGTATACGTTACCGTCAAGGAGATTTTCACGAAAATAACCAAAAATATCGAAATTGTAAGGTTTGGAGCCTCATAGCGCCCTTAGTACTGCACGTATTGATCTGAAATTTGAACATTTACTTAAGAGTTGTAAAAACTTCTAATTCGCCATATAACAGTTTTCGGTGCACATTACCGTTATAGATATATTTCCAAAAAACTGCTTATTTGGATGTTTGGCCCCTCATAACTTTGCTGGGGGGGCTCCCATCGTTGGGGACTTTTGACCTCATACTAACAGCCACACGAGCTACAAATTTGCTTCAGACGGTTTCCCTCTAGAGGTTACCGTTATTAAACATTTTTCGAGAAGCGGCTTTTTGTTTAACTTTGACCCCTCATAACTTCCTTGGCGGTTTACGGGTAAATGAGTTGTTTTGGCATATTAATTTGAAGTTACAGAAGCAACAAATTATTACAGGTTTCCATCCCGAATGCGTTCCCGTTATAAAGCAATTCACGAAAATAACGAAAAATACCGTTATTGTGCGTTTCGGACCCCCATAGCGCCCTTAGTATTGCAGGCATCAATCTGAAATTCGGATATTTAAATAAGCGTTGTATAAGCTACAAGCTCGCCATATAACAGTTTTCGGTGCACATGACCGTTATAGAGATTTACCCAAAAAACTGAATTTTTGGATGTTTGGACCCTCATAACTTCCCTAGGGGGCTTCCATCGTTGGGGACTTTTGGCCCGTTACTAACAGACACATGAGCTACAAATTTATTTCAGATTGGTTCTCTCAAGAGGTTACCGTTATTAAAAAATTTCCGAGAAGCGGTTTTTTGTTATCTCTTTGACCCCTCATAGCTTCGTTGGGGGTGCCCGCATAGATGAGTTGTTTTGACATTTTAAGTTGAGGTTACAGAAGCAACAAATTGGTACAGGCCTCCCTCCCGAACGCGGTCTCGTTATGAAGATATTCACGAAAAACCGAGAAGTACCGTTATTGTACGTTTCTGACCATCAGAGCGCCCTTAGCATTGTACGCATTGATCTGAAATTCGGATATTTAGTTAACCGTTGTATAAGCTACAAATTCGCCATATAACAGTTTTCGGTACACGTTACCGTTATAGAGATATTTCCCAAAAACCGTTTAATTGAATCTTTGGACCGTCATAACTTCGTTAGGGGGGCTCGCATCTTTGGGGACTTTTGGCGTCTTACTAAAAGCCACAGAAGCTACAAATTTCTTCGAGAAGACCATAGAGTACACCCCCCCTTCTTAGCGCCATTCACGAAAAACCCCAAAAAAACACTTTTTTTTTAAGGTTTGAACCCCCATAGCGCCCTTAGGGCTGCACGTATAGATATGAAATTTGACCGCTTTATTCAAAACTACATAGACTACAAATTTTCCGTACAAAAGCTTTTAGTACGAGTTACCCTTATAGAGATTTTTGTGAAACATTGTTAAAAATACCGTTAGACCTCCTGGCACCGTTAGGAGTACCCGAACGTATTCGGTATTTCCATTGTTTATTGAAAAAGCACAAGAGCTTCAAATTTGCCATACACGATTTTTCTGTATATGCTACCGTTATCGAGTTATTCAGAAAAACCTGTTTTCGAGGGTCTTTGACCATCTGTAGCACCGCTAGCGGCATTCGTAGAAACGGCGACTTTTAGGCTACATGCACACGACGCGAAAACGGCTCGCAAGCTCGACACATCGAAATGCATTGGCTCTTATGGGAAGCTCACGACAGCGAGAGCCGTGCCGCTGTCAAATCACAACTAGCGAGACGTGTTTTCACATATCGTGCACCACAATCCGCAAATTCACGGCTCGCGAGCCGTGTTTTGACTGTGCATGGCTCTCGCTTGCTGTCGCTCGTCATGAGCTTCCCATAAGAGCCAATGCATTTCGATGTGTCGAGCTTGCGAGCCGTTTTCGCGTCGTGTGCATGAAGCCTTAGGGTCTTGTTTAGGACCTCGAAAGGAAGGCTCATGCAAAAATCCAGCTTTCCCTTAATTTTTCCGAAGTGAAATGCCGATTTTCCTGGGGTAGTATTCTACGGCATTAGAAGCGTATATAAGCTTCAAAAACAATATCTGTCCGAAATTTGCCATAGGCAGGCCCGGATTTACCTGCTATGGTGCCGTTGGGCCCCATTTTCAAATTGCCGCTCTCCGTACCTAAAAAGTTAAACCTTGAAGTAGAGTAACCGTTTCTTGTAATTTAAATGAATAGACGAGTGATTGATTCATTCTCAATTAAGTTTGTAAATTGGCTGATAACGGTAAAAATATTATCGTCAAAATTAAATTTTTATTTTGTCCTTTCAATCCAAAATTGAAAAATTGATAAATTGAAAAATTGAAAAATTGAAAAATTAAAAAATTGAAAAATTAAAAAATTCAAAAATTGAAAAATTGAAAAATTCAAAAATTCAAAAATTCAAAAATTCAAAAATTCAAAAATTCAAAAATTCAAAAATTCAAAAATTCAAAAATTCAAAAGTTCAAAAATTCAAAAATTCAAAAATTCAAAAATTGAAAAATTCAAAAATTGAAAAATTGAAAAATTGAAAAATTGAAAAATTCAAAAATTCAAAAATTCAAAAATTCAAAAATTCAAAAATTCAAAAATTCAAAAATTCAAAAATTCAAAAATTCAAAAATTCAAAAATTCAAAAATTCAAAAATTTTAAAAATTCAAAAACTCAAAAATTCAAAAATTCAAAAATTTAAAAACTCAAAAATTCAAAAATTCAAAAGCTCGAAAATTTAAAAATTCAAAAATTCAAAAATTTAAAAATTTAAAAATTTAAAAATTCAAAAATTCAAAAATTCAAAAATTCAAAAACTCAAAAATTCAAAAATTCAAAAATTTAAAAACTCAAAAATTCAAAAGTTCAAAAGCTCGAAAATTTAAAAATTAAAAAATTCAAAAGCTCAAAAATTCCAAAATTCTAAATTTTGAAATCTCAATAACTCAAGATTCGAACATTTTTGTGTTTTATTTTTTTATATTTTTGAATTTTTACATTTTTAATTGTTCAATATAAAAATTTTTGAATTTTTCAAAATTGATAATTCAGCAAATTTTAGAACGGACGTGAAACTTCTAGAGGGCCGGATTTCTTGGCTAATTTTGAAAGCTCGGCATATTTCTAAAACTTTCATACTTTCCATTGATTCTGTGCGTGATGGAATTTCAAGATCTCAAGAGGCAGGTAATAAATAAAACTCTGCAAAAGCGGTCGCTTCGGTGACAGATTTGCAAGCAAATTTTGACCGCTCTATTGAACTCTACAAATACTATTTCACTTATTTTACAATCCGAGCATTTATCGATTGATCCTTGATTTTCAAATTTTCCAAAAACCGGTGGCTAAAAAAATTCAACAATTTTTTTGAGTTCTACTTCTGAAGCATCTGGCTACAAATTCAGCTCTGCTTGTGTTAGATAAGATAGAATTGTGACGAGAACGCAAATAGGATCCTCCATATGTAATACGGTCCTACTGCAGATATCTCATGTGGCAGTTCACAAAATCTAACGGTATTTAGGAACACTATCTTCAACGCCTACACGAATGGTATAGAATTACAGTTACCAGTCAAAATTCGTGAGCCATAACACCGACCAAGAAAATACATGGACACAGTCACAAGGCCAGCGTGACCAGATAACCATGGTAAAAGAAGAGGGTCACAGTATACTATGCCTGGGTAGGTGAAATGTCGAATGTTTTTCCTGCGCACCTAGAAATCACCAGGTTTAAAAGGCTGAGATTTTACATTCATTTAGTTAAGTTAAGGATGAAAATTATTTTTTTGTGAAATCGGACCTTCTATATTTTGCACTTTAAATTGGTCACAAAATCGTGGCAGTAGGCAAAGCCTAAGACCTAAGGGAAAAGCATGCTGCATCGAAGAGCGCAGGTTTTGACATTAGGCCCAATTCACAATAAATTAACTATTGCCATATTCAATCAATTATTGGGGAGATGAAGGATTACGAATTTGATTCGCAAAGCAATATACTCTGCTTGACTTCTCGTCGCAATTCAATGTTTTTGGGGAAATTTAGTTATCTGGTTAGGGAAGGTCACAGAAATATATCTCTAGACAATATTTATGACAGGCGAGGTGGTCTAGCTAACATCGTAGCTGGTGACGTAAGACTACTGAGACTGGTTAAGGGTAAAAATTATAGTAATGATTTTGCACTGCTCTCTGAATGATGTTCCCGCAGGGGGAGTGTGTTCATGTGACACACATATTTGGTGCGTTGCGACACCACGGACCCGAGCAGCGCAGGAATGCCCCTGGTATGGTTGATACGCCATGGCGTGGATCTGTACAAAGACCTTCGGGAGGTGACGGTCCTGAGCTCCCGAGCTCGTCATGTATGGGTGACACAGCGTGGCTTGACTTTTTCCCTATTCCTTCAAAAAGTCAGCCATACAAGCTTACACGACGCAGTGCTTCCTCGTAGGGGAGAAACCACATATAAGCGTACGTGTCCAGTCTCGGAGTTGGCGGCTTCGCAGAACCCAAGCCTCGAAGGGGCCAGTTAGGGAGAATGGCCTTTGCGCCTATACCTAGCTGGTTTGTGGATTGATGACCACACGGCCCGAATCAAATTGCTGCTTAGTAAACGGATGGGGGCCGTCCCAATGTGAACGGTAGTGCTACGAGTCTGCTTTAAGCCGACGAGTAGTAAACAGGTTTAACGATCCTGCGGAGGCATCCGAATTCGTTAGGTCTTCCGAAAGGGGGCCAAAGGAGGATCACACCTGCTATAGAGAAATCTTTAGCGAATAGTGAACCTCGGGGATGGGCGTGCCCAGGGGACCATGGTTCCTACCCATCTAGGCGTTGGACTCGAGGGGGTTTGTGGTGTTAGACAAGCCGACCAGCTAGAGTCGCATCCCAAGGTGGGGATCCAAAGGGAGGCATCCCGGCGGAGAACACCATTCCGGCTTTAAGCCGGATAAATTCTCGTCGTCCCGCAAGGGAGGGAGGTTATGGCCGCCTGGCTCAGGTACTCCTAATGGCGAATGCGAGGTAGACGCAGGATGGATGCTCTCTGAATGATTTTTTATTTGGAAAAAAAGATACAAAATCACTCATTCAGAAAAGAGCATTATTATGCCTTCAATTAACCTGCTGAACATGAATCCTTGCCTAGAACTTTCCCTCGATCAAATTCAAACCTTTTATCAATTTTTGCGCTCACTAGTGCTCATTATGTATATGTTCACATACACCCAATGGTTTTTTTTCACATATGCCATGTAACTAAAATCATCCATCTAGTCGTCGTAGTTGTCCTTCATCTAACTCATTCCTTCAAGCGGTCGTATATAGTCCTGGAGGCTATCCACCCTTTTTTTTTTTAAATGAACCCATTTTCGTCCTTACTGTCTGTTTTCGTTTTATTCTTTATTTTTGCAACCTTCCACTCCTCCCCACTTCGCTTCGTTGTTGTTGTTGCTCTTATCGTCTCTAAACCGACTCTTTTTTCCCATATCATATTCGTTTTGTCGTATGTGTACTTTTCCACACATATCCTTGCAAAAGAAGACGAAAAAACGAAAACGAAGTGTTTGAAAGAGAATTGCTAAAAATGTTACCACTTTTAAATAGTGAAGACGACGACGACGACGAGGACGACGATATGGATGTTGTATACGATAACCGGACGAAGGGAAAAGGGTTTAAAAGCAAGGACACATACAAAATATCTTTCTTCGGTTCTGATTCTTTCGAATCGCGCGAAACATGCTATGGCAATATACGCGACTATATGAATGTACGTACGCAGTAGTACACATGTGAAGGATATAGGATAGGACGTAGAGACACAGACGATATTGCAAAGGACATACATATACACAAAATTTGTGCATAGAGAACGAAGAAAAATTTCTTCTAGGCAAAAATATGTGTGGATAGGATTACACTCATGTGAGTGGAGATGAGAATGTGGTATAGGCATACATGTAGGGAATGATGTAATCGGGTGGCGCGGATTATCAGTACAGAGAAATGGGGAAATCTCATTTGAAACTAGACGAAGAAGAAGAAAAAAAAATTGAAAAAAGAAGTGAAATGCAAAATGAGAAAAAAACAGGATGGCACATATAGTGTAGTGTATATGAACAGGATTTCATCAAGGTATGGCTGATGGTATTTTGCAATTTACATTATACGAGAAAGGAATGTGTTGTCCTCATCGTATCTTGTCTGCGAGTTCAGCGGGGGTAAGTTACAAGGACAACGGACAAAGATTGATGAAAAAACGCAAGAGTGCGGAAAGGGGATTTGAATTGAAAGATGATGATTTTTGTCCGCGCACCCCCCCTCCCCCATGCATGTTCTTGAATATACTCGCGACTTGCACACGTTGTTTAGTTTCCATCTACATACATGGACGTATCCTTGCAAAATGACGGACTCTGTAGAATAAATGACGACTATACATGCTGCTAGAAAGTAGAGATGGGTTTGATGAACAGTATAATATAAAGGGTGTTCCGCGTTAAGCGGGCGCTATACTGTAAGATTATGGATAGAATAAATTGGTGTTAGTAAGCTGGCTGTTTTAATTGCGTACGAACAACTCTTTGTATCAGCTCGCCGCTCGCTACGCTTGCACCTCGCATTTTACACTCCTGAATGCAGACACATCTAGAGAGGCGAGTTGCGCGCGTAGGGAGCAGTGAGGTGAAATGAAATGATTTCCATTTTTGGGACAAGATTTTGGGAGAACGATTTAATTACACACGAACAATTCTTTGCATCAGCTCGTCGCTCGCTAAGCTCGCACCTCGCATTTTTATGCACCTGAATGTAGACACATATAGAGAGACATAAAATGCTTTCGACGATTTTGGGAGGATGATTTAATTACATACGAATCAATCATTGTATCAGCTCACCGCTCGCTACGCTCGCACCTCGCACATACGAACCAATCATTTACACTCCTGAATTCATACACATTTAGAGAGGCGAGGTGTGAGCGTAGGGAGCAGTGAGGTGAAATAAAATGATTTTCATTTTTAGGACAAGATTTTGGGACACATTTTTACGCACCTGAATGTAGACGCATCTAGAGAGGCGAGGTGCGAGCGTAGCGAGCGGTGACCTGATATAAAATGTTTTCGGCGATTTTGGGAGGATGATTTAATTACATACGAACCAATCATTGTATCAGCTCACCGCTCGCTACGCTCGCACCTCGCATTTTACACTCCTGAATGCAGACACATCTAGAGAGGAGAGGTGCGAGCATAGGGAGCAGTGAGGTGAAATAACATGTTTTTCATTTTTGGGACAAGATTTTGGGAGCACGATTTAATTACACACGAACAACTCTTTGCATCAGCTCGCACCTCACATTTTTACGCACCTGAATTTAGACACATCTAGAGAGGCGAGGTGCGAGCGTAGCGAGCGGTGAGATGATATAAAATGTTTTCGACGATTTTGGGAGGATGATTTAATTACATACGAACCAATCATTGTATCAGCTCACCGCTCGCTACGCTCGCACCTCGCATTTTACACTCCTAAATGCAGGCACATCTAGAGAGGCGAGGTGCGATCATAGGGAGCAGTGAGGTGAAATAAAATGTTTTTCATTTTTGGGACAAGATTTTGGGAGCACGATTTAATTACACACGAACAACTCTTTGCATCAGCTCGCACCTCACATTTTTACGCACCTGAATTTAGACACATCTAGAGAGGCGAGGTGCGAGCGTAGCGAGCGGTGAGATGATATAAAATGTCTTCGACGATTTTGGGAGGATGATTTAATTACATACGAACCAATCATTGTATCAGCTCACCGCTCGCTACGCTCGCACCTCGCATTTTACACTCCTAAATGCAGGCACATCTAGAGAGGCGAGGTGCGATCATAGGGAGCAGTGAGGTGAAATAAAATGTTTTTCATTTTTGGGACAAGATTTTGGGAGCACGATTTAATTACACACGAACAACTCTTTGCATCAGCTCGCACCTCACATTTTTACGCACCTGAATTTAGACACATCTAGAGAGGCGAGGTGCGAGCGTAGCGAGCGGTGAGATGATATAAAATGTCTTCGACGATTTTGGGAGGATGATTTAATTACATACGAACCAATCATTGTATCAGCTCACCGCTCGCAACGCTCGCACCTCGCATTTTACACTCCTAAATGCAGGCACATCTAGAGAGGCGAGGTGCGATCATAGGGAGCAGTGAGGTGAAATAAAATGTTTTTCATTTTTGGGACAAGCTTTTGGGAGCACGACTTAATTACACACGAACAACTCTTTGCATCAGCTAGCACCTCACATTTTTACGCACCTGAATGTAGACACATCTAGAGAGGCGAAGTGCGAGCGTAGCGAGCGGTGAGCTGATATAAAATGTTTTCGACGATTTTGGGAGGATGTTTTAATTCCATACGAACCATTCATTGTATCAGCTCACTGCTCGCTACGCTCGCACCTCGCATTTTACACTCCTGAATGCAGACACATCTAGAGAGGCGAGGCGCGAGCATAGGGAGCAGTGAGGTGAAATAAAATGATTTTCATTTTTGGGACAAGATTTTGGGAGCACGATTTAATTACACACGAACAACTTTTTGCATAAGCTCGCACCTCATATTTTCACGCACCTAAATGTGGACACATCTAGAGAGGCGAGGTGCAAGCGTAGCGAGCGGTGAGCTAATATAAAATTGTTTTCGTCGATTTTGGGAGGATGATTTAATTACATACGAACCAATCATTGTATCAGCTCACCGCTCGCACCTCGCATTTTACACTCCTGAATGCAGACACATCTAGAGAGGAGAGGTGCGAGCATAGGGAGCAGTGAGGTGAAATTACATGTTTTTCATTTTTGGGACAAGATTTTGGGAGCACGATTTAATTACACACGAACAACTCTTTGCATCAGCTCGCACCTCACATTTTTACGCACCTGAATTTAGACACATCTAGAGAGGCGAGGTGCGAGCGTAGCGAGCGGTGAGATGATATAAAATGTTTTCGACGATTTTGGGAGGATGATTTAATTACATACGAACCAATCATTGTATCAGCTCACCGCTCGCTACGCTCGCACCTCGCATTTTACACTCCTAAATGCAGGCACATCTAGAGAGGCGAGGTGCGATCATAGGGAGCAGTGAGGTGAAATAAAATGTTTTTCATTTTTGGGACAAGCTTTTGGGAGCACGATTTAATTACACACGAACAACTCTTTGCATCAGCTAGCACCTCACATTTTTACGCACCTGAATGTAGACACATCTAGAGAGGCGAAGTGCGAGCGTAGCGAGCGGTGAGCTGATATAAAATGTTTTCGACGATTTTGGGAGGATGTTTTAATTCCATACGAACCATTCATTGTATCAGCTCACTGCTCGCTACGCTCGCACCTCGCATTTTACACTCCTGAATGCAGACACATCTAGAGAGGCGAGGCGCGAGCATAGGGAGCAGTGAGGTGAAATAAAATGATTTTCATTTTTGGGACAAGATTTTGGGAGCACGATTTAATTACACACGAACAACTTTTTGCATAAGCTCGCACCTCATATTTTCACGCACCTGAATGTGGACACATCTAGAGAGGCGAGGTGCAAGCGTAGCGAGCGGTGAGCTAATATAAAATTGTTTTCGTCGATTTTGGGAGGATGATTTAATTACATACGAAGCAATCATTGTATCAGCTCGCCGCTCGCTACGCTCGCACCAGAATGCAGACACATCTAGAGAGGCGAGGTGCGAGCGTAGCGAACGAATGTGTTCGGCGATTTTTGGAGGATGATTTAATTACATACGAACCAATCCTTGCATCAGCTCGCCGCTCGCTACGCTCGCACCTCGCATTTTACACTCCTGAATGCAGACATATCTAGAGAGGCGAGGTGCGAGCACAGGGAGCAGTGAGGTGGAATAAAATAATTTTCATTTTTAGGACGGTGAGCTGATATAAAATGTTTTCGACGATTTTGGGAGGATGATTTAATTACATACGAACCAATCATTGTATCAGCTCACCGCTCGCTACGCTCGCACCTCGCATTTTACACTCCTGAATGCAGACACATCTAGAGAGGCGAGGTGCGAGCATAGGGAGCAGTGAGGTGAAATAAAATGATTTTCATTTTTGGGACAAGATATTGGGAGCACGCTTTAATTACATACGAACAACTTTTTGCATCAGCTCGCACCTCACATTTTCACGCACCTGAATGTGGACACATCTAGAGAGCGTAGCGAGCGGTGAGCTGATATAAAATTTTTTTCGTCGATTTTGGGAGGATGATTTAATTACATACGAAGCAATCATTGTATCAGCTCGCCGCTCGCTACGCTCGCACCTCGCATTTTATACTCCTGAATGCAGACACATTTAGAGAGGCGGGGTGTGAGCGTAGGGAGCAGTGAGGTGAAATAAAATGATTTTCATTTTTGGGACAAGATTTTGGGAGCACGATTTAATTACATACAAAAAACTTTTTGCATCAACTCGCAGCTCGCTACGCTCGCACCTCACATTTTTACACACCTCAATGTAGACACATCTAGAGAGGCGAGGTGCGAGCGTAGCGAGCGGTGAGCTAATATAAAATTTTTTTCGTCGATTTTGGGGAGGATGATTTAATTACATACGAAGCAATCATTGTATCAGCTCACCGCTCGCTACGCTCGCACCTCGCATTTTACACTCCTAAATGCAGGCACATCTAGAGAGGCGAGGTGCGATCATAGGGAGCAGTGAGGTGAAATAAAATGTTTTTCATTTTTGGGACAAGCTTTTGGGAGCACGACTTAATTACACACGAACAACTCTTTGCATCAGCTAGCACCTCACATTTTTACGCACCTGAATGTAGACACATCTAGAGAGGCGAAGTGCGAGCGTAGCGAGCGGTGAGCTGATATAAAATGTTTTCGACGATTTTGGGAGGATGTTTTAATTCCATACGAACCATTCATTGTATCAGCTCACTGCTCGCTACGCTCGCACCTCGCATTTTACACTCCTGAATGCAGACACATCTAGAGAGGCGAGGCGCGAGCATAGGGAGCAGTGAGGTGAAATAAAATGATTTTCATTTTTGGGACAAGATTTTGGGAGCACGATTTAATTACACACGAACAACTTTTTGCATAAGCTCGCACCTCATATTTTCACGCACCTAAATGTGGACACATCTAGAGAGGCGAGGTGCAAGCGTAGCGAGCGGTGAGCTAATATAAAATTGTTTTCGTCGATTTTGGGAGGATGATTTAATTACATACGAACCAATCATTGTATCAGCTCACCGCTCGCACCTCGCATTTTACACTCCTGAATGCAGACACATCTAGAGAGGAGA
Organism: Microchrysa polita; assembly: GCA_949715475.1. NCBI lineage: Eukaryota > Metazoa > Arthropoda > Insecta > Diptera > Stratiomyidae > Microchrysa > Microchrysa polita. Next base: position 8,108,048 of record OX454422.1, read on the forward strand.
GGTGCGAGCATAGGGAGCAGTGAGGTGAAATAACATGTTTTTCATTTTTGGGACAAGATTTTGGTAGCACGATTTAATTACACACGAACAACTCTTTGCATCAGCTCGCACCTCACATTTTTACGCACCTGAATTTAGACACATCTAGAGAGGCGAGGTGCGAGCGTAGCGAGCGGTGAGATGATATAAAATGTTTTCGACGATTTTGGGAGGATGATTTAATTACATACGAACCAATCATTGTATCAGCTCACCGCTCGCTACGCTCGCACCTCGCATTTTACACTCCTAAATGCAGGCACATCTAGAGAGGCGAGGTGCGATCATAGGGAGCAGTGAGGTGAAATAAAATGTTTTTCATTTTTGGGACAAGCTTTTGGGAGCACGATTTAATTACACACGAACAACTCTTTGCATCAGCTAGCACCTCACATTTTTACGCACCTGAATGTAGACACATCTAGAGAGGCGAAGTGCGAGCGTAGCGAGCGGTGAGCTGATATAAAATGTTTTCGACGATTTCGGGAGGATGTTTTAATTCCATACGAACCATTCATTGTATCAGCTCACTGCTCGCTACGCTCGCACCTCGCATTTTACACTCCTGAATGCAGACACATCTAGAGAGGCGAGGCGCGAGCATAGGGAGCAGTGAGGTGAAATAAAATGATTTTCATTTTTGGGACAAGATATTGGGAGCACGCTTTAATTACATACGAACAACTTTTTGCATCAGCTCGCACCTCACATTTTCACGCACCTGAATGTGGACACATCTAGAGAGCGTAGCGAGCGGTGAGCTGATATAAAATTTTTTTCGTCGATTTTGGGAGGATGATTTAATTACATACGAAGCAATCATTGTATCAGCTCGCCGCTCGCTACGCTCGCACCTCGCATTTTATACTCCTGAATGCAGACACATTTAGAGAGGCGGGGTGTGAGCGTAGGGAGCAGTGAGGTGAAATAAAATGATTTTCATTTTTGGGACAAGATTTTGGGAGCACGATTTAATTACATACAAAAAACTTTTTGCATCAACTCGCAGCTCGCTACGCTCGCACCTCACATTTTTACACACCTCAATGTAGACACATCTAGAGAGGCGAGGTGCGAGCGTAGCGAGCGGTGAGCTAATATAAAATTTTTTTCGTCGATTTTGGGAGGATGATTTAATTACATACGAAGCAATCATTGTATCAGCTCACCGCTCGCTACGCTCGCACCTCGCATTTCACACGCCTGAATGCAGACACATTTAGAGACGCGGGGTATGAGCGTAGGGAGCAGTGAGGTGAAATAAAATGATTTCCATTTTTGGGACAAGATTTTGGGAGCACGATTTAATTACATACGAACAACTTTTTGCATCAACTCGCAGCTCGCTACGCTCGCATTTTACACTTCTGAATGCAGACACATACAGAAAGGCAAGGTGCGAGCGGTGAGTCGCTGTAAAGTATATTTTTGGGACACGAGTCTATTACATACGAAAAATGAAAAACGTTTTCGATTTTAAGGACACAATTTTGGGAACTCCCCGCTCGCTATGTTCGCACCTCGCAGTTTACACTCCTGAATGCAGGCAAATCCAGAAAGGCGAGGTGCGAGCGGTGATCCAACATAAAATGTTTTCACAATTTTGGGAGCAGGATTGTGAGCCGATATTGCATACGAACGCGGTATTCTGGACAGAATATAGGCAGTTATTACATTCGAAAATCGAGATGTAATCGGCTTGCCGCTCGCTACGCTCGCACATCGCATTTCAACGCACTTGATTTTCGACACATCCGTCCGAATTTTTAGGACACCGTTTTTGAGAGCACGATTTTACACACTTGAATGCAGACACATCCAGAAAAGTGAGTGTGACGAGCGACAAGCCGATACAAAACGTTTTCAAGTTTTACGACACGCTTCAATTACAGCCGAAATGAGCTTTGTGCCAGCAAAGCAATCCTTCATAAGCTCGAGGCGACTGGTTGTCCGAAAATCGCTCTGCGAAGAAGTTATTTCTAAAACAGAATCTGTCTTGTGCCGTAGTTGCCCTCAGGGATCTATCGCAGGTCCATTTCCATGGACGACCTATTAATTTCCCCTACCATTTCAGGACACCCAGTATGCACTTTTTGCAAGAGTTCCCATGGTCAACGACATATAGGAATCGGCTCGGTTACTTTATCGCGAGCAGAACTACCTTCTGCATAAATTACAATATGGCAGTTCAGGATCCTGAATCCTGGCGGGTGAACCCAAGAGAAATTTCTCAAAGAAATGTCTTAACCAACGAGACGTTCGAGCTTTTGCAATTTCGACGTGCGCTCTCGAAAACTAGTTAGACTTTTGCAACATTTTCAACATTTTCCATAGTTTTAATGTTGAGAGCTGTGTCGTTGTTGTTGTTTTTGGTCCCCACATCATGTCAGTACTCGCAGTGCTAGGTAGCTACCCAGCTAAAGCCTTTAAGGCTCTCCTCGCCGTATACGACAACGACGAACATGTAATGATATGTGGAAAAGTTTTAAAAGGATATCATAAAGCAATTTGGCTTAAGGGTGACGCGACTATGTATACAGTGTTCGTCGTCTTCACTTCTGAAAAAAGAAAAAACAACCATAAAGGGGTGAATACGGCGCGGCCGGTGCGCGGAGACATCTGAGCCATGGCATGTACACGTATGGATATTGAACAGACCGAACCGTATATCTAAGCGCCCCCGAGGGTGTCCTACATAAATACAGAAATGTGTGGGTGTAGACCAAAAAGATTTGCATTTTCTTAGAGCGACTTGACACCATCAGCAAATGATATCGAAATTAGATTCAAGTTGAGTTGCCGAGACGATACTGTGTGTGTGTGTGTACACGTGTGTGCAAACGAAAGTCATTGTCAGCCACAGCTTCTTCGTCTTCCCATATGTGGGTATGTGGGGGCTTGTTATATCTTTCGGTAGCCATCAGCACGTGAACCTTGTTCGGTGCACGATGAGCACACCATGTATGTAATCTCGCGTTGTTCGGGGCAGAAGATAACAAAAAAAAATGTAAAAAAAAGAGAAATGTCCCTCCAGGATATGCACGAGGGTGACTAGCGCTATGCCATACATGCACAAAGTCGTATATTATCTCCGTTGGAGTAAAATCTACAAAAAAAAGGTTACCAAAAGAACAGAAAAATCTCGCGCAAAGACGCTTGAAAAGAAAAAAAACAGCGACGAGAAAAGAGAAGAGAAGGACTATATGCAAAACATAGCAAAATTGTTCGCGAATCATATATGCAAAATTTTTCCCGGGGAATTAGATATGAGAACGAACACGTCTCAAAAAGGATATATGTGTATGCTGCCTGTTGTATGCCTTTCTATATTTCATCCATCCATCGTCCTGGTCGTATATACTCGCGCTGAATTCGCTGCTTAGTCGAAAATTTCCTTTTCGCATAGCTGTAATAGCTGCGTACTACTATGATACGTATATGCGGAGCTGATGAAGGGCGACGCCGCGCGACACATGTGAGGATATTCTAAGCGAGTGATTTTGTAATTTTCCCTGAAAATGGAAGAAAAAGAAAAAAATGAAATTCGAAGATAACACACAACAAAAAAAAAGGGGTCGGGTCCGTACACAGTCACGACATAAGTACGTGGAACGTGCGGGAGTTTTAAGCGCCGCAGGAATCAAGCTAATACGACGAGAAGAAATTGAAAGGATCTAATACACGAGCGTGGAATTTTCAGAAAGAGAGAGAAAAAAACCGTAATATGCAGAAAATTTCGTGTATATATAAATTTCTCGTTCGTATATTGCCTTATCTTATCTACCGGGGAGGATGAAACAGGACACGGAGAAACGACGTCAAATGATGCGAAGGGAAGATGCGAGTTTTAAAATGGCGCGATATGGTGGAATGTTTAATTTAGATAAACAAAGATACAAAATGGCGAGTGTCAGCCGTCAAGAATACATTGTCCCACAACTTTTACGATTCTCCATAACATCCGCATCATACGACAATCTTATTGTTTTCATTTCCATCTAACGAGTACAATGGCGTACCATCTTCACCCCAATTGTGCGATTGTCATATTGTTTGGCAATTATCTCATCAGAGTCTGGAGAAGAAGAAGCAGAAAAAAAAAGACTCCAATTCACCCTGTCCCGGTCCATTATTTATAAACTAATCGTCAAGAACGAGCCAATTACATTCACCGCGTCGAATATAAGAATCAACCTTAATCGTTTGTAATTTGCCTTAGATGTGTTGCGCGTCTTTGTTATTATTATTTTTATTAATATGATTAAGCGTTCGTTCGATGTCCATATTGTCCTTCTCCTCGACTCTAATTCGCTCCACTAGATGGGTGAAAGATGCAAGATCGCGGTGCCGCGGTATGTACCAGAGCTCTAATTTTCACATTTAGCCTTTGGAGCACTAATAGAGAGATATAGAGTCGTCGTGTCGCGCGTGTATACATATTAGAGCGACTTCAATTCTTTTTAAGACACGGGAGCTTATGTGAATCTCTAAATCTTTTCTGGACCGCGCGCAACTAATCGGCCATAGCAGTCATCATCATCCCATCTAAATCTCGTAGATGAATTTAATTAACTTAAATTGTTTGGGACCCTGTTTTGTTGTCCGTGTGTTGATAACAGATTAGATGAAAAGCGTAATAACCGCGCGCGTATATACGTTTCCCAGCAAGACGAGATCTTTCTCAAACGCTATAGTTGTAGGTACATACATTTGGTCCCATTTAAAATGGCGATTTATTCGTTTAATATTTGTGAGAAAACTATGAACGTGTTGACATAAATACATAGCGAGATTAATTCGTAGATACAAATGATCGCGCAGATCGACATACAACACAACAACAAATTGGAATTGGCGTTTGTAAGATACCGTCAGCGCCCGCTCTAGCACTTATGCCGAACCGGACAAAACTTCAAATTGCAGATTTTTTTTTTTGGTTTCGAAAGGGATCATGATGAGATTGTCCCATTATCCCAAGGTCATAATGTCCCAATGTCCTAATATCCCAGTGCCCCCATGTCCCTGTATATCAGTGCCCTAATGTCCCAGTATCCCAATGTTCCAATATCCCAATATCCCTGAGTGGCCCAATGCCCCTATGTACCAGTGTCCCAATGTCCGATTGTCATATTGTCCCAAAGTCATAATGTCCCAATGCCCTAATATCGCAGTGCCCCCATGTCCCAGTCTTCCAGTGTCCTAATGTCCCAATATCGCAATGTCCCAATATCCCAACGTTCCAATTTCCTAATGTCCCAATATCCCGATATCCCGATGTCCCCACGTCCCAGTTTCCCCAGTCTGGCTAATGCCCCAATGTCTTAATGTCCTAATGTCCCAAGACCCTAATAACTCAATTTCCTAATATCCCACTGCCCAAAGATGCTATGCAATATCCTAATATCCCAATGTCCTAGTGTCCCAATGTCGCAGTGTGTTTTAAAAAATTGTCAATGCGATTTAAATTATTTATTTAAATTTTGTTTTACAGAACGAGTGTCCCAATTACAAAACAAAAATTAGTTAAAAGTACAGAAAAAAATTAAAATCTAGTTCAAGAAACAGCAAAGTTAATTAAAAAGAGGGGAAAAAAAGAAAAAATAGAAAAATAGAAGTCATGTTTCCGCGGAAGTCGAAGCAAGGTAGAATGATAGTATAGTTCTGTCCTAGCAAATGGAATGGAAAAAAGTGACAAGGAACGGGTTGCACGGTTGGGTACTCTTAGAGGAATCTCTTCCAATAAATCTGTAGAACGAATTCCTTGGCAAATGCTGTACAGAAGACACTCATCCAGGTACACTCTGCGTAGTTCGAGTGAGAGAATTTCAAGGTGGGCAAGTCGTTGAGGATATTCGCAATAGGGAAAGTGACTGTTGAAAAATAAAATTCGTGTAAACTTCCGTTGGATAGATTTAATATGAGACTTGAGATACACGTAGTGAGGCGACCAGATAGGAGTGCAGTATTCCAGCTTGCTACGTACTACCGTGTTAAAGAGGGTGAGGCCAATCGAGGAGTCGGTAAAGGCCTTAGAGCAACGCATCATAAAACCAGTCAGACGGGATGCTTTCGCAGAAATTTCAAAAATGTGCTTGTCAAATTTTAATTTGTAATCAAACACAACACACAGGTCTTTAAACTGATCGGCTTTTACGAGGGGAAAGTTATCGATAGTGTATACAAAGGATTAGGTTTAAGGGAAAAGTATATTGAAAAACATTTGCTAACATTAAGTTGACGGGAGTTGGAGGAACACCAGCTTTTCAGGGCAACAAGGTCAGCCTGAAGACAAACACAGTCATCAGGGGAACGAACTACTCTGAATAGCTTCAGATCATCAACATACAGGAGGGAAGAAGAGGAAAAATTACAGGGAAGGTCGTTTATAAAAACATTGAAAAGGAGAGGACTTAAAATAGAACCCTGGTGAACACCGGACGTGGGGCAGAAAGCAGACAAGACACAATTGTTGAAAATAACACGACATTCACGTTGGCATAAGTTGGAGGAAAACCATGACAGCAAGGAACCGGAGACTCCATTTGCATGGAGTTTTCAAAGTAACACATGATGGCTGACGGAGTCAAAAGCCTTGGAGAAATCTGTGTAAACCGTGTCAACTTGTTCATGGTTATCCAAGGCTTTCGCGACCGTGTGCTGAAACTTAGCAAGGTTTGTCATTGTAGAGCGACCTTTGACAAATCCATGCTGACTATTGGAGAACAGAGAAGATAAGGGAGGGTACAAAAACTTGTGAACGAGGCGCTCAAGGATCTTGGAAAAACAGGACGATAATTCGTGACAGACGAGGAACACGAGGATTTAGGAATAGGAAGAACGTAACTTTCCACGCAGAAGGGAAGGAACCAGTGGCAAGGCTTAGGTTAAAAAGGATAGATAAAGGAAGACTGAGGGCAGATGATAGGGACTTGACAAAAAAGTTAGGAAGCCCATCCGGACCACAACTACCATTATCATCCAAAGCGTCAATGATTTCATAAACATCGGATGGAGAGGCAGAAATCAAGTTAAGTGAATCGAGGGCCTCGAAGCTCGAAATTAAAGTCAGACGCATGAGGAACTGTCAAAGGAGAGCAAATTGACGAAAAATATCTAGCGAAGAGGTCGCATGCCTGTTGGGGAGTCTCTGCAATAGTATCATTTAGGCACACTTCATAGGATGAGTTAAAGAATGACTTTATAGAGCGAACATATGACCAAACAGGCTTGGTTTGATTGTTCGAAAGCGATAATTAAATACTACGTAGGTAGTTGTTCCTGGCAGCCTTCACGAGTCTCTTAGCATCATCCCGCAGTGATGCATAATTGTTGTGATTAGAAGGTGAAGGCGATCTGATCCACAGCGCACGAGCATTTGCCATTGCCGACAGTGCTTCTGAGACTCTTTTAGTCATCCAAGGGCAATCCTTTTTTTTTCTTAGGATAAGTTGGAGTATGAGACGAAATAATTTTATTAAGAAACAAGTAGAATTTGTTTGTGGCTTCGTCACAATCAAGGCCTGCAAAAAATTCTAACCACGGGACAGAATCAAGCTCTACTGACAAAAGATTATAGTTCGCCTTGCGGAAGTTATATCTATTAGGTGAGGTTTGTTTCTGTTTTAGAAATACAAGCGAAATATTCATGGATAACGCAGGATGATGTGGATCTAGAGGCACATAACCGCTAAGAGCAGCGAAAGTGCAATATTTTGTCGGGGGAGGTTAGACAGAACTAGATCCAGTAGTCGATCATTTAAGTTAAGAGCAGTATTTACTTGACCAAGGTCGCAGAATGAAATAAAAGATGATAAAGCAAGAGATGTGGGGTTAATGGTAGGAATTGATAAACCGGATGGTGTCATCGCCCAGTCAACACCCGGAAGATTGAAATCGCCACATAAAAGAATCCGAGACGATGGAAAAAATGATAAAATGAAGGTTGAGAGCTCAGAGAAAAAAATCTCATATACATTAGCCGAAGAGTTACATGGAATATATACGCATCCTATTACGAGTGAAGAGAAGGATATGGAAGTAGAGACAAGGATGCATTCAACAGGATGGGAAGGGTTAAAAGTCACGCATGGTGTACAAGAAAGAGTTCTCTCGACAGCTAACAAAACACCCCCTCCATCTTTTTTATTTGTCAAAGATAGATCGCGAACACGGCGAAAGACATTATGCATAGGAAAAATTTCATTATCAAGTATATGTACCATCATTCAACCAAGTCTCAGATAATCATACAATATCGTCCATAGAAGAAAGATTAGCAAGTAAAAATTCATCCAGCTTAGACCTTAGCCCGCGGACGTTTTGATAGAAAACATTAAGATTTTGATTGGATGTGTGGGTTGCGGGAACCATTCCAAAATTTCCTTTTATGACCTTTTTGAAAACGTTTAACTAACGCACCCTGTGGCCAGAAGTCATCATTTAGCAAGAATTCAAAATTAGATGGGACACTTATTTTAAAAGAAGCTATCATTCGATCCGGAACGTTGTCGGGAGTTAATTTAACGCAATTAAAAAGCAATGGACTATAGCCCAATTTGCCACAGATGTATTTGGCAACTTCATCAGCAGTAGTTTGATACGCGATGCGAGACAGGAAGATTTGAATTTGAGGCGAGACAACCGTTAAGGATGATGTTGAAGATGATGTTGAAGATGATGCGGTTGGATGAAGAATTTGATCAACTCGAAAATTATTAGAATTAGAAGACGTTGATCGATTAGCCAGTTGAGGTTGGACTGAGTCAGGCTCAGCCGACGAACGCTGTTGCTCCAGTTGAGCCAGGCCCTGCTCAGGTAAGGCATGGGGCCGCAGACGATGGGTTGACGAGATGAGCCAAGCCCTGCACAGGTGAGGCAGGGGCCGCAGACGGTGGGTTGTCGAGATGTGAGATGTTACGACTAAGGAGACTCGGCGAGATGAGCGGTTGTAAGTTCAAAGAATTGTCAGATACGGTCAGCATTAGCTGCTGGTCCCATGATTGTAGACGTTGCTTCTTGCGAGTGGTTACTCCAGGTACGCTGTTGGCAGACACATTAGACTCTCCATTCGCAGCGGCGACGTTGATTGGAGGACGGATGAGTGGCGAGAAATCACTGAGTGCCACGTACTTTATCCGTAATAGTGAATAGCTCGTCAGTAAGACCTTCCAGTATCCGATTAGCTGAGAGGAGCCTTGAAGCAAGTTTTTCTGCAACTGTAGACTCCAGTCTGAAATTGGGTTACTCGCTTAAGTCTGTGAGGGTGAACATTTCACCGTTTATTGCATATATCTTACCCGTTATTGTGCCGATCGAAAAAATTTTTTTGGAAAGGCACTAGTACAGGATATGTGGACTATTTTGATAAAAAAAAATTTGGCGGATGTTACCTGGAAGGCTGTAGCCCCGTCAATGAAAAAAACAAGTTCTGTCCGGTAATCATAGACTTGTTCGCTTTCGTTTTTTTTTCTTTGGCGGGCGATACGCTCTCGCGTCTTTTGATTATTTAATATCCTATGATATCGAAACAATCTCCGTGAAAAAATGCTTGCCTTAGATCATGAAGCTGAGAAAATGTCTGCCCTCTCTGAACCAAATCCTGAGTACGCTCAATGAGTGGAAGGCCAAAGCTCTCCCATCCCAGCCTTCTTAATGCTTGTCGTCTGCTGATTGCTATACATTTTTTCAGAGAAATTTTCAAAGTTTGAAAAAGAAAACTTTTTGAACAAAAAAGGTGAAAATATTGTCTACGAACAGTTGCGCAACGTTTCACTGAGCTTTTTATGAACAGTTGGCAAACACGTTCTCATGTTGTTCTGCACTATAGAAGGGACCGATTTGGTGTAAGAAATTCACCGGAATCAGGTGATTAATGCAAAAATATTTGAAGAGAAAACATTCATCATAATTTTGTTCATTGTGGATTTTCTGCAAGTTTTGATAATTATATTATGCTATCCCGGGAAGATATCAATTCGTTAATGGAAATTTTGCTCAAATCCGCGAATTCGTTCAGGAGATGCAGACAAACATTTTTGAAAAAGAACTGTTTACATAATTTTTATAATTGTGAGTTTTGCGCATGTTTCGATATTAATTGTGGGTGTAGACCAATTCGGTGGAATTAATTTGCTAAAATCCGACAAATCGTTCAAGACATACACAGAAAGAAAGAGATATGTGAAAGAGAACTAGTTCTTTTCATTTTGCTCATTGTGAATTTGTTTGCGTATTTCGGAGACCAATTCGTCGGCAAAATCTCTCAATAAATCCGTAAGACGTTCAAAAAAATATAGACAAAAGTGTGGTGAAAAATGTGTCATTGTGAATAGTCGGGCATTGTGAATTTTCTGCATATTTCAATTGTTATACAGCTATTCTGGCCGGAATTTTGTGTAGACCAATCCGATGGGGTCAATTAATATTGAAATCTGGCAATTTGTTCAAGAAATACTGTCTTATCAATTGTGTTCATTGTGAATTTTTCATAATTCTCAATAGTTTTTTTCTTATTTGAGATAGATACCAGTCCTGTGAAACAAATGCACTTAAATCCGCTGATATGGTAAAGAAATACACGATTTTTTGCTGATTGTGATTTTTTTTTTGTTTTGCTTTTTTGAGTAGTTATTATGCTATTCCGGCCGGAGTCCAATCCAACGAACTCAAAAACATGAAAATCTGTCTAGCCGTTCTCGAGCTGTAAATAGTGTAACTAACGCGACTTACACACAAGTCCCATCTTTCTTCGGCCGCCACAGTGGTTCAAAATCGAAAACCATAGCTGGACAAAAACAGTGGATCTATTTAAATACCATATGAAAATGCCCAGAACTTGGCCATTATTTGAATTTTTGAGAATTCTAGAGAATAACAGAATAATAAAAACACTTTCACTGATCATGAGACACGCGGGGCACACATGAGTCATGGACGTTGCATGTGGTGTCTCAAAAATAAATGGGATTTTGGGGTCGCAGAAGAGATGTGCCTGGTGGAAAAGCCCGGTCAGACAATATTATTAAAAGTTTTGCATACCCCAAAATTTTAAAACATGTATTTCGCTTTTAGTCCAGTCAAAAAAGGTATTTTTTTGGGTTTTTTTTTCAAAAAGAACCAAAATAATCTAAGGCCAATTATTATGTACGAGTTCCTTAAATTAAAATGTATTAAAAACCCCCATTGCTGCAGTATCCTTATTCCTACTCACCAGCATGTCTCCCCACTACACTATAATCTCAACAAAATATGTCCAACCCGAAATTAATAAATACAGACGTGTGAAGATCATGAATATTGTCTTAATTATCGCAAAGGATTAAATTCATTGTTTCCGGTTGATTCACCCTTTCTTGTGTTAAATACACATTCCGCTTGACTTACAACCCTTTACTTGTTGTGCACTCTCCATTCCATATATACGGAGGCTGCTCCCCCACAAATTTGTTCATCAGAGTTATGATGCTTCATAATAATATAAATCCGTATACACGGCCAGTTAGAGTTAGAGAATGGCTCACTTGAATCCTGAAATCCTTCATGCCGCATAGTCCAACACGAAATGAACTTCCTGTGTGCGGCTCATTTCCGCACGTCAAGTATGACTATGAGAGCATATGCCTAGGACGAATGATCTTTTTGTGTCCTGTCCTCCGCGCTGCATTTATCATAACTCATAAAATCTCATAACGAAGCAAAGGGCACCATATACCATCCCTGCTATACGTGTTCGCCGGGAGCATCGCACAATATTGTACAAACGTCACACGGTCCTGCTGGTTCACATTTTAGATAACAAGGACATGAACTGGGATCGGATATTAATGAAGTTGTACTCTGATCACAATAATAATAATGACAATAAGAGTTATTGTTGCTGGTTGCTGGCTGCCCGCCCCCCATTCGTTCTAATGAGGCCGATAATCATCTTCACGCCTCAAATGAGCACACACAAACGAGCAGCAAATCTCTCTGCCGAAAATTTTAATAATTATGCAAATCAGTTAGACAGTCGCAGTCGTCGTTGTCGTCGTGTCGTCCCCCAGTTCCGTTTTCGACATCAAAATTTATAATGGCAATTTAATGTCAACCCTTTCGGGCGTGCATACGCTCGTTACGAATGATGCTAATTGTTCGGCAGCAGACACCATCATCACCATCATCGTCAACCCTTTCGAACATAGGTACTACGACAGACATCATATCTCCCCGAATATGTATTACAAATGACTGTCAAATATTTTTGGGGAATTATCTCTGGAGTACGCGTGTAATATTATTTGTACACTTGAAACAATTTGCCTGACAAGTGGGCGGTGTGAGATTGAGTTTGGGATTGTTGGTTGTTGGTCATCGTAAGGTATGGTTCTGCTGGAATTTATTTTAAGTTAATTTTGTGAGGGTGGGTTTTATAGGGATCATTAGACATGCATACACGGATAGATACAGAGTGTTAACAGCTTCCGCGAGGCGAGTGTTCTTCACTCTGCCCCGAATATCCGCATACGCATCATTATCAAATATTGTTGATTGTATGTCATAAATTTTGAATCACATGAGGCACATAAAATTAATGATGACAATATAGTATAGAACCCTTTGAAACCTATTTATGAATGCAGGCAGATTAGTGGCGAGGGCGTAGTTGATTGTGTTACACGTTATGGTCATCATCGAAATTTATGATATTTTTGGACATTTCATTTGTGAATTCGTGCAGACGAGAAGTTGACATGTAAATGGACATCAGACGCGTATTTGGGTACCCTAGATTAAACTCGACATAACTTTTACCTCTTTTGGATAAACTTTATAATGCTTTGGAATAAACTCCAATAATTTGCGATTAAATACGTCGACATCGACCAACTCTATATTGGTTGATATTGACTTTAAGGACATCGGTCTATGGTGGCTTATTGGTATAGACCCTGCGCCTTCAGGAAACCCCACAGGAAAAAGTCAAGCGGGGCCAAATCGCACGCATCTTGATAGCTAATTTATGTCACCTCTGCGAGAAATCACCGTCAAATCGTTCGTGGAGAATGTGCATCCTAGCACGTAGCGCCTTTTAACTTGACATGATGATTTGGCATAAGTGACTGAATAGTAAACAACAGATAAGAACGACGCCACCAAAACAAAACAGACCGCTACATGCTGCAAACATCCACTCGCTCTAATTGGAAAACCCTATATTTACAAAAAATATTCACTACGCATTAAAATTCTAAAAAAAAACCCTCGTATTGCCGGTCGTTATTTTTTTTTATTATTCTTTCACAATTCTCGGCTAAATTTAGCCGTTTTCTAAATGTTCAGTTGGTAACACTGCTCACAGAAAACAGCAGGAGCCAACTACAAGCTAACGTAATGTGCAGCTTTTCTAGCGCCACCAATGCCTTTTAAACTTTAATCCTCCTCTTAGTAGGCACAAATCTTAGGAACAATTTTCTTCCGTTCTAGAGGAAGAACTCCTTCGAAACTACATATAAAGTTTATGTGAGTAGAATTATGAAGACACTTCCATTTTCTGTACTTCTTGAGCAAATTACTGGTTTTCAGTAAGTTTACTCCACGAAATTGACAGACACAATCCTCCAGCCAGAATATCAGTATTATATATATTTCCAAAATTCACAATGAGCAATAATTCACAATGATTTTTTCGCGCATAGTTTTGTCTTTACTTTTTGAAGAGAAATCCAACCGCATAGTTCTTCCACGAATAGCAAAGTAACTATTAAAACACACAAAAAAAAATTCACAATGAGCGAAATTATAAAAACAGTTCCCTTTCGTATAGTTCTTAAACGAATTGCTGGACTTTAGGAAATTGAGTCTACCGGATTGGCCTACATCCGGAATACTATTGAATACTATAAAAACATGCGAAAAAATCGCAATAATCAAAATGATGAAAACAGTTCTTTTTCAAAGACTTTTGTGTCTATATCTTACGAACGAATTTTCAGATTTGAGTAAATTTGCATCACATTGACAGAATAAGTATTGCGAAACATTTGGAAAATTCACAATGAATAAAATTATAAAGACATACTTTAGCATTTATTCGCTCAACAGATAAGCAGATGTCGAATCGGTCTCCACTCCAAATAACAGAATAATACAATTCACAATGGAAATAATGTTCAAGGCAACTGCTTTTCTGATCCTTTGGCGACCATTTTGAAATGGTCTGGTGGATTTTGTTAAAGTTACACCACCGTTGAATAGCTACGTAAATTTTCAAAAAAATACTAAACGAGCAAATTTTGAAGGTGCACATATGCACCTTTGCTATATGTATCTCCTAAGGTAATAAGGTGATTTCAGAAAATTTGCCGTCAGTTCACATTGATCATTTGGCAATTTTTTTTTTAAAGGATTAGCGTATTTTTGCATGTTTTCTCCTTGGATAAAGGGATTTCAGTAGCATAAGTCCCATCGGATATGTCTGCACTCCGAACAGCATTGAAACATAAAGCAAAATGCAGTTCGACTCTCCCAGACTCCCCATATTTGAGGGCAGTTGCAAATATGATGGAGGGCTGTTGCAAATATGATGGAGACAAACGCTATAGATGGTTGTATGTTTTGAAGGTCGCGGCTTGAGTATATATATTTATATATTTAATCTTATGAAAAGTGTGGCATTTAATCTTACGAAAAGTGTGGCATAGTATTCGTCGCGCGAAGGGATGTTTCACGCTCGTGCTACGCTACAGCCATGAGTGAATATCAAGTGTCCACCGCCGGCCGTTGTGCAACGTATTGTCATTCGTTTTTTAGTAAGACAAGGCGTTAAAAATATGCAAATTTTTCTGCGTTTGCAAAATCGGTTTAGTAACGAGTGCGTGCGTAGGGTTGCTGTGTTTAAATGAGCCAAAGCGTTCAAAGATAGCCACGAAACCGTCGAGAATGAGCCGCATGATCGTAAATCGCGAACCAGCATCACGATCTCGATAGAAGCGCTTTAGGCGGCTATATGATCTCGCATCGTTCCAGAAACATAGAAAGCAGACTAAGCGTTTGATCAAATCTGCACGTTCTACATACCTCTTAAGTATTGAGAATAGTATAAATCAAAACGAATCCAAGCTATTCTGGTCATATGTTAATAACGTGCGTTCTTCTTCGTCCCGGCCATCATCGATTGTTTATGAAGGAAGCACTGCAAATATGCCGTCAGAAAAATCTGAACTCTTCGCACTATTCTTTTCTAAATCCTTTAGACAGCCATCTACACATATAACTTCTATTGATCACCCACAACAAAATGATTCTCCCCTACCTATGTTATCTTCATCGAATCTTTATCATTTGATCTCTGGCCTCAATGTTAGCTCTTCTCCCGGACCTGATGGTATTCCCAACTCCTTTCTTAAAAACACAGTCAACTTTATATCTTTTCCTCTTGCCATAATTTTTAACATAAGTAGGTATACAAGAAAGAATCTTTCCTTGTCAATGGAAACATCCTTTACTGTTCCCATTCCTAAGACCGATTATCTGAAACTCGTGTCCAACTACAGACCTATATCCCTTTTTTCCACTTTCTTAAAACTCTTAGAACGTTTTGTACACAACTATGTGTATGATCATTTTGGACAAATCATCTGCTCCAATCAACACGGCTTTTGCAAAAAAAATCCACTGGCACCAACCTAATTGAATTAGTCAATTTTATCGCTAGATCTTTTGAAACTCACCTTGATGTCCATGTCATTTACACTGACTTTTCGAAGACCTTTGATTCCGTTAACCACAAAATTTTGCTCGAAAAGCTAATCGCTCTCAACTTTCCTCGGCATCTGATCTTCTGGTTCTTGTCTTATATTCTCCAAGGCTCATCCAATGTTGTATTCCAAAACTGTGTTTCGTCTGTTTATCATCCCTGCTCAGGCGTACCACAAGGATTAATTCTCGGACCCTTACTATTATATTTCTACATAAATGATCTACCCTCTTCACTCAATTGCCGTTGCCTTTTATATGCAGATGACTGTAAACTTATATCTTCTATATCAGATCCTTAAGATTGCCTAGCCCTTCAATCTGATGTGAATATATTGTATTCGTGGTGCTGTTCAAATGATCTTCCGTTAAATATATCTAAGTGTTCTGTTATGACTTATTCACTTAAAACTGATCCTATTCTTTTTCAATACAAAATTAATTTCACTCCTCTCAATAGAGTTACATCTACCATGGATCTAGGTGTTAAATTCGATGAAAAATTAAAATTCACTGAACATTACGCACTTATCTCTGTAACAAGGCCTCTAAACTAACAGGTTTTGTTCTGCGTTGCTCTGAGGAATTTCGAACTATTAGAACAGCAGTGAGTCTGTATATTTCTTTGGTTCGAAGTACCCTCGAGTATGCGTCTGTGGTATGGTCTCCGCGTACTTACAACTCTCGTACCGACTTAGAGAAAGTTCTACGTAAATTTACACGCTTATTATTATATAAATTTAAAATTCCATATGATTCGTACCCCGAGCGTCTTTCTCTACTAAACTTAATATCTCTTGAAAAAAGGCGGATCTTTGTTGATTTTTTTTTCTGTACAAATTATGCAATGGTCTACTACGATCAGCCGTTTCAAGGAATATTGTGTTCAGATCTAACGTTTTTGATCATCCAACTGCCCAATTGTGTGTGTATAAGGATTCACCACTTCTCGGAATTATGAGTAATTACGACAAACTCGAGCTTGGTCCTTTACCATCTTCTCTAGAAATTTTTAAGAAAACCTTACTGCAAAAATTATCTACAACACAATCCTCCATACTGTTAAATTTGATTGTTTAACCCTTCTGTCGGCACCTACTACAATATGCATATTATATACCCAATAGGTCTGGGTGGACCTACTGAGAAAAAATTTTTATTTTTTAGAAAAGGTGAAATTTTTATCGGTAGAATCATTCTATCAATTCCTTACTGCCATTTTTAAACAATAGAAGTATTAAAATCATTTTTGTTGATACACTAGCAACGTTTTTAAGTGGACATATTTTGAGGTGGTATTATTATAAATATGTTTTTCCCTTATTTTCATATCTTTTTGCTTCTCTATTTTCATGGCATATATCTAGTAGAAAGTTTGTTCGCATTTTTCAATATCAATATCTTTGGGCAAATATTTGGCGCTTTGTTAGTAGATTTTACCTCGATATTAGTCTGCAGATTTAGGGAAGTAGGTGGAAAGAAATAGGGAATTTTCAAGCTCAAAAATCATTTCATTCTAAATTTTTCGTAAATTTCTTGATTAAATCTATTTAGAAAGACGTTCGTAAGTCTCTCATACTTAGTCCTAACTATTACAAAGGGAAAAAACTGGTTCGAATTTCCTTAAATTAAATCTCAGTTGATTAGGTGATGTTATAGAACGTGATGAAATTAGGCATACTTATTTCCCGAGCTTCACGGCTTTTCAAAGAAAAATCTCAGAAATTTTTATCGTTTATAGTACATATAAATTGAATTTTAATGACATTCTTTTATCATAAATAAGAGAATTTTAAGAGAATTTCATATTTGCACCTTTTACCTCAAGAGAAGAATGGGGGGAAAAACTGTAGGTCTGGCCAGACCTATTGGGTATCAAAAAGCACTATAAATTTAAAATCATCAAAAACATACTCAAAACTTCAACCGATTTTTTCAAATTTTTGCAAAATGCTTGTAAACATATTATTCTAGGATATCATGAAATCTGAAGTCCCTACGATTTCATCTTCTATACTTTTATGACCAAAATATAGTGCCAAAGGTCTGGCCAGACCTTTGTGCCGACAGAAGGGTTAAATGTATTTTTTTCTCTTTTGTTTTGTATTAACTGTATATTACTGTAATTTGGGTCTAAGACCTGTTCAGTGTTCAGTAATAAATAAATACATAAATTACGCCAGACAACGTTCGCCGCGTAGAGCAACTCATTTTGGAGAACCGTACACTCTAAAAAAAATTCAGAATTTTACTCTAAATTCTGATAAGAAATTCTTTTTTTTTTTTGTGTATATTTTGCACAGAAGAAAGAGAAATTACAATATTTTCGGCACCCCATTTAGTCAATCGATTGCACACAATCGAAATCACGCCCGTACAGCGAAGACACTATGCATTTTCTCAGGCAATCTGAAATGAGTCTCACGGTCCACACAACACAACACGACACAGCGAAAATTATCTATTTTGTGGCCATAGAAGATTGATCCTTTCGATGTGGATAGACCACCACAACCACAGCATGAAGAATGACCACCGGATTATGTAAAAAAAATCTGCAACTGCAAATACTCATGATTGTCATGACAGATTACACGAAAAAATGCATGGCAATACGTTCCACACGTCCGATCAAAAAATTGAATTGGATGGTTGGAAAGTGTATCCAATTTATCTCGCAATCCAAAATCTCTTCAATCGATCGGTGGATTTGTGGCGCCCATCAAATAAGTCTGCACCACTAGACAGCGAAACACCAAATGTGATATGAAAAATATACGGAAAACTTGGTTATTCATGTTTTCCAATTATTTTGGTGTAAACTTCAAAAGAACACATAATTGGTGCGACTTTAAATACAATCTAGTGAAAAAAACGTCGTTACTCAGGATTTTCCGTAATTTTGGTGTAAAATTCGAAAATCATCATCATCTGTGTATTTTCCGGCAAAATGCTTTGTAAAAATACGATCTTCATATTTATGAAAAATTACACATATTTAAGTTTTACACAAAAGATAAAATAACATATCTTTTGTGTGTTATTTTAGTCCAGCGGTTGAGTTCACATATTTCGTCGTAAATTTTAAACAGAATCTGAAGGAAAAGTGCTGTAATTTTATATTTACACTCATATTGTTGTAAGATTACTTTAAAACATGTCATAATGCTCAACAATATTGCGATACACACTGGCACTTTTGTTTAATTTTACAATGCTTTTACACACATTTTATACAGAATCTGCTAGAAATGTACAATTTTTTTTAGAGTGTAGATAAAAAACAAAATAAGGGAATGCAGTTTTGACAGTTTTAGAACGCGCCTTAACTCTGAAACAAATGCTAGTTGAGCCATCAAACTTTGCGTAAGAAATCAGAAATCGTATCAAATTGATTTTGGAGAAAATCAACATACCACTGTCGTAAAACACATTTCAATGCCATATTATGAAGGTATATATATTTAAAACACCTCAGTGACAAAGAAGCAAATCGGTTTGATCAATCGAGATAAACAAAGAATTTTGTGGTCCCTGGGTTCTATTTGCGAGGGTGAAAATCTTCTGCCAATCAAATTATTCGAACTATTCACAAAAAAGAAATCTGTACTGCGACTTTTCCAAAAATATAAAAGTTAAAACAGATCCATAAAATTATTAAAGCAAAAGCTGTTACTTAATTTAACCACAAATCGTGTACCTAATAGCGCTCCAAATAATTTACATCAGTCTACGAGTGAAAAAAAAAATTTATTTCATGGAATTATATCGATAATTATACCTTTTTGGAAAGTTTATACTATACGGAGTACGGAGATGCTTTTCAAAAAAAAAAGCATGATTTGTGTACCTACTAATTTTTATACCCGTCACTATGTGAAAGGGTATATTAACTTTCTCATGAAGTTTGCAACGCACAGAAGGAAGCACTTCCGACTATATAAAGTATATACATTATTGTTATTATTATCAGTGTGCCGAGAGAAATCGATTGAGTGATGTCCGTCTGCCCGTCTGTCTGTCTGTCTGTCTGTCTGTCTGTCTGTCCGTCCGTCTGTTTCCATGCATACTAGTCCCTCAGTTTCAAAACTATCGGGCTGGAATTTTGTATGCAAGGTTCTTTTTAGTGTACACTGTATAAATGTCGGAACGAATGGAATCGGATCATGGCTCATGGGGCTGTCATACAAACCAACTCCTGAAAATAAGGTTCTTCTAAGAAATATTTTTTTGTTTATGAACCAATCTGAGCCAAACTTCACCCAAGTGTGTTCCTAGTAAAGCCTCAAAATATGTCTAGGAACGGATGAACTTGAAACACTACGTCATGGGGTTGTCATACAAACCAACCATTGAAAAGAAGGTTCTTCTAAGAAAAACTTTTTTCTATATGAACCAATCTTAACCAAACTTCACCCGAGTGTGTTTCTAATAAAGCCTCAAAATATATCTAGGAACGGGTGAAATTGGAACACTGCATCATGGGGCTGTCATACACACAAACCCTTGAGGAGAAGGTTCTTCTAACAAAAACTTTTTATACCCGTCACTATGTAAAAGGGTATATTAACTTTGTCATGAAGTTTGCAACGCACAGAAGGAAGCACCTCCGACTATATAAAGTATATATATTATTGATCAGTGTGCTGAAAGAAATCGATTGAGCCAGGGACGTAGCCAGGATTTTGCTTCGGGAGGGGTCCAACGGAATTTTCAGACGTGCGACAAACGTATTGTTGAAAAAGTGGATACACTAAATATTAGACTGGTATGTTATGAAACGTTGAGAATAGCTGGAACCGCGTAACCTGACTTTTTAGTGTAATTATAACCATTATGAGTGAAAAGGATGTACCAGTGCCTCTTGCAGAACGCATCTTCTTCTTTTTTAGTCAAAGCAAATATAAAATCCGCGGAAACTTATCAAAAAGTACTAGAGAAGTTCCAGAATGAGTGCCTCTCTAAAACCCATGTGTATGAATGTTTTGAAAAGGCCGAAAAGTTGAGGGCATAAATGAAAAAGATATCTAAAAGCTTGCAGGGAGGTGGCGAAAATGCATACAGTGGTGTAGGGGAGACTAATTAGAAAAACTAATTTTTACCATTTGTATCTTTAAAATTGTTTTGCTTCGTTAAAACTTGAGCGTTTGGTCACAAAAAAAGGCTTAACTACATAACTATTACTTGCACAGACTATTAAAGCAGGCGTATATATTCCGTTTTTCAATAAAAGTAACAGATGCAAACTCTCACTTCATTCTTTATCTAATGGCTCCATGTACTTTTATATCTCCGCGATTAGCTAAGGCGAGCGAGAGCTAAGTTTAGTCCACCAATGCGCAAAATATTTGGGAGCTTATCTTTCACTCGACCCAAAGGGCCGATAATCGCACGCAATTATTTTTGTTTTTATAAAAAAAACACAAGTCATCACGTACCTTCACGATTGATATTAGTCAAAATTTTCAAAAAAATTGTTTCCTTGAAAAAAAAAAGCTCTGTTTAAAGACTATTTTATCGCATTCTCTATTTTTGTAGCAATGCTCAAAACCTTCGCAGCCGAAAGTTTAAAGTTCGAAGCTCGCATGAAAACACGTCCATACGTCCAATAAATAAAATCAGAGTGAATAATAATATTCGACAACTGACATTTTTTGCATAGATTCCGCGCAATTTATTTTGAAGGGTTGTGTTCAGAGAAGTGTGTATTGATATTCGGATTTATCTAGTTTTGAAAAGAAAACCTCAGTTAAACCAATTTTCCATGTCGGATATCTTTTATGATGTTCAGTCCCACAGAATTTAGAGAAAAGTATGTTACCACATGAATATTTTGATATTTTATACTGTAATCACTAAAAATTTCGTTATAATTGAAAACATTTCGGGAGGGGTCCGGACCCCATGGACCCCTCCCCTGGCTACGTGCCTGGATTGAGCGATGTCCGTCTGTCCGCCTGTCTGTCTGTCTGTCCGTCTGTTTCAATACAAGCTAGTCCCTCAGTTTTGAAGCTATCGGGCTGAAATTTTGTACACAAGATTCTTTTAAGTGTACGCTTTATATATGTCGGAACGAATGGAATCGGACCATGGGGTAATAGGGCTGCCATAGAAACCAACCTCTGAAAATTAAGTTCTCCTAAGAAAAACTTTTTTCTTTATGTACCCATCTTAACCAAACTTCACCCAAATGTGTTCCTAGTAAAGTTCCAAAACATTTCTAGGAACGGATGGAATCGGAACATTACGTCATAGGGCTGCCATACAAACCCACCGCTGAAAATTAAGTTCTTCCAAGAAAAACATTAAGGTCTCCTTGAGTTTCGCTTAAAACCAAGGATGCATTGACTCCTGAATATAAATGATTTCTATGAAAAACTATGGGAAATGACATTTAACTTATTGAATTTCGGCATCCTTGACTCAAGGTCTCCTTGAGTTAAGGAATGTTCATAAATACGGGCCTAAGAGTAAGATTACTTATTTATGTGTGCAAATTTACTTATTACCGTTTGTAGATTTAAGCCAATTTTAATAAATACGGGCCTTAGTCTTATGTAAATTTAAATCTAACAAAAACAACTTTGTTGTAAAAGGTTTTCGCCAAAGAAAAAGTCGTCAGTCGCAAAAAGGATTGATATAAATACAATCCCGCCAAAATACTCGCAACTTGTCTCAAGGATATGCATATCCAAACGTGATTGAATTAGTTAATAGCGGTCACCAAACCTACGCGGTGCGGTACCCGTCAGAATCTATGAAATAATTTTCGCCCTGATTTTGCCAATTCGGGTGGTGTGTGTGTTGTGTGTACCGGGTACCGCTCCCGCGCTGGTTTGGCGGAAACTAATTTCTTTCCACGCTTATTGGCGGGGAGCTTGACGAAGGTGCTATTTGCTGCTATATTATTTTCGTGATCAGATTTCATTTTAAATCTACCAGCCTTGTATATAAAATGTGTTTTAGAAACTTATTTCGCTATATAAAAATACCTAAACTAAAGTTTCATGTACCATAATACGTATGAGAGATTTGTAAGAGGGGGGGGGGCTCCTCTAGATTTTGCCCCGGGCGCCACGATTCCTTTGCACGGCTTTTAATGCTCTCATTATAGTGTTTAGGTTCATAAATAAATAAAGTAAGCTTTCCTTCGTTTAGGCGACTTTTCCCTTTTTTTATACAATAAAGGTCTTTCGTAATTTTCATAAGATTGGTTTTATCCTGCTATTGCAAAAAATTAGTTTCCGCCAAACAAGCGCGAAAGCGGTACGCGTTACACACAACACGCACACACCAACCGAATTGGCAAAATCAGCGTGGTCTACCACGGCGAAAATTATTTCATAGATTCTGCCGGGTACCGCACCGCGTAGGTTTGGTCACCGCTATTAACTAATTCAATCACGTTTGGATATGCATATCCTTGAGACAAGATGCGAGTATTTTGGCCGGATTGAATTTATATCAATCCTTTTTGCGACTGACGACTTTTTCTTTGGCGAAAACCTTTCACAACAAAGTTGTTTTTGTTAGATATCATATTTTTTTGCAGTTTTTAATTTACAAAGTAGACAACATATCAATAAATGATATTGAATGCGTTCAATTTATTGAAGTTAAGACGATATTTACTGCCCTTTAATTACGAATTTGTTTGAGAATAATAATAATAATAATGACCCTCTTAGTAACCTTAGATCACTTGATAACCTTAGTCGCCTTGGTAACCCTAGTGGCCATAGTATACTTGATAACTTTGGTGACCTTGGAAGCCCTTAGTAACCTTGGTAGCCTTAATAATTATACATCACATTAAACTTAATGATAACCCCAACTTTAACCTTACCTTAACCTTGGTCTAAACCTTAAACTCAACCTTATCGCAGGCTTTGTCCTTAAATTTAAC
This sequence comes from Microchrysa polita, assembly GCA_949715475.1. Classification (NCBI taxonomy): domain Eukaryota; kingdom Metazoa; phylum Arthropoda; class Insecta; order Diptera; family Stratiomyidae; genus Microchrysa; species Microchrysa polita. The sequence continues at coordinate 8,131,728 of OX454422.1, forward strand.
CATAATAATAACACTAACTGCGACCTAACGCAATAACTTTAACACTATCTGTTACCCTATTGTTATATAAATTACATCCATACTTCCTAAGTTTCAAATTGAGACTACCAAAGGGTTAAGACACGATCCCCGTTACTGCAAACGCAAGAATGTCCTTACATCCAGGTTCCACCACCACAGCAGGATCAAACCGAGTGGTACTTACAAAAAAGAACGCAACGTATGCACTATATGCTCATGCAATATTATATTAATATTGAATGTATACGCGCTCGTATATATAACGAACCAAAACATGAACTTTTACCTCTTGCCCCTACTCTTCCAGACGCTCTACCCTTGAAAACTTTGGAGCACATATACAAGAGATTGTTCTAAACGATACTACCAAATCACAATACTATACGATGCTATTCCAAGCATTTTTCGAACCCATTCCCGACTTTTGCAAAATATTTCCATTGAAACGTATAAAAGGACAAGCCAGAAACTCTATCCAGTTTCACATTTTTTGCTGTATCTCTTTTTCCACTGCACGGATGAAATGATAGCCTATGCACACCCTCGCGACATACTCTATCTATGGGAAAAGAGAGCGGATCCCGAGATGCTCTCTCCAAGGCTGTAGCCCTGTCAATGAACAACAAGAACAACGAGAACAAGATTTTCGAAAAAATGCGATTTTCAAGCTCTTATAACTCCGGTATTTTTCATCGTATCTTCATGAAATTTTTTACACTTCGTAAGACAACGCGAGTGACAACGCCTACCAAATTTGAACACTCAGGGCCAACCAGAGTCCGAGCTACAGAGGTCCGAAAACCCGTACTTGTTCTGTCGTGTAAACATAGTCTTGGTCGGTTCTCACTTTGCATTTGTACAAATTTTTTCATCTTTCTTTGGCGGGCGGGACGCTCCCGCGTCCTAGATGTGTTTTACAAACTTTTTTTGCTTTCCTTCGTATAAACGACTTTTCCCTTTTTTATACAATAAAGTTCTCTCGTAATTTTCATAAGATTGGTTTTATCCTGCAATTACCCCTATGAAAGCTCCCAGCCAAACAGCATTGCAATAAATTAGCTTCCACCAAGCCAGCGCGGGGGCGTTACGCGGTACACACAACACAGACTTCACACGAATTGGCAAATTCAGCGTGGTCTATCGCGGCGGAAATTATTTCACAAATTCTGACGCATACCGCACCACGCTGTTTTGCTGGAAACTATTAACTAATTCAATCACTTTTGAATGCATATCCTTGCGAGCATTTTGGCGGGATTGTATTATATCAATCATTTTTGCGGCTGACTACTTTTTCTTTGGCGGAAAGTTTTTACAACAGAGTTGTTTTTGTGAGATATCATATTTTTTTTGCAGTTTCCAATTGACAAAATCAACTTAACATAACAATAAATGAATGCGTTTATTTTCTTGAAATGAAGACGATATTCACTGCCCTTTTATCACGACCATGTTTGAGAACATAATAACAATAATAACCCTCTTGGTAACCTTTGTAACCTTAGCGTTCTTCGTAACCTGAGGTGTGTGTGTTTTGCGAACCTCTACCGTTTGCTGGAAGCTTTCCTAAAGCTTATTATTTGTTCATTCGATACTATATTATTATGTACGTACTCGTATAAGAGACGAACCAAATCTGGAACTTTGAGCCCTTGCCGCCGCTCTTGCAGACGCTTTACAACTGAAAACTTTAGAGAAAATATACAAGGGATTGTTCGAAACAGTCCTGCCAAATCACAAAACTATACGATTCTTTTCTAGGCATTTTTCGGGCCTATCCCCGACTTTTGCAAAATGCTTCCTTTAAAACATATAAAAAGACTTAAGCGACTTAAGACTCTATGTATTTTTTCACATTTTCCGCTGTATCTTTTTTTCTACTCCACGGATCGGAGCAAACGATAGCCTATGCACACCTTCACGACAGACTCTATCAATGGGAAAAGAGACCAAATCCCGAGATGCCCTCTGCAAGGCTGTAGCCCTGTCAATGAACGACAAGAACAACAAGAACAACGAGAACAACGAGAACAAGATTTTCGAAAAAATGCGATTTTCAAACTCTTATATCTCCAGTGTTTTTCATCATATATCCTTGAAATTTTTTACACTTCGTAAGACGGCGCGAACGACAATCTTTTCCGAATTTGAACACTCAAGACCAACCAGGGTCCGAGCTACAGAGGTCCGAAAACCCGTACTTGTTCCGTCGTGTAAACATAGTCTTAGTCGCTTCTAACTTTTGATTTGTTCAAATTTCTTCGTTTTTCTTTGGCGGGCGGGACGCTCCCGCGTCCCTAGATCAGAAATAAGCAAATTTGCACTGGAAAAAATGTAAATTTACACCGACAAATATGTAAATTTACATCCGGGTTGATAATAATATTCTTCGATGTAAATCGTCCTTTAGCTACCCGTTATTCCAACGGCCCAAGAGCTGCTACACCCCCTTCGGTTCAAGAGCAAAAAACGGTACAACAACAACAATAATATGATGCTCACATGAAAGCACTTAGGACTAGTCTGTTACTAGCTGCACACAGAACAAGCGACTTGTGAGATACAGGAAAATGCAATAAACACTCTAAGAAAGGTTTACTCTTATAATAGAAGGAAATAAAGTTTCCTAATAGTGAAATTACTCTGCAATCTAAATTTGCAAATCAAATGTAATTTTACATATTTTTTTTTTTAAAGTACTCCAATATATTAGCAAATTTACACCTTGATATGTGTAAAAACACTCCGTAATATGTATTAGGAATATAAAGCGGTTTCCACCTGTAATTTGTAATATTACGTATTTTTTCACTCTTTTTTTTTCGTTGTAAAGATTTAAGTGGCGAACCTTTTCAAATAATACAGTTATCAATAAAACTTTTTAAGGACATATAAAATATAAACAAGTGTAGGTCGAGTTTTGTTGATCAGTTTTTCATCTAAATGGGAGCCGTTTATAGGCAATTTCGAGTCAACGTTACAATGAATATCATTTAAGAACGGATTTACAAATCGAATTTCGATTTAAAATATAAACTGCCGCGTCCAAGGTTTAATCCTTTTTGTAGAAATGTTGAGATCAACAGCATGCTCTGCCGAATTATTTATCCCCAGAAATCGGTATGACTTTAATATCCTAGTGAATTCATAGTCCGTCACATGTGTTATGAATTCGAAAACGATTAGAAACTGAATCGGCTTACAGTGAGATTCGAACCCTTGACCCTTCATTCATTCGACTTGTGGTATATCTAACTTTTTGTAAATTTAGATAGCCTAATATAAGTCGTCTTGATAATAATTGCAGGAGCAATGTTGAGACTATTTCCTTTAAGTTTTTACCATGTTTCCAGATCGAAAAACCGGCATTTATCTCCCCCACAAAAAAAGTGCCGTTAGCAACTGTTTTTAATTTTTAATAAATGTTAGATAACTGTATAGTTTTGATAAAATTTGTTACTGATGAAGGTTTTTTTCACTCGAAATTAAATGCAGATGCAATTTCGTTTGGCTATAGGAATGCGGAAGCCGTTATGGAGACTTTGGTGAAATGGAATTTTTGAAAGCGAGATTCTAGTACATACCTTATTTATCACAAATAACCATAAGCTAAGATTCCATTTTAATAAGGTGGAAGAATGGAAATATAAAGGTAAATGAATATATTTTACATTCCGCTTTTATTTACCGATATTACAAAATTTTACGATCTTTTTACCTTTTTTATTTATTTTTTTAAATGCATAAATAACTTTGGAAATGAAATGTAGTTGACGTCTTCTTTGATATGATACCCCACACGCCTATATTTTGTTTCGTATAAATTAGTATCCTTTTTGCCCTTCAGGGACCTTTCCGCTGAATATTTCTTCTAGCAAGACGAGTTTTAGATCCCTTTTTTGTACTAGCTCGACTAGACTATAAGCCAAAAATTAAATTTATTTTATTTTATGTATTTTATGTTTTCAGTTCGCTAATTTGACTGGACTTCTGGCTAACAATAATTTTTGCTCCCCACTTTAGGAATAATAAAATACATTTTTAATTAGATTTTTTCGAAATATTCGACTTTTCCAAGCAAAATTTGCTCATTTTTGTCAAATTGTTAGTGCCTGATGTTTACCGTCATTTTATTGAACAAATCTCTGATTGGGCCTACATCAATCCTGCCTTTCTTCTCACCACACCCTCGCCTAAAGTTTTTCTTAATATTCGATTGGATAACTAAAACCATTTCATCAACTCTCACCCTCCGATCGTTTTCAACCCTTTGCCAACTCATTAACGCACAGTCTCAATTAAAAACTTGTCCGCGAACCAATCATAGTCCTTGCTGGTTATGTCCATGTAAAAAATGTATATAAGACGTCGGATCCAAAGTGCTCCCCAGCGAACCAATTATAATGATTGTCTTCTTATAGAAGCGCGCAAATGAGAAAATTCAACGAATCCACAATTAGTATCCTGTTTCTTACCCCCCCCCCCCATCCCACCCGAAAACGAGCTTTAGGATGTCGTTGTAGACTAATTAACGCAAAGCATTTCTCTCATTTGACGAAACGTTTTAGGACTCGCTATATAGTGTCTCCCCATCCCTACACATCGCCGCAACTCCAATTCGCGCGTCGAAACCAAGAAAAAAAGGACATCGTAAGACATAGAAAGCAAATGAGGGTAAAGCAAAAAGGATTTATATATTCTAGTGAGAAGCAAATGTGATGGATGCGATTGTATAGACAGAGAGCCAGCTCTCAAACGAATTTCTCCATCGCGCGCACATTTAATTTTTTTTTGTCGTTCTTTTGTGTATGTACTTACGTAACATGTAAAATAAGTACACACAGAACAGAGGGACACCAAGAGAATGGCACATTCAGGACACACCCGTGTGTATATGTCACACGCGAAGTGAAGTGGAGTATGGTCCTTCCAATTTGTGTACATACATGCGAAAGGGTTGGTTGTATGTATATATATGGAATTCTAATTCCCGGATGCTGTGTTGGACGAGATGCAAAAGTAAAAAAAAAAAAATGCAAAAAGGATGTGGGGAAAAAAGCGCGAATGGTATGTTTCATGTAAATGGGTTTGTCCTCGTTCCTGTGTGTGTCGGCATCATATTGGCGAACGATGTCGATGCATATATATTTAGTTACGTGTAGGTCCTTTGGTCTGGTATAAAGTACTCATCATACTCTCGTGAGACGATTTTATTGAAAATCGCGCGCGCGACGACGATGACGGCATCGGTCTCGTTTACACAAAGGACTCCACCTACTTGTGTATGCTTATGCTCGGCTTTTCAAACGATATATATATGACACCGTCACCGTGTGTGGAGGAACTTCTTTATGCCCGCCATTAGTCAGAGAGAGATTCACATTCTTTTTTTTTTACACGCTATAAGCGCCAACTAGAATTCTGCGAATAAAGACACGATAAATGAACGCTTCGTTGGTGCATGAGTATTCGCGCGAATACATAAATTGCAAGGACTATTCAGGAATGCAAGGGAGGAAGGGGGACTAATTTGCATTACAGAATATCAGTGATAGGAATGGGGATATAGGTGTTTCTGCTCCGACTGGTAGAGTGCTCGAAATGCGGGTAAATGGTAATGAGCGCTTTCGCTCTCTCTCTCTAATTTTGCCTAAAGGGTTAGGTATAGGTTCAGAATGCTGCAGAACTTTGCGGGAGAAAAATATGGCGCAAGCGAATAAATTCGCAATTAAGGATAATATGGTACCAAGGGGCAAGGACAAAGATTACTTGGCGAGCAGGATCAATTAAGTTTAATTAGTTTCCAAAAACGAACTTATCAAATTGTGTTGATTATTAATATCGGGTTTATGCAATACGTATGTCCATATACCTACATGAAAATGTTTCAGTCTTTATTGAGCAGAAGATATACCTAAACATCCATAGAATCCGAAAATCAGTCATTCAACAGTTTGAATTTAAATTTCATATATCAACTAAACCTATTTGCATTTCTAAATACGAATATTCAATTTCTTGAATCACAGTCACGTATAGGTATCCTCGACGATACCGTTGCCACGCCATTCATATCCATGTCCCTACATTTCATACTGCTATGCTCATTAAAAACCATTCTGCACCCTTGACAAAACTGTTTAAATGACTTCAAATCAAATAATAATGACTCAACACAACAGACAGATTCCGCGCGACCCATAATTGACCCATACGCCCTACATGTACATTAATATCAGCTCATTATGCGCACTTATATTCGTCTACACACACACACTGGATATGTGTTTATTGTAACGGTAATTTTATAAATGAATCTTTTAAACAATCTATAATTGCCACAAGTGCGTGTACAAGTTATGTTCACTCAACAAAAATCATTTTTGTATACCAGCAGTGGGGCGAGAACCTCCCGGTTTTCCGAAAATAATACACTCGAAGGAGTCCTCAACCTTAAGTCCCTCGGCATAGTGTGTCCCTTGTCACAGAATACCGGTTACTTTGTGTCTAATATTCACAAGTTAAGGTATACACCATGCAGAGGACAATAGAGTACTCGTACGTCCTGTCGTATATGCGGGACTCATATTATGTGCACAGTAGCCGCACAGAATTACTCTGCGTTTTGGCATGACGGTCGAAGAAAGTGTCCCTCTTTGACATTATTGTCTCATGAATATGTGTGTGCGTGTTATTAACGGTCAACAATTGACAAACATGACATTGGACTATTAATTTAGTTATACTCGAATGTATAGATGAATATGTGTGTACGTTTCGGACTCATACGGACACAGTGATTAGAGAGGAAACGAGAATGCATAAGAACGGCCTAATACAAAAGAAACGATACAAAAGTAAAGAAACAAGAAAGAACAAAATTGACTATGGGAATCGATGTGCAGCGAAGCAACAATTCACCCCTATATATTCGACATTACTCATAATGCAAGTTTAAATTGCTGAATGAGTATGGTTGACTTCATCCTGTTCCGTTTCAATTAAAACTTTGATTTTAGCTACTCATGTGCTTAAGAGTATGAATAATGCGTGTTTCTTGCCGATCCATGACTCGAAGGTATATGTAGCCACAGTATTCACCGCAGACTTATAATTGGCTCACAGATTCATTCTGCATATTTTTTTTTTGTTGTTCTGTCCCGCAGATTTCCTTACGGAATGACCGAGCAATCTTCTTGAGTTGAAAACGTTTAACGATCAGGCCGGGCATTAATTTAATAATGAATCAAAAGAGAATTAGGCGCAGAGTTTCTATGGGAGATGAAACTGAGTGCGATTATGATTTTTAACTTGTTACATATTATTTTTCGGTTTATTGATATGTCCATTAAAAATCTTAGTATATTTGAGTTAGTTAAAACTAGGGATGTTACGGATGTGGTTTAGCGGATGAAAATGCGGATCACTAAACATTTTAATTTGCGGATACGGCGGCTGACGTCTAAATAAGCAAATGCTGATGCGGAATTACTTAAATATTTAAAATAAATTGCCATCTGATTTTTTTTATTTGTATTTATTGGAATTTCAGTCTTTCTTTAAATCTTGAATTCGAAATTAATCGATATATGACTTCACCAAAATTACAAAATTAAATTTAATTTAATTCATTACAAGGTTGATGTCGTCAGGGGCGAACCTATGAATTTATATAGCATACGTTTCAAATGTTTTCAGACCTTAATCTTTTTTCTTTAAACAAAAAAAAAATTTTTGATAAACAATCGTTACGAAAATGTGTTGAGGGAGGAGGTGAATCACTTCATTGCATTTACTATTACATTATTAATTTAATTTTATCCTTTACTTCCATCCACGTCCAACAAAACAACGAAATTATTTGGCAACGGTCACTATGAGATTCTGATTGTTTTAAAATTATTCTACTCGAAAACTATACGTTGGGTATGTATCAAATCTTCTTGTATTAACATCAGGACACGGATCTTGTGGCGTTGTTAAAAAATATTTGTTATAATTGTTTTTCTAAATTATTATTATTTGTTTCATTATTATTTTTATAATAATTTATACAATTATTTCATTAAATATTATTAAATATTATTAAATACTGCGACAATTAAATATGTACTGCGAAAATTTTAGTTTTTATTTTAAAACAATGTTTTGTTTATGACTTTTTCTCTCTTAATTAATTTTTAATTTTTAATTTTATGTCTAGAAATAATGATAATTTTTTTAATTTTTATTTTAATTTTGCAAGTGCTTTTCATTCAATAAGAAAACGTAATTTAGAAAACTTCCTCCACAATACTCCCCCCTTAGCGAAAGCTAAATTTCGCGATATGAATTTGGAACAGAAGTAGAACGGGTTTTTATTAAACGAGAAGGAATAATATGTTCAGTATTTTGTTTGAAATTAAATGAAACACTTTTCTTAATAGGACGAAGAGATTTAGCCCTTTAACGACTATAGGCAAATATGTTTGCCTGGAGGTTTTTGACATTTAAAATTGTTCACGTTAAAAATATAACAAATTACTCGGAAAGAAATTCATAAATGAGAGTTGGAACAACAACATTATTATGGGTATAATTTCCTATCTGACCCGCTTTGCCCCCCAGGGGCCCCCAAAGTTAAGTAAAAAGTAGTCACAGTTCAAGGGGCTGCAATGTAACGGTAAAATCGAATAAATGTATGAGCCTCAAATAGTGCATTTGGTCTATCCCTTCTCTTTGTAAAATTGCAACGTTCCAGGTTTTTCGAAGTTCAGTGAACTCGTACAGGCCTAAAATAAGTTGGGCAAATATATTTGCCTATGGTCTGAAACGGAACAAAACGCACTATGTCTTTTTTTATAACATTTGCAACATTTAGAGTCAGAGTCGCGAAAATGAATAGTGTAAGAAGGTTTTCCCACTTGCACTTAATTTTGGTGAATTTATCGAACTTGTAATGGGGTAAATGTTAAATTTTATGAATCTGAAAGGACAAATAAATTGCGGTATATAACGTTCATACATGTAAAAACCTTCTACCTCACGACAGCTGTTTTTTTTTCAGCAACCAAACGAATCTAGAGATTATGGCAAAGAAAACATTGTCAAATTATATTACTATATTTGGTCTTTTTTGGAAATAATATTTGACAAATCAAGGCTAAGTCTAAAAATTGTCATTGACTTAGAAAAATCTCCTGTGTCTCCAAAACGCCTAATCTACTTCTAATATAGACAGTTTCAAAAAGAAACCCAGCTTTATTTTCTCCCCCAAAGCAATTCGGCGCCTCTATGTGTCTGAAACTGGCTACACAACTTTCACGTCTACACTGAAAAAAAAAAAACATTTATAACCTCGATGAGTTTGTTGTATTACATTAATGCCAATCGACAGCAAAGAAAAGGGTTGAAATTTATGTAGACAGTTTTTTGTAAGGGTCAATCAATTTTCCATTCTCTAGCAACATTCTAATAATGGCAGGTGGACAATTTCCGGCAGATAATGAAGCGAGGGTACATCGGTTTCTATGCAGTGGGGAGCATATCTGCATATGTGGGCATTCGGCGGCTCAGTGGAAGAGAAATCACTCTATCTGTTAGTTTCCGAAACGTGGGTTCGAGTCACATTGTGACCATGGATGTTTGTGTTGTCCCCCTTTCGATCCTTTGCCCTAATTATCCTAATTTCCCTTCCACCAAGACTATGCATGAATTAAAGGGTTATCCCGTAAAGCCTTGACATCGACATAAAGAAAAATGGAAGGGACATAACATCTTCATCTGACCGACTGATACAATTCATCTTAAACGGGCGCGGTTTGTCGCTACATAATTTAGCAAAATATACGTAATGTGCCTGTTTGCTGTCAGCTATTACATACAAGAAGGCAAGTTTGCCCTTGGATATTTTTCGTATTACGTAAGCATATACAATACTCTACCGTAACCTATAGCTATTCTACAGAAATCCGCACCGAATATTGAACCGGTTTGCCAGAGGAACACATCTACTTTAGTAGACCACGAGTCCACCCTTTTCCAAAGATGATCAGGACTGGCCTTTTCAGGAAATAACTCCTCACAAAATGGGAAACCGAGAGATTTTGAAAGTTTGTCCTTGTGGTACTTTTATGGATGAATATGACTGCACAGATGTACTTTGTACCCAACGTAATGTGTCCTTTTGCTCCACAACATCAATATTGCTTCAATATTTTCCACACTTAACATTATTTATTTTCAATTAGGATCTTTACTTTTAAAATACATGAATTACACGTCACAATGCCATTATTATGTTCAGTCGTTTTTAGATGATAAATTCCCTTTCAACCCACAGGCAAATATATTTGACAAGCGAAATGAGGGGTAAAATAGGGGGCTAGGGGCACAATTTTTGGTGACATAACTACTATTGACCTAGTGATCACGAAAATAAAACAAAAAACAAAATCGCTTCGGCCAAAAATGTATGGTCCTCAAAGGGTTAGCGGCAACAGTGTTATTTGATTGTTGTTGATTTGTATTTCTAGAACTCTCATCCCTAGCAAGATAACAAGGTTTAAGCCTGTTGAGAGAAACATTGATATCGCGATTTTTAATTTTTAAAGTGTAAAAATGTTTTTCACGCTTATCAATAAGAAATGGGCCTTCATAAGGTGTTTGTAAAGACGAACGAACAGCATCTGTCCTAACAAAAGCATGTGAATAAGAAGCCAAATCTTTAAAAACAAAAAATTTATTAGACGAATGATTCGAACTATCTATAGGTTTAATCAAAGAAAGATGTGATTTCAAATCATTAACAAAATCACTTTGAGATGTAAACTGAGAAGAATTATTAAAAAAATCACTAGGAAGTCGAGGATTTTGAGCAAAACCCAGTTGTGCTGCCGATGAAGATAGATCCTCCTTGTACATAGACCTAAGACCTAATAGAACAAGAGGTAATACTTTAGTCCACGAAGGATTGGCATGAGCCATAATAGCAGCCTTAAGAGATCTGTGCCAACGCTCAATCATACCATTAGATTGTGGATGATATGCAGTGGAGCGATTTCTGTTAAGCCCCAACAAACGTCCTAATTCCGCAAATAACTCGGATTCAAACTGTCTGCCTTGATCGGTCACAATAGTATGAGGTACACCAAAACGAGAAATCCATTCTTTGACCAAAGCTTCTGCACACGACTGAGCCGTAATGCCAGAAAGTGGAATTGCCTCAGGCCACCGAGTGAAACGATCGATGATAGTCAGACAATACGAGAAACCTTGAGAAGTAGGCAAAGGACCTATGATATCAATATGAATAATTTGAAAACGTTCCGAAGATTGAGCAAAGTTACCAAGTGGTGCCCTGACATGTCTAGAAATTTTTGATTTTTGACAAGATAAACATTGGCGTGACCACTGACCACATGATTACATCTTTATTCATGGATGGCCAGAAGTACTTACTGGTAATTAAGCGTTTAGTGGAACGAATACTAGAATATGCTAAATTATTTACAGCCAAAAAAACTAATTTCCGAAAAGTCTCAAGAACAAATGGCCTGACATTGTTATCTGTAATTTCACAATAAATTTGATAATCAGTACACTGTGCAAAATATTCGGATAATTTTTTATTCGAATAATTCTATTAAATGCTTGTATACAATTTCTTCTATAAAAGCTAACTAATCTCCATGAATACAATTGTTTAAAACCTGGCCATTTAAAATTTATTCCTAAGAAGAATTGATTCATAATTTACTACGCTAGTCTGCATTAAATTTATAATAATAAAGTATAAAAAGTGAATTCTAATCCTGGACTATATTCATTTCATACGACATAATTTTATAAAGATGAATTTTAGTTGGCTTTTGTATTAATTTTTAAACACCATCAGAATTAAAATACGTATACATCTATGCCAAATGAACACATTATGCAGTCGAATTGCACACAATCCAGGTGCCATTTAAACAGTCATAATATAAAATATATACGGCTGGTGTATTGATTTTCGATTCAGACGAAATTCTTCTCATAATATACGTTCAAGTTGAAATTCCAATCTCAATAATGTGGTCATTCTTTGTTTTACAATCGCATAGTGAAGACGTTTGCGTGGCAATAGTAATAAACTTATTAAATTGAAAAAAAAAAAAACAATGCCGAAATGGGACTTAATGTCATCGTTACGAGCTTGATAGGAATTCTGGTAAGTTTTTAATTAGTTTAGACATAGTCTTCATAGTTTAGAAAAATAAACTATTTTCATTGTTGCAGACTTGCAGACTGAGACGTAGCAACAATATCGGGCATCACTCACTACATCGCCCACAGAACGATCAAAATAATCGAGGCTAACTGACGAGCAAGCTGTCGGCCGACTTCTCATCTTTTGCTAAGTAGGGATGTCAAAAACCGGACGGTTAGTCCGAAAACCGGTACTTTCAAAACGGTTAACCGGCTTTTTCGGTTTTTTCATCCTCCCGGTTTTAACCCGGACGGTTGTTTGCCCATCCGGTTAAAACCGAAAAAAAAACTTTCCAAATTCATTAAATTTTTATATTATCTTGATTTGTCAGTCTGTAATTCTATTGCTTGTCTTCTATGAAAAATTTCGTATTTCCGAACACTCTCCTTAGTGCTATTATTCCAAGAACCATCGCTTCGTCAAACTACATTTTACATTTTTCCTTTCCAAGGCAGATATTGTTTACGTTGCGTGCCACACGTGTATCTTTTGTGCGTCGTGAATGTATATGTGTATCAGATCAGTGCATTTAGAGTTCATTGTTATAGGAAGACGAATCGGCAGTTGCTACGACGTCCGCGTCCACATCGATATCCGCGTCCACAAAGACTTCAAAATTTACATCATCTATTAGTGCAGTCATATCAGCATTTCAAATAGAAAAAAATAGAGTGAGGTTAATTCTTGTGGAATCTAAAACTCATTTTGCTAAAAAAAATGTTGATCGGAAAGGTCCCAAAAAGCACAAAAAAGGATACTCTTTAATCCTTGACCGGAGTTCGGCATGTGGGGTATTAATTCAAAGGGGACGTCAAGTACATTACATATCCGTGTTTGTTCCATGTTTCAAGGACCCTCAACTGAATAAATCGAGATTAAATGGAGAATTGTTGTGTTTCCCGTGTATCTTTCCGAAGCCCTAATTACGAGAGTAATTCAAATTGTCACTACGTTTCTCACTTTTCCGAATCTATAATAGCTAAAGATTCTACCATTAACTCATTGCCGGACATAACGCCAAAATTTGACACGATTTGTATATCAAATGCTCAAAATTGGACGTCTATAGACGTTCTGTCCGGGAAAGGATTAAATTTGCTAAGAACAAAAATGATCGGAAAGTTCTCAAAAAGGACACTAGTTCCAAACCTTGATCGAACGTGGGCATGCGGGGCGTCATATCAAAGAGGACGTCGAGTACATTCCATATCTGGCGTTTATTACTTGTTTCAAGGACCCTCACAGGAGAAAATTGGGATCCAATGGAAAATTTTCATGTTTCTCGTAAATGTATCTTTCCAAAGCCGTAATTTTTCGTTTTAGCCCGAACTTTTCCATTTAGTGTCCTTCAAACAGGAAACAAACATATGCAACGGATATGCAATGCAATCCACGTCCTATTTGATATGACACCCCGCATGCTCACTTTCAATCAAAGTTTGTAATTAGTGTCCTTTAATGTCCTTTTTCAGAGCTTTCTGATAATTTTTTTCTTAGCAAATTTAATGGTACAATCTTAATCTATCATAGATTCGGAAAAGTGAGAAACGTAGTGACAACTTGGATTATTCTCGTAGTTATGGCTTTGGAAAGATACACGGAAAACACAAAAATTTTCGATTTAATCTCGATTTATTCCGTTGAGGGTCCTTGAAACAGGAAAAAATACCGGATATGTAATGTACTCGACGTCCCCTTTGATTTGATACCCCACATGCTGACCTCCGGCCAAGGATTAAAGAGTATCTTTTTTGTCCTTTTTGGGACCTTTCCGATCAAAATTTTTTTTTAGCAAAATCAGTTTTAGATGCCTGGGAGCTCGCTGATTCAAAAACTACAAAAACTAGCCTTACTCTATTTTTTTCTATTTGGAGGCCTGAAATGGGATATTTTGACTGCACTATATGCATTGTCTAGCAAAAAAACTCAGTTAACTAATTTTGAAACATTATGAATACTTCTGACAATTTTATTTGATTATCTTTTTAAAATAATATATTTATCCCTAAAAAAAAACAAGTTAATCTTGAAAAAAATAATCCTACATGTTTCTCTTTTAGGGCCCCATTACACAGTCATATTTCTATACGAACATCAGCTTAACGAGTGTGTATGCATTATTTTGCTAAAATTCTAGGCAATTCAACGAAAAACCGGTTAACCGAAAACCGGTACTTTGAGCCCGGTTAAAACCGGACGGTCTAACCGGCTTTGCAACAAAACCGAAAAAACCGAAAACCGGGTTATGGGCCGGTTTTTGACATCCCTTAAGTACCTAGCTAATACCAATTGTTTATCAAATTAAAATATATTAAATTTATTTTTATTACAGACAGCCGTAAGCAATGATGAGTATTTAAAAGGAAATGAAGAAAAATCTCCATTTATAGGTCCTATTTATGTAAGAATATACACTCTAAAAAGTGATTTTAAATTTCCGCTGAAAGTGCGGTAATTTTACACTTTTTCCCGCTTATAATCACACCAAGAGTGCATTTTTCAACAATTTCTGTGTAAAATAACGAAATTACACCAAAATCGGTGTGAAATGTATTTTTACGTTACACTTGTGTATAATTCAGATTTTCTGGTGCATTTTTACAACGTTTTTGTGTTTAATTCGGATTTTTGGTGTATCTTTACAACGTGCAGTTGAAGTTTTACTCATTTTTTGTAGCGTGCTATCCAGTTATCATACTTCAATCGGCTGTACTTAGCACAGTGTAACACATTTTTTCAAAAATTATCTGTGGCCCACCTGGTTGAGTCGCACTCTACGATGCTAATAATCTAGAGGTCCGGAGATCGAATCTCGGTGTGGTGCAAAATTTCCATATGTGCTTCCAACATTATACATTCCGAAATGATATGCAATGTAACGTTGACTCGAAATTGCCTATAAACGGCTACCATGTAGGTGAAAAACTGATCAACAAAACTCGACCTATACTTGTTTATATTTTATATGTCCTTAAATAGTTTTATTGATAACTGTACTATTTGAAAAGGTTCGCCACTTACAACGAAAAAAAGAGTGAAAAATATGTATTATTACAAATTCCAGGTGGAAACCGCTTTATATTCCTATTATTACGGAGTATTTTTACGCATAACGAGGTGTAAATTTGCTCATATATTGGAGTACTTTTTTAAACACTTTTTGTGTAAAATTACACTTGATTTGCAAATTTAGATTGCAGAGTAATTTCACTATTATAATAGAAGGAAATAAAGTTTCCTTCTATTATAAGAGTAAAAATTTCTTAGAGTGTAGCTATGTATAAAGATTATATGTAAATATATATGTAATATGATCTGTAAAAATAGTAAAAGATATACCTTCAACAAAATACCTAACGAATTTGATAGCCAGATATATAGCAAGTAGTTCTCTGTCATAAGTACTATAATTTTGTTGTGTTTTGTTGAGTTTTCTTGAAAAGAAACCTAACGGTGGCCAAGCAACATCAACAAATTGTTAAATCGCTGCACCGACGGCAATATTTGATGCATCAACAAAAATAGCTAATCGAGCATCAGAAATAGGAAAGACGAGAAAAGAAGCTTCAAACAATTGTTGTTTAGTAAATTCAAAAGCTTTAATTGCTTGAGGAGTCCAGCAGGCGCGCACAGAGGATTTACGGGGCCCGGGGCATATAAATAAAAGTGGCCCCTTTGAGGAAAAGAACATTTGTCCTTGGAAACTCTATAAATGTTGTTCCTACCACAGGATGCCAGGATGCTGGTACCGGCATTAGGGTAGATACATAGGGCTCTCGTCTTCGAATCATAGGTTCGCGGGATCGAACCTCATTGTAGGCGCAGTTAATTTTCTATGCCTAAACATCACTAACACCTATAGAGGTCAATGCTGCGCTGCGTGAGCATTTTTATAAAAAAAACAATTGATGAAATCATTAATTTAATAAAGGTTACAACTCAATGTAAGAATGCAAAGAGTCAAAGTAGCTCTTAGCAAAGTTATTTTAAGTACGATGTTCTTAATTTTAGTAGAAAAACTGTAACGTCAAAATCATGTTTCAAAATACTTGGTTTAAGATCGATCCACACTTTTTAGTCATCAGTCGCAGTCACAGTAATTTCTCATACAAATTCACAGATTGTCAGTCAATCAATTAACTTGTATGGAAAGTGACTGTTACTGATGACTGAAAAGTGTGGATCGACCTTCAAGAGTGTTTTCGATTGATTTCACTCTACTTTTTTTCTCAGTGTAGGGGGCCCACTCAAGAAGTTGGCGGGAGGGCCCAGGGTGAAGTTGTTCCGTCACTGCTGATGGCATTGCAAAAATCGAAATTCTTGCCTCTTCATAAACGTTACTAAGACCGAGTGTGCACTGATCCATAGGAGAACAAAAGTCTAAAACCAAACCAGTGGATAACGTTGAGAAATTTTGCTAGTTCGAGAGCATAGTTACAGATAAGACTACAATGAGTTAACAACAATCAGAGAGAGACTTGAATAAATATAAGTTTATGGAAACTAAATAAGAAATAGTCATTTAAAGGGGATCCATCGTTTTCAGTTTCTTGGTTAACACTTTCTCTATAAAACTCACATAGTTCGAGGACACTCAGATTTTAAGAGAATACCGATTAATTAGATAAATTTCGGCAGAGTGTGCTGTTGATCTCAACACCTAAAATATATCAAGATCGGTGCCAATTTTAGATTTAGCAATTTTAATTGAAAAAAAGTAGGTGAAGGAAAATCCTATAAGGTCCTAGAAATGCTTTGAATAATGCAAAACAAGATAAATAGAGATTTAAATAAAATTTATCTGACATCAATTTGTGTAATAATTTTTTAGACGTATGCGCACTACGAGACTACTGTCCCTGCGGGGCCCTCTCCAACGCGGGGCCCGGGGCAAATTGCCCCTTTTGCCCCACCATCTGTGCGCGCCTGAGTCCAGGTAACTTTTCTCTTATCCGAATTACGAGAACCACTAAGATATTCATTCAAAATAGCTTGATGACGTGCGGCCTGAAGTAGAAAACGACGATAAAAATTTATCATACCCAGAAAACGTCTAAGTTCTTGAATGGTGTTAGGCAATTTGATATTTTTAATAACTTCGCATTTGTCTGGTAAAGGCTTAATACCCTCAGAGGAGATTAAATGACCAAGAAATTTAATTTGTTGTTTGAAAAACGAACATTTTTCAACGTTGATTATTAGACCAAATTCGACCAGTCTCGTTCGAATACAATAGACAAATGTCGAATGTACTCTGCTTCTGTTTTTGAAGCTATGAGAATATCATCAAGATACGAAAAACAAAAATCTAAGTTTTTAAGTACCTCGTGAATGAAACGTTGAAAGGTCTGAGCAGCATTACAAAGGCCGAAGGTCATCCGAGTGAATTCAAATAAACCAAATGGTGTACAGATGGCCGTTTTGGGAATATCCGCAGGATCCAATGGAACTTGATGGTAAGCCTTTACCAAATCCAAAGAAGAAGAAAATTTACTACCTGTTAAATTTTGTGTTATATCTTGGATATTTGGGATAGGATATCGATCTAGTCTTGTTTGAGCATTCAGACGACGATAATCTCCACATGGACGCCATTCACCATTGTTCTTTTTTACCATATGGAGTGGTGAGGACCGAGAACTGTTTGAAGGTCGGCAAATACCTTGCTGAAGGAGAAAGTCAAACTCTTTCTTAGCTTCAGTAAGTCTGTTCGGAGCTAGACGTCTAACTTTAGATGCTACGGGAGAACCAAATGTGGATATTGTATGTGTAACATTATGTTTAACAGGTTTAAGAAAATTACTAGGAATAGTAATTGCTCGATGTGTAGAGAGAAGTTCTTTAACACGAGGATCTAAAGTCTCGTCTACTTGTACAGAAAGAGTAGATAAGGGACTTTTAGAAATTAATCCAACTGTATGAAGATCTGTAGAAGGATCAATGGACATTTTCTTAGCAATATCCACCAACAAGCTAAAGTGACATAAAAAATCAGCTCCTAAAATTGGTTTTTCAATATCAGCTATTACGAATTCCCATGTGAAAACTCTTCTTAAACCGAGATCAAGAGAGAGACGTTTTCCACCATACACTCTATTAAATTTTTACTCTTATAATAGAAGGAAACTTTGTTTCCTTCTATTATAATAGTGAAATTACTCTGCAATCTAAATTTGCAAATCAAGTGTAATTTTACATAAAAAACGTGTAAAAAAGTATTCTAATATATTAGCAAATTTACACCGTGCTATGTGTAAAAACACTCCGTAATAATAGGAATATAATGCGGTTTCACTCTTTTTTCGTTGTAAAGATTTAAGTGGCGAACCTTTACAAATAATATAGTTATCAATAAAACTATTTAAGGATAAGGATATATAAAATATAAACAAGTATCGGTCGAGTTTTGCTGATCAGTTTTTCGTATACATGGGAGGTTGCAAATTGTTCTTTTTTTTTGCGATCTGTACACTTGTTCTTCTTCTCAGTACCTTAACTCAGCCATTTATAGGCAATTTCGAGTCAACGTTACATTGCATATCATTTCGGAGTGCAATGTTGCAAGCACTAAATATTTCCTATCCGCACATGTACGGAAATTTTGGACCACGCCGAGATTCGATCTCGGGACCTCTAGATTACTAGCATCGTAGAGTGCGACTCAAGCAAGTGAGCCACAGAGCGTGTACACATGAATTCTAAATGTAGAGAATTTTTGGAAAAATGTGGTACACTGTGCTAAGTCCAGCCGATTGAAGTATGACAACTGGAGAGCACGCTACAAAAAATGAGTAAAACTTCAACTGCACGTTGTAAAAATACACCATAAATCCGAATTATACACATAAACGTTGTAAAAATGCACCAGAAAATCTGAATTATACAGAAGTGTAGCGTAAAAATACATTTCACACCGATTTTGGTGTAATTTTTTTATTTTACACAGAAATTGTTGAAAAATGCACTCTGTATGTGATTATAAGCGGGAAAAAGTGTAAAATTACCGCATTTTCAGCGGAAATTTAAATTCACTTTTTAGAGTGTAGGTATTAATGGTAGATGAGTTGGCAGCAGAAAGTTTAAGGGAATCAGGGAAATTTTTGTTGAATTTCAAAGCAGGAATCACCGAAATGTCAGCACCTGTGTCAATAAGAAAACGTAATTTTGTAGAATTATCAAAAAGTGTAAGGCGACATGAACTAAGTTTGGTGAAATCAGTCGCCGAAGATTTCACACAATTCAGTTTTTTGATTTAGATGACAAAGTATCATTCTCAGTCTGAGATGAATTTGTAAACTGGAATGAACAAGGCTCAATACATTTATGAGCTTGAACACCAAATTTATAATGGTACCAGCAATAACGTTTTTCACTTTTTCTATTACGCGAATTACTACGACAACGAGAATTTATTGGCTCTCTTAAACGAGAATTTGATTGTTTTCGTGAACGAGAATTAGCAATTGCTTGAGTTAGAGCGGAAATCTGAGCTTTAAGTTCATTCAATTCGCTTTTAACTTTCGGTTTCAACACTGAAAATTGCTGGTCTCATAAGAACCTCGTTAATTTTGTCAGCACTAACAATCATGTCCGGAATAGAAATGCTTTGATTGCAGGCTAAAATTGCCTGAATGTTTTCAGAAAGACGCTGTAGCCATAAGGACTTCAGTAAATCTTCACTGACCTGTTCTCCAGCAAACTGACGCATATCGCGAAATAATTGTGATGGCATATTGTCTCCTAATGCAATATTTGTAAATAACTGACGTAATTTTGTTGCTTCGCTCAACGTTAGACGAGAAATCAATGCTTCTTTTGTATGGAATTCTATGGCCGATCTTGAGGAGGAGAGTTAACTATATCAGCAACAATTTTAATTACGTCTGCATCTAACATCTCGAGAATATGATTAAATTTAGTAGTCTCAGACGTCACTCCTGATACTCGAAATTGAGCTTCCGCACGTTTGAACCATAGATCCGGTAAGTCTTTCCAAAAAGGTGGAAGTTTAATTGACACCGGAGCTATAGTAGGTGAAGCAAGTGAGGAAATTGTGGAGTCCTCTTGAATCGACATTGCTATTAAATCACTAAGCAATAATTAAAAAAATGTAAATTCTACCACTTTTACAATAAAATTTAAATTTAAATTACTATATATAAAATGGATATCTAAAGTAAAAATCTCTTAATATGATGTATGTTGATTGAAGAGACGAACAGCTGCCAACTTGCTGTATATGTCGAAAAAAATGCTATCGCCGGTTCCAGGTACCGTCGATCAGTTTGATGTAATTTGCTTTGTCAAATCAACCCGATATATTTTTGGAAGAAAAATCCCTATTTTATTGAATTTTCTATTTCGTATTTCGGAATCGTCGTCCTTGAGTGGACTAAACTTGAAAACTATCTTTGTGAAACTTCGGGAACTTCGGGAACTTCGAAAACTTCGGGAGCTTCGGAAAATAGGTGAGACAAGTAGTATTAGCAGTACGAGCAGTAGGACATCATCCACTCTTTCGTTAGACCCGTTGAGTCTTGCCTTGGATCACGTCGGGGCGGGGTCACCAATTGTTAAAAAATATTTGTTATAATTGCTTTTCTAAATTATTATTATTTGTTTCATTATTATTTTTATAATAATTTATACAATTATTTCATTAAATATTATTAAATATTATTAAAAACTGCGACAATTAAATACTGCGAAAATTTTAGTTTTTATTTTAAAACAATGTTTTGTTTATGACTTTTTCTCTCTTCATGAATTTTTAATTTTTTATTTTATGTCTAGAAAAATCAATGATAGAATTGATAATTTTTTTAATTTTTATTTTAATTTTGCAAGTGCTTTTCATTCAATAAGAAAACGTAATTTGGAAAACTTCCTCCACAGCGTAAAACATCCAGTTTGAGAATCTGTAGAAGAGTAAAAACTTTAAAATACCTGGCAGTGTGCCAGTGGCGGATTTACCAGTAGGCTGAGTAGGCTGGAGCCTAGGGGGGCAGATTTTTATGGGGCGGCAAATTTGGAACAGATATTTTTTTGAAGTTCACACACATCTAATACTGTGGAAAACTGAATTCAAGGATTTTTCAATACCAGATATATCAAATGTGGGCCAAGTCATTTCTTAGACACCTTTTGGAAAAACGTGAAGCTTTTTGTCTTCGGTAACACATAAACTGAAGAAGTATTTGTCGTCATTATTTCAGAGGTTCAAACTCTCGAAATAAATATTGAACACCAGGGGCGTACGCAAAAAAAATATTTCGGGAGAGGTTTTGCCAAAAGGATTGACGAGCCCGAATGGATATCTGCTAGGCGCAACCAAGTCACTGTGATTGCCAAACAACAGAATTTAAGCCTTTTTGGTTACTAAACGTCAGTACAGTTCCAAATCAGTTGCATTGGAACAAAACCGCTCCAAATCTAAGTCCGGTCCTGCACTCGATGAATGAAACGCCCTTTTTAACCTTCGAGGGGCGCAATGCATCTGACAGATTAAGTGACCAGTTTTTGTTGCGCCAATCAGCGATATGAAAAGGGAGAGATCTGAAACTCACAATAGCTTAATCTTTATCGATCAACTACAGAAAGAAGTTTTCAGTTTCTTTCTACCATATGTATGAGGGGTGGGAGGGGATGAAATAATCTCTCAGATGTATTGCGCCCGATTGTGTTATTTTCTCGTTTTCTATGAAAATTTCCACTTGTTATACTCTTCACATTGCGTAATAACGTTGTG
The DNA here is from genome assembly GCA_949715475.1 of Microchrysa polita. Classification (NCBI taxonomy): domain Eukaryota; kingdom Metazoa; phylum Arthropoda; class Insecta; order Diptera; family Stratiomyidae; genus Microchrysa; species Microchrysa polita. Next base: position 8,153,726 of record OX454422.1, read on the forward strand.
TTGACTTTTAGGCTCATCAAATCGTTCAATAGTGTGTTTTTAGTAAAATAAGCTCACATTTTTTAAGCGATCGAGTTGTTGGAGGTTTTTTACATATTGAAGCGATTGAAAGCGGAATATTCTTAGAAAATTGAAAATGTGAAGGGTATCAAACTTTGTGAGACAGTATTTAATTCTAAAATTTCGTAGAACTGTTTCAAAAAGACAATGTAACAATAAATAAGAGTCTAAAATATACAGGAACTTAGTTATATCCTTTTTCCTGCACTTAATCTGTCAGATGCATTGCGCCCGATCGTGTTAGGATTAGTATTGCGCCCGCCGGAAGGTTGAATCTATCAAGAAACACCATCGTAAGTCACTTATACTTAGTTCATAATATTACAAAGCAAATAAAACTCGTTTCAATATCCTAGAATCAAATCTCAGTTGATTAGGTGATGTTATAAAGTGGCGCAACCAGGATTTTGTCCTAGAGGGGGCTAAGACCATCCATATTACTGAACAATGAGCTGTTTTCGCAAGTTGGGTGATGAATTTTGTATGAATTTTTGTGCAAAAGGGCATTTTGAATAAAAATTTTCCAGTCTGGTGGATTTTTGTTAAAAAATTCATACAAATTTTACTTCTTTTTACACAATTTTGCTAATTTGAGGCTTACACATTAGCAAATTCATTTTTGTACGCTAAAGAAACCTTTATGAAAAATTTCTGATATGAGGTTTGCTTTATACACATTATTTTCATTGCCATTTACCATTTTTTCTTTCCCAATTTATGGGTCTGGGAGGGGCTTTAGCCCCCTTAGCCCCTCCCGTGGTTGCGTCACTGTTATAAGACGGGATAAAATTAGGCGTAACCAATTTCCGAACTTCACGGCTTTTTAAAGCAAAATCTCAGAAAATGTTATCGTTTATCGTACAAATGGAATTTTAGTGACATTAATACATCATAAATAGGAGATTTTTCAGAGAATTTAATATTTTCACTTTTTAGCTCAAGACAAAAATGGGGGGAAAAATTATACGTCTGGCCAGACCTATTGGGTATCAAAAAGCACTATAAATTGAAAACCGTCAAAAACATGCTCAAAACTACAACCGATTTTTTTAAATTTTTGCAAAATGCTTCTAAACATATTATTCTAGGATATCATGAAATATGAAGTCGCTGCGATTTCATCTTTTATACTTTTTTTTACCAAAATATAGTGCCAAAGGTCTGGCCAGACCTTTGTGCCGACAGAAGGGTTAATTAGTTTACGTTTTCGCGAGTCTACTGTATTTCGAACAAATATGGCTCTCGTCATTTGGAGACCCTATTTTAGCTTAGGGATACTGTTTTCGAATGAACACATGGAGGACATTGTACGTTACGCCAATGCAGTAGAAATCCACTCGTGCTAGAATCCTTGGTTAAGGTAAACCTTCTTCATAGAACCTCTGTAGAAATATTTTTGTGCGTACGCCCCTGGGTATGTAGCACCTCGCATCTCAGATTTTCCCATAAATATCAGTACAAATAATTGTAATCGAATTTTTTCATGAAACAATCGCATTTAGGCTGCAATAAATTAAGAATAGGAACCTTTATACCCAGTAGCTATTCAAAAGGACATACCTAAATGTATCCATACGCTCATAAGTCCTTTGACTCGTATAAATACCTACCACATAAGCCCGGTTGTAGCAACTCCAGGGCTCTTCCTAAAGCTTCTGTGTGTCAGCTCCAAACGCATGAAAATCTAAATCGTAAATCTCCAAGCCAAGTATGATACTAACCGAGAAAGTCTAGCGAGCAATGAGAACGAGAAATGTACACAAGGATTTAATAAGTCCGCGTATAGGCTCAAGTTTGGTTATTATTCCTATTCCATATGAGATGCTTGCTTTTCTGATTTTCAAAACAAAAACAAGAAATTTATGCAATAAGAAGAACAACAACAAATCCGCCCCCCCCCCCATCTATATGTCTATATGGAAAGGAGCATTGTATGTATGTAGAGAAGCAGACAGGCTCTCCAGACATTGTGTATGGGAAGGTAAATGTGTTGCGCGCATAATAATGTATGATTTTCACTCATGCTTCTTCATATGCTCCACTATACACGATCCCCAAAAACTTAAATTTATCCGTATAGGTACCTACTATGGACGTTGCGGGGAGAGGACAATGACAGCGACAGGCGAAAGGATAGGTATAGCATAATTTTTTTTTTTTTTCGTTCTTGAGATTCTCCTTCATTTTGTAAATGAGGCATATATACGGAACGGATAGGTACCTAAAGATAAAGAAAAAAGTTTCAGAGTCGTTTCGGTTCTTGCGCTTTAGACGCGATGCGATACTACTATATACGCGCATAAGGGATGCTGTACTGTGTATAGCCTGTGTACGGTGTTGCTGGATGCTGGCTGACTGATTGCCGCCCTTCTAGAAGAAGAAATAGGCGCGCGCGACACGCGGTATGTATGAGGAAAATATATTTTAACCCTTTTATAGGATATGGATGGTGAATTCATAATTACTCTACATGTGCGGGTATGTATGTACCGAAATTTAGGTATATGCAGAAAGAGATGGCGAAAACGGCGATGAGGCATTATGTACCCATGGTTGCTGAAGACCGGGCAAAATAGGATATGTGTACACACAAGCGAGGGTTGTGAACGAATCCTGTTCATTTATATAGGTACTGTTAATTGTGATCGGGGACTGCCTCTCTTCTTAATGGGAGGCGCGAACAATGACGCTTATGTGCTAATTGCAATTAACATTATTCACTCCTACACCTACACACACCCGTCGTCGTCGTCGATCGAGTTAATCAGTGCAAAAATAAAATACGATTCGACGCGATTCTTGCGATTGGTTAGCTTCCACGTTGCGGCTATTAGAGGTAGAGGTATATACGCGACTTCTTTCATTCTAGTGAAAATTTCATTGTTTTGTCCCTATATGTGTGTTTGAGAAGTGAGTTTCGCGCGGCACACATCTCACTATACGATTTCCGAGCTAATTAGCCGCACACCAACCACTCTTGTGCCCCGGCATTGGGGATTGGAGATGATATTGTGCTCTGAGACAAAAGCATCGAACACGTCTTGTGATTGGCTCCCATCGTTCGGGATAATTAAATGCGCTTATCGGGAGGAGCTATTGCACATTTAATTGGACAGAGAGTGGAAATCTGGTTGAGTCCTCCGGCACACCACCGCGCAAAACACCAAAAGACTCTATACTCTCTCTCTGGCTAAAAGAAACACACATCAAACCCGTTTTCTAATTAGTTTTTGTTTTTCGCCTCTTTTCGCGCGGGGGCCTTATTATCACAATGGGAACGACCATCGACCAACGAAGAACGACAAACCGTACGGTAATGGTGCTGATATGTGAAGAGGTAGTATGTTGGATGCCACCGCGCCAAGTATACATATATGCGCGAAAAAAAAAGAAGAAACAATTGGAGCACATCGTGAGCAAACACACACTCACACACACATATTCACACATGGGAGGGCGGGCGGTCGAGCACGCCATATACAATAAACTATGCGAGTGCAACACTCTATCGATAAAAATGGTGTGCGCTCTGTTTACATATTTTTTTATATAAATGTACACTAAACGCACACATCCATGTGCTCTGTGCTCCCCCAGAAGAGCGCAGAATACTCTTTCCGTCTCCCGACGAATTTGCTCCAGCGCTCCAGCATCATTCGCTCAACTCAACAGAGTGAGCGAGCTCATCAGCAATAGCATCACATTCCCCAGGCATAAGTTAGTTATATACGCAGCACATACAACACTCAATCACAACTTGGAATAAACGTACAGCAACGCATTGTACCGGGTGCCATCGCCTGGCATCGTTTCGCGACATACTGCGATGAAAACCGTTCGCATGCGTCACGCGAAAAGGGTGAAATCAAAGAAGTGATTAGACCACAAACTCTCACTCATTAGTGTACGGTTGTGAACACTTCTTGCTCTCCGCGACACCCCTACCCGAGCAACACAATCGATTTCTTGATGAGAATGAGTGAAAATCGACTACGCTGATTGGTCCCCCTCTGGATTTGTTTGATATGCAAAAATTCACTCTCGCATGTCCTGGACATTTTTTTTTGTTATTTTGAGAAAATTTGCACACATTGAGTGATAAAAGATACGTGTGATGCCCCAATGAGTGTTTTTGTGTGGATTTGTGTGGTGAATGAGTTCTTTTGCGATTCGCGTGATTGAGTAGACAAGGTAATAAGACTGGAGCCCGAGCAGGCTCAAATGAATATCGAGGATTGTTGTACCTACTCAAATTTGGAAAGATGCTCACGATATAGTACACACTCATTTGGGGCGGCGGCGGGGGGTCGCAGAGAAATGTCCTCATTATCCCTGAAACGGTTCGTGCGAGATAAAGTACCGAAAATCGAACGAACAGCGTTTGCCAGCGCCAAGACATTAGTATGGGGGGCTCCTCACTCTTCACTACTTCTTTTTGTTATTTCTCATCTCTCTTTTTTGTCTTGCAAATGTATTAGTTGCATACATTTTCCGGGTGGCACAGGGGGGGGGGCATATAATATTCTGCAAAGCGACAACTACGACGACGACGAAGACGACTGGATGGTGTCGTCTATATGCAAAACAGACTCCGCCTAATGGCAACCACTGCCACGGCCCGCCGCTTATCAGCCCTACCGTCAGCCGGCCCGCCCCGCGCGGGCCCCAGAACCCATAGGAAGTAAATTTTCATATAAATTTCGGTATCCCCGCGCCTAATGCCTGATATGGAGACGAGCACGATAGGGTGGAGTACATTTCTATACAAAACGAAACTGAAGAGACGTTTTCGGTTTTTCTTTTAATTTTTATTTGACTTGTCGTCTCCCCCACTTTTTGGAGGGCAGACGACACACGGTGGGTACTGTGGAATATGGAATAAGTTTTGTCTCTTATTATGAGAATTTTTGCTTAGACATTCCTCACAGCTATAGGAGATCCTGCGGGTGTACACAGCGAAGAAGAAAAAAAAAGCACGCAGGAAACTTCCTCTTAGATATTTTTTAATTTTTTGGTATTACTGCATATCCAACGGGTTGTGCACGATGGCGAGTATCATCGCATCATGTTATTTGGGGGAGGTTGCATTGCAAGCATGCATGCATGCATGAACACTGTGCAGTGTACAGTGTACAGACACTGACTATATGTTGATGAGTGTATAACGTGCACACTGCACATGGCATGCCCTGGTTTTTGGGGTCGTAATCGTATCTCGCCGTAATGCAGCAGCAGCAGCCCGATCCGACGAGAGAGATCTCTTCTCATTGTCAATATATTATGCGAGAGCTTGTGCAAAGGTGTATATGGGGATGCATACGTAGATACCTACGTACTTACTTGCTACATTTTATTATGTGCATATCTAAAGTCGCGCAGTCTGCAAGCACCCCCAACCCGCCTGGTGCGGGGGGAGATGATACCCGCTGTATACACTGGAGAAAAGCCATAAAAGGTAAAAAGTCGACACCTTTAGGTACTTTGTAACTGCAAAGATTTTGATATTTTTGTAAAAGTTGTTTTTTTTTCTTATTTCCTGATTTATGTTTTTTGTTTTTTTTTTTTGTGGAATAATTGTTATGCTTGTCCCGCCCCCTCGCAGGACGAAGGGCATAACAGATTGTTGTACTATATGTAGGTGAGCATAGAAGAGTAGATGTTGGTACATTCGGCATCACACGATATGCCAAATTTACATTGGTCGGATTTTTTGTTGTAGTTTTCAAGATCCGACATTTACACAGCGCAGCGCGGATGTTAAAAGGTGTGTGTTGAGGATTTTAGCTATTATAGGTACATTGTTGCAGTGCTGAATTGATTTTCGAATTAGCTTCACTTTTTTTTTTTTGTATTTTACGGGAAGCAGAAAATACATAGGTACTAAAATTCTAGTAGTAGGTACTATAATTAAATGTATTAACACGCATTAACCCGCTAAGACTCGCACCATGATCCCGTTATCCTAGCGCTAAGAAAATTTCAATCCTAATTACTATTGGTCTAATTAACCCTCAGATGACAGACAACTTTTCCAACGGTTAAAGCCCAACAAGGTCCCCAGGGACCTACACTATACACAGCGCCGGTCCTAGGTATTATGGCGCCCTGTTCATATACTGAAAAGTCGCCCTTTTATACAGGGTGTCCGGGAACTGCCGCATAAACGCACCGGATTGTGATTCTCCAAGTGATTTGCAGAAAAAACATTGTACCCAAAATTCTCCACCCTCTTAGGTGCCACAGACATTTGACGATTTTTGAAAAAATCATTTTTTTTATACGAATAAAACATCAATACATATATCGAAAGCTGGACTAGCTAGAATAGCAAATTAAGATGATTATTAGGGACAAAAAATTTACCTAAAAAAAATAAAACTAACCGCACACACAAAGAGGTTGGCTTTTCATAATGAAAATGTATATTACTGAAATATGTTGAAAATGCTGGGAAATTCTATAAGCTACATCCGAAAATGGTCCCATAAATTTTCTCGGCCATTTAAAGTAAGCTGACCATACGTACAGCATTTCGCTGTACAGTACAGCATTTAGACCTCTCGTACAGCATTGAGAAGCGTACAGCAAAATGTACAGCATTCTTGCCGGCCCGGCCTGTAATCAGCATTGTGTACCTTAGTAGTTGAAATTGTTTTTCGATCGGAAAATATGAATGATAAGCCTGACATCTTACCGATTAGAAACTATGTAAAAACTGCGACTGGCATTATCAACATATGTTTCCCAACCATTAGTCTGCGGGCTAATTCGTGAGATTCTCGGAAGTCTGGTTACTACTCACAGAAAAATAATAACTGGCCTGTAGTAATTAAATTTCAGATTGGTCTGCAGCTAGCGGTTGGGGAAAAAAGTCGATATACTTTGCTGTCTTCTTTAAGAAGCGTTCTTTTTGAGACACCCTTTATTAAGGAATATTGGACAATAATACTTTTACCATAACGGGCGTGCAAGAAACTTGACATTGTCGCATTGACCCTACTCCTTGAGGATCGATTTTCGCCATTACAAATGGGCAGGGCCGGATTTCCCATATGGGCAACCACCCGGGATGGTTTGAACCTTTCATACTTTTCATTAATTTAAAGTTCTGTGTAATACGCATTTCCAGTTCTCAAGCAGCAATTTATATAAGGGGAAATGTAAAAAATTTGATTTGTGGTACTGAGCAGGATACAAAAAAGAAGTGCAGATAGGAGATCAGCCGCTAGCGTCCAGTCCCACTTCTAGTTTGATGCTCTTAATGGACCAATCGACGAGCTATGCACTTGAACATTTACCGCAATCGAAGAAAGATTTTGTATACAAATAAATCGGTAAAGAAGCAAGAATGAAATGATAGTACATACACGATATTGGGGTTCTGTTTGGACGATTGACTGATAGTAAGAAATGCATTCTAAATCATTGTTCTTTGTATTTTTTTTCCTAAAATTTCTAGGAAAATTTCCCTTTAATCATAACCCCAAAAATTAATTTCCCCAAGATATCGAAACTAGCCAGTAGCAGTGGCGTGGCGTCTTTGGAAGCAAGGGAAGCAGTGCTTCCCTTCTTATTTCATAACAAAAAAGCAAGAAAGCGTGACATTTTTTTTTTAATTTTTTTCTTGCACACACGATTTTTATAATACATTTAAAATCATACACTCTAAAAATGTTTACTCCAATAATAGGAGGAAACTTTTTTTCCTTCTATTTTAGTAGTAAATTTACACCACTATATGAACGAGAGTAATTTTACGCTTTACGGTGCAAATATCTACTACAAAATTGGTGTAAATTTGCACACATAAATAAGTAAATTTAAATCAGAAATAAGCAAATTTGCACGAAAAAATGTAAATTTACACCGGCAAATATGTAAATTTACATCCGGGTTTATAATAATATTTACGGCAGCCCGTTCTTCGGTGTAAATCGTCCTGGAGTTACCCGTTATTGCAACGGCCAAGAGCTGCCACACCCCCTTCGGTTCAAGAGCAAACAAAGCGCTACAACACAACAATAATAATGTGATGCTCACACGAACGCACTTCGGACGGAACAGACTAACTGCATACAGAACAAGTCACTTGTGAGATACACGAAAATGCAATAATGCACAAAAGTCAGTTTTAAACAAATGTAGGTGTATTTTTTACACCAAAATTGGTAAATATACACTGAAAATGTGAAGTTACAGAAGAATAAAGTAATGATACATCTTATTTATTCAAATGTGGTGTAAAATTACACTGAGATGGAGTAATATTGAAAAATCTGTGTAAAATTACACTATTTTGTGGGTATACTAGAAATTTTGTTGAAAAATAAACGTTTACTGTAATTTTGCGAGAAAAAAGGTGTAAAATTCAACGAGTTTTCGATGTAAAACTCAACCTTGTTTTTACAGTGTACGCAACCCTGCGCACCGTATAAAACTGCATTAGCATGCGCCCTCTACATCAAACCCAATACACCAACCCACCTGTTTTATGAAAAAAATCCACAGCGAGATTGTTCACAATCGCTAGCCACGGCGAGACAGAAGCAGAGCGAAATAATGCCTGTATGAAAGGTGAGAGCTTGTGGAGCAAATTTAAGGTAAGTACTGAGTTCACCAAGCGAAAAACGTGCATATATGTCTCCCGTGAAAACTGTGCCGTGGAGACTTGCTTTTTATTCACTCAATTTAAGATAAATGTTCACTCGCATTCTAGTTGATTGTCGATGACATCTTTTCACTGTGAAATAAAGTGCAACTGCATATTTTCCCTGGTGAAATGTCAAAAACCGGTGTGGAGACTGTCATGTGAAGTGAGTACCACCAAGCGAATTCGATTTCACGATCATCAAAATTTTGACAGTATTTGCATGGATTTGACGTGAACTGACGATGTTAGTACCTAATTTTACCTGGAATAAGGTGAAAGGGGAAAGTTAGTGCGAGAATGAATTCGCCGTTGGAGGTGGATTTTAAATTGCTTATTGTAACAATTTCCGACTGATGTGTACAGTTCGTACCAAAACTAAGTTATCTTATACCATACATACCCATTTTTCGATTTCGGTTGGACACAATTTGTATAGCGAGGCGATGTCGTGTTTGTTTTTAATTTCAAGTTTAGTTTAACCAATTTGATGCTTGTAGGTATGTGTGTATGTAATTTCTGGTACGTGGAAAAGCTTTTTTTTTAGGAAAACCCATGTGTCAGCATGCGTTCTAATAACTTTTCGATAACGTCTTAATGTATTTCACATTTTCGGAATTCGTAGTATATGTACTCGTGTATGCAGATACTTGTATAACGAATAATGTCATAGAAAAAATTATAGACAAAACTTGCGTCTTCTTAACACTTCAGAATATTTTTTGTTTAGTTTGCAGTATTTTTTTTTTTATAAATTAAGATTTCATTCTCATGTCTGGGTGGGTAGGTACCTAAACATAATGAAGAGTCATACTTTTAAGGCTGCTTCCCTCTACTCCAAACTAACGCCACGCCACTAGCCAGTAGGTAAAGTAGCGTCCATATCCTACCGACATGTTCTTATATAAAAATGGAAATGATTGTGTCCCCACTTTTTACCAAGTTAATCAAATGTACAAGACTAAATATGAATGGATTAGCGGCGTAAGGACACACTTCCAACAAGCGGACAAAATCTCATACGCAATTGTGTCCGCTTATGGGAAATTAGAAGGTACAATGTGCATGCACGTACAAGTGAGCGGGCCCCAATTTTGCAGCGAATTCTACTTCAGAGGGCGCACACAAATGAGCGACAAAGCGCAATCTGCCTTCATTCGGCCATCTACTCTGCTATATGGCTTAAGTAGCCATTGAGAAGCGTAGAAATTTTGCGCTACATAGAGGACGTTGCGCTATGTATCACTAATACCGAGTGCCTTCTGGTGTGGAGAGAAATATGTATAACCAGAAATCGCTATATTTTGCTCAGCGAAAAGAATTTAGCGGAGTGGATGTGAATACATTCAATGGAGACAATCTTGATAACATACAGCTTTCTTATAGAAGAAGATGCACATCGATACACAACGAAAGGCCACAAATATGCTTGACACTTGAGAACCCATTTTAAATTTTCGATATTTTGCCTTTTTTGTGATTTTTTGTAACCAAAAACTAATGAGAAATATGAAAAACAAAATGTTGGTACATTTTTGTGACTTTTGGGATAGTTTTTCGGTGTGTTCCGAATATCGGAACACTGGGCATACAGTGGGTATTAGATATCCCAATGGCTCGCACAGTCCAAATATTTTATATCCGTATCGTGTCGGCTTTCCTCGTAAAAATTGTTTTTGCGGAATGTCTCCCGTAGTAAGGAACCATACTTTCGTCGAGACTGAATCTTTGCGGTAAGCTGGAGTACTTTAGATATCGATTATTCAACAAATCGATCAATAAACGCAGTTTTGCGAATTTATCATCCGGGCTGAAATTATCGTTATCGGCACAATGTGTAAATCGTTTTATACATATCTTCGAAACGATTTCGAGTCATACAGTCTGCCACAGTAGGATTATATATTTCCGAATCCACCTCCCATAACATTCTCCACCTTGGAATATCGAGGTAGCCTGAGAGGAATAATATTGCCAAATACGCTTTCAGATCATTCTTATTTATTTCAAAAAGATGATTTGTCGCATATCGCAAACCTCAGTATCTAAAAAAAGTTCAAATGAAGGTATAGAACTATCAGTTATGATAAAGTTCGTTTCAGATTGAACGAATTCAGGAAAGGATGCTCCCAGTTCCTTTGTGCTGGTTCAACCAACACTCGTAGAAGCCTTCTTAATTCGGATAGGCGTATAAGATCGTTCTCATCGTAATTGCTTTCCTACCTATAAGCTTGTGGCCCATCTTGCGTTGTAATTACTGTAGCTGTAGCATTTGCTCGTGACTGGCGACCACTCAAATGATTGATGTCTTCAATTAATTCATCCCCACTATCTCCTCCGGTGTCGGCACCATCAACTAGAGGTGTAATAAAGACATCAGCGCATTCAAATTCGGTCCAAAACTCCCCATTGTCTATGAGTTGCGGCGACAGTGAAATACCTGGAAAATATTTCTCTTTAGATACTTCTATGCCCAGTGTTCCAATAATGGAACTTACATCTTTTTACTAATCATACCAAATCTATAATGCAAATTTCAACTTTTATGGTAAAAAACTACGTATAACTAATCCATACATATTTTCTACTCCGACAATTAACCCTAGAGAGATAATCTACGTCGAATCGACGTACAGAAATTTTTCTTTTTATTATATCTCATTAGTGAAGCTTCATAATTTGTTGGTTCCAAGATTTAACTCAATTCATGTCTGTAGGCGTAATTATGTGGCAAAATTATTGGCTTGGGTGCCACACAGCCTAAGATATTGGGGGTCATAAGTCAAATATACGTCGAATCGACGTATGATTATCTTTAACAAATTTGTACGGAAAAATATTTTAATTGCCCCGAATTGACATTTTTATAAATCTTCATAATGTGAATGTGTATTCACTTGAATATAACCACTAAAAGCCTGTTTCGATCAAGATATCCTTTATTTTAATCTATTGAAAGGACAGTCCACTTTCTCCTAGTACCACTTTTTTTAAATTAATATTATATAAACAAACAAATGATAATTTTGCAAAACCACGAGTTTAACAGATTAATATTAAATAGAAATGATTATATATCTACCTTTTAGCAACATGTTACTCTTAACAAAGAAGTTATAAGGATGTTAACTAGCAACACGTCGAATCGACGTATGATTATCTTTTCAGGGGTAAAAAATATGATTATCTCTCTAGGGTTAATAACAGATGCGATATGATGCGTAGCTTTGCAAACATTTGCGTTATACACTCTGAATAATAAAAGTGCAATGTTCCGATATTGGAACACTGATCATAAATGGGTTAAACGGTTTTTTTTTACATAAATATGTATGTATACTACTGCCATGAAGAGCAAATCCGGCACTGCGAATGGGATAAACCTATGAGGGTGGTGAGGAGTTATATTTTGGTCAACATTGTGTACAGTATTTGTCCCTCAAGGATATGGTCACCTTAGTTTAAAGTATTTTTCGTTCCCCGGTCGTTAGATATTTTTCACGATGAAATGACCGGGAAATGGAAAAAAATACATAAAATGGCCGAGAAAAGTTATGAAATAATTTTCAGATTGTAGCGTATGGAATTGCACATATTCCACGACCGTAAGCATACATTTTGATTTTTATTCAGAAAATCGCAGCGGACAAACATCTCACTCTCGAGGTCTATGGTCTATCCTGCGCTTAATATGGATTGCATAGAAAATTTTACGCGGTAAAATCTCTTCCTACAAACTATACAGTATACATCTCACAAAACTTCTCTATCTCCCAGTCTCATACAATTGAAACATGTTACTACGAGCTGAGACTACGAGAATGAGCCATCAATCAAGTGAATACGCACATCTCACCTACAACGAGCCTGCAAAGCAGCTATTCCCCTCTTTTGCAGAATATAGGGGTGTACGCTCTACAACAATTTCTTATGTGCACAATTTCTGCAATGCTCAACTCTTCACTTCTGCCAAGCATACAATCTATGAAACTAGCGCCCATAGGGCGCTCATCGCACATATGGCGTGTGTGGATTATTTGGAGCATGTTTGCAGTGATGCACAAAGCACAAATACGAGATATGCGAAGCATTTTTGAGCGCGGACGGATGGAAAGACGTCTCTCGCTCTTCCTCTCGCGTAGATACAATGCGGAAAATTTTGCAGATGTTTCTTTGAAGGTTTCACGAGTTGCGACTGCGTCGATAGGTCGGTCAAATGGAATGGAATACGATTAGCATGCGAGTTTGGTTGTTAGCGGAGTTTCTATGTAATTTTTAGAGTCGCGATGGCAGCGGCTCTTTGGGAAAACACGCCCTTATATGTAATTGAATCAGTTCTAGTTCGTTTAATATGTACAATTCGTGGACGACGTGTATCAGGGACGTAGCCAGGATTTTGTTTCGGGAGGGGTCCAACCCTCGATCTCTGAAATTGCGGTAGACATTATATAAAATTAGAATTTTGTTGTTGATTGTGGGCAGCATTATATCCGAGGGTACAAGATAGCCAGAGCCGTGAGAAGAGTTTGATTTTGAGCCAAAACATATGCAGAAACGCCCTCTCAAAAATATTTGTGAAAGACTAAGGATTCTCTTATGTAGACGTTATTATATTCCTTTTTGACCTCATGGGTGCAGATAGCTAAGAAGCTATTTGCGGCGTAAAGTACCTATATATTACACCGATAATGTTAAGCGACTAGCACCACTTCAGTTTCAATTTAGGTGGTTACATAACGGTGGCGTAACGTTTTTCAAATTTGTTGTGTTCAAATTCAAAGCGGGGCCCTCTTTTTTATACAATCGAATTTTCTTTTTTTTTTATCTACATATAAAGAGCTATTCTCTGTTTCTCAATCGTTTTTTCATTTTAAATATTTTTCGAAATATTTACTTCTCAAATCAAATTTTTATGAGCAATCCTCCTCACAGTTGTAATTTGTTATCATTTCAACGAAAAATTTCTGTTGAATCGCTACACGACAAGGAACTTCCTAAAGGTCCATCTAGATTAGTCGCCAAATGGCGACACGTGCAGCCAAATGGTTGTTGTCATTCCATCCAAATTTGTCGCCATTTGGCTGTGCGTCCAGTTTTGATATTCAATATGGCAGCTCAACCAAACGCTTGTCAAATTCAAAGTGACAATTTTCCAACTTTCGTTCGTTCTTTTGTGTGAAAATGAATAATTCTTGAATGGCCGTGTAATAATACAAACGCGAAGAGTCCGATTTTGATAATTGAAATTAAAAAAATCACCAAAATGAAATTTTCTGTCTCAATTTGGCTGCTAGTGTGGATGCTAAGTAGCAGCCAAATGGCTGCGCGCGATGCCAGTTTTTGGACGCGCAGCCATTTGGCGCCTATAATCTAGAGGGACCTCAATCGCCTCTTTCTAGCTGTAGGTACTTGATTTTTGATTTTAATTAAATTTTCCTTATTTTGTGGCATTATGTGTACCGATATTGATAAATTTTTAATAACCGCGACGAATGAACACTAATTTATTTTAAAAGGAAATCCGTCGATTTGTTCTGCGGAAATTCGTCAAAATGATTTGAAAAATGTGTTAATTAGACATGAACATTCGCAATTTGAAACTGAAATTCGTTAACATAATTTTAAAATTTGTCAATTCGACATGAAAATTCGTCATAAAATTTTGAAAACAAAAACAGAATTGGAAATTGTACAACTGCTTTTGAAATTCCCCAATTTGTAACAGAAACTGGTAGACCAGATCTTAAATTCTCCAATTTGCAATTAAATGCGTTAATTTAATTCGGAAATCAATTAGAAAAATCGCCAAGATAATTTGAAATTTAGAAATTCGCGAATTTGGCATGGAAATTAACTAATTACAAATGAAAATTCGTCAACATGGTTTGATGTATTTCATGTGAACTTGACTTAGAAATTCGTCAATTGGATCGGAAAATTCATTAATAAAAAATTCATTAACGTGTTGTGGAATTTCATCAATTTGAAATGGAGTTTCATAAATTTGAACTCCGCCAACGTGTTTTTTGGAAATTCGTGGGCATGATTTTGAACTAATTGTGGAAATCTTGACTTATCGGTCCATTCTATACACCAACTGCTGTGCATGCCTGTAGTATTTTTGGCATGGTAACTTACCAGCTCTATGGAAACTACGCGGAACTTTTGATATTTGTTAATTTGGTATAGAAATTCGTCAATTTGGAATTGAAATTCGACAAAATGATATTGAAAATCGGGAATTTGGAACGTGTTCGTAACAAAGCAAGCATAACAAATAAGTTAAAGACCAAATATCCTTCACCAAAACCGACGAGTGTAATGAACACCAGGAAATTTAGTTACTGTGAGAAATCCTTCCGCTCTGTATAGATCTCCTAGTTGGGAAGCATCTCCATAGATGCTGCAAATACTGACTATTGGTTACAGGAACATTGAGATATAAATATCAGTCAAAACAGCTGGGACACGGACATAACATGATTTACATAATGCTTGTCTCACGGTGGTTCCATGCACCACGTTTACCGCCACCTAACACAACGCCCAAAGTATAACTATAACCCCTCAATTAATCATTACCATATTGCAGGATGCGGCGATCCCGATTTCATTTCCCATAAGAAGCACGATAGTTTACCTAGTTAGCCGCAATCTGAATATAAACTGTTTACTTCGGTGCCCTTTTAAATCTAAATAAGCTCCCTCGCTACTTACTAGAATAATAAATCAATTTCCGTTTGGAGCTTTTATAAAGCCTTATAAATCTACCAACTTTTCAATCTAAAACTGTACCGTGATCATTGGACATTAGATTATTAAATGCTTTGTCCAAAGTTTTCGCAAAAGGATATTTTAATTTTATTCTGTAAAAGAAAAATAATTATATGTCAGTAAAATTTCAAAGTCCACGGAAATCATTTCGGGAGGGGTCCGGACCCCCTGGACCCCTCCCCTGACTACGTCTCTGACGTGTATCAAACAATATAAAGTCTTTATCTTAAAGGCATATTGAATTTGCGAATTTTGCGCCCTTTTCGGTTGGCGCCCTGTTCAAGTGCACAGTCTGCTCATATAGTAGAGCCGGCCCTGACTAAACAATGACGCTTATTACAGTTTCATCTGCGAATATTAACTGAATTATCATTTTTTTGGGCTGAATATTCAATGCTTAGCTGTATAAAATATAGTAAGTAAGAAAATACAATTAATTTCCTTTTTTATATTTTATATACATACGAGTAGTAGTGCTACACTGAACCAAATCGCCTGCTAAAGTAAAGAAAATAATGCTCAAATCAAGAAAAAGAGACAATAAAAAAACAGTAAAGAAATATTCCTCATTTGAGAATTAGTCACACTGATCCAAGTGAAATACCATTAGCAGCGCTTCAAGGAAAAGTAACTTTGAATCAAGCAAACTTTTCTTATGAAAAAGACAAGAGAAAAGAGTTTCTCAATTTTAGATAGCCCAATTTTTTCAGTGTAGGTACTTCCCGAGACCGATTCTTTAAGAAATCACATGGCACAAACGTTTTGTTGCTTCAAACTATCTCAATAAAGGCCAGCTCTTTGTATTTAAGCTGCAATGCCAACTCCCAATGTCGTGAAAAAAATATCGGCATATTTGGCTGCTGAATGAAAATATTTTTTTTTATTAAATAAACACATCACAACAAGACAACAAACAAACAAACGGAAATTCCTCAAAACAAAACTACTTCAAATCTTTTTATAGGTGAATGGCAAACGCCTGAGCAACTTGAACTTGCGCACAACTTCCTATACTCTGGAGGTAAACTATCAACCAAATTGCACATGTGTGGTACTCTTTAGAAATAGGTGCACACATACACAGAAAAAAATATATTGTATTGCCTCCCTATTGCCCGCGTGTTTTGTTTCACCCCTGTACACATAAAAGAGAATGAATCCTAGTTAGTTAAGAAAGAAATTTTTGTTGGTTATGTCAGTACCGTATTTAGTGAATTTTAACAAAATCAAACAACTTTTCAAACGTAGAAACTAAAAGCTTGTCAAAAAGAAACTTTTAAACAAAAACAAAAATTTGTGTAAATTTGCTTTCCTAAACTAAAGCATCCCTGTGGATGGATTGGATTTATTCCCGTTTTTTTCGTCTAATGGAGTGCTCTTTTGACTTAACAAATAGTTAAAACCAGAAAACATAAATGTCGGTAAAAAATTCGAAATTAAAAAAAAAAAAATTTTTTGTTCCCAATAATTGGAACAAATGTTTCGTCTAGACACGCCCTTCTTCTCTGGTTGAAATAATATGTTTGCACAAGGATAAAAAAGAGAGAATTGTGTGTTATGAATAATAAATTGCCCTTGATGCCCTTTTGTTTTCAATCAATTTCCCTCGTCCCATTAATCATATTAAAATGTTTTAAAAAATGTTTCAAAATGTTTCCTCATAAACTTTTAACTGTTTTAGAAGCCTCATGTATAGCATTTTGCGTCTAGAAGATTTCTGTTTACTCAGAAAATTCAAAAATTACCTAAAATACGGTTTTAAAAAAATTGGCACTGTGTGCCCTGTAAAATATGTCCGTTGCGGAACAGAAATACTTCTTTCGTTATAAACTATTTTTCTTAAAGGGCAAAACAGAATGTCGTGTCTCGTACCGTTCCGTTCCGTTCACGTACTGTATCGGTTCGAATCGTCTGTTTCGCCCTTAAATTTGAAAATTAACTCCACACAATGTAAAACGCACGAAAATCTGATTTTTCCTTGTCCTATTTTGTTTATTTTTTAGTTTTTTTCCAGATTTGATCTTATCAATAATCCGGGAAATTTCATTAATTTAATAGAATTAAATCCATACCCCCTCCCGACCTTCCATTCAGTTTGATTCACAAAGAAAAAGCTTTTCCTTCTTTTGCATGATATTTTCTTCAATAATATCCATTTTTTTCACGTAAAATTTCTTTTGGTTTTGTCAAAATTTTTCAACTTATACAAACGTATTCTTTTCACACGACATCCGATTTTTCGCTATGCGCACCCATCTGCAGATCGTAAATCTATTCAACAGCCAATCAAACCAGCACCACCACCAATTGTAACGGTTAAACACTTCACATCCAGTGGCGTGACAACACACACATCGAATAGTTCAACGCATCAATCGTCGTCCAACTATCAATCATCATCATATTCATCATCAAATAAGGTAAGAGACGTTTCAGCTTATTTTTTTCCGTGTAACCGAGATCGGATTTTTGCTACGGCTAAAGCAGAAACAGTTCTTTTGTCACCGTTACATAGAGCGGAACTAATTTTGAGTAATGCTTGACAGGACCAGTTGCAAGCTTACTTATGGCTAGGTGAGAGCGGCCAGCGAATACAAAGCGTGTTCGAATGTTTTGACGGGCGTCTCTGATGAGGTAGAAGAGGACAAAATGACCCTAAAAAAAATTAAACGCTTTGCATCGGCTCACCGCTCACTACGCTCGCACCTCGCCTTTTAACACTCTCCGCAACGAAACTTACGAAAGGCGAGGTGCGAGAGCAGGGGGCTGCGAGCGGATGCAAAGCGTGTTCGAATATTTTGACGGTCGCCTCTGATGTAGTAGGTGCGCTTACAAAGGACCGCCAAAAATTTGAAACGCTTTACATCGGCTCACCGCTCGCTACGCTCGCACCTCGCCTTTTTAAACTTTCCAACGAAACTTACTGAAGGCTTGGCATCTCTCCACCGAAACTTACTAAAAGCGAGGTGCGAGAGCAGGGGCTGCGAGCAGATACGAAGCGTGTTCGCATAAAATTCGCCAAAAAAATGCATCAGCTCACCGCTTGCACCTCGCCTTTTTACACTCTCCAATGAAACTTACTAAAGGCGAGGTGCGAGAGTAGCGAGAAGTGAGCCGATGCAAACGGACCGTCAAAAATTTGAAACGCTTTGGTTCTCCAACGAAACTTACTAAAAGCGAGGTGCGAGAGCAAGGGGCAGCGAGCGAATACAAAGCATGTTCTAATATTCTGACGGGTGCATCTGATGTAGTAGATGCACTTTCAAAGGACCGTCCAAAATTTGAAACGCCTTAAATCAGCTCACCGCTCGCTACGCTCGCACCTCGCCTTTTAACACTCTCCGCAAGGAGACTTACTAAAGGCGAGTTGCTAGAGCAGAGGGCTGCGAGCGGATACAAAGCGTGTTCCAATATTCTGACGGGTGTATCTGATGTAGTAGGTGCGCTTATAAAAGACTGTCAAAAAATTTGAAACGCTTTACATTGGCCCACCGCTCGCTACGCCCGCACCTCACCTTTTTACACTCTCCAACGAAACTTACTGAAGGCGAGGTGCGAGCGTAGCGAGCGGTGAGCCGATACAAAGCGTGTTCCAATATTCTGCTGGGTGCATCTGATGTAGTAGAGCGCTTACAATGGACCGTCAAAAACTTAAAACGCTTTGCATAGGCTCACCGCTCCCTATGCTCGCACCTCGCCTTTTCACATTCTCGGCAATGAAACTTACTAAATGCGAGGTGTGAGAGCAGGGGGCTGGGAGCGGATACAATGCGTGTTCCAATATTCTGATGGGTACATCTGATGTAGTAGGTGCGCTTTCAAAAAACCGTCAAAAATTTGAAACGGTTTACATCGGCTCACCGCTCGCTACGCTCGCACTTCGCCTTTTTACACTCTCCAACGAAACTTACTAAAGGCGAGGTGCGAGAGCAGAGGGCTTCGAGCGGATACAAAACGTGTTTGAATATTTGGAAGTAGAAGAAGCGCTTTCAAAGGACCGCCAAAAATTTGCATCAGCACACTGCTCGCACCTCGCCTTTTTACACTCTCCAATGAAACTTGCTAGAGGCGAGGTGCGAGCGTAGCGGGCGGTGAGCCGATGCAAAGCGTGTTCCAATATTCAGACGGATGCATCTGATGTAGTAGAAGCGCTTTCAAAGGACCGTCAAAAATTTGAAACGCTTTGCATGGGCTCACCGCTCCCTATGCTCGCACCTCGCCTTTTCACATTCTCCGCAATGAAACTTACTAAAGCTGAGGTACGAGAGCAGGGGGCTGCGAGCGGATACAATGCGTGTTCCAATATTCTGACGGGTGCATCTGATGTAGTAGAAGCGCTTTCAAAGGACCGGAAAAAATTTTAAACGCTTTGCATCGGGTCACCGCTCGCAACGCTCGCACCTCGCCTTTTAACACTCTCCGCAAGGAGACTTACTAAAGGCGAGTTGCTAGAGCAGGAGGGCTTCGAGCGGATACAAAGCGTGTTCGAATATTCTGACGGGTGCATCTGATGTAGTAGGTGCGCTTCCAAAGAACTGTCAAAAATTTGAAACGGTATACATCGGCTCACCGCTCGCTACGCTCGCACCTCGCCTTTTTACACTCTCCAAGGAAATTTACTGAAGGCGAGGGGCGAGCGGTGAGCCGATACAAAGCGTGTTCCAATATTCTGACGGGTGCATCTGATGTAGTAGAAGAACTTTCAAAGGACCGTCAAAAATTTGAAACGCTTTGCTTCGGGTCACCGCTTGCTACGCTCGCACCTCGCCTTTTCACATTCTCCGTAATGAAGCTTACTAAAGGCGAGGTACGAGAGCAGGGGGCTGCGAGCGGATACAATGCGTGTTCCAATATTCTGACGGGTGCATCTGATGTAGTAGAAACGCTTTCAAAGGACCGTCAAAAATTTGAAACCTTTTTACACTTTGCAACGAAATTTACTGAAGGCGAGGTGCAAGCGTAGCGAGCGGTGAGCCGATACAAAGCGTGTTCCAATATTCTGATGTAGTAGAAGCGCTTTCAAAGGAGCGTCAAAAATTTGAAACGCTTTGCATCGGGTCACCGCTCGCTTCGCTCGCACCTCGCCTTTTTACACTCTTTGCAACAAAACTTACTAAAGGCGAGGTGCGAGCATTGAGCGAAAACTCTATATTGTAGTCCCTTCTTCCTTTCCCCCTTCTTCTGTGCATTTTCTAGCGTCTTTCAAACGACTCTATTTGTATTGGTATTCATTTAACGCATGTTTCCCCTCTCAACAGACTGTTAACGAAAAAACAAGTTCCTTATCAATGTCCACCGACACGGCCACCTCAACGTCGTCAAAGAAGAAATACGGACGATTGGATTCAGGCAGTCCAGGATCACGATCACGTAGTGCCACCAAAGAGTTGATATGTAAGTCAATCAAATATAACGGTGTATTGTCATATTAATCATCTCACTGTCTCTCTTTCTCTCTCTCACGAACACAGTCCCGGCCAACGATTCACTCATATGCAAGCCTGAACTTACGAAACCTCTTAAGGATATGACGATACGCGATGGTGATCAATTTATTCTATCGTGTACCGTTAAGGGTGATCCTGAACCACAAATTACATGGTCCAAGAACGGCAAGGCCATCTCATCGTCCAAGCTGTTTAAGAACGTTTGTTCTTAATTATTAAATACAATACAACAATCTACTATGTTTTAACTCTGTTCGAATTTCAAGAAAGAACATTTTTCTTTAAATAAGGATATCAGTTTTTGTACTCAAATTAAAGCCAAACTGATTTGTTTAACTTTTACGACTATTAAGAACAAACTATCGTGATTACAGAACGGGTATTTTCTCTCAGTCTCAGAGTATAGGTCGTAGTTTTTCCACGATTTTAGAAAAGTGGCTTTTACTAGATTGCTTGCTATGCTATGCTTTATTAAGTGCCACAAAATTGACATGTCCTCTATTTCGTTGAAGACAACAGTTTCGTAGATTTTTGTATAAACTACTACTACCACATCACGTACGTGCGTCGGCCCAGCCTGTTTGGTAATTTCTCCACGATAGTGGGTCTCATTCTAGATGTTAAACGCTTGAGCATACCCTGAAATTTTTTTTTTAAGTTTACCTTATCTTCTCAGAAAAACTAAAACACAAAATGATGTGTTTTCATTGTTTACATTTATTTATGGAAAATGTACTGATTTCGCGGATCTTTTTTTCAAGTGAATTATAAAAGAAGGGCAAAGTTTTCCTGCACAATGAATGATTAAAAAAAAAATAAAGAAACTTATTTCAACCATAGAATATTTTTTTTTGTGAAAGTCTGAGGATCCGGATTATCTGATGAACTTTCAAAAATGCTAGGACAGTACGAAATGTTTTGAGGGTAGAGGCTTATCTAAAAGACATATGGCGAAACAGAAACAATACATTTACCAGTCGTTTTCACTTCGAAAAGTGTATATCACTTCTTGTCTACCAAAAAAAATTCCAACTCGCAATATTGTTTTTCGTGGTTGTGGTGCGAGAAATCTTTCATGTGGCTCTTGGGTCCCTAAATGTCGTGCCGCTCCTGCGACGCGAGCAATTATGCACCGCCCCTGACAGGGGCGCCATAAAGGTTAACTCCGTCCATCGTTATACACCCCCGACGAATTTGCCAACACTTTTGGCATGTGTCTTTTAAATAGTACACGCTTTAATATAAAATTTAGAGAATCATTATGTTGTGTTCAGAACATCTTAAATACCAACTAGAGAGCCAGCGAATTTACCATTTCTGAATTGCATTTTATTATTTGCTCTGCCATAAAATTTGTGAAATTTGTACTTGTACTTTACACGTTTAACTATCGATAAATTTTTACCCTTTACAATCTACACATTAATGAAATTTTGGCTTGAAATCGAAAAATATTCAAATTTACCTATGCATTCCGTACTTTTCCCACGCCGGTGTTGATCTTTTTTTAGCATATGCTCTACTCTACTCTGCGCGTCAACAATATAATAATTAAAATCTAACATTATAGATAAACTAGCTATAACATAATCTCATTAGATGACGGAACATTTCTATAGACATTCACACAACCACAACTGATGAGGGGGATGACTTTTCAATGTGATTTAATTTTTGCTCTACACGCGATAACACGAATCAAACGATCATCATAGTCATCAACTATACCACGACGACACATTCAAGATTTCATATAATCTATTAAAATTCTTACCGTTCCAATGATTTATATTTTTTTTTGTGAGAAACAAAATTAAAAATTTAATAATAAAATGAACAAATTAAATAAAAGATATAGATAGATTAAATTCATAAAGAAAATTAAGAAATGTCTCGCAAATCTGGAATTCTAATGGATGGGACATTGCGCCATATCAATAAATTTCATGTGTGCGAAAAAAAAAGAGAACAAGCAGATAGCACACGGACAAAACAAAGAATCTATGAAAAGTGTTGGATTTAGAATAGAATAGACAGTGCAAATATCAATGTTGATATCGCGCTGATGTTGATTGTTTTTTTCTCTATCTCTGCACATTAAGAAAACGTAAACATATAAGATACACGGATAATTATAGTACGTATAAATTAGAGGGATTTAATATTTACACAAAAAAAAATACATAATAAAATTGTCTCTAAAATTTTAATTAATTTGTCTGGTAGAAAAATGTTCAAAATGAATAGGATATAATGGACAGATTCGAAATATTTTAAGAGGCTATAGACGAGAGATGCTTATTATATCAAAATTATTTTTAGCTAATTCACATCAATATTTAAATGAAAAATAGAAAGATTAAAATGTAATTAATTATAGATTTGAAAAATTCTCTAGCTTATGCATCAGAGTCAGGGTCATTAAAACGAAAATGATGGTCTATTTTTAAATTTACACCTATGCAATTAACAGAGAGTCGAAAAGATGCATACGCGATTGTGGTTTTGAAAGAACGTTGTAACTATGTAAGCTTAACAAAATTTCCGATTTTTCTTTGTATAGGTACGCAAGAGCTTTAATGCTTTTTGCCTGGAAAATTAATGTGCAAATTTGCAAAACGTGAAAGAAAGTACAGAAATTGAAAATTGAAAAATTTCTAGTTAAAATTCAAAAATTACAATAGTCCTCCACATTCAGGCTGATCTATAGTATCCGCACCCTAAATGCGAAAAAATTTTTTTGTTTAGCTGAAACAGAATCGGCTGTTTGCCCTAAGAAATTTTTTTTTATAGACAACACAAACATCCATGGTCACAGTGAGACTCGAAGCCACACTCCGACAACTCAGAGATGGAATCACATCTCTACCACTGTAGGCCAATCAAAGAAGAGATTATAGAGAACATCGAAGGGGGTGACGACTTTTTTCTTCGGTATTTTGTTAGGAGTAGTTAGGAGGTAAAGGTTCTAATTTTACTCGGAGCTGAGGGGTGCGCTAACGCATGGAGAGGGGGTTAAAGATGAAATTTTGCGAAATTTTTGTTGTTTTGGGCTATATCTCGAAAACGGTGAGTCCCACAGAAAAAAGTTGTGAGTAAGCTTTAAAGCTTTCTAAAAATCCTATTTATTTGCCCATACTTGCATATGCAAAACTCCTAACGGTTCTTCTGATTTGGTTGATAAAACTAAAAAAAAAAATGTTTTTTTGCATTGCATTGACTCTAGTGTCTCATCGAATTGTTTTTCCAAGAACTTTTGTAGGGCAAAGTTAGTAAGCGTTAAATTTGGTTTAATTTCTTGTTGGCTTGTCTCCTGTCATTCGAGAGTTAAAAGAGTCTCAACGAAGTAATATTATATATTCATCAGAATGAAAACAACCATTGTGGAAAATCGGGAAGGGGGGGGGGGGGGGGGGGGGTTGACGGTTTTTTATTTCACGGATCTATAAGGGATGGTCCGGAGTAAAACATACTAAAAGCTCGGGGTCATGAGGTGTGCGCTAACGTGGGGAGGGCGGGCTAAATGTTTCATTTTTGCAGGTTTTCGACTTAATCTCGGAAATATCTCGGAAGCGGTGAGTCCTCCTGAGAGTATTTGCATGGCAGTATAAAAGCCCATTAAATTTCCAAAAACTTATTTGAACTTACATATGTCGGATTCCTAACGGTTTCCCCGATATAGCCTATTCAAAACCGAAAATTGTCAAAAAAGTCGTTTTTTCCACATTTGTTTGGTTCTGGTGTCTCCCGGGATCGTTTTTCAGTAAAACGTTGCAAGACAATTTTGTGCAGTGTGCAATTTTATTTCATTTGATATACTTCCTGCTGCCTGGTCTGGAATCAGTCAAAAGTTCAAGGGCTTAAACAAAAGTAATAGTTTAATGTTTTTTGAGTCATCCTGAAATGCACATTTACACTGATATCCTCCGGCGATCCTTTTTTCTTGTTGCTTTAGCTGTAGCCAGTTTTGTTAGGTATAGGTGTTTGGCAATAAAAACAAACTGCCCTGCACCTAAGAGCGTACCCAAGCCCTCAAACCGAAACATATTCTGCTTTTGGTAATACATACATATACTATTTTATAGCTGAGTTAGTGACATTTACCTCCCAGACCAATGCATAAGTTGAAATAAGAATGGTAAGGTCCGTGTTGGCTCCGAGAGACACAGTCAATGACAATAAAGCGATCGCAGCTCAACGACAAGAACGAACATTTTGCTTGTACGCCAACTGTATTTCAACCATGAAGAGGAGAACAACTCCGGATAGCTAAATAAGGATCGCTTCGTAAGAACTGCTCGGAAGAATTTCGGCCTAAATGCATTCCACTCGTTTGGTAGGACTGACACATGCACCATTTGTGTTTATATAGCGGTATAGAGGTTTATTTTATTAATTATATATATTGGTCTCTATATATTAATATATATTTAATTATATATTTAATTGTTTTTAAACATTATATTATTTATAATAAAAATTGAATTTTTAAGGAATGAATATTTTTTTTGTCTTATTGAAATGAAATCTAATTTTTGAATTGAATTTTTTTTTTACATTTTTTTATCATAAAAAAACTAGATTGATTTTTTTTTATAATAAAAAATGGCTAAGTGGATTTTTATTTTTTAACAAGTAAAAATTTATCTTACGTTAATTAAAAATCCACGACATTACCCCCCTCCTTAGAAATAATAATAATTAATTAGCATATGTATGAATGACTTTGTTGTCATTGAATGACACTTTCTTGGTTGTTGATCGTGGTTTTGGAAATAGTGATGATGATTCCATAAACGCTGGTTTTAAGCGGTCAATGGAGACTTTGATTTTCTTGTCACCAACTAAAATTGTGTAGACTTTATCACTTCGATCAACGACCAAGAAAGGTCCTTCGAATGTTGCTTTAAGAGAAGGACGAACTGAATCAATGCGACGAAAAACGTGCGTGCAAGATTTAAGCTCATTGGGAACATAAATATATTTATTCGTATTGATTCTAGGCTCTACACATTTGGAGCATTTAACGAATTGACGCAAACGTTCGACATAATCAGTTACTGATTCTTTTGATTCGGATAGATTGACGAAGTCATGAGGGAGTCTGAGATTTTGACCGTAAACCAACTCAGCTGGTGTGCATTCGGAATCTTCTCTGATAATGGTACGCAGTCCCAATAATATAAAAGGAAGTTCTTTGGTCCATTGAGTGTTACCTCGACTCATGAGACTTTCTTTTAAAACTCGATGCCAACGTTCGAGAAAACCATTTGCCTTCGGGTTGTAAGCCGTAGTGCGTTTTCGCTCAAAACCAAGATAAGTCGATAGCTCTTTAAATAATAGAGATTCAAACGGGGCACCTTGATCCGTAACAATTGTTCGAGGAATACCGAAACGTGGGAAAAATTCTTTAACTAAAGTATTGGCGATGGTGGAAGTACGCGCATCAGGCATTGGAAAAGCTTCAGGCCAGCGAGTAAATCGGTCAATGATTGTTAGACAATACCGACAATTTTCAGATAAAGGAAGTGGTCCCACAATGTCTAAGTGAATGGTACTAAACTTCTCTTTACTCGGAAGAAAAGAGCCTACTGGTGATAGTGTATGTCGAGTAATCTTTGACTTCTGACAAGATATGCACTGCCCCGCCCAGGTTTTAGCATCCTTGTTGATGGATGGCCAAATAAATTTACTTTTAAGTAATTTTGTGGTAGCTCTTAGGCCTGGATGACAAAAATTATGTACTTTGTCAAAAACCAAACGCCTTAATTCAGAGGGAACGTAAGCTCTGATGATTTTAATTTTTCCAGTTCTGGATCCCTGGATTGTGAAAGTGCCATTTGATGGATACTAATCGCAGAAGGAATTTCGATAACATCGATTCTTGACAAATTGTTAGCAACAATATTATCTTCACCTTTGATGTGACGTATGTCGCTGGTGAACTGGCCGATAAAATCGAGATGACGCACTTGTCTCGGTGAAGCCTTATCTAATTTTTGCTTAAATGCAAAAATTAAAGGTTTATGATCCGTAAACAAAGTAAACTCTCGACCTTCAACCATAACTCGGAAATGTTTGACTGCTAAATAAGCCGCCAAAAGTTCTCTGTCATACGCGCTATATTTACGTTGCGTTGGACTTAATTTTTGAGAAAAGAATCCTAAGGGTTCATTAACACCTGCATAAGACTGCTGTATTACAGCCCCGACAGCTATATCAGAAGCATCCACCAATAAGGATAATTTTGATTCGTTCCTAGGAAATGCTAGCTGCGGGACGCATCAGCCGAGTAATTGTTTAGCTTTATTGAAAGCAGCCAAAGACCGTTCATTCCAATCAATAGGACTTTTGTCTTCCTTTTTATGAGATCCGAGCAAAAAGTCGTTTAGTAGCGCTAAATGTTGTGCAGCATGTGGAATGAAACGACGATAAAAATTGAACATGCCAAGAAATCGACGCATTTCATAAACCGAATTAGGAGGTTTTAAATTATGTATAGCTTCAACTTTGTTAGGAAGCGATTTTACACCATTAGCATCAATTTGATGGCCGAGAAAAGATACAGATTCTTTTAGAAAATTACATTTGTTTATATCAATCAGTAAACCATATTGTTTGAAACGTTCAAAAACACACTCTAAATTTTAATAATGTTCTTCTATATTTGTAGAAGCTATCAGTACGTGTCGTCAATATAAGGAAATACAAAATCCAGATCACGTAAAACAGAATGGATAAAACGCTGGAAACTTTGTGCAGCATTTCGAAAACCAAAAGTCATTTTGGGAAATTCGAATAGTCCAAAAGGTGTTGTTATGGCTGTCTTTTCAATATCATCTTCATTGACTGGAATTTGATGATAAGCTTTTACTAAATCAATTACAGAGAAAATTTTCTTTCCACTTAATTGTTGGGAAAAATCATGAATATGCGGTATTGGGTAAGAATCAGGCACAGTCATATTGTTTAAAGCTCGGTAGTCACCACAAGGTCGCCAAGATCAATCTTTTTTCTTTACCATATGTAGAGGTGAAGCCCAAGGGCTTTTCGATGGACGACAAATACCTTGTTCTATCATGTAATTGAACTCTTTCTTGGCAATATCTAATTTTTCAGCATTAAGACGACGAGGTTTTGCTGAAATCGGCGGACCTTTAGTTATAATATGGTGTCTAACTGAGTGAAAAACTGGTGCCTTGAAGTCCGGTTCACACGCTGACCCGAAATATTTTCCCAAAAGACAAGCAACTCGTTTGTCAACATTTGGGTAAGAAATTAACTCTAATTTGGGTATATTAGTTTCAATTAACTTACCCTGTTGAGATTTACAAGTTGTTGTTAGATCGATATTACGACGATTATGTAAATCCACCATCAATCCAAAATGTTTTAAAAAATCTGCGCCAATGATAGGTTTGGAAATATCCGCGACCAAAAATTTCCAAGTAAAAACGCGACGAAGTCCTAAAGTAACTTGTAGTTCGCGATAACCGTAAGTTGAAATATTTGTATCATTGGCAGCCTTTAAAACGAAGTAAGAGTTGACATTTTTCTTTTCAGTAATATCTACAGGAACGATTGACAAATCAGACCCAGTATCAATCAAGAACTTTAATTTGGATTTGTCATCATCAACTATGAGACGGCTTGATGGATTAATGAAGTTGGAAACCGTCGATTCCAACTCCAAATTTAGTTCTTTGAGAAGTGTTTACATGGTGTATAACACTTAAAAGCTTTATCTCCAAATTTTTCGTGATAACGACAAAGTCCATTCTCGTTGATTTTATCTCTTGATTTTGAACGCGAACGGTACTTTGAAATTGAACGTGAAGCTCTACGAGCGTTATGATTTGCTGAGACATTGGTCTGCGATACCATGAACTGATTTACCAAAGTCATCATTTCATTAAGCTTATCCGATAGTGTGTTGATCTGGTGTTGGAAAGGCTCTCGTTCATTAGAGGGTGAAGTTGAATTTCTCGCGGAAACAGTAAATACGGAAGGACTGGTTACAACTTTATGAACCTTATCTGAAACTTCAGCAATTTCAGCTAATGAGCCTTTTGCTGCTACAACTATTGTTCTGATGTTTGTAGGGAGTCTTTCCAGCCAGAGACAACGAAGTACATTATCAAATTTGGTCCAGCTAGACTTTTCATTTTGCTTAATAAATGGCTTGGTTTACGGTCACCTAACTCTAAGCCAGTTAATACTGCCATACAAGTACTCTCAGGAGGACTCACCCCTTCCGAGATATTTCCGAAATTAAGTCGAAAACATGCAAAAATGAATCCTTTAGCCCCCCTCCCCACGTTAGCGCACACCTCATGACCGCGAGCTTTTACTCCGAATCATCCCTTATAGATCCGTGAAATAAAAAACCGTCACCCCCTCCCGATTTTCAACAATGGTTCTTTTCATTCTAATGAATATAGAATATTACTTCGTTGAGACTCTTTTAACTCTCGAATGACAGGAAACAAGCCAAGAAGAAGTGTATGAAATTAAAGAAAATTTAACGCTTACTAACTTTTCCCTACAAAAGTTCTTGGAAAAACAATTCGATGAGACACTAGAGTTAATGGAATGGAAAACAATTTTTTTTGAGTTTTATTAACCAATATCGGAAGAACCGTTAGGAGTTTTGCATATGCAAGTATGGGCAAATAAATAGGATATTTAGAAAGCTTTAACGCTTACTCACAATTAAAAAAAATTTAACAGCTGCTCCTAACTACAACTTTATTTTTTATCGCATATACGTATTTCGGGAGCAATGTGCTCCCTTCTTCAGTGCGTTAGCTATTGATACATTGGCAATTGTACAGGTGTATATATTTCGAAAACATTTTTTTAAAGTTACTCAGAAACCCCAGGTAGGTTCATAAAAGAAAGAACAAACAAAACACGGCAATTCAGGTAAAAGGGTTAATTAGAATTGGAGTAAGGTTTCTTTTTTGCCCAAAGTGGGCGCGCTATGAGCATTTTGCCGCCCTCACCAAAAAAACCTTAATAATTCGTAAAATAATTTTTCGTTTAGTTTGCACTTTTCAGTAGCTGCCTCTATTTTCATTCAGAACTCGTGCCGAAAGACTGTACGTCGTTAGTGGGCGGAGTGGGGCTAGAGAAAGAGGGTGTTACCATGCTTAAACAAAAGTAATAGTTTAATGTTTTTTGAGTCATCCTGAAATGCACATTTACACTGATATCCTCCGGCGATCCTTTTTTCTTGTTGCTTTAGCTGTAGCCAGTTTTGTTAGGTATAGGTGTTTGGCAATAAAAACAAACTGCCCTGCACCTAAGAGCGTACCCAAGCCCTCAAACCGAAACATATTCTGCTTTTGGTAATACATACATATACTATTTTATAGCTGAGTTAGTGACATTTACCTCCCAGACCAATGCATAAGTTGAAATAAGAATGGTAAGGTCCGTGTTGGCTCCGAGAGACACAGTCAATGACAATAAAGCGATCGCAGCTCAACGACAAGAACGAACATTTTGCTTGTACGCCAACTGTATTTCAACCATGAAGAGGAGAACAACTCCGGATAGCTAAATAAGGATCGCTTCGTAAGAACTGCTCGGAAGAATTTCGGCCTAAATGCATTCCACTCGTTTGGTAGGACTGACACATGCACCATTTGTGTTTATATAGCGGTATAGAGGTTTATTTTATTAATTATATATATTGGTCTCTATATATTAATATATATTTAATTATATATTTAATTGTTTTTAAACATTATATTATTTATAATAAAAATTGAATTTTTAAGGAATGAATATTTTTTTTTGTCTTATTGAAATGAAATCTAATTTTTGAATTGAATTTTTTTTTTACATTTTTTTATCATAAAAAAACTAGATTGATTTTTTTTTATAATAAAAAATGGCTAAGTGGATTTTTATTTTTTAACAAGTAAAAATTTATCTTACGTTAATTAAAAATCCACGACATTACCCCCCTCCTTAGAAATAATAATAATTAATTAGCATATGTATGAATGACTTTGTTGTCATTGAATGACACTTTCTTGGTTGTTGATCGTGGTTTTGGAAATAGTGATGATGATTCCATAAACGCTGGTTTTAAGCGGTCAATGGAGACTTTGATTTTCTTGTCACCAACTAAAATTGTGTAGACTTTATCACTTCGATCAACGACCAAGAAAGGTCCTTCGAATGTTGCTTTAAGAGAAGGACGAACTGAATCAATGCGACGAAAAACGTGCGTGCAAGATTTAAGCTCATTGGGAACATAAATATATTTATTCGTATTGATTCTAGGCTCTACACATTTGGAGCATTTAACGAATTGACGCAAACGTTCGACATAATCAGTTACTGATTCTTTTGATTCGGATAGATTGACGAAGTCATGAGGGAGTCTGAGATTTTGACCGTAAACCAACTCAGCTGGTGTGCATTCGGAATCTTCTCTGATAATGGTACGCAGTCCCAATAATATAAAAGGAAGTTCTTTGGTCCATTGAGTGTTACCTCGACTCATGAGACTTTCTTTTAAAACTCGATGCCAACGTTCGAGAAAACCATTTGCCTTCGGGTTGTAAGCCGTAGTGCGTTTTCGCTCAAAACCAAGATAAGTCGATAGCTCTTTAAATAATAGAGATTCAAACGGGGCACCTTGATCCGTAACAATTGTTCGAGGAATACCGAAACGTGGGAAAAATTCTTTAACTAAAGTATTGGCGATGGTGGAAGTACGCGCATCAGGCATTGGAAAAGCTTCAGGCCAGCGAGTAAATCGGTCAATGATTGTTAGACAATACCGACAATTTTCAGATAAAGGAAGTGGTCCCACAATGTCTAAGTGAATGGTACTAAACTTCTCTTTACTCGGAAGAAAAGAGCCTACTGGTGATAGTGTATGTCGAGTAATCTTTGACTTCTGACAAGATATGCACTGCCCCGCCCAGGTTTTAGCATCCTTGTTGATGGATGGCCAAATAAATTTACTTTTAAGTAATTTTGTGGTAGCTCTTAGGCCTGGATGACAAAAATTATGTACTTTGTCAAAAACCAAACGCCTTAATTCAGAGGGAACGTAAGCTCTGATGATTTTAATTTTTCCAGTTCTGGATCCCTGGATTGTGAAAGTGCCATTTGATGGATACTAATCGCAGAAGGAATTTCGATAACATCGATTCTTGACAAATTGTTAGCAACAATATTATCTTCACCTTTGATGTGACGTATGTCGCTGGTGAACTGGCCGATAAAATCGAGATGACGCACTTGTCTCGGTGAAGCCTTATCTAATTTTTGCTTAAATGCAAAAATTAAAGGTTTATGATCCGTAAACAAAGTAAACTCTCGACCTTCAACCATAACTCGGAAATGTTTGACTGCTAAATAAGCCGCCAAAAGTTCTCTGTCATACGCGCTATATTTACGTTGCGTTGGACTTAATTTTTGAGAAAAGAATCCTAAGGGTTCATTAACACCTGCATAAGACTGCTGTATTACAGCCCCGACAGCTATATCAGAAGCATCCACCAATAAGGATAATTTTGATTCGTTCCTAGGAAATGCTAGCTGCGGGACGCATCAGCCGAGTAATTGTTTAGCTTTATTGAAAGCAGCCAAAGACCGTTCATTCCAATCAATAGGACTTTTGTCTTCCTTTTTATGAGATCCGAGCAAAAAGTCGTTTAGTAGCGCTAAATGTTGTGCAGCATGTGGAATGAAACGACGATAAAAATTGAACATGCCAAGAAATCGACGCATTTCATAAACCGAATTAGGAGGTTTTAAATTATGTATAGCTTCAACTTTGTTAGGAAGCGATTTTACACCATTAGCATCAATTTGATGGCCGAGAAAAGATACAGATTCTTTTAGAAAATTACATTTGTTTATATCAATCAGTAAACCATATTGTTTGAAACGTTCAAAAACACACTCTAAATTTTAATAATGTTCTTCTATATTTGTAGAAGCTATCAGTACGTGTCGTCAATATAAGGAAATACAAAATCCAGATCACGTAAAACAGAATGGATAAAACGCTGGAAACTTTGTGCAGCATTTCGAAAACCAAAAGTCATTTTGGGAAATTCGAATAGTCCAAAAGGTGTTGTTATGGCTGTCTTTTCAATATCATCTTCATTGACTGGAATTTGATGATAAGCTTTTACTAAATCAATTACAGAGAAAATTTTCTTTCCACTTAATTGTTGGGAAAAATCATGAATATGCGGTATTGGGTAAGAATCAGGCACAGTCATATTGTTTAAAGCTCGGTAGTCACCACAAGGTCGCCAAGATCAATCTTTTTTCTTTACCATATGTAGAGGTGAAGCCCAAGGGCTTTTCGATGGACGACAAATACCTTGTTCTATCATGTAATTGAACTCTTTCTTGGCAATATCTAATTTTTCAGCATTAAGACGACGAGGTTTTGCTGAAATCGGCGGACCTTTAGTTATAATATGGTGTCTAACTGAGTGAAAAACTGGTGCCTTGAAGTCCGGTTCACACGCTGACCCGAAATATTTTCCCAAAAGACAAGCAACTCGTTTGTCAACATTTGGGTAAGAAATTAACTCTAATTTGGGTATATTAGTTTCAATTAACTTACCCTGTTGAGATTTACAAGTTGTTGTTAGATCGATATTACGACGATTATGTAAATCCACCATCAATCCAAAATGTTTTAAAAAATCTGCGCCAATGATAGGTTTGGAAATATCCGCGACCAAAAATTTCCAAGTAAAAACGCGACGAAGTCCTAAAGTAACTTGTAGTTCGCGATAACCGTAAGTTGAAATATTTGTATCATTGGCAGCCTTTAAAACGAAGTAAGAGTTGACATTTTTCTTTTCAGTAATATCTACAGGAACGATTGACAAATCAGACCCAGTATCAATCAAGAACTTTAATTTGGATTTGTCATCATCAACTATGAGACGGCTTGATGGATTAATGAAGTTGGAAACCGTCGATTCCAACTCCAAATTTAGTTCTTTGAGAAGTGTTTACATGGTGTATAACACTTAAAAGCTTTATCTCCAAATTTTTCGTGATAACGACAAAGTCCATTCTCGTTGATTTTATCTCTTGATTTTGAACGCGAACGGTACTTTGAAATTGAACGTGAAGCTCTACGAGCGTTATGATTTGCTGAGACATTGGTCTGCGATACCATGAACTGATTTACCAAAGTCATCATTTCATTAAGCTTATCCGATAGTGTGTTGATCTGGTGTTGGAAAGGCTCTCGTTCATTAGAGGGTGAAGTTGAATTTCTCGCGGAAACAGTAAATACGGAAGGACTGGTTACAACTTTATGAACCTTATCTGAAACTTCAGCAATTTCAGCTAATGAGCCTTTTGCTGCTACAACTATTGTTCTGATGTTTGTAGGGAGTCTTTCCAGCCAGAGACAACGAAGTACATTATCAAATTTGGTCCAGCTAGACTTTTCATTTTGCTTAATAAATGGCTTGGTTTACGGTCACCTAACTCTAAGCCAGTTAATACTGCCATACAAGTACTCTCAGGAGGACTCACCCCTTCCGAGATATTTCCGAAATTAAGTCGAAAACATGCAAAAATGAATCCTTTAGCCCCCCTCCCCACGTTAGCGCACACCTCATGACCGCGAGCTTTTACTCCGAATCATCCCTTATAGATCCGTGAAATAAAAAACCGTCACCCCCTCCCGATTTTCAACAATGGTTCTTTTCATTCTAATGAATATAGAATATTACTTCGTTGAGACTCTTTTAACTCTCGAATGACAGGAAACAAGCCAAGAAGAAGTGTATGAAATTAAAGAAAATTTAACGCTTACTAACTTTTCCCTACAAAAGTTCTTGGAAAAACAATTCGATGAGACACTAGAGTTAATGGAATGGAAAACAATTTTTTTTGAGTTTTATTAACCAATATCGGAAGAACCGTTAGGAGTTTTGCATATGCAAGTATGGGCAAATAAATAGGATATTTAGAAAGCTTTAACGCTTACTCACAATTAAAAAAAATTTAACAGCTGCTCCTAACTACAACTTTATTTTTTATCGCATATACGTATTTCGGGAGCAATGTGCTCCCTTCTTCAGTGCGTTAGCTATTGATACATTGGCAATTGTACAGGTGTATATATTTCGAAAACATTTTTTTAAAGTTACTCAGAAACCCCAGGTAGGTTCATAAAAGAAAGAACAAACAAAACACGGCAATTCAGGTAAAAGGGTTAATTAGAATTGGAGTAAGGTTTCTTAGTCCTCCTACAATGTGGCGAAATGGCTGGCAAGCGAGTTAACGGACATCGGCGACCCATATATGCTGTGAGAAACACAATCGAACTCACAAGGAAGCTGCAAGACATACGCATCGCCAACGACGAGGTACTAATCTCCTTCGACGTGAAGTCACTGTTTCCGAACACACCAGTCAAACAAGCGAACTACCAGCTCGAAGTTTGGCTGAATAAGTTCGGGAATACAACTGAATGGAGAAGGAAGGTTAAAGTATACACCAACCTCGCACACTTGTGTATGACGGAGAATTACTTTGTATCGCGAGGCAAATTTTACAAAACAACATCCGGCGTTTCGATGGGTAACCCAATGTCACCACTGTTGGCCGAAATATTCATGGCTCATATTGAGTCGCTGATCGAAGAAAAAGGTTTAATGCCGAGACTGTGGATACGATACGTGGATGACGTCCTTGCCATAGTCCGGAAGGAGGATGCCATAAACATACTGCAGGACATCAACAAGATCCACCCAAAAATACAATTTAGCATGGAGATGGAACAGCAAGGCTCACTACCATTTCTGGACGTACGGATCATCAATAATACAGGTAAGCTCGAATTCGAAGTCTATAGGAAACCGACCGCAACTCAAAGGACGATCATGGCGACATCAGCACATCCTACATCGCAAAACCTCGCGGCATACAATTCGATGATCCACAGGCTTTATACTTACCCGCTATCAAAAAACGGTTTCGATAAGGAAAAGGAATATATCCTTGACACAGCGACAAAAAACGGATACAACACAGAAATAATCAAGAAGCTCATGGCGAATAAACAGCAGCAAATATGGAGGAGCGAACGCACTACATTATACGATCAAGCGAAAGACGAAATGAGATGGACTAGCATACCGATGGCCAAAAATTTCTACAAGATCAGGACATTTATGAGGAAATTCGACATCAACATCGTAGGATCAACCCGAGGAAGCACGCTGAAGAGTCAACTAGGCAGCGAGAAGGACCGACTAACGAAGGAGGAAAAGAGCGGTATATATGCGGTATCGTGCGGCGACTGCGGGAAGCAATACATTGGTCAGACGAAGCGGCTTATCACAACGAGATTTAACGAGCACTTAAGGGAGGCAGCAAGTGGACAAACAAGAGTAACCAGCACAATCAGATCATCCATAGCTAAACATATCATTGAGGAGAAACATACAATAACACTTTGGATGCTTGGGAGAGCCCTAAAATATTGCGACGAAACCCGGAGACATTGCTCAACACAGACGAAGGAAATTGCCCAACCAAATTAATTAGAGAGCTGGCAAAAAAGAAACCTTACTCCAATTCTAATTAACCCTTTTACCTGAATTGCCGTGTTTTGTTTGTTCTTTCTTTTATGAACCTACCTGGGGTTTCTGAGTAACTTTTAAAAAAATGTTTTCGAAATATATACACCTGTACAATTGCCAATGTATCAATAGCTAACGCACTGAAGAAGGGAGCACATTGCTCCCGAAATACGTATATGCGAAAAAAATAAAGTTGTAGTTAGGAGCAGCTGTTAATTTTTTTTAATTATAACATCAACTACAACCATCAGAGGACGATATTTATTTGCTTACTCACAATTTTTTTCTCTGAGACTCACCGCTTTCGAGATATAGCCCTAAACACCAAAACTTGCACAAAATTGCACCTTTAGCCCCCTCTCCCCGCGTTAGCGCACCCTTCAGCTCCGAGTAAAATTAGTACCTTTACCTCCTAACTACTCCTAACAAAATACCGAAGAAAAAAATCGTCAGCCTCTTCGATGTTCTCTACACCCCCTTTTTATGCTTTCATTGCTTGGCCTACTGAGGCAGCATGTATTTTTCTTTGACGCAAACCTTTCCAACTTGTTTTTTTTTTTTTGTTACCTTACGCCATAATTATAGTGAATAAAAAAATCCATTTTATCGTGTTAAAAACGAGTACCGTTATCATATGGCGCTTATAATAAAGCAGCAGACAATGTGGGAATAAATGCTACGCAAATATTGGACCTTTTCTATAAATAAATACAAGCAGCGACTGAGCAGTGTAAGGCCGCGTACGAATACAGTGCGACGCCGAGATTTTCCGGGCCGAGCGATCCGATGCGATGTCGGGCGGGGCGATGCGATGAGATTTGTGACGAGACAATGCGATTTGTTTTCATAGCAAGAAAACCTGATTATTTTTCAATGGATTTTATACCGGCGCTGCCTCGTGCGGTTTGACGCTGTTTGATGATGATACGGGTATGGTTTTAGATCGGCCTCGTGAGTTTGCGCTTCAAGTGTAGCATCATTGGTATTTTCTATATATGTACATACACACGTGTCGGTATGTTTAAGATAGTGTTGTAGATAATTGTGGCTATCCATGAATGGATTGTTGTAGGTAATAATGAATGGGAGAAAGAGCAAGGTAACATTTGTAGGAATTTGTAGTGTTAGCTTACGCATTTCAAAACAATATTCAGGCGGCATTTGGATATACATAGTCTAAATTGTTAACCCTAGAGTGGGCGCGCTATGAGCATTTTGCCGCCCTCACCAAAAAAACCTTAATAATTCGTAAAATAATTTTTCGTTTAGTTTGCACTTTTCAGTAGCTGCCTCTATTTTCATTCAGAACTCGTGCCGAAAGACTGTACGTCGTTAGTGGGCGGAGTGGGGCTAGAGAAAGAGGGTGTTACCATCAGGCGGCAATTTGCTCATCGCGCGCCTTCTCACGTAGGTAATTTTTACCTCATATATCACATATAAAAAAAAAAACATATTTTTTGCAAAGTTGGAATGTTGGGTATGTTTTATGGTGCATTTATGGCACCCCTGTTTTCTCGGGGAAATACTCGTAAAATTGGCGTGGCAGAAACAATATGTAAATTTGGGTCGCTGATTCCGAATTTGATGTCAAAAACCATAAATTTTTTTTTGGGTTGCCCACCCCAAAATGGTACCCCGGTTTTCTCATCACCACAAGTGACCTATCCGCTACCTTCAATAATTCATTGCAAATATATGCGCTGTACGAACTTTCCTATACGTAAGCGTATTTGTAGTTGTATTTAGTAGACCAATCCCTTGTTACATTTCTTCCGACTATTTATTCATTTAATAATATGCAAATCTCTAACACTATACATGATCATCGACACGTATGCATGTGTATTATAGTATAAAAATTCCATATGGCAATCGAAGCCGATTTGAAACAAATCCTGCACTCTATTAGCATCAAACAGCCTCAAACGACACGAAACCAGCCTCTCCATTCATATGGACATACAATACACAATGCCACTACGAAGTCGATCCAAACACAAATCGTATACCCCAAGTCGCTGGTAGAAGACTACAGCCGCGGCAATGCACATTGCATCGTCTAAACAGCACGGTGAATCGACATGGAAAAGTTCTCCATCGTACAACTACATGCCACTACGAACCCGATCTATACACAAATCGTATACTCCATGTCGCTCCCATCGGCGACAAGGCACCTTACAAATTTTTTTTCTTGCGATGGGAAGCTTATCGCTTCTTATCGTATCGCATCGCATCGCCAGCAGTGTGAATGGGCTGTAAGGGAGGTGACAAACTAACAAAAAAATAAATCAAAAGTAGCACACTGAGACAAAATGAAATTTTATGTAAGATAAACGTGTCAAAGACGACGCGAGTCTATAACAACCTCCCTGCGCTTATTCTTCCTTTTTGTTGCCTCTCCACCTTATACCGTTATTGTACCGTTTTCGCTTTGCTCGCTCTGTCTGTTACCGTCGTCATCCATTCGCAATTTATATTGCTACGAAATTTACATACATACATGTGATCCTTTCCCATATAGTAAGCGCATACATGGCCGACGTTTTATCTCACATACATATCCTTTCACGTGTACATTTCTCTTTTTGTTCATTCTCAAGCGCCCACGCGCTCCCCCATACTGTACACAAAATAAAAATCCGAACCATCGAAGTTGAACCATACCATACTCTCGTCTCGTCGTTGTTGTCGTCATCGTCCTTTCCGTCCGTTGCCTTTTATCCTTTCTTATTTATTTCTTACTTCTTTTTAATTTTTCGCTTTCTTCGTCGTCCTCGTCGTTCATCGTCATTTTCTTGTTTCGACTCCACCGTCGGCGTCGCGAGTCGGAGGCGATCCTTGTGTTGTTGTCGGTGCTGCTCCTGCTATATGTTGTCTATTCAGACAAATTCATATATAGCTGGAGAGTACGGGAAGAAGGTGTTTTTGACGTCGACCAAAGTCTTTTCTGATGCTAAAGAGATTTCCATTGAACGGAGAAAGCTATGCATATCTATAGGTATACAATTAGGAACAGTTGTGTAAATGCGTGCTGATAAAAAGAAAACGAATTGAATTCGAACTAATTGGCTCGAGAAATTTTTCCAACAACTTCGATGTTTACTGTTTTGTATACGTACTTAGTCGATATGGACAACACAAAATTAACGAGCTCAATACGGAACGATTTTTCCTTTTGTGAAATAATTGGGTGGAAGCAGTGGCTAGAATTAGTCTCTCACGTAGTTCTACTCTACTTAAGGTATTCGCCGGGGTACGAAAGTTTTTTTTTAATTTATTCTCGAAGGATTTTTTCAACTGTCTTTAAAATTGCGCTCAACTGACTTTAATATTTCGCTCAGATTTTACAATCTAAAAAAAATTATTTGAGCAAAGGGTTGCAGACTTATTTTGTTATTACAATTGTTCGTAGATCTCAGCACTCGAGTCTCACACGTAGCTCTACTCTACTTAAACTACGCTCAAATATTACACTTCAATAAAAAACAACGAGACCGAGTTCTAATGGTAGAATGCGCGTAAATATTCAATTTCTTTTTTTTCAAGGGGAAAGGGGTAGGTGGGTCGAATCTTGCACATCTCTAATATCGGCATCCAGCAGCTTTGATTTGTAATAAAATTGAAGTTTTTCGCGACATTCTATCAAAAGATATGGCGGAATATTGCTTTGTAGGGGATGTAGGGGTAGGGGTAGTCAGGCCTTCTCCACTTTCCACCAACTTCAAGCATATGTCACAATAATAGCCACTGATCAAAATTTTACGTCGCTAGCAATATTCTGTCGAAAAATATGGCCGAATTAAACTTTCAGGGGCCATTTGTATGAGACGTAGGGGAGCCCTTGGTGTGATTTGACCCATTTTCAATACCAGCCAACCATTTCTCAACACAATCATCTGACAAAAATTCCAAAATAAATTTCGACAGATATCGTGCAAACTGACAGACACACGGACGGAAAGACGGACAGACGGACATGGCTTATTCGAATCAGGGACCGACCCTGATCATTTATAGATCTTGTAGTGGCTATCACTACGTAGAAATGTAATTTATTAGTGAACGACAGTATGCTTTTAGTTTTTTGTGTTTTATTTATTAATTTATAGTTTACAATTATTTTAATTCGAAATAAATTTTATATTCGTAACTCTAATTAGAACTATTTGAATTGATTATTATTTTAACACGTTTTTTTATGCAACTTGAATTTCGATACACGTCCTAACACGTTGATGGCTGCGAGTCGAGTGGGAGTTGGGCGGATGCCTCTTTTTGTGATCTTGAGACTAAGTAAAGAAGTGGACTTAAGTAATTGGTACAACTGATTACTTCCGCTTTCTATTACAACAATATTAATTCTGTTACTTAAATCTATGCTATTAATGTTGATCCCAACAATACTCCCTTCCCAGTAGAACGTCCACAAAATGAGTAATTTAAATTTATATAAAATTCACTTGTTTCTTGTTTGACTCACACGTAGAAATGGTATGGGCGGGCTTAAGTCTATCAATTGAAATTGACATATTTTTATTTTTTATTGTTACC
The DNA here is from genome assembly GCA_949715475.1 of Microchrysa polita. Classification (NCBI taxonomy): domain Eukaryota; kingdom Metazoa; phylum Arthropoda; class Insecta; order Diptera; family Stratiomyidae; genus Microchrysa; species Microchrysa polita. The sequence goes on from OX454422.1 coordinate 8,194,807, forward strand.
ACAAAATATTTTCGAAAACGACGTACCACTTCATAAGGACCATCATAGCGAGGTGTTAACGGAGTTTTAACTTTATCTACTCTTACGAAGACATGAGTACATTTGTAAAGTTCTTTAGGTATATAAAAACTGTTCGATTTTGTTTTAGACCTTGGAGGCACAGCGGAAAAATTCTGCATCGCTTGTCGAATTCTGTTGATGTAAGATGTATGGTCATTTTCGAGTATGTTTTGATACTGATTAAAAAAATCTGCAGGCAGCTTTAACGTTTGGCCGTACATAATTTCAGCCGGACTGCAGCCCATATCTTCTTTATTTGTGGTTCTTATCCCTAATAAAACCATTGGGAGTTCTTCACTCCAATGAATGGTGTTACATCTAGCAACTAATGAGTCCTTGAGGGTGCGATGAAATCTTTCAACCATCCCGTTGGATTGCGGGTGGTAAGCTGTAGTTCTTATTCGGTTTATGCCTAATAATTTCATGAGTTCTTTAAATAAAGTTGACTCAAACTGTACTCCTCTATCAGTTGTCATCGTTTCTGGAATACCAAATCGAGCAAAATATTCTGTTACTAATTTTTCGGCGACTGTTTCAGCGGTCGCTCTGGCTATTGGATATGCCTCTGGCCATCGACTGAACCGGTCTACCACTGTTAACACATAGGTGTTATTTTTTGATGGTGGCAGTGGTCCAACAATGTCAACATGAATGTGCTGAAATTTTTCAGAAGGTATGTTGAGTTTGTCGAGTGCAGATTTTGTGTGTTTTACTACTTTGGCCTTTTGACAATTAATGCACGATCTGGCCCACTGGTTAACTTGTTTATTGAGGCTAGGCCAGTAATACTTTGAAGCTACAGCATTTCTTGAGGCTCTGATTCCTGGATGTGAGAGATTGTGTATGTTATCGAAACAAATTTTTCGAAGAGTTTCTGGAATATATGGTCTCAGTTTATCTGAAGAATGATCACACCAAATTTTCTCTCCATCTACTGGCATTTCCACTAATCTCAAATTCTTTTTATACTTAGAACTATTAGGGGAAATTAGCTGTTGTAGCTCGGAATCTTCTTGTTGCAATTTAGCTATTATTTTTGATTCAAGAAATGGTTGTGCTTTCGTATTGTCAAGTTTTTCTATTCTTGAAAGATAATCTGCAACTACATTGCTCTTTCCTGATATATGTCTAATATCGTGTGTAAATTGAGCAATGTAGTCCAGGTGTCTAAATTGTCTAGGGCTACGCTCTGTTTTAGTAAATATTGCCCCAGTTAGAGGTTTATGGTCTGTGAAAACACAGAATTCACGAGCTTCAACCAAATGTCTAAAGTGTTTAATTGCAAGATAAATCGCTAATAACTCTCTGTCAAAAGCCGAATATTTCATTTCAGTTTTTGACAATTTTCTTGAAAAAAATTCCAGTGGTTCCCAAACAGAATTTCTTAGTTGCTGAATAACGGCTCCAACAGCTACATTTGATGCATCTGTTGTGATGCTCAAGTATCCATTTGATGGATGAACTAGCAAAGAAGCATGTGCTAACGCATTCTTTGTTTCCTTAAATGCCTCTTCACAATTGACGGGCCAAGTGAAATCTTCTTTTTTTACTTTTCTTTTCGTTTTTTCGCTATTAATGACGGATATGTGGTCTATAATAGGAGCCAGCAATTTCGAAAGATGCGGCACAAAACGGCGAAAATAGTTTATCATACCGATAAATTGTTGCGTTTCTTTAACAGATTTTGGCGAGGGTAAGTCCAAAATTGCCTTGACCTTATTCTGAGAAGGACGAATTCCATTTGCTGATATGTTGTTACTAAGAAAGTCTACTGAACTTGCACCAAATATGCACTTGGGTAGTTTGATGGTAACTCCATATTCGGTTAATCGCTTAAATAACATGCGAAGATGTTCCCTATGTTCCTCCAATGACCTACTTGCTACTAGAATGTCGTCTATATAGACAAATACGAACGATAAACCTTTACAAACTTCATTCATAAAGCGTTGGAATGTTTGTGACGAATTTCGAAGTCCAAATGGCATTCGCACAAACTCAAACAATCCAAATGGAGTCGTTATTGCAGTTTTATATATATCGTCTTTATGAATCGGTATTTGATGGTAAGCCCTAAAAAGATCAATTTTAGAAAAATATGAGCATCCTTCTAACTTAATGGAGAAATCATGGATGTGCGGTATTGGGTAGCGATCAGGAGTCGTTATAGCATTTAATGCCCGATAGTCTCCACATGGTCGCCAATCAGTCGTATCCTTTTTTTTTACCATGTGAAGTGGTGAGGATACTTGCGAAGATGATGGACGACATATTCCCAATTCAACCATGTGTGAAAATTCTAAATGCGCTTCTCCATATCTCTTAGGGTCTAAACGGCGTGATTTAGCGAAAGGAAGCGATCCTTTTGTATGTATGCGATGAACCACACTGTGCTTGATAGGTTCATTGAAGTTGGGTGCGGCAGTGAGTGATGGAAATTCTTTTAATATGTTTGCGAAATCGTTCTCGATTGAAAAACTTTTAGGTAAAACGTCATTAGATCTAATTTCCATAGCGTTTACATCGAGTTTGGTATTTCTGTCAATTATTCTTTTGTTGTGAAGATCGACCAGTAAATTAAATTTGGCCAAAAAATCAGCACCCAAGATTGGTCTGTTTACTTCAGCCATAATAAAGGAGTGCACGAAGTTTCTTCTTAAACCTAAATCTATTTTAAGAAGTTTGCTTCCGTAGGTATTAATATTACTACCATTAGCTGCTGACAGCATTAGATGTAAATTTTTGCTAGTGTTTTTAAATTTTGTGTGAGGAATAACCGACAAATCTGCTCCGGTATCGACCAAAAAGTTCAAATTGTGAATTGAATCCCTTATACACAGTCGGCGGCTTGTAAAATTGTCCCCATTGCTTGCCGCCTCGTCAATGGACTCATTTAGTTTTTTGAATTAACATTTTGTGTATTAGAATTAATCTTTTTTGTGAAACTGCAAGGTTTAATACACCGTGTTGCGTTTTCTCCAAATTTAAAATGATACCAGCAGAATTTGCCATTTTTATTAAATTTTCTGCCGGGAGATCGATTTTTCGAAACACTTCTAGATCTAGAACGAGATCTAGAACGGCTTGTAAATCTATTCATTCGGTCAATTTTTTCACTAAGAGCATTGATTTGTTTTTGCAGGCTTTCCAAACTAAAAATTTCAACATTTTTACTCGAATTAATTGGTTTTGGCACTTGCTCAACTTCTGAGACTCGATGAGTTGATAGAGCTTCCCATAACTTGTCTGCCACCTCCAAAGTTTTATCTAACTCAAAATCGAACGGTATAAGTGCTATGTTTAAACTATTTGGCACACGACTGAGCCAAAGCTTCTTCAATAAATCCTCTCCTACATTACCAATCGACCCGGCTAAATTTTTAAGAATCCGGAAGAAATCGGACGGCTTGCGGTCACCCATTTCTTCTTCGGATATTAACTTTTTTAATCTAGTCTCCATGCTCATGGAATGTCTGTCAATTAACAAAGTTTTTAATTTCGAATAAGTACCTTCTGATGGTGGATTCTGTATAAAGTCTCCTATCGTCTCGGCAATATCCTGTGGTAATGACGCTATGACGTAATGATATTTGGTTAAGTCGCTAGTCACTCGCGCTAAAACGAACTGCGATTCCGCCAGCCCAAACCATGTTCTCGGCGACGAATTCCAAAAGGTGGGTAGTTTTACGCTGACGGGGTTGAGTTCCACTTTAGAAGGACTATTGCTGGGATTCCCACTTTTCGAAGCAGCAGTATTTTCGTCTTTTGACATTTTGAAAATGAATTACAAATTATCTAAAATGAATCGAAAAACCAAAGAAAGTGAAATTGCAAAAACTAAGAGTTCAGAAAGAAATATGTGTAAAATATCAAATTAATTATCTTTTTTCTTTGATGATTGGAACGTCGAGTTTCAGATTCAATGTTTGAGGTTATTTGCCGTGATGCTGATGATGGAGTACTCCCACAAACGTATTTCACGCTGATGTATTTTCTGGCATGCGGTCTCCGGGATATATAATCGATTTTGATGATGATACTTCGATGGGTGAAACTATTTTGGCATCTGGCATGTGGTCTCCGTGATGTAATCGATTTTGATGCTTCGATGGAATGAACTATTCTTATTCGCACGGATTAGATGACTTCTAATCGGTATCGGCTTCCAAAATGTCGATTCAATATAGTAATTTTGGCACTAAATTGGCAATTGAAATATTTCGCCTTAGCACAGGAGGTTATGCATCGTGATGACTGATGTGATGAAGCGTTTTCACTAATCGTGGTTGGAGCAACTAAATATTTTCGATGCTCGGTGCTTCGCACTATATTATTAATTTCCACACTAGAAAAACTTTGGAGATTCACACGATTTCGTTAATTTATGAGGATCACATCACATCCAGATTATCGATCGGTATTATGCTGTTTACGTCGACTGCGTTGCACACACCACCAGATGAATGATAAGATTGAATATCGATTGACTTGAGCGTATAATATGCTTTAACAGCCACGAAATCAATTTTTTAAGGAAATGTTAATTGAGTTTTGATGTGTATCGCGTTGCACAAAATTTTATCTTGTCTCACTAATTACTTAAACTGTTGTTCGGGGTCACCATTTGTAGTGGCTATCACTACGTAGAAATGTAATTTATTAGTGAACGACAGTATGCTTTTAGTTTTTTGTGTTTTATTTATTAATTTATAGTTTACAATTATTTTAATTCGAAATAAATTTTATATTCGTAACTCTAATTAGAACTATTTGAATTGATTATTATTTTAACACGTTTTTTTATGCAACTTGAATTTCGATACACGTCCTAACACGTTGATGGCTGCGAGTCGAGTGGGAGTTGGGCGGATGCCTCTTTTTGTGATCTTGAGACTAAGTAAAGAAGTGGACTTAAGTAATTGGTACAACTGATTACTTCCGCTTTCTATTACAACAATATTAATTCTGTTACTTAAATCTATGCTATTAATGTTGATCCCAACAATCTACTTTGACATACCTCCGGTGGCTCCTTTGAGGTTTCTTCGAGTCGTGGCGAAGAAACGGGTTAAGAGGGGAAAAAAGAAAATTTTCAGGCTAAAAACGATGAAAATAAGACCAGACGCAATGGTAATATGTCAGCCAGAGGATTTGACATACGCAGATATCCCTAAAAAAAGTAAAGTCTGAACCAAGCCTTAAGGATATGGGTGACAATGTTTCCCGTATTCGCCGCATGCAAAATGGATATTTGTTTTTCCAACTAAGAACACGTGGAGGTAACCTGGTGGAGGGATAGAAAGGCGCAATAACAAAACTTTCTTCTTCTTCCTTGCCTCGTTCTTTATATCGCTCCATGGTTTCGCGTTGCTCGACCTGCAGTGTAGGCACATCGCCCGTTTTGGCGATAATATCTCAGCATATTTCTACAGGCAGCTCTATCTTGGATCGTGTCATCGCCGAGACCAATGCGATGTTGTTGCTTTTTCATTTGACACATCCAGGTGTTATTCGGTCTGCCTCTGGCCTTTGGTCCATCAAGTGGAACTTCCATTGATATCGCTCTCTTTGCGGGGTTCTTAGGCGGACGCCTTTGAACATGGCAATACCAATCGATTCGTCGGTCTTCGAGCTCTTCGGTGATTGGTTGGTCTATGGACAAGCTGCCTCGGATGTAGCTACTCTTGATGTTTGGTTATACCAACTGACATGCGTAACATTTTCGCCTTTCTCCACTTTGCAAAAAGTAACGAGCGTTAAAATATCTTGCAATGCCGCAGGGTCGAGTAGGGTGCAAATAAGGGCGAGGTGGAAGCAAAGCGAGGGGCGAGCCATTGGACAACCTAGAAAAATTAGACGTTCAAACGTTCAAAAGGTCGTCCCACCGGCTCACCGCTTGCTTCGCTCGCACCTCGCATTCTCCACTTTCGGAAAACTAAGAACCGTTGAAATATTTTCCAATGCTGGCAGGATCGAGTAGGGTGCGAGCGAAGCGAGCCGATGGAAAAGCTAGATAAATTATACGTTGAAACGTTTTTCTTTCGGCTCACTGCTCGCTTCGCTCGCACCACGCCTATCTCCTCTTTCCGTAAACTGATAACCACTGAAATATTTTCCAATGCCGGCAGGATCGAGTAGGAAATAAGGGCGAGGTGCGAGCGTAGCGAGCGGCGAGCCTATAGTAAAACGTTGAAACGATGAAACGTTAGAAACGTCTTCCCGCTCGATTTGATCGCACGTCACTTTTCTCCAATTTCCGTAAACTAAGAACCGTTGAAATCTCTTCCAACGCTGGCAAGGTCAAGTAGGGTGCGAGCGAAGCAAGCGGCGAGCTTATGGCCAAACTAGACAAATTCTACGTTGAAACCGTTCAAATTGTTTTTGTATCGGCTCACCGCTCGCTTCGCTCGCACCTCGCTTTTCTCCATTTTCCGAAAAGTAACGACCGTTGAAATATTTTTCAACGCTGACAAGATCGAGTAGGGTGCAAAAAAGGGCGGGATGTGAAGTGAACAGTGAGCTAATGTACAACCTAGAAAAATCTACGTTGAAACGTTCAAAAGGTTTTTCTATCGGCTCACCGCTCGCTTCGCTCGCACCTCGCCTTTCTCGACTTTCGGGAAACTAGGAACCGTTGAAATACAGGATCGAGTAGGATGCGAGCAAAGCAAGCCGATGGACAAGCTACATAAATTTGACGTTAAAACGTTCAAACGTTTTTCTTTCTCCTCTTTCCATAAACTGATAACCATTGAAATACTTTCCAATGCCGGCAGGATCGAGTAGGGCCCAAATAAGAGCGAGGTGCGAGCGAAGCGACCGGCGAGCCGATAGAAAAACGTTGAAACGATGAGACGTTCAAAACGTTTTCCCATCGGCGGACCGCTCGCTTCGCTTGCACCTCACCTTTCTCCAATTTCCTTAAACTAAGAACCGTTGAAATATCTTTCACCACAGTAGGGTGCGAGCGAAGCGAACGGCGAGCCTATGGACAATCTAGATAAATTCTACGTAGAAACGTTTAAAACGTTTTCCTATCGCTTCGCTCGCACCTCGCCTTTCTCCACTTTCTGAAAACTAACAACCGTTAAAATATCTTTCAATGCTTACAAAAAACTGTTAGGAATTAAACTGGCTGGCATAAAACATTCAGACATGAGACGAGGCTGGAAGTCCTGGACCTTGACGAGGTCATTACAAGGGATAACATCTGCGAGACTTTCCATGAACGACTGTAGATAAGCTTGGAAATCGACGCGGTAAAGCCACTGCGGAAGGCCCACGGCGGCATCCAGATCGCAGTCATAAGCATACCCACTAAGGAGGCTAACAAGGCTATCGAACGAGGCAAGCTTAGGGTGGGTTCGACTAGCTGTCGCATAAGAACTCATTTGGTTTTTTACTTTTGGACACTTCGCGAAGGATTGTAGCAGCAAACACGATAGGTCAAGAACTTGCTTTAAATGTGGAAAAGAAGGTCACAAGGTAGCCTCCTGTGATGGCGAGTCCCATTGTATATTGTGAAAGGAGGCAGAGAGGAAAAACTGCAACCATCAAACGGAAGAACTAAAGCAAATTTATGTACGAAGCTCTTGTAGTTAAATTTAAACCACTGTCGGACAGCACAGGATCTTTCGCTGCAAACGATGAAGGAGAAGACCATCGATGTCGCTATCATCTGCGATCAGTATACAAGAATTTGGGGGGATCAATCTGGGTTACAGATAAGGATAACCAAGTTGCCATCTGGAGATAGGGTTTAAGTCAGTGGGCGCAGCTGGGCATTGAAACAAGTGACCCACATCGTGTGGAGCGCCAGCGCAGTTTGGACAGATGTTTTGAATGTCCGGGTTAATGCGAGAAAGGTACGAATTGAGGCGTGAACGAAAGCCCGACCGAAGTTGAGCTAATGTCACTCTGGTGGCTCTCGGGAGCCTAATCTCCTCAGGCGAAATGGATCGAGGGCGCACTGAGAGGACTCTATTCGCATCTAATCTCGCAATAGACCGACTCACTTCTGCAGTATGAATCATCGTCGTAAGGGTCCATCTTGTATCCCTGGACCTCTCTCTCTAGGTCTCGTAAATCACGCCTGACATGTGTGGAGGAATTCGGTCCATGTTGGTAGCAACCAACAAGGTATTGTTTGGACAGTAGGAGATTGTGGTCACGCATTGGCATCAATTTTGTCTCTTGATGTAAGTGATCCTGGGCAAACATCAAGAGGCCGGACATGTAGATGTCGAACAGAGTGGGGGAGAGTACCCCACCCTTTGGAACTCCTAATTTGATTTTTGTCAGCTTAGAACGTTTGCCACGAGACTCAGTGAAGGAATGCCGACCAGCTAGATAGTTGGCAATCCAACGGACCTCTTGAGCAGGGATATGCATATTCAGTAAGTTAGCGAGAAGCATCGAGTGATTGACATTGTCAAATGCACTTGTTAGGTCAATAATAAATAATAATAAGCAATTGGACTTAACCATAGAGGTGGGCACTGCTACCTACAAGGTTTATTGTGCCATAGTCCTTTAGTTTAGAAGGTCATCAACCCGTTTGATAAACGCTAGAAGATCCTTCAAAGAGGAGCACCTATTCATACTAGTGCTGAGTAGATCACGCCCAAGGAGTGATCTCCTGGACCTGGCGATCGCCGGGCATTCCAGTAATAAATGAATGGAGGTTTCGTCTTCCTCCAGGCAAAGGCGACTTTGGTGTCTCTTGATAGACCTATTTTATGAAGGTGGTAGCGGAGCCCAAAGTGCCCCGTAAGAAAGCCTATTAATAGTCTTATCTCGGTCCTGCGCAGACATTTAATATCGGAGAAGCTGAAAGGGCGCAGTAACTCTTTAGTAACTCTTAAGCCAGGGTGCGATGTCCAGTAGTTATGCCTCAGGTCCGAGGACCAGTTACCAATTACGCCTCTAGCAGCTTGCCAGCTAATTTCACAGAAGGGCTCAGGACCAATGAGTGTTGAAGATGAGCCCTCTATTGCTAATTCGTCCGTGTACTCATTTCCTTCAACGCCTCTGTGACCCGGAACCCAATAGATGGAAACACAGTTACGGCTGGAGAGGCTCTGAAGGATGTCAAAGCACTTGATGACCATTTTCGAGGTAAACTTGTGTGAAGTTAGCGCCTTAATTGCTGCCTGGCTGTCAGTGCAGATGGCGATGTGTGTGCCACGGAGACCACGTCCCAGGATCTCCCTGGCACAGATTTCGATGCCATGAATTTCGGCTTGGAAGACACTAGGCCATCTGCCCATTGCAACCGAGATCATGGTATTGGGTCCAAAGACTCCACCACCTACACCGTGATCGGTCTTAGAGCCATCGGTAAACCAAGTGATGCTTCTAGGATCCATACAAGTGTTGCCATTAGCCCATTCCGCCCGATCTGGGAAGGAAGAATAAGTGATTACAGGTCGTACTAGAGTACTGTATAACCACTCTGTCATTTTGGGTGAAAGACCCCAAGTCTTACCGTAGTAGTTTCGGCAAGTCAGGGGTCAGGTGTCCGCCCGCTTTTACTGTACTCGGAAAGTGATCAGCAATTTTGGCGCAACATGTAGGTGAAGCTCCTGGAATATTCTTCAAAAAAGTTAACTGTAAACGAAAATCAACAATATCGAAATCTTCAGCATAGCAGCCCAATCTTACTGTGAGATTCTCCACCGTCAGCACGGTTTTCTGATAAGGGGAATGAAAACTTCGTCGTTTTCGTTGATCAACGGTCAATAGGTTCGCTCTCGTTGGCGTTTTCGTTAATTTGAGGTACTCTCGTTGACGAAGAAGAGATGAAAATGGAATGATAATATACATACTCGTAGTATATATATGTACACTAGATGCACGTCAAGTAAGCTACTTTCTGCGAACCAGGCATTCCATCATGGTAATATAGTGCAATATATTACCCCCCCCCCCCCTGTTCCGGCGCCATTGGCTCAGCGATCATCACAAGAGTCGCCCGTAGCAGCTTTCAGACTGTACGTGTTAATTTTCAAATATGTACGTTTGAATAATTAATTATTGTTCATCATTATCATAGATTCTATCCGTTTTTCTTTTCATTTTCCACGCAGAGTCCATTCGGGGCCAAATATGCAAATTATTGATCTCAATGTGTATCTATTCTTTCGTATATCGTTCGCGTTCGTCAAGGTGCTTCCTTCCTTTTCCTTTTGAATATTCTTTCGAATTGGGGGGGGGGGGACTCATTTGAATTACAGAAAAACTCTGCGCGAGATCAATCCATTGCGTATTGTCTCGAGAACAAAAGATACATATTTACACGCAGATATCGACTTCAAGATACGTGTGTGCATATTTTTAAATTGAAAAAAATTACAAAACAAACAAAATAAAGGGAAAAAGCATCAAATTTACAAAACAAAACAACAAAAAAATAAAAAACAGCAGAAAACAAATCTCACACACGGGTGCCTATATACCGCAGTCTCAATAAGGAATTATTTAACCAAAAGATTGTCATCTGTAGAGATCGGTTTTTGTTACTCGCATCTTACGTTTTTTCTTTGTTCTTTATTATTTTTCTGTTTCGTTCGAATTTCATTTACCGTGAATATGAGTGTAGGACAATACACACAGGACAATACGCATCAGCAAGAAAATCGAATCATTGAAAATAAAAAACTGAAAAAATTAAAATAACAAAAAAAAAATGTCGCGACAGTTTTCAGACAGATATACCTCAAACTGACTGATTTATCTGCGACTGTATTTCATGTCTGTGTTTGTGTGTTTCTTTTCAGTTGACTTTATTCAGTTCAAGTGAAAATAAAAATGCATATGTAATCATCGCGAAGGTAAACTGCGCGCCGCGCGATTGTCTTCGCGACCCCCTGACTGTTGTTTGTTTTTGTTCCTATTGTTACAGGTACTGGGCTTGTTTGATTCTTACAGATAGTTTAGAAGATGGAAATTTATTTCAAAAATAATTACGATAGATTTTGAATATCTTTGCACAGTAAATACGCGACTCATGCGGATGCGAACATCATTGAAAGAAGTACGCTGCACTAGACAAAAATTCCAATTTAAAAATTCAAAAATTAAAAAAAAAATACCGGCGTACAGAGGGCTGCGCCCGCAATACGAGGGTTTTTTAGATTTTGAATACATACATAGTGAATCATTTTGCACATATATTTTATAGGTAATAAATAAGAATTATGCACAATGTTAATGAAATGCTTCTCGTAAATCTATAAATAGATTTACCATATATTATGGCTTCACATATTAACTGGATTTATTAGCTGTAAGGCCGTTACTATTACTCCAAACTGGAAAAAAGCGACTGATATGAAATGTACCCATCGAGTTCTTTGATTTGATAAAAACTAAAAAATTCAAATTTTGAAATCTCCGGGACACCCTTTTTGCTTTGTCCTACCAACGTCTAAGTATTTCGTGCTAAAGACTGTTACGATTCTACACATTCCAACCAAATTTCATTACGATCGGTTAGTGAACAAATTTGTAAATATCCGGGACAGCCTGTTATCTTGGTCCTACCAATTTTTAAGTATTTCATGCCAAAGACTGTCACCATTCTACACATTCCTACCAAATTTCATGACGATCCGTTAAGCCGTTCGCGAGTTATTTAGTGAACAAATTTTCAAATGTCCGGAACACCCTGTAATTTTTGTTCTACCAACTTTTAAGTATTTCGTGCCAAAGACTGTTACCATTCTACACATTCCTACCAAATTTCATGACGATCCGTTAAGCCGTTCGCGAGTTATTTAGTGAACAAATTTTCAAATGTCCGGGACACCCTGTAATTTTTGTTCTACCAACTTTTAAGTATTTCGTGCCAAAGACTGTTACCATTCTACACATTCCTACCAAATTTCATTACGATCGGTTAAGCCGTTCGCGAGTTATTTAGTGAACAGACGGACGGACAGACGGACAGACGGACGGACAAAATCGATTTCATAAGGTTTTTTTTGAAAAATCTAAAAAACCCTAAAAATCAAAAATTCAAAATTTCAAAAAATCAAAAAATTCTAAAATTAAAAAAAAAATCGAAAGATTCCAAAAGTAAAAAGTTTAAAAATTCAAAAACTTCAAAATTTCAAAATTTCATGAATTCAAAAATTTCAAAAATTTCAAAAATTTAACTCATTGCCGGACACAACGCCAAAATTTGACACGATTTGTATGTCAAATGCTCAAAATTGGACGTCTATAGACGTTCTATCCGGGAAAGGGTTAAAAAATTTAAAAGTTTAAAAATTTAAAAAGTCAAAAGTTCTAAAATTCTAAAATCGAAAAAATTGAAAAGTTCAAAAATTCAAGAAATCGAAAGATTCCAAAATTTAAAAATTCAAAAACTTGGAATCACTTTCACATACAACACCTACCTTTAACTGCAATCAGATCCCTCACGCCCCAAAAGAAAAACTTTTTTACTCGAATGTCGTCCGGCAATTCAAGTTATTCGTTCAGCCAAGCAAACGATTAAAGGCGACTCATACCGTTAGAAATGTTCACCGTAACTGGCAAATAGTTTGAATTATCCGAGTGGCTTTAATTAGTCCGAAAAATTGAGTCTTTACATCTCGACCCTTCCGGAAAAGTATCAAGTCCTTATTGGATCTATATTTCTATACAACTTCGTTCTTTTTTGGCCATCTATTCGTTTGCAGACCGTTAGGGAAAAAATAAATTAGGATTTGAAAATTCTACCGCTTGGCTTCTATAATCTACTAAAAACTATACGAACCGACTAAACGCCGAGCAATCAAATCAAGCATAAGAAATTTCGTTTCAACATGCCATAGTCTTGCTTATCATATCCTATACGCATATCGATATCCTTAAGACAATGTACGTATGTACCAATGTGAGACATAAAGGAAATATTTGAGCTCTACATCTTTAATTTGCTCGTTAGCATACTTTTGAAGTTGCGCTTTCGCTTCACCAACTATACGGCCAGATCCTCCTCTTGCGAGTATCTACATATGGACATGAACGAATCGACCCCGTATTGAAAGGATCAAAGGACGTGTTTTTGGGCTGAAAATAGTTTTACGCTAAATGAAAAGTTGCGTTTGAAAGTTGGCGTTGCTCCCTTTACAGAAAATAATTGACGAAATTGAATACGAAATCGGAAGAAGTCTGTGGAAATTTTATTGCTAATTTTTAGAGTCCTCTCATGCCATCATAGCAGAAGTATAGAAACGCATAGCCTTGGACTATGAATGAAGAAGCTTTAAACTTATGATGTGGAAGTACAACACAATGGAATGGTCTCATCGCCCCAACATGAGGGTCAGTTTCGTTGTCGTATATGTGGGTTTCTTTCGTTTTTATTCGTTCCCTTCGTTTATGGACTGATAAACTGCTTTTGAGTGTTTCGTTTGTAGTACCTACATATTATGTGTACTGTCCGTTGTCTGGAAGTTTGAATTGTTAAGCGGAATTAAAACCGTAGAAGAGACGATTTGCGTGAAATTTTTTTTAGCAATCAGCCGTGGTGTGGGGAATTTACTAATTTTTTTAGTTTTGAGTTTTTACTTTTCACTTTTTTAGTTTTTACTTATTAATTTTTACTTTTTACTTTTTACTTTTTACTTTTTACTTTTTACTTTTTACTTTTTACTTTTTACTTTTTACTTTTTACTTTTTACTTTTTACTTTTTACTTTTTACTTTTTACTTTTTACTTTTTACTTTTTACTTTTTACTTTTTACTTTTTACTTTTTACTTTTTACTTTTTACTTTTTACTTTTTACTTTTTACTTTTTACTTTTTACTTTTTACTTTTTACTTTTTACTTTTTACTTTTTACTTTTTACTTTTTACTTTTTACTTTTTACTTTTTACTTTTTACTTTTTACTTTTTACTTTTTACTTTTTACTTTTTACTTTTTACTTTTTACTTTTTACTTTTTACTTTTTACTTTTTACTTTTTACTTTTTACTTTTTACTTTTTACTTTTTACTTTTTACTTTTTACTTTTTACTTTTTACTTTTTTCTTTTTACTTTTTACTTTTTACTTTTTATACCCTTCGCTCATAGAGTGAAAGGGTATATTAACTTTGTCATGAAGTTTGTAACGCATTAAAGGAGGCATCTCCGACCATATAAAAAGTATACATATATGATCAGCATGACTTGGGGAGTCGATTGGAGCATATCCGTCTGTCTGTCTGTCTGTCTGTTGCGACGCGTTTTACTCGGCGGGTATTGAAGCTAGCAAGCTGCAATTTTGCACACGTGCTTCTTATTGTTGCACGCTGTTTGTATGTTTGATTCACCCAAATTGGATCACTGGGTCATGGGGCTGCCATACAAACCTAGCTCCCCAATTTGAGTTCTTCTAAGAAAAACTTTTTTATTTGTGTACCAATTTCAACCAAATTTCACACAAATGTGTTTCTATAGATAACACAAAATATATGCAAGAATGGATCAAATCGCACCATGGGGTCATGGGGCTGCCATACAAACTTAACCCCCAAATTAGGTTCTTCTAAGAAACACTTTTTTATTTGTGCACCAATTTCAACCAAATTTCACACAAATGTATTTCTAATGTTGACACAAAACATATGTAAGATTGAATCAAATCGGACCATAGGGTCGTGGGGCTGCCATACAAACCAAACCCCCCATATTGGTTCTTCTAAGAAACATTTTTTCACAACAATTTCACAAAACCTTGAATTAATGTGTCTTTATCAAAGCAACTAAAAAGTTCAAAACGAATGGAATCGTACTGTGGGTTCATGCTCCGGCAACCCCAATAAAATTTTCCAAGTAAATATTTTTATTTGCCCACTTATTTCAACCAAGCCCAAAACTTTTGTCAAGACGGAAGAAAAAGAATGAGGAGGGGGATTAAATACAATTCATAGGTATGCCCGAAAAAACTTTTAGCACAAGCAAAAGGGTATCCAAATTTCGGCCGCGCCCGAAATTAGCCTCGGCCCCTTGGGTTGGCGAGCGAAGCGAGCAGGGGGCGAAGCCCCCTAGTTACTTTTTAGGGTTTTTTAGATTTTACAAAAAACCCTTATGAAATCGATTTTGTCCGTCCGTCTGTCCGTCTGTCCTTCTGTTCACTAAATAACTCGCGAACGGCTTAACCGATCGTCATGAAATTTGGTAGGAATGTGTAGAATGGTAACAGTCTTTGGCACGAAATCTTAAAAGTTGGTAGGACAAAAATAACAGGGTGTCCCGGACATTTGAAAATTTGTTCACTAAATAACTCGCGAACGGCTTAACGGATCGTCATGAAATTTGGTAGGAATGTGTAGAATGGTAACAGTCTTTGGCATGAAATACTTAAAAATTGGTATGGCCAAGATAAAAGGGTGTCCCGGACATTTACAAATTTGTTCACTAACCGATCGTTATGAAATTTGGTAGGAATGTGTAGAATCGTAACAGTCTTTAGCACGAAATACTTAGACGTTGGTAGGACAAAGCAAACAGGGTGTCCCGGAGATTTGAAAAAGTCGACTTTTTTAGTTTTTATCAAATCAAAGATCTCGATGGGTACATTTCATATCAGTCGCTTTTTTTCAGTTTGGAGTCATGGTTACGGCGTTACAGCTAATAAACCCAGTTAATATGTGGAGCCATGATACATAGTAAATCTATTTTTGGATTGGCGTCAGCCTTTCATTCTGGAACGCGTTTATTTAGACCAATCCAAAAATAGATTTACGAGAAGCATTTCATTAACATTGTGCATAATTCTTATTTATTACCTATAAAATATATGTGCAAAATTATTCACTATGTATGTATCCAAAATCTAAAAAACCCTCGTATTGTGGGCGCAGCCCTCTGTACGCCGGTATTTTTACTTTTTACTTTTAATCTTTTTTAGTGCATGAATTTTCTTCATAATAATTTTTCTATCAGTGCAAGGGCAATCCTTCTTGTTAACGTGTCGCAGCTGGTGAATAAAAATTTATTTTCACATCCCTTTTCGCTTTTTCGACTTCAAATTTCACCCCCATTTTTATTTTTCGAAAAATTACTCTAATTCTCGTATAGGTTGCGTCCATTATCGCAATAGAATTTCGCGCGAAAAAAATCCATCTCCTGATACGAATATGTATCTAATTTAAAAACAGCCGCGCGTGATATGTGAAATTGTATCGAACCATTCCCGCACCCCTTGACCTCTTAAGCCTTTGACTGTTGTCACAATCCATTTATCTCTGCACACGGAGATACACACACATGTGTGTATGCGAAACTAAAACGTGCGAATAAGAAATAGAAAAACCATACCCCCAACCGACCGCCCTCATCAGTTGACAACAACAAAAGTGGAATGTCGAAAAAATAAATTTTCGCCAGGACGAAAAATGGAAAACTTTCAAATGTCGTCAATGTGCAAAACGACTTGACAGAAAAAAAAAGGAAAATTGGAAAGTAATCATATCCATCGATATTGAGGTGGCCGCCACCGTCGCATCGCCTCGTGCGATAGTCACCCCTCCCTCTCCTCGCGCCATACACGCGGATTCGATTCATATATAGATCAGCTTCGTTACAGGTTGCGAATTTCTTGTGTTTGGGGTCCGATAAGGACATGTAGTGTTCCCTTCTTCTCCTGCTGCTGCTGCTGCTTTCGTGTCATTGTCATCCGTGTGTATATACGTATGAAATCATTTTGGAATTACAATGAAACGAAGGGTGATATGCTACGTATTTTATGTATTGTGTGGATTTCTTCGTGTCCTGGTTTTTCCTTTTTTTAAATACATATCACTTTTTGCAATTATTTTGCAAGGAAAGTGGAATCGTTTGGCAATCCTTTCACTTTGGCAATATAGTGGTGGTGGTGCGGACTCGATATTTGAACACATTGTACATAAGGGGGAGGACAATTCAAATTTAGGTGAAAAAAATGGCGACAAACGTGCAGAAAAGAGTGCGTGGGCTTAAAAAAATGCGAAATGAAAAAGGGAAAAATTAATTTATTGAATAATGTATAAAAGAACACCATGGTGATTTCTTTGTAGATTGAAGGAAATGAAAAAATTTGTCAATTTTCATTGAGTATTTTAATTTGCTGACTAGTTTTAATTTAACAACATTTTAAGAGAGATTGGAATTGTTTTAACACTAAAAGCGTCAGGAAGTCCGAATATTTATTTTCCATTCTAGTCAGTTGCCATCATGCTCTGGTCTGGTTTTCGCCGTCAAGAGCTTCTTTTCTAACGTTCGCTCACTTGGAACAGGGTCCAGGATTTTTTTCTTTCGAACCCCGAAGAAATGAACGTTAGGGACGTGTATTTTCAGCAAGATGCAGCCACACAACCACACAGCACGGACTTGTACTCTTGTACAACTTCGATGTTATTCCCTTTATAGGACCATTGTTCATCACGAGCTAAACAAAAACGCTTTTCAAAAATCCTGATCTTAGATTTATCGAGGTTAATATGCAGTTTCGAATTATCGCAGTATGATTCCAGATAATCGATCATCTTCTGGAGGTAGTTGAGTTTAGTCTCCGCAAAGAAGACCATATCGTCTGCCTACAATAGACCCCCCTTCAGCAACAATCCAAAGGCCTCCGCTCCGCCTGGCATATCGTCTAGAATATCATTTACGAAGATTGCAAATATATCAGGACTGAGTTTGCAACCCTGACGTACACCAACCTCGGTAGAAAATTATTGAGATAGTTGGGCTCTATTCCGTACAGTTGCATGAGTATCGTCATAAAGCTTCTCAAGTACATACTTTTCCAAATTTACTGGACATACCGCTATTATACAGCTTGTAAAAAAGCGACAGCCGATCTACTGTATCGAAGGCAGCTTTGAAATCGACAATGAAGATATAGAGCTTACGTCCTTGGCTCAAAAGTAAACGCGTGCAATTATGAAGAACGAAGATGTGATCATTCATCTAAACCCTGCCTGATGTTCGGCTATCAACTGTATTTCATTCAGCCAAT
Organism: Microchrysa polita; assembly: GCA_949715475.1. Lineage (NCBI taxonomy): Eukaryota > Metazoa > Arthropoda > Insecta > Diptera > Stratiomyidae > Microchrysa > Microchrysa polita. The sequence continues at coordinate 8,212,843 of OX454422.1, forward strand.
TAGCGAATCGGTTCTGTGCAGTTTAGCTGTGAAAATTTTCCCTGGTGCGCTTAACCCATTAAGACCCGAACCCTCTTCCCGTTGAGCTACTCATGGGAACAACATGAATAATGAGAAAAACAACACAACCAAAACACACAGCACACCCGAAGCTAAGGTGGCACTCACTGCTTCGAGTGATTCCGATATGCAAAAAGAGAAGGCCGGCACTTCCGAACAGCCACGGGATGGCACCAATCAAGCCACTCAACGCAGTGTCCCTGAGCAGCTCAACCTCTCGGACGTTGACGACCCCAGACCAGGGCCATCGAATTATAAAACGAAAAATCCGAGACTCTTCGAGCCAGAAGGTGTTAAAGATCCCCTTAGAAAAGGGCTCAGCGGCGCGGGATGCAAGCGCTATCTCAAAACTCTCGCACAGGGACATGAGCCGGCAAAAGCGAGGGAGCTAGCCGCGAAACGCTCACAGAACTCCATCAATCAGCCTGCTCCTCAAGCCACTACATCGACTTTTTCGAAACCCATTTTCGGAAATTTTCACTTGAAATCACAAAAATGCAAATATCTCGCTCAATATTGGGCGTAGATGGGTCAAAGTTGGCATTTATCGGGTCGCCTTTGGAAGGCTGTATCTTTTGAACGGTGATAGCTAGGACTCTGGTTCTTTCAGCAAAACGTAGCTCTCAATGCGCACTACATCGACTTTTTCGAAACCCATTTTCAGAAATTTTCACTTGAAATCACAAAAATGCAAATATCTCGCTCAATATTGGGCGTAGATGGGTCAAAGTTGGCATTTATTGGGTCGCCTTTGGGAGGCAGTATCTTTTGAACGGTGATAGCTAGGACTCTGGTTCTTTAAGCAAAACGTAGCTCTCAATGCGCTCTACATCGACTTTTACAAAACCCATTTTCGGAAATTTTCATTTGAAATCACAAAAATGCAAATATCTCGCTCAATATTGAGCGTAGATGGGTCAAAGTTGGCATTTATTGGGTCGCCTTTGGAAGGCTGTATCTTTTGAACGGTGATAGCTAGGACTCTGGTTCTTTCAGCAAAACGTAGCTCTCAATGCGCTCTACATCGACTTTTTCAAAACCCATTTTCGGAAATTTTCATTTGAAATCACAAAAATGCAAATATCTCTCTCAATATTGAGCGTAGATGGGTCAAAGTTGGCATTTATTGGGTCGCCTTTGGAAGGCTGTATCTTTTGAACGGTGATAGCTAGGACTCTGGTTCTTTCAGCAAAACGTAGCTCTCAATGCGCTCTACATCGACTTTTTCAAAATCCATTTTCGGAAATTTTCATTTGAAATCACAAAAATGAAAATATCCCGCTAAATATTGAGCGTAGATGGGTCAAAATTGGCATTTATTGGGTCGCCTTTGGGAGGCTGTATCTTTTGAACGGTGATAGCTAGGACTCTGGTTCTTTCAGCAAAACGTAGCTCCCAATGCGCTCTACATCGACTTTTTCAAAACCCATTTTCGGAAATTTTCATTTGAAATCACAAAAATGCAAATATCTCGCTAAATATTCCAACGCACCATGGACGAGGTCTCACATGCTCTTACGCTAGACAGTAAACAGCAAAGTGTGGGCCTCGACCAAGGGCGATTGAGGGCGGCATCGAAGAAGGCGAGTGGACTGACGCCAAAACCTCTATGAGCAAGGAGACCCCAACAACAGCCGATAGAAGCCGCTTGTCTGCCCCCTCTGGAGGCAAAGAAAAAGCGAAAGCTTCATACGCGAAGGCGGCCTCAAGTTCCAGTGTGGCCATAATACCCACCGACCCAGCGGATAAGTTAACGTCAGAGCAAAATACGTCCATCCAAAGCGTGTTACTGGCGGAATTTCTTTCCGAGCGCGTCAAACAGGTAAAGCCGAAGTTCGCCGGAATAAGATTCAGGCCAGGTCACATCCTGATCGAGTAGTGTGAAAACGGAGCCACAGTGGAGTGGCTCAGCAAGCAAGCTGGCAGTATGATGATTTGGCTTTGTCCACTTAGCTTCAGGCTCAGGCTTTTTCGTCTTGGATGTCGAACGTCTTTTTGGTGGCAACGGACCTTCAATTATTTCATCGGCGTGGTCGCCATCTTCGAATTCGCTCAACATTTCCACTTCACCCGTAGTTTCATTTGGAAGTGCGTTATTGAAATCATTCAAGGCATCTTCATCGTTGTCTTCGCAATCACTAAATGCATCGACACGTTCCGGCGGAAAAGCAATTACATACATGTTAAGACCCAGTGTTGCGTTTTCGCAACGTAGGTACAAAATTGCATGATGCGTTTGGAAGGACCTTTTTTTGGGCAGGTTAAGGGTAAAATGGTAAATTGTAATGTCTGTAGATTCTGATTATACAACAATCTTGGATTTGTAGTGATACGCGAAAAAATGAGAGCAAATTGAAAATTGAGAAAAAAAGGCGATTTTTGCCATTTTCGATGTCCTTGAAATCCACTATAATGACGTAACTGAGCATCCTGCAAAAACAGGTCGATTAGATAATTACGTTAGGTCTCGATATTATTAACATTTTTTGGATTATTGTTTACATGGAACCCTACAGGTAGAGAAAAGTAACACGTTACGGTTTCGCAGCGCTGGGTTTGTGAATTTTGTCTTTGTGGATTTTGACTTTGTGGATTTTTCTTCTTTGTGAATTTTGTCTTTGTGGATTTTGACTTTGTGGATTTTTCAATTTTTTTGGATTTTGTCTTTTTGGATTTTGTATTTTTGGATTTTGTATAGAACCCGTTGTTATTCCAGTGATCCCTTGACGGAATCAGACAAACATAGTTTTTGTCAAAAGCATACTTGGGACTAGTGTAGTCAGTCTCAGACGGGAGGTTAAAGTTTTGTAGAATCGTTGAGTGACCGTACTCCAGGGTTTGCCACTGACTTGTTTCACGTAAGCGTAGTGCCGTGTTAGCAGCCATTTGTTTGCCGAATAGATCTAGCGGTAGCAAATTGAGCACAGCGTCAAGGCCAGCGGAAGGAGTAGTTCGAAGCGCTCCAGTTATGACAATAGAAGCCATTCTTTGTACTTTCGTCAGCAAGTTATAATAAGTTGTTTTACTGAGTGCCGACTACCATACGCATACACCGTACAGTAGAATGGGTCGTACGATAGCAATGTAAATCCAATGCAATGTTTTTGGTTGCAGGCCCTAACTTTTTCCTATTGCTTTCCTGCACTAATAGAGTGCTATAGTTGCTTTATTTACCCTCTCTTGAATGTTAGGTTTCCAGCTAAGCTTCCTATCGAGCAACAGTCCAAGGAATTTAGCCTTTTCAGCAAAAGTAAGTTGCCTATCCTGTAGCATGGGAGGATCAATAGAAGGAATAGTGCGTTTCCTAGTAAAGAGCACTAACTCCGTTTTAGATGGATTAATTCCAACCCCACTGAGATTTTCCCAGTTTGTTAAAATAGACAGGCCGTTCTCCAGAAACCCACTGAGCACTTCCGGGAACTTACCTGTAACAGTATACAATGACTTTGCAACCAGTCTTCTCAAGATCCACAAGCAACTGATTAACTGCTATATTCCAGAGTAGGGGAGATAGAATACCTCCTTGTGGAGTACCCCTACACACATACCTACTTGCAGACGACGAGCCCAGTGTGGTATGCAGGCGTCTAGACGTTAAAAGCGTATTTACGAGTGTGCAAATGGACCCATCGACATGGACACGCCAAAGTGCTTCGGTAATCGCCCTTGATCTGATATTATTGAAGGCGCCTTCAATGTCTAAGAATACAGCCATTGTGTATTCCTATCGATAAAGAGATTTTTCAATGTAGCTGGCTAACGAGTGCAGAGCTGTATCCACTGATTTCCCCTTCCAGTAAGCATGTTGAGCCATTGAAAGGAGATGTGGTGGGCCGATAGTTCGTACATGAATATCAACGAGTCGCTCCAGTAGCTTAAGCATAGTTGAAGTGAGACTAATTGGCCTAAGATTGTTAGGTCGTGCGTGCGAGCTTCTGCCTGTCTTCGGAATAAACGTGACTCGCTTCTCTCTCCATATGCGGGGAATATATACTAAACCAAGGCAGGCTGTAAGTATGTTTTCTAACCATGGATAGGTTATCTCTAAGCATTGCTGCAAGTCCGCAGGAATGATTCCATCAGATCCAGCCGATTTAAAGGGTTCAAAACTAGAAATAGCCCATAATATCTTCTCGCGAGATAGAATAGATTCACTGTCACACGGCATTGTGATACTCGAGGGATCTTCAGGTGGGGATGTTATCTAACTTCCCGGGGAAAGAGCGTCCAGCAGACACTCAATAGTTTCAAGGCTCGAGGACGTCCACGATCCGTCTTCCTTTTGTAGGAAGCTGGGCATAGATGGATTTGATGCCATCATTTTCCTAAATCTAGAGGTCTCGGAGGCCCCTTCGATGCTTTGATAGAAGTTTTTCCATGCAATGCGTTTAGCTGATCTTACCCCTTTTTTGAAAGAATTGAGATGTTTTTTATAGGAGGTTCAATCTGACTCCAGCCTCGAAGCTTTGACTTTGTTAAAGCTTCTTCTGCTCACGACTCTTAGCTCGGAGATCTTGCTACTCCACCATGATGGTTTTTGCTTGCCAGGAAAAGAAGTGACAGGACACGATTCAGATACAGCTGCTCTCACAGTATTTACCATTTCATCCAGCTGTTGTTCATTGTCTGGCAGGTTAGGTAGGGATGGCAACTCTTCAACGAGAGAGCAGTTCGAAACCTAGACCAGTCGGTCCTTCTGCGATTCACTGTGTGCGGGATAGCGTCCAGGTGCTCTGCTAGGGTAAATTGTAGATACCGGTGATCCGAGAAAGAGTGCTCCGACGAGACTCTCCAGTATTTGATCAAATGAATTACATCCTCTGATGCTAACGTGATGTCGAAAACCTCTTGTCGGTTTTTAGTAATAAAAGTAGGCTCACAACCTACATTGCAAACTAGAAGATTGGTACCCAAAAGGTACTCGAGAAGCACTTCACCTCGCTCATTTGTGTCCGTACTACCCCAGACTATATGATGTGCGTTAGAGTCACACCCGAGGATTACACTGGTATCTGAAGCCTTTGCTGCCGTAATAGCTTCTTTTAAATTGGGAGAAGGTAGAGTACCATCATAAGCCATATATACCGAGGCAGCCCAGTACACCTTACCTTGTAGCTCCAGGCAGACTAAAGCAAAATCTTGATCACTATAATTAGGCAACAGAAAAGCCTTGATGGCTTTTCTAACAAGAACGCAGGATCGCGGTGTACCCTGTCCTGAAACGTAAAAAATAGTAAATTCGGAACACCTTAGACCCTTGATCAGATCTCGTGCCACTAAGGGTTCCTGAATAAAAACGATATCGTCTTTACACTGGGATAAACGATGCATGAGAGCAACTGACGCTGCTATTGAATGGTGCAAGTTGATCTGTAGGAACTTCACCATTATGTCCTCTCCACCACTGTGACATTCTTCTCATTCGTTCCGGATTCGTGAGAGTCCATAAATGGAGACGGTATGGACGCAGTGTCCAAAGCAGCCAAGTCTGAGCAGAGGGAGATGCAATCGTCATCCACCACCTCATCCCCAGACATACAGGCCGCGGAATCCATACAGATAGTTTCTAAGGCGACATCTTCCCCACGCTATCTTTTAATTATCTACGAAGATAGATCGGAAACAGGCCTCCATAAAAATATCAAATTAATAAAAAAATTCGACTGTTATAAAAAACCGACTTTGAGCTAAAAACGCAAAAAAAAATTAAGAATCTTTACGCCACTGATTTTTAGAATATGATGCGACCAGAAAATTTGAAAACTATTCACACGCCTTTCTTTGCTGCTCCTTGGCGTATACTCGTAATTTTCAGGCACTATAGCCCAACCAGAGCCGAAGGGAACAGGAGAAGCAAAAAAAAAACAACAACCGTAGACACAAAAAAAAATTGCTTCTTCTTTAACCATGACATCCGTCGTCCATCCATCGATCCAAGAGTGACCGGTAAATGTTGTGTATCTTAAACTCCGATTTCAATTTAATTTATTACTTTGAATCTTGAATCACATCAACGGAATTTAAAATTTTAAGCCCCGACGACGACAACGACCATCATGATGCTGCGACCGCGATTTGATGATGTTGATGATAATGACGACACAATTGTGTCGTTGTGGTCCATCGCGACTTTCAAGGAGGACGAGACGCGCGGATGCAACGCACTCATTGTCTTTCCGCTGAAGTGCGCATATAATTATAATTCAGAGAGCTGCTCTGTCTGTTTTGATTGTCTCCGCACGCTGCTTGTGTATATCCTTTCGTGTTTCGGTTTTTTGCATATTTTTTCTGTTTTTTTTTTGTGCCTCAGACTGCGCATAATGCGTTTCGGGCGGACGATGCGGATGATCTCACTCAAAGGATTTCAAAAACTTAAAAGCGAACGGATTATCATATATGAGTTCGCTGGAAAATGCGACATTTAATTTATGTGCATACATATTTATCAGCGCGGGATTATTATTCGATGATATGGGCTTCGGTTGTTGCATCAAGATTGTCATTGTAGCCCTTAATTTATAGTATCCCTTCTTAGACCCCCGATTGATGATCCAATACAAATATACGCGCGCAGACAAATCAAACAGAGATCATCGTTCACAATACTCAAAAAATTTCCCACAAAAAAAAAACCATAACGACTCTATATGCATTTGCTTTTGCATGTGCGTTCGTCGTGTAATCCAATTGTCCCTTGTGGTCAGGTGACGAAATAGCTTCGAATGTCCTCGAGACAACCCTCTGATTGGAACACATGTCAATTGTTCTTTTTTTTTTTGTGTGTACCGGTCGATTCCTGTTGCTCTATCGCATCTTCGTCGGTTGTGGTCAAGCATTGAGCACACACCGTGACCTTCCCACAGTCCGTATATTCATCAAATCGCCCTTTTTGCAACAAACGCTCTCGATAATGGTGATATTGCGAGAAATGACCTGGGGAGCCATCGAGAGAGAGGAGTGTAGTAGCAAAAAAAAACCACTGCCCGAAGAAACCACATCGAACTATGTATGAGGTTACTACTGCCAACTTACTGACACTCTCGACACATCATCCTTGCGATAATGTCCTGATACGCACCATCATACACGACGATGGTGCTATACTACCCTAAGGGTTTATGGATTTACGCGTGGCGATATATCGGTCCGCAGCGTCTTGTCCAAGTCTGTTATCAGTCGATGACTTGTTTTTTTGTTCATGTCCATTTCGTTGACTATCTGTATCTGTTAAAGTATTTTCGATGTTTTTCGGTTGTTTTTTTTTGCGTCCTTTTTTTTCACGCCATCACCAAACGCATTAGTTGTGCCAATGAAATCACACGCACGTACGATTTTTTTTTTCGTCGTGCGGTTACGGTTTTGTCACAATGTTGCCGCGCTATTAGTAGCATAGTATCTTTCCCCCACGACGATGACGACGACGACAGAGCGGTCATCTCCCCAAAAATTTCGCCCACGGCCAGGATCGAACAATTTATTGGGTATTGTTGTATTGAGTGTTTTCGTTAAATATAGAGCATTCCGCGTGAAGGGATGTTGTCGAGTTCTTATACTTTCTAGTACAATTGTTCCACATTCAGAAGTCAGTTTTTGTTTTAGGCGTTTAAGAGGATTTTGAATTAAAACAAAAACAGGAAAACTTCGAATCCTTTACCAAAGTAAATACGCGGGAGCCTGATAAAACGTCGAATGAAATCAAAAATTTATAACAAAAAGAATTTTTGACATTTTTATGTTTTGACTCTCTTGACACATAAATTCGAAAAGCGTCACGAAAATCATAACGAAAAAGCGTAACGTTTTTGGCATTACAGGTGCCATTCAAGGTTCAACGGAAGTTGGGCTAGGTGGTACCCTGTGAGTGTTGGGTGCCATTCAAGGTTCAACAGAGGTTGGGCTTGGGTTCAATTTACGTTCAACTTGAGTTCAACTTGGGTTCAACTTGGGTTCAACTTGAATTCAACTCGAGTTCAACTCGAATTCAACTCGAATTCAACTCGAATTCAACTTAGGTTCAACTCACGTTCAACTTTCGTTTAACTTTTGTTGAACGAGTCAAAAAGTGTAACTTTCAACTTAGGTTCAACTCACGTTCAACTTTTGATGAACGACCCAAAAAGTGTTACTTTCAATTTAGGTTCAACTTTTGTTGAACGACCCAAAAAGTGTAACTTTCAACTAAGGTTCAACTCACGTTCAACTTTCGTTCAACTTTTGTTGAACGACCCAAAAAGAGTCAAATTCGAAAAGCAAATCGTCACGAAATAATGTATAAATCATTTCGAGGTTGCATCAGTACTTGTTGAAAACATGAAAATGTCCCACTGAGTTGCGGACTTGTACGCAAGCTGTTTTTTTATCATTTAAGTCCTGAGTCCAATCAAACTTTCGAGAAAACTCCCCTGTGAATACATGCATGCCATTTTCATCACTAATTTGTTGGAGCCATTTTCACTAAGTTTGTTACGCTTTGTCACTGGGAAAAGTCGTACGCAATCAATGAAGACAGGGTTATGGGCGCCACGCGTACTTGTATTCCGCCGTCCGCGACCGTTCGGACGATGTTTGCGCACGCGTCAGCGCAAGAATTGTTGCTGCTTCTGAATACGTTTTGGAGTCAGATAAGTATTCTTCTTTTAGGAACCAAAGCGATGGAGAAAGCGCCAGCATAACAGACAACAAACAAAATAGAAAAGTATACGATTCTTCTCTTTTGTTTTTTTTTTTTTGTATTTCTTATGTATTCAGGAGCTAGCTTTGCCGATTGTACACTCGGCCGCAAAACTATCGACTCAACCTAAAAGCGCGTGTATTTGTACGTGTTTTTCGTAAAGTATAGCAGTTATCCATAAAAATCGTATGTCGTTGAAAAGCTTAAGGCCTCAGCTTTACGTTGGTACCATTTTAACCAATATTTGGTGAGCACTTTTAAAATTGATGCTCTTTGAGTGAAATCGTAGCGAAAATTAGTAAATATGAAAATGGTTTTTGGTTAGGTTTTTTGCAAATAAAACAAAAACTGTTGGAAAATAAGTTAAGTATTTATTATTTTAGTATTTGGTATTGCCTCCTCTTGCTCTAATGACAGCTTGCAGTCAATTCTGCATTAATCTGATCAAGTTGCTGATATTATCTTGAGGAATACCGTTCCACTCCTCTAATCGGGCTGCCTTCAATTCTTCAGTGGACGAAGGGACTGGATTTCTGGCTCGGACTCTTCTCTTGAATTTGTCCCATAAGTGTTCAATGGAATTGATGTCGCAGGATCCTCAGAAAATGTGCTTCTGGGGTCAACCATTTCATATGGGAGACTATGTGGAGTAACACATCAGATAAATAAAAAATTATATGGATGTAATTCTTGTGGACATGTCCTGGGACCTGCACAAATTTGGGTTATAAAACAGGCAGCAGTTCATTTCCATATTCATATCCTAGCAAAGTCAATCCAATCCATTTACTTTTCAAGAAAGGAATCCCATGAGCTATGATAAGTCAAAAGAAGTCTCGAGATATACGTTTAACAGTAGAACATGTTTATAACGAACTATTGTATAAAATATTTATTTTATAGCGAGACCGAGCTCTAGTCGCACTAACAGCATACATACACTATACCCATGTACAGAGCTAGACGGCACGCAAAGCCCAAAATAATAATTTTTTTTGTAGGGGATGAAGGGGTATATGTGTCGGATCTGGCGCACTTTCAATATTTTATAAGGACATCCAACAGCTACCACTTGACACATATTTGAAGTCTTTCACGACATTCTATCAAAGGATATGGCTAAATTTAGGTTTGTAGAGGATGTAGTGGTAATCAAACCTACTCCACTTTCCATAAATTTCCAGGATATGTCACAAATAGGCATCAAGACAAATTTCAATAATGAATAGGAAACTAATAACGCACCTACCCGAGCTCCCGTTTAAAAAACTGAATATTCGCGATTTACTATAGAAATTACCACCTTTCCTTTAATGAAGAGGGGTTCATTATATGGAGTTTCCACTATAATTTCGATCAAAACTCTCAATAAACATTATCCTTTCTTTTTGCAATGTTCCTATAAAAGTAAGAGGCAGATTAAATAAAATTTGAAAAAGGTCTTTCATTTACAACATATGGCCTGAATGCATGGCGTACCATATTTGGTACACAATGCAAATTCTACTATTTTCGCTTTTCTGGGAAAACAGGCTATTTCCTGGGAAAATAAAGGCTGATTCCGTGTTCAGTGACCGATTTTACATAAAAGGAGGTCGGTTACGATAATGGATTCTGACCCCATGCATTTAAGGGTTAACTGATGCACAACTAGAGCATTTCCTGCACCAGTCCTCGACGTCCTCCCTCGCATGGATCCAGTAGAATCGCTCGCGAACTTTATCGAGGGTTTTATTCACTCCAAGGTGACCTTCGGACTTGCCTTCATGTAACTCCGCTAACACCTCGCGCACTTTGTTCCTGGTTACTACAGTTTGCATCTTGTGACTGGAGCCATCAGTTGATTCCCACTTTCGTTTTAGGACTCCTTCGTCTAAATGCAGCGAATTCCACTGTGCCCAGTAACTTTTGACGACAGCATTTTGATCAGCTATCTCTTGCCACGATGGTTTTTGTCCAGCTTCTTTCCAAGCGATAAGGGGTGCAATGTCGTTGTCCTGTAGCTGGCATTCCCGCATTTCACCCGGTGACCAGCCTTCTGCTGGTGGTATCGTAATTATGTTTACTTGTTCGTTTTTCTCTTCCAGGCGCTGGCAATGTTTACATGATGTCGGGCATGGTCTTCTGGAAAGAGCGTCAGCGTTACTATGTGCCTTTCCTCTTCGGTGTATGATCTCAAAATCGTACGTCTGCAATCTCGATACTGTGATAATTCTGTTAGGGCCACAGATTCCTCCGGCCAACCTCTGCCCTACGAAGTTGGCTCTTAGATGTTTCCCGAACCCTCTTGGGGAACGGGATGGTGTGCGGTAGATGTCGGTGGTGTCGGATATGCTGTCCGGTAATTCCTTCTTCTAGCCGCACAATCTGCACAGGACGTAGTTCGGATTGGTTTTCGGCAATCTCTCTTTAGATGACCTTTCTCGCCGCAGTTCCAGCATCGTGGTGTCCCGTTTTGCTTGTCTTTTTCGCAGTCTGTCCGCCTGCAACTACATTCCTCCACTATTTCTCGGACTCGGGAGGGCGGTTTGCATGATTCGCGACCCGCCTCATATCGAAGACAGTATGCCAATGCTTCCTGTACGGCTCTGTCTTGCTGGTCCATGCACAAAGCGTGTCGCTTATCCGGGTCCCGAAGGGCGCTGATGAAGGCATCGGTTCCTGTTTCCTTCCGCGTATCGGCATTTTCAGGATATGCTAGCATCGCCAGCCGCTCGATATCCTGAGCCAATTCCTGTAAGGACTCACCAGATTTCTGAGTCCTGCTTCTCAGCTGTGTGCGATATAGCGCGTGAAGGTTGCAATCGCCATACCGCATGTCCAGAGCCTCACTCAAATTTGAGAAACTTTGGCGTTGTTCTGCCGATATTGACTGAAGTATGTTAGCAGCCGGTCCCTTCAGAGCTAGCACTAATGCAGTGGCCATTTCACCATTGCTCCAGCCGTTGTGTCTAGCAGGCGCTTCGAATTGCGTTTTGTAGACGTTCCATGCCACTGATTCATCAAAAATGGGCGCCTTCAGATTGGTCGAAACTCTTTCAAAATTTGCCGGTCCGATGGATCGTGTTGACTTCCGGTTTTCAGTTTCTCAAGTTCTTCTTTGAGAGCCTCCATTCGAGCCCCTTGTTTCCCAACGTCTTCTTTGAGAGCCTCAAGTTTCTCTATTCGTGCCTCCTGTTTTGCGAATCGCTCTTCAAGTTTTTCGTCGAGTTTCTCGAATCTCTTAGTAATTTCTGATCCCATAGAATCTGTCTGTTCGTCTAGTTTCTCAATTTTCGATGCCATAGAACCTGTTGTTGCCATTATAGTTGCCAGCATTTCCCGAAGATCCGTTTGGCCCCCATCGCTTCTTTCCGCTTGGTACTGTGGTGTAACCCTTGGCTCATCCACAGTCTTTTTGCTGGCAGCAGCCGGTGCTTTTTTTAGTGGCATGATGTTTTTTTTCGTGACCACCAAACACAATTGTCGCGATTTTACTTCTGACACCAGTGTCGTGGGCTAGGACGGGTTAAAAACAAGTCAGGAACAATTATCATTTTATTTGATTGGTAATGAACTGATTATAATAATTATGACAATTGGTTGATTAATTAAACGAAAGGCTTGCTATTTATATGATTTTTCACATAGTACACGCATACTATGTTTTTCTCATCGTATGCTAGGATTTTATGCTGTGTTTTCCAAGCACGCGACAATACTTTGAAAATTTCCCACAAAACGAAAAATGTACTTTTGTAAAAAAGACATACGTAAATGGTTCGTGGGGTCTGACAGACCCCAGAGCACTTTCAAAGTGCTATTACTTATTAACAAAATCACGAATTCAAACAAATTTATGCTTAAATGAACGTATGTGACACATACTTAAATTACATATGCATCAAAATACCATTCAACAAGTTTTTCTATGAAAATTTTAAGATTTAAATTTCTCTGGGGTCTGTCAGACCCCACTGAATCATCCGCGGGCTAAAATCGGTTTTTCATAAATTTTTATCTTTTGATTTTTTGATGAAAACCCGATTTTAAAATTTCTTTAAAGTATGAACTTGTGTATCTCGGAAGATACGAGCATCTTCGTAACGGGCAAGGGGTCGTTTTATTGGAAATTTCATGTAATTTCAGAAAATGAAGTCATATCTCGGATGAAATGTTTGGTAGTGTGGGAATTTTGATTTAGTTCGGCAAGTTGGGCATTTTGACACAATTTACAAACAAAAAAATGCTATTATGTACATTGTAACGGTTAAAAATAGAGAGGTCCCGTTGTACATAAATTTTCCCCAAATAAGCCACACTATACCTACCATTAAAATATCCCCCACCATTAATGGGACACCCTCTTGTATAGACTTTAAATTTATCTACATACTTTAAAAAAGTATTTTGTGTGAAAAAATAATTTCTCCGCTTAAGTGGCAAAAACAAATTATTTCATTTCAAAAATCGTCAGGTTCCCGTATGTAGCTCTGTCCGATAGAAGATGATCGCTCGAGTATTTTTTATTAACTTATCAATTTGAAATTATGTAATTTTTGCCGTAAAATAAGTCTGGTGTGTACATAAATAATAAACACTAACAAAATTATGAAAAGAACGCCTTCTGAAATATTTTTTACTTCATAAGCTCTTCTCTCCATATATCGCACGGCATCCGATTTAATGAACTTTACATATAGTACACCCCCTCTCAAATCAAAATCCTCTCTCGATGTGAAACGATCGAACAAAAGTCGATTAATTGTATGGAAAATGTATACCCAAAACAGCTATGTGGCTTTTTCTTCGTCCAATTAATTTTTTCTGTTGAATTGTTTTCTTCGAACATAACCGCTTGTTATCTCAACCCCCAACCATTATCTAAAGACAGAACATAGCGAGGCTATCGTCACTCCATACCTTTCACCATGCACCCCCACTCTTCCCAAGAATCTATACGCACACGAAATTTCATATTTGTATCCGCGAGGAAATAATCGACTTAATGAAGGACCCACGCACTATACAAATGAGCTAACCATATTGAAACAAACAAGAAACACAAAGTACATCACCCACCCCAAACCTACAATTTGCTTATAATACAAGAAAAAGGGGTGACCCTTATACAGAACATGGGACGAAACGATGAGGTTCGGACTGTGTGCACCTCATTGCAGATAAAAATCAAATAATGGAGAAAATTAATATTCTCGGAATGTTGTCGTCTCGTGCCGAAGAACATTGTCCGTTTCCAAAGTCACTCTCAGTCCTGTCCTGATTGTTGTTTTCGGTTTCTCAAGCCCATAATATTACAACAGCGTGCGCCTTTCTCTCTCTCTCTCTCTCTCTCTCTCTCTGTTCGGGTGTAATCGTATTTTTTCCCGAGATCCACTTACAACCCTTTTCGCACTTGAAGTATAGGTACAGTACAAATGTCTTTTGTATTTCTGTTTGATTTCTTAGATACGAACGAAGAATAGTTCGACCGGGAAAAGAGAAAAGAGGGGGTGTGTTGGTGATGGCACGGCGCGGCGGCCGATTGATTTGAAGCAGGAATTGACTAAAACTGTTTTCGTCCTAGTGACCGTGTTGGGTAAATCCTAACCAGCACAGGGCGTTCCAGAAGTGATCGGTAATTCCTAGTATCCTGTTACTAGACAAAAAAAAATGTTTTATCAATTTCAGTCACGTCTTCATATTTAGTTATATTTATATTACAGTAAGACCCCGATAATCCGGACCTTGAAAATGCGGAATTTTGATAATCCGGATTTCGATTTCAGTCAAATTTTGTTAAAATTTTTATACAAAAAAAATATTTAACAAAAAAATTAAATTAATTTAAATTTAAATTAATTAAAAAAATTTGCTTTCAAAATATGTCTTTCCTTAAGCTTTTAAGACGCAGTAACGCATAAACAAACTAGAAAAAAATGTGCTTATGTGTCTTATAAAAGACTATCCACCAGAGTGATGATTCTTGCATTTAGAAAATTCAGATAATTCGATAATCCGGTCCCAATCAATCTGGAATATCGGGACTATACTGTGTTCACAGTTATATGAAGTCAAAGTTCACCTGTAGATACATTTATTCCAAATATTTTGAAAACAAAAAAACGAGACCGAGTTCTAATCGTGCGAGAAGCATGACAAGTGTAATATCAAGAGACGCGAGAGCGTATCGTCCGCCAAAGGAAAAAAAAACGAAAGCGAACAAGTCTATGTTTACCAGAGATAACTTGCTTTTTTCTTTGACAGGGCTACAGCCTTCCAAGCAACATTCCACAAAAAAAATTATTACCAAAATATTCCAAATATCCTGTTCTAGTGCCTTTCCAAAAAAAATCTTCGATCGGCACAATAACGGGTAAGATTATATGCAATAAACGGTGAAACTTTCACCCTCACAGACTTAAGCGAATAACCCAATTTCAGACTGGAGTCTACAGTTGCAGAAATACTTGCTGCTACTGTCCCTCTCCGTGATGGAATTTTTATGAAATTTGGAATGAATGATCCTCTGGTGGTCCTCCTAAATAATCGATGTCTTCCATTTAGATAAGTGGATGGAATAACGGTAAATTAATAGGTAAAGTTAATAAAATATTTCCAACAATTGCGTCTTTCGGATCATCGCATTGACAATTTTTTAAAACACACTTTCGACATTGGGACACTGGGACATTGGGACATTAGGATATTGGGACATTGGGAGACTAGGATCTTGGGGCGGTAGGATATTAGGAAATTGGGACATTAGGGTCTTAGGACATTAAGACATTGGGGCATTAGGTACACTGGGGAAACTGGGACGTGGGGCATTGGGACATCGGGATATTGGGACAATGGTAATTGGAGCATTGGGATATTGGGACATTGGGATATTGGGTCATTGGGATATTGGGGCACTGGGATATTGGGACATTATTATGACCTTGGGACAATAGGACAATCGGACATTGGGAAACTGGTACATAGGAACATTGGGCCACTGAGACATCGGGATATTGGGACATTGGGTCATCGGGATATTGAAACATTGGGGCACTGCGATATTAGGATATTAGAACATTGGGACATTAGGACATTGGAACATTGAGAAATTGAGACAATGGGACATTTTTACATTTGGACATTAGGATATTAGGCATACTGAGAAAACTGCGGCGTGGGGACATTGGGCCTCTGAGACATCGGGATATTGGGACATTGGAACATCAGGATATTAGGACATTGGGACATTGGAACATTAGGATATTGGGACGTTAGGACATTAGGGCATTGTGATGCTGGGACATTTGGATACTGGGAAATTAGGTACACTGGGGAAATTGGGACATGGGGACATTGGGACAGTGGAACATTCGGATATTAGGCTATTGGGACCATAGGGCACTTGGTATCCTGCGACATTGGGACACTGACCACTGGGACATTTTGATATTGGGACATTGGGATGTTGCGATACTGGAACATTGGGACACTAGGGTAGTGGGACATTCGGACATTATATTTACACATTGGGACATTGGGACATTAGGAAGTTGGGACACTGGGACATCATGATCACAAAATAAAAATATTAGTTGGCTATTTAATTATGCAAAAATATATGATATCTGACCAAAAACAACAAAGTTGTAAAAGTTACCCCGCCAAAGAAAAATTTAGCTGCCGCAAAAAGAATACATATCACTCCAATCCGCCGCTCATATGCAATTTTGTTTTAGGTGTAAATGCTGGAGAAGTTAAAATGTACAGGACTACTTCTTAAAGTAATTTGGTGGAAGCATTAACATTTTATTCAGTGTCGCTTTGACGGCTCCCACCACATTACTTTAAGAAGTAGTCCTGTACATTTAAACTTCTCAAGCATTTACACCTAAAACTAAATTACATATGAGCGGCGGATTGGAGTGATATGTGTATTCTTTTTGCGGCAGATTCATTTTTCTTTGGCGAGGTAACTTTTACAACTTTGTTGTTTTTGGTCAGATACTAGAAAACTAGAAAGCACACAATTTTTTTTTTTGCAGGGAAAGTAGGGGAACATACGTCAAATCTGGTTCAATTTGAATATTTTATAAGGACATCCCGCAACTACCATTTGATCCGCAACATTCCGTCGAAAGGTATTCAGGGATGGTAGGGGATCCTTTGGTGATAGAATATAATAAATTCTGAAATAATGAAACTGTGGTTTCCAATTTTTTTATTAAATCTTAGACGGCATTGAAAATGGGCCAAATTAAAACCAAGAAAACCCCTCTTGGTTCAATTTGGCCCATTTCAATATCGGCTAAGATTTAATAAACAATTTTGGAACCGCTAACTTCATCATTTCAGGAGTTATCACACGAAACGATAGACACCCGGACAGACATTTATTCATTTATTGACTTTATTAGCAAATCAAGGACCAACACTGATCACATCTACCTCCGGTAGCATCACGCCTTCCGCAATGTGGAATATTTTTTTTTTTTGACTTTCAGAACGCCCTGTACATGAGCGTTACCATCGTCTATAGTATTCTTTTCCTTAAGTATAGATATGGACGAATTTGATTTAGGGGGATGTCGAAGACTTTTGTTTTGTAGTATAGATTCCAAAAAAGGGTTATCGGATGAGTCCGCGTGGATTGATTGTTCAATCATATCATCAATAGGAATTCGTTGTTGTGTACGTATCGTCGATAGACGACGGGCAAACCAAGCCATGAATGCTGGCTATGGCCGCTTCTGTTCTTATTACAAATGCAGACCAGTAATCGATACACTATTCAAAGGGATGTCAGAGACGGGGCTCATCGGACGTATAGACGCAATAGAAAGCTATCGGCAATCGGTTGGCATTCTCGGCAAGCGTTTATTGAATTCCATTCAGTTTGAGGAATATCCGTGTCCCAATTGTTTGTCATGATTGCCACCCCCGTCCAAAATGGGGACGATTGTGTGCGGTGGTAGTGGTGCGTATATACAAGAAAAGAAGTTTCATGATTTGATTAAGACACTAATAGATACTTTCATTCGACAAATTTATGAATTGATACGAATCGATAGTTCTGGACTAGTTATGAATGTATGAGGTCTAATTTTCTTGAGTATTTGTCTACTTTTTTGTTATTGTCTGATGAAATAGAGCTCTAAATGGGCTCTCTCGTCCGTAGCTTAAGGGATTTTCCATGGATTAATTAGTAAAATAAAAACAAGAAATCGAATATATAGTTTAAAACCAGATAAAAATGTCGTCAAACAACATGATTCAACGCAAAACAAAAATTAATTTTGAAACGAAAAAGGACTGCAATGCATATAAACCAAACCACAAAAGTCTTATTCTTAACCGACAACAACAATCTGTGATGCCCGGCCATAATCGATTCTGTCATATGGGAACGTTTTTGGAATGTGCCCGAACCAGCCGGTCAACATGCTCGATTATAAATAATTAATTAGTCAGCATCACCTACAACGTTGTAAAACACACCACGAATCATTAATTAATCCGTTACTATGGCCTCTTCTCGCACCTCTTCGACACGCAACACAGTCAATAAAAAAAAATACCAACGACTGAATGCCATATAAAATTATCTGAACCGCGCGCGCACAATATAGCCGCCCCGATCCCCAAAGTTCAAAAAGGAGATTCAGAGAAAATGACTAAAATAAAAAGGAAAAGTTGAAAAGATACGGGGCAGGTAACAGATGACTTAAAAAAATTTAAAGATATTCATTTAACCACATGGAACGAAGTGATATTAGTTTTGATAAGGAAGGGCAATGTGCGGGCTGTATATGAGTCTTAAGAGTCGTATTGATCAGGCGCGGTGCAATCTGCCTATCAATATGCATCACATCTTACTATATGTGGATCATCGGTTACGAGGTTACGACTGTCTTTTAGGATGCTAATTTTTATGGAAAATATTTTGAACTGAATTTCATTTTTTATTGGTATTGGCTCGCATGGTTTACCTCTTTTGTAAAACGAGGATATTGGCTATTTTTTTATTGAGAATTTACTTAAAATTAAAAGATGTATATTTCAGCAGACAAAAAGTTTCTATCAGAGATTAACTGAGTAAATTAAATTAAAACCAAGCAAGTAACATTTAAGGATTCAAATTTAATAGGTCCCTCAAAACTATACAAAATAGGGTTTCTTCAGATTTGGTTAGGTAAAGCCTAGACGTTTATCAGTGGCGTGCTGTGATATTTATCAATAGGAATGCGGCGGAAGGAGGCGTCCGTGATTTACATTCGTAATTCCTTAGAAATATCAAAATCCGAAAGTTCTTTAAGGCCACAATAAGATATCCCAACAATCCAGGAAACCTTTGATATTAAAAAAATAAACATAAATTCAAAATAATTTTTTATGCTGAATAGCTCTCAATGATTTGCGATAACACAAGAAAATTTCAAAATAAAAGTGCGGAAATTCGTTTTTACGAAATAGATGTGAATTTCACTTAAAAAATATTTTTTTTACCAAGAAATCAATTATGGAAAATAATTTTCATTTCAGATTTATTTTTTTGCCGAAGTTTGCCATTAATGAGAATAGAAACATTTCTTTATACAAGAAATTCGCAGAATCACCAGCACGATGGTTTGCCAAACATCGAGCAAGATGTTTTGTCCGAGGTTGGAGGAATGAACCCGCTTTTCTATAACGGGCATTTTTTAGGAATGGTTTCTCTCCTGGTCCGGCGAGTCGCAAAATTTCAATGAACTATACATAAAAAAAAAGAAAAGCGTAATATTGACGGGCCTTTGACTCAGCAGTTTTTTTTTACTGTAACCCCCTGAGGAGCATTGGCAACTATTTTTATTCTCGAAAACATTTCGCGACAACTGCATTCGGAGTATGATTCATTTCTCAGCCACACTATTTGCTAGTAGATTTTTTGCTGATCTTTATTAGCTATTTCTTAATAACAAACGTGCGGCCTTTTATAGTGGAGCGGTGAGTTTTGGACATTAATTTCACTATGATTTTCAACGAAATGTACAAAATTTTGTTTTTATGCGATTATAAATAATAAACTTATAATTCCTAGTCCATCTTCCACCAACATTGATTTTAAATCGCTTAGCCATGTATTAAAGAGATCTGAGCAAGCATACAAATACTGCAACTCGCTTATTAGCTTTTTTTTTGCAAATCAACGAAGTCGCCATATACCACAGGAAAATTAGCACTTCACTTCGGAAAAATTAGGGGAAAGCTAGCTCTCGTTTCGAGGTCCTAAACAAGACCCCGAAAGTCCCCGTCTGTACGACTGCCGCTAGAGGTTTTTCAAAGATCCTCAAAAACAGTTTTTTTTTCTCCAATATCTCGATAACGGTAATATGTGTCTGGCAAATTTGTAGCTCTTTTGGTTTCAGAATAACATGTGAAAAGTCAATTTTGATTCGAGCATTCCTAACGGTACCAGGAGGTCTAACGTTATTTTTAACAAGGTTTCACGAAAACATCTATAACGGTAACTCTGGCTAAAAGATGTTGTATGGATAATTCGTAGCAAATACGGTTCTGAAGAAAGTGGCCAAATTTCTCATCAATATGTACCTACCTAGACGCTTGAGGGTGCTACCTTAGAAAAACAAGAATTCTGGGGTTTTTAGGGTTTTTTAGAATTTTTTCAAAAACCCTTATAAAATCGATTTTGTCCGTCCGTCCGTCTGTTCACTAAATAACTCGCGAACGGCTGAACCGATTGTCATGAAATTCGGTATGAATAAGTAGAATGGTTACAGTCTTTGGCACAAATACATTAGAAGTTGGTAGGAAGAAGATAACAGGGTGTCCCGAACGTTTGAAAAAAGTCGACTTTTTTAGTTTTTATCGGAGATTAACGTATGGGTATTTAAATCAAAGATCTAGACGAGTACATTTCGTATCAGTTACAATTTTCCAGTTTCAAGTAACGGTAAAAAAGTTATTGGCGTTTAAAATTAAACTTCCTTTTCGAGCTCCGTTTTTCTAAACCGTTATAGGGATCGATATGAAACTTTGCACAAAGATTGGTCAGTATGGCCTTATATACGTTAAATATTAAGACTGTTGACTTTTGCTAAGGAAAAGTAAATAACAGTAAATTTGTAAAATTCAAATTTGTTCGTGTGTAGCCCGTCTTAGGTTCCCAAATATGAAAATTCTGCTAAGGGTTTTTAGAAAATTACACAGGAAATATGTCTACGAATTTTCATTCGAATAACTGTATCCAAACCGAAAATATAGCCAAGTAAGTATTTAGTAAGGGCCTTTTACAATACAAGGGAAGCCTCTTAAGCATTTCTTCAATATATATCTTTTAACTTGATGAAACAATGTACATGAAATTTGGTGGAAATCCATAGAACGGTAATAGTGTTTGCCACAAATATTTTTGAAGTTAGTAGGACCAAGTTAACAGGGTGTCCCGGAAAAGCTGCAAAAGTATACTTGTTCAATACTCATAGGAAAGCTTGCGTGGGCTCTGATGTCAGGGGACACAATGGAATCATTTCATATAAGTTGTTTTTTCTTGATTTAAAAAACAGTAACAGTAGATTTACAGCTAATAATTCAGTTCATATATAATACCAAGCCTTCCTTACGTTTGCCCGAGTTTGTTTTTGCTCAAAGGCCATCAGAAATCGAAAAATCGAAAAAATCCTATAGATTTGCCTTGGAGTACTTTTATACAGACTGGGTAAATAGTAAATCTATTTTTGGATTGGTCTAATTAAAGGTGGAACAGAATGAAAGGCGCTAGCCTTTCATTCTGGAACGCGTTTATTTAGACCAATCCAAAAATAGATTTACAGGAAGCATTTCATTAATGTTGTGCACAATTCTTATCTATTGCTCATAAAATATATGTACAAAAAATATTCACTATGCATCAAAATTCTAAAAAACCCTAGTATTGCGGGCGCAGCCCTCTGTACGCCGGTATTTTTTCTTCGATGCCTCTGTAACGGTGGTGTATGCTGTAAAGTCACCTATGACATATTTGTAGCTTCTGTGGCTGGAAATAAAATGCCAAAAGTCCCCATCCATGGGGCACCCAAAGCAGTTATAACAAGCCACAAGTCAACATATGCCGTTTTTGGGGAATATCTCTATAACCCTAATGTTCACTAAAAAGTGTTTTATGACGAATTTGTAGCTTGTATTTGTAGCCTCACTTAATACCAAAACTTTCAGATCGATACGTACAATCGTAAGGGCGCTATGAGGGTTCAAGCCTTACAGAAACGCAATTTTTTGTTAATTTTATGAATATCTTAGTAACGGTAACTTATACGGGAAAGTGGTCAGCAATGAATATGTTTCTTCAATATGTCTATATGCAATGCCAAAACACACGATCTGCACCTGATTTTTACATCTCAATTTTCTCCAACTTTTACCAAGGTGAGATGCATGTCCGATTCTTTTAAGAATTGGCCCATAGTCTTACAATCATATCGATACCTTAGAGCACAATAGTGCTAAGTCCATTTTTCAATATTTGGAGAAAACGCGAAAATAAAGTTTCAAACCTTGTTCCCATCTTAGATAACTTAATTTTTGCAAATATTTTTAGTTTTTTAAGCAGGTTACACTGTCAAAAAGATAATTATATTAAATTCTGGCAATTAGTCGTTATAATTTCGAAGGAAAATCTAGAAAAAAAGAGGAAAGTACGGACTTAGCACTATTGAGCACTTCATTTTATACCAACCATGGACTTGACGGAAGAATGTTCGTATTGTCGTTACAATATTGTAAAATGTGGATGAAGTGAGAATATTTTTAATACGTACATACCATGAGACGCAAGCAATTTATTGTATTCCCACAAGTTCGTATCCATGAAGCAAATGTGTCTTATCAGTTTATGCTTTCCGAAAGTGGTAATGATCACGTGATGACCAAAGGATGATCTGGTCAAGATTAGACGTTGTCCTTTCTATCTTACTACTGTCATTTAACAGGAAGCTAATTAGGGGTCATAACAGGACATGGCCCTATTATGGACTTAACTTCATCACAATTACTACTACAGAAGTTGTGACGTTAAAGAGAGGGTGATGTAACTGTTCTGTCATTGCTCGGCACTATAGTGCCGAGCCTATAGGCACACTTTTATGACACGGATCATCTTAAGTCGTCATTCAATTGGGTGAAGCCAATGCCACAAGAAACGTTGCTTCTTTGTCAACGGCGACAAAATTTGATTTGATTCTTCGACATATCATTTTTTTTAGTTAAACGCACGTGTGTTGCCCAGATCCATTGCCCGTTGGACAAGTGCAGCATGTTTAGGTGTTGCCCAAAAGTTCCTGCAGTGGAATTGCGACTAGAGATGTGAATTTAATAAGATTGCCAAAATCACATCGTCTCAAACAACTGATTAATAAATGTTCATTCGGACCTATTTCTTTTTTGGCTGGGAGTAACCTCGGTGGACTTTATGCTTCTCTGGCAATCGGATGATATGTGATATGAAAACTTGAAGAAAGATTCAAATTCTTTAATTTCACCAGGTGGTAGTGATAATAATAGGTATATGAACTAGAAATGCACACATATATCCCATAAATCAGTCCCAAACGACATCCCCTTTCTTTTGAATGCAGTTTAGCTTAGACTCGAATATTATCAACTCTCTGCATAAATAAGCTGGTGAAATGCAAACGCAAGACACTCACTAGGATTAAGCACGTATATCAATAGTTATACATTTACTTTTTTTAATTTGGCAGATCTTTTTCAAATTAGTCCTTTTTTCCTGGATCGCGATTTTGATTTCAGTCAACTTCAATTTAATCTCGAGATATGTCGATTCCGCCAAATCGCAAATAAATAAATAGCTGCCATTCGCATCTAATCCCTAAGATTTAAACTGCTTAGATCAACAGCTCGCTCTGCAGAGTTTTTAGTTTTTATCCCCATAATTGGGCACTTGTTTAACATCTAAGTGAGACCATATCCCGCCAATTGGATCGTGAATTGGAAAACTACCATAAACTACAACCCTGTGCTTCGAAGGCGAGCATACTATTCACTGTATCAACCACTGTTTAACTCTGTTAAAATCCAATTTGATATTTAGTATAATCGTACCTTTCCGGTTGTTATAAATGCAAGTTTATTTTTGGGTTTTGATAATACCCGAAGGACCCTTGTTTCAGCCTGCATGGTAAAGAGCTTCCAAAAAATTTTTGTGGACATAGTAAGCAATTCTTGGGTCTAAAACAATTTTTAATTTTCTGGAGTATGGTTCTATTCAAACTGTTTTCAACAGCTCTTTTGAAAAGTATATCTTTTGGAGCACAGTGGTTGAGTATAGCTGATCAAAATATGTCGTTACAACGCGTTGAACATACGAATGCCAGATTTCACGCTGAACTGTAGATTTAAGAGAGGGATGGCCCTACACTAAATTCAATGTAAGCTGGCATTTAACAGAAACCTCAATGTATGTTATGGAGGTTTCCTTTTGTGGAGAAAATAGAGAATCCAAATTAAAGCATTTGGTGTAAGGGCTTACATTGACCACCAGTGATCATTTGAACCTTTGTATCGGAGGTAGACGATCCTTCAGTCAGTTTTCACCCATTTCAATACCATTCAAAGAAAGAATATGCCCATGCAAACACTTTCCAAACAATTCATCCCAATATCCTGTGATCCAGCAGCCAAACCCGGCTTATTCGAATCAGGAAGCAACCCTGGCTAATCCTTTTTATGTTTCACATTCGTTTTATGGAAGTTACTACCACAAATTTAACTTTCTAATTGTTCCAAGTATGGACTTAGCACAAAATAGCGCTATAACTGGACTTAGCACTTTTGTCCAAAAATTTTTCGATCAACCTAGGACATAGCGTTTCTTGTGAATGTTAATTTCCTTGGATTTAGCTGGGTAAATGTTGTTTCAAGATTAACTACTCGATGGAGAACTTGACAAGGAATAATACGATGCAAAAATCTCAAAATCGAAAAAAATGGACTTAGCACTATTGTGCTTTAAGGTATCGATATCTTTCACACAGCGTTTTGTTCTATCTTCAATAATTCTTACATGCAGAAAACTATGGATAATTTTGGTTCGATTGTATTTAGCATAATTTGTATAAATTTTCCCAAATTGCAGTACATTAGGGCAGTTTGATTTGAGCTAAAAGTAGCCCCAGCTTTCTGCACTTAAAGCACTAAAACTCTTAGAAAAAATGTAGCTAGAATAAAATGAAATGCGGAAAATACAATCCTAAGATTATGCGCAAGTTTTTAGAACAATCATACGAGCAACTCACCTTGGCAAAAGTTGGAGAAAATTGAGGTGAAAAAATAATTTGATTTTGGGTTATTTCACAAAAATTTGACTTTAAAGCTTAGTGAAAATCACACCACTTATCGGATTTTAGTCCATTTAGTTTTTTGTTTAGGTGAATTTGTTGGTAGTGAGAATGTTCTTATTTTATTACTCTTGCTATTCGAGTTTAGGAGATATAAGGGTTTAAGTCGTGTAAGAAAATTAATTAATAATAATTAAAATATTCAGGTGATCTTCAGGTGTTGCACCCCCATAATTTCCTTAGGTGCCTACCGTTCGTTGGGGACTTTAAGCTATTTATTTGTTGCCCCAGGTGCTTTAGACTGTTCATAGACGACTTTAAAGCATACTTCCCCGTTACAGAGATATTCACGAAAACCCCAAAAATTCCGTTTTTCGAAGTTTTGAGTCCCCGTAACACCTTTGCAGGTGTACGTCTTGATAAGAAATTTGGCCACTTTCTTCGAAATCGCCAGGGGGTCTAACGGTATTTATTTTACATTTTTTTTTTACAATTGTAGCCCATAATAAATTCGCCATACAAATTTGTTTAGCCGGAGTTACCGTTATAAGGATTTTCCTGAAACTTTGTAAAAGAAATACCGTTGCACCCAGGCACCGTTCCTGGCGTTTTCCCGTGGGATGATTATGGGGTGCGTTACCGTGAATTAGATTAGGGTTTAAGTTTTATGTTTATTTTGATGTACGTGACTATTTGATATACTTGTACTTTAATAATGTAGGTAGGGGGAGTCCGGGGGAGACCATATGGGAGACTTGAACCAGTTGAGTTTATTCTTTGGAATCTAACGACTAGAGGTTGATTTTTTGTCAGCAGGTGACTTATTCTAGGCCGCATCTGAATACCATATCCAAATGCCGGACACTTGTCTGTTTCGGAAAATAAACGGAAAAATATATTTTTCACGACAAAAAGTGAAAAATTAATTTTTCAATTAATTATAATTTTTTTTTAATCGATAAAAAGTCAATACATTTGTTTTAGTGCAGACATCTTCTTAATTAAGTATTTAATCAGAATATAACGAGTTTTTCTACTTTGGTGAGTCGTGGTCCAGCCCAGAGCATTTTTACCCAAAAAACGCCTACCGGGAGACTTGAACCATATAGAAACTGACAGATATATGGTTCAAGTCTCTCGCCTTTAAAATGTATGTAATTTCAGCTAATTTTTGGAAAATGTTTCGAAAATCTATTCAGGAGTATACATTCAGGTGCGGAACCCCTTTAACTTAAAAACCTTTCTTAGCCTTGTGGAAATGACGTCCGGGTGGACATAAATTAACATAAAACGAGACCGAGGCTAATTTCGGGCGCGGCCATAATTTGAATACCCGTCACATTTGAATGAAACTGAAGCTTTTTTAACTGTGTTAAAAATTTCTACCGCAGCCCAATAACGTGTTCCGATTCCATCTGTTCCTGGATACGGTGGGGTTAATCCAGGAACACACTTGGATGTATTTTGGTTAATATTCAAAAAGAAAAAAAGTTGTTCTTACAAGAATCCAATATTTGGGGGTTGGTTTGTATGACAGCCCTATCACGTAATGCTCCGATTTCATCCATTCCTAAATATCTTTTGAAGCTTTACTAGCCTAAGGTGACCTGATTCCCGAAGGCCCAATGCAGTACACATTCCGGAATTCGGTTTTCAGGCATTGAGGGTTTGCCTGAAAACCGTACTATTTTATTATTTGTTATCATTCGCTTAATGTTATCAAAACAGCAAGATCCCGATGTGATCGCATTAAGCGGCGTCGATTGTCACGAGGCTACCACCATGACGGATGCCATAAAACGACCACATATTCTCCATCCTTTCATAAGTGATATCTTCCTAAACGGAACACAGCAAGAATAGTAGCCTTTATTCTGGGAAATGTGTGGTGAACCTTGGGAAAACAAGGTTCCAGGGACATAGCCAGAGGAGGGGTCCAGGAGTCCCTAACTTCCTACAGTTTTTCTAATTTATTCATTCCTAAAACTCTGCCGAAATTAGGCTTGCAGTCAGATAAATTGTGTCATCTGGACGAAAGTAGTGACTATACAGGGTGTCCCATTCATGGTGGAGAATATTTTAATGGTAGGTAGTATGGTCATTTGGGGAAAGTTAATGTACAACGGAACCCCTCTATTTTTAACCTTTACAATGTAATAGCATTTTTTGTCAAAATGCCCGACTTTCTGAACTAAATCAAAATTTGCCGCACCACCAAACGTTTCATCCAAGATATGACTTCATTTTCTAAAACTACATAAAATTTCCAATAAAACGACACCTCGTCCGTTAGGAAGTTGCTTGTATCATCCGGGATATACCTGTTCAAACTTTAAAGAAATTTGAAAATTTTATACGATTTTATCATTTGAATTTTTGATGAAAAACCAATTTTAAGATTTTCTTCATAGTTTGAACGGGTGTATCTCGGAAGATACGAGCAACTTCGTAACGGGCAAGGTGTCGTTTTATTGGAAATTTTATGTAGTTTCAAAAAATGGAGTCATATCTTGGATGAAACGTTTGGTGGTGCGGCAAATTTTGCTTTAGTTCAGAAAGTCGGGCATTTTGACAAAAAATGCTATTACATTGTAACGGTTAAAAATAGAGGGGTCCCGTTGTACATTAATTTTCCCCAAATGAACCATACTACCTACCATTAAAATATTCCCCACCATGAATGGGACACCCCGTATAATAAACAATTTGGAACACACAAAAAATCTGGTGACCCAAAATTGGGATCGTCTTTCATAACGGAAACTTCAATAAATTTCGTAAGAACTCATACAGGCTACACAATTTGAAATAAAATATTTCCCTGTAAGAATGAAGAATTTTTTTTTTTAGCCGTGCGAAGGGAAGGCAAAAGCAGCATGACGCGGGCACCGAATACGCGATCGTACTTTCCATAGTTCCATAGTTGCTGCTTCGTGCATATACCATGGCCCACGAGCCCTTCTATAATTGTACAGAAAAAAGTCTTTGGCGTTGTAGACGTGGCACTCTCTGCTTCCGATGATAGCAGAGCAATTAAGTAATCGTGCGTGCACTCGTGCTCGCCCAGCCTCGTCAAGCGATAAAATTGGATTCGACCTAGGCACAGTGGGACAGGAGGCATATTATGCATTGGGGCAACGCTGAAACTAGAAGATTCTAATAATGTCATAATTTCTGATATCCAGCTAAATCCTGGCTACGTCCTTGCAAGGTTCTGTTGGTACTAAACAGGACCCAGAAAAGATCCCTTAACTTCTAAATGTTCTCATAGACAAAACATCATCAGCATGTGAAATGCAAATGTATGTTTTAAGACGCAAAGTTATAACAGGCATGGGAGAAGTGTAGCCAGGATCTCGTTTAAAAGGGGCAAACCCAACATTTGTTTAAGACAATGAACCGGAAATTTTTTTAGGGTTAGGAATAGGTATTTTTCAACTTTTGAATTCCAGTGTTCGAAACTGCAGTCTCAGCAGCATTGTTGGGATGATGATGGCCCTTTTCCTATTTCTGACTATCGGTGACCCTGAGATAAAAATCATGAAGCTGTTTATTTGAAGTACGGAAATTACACCTCCTTGTACCTACCTATTTAAAAGTTTCGTTTTGTTTATTACAATAGATAAATTAATACCTCATTGCGTAGAGAATTCTTAAGCGGATGGCGACTCTCTGGGGATTTATCGCTACTTTGTTGGATTTGGTCAACATATAGGGGAAATCCTTGCAGTGTCCTTTAGTTTGAATTTTCTTTTTCCTAAAGAGGTTGATAGGGGAATCGGATGGAGTACAGTAATTTTTCCATCGTTTTGTGAAAAATTTAAATCGCATCTTTACATGGCTGTTACTTCTGAGTATAGGCAGCTATAGATGCTTGGGATTTTCACCTAATACGGGCAGTGCGGTCCTCTATACATGGCTGTTAAATTTCAAAATTTTACGCTCCAAAATTTCTGAATTATGGACAATTTTTGATTAAATCGATTGAACTCCAGAACGCAGATAAGTAGGACCTTGAAATTTGGAGACAATGTGAGCGGTGAGCGCCAAGTATAGCTCTACAGCTAGAAGTGTAAGCTAGAGCCTTGAAATGTTCACAAGTCTGCCAATTTTACATTTTATAGAGTTTTCGATTAGAAAGTCGAAAGTGTGATTTGGGCAGCTGTAACTGTCGAACGCAGATAGGCGACCCTAAAATATGGAGAAATGTAAGTAAATGTAATCCCCAGGTTGTGGAACTGCCTGGTGCTTACATTTAGGTACATTTAATTTCAGAACGATTGACCAAAGAGTTTCGAAATAATCGAAAATGAATGTTTGCCACATGAAAGTGCGATTATCCTGCTAATAACACCTAACAGACTGACTACAGGCCTCACCGAGGAGGTTTTTATGAAGTCGTTTAGGCTTCTTTGGTGTGGAATGCTGTACATTTACTAATGCTGTACGACAGGTCAAAATGGGTGAAGTTTGGTTGATTGATTCACAAAGAAAAAAGTTGTTCATGCAAGAACCTAATTTCCAGCGGTTGGTTTGTATGAGAGCCCTATGACGTTGTGTTCCGATTTCATCTGTTCCTAGATATGTTTGGCGGCTTTACTAAAAACACATTTGGGCAAAGTTTGGTTAAGATTGGCTCATTAAAAATAAAAAGTTTTTCTTAGAAGAATCTAATTTCCAGTGGTTGGTTTGTATGACAGCCCTATGGTGCAGTGTTCCGATTTGATCTGCTCCTAGATCTAGGAACACATTTTGATGAAGTTTGGTTACGGTCCGATTAAAAAGGAAAAAGTTTTTCTTAGAAGAACTTAATTTTCAATGGTTCGTTTGTATGGCAGCCCTATGACGTAATGTTCCAATTCCATCCGTTTCTAGATATGTTTTGAGGCTATACTAGGAACACATTTGAGTGAAATCTGGTTAAGATTGGTGCATAAAGAAAAAAGTTTTTCCTAGAAAAACCTAATTTTCAGGGGCAGTCCCATGACCCCATGGTCCGATTCCATTCGTTCCGACATATATACAGCGTACACTAAAAAGAAACTCGCATACAAATTTTCAGCTCGATAGCTTCAAAACTAAGGGACTAGTTTGCGTTGCAACAGACGGACAGACAGACAGACAGACGGACAGACAGACGGACATGGCTCAACCGATTTCTCTCGTCACGTTGATCAATAATATATGTACTTTATATCGTCGGAGGTGCTTCCTTGTGTGCGTTGCAGACTTCATGAGAAAGTTAATATACCCTTTCACATAGTGACGGGTATAAATATCGCGAAAGCATTTAAACAGTGATTTGCTTAGGACTTTCCCCTGCCTTATGAAACCCTTAAATAGATAGTTGTAAAATCTGTTCAATTACATACGAAGCTAGATGACACGCAATTTCTCCCGTTCAGTGGTCAGTCCGTCCTATAATAATTCCAGATCACATAGTATACGTACGACATAAATATCGTATCGTATCTAGCCGCCAATCTATCAAAACGAAAACTAGTCTCATGGCGTGGGTTGAGTCGTTAGTATATTGTCTTGTATGTGATATTAATTTGAATTTTCTCCGACTCTATTGTCGCTGTTGCTACACGTTATTGTTGTTGTTTCTCCACTGCTCTTATATCGTTTTGGCCTTTTTGCTGATCGCTTTTTTTAATTCCTCGTCTTGAACTTGAGTGTATTGTTTGTTCGTCTTTTGTCTTCAGAATTTTTCTTAGTATTCTTTTGATTCCGATTTTTGTTTTTTATTGATTTCCATTAATTTTTTCAGTTTTTTTTTGTCAGTGCTCTTGTTCGTGTTCCACTATAAATTCAGGAATTAATGATGATATTTAACGCCTTTTGAGAGTGACGATCTGGTCGTCGAATGCTGTCCGGTAATTTGCTTAGCGTGTGCGCTAGAAAGATATCAATTCATTCAAATATTCTTAAACTGACTGAAGGCAAAGTCTCGTATAAATGTATGGAAGAAGATTGCCCGAGCGGGGGCCCGTCCCCCGTCATTTGACTCGCCTCGGGTATCAGTTCAGATTTATTTATTTATTACTTGGAATCTTACACTCGAGATGCTTTCTGTTGCTGCACGAATAATGTTGTTGTTGTGGTGGTTGTTGTTGCCATTCATTTATACAATTCAGACTCATTGATTTTGTATGTTTATTTATTATCATTCTTTGGTTTTTAATCTGCATTTTATTTTAATGGATTTAAGCAATTTTTTTTTTTGTGGGGAGAATGTGTTGGTGTTTTGAATGGTTACTTATCATAGGCTTTTTGTCACAATATTAGATTTTTTTTGTTCGGGCTTAAAATTAAACGTGGCGGGTCCGATGAGGTGCGTTTTGTATGCCCAGAAATTTGATGAGCTAATCGATTGAAATTTACATAAATATATTTCATTTTTAGGTGTATAAATGACAGATTTTGTTTTTTTTTTGTAAGATCATAGATACATCTTCTCAACGCCTCCCTGGTGGCTGCGGTGGACTATATTTTGTATGGTTGTTATATGAGAATGAGAACAAAAGTCTTTCGCCCATGCACAGTTCGGACAAACAAAAAATTATTATAAAAGAATCGTGGTCGTCCATAGGTATAAGAGGAAACAGAAGAAAAAAGAAAGAAAGAGTCACACTAATAAAATGAGTAGGTTGTGATTCTTTAAATTATTATCGATACATTAATCGATAATAATAAATTTTGAAACCGTTTTTTTTTATTTGTTGAATGCTGATTTTTTTCCATCGTGTGGATATCTCTGTTCTGGACAAGAAGCGTGTGTGTGTTTTCATATGTGTCAGAAAGGCGTTAAATTGCTTGTTGTTGTTGTCATCGACACCCTGCTCGTGCGGGTTTTGAAATGTCACACCACGCAGATTTAATTGGAATGCGATATCTGTGAAGAAGATGCCAAGAATTTTAATGAGTTTTTTATGTACGATTTTTTTTTTTTCATTTGGCAATACATATGCTCTGTTTGTTTTTTTTTGTTTTAATTGTTTTTTTTTTGTTTTGCTTTTATGAAATGTGCTAATCGAGAAATAATTTTAATTAGTTCTAAAGGTCAATAGTTGCGTTTTGGAGAGTGGAAGTAGGATAAAAAAGAGCTTTTGATAAAAAATTTTGAAAATTTCCTCTGCTCTTTAAGCAGAATGAGCACATCATTATTAGGTACTGCATTAACAATTATGCGTTATGTCTTATTCTGATATACAAAAGTGTAAGAGTCAATTTCTCCTACATCTTATCTAGTGGTTAGTCTTATCGTACAGACAAGATGCACACTGTTTTCTGAAAGGTTTTACCTATACATTATAGTGAATTGCGTTTTTGCTTACTTTGCATAGTTACGCCATATTTTGCTTGTTTATGCCATTGTCTGAAATTGCGTAGCTTTGTACTGAAGAACGAGGTAAGTTACCCGGAAAATATACAGGGTGTCCCAAACACCCCAGCGATAACCCGGTAACCGTATTTAGTGTCCGTTACGGGAAAAATACTTAAAAAAAACAGTTACGTTTTTTTTACAGTTATTTCTAATTAAAGACAAATCGAAAAAACGCAGACCTTGCTGTCTTTTTTCATCCACTGTAACTGCAAATATTAATATTTAAATTTTTAATGCGGGAATAGACGGTATTTGACTCATTTTCAACTTTGCAGGACTCCCGAGGTCTTTTGATATTTTGAGTGTTCCAATTTTAATTTTTGGGTAAAAAAAATGCCATAGTTTCAGGTCTCTGAAAAAATATTCTGACTCCAATCGGTAATAATGAAGCAAACGTCATACCGTTTGGAAAACTAGAGATTATGCGCCAACTTTTAAAATTACTTGCCGGAAGGCTTCGGTGCCATTTTCGGACAGTACAGTTATTTCAGCTTAGACAAAACGAAGCATTTAATTTCTCAGTCCCACAAAGAAGGTCACATTTCTCTCAAAACAAAATAGTTATTTTTTCGGGTTGGCGTGTAGGTAATAGAACATTTTGTTGCTGTTACAGAACCAAATAAAATTTTTTAGCTCAGTCATATTAGCATTTCAAATAGAAAAAAAAAGATTAAGGCTAATTTTTCTTGTTTTTAAATCAGTGGGGTCCCAGAAGTCTAAAACCCATTTTGCTAAAAAAAATTTTGATCGGTAGGAAAAGGACAAAAAAGGACACTATTTAATCCTTGACCGGAGATCGACATGCGGGATATCATATCAAAGCGGAAGTCGAGTGCATTACATATCCGGTGTATGTTTCCTGTTTCAAGGACGCTCAACTGAATAGATCGCGTTTGAATGGAAAATTATCGTGTTTCCGGTAACTCATCATCTGTATCTTTCCAAAGCCATAACCACGCTAATACTTCAAGTTGCCAACCAATTTAGAATCTATAATAACTGAAGATTCCACCGCTAATTTTGCTAAGAAAATGTTTGTTCGGAAAGCTCTGAAAAATGATCCAAAAGGATTATTTCACGGTTCGATCATGGATTAATTAGGGTCCTTTTATGGCCTTTTTCAAAGCTTTCTAATCAAATTTTTATACCCGTGACTATGTGAAAGGTTATATTAACTTTGTCATGAAGTTTGCAACGCACAGAAGGAAGCGCCTCCGACTATATAAAGTATATACATTATTGATCAGTGTGACGAGAGAAATCGATTGAGCGATGTCCGTCTGTCCGTCTGTCTGTCTGTCTGTCTGTCCGTCTGTTTCAATACAAACTAGTCCCTCAGCTTTGAAGCTATCGGGCTGAAATTTCGTATACAACCTTCTTTTGAGTGTACGCTGTATATATGTCGGAACGAATGGAATCGGACCATGGGGTCATGGGGCTGCCATAGAAATCAACCTCTGAAAATTAGGTTCTTCTAAGAAAAACTTTTTTCTTTATGAACCAATCTTAACTAAACTTCACCAAAATGTGTTCCTAGTAAAGCCTCAAAACATATATAGGAACGGATGAAATCGGAACACTGCGTCTTAGGGATGTCATACAAACCAACCCCTAAAAACTAAGTTCTTCTAGGAAAAACTTTTTCCTTTCTAAACCGACCTTAACTATACTTTACCCAAATGGGTTCCTAGTAAATACTTAAAAAATATATAGGAAAGGATAAAATCGGAACACTACGACAAAGGGCTGTCATACAGACCAACCAATAGAAATTAGGTTCTTTTAAGAAATATTTTTTTCTTTATGAACCAATCTTAACCAAACTTTATCCAAATGTGTTTCTAGTAAAGCCTCAAAACATATCTAGGAACGGATGGAATCGGAACTTTACGTCATAGGGCTGTCATACAAACCAGCCCCTGAAGAAAAACTTTTTCCTTTTTAATGGAAATGGGTTCCTAGTATAAACTGACTAGACGTACAGCATTTTGACCTGTCGTACAGCATGGTAAATGTACAGCAAAACGTACAGCATTTTCCATGCCACAATATGAAACCTAAACCACTCCTCGGTGACGCCTGTGATCAGTCTTGCCTGCTTTTACGATGCAAAAGTGGGTCAATATTTGGCGAGAAAATCGCATTTTAATGTTTGGCAATCGCTCATCTTCGACAGCTCGGGAACCGTTCCCGATCTTTTTGAAATGTGGCTCACTCTCCAAATTACACGGTTCAACCTATCCGCAATCGAATGTTATGGCTGCCCAAATCGCCGCTTTGAGTTTTCTATTTGAAAATTGTCCATCACTCGAAAATTTGAAAAACTTTGAAATTCAGAAAACTTGTAAAACACCGTTCACTATTTGATGAAAATTTCAAGGCTCCAGCTGTCAAGGCTCAGAACTTACAGCCGTCGAAAGTTGCGATTTAAAGTGTAAAGTTTGACTCATACACGATCGATATTTGGCGATATAATAACACTTCAATCGGGTTATATACAAAATCCACAAGTCAAAATCCAAAAGTCATAATCCATAAAGGCAAAATCCATAAAGTCAAAATCCACAAGGTCGAAATCCATGAAGACAAAATCCATAAATTTTTGTATGAAGAGAGCCATAATGCTTATTGCATGGGCTCCGATTCGGTGATGTCAGTGCGCGTTTTTTTGTACAAAAATAATTATGAAATGGTCCAAAACGTTAATTTCCAGTGGCGGAGCTTGAGAAAGTTCAGCGTTTTTTTTTTTTAAGTTGAAAACCAGAGGTGAGAGCGAGTGGTGATGGGGAGATTGGAATTTTCGTTACTCGGAAGGTGTATATTTGTAGCGTTTGATCAATGATCAGCAAAAAATCTGGTCCGGACACTTGGAATATTAGTATTATACTTAAATACCAAGTACTGGTCCCGGAGCTAACCACTCTGTTAAAAAGGCCAAGCGCTGCGAAACCCCCCTTCGCATCGCTATGCGATTATTGCTCTTTACTTAGTCCAGGAGCATTCTTGACAAATACTATCTATGGAACAGGATTTGAAGACATCCAGTTGCCTAATGCCCAAACATGCATGAGTATTAAATAGAATTCTCCTCTACAGTGTTGCCAATTTAGCCGTTTTCCGGCCAAATTTAGCCGGAAACCTTGCTGTTTAGCCGGAAGAAATTTATAATTCCGGCCGACTTATTTTATGAATTTTTGTTTATTTTGAAACTAGAATCGATTTTTCAATATTCACAAACAAAATAATTAATCGCCGTGAAATTATTTCTACATACACTACTTATTATCGTGTATTAGGGTAAGTACCTACTATGTCCACCTAGAGGAAAACTTGCATTTACGTCTTCTGGGAAAAAATTGCCGCGGAGACTTGCCTTTTTTCAATAAAGTTAGGGTAATGGGTTTCACGTAAACTGACGATATTAGTACCTAGTCTAAGCATAGTTTCCTAACCACCAATATGCTGAATAATTTGCAAAATAGAAGACAGTTTCTTAGATAAAATTCTCTGCTGGGCAATTCTTGGAACATTTTTCCATTTTTCAAAGTGTCAATTCTTTACCACAGATAACGTCATCATGCCAGATTAAGTACAAGGGCGAAAACCTTTTAGCGCGATTCATAGATAGTGATAATATCTCTGGAACTTTGTAGTGTTCAACACTAACGTTGTGCAAGTAGCTTGCCCAGTAGACTACAAAAATTAAATGTAAGTGTGTATGTATTTCGGGGGCAACTTACCAGCACAAAAGCTAAGTGCTGAAGAGGGGGGGTAAGTTGCCCCCGAAATATATACTCACTTAAATCTAATTTTTGTAGTATACTGGGCAAGCTACTTGTACAACGTCTGACGTCTGACATTATATTTTGTTTCCGGGTTTGCAACAAAAATTTATCAAATACCTATACCATTTCCCGCCAAGCTCAAATTTTGGAACATCAATTTCGTATCTTTGGAGCATCAAATGCGTAATTGCGGAACATCACCAATGGAACATGAATTTCTTAACTATGGAAAATAAAATAAAATTTGGAGAGCTCAAATTCGAAAATGAATAACAAGCTTGACACACATATTTTCGAATGACGCAAATTTATCATCATTAGCACGAGTCCCAAATTACGCAATTGGACCATCATTTGCTCAATAAGGACTGGGGACGCCATCTGTTGTAAAATTTAAGAACAGGAATGTTTACAAAAATATTAAATTTGTTATCAATTTTTACACATTTCTATTCAAATTCTTTAAGAAAAGTGTGTCCTCAAATTATTTAATTGAATATTTATCAAAATATCGCAATTGTGAGGGACATTTTCACCATTTACACAAACGTCAAAAGTAAATGACGAATTCTAATGACGAAAGCATATGTGTCACTCCAATTTCGAACTTTCATAATCATGATGGATTATCGTCATGATGATTTGAATATGTGTCTAGGGCCTAAAATGGTTAACTTTTAATCAAAATATCCATACATAAATGCTATATTTTTTACTATATTTTTTCGTAATATGACTATTTTGTATGATTTAGCCGGTTTTTTGGCCGTTTTTCTCGCTGAAATTTATTTAGCCGGATTTTTAGCATTTTTTGAAAAAAATGTAGCCGGTTTTCCGGCTAAATTTAGCCGTTTTCTAAATTTCCAGTTGGCAAACTACACCAAACAAGCCTTTCAGTTTCCAAAAAATCTACACTTAATGCTGAAAAATTCGAAAGTTACGCAAATATTACAGACGCATTTGTGTTTCTGGTTATCCTGCCAAACGACGACTTTTGCTGCGCTTGTCCTGATTTTATTGAAAAAAATATACGAGCCTTACGCATGAATCATGACCTCGTGAGATGTTATTATTTCTCCAAATAGGCGCGAATAGGGGACGAGAATATGGCTGAGTATTTTCCTAAAAACCGAATTCTGCAAGAACATAATGTGTACAGCATTGGGCCTTCGGGAGACTGGTCACCTTATCCTAGTTAATCCTTAAAACATATCTCGGAACGGATGGAATCGGGACATTACGTCATATGGCTGTAATACAAACCAGCCCCTTCAAGTGTCTTCCTGGACCAGCATCCAGGAACGGATGGAATCGAAACACTTCATAGGGCTGCGATAGAAATTGTTAGCACAAAAGGAGCTTAAGTTTCATTCAAATGTGACGGGTATTCAAATTTCGGCCGCGCCCGAAATTAGCCTCGGTCTCGTTTCTTTGCAAATTTAACGGTGGAATTTTCAGGTATTATTGATTCTAAGAAACGAAAAAGCACCGTAACAACTTGCCTTATTCACGCAGTTGTGGCTTTGGAAAGATACAGATGATAAGTTACGGGAAACGCGAAAACACCGGATATGTAATGTACTCTGCATTCCCTTTGATATGACACCACGGATGCCCACCTCTGATCAACCATTAATTTGTGGTCTTTTTCGTCCTTTTTGGGACCTTTCCGATCAAAATGTTTTTATCTAAATGAGGGATCCGGGAGTCCACAAAAAAATTCTTGTGACCCAAAATTGGGATCATCTTTCATAATGAAAACTTCAACAAATTTCGTAAGAACTCATACAGGCTACACAATTTGAAATAAAATATTTCCCTGTAAGAATGAAGAATTTTTTTTTTTGAGCCGTGCGAAGGGAAGGCAAAAGCAGCATGACGCGGGCCCGGGCACCGAATACGCGATCGTACTTTCCATAGTTCCATAGTTGCTGCTTCGTGCAGACACCATGGCCCACGAGCCCTTCTATAATTGTACAGAAAAGAAGTCTTTGGCGTTGTAGACGTGGCACTCTCTGCTTCCGATGATAGCGCAGCAATTAAGTAATCGTGCGTGCACTCGTGCTCGCCCAGCCTCGTCAAGCGATAAAATTGGAGGATTCGACACAGGAACAGTGGAACAGGAGGCATATTATGCATTGGGGCAGCGCCGAAACTAGTGTCTACAATTAACAACAAGATTCTAATAATGTCATAGTTTCTGATATCCAGCTAAATCCTGGCTACGTCCTTGCAAAGTTCTGTTGGTACTAAACAGGACCCAAAAAAGATCCCTCAACTTCTAAATGTTCTCATAGACAAAACATCATCAGCATGTGAAGTGCAAATGTATGTTTTAAGACGCAAAGTTATAACAGGCATGGGAGAAGTGTAGCCAGGATCTCGTTTAAAAGAGGCAAACCCTACATTTGTTAAACACAATGAACCCGGATTTTTTTAGGGTTAGGAATAGGTATTTAGTTCAAATCTACGACAAAGATTAGGAGTTTGAGTCAGTTTAAATTGTCGGTTCCATTTTGTTAGAAAGACACTTCGATTTCCGCTTTCTAGTCAGTCATTCTTCAACTTTTTAATTTCAGTGTTCGAAACTGCAGTCTCAGCAGCATTGTTGGGATGCTGATAGCCCTTTCCTTATCTCTGACTATCTCTGAACCTGAGACAAAAATGATAAAGTTGTTTATTTGAAGTACGAAAATTACACCTCCTTGTACCTACCTATTTAAAAGTTTAGTTTTGTTTATTACAATAGATAAATTAATACCTCATTGTGTAGAGAATTCTTAAGCCGATGGCGATCGTCTGGGGATTTATCGCTACTTTATTGGATTTGGTCAACATATAGCGGAAATCCATGCAGAGTACTTTAGTTTGAACTTTCTTTTTCCTAAAGAGGTTGATAGGGGAATCGGATGGAGTACAGTAATTTTTCCATCGTTTTGTGAAAAATTTAAATCGCATCTTAACATGGCTGTTACTTCTGAGTATTGGCAGCTATAGATGCTTGGGATTTTCACCTAATACGGGCAGTGCGGCATGGCTGTTAAAATTCAAAATTTTACGCTCCAAAATTTCCAAATTAGGGACAATTTTCGATTAAATTGATTGAACTCCAGAACGCAAATAAGTAGGACCTTGAAATTTGGAGACAATGTGAGCGGTGAGCGCCAAGTATAGCTCTACAGCTAGAAGTGTAAGCTAGAGCCTTGAAATGTTCACAAGTCTGCCAATTTTACATTTTATAGAGTTTTCGATTAGAAAAGTCGAAAGTGCGATTTGGGCAGCTGTAATTGTCGAACGCAGATAGGCGACCCTAAAATATCGAGAAATGTAAGTAAATGTAATCCCCAGGTTGTGGAGCTACCTGGCACTTACATTTAGGTACATTCAATTTCAGAACGATTGACCAAAGAGTTTCGAAATTATCGAAAATGAATGTTTGCCACATGAAAGTGCGATTATCCTGCTAATACCACCTAACAGACTGACTACAGGCCTCACCGAGGAGGTTTTTATGAAGTCATTTAGGCTTCTTTGGTGTGGCGTTGGGAATACTGTACATTTACTAATGCTGTACGACAGGTCAAAATGCTTTAGGTATTGTACAGCAAAATGGTGTACGTCTGGCCACACATTTGGGTGAAGTTTGGTTGAT
This sequence comes from Microchrysa polita, assembly GCA_949715475.1. Taxonomy (NCBI): domain Eukaryota; kingdom Metazoa; phylum Arthropoda; class Insecta; order Diptera; family Stratiomyidae; genus Microchrysa; species Microchrysa polita. Next base: position 8,252,732 of record OX454422.1, read on the forward strand.
TGATTCACTAAGAAAAAAGTTGTTCATGCAAGAACCTAATTTCCAGCGGTTGGTTTGTATGAGAGCCCTATGACGTAGTGTTCCGATTTCATATGTTCCTAGATATGTTTAGTGGCTTTACTAAAAACACATTTGCCCAAAGTTTGGTTAAGATTGGTTCATTAAGAAAAAAGTTTTTCTTAGAAGAATCTAATTTCCAGTGGTTGGTTTGTATGACAGTCCTATGATGTAGTGTTCCGATTTGATCTGCTCCTAGATATTTTTTGAAGGCTTTACTAGGAACACATTTGGATGAAGTTTGGTTACGGTCGGATTAAAGAGGAAAAAGTTTTTCTTAGAAGAACTTTATTTTCAATGGTTCGTTTGTATGGCAGCCCTATGACGTAATGTTCCAATTCCATCCGTTTTTAGATATGTTTTGAGGCTATACTAGGTTAGGTTAGGTGTAGTGGCCGCCAAGTGATAAAACACTTAGCGCACTTAGACCAAAAATAGATCCATTGTGATACCACCGAGTGTACCTTAAAGTTAACACCTAAGCTGAAAACCAGCCCGTGCTGGCAATGAGGCTATACTAGGAACACACTTGGGTGAAATTTGGTTAAGATTGGTGCGTAAAGAAAAAAGTTTTTCTTAGAAAAACCTAATTTTCAGGGGCATCCCCATATATACAGCGTACACTAAGAAGAAACTTGCATGCAAATTTTCAGCTCGATAGCTTCAAAACTGAGGGACTAGTTTGCGTTGCAACAGACGGACAGACAGACGGACATTGCTCAATCGATTTCTCTCGTCACGCTGACCAATAATATATATACTTTATATCGTCGGAGGTGCTTCCTTCTGTGCGTTGCAACTTCATGACAAAGTTAATATACCCTTTCACATAGTGACGGGTATAAAAAGGTCTGACCCATTAGTCCATCCGAGGGTTAACATAAAGGCTTCACTGGCAGTCTGTTTCCGTTTATCTCTTAAATCCAAAATAAACTGATTTATAGCCAACAAATTTAGGTACATAAAAAACCTTGAATTAATGTGTCTTTACTAAAGCAACAAAAAAGTTCAAAACGAATGGAATCGTACTGTGGAGTCATGCTCCCGCAACCCCAATAAAATTTTCCGAGTAAATATTTTTATTTGCCCACTTATTTCAACCAAGCCCAAAACTTGTGTCAAGACGGAAGAAAAGGAATGAGGAGAGGGATTAAATGCAAGTGATAGGTACGCCCGAAAAGAACTTTTTGCCCAAAGAGAGCGAAGGTATCCAAATTTTGGCCGTGTCCGAAATTAGCTTCGCCCCCTAGTTTCGCTTTCAAAGCGGGATGAGAGGCTAATTTTTTGCACATCGTGGTTTAGCAAAGATTTTCCACGGCCCTGGAAAATCAAAAGTAATGCGATACTGAAATTAACATTACTACGCTACTAATTAGTATTTACAGCAGGGCTGTCCAAACCGCAGCCCGCGGGCCTAATGTTGCCTCCAGTGGTTGTCAATGCCGCCCGGCAAGATATAAATTAGTTTTACATTGTGCTAAACGATGTCTGTCATAATATTTTCGGAAGCATTACATATTGGTTCAGCCCCAGCCACATCTAATACGCGTGGTCTGATAAATTTAACAATTCGTGCGTGAAATCGATCGCCAAATCAAACCATGTCACAAATTCAATCATATAAAATCAACACCTCTAATTCAAGCTATTTTATGGTTTTCAACTTTGGCGGTGACTATACCACACCATTAGACATACTCTTGCCACCTTCCTAAAGCAGTCAGTCGCTCTAATCGTTGTGTGTCTCCTATATTTATGTCTATATCTCTATCGAAAATCTAAAAATCAATTATTTATTCACAAACAAACAAAAAAGTCAATCTCAGCCCGTTCGCAGCATATCATCAATATGTCGTAGCTCTCTAGCTCTAGCTCTAGCTCTAGCTATACAACAAACGACCCAAAAGCCATCTACTATTCTCTCTCTATAATACAAAAATGTGTTCAATCAATAAATGCGCGTCTTTTATTCATTAGGTGTGATTTAATATCACAAATCGTGTGTAGGCGAAATTATATTAATTTCTTAACACATTCTTTTGTGGATTAATTCACCAATGGCCAATTTGGTTGCCATCTCGCGTGTCCTCCTGGCCCCGGCCCCGGCTCGTCGTCTTACCAATATTATAATCGGTGTCGTGTTGTTCATCCGCAAAACAACCGCGACACTATGTTGTATGGATTTGGTGTGCTATGCCGTTCCAAAAAAACGATTTTTTTCGTTGTTGTTGTTGTTGTTGTTGTTGTACCACAACTGGTGGTCAATTATCACACCAACGAGTTATAGGCAGCTCGAGCGACACAGCACCTCTATAACGATGTGGGAGCTCAAACAAAATGAAAAGAAATGAAAAAAGAAACATACAATGACGTGTCGACCACACACATTTTTTTTCTAATAGATACACTTCATTGATTGTTGTTTTTTTTGGACTTTTAGATATAAAATGTTCAGTATGTGCATATAAGACGCTATGGAATTTCAGATATAATAATTATAATATTGTCGAAGCGCGAATATTAACGAGTGTGATTCAATTTGAATACATAAGGTTAGAAATGAAAAGCAGGCTTTGTGGAACCGTATCCTTGATTATATCATTTCGATATCCTTACAGCTTGCAATTAATGCATAGGTTGTTATATGACCGAAATCCCGGGTCGAAAAGTATAACAATGTAGCACCTTTGCACTATATGCTAAGACTAAGTCTTCTTGGTGGCGTGGTCCGACATGCCTAGATAGCATTGAATAATTGTTTACACAAGTGGCTGATACTGTTTAAGTGCTTGGCCAGTACCAATGTGTTTTGTTTAGGTTCTAATAAAAATGCATTGGTACGCAATAATTTTATTGCCTGACGGATACGCAATATTTTAATGGTCTGATTGCGTATCGATATTGAGTAAGATTTAATGATGACTAAGTGAAGAGCCCTTTTGTAAACAATTGACCAAAATCAACTAGGCATGGGTGATTTAAAAAAGTAAAAAGGCAGACTAGACTTGGTCGGACAACGGGCGCGTCACCAAGTTGACGCTCTTATAGCTTAGCATCAAAATTGATCCTAATAATTCAGGTGTGGGGTTTAATCCCAAATCCCGTGTGTTGTGTTACCATTTCCCATGATAGAAAAATATATCGCGAAAGTTAGTTGTAATTGTGATGTGCACCGATTGAAATTCCATGAAGGAAGGATTGTGAAGAAAGTTGTGTCTTTCATAGGAAGTGGATTGAAGCGGATAGGAAATTTCAGAATGGCATTTTCACTTTGGTATGACATGGTCCAAAGGATGAGTGAGTGACCTACAAGGAAAAAAGACGGCTGATCTGTTGTAAGTATGCACGCAACAAAATTTAAGTGGAGAAATGCATGGTGAGTAAAATTGCATACATTCTTTGTGGTTTGATCCGAATCCATTAGAATAATGGAACAACTGTGATATTGATATTGATGATCAAGTAAACTGAGGATTCCCATATTTGCGGGTTTGTGGTCCTCCAAATGTTGTTTGATGTCCAAGAATTTTAAAATGTTGTTTTGATGTGTGCATTCTTAAAGGTGCTGTTGATACGGTGGTGTCGCCGGAATGATTTTGAGTGTGAGGCCAGAAGGAAAATAAAATAACAATGAGGGAGGTGTCTCGCACTTGTGTATGCACTTTTATTTTTTAGATTTTAAAATACATATAAATGAGTGTTGGGAGTAAGCAGATGAGCAAAGTTCTCAAAGTAGTGGTTCAATGAACTATTGGTTATTGTTGTGATTTGATTTTGAACGTTAAGGGTTCAGACATACAGAAAAATCATGATAACGAGGATTACTATGATGAATTCGAAATTGAGGTGACACATATGTTTTCGTCGTTGAAGTTCTTAATTTACTTTTGGCGTTTGTGTAAGAGGTGAAAGTGCAATATTTTCAAGAAAATGTCGATAAATTTAAAAACACATTTGTCTTCAAGAATTAAAAAAGACAAGGGTGAAGGTTGATGACAAATTAAAATTTTCTGTAAAACGTCGTCTTCTTTCATATCAGAGGGTGTCTCCGGACATTATTGAGTGAATGCTGTTTCAAATGCGTAATTTGGCAAATGTGCTAATGATGGTTATAATTTATGTAATGATGAAGCATTTTCGTCATTCGAGAATCGGTGTGTCAAGCCCATTATTTTTGCAGTTAGAGTAATGTGCTTGTTAGTCCACTCAGCGTATTTGTTTCTTATTTTTTTTACCAGTGTCTGCGCGGTTTAGCGGTAATGATTTGATTCAGATGCTGAAGTAGATTTTATTATGATTTTTGAACGGCTACTCATTGCAGGCCTGAAAATCGAGCAGCAAATTCATGCTGTATTTGTCGTAAATATTAGAGTAAACCCTTGCGCGATCTGATCGTGAAGTTTGACGACGGAGTTGATTTTGAAATATCGAAAAGGATGTGGTTGAAAGTGTTACTGTATTTGTTGTTGATAGTGGTTCAAATCTATTTTTAAGCTTTACTTACAGAATTCTTAAAATTTGCCTGTTGAATATTTATGTTTTCAAAGATATTGCTGTGATAACAGATGAGATGTTTCAGTTGATTTGGTTGAAATCATTGATGTTGCATTTCACGTTTGCTGTATTAATTGTGATTATCGGCATAATTGTTGCTGCTGTATTTGGCATGGTTTTTGTTGCTATTGTCGCAAATTTTGTTTTAAGGTTAAATATGTATGTATTTCCTGACAAGAAAATGTTGGTGCAAAAAAAAAACTTGTCAGTTTTGGTATTCAATGCTTGGTTGTTAAATCGCAGTTGCAGTTAACTGCTTGTTGTCGATCTGATCGGGAGACTTGGAATTCGCTGTAGCAACAGATTGCAGTGAATATTACTGAGAAGGAAAGTATGTATTCTGATGCTTATGGTCATGTTAAACATCGATCGACAAGTTTGGACAGTGCTGAAAAGGCTCATACTATATGTTGTGGATGCCTTAATATTTGTAGGAGTAGAAGACTCCATTATGGTTGTTAAAATGTTGAAACTGTTAAAAAAATCAAACAGAAGGAGAAGGTAGACTACTTTAAGTTGTCTACAGGTTGTGAAAGCGTTTCTGCTCTGCCGTTGTTTTGCGAGATCTAGGAGGATTTCTTGACGCAAAATGTCCGACTTTCTTATTTTCTATGCGCATTATGACATAGTTCATTTTCATGACACCAATTGAGTAATTTTTGAAGTAGTTCATTAACATAAACAAATTAAATCATTGATGTGAGAATCAATGGTACGTGTTGGTTGGTACCAAACCGTTTGATTCTTTTGAGTTCAAAATGCTGTGCAAGGTTTCCTCAGTATTATGATATGGCATGAAGATTGTTTATTCACGTTTCATAAATGAATTTCTTGTTGACTTCTTACAATAATAATGAATTGATGTGAATTCGATAGCATAAACTTCAACAAAGTGAAGTGCTGAAGTCATAATTATGCGATTTATAAAAATAATTATTGTTAAATATATCAATTTTGGTGAAAGAAGTTTTATGGTTGTTGGCTTAATATGACGTGAAGCATCTTTCGGATTACCAAGCTGAGTAATTGCGAAAAGGAAGAGTTGGATAGCTTCTTGGAAATAGAAAATTTTCTGATTCAAGATTTTTGGACTTAATACAAGTCGGAGATGATACACTTATTGTGTGCTTTAGAATTTCCATATATATAAAGGAAGGTATTGAACGTTGAAACCTGAGTATAGTGAATATTTATTCATGCAAAGTGGTATGGATAAACGTTGGTGTGCTGCAAGCATGTTCTTAAAAACACAGAATTGGAAAAGGCTTGATGTGGTGCTGAGGGCACATTTCTTTTCAAATTGGAGAAACATTACAGATAGGTCTACATGCTTGATAAGGATTGCAGTTAGAGATGCTGTATATCGCGGTGAAGAGAATGGTATAGTTTAAGCATAGCTTAAATAAGGGTAATGAGTACCTGTTTGAATTAAAAAAAAATGTGCAATGGATGAGCAGAAATTTTGAAAAAAAAGGTTGATTATCAAGTTGACATTCACTAATTAAGAAGAGCTGTAATTAGCAGTTGAAGTCCGGGAGCAGGTTTGGCTCGTAACTGGACGAGGTGAGCGGCAGGCTCGTGATTGAAGTGTAATGTGATGATCCGGGAGCACGATTGGCTCGTAACTGGACGAGGTGAGCGGCAGGCTCGTGATTGGAGAGTGTAATGAGATGGTCCGGGAGCACGATTGGCTCGTAACTGGAAGAGGTGAGCGGAAGGCTCATGATTGGAGTGTAAAGAGATAGTCCAGGAGCAGGAAAGGCTCGGAACTGGACGTGTTGGGCGCTATGCTCAAAAGTGTTGACTGGATGGTCCAGGAGCAGGTGAGGCACGGAACTGGACACGTTGGGCGCTATGCTCAAAAGTGTTGACTGGATGGTCCAGGAGCAGGTGAGGCTCGGAACTGGACGCGTTGAGCGCTATGCTCGAAAGTGTTGACTGAATGGTCCAGGAGCAGGTGTGGCTCGGAACTGGATGTGTCGGGCGTTATGCTCGGAATTGTTGCGTAGTGGTCCAGGAGTTGGCGAGACTCGGAACTGGACGTGTTGAGCGTTAGGCTCGGAATCGTTGACTACTTAGTCCAGGAGCAGGTGTGGCTCGGAACTGGACATGTTGTTGGATCCAGGAGCAGGTGAGGCTCGGAACTGGATATTAAGCGAAACGCTCAGAATTTTTGATTAGTTGTGTCCAGGAGATGTTAGGTACGAGACCGAACGATTCGTTTCTCAGAAGGGAGTAGTTTGTAACTGGATGAAGCGATGATTGCGCTGTGAATTGATGGTTGATGTTCAAGGGCAAATGTTGCACATAACTCGATAAGAAATGATATGCAAGCAATTGTATGATTTGAATTGATTTTAGGCTGCCAACTGAATGAAGTTGATATACAGGAAGCAGATGAGTCTCGCTACTGTATATGGTATTCAGTGTTGTCTGTGTCATTCACTGAGGACAGTGAAATCGTAGGTTGGCCGAATGTTATATGACCGAAATCCCGGGTCGAAAAGTATAACAATGTAGCACCTTTGCACTATATGCTAAGACTAAGTCTTCTTGGTGGCGTGGTCCGACATGCCTAGATAGCATTGAATAATTGTTTACACAAGTGGCTGATACTGTTTAAGTGCTTGGCCAGTACCAATGTGTTTTGTTTAGGTTCTAATAAAAATGCATTGGTACGCAATAATTTTATTGCCTGACGGATACGCAATATTTTAATGGTCTGATTGCGTATCGATATTGAGTAAGATTTAATGATGACTAAGTGAAGAGCCCTTTTGTAAACAATTGACCAAAATCAACTAGGCATGGGTGATTTAAAAAAGTAAAAAGGCAGACTAGACTTGGTCGGACAACGGGCGCGTCACCAAGTTGACGCTCTTATAGCTTAGCATCAAAATTGATCCTAATAAGGTAGTATTTGATTTAAGTTCACTGTACAGTTATGGGAATAATTTTTGTTTTATTTACATTTGTCAAAGCCTCCTAAATACAAAGCCTGGAACCAGAAAACCCTCATTCATTTTGGCAGGCAATCTTGGGTTTGAGAAGATTGAAAATTTTCATTGCGTTAAAGGGAAATCAGATAGTGTCGTGACTAATTTTACATGAAAACTGTTGGTTCCCGGTCGATTTACGTCGCGAAATGTCAATATGTTAGGCACAAAAAGGTTGTGAGAAAAAATCGAGAAATGTTTGGATTTTTGAGGATTTTCGCGTCTTTGAAACCCGGACGGGGCACAATTTTCCCGTAGGTATATTTGCCCACCATGTTTAACAGTTTTCTATTTTTTTGTAGTAGGTATCTAAAGATACTGCAATAATACATATACCCAAAGAAAACACTTAGGATGAGCACTGTTCGTTCCGCGCGCCCCAGGATACCTACACACTGGAACACAATCAAAATTCAACTGTCCATATATCTCCTCTCCATAGCGTATGTATTGGCTTCTTTTTTATGCAATTGTTTTGATTTGGAGATTAAATAAATAATCTAAGATCAGTTATCCATATTTTAAATATATAAAGGGCCCTCTACATGTTGTATGTATACAGTCGGAAGCGCATTCAGATGCAATTCAAGTTGACAAGATATTCTCTATGTCGGGTGAAGGGCGTAGATTAAGCGTTAATTTTGATAAAATAAAAATCATAAATTGAAACATAACCATAATTTATTTTCAATATTTCTTCACTGGTGATTGCGGGTCATCTGCGAGTGTTATTTTTGAAGTAAAGTCAAATTTGTGTTTTTGTTTTTTTAATTATATGGTCCACGTTTCGCCTCTCATCGGTTATAAGGAATGATCTTCGTGTTTGAACGATTATGAGACCTTAGAAGAAAACACAACAACACTACTGAAAGATATAATGTCTAAATGCCCTTAAAATTTACACAGAAAAAAAATTTCCCCATACAATATAGAACCGAAACCTTATTGTCGATATTCACTGCCATATAATGTTCTCGGGTGATCGCCTTCAATATATGAAGCTTGCACGCCAGCAGGGTGTTAAAGAGAGGTCGTTCATTATTATATGTATATGGAGACGACGACCCTTTGAAGAATAATACCAAAAAAAAATTCGCTTCATCCACATTTTAATCCATTTCGCGCGGCTCAATCGTGTGTATATGCGCGTGTGCGCATATGTTACACATGGAACTCATGCAGCGGCGGCGACACTCAACAACAAACCGCAACAACATTATGCATCGATTCGCTTTCTTCAACCGACACCTCTCACCTCGGGGAAGATCCAAAGTCGCGCAAAGATCGCGAAAAACCGCGTACAAGATTGCTGCGCAAACATACATATAGTAACAGCAGCAGTCAAGTCAAGCCAACCGTGTGTGCGCGCGACTTAATGTGCCAAGGAATGTGTTAAATTTTGACATTTTTATATGTTTTTGATAAAAGGTAGCGTATCAATATTTTTGTTCCTTTTTTTATGTATGTGCTTTATTTCTTTGGTTTACATTATACTATACGCGAGCTCTATGAACGCTCCCCACGCAATACTCGGGATAGACCAACGGATGGTTGTCCTAATGGAAATAATTATAGATACTCCTGGATGGATGGATGGATTAGGCGCTATGGGTTAGGCTGGTTGCGCCCAATACTGCAGCCTATTGGCTTATTGTATGTATTTTCTATTAGAACGAAAGAGTTTGAGGTTATTAACTATGTCCTTCGTAAAAAGCTTAGGAGAAAGTTAACCAGGTTTACTTTGGGTGCGCCCATTCTAATGTTTTGAGCCCCAACGAAGGTTTGTCTGGGCATTCAAAAATAACGTGCGAGGCTAATTCCTCTTCTTCGTTACAGAGACGGATGGCATAGTGGGTCTTGTGTGTAGATCCCGATTGTATGCAGATGTTATCGCAGGGTACAGTGACCGGTTATTATGAGACCCGTCACTGCCCTGAGGTTCTTTTTTCTGAGGCTTAGGACTTCTTGTTTGTGTATCCTTTTCGAGTACACTCCCCTGCGGCAAGGTCTATGGCTATAAGTTCTGCCTGGAAGACAGTTGTGTAGTGACCTAGGGGTATGCAGATACTATAGTTGTTGGTTTTAGTATAAATTCCTGCCCCTGTTCCTTTGTCTGTCTTCGGCCCATCTGTGTACCACACTATATCAGTGGTGGATTTACCAGTAGGCTGGAGCCCAGGGCGGCATATTTTACCGAGGCGGCAAATCTAAAGCAAAAAAACAAATTTCAACGCCATGCCATATAGCACTTATTCTTCTCGTGAAGTGTGTTTGTACCTCAGTAGCTCACCATTTAAGCGTTTCGTGGTTTTCCAGAATTCTTTGGATGATTTGCACTTACCTAGTTGTTCTGCCAGATCCTGGAAAAAGCGCTGTTTCTTTTGCTTGCATATAAGTTTGAACTGCATGCAGGGCCGATTTTACCCTCTGTAGCGCCCCTGGGCAGTAGTCGAGTTGCCGCCCTCCGTCACTAGTTTAACCTTCGGAGAAACTAATGTTCGAATAGTCACATAAGGTACTAAAGGGTCTGGCCAGACCTCACTGTATTTGTGGGCATTTATCTATGTGTACTTCTACAATTTTTGTTTTGTTTTTGTTGTTATGTCATGTTAACGTAATATTTCTAAATTTATAATAACATAAATACAAATAAATAAATCAATCGAATGTGAATTTCAGCAAAAAAAAATTTGAGAGAGAAGTCGTTTTTGAGTGAACAATATGCGCAAGTGCATTTGCACATTACCACAGACATTTGATCATACTATCACTTATTTTATCTACAACGACTTTCGAAAAATAATGCATATCACAAAATACAAGCAAAAATTAAAGAAAAAACTGTACTCAACTATCTAGTTTCAAAGGAAAAGATTGGACATTTGTATAAAACGGACAGATTTCGGTAGGAAAAAATTCTATAGGTAACAATGTGACGTACCTACTAAAAAGTCCTTATAACTACTCTCGCAGAATATTTGTTCCAAATATTTTTGGGGCTGTGAAAAGCTGACAAATTTTTAGGAAAAGTCACGAAACATTGTGATGGTGGCTAAAACGGTTTTCATTTTACAGCAACTTAAAAATGAAATGGGTCTGGCCAGATCCATTAGTACAACCGAGGGTTAAGCTGAAAGTAAGAAGTCGCATTCATATGAAGTGTACAATTTTTTTAACATACGTTTCTTCCCGTCGTTTTCGGAATTAGCAGGACTTCAGTGAAAATTGCAGTTAATTTACTACTTAGAAAGGTGTTTGGACCGATTTTCTTATCAAAGTTAATGTTTAGAAGTATAGATATACAGCCACCGAAATAAGTCACACACACATTTTTCGCTTCTAATAATTACTAGACCGTTATAATTTTCGAAAATGATTTTTATTATGTTGTTTGCAAACTTCCGTTTTGAAATACTGTTACTTTGGAGAAATCATTTCCTTCACTGAAGACTCAGTATTGTTCGAATCGTGCGTTGTGTTGCAAAATATTTATACGTTCACGTCCGTTATTTTTCAATTTCTCGCACTGGAAATATTTTTTTTCGTCCTTTTATTGTGCGAAACAGTCTGGTAACATCTAAACGAAACTTAACAAACACATTTTTAGGGTTTTTTAGATTTTTCAAAAAACCCTTATGAAATCGATTTTGTCCGTCCGTCTGTCCGTCTCTCCGTCCGTCTGTTCACTAAATAACTCGCGAACGGCTTAACCGATCGTCAGGAAATTTGGTAGGAATATGTAGAATGGTAACAGTCTTTGGCACGAAATACTTAAAAGTTGGTAGGACAAAAATAACAGGGTGTCCCGGACATTTGAAAATTTGTTCACTAAATAACTCGCGAACGGCTTAACAGATCGTCATGAAATTTGGTAGGAATGTGTAGAATGGTAACAGTCTTTGGCATGAAATACTTAAAAATTGGTATGGCAAATATAACAGGGTGTCCCGGACATTTACAAATTTGTTCACTAAATACCTCGCGAACGGCTTAACCAATCGTCATGTATTTTAGTAGGAATGTGTAGAATAGTAACAGTCTTTGGCACGAAATACTTAGAAGTTAGTAGGGCAAAGATAACAGGGTGTCACGGAGATTTAAAAATTTGTTCACAAACTGATCGTTATGAAATTTGGTAGGAATGTGTAGAATCGTAAGAGTCTTTAGCACGAAGTACTTAGACGTTGGTAGGACAAAGCTATCAGGGTGTCCCGGAGATTTTAAAAAGTCGACTTTTTTAGTTTTTATCGGACATGGACGTATAGGTACTCAAATCAAAGAACTCGATGGGTACATTTCATATCAGTCCCTTTTTTCCAGTTTGGAGTAATGGTAACGGAGTTACAGCTAATAAATGCAGTTAATATATGTAACCATGATACATAGTAAATCTATTGGTAAAACACGTCTTAAAATATTTATACACTTTTATCACAGAATTTTTCAAAACTTAAAAATGCTCTCCTGAAAAATCAACAAATCGGACTTATGCTGTTTTACCTTTTGACCACAGAATTTTGCATACATATTTTATAGGTAATAAATAAGAATTATGCACAATATTACTGAAATGCTTCTCGTAAATCTATTTTTGGCTAACGCCTTTCATTCTGGAACGCGTTTATTTAGACCAATCCAAAAATAGATTTACGAGAAGCATTTCAGTAATATTGTGCATAATTCTTATTTATTACCTATACAATTACAATTACAATTTTAACTACTTGATATTTTTTTATATTTTATTTGTCACTTTCAACAGATATGCCCAATAAGTAATCGTTTTTTAAATGAGGCAATGCCCTAATAAGTGCTTAGCGATCGTAATTTTGATCCATGTTTGCATATTTTTTGAATGATGCTACTTTGCTAGTATTGACATAGAATTAAAGGAACATGTCTGTGTGGAAAATATACGCTAAGCAATAATCTCATGAGTCGTCTCTACGAAGACAAACCTTTACATTGGTCAGCGACATATCGACTTTGCGAGCGGCAGAAACCTGGTCGAAAACGAGGCATCGACGCATTCTTAAGCAGTCAAATCTCCAGACAATGCACCGTGAACCAAATCAAGCACCATGAGATGGGTTTTCACCATTTTAGATCTCCGATCCTATCCAGGAGAGAATTGCGGCTCTGATAACTATTTAGTGAAGAAGACCTTCGGTTGCAACATTTGACAAACGATGTCATAGCGGCCACGTACACTGCCTTTGAGGAAAAATTGTCTTCAATGTTAAACAACATCAGTATTTTGGACGTCCAAGAGTTCGCAAGAGCTCAAATACACCATCAAATGAGTTTAGGAGCTCAGAAAAGAAAAAATATATCGAGCTTCGCTAAGTACCTACCAAAGAATTTAATTAGATGTAAGAACTGTAAAAATCATGACAAGAACCTATGCAGCAAATTAACCAAAGATTAGCTAATAAGAACATTAGACATGCGTACAAGCTAAAAAATGCAATTAAGAGTGAATATTAATCCAAGACAAGTCTCTGTAAGTACAAGGATGGTAACATTACCAGCGGCATTGGCATTATTAATAAGCGATTGGAATTACATTTTGAACGGCTTCTCAACATAAGTTCAAACTCCCCCACACAAGAGCTGAGTAGTTGACTTAGCCAAACCCTACCGTTTAACTCCCAACATAAGAGGAAGTTAATCTTGCCATTCAATAACTTCAACCTACTAAACACCCAGGCGCGGACGATATCCCAGTGGAACTATTGTACCACGGTGCAACGAGCACAATCACAAGGTTACTACTTAAAATATGGAGCGACGAAGTAATCCCGAAAGATTGGCGCAGAAGCGTCACCGTCCAGTCCACAAAAAGGATAATAAGCTGAAGTATGTGTAACAGGGGCATCTAATTATTTTGAAGGAGAGTATCGATTGCACTTTAGGACATAACGCTGGAATTTGGTGTACCAGCGAGGCTAGCGAAGCTGGAAAATATGAGGATGACTTATGCCGTCTGACCTGCGTTAGAGGACAGAATAGACTCACTGGCCTAATTTAACCTTCGGGCGGGCGCAATGCATCTGACAGATTAAGTGTTTTGTTGCGCCAATCAACGATATGAAAAGGGAGAGGTCTGAAACTCACAGTAGCTTAATGTTTATCGATCAACTACCCAAAGCAGTTTTCAGTTTCTATCTACCATATATCTGAGGGGTGGGAGCGGATGAATTAATCTCTCAGATGTATTGCGCCCGATTGTGTTATTTTCTCCTTTTCTATGAAAATTTCCACTTGTTATACTCTTCACATTACATAATAACGTTATGTTGACTTTTAGGCTCACCAAATCGTTCAATAGTGTGTTTTTAGTCAAATAAGCTTACATTTTTTAACCGGTCGAATTATTGGAGGTTTTTTAAATATTGAAGCGATTGAAAGCGGAATATTCTTAGGAAAATGAAAATGTGAAGGGTAACAAACTTTGTGAGCCAATATTTGTTTCTAAAATTTCGTAGAACTATTTCAGAAAGACAATGCAATAATAAATAAGAGTCTAAAATATACAGAAACTTAGTTTCATCCTATTTTCTGCACTTAATCTGTCAGATGCATTGCGCCCGATCGTGTTAGGATTAGTATTGCGCCCGCCGGAAGGTTAAAGTCGCACTGGGCTGAAGCCAAGCGATGCACTGGCATATCGACGCTCTTCAACCTTGCTCTGAGGTACGTAATTCGAGCCTGAAAAATGGAACGCTACTTCGTCGATATCATCAAAATCATGTGTCGAAAAATAATTATGCAGAAAACCCTCTGCATAATCTTATAATATAAAGTTACTCCTATGATGCTATTTCACACTAGTAGCATAATAGCATAATTCCAGTACTATTTATTATTTTGGAGCAGATTCGTCCACGGAATAAAAACATAACTCTAGTTATATATTGGAATTCGCAGAAAGTGAATTTTGACTAATAACATATCTCCACATATGTGTACTCAGTTTGAGAATTTATAATCTGAATAACAGCACAAGTGTAAGTATGTATGCACGAGCTACATAGATCAATATGGAATAAGGACACTATTCAAATTGTACCAAGTGATAAACTATTATACATTTTGGAAAAATGGCATAAGTCAATTTTGAAGTTGGTATACCTTTTTTTATTTGGGAATAAAAGCATACCTCAGTTATGTTGTTAGTCCTCCACTTGTGAAACAGTGTTCATTCGTCGAAATACGAAAAGGAATAACGACATAATGAGAAATTATGCTGTTATACCTTTTGTAATTCTGATCGTAGCGAGATATGCTGTTAGGTTTTTTATTAATAACTTTGGAACCTGTTATCCGATTTGCACGAAAAAAATTTACAAAATAAAACAAAAAATGCTTAACAAGATGGCATATGTAACTCAATTTTGACATAACTCGAGTTATGCTATTTTGACTTTTGACCACAGAATTATTCACTATGTATGTATCCAAAATCTAAAAAACCCTCGTATTGCGGGCGCAGCCCTCTGTACGCCGGTATTTTTTTAATTACTGGTTATTTCAGTCTGTTTTTTTTTTTGGCAACATGCCACGTGGCGTCTCCCTTACAGTCGAAGGACAAGGTGCAATAATAGCGTATAAGGATTGCGGCCTTTCAAACCGCAAAATTGCAGAAAAAAATTGCAGATCATCATGTGTCGTAAACAGTTTCCTCCTGCTTCGTGAAAATTATGAAAAAAATGACTTATTGTCCGAAAAGCCACTGAGGAAAAAAAATCGCATCAGAAATCCGAAGCGAAATGGATTTACCTGTAAGTGTGCGTCGTATCCAGCAGATTCTCCACTCCAACAAGGACCTGAAAATCTTCAAAAGATGGAAAAAAAACACCTTTGACCCAATATCATAACGCGAAGCTCATTGACCATGCCGTGTCAATTATTGGACCGGAATTTATTTTCCAACACGATAATGCCAGTATCCATCGGGCACAAACGACAACAGAATGGTTCCAAGAGAAAAAACATTACAGTTTAAGGTCGGTCAGCCCGTAGCCCCGACCTCAACCTCATTGAAAATGTATGGGTAATACTTGTTAGAAAGGTTTACGCCCATAGAAAACAATAACAGTCCGTATCGGAACTCAAAGAAGCGATCCGCCAAGATTGGGAAGAAATTGATCAAAATATCCTGGAAAACCAAGTAAATTCAGTCCCAAGACGAGCTTTCCATGTAATTAGAAACAATGGAGGACCGACAGGATATTAATTTATATCAAATCGTTCATTTTTTTTTAAATTACAAGCTAATATATTATGTCCAGAGTGGGCAAAAACGGATTGATTTCGGCGTACGTTTTCAGAAATCACCGAAAAGTGTTCACAGTGCACTGTTTGTAATTTCATATGACAACCGACAATAATATTTTGCCTATAAATCGTTCTAAGTTTAAAAATGTGCTGGTGCAGTCATCGATAGTAATTTGCAACATATTTCATCACTTCAAACTGACCGTCCATTCTCTTATCATGGAGAAATTAAGAACACTGGCTAACACACGAAACTGAACAATTTGGTGGGGTGTCAGTTAAAATATCGCCCACGCGCGATTCCCAAAGCTACAGTGGTGAAGTGGTAGGCTGAAGCCTACAGCGGTATTTTTCCGTCCCGTGCAAAGATAAACAAAGTAAATATAGTTTATTCCAATTTTAGAAGTTAGCCAGCCATATTGAAACAACTTGGGAATCAAGAATTAATCGAATAATCGTTGGATTGTCAAAATAAGGGACATGGTCGGTAGGGCGGCAAAATTCGAAACGCCTACTGACGTCACATATGTAAATCCGCCACTGACCAATGGAACGACTTTTGCAGAGTTTCCTTTATTTTTTTTTCTAATTAATTTAAACTATCTCCTGAAATATCGAAATGTGTATATTTCACAGAACATTAGTTCAATGGAAGGATCAAGGTTTCAGAAATATGCCGCCCTTCAAAATCTGCCGCACCGCGCAGTTGCCCATATGGGAAATCCGGCCCTGACTGCATGCCGGTTTGCCTGATAGTACATATTCCTTGCATAGGTGTTATTATTCTCTCTAAATAGTTTTAGCCATGTGAAAGAACGATTCCTGATTTTTTCACATTGCTCATCAAACCATGGTTTCTTGTATGTTTTTTGGAGGTGAATGTTGTATGAGAGCTCTTTTTAATAATTTCTGCAAGTAGCGTTATATTGATATCAGTATTATGCGCTCTATTATTAATCAGGTTTGCCTTGTATTGAGTAACCAAGTCTTTTCGCCAATGAATTTTCGGGAGCAGTTTCATTTTCCTTGTGTTTGTTCTTCCGATACAATCTAGCCCAATCGTTGTGATAATTGTTAGATGATCGGAGAACGATCGGTTTCCTACCATGAAGTCCGTTATGAGGGGCATCCAGTGCCCTCCGGCCAGGCAAAAATCGATGACAGATTGGCCTTGATGACCAATAAAAGTAAAAGCACCGTAGAATTCTTTGCCAAGTTTAAATTGATCAAGAGATACTCTGAGTTTTTAGCGCAGACTTTGCTGTTAAGACTCCTATTACAAAAATGTTGTCACCTTTGGGAGGTGTTGCTAAGTTACTGGTTAAACAAGTGCCTAGCAGGCTGATCTGCAGGTTCAATCGGCGCGTAGCATAATTGTGGATAATGGTAAAGCTATAGGTACTGTGGATTTGAAACCGACATTATGATATGGTCGGACGTAAATAGGTTACCAGTTGATTGGCGATGGGCGTGCACTATTCGAATCTGTCGCTCAGTCCCAGCACCAACAGGCTATTAATGGTTCTATTTAAATAAGAAATCATTTGGTGCTGGTGTCATATGTGCGGCATAATGTGCAGTTTTTTTTTATCCTTGGACGTAAGTCAAATTTATCGCTCTATAGATTTTCCGAACGTAGTAACAGCCAAACGTTTTTGCGTAAATTGTGTTTTTTTTTTATCCCGTCTGGAGTTCCTAATATTTCAGAAATGTTAATCACCCAAAATCCAATAAACTAGTTAAGACTTTCGAATGTGCACTGTATTCAAAACATAATATTCCGTCACGACAACAAAAATTGCAACCCAAAGAAAAGAACTGTTCTGTGGTTTGGAGCGAAATTTTTTTTTGAAAACGAGGTATCAAACCGATTGCTTCGTCTAACTTTTATGAGACTGTACAGTAACAAAAAAAAAAGAGAACTAAAGCAGGGCGTTGCCGTACGTAATTAATGTTTGTATTAGGTATGTCTAGATTTGCTTAATTTTATTTTTTTGTTTTCAAATGTAAGTGCGAATATTTCCTCGAGAGCCTTCATCAAACCCACGACCGACAGATAATCAGAATCGACCTTATATATATATATAAAGTTGCATATGCCAGGTGCAACTTGCGTATGTGTAAAAACCATTTCGGATCGAAAACATTCACCCTTGTGCCGAATTTAATTTCTTTTCTCATTGCATTTTTTTCGTTACACTCATTTGCCGAACAACAAATCAAAAATCGAAATAATCATAAAAAAGAATACGAACACTCGGCGTAAGGATGCTTAATGAAAGGATTTGCCAATTAGAGGGATGCGACACATTATGCGTGCGTATATTCTCATTGTTTCCTTTTGCACCCGTGGAATATATGTGTGTGCACGCACAATGCGAAATATATACACGCGCGTCCCTTATGAGCGGATATGTGTAGCGAATTTGATCCTTTGGCTCCTGTCGAAGAATGATATGTAGCCTCTCGATATACACACATATACACGTGCGTTTGCTATTTGAAACTATAGGCTTAGAAACGCACTCAACTAATATTGATGATCTCGCAGCTCGCATATGGGGCGACACAAAAAAATAAAAGGGATTAGAACTATACATTATAGTCTTTCCGATTTTTTTTTTCCACCCCGAATCATTTTTTTAATGTCCCTTTTTCATCCCGTCTCATACCGCACTCCGCACTCGTCTCGTCTCCATACGCATAGGAATATACTCATTTCTCCCTAGTCTTTTTTAATGAAATTCCCGAAAAAAAAATCGTATATTGCAAATGAATGAGTCCCGCAATGCATATTACGACATCGAAAGGACGCGAACATTCAGTGTGCGAATCATTTACAATTGATGTTTCTGTCGATTCCGGCGATAACTATGAAGGGATGCGAGTAAATATATACGATAAAAAACAGGACGAAATGAATGAAGGTTGTATAGTGAAGTGAATGTATACATTAGTAAGAGTAGCGCCTTAAACACAAGGATTCGAAAAAAAGGACGCGGTGTGCCGGGGGCGAGGCTGAAAAGACAAAACAGTCCGGGGGTGAAAAAAAAAAATGAATAACGAAATCCGGCGTGCAGATAATAATGAATAAAAACCATTAAAAGTTGGAACCCTCGCATACGCGGATTGGAAAGAAAAACAATCGGCCGAAAATTTCATCGATTCTCCGGGATAGTACTCTGATTAGGAATACTCGCGGCAACCCAAAATTTACGGTTCAATCAATAGAGACCGTCTCGATGTTATGCGTACGTGTATTGCCACCCATATTCTGCGTCAAGATTTTCAAGAAGTATAGTTGGCTGTTTGCCGATCCCCTACTTTGTCTCTATGTCGACAGGGTGGCGACCCCCGTGTATTTCTAATAAGACGTCTACATGGTTTCCAATCAAAATCTGAAAAGTTTTAATCGGCCAAAGTCATCACCTTTATGGTCATCCGGCCAACACACAGGACGACACAACTATCTCTTTATCTGTTTCGTAAACACCGGTGGCAACGTGTAAAAGGTGTGTTTGTGTGTTGCGAAGGCGATGGATGGATGCCGGTCTTCTTGGTCCCGAACAAAAAGGTCAGCCAAGAGGAAACCCTAGATTGTTTGTCATTTGACACTTTTTTGTTGTGCCGAGCAAAAAAAAAGTTCGTTTGTGTCTTCTCCCTCGACATCGGGGAAAAAGGAATAAACACGAACAAACTGGAAGGAAGTGTTAGAGCGTCTCGGACATCCCAACTAAAGTCCGGAGCAGACGAAGATGAAGAAATGTGTTGTGTTTTAAGTCAGCCGGACTCCAAGTCCAGTCTAAAAGCGACACGACAATGGTCAAACGATTATATAGAAACGCTGGTATTATCGGAATGTTTTTCGTTATGTTTTTTTTTTCATTTTACTTCAGAAGGGGATGATGTTCCGAATGTGAGAGATGAGTGTGTGTCATACCTTTCTTTTCTCTGCCGCTTTCTTTTACGGTTATTTGATTGAAACGTGCGAACCGTAAAAAGAAGTTTACACTTGGCGTTGAGATGCTTGTTTGTGTCCTTCTCCGCGCTAAATTAAAAAGTTCCGTTCGCACGGAAGATAAACAATGACCAGAACAACTGAAATGGGGTGAGCGCCGGCCGATGTGTTGATATATCTAATGGACTGGACCGATGAAAAAGCGGAATTGAGTCAATTTTATAATAGACTCACGTAGTTCACGCTTGAATGCAGCCATGCAAAGGCTAACCATAACACTGAGTCAGTGCGGAGGATAATGATCACAAGTCTGCGAAAAAAAATTCTGCGAATATTAATGTGATTTCGGAAGAAGTTGGAGCTTTTTTTGCAACGTTATTGGGATTATGCATAAGCCGTGGCGCAGATAAGGGGGGGGAGGTGGTCAAGGGGATCAATCCCTCATTGCGGTTTCAAATTTTTTATTATTACTTTAGGTATATGTAAAACATAGCAAAAGTAACATTGGATCTGGAGTTTCACACAGGCAAGCTCTACTGAAGTAATCTAGAAGTGCTGCTGAAAAATTAAATGTAAGCACTGATTGAAAATTCATTGCCGGAAATTCTTAATGTTCCGCTCAAAAATTTAAAAAATAATGTGGAACACGGAGTGCTCTTCCACAGAAGCGCAATTTCCAATGGGGAAATATACACAAAGATTGGAAAGCTAATGCAAATGAAGAGAAAACGCTGCAAAACTGCTTCCAATTTTTCAGCATCCTTTATTGATTGATTTTATCAATATTATTTTTTCTTTTTTTCTAAGTTAAAAACGAACTATCAAAGCTATAACCAGGAGTAAATATAAAAAAAAAATTGTAGAAACTTCCAAAACTGAAAGATAGTCTTATGCAGTAATTCGAAAACAAATTAACAATCAAAAAAACGGTAACGGAGTGCCGCGGTACCCTAGCGTTCCATGAAAATCTCTCAGGGGTTTCGCGAAAATATCAAAAAATAGGAAAAATTTAGAAAGAGCTTTTGACAACAAAAAGCAAACAATCCATACGAAAAGATGGTTGTAAGTTTTAAAATTCCAAACTTAGTCTGCTACACTGCAACAGGAATCAACTTAACTGTAAAATATTTGTAAAGCATCAGAGACTCGCACTCGATCGATTTTCTTTTACAACTTTCTACTGTCTGAAATAGAAAAGGAAGTACAAGCACACCTCGACTTAGGATACTAATTGGTTCCAGGAAAATGTGTCGTAAGTAAAAAATTTTTTATCTCGAATAACCAAATCGCAAGTAGGCAAGAAGACGGTCACACTCCAAATTCGTCACTTTTCAGTTAATGATACAATTTTATAAGGACAAGAGGAATTTAAAGTATAGATTATGTCACCTCAACAGCAACTAATTAGCAGAATATTCTTCAAATCTTTCTTTGGTGGTCTCTTATTCATAACTGGGGGAGCGCTAGGGCCCATTTTCTTTTTATACCCTTTGCTCATAGAGTGAAAGGGTATATTAACTTTGTCACGAAGTTTGTAACGCATTGAAGGAAGCATCTCCGACCATATAAAAAGTATACATATATGATCAGCACGACTTGGGGAGTCGATTGGGCGATGTCCGTATGTCTGTCTGTCTGTCTGTTGCGACGCGTTTTACTCAGCCAATTTAAAAGCTATGAAGCTGAAATTTTGCACAAGTGCTTCTTTTTGCTGCAGGCAGTTTGTATGTTTGAATCGGTAAAATCGGACAGATGTCCGGGGGGTTTAACGTCCGCGCCTACCAAGATGGTTTATCAGACGGGCCTCGGATTGGCCAGATCAGATTGAATTTGTGACGTCAATCAGGCGCCCACTCCAGCAGTGTAGAGGTAACAGTAACATACTGCTAGATGCGAGGTCTGCCTCTGCCGTTCTAGGGTCCCGGCACCCGGTTGAATAGAGCGCAACTCCACGCTATTCGCGAAACCACAGCCAGCACGATACTCCCAATAAAGGGCCGTTCCCATTTGTCGCTCGGGGGTCACTGAAGGCAGTGATTTCCCGGGGCTTGTGCGACACCCGTGCACCTAACAAGAAAACTAACCTACGACATTCAAATCAAGCTGAAAGACATACTCACAGTTTCATACACTCGTCACATTCACTCATTTATTTATTTATTTATTTATTTATTTATTTATTAGTTTACGGACGTAAGTCCTTTATGTACAAAATCGAAAAATAGCTGTCTTAATGGATAATTATTACTAACTTATAAATTAACTTAAAATATAATGTGTAATTCAATTCAAGGTAATCGCATAAATATTGACGAGCATTAATACATTTTTTTTTTTAAATATTATAAATATTTAATCAAATAAATCGAAAATGATTTGCCTGAGTTTATATTTATTGCAGTTAAATAAATCAATATGATTAGAGACTAAATTTCCAGTAGCTTTAATTCTTTCAGTTGGTGCATTCATTGCGTAATTTGTGCGAAATGTGTTAAGGCAAAATAGTTCACGATGTCTTGTATTCCTAGCCGGTATTTTCAAAGATATACAGTGTAGAATTTCTGGCGAATCAATTAAGCCATTAATTAAATTGCACAGAAAACTTGCATCAAAATATTTCCTTCTCGCCTCGAGAGTGTTCATATTAAGCATTTTAAGTAGGTAAGAATAATTAATATCATCTGAAGATATATGCATTTTAAATCCGATATACCGCAGAAATTTATGTTGAACTTTCTCTATAATAGAACTATATGAAATATAAAAGGGATTCCAAGCAACAGGCGTATATTCTAATTTACTTCTTACCAGAGAGAAATATAATGTTTTCAAAGAATGTATATTGCGGAACTCCGACGAATTTCTAATAATGAATCCAAGCATCCGTCGTGATTGTTCAGCAATATTCATAATGTGGTCTTTGAAATTTAAGGATGTGTCGAAAAGTATACCAAGATCATTAACAGTATTAGTTTGATCAATTGGAAAATTTGCAATGGAATAAGAAGTATTAAAATGTGTTAACGTTCTATTGAATACAATATAATGACATTTAGATATATTCACCTCAAGGTTATTCCAAGAACAGTAGGTAGAAAATTTGTTGAGATTGGTTTGCAGAATGGCTATATCATCATAACTAGATATTGTTTTGTAAATTTTGCAATCATCTGCAAAAAGTTGGAATTCCACATCAAGAAAAATATCCTTTATGTCGTTTATGAAAATTAAAAAAAGTATGGGACCCAGATGGGAACCTTGGGGAACACCTGAAGTAGGAAAGAACGGAGTTGAATATAAATTTAATATTTTAACAGTTGCAGAACGGTTTCTTAAATAGTCGTTTAACCAATTTAGTAAAACGCCCGAAAATCCAAAATTTTTAAGTTTCTTAAAAAGCAGATCGAAGTTTATTCTATCAAACGCCTTTTTCAAATCTGTATAAACAGAGTGCACTTGTAACATATTCACGAAAGCCTTGTGTATGTAATTTTCATAAACAATTAGATTGGTTGCCGTGGATCTTCCAGCACAAAACCCATGTTGGTTAGATATGATCAAGGGACGAATTAGTGGAGTTATCATATCTGTAACAATTCCTTCGAATATCTTAGGAATACTCGACAAGATACTTATAGGGCGGTAGTTGATAATGTTAGATTTATCTCCAGCTTTGTGGATCGGAATCACAAAGCTTCCTTTCCAAAAGGAAGGGAAGTGACCTAGGCTAAGAGATCTATTGTAGAGTATGTGTAATGGGTAAATGAGATTCTCGGCACAGTTTTTTAGTAAAATTGGTGGAACTCCATCTGGTCCAGCACTTTTAGACACATCCAATGAAAATAGTTTCTCCCTGATAGAGTTTTCAGTAATATAAACATTCGATATATTAAAAGAATTATCGTTCAAGAAGGGCTCGAAAGACGATTTCTCTGTACTGTATACCCTAGAAAAGTATTCAGCAAATAGGTTTACAATTTCTTTTTTTTCCGAGCTAACGACATTATCAAGAAACATTGTACTTGGTAATCCATGATCAATTTTGCGCGAATTAATATGCTTCCAAAACGATTTGATATTTATACTGACTTCCGACTCTAATTTAAAAATGTAATTCTTATAATCAATCTTCGATTTCATCTTACACTCAGATCTCAAGCGGGAAAATTCATGATAATCTATCAAATAACCCGTTGTTTTATATTTGAGATGGGCTATTTTTTTGGTTTCAACAAGTTTTTTTAGATCGTAAGAAAACCATTTTGGAAATCTATCAATATTTATACGATTACTAGGTACAAATGATTGGATCAAAATATTTATGTGGCTATAAAATAACGAAACTGCGTCGTCCAGAGACAAACGTTCTAAATCTGACCAATCAATTAAACTTAAAGCGGAATTCATATTGATATAATTTCCATTTTTGAAATCAATAATATGTTGAGAACTATCGGTTTTCATATTAAAATAGTCTAGATTAACATAAATCTCTAGTGCAGGATGATATAAATCTAAAGGTAGAATAGGATGCGTAGCTCTTAAAACATTAATATTATCCACATTAGAAAAGATTAAGTCCAATAGACCATTATTACAATTTTTTATTTTGTTAAATTGAGTAAGATTTAAAAAAGAAAACGTTTCAATAATATCGTAGCTTTTAATGTTTGAATTATTTACCGACCAAGATTTCGAAGTCCAATCCACGTTACTTAGGTTAAAGTCGCCCGTTATAAAAAGATTTGCAGATGGGGAAGCTTCGGCTATGGACAGTATTTCATTCGCATGTAACTGATAAATGTCAGGAGACACGTCTGGCGGGAGATATACAGTAGAGATGATGGTTCGAGGTTTAGTGTTGATGCTAACGATAAGTTGTTCGATGTTATTATGTTTCGTTGGAATTAGGGAAGATTTTAAACACTTTTTTATGGCAATTAAAACACCACCACCGTTCGTTTTCGTCGAAGTTAGATTGCTTCTATCACACCGGTAAATATTATAGTCGAATAAACCAAGTTCAGATGAAAGAACACTAGTGTTTAACCACGTTTCTGTAAAAATTAATATGTCGTACGTTGTTATAGATAATGAGAGTCTCAGTTCACTTAATTTAGATCGGATGCCGCGGGTGTTTTGGTAGTAGATGCAGAAGTTAAGTTTTTTGAGCTTTTGCCCTTTACAATACGCGGAACATTATTCACATATTTTATTGTGGCATTCGGATCTGATTTTTTGACTTCGTCTAGTTGTGATCGTAAGTTACTCAGATGTTGACGTTGCCGAATCGTAAGGTCCGAAAATACCTTTACTTTTTTTTCACGAAGAAATTGTCTTACTAAGTGGTCATTTTTGCCTTTGAGAATGCTCAAAGCAACTGATGCATCCGTGGTGATTACTTTCACTGGTCTCGGTTTTCCCGGATTCGGTTTTCCAATGCGAAGAACTTTGACGTTGTTTATTGGAAGATTTGGAACTATGGTGTTTATGATTTCCAGCGTGTTGTTTCGATCCTCGTCTGATGATGATTCGGTAACACCATGAAAACATTGGAAGATCGTTTACGACGGTCTTCAAGCTCCGATATAACGTCCTCCATGTCCAATGAGGGTGAATTTATGGTCTTCAGGTTATTAATCTCGGTTCTCAGCTGGGATATTTCGCGTTTCAGCTCCTCGCACGAATCTTTGAAGAATGATATCATTGCTTCTTTCGCAGTACAAATTGTGCAGGCAAAGAGCGATTGGTTGTCAGGAGATCGTAGCGCCATAGTTTGTTTCCTCACTAGTCCGGCACAGTTAGAGTGCTCATTTTTATGACAGTATGCGCACGGAAAATAATCATCACCAGGTTTTAATAAATTTTTGCAGGAAATGCAATCGTTCAAAGTAAAAACTGACATGATAAAAGTTTTTTAAAAATTCAGTAGATAAATATATAAAATGTGTCCGATTATTGATAGCGTGTACTGTATGTATCACTAACGAAAGGTTTGAGTCTATGCTGATAACAGAAAAATATCTAAGCGGACTAGACTGTAAATGTCATTCACAATAGATAGTTGGGTTGCTTTTCTTACGAAGTTCTTTGTCTGAGAAGAATAACAACAAAAGTCTCAAGAGAGAACCACCAACAGTCACTCCAATCACCAATAATCACTCGCAAATTCTTATCGCACGGGTGCCACTTTTTATTATTATTATTACACTAAGAGAAAGGTGATATTGACTTCAGAAATATAGGCGCGATTAGTACGTGTATTGTTTTGACAGCTGTTGTAACAATTCATACATATATCTATCACATACATCTATCAAAACCTACACCATCTCCCATAAAGTCGCATAAGTGGGTAGCACCAATCTACCCACCATGCAGCGGGAGATGTCAACAGTGACTTTCTTGAGGTATGGGAGACGCTACTGAGTAGCATCGCCATACCTCTCCAGACACATTAGTGTCTGGCTTGCATTCGCTTGACTCTCCCCATGTAAACAGGGCAACTCGTGGACATCATTACATGTTCGGCACTCAATCCTCTTGCCTCACAGTTTCGGCAATGCGGGGTAAAATCGGACAATGGGGTCATGGGGCTGCCATATAAACCCAACTACTCAAATTAGGTTCTTCTCAGAACTTTTGCAAAACTTTTTTATTTGTGCACCAAAATCAGCCAAATTTCACACAAATGTTTTTCTATTGATAACACAAAACATATGTCAGATTCGATCAAATCGGACCATGGGGTCATGGGGCTGCAATACAAACCCAACCTTCTTATTTTTGTTCTTCTAAAAAACATTTTTTACACCAATTTCACAAAACCTTGAATTAATGTGTCTTTATCAAAGCAACTTCAAAGGTCAAAACAAATCAAATCGTACTATGGCGCCATGCTCCCGCATCCCACAATGAAATTTTCTGAGTAAATGTTTTTATTTACCCACTTATTCCAACCAAACCTCACAGACATATTGTTTTGCCGACACAACGGAACTTTTGTGAAGACAGAAGGAAAAGAATGGGGGGAGGGAATTAAATACAAGTCGTAGGTATGCCCGAAAAAACTTTTAGCTTGAGGGGAGCGAAGGGTATCCAAATTTCGGCCGCGCCCGAAATTAGCCTCGTTTTAATTTAATTTTGAGGAATAGGGTAGGGATGCTATGGCCCGCGATATAAACCCTCCTCGTTGCTTAGCCGTGCGAACCTGTACTTGATACGAAACAAATACAAGTCTACCAAGAAATATTCTATCTGTCGAATTCTGGCGTCTCTAGGAGGCTTTTAATTTTCTTTGTAGTGATAGTTCAAAAGTATTTTGCTAATTTGTTTACCGTACAGTTTGCTCATCATTGATCTCGAGTTTCAAGTAACACCTGAAAATTTCAACCAAAATAAATCATTGATGCAATTTTCAAATAAATGTTGCGACAATTATAAAATTGTTGATTTTTGCACTTAAATCAAACACACTGATACGGAGTACATATACAACTCCTGGAACAATAAGAAACAGGATGGACAACCCTACTTTAGACTAAAAATAAAAATTGTCTCACGTCAACACTTGAACCACTGGCCCTAAATTGAAAATTGGTTCAACTTTGCAACCCCTTTTTTCCACTGCAAAACAACATCACACACATAGATATATGCCTCCTCCTGCCCTAAAAAAAAAATAGCAAAATTCAATCGACCTATGGAAAAGCAGAAAACCTTTTGCCAGCACATTTTCTGTGATGTCTGTTTTTTTTTGCTCCTGGTCAATTAGTTATAGTTAATTTTCCGTCTATTAAAACTGCAAAGGCATGACGAATTGCCTCCTTTTGTCCTTTTCCAGTACGTGTTTTGGCATCCAACCAAACATCATGAGCCTTGTAAAAACTACATATCGAAACATTTTTGAACACCAAAAACCCCAACGTATGCACCCCAGTTAACTAAAAAGAGCGTTTTATTCAAAAAGTGGGGATGTCTGCGCAGCCAGATTTCAATCTGCAATTTGGTCTCGCAGTCTATTTTGCTCCAATATTGATGCTGAAATTACACCGAGCTAACATTCATATGCTGACTCTCGATGTATCCTCTACGATCTGGAGAAGATCTGTAAGTTACGCCTGAATCGCGAAAAAGTTAATCAAGTTAACTGTTTAAGAACCCTTAGGTTAGCATCTTGCCCAAAGGGGAACCATTCCTTTTAAATGGTGTATATGAGCTAAGCAACTTGGTCGGTGAACATGCGGCATTCAGGTTATCACACACCTAGTAAAATTCACTGGCTAATCTGTTCAAGTAGCGCTGGAACGCAGGCACGTAGCCAGGGGAGGGGTCCATGGGGTCCGGACCCCTCCCGAAATGTTTTCAATTATAACGGAATTTTTAGTGATTACAGTATAAAATATCAAAATATTCAGGAGGTAACACATTTTTCTCTAAATTCTGTGGGACTGAACATCATAAAAAATTTCCGACATGGAAAATTTATTGGTTTAAGGGAGGTTTTCTTTTCAAAACTAGATAAATCCGAATATCAATACACACTGAACACCACCCTAATAAATTGCGCGGAATCTATGCAAAAAATGTCTGTTGTCGAAAATTATTATTCACTCTGATTTTATTTATTGGACGTATGGACGTGTTTTCATGCGAGCTTGGAACTTTAAACTTTCCGCTGCGCAGGTTGTGAGCATTGCTACAAAAATAGAGAATGCGATAAAATAGTCTTTAAATAGAGATTTTTTTTTTGTCAAGGAAACAATTTCTTTGAAAATTTTGACTAATATCAATCGTGAAGGTACGTGATGACTTGTGTTTTTTTTTATAAAAACAAAAATAATTACGTGCGATTATCGGCCCTTTGGGTCGAGTGAAAGATAAGATCCCAAATATTTTGGCGATTGTTGGACTAAACGGAAACTTAGCTCTCGCTCGCCTAAGCTTATCGCGGAGATATAAAGGTACATGAAGCCCGTAGATAAAGAATGAAGTGAGAGTTTGCATCTGTTACTTTTATTGAAAAACGGAATATATACGCCTGCTTTAATAGTCTGTGCAAGTAATAGTTATGTAGTTAAGCCTTTTTTATGACCAAACGCTCAAGTTTTAACGAAGCAAAACAATTTTAAAGATACAAATGGTAAAAATTAGTTTTTCTAATTAGTCTCCCCTACACCACTGTATGCATTTTCGCCACCTCCCGGCAAGGTTTTGGATATCTTTTTCGTAAAAATCTCGCGGCTTTTCACGGACCCATTCTCGCACAAACAATTTTACTTCTTTATAGCTTTTGAAACTTTTAATGGAACTTTCTCAATTCGTTCAATGCTGTAGAAGATGTGTACAAACTTCCGAGCGCCAGAATTTATACTTAATATTCAGAGGTTTTAGCACTCATCTGCCTGAGATTTTCGGTAGACTAGCCGCTCATGAATATTTTCCCAATACTACTCACTTTTATGCCCAACTCCCCAGTCATGTAGCGTACACTGTTCGTCGGTCTTCCACAATGAGTTTTTCAACGGTGGCGGCGCTTACGTTTTCATCGGTGATACTAGGTGGCGCGCATGTGGCAACTTTCCCTCAACTTTTCGGCCTTTTCAAAACATTCATACACATGGGTTTTAGAGAGGCACTCATTCTGGAACTTCTCTAGTACTTTTTGATAAGTTTCCGCGGATTTTATATTTGCTTTGACTAAAAAACAAATAATGATGCGTTCTGCAAGAGACACTAGTACATCTTTTTCACTCATGATGGTTATAATTACAGTAAAAAGTCAGGTTACGCGGTTCCAGCTATTCTCAATGTTTCAACAATAAATTTGTCGCGCGTCTGAAAATTCCGTTGGACCCCTCCCGAAACAAAATCCTGGCTACGTCCCTGCTGGAACGTATCGTTTTTTATTATACTATCAACTCGAAACGCAAACAAAATATTTTCAAAAGTAGGCACTCTCCAGAGCCTCTCACGGACCACTTGAGGGTCTCTCAATTTGCAGATATAGAGGAGACGGCTCAGATGAGAGGACATTATCATTTTTTTTAATAATTACTGAAAATTGCAGTATATTTTCAATTAGGTATCCCATTAATGTAGAACTATGTAAAACCTCCAGCCTAGGAAAGCAGTTTAAGAATGTTAGTGATGAACGTTACGAGTTGTTCTAGATAGTTTATTTGAATAAGACCGTAAACTGCCACCGTGGCCTGGTAACGCGGCGCGCGAACCTGAACTCCATAATTAATTGCTTCGTTTCAAAGCCATCATCCTGGTTCAAATGATATGTATCTACACATGCTTGCTTTTCATTTTATTGTCTATTTTTTCATTACTGCGACAAGTATCATTTATATTTGAGTGTATCTTTCTATCTGGTTTCATTACCATTGTCGCAAAGAGAGACGACTAGGTAAGGTACCTATTATGTATGCGTCTTTTGTCTAGCTACTGCTACGAAGTTGTTGTTGCAACTTCTATTATTATATTAGATACTCTGTGTATGTCTTAAAGTTTGTTAAACATTTAAATTGTGTAGGCGGCTGAAATAATGTTGAGCGTTCAGTAGCATTTTTTTGTATCTGTTTTTTGGCGACAATCTTATGCTTTATATTTTTTTTTTGCGAAAGTCACCGGTCTCGTGGAATGCTGTATGCTGTATGGTCTCAAAATACCTCGAGGCGAGGGTGTATGGTGTGCGGTAACAGGTAACAATTACCTGATGTCTTTACGGTGTCATTCACTGAATACTAAAAACTGATTAGGTATATATCTGCTGAAATTATAAGATGATTGTTGACAATAATAATGAATTCCAATGGTGTGGCATACCTAGTGATAGGTTTTTTTTTCGGGTAAAACTTGACAAGCTTATACGCATTTTATCTTGAGTTTATTTGTGAGAACAGCACTTCATGGTGAAGCGCTTTCAATTCGTGCATTAACATAATTTTAATTACACAGTGGATATGGTTCGGATAACAGAAAGTTGGGTTAACCTAAATCTTCCCCTGAAAAAAAACTGTAATTTAGGCGAATTTCTTAAAGTTAGAAATGTGCTTTATGTTGAATTGTCCACTATTTCGGTTATGAAAAGAGTATATTGTTGACATTTGACATTAAGGGTCGGTTTATCAATGTTATGATAAGCCATAGTTACGTAGTACTACATTTGACTCACTTACATTTAAGCTCGATTTATTACCTTGAGCGTCCTTGAAACAGGAAACTCACACCGAATATGTAATGTACTCGACGTCTCCTTTGATATGATACCACGCATGATGACCTCCGTTAAAGAATTAAAGAGTATCCTTTTTGGGACCTTTGCGCTAAAATTTTTGTTTTTTAACGAAGATGAGTTTTAGATTTCTGGGAACCCATTGATTCAAAAACAACAAAAAATAGCCTTACTTTTGTTTTAGAGATAATAGAGTTTCTATATAGAAAAATTAGAGGATCGTCAAACAAATTTGTTAAAGCACAACAAGTTGAGCATGTGCAAAACAAAAAAAAATTGGTAAAGCATGACAAGTTCATGGGCGTAGCCGGGGGGGGGGGGGAACTATACAACAAAAAAAAACATTTTTACCTTTTTTACCACTCCAAGTGCTGCCGGAGAAGCCATGATCGGGTCAGGAGGCGCATACAAACAGATGACAGCAAGTGGCCTCTCATAACTGACGAAGGCTGGGTACCAGCACACACCTTTCACTTGTGAGTGTACTAGTGTGGCTGCGTGGACCCCATATCTCCTGTTTCATTTCATGGCTTCTGAACTGGAGTGCCAATTTAAACCGTTAGGTCCCTTCGCGAAGTTAGTGGAATTAAACTTATTTTCATATGAAGCGTGACAAATGGTATACAGCTTTGCTTTGTTAGGGACCTTGTAAAGAACGGGTTTCATATTTCAGTGTCTTTCAAGTTATTTAATCAAAATTTATTTTCTAACTGAATCATACCAGCAATAAAATTTAAAAAATAACAGACGTGAAAATCCAACATTGAACTAAGGCCGCAGGATGTGTTAGTGACATCCTATTTCCAAGATCTTATCTGCTTTTTGTTGAGGTAATGAGATCAGCATCACGCTCAGCAGTGTTGTTTATCCCCATAAATGGGTACTCGTTTAACATCTGAGTGAGATCATAGTCCGTCACAAGCTCGTGAGTTCGAAAAATACCATGGAACATGGTGAGATTCGAACTCATGGCCCTGTGCACCGAAGGTGCGCGCACTAACCGCTAGACCAGCCAGACTACGATTAAATGAAATTTGGCCACTGTAAATACTTTGATCAATTTAGAGGAAATCTTATTAAAACCGTTAACCATATTTCAATCAGTAAAGGATTTAGAAATATTCTGACGATGCTACTTTACTAAGATGAAAGTGACAGGCGAAACAAACTGATTTCGCAAGTGGAATATGCAGTCCAAGATTGCAAAAATTGCACTGAAAATAGACAAACTACGCTCTAAAAGGCATATATTTGAGGCCGGTTGAATGTAATCAGAATGCAGAAGAAAATCATTCTCATCTCCATTTTTTAACATTTGACTCGAAAATTAGGAATAAACGAGACCGAGGCTAATTTCGGGCGCGGCCAAAATTTGGATGCCCTTCGCTCTCCTCGGGCTAAAAGTTTTTTTTTCGGGTGTACCTACGACTTTTATTTAACCCCTCGCCTATTCTCTTCCTTCTGTCTTTACAAAAGTTCCGTTGCGTCGACAAAGCAATATAGCTATTTGTGTGAGGTTTAGTTGGAATAAGTAGGCAAATAAAAATATTTACTCAGAAAATGTTATTGGGGGATGCGGGAGCATGGCCCCATAGTACGATTCCATTGGTTTTGACCTTTTTTGTTGCTTTGATAAAGACACATTAATTCAATTGGTGTAAAAAATGTTTCTTAGAAGAACTAAAATGGGGGTTGGGTTTGTATGGCAGCCGCATAATCCAAATGTCCGATTTTACCGATTCAAACATAAAAACTGCCTGCAGCAAAAAGAAACATTTGTGCAAAATTTCAGGTTCACAGCTTTTAAATTGGCCGAGTAAAACGCATCGCAACAGACAGACATACTGACATGGCCCAATCGACTACCCAAGTCATGCTGATCATACACTAGCCGGCATATGTATTTTGACATCTGGTACTCTCGAGCCAAAGATACTGATTTTGTTTAACTAGAGCGAATAACGGTAAATTTCTTATAAGGAAATCAAAGTACATATCAACAGCAATAAATATGCTCAATATTTTTCCTGACCATTTTCGCACTCTCTTGCTATAAAGAAGAGAACAGATTGGTGCGAAATTTTGGTGCGACATAAGTATTTTGACAATATTTAAATCTTTGATTGTACACCAATTTCTCTGGAAAAAATGGATAAAACATAATTTTATTAATGATTTGTGTTTATATTTTGAATTCCAAGCAGAAAATGTGTGTCCAGTGGCTTGAAACATTGGAAAAAAATCAGAAATTCGAAATATGCCTCCGTAGAGGCAAACTTCAACACTGGTTTAAAGGTTGGAAACGCTGCAATTGAATTTAATTTCATAAGGTAGACAGTTCATTATTAAACACCAAAATTGAATAAAGAGAAAAGAAATAGAAAACTATTTCATGCATCACAGGAATGGGATGTGTATATCGAATAATTACCGAAAAATCTGCCAAATATTTATGGAAAATGTCCTAATGGAACCAAAGGATATTATGAATATGAAGAATGTGCCATCGGAGGCAGAGCTAATAGTGACCACTTTTTAGCCTATAGAACTAAAAAAGGCAAATTGCATGCATATACGCAGATAAACTAAAAAAAACTAAAGAAAGATTTAAAAACCACACCAAAAGTAAACCTCTGTTACTAAGGAAAAATTTCAAGCTACTGCAACTTTCGGAAAAAGCTTTTTCGGCTAATGTTCGTTACTTTATTACATTTTTACAAAAAAAAATCAATATTTAAAGAAAATGCCCAGTTTATGTGGAAAAACGGATACCTGGTTATCAAAATGAATACCACAGTGGAGGCTCTCTCATGATGCAGGGATATATTGCCTAGGCTGCTTAAGTTCAAATCACTGTTTCCATGGCGAAAGCTTCTTTTGGTCGTCATTGAATCGTCGGAGGTTATATTCGTTTGTTTTTTTGCGGCACAATTTGGTTTAAATTTAACTTCTTTCTTAGAGTTCTTCATTGTGGCTCACTCATCACTCGGGGTTCACATTCGCTTTCTTTCAGAGAGCGCCAAGATTTGTTTCAATTTTGTTTTAAAACATTTTTTTGTTTGGTAATAAACAGTTTACCGTATAAAATAAAATTCAATAGTAGCGTATTCAATGTGTAAACCAGGACTAAAGCTTGCATCAATCGATGCTCAAACCAATCTTCGAAATTCTGAATTTGGTTTATGTTTCGAGCCACTGGTAATATTTTTTATTTGAAAAGAAATATAGGGAACTCAAAAAAATTAATAAAAATATGTTTTGTGTATCAGTTCTTGCGAAAAAATGGGTGCAATCAAAGAGTTAAATGTTGTCAAAATACTTATGGCACACCAGAATTACGCCTCCATCTTTTCTCTTTTCTATAGCAGGAGAGTCCGAAAGAGGACAGGAAAAATATCAAATCAAAATAAATATGCCGACTAGTATAAGTAAAAATAAAAAATATAGTAAAAAGTATACATATCCTACTTTTTATATGGTCGAAGATGCTTCCTTCAATGCGTTACAAACTTCATGACAAAGTTAATATGTATACCCTTTCACTCTATGAGCGAAGGCTATAAAAAAAGTAAAAACATGCGTGGCAGTCCAGCAGTAAACTAGGGCCGCAGATGTGTGGGTGACATCCAATTTCCAAGAACTAAACTGTTGTTTTGTTGAGGTGTTGAGATCAACAGCACGCCCAGCAATGTTATTTATCCCCATAAATGGATACTTGTTTACAATCTGAGCGACATCATAGTCCGTCACGTAGGTCGTGAGTTCGAAAAACACCATAAAATGAATTCGTTCACGGTGAGTCTGGAACCCATGACCCTGTGCACCAATCCAACTACAAGCCAGGCTACTCTAAAATATGCTAGTAATATTTCTGCGACCGGAAATTTTAACTCCTAAGAAAATCATGATGTTGAAAATTTGGGCTTGCCCCCCCCCCCCTGAACGAAATCTTGGCTACGCCCATGGACAAGTTGAACATGTGCAAAACTGAAATGTCAACGAGAATTTTGAAGAAATATTTTTTTATTATAATAAATGTTCAAATAGCAAATTCATTACATCAATTCAGGCCAGATTATCAACATTTAACCCGTTGCGTCACAGGCTATAGAAAATCAGTTGTGATCACAGGTAGGTACGTCTGACAGACGTATATGAGGGAAATTATTTTATTTTCCTATTTTTTTCTGCTTTATTCATTATTTTGGTTT
The DNA here is from genome assembly GCA_949715475.1 of Microchrysa polita. Taxonomy (NCBI): domain Eukaryota; kingdom Metazoa; phylum Arthropoda; class Insecta; order Diptera; family Stratiomyidae; genus Microchrysa; species Microchrysa polita. The sequence goes on from OX454422.1 coordinate 8,288,030, forward strand.
AGCAAATCATTAACCATGGTGTTTTCATTATTTTGGCAAAGTAAAAAGAAAAGGAAAAATGTAGTTATAATATAAAAAAAAATAATTAATTAATTACACATTATGCGTTTTCAGCTATTTTTTAAATAATCTTCACTAGAAAAAGAACGATCGCTACGTCTATAAATATTTCAAAAATTGTTTCTAAAATAAAAAATAATAGTTTTAGAACATAAAATTTATTTTTTTAATATAACAATTTTTATGCGCGCTTTTTCAGATTTTACAAAAAAAATGTTTCATTAATATGCCGCTCATCTACATTTTAGTTCAATAACTTTGAAATACAAAAATACTTTAGCATCTGTTTAAAAAAAATAGGTATTTACGCAATAAAAATTATATCAACAACAATTTCCGAAAAACGCATTCATTAGTACATTTTAATATTTGTTACATTTAATAAGTAACCTAAATCAACCAAAAATGCAACTTCGGGTAAGAAGAATCTTAGACGAACAAAAAAATAAAGTAGTGCGGATCACAGGCTACGTCTGATAGACGTATATGGTTTGCGAAATACAGTTACTCATACCAGGGGGTAATGCTGATCGAAAAATATTCTTTACCCCATTATCAGTAACAAATTAGTGAACGAATAGAAGGAAACCCGACAGTCGGGGTGGATAAGGTTTTTGAGTTATAACGTTTTATATGCCGAGTATACGTCCACTGGACGTACCTGTGACGCAACGGGTTAATATCGTTTTTGTTTTAAGGTATTTTTTTAAAAATAAGTTTTATGTTATAATTAGAGGTACGGAAATTTCGTTTTTACGAAATAGATGCGAATTTCGGCGAAAATCGCTGATTTATGTGAATAAATGCGAAATTTTCCAGTTCGTACTTTTTCGGCAAAAATGTTTATTTTTGCACGAAAAAGTCAATTTTTGGAGATAATGTTTTATCTCAGATTGACTTTTCAGAAGTTTTCCGTTAATGAGAAGAGAGAAATTGGTAAATGAAGGGAGGTTGCTGAATCACGAGCACAATGGTTGGCCGAACACCGAGCAAGCTCTTTACTTACAGGCTCGATAAATAAACTGTTTCAGGGACGTAGCCAGGATTTTGTTTCGGGAGGGGTCCAAAACTTGCCGACACACGAAATGTTTAGTTTCTCATTTTATTTTTTTTAAACGTGTTAAATTCGAAGAGAGAAAAAATGATATCCAAATTTTCTCAAGAACCCCGAATGTAAAGTTTTCTCTCAAATCCAGATAGCGGGGCCGCAAATTTGTGGCAAATATTTCATGAAATCATTGTAGCTTCTAAGGCCCGTATTTACGAGTATGAACATACATACAAGGATGCCGAAATTAAAAAACTTAAATGTCATTTTCCATACTTTTTCATAGAAATCACTTATATTCACGAGTCAATGCCTCCTTGATTTGAGGAAAAACTCAAGGAATTCTTGAAATTTTCTATAGTCAACCTCACTTGAAGTCACGGTAGCTACCCAGTAGCTACCCACCTATCTTGAAACATTATATTTCAAATCTATCGATAACTTAAGGTCTCCTTGAGTTTCGCCTTAAATCAAGGATGCATTGACTCCTGAATATAAATGATTTCTATGAAGAAGTATGGGAAATTACATTTAATTTTTTGAATTTCGGCATCCTTGACTCAAGGTCTCCTTGAGTTAAGGTATGTTCATAAATACGGGCCTAAATCTCACATAGAGTTTCGTTTTTTAAGGAATTTTAAAACGGGTTTGTTGTCAGTTCGACATAGCGCAAGCAAAAGTTTGAAGACCATAAAAAATAAATCTTAAATATTATATTAATAAGGTAGAAATTAAGATAAAAGCCAATATTTCAAAGCAAATAAAAGTATTTTTAAATTAACCCTTTCGCTCCCAATGATGCCATATGGCATCATGAAATTTAATGATTTTTCATAGAAAATGTAAGAAATCAATTTTAACTTTTTGTGTGATATTAGACTCTCCCAATAGTGTAATACCTAGTTGATTTTTTCCAGCGTGAAATTTTTGGTTTTGGGATGTTATTTTTAATAAAATTTTAGAGAAGGTTTGACGATTGTCGTAAAGCCGAAAAACTGATTTATCCATTTCCCCATATTTCCTGATAATGATCATTTTATGCAAATCATTTTAATGGTTTAATTTTGTAAAGAAGTTGTTGTAAGAGAAAATCAGAAGATTTTTCGATTTTTTTTTAGGAAAACCCTGTAAAGTGGTTTTGTATGAGCATGATGCCATATGGCATCATTGGGAGTGAAAGGCATATCAGTAAGTCCCCTATTCATATAAATGCTAGTTGCTTGCTGTATGGAAGGCACCCTTAGTTTTTATCCGAATGAGCTAATTTTTGGTGGGTGATTATGAGCTGCAATCGCAATAAACCAAAATTTAGCACTCTGCTCTAATTTTGAGGGCAGTTATGGACATTTCCTTTCGCCAAATTCAAATGGAGGGATAATGGGGGTCGTTGATCGGAGGCACTCAATGGTTCTCCTAAAATAATATTGAACTTATTGGGAATACTTGTACCATATTTTACGGCTGAGCTAACATTCTTTCAAGAGTTTTGGGGCTTTTAAAAAAGGTATAAAATGAAAAAGCTCTAATTTATTTTTAAGCTAGCGCCGAATCATTGAATAGATCTCTAATGTGTTATATATCATTGCAAAGATAATTTTATGTAGTTTTTTCGTTCTCAGACTATTTTTCTATATCTTTTGGCGTTTTTTAAATACTCGCAAAAAAAACGAAAAATGACCCCCATTTCCCCCTTTCCCCCTTTTTTAAGGTTGCGGACCCCCAATCGGTTGGGACTTTTTTTCCCATAATCTGAGGGTCGTCACCAACCATTCTGCAAAAAAAAATCCGATGTAGGATTTTTGCCGACCAAATATCTCATTTTTCACACGGAACTTGCTAAGTGGCCTTTCAGTCCCAATGATGCCATATGGCATCATGCTCTAATTTGTTAACTATAGCGCTTAATTTTTTTTCAAGAAAATATCATAAAAGATCACTACTGAACGACATAATGTTGTTAGAAAAATTCTACGCTTAAAATCCATAATTTGGGCATGAAAGGGTTAATTAAAAAAAATATTTTCCTTATTTTTTTTAATTTTAAATAAAAATTTAAATCTTGAAATCGATCAATTCAGAAGGATCCCTTAAATTATAGAAAATGAACTGATCATGCTAAACCTTCGAGTTTCAAGGAGATTTTTTAGCACAATAAGAGCTAAACTTCAGCTTTATGTCCCAGGGAAGGGAAATACATTTTTTGTTATTTTGATACTTCTTTGATATACTGATACCTTTCCAGCCGTTGGAAAGTCTAAACATACTAAAGCTACTTTTTTCAAATTGCATACTTATCTCTAAGTACCGTTATGAAATTTTTGTCAGAACTTTAAAAAAAATAGATTTTGAGACTTTTTACTATGTACATAAATATTCCTTTTAAGCGATTTTGCTATATGAGGTCGATGTTGTCTATTCCATGGACACGCACCAAATTGAGAAGGGTGTAACGATTTAAATGTCAACTGTAACCACAAAAAATACAAGACACTTCGGATATGGCTCAAATTTCGCCTATGCCCCCTGGCGTTGAATTTAGACTGAAGAACACTCAGGACCCCCGAAGCGAAAAGCTCAAAGCTCATGCTTACATACTAATGTTGAAAATCACTAGATGTAGGAAAATACAAAATTAGTTATTAGTATTTATTTTCGACACAACGTATTCTGAAATAGCGTTCCAAACATTTTGTACAATTTGATATGAAGATAACTTACGAAAATTCAAACGCCTCATATATGGAGTTACCAGTATGGGAGGCAAAAAATATTTCAGAATTAAAAAAAAAGATTAATCGTCGATTGTGGTTGTATTTTGTGTCCATGGAGTAGAGAAGAAAATACACGGCATGCCGCCAAAGGAAGGACGCCTGGTCAATGCAATCTTTGTAGGACTCTATTAAGCAGCAATAAAGGTTAGGTGGAAACAGCGGCTATAATATATATATTATAATAAATTTCAATTTTTTAGCAACGCTCAGTAAACACCATGCTCCGACTTCAGTACGTTCTGCAATAATTGCAGTGTGGAAAATTAAAGGAACAAAGTCGAAAGGAAATTGGCAAATATTTTCAATAAATAATAAAGAGGAGTCTTTTCTAGCACTCCCATGGTTTCTTCTAGCGACTCCACTAACTAAACTAATAAATCGAAAATAGTATGAATCAATTAGTATTGATTCTCGGTACAACGACTATCTTACGACTTTAAACACAGTCTGATCAAAATAGTTGAATTAAAAGAGTTGCATTATTTCAAATTCCATATTACTACGAAAGTTTCGACTATTTTTAAAACATTTCGGGGGGGGGGGGGGTGGGGGTCCGGACCCCATGGACCCCTCCCCTGGCTACGTCCCTGAACTGTTTTCTTCACGTTTACTTCGCCACGTGCTTTAAACACTCGTTTCGCTTTAAATTTAAAGAATGTCTAGAGAGTTATATGAATAACAACAAAAAAAAAGTGCAAAATTAGGTTTTTATGCGAATTTCAGCGAAATTTTAAATATTCAAAATTAGCTTATGCGAAATTCCTGTTTTTTATTTGCGAAATTACCGTACCTCTAGTTATAATTATTTTCAATAAACTTCTGGTTTAAGATTTCACAAACTATTGATGTTTAATTTTCCTGGCCGTATCTTATTAGTGATGGTTACACTGATAATAAATTAATTTAAATATATATATTAGGTGAAATTTTATAAATTACATAATGTGATTCTTATGAGATATTGCTTCCTTCTGGCATAAATGTTGTTCAATAGATTTCATCCAAATCAATATTCTGTAGCGCTATTTATCCGATTTTTATTGATTTTTTAATTGACCTTCTCGGACACTCATATTATACGATCGTAAGTGTTTTTACTCGTTTGAGTTTCTCGGCTCGCCAACGATGATGACCAGGAACAACAAAAAAATCGAAAAAGCCACAGTGATCATCTCACATGCACTGATGATGATTCCGTTGAAAAATATGTGTGATAGAATTTTTATTAATGACACACATGCAGGTATTAAATACACACACCTGAGAAGGCTTCATGCGCATATCTCCGTGAGGATTCGAACCAAAGAAAAGAAAAATTGAAAGAAAGAAACGGAAAATGAAAAATCAAAGAAATAATCGTAACAAAAACAAACAATAAGAAAGATGACTTGAACACAACCATCGTAGGCAGGGTGACCGTATGGTATATCAGACCGATGGTGAGGATGCGGGAATTCGACAATAATAACAATAATAATAATAACACCCCGTCCCCGGCAAACAACAACAACAAAAGCACCATCGAAACTTACCTTTTAACCATATCAGGCGCAGCGTATGCAGGTAACACACACGTCCCGCACCCCCGTTTGTTGACCCGCGCAAATGAAGAAAATCCGTACACAATAATAAATATCGTTCCATATCATTGGGATAAAAAGGTACGAGAGCTGTGGTGGTGTGATGAACACGAAGAATGAGGATGCGAGGTGCGATGACTGTATTGTGCACCACTAGAATACTATCGCTCAAATTGAGCTGGATACAGGGTGTCACAAAACAAAACGCAACGCCAAAACAAAAAAATTAGCGCGAATGAAGACGGTTAAAAAAATTAACCAACGAATTTTTTACTGCATCAGTAGCGGAACAACTTGACTTGGGAACCTCCCGCCAACTTCTTGAGGGTCACTCAAGCACTTTTTATTTTACAAAAATTTATGCATCTATGCGTCGACCCCGACTCTTACGTGCAATCAAAATTAAAGCTATAAATATCAGAAAAAAGATGGTGAATTTGTGGAGATGGTGTTAGACAGAGCGGTTCACGTAGGAGGGTTCTACTGTATGTCGCTGAAGTTGTTTAATGTCGCCATAATCTCGTTAACTTTTAAGACACCCTGTCTTGGTTCCTGTGTCTTTCACAATACGCAAACCGAGCCCAGGCTGCTGTTGCTGGTATGGTTTTTCACTCCCGTGAGAGATGATGCCTGCGTCTCGGTGTGTGTGTGTGTATAGTGTAGGCGGAAAGCGATAATTAATGATTCGATTTGATTTTTTCTTTACTTCTTATTCGTTGGTTTTTCTTTTTTGTCATTTCATTTCATTCAATTCGATCTCCATGTCTTTTTATTTATTCATTTCATTTGGATCCAATCTTTGTATCTTTTGCTTAACGTCTCATATCTTGGGCTCATTCTTTCAGATTTCAATTTTTTCAGGTTTTTTTTTTGGTTGTAGTCCTCGTCGCCTTTTTATCATATCTCCGGGCACGGATTATTTCAGTTCATTTCTGTGTCTTGAGACCGTTTCTTTTTTTTTTCTTGTTCGTTTGGGTTCGTTCATTTAATTTCTGTTGGTTCAACTTACTATGAGACGAGAAAATGTACTGTTTTTTTGGGGTTTCGAAGACCCGATATGCGATGACCTTTTGCCTGCGCGAATCTACAAGGACGAAACAAAGTGTAATTGTCATTCAGATGTCTCGAAATTGGTGCAATTTGCATCGAGTTATTAGTATCAAAGGTACCTTTTCAGGAAATAGTGGCTGCAACGAGAGAAGGGCAATATGAAGGTTATATGCCCCATGTTCTACATTGAGAGCCATCTATGGTACCATGTCGTCAGGGGAGTGAATAAGCTTTACACTCTTACCTCCCGGTCCATCGGACAGTTAGGACCTTCGGCATTTTATTGACAGAGTCTAATTGTGAAATGGGGATTTCTTCGTTCAGTGCATGCACTTACGTTCGAAAGCACAACACCGGGGCTCAACTCCACCTGGATGACTTCGGCAAAAACCTCCAGCCACCTCGAGTCAAACACCGTGAGGAGTAGGGAGCGAGCTACACTATTTGCTAAAGACTCTCAATAGTTGTGATCGCCATTCGGCCCCTTTAAAGATTAAGCCTGACTCTGAATTCAGATATGTATTCATATCCCCAGTTTTTTACCAGTGACTATATCCATCAGATGAAAGCGTAAGGTAGCCCTGCTTTTTACATCTGGATAGGAGTCCTTCAGAATTCTAGTCAGTAATGCGACTCGCGCCGTGTGGTCGTCAATCCATAAACTTGCTATAGGTACAGCCGCGTAGGCATTTTGCCTGGGTCATTCTCCCTAAATAGCTCTTCGAGTATCGGGTTATGCAAAGCCGCATGCTCCGAGGCTTTACACGATCGCTTATGACGGATTCCTCCAGAGTAAGGAAACACTGAGTCGTATTCAGCTTGTATGACTTCCCTTCCGAAAGAGGAGGGGGACAGTCAGTCATGCCGTAAGCCATCCTAAATGACTCGAGTACATCAGAATCGTCAATGTTTTCGTACAGATGCACTAAAAGGCGTATCAACTATACATGGGAACCTACGTGTGCTGCTAGAGTCGGCGGTGTCGCAACTCACCAAAAATCTATGTACTATGCCACACAGATATTCTGTGTCTCATGTGACACAGACTCCCTTGTGGGATCCATGTCTTACAAGTGGTCCCCGCAGGGGGGTCTGTGTCCGTGTGACACTCAGCTTGGAAGGCTGTTTGTAGTCGGACAGGGATCTTTGGTGACTTACGACACCACGGACCTAGTAGCGCAAGGGGGCCCCTGGTACAGTTGATACGCCATGGCGAGGATCTGTACAAAGACCATTCGGGCGTTAACGGTCCCGTGCTCCTGAGTTATGCACGGGTGGCTCTTGGCGTGCCTACCTCCCCCCATAGTTTGCGGGAGGGAAGCACTAAAGGCCTAGCACGATTTTGATGTCCCCTGGTGGGGGGGTGCATCATACGGAGGTCGTGTGAGCTTCGGAGGTGACGGCTCCGCATGACCCGAGTCAAGAAGGGGCTAGCTAGGGAGAACGGCCTTGGTGGAAAATGCCTACGCGCCTATATCTAGCTAGTTTGTGGATTGATGACCACACTGTCTGAGTCGCATTGCTGACTAGTAAACTGAAGGGGCCGCCTGGATGTGAAAAGCAGCGCTTCGTTGTCTGCACAGACGCGGAGTCACAGGTCCAACGAGCCTGGGGTGTGCATGCCCGAATTCGACGTAAGGCTTAACCAATAGGGGGCCGAAGGAGGATCACACCTGCTATGGAGAAGTCCATAGCGAATAGTGTACTACGGGGATGGGTGTGCCCAGGGGACCATGGTCCTTGCCCATCAAGGTGTTGGACTCGTAGTGGCTGGAGGTTGTTACCCAAGTCATCCAGCTAGTGATGCAATCCCGGGGTTGGATTCCGGATGGTGTGTGCATGCGCCTGATGGAGAAATCTCCGTCTGACAACAACACCTTGTCAGTAAAAAGCCGAAGGTCCAAACTTTTTAGCGGGACCGGGAGATAAAGGCCGAAAGGCTAGGTGCTCCCCTGACGGTATACCTGTAGATGGTTAGCTTGTCTTACAAGTGGTCCCCGCAGGGGGGTTTGTGTCCGTGTGACACTCAGCTCGGAAGGCTGTTTGTAGTCGGACAGAGATCTTTGGTGAGTTGTGACACCACGGACCTAACAGTGCAAGGGGGCCCCTGGTACAGCTGATACGCCATGGCGAGGATCTGTACAAAGACCATTCGGGCGCTAACGGTCCCGTACTCTTGAGTTATGCACGGGTGGCTCTTGGCGTGCCTACCTCCCCCCATAGTTTGCGGGAGGGAAGCACTAAAGGCCTAGACGATTTTGATGTCCCCTGGTGGGGGGGTGCATCATACGGAAGTCGTGTGAGCTTCGGAGGTGACGGCTCCGCATGACCCGAGTCAAGAAGGGGCTAGCTAGGGAGAACGGCCTTGGTGGAAAATGCCTACGCGCCTATATCTAGCTAGTTTGTGGATTGATGACCACACTGCCTGAGTCGCATTGCTGACTAGTAAACTGAAGGGGCCGCCTGGATGTGAAAAGCAGCGCTACGTTGTCTGCACAGACGCGTAGTCACAGGTCCAACGAGCCTGGGGTGTGCATGCCCGAATTCGAGGTAAGGCTTAACCAATAGGGGGCCGAAGGAGGATCACACCTGCTATGGAGAAGTCCATAGCGAATAGTGTACTACGGGGATGGGTGTGCCCAGGGGACCATGGTCCTTGCCCATCAAGGTGTTGGACTCGTAGTGGCTGGAGGTTGTTACCCAAGTCATCCAGCTAGTGATGCAATCCCGGGGTTGGATTCCGGATGGTGTGTGCATGCGCCTGATGGAGAAATCTCCGTCTGACAACAACACCTTGTCAGTAAAAAGCCGAAGGTCCAAACATTTTAGCGGGACCGGGAGATAAAGGCCGAAAGGCTAGGTGCTCCCCTGACGGTATACCTGTAGATGGTTAGCTTGTCTTACAAGTGGTTTCTGTTCTGCTTAAATCTTGTTAATATGAATGAAAGTGGAAAGTTTAAGGCTTTCAATCGATTTAGATAGAATTAGGTGTCCTTTTTGAAACTCATACTCTATTTGACCAGTGTCTACTTATTGTATGGTTGATGGGGGTTTACTGGAAGTGGAGCAGGTTTGTCACGGGCTCACAAAACTCTTGTACAGGGTGGCACAGAGGAAACGAACAGTTTAGAAAAAAATCATTGATGCGGCACGATAGCCCAACAAAAAGACCCTGGTCGCCTGAATCGATGACTTCTAATTGCCGCGGTGGTGGACACCCTCACTTACTGAATTTTCAAAATTCAATATCAAAATTAAATATGGAAAATTTTTGTAGACGAAATTGCTAGTTAAAACTGTTTTTTTTTATTTAACAAAAAAAAAAGTTTTCAAAAATATTGAATGTTTTACAAAAATTATTCAACTGCTTTGATAAGTTTTGCCGGGGCTTTTAGTTTTTTTTCCGGCTGAAACATTTTGTTTTTTTTTTACCTATAATTGGGTTAACAAAAAAGAAAACGGAATCAACATTACATTACATTTTTCAAATTTATTGTATTCGAACTCAAGGTGGGAGACGCTTTTTAGGGTTTTTTAGATTTTACAAAAAACCCTTATAAAATCGATTTTGTCCGTCCGTCTGTCCGTCTGTCCGTCTGTCCGTCCGTCTGTTCACTAAATAACTCGCGAACAGCTTAACCGATCGTCATGAAATTTGGTAGGAATGTGTAGAATGGTAACAGTCTTTGGCACGAAATACTTAAAAGTTGGTAGGACAAAAATAACAGGGTATCCCGGACATTTGAAAATTTGTTCACTAAATAACTCGCGAACGGCTTAACGGATCGTCATGAAATTTGGTAGGAATGTGTAGAATGGTAACAGTCTTTGGCATGAAATACTTAAAAATTGGTATGGCCAAGATAAAAGGGTGTCCCGGTCATTTACAAATTTGTTCACTAACCGATCGTTATGAAATTTGGTAAGAATGTGTAGAATCGTAACAGTCTTTAGCACGAAATACTTAGACGTTGGTAGGACAAAGCAAACAGGGTGTCCCGGAGATTTGAATTTTGACTTTTTAGTTTTTATAAAATCAAAGAACTCGAGCTGTGATTTTTAATTTTAATTTAATTTATTTTATTTTGCATTGCATTGTGTGCCTGTACCAACATTGATAAATTTTAGTAGTAATTGGTTGGAAAACCGAGCAATGAAAACTAATTTAGAAATGGAAATTGGTCGATTTGTTTTGCGGAAATTCAAAGTCAAAATAATTTAAAAAATGCCTTAATTGGACATAAACTACAGTGCGTACTCGATAATCCGGACTATTGAAAACCAGGGTCGATCCGGACTACAGAGGAATTCGGACTAGTGGAAGCCTTTAATTTGCTCTAAATTTCGAGGAAATGGACGAATTTAATCAAATTGTTCGAAGAATCTGTTTTCTATTTTCGAAGAATTTCACTCTGTTATTCTAGATTTTGTTTTTTCCAAGAACAAAGAAAACTGTTGTTTTTATTTCGGACGATAATATCACTGTTATTATGAGAAAAAAGTCAGATTCGGATTAGAGAAGCTCTTGAAATTCGGACTACAGAGTGTACAATGTAATCTTTGAGGTGATCCGGATTACTGGAAATTCGAGGTTTCGAGGCTTCGGATTATCGAGTACGCACTGTATATAAAGTTTAATTTTTCACTGTTGTTTGTAGCTTTTCTAAATATAAAAAAAAAAGTGTAGCAGGAACAACTGTTTCTTTTTTCTTTTTTTTTAAATGGACATAAACATTCACAATTTAGAAGTGGAAATTTGAAATACGTCCATATGTGATTCGGAAATTCGCGAACATGATTTAAAAAATCGTCAATTTGATATAGAATGTCGTCATTTAAAAATGGAAATTTGAAAATCAACAATTTGGAATATGCAGTTCGGTAGTTCGGTACTTGTGATCATGCGGATTGACTACGTTTTTGTGTTCTTGATCAAAGAGCATTCATATTTGAAACAAATTGTAGGGCCCCTTGTTTCAATGAACACATGGAACACCGTACGTGACGCCACTGAATAGGGCACATAACAGCATGAAATAGAAATAGAAAGTCACAAAAGACAAGCGGTGGAACCCACCTATTCAGTAGCCCTGCCTTTGCTTTCGCGTTCGATTGTCAAGTCTCCGTCGTCCGGTCCCCTGTATGGAACTCGGTCGACAAATCTCACCCTCACGCGCAATTTGAGCAGGACGATGCGACTAAAAAAATCCTGGCTAGAACAGGTGTAAACATACGGATAGCTCCACAGAAAATACATTATGTCAGGTCCGAGCCTTATTAATGGTTCTATTGGAAATTCTTTTTTATTTGGGATTTTAACAAATTTCAGTCACTTGCAATTTCATCAATTGAAGATATTTATGAAAGCCGATAGAATTCAAAAATTTACACCTATGTGTATACATTTTGCTTCGTCAGAAATGATACTTTTTGACAAACATACAAACCTAAAAAAGTTTGACCCGCCATGCCATCGCTTTTCAATACGGCCTTCGACAAAATTAAGTTGGACACTAGGGTGTCTCGTCAATGTATGAAAAAAAAATGTTCAAGCTACACTATCGCAAGAGGTATCAATATTTGTGTAATTTCACACAGATTAAGAAAACAATAAAGAAATTCAAATTTTGTTTCATTTTGATGGCTCTACAGCGCTTTGAAGATTTGTAAATTTGATTTTTTTACACAACTAAACCTATGCAACACGTGATACAAAATTAAGCTTAACTCATTGCCAGAAACAACGCCAAAGTTTGACACGATTTGTATGTCAAATGCTCAAAATTGGACGTCTATAGACGTTCTGTCCGGGAAAGGGTTAAATGCTATTCCATTAACTAATTCTAATGTAAACAAAGTACTAGAAAAAAGAATTGTCAAAATTAAGCTAAAAAAAACTGGAAATTTATAATTTTTTGGAGAACCCAACTTTGCCGCTTTTGCTAAAGATTGCATCATTCTGCCAATAAAGCCGTTTTTGATGTTGCGGCAGTTAAACTTTTTTGTCATCTGTATTAATATACACGTGTCAACAATTATTTTTAATTTGGTTGGTGCAGTGGCTCGCAGACTCGCCTTCAAAATACAGAATTCTGGTCTCAAAACCCAAAAAAAAAAAGGGACCAGTTTATGATGGTTTTCGAGTTCGGGATTAATTTTACTGACTACTATCTCACTGTAGATCTGATTGCATTTAGAAAAAGCTATCAAGATCATGTAAATGTAATGCCACTAACACATTTCGTGGTTAAGGCCTGTTGCTTGAAATACATATCACGCAGCAGTATGGGGCTTGCATGTCAACCCCATGACCCCAAGGCGCGTTTCCGTCAATATTTACATATGTAAATATTGACACATTTACATATGTAAATATTGACACACATTTGTGTGAGGTTTGGTTAAAATTGGTACACAAATAAAAATATTTTCTTAGAAGAACCTAATTTTGGGGGTTGAGTTTGTATGTATGGCAGCCCCACGACCCCATGGTCCGATTCTATTAATTTTCACATATATCCCGTGGAATCGAGAGAAATACATCTTTCTCAGATTTGGTCGAAATTGTTGCACAAATAAAAAAGATTTCTCTTAGAAATACCAAATTGAAATGGTTAGGTTAGGTTAGGTATGGCAGCCCCATGACCCCATCGTCCGATTTTGGTGATTCAAACATACAACTAGTCTGCAATAAAAAGAAGCATGCGTGCAAAATTTCAGCTCCGTAGCTTTTAAAGCGGCCGAGGAAAACGCGCTGAAACAGACGGACAGACGGACAGACGGACGAAGAGTATAAAAATCTTTGAAGGCCGGTAGAGCCCTGAAGACATAATTTGATTTTGGTTTCAAAATTATTTTTGTGGTCTACGAGCAATAACGCAAATTTTAAAAGGTCTTGCGTTAATGAAAGCAAACAAAAAAATTTCGTGACACCCTATTGGACCCCTGATATAGAGCATTATAAAAAAAACCAATCAACTACGAAAAATGCTCTCTGCTTTCATCACTAAACTTTTAAAATCATCATCGAAAAATCCTGAATGGAATTGGATCTGCTGTTAGAACAATTTCAAAATTTTTGTGATGCACAACGGGCACGATTCCTTACATATACAGAGTGTCCCGCATTAGGTGGTCAATACTGTAAGGGTTGATAGCGCAACTTTTTTGAGCAAGAAATTTGCCAATACAATCAGAAGTTTTGCTACCGTTACCTTGTTATCGCTCTTTTTGTGAAAGTCATCGAAAATCGTGACTTATCATGCAAAATCATAATTTGCAGCCCTCCTGATAACTTTATCCAAGATTTGATTTCAGTTTCAAAAACTACATAAAATTTCACAAAAACTGAAGGAAAAACCGGTTGTCAACCGTATCGCCACTTTCAAGATACAGTTACACAAACTTAATAGAAATTTTAAAATAGATTTTTCATCGAAAATTCAAACAGTAATTTCATAACGGTGCTTTATACGTACAACTCTGCAAAGTTGAGAAAAGTTGCTTCAACATGTTGGCTTTCCAACGGTATATCACTTTTCAAAAAAAAAAAAAACTTCATTTTTTTGTGAAATTTTATGTAGTTTCTGAAACTGAAATCAAACGGTAAACGGTAATGGTAAAAAAAATTCCGATTGTATTGGTAACTTTCTTGCTGAAACAAGTTGTGCTATCAACCCTTACAGTGTTGACCACCTAATGCGGGACACCCTGTATAATTTCTTCTTCGTCTGTCACCCTGTACTCATACATACCTAAAAGTACAATATAATATGTAATCTTATTGATATATCTTATAATGTTGTCTGAGGTTTGTATGGCCGCGTGCGCGAATACCATACTCTTGCTTGCGTGGGATGGTTAATAGTGGGTCTTTCTTCTTTTTTTTCATTTGTTGCTTACTTTGCTTTGGCTTCTTCTTCTACTACTTCTTATTTTTATGCTTTTCTTTAATCGTTACTCGGATAATTAATTTTATGATCGAAGGATCGAATAAAATGTGTTGGAAATATGCGGTTAATCCGCCATAAGAGCTGACACCTTTGCGTTGTTGTCGTTGTTCCAACGTTATACACGGCGATGGTTCTGGCTGTTGTTGTTGTTGTTGTCCGTTGTTCTACTCGTGCGATCAACCTCAGGCCAGCAGACACTTTTTAAGTGTCAAGTCGTATTTTTTAATTTGAATTTTGTTGAATTCGTTTTTTCTTTTTGTAAGTGTATAGAATGGAAACAATGTAGACACGGATCTGTATCTTGGACGAAAATTATTGTCGTAAATTCCTTCAATATAGAGAATTTTAGTCAACGAATCGAATAAGCATATTTCTGATTTTTCGTTTCTTTTTAACAATAGCGCGAGGATCAGCAGTATCAATAAAAAAATTTAATCTGAAGAAAATAAAAGTGTTTTCATTTCATGAAGAAAAGCACAGGATTTCTAACAAAAATCATACACAGAACGACATAAGACACAGACCAGAGGCAAACATACGAACTTGTTCCCATTCCCATTGACTATAGTCATGGACCTAAAAGTAAGTTAAATCAGATACCCCGGATCACAATATTCATCTGAAAACAATAGAATTGAAAAATAATTTCGCGTTTATTCCTTTCCCGGACAGAACGTCTATAGACGTCCAATTTTGAGCATTTTACATACAAATTGTGTCAAATTTTGGCGTTGTGTCCGGCAATGAGTTAACTTCCGATAATTGAAAATAGTAATTTGTATAGAGTGGCAGGTCCTGGGTGTGTCATGTGATCATGTCGGAAGATTTTCCATTAATATTATTCTCAAACTGATGCGACCCGTTCCGTGGCTAACTTGGTTGAGTCGCACTTTACGATGCTTAGTAATCTAGAGGTCCGGAGATCGAATATCGGCGTGGTCCGATATTTTCGTACATGTGCGGATAGGAATTATATAGTGCTTGCAACATTATATACACTCCGAAATGATATGCAATGTAACGTTGACTCGAAATCGCCTAAAAACAGCTGAGTTAATGCACCATGGCCCCACATGGGGCTATACGGTACTGAGAAGAAGAAGTAATTTGACACTATTATGTCAGGGTGACTATTGTAATTTTTTACATTTAGAAAATAGCGTAACCGGAACTATGGCACATTTTATTTGTTGACGCGCATTCTCCAAATATTCTAGTTCGTTCTGGCTCAATGCTAATATCTCTACATACCTATACATTCCTACCAACCATCTCTAGCATATCTATTTAATAAAAAAACTAAATAAAAATCGATTTTAAAATTCCTTCCATAAATTCATCTCTAATTTGTGTGTCTGATTTAATCTATTCCTCTGTTGCGAATATACGCGTTAGCTTAGCACCATTTGGATCTTTTGTCTTAATTGTTGTTGGAACCCGATCGATTAGTCGCGACGCGTTAATTTATAAAAAGGCCCATTAATAAATCGTGTTTTGATTTTCATATTAGCATAGACCGGTCGTAAAATTGGATTTTTTTTGTTGCTTTTTGAATAAAAACAATAGCAAAGACGAATTAATGAATTTAAGAATATTTATGTACATAATCTATAATGGTGTTTTATTTTCGACATAGAATTATTTTGGTGGATATGTTTGTTCTATCTTTTTAATTATTGTTCTTGTTGGATTGGATTTTCGAGAATAGAACAAAATAAATAAATGTATAATTTGAACGTATAATCAGAATATATTAAAGAATAGTTTAACAGTTTTTACGCAAAAGATTTTGATCTGAATGTAAATAAAGTCACAATTTTGCTAATAACAGTCGCAATTTTGCTAATAATCACTAATATCCACAAAACGGCGATATTATAAGAGTCTGCGCGTTACCTGTGATAGCCTGAAAATGCTCCTCTTCAAAATTATATTTTCTTATAATTTCAGATGGATCTTATGAGTGTATTATGTATCTCATACCTACTATAGACTGATGTGAAAGTACACAATTGTGCCAATTAAATTTCTTCATTGTATGATAAAACGCCGATTATTCTAACATTCGATTAATCCACTGTTTCCCAACCGGTGGTTCGCGAACCGAAGGGGGGTCAGTGACCAGTGAGAGGCTCGGAGGTGGTCCGCAGAAGAATTTAGTGACTACTTAAGTAGATCAATTTCTGTAGCTTTCCCGCGTTGCAACAACGACTTTCCATTTTTTACTTATACAGGGTGTCCGGGAACTGCCGCAATAAACGCACCAGATTGTGATTCCTCATGTCGTTTCCTGCAAAAAAGTTGGAACATTACGCTATCACTATCGCAAGAAGAATTTTCTTCTTCTTCTTATCGACACTAGCGACACTTATCTTACCGTCCGCCATATAGCGGACACATAGCGGAAAATATCGGAAACACAAGAGCTCTCCCTATGAGAACGGATAGCAGAATAAGCCAAAAAGTTGTACGGAACATACCCCCTTAGCTTAACCCTTTAGCTGCCACAGACATTTGAAGATTTTTGAAAAGATCATTTTCTTGTACGACTAAAACTTCAATATCTCAAAAGCTAGACTAGCTAGAATAGCAAATTAAGATGATTATTACAGCCAGAAAATTTACCTAAAAAATAAAAGTAACTGCACCAATTTCTAAAAGAGTCGTACGGGCACCTCATCTTGGCAGAAGTTGGAGAAAATTGAGATGGAACAACAGCTTGTTTTTGGGTAAAATCACAAAAATTTGACTTTGAAGCTCTGGAAAAACCAAACCTCGTAATCGATTTTAGTGGCGTTAGTTTTATGTTTTAGGTAAATTTGCTGGCTGTAATAATCATCTTATTTTGCTATTCTAGCTAGTCTAGCTTTTGAGATATTGAAGTTTTAGTCGTACAAGAAAATTATTTTTTTTTTAAATCTTGAAATGCCTGTGGCAGCTTAAGGGTTAAGCTAAGGGGGTATGTTCGGTACAACTTTTTTGCTGGAAGAATCACAATCCGGTGCGTTTATGCGGCAGTTTCCGGACAACCTGTATATAACCGAACATTTTTGGTTATCATAAGTTGTTCCAACTGTTCAATTAATAAACCCTAAAATCACAAAATTTCGGTAAATTGATAAAAAGTAAGTTTATTTATTTCTTTGTCCATTTGGGTCTTTATGTCTCAAGGTTCTGCTATTTACATCCCTTCAAAGTGAATTTTCTCGTTTTTTCCCAGAATATGAAGTCAATGTAACACTTTCTCCAGAAGCTCAATTCCAATCCATTTTTCCGGACACCTGTTGCGATAAATTTGAGAATCCTTATGATAAATTTGAATAACCTTACTTTAGTGCCCAGTAAAGGGTTTCTTTTTCAGGGGTAAAAACAAAAAAAAAAAAAACAGACCGAGGCTAATTTCGGGCGCGGCCGAAATTCGGATACCCGTCGCTGTCCTCGGGCTAAAAGATTTTTCGGGCGTACCTATGACTTGTATTTAACCCCCCCCCCCTCATTCTGGTCTTCACAAAAGTTCCGTTGAGTCGACAAAACAATATTTGTGTGAGGTTTGGTTGGAATCAGGGACGTAGCCAGGGGAGGGGTCCAGGGGGTCCGGACCCCTCCCGAAATTATTTCAATAAACATGGAATTTCAAATGTTGCACTCTCATTATATTTGGCTGTTCTTTCATGTTCAGTCGTATTTGAAACTATTAACGAGCGACTTGAAAAGTTGTGTCATTTCGGTTGGCGTACCGCGCTATTTCTGCATTCAAACTACTAGTAATTGTGGTAGATTTGGGCATATTTAATATTTCTAGTGATAGAGTGGTAGATTGCAAAATTTTGTGAAAAAATGGCAGATCCACCACAAAAGTGGTAAAGTCTAAAGACAGATCTAGATATACTTTTTTTAGGTAGAGATGAGCCAGAAAAATCATAACATAATTGGAAGTCTCCCTTCAATTAAGTTCGTTAGCATTTTGCCGTGCTTATTGGAAAAAAATAGAGAGCAGGTTTAAGGCTAGTTAATTTTGTTAAAACAAAAACGAGTTTATTACATATGCAAAGTTTATAGCTGGATCTAGGCGCCGTTTTTTCAGGTTTTTTGGCACCTATCCAGTACTATAGTCTTTTCACATTCTGTTAGCACCTGTTCAGTAGCGGTCTTTTCCAGTTTTTTTTAGCATCTATTCAGTATCGGTTCTTTAGGTTTTCTTTTGCAGCGCCCTTAAGAAAGGTTTTTCAAGTTTTTTTTATCTTTAAGCCACGATTCATTTATTATCTGTTCGAAGACTTCATTCATTCAGAAAGGTACCCCGATTTTCTTAGGGAAATACTCGTCCAATTGGCGTGGCAAAAAACATTAATAGAATTTGGGTCGCTGATTCCAAATTTGAGGTCAAAACCCAAGAAAACAAATTTTGGGGTTGCCCGGCCCAGAATGTTACCCCTGTTTTTTTCGGGGAAATACTTGTCCAATCGCCGCGGCATTAAACACTAAAATAATTTTGAGTCGCTGATTCTAAATTAGAGGTAAAAAACGAGAAAAAAGGTTTAGGGTTGCCCGCCCCAGAATAGTACCCGGAATTCTACTCGTTGAATAGGCGATCTCCGTCGGGGTGCGACGCAATCCTTCTATTATTTTACAACAAATTTCGTGTTCATCCCGCATTTTATTTGAAGTGTATAAAGGTCCATCTAGATTAATCGCCAAATGGCTTCACGTGCAGCCAAATGGCTGTTGTCATTCGATCCAAACTGATCGCCATTTGACTGTGCGTCCAGTTTTGATAACCGCTTTGACAACCACTTGTCAAATTAAAAGTGACAATTTTTCAACTTTTGTTCGTTCATTTGTGTGAAATTGATAATTCTTGAATGGCCGTGTAATAATTCAAACGCGCAGAGTCCGATTTTGATAATTCAATTTAAAAAAAAAAAATACCAAAATGAAATTTTGGTTATGTCATTTTCTGTCTCCATTTCGCTGCTAGTGTAGATGCTAAGTAGCAGCTAAATGGCTGTACGCGATACCAGTTTTTGGACGGGCAGCCATTTGGCGACTAATCTAGATAGATCTTAATAATAAACTATAGCGTAATACAGTGTGCGCCGGGGAAACCTATTTGAGACCGCGGAAGCAGATCGCGTTGTGTGTGACGCAGCCTCAAGGTAATTTTGAGTCGCTGATTCCAGTTTTGGATTCGATGGTTCTACCACGCCGATTCGATGAGTATTTCTCGAGATAACAGAATAATCATTCTGAGGCAGGCACACACGGAAATTGTTTTTAGTTTTGGCGTCAAATTCCTAATCGGCGGTCTAAAATTACCTTTTTGTTACTACGCCGATTGGACGAGTATTTCCCCAGAAAAAAACCTGATTAACTTTCAGAATGAATGAAGTCTTCAAACAGGTAAAAGATGAATCGTGGCTTAAATGAAGAAAAAACTGCTAAAATGTGCTACAGAAGCGCCTAGTATCAGTACATTCGGTGTTGAACAGGTGCTAAAAAACCTGAAAAAGACTGAACTGGTACTGAAAAAAACCGGTACTGAAAAGGGATGAAGAAACCCCTGGGTCGCAGTAGGGAAAAAGATTGTTTTCTTGTGTATGGCGGCCCCATAACCCCATGGCCCGACATGATCTATTCTAACATATGTTTTGTGTCATCAATAGAAATACATTTGTGTGAAATTTGGTTGAAATTGGTGCACAAATAAAAAAGTTTTTCTTTTCTTTCTTCGGTCTGGCGGATTGATCCCTTTCGATGCAGTTGTCTCCGATTTCGTCGTCATCCCTCTTAGCGCTTGCCGGTGACCGTGCATGTCAACAGCCCTCTTTAGCTCGTCCGGGGTTCGAGCAGTATTGAACATCGCATAATCGGGTGTGCGGCTGCCCAGCCCTTCCAGTATAAACGTGACCAACTCTTCGGATTGTTGGAAAGTTGGAAACTATTATCAGTTGCTCAACCTCCTCCAATGCATAAAGCCTGTCATTTCTAGAGTTTATTTTCCTAAACTGATCTGATCTATAAATATTTGAAATATCCTTGTTTAGAATAGAAACAAATTTCAATTTCCTTTATATTTTGCACTTAAACGCATATCGTATCCTTTGTTTTATGGTTCAAAATTGGAAAATATGAAATATGCACCAAAATTGATATCTGTTTTGTGCATTTGATACCATTTCATTTCTGACAGCCATTCATAGCTGACCATATCACGTGAATGCATTTCCGTATAGCATCTCGAGTCATTCCCATAACCATATAGACACTTTCAAAAGTCAATTCCCATTTCGTGTGAAACCATAAAATTCAAATGAAATTATTTTAATGCCCGACTATAACTCAATCGGTTGAGAGAGCAGTGTGTATTTATAGCACTGAAACCATTTAGTTTGGGTAGCTGTAGTAGCCGCTGTTAAACAACTCGTTTATTACAAATGGCGACGTGTTATAGATATAACGACGAAGACGACAACGATTCAAGCTCATGAGCTGATGCACGCACATATGAGCGTGCGTTTTGTAAAGTAAAGATGTAACAAAAGAAGTTCTAGTATGCCGACAGAATGTCTAGAGTGTTCGGTGTTCGCCCCGGGTCCATTTAGGCAAAACGCTGGACATGTGTGTCATTAGAATGGAATCCTTCAATAGGAAAAAATTTGAGTTACACCAGCCTTTCGCCACGACAATAAAAATAACGCCTGAAACATAAAAAAAATGTAAAATACGAAAACAATGTTAAAACCTAATCAGCCATAAACCTTGCACAAAAGAGTAGCTTTCCTCATAAACTATCCAATGTTATTATGAGTCTACATGTTTTACATATCACTTCTCGTCCATGTCTTGGCCTTCTTCTTCTTCTTCTGCTTATTCTTACCACCGATCTTCATATAGCGTTTTTATCTTCCACGGCATTTATATGGTTCAATGTTCAATGCAATGCAATGCAATGCTCGTGTCGTTTCTTTGACTCTTGTAAATCCCCATGGCTTGGGGGGATATATGTGCATTGCTGGTCCTATGCATTTCAGCCTACATACCTACATCAAGCTCCATAGCGACTGAGGTTTTTGTTCTCGCGGGTCTGTGTGCCAATAACGTTCTGCCGCGGGTATATATCATGGACATAATTGAATGAGTCGACAAAATCGAAGTACGTATCATAAATTCAAAGCTTAATCAACTCTTGAACGACCCGAGAGTGGTTGGTTGTTGTTGTTGCTGCGGTTTGCAGATCGAAGAAAGGGAAGGATAGAAGAAGGCATGAAGGCTATGCTACTTCTGCGTCGTCTAGAACAGACAGTCAGACAGACAGATCGCGAGCCTATATTATGGGTACAAGTTCATGCTTTTGTGGTGCCCGGCTAGTTAGTTAGAATTGTACCATAGAGGTACTAGAGGTACGTACAGACGTAGAAGAGGCTCAACCGTGCGGTCGCTACGCATACAATGTCCCCCAGAGGCCGCAGGAGATACGTGTTTGTATGGAAGATTGGATCTTGGCATCTAGAGATCGTTGTAACTATGGCAATTGCGTATATGAAGGTGACTAAGATACAGTACAATCACATGTTGTGGTTCATGTTTTTCTGATACCCATATGGTTTGACGTTTGTTACCTTAGCGTAGAGAGATATGGCTGTTCTTGCCGAGGTCCATCAGAAATAATTGTTTCCTATTTTTATTTAAAAAAAAGTGTCTGAAGTTCTCCCATTAAAAATATTTGGGCCAAATATTTCACAGTTACACTAAGCTAACCTACACCGGAGGACAAAAAAAAACACGTGGACCTAGATTAGATTTATTGAGGGCACTGTGACCGGTGGTCTATTGTACCATTGCCCCTACTATGGATTAGATGAACTCATCTAACCGACTGCCTTCGATGAATCGATTCAGCTGGGCCATATTGATAGTGACCATATCCTCTTCCAAGGGAAAAGCGATACCGAAACACTCCAATCGGCGCCTTGCCAGTGTGAGGCTGGCAAGGCGCCGATTGGAGCGCCGATTCACACAGGATGTGAGAAGCAGTTTCGTCGTCAGCCTCACAGAAGCGCGACAGCTGGCGTCGGTAACAATGCGCAAGCGCTTTAAATGACCGTTTAAACGGCAATGCCCCGTAAGGAGCCCGCATATGATCCTAACCCTGTTTCTGCTCAATTTCATCAGACCAAGGGTACAATTGGGTGAGTAGTTAGCAACAAAAAGTTTTGACTGCCTAAGCTAAGCCCTGGAAGAGCTTCCCAGTGTGTGGTGGCTTTGGCCTTTTCCCACTCACTAATTACATTTCTGCAGATACAGAGTGGTAACCCACAGTAAGGTTCTGGGCCATAGAAGGGAGTGGTGGATGCTCTACTTGCGAGCTCGTCGGCCTTCTCATTGCCGTAAAACCCCGAGTGCCCAGGTACCCAGAAAAGGGTGAGATTGTTGAGATTGCCCACCTGTTGGAGGATTTCCTGACATACCCACACGAGCTTAGATGTGACAGTACAGCTCGTCAGCGCTTTTATTGCTGCTTGGCTGTCAGTGAATATTACTATTTTCCTGTTGGTGTAACCTTTGTCAAGGCATAATCTTGCACACACTTCGATTGCGTGCACTTCCGCCTGAAACACGGGCGGATGTATTCCCATAGGAATAAAGATATTAGTGTTCGGGCCAGTAATTCCAGCTCCAGATCCTGTATCGGTCTTGGAGCCGTCCGTGTAAAATTTGATGGTGCTAGGGTGGAGTGATCTGAATCTATCTGTCCAGTCCACCCTTTCCCATATCTCTGCACTATAAGAAGGGTCAAAACGGAGAGTTTTGACCAGATGGTCTGATGGCAGATCCAGTAATCTGCTGTTACTTAACCAACCTTGTTGAACTGTGTTCAGTGGGGACGGCGCATCACATGCTACGAGCCTAATGACAGCTAACCTTGCCACTGCCTCGATGTGTTTGTGGAGAGGTGGCAAGTTTAGCCGGACCTCCAGGGCGGCAGTGGGGCTCGAAAAGAAGGCCCCAAGGACAGCTAGACAGGCCAGCCTCTGAACTTTCTCGAGACACCGTCTTCCGTCTATGGTGGTTGCTCTTCTCCACCACACGACCGCCCCATATTCCACAATAGGTCTAACAATTGTCTTGTAGATACACAGAACTATGTAAGGCTTAATACCCCATGCCTTCCCCGCATAGCTTCTGCTGATCCACAAGGCCTTAACTGCTTTCTCTGCTACCAGACTAAGATGTTTTTTCCAAAGCAGTCTCTTGTCAAGTGGGACCCCCAAGTACTTGACAGTTTCCGGCATTGTTAGCCGTGCATTATACATGGAGGGACACTCCAGTGTTTGGAGATTCCCTTTCTTACTGAATGGTATCACGGCGGCCTTTGTTGGATTGACGCGCAGCCCGTTTGCTGTGCACCAATCCTGGACTATATGCAGAGCACTCTGCAGGACATCCGGTAGGACCTCCTCGAATTTGCCTTTAACCGTGATAACCAGGTCATCTGCATACCCCTGTGTGGAGAACCTAGTTGAGCTAAGTCTCCACATCAATCCATCAACTACCAGACACCACAGGAGGGGGGATAGTACCCCTCCTTGGGGGCAGCCACGAGTGGCTAAAGCAGAAAGGGTAATATTGCCTATACTGGTAAAAATAATTCTTGACGAAAGCATACGCTGCACCCAGGTAATGATCGTATTGTCGGCTCCTTTGGCTCGTAGTGCCGTTTCTATGGATTTGAAGCAGGTGTTATCGAAGGCGCCTTCTATGGACCTAACCAAAGTGGTGATTACTGCTACCTAAAAGGTATATTGTGTCATAGTCCTTTAATTTAGAAGGTTACCAACCACCTTGATATAGGTTCTTCAGAGGGGAGCTCCTAATCATCCTCGAGCTAAGTGGGTCACATCCAAAGTGTGATCTCCTGGACCTGGCGATCGCCGGGCATTCACCCTACAGATAAACGGAGGTTTCGTCTTCCTCCAGGCTAAGGCGAAATACGGTCTCCCTTGATAGACCAATCTTATGAAGATGGTTGCGGGGCCCAAAATGCTTCGTCAGAAAACCTACAAGTAGTCTTAACTCTGTTCTGTGCAGACACTTAATA
The DNA here is from genome assembly GCA_949715475.1 of Microchrysa polita. Taxonomy (NCBI): domain Eukaryota; kingdom Metazoa; phylum Arthropoda; class Insecta; order Diptera; family Stratiomyidae; genus Microchrysa; species Microchrysa polita. Next base: position 8,312,590 of record OX454422.1, read on the forward strand.
TTGGAGTAGGTGAAGGGGCGTACTCGCTTAGAACCAGGGCGGTTCAATTTGAAGCACGATGACCAGTTACCAATTACGCCTCAAGCAACTCATCAGGTTATACCACAGAAGGTCTCAGGGCCGATAAGTGGAGAGGATGAATCCATTCTAGCTAGTTCGTCCGCATGTTCATTTCCTTCAACGCCTCTGTGACCCGGTACCCAAAAGATTGAAACAGAGTTACGGATGGAGAAGTCCTGAAGGAGATCAAAGCCCTCGCTGACCAACTTCAATGCAAACTGGTGCAAAAAAAAGCGCCTTGATTGTAACCTGACTGTCAATGCAAATGGCGATATGTGCATCACTGATATTCCGTACCAAGATCTCCCTGGCATAGATTCTAAACGCATGAATCTCGGCTCGGTATTGGCTGGATCAAATACCCATGGCGGTCGAGATCGTGGTATTAGGTCCAACGATTCCAGCAGCTACAACCTGATCGCTCTTAGAGCCATCCGCAAACCAAATGATGAGTCTATGACAATTCACAGGTTTCTGTTAGCACATTCCACCCGATCCGGGATATGAAAGACAAACTACCTGCTGAAGCGCAGCTCCGTGATTTCATAAGCTGATCCCAAGCAGATTGGTAGGCCAGGAACCTGTTGCAAGATACGTATATTGCATATGTCCCCGATCACTGATGATCCGAAGTATCGGACCATAAATGGATTTTACTAGCGCTTTGGGGGCTGTAGTCTGCCGTTTGCAAATGTGCAGTGGCGTAACTCTCCAGATAGCTTCTATGGCTAGGGTGATGGTAGTACTAAAAGCACCAGTGATGCCAAGACAGGCAAGTCGTTGTTTAGAGTTTATTACAGCTCTTGATGGTGATGCGTTGCAGGTTTTTTTTGTGGCAATTTCTACGGCACTTGGGGTCTCTGGCCCAGAATGACGGATTGGTTATACGATATGTTAGTACGGCTTGTAATTACGTATGCACGTAATAACAGGTCGTACTAGCATATCGTATACCTAACCAATCCGTCATTCTGGGCCAAAAACCCCAAGTCTTGCCATTGAAATTGCAGCAAGTCCACATGACATGCGCGGCCTCCCTTAGAACATTTACTAAGTTGTGATTCCAAGCAGTATTTACGAGTAATCTAACGTTGAGTGTGACGCCAAGCCATTTAACCTCTTTGGAATAGGAAATAGGAACCCCCCTTAAGTAGATCAAGAGGGTCGTGGTTTCGAATCTCAGTGTGAACCAATTCTGTTAAATGTTAAACGAGTATCCATTTATGGGGATATATAACACTACTGAGCGTGCTGCTGATCTCAACACCTCAACAAAGAAGCAGTTGAGATCTTGGAAATTGGAGGTCACTGACACGTCTGGGGCCTTTGTCCAATGTTGGACTGTCAGTTATTTTTTTTTTTGTTAAGTAGATTCGTTCAAGTGTAGTGCCGAGCTTCCTTGTGAAAGGCACTGGAACTGTTTTGTGTGGGTTGATATTGAGCCCTGTCACGATGCACACTCTGTTGACTACCGTTAGGGTCGAAGTCATTTTATCAGTAATAAGGGACTCGAATTTGCCCTGACCACAAAAGTGATATCGTCAGCGTAGTCTATGGCTAAAAAACTCTGCGCCTAGAGGACAACCCTTGATGGTGTTGATGTTGAGAGTTTGACCCCCTAGCGAAGACTGAATCTCCCTGCATTTTAGCATGGTGTCGATGCACTTGATAGAAAACAAGCGTACTCCACATCAGAGCGAGGACTCCGGCAATCGGATCGTAGCCAGTGTTGTCTAAGAAGGCACACAAAGCAATCTCTTTCTCTTCTAAGGATTTTTCCATAGTGTTGACGCGCCGTCACCGCGTCGACTTTCCCCTTACATAGGCAAATTGAGTGTGCTGTGAAGGTTTGTTCCTGACCATCAGCCAGCTGATGTGTAGCTCAACTAAACGCTCCATTGCTTTGAGGAGAAAGGAAGTTCGACTAATGGGCTTGTAGGGCTTTGGTAGGTCCTGAGGCTTGTTACCTTGCTAGTTAGCTAGCTGTGAACAGGCTAGTGAGATATGTCAGTATGATATCCAGGCAGGTTTAAAAAAGAGCAGGGAACACTACATCGATCCCCGTGGCATTAATTGGATCAAATAATTGAATGGCCCACTTTACTTTGTCCTTGTCGAAGTTTATCCCGGAAAGACTCACTAATCGTCTAACAGGCCCTCCTGCAGAGCCTGGTATATGCACAAGGCAATTATTGCCTGCAGAGACAGATCTAAGGAAGTTGGAGGATCTCCCGCTGTAAACAAACCGTCCGATTTACTTTTGAAGGCGAATGGCCTTAGACAATGTCTGAATTACTTTACACTGCATCCTCTAGCACTTCCTTTTAGGTTGCCTTATCTGTGTATTACATTCCGTTAGAGTGCGGCTGGACCACAGCGCTTGGTTAAGTTGAATAATTTCCTGATCGGTGTCCGTTTTCGATCGAGTTCATCACTTCACCAGCGAACCTTACGGGTAGACCTGCATCTTGGGATGAAAAAGCTCTCCTGGTAGGCGGATGTGAGTACACTATTTAGTTGATCTGCAGCAAGCTCTACATCACAGGGAGACTCAAAGAAAAGTGACCGAGTATCGGCACTGGAAAGGACGAGTTCTTTGAAAAATTTCCAATTGATTCTTTTGGAACACGTGGGTGCCGATTGAAGCGACCCAGCAATATTGAATATGATGTACCTGTGATCTGACAATAATTCCTCGCTTAATACATGCCAGAGGTGAACTCCGAGATCGGTCCACTGGCAAGCATTCAACCCTTGCCAGTGGACCGATCTCGGAGTTCATCTCTGACTGGCAGGTATGTATCAAGCCAGGAATGCTTTTCAAATCACAGGCAGAGTAGTCGTCAGATGAAATGACTACTTCCTGACTACCGTACGTGGTGTATTCGTTGACCAGAGCGGCCGCTCAATTTCTAGAAATAAAGTTCGTTAGGGACAAACAAATTCACATGATTGTCAGCAACAAGCGCCGCCCGAGAGCGATCCAATGACCAATCGTAAATTAAATTTTTATTGCTTAGGAATCGGTTTACAAGGCTGCTACGTTTGCCTTGCCGAGACCACCCGCCTCGTCCTCGTCCTTGCTCCACTTGAAGCCGCGGCATTGACAAACGCTTTTGCTGCGAGGCCACGAGTACTGGGCTCGCCCATGTTCCCTCTTAGGTAATTCATTTTCACTGTGACGGTTATGTGCGCTGTCCTTGAGCTAGACTCTCGCGGGTTTTTGATGTGTAGCCCTGGAAAGACGGCAGATCACGGTCTCTCGGACCACGTTCGATAGACGGTGCCTGACTTTGGCTGAAAAACGTTCCTGAGCTCCGACTAACATCCGTTGCTGGATCTCTGGATGACGATGTTGAAATTCAATGAGCAGGCGTAGCATGGCCACAGTTGGTGCTAGTAGAAAGAACATTTACTCGAATTGTGCTCGGAGACGGGCCTTGGTTACTGTTTTTAACGGCGCAAGTTTGTGCTATGAGGTCGTTGTTGATCCCATATTTCGACGTCGCACTGTAGTTTTGCCACGACGGCTTTTCCCATTGAGTGACAGGTTCACCTGCTCACCAACTTGTAGCCGATACTTCCATTTAAACATTTCAGCTTCATAAACCTCCTCCCGGGTATGAATAACAATTTCTCCTTCATCCTAGATTCCGATTAATGCATCCCCAGCAACGATTTCCTAAAACATTTTCGCACAACACACAATCAAATACGTTACCGATCAAACTAATTTTCTGTCTAAGGACGATGCCTAATGGTGGTGGCGTTTATTGTAAAACTGATGCAAGGAATCAGCCATAAAGCTGTATGTAGGACGATATTTTCCTCCCCAAAAATTGCTCTTGGATGATGATGTTTTCGTTACACGCGTTCTAGACGAGCGAAGCTCGATTTAATTTTCCCGATTAAGATCAAATTACTGAGATATTCTCAACATCGGCAATTTAATGGAGCGTCGAAACGACCGACGACAATGACACCAACAACACACGCGACACGTTAATGGCTCTCTCCATCTGCATCCACCACCCCTCCGAAAATTCCCATATGGCTTTTCGGGGTATAAAGTATGCTGAAAGTCATTTCCAATCATATGTATGTGGGGCGCATTGTGAAGGCATTTCTTTCATTGTGCGGGGGGGGGGGGAGTATCCTGTTGCTAAATATTGAATTGATATTTTTCGTATGAGTTTTTCGTTAATTTACGTTACGTACGAGTATATGGAAGAGCATAGGTCCTAATGAGCAATTTATATGCATGAAATTTTTGTTATTTGCAACAATTTTCGGGATAGTGGATGGATAAGATGCGGAGGGAGGGTATTTGTGCATAATTGTGAACGGGCGAAACGACAGAAATTGTTTTGGAGAAGATTTCATTATTCTGTCGAATTACAGATGAGAGATAAATTCCAATTCTGAAATTTCGCTAATGGACCCACTTTCTTTTTCGATGTATGAGTAATATCTTTCCAATCGCGAAGCATATATGAAGAGATGTGACTTTATTTTCAAATTGTCGATTTTTTTTCGCTGAAAGTATTTGCTGTCTTGAAAATGAATTGCAGTTTTGATCCAACAAGGACACTGTCCCAGCAACTGTAACAACTATACGAGTATGCATGTAATCATTTATGTCCAGTACAATGTATGTATGAATATGGCCATCTATACGCGAATGCATTCTCTTGTATCGTGGACAATAAGTCTTTGAACTGTCCTCGCTGGAAATGTCTATCTTCGTTTACCTCGCTTTGGGCTCGATGCTATTAGCGGATTGTGTAGATTGATGAAAATGCCTTGGTGAATAAAAAGGGGGTCGGGCGTGACAGATAAGCTAGCAAGGATAATATGTAGTATGTAAGGGTGATTTGTATAATTTCGCAATGTCACTTGGTATCAATTACAATGTTTGCGTGAGTTTTCAGATTTGTTTATCCCGCATTTATGCTTGCCTCATTTGCTGATAGCTATCGGGGGGCGATTAACGTCAGAAACGCTATGCGAGATGATACTCTCACATGAAGTGATTTTGTTTGCTGTTTGCATGTCGCTACTATGTGATATATAGGTAGTGGACGAGAATATTGACGGACAGTACTAAAAACTAAAAACTAATTTTAATTATTAATTTAATAATTTTACCGGTGATTGCTTTTGAACCAATTTCCCAACTGGTGGTCCGCGGACCGAAGATGGTCCGTGAGAGCCGTGGAGGTGATCCGCCAAAGAATCTGTCTGTCACCGAAAAATAAATATTTCTCTGTTACTAAATCAAAAATTTCAAATTACCTATGTTGTGCAATTTTACTATGTATGTAAACTTGACCTCTAGATTTCCAAGGTTGAAGAAATCGATCGCAAACGGACCTACGGAAGAATTTAAGAGTTCGCAGTGCTTAGTTTTGAAAATTTCTTCGAATTTTTCAAGTTGCGCCACGAAAAATTTTTACATAGCTGTTTTGTCGCTTGTGCAATTGGACCCGTGTTTTCACTCAGCTAAATTAAAATTAAAAGTCTAATATTACTGTTATTTAGCAAAATGGTGTTAGAAAGCGGTGACTATCCGTACAAAAATCGACGAGAAGTTTTGGGTGTCTCCTGATATTTTCAACCACATTTTTAATAGCGAGAGAAGGGTATCTTTTCCAAAGTTAAAACCCGCAAAACAAAGAATCACCTAATTATAAGATCAGTGAGAGCGTTTGGCCTTGTTTTCGTGGAGTTTTTTCTCTAATGGGGTAGATGAGGGGGATCAATCTCCCTTCCTGTTTGACAACCGAGCGATAGAAAAGTAAGCGCTGATCACAGATGCTGTCCCTCTCCGAAAAGCTATCTACACCACTGGTGGAACGTTGGTTGACATCAAGTATGGTTCCATAGCTCAACAGGCAAATGCCGATTCACTTTCCCGACTGCCCATTGAAGCAGACAGCCACTTCGATAAACATGAAGCTTGTTTCAATTTAGAAACCATTGATTCGCCTATCAATCTTCAAGTATTACGGAAATACAATGAGATGGATTCGATTTTGCAGATAGTTTGCTCGTTTGTAATGAATGGCCACAGAAACTAAGTAAGCAGAATGATGCACAGCTCTTACCTTTTTTCCAGCACAGGCATACAATAACTTAACACAATGAAGTCCTCTGTTTGCAAACTGGAGTAAACCGTGACATTATCCCTCAAACACTCCAAAAGAAAGAGCTCCAGCTTCTACATATGGCTCGTCAAATTTGCTGGTGGAAAAATATCGACAAGGACATCGAGGAGATTTCTGCAAAATGTGACTTTTGTCTTCGTTTTAGGTGTGAGGAGTTCCTTATTGCACGTTTTACTGTTGATAAACTAGCTGTAACGCCGACTTTAGCTCAAATTCTAGCCGCTGATAGTGCAAATGGCAGAATGGCCCTTTTCTCTTTGGCGGTTTGGGCACCTCGCGTACGCCCTTTTATGTTTCATCCATATCCACTTTTATTTTATAAATAGTTAAACACAACCGATTTACTTTTTTTTACTATTTTCCAAATTTTGCGTAATCTGTCTTGTTCATTGCTCAAAACATCGATTTGAGCCATTTGCGCGGAATTTAATGCTATCTACTCTACCCATGATTACCGAAACTTACAAAAATTAAAGTCAAAACACAATCTGAGTAGATTAAAACAAAAACAGTTAGGATACTTTTTTTTCGACTTTTTCAAAACCCATTCGCGGAAATTTTCATTTGAAATCACAAAAATGCAAATATCTCGCTAAATATTGAGCGTAGATGGGTCAAAGTTGGCATTTATTGGGTCGCCTTTGGGAGGCTGTATCTCCTGAACGGTGATAGCTAGGACTCTGGTTCTTTCAGCAAAACGTAGCTCTCAATGCGCTCTACGTCGACTTTTTTAAAACCCGTTTTCGGAAATTTTCATTTGAAATCACAAAAATGCAAATATCTCGCTAAATATTGAGCGTATTGGTCAAAGTTGGCATTAATTGGGTCGCCTTTGGGAGGCTGTATCTCCTGAACGGTGATAGCTAGGACTCTGGTTCTTTCAGCAAAACGTAGCTCTCAATGCGCTCTACATCGACTTTTTCAAAATCCATTTTCGGAAATTTTCATTTGAAATTACACAAATGCAAATATTGAGCGTAGATGGGTCAAAGTTGGCATTGATTGGGTCGCCTTTGGGAGGCTGTATCTTTTGAACTGTGATAGCTAGGACTCTGGTTCTTTCAGCAAAACGTAGCTCTCAATGCGCTCTACATCGACTTTTTCAAAACCCATTCGCGGAAATTTTCATTTGAAATCACAAAAATGCAAATATCTCGCTAAATATTGAGCGTAGATGGGTCAAAGTTGGCATTTATTGGGTCGCCTTTGGGAGGCTGTATCTGCTGAACGGTGATAGCTAGGACTCTGGTTCTTTCAGCAAAACGTAGCTCTCAGTGCGCTCTACATCGACTTTTTCAAAACCCATTTTCGGAAATTTTCATTTGAAATCACAAAAATGCAAATATCTCGCTAAATATTGAGCGTAGATGGGTCAAAGTTGGCATTTATTGGGTCGCCTTTGGGAGGCTGTATCTCCTGAACGGTGATAACTAGGACTCTGGTTCTTTCAGCAAAACGTAGCTCTCAATGCGCTCGACATCGACTTTTTCAAAACCCATTCGCGGAAATTTTCATTTGAAATCACAAAAATGCAAATATCTCGCTAAATATTGAGCGTAGATGGGTCAAAGTTGGCATTTATTGGGTCGCCTTTGGGAGGCTGTATCTTTTGAACTGTGATAGCTAGGACTCTGGTTCTTTCAGCAAAACGTAGCTCTCAATGCGCTCTACATCGACTTTTTCAAAACCCATTCGCGGAAATTTTCATTTGAAATCACAAAAATGCAAATATCTCGCTAAATATTCAGCGTAGATGGGTCAAAGTTGGCATTTATTGGGTTGCCTTTGGGAGGCTATAACTTTTGAACGGTGATAGCTACGACTCTGGTTCTTTCAGCAAAACGTAGCTCTCAATGCGTTCTACATCGACTTTTTCAAAACCCATTTTCGGAAATTTTCATTTGAAATCACAAAAATGCAAATATCTCGCTAAATATTGAGCGTAGATGGGTCAAAGTTGGCATTTATTGGGTCGCCTTTGGGAGGCTATAACTTTTGAACGGTGATAGCTAGGACTCTGGTTCTTTCAGCAAAACGTAGCTCTCAATGCGCTCTACATCGAATTTTTCAAAACCCATTCGCGGAAATTTTCATTTGAAATCACAAAAATGCAAATATCTCGCTAAATATTCAGCGTAGATGGGTCAAAGTTGGCATTTATTGGGTCGCCTTTGGGAGGCTGTATCTTTTGAACTGTGATAGCTAGGACTCTGGTTCTTTCAGCAAAACGTAGCTCTCAATGCGCTCTACATCGACTTTTTCAAAACCCATTCGCGGAAATTTTCATTTGAAATCACAAAAATGCAAATATCTCGCTAAATATTCAGCGTAGATGGGTCAAAGTTGGCATTTATTGGGTCGCCTTTGGGAGGCTGTATCTCCTGAACGGTGATAGCTAGGACTCTGGTTCTTTCAGCAAAACGTAGCTCTCAATGCGCTCTACATCGACTTTTTCAAAACCCATTCGCGGAAATTTTCATTTGAAATCACAAAAATGCAAATATCTCGCTAAATATTGAGCGTAGATGGGTCAAAGTTGGCATTTATTGGGTCGCCTTTGGTAGGCTGTATCTCCTGAACGGTGATAGCTAGGACTCTGGTTCTTTTAGCAAAACTTAGCTCTCAATGCGCTCTACATCGTCTTTTTCAAAACCCATTTTCGGAAATTTTCATTTGAAATCACAAAAATGCAAATATCTCGCTAAATATTGAGCGTAGATGGGTCAAAGTTGGCATTTATTGGGTCGCCTTTTGGGAGGCTGTATCTCCTGAACGGTGATAGCTAGGACTCTGGTTCTTTCAGTAAAACTTAGCTCTCAATGCGCTCTACATCGTCTTTTTCAAAACCCATTTTCGGAAATTTTCATTTGAAATCACAAAAATGCAAATATCTCGCTAAATATTGAGCGTAGATGGGTCAAAGTTGGCATTTATTGGGTCGCCTTTGGTAGGCTGTATCTCCTGAACGGTGATAGCTAGGACTCTGGTTCTTTTAGCAAAACTTAGCTCTCAATGCGCTCTACATCGTCTTTTTCAAAACCCATTTTCGGAAATTTTCATTTGAAATCACAAAAATGCAAATATCTCGCTAAATATTGAGCGTAGATGGGTCAAAGTTGGCATTTATTGGGTCGCCTTTGGGAGGCTGTATCTCCTGAACGGTGATAGCTAGGACTCTGGTTCTTTCAACAAAACGTAGGTCTCAATGCGCTCTAAATCGTCTTTTTCAAAACCCATTTTCGGAAATTTTCATTTGAAATCACAAAAATGCAAATATCTCGCTAAATATTGAGCGTAGATGGGTCAAAGTTGGCATTTATTGGGTCGCCTTTGGTAGGCTGTATCTCCTGAACGGTGATAGCTAGGACTCTGGTTCTTTTAGCAAAACTTAGCTCTCAATGCGCTCTACATCGTCTTTTTCAAAACCCATTTTCGGAAATTTTCATTTGAAATCACAAAAATGCAAATATCTCGCTAAATATTGAGCGTAGATGGGTCAAAGTTGCCATTTATTGGGTGTCTTTTAGGAGGCTGTATCTTTCGAATGGTGATAGCTAGGACTCTCGTTCTTTCAGCAAAACGTAGCTCTCAATGCGTCATAACATAACGTATTTCTGAAACATTCTAGTTTACTGTACTACCACTACACATAGTCCACTTTGAGTGGAATTCGGGTCTTGCATGCATACCCACGACAACACTCTCACCATGGTTTTCAATTATTGTATTGATCAAACAAAATGCTAAAACCCTTTGTTACCACAGAAGTGTCCTTTGTACATATTGGAAGCCAAATGGAGCCAATTTGACGAACATATAAAAAATGTGAAAGTAAGGCATAAAGGTGCATACTCGATAAATCTGAATGGCGCACAAGCACTCCAATTTGCTCGCCTCTAAACAATAAGTAACGCGATTGCAAGAAGTTCCGGGATTAACACCCTCTCGTATGACGCGGGTATAGGTATATATGACAAAACTAAAATGCATTCGATCAATCGCGAGTACACACGTTCATGGCACATTATCGGTCTCTTATATGTTTTATGTGTGTACTACATGCGATTCTTTGTAGAATATTAAAATTATAAATTGTGTCTTGGGAGAAGTTGTTGACTAGCCGGACGGTGCGCAGAGCGCAAGGACGAAGGCGCTTTTTTTTTTGTCTTACAGAAAGACACACAATGTTATCAGTATGTACGGACATTATACTCGTATGTTCCATACATATACAACGATATGCATAGTATCAATGTAGAGCTACTTATCCAATATTATATGTAGTAAAAATTATTAAAATTGAAATTGTCACACATGTACATGGAATTCCATATACCCATGTCGGTTTTGATAGAACGAGCTGAGAATTGTCAATGAGTTTCTTTGAGACAATATTGTGTGAAAAAGATGAGAAAAGGCGGCTTTTATGAAACATAAGCTTGGGATAAAGAACATTTTGTGTTTTTTTTGCGTGAATATGAAAATAAGAATTATATTCTGGACAAAACTATTTGAAGCAAAATGAAGGGCTTACAGTTTTCAGGTGATATGTATATCTGCCTCCTCAGTTAGATTCATTCGAATAAAAAAAAAACATCACATCCCATCACGGCAGGCAACACAATCTTCTGTTAATTTTTATGCAGTTCAGGCACCTTTTAGCACAAGTATATCTTCTTATATATATATATATATATATATATATATATATATATATATATATATATAAAAGAAAGTCGTGTTAGTTACACCATTTATAACTCAAGAAGGGCTGAACCGATTTTCATGACTTTTGGTTCGTTAGATTTGGCTTGGGCCGGAATAACATAATAACTATTGAAACATTCAAAAAATTCACAATGAGCCAAAATTCACAATAGGTTTCTTTTTTAGCTTTTTCTGCCTATATTTCTTGATTGTATCAGCGGATTTCAGAAAATTTTCTCCACAGGATTGGTGTTTACCCCGATTGAAGGAACAACTGTCGATGCATATGAGAAATTCACAATGAGCGGAAGTTTGAAGACACACCTATATTTCTTGAGCTAATTTCGGATTTTTAGTAAGTTACTACATCAGCATGGTCTACGCTAGGTTCCAGTCCAAATGCAGCATATTCAGAAAATTCACAATGGGCAACAATTCACAATTATTTTTTTTTTTCATAGTTTTATCTTTATTTGTCGATCGTTCAGTTCATAAATGAATTACTGGATTTTAGTAAATTGATTCCACACCCATACTGTACTATCGAAACATGCGAAAGATTCACAATTATAAAAACAAATACTATTGTCTATATATCCTCTTCGGTCCCGAGAGCACATTATTTGAAAAAACTTTGTAAAAACGTACTTAGGGTGCTTAGATATGTATTCTGAGATAAGTTTAGAAGATTTGAAAAATTTAGCTATTCTAGATAATTAGATATAATTTGTACACATATGTGTACATTAGGTCTGTAGACGCACATAGCGACCACCTGCCAATGTTACGTAGATACGAAAAAAGCTGGGAATTACATTTAAAATATATATTTAAATGTAGTTTTATACAAAAATATTAAAATAACATTATTATTCAAACAACAAAAACAAAACAAATTAATAATAACAAACGAAATTCAATGATGCAAAAGTAAGAATTTGAATTCATTCCTTATGAAAATTCAAAAAGCAGTTGCGATCTTGCAGAACACACAGGAAGACACCACAACTAACACAAAGAACTCTAGTTCTTCCTGTGCATCCAGAATCCGGGTAATTGTACCCATTTATTAATGAATTGAATTAATGAAAATTATTTTTTTTTACAATTTCAAGCTTTGCGTAAGAAAAAAAATCCAAAAATCCGCATCCGGACTTCTATGTGTCCGGATTGGGGCCAGAACCAATGGCGTTTTACTGTACAACCAAATAAAAAGCATATCTGGTACAATTGCTAAGAATCAATGTGCTTTTCTGTACAAGATAATGTAATCTCATTTATGGTATTGAGACCTAATGTGCACATATGTGTACAAACCTTTTTCAATCACCGTTATTTAAACAATAAAAGACCAATCGATGTGAAAACAATTTACGGACAACAAGGAACTAGTCAACTTTAATTTCTGATTTGAAATTTCGCGATATTTGTCATCAACGTTAATTTAGTAACGGAAATCGGAAGAGAGAGCGGCTGTCGGTCAAGTCGCAATGAGCTGTAATGAAATAATTTGCATTCCTTCAACTTTTATCGAAGTCTAGACGTTATAACTGTTTTGATAACACGCAATCATTGTTAGAGAATTGAAAAAACATGGTTATAAGAAAAAAAAATATTCTATCATGAAAATTAACAGTAACAAATATTTGTACACATATGTGTACGTTGGGTCCGAAGAGGATATCCTGAAGAAACTTTACGATTAAAGCAAATTCACAATAAACAGAATTGTAAAAACAGCCTGTTTTCACATAATTTAGCCTTTATTCTCTGAACAGATAAGCGGATTTCGGTAAATTTGTAATTTCGAATCTGTCTCTACTCCAGACAACAGAATAAAAAAGTTCACAATGGAAAAAAATTTCAAAACAGCTGATTTTCAAGTTACACCATCATATTGGAGCCTACACCAAATAGTTGAATAGCTACGTAAATTTGCAACAAAAACGTTATATGAGCCAATTTTGAAGATATCTTTTGGACATATGCACCTTTGGCTATATGTATCTCCTCCACTGGATAGGATCCAAAGCACCAGCTATTGAAATATGCATAAAATTCACATTGCTATCTGTACCATTTTTTAAAAGCTTTCCCCATGGTTTTTCTACCTCCGGAAACCTGAAAACCACTGAAACATGCTGAATCTCCTAAACCTAAACGGACAAAAAAAATGCTTAAAGCAGTTTTTTATCCACTTTGAACGGATTAGGAGATTTCAGTAAATTTTATTAACAGTATTTGGAGGTTTAGATGCTTCGAAAAATTGGAAAGACTGGTACTGGAAAAAGGGTATGTTGCTACCCACACTACCTAATACCTATCCATTGAAACCTGGTAGAAATTACGGTTACTAACCAAAAATTGTGAAAATAATTCCTTCTCATACCTTGGCCCGCTTCTAAACAGATATGTGGATTTCATTAAGAAAAGTCTCATCGGATATATGTATACCCTGAACAGCCCCCTTATCCTAAATTGTCGAAAAGTAAAGGGCAGACTATTTTCTTTCATACACTCCACTCCTACTTTTTCTGTACTTAATGACCTTGATCCTCAATGGCATAATTCATTTGCACCTACTTTTGTCAATATCTCTTGAACGAATTTACGTGGTTCGGTAAATTGGACCCCTTCATGGTTTTCGCTTAGAATAACTGAAAACCTACCTGTCCTCTGTTTTCATACCAGTAAACTCCCCAAGCAGAAATTTGAAAGTACCTGCAGCATTTGGGCGAAATCTCTTGAGCCCAATAGCGAATTGTTAATCGATTTTCGTCACATTATTGGCATATTACGGTAAAAGCTAAATAACCATTCAAACATGTAGAAAATTGACTAGAAGTGCAGTTTAGTGAATAGCGAATTAGAGGATTCCAGTGAATTGGCTTCATCTTATTGCTCTTTCTGAATGCAGAATATGCAGAAAGACCGAAATGTTGGGGGCAATTCCTTAGCCCATTATTTTACATATTCCACTTGAATTGATAAGCAAAAATCGATAAATCCCGGTCTAAACCCCTCCTACCTAATTGAACAACCACGTCGAATACATGTCGAAAAGTCTGCAAAATTTGCCAGTACATAAATTATTTTGTCTGTATCTCATGAACGGATTTTCCGATTTCAGTGATTTCAATTCCAGCAGCAGGATAGCTTATGAAATATCTGGAAAATTTGGAATTCACAGTACAGTTACCTATATATTAATGCATTTCATTCCCTCCTTCTTCGTCGGATGAGATTTTAGGATTTTGAATGAATGATCATTTTGTTCTGTTTTTCCTTATGGCAACGACAAATTTGTTCTTGGGGCACAATAGTAGAACAAATCTTCACAAACCTGACAAATTGGCCAGGAGCCTGCTATTGAAGTATCTCTCTCTGCTTGAATAGTAGGCTTCTGGTCAATTTTCAGGTTTGTGAAGAATAGAATAATCTATTTCAGTAAATTTTCACATGCAACTGAAAAACTCCCACCTGTAATAACAGATTCTCTTTTACAAAATATACATTTATTGCCACTATGGTTTATTTTCACGATAAAAGAACTGTTACTACCGAATCAGCAAAAATAGACGGGAGAAAAATACTAAAAGAGTCTTTCTTATGCTTTTTAACATACAAACAAATTTGAGGACCTCAGTAGTTTTGCACCACCCTGGCGGGTGATACCATCCAAAGGTGGGGCGATACGAAATTCGCCTGGCCGCATGATCGAAATACACCCTGAATAGCAAAACAAACATTCACAATTAGTGTAGTTTCGTGAATTTGCCCCACCAGATTGATCTCCAACTTCAGCTTAACGAACTATCGAATTTAACATGTTGAAAATTCATAGTGAACAAAATTATGAAGAAAAACTTTTCTTACGTTCTTTTGCCTATTTCTACTCAATGGATTAGCCGATTTAGAAAAATTCCACCCTATATCTCTCCCAGCTAATTTATAAGCAGAACTTCTGCCAACAAATTTACAAATTTGCCAATACAAAATTATGTTTCTAGCTTTATTCTATACGTATCTCTTGAATGAATTTTCCAATTTCTGTGATTCCTTTTCTTGAATTGATAGCCAAAGCCAACCCAAATAGCAGCATAGCTTATGCAACATCTGGACAATTATGAAGGCAGTAATTTGTCCATAAGTTTGCCTAAACTTCTCGGAAAACTGTACTTCGGAAAATTATACTTATTTCACGGTCCATCGCTAATATTCCTGGAACGGATTTCAGAAACCCCTCTGAATGGCTTGCAACCCCAATAACCCAATAGCACTTGATATCTGGGAAATTGTTTCCCTGAACGAATTAGCGGATCTCAGTAATTCCGTCCCCTTCAGCGCGAGAGCCCCCTATTCCTACTAAAATATCTGCAAAATTGCCCAAGAAAATAAAAATGTCAATGTCAAAAAGAATTTTCCTCCTCCTTTTCGCGGATTAGCGGATTTTCCAGTATTCCCTAAACAAACATCTGAATTACAGTCGAAACTCGATATAACGTGTTTATCGGGACCATCATTTAAAAACGTTATATCGAAGAAAACGTTATACCAAAATTGTCTGGAAAAGTATATCAAATTAAACCAACCAATTAGTCACAATGTCTGTAAGTTCTAAATTAGTCTGATGAGCAGCAAAACAATCGGCAAATAGCAAGATTTGCCTATTTTCTTTTTTCATTCTACTGTCCGATTCCAACAAAAAGTTTGTGAAAATCTCTCCCATCATCCATGACTTGGAATTTTATTTATATAGAGTCGGAAGTGATTTGATATTTTTAAAACATCGCGGCTTTTCATATTTTCTGATGACCAGTGGCCACAATTTTTCTGATCCATCAGCATTACAACACAGCAGAACTGTCAACCTTTTTACCCCCGTGGCAATCATCATTCTTAAAAACTAAGCTTCTGTCCGGGATAAGATTATAAAATAGGCCTGTCTCGTCAGCATTGAAAATATTTTGCTTTTGATATTTTTCAAGCAATCCTGGAAGTCGTTTCGTTTTCCACAATTCAACCGTGTTATCGTCAACTGCTCTTGACTCGCCACTGATGACTTTGCTCGTAATTCCGAATCTATTTTTAAAATTTGTCAGCCAACCTGGACTGGCCTTGAAGTCGGCAGCAATGCCAAGCAGGTTCGCGAGATGCATCGCCTTTTCTTGAAGGATTGGTGCCTAAATTGGGATGTTCGCCGTTCGTTGCTGGTGAAACCATTGAACCAATGCGTCTGAAAAATTTCCTTTCTTAATCCGCTTTTTCGCCATTGTGCTACTTCCGGCCGTTGCAGCATATTTTAGAATGGTATCTTTATTTTTTAGCAATGCAGACAAAGTTATGACTAAAATGCTTAATTTTTTAGAAAGTTCTACTTTAGACAACGACGAGTTGTCCTGCGCGGTCTCGATAATTTCAATTTTTTCCTCGATGGAAAACGATCTTCTTTTCAAAGACATTATGCAATATTAAAGCATTGGTCCAATCAAAATATCCCAATTCAGGCCTCCAAATAGAAAAAAATATAATAATAGTCCTGACACACTAGCGCATAAACTCGTCTCATAAACCGCGAAAAAAATCGAGCTTTGTAAACCACGAAAGCATCACAAACTACACAATTGCGGGCTATGAACGTCATGAAATATTTTAAATGAGCTTTTCAAAATTGAATCAGTAGGGTCTAAGACTCATTTTGCTAAGAAACATTTTGATCGGAAATGTCCCAAAAAGGACACTAATTAATTCTTGATCGGAGGTGGTGTCATATCAAAGGGGATTCCGGGTGCATTACATATACGATGTTTGCTTCCTGTTTCAAGGACCTTCAACGGAATAAATAGGGCTTAAATAAAAAATACTCGCGTCTCCCGTAACTTATCATCTGCATCTTTCCAAAGCCATAAAAAAAATAAATAACAGGCGCGACAATCCAGCATTGGACTAAGGCCGCAGGATGTGTTAGTGACATCCTATTTCCAAGATCTTATCTGCTTTTTTGTTGAGGTAATGAGATCAGCATCACGCTCAGCAGTGTTATTTATCCCCATAAATGGGTACTCGTTTAACATCTGAGTGAGATCATAGTCCGTCACAAGCTCGTGAGTTCGAAAAACACCATGATCCACGGTGAGATTCGAACTCATGATCCTGTGCACCGAAGGTGCGCGCACTAACCGCTACACCAGCCAGACTACCAAAGCCATAACTACGCGAATAATTGAAATTGTTTTTAGAATCTATATTAGCTGAAGATTCTACAACTAAAATTTTCCATTCAAACGTGATTTAATTCGTTGAGGGTCGTTGAAACAGGAAACAAACACTAGATGTGTAATGCACTCGACTTCCCCTTTGATATGATGCCCCGCATGCCGACTCCCGGTCATTGATTGAATAATGTCCTTTTTGGGACCTCTCCGATCCATTTTTTTTAGCAAAATGATTCAAAAACAACAAAAATTAGCCTTACTCTTTTTTTTCTATTTGAAATGCTAATATGACTGGACAGGGCTTAATTTACTCTACAAGACGAAAAAAATAACCTTGCAATCACTCGCGTCTCTCGACAAATTGTGTAAAGTAAACTGTAAAAATAGGAAAAATAACAATACAGAGTGTCAAGGAGAGGGGTTTACTTGCATGCTAGGCCGCAAAACACGACGTTGTACGCTTTGAATAGAACAGAACAGAAGCCAATAAGCAGAGAAAACTTGTTTGCAACATTCTTGCATGTGTATCGTAGTGGTGCTTTGTCATTATTTTCTAAGAAGTCAAAGTTGTATCGAGTTGCAGTGTGTATAGGAATTTGTAATTGGGGATGGAGAAGCGAGACGTTATACCGAGTAAAAATGTTATATCGAATATTTAGCATTCGTTATATCAAAGTAAAATCTCATTGCATGTTTTACAAGCGGACCGGGACTTTCAACCAACGACGTTGCATCGGGAAAAACGTTGTATCAAGGAACGTTATATCGAGTTTCGACTGTAGTTCCATCCTCAGTAGGAGACACTTCTGGAAAGTCGACCAAGAAAAATTAGCAATGCCTTGCTGCCGCTCATTTTCTGATGCTTTTATCTGTATCTCCTCAACACATTCGCGGAGTTCAGTAATGTTTCCGCACCCACAAATTAATCACATTTAAAATGTGGGGCGGTACGAAGTTCGCCGGGCATTTCATTTTCTCCCTCTTTATCGGATTAGATTTCAGGATCATAAATAATGATAATTTTGTTGTTGTTTTCCCCTTACCAGAACGGCAGATTTCTCCTTCTCGACGCGAAAAAATAAGTATAGAATAGCCTATTTCAGTAAACTTCCACAAGCAACAGAAAAACTCCAGCCTGCAGTAACTGAATTGCTTCTGCCATATCTATTGCCACTAAATTACTTATTTCCACGATAAAAGAATTGCTATTGCCTAATCAGAAAAAATAGGCAGGAGGAAAAAAACTAAGAGAGTCCTCACTTTTTTATGCTTTCAATGCTTAACACCCAAACAAAGTTGAGGACCTCAGTAGTTTTGTACCTGCGGTAGTTTTCCGTCACCAACGAATTGGCACATTTAGAAGTTGGAGCGACACGAAGTTCGCCGGGCCAGCTTGTATACATTATATGTATTGGTGTTAATAGCAAACACATTTTTGATATTTCTGTTTTTTTTTTTTTTTTTTTTGTGTTCCGGACTCTAAACGAAATTTGAGACATAAGCATTAACGAATAATATCTATTTTTATAAGATCTGAAGCTCGTCGAGCAGAACGGAACCAATAAAAACGGCCGATTTAGCATTCGAATCACGCAAAAAAAAAATACAACAAAATATGTATTCTGAAATAAGATATCCGATAGATTTCTAAAAATTTATGGATGTATAACCATAAATAAAGAAAATAAAAAAAACAACAACATTTAATGGAGTCAAACACACCTAGAAAAAAAAACAGATAGCCAATCACTTAATATACATAATTAGATATAAAATATTTTAGTTCAAGTCCAGAATATATGGAACTTCAAGATAACACCTTTCAAAAAAAAAGAAGGTCTCAACTAAATAGAATCACTCAAAGAAAAAAGCACTATGCAGCCCACCTTAATAGAATATATCTTAGCTGAAGAAAAAAAAAAATGCTGAAGATATCTTGATAATAATAATGCATGCTCGACCAGCAAAGGAGAGCTCATTTCAACTGTTATATAGCAGGCGCGCGCTTTATTCAAAATATTTTTCGTGTGGGGGCGACACCACAAATGCTAATGAAAACGAGACCGAGGCTAATTTCGGGCGCGGCCGAAATTTGGATACCCTTCGCTACTCTCGGGCTAAAAGTTTTTTCGGGCGTACCTATGACTAGTGTTCAGTCCTCCCCGCTTCCATATGCTTTTGAATTTTCTCATAAGTGGCGTGGCGAAGATTTATTGGGCGAAGCGGGGACGTGGGTTTCTTATGAGACCAAAAAGAGGGGGAAGGGGGTTTAACGGCAGCCCTATGGCCTTCCCATCAATTTTTACGTATGTTTGTGGCATCCATTAAAACACATTTGGTTCAGATTGGTGGACAAATAAAAAAGGTTTTCTTCGAAGAACCTAATTTGGGGGTTGGGTTTATATGCCAGCCCCATGACCGCATGGTCCGATATAATTCATTTTTGCATATGTTTTGTACCATCAATAAAAATACATTTCCATGAGGTTTAGTTGAAATTTGTGTCCAAATAAAAAAGTATTTTTTAGAAGAACCTAATTTTGGGGGTCAAGTTTGTATGGCAGCCCCACGACCCCATAGTCGGATTTCATTTACTTTCACGTTTGTTATGTGGCATCAGTAGGAATATAATTTTCTGAGGTTTGATTGAAATTGGTGTGCAAATAAAAACGTTTTTCTTAGAAAAATTTGATTTGGGGGGCTAGGTTTGTATGGTAGCCCCATGACCACATGGTCCGACTCCATCTATTTATACATTTGTCTTGTGTCATCAATAGAAACACATTTGTGTGAAGTTTGGTTGAAATTGGTGTATAAAAAAAAAAAAATTCTTAGAAGAACTTAATTTGTGGAGCTAGATTTCTATGACAGCCCCATGACCCTATGGTCCGATTTGGTCCATTTTCACATATGTTTTGTGGTATTACTAGAAACACATTCGTGCGAAAATTCATTGAAATTGACGAGAAAATAAAAAAGTTTTTCTTAGAAGAACATAATTTGGGGGACTAGGTGTGTATGGCAGCCCCACGACCCCATTGTCCGATTTGGTCGACTTTCACATATGTTGTGTGTTACAAATTAGAACACATTTGTGTGAAATTTTATTGAAATTGGTGCATAAATAAAAAAGTTTTTCTAAGAAGAACCTTAATTTGGGGGGTAGGTTTGTATGGCAGCCCCACGACCCCCTTGTCGGATTTTAGCGATTCAAACATACAAACTGCCTGCAACAAAAAGAAGCATGTGTGCAAAATTTCAGCTCCATAGCTTCTAAACTGGCCGAGCAAAACGCGTCGCAACAGACAGACAGACGGACAGACGGACAGACGGACAGACGGACAGACGGACATACGGACAGACGGACATCGTCCAATCGACTCAGCTCGTCACGCTGATCATATATATACATATTTTATATGGTCGGAGATGCTTCCTTCAATGCGTTACAAACTTCATGACAAAGTTAATATACCCTTTACGCTTAATAAGCGAAGGGTATAAAAAGATCTCCGCGATACGGAACACAGAAGACTCGCTTTTTTCGAACAAAAACGATATACAAACAAAAAACAGAGGGAAAAAACGATCTAAGGAAATTATAATAATAAAAACAGAAAATTAATATTAATTTAATTCATAGTCGATAGTTGTCATGTCATATAATATGATATTTGTGGGAATTGGAAATATGTATACGTGTGAGGAGTCTTTATGGCGAGCAGAACAGAGACGAAGAAAACGAAGAGCGATCGACACAGTGGATGAAAAGATGCCCTCGTTGTCTTATGGAAATATGAATGTACATACATACATAATATCCAAATATGTACAAGGTAAGAGTAACAAGCCATTCATTCAGATTCAACTATCTTTTTGGGAAAATTGATTTATGCAAATCGCATTAGTGGATTGATTTAGTGCAATGATATCGACACGATTTCGTGTGGATCGTTCGTTTGTTCTATATGGAATTCTGGCTAATGTAAAAGGCGGGGGAGGGAGAGAGTGAAGAGTCTGTGTTATTGAGGGTGAGTACTGGAACTGGACATTTGTGTACATATTACTCTTTTTTTTTTCTCAGAAACGGGTTAGAGTTACATGAACAAAGAAATGTTGATATGAAGCACTCTACCTATGGCGCCACATTTATATTCATAGTATGAGCTCGTAAAATAATTTCTACAATTCAGTTTGCTCAACAATGTGCTAATGTCGTTTATCGAAAACAATTCACTGTTATCAATGTATTTTGTATGTATGTATGCACATGACATTGAAATTGAACTATCTACATAATTGTTTAAAAAAAATAGAGTAGAATTCAGACTAATGAAAAATTATGATACAGAAACAATTTGGTAAGAGGATACTTATAGACTAAAGATTTTGCGTGGTGGCACTGAATTCTTTACTCTGTTTAGTTGCTAGGAATTATTATACTAGCAACTTTTTCAATTGTATGACACCATTTCCATTTGAAAATAAAAACAATATAAAAAAAAAACAAAAAATATTAATGAACATTTTAATTCCCAGCCTAAACGTCGCGCATTTGAATGGATGATTTCATTCATCGTCGCGCGAATCCGTGTTATTGATCCCGTTGTGACTTTGCAACCAAACTATGCTACCTGACTCTACCTTCATCTGGTAATCACCTTATGTGCCGCTCCAGCTCCGCCGCTCTTTCCCGGACACCATATACAACTGCACACGTTGCCTATTAAAAATTATTGTCGCACTAGTTCTTCGTCGTCTTTCATGTCCATCAATCTCGTATTTGCGGTGTGGAGAACTTTAGACCTCATGCACATTAAGCATTTTGGCATACTAATCTATATATCTATATATATGTATAAAAGAAAGTCGTGTTAGTTACACCATTTATAACTTGAGAACGGCTGGACAAATTTTCATGATTTTAGGTTTGTTGGATTAGGCTCTGGCCAGAATAGCATAATAACTATCGAAAAAAAAAAGTTCACAATGAGCTAAAATTCACAATGGGTTCTTTTTCACCTATTTCTGCGCGTATTTCTTTAACTATGAGCGGATTTCAGTAAATCTCTTTCACAGGATTGGTGTCTACCCAAAGTAACAGCACAACCATCGAGACATATGAAAAATTCACAATGGACACAAATATGAAGACAAATGTTTTTCACATACTTCTTTATGTATTTCTTGAATTAGTTATCAGATTTCAGTAAGTTGACGGATTGGTCATAATCATTTAAATATCCAGAAAATTCACAATGCGCAACAATTCACAAGGACATACTTTTGCATATATTTTTTGAAAATCCAACGGATTATTTAAAGATTTTCCCGTCAAATTGATCTCCTCCACTTATCGCAGAGTAATACTGAAATACGCAGAAAAGAACTGTTCTCTTTCATATCTTTCTTTCTCTATGTCCTGAACGATTTTTTCGTGAATTTCACTAAATTTATTCCGACGAATTGGTCTACACCAGAATAAATATTGACAGATACTACAAATTCACAATGATAAAAATTATGAATACGTTTGTCTATAACTCATGGACGAATCTCGGATTTGAACAAATTTGCATAACCGGATTGAAATCTTCCCCGATTGGCACAATAAGTATTAAATCAATTCACAATGAACACAATTATGAAGTGTTGGCGGATTTTCCAAGATTTTCCCTTCCGAATTGGTCTCCACCCCGAATGGCCGAATAAGGATTGAAGACGTCGGAAAATTCACAATCAACAAAATTATGTAATTGTTTTCTTTTCTGAATATTTCTTAAACGAGGTACCAATCCATTGAATCATGTGAAAAATTAAAATTAGCAAAGTTGGTAAAATAGTTTTTCTTCACATAGTTTTGTCTTTATTTTCGGAACAGATAAGTGTATTTCACCGGATTGATCTGCAACCCGAACAGCAGATACGCGGATTTTATTGAATTTGATCTCTCGCCTTATTTATTTCGCCCTTCAGTGGCATGACTTCCATGCTCAACAGCATTAATACCTTTTGAAACATCTGTAACATTAACTACTAGAAAAATTGTGAAGGCAGTTTGTTTTCTTAATTTATGTATATTTGTTGATCTCACTCCTTCAATGACCACCGCCGAAATTGACCCTGATTGTAATGTCCACCACTAATGGCATATGAAACATCTGGAAAATCGGCCATGAGAAACATTACCATGGCAATTCAGTTAATATCTCTTGATCAGATTGACGTAGCTCAGTAAATTGAACCCCCTAATCGATTGGGTATTACCTGAATAGCTCAAAATCGACTGAAATTTGCAAACACTACTGAATGAATAACCAAATGAGAATTTTTTTGGAAAGGCTCTTTTTCTTATTGTCTGGGCTTATCCTTTGTTTTCAGCAAATGTGTACCCCCCTTTGAAGGCAACTTCTTTCTCACAAATCTTTGTCTATATCTCCTGACCGGATAAGCGGACTCCAATAAATATGCCCTTGCAGATTCGTCTATAGTAGAACAACTATTGAAACATGAGGAAACTTTGGAAAGTACCTCTTTTGCTCATCTTTCGGATACCGCTGAAAATGATTACCGGATTAACGATGAGCAGAAGAAGCATACGGAAAATTTATAGTGAGCAAAATTTTGAAGGCAGCTACCATCTTTTGGAAAAGCACATTGTTAAATGTTCACTACATAATTGGAACCTGCCCTAAATATTGAATTAAACATTCAAACATCAAAAATTCACAATGAGTGCAGTTTACTGAATTTCTCAAAAGATTGTATCTCCTACATCACCTAAAAGAATTAGCTGATTGAAGTGAATTTGCTAGACCTTATTGCTCTCTACCCTAAATACCGGAATAAGTAGTATTGAAATAGGCTGAAAATTCACAATGAACAACATTTTGAGGACAATAATTGCACCTCATGCTCTTTTGCCTATTCCGGCTAAACATTTTACCGGTTTTCGGTAAATTCCACCCTATAGCTATATTTCTTGATAGGATTACTGTATTTCAGTAAATTATACTGAATCCATGGTCAGTTAGCCATATTCCCGGAACGGATTGCTGAGACCTCACTAAGTTCCTTACACCCCCAATAACAAAGAAGCTTTTGGCACATCTGGGAAATGACTAGGGTACCTCATTTTCTCCAATTTGTCTACATATATCTCTTGAGCGGATTAGCAGTTTCCTGTAATTCTCTCTACCACTAGCATAAGGACCAGCCGAATAGCTATTGAAATATCTGCAAGATTGTTGGTAAATCTTATCTTATCAATACTGTTCGTTTTCTAATCCTTTTGTCTGATTAACGAATTTCCATAAATTCTACAACCACCCATCTAAACGAGTTCTACACCCAATAAAAGGGACCCATCGAGAAATTCGTTTAGGAGTCAAACTATGAGGGCATCTTATTTTCTTAAGTTTTTGTTTATTCTTCCTAAATTTCCATTTACCGGAAAACTTTTCATGAGAAAGATTACGAGGACATATTTCTGGTAGCTGTCCATCACCAACGAATTTGTACATTTAGAAGTTGGAGCGATACGAAGTTCGCCGGGCCAGCTTGTAGTATTGATAAACTAAAATCACATAGCAGGCAATGTTTAATGTAATTGAATGTGTAAAAATACAAGGTGGGCTAAAAGTAATCATCCGATGTTATTTTGCTGTATTTTTCTTAATAAAAAAAAACTTCGGTTTTGCATATGAAATACGTTTACTTAATCCCTTAGAATTTATTGTATCAAGTCGCAAAAATGATATCGGCCAAGTGCCCGCCGCCACAGTTGACTACCATACGGGGCCGTTTTATGGCATTTTCCATCACTCTTCCCAGAATATCGGGCGACAGGTTTTCACATTCCTGACGAATATTCTCCTTAAAGGCTTCAAGAGTCTGATGCTTGTTGACGTAAGTACGCGACTGCAAAAAACCACATAAGAAGAAGTCTGGAACAGTTAAATCGGGTGATCTGGCCAGCCAGTGCAAATCACCAAAACGAGAGATTGTGAATTGTCGCTCATTGTGAATGTTCGGCTTATTTCAATGGGTAGGGCAAATCCAGTGGAATCAATTTACTGAAATCCAGCAACTCATTTCTGAATTTGACCATTGTGAATAAATATTTTGCATGTTTCAATAATTACTCTGCTATTCGTGGAGGAGACCTAATCGGTTGCTGTTCTGTTCGCTAAACGATCAAAAAATAAAGACAAAATTACGAAAAAAAGGTTATTGTGAATTGTTGCCTATTGTGAATTTCCTGTACATACATATACTGCTTGTATAGACCAACCTGTTGGGGTACACTTACTAAAAATCAGTAATTCGCCCAAGAAATACAGAAAAGGGTACGATAGATAGATAGATAGATACTTCCGCTCATTGTGAATTTCATTTCATCGATAGTTGTTCCTTCAATTGGGCTAAACACCAATCCTGTGGAGATAATTTACTGGAATCCGCTGATATAATCAAGAAATATAGGCAGAAAAAGTCAAAAAAGAAACCTATTGTGAATTTTGGCTCATTGTGAATTTTTTGAATGTTTCAATAGTTATTATGTTATCCCGGCTCGAGCCAAATCCAACGAACCAAAAATCATGAAAATCGGTTCAGCTGTTCTCGAGTTATAAATGGTGTAACTAACACGACTTTCTTTTATATACACAGGGTGTCCGGAAACTGCCGCATAAACGCACCGGATTGTGATTTCTCATGTGATTTCCAGCAAAAAAGTTGCCGATAACATACCCCCTCAGCTTAACCCTTTAGCTACCACAGGCATTTAAAGATTTTTGAAAAAATCATTTTCTTGCACGACTTAAAGCCTAATATCTCCAAAGCTAGACCAGCTAGAATAGTGAAATAAAATGTTTATGACAACCAACAAATTTACCTATAAAATAAAACTAACCAGACTAAAATCGGATACGAAATTTGGTTTTTTACAGAGCTTCAAAGTCAAATTTGCGTGATTTGACCCAAAAAAAAATATTTTTTTCCATCTCAATTTTCTCCAACTTCTGCCAAGGTGAGGTGCTTGTACGATTCTTTTAAAAATTGGCGCATAGTCTTACAATCATATGTTTTTTACATCATTTTAATCTAGCTCCATTACTTCTACCAGTTTTTATACGTTAAGTGTAGAAAACTAGGGTTAATTTTAGCTCGAATTCAATACAATTCAATTCACACTGCCCCTAAAGATCTGCAATATTGGTAAAATCTATTCAAAGTATGTCGAAATCGAGCCAAAATTAACCCTAGTTTTCTGCACTTAAGATACTAAAACTGTTAGAAATAATTGAGCTAGAATAAAATAATGTAAAAAAGATATGATTGTTAGACTATGGGCCAATTTTTAAAAGAATCGTACAAGCACCTCACCTTGGCAGAAGTTTTAGAAAATTGAGATGGAAAAAAGTTTTTGGGTCAAATCACGCAAATTTGACTTTAAAGGTCTGTAAAAATCAAACCTCTTATCTGATTTTAGTGTGGTTAGCTCTATTTTATAGATCAATTTGTTGGCTGAAATAGTAATTTTGCTTTGCTTCTCTAGCTGGTCTAGCTTTGGAGATATAAGGCTTTAAGCTATGCAGGAAAATTATTTTTTCAAAAATCTTTAAATGCCTGTGGCAGCTAAAGGGTTAAGCTGAGGGGGTATGTTTCATACAACTTTTTTTCTGGAAATCAACTGAGGAATCATAATCCGGTGCGTTTATGCGGCAGTTTCCGGACACCCTGTATGTTGTTATTTATATGAGAATAGTTTGCTTAAATTATTACTAATTGCGATTTTTCATTAAACAGTGCCAATGGCAAAAATGTGTATTTGCAAAGTGGTTAATGCGATAAATTATGGTCATGGATTAAAAAATATTCTTCGACGTCTTAATTGAATCTTTTGAATCTGAAATCCAACAGTAAATGGATTAATTAGCGAAAGCCATAGGCAGCTGTTTGCAGTTTTTGCGTATTTTTATGATTTATTTTTCGTCAGATAAGCCTCTGCAAGATTAGCAGACATTATATACAAACGGACACTGATTTGAATCGTGGCTCTTCTGAATCCGAATGTTGCGTGATACAACTGCAGAGATGACGAGATGCACACAAACAGCAAAATCAGAGACAATGAGCATTTTTGTTTTGTCGCAGCCTCCCCTAAGCACGCAACGTACGTAGGGCCCTTCGCTGCCGACCATTTTATCCAAAGAATGGATTTCTCGAAAGGGGGGATTATCAAAAAATTGTTGATCCCATGTCGCGGTCGAAACCGGCGAGATGAACAATTTGTTAATATCCCTTCTGCGAGGGAGTATTCATTCTCAGCAAAAGTAGTTTTAGCAAAATCAGAGTCTTCTTGATTTGCCCTAACTAGATAGTGGAGTTGACAACTGACAACTGAATTCGGAGTGTGATACGATTGTCAGCCATATCACTTCCTAGTTGATTTTTTTTCTTTATTATTCTGTGATACGCATTTTTTTTTATCTTTTCTGAATAATAAACGTGCGACGAGCCTTGCTGAGTATTGAAAACTCGTTTCTCTATGAATCTCTATACTATCACAGAGTGGCGACCGAACGATCACGACAAATCAGAGTAGCGTTCGTTATATTCAAAACTCAGAGACGATTCATACTACTCTACACTACATAGACTTCATATTACATTCTAGCATCTTATCGATTCAAAATTCTTTTAGCTTAGCATAACCGTCACCTTAGTTTTTCTCCGACTTTTTTTTTTGTTCCCGTATACACCGCAGCAGGTACGTTATTTTCTAATTAATACAACAAACATGTACACGTACCTAGTCCAGAAAGCAGAGTTCGCACAATTGTTCACATGATTTGAGGTATGCTGAATGTATGGTATACATGGCGACATGTCACGTCCCATTCAGCGGCTCACACACTAATTAGAATATAGCACCTGATTTGCACACGTAAAATATTCAAGATACACACATTGTACGGATAATGATGATGATGGCCATATGTATAGTGGGGCTTTGTGCTTTGTGCTGTTGACTTCTTAGTCTTTTGGTCGGAATGGAATGGATATGGAGCCCAAAATTCCAGACGGAAAACAAAAAGTCCGCGGCGCGACATACGAACATTATGAAGTCATAAAAATATGGAACACAATGTTATAAGTCGTCAGTTGTATATTTGTTTTTTCAGACTGTAATAAGTAAAAAAATTTTGACGAAAAAAAACTGAATATGCAAAACTTTATTTTCGTACTTCTGCTGAAAATCATTGTTGTAATTTGGTGATTTATTGTCTTCATTTTAAAGAAAGATTTGTCGTCCTGCGTTCAGGCTAGAGTTAGATATACCATTTACACGACAAACTCACCTTTTTCTCAACACAAATTCGCTATCCATCAAATATGAAATTAACGCTTTAAAAAGTCAAATTAACGATTTCGCAACTTTTCAACAAGTCAAATATTAGTGCGTTAATTAATAATTTCATTTGATGTATACAGGGTGTCCGGAAACTGCCGCATAAACGCACCGGACCAGTTCAGCGGCGCAAATTTACTCCAATCCACTAATCCGTGCTGGAAAAATTTTCGCATGTTTCAACACTCTGTTATTTGGAGCTATTCACAATGAGCACCAGGGAGGTAGCCACGGGAGGGGTCCAGGGGGTCCGGACCCTCCCGAAATTATTTGAATAGGCTTTGAAACTTAACTTAAGTGCATCCAATATATTCATTCTTAGAATGCTGTTGAAATTAGATTGAAGGCATGTAAGCAGTATGTATGCCGTCAGAGATTGTGCCATCTGGCCGACTCAACCACGAATACATAATAAACTATGTGTATAAACAATTTGAAAAACGTAAAAATCAGGTGATTTGGATAGTCAGGGCTGGATTTGGATTTTTTTGGCTTTAAATTCTAAAGAAAATGCATTTTGAACTGAGCACTGACATAATAAAATCTCATTTCTTCCATTCAATTTACTCTATCTAAGTGTACTCGTCTCAATCCAGGGTACCCAAATGCACCTTCACCTCAAATTGTGATATGACTCGGCCTTCAAAATTTGAATCAAGCTAGAACCACTCACTGTATAATACACAAATACTTGGCCGCGAGCTGTCGATTTAACGACTACTTGCCTCTTAATACTCCCCGATTGGAAGAAAATGTCTGGTCATATCGATAGTTCGGAAAGTCAAGTCAAGTACACATACATACACACATTGTATGAGCAAAAGTAGATTCGTCAATACTAGTGTTAATTTTTCTATTTTGAATTAAATTTTCACTTATCCAATAGCTCAAGAATTAAAACACGCTTTTCTCAATTGGTACACATCTTAACGCTGATAAATCTTACTTCACAATCCTAACACACAGCAATTTATAGAAATGTTGGAAGTAAAGACGATAGGAAACCTGACTTAAATTGAAACAATCTGGACAGACCCAATGAAAGCTAAATAAATTAGGTGCTTGCATTGTCGATTTTTTTAAACATATGTTTTTCACCAAAAACAAACATTTAACGGAAAACGCAAAAAAAAAGTGTCACCTTCAAAAATCCGCGTAAGCTCTCGTAAAATTGAGGATTCTTACGAAAGATAGAATGGAGGAAATCGTAAACTAGGAAATTTTAACCAGTGGCGGAGGGCGGCTACAGCCCAGGAGCGCCATACAGGCTAAATCCGGCCCTGGCGATAGTCTTTCATTATGGAAACTTTGGCAACTTTACAATATTTTCCTGTAAGCATACTTTCCTTAGTTCTTGACTGCTGTTTGTAATGCTTTAATTTTTAGGTAAGGTAAATTTATGCATATGCGCAATAGAGTTTCGTTAAACCTTATAAAGTGAAAAATGTCGTATATCACGAATTTGTTAAGCAACCTTAGGGTTGCTGCTTCGTGCTGATACCAGAGAGGCCTATGGTGGTAGATGCAGTGCTGTCGTTTTGAAATTTTCTAGGGTAGCGGAATTAAAGAATTGATAGTATCATTTTCCTATTACGGGTAGCAATATATATAATAGCAATATATAACACGGAGTACAAGATTTAATGGACCTCCTATAAAGGGTTAACTTTTTGTTGTAATGTACCCTTATACGTTGCCCCCAGAACGTAGGTAACATGCACTGGATTCGAACAAAACCTCGTAAATTGAAAAAATGAACAATAATTCCTTCTAATAAAAATAAATTATTTTTCTTTCTCATGTATTGCGTTCCATCCTTCAAATGTATTGCCTTTCTCTAAATGCAGTGGCGGATTTCCCAGTAGGTGGAGTGTCGCCTACGCCCAGGTCAGATTTTCCGGAGGAAGCAAACATGTAGAAAATATTACATATTTCAAGTTATACCTATTTCAGAGCTTCAAAAACTATAGGAATATATATCATTTAGTGGTATAGTGATTTAGATCCTATTCGGACCCAAGCACTTTCTTTGCTTTTTTGTGCCTTACTCTGTCTAAATAGATAATATAGCAGCTCTTAAGCTTCATCTAAACTGGCTGCTAAATGGGTGCGCATCCAAAAACTGGCATCGCGGACTGCCATTTAGCAGCTCCTTAGCATCTACACTAGCTACAAAATGGAGGCCGAAAATTACATAACCAAATTTTCATTTTGGAGATTTCTTTAAATTTAATTATCAAAACCGGATTCTTCGCGTTTAAATTATTACTCGGCCGTTCAAGCATTCTTCAATTCCCCGCAAAAAAAAACAACAAAAGCTGCCAAGTTATCACTTTGAATTCCACCAGCGGTTGTTAAAGCGTCATCTGGCATTTGATTGAGTTGCCATATTGAATAAAAAACTGGGCGGTCAATCATAAGGCAGTCAGTTTGGATGCAATTACAACTGCCAGTTGGTAGCACGTGCTGCCATTTGGCGGTCAGTCTGGATGGACCTTTAAATTTTACAGAGAAGCTTGATGCTTTAAGAATTATTCAGTTTTTTTGTCAGTTCGAAACAACGCGGGCAAAAATTGAAGCTGTAAATGCAGAAAGGAAAACGTTTAAAAATTACATAAGTCTGAAAAAATAAATGAAAATCATAAATCTGATCAGCTAGAGATCCATATTTATTTAGAATTATTTTTTGGGGTACTTAGGCCGCATATACACAGGAAGGGAAGGGAAAGTTGCCATTCATTCCTTTTTATGGAAGTGATTCTGCATTTGCCGATTTCAAAATTTGAATTTATTCAAAGTTCATGGAAAAATTTGAAATGTAGTCTTTTTTAAATAAGTTCAAACCAAATGGTCGGAATTCATTTTTTGGATTCTTCGTTCTGTCAATGAGCGAATAAATTTAAATTCTGAAATCAGCGAATGCAAAATCCCTTACAAAAGATTGATTATTGCATCCTAAAATTAAAACCGTCGAGTATAATGGAAGTTTTATGATTTTCCGACGGAAGGGAACATAATTTTTTTTATCCTGCGTCAAATTTCTTTTGAGCCTTCAAATACCAAAATGAATAACTTGTTGTTGGAAACTCTAAATATACAATCACCTTTTCCAAATTTGTATCAGACCAAAGTACCGTTTAAATTAATTAATGGCACAATTTTTAAGGAAAACCAAGGTTGAAATTTACTTTTAATACCTGTATCTTCGAAGCGCATTTAATATTTAAATCCCAAGAGAGAACGGGTTTATGTGAAATTTCATGAAGTGAAAAATTTGGTTCAAATGAATAGGGAGGTCGACAGTTTTATTTTATCGCGATAAGTTTCACAAGTTTTCAAATTCTCACGCTACGGCAGGATAACGGTAAAAGTTATATGCATTTCGCTCTGTGAAAGTTTGAAAAACGCTTAGGACTCAGAAAGCAGAAAGCTTGAAACTAATGCGTACGTATTAATGGGCAACAGGACATGGGAATGGAAAATCATATTTTTCAGGTTGACACTCATCAACCTTTTCCGTCTGAGAATAGCAATTAGCGAGCATGTTTCTAACGGAAGCAAGATGATCATTCCATCATCTGATCTGTTTGTTTCCTGGAAACCACTTCCGATAAACATTTTTGACTTTATTTATCATATATGCTCTTCATCACATTTTCCAAAGAAACATCAAGATTAAGATTAACATACAATCGTCAAATTCCGAGTTGACGAAATGAAGACCCTCGAAAATAAGCGCAGCTTTTATGTTGCATCTTGCTATAAAACCATATTGGTTTTTATTGAATCCAATATTGTTTCATTTATGGAACTGACCCCTCTTTTTGTCGTACCTGCTAAAAATAATGGGGCTGAGGTTAGTTCTTAAGGATTTTTTTCTAAAATAATCCTACAATCTTCTGTAGAGTATCAAAAATGAAGGATGAGTAGCAGGGTAGCAGAGCTGATAAAATAGTATCAAAATGATACTAAAGTAGCAACTTCGACAGCACTGGGTAGACGTGGCACTGTCTGCTTCTGATGATAGCGGGGCTATGAAGTACCTACGCATGATTGGCATTGTTCTCTTCAACGCTCGTCAAGCGATAAAGCGATGGATTCGACACATGAACAGCCGGACAGAAGGCATGTGCTGCAACGGAACAACGCCGAAACTAGTTTCCACAGTTAACCCTTTCATTCCCACTGTAAACTGCAGTTTACCAATTTACCAATTTAACGGACCGAAGTCCTTGTTACAGATATAATATAATTCACAATGACACAAAGACAAATTCAAATCGATAACCACGGTTTTTAGTTCATTATAGTTAGAATTGAATATATCAATATGATGCCAAGTGTTGCCAAAAAGTTTCATCCTTTTAATTGGTGAAAATTTGATATAATTTGTTCTATAACTACATAGATGAAAAAGATTATTATTATTCCTTGTGAATCTAGAAGGAACTCTAGAAGATCCCACCCTCGTCTATAATATGTCATTTATGCTAAAATTCTAACTAAATTTAGCACCAGTAGATTCGCTCAGAAAAACTTATAGTTTTACCAGTTATTTTAAATTTGATTTAATTTAAAAACTTTATTTTAATTTTGAACTTTACTGATAAATGGCCCTAAATCCGGATTATCAAACAAATAATCCGGATTTTGAGGTCCGGTTTACCGGATTTTACACTATTGGTTTCTAAACATAGCTCCAGTAAATGGGTGGGACCCAGCGGCGGCTCGTGGCATTCAACCACAAGGAGGCAGCTGACATATTCAGTTGCTTTAAGAGTCCAATATGGCTTGAAGGTCTTTGGTAGCATAAGTAAAATATGAAGATATATTTTATTGAAAAAAAAAAACACACGCACACACACTGTAAGAATTACGGATTTAAGGAATTTTAAAAAAATTAAAAGCGAAAAACTACTTAAAAATAAAATCAATTCTTCTTTCCTTTTTTGTGGCAAAGTATTTAATAATATCATCATACCAGCCGTTTTCTTTCTCCAAGTTCTTAACAAATTGCTTTTCAATACTTAGCAGAGATAAGTCGGATAATCGCGATTGACCAATGGTATTTCGGGAATAAGATTTGATGCGTTTTAATGCTGAAAATGATCTCTCAGTGCTGACGGAAGTAGCGGGAATAGTCAAAACTAACTCAATCAATTTTGTAGTTTCTGGCATAATAGTACAAATTCCATTAATATGGAAAAATGTTAAAAGATCATTCACTGAACGACAATTTTCCCACATGGTTGAATCGGCATAAAGAACTATCAATTCACTTTTAAGCTTTTCCCGATTAAAGAAACGGCCATACGTGAACATCAAGCAGTCAAAAGAAGACTGTGGAAACATACTTGAAAAGGAGTTAAATTTAGATATGTCCATAAGTTTCAAAAATTCTAATTTATGGAATTCGTCAAATCGATTTCTCAACTGAGAAACTATGTTATCGACAATTTCGAAGTAGAGAATGCGATATTTTTGTTCAATATTTTGTACGCCATCATCGATTTTTCTTTTCCGACCAGAATGAGGCAAAGAAGAAGAATTTTCACATGCATATTTAAAATTTCGAATGAATTCTGCATCAGATCTTAATTTTTGCAAATTTTCAATTGTTACGTCTATCTGTTTTTGACAAAAAAGAACATCTGAAGTTTTTGCCTGCAAAATATCCCACAGATGAGAAGTAAAATTGAAAATAGATTTGTAGACTGATAAAAGAAACACAAAATCAAAATCTTTGATAACATGAAGAAAGCCAACAGCTTCACGTACAGAATCTGAGTCGAAATTCGAGTCATTCGCAATCTGCTCGAAAACATTCTCGAATATAGTCAAATTTTCGGCGACAACATTAACTAAACGTGAATTAAAATTCCAACGAGTAGGAGCCGAAGATGGAATCCGTGGAGCTTTTAATGCATTTAAAACATCTGTGCGTTTAGTCGACTTTGAAAAAAAAGACCGAAATCCAGACAAATTACAAAAAAATATCCTAGCATTGGATATGCTACTGGCTCCTTTGCTTAAGGCCAAATTTAGCACATGCGCATAGCAATGAATGAAAATTGCTTGTGGAGCAACAGCTTTAACTTTGGCTTGCAAACCGTTAAGTTCTGAAGCCATTACGGCTGCTCCATCATATGTTTGTGCAACCAATTTCTCCTGGAAACTATATTCACCCATGACATTTTCTAAAAACGTGAATAAAGATGAAGCATCACGGCCAGAGCTAACGTCGAAAAAACCAAGGAAATGTTCGGCTAAGTTTCCACCGGATACAAACCGTAAAACAACAGAAAGTTGTGACTTACAAGAAACATCAGTAGTTTCATCAATTTCCCAGGCAAAAAAATTACAATTAAGAATTCGTTTTTTTATTTCACCCCTAACTTTAAAAGCGACAGATTCTATTAGTTCATTTTGAATGGTTTTAGATAACCCTGTAAAAACTTTTGAATCTGTGCTTGATTTAAGAACTAAATCGTATTTGCTCCACATATCGAATATTTCACGATAGTTTCCCTTATTTACAGAAGTTTCTGTTTCATCGTGACCTCTGAAGGGCAAATCTTGGCGCGACAAAAGGGATGTTAAATCAATGAATCGTTTTAAAATTTCCCTATTCATTTTCACATTTTCGTTGTGTTTTTCTATTTGTCGTTGGTACCCTTCATTTACTTCAGTTTCAATTCGTTGAGACCCTAAAAGCTTCAAGCTTAACTGCGATCGAATGTGGTCCTGACTAATATCGTGACGAGAGAGAGCACGATGGAGGTTTTTCAAATCACAGAAACCTTGCTTTTGCCATACATCATTGCCGGAACTAGAAGGGAACAAGACGCAGGAGAAACAAAACAATTTCCCTATGACAAGACTTCCAGAAAGCCATTCAAATTTTTTATACCACTCCATGTTAAAAGAACGATTAATTTTTCCATCAGATCGGATAATCTTCAGCTCTGGAGTTGGTCTACCCTCTTCCTTAATTTGTAACTTTTCCTGATAGCTTCTCCGACTAAATGGGCTTACTAGTAAGCTGTCAATAATATTCATCGTGAATTATCAGGTTAAAGTTCAATCTACGAGTAAAAACTAATAAAATAGAAAAAGGAAGTACTTATCTTTTGGAAGCTAACTCTCTTTTACATACAATTTATACACACCGATTGCAGCATGCAAAACGCAACAATTCCCTTCAAAACGTTTTTATTTTAGATGGTGCCTTCTTACTGCAATCACTTCAGTTAATAATAACGAATGCACTTTACACAGACCTATCTAAGCAAGCAAGACGCAACTATCGACTTCAAAACCTATTTCAGGAATGATTTTTTTATCTTACTGCTATCGATGCTATAGCTTGGCTTTTTTTTTTTGTTTTAAGGCCTAAACTAAAAAAATAAAACGAAAAATTTTGTAGACGAATCTGTTGAGCAGTAGGTACACCCGTTGAGGCAGTCCTCCGGTCGGTCATCTATGCTGGTGAAATGTAGCAACAACACAATAATATTCCAAACACAATCGTTTGGGACTATTGAGTTGAGGCTATCCTCCGGGCGGCTATGAAAATTACGAGTATAGAACACTATAGGCATATACTGAACGTAAAGTCGTCGTACAGCAGCGACGAACTCAACTCAACATAAGACTAGCGTTAAGGCGCGAATCTGCCTCACGTTTATTTTCCGAATTGAGGCAGTCCTCCGACCGTTCGTTGTGAAAAGTATGAAGAGTAGAGATATTTTCGGCGATATCAGATCAACGATATGACGAATTCAGTGTTGATAAATACAATTCTGGAGGCTAGGATGATTCTGCCTCATTTCAACTTAAGTTAATCATTCTATGTTGTATTGTACTAAAGAGTGAAATAAATAGTTGAATTGAGGTAGCTTAGCTCTCTATGAATGAAGTAATGAATGAGTTTAGGTTGAATGAGATCATTGTTAAATGTTAAAAAGTTTACTATTTTTAAAGGAGGCACTGCCTCCCTTGCCTCCTCTGACGAGCCGCCTCTGGTGGGACCTTAGTCTTACTCATCTAGAAAATTTCTTTCCATAATAAAAAAATTAGAGAGTTTTAGCAAGTCGTATGGAATAAAACGACATAATTTGACATTCCATATAAAAATTCGCTTGCTTACCGTATACGAAACAAAATATTTTAATTTTGCATATCCTAAGTAGGCATAGGTGTAAAAAACGACAAATTATTTCGCCAAATTTCGACTGTTTCTAGAGAATCAAATATACGGAAATACACCCATGCTTACTTGGGACATGCAAAATTAAGATATTTCGTTTCGTATACGGTAAGCAAGCGAATTTTTATATGGAATGTCAAATTATGTCGTTTTATTCCATACGACTTGCTAAAACTCTCTATTAATAACTCATATTGTCGTCAACTATTTCTATTTGAAAAAGTTTCCACTCAATCCCAATGTAAACTGCAGTTTACATACTATTATTTCCCAAACCCAAATTTTTTTTCCTTGTTTTCATTGAAAATGTATTATTAGACACAAATAAAGACGAAATAATAACAATATTAATTTTTTGCCCGAAGGAATTTAATTTGGGAATGAAAGGGTTAAAAAAAATGATTTCTAATAATGTACAAATTGAAGACACCCTGTGTCGGACCCCTCCCGAAACAAAATCCTGACTACGTCCCTGATGAGCACCAATTTTTTCTGTAGCAAATTAACTGAAATTCGTCCATTTTCGTTCAGGAAATACAGAATGCAAAAGAACTCATTGTGAGTTGTTTCTCATTGTGATTTTTTTTGCATGTTTTAATTGTTATTCGGCATAAGTAACGCTCGTATATGTATTTTATGAAAAAACACTACAAAAGTTCCAGTAATCGGGGCTTGAAAAGACACGGCTGCGAAAAAAAAGCAGGATGGAAAGAAGGACGACTAGAAAGTGAAAAACGGCGAGACTTGACTTTGTAAATTTACCTTTCTTTCGTATTTTAGCCCGTTCCATATTCTGACAAAAAAAAAACACAATATGAAGGATATTCGGGCTTACATTTGTGCTCTTGCGTCACTCGCGGCCTCGATCTTCACCAAACTTAGATTGCATGATCCTTTTTCCTAGCTCTGACAAAGTTTCGGAGATCACAATTTTGATCAGTGGAATAGTGGTAAATTCTTTGACAGTGAACGAAAAGGCATCCTTCAATTAATTCTCCTTGCTCTTCCCGTGGACTGATTTCAATGGAATTTGGATGGTAGTTAAGTGGTGGGGGTCATTAATATTTTATAATGTGAAAGATGTCCTTGGGCAAAAAAGGGTTTTTTTTTCAGTGGCGGGTGCACTACAGATGATTGGAATATCAAAATACAGGATTCGTCAAGACAAGTTTTCCACATTGGAATTAACCTAATTTTTAATTTTTGAAAAAGGATATATGAGTACCAGAAAGGACATTTTTCTGCAGGAAGCAGAATATGGGAATGATGGGTGTCATTCGAAAGGGGATATGTGATCAGTTTTATACGTTTTGCCGACTTCTGGAGTGACAGGATAACGGTGGATCCTCGTTTCAATGAAAATGTGTACACGTCAATATTTAACCTAGACTTTATGTGATATCTAATTTCTGGTAAAGTCAAAAGAATATTTAGCTTTGACCGTAACTAATACCCATAGTATGGTACACCTCAATACTGTTTCTTCAGACAACCAGGACGAAATGCCTCATTTTTTTCGTTCTGAAGATACATAGGTATATGTAGGCAACATGGGTATCAAATTTCAGGATTTTCTTAAATGAGTTCTCTTCAATACTAATGGAAAAATCTTAAATCCCTTTCATGAGATACTTAGGTCCAAAAAGGAAATTTTTTTGCAGAGAGAATTTAAATGATCAAGATGTGTGTCGAACGAAAGGGGATACTGACAACAGCACATTTTATAAGTTCCGAGCCAATTTCGTCCTTCGGAAGCCACTGCGCATTCTGTTACTAATTCTATTATGAAACTTTGAAAATTCTCCTTGTTAGCATCATCGGCAGCTTTTTGATTTTTTTTAAGTAGTTTTTTTGAAATTTTAAAATTGGCCGACAAAAGTATTTTTTAAATGGCCTAAAGTAAAATTATATTAACAAAAACATTTTTAATATAGCCAAAATCATTAATTTAATTCTGGAAACTTCACCACTGTAAACATTGTTTTTTTGAAAATCATCATCAATGTGGCACGATAGCCCGACGTCGGGCCTTGGCCGCCTGAATCGTTGACTTCAAATCGTCGCGGTTACGTGACCTTGTCCTCCAGTTTCGGAAGCCCAGCAGCTGGTGGGCGTCTTCACCTACGGAGTTCTCCCAGCGAGCTCTCGGTCGTCCACGCAACCACGCTCCGTCAATTCGTTGTGCGTTCATAACTTTCTTTGGCATGCGCTTGTGGTTTTTTGAAAATGGTGGTTCGAAAATGAACCGATAGAAAATGGGTGAATCGAATTTAAGTTTTTTTTTATATTACCATGCAAATAAATGTTAACTTACATAAAGTTTTCTTAAATTGTATTCAAAATTGTCAGTGCTAGAATTAAAATTCACAAGTTCACTGGAAAATGCTGCCCCATGTTACTTCCTATACAGCCAGTGCAATTTCCTAGTATCTTTATATTAAGGAACAAGGAGCATAGGAACCGCGCACTAGTATGTTATTATTGTATTGGAATTTTACCTTCTCCAAGGAATCAATTTCTTACCACTTATCCTCAAAATCACTTATTTACAAATCGGGACGAGCGCAACAGGAAAGAGACAGCCAACATGAACCCCCTTTTTTATGATCCTCTGAAGGAACTCTTTCAAACCCTCGTCGCGGAGCTCTTGCTACTCGAGTCCATCCAATGTTACCGTTTCATCGGTGTTCCAACAATTTTAGTCGGGCAAAAAGAAAAGCACTTGGTCATCATTTCTTGGTCGCAACTATATGCAACAATGTGTGCGCGAGTATTTCTATACTGTCTGTGATGTCCATACGGAAAATATATGTCCATACCTACATCTGGACCGTAGGTGCAAAATTTTTTTGTTTTATTTTTCATTTTTATTTTCACAAGAGTATCTAGATATTTTTTCTGTCTTGGATACATGCTCATACAAGATGGATTCATTAAAGGCCACCGGCTTATAAACTTGAGTGTTTCATTGTTCGGCGGGCGCGGGTCTATCCGCCATATATATGATGTCGTGTTCTTAATATTCAGTTGGATAATTTTTTTTTCTGTTGCCTTCTTTTGTCCGCGACAAATATTTCACCAGAAAAGTGATTGAGCATCTCTTAATTGGCTGCTCCAGCATGCTCCATCGATCGCATAGTGAAGTTATCGAGAAGTAGAAGAACAACGCCGGCCGCGACAACGACATATTATAGGGAAAACGTGACGAGTGCTGTGCGCACTATACACGTATGATGTGACGAAGTGTATGTGGATTGAAGAGTGTTGTTTCACTTTTAGAGTAAATTTTAAACTTAAGAGTTGAAGCAGCATTTTTTGTTAACCGGGGCCGGGCAATATGAGTATGAAAAAGTTCGGTGCAGATAGAGCCAAATTTGGCTATTGATCTGCGCACTTGAGAGGAGCAGATTAAAGGAAAGTTCATAAAAGAAGATATTGTAGACAGCATGACGCGATCGTGAGCGCGACTTCGGTGAACTTTTTTTTTTCACGGAGTATTTCTGCTTCATACTTAGGTACATTGTACAATTATGTGGAATGCTGGGAATTTTCAAAGCGGCTTTTTGTATCTTGGGACTTGAGGAATATTTTTGAGCAGCATATGACGTTCTCATGTTCCAATTAGCTAATTATTGGTTTTGAGTATGGTATTGAAAATTTATCAGTACTTAATAATTGTCCTAGCCCGCACATACACACGGCAATTCAATATCCATTTTTTTTATTCGGACTCTCCGTGTCTGTTCGACCCTAGACTTTAGATTTGACTTGAAAAAAAAAACTCAAAAATACCGAAACTATATTGACTCCTGGTCGAAAGATCTGGATTCAAGAAACACAATAATAATGTGAAACCTATAGGTATACCCAGGTACACGCGAAATTCTTGATATTCACTTGGATTGGGTGCATAAGCATATAAAGCAGAGGTGGATTTATGACCTGAGACAATGGCGGCTATTGTTAATGCTGGCTTTTTTCGTGGTCGTTGCGTACAGAGCGGTAATGCATTTAAGGTGACTCTCAACATTTTATGCAATAAGGTTCGGTGTCAATGCGGCAGACAAAGTACCTACTACGATTGGTTCTCGATAAATCCATGCGAATTTATAGGTATGCTATTCACTCTGCACTTTGAATTCCTTTTAGCGAAAAATAATCCCGCGAACGGACAAACGAGACATATGGCAATGTCTGCGGTTGTTATAGCCACAGTCTGCTAGGATAAAAAAAAAATCAACACTTGTAGGTGCCCTCGTTGCGGAAGAATAAAAATATCATTTGAATTTTTGGGATGCTTTGGGTGAGCGGAATAATTAAAAAAAACTCCCTCGGGGATAGACACTCCAAGCCCGTTCCATAGGATCACTTTCAATCTCTAGTGTAACGTCTTCTGGTATACTAGTGTAATCCTCGGATACGACGGATACGATTCAAATGCGCACAATGTAGTCTGGGGCAACAATGACCGAAGGGAATTACTTCTTGAATATCTTTCGGGAACGAATCTTCTCATTTGCAATGTAGGGCGCGAGCCTACTTTCGTTACAAAAATCAGGCAGGAGGTGTTGGACATCACTCTGGCATCGGAGGATGTCCTGCGTTTAATATACGACTGGAAAGTATCGGCGGAACATTCCTTATCCGATCACCGGTATCTACAGTTCAGTCTTGCTGCTACCTCTGACGGATTTCCAGTCATCCCAAACCATAGGAGGACTCAGAGGTAGAGGTTTCGCGACTATTTGCTCAGGGGTACCTTCCCTTCCAAATATTCCAAACAATGGACAAGATCTGGACAATATGGTAAACCTCTTGACTGATGTTATAAAAACTGCTACTACTGCCTTGTGCCCATCCGTTTCACATGCAGGCTCTTGCCTACTTGATGGAGCTCTAAGATCTCCGAGCTAAGAGCTGCGTGTAGAAGAATTTTCAATAGAGGTAAGGCCTCAAAGCTTGAATCGGATTGCAGCTCATATAAAAAGCTACTCAATTCTTTCAAAAAAAGAGTTCAGAGGAGCTAACGCAGTGCCTGACGAAGTTTTTGCAAAAACATTGAAGGGTCTTCCAAAACACTAGACTCAAGAAAGTTTTGACGTTTAACCCATCTATTCCAAGCTTTCTTCAAAAAGAAGACGGCATCGTCGAGTATTGAAACCATCGAATGTCTGTTTGACAGTCATTTCCCTGATAGTTCAACCGCTGCTTAACCTGATCTACAGACAATTCGCATAGAGCCATGTGATACGGCATCCATATTCAGTCATGATGGTTACCTATGTGGGCCATAAACTGCTTTGAGCCCTTTAAATTGCCTGAGCCTGATGGCATTATTCCTGCGGACCTGCAACGATGCGCAGTCATTACCTATTCTTGGATAGAGGGCATGCCTAAAATTAGCACACCTTCCTCACATCTGGAGAGAGGTGAGAGTTAGTTTTATTCCTAAAACGGGGAGAAGTTCACATGCGAGTCCAAAGGATCTCCCATCGACTATGCGAAAATTATTCGAACGACCAATCGATGTTCATAGACGAACGGTCGTTCCAGCTTATCTACTATCCATGTCACAACATGTATATCGGAAAGGGAGATCGGTTGATACAGCTCTACACTCGCTGGTCAGTTATATTGAAACATCTCTTCATCATAACGAATATACTATGGTGGCGGTCCTTGACATTGAGGGAGCCTTTAACAATATTGAACCCAGAGCCATAACAGAAGCTCTCATGAGCCTACATGTTGAAGATACATTTGTACCCTTGCGAATAAGCTACTTACTTCTAGGCGCATTTAAAGTAGGCTGGATTTGTCTTCTGCTAGTAGTATATGTTTTCCAGGGGTACTCCCAAGGGAGGTATGTCTCCACTACTCTGGCATATGGCCATCAATCAATTGCTCTTAAATTTGGCAAGAATCGGATGCAAAGTCATCGTTTATGCTGATGATATTATGCTATCGCCGCTATAGGCAAGTTTACCGACACACTTAGCGGAATTTTGGAGAACGCCCTGGCTATCCTAACAGACTGGGCAAGCCTCAGCGGTGTAGGGATTAACGCAGTCAAAACTGAGCTAGTCTTGTTCATAAGAAGGCGTGTGACTCCCACTTTTAACCACCCTAAGGAGGCATTGAACGGAATTCTCTGACAAGGCCAAATTTCTTGGTCTTATCTTGGATAAGATAGAAACCTGACATCGGAGAAAGGTTGAACAAAGCTACGGTGGCACTCT
Organism: Microchrysa polita; assembly: GCA_949715475.1. Lineage (NCBI taxonomy): Eukaryota > Metazoa > Arthropoda > Insecta > Diptera > Stratiomyidae > Microchrysa > Microchrysa polita. The sequence goes on from OX454422.1 coordinate 8,355,603, forward strand.
ACCGGTGCAGGAGAGTTATCTCTCAGTTCCAAAAAGAAGGTCCCATTTCTCTCAAAACAAAACAGTTATTTTTTCTGGTTGGGGTGTAAGTAATAGAGCATTTTGTTGCTGTTGCAGCGCCGTTAGCTTCATTTTTTAGGTAAATTTGTTGGCTATAATAGTCATCTTATTTTGTTATTCTACCTATCCTAGCTTTTGAGATATTGTAGTTTTAGTCGCACAAGAAAATGGTTTTTTCAAAAATTTTCAAATGCCTGTGGCAGCTAAAGGGTTAAGCTAGGGGGGTATGTTTGTTAAAACTTTTTTGGTGGAAATCACATGAGGAATCACAATCCGGTGTATAGATATATGGGAAAGATGAATGTCATTCCAAGGACAATAACTCGAATAACATTCGAAATTGTAAATTGTAAATTGTAAATTGTAAATTGTAAATTGTAAATTGTAAATTGTAAATTGTAAATTGTAAATTGTAAATTGTAAATTGTAAATTGTAAATTGTAAATTGTAAATTGTAAATTGTAAATTGTAAATTGTAAATTGTAAATTGTAAATTGTAAATTGTAAATTGTAAATTGTAAATTGTAAATTGTAAATTGTAAATTGTAAATTGTAAATTGTAAATTGTAAATTGTAAATTGTAAATTGTAAATTGTAAATTGTAAATTGTAAATTGTAAATTGTAAATTGTAAATTGTAAATTGTAAATTGTAAATTGTAAATTGTAAATTGTAAATTGTAAATTGTAAATTGTAAATTGTAAATTGTAAATTGTAAATTGTAAATTGTAAATTGTAAATTGTAAATTGTAAATTGTAAATTGTAAATTGTAAATTGTAAATTGTAAATTGTAAATTGTAAATTGTAAATTGTAAATTGTAAATTGTAAATTGTAAATTGTAAATTGTAAATTGTAAATTGTAAATTGTAAATTGTAAATTGTAAATTGTAAATTGTAAATTGTAAATTGTAAATTGTAAATTGTAAATTGTAAATTGTAAATTGTAAATTGTAAATTGTAAATTGTAAATTGTAAATTGTAAATTGTAAATTGTAAATTGTAAATTGTAAATTGTAAATTGTAAATTGTAAATTGTAAATTGTAAATTGTAAATTGTAAATTGTAAATTGTAAATTGTAAATTGTAAATTGTAAATTGTAAATTGTAAATTGTAAATTGTAAATTGTAAATTGTAAATTGTAAATTGTAAATTGTAAATTGTAAATTGTAAATTGTAAATTGTAAATTGTAAATTGTAAATTGTAAATTGTAAATTGTAAATTGTAAATTGTAAATTGTAAATTGTAAATTGTAAATTGTAAATTGTAAATTGTAAATTGTAAATTGTAAATTGTAAATTGTAAATTGTAAATTGTAAATTGTAAATTGTAAATTGTAAATTGTAAATTGTAAATTGTAAATTGTAAATTGTAAATTGTAAATTGTAAATTGTACATTGTAAATTGTAAATTGTAAATTGTAAATTGTAAATTGTAAATTGAAAATTGAAAATTGTAAATTGTAAGTTGTAAGTTGTAAGTTGCTAGTTTTTCGGATTTTATTAAGAGTCGGTATGATAGGGTGTAGGGCACATTGGGGCGCACATTTTGCTTTAAAATTTCGATAAACGCTATAACGCATTAAATGTCGCGATTTTGACGTAATTCAATGGAAAAAGAAAAAAAATTGTCGAGCCCCTTCTTCCCCTTAAAAACTACCCTTAAGTGCATTTGAGCCTCAGTTAACCAAATTCGAGTTCCAAGAATCTCCCCAATGCTAAAAGTGTCCAGTAAGATATCACAGGTGCTGCCTAAGAGATTTCCACCCTGAAAAAATTTGTTGCGCCCCTCCTTCCCTTAAAAACTACCCTCGTCAAGTTAGCACTACCACGGTAGCGGCCAATTCAAGCATTTCCGTAAAACAAAAAATATCCAATTAATTGTCGCAGGAACCGAAAGGCATATTGCATCCTTAAAAAAATTTGTAGCGCCTCTTCTACCCCTTAAAAACTACCCCTAATTGCATTTGAACCTCAGTTCGCCAGACTCGAATTCCAAGAATTCGCGACATTTAATGCACTATAGCGTTTGTCGAAATTTTAAAGTGGTAGTGCTAACTTGACATAATATTCAGAGTTTTAGCTGTCTCCGTTCAGAAGTTACAGCCGTTCAAAGATGCGACCCAAGGCAGCAAAATTTCATAGGGGGTACCATGGGTAATGCGGGTCTATTTTTCGATTTTTTTTTTTAGACTGGGGATGAAAGAACCAGTGATGAGCACGTTGGGGCGCATATTTTGCTGTAAATTTCAGAGTCCTAGCTGTCTCCGTAAATTGTAAGTTGAATTTTTCAGCTTTTCAATACACATTTTTCCTATGAGCTCTGAATGAATGGTGTGCTATATCCCATCCTGTCTTCTCATGATATTTTCATTTCCGGGTAGTAAGGGTGGGAAAATTTTTGCATTATTGTTAAGTGAAAAAAAAACGCATGTATCGGTAAAAGATTATAGTCCGTTGTCATTTAAAGATTGTTTTGTTTTAATCCAACCAAAATGCTTTCGAAAGAAAACACCACCTTTAGATTTATATGGTTACATAGTACTATCAAGTATAATCGATCTCGTTCGCCAATTAAGCCGCAAAGATTCCATTAACTTCCTCCACAAAACCATAAGTATTATCCAATTATATATTTGTACAAAAAATAAGTGCAGGCCTACAAGGCACAATAATAAACCTGAACTCCAGAAAAAAAAATTATTATATGAATTCCCAGTCGTCGACCATATTCCACACGATTAATATGATACTATGCCGGGGCCCCATTAGATTGAGTAAAAAGAGAGTCAGGTCGCGCGCGATTCGAACCTATACTCATTGCCGCGCGCACCGGCCAATTTAATCGCAACACACAAATCGGCAGACGAATGAAAATCATAATAATATCATAGCCTCAAACCAGAAGATTTAAAGTAATTATTTTCGGTCATATCGTGTCCAACGAATTCGATCTGGAACTTGGAGGGCTCCGGGGCGACCGCACTCTATAAAAGGTCTCTAACCTATTCACGCTCATTTATCTCCCCGCGTTGCATCACCCCGCTATATTGTACCCACAATCAATTGTGAAATTCCCGTTCCCGCGTCCTGGTTTCATATACCTGTGCCAACTGCACAGGCCCTATATTAGATCGTGTGTAGTGTACACACTAAAGAATAAAAACCCCTGTAAGCGTTCAGGCTCTAGATATTTTACCGACCGATTATTCACACACAAAACACATTATTAATTGTACCTCGTACTTCAATAAGTATTGCATAGTGCGCGCGAGGGGGAGAGAGTAGGGGCGGGGGGGGGGTCGGAAAAATGTGGAAAAGACGACGAAACGAGTGCAATATTGATATCAAGTCCTCGCCATATAGTTCCCAGATCCGCCAAAACCACGGCAATTACACATCGACGAACGAAGAGAAGAGGAGCCAACCTTGCGACGACCACGATCACTTATTTGTGCGCCCTTTCCACCCGCGCCAGCTCGCCTTCCACCCACCTGACGATGCGCGGTAACCTCTAGGAGGCATTTATAATGCAGCAATCGTTTTGAAAGCTAATTTGAGCCCCATAGGATTAAAAAATCAAACCAACGAAAAAATTCATATAATGGGATCTGTCTTTCACAATTTTCCTGGACGCTGCGGATAATCTAAAATTATGCACAACGATTGCCACGAAGTTGCAAGGTGCGCACAAGGTGTTGTTGGTATCGTTTGTGTGTTTTTTTTTTGTATGTTTTCTATGGCTCAGACCGTTGTGTGTGATATGTTACCTCGTTGAAGATAAAGATGCGCGCACACAACAATCTGCTGCGAATGGATATGATGACGAAGAAGTGGACGAGAGTCGCAGGATCACAGTATGAAATGATGACGATGTGCTATGGTATGAGGCAGTGATGATAATACTGATGACTGTGATCAGTTCTGTCTTTGAGCCAATATTGTTCCGCGACCGCGACCTGAAGATACATTTAAATTTGAAGTAGATTTATTCTACGCAATTACAGAGTAATTATTTCAAAACGACCGAAATGATGTTGTATGGGTTTATTTTACAAATTGCAATGTAGAAATCCACAATAATGCTATAAAACGTTTTGGAAAATAAAAGCTGGGTGCACCTCTTCATGTACCTTTGCAATCGCACCTCAGAACGTCAGTACAGAGGAGCGATCGGGTGATCAAATTTTAATACAGCTTCAAATTTTTGAAATTTTTCAAAAAACTTAAAATAATCTTATAGGTTTAGCTACTCGCAAAATTAAATTAAATTTTCACAATTTTCTCATTGCACTTAGTGATTTGTGGTAATAGGTTAAGGAAATTAGGACTTATGCAAAATGAGGTAACCTGGAGGCCTGCAGCATGTAGTAGGTATACTGAAACATAACTCAAGCCCAAGTACAAACTCTCAACAATTTACAATATAACTAGGTCCATTATATCAAGCCTCCACCTCGCACCGTTTACACGGCCCAATACGATGCAATTGCAATCCACAGAGAAGATCGTGTTGGTATGTTGCTTCGCGCGGACAATAATGCGCGCGCCTCATGCCGCCATACGCGCGCATTTCAAAAGAAAAGCAAAAGAAAATATTTCACGATTGTTGTTTCGTTTTCGGGCCTTAATTTACATGCACCATGTTTCACTTTGTAATTAGAGAAAAAACACATTCCGGTCATCACGATAATAGCACGTTGAAAAGAAATCCAGGCGATTAAGATACACATTGATTGAAATTCTAAAATTGCACAATGACGATGTGCAGAGAGAGAGAGAGAGGGCTTTGTAGTTTTAGCCCAGTAGAACTGAGGCAAATAACAACGAGAAAAAAATTCCCTTCCAAAAAATTATTTTCATTCTTTTGGATCATAACTGACAAGACAAGACAATATGTATCAATCAACTTTTTCTCGTTTTTAAACAAAAGGGCTCTAGAGGGCTGTCTCAAGCAACTCACTTCAATTTCAAGGTTATGCTTTTGCAAAAATATGGAACAGTGTTGTACAATCAGTAAATTTTGACTGTCATCATACGAGTTTGCAAAGAAAACAGAAAAAGTTAAAATTCAGGAACTACAATTGCTTAAGACCATTCGACAATTTTAGTTTATTCAGAAAATATGTGATCGATCACTCTATTCAAACTTGGGACAAACCAATAAGTTTACTTAAGGAGCAGGACCCGTTCTTGTGAAGCGATGCTTGAGGCACTCTTATAGGTGTTAGAGGGTTTAATAGTTTCTGGGATATCGACCCGTAAAAATCATAAATTTTCGGAAAAATCGATTTATCCGTATGAGCTTTTGTCAAATACAGGGTCGTACACGGGAACATGATGGAAATTCACGCTACAAGTTTTGTTTTGCCACTAAAATACTAAGGCCAATTGCGGAATTCTGTTATGAAAACGTGTATATTGTGAACGCACCCACTACTTAACGGATAACTACTTTTCAATCTACGTTGACGTTTGCCTAGCTCTTCCGGGTTATACATTGTGCGGAATAAACGTGTCGACAGAAACTCCAAGGTGTTTTATTTCATCCCGTGCGAATATTCCCATCCCATCAAATTCCGTAACCACTCCTTTCATAAAATGTTGCCTGTTTTCATTAATAAACTTTTGGAGTCGTTTTCGGAAATTGGCCTAACAACTTCCCAGCAGATCCACTTCAATTTCCATTCGGAACCGATGACGATCATCCAGGAAGGACACAAATTGGAGTAAGGTTCGCAGACGTGCCAGAATGCTGCTCTACGTATCGCTACAGGTTGCCGCCTGATTCTCGTCCCAGGATCATCTTCACCAGGAAACCAGCAGGTTACCAGTGCGTGATCATAATCTTCTCATGTCTTTACAATATCTGGTCAGTTGTTATCGAAAAGATCCCCCATGTTACATCTAGCACAAAATGTAATAGCATAAGTTGAATTCATACTTTGATGAGAATCCTACTACAATAAAGAAATGTCAATGTACAATTGTCATCAAGACTGTCAAATAAAACGTGATAGAGAAAGGACGTGCTTTTTAGTTCATAGTTTTACACAGACCATATAAAACATGACGCAGCCAAAAAAGGAAAATTAAGTTAGTGATAAAAAGAAAGATATATATGTATTGATACACAATGGATTCGATATTCAGACCCCCGGCACCCCTCACGTTTGAAGGGAATATAAGCGCGGAGTGGGCCAAATTTAAAAAGGAATTTTAAATTTTCGTGATGGCGTCGAGGACTGTGAAACCGACGGATAAGGTTAAGGTTGCCATGCTACTTAACCTCATGGGTGAAAAGGGAATCGAAATCCATGAGCAGTTTAAGCTCAGCGCCGACGGTCGCAAAACGTACAGGGTTGTGGAACAGCCATTTGAAAATTATTGCAGTCCGAAAACCTACATAATCTATGAGAGATTCAAGTTTTATCCACGATGTCAGCAAACAGGAGAGCCGTTTGACAATTTTTTAACGGGCATCAGAAAGTAGGCCAAAAAATGTCAATTTGAACCAACCGAAGAGTCTATGGAAGAACAGATGGTGCGCGACAGAGTCGTTTTAGGTGTCGCCAACAAGAACCTACAGGAGAAGTTACTGAGAACCGAAGGATTGACCCTGGTAAAAGTAATCGAATTGTGCCGAGTTGCCGAGATCACACACCAGCAGGCAAAAGATGTTCAACGTGTACAAGAATCGCAGGTGAATCAGGTAAAACATTCAAAATCAAAGATTAAATTAAATTACAAGCCTAACGACTTCAGAAAGAATTATACAAAAACACTAAGTTACAAAAAATGTAAAAAATGTTCATTTCAACATCCCATAAAAAAAATGTCCCGCTTTTGGGAAAATTATTCTTAAATGCAAAAAACCAAATCATTATGCAAATAGCTGTAGAGAAAGAAGTATTAATTTGGTCAGTGAAGTGGATTTGGATAGACTAGTAATTGACACAGTGAATGTAAGCGATATAAGCCAGCAGAATTCATGGCATACGGAACTCATAGTTAACGGGAAAAGAATAAATAATAAATAATAATTTGAAATTGGAAGCGTATGGTGGCTATAATGTTGAAGTATTGGCGTTAGTGAAACTTTGTATAAGACATAAATCATTGGAAGTTGTTGAGAGTTTTCTCATAGCTGATGTTAATTCGTCACCAATTTTAGGATTAGAAACGTGCGTTAAACTGAATTTAATCGAACGGGTCGATAACGTAAGTTCAATATACAATTCCAAAGAAGACTTAATACGGAAAAATCGAATGCTTTTTGAAGGGCTAGGTACCTTCCCGGATAAATGTAAAATTCACATTAATAAAGATGCTCAAGCTGTTATTCATTCACCTCGTAGAATAGCTAGCAGTATTAGGGAGAAAGTCAAATGTAAATTAGAGGAAATGGAATTGACGGGAATAATTCAAAATAGTGATCATCCTACTGAGTGGGTTCACAATCTAGTGGTTGTTGAAAAACCTGACAAATCCGTAGGACTTTGTCTGGATCCAACGGAACTAAACCGAAACATAATAAGGGAACCTTATCAAATACCTCGTTTAGCATATTTAGCGTCGAAGCTAGAAAACATGGACTGTTTTACTGTGCTTGACCTAAAAGACGGGTTCTGGCAAGTGCCATTAGAGAAGGAAAGCGCTGATTTGTGTGCATTCAGTACCCCGTTTGGTACTTATAAATGTCCTGAGGTTACCTTTTGGTTTAAATTTAGCCCCTGAATTATTCCAAAAGTTAAATATGAAGTATTTTGGTAAGCTGCCTGGTGTATTCGTCTACTTTGACGATATTTTAGTCTTTGGACAAAATAAATCTGAACATGATAACAATTTGAATAGAGTTATTAATATGGCTGAAAAAGTAAACATCAAATTTAGTCCGAAAAAAATTCAATATTGCCAGAAAAAAGTGAAATACTTAGGTTTTGTGTTTTCAAAGGTTGGCATGAAAATTGATGAATCTCGAATACAAGCAACAGAAAATATTGAAATACCCACGAATAAAGTGGAGCTACAGAGGCTCTTGGGATTGATAATGATAATAACTGAGATGCTTTTCAATTTGGAATAGGTAGTTGTCTAATGCAGGAAAACAGACCTGTTTGCTATGCTTCGAAATGCTTGACAAATACAGAACAACAGTACGCGCAAATAGAAAAGGAGATGTTAGCGATTCTTTTCGCGTGCGAAAAATTTCATGATTATATTTATGGAAATAAAGTTGTTGTTTTATCTGACCAAAAACCCTTAGTGGCTATTTTCAATAAACTAATGTCACAGGTTCATTCCAACAGGTTGCAGCGAATGAAGCTTAAGTTATTGAAATATGATATTGAGGTTCGATATCTTCCGGGGAAAGACATGCATATAGCAGATGCGCTCTCAAGAAGTATAAAAGAAAAAAAATCAGCACCGGTAGACTCCACATTAAATATTGTCGTTCATTCCGTCAATGTGAGTGACCGAAGAACAGAAGAAATTCGTAGGGAAACACTTGATGTTGATGAGTTGAAAGCTCTGGTGAAACTAGTCAAAGATGGTTGGCCCGAAAGTAAAACAAAGGTTAATAAAGATAGCATTAAAAAATATTGGCAAATTAGAAATGCTATTTACTTAGAGAATGGTTTTTTATTTTATGCAGATAGGATCATTATTCCAAATGAACTTCGTGGTCAAATATTGAACAGTCTCCATGAAGGACACTTGGGTATAACAAAAACAAAGGAATTTGCAAAACTAACAGTATATTGGCCGGGAATAAACAGGCAAATAGAAGAGTTTATTACTAGTTGTCGTACATGCGAGAAGTTTCAAAGATCAAACTATAGATCTTCGTTGATCCCACATGAAGTTCCAAATCTTCCATTTAGTAAAGTGGCATGTGACATACTTGACTTTGAAGGAACGCAATTTTTAGTTTTGGTGGACTACTACTCTAAATGGTTACAAGTGAAAGTGTTGAAAAACAAAACTTCTGAGGAAGTTTCTAAGAAACTAAAAGAAATATTTGCTCAGTTAGGAGTCCCACAAATCATAATAGCAGACAATTTGCCATTTAATTCGTATTCATTTAAGCAATTTACTATTTAGCTATATAGCTCTTATTACATCTAGCCCAAACTATCCACGTAGTAATGGTTTGGCAGAAAAAGGAGTAGGGATTGCGAAAAAATTACTTCGTAAATGTAGTGAAGAACAAAAAGATTTGGAAAGTGGATTATTGGCATATAGAAATGCTCCAATTCCAAATTTATCAGCCTCTCCAGTTCAATTATTAATGAGTCGTGTACTAAGACCAAAATTTGCCATGAGTAAAAAATTATTAAGTCCAAAAGTCATTAAAGGAGCTTATGTGAAACTAAAAGCAAACCAAAAAACTTATAAGAATTATCATGATAGAACTATAAGAAAACGTAATAATGAATTTGAAAAGGGAGATAACGTAGTTTACCAGAAAAATGGGAGATGGGAACCAGCCAAAATATTAGAAAAACATTCGACTCCGAGATCTTTTATTATTCAGAATGAAAATAATCAAATATTGAGAAGAAACAGCATCAATTTGAGAAGATCAGTTCATAATCCTAGTTTCAGAATGACAGACTCACAATTCTTAGAAGATAATGAAAAAAGTCCTCTCACATCCGATTCAAGCAATCAGTCTAATCTAAATCCACATAATTCAAAGCAAAACATAAATAATGAAAATAGAGAAAATTGGAATTTAAACGGAAATTATATTACTAGGTCAGGAAGAGTTGTGAAGCCTGTAGAAAGATATAATGGAAAAAATTTAAAAACAAAACATGTGTAAATTTAAATGCAAAAAGAATTTATTGAATTTATTGAATTAACATAAGCACAAATGATAAAGAATAAGAATGTCAGTAATGTAATTAATTGAAGCAATGTATGAGAGCCTTTTCGATATCAAAAGCTATTATAGCCTGTCGATTCTTTAGCGCAGCGAGACCTTGAGATATATGGTTGACAACTCTTAGCAATTGGTGGTTGGTTGAGAATCCTGGACGAAACCCAAATTGGAAGTTGGAAATTATGCGATTGGATTCCAATTTATTCTTAATGTGCTTTCAAATAATTCGCTCAAAGACCTTCCAAGCAACGGCAGCAGACTGATGGGGCGGTAGTTGATAGGCCCGGCAGGTTTTTTACCAGCCTTAGGTATTGGAATTACGATTGCACATTTCCATGCCTTAGGTAAGTAACCTAGTTTTAAACAGCAATTAACGATAAAGCAGACTTGTACGATTGCTTGTCTGGGCAAGTTTTAAGAAGAACATCGGGGATATTATCATCACCATCCGCCTGTTTTGTTTTTCATTTTTTGAGAATGCGTTTAATTTGAGATGGAGTGCAGACATTTTCGGGGCTAAGATCTGAGCTTAAAGTAGTAGTTTCAGGGTAACTTAAATTATTGGTAAGTAAGTGTATGTGACTATTCAAATCGGCCAACAACTCTGCATTGTCAGCATTAATGTACACAATCGATCCGTCTGGTTTACGAAGTAGTGGTATAAAGCGAGACTTATATTTCAGACACTTTCGTAGCCTCCAAGGCTTCTCATAGCCGGTTTCAAGTGTTCATAGCATTGTGTTCGATTGGGAATTACGCAAGGTCTGAAGTGAGAGTCGAATTTGCGAGGTTAAATCGTTGACTGTTTTCCTAAGGTATGGGATACGGGTATGGTGTCACTGACGTCTCACTGTGTTGTGTAGTTTAATTAGCACCAATGTCGATGAATCAATTGATTGTTTCTGTAGTTTATGAGGGGTGGGGTGGATGCATCTGTTGCAAAGTGGATTTTACTAGTAAGGTCCGAAAGAAGTACGTCGATTACTACGGGATATAGCAGAGTGGTCATTAGCAATGGGATTTATGGAGGATATAAGACACGTTCGGAAAATTGGTCAGGAAGTTTTGTTGTAACAAAAGAATGATTGGTACGAGATGATAGTATTTTCTTCAATTGACGCTCTAACCTAAGCTGTATTAAACTCAATTGTTATTTTACAACTTTTAATAAATAAAATAAATAACTAATTCTTCGATTGAGAAGGACACCGGAAAATGAGTGAAGGATAAGTCATTAATGACGATGGGTTGAGAAATTGGAGTTGAGCCGTTTGTTATAATCGGATCTAGAGTAGACGGACTACGTCTAGGAGGGAAACAAGTGGGTGAATCGGGTGGATGGATTAAAATATTATAACCAGCGGCAAGTTCAAAAGAATGTTTCCGGCCTTGTTTGATCTGACACAGTTCCCGTGTCGATGGCCTGGCGTTGAAATCTCCGCAAATGACAAACTTTTCGTTCAATGAAAACAACAGCTTGAGATACCTTGGTGCCAGTAAAATAAATAGCAGCAACGGTAATATTGTGTTGATGGAGTGATAAAGCCACTGTTTCAATTATTTTAATTTGGACATTTACTAAATGGGTAAAGACTATCCCCTTTCGCACGCAAATAGCTACTCCTCCTCCTATTGTCTTATTTCGGTCATTACGAACTTTATTGTACCTTCTTCGGGTGAGTAAATTTGTCGCCACGTTTCACTCCGTAGAAATAAATCAATCTTTTTGACGCCATCACAATATTTAATTTGTGCACTTCACATAGATGTTTTTTTAGGATATAACATTTCATGTTATTTTTTTTTAAAGCTTTGCCTTGAATGGTGAGAAATTTTGATAGGTTCATTGTAGACTCCACATTGGTGAGTAAAAAATGAACCTAGAGTTCATTCAAATAAGGTGGTTTCAGAAAAACGAGACCACACAGTACACGCTGCGACAGCCTGAATACCAGTCCTGTGCAACTAATTTCTCAGCAGGGTCATATCAAGATTTTTCGTCGGTCTGGGTCGGTTTGGTTTCTGATTATTCCCCTGATTATGGGGAAGAAGTCCTGACCGATTGGGACCCGCTTTCTGAAAAGAAGGGGAAGCGGGTATTTTTGAGTTTATTTTTACCGATTATATTCCAAAACAACAGAAGATACAGAACAATTGTTTGAGAACGAAAAAAACTATGTACGTAAAATTTTCTTATAAAAAAAAACGTAATTGAAAAAATTCCTACACTGTGATGATTTTTGAAGTACTGTTATTACAAATTTTAGTTTTTCTTCTATTTGTTTTTGTGACGCAACCCTGACTGTCTGTCCCACGAAACACAATCTAAAAGTAAAAAGTACTATACCTATTAGTTTTAAATAAAATATTACTCTTTTCCCCAGCTTTGTACTCACAATTATTATCAGTTTTCCCAACTTCAACTGACTGCACTGTAAAAAAAGATACAATACGCGGTTTTGGCAAGTAACTGTAAAAGGTGGTGATTTTTGCCCAGATTCCCAAATAGTATGATACTATCTATATTATCTCTTAATTGAGGTGAAGAGAAGTAATAATAATCTCATAGGCAAAAGTGTTGATTCTTTGCAAATTTTGTTTTTTTTACGCACATGTAACCTTATGAATAACTTAGCGATTTAGTAACAATTCGACTATTTATTGGACGCATAAAAAAAACATGTCTGGATTATATGCACTTTTCAGGAAGTCATCGTCCTCGAAATTATTGTGAAAGGAAGACATTTATTTTATATTTATCGTTCTCTGAACAAGTTAAATTTTCTGCTTTAGTGAAATTTTAAACTAGTTAATTAAATTAATTTAATAATCGCGCTTATGCGCCAAGGATTTAATGTGTATAAAATACAATCAACACCCCTTCCCCTTCTTCTGTTAAGAAGGAATCGTTATTGTGAACTATATATAGAGAACTCCTTACATGAATCCTTGCGAAATTACTATTCAATTTTTTTCACCCCACCTCTCTCTTGTCTATGAATCTCAATCCGCATAATATGCATATTCACGCTCGTCCACATATTCACTTTGCCTAATCTCCCTCTCTCTCTCTCTGTGATGTGTTTTTGTGTCGAACCCGAAAGAAAAATCGTCATTTAAAATCGATAAAATTTATTTGCAACGTCTTATATGCACAGGGGGGGGGGGGGGGGTTATTTCTTTTAAAGTAAAAGAAAGAAATTTGCCTCTAGTCCTCTGCGTTCCCTTCACTGTCCGGAGACTCTCTCCCGAAACGCCGCACTTCACCGTTATACATTACTCTAAGTACCTCTTCTCTCTCCGTGCCATGCATAAGTATGTATATATATGATGATGATGATGAGTATACTATGCCATCGAAACCATCGCCTAGACCCTTGCTTTAGTTCCGTTTTATTTTATTCTTATTTTTTTCAAACTGCTGCTTATTTTGCAATCCTGCCATATCTCTTCACTAACATATCCTCCCCCGGCCTCGTTATATTATGTTATTCTGTTCCCGTTGCACGGCACGCCTCCTCTCGCTCTCACTCACATGCTCTTGGCAAAACTGAGTTGTACATTGCAAAACGCTTTATGCTACTTTCATACATTAGCGAATATATTTAATCTTCGAAAATGAAGTATTGATTTTTTTTCGCCGTGTGTATACTTTGTGTCGGTGTGTCGTCTTCGCCGTGTCGTCTTACTACCGACGCGACGCCCCGAACCCCACAGCGAAAGAGAAAGAACTCAAAAGTAAGAGAAGCGAGAAAGAGAGAGAGAGAGAAAGTTAGTCATACCAATCAACCACCATACCTTCTTATAGTACATTTTAGCCTCATCCTCGACAAAGAAATGAAAAAAGAAAAAAAAATTGAATACGAGAAAAAAAGCAGAAAAAAATAAATAAACCGAAAAATGTAATTATATACATACACACGATGAGCTAAGACGTTCATCGTTGTCGTCATATCGTCTTCGGTCGTCCTTCCTCTCTCCGCACCCAACACAACGGGTGAGACGATGGTGCGGTGTCAAGTGTGAGTGCAGGGGTATGTAATACTGTGTGTATGCTGGGGAGTGGCAGCCTGGCAGCAGAAGCAGTAAATGGGATGCACAACCATGTGGCGGCTTAAAAGCATAGTGAATGTTAAAATCCTGTCGAAATTTTCATCAAGCATGGAGCAGCATCCTGGCGTTTCCTTGAAAAACATACGACATCGTCGTGTATACGTAGATTTTCTTCTTTCACGACCATAAGACCATTGAGCAGCTCTCGTGTATCGTGTCTCCCCCGCGTTGTTCGCAGTCCCCAACATATACATAATATCGTCTCGTCGTCTTCGGGTGCGACTACCGGGTATAAGTTGATGGCGAAATGAGGAAACGGATAACGGGACACGAAGACGACGACAACAACAACAACAAGGACGAGAAAAAAATCTCACCATTTCCATTTTTCCTTTCTTTTTATTTATTTATTTTTTCTTTTGCATGAAATACTTTACTCTTGTATACCATATGACTAGTCGACTGTCTTAGGTATACCGTTGCCGTTTTTTTTTCGTGAGGGAGGATGTTGACTTTCATATAGAAGAGTATATGACGGGAATCGTACAAACAGGAGAAGTGACTATACGATACGGCTATACACACTGCAAGACCATCCATTTCCTCTTCCTTCATCTTGACTTAACATAATTATAAAGTAAGAAAGACGAGACGAAAGTGGATACTCTCTTTCGTAGATAGACATAAGAAAAAATGTAGCCGAAGGAAGTTGAATAAGGACTGCCCGGATATGCGGATAATACATACAGTACACAACACACACAAAGTATACAGTCCGCTGGGGATATTGTGCAATGAATATGGATATGAATCAAGGACCACACTGTGTGACTCTGCATATCTTTTCAATTTGCAATAAGAGAGAGAACCAAAGATGTACCCTTGGGACGCCGACGACGACGACCATCAGCCTAGCGTTTCATAGAGTTCCCACTTTTTTCTACCCTCTATCCTTGTGTATGTAATCTTTAAAAATCCTAATTATTCCCGAACACGATTAATATAGTTTGACGGACCACCACAACCGAAAAAAAAAACGAGGGTAGCATTCTCACCCCCGTTACCGAGAACGACTATTCCGGAACACTTTGGCACTGCGTTTTTTTTTCACCCTTTTAACATGTTATCATCCATAAGGGTTGTTCACTGCGACTGTATGGTGATACAGTGACATGACTGGACGATTGTCTGTGCATATCCCTATTCCTGTATTGTAAACGATTACGGAAATTTTGAAAATTCTAGAGAAGTTCATGATTTTGAAAATTAACAAAATTGTCGCTTGGTTTGATCGGTGGTGCTCGGAGATCAAATTGGATCCATTCCATTATCTCAAAAAGAGACAAATTAATTTTGACGTAAATATCGGTCTACTTGACACGTCCTGTACCATTTTTGCATGTACCGTCATAGGACTTTTTTTCGCGCTTACCTATTTATCGACAAGAGTCAATTCCAAAAATGATTTAGGTAAGGTCGCACAAAATATCGAATTTTCTATAAATTTTTAAGCATGAGGTAAACATGATTTGTGTTGTTTCAAAAGTAATTACTGTGGAACGTTCCTGATTCTTGACAATAGGCCAAAAACCACCACATCTGCTGCAAATTATGATTTTGCATGACAAGTCCCGATTTTCAATGACTTTCACAAAAAGAGCCATAACAAGGTAACGGTAAAAAAAATCCGATTGTATTGGTAATTTTCTTGCTGAAACAAGTTGTGCTATCAACCCTTACAATATTAACTATCTAATGCGGGACACCCTGTATAATACCACAGACCATTTTTTGGGAAAATTAGGCGCTAGACTAAAAAGTAAATTACAGTGATTTCATTTTTGACCTTTTTCAAAAACTCCATCGATAACTCACGAAAGTGAGCACATTAGACTAAGGTGACCAGACTCCCGAGGGTCCAATGCTGTACACATACTTGCCGAATCAAATTTTCAGAAAAATGCCCCCCCCCCCCCTCTTCACGACGTTTTGAAGAAAGCGAAACTTTGGTAAATTTCATACAGGCTCCAAAATTCCAAATAAAATATTTTCCTGTAACAATGAAGTCGTTTTTCTCAGAGGGAAGGCAAAAGCGGCACGACACTGGACCCGGATACGCGAGCCAAGCATACTTTGCATACTTCCTCACTCAAGCAACAATCAGTAATGCTTCAATTTTTTAGGCAAGGTAAATTTATACCTGCGGGCAATAAAGGGGATTTAGGTGCCAACATTTTGCTGAAAACTTCAGAGTACTAGCCGTTACCTTTCGAAAGTTACAGCCATCGAAAGATGCGACCCAAGGCCAAGGGGCATTCGGTGGCTCAGTGGCAGAGATGTCACTCTATCTCTGAGTTGCCGGTGCGTGGGTTCGAATCCCACTTCTGTGACCGATGGATGTTTGTGTTGTCCATAAAATGCTCCTACGGCAGCCGGTTCTTCGATGTAAATCGTCCCGGAGCTACCCGTTGTTATAACGGCCAAGAGATGCTAAGACCCCTTCGATTCAAGTGAAAAACAAAAAAAAATCTCTTGAATCGCTACAACAGCAACAACAACAATAACCCAAGGCCAATACATTTCCATAGGAGGTACTGTTTTTGGAATTGTTTTTTATAGAGCGGTGGTGAAACAAACGATATCGAGGACGTTAGGGCGGGAGGACATGTTTTTTGTTTTGGCTATGGATTCAAGAGACAAAAAATCACTAGGGCCAGCATAATTGGATCATGCGTTATTTTTAAAATTTAATTTTGAAGAGACGGGATTCAATAGGTCTCAGCGTCTTTACGCCCTGCTTCCTCGTTCTGCAAAACATGATTGTTTGCTCCGGACAAACCAATCACTAAGGCCTATTTTAACGGCATCCAACTACAGTGCGGGGACGATTCTTAACATTTGCGCAAGGTATTGCAGACGAAGCTTAATTAAAAGTTTTAGTTTAGAGCGTATTCTGCATAATGATAAATTTTAGTTTTTCCTAAGATGCTTTGTCGCCTCACGGGATCAAGCTTTCGCCTATCATTCAAGAGTCTCTAGTCCAACTTCGATTAAGTAGGAAGGTGGGGATTATGAAACATGATTTCTAGAGTGGCGTTGTTCGTCGTACAATATTTGCTTCACTGTGCCAAACCTAATCTTTCGGAATTTCAGCGAAACAAGCAGAATTGAAACAATTTCAAAAACTGGAAACCACGGCCCATTTTTTAGTCTCGTCAACAGACCTCAAACGTCTGAAGGACCTTTTTATTAAGTAGAAAAGCATAGAAACAACATGATGGCGACTATACTTTAAATTCCTTATTTAGAACTTCTCAATTTAATGCTTTTAACCTGTGCTGAAAAAAAATTATCCTGAACAATGATCCTCTCCCCATCTAAAAAGCTATCTACGCCACTGCTTCTCCTGGACAAAAAATCATCAGAATTTGAAGCACAAACGAAATGTTTGAATACGAAAAGCTATAACAGGGAAGAGTACTCGAAATGAGAGCACATAAAGCTTTTCAGGCACATTTTAAATGTAGCTATGGTGTGGAGTCTGAGGAGAACCTCCAAAGCGGTGGAAGGGTTTCTTATCCTGGTTGCGATATTTCTCGAAGTACGTAATTCTCATAGTTAAATTAGTGATGTTACGCTGGTTCTTTGGGCTCTTAACGTCATTTTAACTGATCCGAGGGACATATTGTGGAAGAAAACTTTATCTTAAAACGCCTGGCAGAGTCCTTTCTTTAATATGCGTTTACCTAGAGAGGTTGATAGGTTAATCGGAGGGAGTACAGTAGCTTATTATCCATCGTTTTGTAATAGGAAAAGTAAATTTAAATCGCATCTTTCTGCAACTCAACTTTTGAACCATGGAAGCTAGAGCCTTGAAATGTTCACCAAATATTGACAGTGCGGTGCAGTACAAGTCTGTCAAATTTTAGTATGGACAATTTTCAATTAGAAAACTCAAAATTGCGATTTGGGCAGCCGTAAATTCCGAACGCGAATAGGAATACTTTAGTGAGTCATTGTGTGGCATGGCGAATGCTGTACATTTCCCAATGCTGTAGGGCAGGTCGAAATGCTGTACGGTACAGCAAAATGCTGTACGTCTGGTCAGCTTAGCTTAGACCTGCTTTGTAGCAAAGAAGAGCACTTCTAACTTGTTCAACAGCTTCTAAATTCCAACGACCCAGAAATCCACAAAACAAGGCCCAAATTTACTATACTCTTCGTAACTACGCTAGGAGGCCCCTAGCGGTTGGGGGGGCCCGTGTTCCACCGAACACATGGAACACCGTACGTTACGCCACTGGCGCTGCTGCATTATTCGAAAGCCAAAAAGTCCCATTCACAATTTTGCCGTAAACTTATGTAAAAACAGATCAGGAAAACACGTTTTTTTTCGGTATGATGTTTTCCCGTCATGAGTCAAAGAAGACGCCAATAGCCAGCGCCCGCTCTAAGGGGGGGGGGCAAGCCGGGCGGTCGCCCGGGGCGCCAAAGTTTAGCGGCGGCTTTTTGGGTAGCCCTCAACTAAAAAAATTGTAAAAATCCGAAAAGAAAAATTCAATATAAAAATGGATTTAATGGAAAGGAAACCACAGAAACTATACAAATGAAATAAAAAAGGGTGAAATATAAATGTCGGAAGACAGGAAACCAATTGACACCCACAAAAATCATTATACATTTTTGTAGAGATAGTGGAACATATTTTGTATAGCTAAATAAACACTTCTTAATTTAATTTCCGGAAGATGAAGACCAACAATGTTGTTTAGCCTCAATAAATACATAGGCCTGTCAATAAACCGAAATATAAGGCCTTATAGGTCACAAAAAATAGCTCGGCTCTGGTTTTTTGGGATATTACTCGGATAGATACCAGTATAGTGTACCACCCAGTTTGCTACTTCGAAAAACCTGTGCTAACCCCGTGACCCTCAAAAAACCTCAAAATTTTCTGACTTTTTTCATATTTTGGTTTGTAATTTTTAAACGGTGCTTCCTACAAGAAAGTCGTCTACTGGATTTTTAAAGCTAACAAAACCTTCTTTAATTTGAGTACACCTCCAGCTTTGTAGGTGCAAAGGATCCCAAGCTATTTTTTGCAACCTAAAATCATAAAATGACTGGCTTAATAGAACTCTGAAGAAATTCATAAGAAATGAGATAAGGATCGCATAACCACTCAGCATATAAAAGCACTCATATCCAAAAAGCACCATTTTCATTGCAATTTTTTGGAGTCGTTTTCGATATCTTCCACCCACTTTTCGCATCAATTCGCCAGATGTCTTTGCGAATTTCTCCGCCGCAGAGTCGTCCCTAATTTGTTTCTGTTGTTTCTGCCAAGAGGCTAATATCGGAATTTGGTTAGGTTTTCCCGATTTAACTAGTTTTGATTTTATTCTCTAAGGATTCTCCGAATTTATGAAAATAAGCCGCGGATGTTGAAACCATTCGGAAACTAACTGCCATTTAGCGGATCAGAAATAATCTTCGGTTGTTTTTGGTAACATATTCTACAAAGGCAGACAAAGGAAAAAAACCGGAGATTATTTTTGATCCTCTAAAGGCAGTTAGGGAATCAGAATGGCAAACATTTTTGCGAAACATGCGCAACTGTTCCGTTTCGTAATCCCACCCAATAATGTCTCGATGAATTTAAGTGAGGTTCAATCTTTTTAATTCAAAACAAACTCTCTACAACTGAACTTGGCTGAATTGCTCTCAAGAATATAAATCATGGCGGAACAGGCTTCTACTACATGTTGGGACAGTTCCTCGTACACTTATCTAATCTTATTTTTCTTGGTTACCCCCATCATCAGAAATTGAATAAAAATATTACGGAATTTCATACAATGGCCGCACAAAATGTTGAAACACCTCCGTAATCCAAATCAACCTTTGGCAGCCAAAATTGTTAGGTTGACTTGTCATAAATTAAGTTTGGACTTAGGACTTAGGCTGAAAGGCAAAGAATCGGGTTATATGCTTAAATTGTTTTGTTTACGATAGTTCACATCCATGTGATCTCCTCACCAAATACAGAATTTCTGGATCTTGACCTCTGTTAAAATAAATGCATTTAAATAAAATGCAACCATTCAAGAAAACTATCAGGCAAAGTCAACCGAATTTCGGGACAATACAATTTGACGCAGGGGTTTAATAATTTTCTTCACAAAGGCCGTCTTAGTCGAATGTCCCTCAAATAACTGTCAGCAAATTGTTTGTAGAACTGAGAAAAACATTTCTAAAATACATAATTTAACCTCTCATAAGCCACCGACTTCTTGACGAATTTTAGTAAATTTCTTAGACTTTAGTTCAACACCTACAAATTTTTATGCTTTTGTGCTGATACATATGGTGTTTCTTGGCTAGGTGGACCGCATGCGGTCCGTGTCGGCCGCGAGTTTGATATTCCTGGCTTAGTAGATAGATTGGCTAGGGATTCCATTCTCTGAATTACAGGAGCGTTGGTTCGAGTCCCACATTGACCAGGATTTTTTGTTTTGGAGCTACTCGCTACTATTAAATTGCTTTTACAAAAATAACGACATAAATTCTAGTTTCCTGATATAATAGAGAAGAACGTCAAATTGTCCACTTTCCCGGGGCGGCGTAAGCGCTAGAGCGGGCGCTGCCAATAGCTAGTTTTAATTGTTATCAGGTTATTCGTTTATGATTTCCAAAACAACAAAAACAAAAAAAAACTTCAAAATTGAAAAGGCATTCAAAAAAAATTAAAATGTACAACCGAATATAATTCGTGTGAATCATTTCAGTTTTCAAGTCGTCATTTTCGAAAAAAAAAATCGCCAGGAGTCTGGACCAACCGGACCCCTTTCCTGTCTACGGCTCTGGAGCGAACATATTTTGTGAAAAGATATAAAATTTACTGTTTAAGTTTGTAATTAGTGCACCACATGGTCGGCAGAAGAAACTTAAGCGGACGTATTTGATTATGAATATGAATTATGCATGATTATAGCCAGTAGAGGAGGGCGGCAATTTGGCTACTGCCCAGGCTAAATCCGACCTTGACCATTGTGGAATTATAGGCAGTTAGCTGCTTTTTAGATCAAGGCTGTAAGAGCCAGATTCTAGCCTAATTCTTGAATAGAATTATAACGAAAATTTGATGTGAAGAAATTTTATTTATTTAGATTTTGCCCTCCGCCTGAGTGTTTCTTGACTACATCCACTTTCCTTCCACCGAATTCCAATTCCCTATACCTGATGTCGATCCGATAAAAATACATACTACCGAGGCACGAGATTTCTGTCCTCCCTCTCAGACCACCCCTTTCATAAAAAAAAATAATTTTCTAACATTATGCATATTTATATTTCTATTTCGGGTAGGTCTACCAAAAGAATTATACCGAATTCAAAACACACACACACACACAGATCTACACTCTACATTCCTCCGACAACTATATGAAGAAGTACTTTCGTGCATACCTATAATTCTCAAGTACCATCAATTTCTTAATTATTAATCTTAAAGCCAATCAATAGTTTAAGATGAAAATGATGACTTTAGAATTGAGAACTAAGTTTCAACAACCGGGGAGCAGTGCGCGGTGCGGTGCAAGCATCAGGCATACGATTGAAGAGGTCTGAAAGATCTTGATGATGCGGCGATAATTATCGTGACGTTGCGAAAGAGATACGGATGCCCCGGGAGGATCATGATGTGTACACGACGAGGATGCTATGCGACGCAAACGACACGATATGATTATTATATGATGATGACGATGATGAGGAGGAATCATCTTCTGAATCGGATGATGATGCTTATGAGAAGGTGAATCGGGTGAATCGGGTGAATCAAATCTTTTCTATAATATTGATATCAGAAAAACACACATATACACGGGCGCGTGTGTGTATAAAAGAACTCTTCATCTGTCGGGAATGTCAAGTGCGCGGTTGTACCTACCATAGTTATCTTATTAACAAAAAAACGCCGAAATGAAATAGTTGTCGCGCATTAGTTTGATGATATGATTTTTTTTCTGTTGAATCCAATCAGGTCTTCGTGGAATCAAAGCACTCAGTTCTTCTGGGCGATTGAACTTAGTATGACCGATATAGGTATCGATGAATTGAAAGAAAAAAAAAAACTGAATTTTAATGAATCGAATAGGTGATAGATACTTATCTGTAATTAGTATGTACGCCAGAAGAAAAAAAAAGTGAGTGTGGTCTTGTGAATGTGTCATCAAGCGTCCCAAACTGAGAGGTCAGCTTTGATCTATAATACAGAGTAACTCATGGAATTGTGACGGTTTTTGTTTAAACGTTGTAAAATTCATGCTAAATAAATTTCTTTTGTGACAGAAATATTTGATTTTTTTTGAATATTTTCCTGCAAACAAAGAGTGGTACTCGTTTTCGTCACTTAACTTTTGGAAATTGTATTCAATAACTTAATTCCTGTTCAAATGTGCTGAGTACCTATTAATGTGACAAAAAGAAAAAAATGTTTTAGGCCTGATTTTTTTACGACGTGTGCTACCTTGTATACAAATTTGGTCGGACAAATTTCAGAGTACTACCTGTCTCCGTTCGAAAGTTACAGCTGTTCACAGATGTGACCCAACACTAAGCTGACCATACGTACAGCATTTCGCTGTACAGTACAGCATTTGGACCTATCGTACAGCATTGAGAAGCGTACAGCAAAATGTAAGCCGGACATCTTTCCTATTAGAATCTTAGTAAAAACTTCAACTCACATAAGGACTTCTCACGAGGCGACAACACCCCCGACAGATTATGCCTATCAATGTTAATACTCCTTGAGAGTGCATCCCGTGCTCAGTGTTGACCAAATTCAAGCAGTATGTGAATTCAATTCGCGCTAATGGTATGTACTGAGTTCACCGAGCGAAATTCTTGCATATACATATGTCTCCCGTGAAAACGGTGCAGTAGAGACTGGTTTTTTATTCACTCAATGTAAGATAAATGTTCACTTGCGCAGGGCCGGATTTCCCATATGGGCAACCTGGGCAGCTGCCCGGGGCGGCAGATTTTTAGGGGCGGCAATTTTTGAAAATATCCCTTGGTTTTAAATTCTGTTAAAAAGCATTTTGGAAACTAGAAAAGAAGTTGACATAATAAGACACACATTTTAGTTCCATCCTTCTAATTTATTCATGTTAGGTATATTCCAGGGCGCCCAATAGTAAACTCAACTGGTCGCGCGTAGTTCAGCGAGGATAGAAGTAGAAAGTATTTTCGTAACGCATGTAATTTAACTTAAACAAGGGAAGGGATCTAGCATATACTTCAGTGTCCACTTTAATAGGAAGCCTTTAGTAGCTTTTGTGTGCAATAATCAGGGATCCGGAGCGGCTCAATTTTATCACTCCGCAACAGGGACGTAGCCAGAATTTTGTTTCGGGAGGGGTCCAACGCTCGATTTCAGAAATTTTGATAGACATTATTATTTGAAATTAGAATTTTTGTTGTTGACTGTGGAGAGTATACAGCGAGAGTAGTATACAAATTCAATTCACGCTCATCAAAATTTTGACAGTATTTGCGTGAAATGACGATGGTAGTACCTACTCAAACTATCCGATGGTACAGGACGGCCAAAGCGGTCCGAAAAGCTTGGCGCCTTTGATGAAAGCATGCAGAAACCCCTCTTTCAATAATATTTACAAATATCAAAATCAACTGAAAGACAAAGCGCTAGGATGTTTAAAAATTATAATTCGTTGTTGGGCTTCGTGCGGGTTAAGACAGTTAAGAAATATGTTTTTGCTGTAAAGTACATTTCACCGATAATGCTGACCCACCAGCGACTCTGCCTACTAATCGCACTACAGTTTCAATTTAGATCACGATATGTACCGGATGAAGTTGGCAGAAACCGTTTCCAATCTATACACCTCTCCTGAATACATATTAACGAAAATTCAATTTAGATCATCTAGTGCTCTAAATCCTTCCCTGAAACGTCTATTTTACATCACTTATACCGAAAATTACTAGTCGAGATGAGCCGGTGAAACTGTGCGTAGAATTAACTTTGGTAAGCAATTGAAGTCCTAATCTTAACTGAGAGTAGCAGTTACCTATCTGAGCAATGACATTAAAAAGGTTATGGCTCACGTGAAAATTAAGATGCATTGCTCCAGGGAGCATAACCTTTCCTTGGCGTATAGATGAGGCGGTGAAACTGTGCGTAGAATTAACTTTGGTAAACACTTGAGTAGCAGTTACCTGTCGGAGCAATGACATTGACAAGGTAATAGCTCACGCGAAAATTAAGATGCTTGTTCCAGGAAGCAAAACCTTTTCTTGGTTCCTTTTCAACTGACAAGTGGATTAAAAGGAGCATACCAGCTAACAGTTAGTCGTTTCAAATAAGGGGATAATGGGGGTGCTTCACCGGAGCGACTCAATATTTACCTTGAAATGATCTTGAACTTATTGTGAATGCTTATATAAAATTGTACGGCTAAACTAGCATTCCTTCAAAAGTTATGGAGCTTTTAAAAAAGGTCTGAAATGAAAATAAATATTCCAATTTATTTTCTAGTCTAACGCCGAAATATTTAAACTGTAATGTGTTATATATCATTGCAAAGGTAATTTTATGTAGTTTTTTCGTCCTCAGACCATTTTTCTGTATCTCTTATAGTTTTTGAAATAATCGCAAAAAAAACGAAAAAGTCCCTCTTCCCCCCCCCCTTTTTTTTAAGGTTGCGGACCCCCAATCGGTTGGGACTTTTAATGCCATAATCTGGGGACCATCCCCAAGCATAATCCGAAAAAATTTCCGATGTAGGATTTTTGCCGTTCGATGGCCATATCTTGGCAAATGGGATTTGAAAAAAACTTCTACCTACGAGGAAAACATTTTTTCCAATTCTAGAGCTTTTATGAAGCATTGGCTGCATTCAGCGAATGAAAAATTTACCAGAAAAGTGCTCTAACAATTAGATTGTCATTCCACACGAGGGCTTTTCAGGGGAGAAAGAGGTCGGTGGCGGGCAATTATTGTAGCATTTTCAGGGGTTTTCCAGTGAAATTCGTTTGCCGAATGCAGCCAATATGAAATGAGTAACCAGACTTTTAGCTTTTTTCATGGTTTTTTATTATGTACGGACACCTTGGTTCAGGTGATAGAAGTGACTGTAAATTAAGATACCCAAAACCCAATTTCGACACCATTCTGGAATTTGCACTTTGCAAAGGAGAAATCTTGTACTGTTTGGAAAGCGGAATTTTCTTTTCAGAAATGCGTAAAAAATCAAAAATTGCATCCGAGCGATGCTATTCTCTAATCAAGGCACATTTCTGCCCAGCCTATTCAAAAAAGTACACCGCCACCAGACTTCGTGAGAAGATTGTTGACTGACAGATAAAAGATAATCCTTAGTTGGTTTTCATTTCAGTTGGTAAGGTCAAGCAGAGATTCATAAAATACCCTGAGGACAAACGAACATTTGCTTTTGAGAATCTCTGTAAGAAGAGGTATCAAGACACACTGAATTTTCACAATGAGCTTTATTAAATGCTTAATTAGAAAGTTTTTGTATGGAAATTTCGTAATTTAATGTACATACATTACAATTTTCTCGTAAAAAAATTAATAAATTACGGGTTCCTGAAATTTCAGAGCTCATTGAAATCATTTCGGGAGGGGTCCGGACCCCCTGGACCCCTCCCCTGTCTACGTCCCTGCTCCGCAACCGTTCGAAGACATTATCTGACAGTATCCTTTTGTACGATACAAATGATTGAAATTTAGCGCAAATGTTGTTTAAATTGTACAAATCTTCCATGTAATTAAAAATGGAATAAATCAGGCTAAAATGTCAATTGAATACTTTTAATTTGAAAAACCTAGAAGACGACCCATTGTTACAAAAAAAAATGGTTCTACTTTCTCATGCAAAAACTGTTCCTCGCTTCGCTCATTTTCTCCGGGAGTATGATTCGCGTCGACCCTCTCCGCTCCGGATCTGTGTAACAGCCAAAGAATTCCTGAACCTATATCTTGGACATGTATCAATACATGATTTCCCCACTATACGACTCGTCAAATGGAGGGTATCTGCCGTCATCGTCTTGACCATTGCTCGTAAACTTGTATAAAAATTTTTAATTTTTTGGAGTAGTACATTGCCAAAAACTCGCTCTCGTACTAAACGAGTCTCTGGGACAGATTGATCTAAGAATTGGAAACCCTAGGCAGCCCATACATGGAAAATCCATGGATTCTGTGTGGGTAGCCCCAGTGTCCCTATAGTTAGTAAAAGCTGGCACATATTTTCGATTTGTCTATCTTTACTCTATTTTATTTCTATTTAAAATTAGCCGCGATTAACTGGGATCTAGTCATAAATTGGTTTCAGAGGGTGTCCAACTCGGGATATTAGAAATGATGCATTAGCTATAAAATATTTAGTAACATGTTTCTGTCGTGTGTATAGGTTTAAAAAAAATCCACAATTTGTACGTTTAAATTTTCGAATTTTAGAAAAGAAACAGAAAACTCCCCTGCTAAAAAATCATACTACATGACACGACGCTGATAAACAATTTTAGTTGTTGAGGTTAGGTTTTTCGTTCATGACTTCTAAAACGTTCAAAAATGAACAAAAATCTCCGAAAGTGGAAAGGTATTTAGAAAATCTTCTATGTAATGGATGTAATGGATCTGCATCATTTCAGTTTTAATGTTGTTGTCATTGGTATTTCAATGCATTTTTAAACAAAGTCGTGAGGGGTCCAAACTCCATGAACCTTCCCATGTACCTTGCCCCATCACTCGGAAGCACCATATTGTCAAGCAAACAAAATTACATCGGTCACTCGCTCAAAAATATTAAACGTTCTTCTCACATACCACACCACAGCGAACGTTTTGCCTAGCATGTGTATGCGACTTCTACTACTTTCAAATTTAACCAGTGGCGGAGGGCGGCTATTTAGCTACTGCCCAGGGGCGCCATAGACGCTAAATCCAGCCCTGCACTCGCGTTCTGATTGATTGTCGATGACATCTTTTCATTGTGAAAAAAAGTGCAACTGCATTATTTTCGCTGACGAAATGTCAAAAACCGGTGTGGAGACTTTCATGTGAAGTGAGTACCACCAAGCGAATTCGATTTCACGATCATCAAAATTTTGACAGTATTTGCATGGATTTCACGTGAACTGACGATGTCAGTACCTACTTTGAAGTAGATAACTGAGTTCACCGAGCGAAAAACGTGCATATATGTCTCCCGTGAAAACGGTGCTGTGGAGACTGCTTTTTTATTCACTCAATGTAAGATAAATGTTCACTCGCGTTCTGATTGATTGTCGATGACATCTTTTCATTGCGAAATAAGAGTAGGTACTAACATCGTCAATTCACGTGAAATCCATGCAAATACTGTCAAAATGTTGATGATCGTGAAATCGAATTCGCTTGGTGGTACTCACTTCACATGAAAGTCTCCACACCGGTTTTTGACATTTCGCCAGCGAAAATAATGCAGTTGCACTTTATTTCACAATGAAAAGATGTCATCGACAATCAATCAGAACGCGAGTGAACATTTATCTTACATTGAGTGAATGTTTTCAGCAAGTCTCCACGGCACCGTTTTCACGGGAGACATATATGCAAGTTTTTCGCTAGGTGAACTCAGTAAATACCTTAAAGGTATGCAGCCATTGAGTGCATTCAGCGAACGACAATGAAAATTGGAAGCTTCCGGCAACGACGGCAGTTTAGTGACGGAAGCGGCATAATATTTTGTTTTACAAGGAAAGTGTCTATTGTACTACACTAATGTGCTGAGTGTTTTCGTGCAAATAAAATGTTGTGGTATGAATTTTCCTTACGACGTTTTAAAAACCGTTAGCATCGCATTTGTCACCCTATAGAAACTAAAGCAAAATGCGCTGCATCGGAAGTTAAAATAATTTTTTAAAAACGCAACCACGCTTCCGTTTTATCAACGTCATCCGTATGAAAAAGGTTTCCAGAATTAGGTTGGTAATCTCCATTTCTTTTCGTTTACATGTTACACAAAGTCAGACTAACGAAAAGAACCGGAGATTATTTTTGATCCGTAAAATGGCAGTTAGGGAATCAGAACGGCAAACATGTTTACGGAACATACGCAACTATTGTGTTTCGTAGCCCCACCCATTGTAAGCAGTTCCCCTTAAAGGCATGTTGTATTTTGGGCATGCAAGTGATTGGCAAAGAAGTGAGGACATTAAATAAAGTTCTCCTCTGATAAAACTACACTGAAAGAAGCGTTTGAGTTCGCAAAAAAATCTGGCAAATTCGAAAGGTACACACATTTGTGTACCTGTTTGTCCTTCTTTCTGTCCTGCTTTTTCACTAGCATTGTCCGGTCAAACGACGATTTTTGGTGGATTTGTCCTGCTTTTTACGTTAAAAATATACGAGCGTTAGTCATCTTCATCTTGATGATCTTGAAATTCTTAATAATGAAGAACGTCTTTTTATTAAAATTATTTTCACAATAATCCGAAATTTTCAAGTATCTCAACGAATTCTTCGCCTTTAAATCGTCCATAATCATCAAATCGTGCCATAAAATGCAAAATTTCGTCGAAAAAATTCTTTTTTTTTTCTGGGATTTTTTTAAATTTTTTACAAAGATTTTCCTATGTTTTCGTTTGAAAAGCCATCCCGGCATATACATTACATATCAAATTCTGTAATTCAATTGATAAATTTCTATACATTTTGATGATTAAAGACATCGGAGCGGAGCAAGTTTCGAAGCAAAAGTCGCTCCGCTACAGACTGCAATAAAACGGTGCGCTCTTTCGCTCCGAAATTTAAGGTCGCTTCGCTTTGCTCCAAATCCCTAAATCCCAGGCTATCTCAGAAAATTTTTGTAAGATATGCATAATAATGAATAAAAATTAGTGCACGTACCACCAAAGCTGTGAATGCCCTTAGCCAAAAATGTTATTCCATACAAAACCCTATTCTGTGTACGTTACGAAGCGCTCTTTTTGGGAAACCCTTTATTAAGGAACACAAGAAAATGATACTTACTTTACCATAAAAGTGCTACCTCGACATTGTTGTATTGCTTTTATTCCTTGAGGAGCAACAACCAAGCCATGATGTTCTGGATATAATTCAGAATGATATTCGTCATTACGAATGGTGTGAGCTATAGTCTCAAAATTGTGTCTACAACATTGGTCCCTTCAGGATCTGGTCAGCTTCCCCAACACCAAAAACAAAAAATCCATAGGGGAGTCCAAGGGTAATGGAGGTCTATTTTTTGATAGAGTGGGGATGGAGCGGCCGATGTCTAGGACGTTTCGGGCGTACATTTTGCTGAAAATTTCAGAGTCCGAGCCGTCTCCGTTGGCAAAAACGTACGTATAATATTAAATTTTCTAGAAAATATTTTTAACAGATCTTCAAGTGGCCTTGTAGTAGAGATGTCAAAAACCGGACGGTTAGTCCGAAAACCGGTACTTTCAGAACGGTTAACCGGTTTTTTTCGTTTTTTTTCTTCTCCCGGTTTTAACCCGGACGGTTGTTGGTCCATCCGGTTAAAACCGGAAAAAAATGATTTCAAAATTCATACAATTTTTTATGTTTTCTTGATTTTTCAGCCTGCAATTCTATTACTTATCCCCTATGGAAAAAAATCGTTTTCAAATTTCAGCCCTTTAACAATGGTCGAACGCTCTTTTTTTTTGCTATTACTCGTAGAACAATAGCTTCGTCAAATTACCTCTTGTATCCTATCTCTTCAAAGGCAGATATTGTTTATGTTAGCACAGTGTTTCACATGTATCTTGGTTGTACAACGTCAAAATGAATTAATATTCGTGTATAATATATCAGTGCATTTCGCGTATGATCGTGTCCCTAAAAGATTTCGTATTCCGCAAGAGAAATTAGGATGGCCCCTGTTGTAAATGTTTGAAATTTTTTTTTTTCAAAACTTAATCAAATAATAAATTAAATCACATCTGACAATTTTATTTGATTGTCCTTTTGGTTCAGCATGTTTTTCTTTTAAATTAGCTGTCTTACTACATCATGTACGTGAATTTTAAGTTGATTTTGCATACGATACGAACACCAGCAATTGCAAAGTGTGTAAGCATTTTTTTTAGAAAAATTCTAGGCAAATCAATGAAAAGAACCGGTTAACCGGAAAACCGGTACTTGGAGTCCGGTTAAAACCGGACGGTCTAACCGGCTTTGCAAAAAAAAAACGAAAAAACCGACAACCGGGTTATGGGCCGGTTTTTGACATCCCTACCTTGTAGTCTTGAGCATCAACAATGGGACACCTCGAGTGCTTTAAATGATCAATTCTATTCTATTCTATTCACGATGTCCTGATAAACGTACGCCATAAAATTGTCGACATCAATACATAAAAGCCCGTAAGTTCGGATAAGGCTGAGGCTTCCATTAAATAATTATAGCCATTCAGAACACTGTCAATTCCATCGTCTTACTCGGCGAGGTGTCTCATTAAAAGATCTGTTCAATTTCTTTCTTCTTGCTATCAATCTCGAAAGATACTCTCACGGGGCGCAGCTAAAGCTATAAGACCTCCTAACACTCAGCTCACCGCACCTCCTACACATTAGTACCACTGCTTGTAGCGCACGTGACAAATACCTCACAGAAAATCAATAAAATTCTTTTCTTTTGCTATTTTTATTTAGATTCGACCAAAAACCCATTAAAATCTCACTATAATCCGAGATCTGATCACATTTCGAATAAATCAAAAGATTAAGGTATGCTCCTACTCATTGTGTGTATAGGATAGAGGTAATACAACGCGATCGAGGAGTTATGTATTTGTCTACAATGCAAGTCGAGTGTGGTCGATTGAGTGCGCGCTGAGGTTCAATCCGGGGCTTCGAATAGTCATCTCGAAACGAATACATGCACAGTAAGAAAAAATTGTGACAGTATTTAGTAGCAATGATTGTAATTTTGATAGCTTCGTCTACAAATTTTCTTACTCTATTAGGACATACACTACAGGGTTATTGGTAAATGTGGATTTCCACGTTTTCCTTGCAACAACTATTGACGACAGGGTCAATAGGAAAAAGCTGCATTTGCTATGGTTTGTGCAGGCAGGGCCGGATTTTCCATACGAGCAACCTGAGCAACTGCCCGGGACGGAGGATTTTAATGGGCGGCAAATTTCAAAAACTTCAATAGTGTTTACCGATTTCATGAAGAAATTCTGTAAAGTACTCATTTCGAGATTTCAAGCGGAAGTTTGCATAATAAGATAAATAAATTAAACTCAAACAGGCTCTTTGGCAAATGTATATATTTGCCGGCAGTAGGCTTTTCATATTCACCGCCCTACCGACCTCTACAAATTTACGTTCCCTTTTGACCCTTGATTCCCTGATTATTCAATATGGCTGACTTAAAAAGGACTGTAATAGGCTAAAACTTTTAAATTAAAAAAAAAAACAAAGAACTTTTAATCCGATCATAATTATATTTGTTTTTCTCTGAACATGCGGCGGCTGAAGTTAAAAATATCTCTCATAAAATTTGCCGCCCTAAACTTGAGCCTACTAAGTCTGCGATCCACTGGTATAGAGGTTGTGGTGGAAATGTGTAATGCAGAAATTTCGGATGTAGTAAGCATAAAAGTTAGGTTTTAGGCTTGATTTTCGTTTTGTCAAATGAGCTTGTCCACGGACGGATTGGGATTTTGATAAAATGAAAATCTAATAAAATCCATTGCCGTGTGTGGCCGCAAGAAACTAAAACAGGGAGAGTTAGTTAGCGTTGAATATGCATCCAATTTAAAAATGCATGAAACATTTTTTTTTATTAAAAAAAAAATAGCGAAGGGTTGCAGAGAATTATTTCCCCGATTCATATACAGGGTGTCCGGAAACTGCCGCATAAATTCACCGGATTGTGATTCCTCGTGTGACTTCCACCAAAAAATTTGTACGGAACTGCAAACTTACCCTTTAGCTGTCATATGCATTTGAAGCTTTTTGAAAAAATCATTTTCTTGTACGACTAAAACTTCAATATCTCAAAAACAGTTTTAATGCCTTAATTGCAGAAAACTAGGGTTAATTTTAGATCCATTTCAATTCAATTCAATTCAAACTGCCCCTAAAGATCTGCAATTTGGTAAAATTTATTCAAATTATATCAAAGTCGATCCAAAATTAACCCTAGTTTCCTGCACGTAAGGCATTAAAACTGTTAGAAATAACGAAGCTAGAATAAAATGATGCACGAATATCGCTAGACTATGCGCCAATTTTTAAAACAATCGTACGAGCGCCTCCCCATGGCAGAGTTTGAAGAAAATTGAGATGGAAAAACAGATTGTTTCTGGGTCAAATCACAAAAATTTGACTTTGAAGTTCGGTCAAAACCAAACCTCTTATCTGATTTTAGTGCCGTTGTTTTAAATTTTTAGGTGTATTTGTTGGCTGTAATAATCATATTACTTTGCTATTCTAGCTAATCTAGCTTTTGAGATATTGAAGGTTTAGTCGTGCAAGAAAATTATTTGTTCTAAAATCTTCAAATGCCTGTGGCAGCTAAAGGGTTAAGCTAAGGGGGTATGTTCAACTTTTTTGCTGAAAATCACAGGAGGAATCTCAATCCGGTGCGTTTGTGCGGCAGTTTCCGGACACCCTGTATCAAGAGACGCGTCTCGCCCGCCAAAGGAAAAAGAAAAACGAAAGCGAACAAGTCTATGATTACCGGAGACAACTTGTTTTTTTGTTTGATCAGGCTACAGCCTTCCAGGCAACAGCCCCCAAAAAATTTCTTTTACCAAAATATTCCACATATCCTGTTCTAGTGCCTTTCCAAATAAAATCTTCGATCGGCACAATAACGGGTAAGATATATGCAATAAACGGTGAAATTTTTACCCTCACAGACTTAAGCGAGTAACCCAATTTCAGAATGAAGTCTACAGTTGCAGAAAGGCTTGCTTCTACTGTGTCTCTTCGTGAGGGGATTTTTATGAAATTTGGAACGAATGATCCTCTGGTGGTCCTTCTAAAGAATCAATGTCTTCCATTTAGATAAGTGGATGGAATAACGGTAAATTAATAGGTAAAGTTAACCTCAATTTTCCAACAATTGCGTCTATCGGCTCATCGCATTGACCATTTTTTAAAACACACTGCGGCATTGGGACATTTGGATATTGCGACACCGGGACATTGGGATATTGGGACATTAGGACACTGGGAGACTGGGACATTAGGACACTGGGATATTAGGAGATTGGGACATTATGACCTTGGGACAATCGGACATTGGGACATTGGGACACTGGTACATAGGGTCATTGGACCACTGAGACATCGGAATGTTGTGACATTGGGACATCGGGATATTCGCACATAGGGGCACTGGGATATAAGAACATGTGAACATTAGGGTCTTGGGTCATTAGGACATTGGGATATTAGGACATCAACACATTAGGACATTGGGACATTAGGTACACTGGGGAAACTGGGACGTGGGAACATTGGGGCACTGGGACATCGGGATATTAGAACATTGGGACATTGTAACATTGGGATATTGGCACATTGGGATATTGGAACATTGGGATACTGGGACATTAGGGCACTGAGATACAGGGACATTGGGGCACTGGGATATTAGGACATTAGGCTATTAGGACCTTGGGACACTTGGTATACTGCGACATTGGGACACTGACCACTGGTACATTAGGACATTGGGCCATTGGGATATTATCACATTAGGATACTGGGACATTTGGGACATTGGGGTACTGGGATATTAGGAAATTGGGGCATTAGGACCTTGGGACATTAGGACAGTTAGACATTGGGATATTAGGACATTAGGTGGGAGACTGGGAAATTGGGATATTCCGATACTGGGACATTGGGACACTAGGGTAGTGGGACATTCGGACATTAAAGCACTGTGATATTTGCACATTGGGACAATAGGACCTAAATTGGGACACTGGGACATCAGGATATTGGGACATTGGCACATTAGGATATTAGGACATTGGGACACTGGGATATTAGAACATTGGGACATGAGGACACTGTGACAATGGACCTTAGGGCATTAGGGCATTAGGACATTGGAACATTGGGACACTGTGACATTGGGACAATGTGACATTGGGACACTGGGTCAGGGGGGCATTAAGACAGATCAGTAACAGAACGTTAACAAAGCGTTGGCAAGGCAACAACAGAGCGTTAGCAGATCGTTAACAGAGTGTTAACAGAAAATTAACAGAGCCTTAACAGAACGTAAATCGAGTAATAAAAGAAAGGTGACAGACCGTTTACAGAGCGTTAGCCGAATGATTAAAGAGAATTAACAGAACATTAACAGAACGTTAACAGAGCATTAACGAAAAGATAATAGAGTGTTAAGAGAACGTTAATAGAGCATTAACAGAGTTAACAAAAAATTAACAGATTACTAACAGAATGTTAGCAGAGCCATAACACAAAGATAACACAAATCTATTTTGCACAAAATACATATTAATAAACTATACCCATTTCATCCCAAAATTATTTTTAAAAACGCTCAGCAACAGCCATTTGTGCCGTATTTGCAATTGCGTTTGCAGTATCTATTTATTTTAAAGAAGACCCTGTGAATATAACTTATGATATTAACTCATTGCCGGACACAACGCCAAAATTTGACACGATTTGTATGGTCAAATGCTCAAAATTGGACGTCTATAGACGTTGTGTCCGGGAAAGTGTTAAATTTATGGAATATGCTGAACAAAAACCTATCGAAACTTTTCCCAAAACAAAAATATTAGTTGGCTATTTAAGTATGCAAAAATATATGATATCTGACCAAAAACAACAAAGTTGTAAAAGTTACCCCGCCAAAGAAAAATTCATCTGCCGCAAAAAGAATACATATCACTCCAATCCGCTGCTCATATCTAATTTTGTTTGTTGGATGTACTTTTGTTTTAGGTGTAAATGCTGGAGAAGTTTAAATGTACAGGACTACTTCTTAAAGTAATTTGGAGGGAGCCGTCAAATTGGCACTGAATAAAATGTTAAAGCTCCCACCAAATTACTTTAAGAAGTAGTCCTGTACATTTAAACTTCTCCAGCATTTACACCTAAAACAAAAGTACATCCAGCAAACAAAATTAGATATGAGCAGCGGATTGGAGTGATATGTACTCTTTTTGCGGCAGATGAATTTTTCTTTGGCGGGGTAACTTTTACAACTTTGTTGTTTTTGGTCAGATACTACCATACGATATCTAATTGCATTATCAGCTAAGCTGGATTTGAATATATGTATATCAGTTAGATGCCGTGGCAGCATTTTTGAATGGTGACCTGTCCGAAGATATTTACATGAAACAACCGCAAATGTTCGACGACGGATCTGGGCGTGTATGTAAACTTTGCAAATCGTTATATGGCCTGAAGCAATCTGGTCGCGCTTGGAACCAAAAATTGAACTCTGTTTTATTGAAGCATGGATTGAGGAGGAATGAAGCGGATCAATGCGTTTACCATCGCCGTCAAGATTCATCAATACTGATAATAGCGATATATGTCGATGATGTGTTGATTTTTACGAACGACGAAAAATGGACAGACGATCTAAAGACGGAACTATCCAGAAATTCTCAAATGAAGGATCTGGGTGAAGCATCTTCGGTATTGGGACTTCATATAACTCGTGACAGGCGTGAAGGGAGGATTATGATTGACCAAAAATACTTTTTAATAGAGGTATTAAGTCGGTTCGGGATGCGCGATTCTAATCCAGTGGCAACAGTACTTGATCCAAACCTGCAGTTGTCGGA
This sequence comes from Microchrysa polita, assembly GCA_949715475.1. Lineage (NCBI taxonomy): Eukaryota > Metazoa > Arthropoda > Insecta > Diptera > Stratiomyidae > Microchrysa > Microchrysa polita. The sequence goes on from OX454422.1 coordinate 8,391,479, forward strand.
AAGCCATTGTCCAACCACCACCGAGGAACGCATTGAAATGTCTCAGGTACCATATATGCAGTTTTATTTGCAGCGCAAGTTTCAAGGCCGGACATATGTTTCGCAGTCAATTTGCTTAGTAGATATAGTTCGAATCCAGGGAAAGCTCATTGGGCAGCAGCTAAGCGAGTACTTTGCTGTCTTAGAGGAACCTTGGATAAAAAGCTGGTTTATACAAGCACGCCTACCGAAATAGAGGGTTTTTGTGATGCTGACAGAGCAAGCGACTTGGATGAGAGGAGATCAACCACTGGATATGTTTTTATCTTTCAAGGTGCATCGATTTCCTGGGCAACGAAACGCCCGAAAACAGTGGCTTTGTCATCGACGGAATCCGAATTCATGTCAATGACCAGAGCCACCCAAGAAGCAGTTTGGCTTAAGAAACTTGAGCGAGGGTTAATATTGAATTCATCGAAAACCGTCGTGCTACACTGCGACAACAAGGGGACGATTGATACAGCTACTAATAATTCATATTCCGATAAAACTAAACATGTAGAAACTAAATGTTCGTTCTTACATCAGAAAATTGCAAAACGTGAAATTAAGTTAAAACAATTAGCCACAAATGAAATGCCAGCCGACTTTCTTACTAAGAATGTAAATAAAGTAAAACTAACCAAATTTTCAATCAAGATTGGATTAAGAGATTAAATTACTTTCATTTAAAGTAGCTTAACATAATTAGCTTAAAATGGCAGATAATTACTCATAAATAATAATGAATTGACGATGAATTAATTAATGAAATTGATACTATGTTCAGGGAAAGTGTTGAATTGAGAATATAGCACAATGAAATATATTGTAATAATATTGTACTTCCTTTAATTTTGTTTTACTACTATATTTTTCTATGTTGTACTACCTTTATCTCGTTGCAATAAACAAGTCTTGTCGACTATAGCTTTGAACTGTTCGGAGGCTAAAACAACAGAGGCAATTAGTGCACATCCAATGGAAAATGGCGGACAACCGTTCTGAGTGAGGTGTTTTTCTCGCATTCGTAACCCAGAATGGCAAAGCTTCCAGTTTAAAGAAATGTTTCGAATAATGGGAAACGTATGTCTATTGCAATGCATAATTTGAATTTCGTCTGTTAAAATTGTGGACAGTTCAACCTGCAGGTAGGCTCCACCTTCTTGGTGTTTCTACGCTTTTGCACCGAATGCTAAACTCCTTCAAAGGAGCGAACATTAACTGCTAGACAAATGGGCTATCGCTTAATATAATTGCATGTTGTGGCTAAAATGCAATACGAAAGAAGAGCCCTATTTTTGTCTCTCAGAAGTTTTTATCAGGACGTCCCGGTCTGCGCATGTCGATCCAGACACCGTATCGTTCCAATGGATGCCTCTGGACTAAGCGGTCATTTTCGATTATCCTGCAAAATGATTTAATTTTAATAATCTAATTGCCATTATGTACCTCAATACAAAAAATGTCACTTTCACAGTAATTTCACTCTTTGGGCCTATCTATTCGCTAAATATTATCCTATGAGATGCATTATAACGCAAAAACAGATAATAAAAAAATTAACGTCATACGCACAATAGAAAATTCTAAGGCTAAATTTATATTCGAGAAACAAAAGCTTCTGAATCATGAGCCCTCTGTCCACATATACACATAATATTTCTTGTTTACCACCGCATCTTTGTCTGACATAATTTATTTGTTTTCGTCGTTTTCTATGCCTTAATTTCTTATTTTTTTTACGGTCATATGCTTTCTCGCCAAGTGCGGTGGTCTCCAGACATAGACGCACATATGAAGATTCTGTATTCCAACGGGGCCAGTGATTCGAGGCTTATGGGGGATGATGATGGTTGTGTCAGTTATGGCCTTCGGTCTATACCTACAACCCCAGACGGTAGTCATATATTCTAGGAAGCTTTTAGCATTGTCTTAACGACGTTATATTCCGGTACGTCCATATAACTATATAGAGTCAGAGCAAGCAGCAAATCGAAGAGAGAGAGAAAGTGCGATCAATGCGTGCCGACCCTACCCAGCTGTTTTCTTTGGTCCTCTTAAGTCCTGTCTTATAGTATATTTACAGTATTGTGCTTTTCTTTTATTTTTTAATTTTTCTCCTCATGTGGAAATACGAATGAGCTCAGAGTGTGTTGTCAGTTTCGTTCAAGTCAAGGATATTCAAGTAATGGTTGAGAATACGAGACGACCGACACCATATGACCATATAGGGAAAATAAACCACCCCCGAATGCTCGCCTGCTTTTGTACCATTTTTTTTATCTCCTATAAATCTTAAGCATTCAAGATGATTTTTAGATTGCTCGTCGACATTAGAAAGAACATTAGAATGGAAAGATGCGGAGTGTGGGGTTGAGGGGGTTCCATATACGTATATGGGCGAATTGAAGATAATTTTTATATTTCTTCATGTGGTGGATTGTGCGGTGTTGTTGCTGATACGGCTGCTTTCGATATTTGCGTGGGGGGTAAAAACGGACAGGACAAATAGGACGACGACGACGCAGGGACACCGCAACAACAATGCCTGAAAAAAAAACCCGAAAAAAAAATGAAGAAAAACTGAAACTAGGGAAATCAGTTATAATTTTCCGGTGATCCCTTTTTTTCCACCCTCGCACGTCGTTCGTCGCGCCGCGCCGCACCGCGCTTTTTCCTCATATGTGTGTACATAGGATATCCTTTCTTTGCCGAGTTTCATTTTCCTTTCGATGATGATGATTTTTTTTTTGTTTTTGATTTTCTGTTCATTGTGACCCGTGTGCGTATTTTTTTTTCAATGCATACGGGGGTGACTGTTGAACCGACTACTGCGTATTCGTGTGGGGTGAAATCATTTGGCTCGTGTGGATGCCGAGGCTCATTCATTTCATTTTTTTTTAGAATTTTTTACGTTGTCGTTGTTGTTGTAATATTCACCCCCCGGTATACCGTTCTTGTGTCCTTATTGTCCTTGTGCTTGTTTTTGATGGCTCGCGCTGGCTGAATCAGTTTTCATCGTTTGCCGATTACGTTTGCTGCGCGCGCGAGGGGTGCAAATATATTGATGTATGTGAATGTGTCCCCGTGTGTCCGTTTTTTTTTCATTTTATTTTTTTATGCTCCTCGCGTTGTATAAGAGAATATTGCATGCGAAACATATACCGAAATAGTTTGCCAATTGTTTTAAACACGTGGACATGGAGAGACATTCGTTTTTTTGTGTTGGATTGTCTGTAAGAAACAATGAGGGAGAGGCAGAAGAAAAAAAAATAATCATCATATAAACTATGAAAAAAAAAATAATAAATGATAAAAAATTTAAGCAGGGTGGCGATACAGGAGAAAATTTTGCGGTGCGGCAGGGGTGGGAGGATTGGTTGTTTCTAGGATGTGATGATTAATGTATGAGTTCGAACCGGGAATGAATTGCATTACGGAAAAAAGCAATTAAAGTTTTTGGTTCAGTGGCGGCGCACAGTGGGGCGAAAAAAACCGAATTTTGGAAAAAATTATAAAAACAGGTCAATCTTAATGTATTTGGCCATTCTAAATCGAATAGAATATGTTTCACGCAGATATGATTAGCGGCTTTGAAGTTATTTAGATTTCAAGGCGAGAGAGGGGATAATTTTTCAGTTTTTCTTAATTCTTAAACTGTAAAAGTTACAGCAAAATGTTTCGAGGACGCATGAAACTACTGAAAATTAGGTACCTTTGCAATCACATATAAAGCAATTGACTTGTTTTGATAAATTATACCCTAGACTAAGCAGACCATACGTACAGAATTTTGCTGTACAGTACAGCATTGGGAAATGTACAGCAAAATGTACAGCATTCCCATGACACACAACGAAACCTAACATGTACACTAAATAAGAAGCTCCTCGGTGAGACTTTTGATCAGTCTTTTCTGCCTTTAAGGTGTTAAGTTTGACTTCTGCATCCCGTACGATCAATAACTAGCGAGATAATTGCACGGGATCTTTCGCGATCGTTTCGAAATTTTGCACACTTGTAGAGCAACTTGGAGCTAACATTTCTCGGAAGTTTCGGCTGCCCCCATCGCAATTTTGTCTTTCTAATTGAAAAATGTCCATAACTCGACAATTCGTAACTTGTAAAGCACCGAACTGTTGATATTACGTTAAAATTTCAAGGCTCTGGCTGTCAAGGTTCAGAAGTCGGAGCCATCGAAAGATGCGATTCATTATCCATAACTCGAGAACTGATCAATTTCTAAAATTTCTAAAATCGCACTTTTCTGTTTTCTAATCAAAAATTTTCTATAAGGGTATGTACTATGTTCACCGAGTGACAAACTTGCATTTATGTCTCCCATGAAAAATTTGACGTGGAGACTAGCCTTTTATCCACAAAATTCAAGATAAATATGCACTCGCGGACTGATAGATTGCCGATTACACTTTTTTCCTATGAAATGAAGTGCAACTGCATTGTTTTCGCTGGCGAAATGCCAACAACCGGTGTGGAGACTTTCGTGTGAAGTGAGTACCACCAAGGGAATTCGATTTCACGACCATCAAAAACTTTTCCAGTACTTTAAAATGTTAGTACATACTCTAACTTGGAAATTCTTGAGTGAAATTTTGAAATTTTGCTGACTTGTATGTAGAGCACCGCGCTGTCCACAGTTAGTGACCATTTCAAGGCTCTACCTTCCAAGGTTCAATATTACAGCTGTCAAAAGATGCGATTTTAATTTATCGCAAAACTGTACTCCATAAAATTCCCCTATCAACCTCTATAGAAAAAGCTTGATAAAGAAAGGACCCTGCAAGGGTTTTTAGATAAAAATTTGATGATTAGATATGTCCCTTGAGTCCGTTAAAATGGCGTTAAGGGCCTAGGGATTATAGCATCACTAATGTAACCATGGAGGAATGCATATTCTCTTCCAAAAATTTCGCAAATAGGATACGGCACTCTTCCACCGCTCTGGAGCGTCACCTCAGACTTCTCTCCATAGCTACATTGAAAATGTGCCTTGAAGGCTATCACCATAGCTGAAGAATTCTCTGCCCAATGAGGTATCAGTATATCAGTCTATTTAGAAGGTAGGTACTTTGCGGGCATCATGAAAAACCAGATGCCGGATCACTGAAAATCTGAAATTTCTGAAAGCCAGTAGTGGCGTCATACAAAATAAACTTCACTTAATGTATCACGAGTCGACTTGTTGTGTCTATAGGATGCATTGAAAGTGAAACACATGCTGGTCAGCTGAGGGAAATGCCATTAATCAATATGGGTGCTTGCATATGGGGAATACAATGTTTCAATCCTCCTCAAAAATGATTCGTACGCTTGTGAAATTCTTCTTACTTTATATCTAAACGCAAGTCTGATTCTTTATGTATTCATGTTGTTGACGTGTACCAGCACATCAGCGTTATGCGCTGTGACATGTTGACCATACCACACTTTTGCAGACAACAAATACACTACGGCCTCGCTATGCGTCGTCCCGCTTTGCGTTTTTTTCGCTTTGCGTCGTCCATCAATCTCTACCTTAAACTTCTATTGCGTCGCTAAAACCCCGTATTGCGTCGTCAATTCTTAGCTTGAAAATTTTGAAATGAGTGAAAAAATCGTAAAACGATCTAAGAAAATAATTGATCCAGAAATGAAATTTTGAGACGAATCGATTCTGGTGGAAAAGCTATCGAAGTAGGAAAAGCCTTAGATTGGTTTCAAATTTAGGCACTAACGAATAAATTGATATTTATTGTTGTATTTTGTACTAAAATTAGGACTGCTGCCTACAACCATTCGCACCATTGTTAGTAGAGATGCTGTAAAAATGCCAGGAATGTAGCTTGGAGCCCAAAGAATATAGAAGCCGAGTCATGGTAAATATGGAGTCCCTTTTAAATCTATGGATACAAGAGTTTGGAGGAAAGTGCCACTAGACTAAACTCTTTATTAATTCCAAGGCTAAGAGTTTATTCGAAAACATCAAAACAGAACCCGGTTTTTAGAGGATGCGGTAGAGACATTTGAAGCGGGCAACGAGCGTTATATTGCACTAAAGCGAGAATTACCGGATGCACAGTAGCAGCCGATGAGTTAAACAAAAAACTCTTAAGGGTCTAATTGAGTCTAGAGGTTATAATTCGAAACAAATATTCAACGTCGATGAGACGGGTTTGTTTTGGAGAAGATTGCTTGGTTGAATATTTATTTCGACAGACAGCTTCCGGCCACATCTGAAATATCCAATTCCATTGAATGTGGTGGCTGGGCGCCATGATATGGTCTCCTCGGCGCAATAGGTCTCAAATCATTCCCTGAATATAGCTGCAGTCATCCAGGCTTTTCGGTTACTTTTTAAGTGAACACGAAGCGATGCTTTTCAAACACCTCTTAGCGCCCTCGGAGTTTCAGATATCAGGCGTCATGTTTGGCCAGAATGTCTGAAGTGTCAGGAGATTACAAATGACGTACGGCTTGTGACCCTTGAAATTGTTAACATGGCATCTATAATAAATCTGGATAGAGTCGAAGAGAAAGACGTGGTAAATTTAGTAAATCTGGATCATGATCCAGAAATAACAAATGAGGAACTTTTGCTCATGAAATCTGAAGCTTCAGGATCACATCCCGAATGTCAACAGACGTCACAAGCTCCACCGACTAGACATCGTCGATGGAACTTCTGACGTCGAATATCGGAGGCTATAAAGTATATTAAGCAAGCTACTGACGCTTTCGTAAATGACGACGAAAACGCCGAGCGAAGTTCATTCGTAGCCAAAGCTCTGCAAGAGGCTGTTAAAGCTTATAATGGTCTCTACATAAAAAAAGAAGGGTGTCATAGTTCATAAGACGTTGGATTCATTTTTCCAAAAGACTTAATTTTTGATTTGTTTGTAATTTTTTGTTGGCGAAAAAAGCAATTTTTAGCTTTGGGAACCTATCCCCCAAATTTCATACTCTTCTTGTTTCGATTTGCGTTATTTCGCTTTGCGTCGTCTTTTTTAGGAACGCATCTACGACGCAAAACGAGGTCGTGGGTATTTTTTTTAATGTAGCTTGAAATATTTGTTGTTTGCAAAAATGTCAACATGTTTCAATTGAGGCCATTTCTCCTTATTTTTTCAATTTTTAATAATCATTTTGACGTGGGATTCATGTGGCCTTATTTCGCGATGTGCATTTGTCATTCATTACGAATGCTACATCATTCATTCATTTTGCGTAAGTCATGAATACTTTTCACGAGCGATGCATTAAACATATATATGTTACACAACTATTCCGTCATCTTTATGAGTAACGATTTTGTAGTCTTTGTCCGTAATAAGGCGTGTATAGATGATACAGGGGGACATCGTCATATACTGTTTGTATAAAAACGTGATAAATGGCAAAGGTATCTGGACTGACGTGTAGTGCATGAGATTCCGGGGGAGTAGGTTTGACATAGTGAAGCAAATATTGTGGGCTGAACTAAAAATTGAAGGTTCGTCTGCAATATCGAGCGCATATGTTAAGAATCGTTCCCGCACCAAAGATGGATGCGGTAAACATAGGTCTCAACGAGTGTTGTGTCTGCAGCATACAATAATATTCTGCAGAGCGAGGAAGCAGGACGTAAATACATTGAGGCAGCCTCTGTGAAGTAATACCGAAAGATTATCCAGCGGATGAGTGAACGATATGGTTGTGAGAAAAATCCTACATAACTGCACACCAGATAAGACGATGTAGTGTTGTTCAAGTTCAAGCCGCTCATGTAGCACTGTTTTACCAAATTTGCTTAGTGAATCTGTGATCTGTTCTTGTGGTAGTAGCACTATCTCAAAAACCTCTTGAAGAAATCCAAATATGGCTGAGGATTTGAGCATTGAGTCTTTGGGATTCTGGTCACCTTACCCTAGACCAGAAAATAAAATGGGATATTTTCATTTTTTGACATTTACATTTTTCACTGTAACTCTGCAAGAAATGCTAGTTGAGCCAGCATAATTTCGAGAAATATTCCTAACAAAATGAAGTTGACTTTTGCCAAAAATTGAGTTGCTCCAACCATAAGTACACGCCTGATTCGCCTATTAAAACTTGTTCAAGTCGACACGTTCATAGCTCCTCCCCGGAGGGAAAAATCAGGTCTGGCAAACAAAACTCCCCAGTCAAACATTTCTGCAAATTTCTTATTCTTTATTTTCAAATTACTGTTGACACTCAACGTAAGCAAACCTTTAACAAACATGTCTAGACTACATTGGCGGATTTTCGATATGAACAACCTATGGGCAACTGGCCGGGGCGACAGGTTTTGTGGGGCGGCAATTTCTGAAACTCTCCATTAGTTTTAAATTTTGCTTGAAATTTGATTTCTTTCAGAAGCTTCCCGTTAACGAGAATGCCTGTGTAAAAGACACTTCCAAATGGACGGTCACTTACACACAGCCTTTTGGATCTGCGGAAGAGCGCGGTACGACGCTTACTGTGTGGTGTCCAAAAGAGGACGCGGAGCCTATCAGGAGAGCAGGGGGGAAACTCAGCTGTGGTCTTGAACAAGCTGTCGTTAAATTCCAGAGGAATGCACAGTGAGCGCAGTATCGTTCAAAATGCGGGGGTAAAGGAACCTGTAAGGGTGAATCTATCAGGGATGGAGGTGGGCCCGCACAAACAAACACTGAATGTGTGTCAGTTGAAGATTCATCACTGTATATCAGCATCAGCGATGATGATGAGGTGCTTTGAGAAAAAAAAAACTCGACATTGCATTGATACACGAACCCCGGATTACCAAGGAAAACAAAATTAGGGGTCTGTCGCAACAGTCCGCCATTCTACACTATGTACAGATGGGTGGAAAGGTAAGGACTTGTATCCTGGTGCAGCATGGTGTACATGCGGTACAAATGACGCATCTAAGCTCGCCCGATCTTACGGCAGTAATGATTGGAAGTGGGGCAGGATCATTTATAATCGCGTCGGCGTACCTTCCTTACGACTCACCAGAACCACCTCCAGAAGTAGAGCACCTGATAAAATACTGTTAAGAAAGAGGTATAGGTCTGATATTAGGCTGTGATGCCAACGCTCACAATACTGTGTGGGGCAGCACAGATGACAACATCAGAGGACAGCAACTGCTGGAATTTGTTGAAAGATACAACTTGTTAGTAGCTAATACAGGGGTGGCTCCCACCTTCGTTGATGCGCGAAGGGCTGAGGTGATAGACATTACCCTGAGCTCTGTCAAAATGCTGCACGAAACCGAGTAGCGAAAACAAACGTATTAGAGTGCCAAGGAATACGGACCGTACTAAGTATGAAATGTGTTTATTGGAACAAATCGAGGAAATTTCAGGGGAAATACCTAATAACACGACTGAGATAGAGCGATCAGTGGAACAAATGAATTCTGCGATAACTCACTCTTTCAAACTGGCTTGTCCCGCTACAATCATAGATGAAAAGGATCCAACACCCTGGTGGTGCACTGAATTGGAATCTATGAAGAAAGAGACAAGAAAAGCGTTTAATAGGTACATGAGAGAGAGAGAGGGGTCCTCTTGGGGATCTATGTATATAAGAATAAAGAGAGAGAGCTGAAGAAGACTCTACGTACACGTGGAAGGAACTCGTGGAGGGAATTTTGCTCGAATATGAGGAATACATCCGATGTATGCAGATTACAGAAGATGATTTCGAAAGACAGCGTTTCGAAAATGGGACTAATCCGAAAGGCGGATGGGACTATGACGGAAACAATAGAGGAGACATTGCAGTCGCTTATGGAAGTCCATTTTGCAGGAAGCTTCAAGTCAAATAATCCGTAAACTCAAACCTGTAAATTGGTAAGGGCGACCGGACGACAAGAAGCTGAGAGGATAATAACTTCAAATGGTGTCAGGAGTGCTATTAATACTTTTGACGGCTGGAATGGACGGAATATTTCCGGCACTGCTACAATGGGGCATAGCAGCTCTGCTGGAGAAGATCCGAAACATATTCGTTGCCTGTCTATCGACAGGATATATCCCAATGTCTTGGAGAGAGACTAAAGTTGTCTTTCTAACAAAACCGGGAAAAAAGGATTATACGGAAGCAAAATCATTCAGGCCGGTTAGCTTAACCTCTTTTCTATTGAAGACAATGGAGTGAGTATTGGTGGACCATCTAGAGAATACATCGATGATGTATAGACCTTTGAGTAGATGTCAACATGCTTACAGAGCAGGTAGATCTACTGAGTCCGCTCTGCATGAACTAGTGCGGGTAGCAGAAGGAGATATTAACAACAGCGGTATCGGTATGTCAACCTTTATGGATATAGAGGGTGCTTTTGATAAGATCTCATACAGCAAACTAAGAAATGCCCTAGCTGAGCGGGAGATCGAGCCCTTGATAATAACATGGATCGATTCGATGCTCAGTGGGAGGGCAGTAAATCTTAGTAATGGATGTGCCAGAATAAGAGGAAGGGTAGTCAGGGGCTGCCCACAAGGAGGGGTACTTTCGCCTCTACTGTGGAACATCACCGTAGACTATCTTCTCTGGAAACTGGACTCGAAGGGCGTACATACAGTAGGATACGCTGATGACTTAGCAATTATGGTCAGTGGCAAATTCATGGATACTATTCAAGGTTGCATGAGGCAAGCTCTCAAAGCAACTGAAGAATGGTGTAATGAAGAAGAGCTAACTATAAACGCAAGCAAGTCAAGCACTATAGTCTTTATCTTTACTCTGAAAAGGAAAGATGTAGAAACCACTCCAATCCTGCTTTTTGGTTCGGAGATAAAAGAGTCCAAGCAGGTGAAGTACCTAGGGGTAACCTTAGATCCCAAACTTACTTGGAACTCTCATGTTAACGAAAAGACACAAAAAGCAGCGAGGATTTTGCATCAGTGTAAGAGAGTGTGTGCACGTAGGGGGGGGGGGTATATCACCAAAAGCGGCACATTGGATCTATACAATGATGGTTAGGCCCAATCTATCCTATGCAGCAGTGGTCTGGTGGCCCAAGGGTAGCCAGAAAACTACTAGGCAACGGCTGGATGGGATTCAACGCATAGCATGTATAAGCATATGTGGTGCAATGAGAACTACGCCAACACATGCTATGGAGGTTATACTGGGATTACCGCCACTGGATCTGTTTATAAAACAAAGTGCGGCGCTCACAGCAATAAGAATGGTAAGAGATGGCACTTGGCATCACTTTGGTAGCAACGGAGGTCATAAGAGGATCCTTGATATTGTTCGTGATAATGTCAAGGAGACTCACATGCCTTTGGATGGTATGAGAAGATGAAGGGTAGTCGAAAGACATCACATCACTCTCATAGAGGATGGTAGGATACACGGAGAATATCCACGTGATGTTGCTATTTTTACTGATGGGTCTCTCATGGACGGAAGAGTGGGGGCTGGAATATACTCCGAGGAGCTAAACCTTGCATGCTCACTTCGTCTAGGAGAGTATGTATCGGTATATCAGGTGGAGGTGCAAGGACTCCTGCACGCGCTGGATCATATTCGGAAGGCGGGATACTAGGGAAGAAAATTCTGATAGCACTCGACAACCAATCGGTGATCAAGCGCATGCAGCAATCCAGCATCAATTCAAAATTGGTACTGGAGTGTGTCCAGAAGCTCAATGAGTGTGCTTCAATCAACGAAGTTACGCTAATGTGTGTTAAAGGACACGTAGGTACATTGGGGAATGAACTTGCCGATACCTTAGCAAAAGAGGGATCAGCAGAAAAGTTCCAAGGACCGGAACCCAAAATTGCTTTGAGAAACGGCATGATTGAAGCTAGGATACATGACTGGATTGATTCCATCCATCGGCAACGATGGTGAAGCCTATCCACTTGTAGACAGGCTCGTAACGCAATTACCAGTCCACTAGGGAGGAAAGCCAAACAAGTACTCAGTTACACACGGAGCGGTTTAAGTTGGATAACTGCCTTAGTAACAGGGCATGGTAATTTCAAAGCTCATCTATCTAAGATGAAAATCGTGGAAGATGATGTATGCAGATTATGTCTGGAAGAGGCTGAGACGGCAGCACACATTGTATGTGAACGCCCAGCACTAGGTAGTAGGAGGCTAAGGATACTAGGCAAATCCACAATCGGTGTGGAATCCATGAGGGAACTTAGCTTCAAAGATATGCTACTCATCACACGGGACTCAGTCATGAAGGAAGAAGTTGATAATTATCAGTCGACTTCTGGAAATCACTGATGACTGTAAGGGGACGAAAATTGACCCGAATAGTAGTGGTTTGCTTCGAGTAATCCCCAAATCACATATATATATATTCGCTTTAACGAGAATAAAGAATTTTTGGATGCCGGGGGGGTCAGACAAATACACGAATTACGGTCACTATGGCTGTGACATTATTTTCGCTATTTTGGGGTTATAGCTCTCATTTCACAGTGCGTTATGTCTTTATGCGAATTCCACCGAAAACTCTAATACTGAAAATTAGTTTATGCGAAACTCCTCTTATTCTAGTCTGGCATATTGCATGGCCCCATAGCTCACTCAGTTCAAATTGTTAAGTTACACCGCCTTCAAAAGTTTGTAGTTTGGCGAGAAGTATTAAATCCGAATGGCCTACGAGTGGCGGGTAGCTCGGTTAGTCTATAGGTAAGAGGAAAGAGTGTATCTTCGTGACGCATTGGCCCCAAATTGAAAAATTTGAACAAAAATCCTCGTTTTGTCACAATTTTCCGTCGGAGAGTTTAAATCACCTCCGAAAAAAAATTGGGCGAGTTAAGGTCAAATTGAAATGAAATTTTCTAAAAAATCTGAAAGTGTCGTCATTAATCGTTCGGAGGAGATACCAGAAGTCTGCTCACTTATCAGCTTCACTGGTGAAAGTAGGCCTCTAAACTCATGCCAGAGTGTAATTTCATTTTTGCCTTCATTTTTTTAACAATAAACACGCGCTCGTCATCCAAACACCCTCGCCTACCACCCCCGTCATCATATACATATACACTTTCATATTTTCTTGGAAATGAAAATACGAACAAAAAAAAACAACAAACAAAAGCAAAATCATCAGCATCCTGCCTGCAGGATCAATGCCAAAGTCCTCGACCCCACCGCGCGTACACGTCTCCATCCCATCGCCTGGGTATAGTCACACGGTGGAAGAAGAAAAAACTCATGTGACACCAGGTTACCTCTTACTTCATATATACTTTACGGGCACTCCTTGAGAGAGTAACACTCTGTTGTTTTCTTCCATATATGACGAAATAAGATATGGAACATTTCCTTTTTTGTTTTCTTGGCTCGTTCCATTTTTTTTTGTCATCATGTCCCGCGGGTTGGAGATGGGGGTGGGTGGAAGAAAATTTTTCATTGTAGCCGCCGCTTTCACTGTCACACAACCGACGAAACACTCGGTGTCCCAGGGATAAGGACGACCTAAGACGTTATGTCGATGTTGATGAAGACCGCGTGCAAGGGGTGGTGGCGGTGTCGATAGTAGAGTGTGACAAAGTACGCAAAGAGGGAAAAAAATGCAAACTTATATGACTCCCTGACCAGGTTTCGGGACGACGGATGGGGGTGAGAAAGACGAAGAAGAAGAACAAGACGAGTATGCTATTTTTTTCATCCTTCTGGATGGTATTCGGTTTTTTGTTCATCATACGCGACAGAGTGTGGCACGCGAGGAAAGTCGGGTGGCCGGGAGACGGTGCAACACGGCTACGGCGATAGCAACCGTCATGGACCAGGGAGGGTATAATCAGGGAGAAAAAATTGTAATACAGGGACAATGAAGCTGGCTAAAAAGGCTGCTGTGAAACATATTAAGGCAAAACATATATGCTTGCGCGCAAACCCCATACTCCGCGCGCCCGTTTCACTCCGGTCCGCGCTGTTTCTTATATCATTCATTCGTCCTCGTCGTCAGTCGTGCCGATGAAAAATTATTTTTCATCTTCTTTCCCTTTTGGTTTTTTTTTTTTTGCTTTTTTTCAATGAAGGAAGGGTGCGACGACGAGACGGAGGTTCATCTTAACAGGATTCGTGCAGTTTGCAATTCATTTTTTTACTTTCGTATATTTTTCGTTTTTTTTTTTGTTTAGTCGTCGTCCATGTACCTTAGTCTTGGCGTATTTTTTTCGTATGCTTGATTTTCTTGTGGGGTTGAAAATGGGTATGTGGGTGCCAGCCAGCCAGCAAGGCAGAGGCAATCTTAGAGGGTAAAGAACCCTTATCGTTGATTTTTTTTATATTTTCATTTTTCTTTTTTTTTTTTTTGTATGTCGAGCCAGGGTGATGGTGATGTCCTTTATTTCAAAGCGGAGATGAGATGAAACACGCACTTGTACACATATATGAGAGTGGAGCGCGTATATGTATGATGATGATGATGGCATGGCACATGTGCGTTTTCCGGGGGTGGTTTATTAACGAGACGACACGGCGAAATGAAATGAATGTAAACATTTTCGGTAAGACGAGAGATGCGGCAATCGGTGGATTCGCTATTACACATATAACTATATGGGGTTAACAGAAGAGAGAGAGAGAGAGGTTTGGGGAAATGAAGGCCAAAAAAATGACACCCTCGGCATGATATTAGGTGGAAGGCAAAACATATATATATGGGGTCGTTCTTTTACATAAAAAAAAATGAGTAAAAAAAAACTGAAAATGAGCAAACGATAGTAGGAGTGCGCGATGGAAGGGTATTTTTGTCTAAATACCGAAAAATGTAAAAAAAAACTGTGGCGGATTTTTCAGAATTTTGTCTGATGGAAATTTGTTGGAAAACATATTTTTAATGGCTTTCGAATGTAATTAGTGGTAATATGAGTACTTCAATTAGATAATTTAAAATTAATAATTGCGGCACGATAGCCCGACACCGGGCCTTGGCCGTTCAAATCCGTGATACCTATTTTTTGGGTTTACGCGACCATGTCCTCCAGTTTCGGAACCCCAGCAGCAGGTCGGCTGGCGCTCTTACCTACTGAGTACCTACATACTTTCAGCGAGCACTCGCACCCGACACAAACCGTTTTCGGACATTACAAGGGTCCTCTCTGAGGTATTTGAAGCGTATTTAAAGGATCAACAAAAAATTGAAAAGGTTTTGTGTCGGCTCACTGCTCGCTACGCTCGCACCTCGCCCTTAGTTTCCCCTTACAAAAATCTTAATAAGGCGAGGTGCGAGCGTAGCGAGCGGTGAGCCGACACAAAGCGTTTTTGGACATTCTATTCGGACATTACAAGGGTCCTCTCTGAGGTATTTGAAGCGTCTTTAAAGGATCAACAAAAAATGAAAAGGCTTTGTGTCGGCTCACCGCTCGCTACGCTCGCACCTCGCCACGCTCGCTACGCTCGCACCTCGCCACGCTCGCACCTCGCCCTTAGTTTCCCCTTACAAAAATCTTAATAAGGCGAGGTGCGAGCGTAGCGAGCGGTGAGCCGACACAAAGCATTTCCGATTCCAAGGGTTCTCTCTGAGGTATTCGAAGCGTCTTTAAAGGATGAACAAAAAATTGAAAAGACTTCGTGTCTTAGTTTCCCCTTACAAAAATCTTAAAGCATTTTCGGACTTGTCAAGGGTCCTCTCGAAGGTTTTTAAAGCGTCTTTAAAGGATAAAAAAACGGAAAAGGCTTTGTGTCTTTAAAGGATCAAAAAAAATTGAAAAGGCTTTGTGTCGGCTCACCGCTCGCTACGCTCGCGCCTCGCCCTTAGTTTCCCCTTACAAAAATCTTAATAAGGCGAGTTGCGAGCATAGCGAGCGGTGAGCCGACACAAAGCGTTTTCGGACATTCCATTCGGACATTACAAGGGTCCTCTCTGAGGTATTTGAAGCGTCTTTAAAGGATCAACAAAAAATTGAAAAGGCTTTGTGTCGGCTCACCGCTCGCTACGCTTGCACCTCGCCCTTAGTTTCCCCTTACAGAAATGTTAATAAGGCGAGGTGCGAGGTGCGAGGTGCGAGGTGCGAGGTGCGAGCGGTGAGCCAACACAAAGCATTTTCGATTCCAAGGGTCCTCTCTGAGGTATTCGAAGCGTCTTTAAAGGATGAACAAAAATTGAAAAGACTTCGTGTCTTAATTTCCCCTTACAAAAATCGTAAAGCATTTTCGGACTTTCCAAGGGTCCTCTCGAAGGTTTTTACTGAAAAAAACTGGAGTTAGGAGCTTCAGACTCTTTTGCAAAAGAGTAACGCACCCGTGGTTGTCAAGGCATTAGTGGTGTGGCGCCCATAAGGGTGCTTTAAGGTGCTGAGCTGTTCAGTATCCTTTCTAGCCATAACTCGATGAAGTCTAGCAGTTGTATTAGTGCATTCCACACCTTCACAGAATTTGAACCACGAGTTCGATTTGGCCGACCTGATTTTCCTGTTGTATTCATTAAGTTGGGAGCGATACGTGTCCACTGTCCCTTTAGCTCTGTTAAAGAGTCGTCTTGTTAGCTTCCATAATCTCGATAGCTCTGGAGTCCACCAAGATACTATTTTGTCCTTCTGAGGGGGCAGTTTTCCCGAAAGAAATCACTATGGCCCCGGTGACGTTGGAGACCAAGCTATCCAGACTTAGCCAGCTGTAGGCAGACCTGTCGATGAGAGATTTCGTAGTTGTCCCACTCGGTGATCTGTGGTATTCGCCTTTCTCGCAAAACCTGGTGTGGACACTGAAAGCTGAAACCTGATATGAATGATGATGTTTGATGTTTCATCAGATACATACCAGTTTATTACCCAGTTATCAGCCCATTATTTGCCAAAGGTTAGATCGAGTACTTTCCGCTTGGATCTAGTGACAAAGTTAGGTTTGCTGCCTATCATCACTAATCACTAATCGCCGAGAGAACTACTGGTAAACCGAGAAGATTGCCAATAAGAGACGTGAATGCTTAAAAGCTCGACGCCTTCGTCAACGCTCCATCAGATCAACGACGTACAATGTTCTACTCGAGGCTTATAAAGCAGTCCGTAGATCACTCAAAAAGGCTATTAAAACTAGCAAACAAAATTGTTTCAAACAGCTTTGTGAGGACGCCGACGCAAATCCTTGGGGAACGGCGTATAGAGTGGTCATGAAGAAGATTGGACAGAGAGCTCTCCAACTCAAATGTCCGGTTCTGCTCGAAGATATTGTCTCCACTTTGTTTCCGCAACATGATTTGGAACCAGCGACACAAGGACTTACATCGAATATCAATATAATTCCACCGATTACAGAGTTAGAACTTTTAAAAGCAGCATCAAGGCTTGGGGATGGTAAAGCACCAGGTCCTGATGGTGTCCCTAATAGGGCGTTGAAGGCGGCCATTCTGACTACGCCAGCAAAGTTTATCGACGTCTTTGGAAAATGCCTAGAAGAACGGACTTTCCCACAACCACGGAAAAGACAAAAATCGGTGCTTATTCCAAAGCCCAATAAGCCTGCTGATGAACCTAACTCCTACCGCCCTATTCGTTTGCTAGACACAACGGGAAAAGTGCTCGAGCGAATCATATATAACCGATTATCGGATGTAGTGGAAGCCCAGGGGCGTTTATCGGTCCGCCAATACGGTTTCAGACGAGCACGATCTACGGTGGACGCAATTACCATGGTAACTGCTATTGCAAGTAGGTCATTACGTAACAGCACTTCTGCGAGCTGGGTTTGTATCCATGCAGCTCTACAAAGAATGTTTGTTCCCGACTATTAAGCTATTATAATTAGGAGCTACCTCTCGCAACGCGTCTTATGCTATGACACTAGTGCGGAACGCAAGAAATACGTGGTCACAGCAGGGGTGCCACAGGGATCCGTTCTTGGTCCACTTCTGTGGAACATCATATATAATGCTATTTATGAGCTTGCTATGCCAAAAGGTGTGACAGTCGTAGGCTTTGCTGACGACATAGCTGTCGTTTCGGTCGCAAAAGACCCGGAGTTGGTCGAGATATACACGGGCGACGCGATTACAACTATCAAGCTGTGGCTTCAAACCGTTGGATTAGGGCTCGGTGATCAGAAAACGGAAGCAGTTCTAATTAGCAAGCGGAGAAAAAAGTGTTCCCTCAAGATCCGAGTCGGAGAGTAGGACATAGCCTCTAAGCAAGCCGTTAGGTATTTGGGAATCATGATTGACTCGAGGCTAAGCTTTGGAGAGCACATAAGGTATGTAGGTGACAAGGCGGCGACTGCCACCGCAGCACTAGCACGAATGATGCCAAACATAGGTGGTCCGAGAACAAGTAGGAGGCTTCTACTGTCAAGAGTGGTAACATCTATCATTATATATGCCTCACAAGTTTGGGCCAGTGCATTACGTTTCGCATGCAATGCGAAACCTCTAAACGCGATATATCGTAGGTGTTCTTTGAGAGTGTGTTGTGCGTACCGTACCACATCGCATGAAGCGGCCTACGTGGTGGCTGGAATGATGCCTTTGCCGATCCTTGGAAACGAGATCAGCAGACTGTATAGCGATCGCCAAGGCGAATCACAGGAGATGCACCCAGGGCGAAGAAACAATGAAAGGGTGGAATCTATGAGAAGATGGCAGGATCGATGGGATGAGGCATCTACTGGCCGATGGGCACATATCCTTATTCCGGACATAGCCATATGGGTTAATCGAAAACACGGAGATGTGAATTTTTACATGACCCAATTTTTAACAGGTCACGCCAGAATGCCCGACTTGCAAGGGAGTTGCGGAACATGCCAAACACGTTGTGTTTGATTGCTCCAGATTTGAACATATCCGCAGCCAACTAGAAGCAGAACTGGGAGACAACATAAGCCCCCAGAATCTAGTGGCTCTAATGCTACTATCGGCGGATAACTGGGATTCAGTATGCAGGGCTGTTAGTGCCATTCACATGGAGCTACAGAGAGAGGAACGCAGACGGAAGTCTGGTACCCGGTGATGGCTGATTAGCCGGAATTGGCCCTGTGAAGTAATGCTGAAAGATTGTCCCGCGGGGTCAAGCGGTGGAAAAGAGGTGTAGAGGTTTAGTCGGTAGAAATCCGACATAATTGCCGGCCGGAGGTTTTCTGCTACGCGGCATGCAGTATCTAAGAAGATTCCCCATCTCTACCCAGAAAAAAAAGGTTTTCTGCCTATATTGAAGATGCTAAAGTTAAGACTGAAGAATACCTCCAATAAGTACTCACCTCTTGTGTTGATGTAAAAAGTCCGAATTGAGATGCTGGTACCTCCCCATCACCAGGGAAGCAGGCTGACACCACAACGAGCTTCCTTTTGGTGTCATCATTAAATGTGATGCAGGCTGCAGTCAGATCACTGTTTCTGAACTCTGAAAGATGTATAAAGTTTACGCTATTTATAATTAGTATACAATTTCACGGTCTGCTCAAACTGGTATCTTATACAACTGAGGACCCGCCACGTATTTGCCAGGGTTCCTGGATTAAAGCAAATTCCAGACTCTCCCTGACGAACCTGGCCACCAACGTATCCGAGGCTGTGATGGCGTGATGCAGGTTAGCTTGCAGCACGCCCAGGGATAACATCCAATGGCTCGATGTGCCCCTGTTGCTTGCTCGGATTCCCTTCCTCAGTCTCCATATGGATACCGGTTTCTGAGAGAGGGGATTGGACATCATCGTCTTCTGGCCATTCGAGATCGTCTTCGTTTGTTAGTGGTAGGCGAATATGATATTGGAATACCCGATCGTGTGTCTGAAATATCATTTGCCTCGCCTTGGGGTTGCGAACAATAAAATTACCTTGTGAGGAGAATTGAAGATTTTTTTGACATGTATATGTCTTTGCGGAAGCTACCTGAGAAATACTGGGTGTCGTTCCGTGAAAAAGCGTCACGAAAAACTGTAACGAAAACGTTTAACGCTTAAAATCGACCTTCCCGTAGTTCGATCTTCACCAAAGTTGGTACACATTATCCTTTAATCGCCCTGACAAAGAATCGACGATCACAATTTTGATAAGTCGCGCGAATAGCGGTAAATTCGCCATTGAAGCGAACGTAAAGATCTTCTTCAATTGGTCCTCCTGGCGCTGCCCGTGGACCGATGTCGATGAAACTCGGATGGAAGTTAAGTGGTGCGATCCTTAATATTTTGATGTCCGCACTTCTTATGAGAAAGATGTCCTTGTATATAAAAGGTCCTTTTTTCTGTGGGAATGCATTATAGACGATATGGATATGATGTGGATATCAAAAAACAGTATTCGTTGCGACGAGTCTTGTAAAATCACGACAAGTTGATTTTGAGTTTTGTAAAAGGATATTACCACCAAAAAGGACATTTATTTCAACCATAGGAAACAGAGTATGGGCATTATGGGTATCGTTCGAAAGGTGATGTTTGGGGCACAGTATGTGATCGGTTTCAAAGGATTTTTGGGCTTCTGGAGTGACAGGATAACGGTGGAATCCCGTTAAAATGAACGTAGGTCCCTTTTTCTGTGCGAGTGCGTGACTATATGAGTATGAAAATACAGTATTCGTTGGTACGAGTCTTTTAAAATCCCAGCAAGTTGATTTTGAGTTTTCAAAAAAGGATATTACCACCAAAAAGGACATTTTTTCTAGTATAGGAAACATAGCATGGGCATTATGGGTGTCGTTCGAAAGGTGATGTTTGGGGCAATATGTGATCAGTTTTAAAGGATTTGTGGACTTTCAGAGTTACAGGATAACCATGAAACCTCATCTCAATAAGCTTAAGTTTAAACATAAAGTTCACTGAGCATCAACATAACTTTAGCAGAACATTAAAAAATAAAATTTCCTTAATGTAACAACACGTTTTAGCCGACTCCAATTGGGGCGAATAAATCTAGCAATCATCACAATGGCAGTTAGGGGATCAGAATGGCAAACATGTTTGCGGAACATACGCAACTGTTTCGTTTTGGAAACCCACCCATTGTGTGTTCGGTACACTGTGGAGCGGTGATGGACGTACGTACTGAGGTTAAATATACCTACAATTAAATATTTGAATGTGTTTGAACTTATTGGATTGAAAGATGAACAAAGTTTAAATTTTTATCCAGCAGATGAATTTCATTTCAATCAATGACGTCCGTCACCGCACCACAAATCATTCTTCCGTTGCACTTTTCCTCCTCACAAAGCTCTTCGTCTCGTTCGCAATTACCTTCTGCAACGTCGAGCTGTGCGAACATTATCGTGATGATTCCTAGATTTACCCGCCTCGATGGGAGCCGGCATGGCCGAAAGAATTAAGTGGCAGATAAAAGTTGGATTGAACTGAGCGAGGTTTCGAAGAGTCCACGAAAATTAAGATATTTTTCTATTAAATAAATTTCCAAAAACAGTTTCTTTTTATTTCTAATGCAATGTACTTAGTTAGCCTTAATGACAAAAATCCAATTGAAATCCGGCTGCAGAAAGGGATGGATGTAATCTGATATTCAATTTAAACTTTGCTTGCCTTTGCAATTCAACTAGTCAATTGCATTCAATTTCATTCAATACGTATGCAACCGTCCGTCATTGCACACAAAATCATCTATGGCTGGCCCTTATCCGCCTAACCATACTGCTCTGGGCTTCTGCTGTTATGTGCTGTAGTTACCAGAATCAATTTTTTTTTCTTTTCGATAAGAGCCAACATAGCGCGGTCGGTTAAGTGGCAGGTAAGTTTTTCGGACAATGGATTGTTGATGTTTCGATTCCCCATAGAAATCATTGGATTTTTTCTGTTTATTTTCTTTTTATTAAGTTTACCAAACATTTTTTTTGTGGTCATTATTTTGTATATTCTAAAACGCATGTTGTTTAATTTTAAGAATGTTAATTTTCGATTTATTCTATTTATAGTGTTAACGTTTTGATGCAATGTTAACTTTCTTGTGAGCGATAATGGTTTCTTGTTAGCAATAATGTAGACATATACATGATCTAAGATTTTTCCCCTTAGGGAAAACTTCTCGGAGTTTTTTTAAAGCTGACTTACACACCAAATCTATGGATATCAATACTGAAATTCTTGGCCCATCCATACCGCGTATCAACTACTCAATTGAATATCAATCCACAATCCGCTGCGGTCAATCCATTTATGCTTTCTCCTCCCGCGCTGCTACTTAACGACATTATACGACTGTATGATTGATGACTATTAAAAGATGCATACACAAAAAATCATCCTTGTCGTTGTCGTGACCATGAACATATTCACACACACCCACACACACCCACACACACACATACACTCATATACATAATGATCGCATTAGCTTACAAAATGTGTGATCTGCCATTAAAAATTGTTGTATCTTCTTTTCTTTTGTATGCCTTTTCGTATTTTATATATTTATATTCTTAAATGTATTTAATTTTTTTTTATCTTTTGTCATTTTCAATCTTTAAACAGTTTTTTTCCCGTATCTCTGAAATTTACATATTTTACCATTTAATTCACGTCTCACATCGTGCATGATGTGGTATGGTGTCGTGAAAGAGCACCTCACACCTTTTCAGATTTTTTATTGTTTTCTATTCACCTGAAAATCACATACTTAACACCATAAGCAAAAAGACAAGAAACACCTAAAAAAACACATATAAATAAATGAAAATAAAATAAATCGATATAATACGAAAAAGGAATTAATACCAGAGATTAAAAAATAAAATTGAAAGCGAATACGAAATGAAGGAGAGATATAGAGATGAACGAAAAAAAAAACAAAAAAAAAACATGTAGCGATAAAAATCCAGAAATTTAACTTTTGATTTGACTGAAAGATACAATAATTTTTTGGAATAGATTAAATTCCTGAATTGGAGTTTTTTGTGTGTGGTTTTGTTTTTATTAGCAAGTTTTGTGTCATTTTACTATTAATCAGATAGGTGGTCAATTATTGGGTCTTTTGTTTTGTTTTTGAGTATACATACATATGGAGTTGAACGATGTGAATTATGCGTTTGGATGTTTATTAATAAATTTAAAAGTTAAGTACATTAATAACTGTAATAATATGCTTTCTTCCATTTAAAATGGTATTGTTGGCTTGGCTCCAACGCCTCCAAATTTTCCTAATATTTTCCCACAAAAAAAAAAAACGAGACTGTTCGATACACGCAATACGGATCGCCGCACAACACAGGTAACGTACTGCTCACTGTACCGAAAATGTAAAATCTCGATTTTCTAATTTCTGTACAACACAGAACAAAGACGAATTGTAGAAAAATTATAACAATTTATTCCACGTAAAAAATGATTTGGTCACACGACCGATACGTAACAAATTTGGGAGCGAACTGAATTTCTTAGTATACACGAACTGGAAAAGTTACGTTACTTTATAATGTATCCAACTTCATGTACTAACTGAATAAACTAAAACTGTAAAAATGATAAAAACAACTGATTTCGAATTTCGAATAATGACAGTAGCATGACAAATTGTCATTTGTTTACATAATTAAATTGAGTTATTTCATATTATCTTATTTTTATGCTGTACAATAATTCCTCTTGTCTATTACAGATGCGGTGGTGCGACTTCAACAGATGGCCAGGGGTTGCGTTACTTGCGATAATTCCGACGATTACAGCGAAAGCGTCAGGTAAGTTGAGCAATTTCATTTATTGTAAAACGAGATTTTTTGTGCTTCCTTTGTATTTTGCAGACGGCATACTGGCAATCGTTAGCTGAGGCGGCAGTTGCAACGGAGCGATATCCCCAACATACTCCCCCCGCTAAGGCGTCAGACTTAGGACATTCACGTCCAATGGGATCTGCAACTAGAACTATTAGTATACAAGACGATAATTATTATTATAATGTTTGTTGAAATTTTCATATCGACTTTTATGTATTTGTAGCTGATGATGTAATTACCACGCAATTATCGACGGTATTTCCACCATGTCGACTACATTGTGGCGCAGGAACCGAGGACGTTAAAGCGCGTCCTACTCGCTCGATGCACGTTGATAACAATTCAAATAAAGAGTTCAATTCAGGTATATAAGTCTTTTCGATAATAAAAAAATATAAAAAAAACCGATTGCAAATTAAATTCAAAGATGCACTTATTGCGGTTCGTTACACGGAATTAGCGCAATTTTGGTTATATTCCGTTTCAATTCAACGCCGTTTCTGTGAAGTGTCACGACGCGCACTAGGTTGTCCTTTCCCGGGTGTAATGCGCTAATCCTTGCCAAGGGCCACTTATACGACGGAAGTTTTTCATCGAATGGCATATTAGCGTAGGTCAATCGCCCTCCAAGGCGCATGATGCCATCGCCATCTAAAAATGGGTTGAGTTTTATCAGCTTACTATTATTATGCACTGGCCTATTGTCCTTTAATAGCACTAATTCCCTCGCGAATTCCTTTGATTGGATGTATTGAAGTACCAGCTTAGTTGCATTATTTAATTCTTGCGCTGTCAAGTATCCTGTGTGCGGATTCAGCTTTGAGGCTATTCGAAGAAAACGTTGGCAATAAGCTATGACTCTGATCAGACGATTGTATGAAGAGAATCTTGTTATAAGCGATTCCCAGAATGGTTCAGTCATATATGATAGACAGCATACAATTTTTTCTCTTTCTCGGCGCTTCAATTCCAGGGTGGTGGGTGTCGATTCACGAGTTCGTGGCCATTGATCAGCGCATTGATTCAACCACGTTGGACCATTCCACCACAACTCATTGTCCATTAATTTGTTTGCGGTAGATCCACGTGATGCAATGTCTGCGGGGTTGGAGGCCGTAGGTACGTATCTCCAGGGAACGGCTGGTACATTGTCCATAATTTGGCATACTCGGTTGGACACAAAAACTGTCCATCTGCTGGGGTGACCATGAATCCAAGACAACACTATCTCCGAGTCTGTCCATAAATACGTTTTCTCGCTCTCGGTTACTGATGGGACAGTGCACAATGTAGGGCGGATCTGCTTCATTAATTTGGAAAGTAATACCGCACCGCATAATTCCAATCGCGGTATCGTAACCGGTTTTATGGGTGCTACTTTAGTTTTAGCGGCTACTAACCTTGTTTTTGTGGTGGTCACGCCTCGGCATACCAAATAGATTGCTGCTGCATATGCCTCCTGCGACGCGTCCGAGAATCCATGAAGTTCCATGGTGTAGTCTTCGCTTATCGTTACCCATCTTGGAATTCGGATTTGTGTCAGCGCGTTAAAACTACCGCGCAGCACCTGCCACTTATCGACCATATCGTGAGGAAGTTCTTCGTCCCAGCCAAGACCTCGCTTCCATATCTGCTGCATCCAACACTTGGCCCGAATAGTGATGGGTGCTATCCATCCCAACGGGTCATAAATCTTAGCTATGTCAGATAGCACAACCCGCTTCGTACACCGCTGAACCTCCTTCAGGAAACTGCAGCGGAATGATAGGCTATCGGAATTAACCATCCATATAATTCCTAACGATTTGTGTTCTTGTTCGTTCCCAAGCACGAACTCATTGTCGCTCTCCTTGTCGATTGCCGGTATATCGTGTAGCACCTTTGCGTTATTAGCTACCCACTTACGAAGGTGAAAACCGCCCGATTTTAAGGATTGCGTCAGTTCATTTACTTTGAGCTTAGCCGTCGCTAAGTCGTTAGCTCCCGATAGCACATCGTCAATATAAAAGTCATCCTGTATAACGGCGGATGCAGTCGGCCATTTCTCCTTATTTTCCTCTGCCAGCTGCTGCAAAGTTCGAATGGCAAGGAACGGTGCACTAGTGACTCCAAATGTGACCGTGTTGAACTCGTAGTCCTGAATGGGATCGGAAGGGTCAAACCGCCACACTATGCGCTGATATCTACGGTCATCCTCATGCATCTGAATCTGCAAATACATCTTTGCAATGTCAGCCACGAACGCATACTGATGAAGCCTCCATTTCAACAAAATAGAGCATATGTCGTTTTGAATAGGTGGTCCAGTACATAGTACATCGTTTAATGATAAACCTGTCGATGATTTCCGGGACGCTTCAAAAACAATTCTAGTTTGCGTTGTTGTACTCTCTTTATGAACCGCATGATGAGGTAGGTAAAAACTACTGGTTGAGTCCTTAGGGTTCCTTATTAGGCTTAAATATTCGTGGTCGATATAATCCCGCATACAATCATTGTATTGTTTCTTCCGATTTGAGTCTCGTTGGAGTCGACGTTCCATATTAAGCAGGCACGTCTCCGCCGATCGCCTAGACTCGCCTAATTGTTGCTTCAGCTTATCCGATTTGAATGGTAAACGTACCTCGAATTTTCCGGACTGACCCCTTCTTGTCGTAGTGCGATAAAATTCTTCGCATTGAACATCCTCCGGGTGTGGTTTAAGTGGTGCCGCTTCAACTTCTTCGATTTTCCAAAATCGTTCTAACAATTCGTTTATGGGTTGTTCCTCACTAACTTCCACTTTAAACGAGTGTATTGTATCCTCTGCTTGCTGAGCGGTCCCGGATACAATCCAACCAAGCTTTGTCTCCTGAAGTAGGAGCCCACCGGACAACAACTTGAAGTTGTTTAGTAGCAGCCTCCCGTAGACGTCGGCTCCAATTATCAAATCAATCCTTCCCGGAACATTAAAATTCGGATCGGCTAATGGAACCGTAGTTATCTCGGCATAATTTGGACACTCCATATACCGAGCAGGAAGGGTGTTTGTCAGTTTTGTCAATACAACGGCTTGGAATCTTACCTCCTCCTTGTTTAATGTTAGTATTGTCGTCTCCACGAGTCCCTTGGCTTGAGTCCGGGAAGTCTTTCCGATGCCTATCACGCTAGCTTGATATGGCCTTTTCCTCAGGCCCAACATTTGGACTGCTTCCTCGGACAAGAAGGAGGCTTGAGATCCTTGGTCAAATAACGCCCGTAGAGTCATCCTGCCAGTCTCGCTGAGTAGGGTGACCCGCGCGGTTGCAAGCAACACATTAGTTGCAATCACGCTGCTCAACGCGTTTACCTGACTCGGTACAAATGGCTTAGCTGACGTAGATGGAAACGTTTCAGTTGGCGCCGCGCTTGAGGTTGGAGTGTTTGTCTCGCGATGCAGCATTATGTGGTGTGCACCCTTGCATTTGAAGCACCTTGCCTTACTTAGGCAGTTCATGGCCATATGTCCTGAGCTGAGACAATTCAGGCACAGGCGGTGTCGTTTCACCGTAGTAAGGCGCTGTGGTTGTGTGGCGCTCTTGAAAACCGGGCACATGTGCAATTTGTGCGAATGTTTGCAAGCTACACATTCTACTCGAGTTTCAACGTGGTGAGCATGAATTTTTCTTGTTGTTACCTTGCTGCCGGTGGCCTCAAGCATCCGGAATCGCGCTGTCAAGAATTCCTGCAAGTCCCCCAATACAAGTGCCTCCTTGGTGGCAGCTTGATTCTGCTCCCACAAGACTCGAGCCGCATGAGGCAATCGTTGAACAGCCAAATATACGATAATTGACTGCCATAGGTTTTTTACGTTCATCTTGTCTAAAATACGGACAGACTCCATCGTTTTATCAAGAAGCAGCTTTAAGGATTCTGCGGAGTCCGAAACGGGATCTGCTGCGGTTACCTGCTTCAAATGAAGATTCAAGAGCACCTTTGGATTGTCATATCGTTCAAGTAGCGTGTTCCACGCCAAATCCAAATTGTCCGCGGTTATGTCGAATGATTTTACGAGCTCAGCCGGCTCACCGTGTAAACTGCATTTAAGGTAGTGCAACTTTTCGACCTTGCTTAAGGAAGGCTTTTCGTACACCATAGATGTGAATAACTCCTTAAAAGAGGTCCACTTAAAATAATCGCCGCCAAAGCTAGGCATTTCAATACGCGGCAAGCGAACAGTTTCCTTTGGAGTTGAGCTGGAGTCTTCGGTCGGGCGACTAGTCGTGGTTGTTACGGTGGTAGCAGCCAAGCACTCATCCACTTCTGCCAAAAATTCCAAGACTGTCTCGCTAAACGTTGGTGCCACTGCATCAGCAAAATACGAAACAGTTGCTACGCTGCCAAGATCTTCTAATCCATCGAGAATACGCTTATGGGTGGTAGCAAATCCCTCATCGAGAGCTTCCAATGTTTTGGCCAACCTCTGTAGGTAGCTTCCGGTTTTTCGGTCCTTCTTGTAAAAGGTAGCTTGAAAGAGCTTGAGCTGACCTAGCCGTTGTTGCTGCTCCCAGTACAGCTTCTCCATTGCAAATATAATGTACAAACCAGATACGTACCGAATTTCAAAATGGACGGCAAGTTTCTTACTCGCAGAAATGAACGGGTCGAATGTATGGATTATAAGTCTGAGCGATTAATATAGGTTAACGATGATTATGCACTATAGCCGCGGATTTCAAAATGGACGTCAAGTTTTTTGTTCACAGAAATGAACGGATCGAATTTAATATAAGTCCCAGCAACAAATATAGGTGAACGAATATTATGCACTATGGGCGCGGATTACAAATGGACGTCAAGTTTTTTACGTAAGAAAAGGTGTAAGGAATTGCAATTATGAGCCACAACAGCTAATATTCGCACGAAAAAGTATAAGGAATTGCACTTATAAGCCACAACAGCTAATATTCCTGAACGACGGGTATGCACTATAGGCTCTATGCACAAGTAGTTTAAGGAACCGCGGATTCGGGATGAATTGAAACGACCGCGGATCCGGCTCGACGGACCAAAAAATGTTCGATACACGCAATACGGATCGCCGCACAACACGGTAACGTACTGATCACTGTACCGAAAGTGTAAAATCTCGATTTTCTAATTTCTGTACAACACAGAACAAAGACGAATTGTAGAAAAATTATAACAATTTATTCCACGTAAAAAATGATTTGGTCACACGACCGATACGTAACAAATTTGGGAGCGAACTGAATTTCTTAGTATACACGAACTGGAAAAGTTACGTTACTTTATAATGTATCCAACTTCATGTACTAACTGAATAAACTAAAACTGTAAAAATGATAAAAACAACTGATTTCGAATTTCGAATAATGACAGTAGCATGACAAATTGTCATTTGTTTACATAATTAAATTGAGTTATTTCATATTATCTTATTTTTATGCTGTACAATAATTCCTCTTGTCTATTACAGATGCGGTGGTGCGACTTCAACAGATGGCCAGGGGTTGCGTTACTTGCGATAATTCCGACGATTACAGCGAAAGCGTCAGGTAAGTTGAGCAATTTCATTTATTGTAAAACGAGATTTTTTGTGCTTCCTTTGTATTTTGCAGACGGCATACTGGCAATCGTTAGCTGAGGCGGCAGTTGCAACGGAGCGATATCCCCAACAGAGACCGAGGCTAATTTCGGGCGCAGCCGAAATTTAAATACCCGTCACATTTGAATGCAACTTAGGCTTCTTTTGCGTTAAAATTTTTTTTACCGCAGTCTATGACGTGCTCCGATTCCATCAGTTAATGGATATGTTGAGGCCAATCCAGCAATTCCGATTCCATCCATTCCTAGATATGTTTTGAGGCTTTAACATGAACACATTTAACCCGTGTGCTGTGGTGGTAGAAAAAACCTCAGTGTTCCTGGCTTGGCATATAAGGCGACTAAATGGATAGGATGTGTATGCAAGCAATTTGCGCATCTGAAAATTAATTATGCTGACGAAACGTCTACTAGGCCTCGGATTAGGAATTACTTACCGGTTACGACTTTTGGCTATCGCCAAAGACAAAGATTGGATTCTGGAACGTGCGTACTCTGTTGGACAATGGTTCAGAGGGCCCACAAAATGCACGATTTTTTCAAATAGAGAGTGAGTTTAGACGACACAAACTCAACATCTAGGGGCTGAGCGAAGTTATATGGTTGAATAGTGGGAACAATTTTTCTCCTACTCGTAGCACGATGTTATTGTGTTCCGGAAAAGCTTCTGGCAGATCTCGGGAATCAGGCATTGGGCTCCTATTAACCAGAGCAGCTCATAGTAGTCTGATTAGTTGGGAACCAGTTTCTGATAGAATTATGACCGCCAGGTTCCGTACTAAAATGTGAAACATTAGAATAATTTAACGTTACGCTCCAACTGAACCTGATAGCGCCGAAGCTAAGGACTATTTTTACGAACAACTCAACACTATCCAGTGGAAAACACATAAGGGCGACATTGTAGTGGTAATGGGAGATTTAAATGCTAAGGTTGGTGCCGACATCGATGGACTGAGGCACGTGATGGGGAGACCGGGGGTAACCGGAACGATAACGGTGACAGGGTTTGTAGAGTTCTGTAACTTCCACCGCCTCGTCATTGGTGGAACTATGGTCGAGCATAAGAATTGCCATAAGATCACCTGGACGTCTGTTGATCGATACCGAACCGAAAATCAAATCGACCATTTCGCCATTTCTAGCAGATTTAGAAGTTGCCTTCTAGATGTCCGTAATAAGAGAGGTGCTGAGGCAAGTATGGGAAGAGACCACCATCAGATGGTCGCAAATGTTCGTTTGCGGATTGCTTCCGTGCAATCTCGGCGAGATTTATCATCCCGGCATGGTAAGTTCGACACCGCCAAATAAAAACATCAAGCTGGAGCCCAACAGTTTAACGATCAACTCTCACAGAAAACAGCTGCGATTATTAGTCGCCCGGTTGATGACTTAAACGCTCAATGGAATGCTATAAAAAACCGCTGAGACAGTTGTTGGGCCAAATCCGACCTCCCGGCCAAAAAATTGGATGTCGAACGTAAAATGGCAGCGGATTGTCGAACCGAAGCAACAGACGAGAATCGTCACAACATTGAGCTCCTGTACCGTTCGAAAGCTCGGGAAGTCAGACGTAGTGTTCGCCGTGACAAAACAGTGTATACCAACTCCCTCCTTGCAACGGCAGAGGAAGCTGCACGGAATAATGATTTAAATACCGTATACAATGTCATCAAGGAGTGTAAAGGTGGCCGTAGCTCCTATCAGCACCCGGTGAAAGAAAGTGATGGAAAGTTACTTATCCATACCGACGATCAGTTGAGGCGATGGAAAGAGCACTTCGCTGCAGTTTTAAATCGAGTGACTGATGGCGAGGTCCCCCCTAATATTGATAATTTAGCTTCCCGTCAAAACGCAGGTATACGATCAACTCCCCCAACGAATCAAAAAAATCGAGTACGCAATTATTGTCAAGCTTCCAAAAAAGAGCAGTCTTACAGAATGCAATAATTGGAGGGGTATTTGTGTGCTTCCTGTTCTTGCCAGAATAATAGGTACGATAATCTTGGAGAGAATCAAGCTCCACTTAGAAAGCAAAATTGATGAAGAGCTGGCAGGGTTTCGATCTGGGTTTTCATGCGTGGACCACATCAACACCTTGCGGGCTGTAATTGAGCAATGCGTCGAATATAGATCTCCGGCCTGACTCTGAAATCTCACCTACAACATTTGGAGTATCAAGAGACGCGAGAGCGTCTCGCCCGCCAAAGGAAAAAGAAAAACGAAAGCGAACAAGTCTATGATTACCGGAGACAACTTGCTTTTTTGTTTGATCAGGCTACAGCCTTCCAGGCAACATCCCCCAAAAAAATTTTTTTACCAAAATATTCCACATATCCTGTTCTGGTGCCTTTTCAAAAAAAATCTTCGATCGGCACAATAACGGGTAAGATATATGCAATAAACGGTGAAATTTTCACCCTTACAGACTTAAGCGAGTAACCCAATTTCAGAATGAAGTTTACAGTTGCAGAAAGACTTGCTTCTACTGTCTCTCTTCGTGATGGAATTTTTATGAAATTTGGAACGAATGATCCTCTGGTGGTCCTTCTAAAGAATCAATGTCATTTAGATAAGTGGATGGAATAACGGTAAATTAATAGGTAAAGTTAACAAAAGATTTCCAACAATTGCGTCTATCGGCTCATCGCATTGACCATTTTTTAAAACACACTGCGGCATTGGGATATTTGGATATTGGGACACCGGGAGACTGGGAGACTAGGATCGTGGGGTAGTGGGATATTAGGAAATTGGGACATTAGGGTCTTGGGACATTAGGACATTGGGGCATTAGGCACAATGGGGAAACAGGGACGTGGGGACATCGGCATATTGGGGCATTGGGACATCAGGACATCAGGATATTGGGACAATGGGATATTGGGACACTGGGAGACTGGGACTTTAGGACACTGGGATATTAGGACATTGGGACATTATGACCTTGGGACAATCGGATATTGGGACATTGGGACACTGGTACATAGGGGCATTGGACCACTGAGACATCGGAATGTTGTGACATTGGGACATCGGGATATTCGCACATAGGGACACTGGGATATAAGAACATGTGAACATTAGGGTCTTGGGTCATTAGGACATTGGGATATTGGGACATCAACACATTAGGACATTGGGACATTAGGTACACTGGGGAAACTGGGACGTGGGAACATTGGGGCACTGGGACATCGGGATATTAGAACATTGGGACATTGTAACATTGGGATATTGGCACATTGGGATATTGGAACATTGGGATACTGGGACATTAGGGCACTGAGATACAGGGACATTGGGGCACTGGGATATTAGGACATTAGGCTATTGGGACTTTGGGACACTTGGTATACTGCGACATTGGGACACAGACCACTGGTACATTAGGACATTGGGCCATTGGGCCATTGGGATATTATCACATTAGGATACTGGGACATTTGGGACATTGGGGTACTGGGATATTAGGAAATTGGGGCATTAGGACCTTGGGACATTAGGACAGTTAGACATTGGGATATTAGGACATTAGGTGGGAGACTGGGACATTGGGATATTCCGATACTGGGACATTGGGACACTAGGGTAGTGGGACATTCGGACATTAAACCATTGGGGCACTGTGATATTTGCACATTGGGACAATAGGACCTAAATTGGGACACTGGGACATCAGGATATTGGGATATTGGCACATTAGAATATTAGGACATTCGGACACTGGGATATTAGAACATTGGGACATGAGGACACTGTGACAATGGATCTTAGGGCATTAGGGCATTACGACATTGGAACATTGGGACACTGTGACATTCGGACAATGTGATATTGGGACACTGGGTCAGGGGGCCATTAAGACAGATCAGTAACAGAACGTTAAGAAAGCGTTGGTAAGGCAACAACAGAGCGTTAGCAGATCGTTAACAGAGTGTTAACAGAAAATTAACAGAGCCTTAACAGAACGTTAACAGAACGTTAATCGAGTAATAAAAGAAAGGTAACAGACCGTTTACAGAGCATTAGCCGAATGATTAAAGAGAATTAAGAGAACATTAACAGAACGTTAACAGAGCATTAACGAAAAGATAATAGAGTGTTAAGAGAACGTTAGTAGAGCATTAACAGAGTTACCAAAAAATTAACAGATTACTAACAGAATGTTAGCAGAGCCATAACACAAAGATAACACAAATCTATTTTGCACAAAATTATTTTTAAAAAAGCTCAGCAACAGCCATTTGTGGCGTATTTGCAATTGCGTTTGCAGTATCTATTTATTTTAAAGAAGACCCTGTGAATATAACTTATGATATTAAATTTATGGAATATGCTGAACAAAAACCTATTGAAACTTTTCCCAAAACAAAAATATTAGTTGGCTATTTAAGTATGCAAAAATATATGATATCTGACCAAAAACAACAAAGTTGTAAAAGTTACCCCGCCAAAGAAAAATTCATCTGCCGCAAAAAGAATACATATCACTCCAATCCGCTGCTCATATCTAATTTTGTTTGCTGGATGTACTTTTGTTTTAGGTGTAAATGCTGGAGAAGTTTAAATGTACAGGACTACTTCTTAAAGTAATTTGGAGGGAGCCGTCAAAGTGGCACTGAATAAAATGTTAAAGCTCCCACCAAATTACTTTAAAAAGTAGTCCTGTACATTTAAACTTCTCCAGCATTTACACCTAAAACAAAAGTACATCCAGCAAACAAAATTAGATATGAGCAGCGGATTGGAGTGATATGTATTCTTTTTGCGGCAGATGAATTTTTCTTTGGCGGGGTAACTTTTACAACTTTGTTGTTTTTGGTCAGATGCTGATGACATTTTCCAACTCTCGCATAAATTCATGGACCTGAGTGAAATGGCTCTGGATCTCTCGAGAGAGGCAAAGGTTGTCGACCTAAAGATTATTACCAGCAAGACCGAAATCCTTAGCCTGACTGGGAACCACACTCTCCCCATAAGTATCAATGGACAACTTGTTGAACAGGTAGACGAATTTGTCTATTTTGGTAGCACTGTTGCTATTGATGGTGGCACAGATCAAGACGTCGTTCGCCGCATTAACCGTGCCAACTGTTCCTTCGGCATGTTGTCCAAACTCTGGCAAAGCTGTTATCTCAGTGCTAAAACCAAACTGGGGCTCTTTCACTCCCTGATACTTTCAGTGCTCTTATACGGGAGCAGCACTTGGAAAGTTTCCGCTGCAGTAACCAAGAAGTTGCAAACTTTCGTGAACACTTTTCTTCGCCGATATAATTTCGAATGAAGATCTTCTTCGGCGTACGGGTCAAATACCTATCGACGAATTGATTCGCAGACGAAAGTGGCAGTGGATTGGTCATACGTTACGGAAGGGTGATAACTGCATTGCTGGTCGCGCTATGCGAAGGAACCCCTTATTACAACGTGAACGACAAAGGGGTCGCCCTTAAATCACGTGACGCAGATCTGTAGATAGGTAATGTGCGTCTTTGAGAAAGAACTGGTGCCAAATACGTTGCATGGCCAGAAACCGTACGCGTAGTAGACGTAGGTGTAGTAGACGTGCTATGCCCCACAAGGGGTTAAGGCCATTTAGCAGTAAGTAGTACATTTGGTTGGAGTTTGGTTAAGATTGGTTCATAAAGAAAAAAGTTTTTCTTAGAAGAACCTAATTTGCAAAGGGTCATTTATATGACAACCCCATGGTGTAGTGTTCCGATTTAAGCCGTTCCCAAGTATCTTTTGAGGCTTTACTAGGAACACATTTGAGTAAAGTTTGGGGTCGGATGAAAATGGAACAAGTTTTTTTTTTAGAAGAACTTAATTTTCACGGGTTGTTTGTATGGCAGCCCTATGATGTAATATTCCGATTCCAACCGTTCCTAGATATGTTTTGAGCCTTTATTAGGACCATACTTGGGTGAAGTTTGGTTAAGATTGGTACATAAAGAAAAAAGTTTTTCTTTGAAGAACCTAGTTTTTAGGGGCAGCCCCATGGTCCGACATATATATCGCGTACACTAAAAAGAAACTTGTATACAAAATTTCAGCCCGATAGCTTCAAAACTGAGCGACTAGTTTGCGTTGTAACAGACGGACAGACAGACAAACAGACGGACAGACAGACGGCGCATTAAAAGCTTCGTTTTGCTGAAATAACCAGAGTCCTAGCTATCACCGTTCAAAAGATACAGCCTCCCAAAGGCGACCCAACAAATGCCAACTTTGACCCATCTACGCTCAATATTTAGCGAGATATTTGCATTTTTGTGATTTCAAATGAAAATTTCCGAAAATGGGTTTTGAAAAAG
This sequence comes from Microchrysa polita, assembly GCA_949715475.1. Lineage (NCBI taxonomy): Eukaryota > Metazoa > Arthropoda > Insecta > Diptera > Stratiomyidae > Microchrysa > Microchrysa polita. Next base: position 8,427,009 of record OX454422.1, read on the forward strand.
TCGATGTAGAGCGCGTTGAGAGCTACGTTTTGCTGAAGGAACCAGAGTCCTAGCTATCACCGTTGAAAAGATACAGCCTCCCAAAGGCGACCCAATAAATGCCAACTTTGACCCATCTACGCTCAATATTTAGCGAGATATTTGCATTTTTGTGATTTCAAATGAAAATTTCCGAAAATGGGTTTTGAAAAAGTCGATGTAGAGCGCGTTGAGAGCTACGTTTTGCTGAAGGAACCAGAGTCCTAGCTATCACCGTTGAAAAGATACAGCCTCCCAAAGGCGACCCAATAAATGCCAACAAGATACACCCATCTACGCTCAATATTTAGCGAGATATTTGCATTTTTGTGATTTCAAATGAAAATTTCCGAAAATGGGTTTTGAAAAAGTCGATGTAGAGCGCATTGAGAGCTACGTTTTGCTGAAAGAACCAGAGTCCTAGCTATCACCGTTCAAAAGATACAGCCTCCCAAAGGCGACCCAATAAATGCCAACTTTGACCCATCTGCGCTCAATATTTAGCGAGATATTTGCATTTTTGTGATTTCAAATGAAAATTTCCGAAAATGGGTTTTGAAAAAGTCGATGTAGAGCGCATTGAGAGCTACGTTTTGCTGAAAGAACCAGAGTCCTAGCTATCACCGTTCAAAAGATACAGCCTCCCAAAGGCGACCCAACAAATGCCAACTTCGACCCATCTACGCTTAATATTTAGCGAGATATTTGCATTTTTGTGATTTCAAATGAAAATTTCCGAAAATGGATTTTGAAAAAGTCGATGTAGAGCGCATTGAGAGCTACGTTTTGCTGAAAGAACCAGAGTCCTAGCTATCACCGTCCAAAAGATACAGCCTCCCAAAGGCGACCCAACAAATGCCAACTTCGACCCATCTACGCTTAATATTTAGCGAGATATTTGCATTTTTGTGATTTCAAATGAAAATTTCCGAAAATGGGTTTTGAAAAAGTCGATGTAGAGCGCATTGAGAGTTACGTTTTGCTGAAAGAACCAGAGTCCTAGCTATCAACGTCCGAAAGATACAGCCTCCTAAAGGCGACCCAACAAATGCCAACTTTGACCCATCTACGCTCAATATTTAGCGAGATATTTGCATTTTTGTGATTTCAAATGAAAATTTCCGAAAATGGGTTTTGAAAAAGTCGATGTAGAGCGCATTGAGAGCTACGTTTTGCTGAAAGAACCAGAGTCCTAGCTATCACCGTTCAAAAGATACAGCCTCCCAAAGGCGACCCAACAAATGCCAACTTCGACCCATCTACGCTTAATATTTAGCGAGATATTTGCATTTTTGTGATTTCAAATGAAAATTTCCGAAAATGGGTTTTGAAAAAGTCGATGTAGAGCGCATTGAGAGCTACGTTTTGCTGAAAGAACCAGAGTCCTAGCTATCACCGTTCTAAAGATACAGCCTCCCAAAGGCGACCCAATAAATGCCAACTTTGACCCATCTGCGCTCAATATTTAGCGAGATATTTGCATTTTTGTGATTTCAAATGAAAATTTCCGAAAATGGGTTTTGAAAAAGTCGATGTAGAGCGCATTGAGAGTTACGTTTTGCTGAAAGAACCAGAGTCCTAGCTATCAACGTCCGAAAGATACAGCCTCCTAAAGGCGACCCAACAAATGCCAACTTTGACCCATCTACGCTCAATATTTAGCGAGATATTTGCATTTTTGTGATTTCAAATGAAAATTTCCGAAAATGGGTTTTGAAAAAGTCGATGTAGAGCGCATTGAGAGCTACGTTTTGCTGAAAGAACCAGAGTCCTAGCTATCACCGTTCAAAAGATACAGCCTCCCAAAGGCGACCCAATAAATGCCAACTTTGACCCATCTGCGCTCAATATTTAGCGAGATATTTGCATTTTTGTGATTTCAAATGAAAATTTCCGAAAATGGGTTTTGAAAAAGTCGATGTAGAGCGCATTGAGAGCTACGTTTTGCTGAAAGAACCAGAGTCCTAGCTATCACCGTTCAAAAGATACAGCCTCCCAAAGGCGACCCAATAAATGCCAACTTTGACCCATCTGCGCTCAATATTTAGCGAGATATTTGCATTTTTGTGATTTCAAATGAAAATTTCCGAAAATGGGTTTTGAAAAAGTCGATGTAGAGCGCATTGAGAGCTACGTTTTGCTGAAAGAACCAGAGTCCTAGCTATCACCGTTCTAAAGATACAGCCTCCCAAAGGCGACCCAATAAATGCCAACTTTGACCCATCTGCGCTCAATATTTAGCGAGATATTTGCATTTTTGTGATTTCAAATGAAAATTTCCGAAAATGGGTTTTGAAAAAGTCGATGTAGAGCGCATTGAGAGTTACGTTTTGCTGAAAGAACCAGAGTCCTAGCTATCAACGTCCGAAAGATACAGCCTCCTAAAGGCGACCCAACAAATGCCAACTTTGACCCATCTACGCTCAATATTTAGCGAGATATTTGCATTTTTGTGATTTCAAATGAAAATTTCCGAAAATGGGTTTTGAAAAAGTCGATGTAGAGCGCATTGAGAGCTACGTTTTGCTGAAAGAACCAGAGTCCTAGCTATCACCGTTCAAAAGATACAGCCTCCCAAAGGCGACCCAATAAATGCCAACTTTGACCCATCTGCGCTCAATATTTAGCGAGATATTTGCATTTTTGTGATTTCAAATGAAAATTTCCGAAAATGGGTTTTGAAAAAGTCGATGTAGAGCGCATTGAGAGCTACGTTTTGCTGAAAGAACCAGAGTCCTAGCTATCACCGTCCAAAAGATACAGCCTCCCAAAGGCGACCCAACAAATGCCAACTTTGACCCATCTACGCTTAATATTTAGCGAGATATTTGCATTTTTGTGATTTCAAATGAAAATTTCCGAAAATGGGTTTTGAAAAAGTCGATGTAGAGCGCATTGAGAGCTACGTTTTGCTGAAAGAACCAGAGTCCTAGCTATCACCGTTCAAAAGATACAGCCTCCCAAAGGCGACCCAATAAATGCCAACTTTGACCCATCTGCGCTCAATATTTAGCGAGATATTTGCATTTTTGTGATTTCAAATGAAAATTTCCGAAAATGGGTTTTGAAAAAGTCGATGTAGAGCGCATTGAGAGCTACGTTTTGCTGAAAGAACCAGAGTCCTAGCTATCACCGTCCAAAAGATACAGCCTCCCAAAGGCGACCCAACAAATGCCAACTTTGACCCAGCTACGCTTAATATTTAGCGAGATATTTGCATTTTTGTGATTTCAAATGAAAATTTCCGAAAATGGGTTTTGAAAAAGTCGATGTAGAGCGCGTTGAGAGCTACGTTTTGCTGAAGGAACCAGAGTCCTAGCTATCACCGTTGAAAAGATACAGCCTCCCAAAGGCGACCCAATTAATGCCAACTTTGACCCATCTACGCTCAATATTTAGCGAGATATTTGCATTTTTGTGGTTTCAAATGAAAATTTCCGAAAATGGGTTCTGAAAAAGTCGATGTAGAGCGCATTGAGAGCTACGTTTTGCTGAAAGAACCAGAGTCCTAGCTATCACCGTTCAAAAGATACAGCCTCCCAAAGGCGACCCAATAAGTGCCAACTTTGACCCATCTACGCTCAATATTTAGCGAGATATTTGCATTTTTGTGATTTCAAATGAAAATTTCCGAAAATGGGTTTTGAAAAAGTCGATGTAGAGCGCATTGAGAGCTAAGTTTTGCTGAAAGAACCAGAGTCCTAGCTATCACCGTTCAAAAGATACAGCCTCCCAAAGGCGACCCAATAAGTGCCAACTTTGACCCATCTACGCTCAATATTTAGCGAGATATTTGCATTTTTGTGATTTCAAATGAAAATTTCCGAAAATGGGTTTTGAAAAAGTCGATGTAGAGCGCATTGAGAGCTAAGTTTTGCTGAAAGAACCAGAGTCCTAGCTATCACCGTCCAAAAGATACAGCCTCCCAAAGGCGACCCAACAAATGCCAACTTTGACCCATCTACGCTTAATATTTAGCGAGATATTTGCATTTTTGTGATTTCAAATGAAAATTTCCGAAAATGGGTTTTGAAAAAGTCGATGTAGAGCGCGTTGAGAGCTACGTTTTGCTGAAGGAACCAGAGTCCTAGCTATCACCGTTGAAAAGATACAGCCTCCCAAAGGCGACCCAATAAATGCCAACTTTGACCCATCTGCGCTCAATATTTAGCGAGATATTTGCATTTTTGTGATTTCAAATGAAAATTTCCGAAAATGGGTTTTGAAAAAGTCGATGTAGAGCGCATTGAGAGCTACGTTTTGCTGAAAGAACCAGAGTCCTAGCTATCACCGTTCAAAAGATACAGCCTCCCAAAGGCGACCCAACAAATGCCAACTTCGACCCATCTACGCTTAATATTTAGCGAGATATTTGCATTTTTGTGATTTCAAATGAAAATTTCCGAAAATGGGTTTTGAAAAAGTCGATGTAGAGCGCATTGAGAGCTACGTTTTGCTGAAAGAACCAGAGTCCTAGCTATCACCGTTCAAAAGATACAGCCTCCCAAAGGCGACCCAATAAATGCCAACTTTGACCCATCTGCGCTCAATATTTAGCGAGATATTTGCATTTTTGTGATTTCAAATGAAAATTTCCGAAAATGGGTTTTGAAAAAGTCGATGTAGAGCGCATTGAGAGTTACGTTTTGCTGAAAGAACCAGAGTCCTAGCTATCAACGTCCGAAAGATACAGCCTCCTAATCAAATGATTTCAAATGAAAATTTCCGAAAATGGGTTTTGAAAAAGTCGATGTAGAGCGCATTGAGAGCTACGTTTTGCTGAAAGAACCAGAGTCCTAGCTATCACCGTTCTAAAGATACAGCCTCCCAAAGGCGACCCAATAAATGCCAACTTTGACCCATCTGCGCTCAATATTTAGCGAGATATTTGCATTTTTGTGATTTCAAATGAAAATTTCCGAAAATGGGTTTTGAAAAAGTCGATGTAGAGCGCATTGAGAGTTACGTTTTGCTGAAAGAACCAGAGTCCTAGCTATCAACGTCCGAAAGATACAGCCTCCTAAAGGCGACCCAACAAATGCCAACTTTGACCCATCTACGCTCAATATTTAGCGAGATATTTGCATTTTTGTGATTTCAAATGAAAATTTCCGAAAATGGGTTTTGAAAAAGTCGATGTAGAGCGCATTGAGAGCTACGTTTTGCTGAAAGAACCAGAGTCCTAGCTATCACCGTTCAAAAGATACAGCCTCCCAAAGGCGACCCAATAAATGCCAACTTTGACCCATCTGCGCTCAATATTTAGCGAGATATTTGCATTTTTGTGATTTCAAATGAAAATTTCCGAAAATGGGTTTTGAAAAAGTCGATGTAGAGCGCATTGAGAGCTACGTTTTGCTGAAAGAACCAGAGTCCTAGCTATCACCGTTCAAAAGATACAGCCTCCCAAAGGCGACCCAACAAATGCCAACTTCGACCCATCTACGCTTAATATTTAGCGAGATATTTGCATTTTTGTGATTTCAAATGAAAATTTCCGAAAATGGGTTTTGAAAAAGTCGATGTAGAGCGCGTTGAGAGCTACGTTTTGCTGAAGGAACCAGAGTCCTAGCTATCACCGTTCAAAAGATACAGCCTCCCAAAGGCGACCCAATAAATGCCAACTTTGACCCATCTACGCTCAATATTTAGCGAGATATTTGCATTTTTGTGATTTCAAATGAAAATTTCCGAAAATGGGTTTTGAAAAAGTCGATGTAGAGCGCGTTGAGAGCTACGTTTTGCTGAAGGAACCAGAGTCCTAGCTATCACTGTTCAAAAGATACAGCCTCCCAAAGGCGACCCAATAAATGCCAACTTTGACCCATCTACGCTCAATATTTAGCGAGATAAGTGCATTTTTGTGATTTCAAATGAAAATTTCCGAAAATGGGTTTTGAAAAAGTCGATGTAGAGCGCGTTGAGAGCTACGTTTTGCTGAAGGAACCAGAGTCCTAGCTATCACCGTTCAAAAGATACAGCCTCCCAAAGGCGACCCAATAAATGCCAACTTTGACCCATCTACGCTCAATATTTAGCGAGATATTTGCATTTTTGTGATTTCAAATGAAAATTTCCGAAAATGGGTTTTGAAAAAGTCGATGTAGAGCGCATTGAGAGCTACGTTTTGCTGAAAGAACCAGAGTCCTAGCTATCAACGTCCGAAAGATACAGCCTCCTAAAGGCGACCCAACAAATGCCAACTTTGACCCATCTACGCTCAATATTTAGCGAGATATTTGCATTTTTGTGATTTCAAATGAAAATTTCCGAAAATGGGTTTTGAAAAAGTCGATGTAGAGCGCATTGAGAGCTACGTTTTGCTGAAAGAACCAGAGTCCTAGCTATCACCGTTCAAAAGATACAGCCTCCCAAAGGCGACCCAATAAGTGCCAACTTTGACCCATCTACGCTCAATATTTAGCGAGATATTTGCATTTTTGTGATTTCAAATGAAAATTTCCGAAAATGGGTTTTGAAAAAGTCGATGTAGAGCGCATTGAGAGCTACGTTTTGCTGAAAGAACCAGAGTCCTAGCTGGTATATATTATAGCTCACACTTGTAGCTGTAGAGCTATACTTGGCGCTCACCGCTCACATTTTTCTCCAAATTTCAAGGTCCTACCTATCTGCGTTCGGGATTTCAATCGAGTCAATCGAAAATTGTCCCTAATTCGGAAATTTCGGAGCGGAAAATTTTGAAATTTAACAGCCATGTATAAAGGACCACACTGTCCGTATTAGGTGAAAATTTCAAGCATCTACAGCTGCCAAGGTTCAAAAGTAACAGCCGTGTAAATATGCGATTTTAATTTTTCATAAAGCGATGGAAAAATTACTGTACTCCATCCGATTCCTCTGTCAACCTCTTTAGGAAAAAGAAAATGCAAACTAAACTCTGCAAGGATTTCCCCTATATGTCGACCAAATCCAATAAAGTAGCGACAAATCCCAAGAGGATCGCCATCCGCTTAAGAATTCTCAACGCAATGCAGTATTAATTTATCTATTGTAATAAACAAAACGAAACTCTTAAATAGGTAGGTACAAGGAGGTGTAATTTTCGTACTTCAAATAAACAGCTTCATTATTTTTGTCTCAGGGTCACGGATAGTCAGAGATAAGGAAAGGGCCATCAGCATCCCAACAATGCTGCTGAGACTGCAGTTTCGAACACTGAAATTCAAAAGTTGAAAAATACCTTTTCCTAACCTTAAAAAAAATTCGGGTTCATTGTTCTAAACAAATGTTGGGTTTGCCCCTTTTAACCCTAGTTTACTGTTTGGGGTGCAATGCACCCCATCGCATGTTTCACTTAATATAACTTCGAGATTTTTTAAGTTTTCATTATAAATTGTTCAATAGCTTAACAAAATTAAGTTTTGTTTTAGTTTTTAATGTTTGTACAATTTTAGCTACATAAATTTATTTTTTACGAATTTTTTGTGGAAATAAGGCATTGGTTCTGTCGTGGGGTGCACTTGCACCCCAAATAATTTATTTGAGTTCAGAACTATTTATTTTGACGTTAAACTAATATTTATTTTAAAATAAAGATAATAATATCTAAACTTTCATCTGGGATGAAAAATAAACTTTAAAAATGTTAATAATAGTACGAAATATAGTTTCTTCGGAATGACCTTTGGGACACCAAATGTGGCTGTGTTTCAGATACGATTTCAATTTGAAACTATTCCATATTTCTCTAAATTTCATAAATAAACAACAGAAACTTAGTCAATGATCAGAGATACTAATTGAAGAAGAGTTTGCTAACTAAGATTTCGAAAAAGAGCTGCATTTCGGAATTTGTGAACAAAACTCCACTTCGAGCCCACTAGTCTCGGCCTGCTATTCTTATCTATGCGAAGCGATTTCACTTTTGTAACTGAAGTAATAAGTTCTGCTGAAACCGACAAATGATGAGGAACCCGAAGAGATGCATAACACTCGCAAAGTCAGCGAATCGAATGCTTACCATACGGAAATTTCATGAACATCACTCTTTTTGAGTTTATCATGTCATTTATAGTATGAATATCAGTGCCTGCCGTCTAACCAAACTGATCATGTATGCCTCCCGCATTTCTGAATTCGCACTCACTATCTCACTTTTGTTTTCCCTATTTAATTAACATAACAGACGATCAAAATAAAACAAATTAAAAAAAAATTGGAGGTCAGTTAATGCAGAAATATGGGCATACATACTGTGGGGTGCATTTGCACCCCATAACATGAAACTAGTAAGAAAATTGTTGCGGTAAACTAGGGTTAAATGAGATCCTGGCTACACTTCTCCCATGCCTGTTATAACTTTGCGTGTTAAAACATACATTTGCACTTCAGATGCTCATGATGTTTTGTCAATGGGAACATTTAGAATTTGAGGGATCTTTTCTGGGTCCTGTTTAGTACTAACAGAACCTTGCAAGGACGTAGCCAGGATTTAGCTGGGCTTCAGAAGTTATGACATTATTAGAATCATGTTGCTGATTGTAGACACTAGTTTCGGCGTTGCCCCAATGAATAATATGCTTCCTGTCCCACTGTTCCTGTGTCGAATTCAAATTTATCGCTTGACGAGGCTGGGCGAGCACCATAGCACGCACGATTACTTAATTGATCCGCTATCATCGGAACCAGAAAGTGCCACGTCTACAATGCCAAAGACTTCTTTTCTGTACAATTATAGAAGGGTTCGTGGGCCATGGTAAATGCACGAAGCAGCAACTATGAAACTATGGAAAGTACGATCGCGTATTCGGTGCCCGCGTCATGCTGCTTTTGCCTTCCCTTCACACGGCTCAAAAAAAAATTCTTCATTCTTACAGGGAAATATTTTTATTCAAATTGTGTAGCCTGTATGAGTTCTTACGAAATTTGTTGAAGTTTCCATTATGAAAGACCATCCCAATTTCGGGTCACCAGATTTTTTGTGTGTTCCAAATTGTTTATTATAAAGTCACGACTTTCGTCTAGATGACACAATTTATCTGACTGCAAGCTTAACTTCGGCAGAGTTTTAGGAATGAAAAAATAGAAATACTGTGTGAAGTTAAGGACTCCTCGACCCTTTCGCTGGCTACATCCCTTGCTTCCCAAGGTTCACCACACATTTCCCAGAATAAAGGCTACTATTCTTGCTGTATTCCGTTTTGGAAAATATCACTTATAAAACGATGGAGAATATGTGGTCGTTTTATGGCATCGATCATGGTGGTAGCCTCGTGACAGTTGACACCGCTTAATGCGATCACATCGGGACCTTGCTGTTTTGATAACATTAAGCGAATGATAAAAAATAATAAAATAGTTCGATTGAGGCTTTGCCTGAAAACCGAATTCCGGAATGTGTACTGCATCGGGCCTTCGGGAATCTGGTCACCTTAGGCTAGTAAAGCCTCAGAAGATAATTAGCAATGGATGGAATCGGAACATTACATCATAGGGCTGTCATACAAACCAACTCCCAAATATTAGGTTCTTGTAAGAACAACTTTTTTCTTTTTGAATCTTAACCAAAATACATCCAAGTGTGTTCCTGGATTAACCCCAACGTATCCAGGAACAGAAGGAATCGCAACACGTCATAGGGCTGCGGTAGAAATTTCTAACACAAAAGTAGCTTAAGTTTCATTCAAATGTGACGGGTATTCAAATTTCGGCCGCGCCCGAAATTAGCCTCGGTCTCGTCCATTTTTATTTCCTTTAGAATGTTTATGTAGCCCTAGACGCCCAACGCCCCATTTTTGGGGCATCGACAAAATCGATCCATATTTTCGTCGGTTGGTTAAAGATTTAACGTTTCTGGGTAAATTTCGTTTCCTTAGTACAGTAATCGGGTATATTTTACTTAAAAAAAATACGTAATGGCTGAAATTTGGTGGAGATGTTAAGCAACGTGCCCTAAGTCTAAATCTGAGTTTTCGTATTTGTGGGAGTGGGGGAAGTTATAGTAATTTGCCTACTTATAGGGGAATTTTGCGTTTTTCCTTAATATCATTCTTACTGGTACTCCTACAGTAAAGGGATGTATTAAAGTTTTGTTTCTAATCAAATTGTCTATTCAACGGTACCTAAGCCAATATCGTAGGCCAAATAGTTCCGTTATAATAACCAGTTAAAGGGCAAAATAGCACTAAATGAGAATACTTGGCTTAAGTAAAACACGTAATGGCTGAAATTTGTTGAAGATGTTAAGCAACATGCCCTAAGTCTAAATCTGAGTTTTCGGATTTTTGGGAGTGGGGGAAGTTATAGTAATTTGCCTACTTATGGGTGAATTTTGCGTTATTCCTAAATATCATTCTAATTGGTATTCCTACAGTAAAGTGATGTACAAAAGTTTTGTTTCTAATCAAATTATCTATTCAACGGTACCTAAGCCAATATCGTAAGCCAAATAGTTCCGTTATAATAACCGGTTAAAGGGCAAAATACCACTAATAATGAGAATATTTTGATTAAGTAAAACACGTAATCTGGCTGGTCTAGCGGTTAGTGCGCGCACCTTCGGTGCACAGGCTCATGAGTTCTAATCTCACCGTGTTCCATGGTGTTTTTCGAACTCACGAGCTTGTGACGGACTATGATCTCACTCAGATGTTAAACGAGTACCCATTTATGGGGATAAATAACACTGCTGAGCGTGATGCTGATCTCATTACCTCAACAAAAAGCAGATAAGATCTTGGAAATAGGATGTCACTAACACATCCTGCGGCCTTAGTCCAATGCTGGATTGTCGTGCCTGTTATTTTAAAACACGTAATGCCTTAAATTTGGTGGAGATGTTAAAGGAAACCTCCCAAATCTATATCTGAGTTTTCGTATTTATGGGAGGGGTTTGTTATAGTAAATTGCCTACTTATAGGCTAAATTTGCGTTTTTGCTTAATATCATTCTTATTGTTGATCCTACAGTAAAATGGTAGAGGTTTTCATTCCAATAAAATAATAATCTATTCACCGGTACCTTAACAGTATTTACTATACGAATAGTGCATAGGGTTTTGTAGTTAGTTGCAACTCAAAACACATACAAATTAAAATATCGTAACTAAATAAACTACATATCATAATTTCCAATTAAAAAAAAAATTTCAAACCAGTGGCAAAGAGGCGAAAATGTTCAGAAAATTATGACATGCATTTTATTGCTCGAGTAACTTTGGGGTGGGATTAATTAGAAAGCTCTTACCATAGCGAGGTAGTTGGGTCAACATTTGAAAGATACTTTTGTGGGCCTAGGTATACAGTTAGTTTACAAAAAAAAACTCCTACTTTACTGGTATTAAAAAAAATGCAAAACCCGTTCTTATTGGCCTACTTGACGTATGGCATTGATTTAAGTACCGTTGGATATTTGATAAGAAATGAAACCTCTATAAACCATTTTACTGTAGGTTCAACAATAACAATGATATTACACAAAGGTCACCTATGCACTATGCAATTGATGTTTTGAAACCGCTCAACACCGTAACTGCTTTGTGATTTTTTTAATTAGCTTCCTTATTATAAATTCTCCCCATACACAATTCCACCGAAATTTTGAATATTCTTCAGTAGTTTACAAAAGCATTTTTATAATGAAAGTCAAATGGATTCCCCATTTCCCAATATGGGGTTCAGCGTTCAATCAATCCTCGATTCCTTTGGTTCTCAGGCGTTTTGTATAATTTGCCCCATTAACTTCACTGGCACCTTCTTGTTGCAGAAACTCCAGAATTGTCTCGACACTTCATCCACCCAACACTGATGCAATGGTTGATGCCATCTACGAAATTTCCAGTGGCCATGGCGAATAATATAGCTCATTGTAAACGGAACTTAAGTGAATGTAGTAACGAAAATTCTAAGATTTTTTTTTACAAATGTCTTGCCATGTTGCCTCTATGGGAACTAGGAAGTACTCTGTAAACTGTCTGTTGGTCCGTGTGGTGGAATTTACCTCGTACTGCTCCAGGCAAATAAAGTTATCAATCTGTAGTTTTGGTCCGATTTTGGAGATTTAACCAGTTGTTGGTCCGATTCTGGGGGTTCGTCTAGTACTGATCCATCCAATTGGAGTCGCCGATTGTGGTCCATGGTCCGATTAAGAGGTGGTTTTTAAAGGTTATTTTGTATGGAAAACCAAATAAAATTGACCGATGGTAGTCCAATTAGAAGGTGGTCCGATTATAGAGTGGCCCGATTAACAGGTTTGACTGTATACGCAACTTCAGATACAGATTTATAACGCATCCCTTAACGACTCCACCGAATTTCAGTCATTATTAGTTTTATTTAAGCAAAATATTCCCAATATTGGTACTATTTTGACCTTTAACTGGTCACTATAACGGAACTACTTGACTGATGAAATTAATGTAGGTACCGTAGGATAGATAATTTGATTAAAAACAAAACTTCCATACATCACTTTACTGCAGGGTTAACAGTAAGAATGATATTAGCGAAAAATGCAAAATTCGCCTATAAGTAGGCAATATACTCTAACTTCCTCCACCCCCACGAATACGAAAACTCAGTTTTAGATAAAAGACATGTCCCCTAACATCTCCAGCAAATTTCAGCCATTACGTATTTTTTTTAAGTAAACGGCCGTTTTGTGTCTTTAAATACTGTACTAATCTCTTTTGACAATAAAATTGTTAATACTAGAATATTTTTATAAAAATAAACTGAATTATTCTGTATTGTTTTCGGATAGTTTGCATCTGTCGAAAACCCTATACTTCAAACCGGAAAAGGAACAAAGTTAGCCAAGATACAACAGTTGCCACGTTTTAGTTGCAGCTTTGCCAACATCTTTTCAAGGGATATTAGTAAAAACCCTTTCAAAAAATTTTACCAGTTTAATTGAAAAATCTAAAAAGTGCACCGTTTTATAAATGGGGCGTTGGGCATGGCTTTAAGCGACGAACGAAATCAGCATAAATTTTGGCTTGTTCTGCTACCCGTTCTCATACGGAGAACTTTTGTGTTTCCGATACGTTCCGCTATTTGGTGGCTAGTGTCGATAAAGACAAGAAGAAATTTATTCTTCTTTCGAGAGCTGATTGGGTAATGTTGTGAAATTTCGTCCCACTTGTCCATTCGTATGAGTTTCATAATTTGTGGCCACTCTATATACTTGTATATCTCAATGGGAAGGTATACTAAATTGATGGTGATCCTCCTTGTGAGAAATAAAAAAAAAATTAATTACTACGTACATTATACTTTATAAGTTCTATCTCGCCAGAATTTGAATTCGTTGTTCTAATTTTTTTTTTGACATCGAAATGATGATACGATACTACGCTGCCGTTGATGATGATGATGATGTGTGAAAAACAAGGTTCAATAAAAACTTGCGAAAAGCCAACTCCGACAATACAAAAAAAAACGAACGAGTAAAAAAACAGCAGCAGCAACAGCAACAACATGAAATAAAAACCTTACAAAGAATAGATTGAAATAAAATTAGATTTAATATACACACGTGAATGTGTGATTTTTAAAGGTGACTGCTACCGGTTCAATCTACTCATTTAATGCCAGCTATAGGTCGACATACAATGGGAAATATCCTCACTCTTTGATGGTTGTTGGGTACGTCCAAGGGGGGGCGTACGGGGGGACGAATCGATCTATCAGTCTACTTATTAATACACGTGTGGATTTAATTTCTTAAACACATATACCCTTGTTATATCCGTGGCTTGTTGCTTGTTTCGGCACAGCCTCATCTTCGTCTTGTTTCTGTTTCTTAATATTTTTTTTTGCTGGTTGGCACTGCTTTCCTCCTCTCTGATGTGCTAGTGCTACTATTATCTTCACAGATTTTACTATGTACAGTGTGTGGCTTCGCTATATCTTTTTATCTATACGATGCGCGCTCTCAATTGCTGCCTGTCCATTGATATGTATATCGAAAATAGGCTAAAAGATGAAGAAGAAGCTGTTGAGGCGCAATGATCACCGTCGTGGCAGGCCCACCAGCTGTACTACCAGTAGCCGCGAAACCTTCACTTACTGCGTGAAAAGAAATAAAGCACCCAGAAAAAAAAACACCGAACCGAACCTATGGTGAAGACAGACAAATATAGGAATATTCCGCAACGGACGGAATATAAATCTATATCGGTTGGGTCATTTGATGAAAAGATTCAGTAGCGAATTAATATTCGATTAGAACACTTTTGGCAAAAAGAATATTATTATTCAATGAATGGGGCCTCCTCGGCTATAGATTAGTCTGTGCCTACATACATACATATATGTATGAGAAATGGAATATATGAAGAAGCTCATCATATAGAGCAGAATCATGAGCCCGGGCAATCTGAGCCTCTGTTTACCGGCTTAGATAACAAAAAGACTTTGGGAAATAAGACGAAAAAAAAAAAATACTGAGATAAGTAGACAGACAAAAAATTGCCAGATAGGTTCCGAGAAGTGCGAGACTTTAGTGCGCGGCTTCCGAATGACCATAAAGATAGATGTGAGGTCATTAGCTCATAAGACCGATGGGTCCAATATATTCGTTAGTTAATGTGTATAGAGACGCAGGTGGCCGCGCGCAGGGGAGGAGAAGAGATTAAAAGGTAATTTATCGATTAGCTATACCCATGCTGAAATTTTTGTGAATGAAGAACGTTGCTGTTTTATGTTGGTCGATAGTGCTTGAACTGTTCATTCATAATATTAGATGGGATCGTTATGTTGCTTGTCTCTAACTCTTAAAAATTTCAAAATTTCAAAGTAGAGACTGAGAGACGAACAGACAACTAAAACCACTTTGTACCTACACCCCCGAAAAATGTAACGAACTAAAAGAAGATGTCCACGAAACAGGCGTGAAATATAGAAAATCATCTCGATGGTTCGTTGGTTGGTTAAAGTGGCTGCTTAGACATAGGTTAGCCAAATGTCCAATTAGCGCATAAAGCGCCGTTTTGAAATCACAAACTCCGTGAAGTTGAACTAGTGTATATAATAAAGGTTAGGCGATGAATTTTTGAGTGGAGAGATGCCTTGAACCAACCAGCGCTGTTTAGGAAGTACAGCAGCTCCCCTAATTGCACATTAGCTACATTCTCCAAGCTTTCTAGAGAAGCTTTACCGAGCGTCATACACCGGGCTCTGGAAAGACCCTGGCATTCACACAGAAAGTGAGTCAAGGTTTCATTCTCATCTACATTTCCGCAGCTGCGGCAATGTGCATCGTGGGGGATGCCCAACCTGGCAGCGTGGAGCCCTATTGGCCAGTGCCCCGTGATAACAACAGTAAGCTTTGCGATAACTTTACGCGGTTTAGTCATTATCTCAGTCGTTCTTTTCCTGTTGTTGGAAGGCCACATTTTCCTTGATATAACACAAGTCCTCAGATTTTGCCATTTGGAATTAGCAGCTCTTATATGTATAGTGGCCGGAGATTTTACTCTTAACAGCTGCCATCCGGGGGCAAACATACTCCGCATGGGAGCTGTTAAGAGTGGCACCACTTTTAGCAAGTTCGTCAGCCATCTCATTACCCTCTATGTTCCTGTGTCCGGGCACCCAGAGTAGGGTGATTCTTTTTCGTGTGCCAAGGTTGGTCAACGCTCCTCACATTCTTCAACAACCTTGTAGGTCGTTTTCACCGATTGCAATGTCATGAAAGCAGCTTGACTATCTGAGCATATGGCGATACTCTGGCTATTTGGTATGTTCCGAAGAGCATGACAGACCTTCATGATTGCAAGCACTTCGGCCTGAAAAATACTGGCATGGTCAGGCAGACCGTAATGTTCAGAGATATTTAGTGATCCGCAGAAGATTCCGGCACCCACGCAACAATCCATTTTAGGCCCATCCGTGAAAAAGGTAATGTCAAAATCCTCGACCAGAGAGTGACTCTTTCCACTCACCACTAGTTGGGAATTTTACATCAAAGTTCTTTCCAAAGCTTTCAAAGGCACTTTGAAATCCGTTGCAACGTTGCGTACGTCTTGTGGGAGCTGGTTTAAAATATTGCTGTGCCCGTATGACCTAGCACTCTAGCAGCTTAACGCTTCAAGCCTGACAGCACTACATGCTGCCAGTTGGTTGATAAATGTCAAAAACAGCTTGCGTACAAGTCTGCAACTCAGTGGGACATTTTCATGTTTTCAACAAATGCTAATGTACAGTACTGATGCAACCTCGAAATGATTTATACATTATTTCGTGACGATTTGCTTTTCGAATTTGACTCTTTTTGGGTCGTTCAACAAAAGTTGAACGAAAGTTGAACATGAGTTGAACCTAAGTTAAAAGTTACACTTTTTGAGTCGTTCAACAAAAGTTGAACGAAAGTTGAACGTGAGTTGAACCTAAGTTTAAAGTTGAATTCAAGTTAAATTCGAGTTGAATTCGAGTTGAATCCGAGTTGAATTCGATTTGAATTCAAGTTGAACCCAAGTTGAACCCAAGCTGAACTCAAGTTGAACTCAAGTTGAACGTAAATTGAACCCAAGCCCAACCTCTGTTGAACCTTGAATGGCACCCAACACTCACAGGGTACCACCTAGCCCAACTTCCGTTGAACCTTGAATGGCACCCAAAACTGTAATGCCAAAAACGTAACGCTTTTTCGTTATGATTTTCGTGACGCTTTTCGAATTTATGTGCCAGAGTCAAGACATAAAAATGTCAGAAGATCGATGGGTGGAAGATGCAGGATTACATTCAGCGCATCCGTTGGGCATGTTCGCATGTCTCCTGTGTTGCTAATACAACCCGATCTCTGCCCTCTGCCAAGTTTTGTTACATTGTAGCCCTTGGCCACCCGACGAGTGCCCCGTATGTAAGGACGCGTCGTACCACCGCCGTGTATACCCAAAGTACCATGTTTGGCTTGAGACCCCATTTCTTGCTAAATACTGTCTTCCAGGCGTAAAAAGCAATACAGGCTTTTTTAACGCGCTCCTCAATGTTCAACTTCCAGTTGAGCTTTGAGTCCAGAATAACGCCCAAATATTTCGAGCTGGGCGATAGTTGCAGTTTACGTCCATTTAGTTTTGGGAGTGAGAAAGGCGATATTTTTGTTTTTGTAGTGAACAGCATCAGTTTTGTCTTCCCTGGGTTTACGCCCAGGCCACAACTTGTGGCTCATTTGCTGAAAGCTGACCAAACTAAGGGCTCTTTCCATGATCTAACTGACCACGGAGAGACACATTCCTGATACTAAAATCGCTACATCATCCGCATATGCGACCACCTTAATCCTGTCCCTGTCAAGCCTAGCTAGGATTTTGCTAATTACTACTAGCCATAGTAGTGGAGAGATGACACCACCCTGAGGTGTTCCTCAGCACACAAATTTAGTCAAGTGGCTGCTTCCTAAGTCACCATGGATTACTCTGGTCGTTAGTAGTGTCTCTATCTAGGAACTAAGCTCTGCCTCAACTCCTAAGTTTGAGAGAGCCTCAGAAATAGATTCAATGCGAACGTTATCAAATGCCCCCTCTACGAGGGTGGTCTGAAATGTTTCCGACCTCAACTCAAAGATAGCGCCACTCGTCAATAAAAGCTAGTGAATGTAGTTGTGCATCTTTTAACAGTTACTCACCAAAGTTTCGGCCATTTTGGACGCGCAGTTTTTAGTTGACAGTCGTTTGAGTGAGGCCTGCAAAGTGGGCCTCCGTGGCGGCGATGACTTCCTCATTCGACTGAAACTTCTGCCCGGCGGCGAGTGACTTTTCCACGTTTGGAAACAAACAGAAGTCACTCGGGGCGAAATCTGGAGAATACGGTGGATGGGGCAGCTCGTAGCACAATTCGACCAGTTTGGCGTTGGCGGGCGGAGGTGTGATCCGTTGCGTTATCATGGTGGAAGAGAATTTTTTTCTTTGCCAAGTGGGGCCGTTTTTTCTTCAATTCGGCCCAATAATTCGGCATAGTACAGCCCCGTGACCGTGTTGCCCTTCTGCAGGTAGCCGATGTGGATCACACCTTGTGAATCCCAGAAAACGCTGGCTATCACCTTTCCGGCCGATGGAGCAGTCTTCGCCTTCTTCGGAGCACGTTCGCCGGCTGAAGTCCACTGTTTCTACTGTTCCTTGGTCTTTGGTATGTACCAGTGTATCCAAGTTTCGTCGACTGTCACGAAACGACGCAGAAACTCCTTCGGATTGCGCTTAAACAGCGTCAAACACTGCTTTGAAGTGGTCTCACCGTTGCGCTTGTTGTCCGGAGTAAGCAAACGCGGCACACATCGCGCCGACAGCTTTCTCATGCCCAAAATTTCATGCAGGATATGACCCACGCGATCTTTTAAAATGCCTACTGTCTCAGCTATCTCTCGCACCTTCAATCAGCGGTCTGTCAATACGAGATCGTGGATTTTTATCACGTTATTCTGCGTGCTAACCGATTTCGGGGCACCTGGATGTGGCTCATCAAAAACCGACGTGCCACCACGTTGAAACTCGTTAAACCAATTTTTGACGGTCGCCATCGAAGGAGAAGAGTCACCGTACACAGCATCCAAACGCTTTTTGATTTCGCTGCTTTCACACGTGGCCAAAGCAAAACTATGAGTCTGATCCGGCTGAATTTTGGACAGTTGTCGTCTAAAAGAATGTACTACACGATAGTAAATTGCTCTTGCGATACTGACACCATCAGGCGGGGAGGCTGGGTACTTATCAGACTACTCTCGTATGTCGATGAAAGCGAATAACGTGTATTGTTTATATTTAAGGCTGTGTTCGATGATACGGACCACTTCGTGGAAAGCCGTTTCCGTGGACTTTCCCTTCATGTATGCATGCTGTGATTTCGAATGTGCTGAGTTCTCAAGACTTTGCCGGATGTGTAAGTCTATTAAGCGCTCTAAGGTTTTGAGTACGAAGTACGATAAACTAATCGGCCTGAAATCCTTCGCGGTCTCATGCCCTCCTTTACCCACCTTCGGTATGAAGAAGACTCGAACCCGTCGCCACGACTGGAGAACGTGGTTGAGTAGCAGAAGGCTTCTGAAAAGTATCAGCAACCGTGGAACTACCAAATCCTGCGTCTTCTGAAGCATAATCGGTAGTATGCCATCTGGTCCTGGGGATTTATAAGGGGAGAAGCTGTTGAAATAATTTTCTCCTCAGTAATAATTGAGAGAACGAAATCAGTCCGTTTTTCGCCTCTATTATTCAATTGTGGGCTCTGCGTGCAAGTGCTCATGCACCCAGGGAAATGCGTATTCATCAAAAGCTCAAGAAATTCGCCAGATGATTCTGCCCAAGTGCCATCCTCTCTTTTGATTAAGGGCGGACACGATCCTGCTTTGGAAAAAATCTTACTGATTCTAGCTGAGCCTTTGACGTTGTCCAATGATTGACGGAGATCGTCCCAAGCTTGAACCTTTGCAGATCTAGTAGCTTTTTTTGTAAATTTTCAGGCAATCTTTGATCTCATCATCTCGCACTTGCCTATGTCCCTTTTCGAACTACTTTCAATATTCTTGTTTTACTCATATCCTGAAGTGTCATATCCAGAACAATAAAGCTTCACACTCATTCCGCCACTAACTAAAGGAAAAGTTTCTATACACGAGACTTATCCTTATTGTTTACCGGAGATATATTATCGCGTAGGCCGTACAATTTCGCCTATTTTTCCACCCACCCCTCTCTTACACACTTGACGGCATTGTACTACTATCTACAACTAAAAGAAAAGATCATAAAACACACATCTTTTTGAATTATTCATAATTTAATCAAGAAATGACGACGCTGTAGTATTATGGCGGCGCAATGGTGGCGGGGCGGTTACGTCGTCGTCGTCGTCCTCGTCGACGTCTTCTCGGCCACAGGACCACCGTTTCGTCATTAATGTGCCGGGAGGGATGAGAGATGATTGCAAGCAAGCCTAGTCTCGAAAACAATGTACCTGCTCATTTTTGTTCGATATAGAAAAAAAGTAAATTTACCAAAAATCCTGCTAGAGTAAAGTATAATGCTCCACTCCTTGCGCGTATACTCGTAAGGTGAACATTTTTCTCCATGCCAAACAAAAAGAATCTCCCGCGGACAAGAGCAAAAAAAAAGAAGAAAAGCAAATGTACGAGTATATGAAAAGAAAAACCCCGAAAATGAAGAACACAGAATCTAATAAGCTTTCCTTCGGCGGCGGCTGGGAGAGAATATGATGACGATTGGGGTGGATGTGTATACGACGCAAATAATAAAATTCGAATTATGGACAAAAACAATAATAGAAGCGCATGGACGACGACGACCGCCGAATTGTGGTGACTTATAATACAATAATTCGTGAGTGTGTGTCTATGTATGGAATGAGATGAGATGAAAAAAAAAAGGACTCACCGGGCGAAAGTTCACGCAATTTTGGGGGGGTTGTGGCGAAATCCCCCAAAGTATTTAAACCACGACAATACCCTGCCCGGGCGGATGATGTAGGACAATCATACGTGAGACGCTGCAGAGATATAGGTACACACGTTCTATAATGCGTCGAATGCATATGGCGGGCACGGCTAAAGGGACTAGGTACTACAATGAACATAATCCTCGTGGGGGTGACATTATTCGCTATTATTTTGCTTGTCCGTTGTCCCCAAGATAAGTCTGCTCGTGATAATAATAATGCAAGGCAATTTCATAAGCGCGCGTACAATCGACTTTTGTTTCCGCTTTCCGGGAAAGTGGTTACGGTAAGAGTGTAGGTGAGTATGTACTTTTGCAAACACTCGTATGGATGTATGTATGTTCTTACAAAAAAATAAAATAAATATTAAATTGAAATTGGCTTCATTACTAAAGAAATGCTGTCCCAGGTGAGGGTGATCTGTCGACTGAAAATTAAATATGTAGTCGCAAGTCATAAAATTTATTAATTCAAATCACTCATATTGATAAATAATGCCATGTTAGTCCAGGTGCAAAGAATTATGGAGTTCTTGGTACAAAAAAAAAATCAGATAGTGATATCAGGTAATTAGCCATTCGGATTATCACACACGCAGTCGACGCGAGGGTTATACGCAAGGAACACACATATCATGTATCACGTATGGAATGGACACACACACCCATGTGGCGAGAATTCATTTTGAACTTGGAAATTATGAAGTTGAAATTTAAAATTTGAAATATTTAATTTTGCGATTATCAAATTGTTGTCGGATATACAGGGTGACCTGTAACCGGTTCACCATACACAGACGGTAGATTCTTCACTATGCTATCGGAAACATGTCAGCCAAATTATTTTTTTTTACAACTTTTACCTTCAGGGACTACCTAATCAGGGCCAGATTTTCCATATGGGCAACTGTCCGAGGCGGTATATTTTGGGTGTGGCATATTTCTGAATTATTCACATTTTTCACTGATCCAAAGTTTTTCAAAGAACTGGGCAGAATTCATAGTCCTCACTTAAACTTAACCGATTCCCCGCCAATGATGCCATATGGCCACAGTAAAAGCTTCATATTTGGGAGCACGCCACGGACACCCTGTAACATCCCCAACATTTGTTTTTTCTTTGTTACACTAAGCAATGTTTCTTCTATCTATTCCAATGTTCCTGGCTATATGTTTTACTGCGTTTTTAATAATTTTCACTTTGTGAAAATGTTCGACTTTGGGGGTTCCAAAAGTCGATGAAGAGGTACTATAGTTTTCCCCCCATTTTCGTCTTGAGGTTAAAAGTGAAAATATTAAATTCTCTTAAAAATCTCCTATTTATAATGTAATAAAGTCATTAAAATTCAATTTGTACGATAAACGATAAGATTTTCTGAGATTTTGCTTTAAAAAGCCGTGAAGTTCGCAAATTGGTTATGCCTAATTTTATCCCGTCTTATAAGATTACCTAATCAACTGAGATTTGATTCTAGGGAAATCAAAAGAGTTTTATCTCCTTTGTAATAGTATGAACTAAGTATTAGTGACTTACGATGGTGTTTAATAATAGATTTAATTAAGATATTTATTGAAAACTTAGAATGAAATGATTTTTGCGTTTGAAAATTCCCTATTTCTTTCTATCTATTTTCCCAAATTTGCAGACTAATATCGCGGTAAAATCTACCAACAAAAAAAATTTTATCAAACTTTCTGTGCGGATACGTAATGAAAAAAGAGAAGCAAAAATAGGAGAAAAAAAGGGAGAAACATGTTTCTACTAATACCACCTCAAAATATGTCTCCTTGAAAACGCTTCTAGTATATCTACAAAAACGATTTTAATGCTTTTATTGTTTATAAATGGCTGTAAAGAATGGGTAGAATGATTATACCGATAAAAATTTCACTTTTTCTAAAAAATAAAAAAAAATTCTCAGTATGTCCAGCCAGACCTATTGGGTATAGAATATGCATATTGTAGTAGGTGCCGACAGAAGGGTTAAAACGCCTTTAGGCCTGAAAATCGCATTTTTCTGTTTCATATGAAAATTTTCGACTTTGGGGGTTACATAAGCCGATGAAGAGGGACTTCAGACCTACATTTTGCTGAAACTTTCAGGGTCCTAGCTATCACCGTTTCGGAGATAGAGCCATCTAAAGAAAACCTAATATTTCTCGATTTTGACCCCTTTAAAACGCCTTTAGGCCTGAAAATCGCATTTTTCTGTTTCATATGAAAATGTTCGACTTTGGGTTTCCAAAAGTCGATGAAGAGGGACTCCAGGTCTACATTTTGCTGAAACTTCCAGGGTCCTAGCTATCACCGTTTCGGAGATAGAGCCATTTAAAGAAAACCTAATATTTCTCGATTTTTACCCCTTTAAAACGCCTTTAAAGGCCTGAAAATCGCATTTTTCTGTTTCATATGAAAATTTTTTGACTTTGGGCTTTCAAAAGTCGATGAAGAGGGACTCCAGACCTACATTTTGCTGAAACTTCCAGGGTCCTAGCTACCACAGTTTCGGAGATAGAGCCATCTAAAGAAAACCTAATATTTCTCGATTTTTACCCCTTTCAAACGCCTTTAAAGGCCTGGAAATCGCATTTTTCGGTTTTATATGAAAATTTTCGACTTTGGGGGTTCCAAAAGTCGATGAAGAGGGACTCCAGACCTACATTTTGCTGAAACTTCCAGGGTCCTAGCTACCACCGTTTCGGAGATAGAGCCCCTAGCTCTCGCCCTTTCGGAGATAGAGCCATCTAAAGAAAACCTAATATTTCTCGATTTTTACCCCTTTAAAACGCCTTTAAAGGCCTGGAAATCGCATTTTTCGGTTTCATATGAAAATTTTCGACTTTGGGGGTTCCAAAAGTCGATGAAGAGGGACTACAGACCTACATTTTGCTGAAACTTCCAGGGTCCTAGCTACCACCGTTTCGGAGATAGAGCCGAATGGGTTCCCGCCAGTGATGCCATATGGCATCGGGCCTTTTCGAGAGAATTGAGGCACATAGGAAAAAATGGTAAACGGTTTTGGATTCAGGGTGGCTTCTTTACCCTAACTACCAATTTTCAGGATGGAATTCGAAAAAAAATGTGTTGGCGGGGAATGGGTTAAGGGAACCCTTAATGGAATCCTTATTAATTTTGCGATTCATAGTCCCTCATACTTAAAAACTAAATTTGAATTTTGCTACTACTAGATAATTTTTTCGAATTTATTTGTCAATTACTATAATAAGGCTCCTGAATTAAATTATTTTATTGAATGTGGCAATGTTTTGCCCGAATGAGCATTCCCTTATACAAGGTGGGGAAAACGTAATCATCCGATGTTCTTTTGCTGTGTTTTTCTTAATAAAAAAAAAACTTCCCTTTTCGTTACACCAGCTGACATGCGTAACATTTTCATTTCAGTCGCTGTCATTTGTTTCGCGTAACCTTCATACATGGTCCAGCATTCTGATCCATACATGAGTGCGGGACGTACAACCGTTTTGTACAACTTGCCCTTTAGCTTCAGTGGCATTTTCTTATCGCAGAAAACTTATTATTATTACAATGTTCAATATCGGCATAAAACAAAAGAAATCATTAAATGATTAAAAATCATGTACCAACGACTAGAAAATTTGCAGCAAGCAACAGACCTTTATTGTTGTAGTGTAGCAATTCAATTGAATTTTTGTCCTTTGAATCGAAACGGGCTTGGACAGCTCAACAACAAGTTTCGCGACAATTTGCATCAAAGGACAGGCTGCCGTAGAATCCGAATGTGCGTTATGGAAATAAATGAATCGCAAATTCAACTGTATAAAGAAAGGGCCCGCGCTTTGAGTTCGAATATAAACAATTCGAAAAACGTGACACTACTGATCAGAAACCTCATGAATTTTGAGAGAGAGAGAGAGAGAGTAAGAGGCTTCCAACTTTTGCTCTAGACAACTCTTTAGCTGCGTAAAGGAATTTTCGAATACTCGATATTTGTACGTGGCTGAAGATGGTATTCGAAAAAAACTCAATTACAGTTCCACAATTGGCCCTTTATCGCAGTTTCGTAAGTAATTTATAAAAGGAGTTTTTTTTTTTCAAACTGTCTTTATAAAATAAGCAGCATCTAAAACAAAGAAAGAAGTCGGTGGATTATACACTGAGCTTCAATGAAACCGGGCCACACGGTAAGCACGAACTCTAATCAAAACAGGCATTGTGTTTGTTGCGTGAGTTAACGGTACCTACTTCAGATAAAAATCATAGTCATTTGAATTGCCATTAAATGCACTTTCTGTAGATATAACTTTCATATAGTTGTAAGTTTCATACTTTTAGAGAAAATTTAATTTGAGTTCAAAAGTGACGAGTGGCCCGATTTTCGTGAAGCCGAGTGTATACAGGGTATCCCGCATTGGGTGGTCAATACTGTAAGCGTTGATAGCGCAATTTGTTTCAGAAAGCAAATTAGCAATACAATCGGATTTTTTTTACCGTTACCCTGTTATCGCTCTTTTTGTGAAAGTCATCGAAAATCGTGACTTGTCATGCAAAATCATAATTTGCAGCTCTCCTGATGACTTAATCCAAGATTTGATTTAAGTTTCAGAAACTACATAAAATTTCACAAAAACTGAAGTTTTTCCTGTTGCCAACATTATCGTGATTTCCAAGATACAGTTACTCAAACTTAATAGAAATTTTAAAATAGATTTTTCATCAAAAATTCAAACAGTAATTTCATAACGGTACTTTATACGTACAACTCTGCAAAGTTGATAAAAGTTGCTTCAACATGTTGGCTTTCCAACGGTATTTCACTTTTCATATTTACATTGCGGAATTTTAGAATTATACATATTGGATGTAAAAAAACAAGGTAATTATTTTCTTGTCGAATTATTCAGACTGAAATTTTATTAATCTATTTTTTATATTTTACTATTGCGATTCGGAAAATTTGTTGAATAAAAATGAAGATAAAGTTTTAAATATGAGAAAGAACCAATAAACTAAAAATATTAACTAATGATTAAATGGGTCTGTGTGATGAATTTGAATAATGCTGCTGGAATCGGTCTCCTCCATTTTGTATGCAGACTCGACACCTTCGGCGCATGGATGAAACATTCCGAAGGATTTCAGGAGGGGTTTCCTTTATGTTGTCACAAGCGTCATTAATTCGCTTAATTCGCTGCAGCAGCTGTTCCCGGGAGGTAATCGGTTCGGAATAGACATTGCTTTTTAAGTTACCCCATAAATAAAAATCTGGGGGAGTAAGGTCGGGACTTCTCGCAGGACACGCAACGGTCCCAAATCTGCCAATCCACTTTCTGTGAAATTCGTTTTCCAAATATTCTTTGATAGGTCTCGCATTATATTAAATTTTAACCGTTATAAGTACCGTTGCATTTGCCAAACAATGAACCAAATTTCAAATATCTTACAGTTCTGGTCAAAATAATGTAGCGAGATTCTATCCCGAATTATAATTGCCTTTGTATGTCTTTTTTCGAGTCAAGGGAAAATTGTTAACGATTCCACTGAAGCCATGATTTTTACCATTCAATGCGTGTTTACCTAAAATTCTGCAATGTAAATAAGAAAAGTGATATACCGTTGGAAAGCCAACATGTTGAAGCAACTTTTATCAACTTTGCAGAGTTGTACGTATAAAGCACCGTTATGCAATTACTGTTTGAATTTTCGATGAAAAATCTATTTTAAAATTTCTGTTAAGTTTGAGTAACTGTATCTTGAAAGTGCCGATAATGTCGGCAACGAGAAAAACTTCAGTTTTTGTGAAATTTTATGTAGTTTCTGAAACTGAAATCAAATCTTGGATTAAGTCATCGGGAGTGCTGCAAATTACGATTTTGCGTGACAAGTCACGGTTTTCGATGACTTTCACAAAAAGAGCGATAACAAGGTAACGGTAAAAAAAATTCCGATTGTATTGGGAATTTTCATGCTGAAACAAGTTGCGCTATCAACCCTTACAGTATTGACCACCCAATGCGGGACACCCTGTATAAAATTGAATTATGTACATATTTTCGAAATTTTCCCTCTATTCCTCCAAACAATTTGCTGAACACTTACTCTTACTTAGACTCTTACTCAAATTATTTGGTCCCGAAGTTCTGTTCTGAAAAAAGTTGCTGGCTTTGCCGAACCTGATAATTATCTGCTACGCGAATTTGCATCTTTCCGATTATGGGAGAAGAATATCTTGACCTGAGATTTACTTATTAAAAAAGAAAGCCAAACTTCAAAGGCCCAGAAATCCTATATTCGGTGAGAAAAACACTTGTATGAAAAATTTTGTAAAATCAATATTTGTTACAAACAAATTAGAAACGAGACCGTAATTTGAATACCCGTCACATTTGAATGAAACTTAACTCAAGGAGACCTTGAGTCAAGGATGCCGAAATTAAAATAAATGTCATTTTCCATACTTTTTCATAGAAATCACTTATATTCACGAGTCAATGCATCCTTGGTTTAAGGAGAAACTCAAGGAGACCTTGACATTTTTTATAGTCAACCTTACTTGTCAAGTCAAGGTAGCTACCCACCTACCTTGAAATACTATATTTCAAGTCTATTGAAAACTTAAGGTCTCCTTGAGTTTCGCCTTAAATCAAGGATCCACTATCCCTCAGTCTTGCCAATGTTTTTCCTATGTAGCTGCTCTCGGGTACCCCCACACCAAAACTGTATGTAACAAATTAGCTCCGTACTCTGTGCCCCCACTTTGAGAATTTTCTAAATACGCAACTTTTCATTAGCATAGTCGCTTCACTACCGCAACAACCATCTTCAGAACATTTCTCCAATACGCTATTTTGTCATCGATTTGAACATGCAGCAAATGTATGTATCTACACTCAGAAAAATTTCAATGGGAAATCCCATTAAACCAATCATTTTGTCCCATTATTTTTAGTCAATAGGAAAAATCTGATTACTTTATAAATATAGGACCCATTATTTTCACTCGATAAATATCTGTTTGTTTAAATAGCTGACTCCTTTAAAAACAAACACTTGGTCTAGTTATTTTCCGATAGGATATATCTTATTGAATTAATAGGATCAATCCTATGTAATAAAAAAATCGTTTCACTCGTAATCCGAACGAAGTATATTTTTTTATAATTCCCATATTATTATACCATCCACACTAGATCATTGTGGATTTTGTTAAGAGTCACGATATTTGGCCAAGCTGAGTATTGAACATCCGATCGGCTAGTACTCTTTAAAACTTACCAATTCACGGGTAGGCAACCGAACGATCTCGGCTACGGAGCATGATGTTGGTTCTCTTGAAAAATACGTCTATATGCTTGAAATTCAATAAAAAGGCATGTTCCATTAATAAAATAGGACGTTATATAAAACAAATGGGATCCATCCTATTAATAGTTAATCATATCAGATCTTGTTAATTTAATGGGACAAACTGATTAAAATGTAATCTGATGTTCCAATGGATTTACGGGGCACATATATTTCCATACAAAATATCACAATAGGATTCTTCCAGTTATATTAATGATTGCATCTGTTTACTTTTGTGAAGAAATCTGGTAAATGGCCGTCTAATTAAAATAATGGTACAAAAACTTTTAAGTTTACGGGGTCCATTTTTCTGAGTGTATGTACAACAAAAAAAAGGCAAAAAAGAAGATAGTAAGTCCGAAAATGAATAATTTTAAATTACAATATACGACTGGAAATGTTTTGAAGTAAAGAACTACGTTTTTTTCTATTAACAGATTGTTAATTTTGTTTACACTCCTAAATTTGCCGCCTCTCCAAAATTTGCCGCCCTAGGCTCCAGCCTACTGGTAAATCCGCCACTGATAGTATGTATCTGGATGGTGATTCTCTATCTACACTATGAGTTGACTAACTGTCCCAGCTCGTGAGGGACAGCATTTAAAAGGTCTGTTTCGGATTAAAAAGGAGTTCATCATGTAAATCCCGCATTTCTATCAATTTTTACATATTTGTAGAGCACATAAAAAAAATACTTAGCCTTTTACTATATTTCCTGGAGTAGCAGTATTGAAACTTGCAAATAGGCAGAGTGCCTATAACAATTGATCGTCAAATTTTTATTCGAAATAGGGCCAAACTGATTCCATGTCTTAGAAATTATTGACCCGAATTTTGGGCCTCGAAATCATTCAAACAAGTATTTACCAAATCAAACAATGCAACCGCGCGCTCTTCCTGTGTTCAAGTGTGTTGTAGATAGTATACGTGCACCTTTTTTTCCATTCTTACGATTTTTAATTCGTCTGCATATTTCTCCCATCCAACTTCCCTTGCACTCTTCCACCAGAAGAGCCTCTTAGTTTAACTAATTATTTTCAAGTCATTTTGCTAGCCGGCCGCACATCCGAACCCCGGCCTGACTGCAATTATGATCATTCCCTTTCCTATTGTGTTGTGTGTGTGCTTATTAGAAACGAAAGTATCTGCACTGTTGTTGTCTATGGCTGTATAAATCTAATGTGAGCCCGGCAAGTTACACACATAAAAAAAAAAATTACACAGAACACAAAACAAAAAAAAAACGGAATACCACGCTCGGCTTCCATTCTAACGTCCGTACGTACGTACGTTTGTATGGGACCCATGGTCGTCGAAATGCGCGCGCGGTCCCCAAAAAATCAGGCCTGCGAGTAAGACCTTATAAAACCCACAACAAAAAATAATAATAATAAATACAACAAAAAAAGGCTGAAAACCATGGTTACATAGGTAATAGGTATAATAAGTAAGTAGATGAGCGTATACCTACTACTGTTGAAAAATATAATTATGCGTGTAATTAGTTTATGGTCGAAAATTAAAATGAAATTATCTAATGCAGAGGAGAGAGGATGATAGTTTGCGAGGCTGGCCGCACCGCTGCCATCCACCAAATTGAGAGGAGGTAAATGACCGCGATAATCGCAGAGTAAAATTACGTTAAATTAACACAAAAATATGAAAGTGCGCGAGATGCGCCAATGCGAGTGGTAATTTTTGTTTTTTTCGTTATATGTAAAAAGTCACATTTATGATGGGAAAAATTATAGTGAACGAGACCGAGGCTAATTTCGGGCGCAGCCGAAATTTAAATACCCGTCACATTTGAATGCAACTTAAGCTTCTTTTGCGTTAACAATTTTTACCGCAGCCCTATGACGTGCTCCGATTCCATCAGTTCCTGGATACGTTGAGGCCAATCCAGCAAGACACTTGGATGAATTTTGCTTAAGATTGAAAAAGAAAAAAAAATTTTCTTACAAGAACTAATATTTGGGGGTTGGTTTGTATGACAGCCCTATGACGTAATGTTCCGATTCCATTCATTCCTAGATATGTTTTGAGGCTTTAACATGAACACATTTAACCCGTGTGGTGTGGGGGTAGAATAAACCTCAGTGTTCCTGGCTTGCCATATAAGGCGACTAAATGGATAGGATGTGTATGCCAGCAACTTGCGCATCTGAAAATTAATTATGCTAATGAAACGTCTACTAGGCCTCGGATTAGGACTGACTTATACCGGTTACGACTTTTGGCTATCGCACAATGACAAATATTGGATTCTGAAACGTGCGTACTCTGTTGGACAATGGTTCAGAGGAGAGAGAGAGAGAGTGAGTTTAGACGACACAAACTCAACATCTTGGGGCTGAGCAAAGTTATATGGTTGAATAGTGGGAACAATTTTTCTCCTACTCGTAGCAAGATGTTATTGTGTTCCGGAAAAGCTTCTGCCAGATCTCGGGAATCAGCCGTTGGGCTCCTATTAACCAGAGCAGCTCATAGTAGTCTGATCAGGTGGGAACCAGTTTCTGATAGAATTATGACCGCCAGGTTCCGTACTGAAATGAGAAACATTAGAATAATTTAACGTTACGCTCCAACTGAACCTGATAGCGCCGAAGCTAAGGACTTTTTTTTACGAACAACTCAACACCGTCCAGTGGAAAACACATAAGGGCGACATTGTAATGGTAATGGTAGATTTAAATGCTAAGGTTGGTGCCGACATCGATGGACTGAGGCACGTGATGGGGAGAGCGGGGGTAACCGGAACGATAACGGTGAGAGGTTCACCTGGACGTCTGTTGATCGATACCGGACCGAAAATCAAATCGACTAGTTCGCCATTTCTAGCAGATTTAGAAGTTGCCTTCTAGATGTCCGTAATAAGAGAGGTGCTGACGCAAGTATGGGAAGAGACCACCATCTGATGGTCGCAAATGTTCGTTTGCGGATTGCTTCCGTGCAATCTCGGCGAGATTCATCGTCCCGACATCGTAAGTTCGAAACCGCCAAATTAAAACATCCAGCTGGAGCCCAACAGTTTAACGATCACCTCTCACAGAAAACAGCTGTGATTATTAGTCGCCCGGTTGATGACTGAAATGCTCAATGGGATGCTATATAAAAATGCGTACCTGGAGAGAGCTGAGACCGTTGTTGGGCCAAATCCGACCTCCCGGCCAAAGCCTTGGATTTCGAACGTAAAATGGCAGCGGATTGTCGAACGGAAGCAACAGACGAGAGTCGTCACACCATTGAGCTCCTGTACCCTTCTAAAGCTCGGGAAGTCAGACGTAGTGTTCGCCGTGACAAAACAGTGTATACCAACTCCCTTCTTGCAACGGCAGAGGAAGCTGCACGGAATAATGATTTAAATACCGTATACAATGTCATCAAGGAGTGTAAAGGTGGCCGTAGCTCCTATAAACACCCGGTGAAATAAAGTGATGGAAGGTTACTTATCAACACCGACGATCAGTTGAGGCGATGGAAAGAGCACTTCGCTGTAGTTTTAAATCGAGTGACAGATGGCGAGGTCCCCCCTCATATTGATAAATTAGCTTCCCGTCAAAACGCAGGTATACGATCAACTCCCCCAACGAATCAAAGAATTATTATTATTATTATTATAAGCTTTTATTTACCCAATTCAAAACAAAAATCATTTGACATAGTATAATTTTAAAGATTTCAAACAATGTGTAAAATTTACTCTCGAAGAAAAAAATTTGATAAAAATAAAAATAAATTCAATTGGATATTTCAAACAAGTTATGTGTAATTAACTCTCAAAATGAAATAAGACAAATTAAAAATTAAAAATGTGTATTACTATTAAATTCGTTGGGCGTAAGCCTCCCCCATTGATTTCCAAGTTTCCTTATTTCTGGCCATCCTTCTCCAATTCGGACAGAAACTTTCGATATCGTCACGCCATCTTTTCCGTTGTCTCCCAACTCTTCGACTGCTGCCATATGGAATCCAATCTGTGCATCTAGTTGTCCACCTGTTGTCATTGAGTCTTGCTTGATGTCCTGCCCAATTCCATTTCAATATTCTCGCCCTTTCAATAACGTCGGTGAAGTTAGTTCGTGACCGTAGTAGGGCATTTCTAAGCCTTTGCCTCCTGGATATTCGGTAAGTTGCTCTCTCCATTGATCTTTGTGTTACTCTTAGCTGTTGTATGTTCCTGTCCGTAAGAGCCCAAGTTTGCGCTCCATAAGTAAGCACCGGCAGCACAGCTCCATCAAACAGGTACTTCTTCATCTGTTGGCTTCTGTTTGCGTCGAAGATACTTTTGATGCCCCAGAATTGTTTCCAGCCATTACTTATCCTGCGCTCTACTTCCTTGTCAGTGCGCCGTTCGAATGATATCAGTTGGCCTAGATATAGAAAATCTTCTACAAATTCTATGGACATGCCGTTTAGAGCCACTGGATCTTTGATACCGTTGGTCATCAATTTCGTTTTGTCGAAGTTAATATTTAAGCCAACCGTTTTTCCTTTAGCGTCCAGGTCCATTAACATAGTCTGTAAGTCGCGCGCATTATGTGAAAAAAGGACTATATCATCCGCGAATCTTAGATTAGTTAGATTTTCGCCATCGATGTTAATGCCGTACTCATCCCAGTTCAATCGTTGAAAAACCAGCTCCAGTGTCGCAGAAAAGAGTGTCGGCGATAGTGGGTCACCTTGACGTACTCCTCGTTCCAATTTAAACGGCTTGCCTATAGACTCTAATTTGACTGCGCCAGTACTTTGTTTATATAGCTTGCTCATAATGTTAACTATTTTTCGTGGGGCCATTTGGTTTTCGAGGGCTAACCATAATTCATCGTGTTCCACTGTATCGAATGCTTTGCTAAAATCGACAAAAGCCAGGTATATAGTTTCTTGATATTCGATTGCTTTTTCAATGATTTGGTTCACCGCTTGTAGATGGTCGATAGTGGAGTAGCTTGATCTGAAACCGGCCTGTTCTCTTGGTTGACTGCAGACTACAGATGATTGTAGTCTCCGTTGTATGCATTTTGAGAATATTTTGTATACGTTTGATATAATGCTGATTGGTCGATAATTACTAATTTCTTCCTTATCGCCTTTTTTATATAAAAGAGTAATCGTAGACTTTGTCCATTGGACCGGAATTTCTTCAGTTTGAACTATTGCATTAAAAAGTTTTGTCACAGGCTCTGTTAGTAAGGTTTTCCCCAGCTTTAACATTTCTGTCTTCAGTCCCTCTGCATCAGCGCTTTTCCCGGCTTGTAGTTCGTCAATAGATTTGGCAATTTCGGATGGTAGGAACTCCGGAAAATCTTCGCTAAGTTCATGTGGGTTTCTATGGCTTGTCGGTTTACTGGATTTATACAGGTCTTCAAAGAAACCAGTTGCGATTTCGCTTATAGCTTTCCTCGATTCAAACTGTTTCCCTCTTTTTTTCAATTTCGGAATCCATTCCTTTTCGTTATTCAGACTTTGTTTTACTTTCTTGATTGATCTACTTTCTTCCATTATCTTTTGTATGATTTCTCTGTTGAAATTTTCATTGTCGTTCTTAATAGATTTTCTGCATAACTTCCGTAGGCGTCTTAACTCATTTTGTTCTTGCTCAGATCTGTTTTCTTTTTTTCGTAATGACTCTCTGCATTGAATAAGGGACTTGGTCGATGCAGTCAGTTTATCAATCTTTTTAGATTTGGGTTGCAGAAGTGTTTCATTGGCAGACAGCTTTATGGCGCATTCCATTTCGTTGTAATATGATTGTATATTTCGATTTGTTAAAATCGGAAGATTTTCGAAAGACGTCTCCAGACGGTGTAGGTATTCAATTTTTGCACTTTCTGTAACTATATGTGGAATATCTTTTTTCAATGGTCGGTATCTCAAAGTTTGATGGTTTATTTGTACTTTTGCTCTGACAAGTCGGTGGTCGCTTTCATATTCGACATTATTGAGCACTGAAATATCACATAAGGTTGAGTCTTTATCTGTTAATATAAAATCAATTTCGTTTTTTATATTACCATCTGGGGAGCGCCATGTCCATTTACGATTGTGTCTTTTTTTGAAGAAACTATTTCCAAATTTCAAATTATTTTGCCATATCCATGTAATCAGCCGTTCCCCTCTTTTATTTCTCCGTCCAAAGCCATATTTTCCGAATATACTTTCCTCACCATCTTTTCGTTGGCCGAGCTTGGCGTTGAAGTCTCCAATAACGTATATTACATTTGATTTCAGCTCATCATATACTGTTTGTAAGTCGTCGTAAAATTGATCGATAATGCTATCGGATGCGCTTTCTGTCGGGGCGTAGACTTGAATGATGCTTAGTCTTTTGTTCCCTTTTACTTGCATAGTAAGTGCGGCTATCCTTTCGCTCATTAATCGTATCTCCTTTATATTGCTCTTCCATTTTGCTTTGATTAGGAAACCAACTCCGTATAAACCTTTTGTTTCTCCTTTGTAGGCGAATATATCTCCATTTTGCTTTTGGATTATTTTTTCTCCATATATACGGGTTTCTGCCAGTCCTATAACATCATACTTTATTTTGCTTATAGCTCGGTCGAGTTCAATTTGACGGCTGTCGCCAATTAAGGATCGTACGTTCATTGTTGCAATATATAAATGTCTACCTTCTTTGCTGGAAGTTGTATTTACCAACGGGGGGTTTTGACCTCTTTCCCTCTTGGTGGTCAGCCTGCTAGAGGGAGTCGCTCGCATGTTCAATTCAGTTTCGTTCGTATCATTTGCCGGGTCGAGTCGCGGGTTCCTTTCCTGGTTTTGCAGTGGTTGTTATGACTTCTGGGATCTGCTGCTGTTTAACGTGGTACTAAAAAAACGACTTATCGGTGTGGTGGCATTGCCTTTTCCTTCGTTCAAACGTTTCGTTTTTTTGTTATTGTCATTTGCATGGTTATATCCTTCTTCATCAGCTCGTGCTCTCTTCTTTCCTTCATTCACAACAATATTACTGATCGTTTCTTTCGATAATACTTCTCCGTTACTAATTATATTTCCTTTGACAATCCGAGCTTCTGGGTCTTTCTGTTTTATTGCCTTTATAGCTTTCCATAGAGTCTGTTTCTCTGTAAGGATTTCTTGCGGCAGGTCGTTGCTAAAATATATAGCTTCGCTATGATCTTTCAATCTTATTTTATTTTCCATTATTAGTTTCTTCATTTTTAACGAGCGTAGTCCTAAAATAACCATCCGAACTCTTTTGGTGTTGTGTTTACCTATACGGTGTATAAAATCGATATCACTTGTACTGCATTCAACTCCAATCGTTTCATTTATCGCTTTTAGTACCGTGTTTTCGAGTTCAGTTTCATTTTTCTCAAATTCAGGTAGGTTACTGATCATTATGTTCTTCTTCCTTTGCATCAATTGAATCAAAGAATATGAGTACGCAATTATTGTCAAGCTTCCAAAAAAGGGCAGTCTTACAGAATGCAATAATTTGAGGGGTATTTGTGTGCTTTCTGCTGTTGCCAAAATAATAGCTAAGATAATCTTGGAGAGAATCAAGCTCCACTTAGAAAGCAAAATTGATGAGGCTGGGTTTCGATCTGGATTTTCATGCGTGGACCACATCAACACCTTGCGGGTTGTAATTGAGCAATACGTCGAATATAGATCTCCGTTGCACATGCTCTTTGTTGATTTTGAGAAGGCTTTTAACAATGTGGGCCGAGAATGTATCTGAGCGGCTTTGCGCAAGAGCGGTGTTCCAGAGAAAAAAGTGGCTATAATTGGGGCAACATACGTCGATGCAAAATGTCACGTACTCCATAAAGGTGAGGTGTCTGAGGGTTCCGAAGTTCATAGCGGTGTCAGGCAGGATTGCATCATATCCTGTTTCTTTTGGTGATTGGTGATGTGCTTCAAGTAACTTTGCCAGAAGAATGTAACCGTCGTAGTCAGTGGACTCTGAAATCTCACCTACAACATTTGGAGTATGCTGATCACATTTGCCAACTCTCGCATAAGATCATGGACCTGAGTGAAATGGCTCTGGATCTCTCGAGAGAGGCAAAGGTTGTCGACCTAAAGATTATTACCAGCAAGACCAAAATCCTTAGCCTGACTGGGAACCACACTCTCCCCATAAGTATCAATGGACAACTTGTTGAACCGGTAGACGAATTTGTCTATTTTGGTAGCACTGTTGCTTTTGATGGTGGCACAGATCAAGACGTCGTTCGCCGCATTAAGCGTGCCAAGTGTTCCTTCGGCATGTTGTCCAAACTCTGGCAAAGCTGTTATCTCAGTGTTAAAACGAAACTGGGGCTGTTTCACTCCCTGATACTTTCAGTGCTCTTATACGGGAGCAGCACTTGGAAAGTTTCCGCTGCAGTTACCAAGAAGCTGCAAACTTTCGTGAACACTTTTCTTCGCCGAATCTTTAGCATTTTTTGGCCCGAAAGAATTTCGAATGAAGATCTTCTTCGGCGTACGGGTCAAATACCTATCGACGAATTGATTCGCAGACGAAAGTGGCAGTGGATTGGTCATACGTTGCGGAAGTGTGATAATTGCATTGCTGGTCGGGGTCGCGCTATGCAAAGGGGGTGATAAGGGGTTCCTATCACAACGTGAACGACATAGGGGTCGCCACGTGACGCAGATCTGTAGATAGGTAATGTGCTTCTTTGAGAAAGAACTGGGGCCAAATACGTTGCATGGCCAGAAACCGTACGCGATGGCAAGTAGGTGTAGTAGACGTGCTATGCCCCACAAGAGGTTAAGGCCATTTAGCAGTAAGTAGTACATTTGGGTGGAGTTTGGTTAAGATTGGTTCATAAAGAAAAAAGTTTTTCTTAGAAGAACCTAATTTGCAAGGGGTCATTTATATGACAACCCCATGATGTAGTGTTCCCATTTAAGCCGTTCCCAGGTATCTTTTGAAGCTTTACTAGGAACACATTGCTCGTTGCTCGTATCTTCCGAGATACACCCGTTCAAACTTTAAAGAAATTGTAAAATTGTTTTTTTCATAAAAAATTCAAATAATAAAATCGTATGCAATTTTAAAATTTCTTTAAAGTTTGAACCGGTGGATCTCGGAAGATACGATCAACTTCGCAACGGGCGAGGTGTCGTTTTATTGGAAATTTTATTTAGTTTCAGAAAGTGAAGTCGTATCTCGGATGAAATGATTGGTGGCGTGGCAAATTTTGATTTAGTTCAGCAAGTCGTGCATTTCGACAAAAAATGCTATAACATTGCCCAAGTAACAATTTCATCCCTATAATACTTCGTAAAATATTCTCTTCTAACGACAATAGGGGCACTTTTCAGGGTATAAACACTGAGTAATAGTCCAATAATGGCATCTGGCGCCGTTTTTCGATCCAATAGAACCTCATTGTAGCACTGAATTACGCTTCGAGAAAGACATACATCTTGTGTTATGTCATCATTTTTCATTTTCTCGCGATTGCAAAAAAAAAAGAGAAAAAAAAAATAATTCCCGCAGCCAGCGTCGAACCAGCGACTGTCGTATGCCAGTCCGACGCCCTAACCACTCGGCCAACCTCACATATAGATAACATTGCTCGTTAACACTACAAGTGCTCGACACTTCTTTATCGACCCTTCTCTAATGCACCTTCTTCTTTATATGTCAATCAGTTGAGGCTAATTAAATTCACACATTCTTCAATAAATTACAGACATTTTCTGCGCTGAGATTACCTTAATTGATTCATAAGCTAACAAGGAGTGAGGAAATGTTGGTTTCAAGCAATATTTCAATGAATTCAATTCAAGAAACGTGGTATTCCAGAGCACTCCATAAGTGTCAATTCATTAAATCACAAAGTCCATCCTTCTATAAAACTACGGTGAACAATTTATTGGATGACCATACGAATGTCACACTATAAAAATGACACCGACTATGCTATAGAAGAATATAATGCATGTGTGTGAGTTAACATAGAGAGACCATTGCATGTGTGTGCTGTATCATCCAATAAACACAAGAGTGGAGTATTTAAAGAGTACGTTTTTAGGTTAACCTTTAGAGACAGTTTTATCGAAGTTTTATACCACCATCTTTAAATTTATTCCATAATGATGATATAAGCTTTCCGAATAATACTTTAAGGATGTTTTATCGGATCAAAATATTACTTTAACCTTCCAATACCCGCGTCAAATTTTGTTACACGTATACCCGCGTCGGTCTCACAGACCGATGATTTGCAATCCTTTTTAAATTGTGTTTTTTCCATAACAAAAGATAAATAGAGGATAATAAATAATAAAACTAAAGTGTATAATGAAACATCAATGTCATTCAATAACTTTATTTCCATTTTAATCAGTTTTTTGCGAAAAAACTTCAACATTGTAACTTTTATACCTAGGAACTACAAAATCTTAACTTAAACATTTTTTCCCTTTTATAAAACAAAAATATTCTTTCGTCTCGCATAAACACGCGATGTGTACTAAAGTAGAATCAAAGAATGAGTCAAAGAACACTAAACAAAAAATTAACACAATAATTTTATACTTACACAAAAAGTCACACCTATACCCGCGTCGGTCTCACAGACAATTCTTTCCAAATGCACCAATACGCCCGTCTCGTGTAATCACAAGACATGCACTTGAATAAAGTCAGGAACAAATCCGGCAGCTAGCAAAAACTCGACCCGCTACCTTTTCATTTAAGCAAAAAAAATTGAAAAAAGTGTTTTGTCGGTCTGACAGACCAACACGCGGGTATAGGAAGGTTAAGCGATGTCACACGATAAATGAATTTCGTGGTACTATATGATTCCTACAGTATGGAGTGCTTCTTTAAAGCAAAAGAATTGTTGCTTGGGTGTAACGGTTAAAAATAGAGGGGTCCCGTTGTACATTAATTTTCTCCAAATGAGCCACACTACCTACCATTAAAATAGTCTCCACCATGAATGGGACACCCTGTATAGTCGGAGTTGCTTCCTTCTGCGCGTTGCAAACTTCATGACAAAGTTAATATACCCTTTCACATAGTGACGGGTATAAAAACGAAAAAAATGTATTTTAAGAAATTATTTAAATATTTAGATTTTACGTTTTCACTTCTGTACACTGTTCATTGCATACGCTCCAGTACACCATTATTTCTACCCCTTCCACACATCCTATTTTTACATATCGCTGCACTTACACCGCACACATTTTTAGCTAACGAGCAAAAAAAAACACACCTACAGAAGGAAAAAAAAAATATTCAAGAAAACTTACTTCACAAATTCCCACCCCTATACTAATGTCTATTATTTCACCCCACATATACTCTTCTGCCTTCTCGTCGCCACCCACCCGATTTTCGTATCTTTCCTTATCGAATTTCAATCTTAAGAAAAATTTTAACGTGTCAGATGGAACCAAACACAACACAGAAAAAAAAAACTGGAAAATCTAAAAAGAAACGGAGAAAAATGAACACTCTTCGTCCGTTAGCGCCGCTGGCGCTATACCCTTCATCATCGTCAGGCGCGGTTAGGGAGGGTGGTGGCGAAAGGACGAAAAATAAAAATTTACTTATAGGGACGAAAACGAAGAAAAAAAAATTTGCATCAAAGATCGATGCGCAGAAAATGAGAGAAACAAGCTGTAAACGTACGAGCGTAGAGTAGCGTCGTCATCGACGACAACGAAGATGCGGGATGATGAGGTTTTCGTCGGCATTAACTTACATATACGATTTTTAAGGAAAGTTTTTTTTTTTACGTGATAGACGAAACGAAAAATAATGCGCTCGTCGCTGGGCTGGGGTGTGGTGGGTCGACGACGTGTGGATATTGTGTGAAATACCAGAGGGTGGATTTCATTTACAGCGAGAGCGAAAGAAAATAAGATTCTTCGTTTGGAGTTTTTTTTTATTTTGGTCATTATTATTATTTCGGTTTCCAAAGGATGATTATGAGGAAAATTTGTGAGAAATATGGAAAGCAATGGTGATGCCAGGAAAACAAAAAGAATAATTTAAAAATTATTCTCATTGGTTGCAATGAGCCAATAATTTCAGTATTATAGCTTTAAAATTACTTTCTTCCTGAATTGCCTTCTATGTAATTCTCAGAAAATCCTGCAGCTCGTCTCGCTATGTCTCCGTGCTGATTTTTCAGATTGAAGAATAAAACTAAAAAAAAAAATAAAAACAAAAAAAAATTAATCCTTATGTCGGTAATCATTAATTTATTTATATGACTACTTAATAATAATTTCCAACCAATGTAAATGCACTAAAAGAAGAATATTGTTAATTTCGATCTGTCACTGGACACCACCTCTTGGCACCTCGTGCTGACTGAGTGCCGATTGACTTGCATAACTTGCACAGATTTTCTGGTCATATCGTAAAAACAGCTCATAAAAATTATTAGTTTTGAAACGGTCCTTACATGGTTGCGACTGTGAGCACCCAAGTCGAGCCACGACGAACACAAGTGCGGAGCGGCTAATAAAATTTCTTTTAATTTTACGGTTCGACCATTGAAGATTGTATGAATGTTGAAGTCGACGGACGTTGATATCTTGTTGTACAGAAATGTTTTGTCGTTAATGCCATTCTGCTAATTGGTCGGACTTTCATTGTACGTACGTACAGTGAATGGTGCTGATACGTATGAAATGAAATTGTCTTATAAAAGAAGGGTAAAGACATAGAGTGCTTACTAAATTATGTTTTACCCCGACCCTATTTCGTCGAGTCCTATACCTATAATTTACCACAAAGAAAGACACTTCTTCCAGATTCAAAGTGGTCGTGGCATTATTAAAACTACTCTAACCCATAATAATTGGATCCAAATTGCAATGTACACAGACACACACTGTCTGTCTCATCAAACGTACGGCGCGGCTATTCTATAATCCACCGCAACAACAGCCAACTTTCGGTTCATTATTACAGCCCCCACCCTTTACGCTCCACATAAATTCCCACAATAATCATAATTTTGAATAATTAATGCAATCGCCTGGAGCCAGCCACTCGTCGTTCACTCAACCATGAAACATGAAATCAAATCGTCCGCCCGTCTATCCATCCTTCGAATCCTTGCCGCAACCTATATATGAACGAAATACGACAGAGTGCTTCCGTGGATCCCTTCGATCGGGATACGTGTTGAGTCCGTCGAGAACGATATACAATGCCTCGTAATTACAAATGTAATTTCTTCATACCGCACACACTCACACACACACTGTGGATGGGCAATAACTCGCGTGATTGCGGTGGCGGTGGAGTGTGCATATTTCATTGTACCTTCTATTTGCTGAAATCCTTGGGGATGTTAATTAACTTTTGCATGACCTTATAGATTGGCACAAATGGCGAAAGGATGATGCCGAATGCTGATTTCCGATTATACGCTAGGAACTATATAGGTTTATGCAGTCTGAAATTAATGGGGTCGTTGCCAAGCGTTGAAATATAATTCGGACATTGCCGTCGGGTTATGTATATTGTAACGACTGTATGAACTCACTACAAATAGAGGTGCCAAAATTTCGGAAATAAAAAACAGAAATTTCGCATAAACTAATTTTTAATATTAGAAACAAGCTGGCCCCGCGAACTTCGTATCGCCCCACCTTTTAAATGTACCAATTGGTGGATGACAAAAAACTGAAAATACGTCCTCATAATTTTTCTCCTGAAGTATTTTCCAAGTTTGGGCAATAATATTATTCTGCTATTCCTGACAATGGCTAAAATGACGTGCAAACATTTAAAATTTCTGAATTGGCCAAAACTCTGGCGCGGCATCATTTTGGAGGATTTATTTTCATGAAAACCCCTAATTCATTCAGAAGGAATAGGAAAACGTGTGTGAGAAAGAACTGTCTTATAAAGCCATACTGACCAATCTTTGTGCAAAGTTTCATATCGATCTCTATAACGGTTTAGAAAAACGGAGGTCGAAAAGGAAGTTTAACTTTAAACGCCAATAACTTTTTTACCGTTACTTGAAACTGGAAAACCTTAACTGATATGATATGTACTCGTTTAGATCTTTGATTTAAATACCCATACGTCAATATCCGATAAAAACTAAAAAAGTCGACTTTTTTCAAACGTTCGGACACCCTGTTATCTTCTTTCTACCTACTTCTAAGGTATTTGTGCCAAAGACTGTAACCATTCTACACATTCCTATCAAATTTCATGAGAATCGGTTGAGCCGTTCGCGAGTTATTTAGTGAACAGACGGACGGACGGACGGACGGACGGACAGACAAAATCGATTTCATAAGGGTTTTTTGAAAAAAAAAAAATCTAAAAAACCCTAAAAAACAAGCAAAATCCGGGACAAAGCTAGAATGAATTACTACTAGACGATATACGGCAAAGTAAAACTGACCTCTATTATAATACAAACGAGACCGAGTTTTAATCGTGCGAATAGCTCGATGAGTGTATACCCTATACCCATGTACATACCTAGAAGGCACGCAAAACCCAAAATATTCAATTTCATATTTTTTGTGGGGGAGGGAGGGGTAGATGGGTCGGACTTGACAAATCTTTATTACCTTGTCAAGGCATCAAACGGCTACCATTTGATACTAATTTGAAGTTTTTCGTGTCATTCTATCAAAAGATATGGCTGAATATAACTTTGTAGGGGAAGTTGGGGTAGGGGTAGTCGGACCTACTCCACTTTCCATCAACACACAGTATATGTCAGAATCATATATTGATCAAAATTTCAAGCCGATAGCGATATTCTAGCGAAAGTTATGGCCGAATTAAAATATCAAGGAGGGGTAGTTTGTATGGGAGGTAGGGGAACCCGTCCAAGATTTTAGCAAAACAAACATTTGACCAAAATTTCAAACCGCTAGCTTCATTATTTCGGGAGTTATCGTGCTAACAGACAGACACACGGACAGACAGACGGACAGACAGACAGACACACAGACAGACAGACAGACAGACATAGCTTATTAGATTCAGCGACCGACCCTGATCATTTATATATATGCTTTGCCATACCTCCGGTGGCTCCTTTGAGGTGTTACATAATATCGGCGTAACAAAAACAATATACCCTATACCATCTTATGGGTATAATAGGGTATAAATATAGCAAAAAATTTAAGTTATATCGATGTAGTAAGTGTCTTCAGAATTATATCGCTAAATTGAATATTCCTGAAGTACACCAATAATATTTTCCCACACAAAAGCATAAAATCAAAATGATCAGTGCTGCGTATATGAACAGATGGTGATACTGCCACTAGCACTTGGACTTTTATGGGTATCAGGCACGTAAACTAAATACCCTCAGGCTGGACTGAGTACCGAGTGAATGAAGAGAAAGGCGAGGCAAATACGATTCAAAACG
This sequence comes from Microchrysa polita, assembly GCA_949715475.1. Lineage (NCBI taxonomy): Eukaryota > Metazoa > Arthropoda > Insecta > Diptera > Stratiomyidae > Microchrysa > Microchrysa polita. The sequence goes on from OX454422.1 coordinate 8,470,117, forward strand.
CCACTCCCATTAAAAAAAAAAACGAGGCCGAGGCTAATTTCGGGCGCGGCCGAAATTTGAATACCCGTCACATTTGAATGAAACTGAAGCTCCTTTTGTGTTAAAAATTTCTACCGCAGCCCAATAACGTGTTCCGATTCCATCTGTTCCTGGATACGGTGGGGTTAAACCAGGAACACACTTGGATGTATTTTGGTTAATATTCAAAAAGAAAAAAAGTTGTTCTTACAAGAATCCAATATTTGGGGGTTGGTTTGTATGACAGCCCTATGACGTAATGTTCCGATTTCATCCATTCCTAAATATCTTTTGAAGCTTTACTAGCCTAAGGTGACCTGATTCCCGAAGACCCAATGCAGTACACATTCCGATATTCGGTTTTCAGGCAAACCCTCACTCGTACTATTTTATTGTTTGTTATCATTCGCTTAATGTTATCAAAACAGCAAGATCCCGATGTGATCGCATTAAGCGGCGTCCATTGTATGTGACGAGGCTATCACCATGACGGATGCCATAAAACGACCACATATTCTCCATCCTTTCATAAGCGATATCTTCCTAAACGGAATACACCAAGAATAGTAGCCTTTATTCTGGGAAATGTGTGGTGAACCTTGGGAAAGCAAGGTTCCAGGGACGTAGCCAGAGGAGGGGTCCAGGAGTCCTTAACTTCCTACAGTATTTCTAATTTATTCATTCCTAAAACTCTGCCGAAATTAAGCTTGCACACAGATAAATTGTGTCAGCTGGACAAAAGTAGTGACTATTATGTAGTCACTACTTTCGTGACTAAAAATCTGGTGACCCAAAATTGGGATCGTCTTTCATAATGGAAACTTCAACAAATTTCGTAAGAACTGATACAGGCTACACAATTTGAAATAAAATATTTCCCTGTAAGAATGAAGAATTTTTTTTTAGCCGTGCGAAGGGAAGGTAAAAGCAGCATGACGCGGGCACCGAATAGGCGATCGTACTTTCCATAGTTGCTGCTTCGTGCATATACCATGGCCCACGAGCCCTTCTTTAATTGTACAGAAAAGAAGTCTTTGGCGTTGTAGACGTGGCACTCTCTACTTCCGATGATAGAAGAGCAATTAAGTAACCGTGCGTGCACTCGTGCTCGCCCAGCCTCGTCCAGCGATAAAATTGGATTCGACACAGGAACAGTGGGACATATTATGCATTGGGGCAGCGCCGAAACTAGTGTCTACAATTAACAACAAGATTCTAATTGTCATTATTTCTGATATCCAGCTAAATCCTGGCTACGTCCTTGCAAGGTTCTGTTGGTACTAAACAGGACCCAGAAAAGATCCCTCAACTTCTAAGTGTTCACATAGACAAAACATTATCAGCATGTGAAGTGCAAATATATGTTTTAAGACGCAAAGTTATAACAGGCATGGGAGAAGTGTAGCCAGGATCTCGTTTAAAAGGGACAAACCCAACATTTGTTTAACACAATGAACCCGAATTTTTTTTAGGGTTAGGAATAGGTATTTTCCAACTTTTGAATTTCAGTGTGCGAAACTGCAGTCTCAGCAGCTTTGTTGGGATGATGATGGCCCTTTCTTTATCTCTGACTATCCGTGACCCTGAGACAAAAATCATGAAGCTGTTTATTTGAAGTACGAAAATTACATCTCCTTGTACCTACCTATTTAAAAGTTTCGTTTTGTTTATTACAATAGATAAATTAATACCTCATTGCGTAGAGAATTCTTAAACGGATGGCGACTCTCTGGGGATTTATCGCTACTTTATTGGATTTGGTCAACATATAGGGGAAATCCTTGCAGAGTCCTTTAGTTTGAATTCTCTTTTTCCTAAAGAGGTTGATAGGGGAATCGGATGGAGTACAGTAATTTTTCCATCGTTTTGTGAAAAATTTAAATCGGATCTTGACATGGCTGTTACTTCTGACTATTGGCAGCTATAGATGCTTGGGTTTTTCACCTAATACGGGCAGTGCGATCTTCTATACATGGCTGTTAAATTTCAAAATTTTACGCTCCAAAATTTCCGAATTAGGGACAATTTTCAATTAAATCGATTGAACTCCAGAACGCAGATAAGTAGGATCTTGAAATTTAGAGACAATGTGAGCGGAGAGCGCCAAGTATGGCTCTACAGCTACAAGTGTGAGCTAGAGCCTTGAAATGTTCACAAGTCTGCCAATTTTCAAATTTATTGGACACATTTTATAGAGTTTTCGATTAGAAAAGTCGAAAGTGCGATTTGGGCAGCTGTAACTGTCGAACGCAGATAGGCGACCCTAAAATATGGAGAAATGTAAATAAATGTAATCACCAGGTTGTGGAGCTACCTGGCGCTTACATTTAGGTACATTGAATTTCAGAACGGTTGGTCAAAGAGTTCCGAAATTATCAAAAATGAACGTTTGCCACATGAAAGTGCGATTATCCTGCTAATAACACCTAACAGACTGACTACAGGCCTCACAATTCACTAATGCTGTAAGACAGGTCAAAATGCTTTAGGTATTGTACAGCAAAATGGTAGGTCTGGCCACACATCTGGGTGAAGTTTGGTTGATTGATTCGCAAAGAAAAAAGTAATTTCCAGCGGTTGGTTTGTATGAGAGCCCTATGATGTAGTGTTCCGATTTCATCTGTTCCTAGATATGTTTGGTGGCTTTACTAAAAACACATTTGCGCAAAGTTTGGTTAAGATTGGTTCATTAAGAAAAAAGTTTTTCTTAGAAGAATCTTATTTCCAGTGGTTGGTTTGTATGACAGCCCTATGATGTAGTGTTCCGATTTGATCTTCTCCTAGATATTTTTTGAGGCTTTACTAGGAACACATTTGGATGAAGTTTGGTTACGGTTGGATTAAAAAGGCAAAAGTTTTTCTTAGAAGAACTTAATTTTCAATAGTTCGTTTTTATGGCAGCCCTATGACGTAATGTTCCAATTCCATCCGTTTGATATGTTTTGAGGCTATACTAGGAAAACACTTGGGTGAAATTTGGTTAAGATTGGTGCATAAAGAAAAAAGTTTTTCTTAGAAAAACCTAATTTTCAGAGGCAGCCCCATGACCTCATGGTCCGATTCCATTCGACCCGACATATATACAGCGTACACTAAAAAGAAACTTGCATACAAATTTTCAGCTCGATAGCTTCAAAACTGAGGGACTAGTTTGCGTTGCAACAGACGGACGGACAGACAGACAGACAGACAGACGGATATGGCTCAATCGATTTCTCTCGTCACGCTGATCATTAATATACACTCCCAGTCACTTGAATAGATATAAATTTTTCGAGAGTTGTTTATCTCAAAATATCCTTTTCCTTGCAGCGGAGAGGATAACTCAGTATTTGTTTACAAAGGCTATTATGTTGCTCATAGTTTGCGAAAAAAAAAATGAAACATTTAATAACAACAGTTATGTTTCATCAACATTATGCTGATGCACTAATAAATTCTATGTTCAAAATTGGGTCACTTGAATAGGGACTGTTGCGATTCGGTCGTTATTTCGAAAGTGCTAGTAGTGCTAGCAGTTAGGATAAACTGTTTTTGTTTTATTCCACTCAGATTGTGTTTTGACTTTAATTTTTGTAAGTTTCGGTAATCATGGGTAGAGGAAAAAGCGCAAATGGCTCAAATCGATGTTTTGAGAAATGAACAACACAGATTACGCGGAATTTCGAAAATAGTGAAAAAAGGAAAGGAATTCCTCACACATAAAACGAAAGAAAATTCAAGAAAACTCAGAAAAAAACACTGTTGGACGCAAAGAGGAAAAACCATTCTCTGGATTTTGCTCGCAAGAATATGTCATGGCGGCAGGGGTGGAACAGGGTATTTTTTTCGGATGAAAAGAAAGTCAACCTGGATGGCCGAGATGGGTTCCATTTCTATTTCCACGATCTACGTAAAAACGAACGGTTTCTGTCAAGGCATCATAGCAGAGAAGGTAGTGTCATGGTTTGGGGAGCTGTCTCTGATTTGTTTCTGAGTTTTCTTTCGTTTTAGGTGTGAGGAATTCCTTATTACACGTTGTGCTGTTGATAAACTAGCTGTAACGCCGACTTTAGCTCCAATTCTAGCCGCTGATAGTGCAAAATTAGAGGCGGCTCGCAGATTGGCCCTTTCCTCTTTGGCGGTTTGGGCACCTCGCGTACGCCCTTTTATGTTTCGTCCATATCCACTTTTATTTTTTAAATAGTTAAACACAACCGATTTAATTTTTTTCGCTATTTTCGAAGTTTCGCGTAATCTGTATTGTTCATTTCTCAAAACATCGATTTGAGCCATTTGCGCGGTATTTAATGCTTTTTCTACCCATGATTACCCAAACTTACAAAAATTAAAGTCAAAACACAATCTGAGTGGATTAAAACAAAAACAGTTAGGATACGATAGTAGCACTTTCGAAATAACGACCGAATCGCAACTGTCCCTAATCAAGTGACCCAATTTTCAACATAGAATTTATTAGTGCATCAGCATAATGTTGATGAATCATAACTGTTGTTATTAAATGTTTCATTTTTTTTCTCGCAAACTATGAGCAACATAATAGCCTTGGTAAACAAATACTGAGTTATCCTCTCCGCTACAAGGAAAAGGATATTTTGAGATAAACAACTCTCGAAAAGTTTGTCCCTATTCAAGTGACTGGGAGTGTATTTGATTGGATTTTAAGTGTGATCTATGTACATGAACGCGCGGTTTCGGCTTTTATTTCCCTTTTAAATTTACATAATTCATTTAGATAAGGGCGTTCAAGATTTGAAAAATTAGAGTATTTAAGCCAAATTCAGCAATACAATGTAAATCTGCGTTCAAAAAGTGATATAATGGAGTTTTTATTGGTGCCTTGATATGGCTGCTGTCAATTCGTGCATAATCCAAAATCAATGAGCGATCTCAACAGCAGTTTTACGACACAATAAAACATATAGATTTGAACCAGATTCTTCAAAGCACTGGGTCATATTTACTAAAGGACGATTTAGGATAAATCAGCGACGAGTTCTTCGAAAGGCATGAACAGTTATACCACATTTTAGGTGTGGTACGAAAGAAAGCAATTTCTATATGATATTATTGCAGCAAAGGTGTACTCCACATTTAATGCATTTATATAAGAGCGTTCTTGATTTTCACAACCTACATCTTCCTTTATCAGTAAAAATGATCCAGTGCCCAGTTTGGTCGAATCGTTGCTGTTTCGAAGGATCTGGTATAGATCCATATTTTTTCGAATTCGTTATAAAACTGCTGTTGCAGTCGCTAGTTGACCCCGGATTATCTACGGTAGCAGAGGGACGCCCCCTTTTTGACTTTTGATGGATTTTAATTTATCAGATCTTGTGCTATTTCGATCTGAAATTTTAGGAATGACATATGCGATCAGATGTCTTCGATAAAGAAGCCACGAGCTTACGACCGCTGTAACAAGACACCGATAAAAAAAAAAAATCGAATATATCACTTTTTGGAACGGTGATTAGCTATCTAAAGCTCCATTAGCATGTGTGATAGATCCACCCCGCTCATATTTTTGTTATGGTAACAAAAGCTAGTCTGGTAATTTGTGCAAACTTCTTTTTTGCGTTTGCAAGAGTCAAGTGGTTCTATCGTCGAACCACCGTATGTAGCATATAATGTAATTAATTTTAAATTTCATTCCCCGCCACTTCCCCGCTTTTTAAGGCCATTATCATGATAACAGGTCACCGGAACCTAAAAGGTTTTTTCGTATTCTGCTAGAGCATAGTATGCCCATTCCACTCATGCAATTTTTTTGAATTGAGCGAGTTTTACTCCTAGATATAAGTACTACATGTAGCATCGTATTTCATCTTCCGATTCCGTTTTAAGACTAAATAAGTTTGTTTCGTCATTTATCAATTTGATGATATCACCATCATAAAAATGAACTGAAATATTCGATGGGATTTTTAACAGTGTCTACTTCTTATACTTGACATCCTTTCCAAGTATGTAGTGTCAGGAGCCTTAGATGGTTTTATTCTTCATTTCAAAGACTTCAAATCGACCTTTTCATACAATCGGACGGGGCACCAGAAAAGTCGTTTACTCACAATGTTTCTAAAAGCTCACTTTCCAACTCTTCCTTGCTCTCAACGATATCTTCTAATTTTTTTTACCAAAATATTTTGTATGTTACATCATCATCGTTATCGCTTTCCTAATGGGTCGAATTATACCAATCAAACTTCAACATTTGTTGGATATCTGATAAGACTTTTGTATGAGGTCTCATTGCTAAAAAGATACAAATTTATTACCACAATGGCCCAAGGTTACCCACAAGCAACTTGTAATTTTCAAAACGAATTTATAGTTTTTTTTTTTTGGAAATAATGTACCGTTTCATTGATTGTACATTATTAACCAATATTCATTTGACTTACTTTGATACCAATTTTTAAGAATCGTATTTTAAATAATTCACTAATTTAAAAAATATTCGACTGCGAACTTCTTTAAACTGCTCAAAATAATACACCTCTAATGCGTAAATGTCAAATTGCAACGTCCAGGAAAACGGTACTTCCATTATCTCTTTTGGGCTCGGTCGTAAAGATTTGTAGCATTCGTATACATATTTGACCCAATTGAATATTATTGCCGTAAGCTTGAAAAGCGCTCTCAAAAATTCGAAGTTGCCCACAGGCAACATTGGGGTCGATGGGGTTAAGGGACGTTATTCTTCTGGGTGTACAACCTATATATTGTGCAATATTAAATGGTAGAATCAACAATGCGGTAGGGCGTAGGGGCGGCAAAATTTTAATGGCCGCCTACTGGCGGCAAATGTGTAAATCCGCCACTGAGTATAAAATTGTTTGAAATTTTTCGCCAGTGGATGAGCTCGCTACAGCTAAGGTTTACGAAATCCCGTTGATACAATTTCATCCAAAATCTTGAAATTTAATTTATAATAATTGATATGCTCACCCCCGTTAATATGGAAACAGTCTTCTTCTTATCTCCTTTTCTTGACACTCGTGTCTCCTAGCCCTCTGATTTTTAGATTTCCAGAATCCAGAAACCATTATATGCCTGTCAAAAAATCTAAATCGTATTTTTTGAAAAAAAAAAAAATAGAAAAAATTAATAATACACAAAACAACCGGTAATCAATAATAGCCACACACGTACACGAAATTCCCCCGCGTGATGACCATTCATTCCGATCAATTCAAATTCAAATTTTTTTAAGTATGTTGTTATATTCAAATTAAAATTCACATTAATTTTGTCACACGATCCGTTTATTATTGCTGCGCTGCTATATGTAGGCAAGTGTGTCTCATCTTGCCAGCTAGATGGATTTTTGTTCTTTTCAAATATCACACTCTATACGATATATACGACGAGACGTGTCTTCTTGGGATCATTTTGCTGTTTCATTTCATTTTCTTCTTCATGCGTTGTTTCTTTTTTTTTCGGTTTCTATGGCTATCCAGTATAGGTATACATTGTTCATCTTCCACTAAGATTTCCGAGGTGATTATTAATTCGTTGTTATAGCTATCTGATATGAGTGTGATGCTATGTTAGGTGTGTGTGTCTGTGTGTACATCTTTCGTTTTACCTAAACAGATTTAATTTATTTGATTATATCTTTTATATGATTTTCTTAATTTTTTCTTACAGTTTTTTTTTTGTGTTTAATCTACAAATATATTTCGTTTTGTTCATTCGGACAGTCATTCGTTCGATATTTATGAATGAGAGTGGGTAGTATAATATTGGAAGAAGAAGTGATACACAAAAAAAAAAACACTTAAGAGGATTTTTTTCAATAGATTGGATTTATGGGAAATGGATTGAAAATTATTTGTATAACAGGCAATTTGTTAATTTTGGAGACTGACTGATGAGTGTTACGATAATATGTGTACATTTGAATTCAAAGCCGAATTAATCGTATGGCAATGTATAGGCAACTACCTCAGGGCTCACAGCCATCTGGGGGCATACGTGGCGTGTGGAAAAATAATAAATAATAAAAAAAATTATGCGCTCGGAAGTGTAATAATTAAGGGCCTAAAAAAAATCAAAAAACAAAAAAAAAATTCGTCCCGGGGGCGTATTTAGGTTTCCTAAGTTCAGTTCGTCACCTGCTTGGGGACGAAATCGATTAGCTTTTCTCGTGCCAAAACTGCTCAAAACCCTTATCGATTTCGTCCCTTGAAAGTGGACGAGCTCACATAGGGTTTCGAGTACATTTTGCGTCGAAAACAGTTAAAAACCCTTTTCCAACTCGTCCCCATGCAAAGGAACGAAATCGAATAGCTTTTCTAGTGCCTAATCTGCCGAAAACCCTCACCTTACTCGTCTCTTTCTCTAGGGACGATCTCGCATAGGGTTTCTAGCACGCTGAAAAGTCGTCAGTATAATAATGGTAAAATTTTTACCAATTCAATTGATGGTGTTTTTGAACAAATTGTCCTACCAATCCTTGTAGTGATGACCACCCAAATTCGATTTTGATGTAAAAGCTCTGAAAATGTTTTTTTAGGTAAAACATTTCATTTTTGGTCCATATAATTTACGCAAGTACGGTGGCTCGATCAACAGATTAACACAAAAAATTGCAGAAAATAAACTGTTGATGCGCAATAAATGTTTGGCAGTTCGGGCGGTGGAAACCAATTTGGAGGGTACAATTTACTAAAATGCGCTAATCCATTTAGGATATGTATGGCTAATGTCTGTGCGAATTGTGAATTTTATTCGTATTTTAATAGTTATTCTGCTGTTCGGGGTATGGACATATCCCATGGGAGTTATGCTACTGAAAGCCAATTAATCTGTTCAGAAGCTAAAGACAAAAGTATGCGAGAAAGAAGTATTTTCACAATTTTAGTAGATGTAATTGTTAGCATCTATCCACTACTGGGTAGAGTTTTCCGTAATTCGATTAAGAAATTGTGGAGAAAAGCTTGTACAAAACAACTAACATTGTGAATTTTTCGAAGTTTTCAACACTTATTCTGCTACTATGTGGGGTTGATTGATACCAAATCTTTGAAAATCAGCTAAGACGTTCAGAAATGCAGACAAAAATATGTGAAACAGACCTCATTGTGAATTGTTGCCTATTCTATTTTGAAGGCAGAGCAATTTAAACAAAAATAATAAAATTTTTAAGAGCTTAACGACCACAGTTACTACAGTAACAAGACTTAATTTTATCAAAAGAAAAAATGTAAAATGGGAAAAATCACATTCATCAAAATGGTCTTTCCGATTTTTTTCAACGTATCTAAATCTACAAATACGGTGGATCAGATTTCCTGAAATCTCCTAATCCGTTCAAAGTGGCTAAATGATAGGAAAAGAGCTGCCATCAAAATGTTGCTCATCCGTTCAGGTGATTCTGCATGTAGTTTTTCGGTTTTCGGGGAGGAGGAGATTCATATGCCCAAGTTGCATATGTGCAAAGACAGCTACTTTCAAAATTTGCTTATTTAGCATTTTTCGCAAATTTACGTAGCTATGTAACTATTCGGTGTTGAGATCAATTCTGTGGTGTAACTAACAAAATCTACCAATCCATTGCAAAATTATCGCAAAAGGATCAGAAAGGAAGCTGCCTTGGACATTAGTTTCATATTGTGAATTTTATTGATCTGGTATTTGGAGCAGAGATCGATTTTTCGTGACAAATTTACCGGAATTCGTTTATCTGTTGAGGGAATAAACGCTAAAACATGTGAAAACGAACTGTCTTTAAAATTTTGTTCATTGTGAATTTTCTGAATGTTTCGATACTTTATTCTGCCCTCTGAGCGATGATGCAAATTTACTCAAATCTGAGAATTCGTTCATGAGATATGTATATGGACAAAAGTATTTCAAAAGAGCTGTTTTCATCATTTTGATCATTGTGAATTCGTTTAAAAACTATACGAAAGGGAACTTTTTTTATAATTTTGCTCATTTGGAATTTTTTGTGTGTTTCAATAGTTACTCTGCTGTTCGTGGAGGAGACCTACTCGGTTGGACTTCTTTTCGCAAGACGTTCAAAAAATAAAGATAAAACTATGCAAAAAAAAAACATTGTGAATTGTTGCTCATTGTGAATTTTCTGAATATACATAAAATAAATGGATCCTTGTGTAGACCAATCTGGTGGAGTAAACTTACTGAAAACCGGTGATTCACTCTGTGTAATATCACTGAAGTGACTGAAGTGGCGTGCTTTGCTAAAACTGCAGGACGGTTTTTATTGTTCAGCAGATAAAAGTTTCTATGATTATTACTTATTTGGGATATGCTCTTCTTTCGATTTTCCATAATAAAAAAAAGATTAATTATAGAATTGAGCGCAAATGGCGGAGAAAAGACGAGGGCGGTATAGCCACGCCGCGCGCCCGGTTATGTTACAAAATGAGGCGCGCCTGGATGAAGGTTAGGTTAGGTTATGTTAGGTAATGGGGCCGCCGGAATTGAGACCAGCGCACTTAGACCAGTAATAGGTCCAATGTGATACCGCTAGTGAGAGCCTTAAAAATTCAAATATTTGTTTGGAACCAGCATGTCCTGGCAATATATTTATTGATCTGTATTGGGCTCACATCTCTGAGATCATCCAGATCGTAAAAGTACCTACAACCAAGAAACCTTAAACGTTTCTCAGCCAAAGCCGAGCATTCACATAGAAGATGATGTACACTCTCCTCTTCCTCTTCGTCCTCACAGCTTCTGCAGTAGTTGTTGTGAGGAATTTTGAGTCTTCTGGCGAGCTCTCCGATAGGACAATGCTCCCTTATAACCCCGACCACACTACGAATATGTATCCGGTCCAGTGACAATAGCATGGTAGAGGGGATAAAATCTAATTTCGTCCAGATCATCTTCGTTGTAGTACAAGTGATCCATCTTGCGTTGGTTCTGCGCTCAGAATCTGCTGTAATTGCCAATTTGCAGTTGATAATAGGTGGTTTGATGCCCCCGCGGTCGACTTCAACTCTACCAGCTGAAGCACTGGCTAGATGGCCCGCACAGCAGTTGCCTGCAAATCCACAGTGACCCGGGGTGGTGCGAAAGGCTCCTGTTATGACAAGAGAAGCCAACCTTTGTACTTTGACAAGCAAATTGTAATAGGTGGTTTTGCTAAGTGCTGCCCACCAAACACTAACTCTCTGTATAGTAAAACTGGCCTGACAATAGTAGTATACAACCAAAACACAACTTTCGGATGTAAGCCCCAGGTTTTTCCGATAGCCTTCCTGCAAGAGTATTGTGCAACGGTGGCCTTGTTCACTCTTTCTTCAATGTTGGGCTTCCATCTTAGATTCTTTTCTAAGATGATACCATGAAATTTTGCCTTATCAGCAATCACAAGTTGGGAATCCCCTAGCAAAGGGGGGTTAATAATAGGAATCGCTCGCTTTCTTGTAAAGAGGACAACCTCCGTTTTGGCTGGATTGATTCCAACCCCACTGAAACTTGCCCACTCCGCTAAAATAGATAGCGCGTTCTCCAATAACCCACTAAGGGTTTCAAATTTACCTTTAACGGCGATAGCAACATCATCAGCATAGGCAGTGACTTTGCATCCAATCCTTTCTAGATTCAAAAGCAATTGATTAATTGCTACATTCCAGAGTAAAGGAGATAAAATTCCTCCTTGTGGTGTGCCCCTACATACATACCTAGATACGGACGCAGTACCTAAAGTGCTGCGTATGCGTCTGGAAGTAAGAAGCTTGTTTACGAGGGTACAGATTGGACCCTCAACATGTAAACCCTGAAGAGCATCTGTGATTGCCCTGGGTTTGATAAAGTTGAATGCGCCTTTAATATCTAAGAATGCGACCATCGTGTATTCCTTATGATGAAGTGATTTTTCAATATAACTTACCAGCGAATGTAAAACTGTATCAACTGACCTCCCTTTCCAATATGCATGTTGTGACATAGATAATATAGGTTAGGTGAGATAAACGTTCGTAGATGAGTGTCGATTAGTCGCTCCAGTAATTTCAGCATAGTTGACGAGAGGCTGATGGGCCGCAGGTCTTTAGGACTAGCATGTGAACTTTTGCCAGTTTTCGGAATAAACGCAACTCTCACATCTCTCCAGACACGGGGAATATAAACCAAATTTAGGCAAGCTGTTAGTATGCCCTCTATCCATGGGTAGGCGATGTCTACACAGTGCTGCAGGTCCGGAATCCGGATGATGCCATCAGGTCCAGCTGATTTGAAGGGCTCAAGGCTAGATATTAATACTCTCACGGTCGAGTATTGATTTCGTATCACAAGACTCTGTTCGACCAATCCGGAGGTCAGATGAGTCAACAGCTGAGCTTCCAGGAAAATGCGTATCAAACAGACACTCAATAGTTTCGATACTTGATGACGTCCAGGATCCATCCTCTTTTTGAAGAAAGCTTGGCACGGATGGGTTCGAAGCCAAGACTTTCCTAAATCTAGATGTCTCTGAAGACCCTTCTATGGTCTTACAAAAACTTCTCCAAGCGCTGCGCTTTGCTCCTCTTAACTCTTTCTTAAAAGACTTTAAATGTTCTTTATAGAAGTACCAATCGGATTCAAGTCTCGAGGACTTAGCTTTGTTAAAGCTTTTTCTACACGTAACCCTTAAATCAGAGATCTTAGGGGTCCACCAAGAAGGTTTTTTCTTACCTCGAAACGAGTTAACAGGACATGATTGAGCGGTTACAGACCTCATAGCTTCCGTGAAAAGGTCAACCATGTTATCCAATTCCTGTCCATTGCTTGGTATGTCCGGTAGTGAAGGTAACTCTGCTAGGAGAACCTCTTGAAATCTAGACCAGATTGTCCTTCTACGATTGACAGTAGGCGGATTCACAATAGGGCGCTCCGTCAGACTGAACTGTAAATATCGGTGATCCGAAAAGGAGTGTTCCGCAGATACTCTCCAGTCTTTGATCAAATGAATCGTATCCTCTGATGATAGAGTGATATCCAAAACCTCTTGCCGTTTTTTTGTGATGAAAGTAGGTTCAAGGTCCACATTGCAAATAAGGAGATCAGTACCCAGAAGGCATTCTAGAAGTAATTCACCCCGTTCGTTTGTATCTGAGCTGCCCCAGACTACATGATGCGCATTAGAGTCGCATCCGACGATAACACTTATTTTTGAAAACTTTGCTGCCGCAATGGCTTTCTTTAAATTAGGAGGAGGTATAGTATGGGCATGGATGAAGGTTAATTGAGTGAGAGACGAATCCTGAGCAGCAAATTGACCCTTGATATGTCCAAGATATAGGTACACGCAGAAGTGAGCGAAAAGAAACCCATTGTGAATGTTGGTTTCTTGGGAATTTTTCGCCTATTTCGCAATAAATATTCTGCTATTCCGGTCGGAGCCTAATCCAACAAACCTAAAATCCTGGAAATTGGTGCAGCAGTTATAACTCATTTGTTGAGTTATAAATGGTGTTACTAGCACGACTTTCTTTTATATAGTTCCTATTTCGGTTAAAATCCGCAAAAATAACTTCGTTATTCGTTCGGAAAGTATCGCGATTTTCGGTACGTTCGGTCCGGTTTTTGACATCTCTTAAGGTATAAAATTTGACCACCGTACCTTGTACGATCGATATTTGGCAAGATAATCGCAATTTTATGTTTGGTAATTGTTAATATTTGATAACTTGGAACACCCTTACCGATCATTCCGAAATTAGCACACTGGAAGAGCTGCTTGGTGCTAGAATTTGCTTTAAATAACACGGTCCTACCTATCCGCGTTCGGAAGTTACAGCTGCCCAAATTGCAGTTTTGTGTTCTCTAAGCGAAACTTTTCCATAACTTGGAAATTCTTAAAATTGTCAGACTTTCCATATTTGATGAACATTTTAATGGCTCTAGCCACTACCAAGGTTCAAAAGTTACAGCCCACGAAATATGCGATTTTAGTTTATTTTTCCTTTCACAAAACAATGGAAATGAAAGGAAATATTGTCGAAAAAAAACTATCTAAAAACCCTTGTAGAGTCCTTTCTTGATTATGCATTTTCCTCTTACGCTTACGATAGGGGAATCGGATAGAGTACAGTGGCTGATTACTGTACTATATCCGATTCCCCTATCAACCTTTGATAACTTCAATCACTAATCACTTTTTGATAAGAAGTACATTGAGATCTTTAGGACTCCCTGTTTAGCCCCAAAAGAATCTTGCCTTCCCAAGCTTCATCACATACATATTTCCCCGAATATCGGCTACTGTTCTTTCTCGATTCATTTTACGAAAAGAAAAAGAACATGAGGCCAGTATGATTCTTTCTCGAAATCGGCGTGATGGGGGTATGTGTACAGCAGTGCACCTTCGGTATTCTGGTAATGATAAAAATATTTCTGGAATTCATCATACAAATCGAAAGCACTCTATATGAGTTAAGATTTTCTTGAGCCCCTATAAATCATCACCACGAAATCTACATATTCGTCGAACGACTTAATACACGCCGAACGGTGCACTCTCGTCATAAGAACACCACACTCTCGTCACATTCTAATAACGACATCAATTAAAATGTTGAACGTTGTTGTCGTTGCTTGAACTGAAACTGCAAACACCGTGTGTCTTCCATTTATGCTTAGCTACTATAACCGACGACCGTTTCAGTATAAAGTGATACATCCGACAAGATTAGAGCCTTGATTGAGCCGTTTCTTCGTGTCCTTCTCGTGATTCTTAATTGCCTCCTGCCTGATGGCCTCGGCCGCCACTTTATTGTAAAATTTCCTGCTAAAAGTCCGGGTGTCATACATATCGCGCGCGCTCAAGCATTAACACAAAAGTCTCATGTTTCCCAGTTGGAGGGATCATATCAATCGACCGTTCGGTATTCGGAATATGCTGAATAAATTGATTGGAAACCATACCACCACACATACTGGCCAAACGAGTATGAAGACAAAGTGTACGAAATTAACACTCCTTGAAGTGCTTCACAGTTCGATTTCCATTGAATTCATTATTTAAACTCATCATTTCGGATGCATATTTATCTGAAAATTAAATCGTGAAAAAATTGCCGAGATGAGAAACGTGTGCCGGTCTCTCTAATGATTTTCAGAATGCCTAAAAAAAACTTGCAAGGATGATCAACGAGAGGAGAGATCATCATTTACATAAATTTGATGCAACAAGTGAAATTTGATTAGTATAAATGAAATCATTGCTAAAAGCAAGAGGAAAGGTTAAATTACGCACCAAGGTCCTTTAGTAGTCAATTATTGCACAAATCTCGACTGAAATTTCTCAGTTACGCAAGATTTAAGCTCATCTTGATATACTCTTACGTTTAGTCCTTGTGGCATTTCCAAAACAGTATCTTTCACACTCATCACACAGCATGTGAAATAAATTCTTGAAATTAGGCATTTGAGCCAACGCGACGATCTAGTGCATTTTTCATTGCAATTCTTTCTTGTTTTGCACGTCACAATCAAAGTAGGTACGACAAGCACTTTTATATTCGATTATTAAGTCCTTGTCGCGGTTCTTGTTTTCGTCCGTACCGCGCCATGTTGTTATGTGTCGCGTTCTCTTATAGAGCGCTCGGTGCAGTGTCTGCTTATTATTCCCCGGTATTCATCCGCAACTGGAAACATTGCTTCTTTGCTTTATTAAAAGTCTTAAATGCAAATTTTCATTTTGTCGCACATCAGTATCACAATTGAAACTTGCATACACCGCGCGCACATATAAACGTGTAATATGTCTCAGAATTGCTTATAGCTTAGCCGCTCTACTCTAGGCATATGTAGGTATGCCTGGCTGCTGGATGGATGAATTTTTCTGTTTCTGTTTCCTTTTTATCTTTTCGCGATCCTTTTGCATCAGAGAGCATCATTTCGTTGACTCGACCATCGCTATTGCGCACCGCGCGCCGCGGGTTTTGTCCAAGTTGCACCGAATTGCAGAAACACGTCGTTCTCAAATCAAGAAAAAATATACAAATATCCGATGGGTTCTTTTGTGTGATTTTATGAAGTTTTTTTTTCGGTTTTATTGTCGTCATTGCAGTCGCATCATCATCGTCGTCATCTTTGCCGTCGCTCGTTGTCATCAGAGAAGGCATGTGAGATGAGGCAAGCTTCTGTATTGTCAGAATGGTATAGACAGGCCAAGACAAAAATGGTAACATTGTCGCGTCATCCTTTAGACTGATTAACATCGCTCATCGCAAGATCCGCGATTATACATATTTTTCGTTTTTCTTCGATCAATAAACTTATGGAAGTCGAAAGTCAGATAGAGTGTGACGAGGCCTAGTTCACCAAAAGAATAGATTCGTCTTTGTCAAATATTAGATCAATCAGTTGTTGAATGCTCACACGATGAAATTGGGGAGCCCGTTTGTTCCGCATGAAATTTCCGCCCTACGAAGTTTTTTTTTTATTTAGAAAAGGATTGGGGCCGGAAGTTCAGCCAGGTTTCTTTATAACCAGCGGAAATGCAGAGTTAAGGTATCTTCCCTAAATGCCCATCATTTATTCTGATTGGTAAAAATTTGAAGTAGCTTTTTTATCAAGAGAAACTTTTAAAGTTTAAAGAAACCATTCATTTCCTAAAGAAAATTCCCAGAAAGAGCGAATTGAGGAGATTAAACCATGAACAAATTCTGAGGTCCAACACATCAATCGTAGAGTGGCTAAAGCCTACGCGAGAGAGATTTAACACACTTTTTGTCAGATACCCACCAAAATTCTCATCGAAATGCGAAATCTAAAAAAGAAAGTGTTTTTATATTTTAAGTTATTTTTGAGAATAATTTTACTGTAAAACTAATTAATGGAGTTGTTTGGGTAGATTTAACGACGGTCTCTCTCTCTCTCTCTCTGGTTCCTGTTAACCCCTTGTGGGGCATAAGGCATCAACTACGTCTACTTTCCACCTCGTTCTGTTCTGTGCCATCATCTTTAGGTCTGACCACTGTTTGTTTAACCTTCGGGCGGGCGCAATGCATCTGACAGATAAGTGACCAGTTTTTGGTACGCCAATCAGCGATATGAAAAGGGAGAGATCTGAAACTCACAGTAGCTTAATCTTTATCGATCAACTATCCAAAGCAGTTTTCAGTTTCTATCTACCATATGTCTTAGGGTTGGGAGGGGATGAACTCCTTTTTTCTCCTTTTCTATGAAACTTCCACTTGTTATACTCTTCACATTGCGTAATAAAATTGTGTTGACTTTTAGGCTCACCAAATCGTTCAATAGTGTGTTTTTAGCAAAATAAGCTCACATATTTTAAGCGGTCGAGTTGTTGGAGGGTTTTTAAATATTGAAGCGATTGAGAACGGAATATTCTGAGAAAATTGAAAATGTGAAGGGTATCAAACTTTGTGAGCCAGTTTTTGTTTCTAAAATTTCGTAGAACTGTTTCAAAAAGACAATGCAACAATAAATAAGAGTCTAAAATATACAGAAACTTAGTTTCATTCTTTTTTCTGCACTTAATCTGCCAGATGCATTGCGCCCGATCGTGCAAGGAATAGTATTGCGCCCGCCGGAAGGTTAATGAAGCCGCCTTGCTATTAACCCATCTTCTCCACGTGTTTCTTGGTCGTCCAACACGGCGTCTAGCATTGGCTCCCTGAGGGTTACAATCTAGGGCCTGCTTTGCAATATTTGTTGGCCCTCTTCGGAGAGTATGACCTATCCATTGCCACTTTTGCCTTTTGACAGAAGTGCCTATCCAATCCAGGCCTGTGATACTCAGGAGATCATCATTGGAAATAATCTTCGGCCAGCGGATTTGTATGATGCGCCGTAGGCACTGGTTTACGAAAGTTTGCAGCTTAGTTGTTATCTCGTTGGTCACCTTCCAAGTTGAACAGCCATAAAGAAGCACAGATATTACAATAGAAATGAAGATTCGGATTTTGGTGCGCCTGGAAATGTTGTTATTTTGCCAGAAAGGAGTCAAAGTGACGAAGGCTGCCCTAGCCTTATTGATACGCGATTGTATATCAGCGTCCGCGCCGCCATCTGCTGTGACTATGCTTCCGAGGTAGCAGAGTTCGTCAACTTTTTCCACTGCCTGGCCCGAAACACAAATTCCGCTTTGTCCCCCAGGATGGGAGCTCAAGTACTTGGTCTTGGCAGTGTTTATCTTGAGCCCGGCATTACGGCTTTCGCAATGCAGAGCATCGGCCATTTGAGCTACATCCTCCTTTTTATTTGAAAGCAGACAAATATCGTCAGCATAGTCCAGGTGTTGCAGGTAATCAAACATTTTCCATCTGATACCTTTCCTCTGGTTTTGAAGCGCGCTCACTAGTACATCGTTAATGGCTATGAGGAAAAGAATAGGTGATAAAATGCAACCTTGTCTCACTCCACGGTGCACCTCAATAGGATCTGAAAGCTTACCCTTGTGCAAAACGTGACATTGGGCTCCCTGATAAGATTCCTTGATGATGGAAATTATTTTATCTGGTATGCCCCTCCTACGAAGAGCTCTCCAAATATACTCCCGATCAACACTATCGAACGCCTTCTCGAAATCAATGAACATGGGGTGTAATGGGGATCTATCTACATTCGGCGGATTGCTCAATAATAATTTGGAGGGTGTTTATATGGTCGCTACATGAAAAACCCTCACGAAAGCCAGCCTGTTCATTGCTTAAAGTGCGATCAACTTCATCCTTGACCCGGTTCAAAATAATTTTAGCCATCAGCTTGGATACAGCTGGAAGTAGGCAAATCATCATCATCAATGTGGCATGATAGCCCGACGTCGGGCCTTGGCCGCCTGAATCGTTGACCTCCAATTGTCGCGGTTACTTGACCTTGTCCTCCAGTTTCGGAAGCCCAGCAGCTGGTGGGCGTCTTCACCTACGGAGTTCTCCCATCGAGCTCTCGGTCGTCCACGCAACCTCGCTCCGTCAAAGTAGGCAAATACCGCGCCAATTACATATTACAATCCTTAAGGTTACCCTTCCTGGGAATTTTAATAATTACGCCCTTTTTCCATTCTACTGGAAGAGTTTCGGTTTCCCAACACTCTCTGATGAGGGGAAGCAGAATATCCGCTGTAGCATTCGAATCCGCTTCAAATAGTTCGACTGGAATTCCATCTATCCCCGGGGCCTTACCGGCGTCCATAGATTCGATAACCCGCTTTAATTCCGTCTTGAATGGTGGTCTGGAATTAATACTGGGACGTCTTCTTCTGCCGATGAAGATGCACTTGCAGGCCCAAAACGGTTGTTAAGGACCTCAAAAAAGTGCTCTTTCCATCTCTGAAGCTGCTGTTCTTCAGTAACAAGCAGTAACCCTTCTTTATCTTTCACAGGATGGTCCGTTGTGAACGATTTGCCAGTTAGTGGTTTAATTAGCTTAAATAGGCTACCGCTTTCACCACGGTAAGCCGCATCATTTGCCTCCTTCGCTAAAGCGTTGATGTAAGTACGCTTATCACGCCTCACACTTCTCTGCACGCCTTTTTGCAGTGAACGGTATTCAGCGCGAAGTTGGTTTTTAGCTGAATCATCAGCAGCCGAGTTAATCTGTTCCTTAACTCTTTTGCGTGCTGAGATAAGAGACCAAGTAGCATCACTGATAAATGGTCTCCTACCTCGATCCAATCTTCCCACAGTCGCTTCGCCACATGAAATAAAAGAGTCCTTTGCAAAATTCCATCTATCTTCAATTGTAGGATTCTGAAGAGATGTTGCTGCACAAGCTTTTTCGTGTAAGGCGGTCGAATATGCACGTTTAGTTGAGGAATTTTTTAGCTTTTGCACATTAAATCGTGGCAAGATTCGCGTGTTGTGAGATCGCTGAATCGCCGCCGTTCGTAAGCCAAATTTCGCGATAACAAGATGGTGGTCGCTGCCAACATCAGCCCCACGTTTCTTTATGTCTTAGAAACAGCAATATTGTCAATTTGGTTCTCTGTTCTGCCATCAGGAGAAATCCAAGTTGTTAGGTGGCAGGGTTTATGCTTGAACAATGTTCCGCCAATGACTAGTTGCCGAGAGTTTGAGAACTCCACGAACATTTCGCCATTGTTGTTCCTGTCGCCAAGCCCGTAATTGCCCATAAGATGTTCCAAGCCTAAATTATCAGTACCGACTTTGGCGTTGAGATCCCCCATTCTAATTTTGATGTCACCCCTGGGAGCCCTATCAAAGGTGTCGCCTAGTCGCTGATAAAAAAACTTTGCGGATTGGTCTGCAGGTTCAGTCGGTGCGTAGTACTGGATAATTGTGATGTTTCGTACTCTGGATTTGAATCTGGCTGTGATGATACGGTCGGAGGTAGGTTTCCACTCGATAAGAGATCGGCGTGCATTCCTAGTCAACAGGATTCCGACGCCCGCTTGCCGAGGTGAATTATCGTCTTCACTTCCAGAGTAGAGCAACACAGTGCGAGAGCTTGGTGATAAAGTCGCCCCCGATCCGAGCCATCTTGTTTCGCTCAGTCCTAGTATAGCGATGTTGTATGCGGTCATTTCTTGTTCGACTTCTGTGAGCCTTGTGTTATTACACTAACCCCACCTCGTCCAAACGTTCCAAAAACCGATCGTAGTCCGTTGTTTATAGCCAAAAGTCATTGCCGTTAAATCAGTCCGAGGTATCCGAGGCTCGTTTAATGTTTCGAGTGTGAAGTAAATTTCAGGTACGCAGGATACAAGCCTACATACCCTATCCCTCAAGTAGCCTTTTACGACAAGCCGGGATCGCTGTGGTATAATTCTAACCCCAAAACCACAGGGGTCAATTTTTTGTTAAGTTTCGTACATATCTAAACCCTTGAGCACAAAACAGAGTTGCTGCGCGCACAATTGTAGAGATATGTTCGAAACTCAGGAGAGTTTTATTCTCTCCTGTCCCTTTAGTCGCCTCTTACGACACGTCGGGAAAGACGGTAGCACTATTCTTAACCCGTGCCACAGGGGCATCGACGGTCTGAGTGGTCGAAAATATTCTGCCGATGATATACAGCATTACTATGGTATACCTACGTCATTTGATTTGATTTGATTTGATTTGATTTGATTTGATTTGATTTGATTTGATTTGATTTGATTTGATTTGATTTGATTTGATTTGATTTGATTTGATTTGATTTGATTTGATTTGATTTGATTTGATTTGATTTGATTTGATTTGATTTGATTTGATTTGATTTGATTTGATTTGATTTTCGGGGAACGGGGCTAAGATTTTAATGGGGACCCCATAAATTTCATAATTCTGGTCTGAAGTGCTGCATATGCATATGTGATCGTAGTATTTAAAACTTACGCTTTGATATTTCTTTAGGCCCGTCTTCAATTTTTTTTAAGTTTTGGCATTGGTAGCCCACGGGAGCGCACGTCATCAATAATTATTATCAATACTCTAACCCCAATAGAAGTTACAAAAACTGTCAAAATTTTGCCCTAATCTATCCACAATCAGCTATTCTTAAAAATACCTCCCCTCCGAAGCTTTAGATTTAGCCAAAACCTATTCTACCACAAGCCAGGCAGCAACACTAGAAAATAGGAAAACCTGTCTTTACAGGATGTCCCGCAAATGGTTGGCCATCATACACCTTTAACCCTCGGACTGACACTGGGGTCTGGCCAGACCTTTTTCGGATTTGATACTAATTTTAACATGCTTCTAAATTAGCTAATTAGTTGAAATTTCCGGTAGCTTCCTAAACTATTGTTAGCTTCAGATCAGCGCAACAACTAGATAGCGATGAGTTTCAAAAGGATAGTTATAAGGACATTTTGATGTACATGTCGCATTCGTAACACATGGGTCTGGCGAGACCCAATCGTGATGTGATATCAACTAATTTCTTATCGTATGTTGACATACAATAAAATTTATGTAGAAAGTTACAGAAACAATTACAAATTTTGGTACCTATACATCAATATCCTGGTAAGAAGGATATGACGTCAAGAGTCAACGTCAACGCGAGAGAGCTGCAGAGAAAGACGATACCGTTGAAGCGGGTTTTCACCCAAATAAATACGAAAATTACTCAAATATGTAAATATTATATGCCCGCATAATATAAGTGTTCAATTAGGTAAAAAAAAAGTTTAAAAAATATTACCTACAAGCGTACTAGATACCTACAGTGGGTCTGGCCAGACCCCAGTGTTACGAATGTGACTATCTTAACATGTGTCTGACGGAGGTTTAATGAAGGGTCCGGTGCATAATTTTAACAGAGGCCTGGCAGATTTCGTCGTCCATTGATCGTTCTTACAGGTTCGGTTCGGTTCAGGTTACTGATGATTCAACCTTTGAATTAAATTAACCACCTGAAACGGAAATGTCTTGCTAGTTTTTTTTGTAAAATTTCTTATCCTATTATAGGTTTTAGTAAAATTCCTTGCGGGAAAACATTGAAAGATGAAACGAGCTCCACACCATTAAAATAGCCACATTATGGTTTGTGCAGCTTTTTTTTTTATTCTAAAATATTCGGCTAGATCTAGCGAATAAATTTATGCAAAAATATGATTTTCGAAAAAAAAATACTTATCAGGTTTTTGCACTAAGTGATTCTTTTTGCGGAATTATGGTAAAAATGGTGAAAAACTACAATAATTTTTAGCTTTCAAAATTTTAAAAATAATAAAAAAACGGATAAATGAGCTACCCATAATTTTTTCCCCGTAATTAATTTCAAGCCAA
Organism: Microchrysa polita; assembly: GCA_949715475.1. Taxonomy (NCBI): domain Eukaryota; kingdom Metazoa; phylum Arthropoda; class Insecta; order Diptera; family Stratiomyidae; genus Microchrysa; species Microchrysa polita. Next base: position 8,492,805 of record OX454422.1, read on the forward strand.
AATGTCGCGAATTTATTATTTTCAAAAGTACAGATTTTATAACAAAAAAAGTTGCAAGCAAATTTTCTGTCAATCCAGCCAGTCGGTCCTTCTGTACTTTTTATTTCTTCGAAAAGAACGAACCGTCAAGCAATGGAGGCAACAATTGCTGCCAATTTTTTTCATTCTCGGACATGAGAATTTATTTTATTCGTTCAGTTCATACAAACACACATGCACACACACACAATATTATTGAAGCTCACCAGACCTACCATGAGAAGAAGACTGACAGACAGTTGTCTAGAATGATATCGGGCGTCCTTGAATTTTAGGTTCTTCTATAATAGAAAAGTGCCCAAAAAGCCACGCAACAAGTTCCACACTGTATAGAAACCAAATCCGTTGAGAAGTCGTAGAGCTAACTCATGGGTCTGCCCCGGCCATAATCGAACGTCATAACAATATAATGTCCGACTGACATGAAACCTGAACTCGACTCAATTTTCAAGTGCTTGCTTGCCCCAATCGATATATGGATTTTGATAAGTCCACAGCACACTTGCCGCACTTGGGTCACCCAGGCGAAGAGAAGGCTCGCACTTTAAATCCTCGATAGCCGAAAACGACCTTCTTTCATAAAAGTGTGTCGTAGAGTCGTGTCTTTTTGTATTCGTGTGTGTCCGCCAGGAACCCCACAAGTCCGAGCTATCACTGTGCGGACGGACGTGTATGGTGTTCTTCGCCGCTTGTCAGAGAACACCTGTTGCGATTCGAGAGTTCACTGAAAATTGTATACATATAGAGCCACGAGAAAATCCTCGTGCCTACGTCATAAATAGAGTTCAATATATACCTAGAACACTTTATGTTGCATAAAATGTACACATGCACACCACCCTCGGCATCCGGTCAGTTTATATCCCCATATCGGGGTTGTTGTCGACTATGGTCGTCTCGGCACACTTATATATGCGGATAGGGAAAAGGCAGGGAGAGTGCGAGCGTCCTTTCATGTCCGGTCGTCGAACGTTTTTGGTCGGTCAGTCGGTCACTGGGTGTACAAAAAAAAATAAAAATAAAAAAAGAAGACTCGAAGAATACATGCGGATCTGAATATATGTGTGTCATGAACCCAAAAGTTTATTGGCCTTTTGAAATGAAAAAAAAAATCAAATCGGAACAGAGTGATTGTACCTTATCGAAAATCGAACACACTCGTTGTACGGAAACACTGTGGCCAGGACTCACGGTGTCCAAGCCAAACACAAGATATCATGATGGGTATATACTGCGGAATCTTGAAATTTTGTTTCAAGGACGTCGAACATCGATTTGTCCATGTTACGATTATATGACGGTCACTATAGGGCTGTTTTTGGTCATTCAAAGTCGCGTATTCGCGCGATAAGGTTTTGTGGTATTTGAGAGTAGGACCTTAGATTTGCAGCGTGTCACAAAAAAACTGAAGAGGGAGGCGAAAAAACTGAAAAATTTACACGCGAGTCTCCTGTATCTACAGGATGATAATGTCGAATTACAATCGACAATTTTGACATCATCATCCTGTGGATACACGAGACTCCAAAGGCGAATCCACCAAATTTTGCGAAAGTTTAATGCTCTTTTCAGTTTTTTGCGACACGTTGCAAATCTGATGTCCTGCCCTCAAAAACTACTTGCAATACCATAGAAAACTGTGAAGTAATATCGAGAGACGGTCGCGGGCAGGAGAAATGAGAAAAATGCATGATACGGACCACGCAATATATAGCCCACCTCTGTCCTTATCTCAGATATCACTTTAAGCTCCCGCTACAATGTTGCAGGGTCAAACCGAAAGGCAAATTACAAAGCGACTGCACGCGTAATACGTGCAGTATTTCTTTAGGTCTAAGCCAGTGTAATGATGTGGTTTTAGCACGCGAGATTTTATATGATCGCAAATCGTGTAAGTGCGGGCATTTTGATTTGCTTCGAGCAAATATGTGTGTACAACATTACATATTGCAAATATCTCATTAATGGCGATGATGGGGATAAATCCATTTCGCACTTGGCACTTTTGACACAAGTACAGTTCCCGTACAACGCATTCACGTATGTGTCTATCACAAAATGCGTATCGTGTCATTGTTTTCTGCGGTTTTTTGCCATAGAGTCAAGATGCAGCATTGCTTGCTTTGCTTCAGATATGCAATAACAAGTGACCACAAATTGTTGTGTAAAATCATCATCAATTTCAGTAGCGTACGTACAATTCGATCAGCGCATCATATATTGCTCTGACCATAAAGAATGTGCGCGACTAATTTGAAAAAATTTTATATGTAAAATTGAATAGAGGGCAGTTATCCCAGAATTCCTGTAAAATCTATAAACTCTTGACACACACGACCATTAATATAGCATTAACATTAACACGAAATGACATTATTGGGGCCGGTTCTATTTCCTGTTCGTATACGTTCGTCGCGTCCACTTCTGGATCCAACAAAATTGTTCTAATCGAATTCATTACCATTTTGTGTGGACTCTATTGCTCGCGCGAGAGCTGTTAAATTATACATTCGTGTTAATCCGAATTTTATTAGAATAACATATTTCTTTACACGAACAGTGAGAAGAAAATAATAAGACGAAGAAAAAAAACAGAAACAGAAAAATTAAAAGACATCCACTCGCTCGTGTTATTTATAGTTCCAGTGGTGTTTTTATCAGCACATCCATATACTAATTTATGGGACATTGTGGATGCTTTTGTTAACGTTTTCGTGAATGAATGACCACCACGGCCATTCATGGGGGCTTGCATAGGTCACCGCGCCACATATATGTTCATATGAATATCTCACAACCGTTGAATGGGATTTTTGTTAAAAGTCTCATTTACATGACTGACCGGAAAGAGCATTATAATGTATTAGTGAATGACTGGAGATCTTTATAAATATGAATCATCTGTGTATCTTTTGATTTGACGGAGGCTTAGACAGGTAGATAGATACTATACCTATGCGGCTATGACGTTAACTGGAATGGAGAGATACATAGAATGGTTTTCAACCATTTTCTTGAGGATAAAGGTCCATCACACAAAAAAACTGTTTCGTCAGCTATTACCGGAATATTGCAATCATGTTGCGAAAATTTATTAACAATCCGCTATTCCGTTCAATAAAAGTCGCCAAAAATGGGGAATGCAGCTGCTTTCTAAATTTTTTTTGGAGGGTTTAAATAAATAAAATAAATAAATAACAGGCTCGACAATCCAACATTGGACTAAGGCCGCAGGATGTGTTAGTGACATCCTATTTCCAAGATCTTATCTGCTTTTTGTTGAGGTAATGAGATCAGCATCACGCTCAGCAGTGTTGTTTATCCCCATAGATGGGTACTCGTTTAACACCTGAATGAGATCATATAGTCCGTCACAAGCTCGTGAGTTCAAAAAACACCATGATCCACAGTGAGATTCGAACTCATGACCCTGTGCACCGAAGGTGCGCGCACTAACCGCTAGACCAGCCAGACTTTGGAGGGTTTGGAGTACAAATTTATTTTATTGATAGCTTTTCAGCTATTCCAGATGCAAAGCAAACCATTAGGGGGTCCAATTTACAAAATTACGTAGATCCGATCAAGAGATATTGACAAAAGTAGGCGCAAGTGAATTATGCCATTGAGGATCAAGTTCGTTCAGGGCGAGAGAGTGACTTGAAACGTATGTGGGAAAATGATATGCCTGTTCTCTTTGTAAATTTTTGTTCAATACACATTTTTCCATCTAAACTCGAAGTCCTTCAGGATGAGGAGGCGGAAGAGGAATTTCCTGAAATATGTTAAGCCGTTCAAAAAAATATTCGCGAAAGCTGGGGAAATAGAACTGCAGGTGACACATTATTTCCGGCCAAATTTTTCGCATGTTTCATGAGCTATTCGGGCGGTGCTCATGGAAGAGGGGGGATGGGGAGGGGAGAGACAATTTACGGAAGTACGGTCGTTCTATCAACAGGTATACACAAAAAATAGAGAAAATAAACTGCTTTAACCATTTTTCTCGTGGTCAATGTTACAGATGTTTCAAAAGGAATTCTGCTATTGAGGGTCGAAGTCATTCAATTGCTGATGAGAGCGGAAATAAATCAGGCAAGAGATAGAATTCAATTTTATTTGTGTTGTGGCAATTGTAGTTCTTATCACCCCAATAGGAAAAATAGAAGCGACGTAGAAGCGCTTCCTCACCATTTCCAAATGTGCTTCGGAGGAAGCTCTTCCACAGAAGCATATTTACGAATGGTGAGGAAGCACTTTAAGATCTTAATAGAAAAGCATCGACTCCTTGCGACGATTGCAGCACACGTCGAATATTCACCGTTGTTCTAGATAATTTCAAAACGTAAAAAGTGTACGTTATTCGTCTTGTTGAATTTAAAGTGTTCAAGTCGTGATTTTTAGCGGCATAATCTTAATTTGAAAAAAGAAACGGATGAACATATTTTTCTAATAAATTTGAAAATTTCACTTATATCAAGTTTTTTCTTATACAATGCATCATGTTCGGTTTTCGCATTCAATCCTCTAAAAGCGCATTTCATTCACTTAAATGAGTGAAATGTGAAATTCTTTTGGAGCGCTTGTAGCACACTGCTCCAGAAACGCTTACCACTCACTTCCCTAGAAGCGCTTACCACTCACATCTCTAGAAGCGCTTCTGCAGCGCATCTTAAAGAACTGCTTGCCTCCGCGGACATGCAATGTTAAAAAGTACATGAAGAGGAATGAAGATGGGAAGCGCTTCTCTGCTTCTCGAGAAGCGCACCTTTTGCCCTTCTGAAGCGCTCTTCTTGCTATTGGGACGTTTCAATAGTTATCGTAGTATTTAGTATAGGTAGGCATCTACCCTCTACTGGGTAGAGAACAATGATTTAGGTTAAACATTATTATTTTGCTTACAAATGATTCTAAGTAAAACAAGGGGGCTTCGCCCCCTGCTCGCTTCGCTCGCCATCCCCCGGGGCCGAGGCTAATTTCGGGCGTGGCCGAAATTTGGATACCCTTCGCTTGGGCTAAAAGCTTTTTCGGGCGTACCTATGACTTGTATTTAATCCCCCTCCTCATTCTTTTTCTTTCGTCTTGACAAAAGCAGACTGTGCACTTGAACAGGGCGCCAACCGAAAGGGGCGCCAAAATCACAAATTCATTATGCCTTTAAGATGAAGACTTCCTTTAATGACAACTGTATGATGATCACATCAATTCTCTTCTCTGTTGTATAGCATTCATTTATACATATTTATATTGTTTGATACACGTCGTCCACGTATAGTACGTACATATTAAACGAACTAGAACTGATTCAATTATTATTTAAGGGTGTGTTTTCCCCAAGATCCGCTGCTATCGCGACTCAAGAAATTACATACTCCACTAACAACCAAACTCAATTCACATGCTAATCGTATTCCATTCTATTTGACCGACCCATCGACGCAGTCGCGACTCGTGAAACCTTGAAAGACACATCTTCAAACTTTTCCGCATTGTATCTACACGAGAGGAAGAGCGAGAGACGTGTTTCCATCCGTCCGCGTTCAAAAATGCTTCGAATATCTCGTAACTTGTGCATCACTGCAAACAAGCTCCAATTAATCCATACACTTCATATGCGGGATGGGGGCCCTATGGGCGCTAGATTTCATAGATATGCTTTGCAGAAGGGAAGAGTTGTGCAGTGCAGAAATTGTGCACATAAGAATTGTTGTAGAGCGTACACGGTACACCCTTATATTCTGCAAAAGAGGGGAATAGCTGCTTTGCAGGCTCGTTGTAGGTGAGATGTGCGTATTCACTTGATGGCTCATTCTCGTAGTCTCAGATCGTAGTACATGTTTGAATTGTATGAGAGTGGACGATAGAGGAGTTTTGTAGGATGTATAGTTTTTAGGAAGAGATTTTACCGCGTAAAAGAGTGAGTGAAATGTTTGTCCGCTACGATTTTCTCAATGAAAATGTATGCTTACGGTTGTGGAATATGTGCAAAATGCAACGGAATTCCATACGTTACAATCCGAAAATGGTTTCATAATTTTTCTCGGCCATTTTATGTATTTTTTTCCACTTCCTGGTCATTTCATCGTGAAAAATATCTAATGACCGGGGAATCGAAAAATACTTAAAATGGGCGAGAAAAATTATGGGACCATTTTCGAATGTAGCTTATGGGATTCCCCACCATTTCCCACATATTCCAGTAAGTAAGCATACATTTTCATTGAGAAAATCGCAGCGGACACAAATTTCGGGTCCTATTCTGCGCTTTAGATTTGAATTACTTTTAACTGCGGGGCGGACTACGGTCAGTTCCATTTCGGTGCCAACGGCTTTTATCGTATTTTGCGTTTTAATGTGAAAAATGAACCATGTTAGGTAGGAATTTAAAAAGAAAGTTGTCAGGAGTTGATCATATGAACAATTATTTTGCATAACATATTTAGGCCTCGTATATTTTCTTAAAAATGACTTTTCTATCGAAATCTGAAATCATACACTATTCGATTCATCTGCGGGCCATAGTATACATCCATAGTTACATAATTTGACGATCGATTGAATACCGGCTCTAAGAATTACTATTTTATCACAAAATCTAGTGATCGGTCGCAGTGACAGTCATCTTCCATACAAATTCAAAGTGTCAGCCATACAGCCACAAAATTCGTATGTAAAATGACTATGGCAGATTACTACATTCCATTCCTGATTATTATATAGAAAGGCGACTTTTTAGTATATGAACAGGGCGCCATAATACCTAGGACCGGCGCTGCTTGGTTGAAATAAGTGGACAAATAAAAATATTTACTCGGAAAATTTTATTGGGGTTGCCGGAGCATGACCCCACTTTTTAGTTGCTAAGACACATTAATTCAAGGTTTTGTGAAATTGGTGTAAAAAAATGTTTCTTAAAAGAACCAATATGGGGGGTTTGGTTTGTATGGCAGCCCCATGACCCCATGGTCCGATTTGATTCAATCTTACCTATATTTTGTGTCATCAATAGAAATTCATTTGTGTGAAATTTCGTTGAAATCGGTGCACAAATAAAAAAGTTTTTCTTAGAAGAACCTAATTTGGGGGGTTAAGTTTGTATGGCAGCCCCATGACCCCATAGTCCGATTTGATCCATTCTTGCATATATTTTGTGTTATCTATAGAAACACATTTGTATGAAATTTGGTTGAAATTGGTACACCAATAAAAAAGTTTTTCTTAGAAGAACTCAAATTGGGGAGCTAGGTTTGTATGGCAGCCCCATGACCCAGTGATCCAATTTGGGTGAATCAGAAATACAAACAGCCTGCAACAATAAGAAGCACGTGTGCAAAATTTCAGCTTGCTAGCTTCAATACCCGCCGAGTAAAACGCGTCGCAACAGACAGACAGACAGACAGACAGACAGACAGACGGACGGACATGCTCCAATCGACTCCCCAAGTCACGCTGATCATATATGTATACTTTTTATATGGTCGGAGATGCTTCCTTTAATGCGTTACAAACTTCATGACAAAGTTAATATACCCTTTCACTCTATGAGCGAAGGGTATAAAAATGCGCCGGTGCCGCCCGTAATAGTCATTTGCAACTTATTTGGTCACTTCAAACTCCATTCTCTTTTTGGAGAAATTAAGAACATATTGGCAAACACACGAAACTGAACAAATTTTTCGGGTGTCAAAAAATTTGTAGAGGAATTGAAATGATTTGGGGCCGTTTTCAAACAAAACCATGAAAGTTGGCCCAAATTACATATCTTCGAGCACTCTGAACATAATATAAGATGTTCAGAAATGCAGACTAAAGTATGCGGAAAAGAATTTTTTGTGAATTTTTCAAGGCAGAGCAATTCAAATAAAAAGTAATAAAATTATTAAGCCCTTAACGACCACAGTAACTACATTAACATGACTTAATTCTATAAAAAAAAAAAAAATTGTAATGGGAAAAATCACTTTCATCAAAATTACCTTTCGGTTTTTTTTTTTCAAGGATCAAAATCTAAGTTCGGTCGGTCAAATTTACTGAAATCTGCTAATCCGATCAAAGTGGCTAAAGGATAGGAAAAGAGCTGAATACAAAATTTTGCTCATCCGTTCAGGTGATTCTGCATGTTTCAGTAGCTTTTCGGTTTTCGCGAAAAAAAGCCGAGAGGAAACTTACAAAAATACGCTTATCCGTTTAAAATAAAAATGGCGAAATTATCAATCTGAATTTTATGCATAGTTATTCTGGTGTTTTTTTATTGCAATTTTACGTAGCTGATTAACTATTTAGTGTAGAGACCAATTCGTGTGGTGTAACTTAAAAAAAAAAATCTTCCAAATTCCAAAATGGCCGTCAAACGATCCCAAAAAGCAGCTGCCTTGAACATTATTCCCATTGTGAATTTTATTATTCTGTTACAGAGAAGAAAGCGATTTGGCGTGGCAAATTCGCTGATCGCTGAGGGAATAAATGCTTAAGTATGTGAAAACGAACTGTCTTTATAGTTTTGTTCATTATGAATTTTCTGAAGGTTTCGAAACTTATTCTGCCATTTATGCGATGATGCAAATTTGCTCTAATCTGAGGAGTCGTTCAGGAGTATTTGAAGAACTGTTTTCATCATTTTGATTATTGTGAATTTTACGAGAAAAAAATTATTGAAAACTGCAGCTCATTGTGAATTTTCTGAATATACAAATACTGCTATTCCAGCTGAAACCTTGTGTAGACGAATCTGGTGGAGTAAACTTACTGAAAGCCGATAATTCCGATAAATAATACAGAAAGATTTATTTGAAAAAGAACCATCTTCATAATTCTGTTCATTGTGAATTTTTCATATGTCTCGATAGTTGTCCTGTTACTTTGGGTAGATACCAATCCTGTGGAGCAAATTGACTGAAATCCGCACTCCGCCTTTTTCTGTGCGTAATGACATTGATCCACAATAGCATAATTCATTTGCGCCTACTTTTGTCAATATCTCTTGGACGGATTTAGTACGTGGTTCGGTAAATTGGACCCCTTAATGGTTTTCACTTGGAATAGCTGTAGCTGAACGGAGGCGGCTGGGACTGTGGAATCTTTATTGTTGAATTAGGCTTTCGCCGGAATAGCAGAACTATTGAAACTTGCGAAAAATTCACAATGAGCAAGCATTCACAATGAGTTCTTTCGCTTACTTCTGCCTATATTTATTGAACGTATCAACGGATTTCAGGTAACTTTTCCCACCGGATTGGTCTCTCACTGGAGTAACAGAACAAATATTGACAGATGTGAAACATTTACAATGGGGAAAATTATGAAGATAGTCCTTTTCACATATTTCTTTGAGTATTTCTTGAACGAATAACTGGATTTCAGTAAATTGATGCCACCGGATTAGTCTACACAAAGCTTGCGAAAATTTACAATAAGCAACAGTTCACAATGATTTTTTTTTTTTGCAAACTTTTGCATATATTTCTTGAACGTCTAATCGGATTTTTTAGAGATTTTTCGACCGAGTTGGTTTCCTCTATGAATAACTGTTGAAACATGCCAACAAAATCAAAATGAGCAAAATTCTAATGCCAGTCCTCTTTCACAAAATATCTTTCTGTATTTCTGGAAAGAATTGCCGGCTGGAAAGTGAACATGTTAAGAAAAGTGGCCAAAGGATCTTCGTGCATTTTACGCATATTTCAATAGTTATTCTGGTGTTTTTGAAATACATACATTGCTGTAAATTTTTCCAAATCAAGATATAGGATAAAATGTGCGCAAAATGGCTGCCTTCAAAATTTGCTTATTTTGAATTACGTCACTATATAGGTATGGATAAGCGTATTTTTGTAAATTTTCTACTTGGATTTTTCTTGGCCTGAAATAGCTACTGAAAAATGGAGAATCACCAGCATGGATGAGCACAATTTTGGAAGCTATGCTCTTTTCTTATCCTGTGGCCACTTTGAACGGATCCCGGAATTTGAAATCCATCGTATTTGTCCCCTTGCTGAATACGATTAGAACTTGGGAAAAATTTGGAAGAAAACTTTGTTAAAAATCATTTTTTCCCATTTCACATTGTTTTCGAGCGATTTTGCATTTCGTACTGTATATAGGTACAATGTACCAAAATATATGAAGGAAAGTCGTGTTAGCTACACCATATTTTTGAGATAAATTCAAAATAAACATCAATTCACAGTGAGGTTTTTTTTTTCGCAATTTTAACGGATTTTCTGACATTTTCCCTTCCCAATTGGTTCCACCCCGAGCAAATTATGCAGACAGTGTTTTATCAAATACTACGCCCGGCACTTCTTACGAATTACTGGATTTCAGCGAACAGAAGCTACATCATTGGTCTTTGCCCAGAATAGTAGAATAACTATCGATTGAAACTTGTAAAAATTCACAATGAGCAAAATTGTGAAAACAGTTCTTTTTCAAATAAATTTGTCTTTATCCCTCTCCTAAACAGATAAGCGATTTGTATTATTGTAAAAAAAAACAGGGTTCTATTCGTATTGGATAATTGCGAATCGACTCTTCCAGCTGTCAGTCGCCATCAGACTGAACAAGCTCCCCCGTACTTTAATTTTAAATTTTACTATAGCGATAAGTGAAAAACTACCCTGAATATATAACAAAATCATCTGCAATAAGGTTCGAGAGACGCGGCGTCCGAAGGCATAATTTCGTTCACTAGAAACACTAATTTACCGTTATTCTATTCACTGGTTTCAATGGCGGTTTCCGATTCTTCGATACGACCATCAGAGGATCATATGCGTACCAAATTAAAAAGAAAAACAACAACAACACGGGAGAGGCGGTAAACTGCATTCTAAAATTGGGTTACTCGCTTTAGTCTCTCAGAGAGAAAAAAATGCATTTATTGCATATATCGTTTTCGTTATTGCACCGATCGAATAGTTTGATTGTGATGTTTTCAATATTTTAGTAATTGTTTTTTTTTTTTCAGAAAGTTTCCTGAAAGGCTGTATAGCCCTGTCAATCTATAAACCATATTTCGCCCGGTAATCTTATTTGTTCGCGTCTTGTTTTTCTTTTCATTGACGGGCGAGAAAAATTTCAAAAATTACAAATTTAAAATCATAGTATCAATTTTTGACGATTAGGTACCTCGACCTCTAATTCCACTCAATTCATTAGCACTAAACTAAATCTCGCTACAAAAAAAAAAACAACCGAACAGCTAAATTCATTCAGAAACCAACTTGATAGTTTCAATACTAATTTACATTTTTAGATATTAATGAAAAATTATGGAAACATTGATGGGATATTGCTCTACAAACAAATTATCACTAAAATCCAATCCATTTCCATATCATGTCAATGTGTAAATCCAAGAACTCGCAATGGAACACGAGAACCATAACGAGATACATATCCGCGCGCCCCGGGTCAACAGATTTCATTCATAGATAGGCGTTTGTTACACAACACACTGACACACAACATTATAGACACAGCACACGTTATATGTTTAGAAGAGGATGAGGCGAATAAATTAATGAATGACAAAAGATTGTGTCGTTTCGTTCTGTTCTTTTTTTTTCTTGTATCTTTGCTGGCTCTGTCTTTAATTTTCATATCTTAGCATATTTGACGTAATCTTACCCCCCAAGAATCGTTTTTTCTGTGTATGTTATTATAGGTTGGATGGCCCCAAATATTTATCACATTCACATTAGTATAAGCGACTGCATGCCGCGCGTCCCGCGCGCTCGCGAGCTCATCAAAACCTACATATTGTATCGTTTTCAAGCTGAATCAATTACAAATTTCTTCTCACCTTTGGACATTTAAAAGATATTCCACAAAACACATAACAAATTACCATAAATGAGTTTTTTTTTTTTGGGTCTTTTATTCGATTTTGGGCTTTCGATAAATTGGGTGGAAGAGTAACAAAAAAAAAAAAGAGGAAAAAATTAAATCAATAAATTAATGCTAATGCTAAGAAGTGTGACAGTCACGCGGAAACAGAGAACCAGATTTAAAGGTTTTGTAGAGTGAATCGGAAACATTCGTGTTTGGTGCAAAAGAGATGCTGGAAAAAAGGTCTGTGAAAGAGGTCCTGTGAATGGACGATACCCTTGTAGAGAATAATTTCAACCAAATTTTATTTAATTTTATCTTAATTTAAAAGCATAAAATAAAAAATAAAATCTACACCCTTCCATGTGAAATGGGAGACTCGCGCTCGTTTCCATTACTTAACTTTTGGAGTCGTTTTTTCGATATCATCCCTTTAACTCTTCGCTGCAACTCAAATCAAATTGGCGCGCGCGGTCTTTCCGCGCAAGGATTCCTAGAAACATCGTAAACATACTCGTCTAATGAAGACATGCCATTTTTAATTTTTAGTCAATTCCAAGAAACAAAATTAAACTGATTTTATTTCAATTTTGTTCACATACCCACCCATATGAAATAAAATACGAATAATGGAAAATATCATAATAAACTCAGGGACAATATGTATGACTATATAGGTACCTATCGGCCACACAAAACAAATAGCACATACAAAAACAGATCAACATCATCATCGAGCGATGTTCAGTTTCCAAATACGTCAACAAACAATCGTATGATTTATCCTTAAATTTATTGATCGCAATTCCATTCGAGGCTAATGTGTGAAAGGGGCCAGCAACGATTAAAATATCTCTACACAAAAGACCATCAGAGCACACAACACCACAAAAAAAAAACTATTCAAAAATAATCCGAATCAATCCAAGAAGAAACACAGAAAATACAAGAAAAAAACTGAAAGAAACAAAATGACAATCTTAAGTCTTGTTTTTTTTTTATTGTTCACACCATTCCATGTCCATAGACAGCAATAGATTTATGCTAAGATATCACATCACCATTCACCGGAAAAATTATAATCTCATCTCATTAACATTTTTCATCGATTTTCGATCGATTAGACTCGCACACACATATGTATGTATACTCACATGGCCATACATACATATTGTCCGCTATGCCCGCAATCATGCTAAAATAGCAATAAAAGATCAGATGAATAAAATAAAAACCAAAATCTACACAGAAAATTAATAGATACAAAAATATGCAATATATTCGACAAAAAATGTGTTAAATAATTTTTCAATAACAACGAAAAATATCTCAAATAACGCCCCCACAATCAATTTATACAATTTTTGATGATTCGATGGTGTTTGGAACGATCGCGCACACAATTATGTCGTGCTCAATCTTTTGTATTTATTCTAATTTTTAATATTTTTATTTATTCGAAAAAACATAAAGAAATATTTATTTTATTAAGCATTTTTCGATTGTATAATGAGATTGTGTGACACCTTTCACGCGCAATCTGTAGCGATATTTGGCCACTTCCCACACACGAGCGCGTGCTCAGAAAGTGACCAAAAATCGCCTTCATACGCAATAGTGAGGTAAGTGTGAATTCCGAAGAGTTTTCTTTTTTTTTTAATCAATTCTTATTGTGCCTAAATGTGATATCAGGCAGGAGTGACCTGTGAGAATGCCACAGATGATGCGTACTTTAGCTCTGCTTAACTGCAGCAACTCAGCCGTTCTTCTGTGGGAATACCCGGCTATAAACATTTTCGATTGTCTGAGCCCTGGTAGTTTATCCCAGTGCTCAATTGCCTTGAGTCGTTCCTGGTCTCTGAAAGCTCTCTTTACTAAACATTTAGAGATGTTGCAAAAGTTCAGGTCCGCAGAAAGGGGATTATGCAGCTGTACGTGCTAGCTCATCAGCCTGTTCGTTCCCTGCGATGCCCATATGACCTGGAACCCAGAAAAGTCTTAGTCTGTTGTTTTCGCCTAGCTTATTTAGCGCCTTCAGGCAGCATTGAACAAGTCCTGACGTGACGGTGTACTTAGTAAAGGATTTAATAGCCGCTTGGCTGTCTGAGAAGATGGCTATACGTTTATTTACGTAGTTCTCTCGTAGGCAGCGATCAGCGCATGTTTCTATTGCGTATATTTCTGCCTGAAAAACAGTGGTGTGGAGGCCCATAGGTATAGATATCCTGTGTCCTGGGCCAACCACACCCGCTCCTCAGCCTTCAGTTGTCTTGGAGCCGTCAGTGAACCATTTGATGGTTTGTGGATGCAGCCTAGCGAAGTTAGGGTGCCACTCCTCCCTGCTCCATGTTACAGCCCGGAAGCAGCGTCCGAATGAGAGCTCTTTTGCAAGGTGGCCGGAGGGCATGTTCGCTATAGTATTGTTTTTGAGGCATCTGAGCTGTCCCTTAGTGAGCTCCAGACTGGCATCATTAGCAATGAGTCGTATAATTGCTAGTTTTGCCTGGGTCTCGAGGTGGATTTCAATCGGGTATAGATCTAGTAGAACTTCTAGACCACTGCTAGGGCAAGATCGGAGAGCACTGGTGGTGATCAGACACGCTAGTCTCTGTACCTTACCTAGAACGGACTTCCCCTTCGTAGTTAGGGCTCTTTTCCACCAGACCACAGCACCATAGTTTAGAGTTGGTCGAACTATTGTTTTGTATATCCAGGATCATAATGGATGGTTTCAAACCCCAGCTTTTCCCTACGTATTTTTTGCATATCCAAAGGGCTCTGGTGGCCTTTTCCGCCACCGCCTCGACATGCTTATTCCAGTAGAGTTTGCTGTCAAGGATAACTCCAAGATATTTGACTTGACTCCCAATTGGTAGAGGGGTGTTGTACATAATCGGGCCTCTGAGCTCAGCCAGATTTCTGTTTCTGGAGAAGGGTATGATGATCGCTTTGGATGGGTTCACTCGGAGCCCGTTTCTATCACACCATTCTTGTACTGTATTTAGTGCTGGTTCGAGTAAATCTGGAAGAATTTCCTCAAACAAACCCTTAACCACTATAATCACATCGTCGGCGTATCCCTGTACTGAGAAGCCATTGTATGAGAGCTTGCACAAAAGATCGTCGGCAACCAGGCACCACAGGAGTGGCGAGAGTACACCCCCTTGTGGGCATCCTCGTGTGACCTTAGCAAAGAGAAATTGTTCGTTTATTTGGCAGACGACTTTTCTTGAGAAGAGCATACTGCTTATCCATCCAACAGTCGTATTTTCTACCATCCTATATCTTATCGCTCTTTGAATTGCATCGAAGGTAGTATTATCGAATGCCCCTTCGATGTCCAGGAAAGTAGCGAGCACGGTGTTTTTAGCCTTGGGAGGCTATGTAGCGCCGATTCTGTTGATTTACCTGGCTGGTAAGCAAACTGTCTCTTGTGAAGCGGGTTTCTGATAAGTGTGGTATTTCTGATGTGCTCATCAATGATTTTTCCATTGATTTGTGCATGAATAAGGTAAGACTGATTAGTCTGTATGCTTTGGGATCCTCTTTAGGTCGGTTTCCCAGTTTAGGAATAAATACAACTCGCGCAAGTCTCCATGGTTGCGGAATGTAGCCTTGCGCAAAGCTGCTTCTGAAGATACTTACGAGGTATGCAGTTTGGGGCTCCAGACTCTTTTGTAGTAAAGCTGGAAAAATCCCGTCAGTGCTGGCGGATTTAAATGGCTCAAATGAGCATATTGCCCATCTTATTTTATCGTGAGTGAAGATTGATCTTGCTAATCTCCACTCTGAGGAATTAGTTCTATGCAGACTGTTATCGTTTGAGGGGACCCCGTTCCTCAGTATTTAGCATTCCGGAAAGTGGCTGCTGAGGAGTAGTTCATCCGTCATTAAGGCGTCAATTGTGTGGCGCCCATCACGATGCTTAATGGTACTTAGGTACTCGGTGTCATTTTTAGCCAGAACTTTGTGGAGTCTGGCAGCCGTGTTGGTGCATTCGACACGAGCTCATTTTGGCAGACCTGATATTTTTGTTGAACTCATGAAGTTTGGAGCCGTACGTTTCCCACTCTCCTGTCCTTTCTGTTCTATTAAAGAGTCTTCTTGTTGACCTCCTTAGTCTCTATAGCTCCGGAGTCCACCAGGGTACTCCTTTGTTATCGTTCGTTCTTCTGAGGGGGCAGTTTCCTCAAATGAGGCCACCATAGCCCTGGTCACGTTGCAGACCATGCCGTCCAGCCTCAGCCAGCTGGAAGCTGTCCTGTCGATGATGGATAGCCTCTCTCGAAGGGAGATACCCCCTCTCAGTTAGCTGGGGAATTCGCCGGAATCTGGGTATGGGCGCTGTTACTTCGAACCTGATGTGCATGTGGTCTGACAGTGAGGTTTCATCAGATACATGCCAGTTCCTGATCCAGTTTTCTGTCCTTTGGTTACCAAAGGTTAGGTCGAGTACTTCCCGCCTAGACCTAGTTACGAAAGTAGGTTTATTACCTCTGTTGAAGATGCTGAAGTTCAAGGAGGAAAAAGTTTCTAATATGTACTCACCTCTTGAATTTATGTCAGTGCTTCCCCAGATCGTGTGGTGTGCATTGGCATCACAACCGACCAGGAGAAGTGCTTTGGTCTTACAACAAAAATCCGCTAGGCCTTTAAGTTGTGTCGCTGGAACTTCCTCATCGCCTGGGAAGTAAGCTGACACCACGACGAGCTTCGTGTTGGTGTCGTCATTGAGGGTAACGCAGATTGCTGTTAGATCTCCGTCGCTGAATTCTGTAAGATAAATAAACTGTATGCTATTTCTGATTAGTATACATGCTCGAGGTGTGCTCGAGCTTGTATCATAAATGACTGAGTCCTTTAATTTCTCCGCGTAATTGCCAGGGTTCCTGAATGAGCGCCATTCCCAGGCTCTCCCTGGTGAACCTGGCTACTACCGTATCCGAGGCTGCAATGGCGTGATGCAGTTTGGCCTGCAGCACGCCCAGAGGTACGCTAGTCGTCGGGTTCATCGGAGTCGTCCACGTTATCGAGACACTCTGGTGCTTGATCCCCTTCCTCAGTCTCCATGTGTATCACGGTTTCTGAGAGAGGGGATCCTCAACGCAGCAATGCTGGGGAGTTCCATAAGCTACAATCCGAATTTTATGTATTTTTTTCCGATTCGTCAGTTATATCATCGTGAAATGTCAAATGACCGGGGAATCGAAAAATAATACATAAAATGGCCGAGGAGAATTATGGAACCGGTCTCGGACTGTAGCGTATGGTATTCCACACCGTTTTTGACATATTCCATGACAGTAAATATCCATTTTTATTGATAAAATCACCGGGGCGAAAAATTTCACTCTCGATCTTAATTCAGCACTTTAGCACGAAAATATTTTGACGTATACTGATAAAATAAGTGCCACGAAAGGCAAACTATTAGTTTCGAAGAGGCATGTTGCAGAGGGAAACCTGAAAATTTTTCTATTCCTCAATACCGCAAGTGATAAAGTCAAAAGTCTAAAGGAGGTATTACACTATCAAATAAAGTTTGACCAATGACGCAAAAAATTTGTCCCACAAGTGTAATAGCAAAATAAATGACCAAAAATGTGTTTGACCAAATATGAATGACAATCGTGGTCATTCATTTCGGGTCAAACATATGACCTTAGTGTAATAACAAAACAGATCTTTGGTCAAATTTATTTTGCAGTTTTTGGTCATACGTCATTCCAAAATTAGCAATTTCTGTTGTGACCCATGGTGGTCAAACGAAATGTTTCGATTGGGTGCATTTAATGATCAATATAAAAAATAACGACAATTTTATATTTTTTTTAAAACTGGGATATTGGAAAATTCAAAATTTAAATTAATCCGTGGAATTACATCGAAGAAAATGTTTTTAATAAACTTTCAGTAATAGCTTCGACTGGAACAATCTAGTTTGGCGATCTCATCTCTATCAAAAAATGTTGGTAGATGCACGCCATTTCAATCATTTTCTCGAATTTTTCTGGTTCTAAAAGTTTTTTTTTCTCAACTCTCTTGGCCATAGTGTCAACCATAAATTAAATTGCAACTAGTAATTAGTAATCCACGATTTATAAATGAATTTATCTCTTTTTCCGATGAAAACACAGTACATATTTCCCATTAAAAAATGTGGAAAAAAATTGAAAGGACGAAAAATATTTATTTATTTGTAAATTTGGGTTTACCTTTAGGCATTTGTTAGATATTGTATCTTATTACCAGATATTGGCAATAAATGGAGAACGGAGATATGAAACTATCGCTGTCGCTCTTAAAGTCACGATAAAAACGTTGCCGTGCTTCAATAATTTCATTCAGGGTGGCAGTTTGATTTTTTACATGGTCCAACAGACTCACAATAAATGACTTGAAACTAGTGTCGATCCTACATATGGGTTTGGAGGTTCCAACCCCCTCCGAAGTTTGGTGATGATATTTGGATGAGAAACCGGCTTAAAATAAAACACGCACCGCAACTTCATAAGCACAATGCCCAAGTTTCGAGCCCGACATACAAGTAATCTGTAGCAACTTAACAGTAAGCAAGAGTAAGGGATATAACAATCATCCATGTATTGTTTCCTTTATTTCTTCTTTCACAAAAATTATCAGGTCATTACTTTCAGAATTTTATTATGAACCCAGGCTGATCATTGGAAAAAGATTGATTGTAGGGACTCTTAGGTTAGAAGTAGGATAACTAAAACTACTCCCCGGTGGTTCTCATTTTTTCCACTAGCTTGAGACTAAGATCCGCAGTTAGTGTTGAATTTGTCTTTCCGGAATTTTAGATGAGACGGGAGAAAGAACCTGATCAGTGACTAGAAGCACCGCCGTCTATATATTAAGGCCGCAATATAGACTCGTAAACGTCAAATCCGCAGATTAAATTGCATTGCATTGTTGTTGCTTCTCATGACATTGTTTTTGTTTGCCCGTGTCCGACGAACAATTTAAGCAGGATCCATGACGTCATTGTACAGCTGAGTTGCGGCTATGATATATCTAGATGGCGTTGCTAGAAGACCCCAAGGGTCGTCTAAGTACTATGAAGCTTTGCAGTGCTTTTAATGCTTTCTTTACAACCGTATAGAGCGATGAAATTGCTTAGTAAACAAATATTACAGAAAAAATCTCCAATACAAATTAAACTAAAAGAAAATCAAATACTTATTCTAATTTCGAGGATCACGGAAGACGAAACACTTGATTTTTACCTTTACCAATAAGTTGCTAGTATGTAAAGTTTAGTAAAACCTTCGCTTTATCGATCAAAAACAAATTACATACTTTTTTTAGAAATAAAAGAGGACCATATTATTCAAGCTACAAACGAGAAGGCGGAGAACATTTTTGGAGGTTCAAAAATCTGATGGTCCCTATAACGATAATTTCCCAGGGTTCTTTAGTATAAACTCAGTGATTTGGATGCACTGAGCAGTTATAAAATATGAGCACCGCCAACCTTATTCCGAAACCCCCTTTCGAAATATTTTTTTGAGTACACCCCTGCATGAAACACACAGAAAATTTCTAAAAAGAGCTAGCTGCTACTCTAATTTTCACTAAGTTCTCCGTACACCCCTTTTTTGAATCTAACTTTCTCTTCTTTCTCCGCGGTCACTTTTCGTCTTCTTAAATTTTAAATAGCAAGAGGCAAGATTACGCCTTCAAGCAAAATTAAACTGATTTACTAAAGAAATATTTATTAAACTTAACCTTTGCAAATTCGATAAAGAAATGAAACAATGCACAATAACCACTCTAAATTCTACATATTGGAGCAAAGTTAGCTTTGGTAATTTTTTTCTGAAACGGTCATACTATAGTGTGATAGGTAAATTTGCCTCGGTCAAACAATTGACTTGAAACCTGACTGACTACGTCATTGGCCAAACCATAGTTGGTCATTTGTTTGTCCCATAGTGTAATAGGTCTCGAAAAACACTTTTGGTCATTGCAAAAGTTGAACAAATTTTGTGTGACCCACTGGACAAACTTTATTTGATAGTGTAATACCACCTTAATAGTCGAGCATTTGGAAACGTAAAACGGGTTTGAAAAATATTTCCGCTTGTTAAACTGACTGATTAGATAAGAAATCTCTTTGTGGCATGCAATATTTCAAATTTCACCTTGCCGGAAGAAGAAGAATTAACTTCGCTTTCCTCTGATCGAGGCTTAAGATTAAAATTAGCAGAATGTTCGCCTGAGGTATATTCGGCCTAATATCACTGGAATATGTAAAAATCATCAGGCACATGTTTCTCATTAAATTTCTCCATTTTTTAATAACAGCATACTTCAACTAATTATTATTAATAGTTTTTTCTAATAACACATTTTTCTCCTTGTATGGGTACGAGGAACGGTTTGTCCTGTCGTCTATCAATGCTCGTCTTGTCTTAACGACCCATTTTTTGGGTTCCGCGAACGAATTCGACGTTCGCAGGGGCTCCGCGTATTCAAAAAGATTGGGAGCCGCTGGTATATAGAACAGTATAGCTTAGGAATCTCATTCGCAATTATATGGTTAGGGCGCCAAATTACCGTCCGCGCCCGGAGGAAGGTTAAATATATATTGGGCACCAAACGCGCTATTACCCGTTTTCGGATTGACCTTGACTTTTGGGATACCCTGTATTATCCTGACATGACTTCCTCTTTTTCTTTCTTTTTGTGATATCATGCTATAGATCTTGTTCCAATTATTTATGTATATTCGAATGCTCCATGTCTGAACCAACTAATCGCGTCCATGGTCAAAGCAATTATTGCAGATCGACACGAAGCGAACTTAAGTGCCGCGCCGCCAACAACAACAACAACAATCCACCACACACAATTAAATACGCACACATACACACGTTATTATCTGCGCGGATTTTGAATTAAGATAATTAATAGGTTTCGTCGAAGCAAGAAGAATAAAAAGAAAAGAAAAACAACAGAAATAACAACCTGAAAATCAGACAAAAGATTATATTGTCTGATCAACATCGCCTAGGATGCCGCAAGTTAATTGTCCAAATAAAACAACGCGCAATGGTCAACACAGGAAAAAAAATGTTTTCTTCAACAATTAAACAACATTATCAATCACAAAAAAAAAAAGAAGAAAATTATTGGAAGATTCTCCGTCGTGGACCAAACCAACAATAATAATTACAAACGGCCGCAACAACACATCACGCCGAAGAACTTAATTAGTACTTGGTGGTTTGATTAAAGGAAGAATGACGATGTAGTGTGGCGACGAGATGAAGATGAACCGTGCGCACCATACCATCATCATCATCGGGGGCCCCCAAAAGAACAAACCATGGGGCATGGGTGTTTGTTGCCTCGTTCTGTGCACTTTCGGGGACTTTTTAATCGGTGCGAATCTAACGGCCTCGATTCACTGTATTATAAGAAGACTTCGCGCCAACAGTTCTGAGATTTAAGCAAATTACATACAAGTCTCCATGCGATTTGGTTTTTTGTTTTCTTTTTTTCTATGGCTTGTCGTTGGCCCTTTTTTGTGTATATGTGTGATTTAACTACGAAAATGTTTCCTGTAATTAAGTGTCTTAAGACGTTACAAAAATTGTAGATACTCGGAGGTAGGTATACACTCGAAGGTGAGTGCGCGCGCAGATTGCAGCAGCACAGTCTGCCATACCATCAGTCGGGAATCCGCAGTATTGATTTGTATGGTGATTCTCCTGTTGCTGACTTACATCCAAAAAAAGAGACGATAGTCTAACCGTGTATGGATATCCAGAGGAATTAATCGCCGCCACCACCGCCACAAACAACGCATAGTCATACAAAACGTCTATCTGTGCTGGGCCGCAAATTATTATCGAAGCGAGCAATTATTGGAGTCATCCAGCAACAAGAACAAGAGCCAACAATACAAAAATGCGTTCCCGCCGTGTTCCAAAAACCACCGACCATACAACAGCCGTTCCGAAGCACCCTCATAATGTGTGTATAGCCTCTCTTAGCTGTACGAGCCCGGCGCACAAAGCCCAAGAAAAAATTCAACGGCTTAAAAACGGGCAAATTAAAAATTTCGGCGATTTAATTGCATAATTGATCGTAATGACGATGCTCTGATGATGATGATGATGATGGTTCCGATCTGATTGTTTTCTCTGCCCGTGTGTGTATACACACACCGTCATTGCGCGGAGGCCCCGTTCGAAAGTCGGGGCCCCGTTTTGTGGGCCTATGGAGTTTGGGCGAAGGTGTGCGCGAGGGTTCCGTAGCCAGGGCAGGCGGCAGGGTTCTTTCTCCGTCCATATAACCGACAATATCTTTATTGTAACACGACCTAACTCTATACGCGCGGTGTGAAAGATGCACAAAGATAACCATACACGATCTCTGGCACTCTCTGTAACGTACTCGACTTGCGTCATGTCGTTGTCGAAGCGTCGCTCTGCTCCACAAACAACGCAACGAATCAAAAATATATCTAGAATGGAAAAAAAAGAAAAAAACGACGTGATAACAATGATTTCGATAATTTGCCATAATTTGAATCTTTCTGCGGGAACTGAGCCAAACTATAAGCAAACCACCAAGCCTCGTCGTTGTAGTCATCATCATCATCATCGCACACCACAGATACTTCACTTCTTCTTGCGTTGTTCTGTATTGCCTCGCTCCTTTTTGTCGGATACAATCTATAGACAAGCAGTTTTGGACGCGAGGGAGAAAAAGAATGAATCAAGAAAAAAAAACTTTGTAATTAGTTACAGAGACGTAACAATCAGTCTTGTTGCTTGTTTCGTTGTGTCGTTGAGGAGGCTCTTTTTGGGAAAATTCTAATTACACACGAGCAAGAATCTTTGTCTGTTTGGCCCCATCACAGAGGAACCAGCCACAGCCAAAGGTAATGACCGCGCACTGTCAATTTTGTTAATTGCCAGCAATTATCGTTTAATTCGACAATTTTAATGGGCATGGATGCGTGAGGTGAGAAAATAGGTTTAGCGGAAGAATGAATGCCATAGCGTCGGTTTTTTGTTTGTTTGTCGCCCTGCATGGAATATTCCAACCGGTTAGGTGCACATACTGTTTTGGCGGAACTCGAAGCATCTTACACTACGAATGTGTGTTTTTTTCTTCAGATATTCGATTTAGCAAATATTTAACTATTTTTCGCAGAGATCATCTTTTTTACATTGTTTTTGCCGACTTCCGACTTCTGCAATGATTCTGAAAACCTTCCTCGTCTTGATCGTAAGATCCACTCCTGAAAACTCTATTTGGATATGCCAACACTCATATTGTTCTCCGCCTTTTGTCCTGAGAGCGGGTACAGCCGCAATCAAGTCTGGTTGGCAGCTATAAATCTTCAATTCTTCACTGGGTGTTTTTAATTTTTATCACCAATCATACGTTGGTTTCGAAGCATCAAATTCAAATTTCTAAGTTGTCAGTGATTTGCAATAAATCATTTTTAGGGCATTTTATGTCAGTATCTCGGAATCGGTTAATTTTACAGCATTTCCCTGTCACGTCAAAATATCATTCTTGGTCTAGTGAGTGCATAACATTTGAAAGATATTCCTACCTCTTATAATCCCAAAATGAAACTTATCCAATTGGGATGTATATCGACCACAAAGCGATCGTTATAGGAGCTCCAGTGACTCTGGAGCTCCTATAACGATCACTCTGTAGCCGATGCCGCACATTCATAATATTACGTAGGTTGCAACCTGAAATTTCGGTAGAGTCAATAGGTAGCTGTTGCATCGGGTAGTCAAATTCAGGACAGCGGCAAATTTCGACAAAACAAAAGAGATTATAACATCTGTTGCGAAAAGAAGTTCTTGAAAAATTTATTTTATCGCTTTTTGGAAAAGAAATAAAATTTAAATTGTTTCCAAATCAATCTACATAGCTACGCACGAAATTATCGAATTCGCTTACTGATGGCTGGTACGAGATTCACTCAATTCTTTTTTTGATATTGCCAATTTGAGATTATTGGTTTCTGCAGTTCGGCAGAATGCTTCTACCTCTACGAAATTTTTTATCAACAAAGCTCAGACTCTAGGCTTTCTAAAACAACCTCAACTGTTAGACTACAAGCCCCAGAAGCGGAGCTATGAGCTATTTAGTGACGTCAACTTTCACAGGCTTGTAAACTAAAAAAAAATCGGCCTCTTAACTTTGCAAGCCTCTGGAGCATTTCCATTTGCTTCTACCTCTATGACATTTTTCACCAATAAAGCTCAAACTCCCGCTTTTCAAAAAAACAACTCGATTGTCAGGCTACAATCCCTAAAAGCGGATCTATGAGCCTTTTAGTGACGTCAAGTTTTACAGGCTTGTAAACTAAAAAAATCCGGCTTCTCCACTTTGCAGTCCCCTAGAGCATCTCCGTTCGCTTATACCTCTATGACGATTTCCAGCAACAAAGCCCAGACTCTAGGCTTTTCAAAAACACATCAACTGTCAGGTTACACGCCCCAGAAGTGGAGTTATGAGCCATTTAGTGACGTCAAGTTTCAATTCAAAATAATTCAAAATTCAAAATTCAAAATTCAAAATTCAAAATTCAAAATTCAAAATTCAAAATTCAAAATTCAAAATTCAAAATTCAAAATTCAAAATTCAAAATTCAAAATTCAAAATTCAAAATTCAAAATTCAAAATTCAAAATTCAAAATTCAAAATTCAAAATTCAAAATTCAAAATTCAAAATTCAAAATTCAAAATTCAAAATTCAAAATTCAAAATTCAAAATTCAAAATTCAAAATTCAAAATTCAAAATTCAAAATTCAAAATTCAAAATTCAAAATTCAAAATTCAAAATTCAAAATTCAAAATTCAAAATTCAAAATTCAAAATTCAAAATTCAAAATTCAAAATTCAAAATTCAAAATTCAAAATTCAAAATTCAAAATTCAAAATTCAAAATTCAAAATTCAAAATTCAAAATTCAAAATTCAAAATTCAAAATTCAAAATTCAAAATTCAAAATTCAAAATTCAAAATTCAAAATTCAAAATTCAAAATTCAAAATTCAAAATTCAAAATTCAAAATTCAAAATTCAAAATTCAAAATTCAAAATTCAAAATTCAAAATTCAAAATTCAAAATTCAAAATTCAAAATTCAAAATTCAAAATTCAAAATTCAAAATTCAAAATTCAAAATTCAAAATTCAAAATTCAAAATTCAAAATTCAAAATTCAAAATTCAAAATTCAAAATTCAAAATTCAAAATTCAAAATTCAAAATTCAAAATTCAAAATTCAAAATTCAAAATTCAAAATTCAAAATTCAAAATTCAATGATTGCGCTAGTCCGGATGTTTCGTTTGTTCGGACTACTCCGCGATAATTGAGATTATCGAGTCAAGACTGTACGTATAAATATTTCCGATTGCATATTTCAGCACTCTCACGCGTGAGCAATAAACTATTCTGATGAGCCTTCCATTATTTTTTTGATCGTTTCAACGGACACGCATGACTCACTTCGTCACAGAATCGATCAACCGCAACGCGCGTCGCATTACCTTACCAGACCGTCGAACATTAGCACATATTCGTTAACATCATCTTATCTGATGGTTTCAGATAATTATTTGTCATTTATTTTATTTCCGCACACAACGAACGAAAAAATAGGGGTCAGAACCAAAACAAAACATACAGACAAAAAAAAAGTTTTGTTAAGTCTAGAGACAAACAACAGAAGACCCTTGTATGGCTGTTTTGTGTGTCATCCATATGCCTAGGTTTAGTCTGCATTTTATGCAAGTTTCTCGTCGTCTTTTTCATGCTTGTGCATCAACTCAATTCCTTATATTACTCGAAAGATACCTGCGATAGATAGATCGATAGATAATCACCTGGACGCGATTGTGTTTGGTGAATTCTTCAGATACGCTGGGCCTGGGCATTGCAGTTCTGCGACGAGGGCCCTTTCCTATCTGTTCTACAAAAATTATTGTTTGTCAACACGACTCGCTGTTTGTGTATATGTTGTCGTTGGCGCGCGGAACGGCATGTATCTTTGTATCTTGTTTAGGTTCCCAAACCAAACACTCCATTATCTTTAGCAATCATCGGGGTTGATAACGTCTCAAGACACAGGGAAAAAAGAAACAACAAACGTAAAATATCGGCTACCAATCGATGTCCCTATGTTGTTTCCGTTGTCCATGCCGATTTAATTTTTTTTTTTTTGGATTGCATACACCGCTGTCGTTTTTTTTGCTTGGACTTAATTTGTTCACCTTCGATTCGATGTAATGTATTGAGTTTGTCATCATGATCGCGGGGACTCATTTAGAGGCTCTTTAATCATTTTTTTTATTCTGATGTTGGTTTTGTGACATACATATGTTGCGCTTTACATATTACTGGTCGCATATACATAATAATTAGGTTCGAATGTTTATTCAGCTGTTAAATCTATTTAATTTCAGTTTTTTTTATTAGTGGTTCCTGTGTTTCTTCATCTTTTTTTTTTGTTAATTTTTTTTTTTTCGTGGTATTTCGGTGATCCCCCCTATTGAAAATGCGTTCGCGGTATGGCCATACTCTAGACTAGAACTTTGCAATATATCTTTAGAAAACACCGTTTGATGACAGATGGCCAAAGTGAAGTCTGAAATGAATTGAAGATTTGCTTATAACCTGGAAAGAGTATGGCGATGGTGTGACACCGCATTGCATGGCGTATAGTTCATAGAGATAGTGGATCTGAATTTGAAAGTAAAAAAAAAAAATTTTAATTTCCGGAACGATTCACACACAGTTATGCATAAAAATACTTTTTTTCAGAAATTATTTGGCTTTCATAGATGATGATTTAGAATGCACGTACCTACATTTAGGAGCGAAGTTATGTGAGTAATGCTTATTTGAAATATTTAATTCTTCTGGGAGTCTTGTGTCAATTTATTGGAGATGTTTTAGATTAGATTAGATTTAATAAGAGCATCGGCAGATTTGCCATAAGCACTGCGACCGGTGGTCTATTGTGCTCTTGCCCACGCTACAGGTTAGATAAATTTATCTAACCGACATCTATCGATAAATCGATTAATTTGTCCCATGCTAAGAAAGGCGATGACCTCTGTATGAGCGAAAGTTATGCCGAAGCACTCCTCTCTTCGCATCGCCAGTCTTTCGCACTCGCAGAGTATGTGAGTCGATTTTTCGTCTTCGGCCTCGCAGAAGCGACTAAGTGCATGGTTCTTAAGTGTCCATTCAGACGGGAGTGGCCTGTAAGGAGGCCACTTATGATTCTGACCCTGTTCCTACTGAGTTTAACTAGCTCCAGAGTGCGTTTCTTTGAGTAGGTTGCTACGAAGAGCTTCGACTGCCTTAGTCCTGGAAGGGCCTCCCAGCACACCGTGGCTGTCGTCTTTTCCCACTCAGTAATGTCGTTTCTGCATAGACACAGTGGTATGCCGCAGAAGGGGCTAGCAGAGGCTAGCCAGTTCATCCGCAAGCTCATTCCCTTCAATTCCGGAGTGTCCGCGGGAACCCATAGGAGAGTAAAATCATTGCGAGATCCTACCGACTGAAGTGTTTCCTGACATAGCCACACTAGTTTAGAAGTAAAGGTATGCTTTGTAAGAACTTTGACAGCCGCCTGACTGTCGGTAAAGATCACAATCTTTCTGTTGCCATAACCTTTGTTCTGACATTCTCTAGCGCAAACTTCTATTGCATGTACTTCAGCTTGGAACACGGAAGCTAGTTTCCCCATAGGGACTGAGTAGCTTACACCTTGACCACTGATGTCCGCTCCAGAGCCTGTGTCAGTTTTGGATCCATCCGTGTAAAATATGATAGTGTTGGGGTGAAGGGACCTGAACATAACCGTCCAACTTTCCCTCGCCCGTATTGCTGCGTTAAAGGACGCGTTGAAGCGTAATGCCCAAACTAGGTAGTCCGAAGGTAGGCAGAGGGTGTTGCTACCCTGTAACCATCCTTGCTGATCATGGCTGTGAAAAATGCTTTTAACTCTGCGAGATGGGAGTGCATTCAACAGAAGTACATGGTAACGGCTGGCGTTCCGCAGGGTTCCGTGCTCGGCCTGCTTCTGTGGAATATCATGTATAACGCCATTCTGGAACTCGCTATGCCAAAGGAAGTGACAGTGGTCGGTTTTGCGGACGACATAGCTGTTGTAGTTGTCGCACGGGACGCGCAGTTGGTCGAATTGTTTGCAACCGAGGCGATTACAACTATAAAGCTGTGGTTGGAAACAGTTGGATTGGAACTAGCTGACCAGAAAACCGAATTGGTCCAAATCAGTAAGCGCAGAAAAAAGTGCTCACTCCAAATCAGAGTTGGAGAGTGTGTTATATCCTCTAAGCATGCCGTTATGTACTTAAGGGTTATGATCGACTCTAGGCTAAGTTTTGGAGAGCACTTGAAGTACGTATGCGATAAGACGGCAACCGCCACAGCGGCTCTTGATGATGCCAAACATAGGTGGCCCAAAAACGAGTAGGAGACTATTGCTGTCGAGAGTGATAACATCCGTTATCTTATATGCCTCGCCCGTTTGGGCTGGAGCACTACAATTCGCCTGCAACTCAAAACCCTTAAACGCTGTCTATCGTAGGTGTGCTTTGAGGGTGTGTTCTGCGTATCGAACTACATCACATGTAGCCGCCTATGTCGTAGCAGGGATGATGCCTTTGGAAATCCTGGTAGATGAAATAGGCAGACTCTATAGCGGTCGTCATGGCGTAACTCCGGAAGGGCCGCCCAGGGAGAGAGAGATAGAACGAACTGAGTCGATGAGGAGGTGGCAAGTCCGATGGGATGAGGCCCTAACTGGCCGATGGACACACACCCTCATCCGAGACATTATTGCGTGGGTAAGTCGAAAGCACGGCGAGGTAAATTTCTATTTGACGCAGTTTTTAACGGGTCACGGAGGATATAGGCAATACCTGCATCGCTTCAAGCTGGACGACTCGCCAGAGTGTCCAAGGTGCAAGGGAGTCGCGGAAGATGCGAGGCACGTAGTTTTTGAGTGTCCCCGATTCTGTGACATCCGCATTGAACTGGAGGCGTCAGTGGGAGACAACATAAGGCCGTCTAATATAGTGGCTCTCATGCTGCAGTCACTAGGCAACTGGAATGCAGTGAGCAGGGCAGTTTGTGTAGTCCATATGGAGCTGCAGAGAGAGGAGCGCAGACATAAGTCTGCAAGCCGCGCTGATGGCTGAGTGGCCAGTACCGTCCCCGCGAAGTAATACCGACAGGTGGTCCCACGGGGTGTAACGGTGATGGACGAGGTGTTTAGGTTTAGTCAGTAAAAATCCGACATAACTGTCTCCGATCGTAACGACGCACACAGTATCTAAGAAGATTCTCCACCTCTATAAAAAAAAAAAAAAGCTGATCATGGCTAAAAGTGACTGTCGTGCTGGAGGCCTTGAGGCTGCCAACAGCCAGTCTCGCCGACGCACGTCTCAATGTGAATGTGTAGTGGATTGAGGTCAAGTAGAACTTCGAGGGCGGCGGTGGGGCATGAGACAATAGCCCCAGTGATAATTAGACAGGCAAACCTCTGAACCATACCCAGGTCCGACTTACCGGTGCTTGTTGAAGCCAGTTTCCACCACACCACCGCCCCATACTCCACTATAGGTCTAACAACTGTCTTGTAAATCCACAGAATTAAATGAGGTTTAATTCCCCAGGTCTTACCTACATAACCTCTGCAGGTTCATAATGCCTTGATCGCCGTCTCTGTGACCGATTTCAGGTTGTCATTTCAGAGTTATTTGCTATCAATAGTGACTCCCAGATATTTGACTTGGTTTGCCATTTTAATTTGGGAGTTGTACATAGTAGGACAACTCAGAGTTCTCCTTGCCCTGCTGCTACTGAAAGGAATCACCGTGGTATTGGACGGGTTTACCCGTAGACGACTCTCCGTGCACCAATCACCAGACTATCCGCAGAGCGGTCTGGAGCTCATGGGGTAGGACTTCCTCAAATTTTCCCTTAACCATGACAACCAGTTCGTCTGCGTACCCTTGGGTGGAAAACCGCTTTGAGGTTAGTTTCCACAACAGTCCATCTACAACTGAACACCACCGAAGAGGGTACAGTACCCCTCCTTGTGGGCAGCCACGAGTGGCTAAGGCAGAGAGGGTGGACCCGCCGATGCTGCTATAAATGTTCCTCGATGAAAGCAAGCGTTGCACCCAGGTAATCATTGTCGTGTCTGCCCCTTTTATTCTAAGCGCCAGCCGTACCGATTGACACGAAGGACGTATTGCCAAGGCCCCTTCTATATCCAGGCATGCACAAAGTTCTAGCTCCTTCTTTGATATGGCCACTTCGATTTCGTCCACTAGGGTATGTAGTGCAGATTCAGTGGATTGCCTGGTTGGTGCGCGAATTGTCTCGGGTGCAGGGGACTCCTGATGAGTGCGTCCAATATCTTCTCCATTGCTTTAATGAGGAACGAAGTTAGACTAATTGGTCAGTACGATTTCGGATCGGTACTTTGGGAATGAAAACCACCCTCACTGATCTCCATGTTGTTGGGATATATCCCAACGCATAGCTACTTCTATATATAATTGACTAGGAATGAGATCAACTCCTCTTGGGCCTTTTGTAATAGCGCTGGAAAGATACCATCCATGCCATCCAAGGGATCAAAGGACCCAATCGCCCGTCTAACCTTATCATAGGTAAATATAGCCGCTGCTGCTCTCCAATCGGAACGGCTGGGCCTCCTGAAGGAATTACAGCAGTGCGGGAAAGCAGTCTGATTTAATCTGCATCCTGGGAAATGAGTTTCCAGGAGCAGTCTATCTGTCTCACTCGAGTTTTCAGTGATAGTGCCATTCGGCCTTTTGAGTGTGCTGATCGCACTATCCCCATTTTTCGCCAGCACCTTATGCAGCCTAGTCGCTTTTGTGGTGCTATTAACATTGTCGCAGAAGGTCATCCAGCTGCGCCGTTTCGCTTCCCTAATCATCTTATTATATTCTGTCCGGGTTGAACGATAAACGTCCCAGTCTCCGATGCGTTTCGCCCGATTAAATAATTCCCTCACGTTTCTCCGGAGGCGAGCAAGATCATTGTTTCACCACGATACACTCCTCTTGTCTTTAATGATCCTTAGGCTTCATTCAAACGGCGCAAAAAAATACATTGGGTTATATGGGAAGCTCATGACGAGCGCAAGCAAGCGAGAGCCGTGCCACTGTAAAACACAGCTCGCGAGCCGTAAATTTGCGGGTTGTGGTGCACGATATGTGAAAACACGTTTCGCTAGTTGTGTTTTGACAGCGGCACAGCTCTCGCTCGTCGTGAGCTTCCCATATAAACCAATGCATTTGTATGGCTGGAGCTTGCGAGCCGTTTTTGCGCCGTTTGAATGAAGCCTTACCGGGAAATTTTTCTCGTAGGAAGATTCAATTGCATTGGTAGTATCGTCGATTAGCCTTTCCAAGCTCAGCCACCCAGGGGCCTTCCTGTCTATATGCTGCAGGTGTTCCCTGAGTACTTCAAAATATCCAGGCCAGTCAGTGAGCTGATAGACCCTTCGCTCGATGGGCTCCGGGTCCGGGGAGGAATTGAAGCCGATGTGCATGTGGTCGGACAAGGGCGGTTCGTCCGACACATGCCAGTTGCGAATGTTGTCTGTAATCGAATTGCTACACAGAGTTATGTCAAGGACTTCCTTCCTTGCTCTGGTGACAAAAGTGGGCTGACATCCCCTATTAAGAATGTCAAGTTCTAGTCAGGTAATAATATCAAGTAAGTACTCACTCCTTCCCATCAAGAGATCCTTTCTGTTAGCATGACCGTGAAAATCAAGCCGCTGGAATTCCATCGCCGGCACTTCCTTGTCCCCCGCTAGGTATGCTGAAGCAACCACTAGGTTGTGGCTGCCCTCTCAAGCGGTGTTGATCTCGATGGCCACCATGTCACTATTGGTAAATTCTGAAAGGCAAATGTAATCAATGCGCTTGGTTATCATAAATACAAGCTCTAGGTCGACTGGAGCGTCTGTCGTAAACCACCTCCGCATTACTTACGTTCAGTCCTTTGACGACTCCCTCATGTTGCCACGGCTCTTGAGCAAGGGCAAGGCCGAGCCCCTCGCTAGAGTACCGTGCCGATATTGTATCCGAGGTTCGAAAGGCATGTGCAGGTTGCATTGCACCACGCCAATTCCTACGCTAGGAGCTAAACTCCACATCGGACACATTGTCTCCTGCTGTGAGGGTGACCTCAGCTTCCATTAACTCTGGAGGCAATAGCTCAACGTCTTCGGGCATCTCTTCGTCTGTTTGGTCGGTCAACTCGGCCATGGCGGCGTTGGGCTCCTCCTCGTCCGACTTTTCTACAGTCGGTGCAGTTTCCACCTCGACTGTATCTGCTGCTTTCTTGGCTGGAGCGCCGTTCCAATTCTTGGGATAAGCCCGCAACCCCAGATGTTTTGGTTGTCCATGGATAAATTAGAGAAAAATCAACGTAGATTGTACTAATAAGTAACTTTGTTCAGTTCTAATCTCATTAGTCATTAACCCTCTAAACTAGTAAGTATGTTCATCTCTTTCCTTTTAATCACATATCATGTTGGCACATCACATCACAATCCGATGCCACGCCGGCCGTGTGTATTACGTACTTCCTCCGATCAAGTGTAGTACATGCTACATTAATTCCCAGGTCATCAGATAACTATACACATATTTTGTATTTTTTCATACTCATCATTTTTTGGGGCCTATTTTTTTATTTTTTCTCCTTTTTGTCTGATCATTTCATTTTCAGCTCTCTATTGTATATCATCGCTGTATTGACTCACCTCAAATATCTTTTCTATACACCAAAAATACATTTCTTAGTACCTCTGCGCGAGTATCACGATCCTCAAGGTATATTTGTGTGTCGGCCCCGGGTTTTGTACATACAGTAAATGCGCGCGGCAAAACTCTATGGGACCCTCATCGATTTCGACACAAAGTAATTCATCCATGAGCTCCGGTCGTACTCATTAATTATAGGTTTGTTAATTACTCGTTCAAATTACTCTTCTCTGATCATCTTCGTTACCACCTGAGTGTGGTGTATGTACCTTTCATCTTTTCTGTAGATTTTTTTCCGAAATGTTTTTAACATCTTTCGGTTGTTGTTGTTGTTGGTTTTTTGCCTGGATTGTTGTTAGCATGGATTGTATGGATGATGTAGAGTTGTCTTATGATGGTCACACACTTCGTAGTCGAATGGAGGCTGAATTTGTTTTTTTTTAACAATATTTTCGTACACACTTTTTTTTATAAATTAAACTTCCAGCAGGAAGTTGAAGCTTATCTTGAAGATTCCTAGCTGTGAAAGCATACATTTTTCAATCCTACCTACGATTACTCGTTTCCCAAAAATATTTTCATTTCATATGATTCGCCTCCAGTTCCATCATCAGACCCAAACACGATAGTGTAGCTCAAATGTGTGTGACCTCCTTAAAAGACTACATAGTGTGTCGTGATGTGTCTACTTCAACAACTCATCAACACACAACATTATACTCTTCAAACCGCGAGTTTTATTCTGTCAAAGAAACGATCGTATACTGAGAAAATTCGATAAAGAAAACAGGTGCTGTCAGAAGACGGAGGGAAGGAAGAAATTAGGCATCGAGGAAACGTTACAAACGTTTGTGTTTCTTAAAAATCAATGCGCGTTAATTTTTTTCTTCTCCTATATACAGTCACTTGTTCATGTGAATTATATTTGTAAAAAGAAGTGTACATATACGCAAGGGAATGAAAAATTAGAAGCCCAATAGGCAAGAGCAGATCTTGCAAAAATGGAAATTCGACAATATTTTTTTCTTTAAGTGTAAGTGGGTTTATTTATGAAATTTATTTAATTAAATTACAAAAAAAGTTGTAGTGGTTGTTTGGAAAGATTATTAATTACCGTTAACGTTATCTTGGCGTTACGAAAATATCAATTCTAGTAAATAGAATTGGTCTAATTAAAAAACAAAACGGATTTTCAGTTTTTTTTTTCCTGGCAGAGAGGGCATGTTCCGAAAACGCAAACGCACATATGGGTACATTTGAAGGTTTAAAAAATACTCTCTCTCATAGTCTTTTGCCGAGCATTTTTTGTCCGTTTCCCAATAAAAAATTCTTTGTACGGTATTTTGGCTCTCGTTAATAAATATTAGTTTACCTGTCATGAATTTGGCAAAATAACATGCTTAACCTTCATCCAGGCGCGCCTCACTTTGTAACATAACCAAGCGCGCGGCGCTAATTTACTGCCCTCGTCTTTCCCTTGCCCTGCTTTGAACTTAACCGGTTCAATTTACATTTTTGTAATTATGGTAAATCTAAATGTCCCAAATAAGTAATAATTATAAAAATTTATGATCTGCTGAACAATAAAAGAAGTTATGCATTCTTAGCAAAGCACGTCACTTCAGTGACGGGAAAAATCAAGCTTTCACCCATGGGCGTAGCCAGGATTTCGGTCAGGGGGGGGGGGGGCAAGCCCGAAATTTTTTAAGTTAAAATCGTTGGTTACGAAAATATTGTTAGGCAAAATTTAGAGTAGTTTAGCTGGTGTAATGGTTAGTGCGCGTACTTTCTTTGCACAGAGTCATGGGATCGAGACTCACCGTGAACCAATTCAGTTTATGGTGTTTTTCGAACCTAAGCCCATTGTGACGAACTATGATCTCAATCAGATGTTAAACGAGTACCCATTTATGGGGATAAATAACATTGCTGAGCGTGCTGTTGATCTCAACACCTTAACAGAAAAAGCAGTTAACCTTAATCTTACCCTTGTGTGAAAAATCACACACACATTTTATTATTTTTCCCCATGACTTTTCCAACCGATACCTATAACTCGTCTTGACTTTTCCTAAAACTTCGATTTAAAAAGAAAAGCATGAGTTTCAAAAAAAAATTTCTTTTTTATTTTTAGATACAGTAAAACACGGTTAAGTGCAACACCCTTAACCTTTGGGCGGGCGCAATGCATCTGACAGATTAAGTGACCAGTTTTTGTTGCGGCATTCAGCGATATGAAAAGGGAGAGATCTGAAACTCACAGTAGCTTAATCTCGATCGATCAACTATCCAAAGTAGTTTTCGGTTTCTATCTACCATATGTCTGAGGGGCGGGAGGGGGTGAAATAATCTCTCAGATGTATTGCGCCCGATTGTGTTATTTTCTTTTTTCTATGGAAATGTCCACTTGTTATACTCTTCACATTGCGTAATAACTTTGTGTTAACTTTAAGGCTCATCAAATCGTTCAATAGTGTGTTGTTAGTAAAATAAGCTCACATTTTTTAAGCGGTCGAGTTGTTGGAGGTTTTTAAAATATTGAAGCGATTGAAAGCGGAATATTCTTAGAAAATTGAAAATGTGAAGGGTATCAAACTTTGTGAGCCAGTTTTTGTTACTAAAATTTCGTAGAACTGTTTCATAAATCCAATGTAACAATAAATAAGAGTGTAGAATATACAGAAACTTAGTGTCATCCTATTTTCTGCACTTAATCTGTCAGATGCATTGCGCCCGATCGTGTTAGGATTAGTATTGCGCCCGCCGGAAGGTTAAGTGCAAAACTCGGATAAGTGCACACAATTTTCATGCATCATCCATTCAATGCGATTTTCAATACATTTCAAAACGGATAAGTGCAATACGGATAAGTGCACAACACGCTTAAGTGCACGCAATTTTTTGGTAGGGGTTAACGACATTTGGACACGATTCATGACGGATAAGTGCACATGTACATTTAACCCTTCTGTCGGCACTTAGGTCTGGCCAGACCTTTGGCACTATATATTGGTCAAAATAGTATAGAAGATGAAATCGCAGCAACTTCATATTTCATGATATCCTAGAATAATATGTTTAGAAGCATTTTGTAAAAATTAAAAAAAAAATCGGTTGAAGTTTTGAGCATGTTTTTGATGATTTTCAATTTATAGTGCTTTTTGATACCCAATAGGTCTGGCCAGACCTATAGTTTTTCCCCCCATTTCCGTCTTGAGGTAAAAAGTGAAAATATCAAATTCTCTTAAAAATCTCCTATTTATAATGTAATAAAGTCATTAAAATTAAATTTGTACGATAAACGATAAAATTTTCTGAGATTTTGCTTTAAAAAGTCGTGAAGTTCGCAAATTGGGTACGCCTAATTTTATCCCGTCTTATAACATCACCTAATCAACTGAGATTTGATTCTAGGAAAATCAAAAGAGTTTTATTTCCTTTGTAATAGTATGAACTAAGTATTAGTGACTTACGATGATGTTTCTTAATAGATTTAATTATTTACGGAAAATTTAGAAAGAAATGATTTTTGCGGTTGAAAATTCCCTATTTCTATCTATCGATTTTCCCAAATCTGCAGACTAATATCGCGATAAAATCTACCAACAGAGTGCCAAATATTTCCTTAAAGATATTGGACTTGGAAAATTTGATCAAACTTTCTGTACGGATACGCAATGAAAAAAGAGAAGCAAAAATAGAAGAAAAAAAGGGAAAAACATGTTTGTACAAATACCACCTCAAAATATGTCTTCTTAAAAACGCTTCTAGTATATCTACAAAAAATATTTTAATGCTTGTATTGTTTATAAATGGATGTAAAGAATGGGTAGAATGATTATACCGATAAAAATTTAACTTTTTATAAAAAATAAAAATTTTTTCTCAGTAGGTCCAGCCAGACCTATTGGGTATAGAATAAGCATATTGTAGTAGGTGCCGACAGAAGGGTTAAAAAAAATTTATTAGTGCAGACGTTTCGAAACAGACTATTTTACGAATTTAAGCGATCCTAGCCCGAGCTATCTTTTATTTATTGATTTAATTTATGAAAATGTGGAAGAAAGGGAAATGAGGATAATTTTTGTCTTTAATCAGGTAAATATGCGAGTTAAAAATTGCTCTTTTTGAAAGCAGCTTAAGGATAAGATCAAACATTGTCTTGATAAAAAAATGTTTAGCAAAAGTGGCAGTTTTGTCATTCCAGCGTTTATGTTAGCAGTTTCAGTCAGTCGCCTCCTTTAGATCACAGCATACCACTAAGATAGTCGTTAGGTTGTTGGCAAATTTTGGTTTTTCTTTTTTTGCGAACAAAATTTTGTTGTATGTTGTTTTCCCATTTCTGCAAGCAAGTGTTCTGACATCCATAAATTGTAATTGAAAATGAAAAAAAAAAAATATTTTAGGCTACACACAATTTTTGACGTCCCAAAAGCCTACAAAAAGCACGACTCGCAACATCTATGTTCGATGTTCTTCCCTCGATGTTCCCCCTCAAAGCCGGCGCGCTTGACAGGATTGTTGCAATCAGCTGTTAGTTTGATAATGGTGACCCCTGCATTGATCACATTTAAAAAAAATACCGGCGTACAGAGGGCTGCGCCCGCAATACGAGGGTTTTTTAGAATGTTGATGCATAGTGAATATTTGTTGTACATATATTTCATAAGCAATAGATAAGAATTGTGCACAACATTAATGAAATGCTTCCTGCTTACTATTTACCCAGTCTGTATAAAAGTACTCCAAGGCAAATCTACAGGATTTTTTCGATTTCAGATTTCTGATGCCATTTGAGCAAAAAGAAACTCAGGCAAACGTAAGGATGGCTTGGCATTATATATGAACTGGTAGGTTTTTTTAGTACACTTTTTCCTCGAACTATTATCTGTATATATACAATCAAACTCCTGTATCATTTTCGAAGTATACCACTAAAATATAGCTGTAGAGATTTTGTCTGAACTCTAAACAATGTATAAAACTTGTAATACGCAAACTGAAATCTGACTAATAAATGTTATTTTATTATTATTATATATGAACTGAATTATTAGCTGTAGGTAAATCTACTGTTACTGTTTTTTTAAATCAAGGACAACCAACTTGTATGAAATGATTCCATTATGTCCCCTGAAATAAGAGCCCACGCAAGCTTTCCTATGAGTATTGAACAAGTATACTTTTGCAGTTTTTCCGGGACACCCTGTTAACTTGGCCCTACAAACTTCAAAAATATTTGTGGCAAACACTATTACCATTCTAGGCATTTCCACCAAATTTCATGTACATTGTTTCATCAAGTTAAAAGATATGTATTGAAGAAATGCTTAAGAGGCTTCCCTTGTATTGTGAAAGGCCCTTATAAAATACTTACTTGGCTATATTTCCGGTTTGGATACAGTTATTCGAATGAAAATTCGTAGACATATTCCCATGGGCGTAGCCAGGGGGGGGGGGGCAGGGGGGCGACCGCCCCTTCCTGGCCGGTGAAACTTTTTTTATTGAATTGAATATTAATAATACTGAAAGAAAAAAAAATATTTCAGGGATAATTTTTTTCAGATTCACTTTTTCGCATTTTCGTTTGCAGTTTCCATGTTCCGAAAACCACACAAACATTTCCATATCAATTTATTACAAGCCGTTCTTCTTCCTTACATAGTCATCTACATAGATACATATGGACATACCTAATTCTATTATATTTCGTCCAGATTTACAGCAATCCTGAGCGCTATGGATAGCTCTTTTCATGTCTATACAGTAGACTCGGTTAAACGTGTACTTCGCCAAACGTGAAGGTGAACAATTTTATGTGAGCTACTACTCTGAAACGTGAACAAGTCTTGAAAGCCCTAAAACATGAACATTAAGGGAGGAATTCATAGTCCTCACTTAAGGAATACGGATTCCCTTAAGGAATAAATTTAAAGGAATGCTTATTGGGACAAAACGTCACTTTTAAATGCATTACCTCATTCAATAAAATAATTTAATTCGGAAGCCTAATTAAAGTAACTGACAAATAAAATATAAAAAAGTATCTAGTAGCTGCAAAATTTAAATTTATTTTTCAAATACGAGCGACTATGAACTGTAAAATTTGTAAGGATTCCCTTATAGGTCAGTCAATGTATGATTTTAGGTCGCAAAAAATAGCTCGGCTCTGTTTTTTTTGGGATACTGTTAGGGTAGATACCAGAAGTGCACCACCAAGTTTGCAACTTCGAAAACCTATCCTAACCCCGTGACCCTCAAAAAACCTAAAAATTTTCGAAGGTTTTTCATATTTTGGTTTGTGATTTCCAAAAGTCGTCTGCCTGATTCTCAAAGCTAATAAAACCTTCTTTAATTTGAGTCCAGCTTTGTAGGTGCAAAGGATCTCAAAATACTCGTACAGCACTTTAAACATTTTTTTTTTGTAAAAAAGTTCGAAATGCTGTATCTTGGGATCCTTTGTACCTACAAAGCTGGCGTTGCATTCAAACTAAAGAAAATTTTGTTAGCTTTAAAAGTGCAGTTGACGACTTTCTTGTGCCTTACAGGCCTTCTACATCTGCAACTTCGTTGCCAACCTAGGTTGCAGGTACCTAACTACACACTTGCAACATTTCGGCAACCACGCCATTCACGTTCTTGCAACCTGGTACTGCAACCTGCACCATGCCTACAAATCACTTATTTTCCGTTTTTTTTTTGTGTTACCAACTTAGGTTGGCAAACAAGTTGCGGGTGTATAAGGGCTGTAAACCACTTGTGGAAAATAGAGAATCGACTGCACTTACGTCCCATAACGTACGGTTTCTCGCAATGCCTCCTAATTTGACCACAGTTTTTCAGTCGAACTCTATGCATTCAGAGAACTAGCGTGAAATTTTGTCGGCCTGCTTGCATCGACCAGTAATTTAGGTACGCTCTCCAAGTACTGCTCCCTTTCAACAGCTTTGGTTTTTACAATTTGGTTTGCAAAATTTTGGACAAGAACTTGACTGTGGAATGCTCTTGATACCGCCATCCGCGGCAACGATATTGTCTAAATAGATGAATTAATATTTATGGGGGAGTTAAATTCTCTTTCAGACTAAAACTCGTTTCTCTCTCATTTTAAAAACGAGTTTTCATATGGAATGAGCGAGTCGCTGTCGTGCGGCCGCGTCGAGGACAACGTACGTAAGCTGGACTCAAATTTAGCACTTTGGTCTTGTTTAATTTTTTCTTTAAGTCGACTGCATTTGACTCCTTCTCGAGATCCAGAGCTATAACGATCAGATCGTTGATTTTGTGCGAGAGTACTTAATTGTCAAAACTTCATCATGCAAGCTCCACGGCGTCCCAGCAACTTAAGTCGAATGAGCAAAAAACTACAATCAGAATGGAATCCTGCCCAACTTCGGTTTAAACTTTACTGTGGGATTCCGTTCTGGGGAGGGTGAGCTAGGACTCCCGATGTTATTGTAGAAGTGTAGAGGAGCAGCTGAGTTGAGCAGCTAAAGAGGGCTCTCAGTGGAATAACTGAGCGCTTGGGCTCCTATTTGGAAAAGGAAAAACAGCTTAAGAGCTCCATTGGGCTCCTATTTTAAGGAAGTGGAAAAGCATGTACCCCTAAATGTCTCCAGCCGACTGTCGGATAATTTTTTTTCTATGGATGCTGTGGATGTGAGATAAGAGGCTTCTCGGTATGTTTCAGCAAGAGATGCGATCCTGTAGAACCAAGCAAAGCCAGATTGCAAAACGGACATTGATGTCGCAAGTGGAATATGCTGCCCAAAAGCCAAAAATAGCACTGAATATAAACGAGTTACGTTTTAAAAAGCAGAAACGGAGACCAGTTGAATGTAATCAGAATAACCAGTAAAATTCTAAACACTTTCAGGGGCAATTTTTCTTTAAATGGTCTTGAAAATAATTCTCGACTGTCCTTTCCTAAAATTAAAAAAAAAAACAATCATGAATGGGTACTCGTTTAACATCTTGAGTGAGTTCATAGTTCGTCACAAGGGGCGTGAGTTCGAAAAACAAATTAACTGAATTCGTTCACGGTGAGTCTCGAACCCGTGTGCAAAGAAGGTGCGGCCACTAACCATTACACCAGCTAAAATACTCTAAATTTTGCCTAACAATATTTTCGCGACCAACGATTTCAAATCCTAAGAAAATCTTGATATTGAAAAAAAAAATTCGGGCTTGCCCCCCCCTGACCGAAATCCTGGCTACGCCCATGCATATTCCCTGTGTAATTTTCTAAAAACCCTTAGCAGAATTTTCATATTTGGAAACCTAAGAGGGGCTACACACGAACAAATTTGAATTTTACAAATTTACTGTTATTTACTTTTCCTTAACTAAAGTCAAAAGTCTTAATATTTAACGTATATAAGGCCATACTGAACAATCTTTGTGCATAGTTTCATATCGATCCCTATAACGGTTTAGAAAAACGGAGCTCGAAAAGGAAGTTTAACTTTAAACGCCAATAACTTTTTTACCGCTACTCGAAACTGGACAATTTTAACTGATATGAGATGTACTCGTCTAGATCGTTGATTTAAATACCCATACGTTAATCTCTGATAAAAACTAAAAAAGTCGAGTTTTTTCAAACGTTCGGGACACCCTGTTATCTTTTTCCTACCAACTTCTAAGGTATTTGTGCCAAAGACTGTAACCATTCTACACATTCATACCGAATTTCATGACAATCGGTTGAGCCGTTCGCGAGTTATTTAGTGAACAGACGGACGGACGGACGGACGGACAAAATCGATTTCATAAGGGTTTTTTGAAAAAAATCTAAAAAACCCTAAAAATGGATTGCGCCCATTTGTTAATATTTGTTGTCAAAGTACGTCGCTTGTACATGGCTCTGTCAGATTTAATTGTTGAAAACTATAGCCAGGGCCGGCCTTAGTATTTTGGTGGCCCTGGGAAAAACGATGATGGTGACCCCTTCCAATTTCCAAAATTTTTCCTTAAATTTATGATTGCCAATATTTTTTGTTTTGTTTTATTGTGTTGATATAGCACGACACCCCAATGTCTCACCTTGTTGACCTGAATGTTTTTTGCACACGTTATTTCAGTGATTCGCAATCTTTTTGATGTTGCGGAAGTCTTCGCTTTGCCATTGTGTTTTTTTAAATAGAATTTTAATAGTTAATCACCGTTATATATATTCCAGTAAAGCGAAACTGCAAGCACGAGAGCTGGGAATGCCGAATGAAAATTATCCCCTTCCTTATAAACATTTTACAAAGATAAGCCACAAAACAGTTTTCTTAAACATTATACATTATACCCTTCGCTCATAGAGTGAAAGGCTATATTTTTTATTTTTTCAAATTGAGCTTGGCGAA
Source organism: Microchrysa polita (assembly GCA_949715475.1). Taxonomy (NCBI): domain Eukaryota; kingdom Metazoa; phylum Arthropoda; class Insecta; order Diptera; family Stratiomyidae; genus Microchrysa; species Microchrysa polita. The sequence goes on from OX454422.1 coordinate 8,534,880, forward strand.
AAAATAAAAAATGAAGACTTTGCATTGGATGTATAGGTCAAAATAGCAATGCTTTAAAATTCCGCGACTGGTGAGTTGTAAATGTTTCATGAAACCCCTTTTACGTTAAGGAAAAACATAGGAATTGCTGCCACTGTCGGCTAGCTCTTTCTAAGAAATATGTATTTATTTACCTGTAAAATTTTTAATCTTTTGTCATCATCATTAGTTAAATCACAGCAAATTTTGATTATTTTGTCGAGCTTTCGCTGAAAGAAAAATTTTATTGTCGGACTATTTGCGCTTCAAAATAAATCCCTAATTCCTGATCTGTTTTATGTGTTTGGCACATGAAAAAAATCGGTCAGAGTGTATTCATGCTTTTCCCTCGCCAAGCGTTTGAAATACCACCCGTAAGATGGATGCGACTTGACCATTTTTTTTTACGAAATTCCAATTCCATTTCTGCGGTTTTCATTCTTTAAGAATTTTATGCTCATTATCGGTAGACATATCGGAGTGCTTGTAGTAGGCAGCCCAAGCTTTAGAATTTTAAAACAGCAAATTTTGAAAAAAAAACTAGAACGCCAGTAAATTCAAGCATCACAGTGGGGGACCTCAATATAGAATATGTAGACAACATCACTTACCTGGGTTGCAATTTTTCAAAGGACGCCAGCGACTGCAATAGGCGGGACATGTACAAAGGATGAACGACGATCGCATGCCCAAAAAGGTTATGAACGCGCAACGAGTGGACGGAGCCAGATTGCGTGGACGACCGAGAGCCCGATGGGAGCATTCTGTATGTGAGGACGCCCACCAGATGCTAGCCTTTCGGAACTGGAGGACAAGGTCGCGTGACCGCGACAATTGGAGATCTTCAATCCAGGCGGCCAAGGCCCGACGTCGGGCTATCGTGCCATAAAGAAGAAGAATATAAATGATAACTATTGTGAATTAGACATTATTATTTTATACTATTTTGTAATCGTACGACTATATTGTGAATTAAAATAAACTTGACACTTGTCATTTAGTAACTGAGCCTCGTGGTTGACTATCTCTTACAACATGGCGCAGTCGGCAAAAGAAAATTAGTGGAAAATAGTCATAATGTCAGACAACGAGACTGCAAAAAAGGAAATTAAAGATTTTCGGCCTTCAGCAGCACCGGTCGTGAAAGTAGCAGGTATGGAAGGTGTTTTTAATAAGCCAGAGCCCCTTCTACTGGACGGCAACATGGAGGCAAACTGGGAGAATTTTTTCTCGAAATTTACGCGATATCTTCGTATCACCGGCAATAGCAAAGCAGAAGATGGAATCAAGGTCGCAATGCTATTAAATTTGATAGGCGACGACGCTTGTGAGTTGTACGATACGTTTAATTTGGACGAGGCCAGCCGAGAAAAATTCGACGCAGTAGTTGCTAAATTTGTGGAGTACTGAAAACCAAAATCCAACATTATCTATGAGCGGTTCATATTTTATTCGAGATCCCAAAAGGAAAGCGAAACGTTCGAGCAATTTTACACGGAAGTGAAACGCCTTGCAAAAAATTGTTCCTTCGGGTCATCTGCTGACGATATGGTTAGAGATAAGCTGGTGTTGGGAACCAGGCACATGGATTTGCAAGAAATTATCATCAGGGCAAATGACATAACCTTGCACCATATCGTGAATAGGTGCAGAGCGTTCGAGGTAAACTTGCATCGAACTCGAAGGATTCAGAGCGACACTCATGAAATTAACGCGGTAAACAAAAAGGTAAAACATAATTTGAAATCAAATAATTACTGGCAAAAGTGACACAAAAGGAAGCAGGAACCGTGTCAGAATTGTGGCTGCAATCATATCAAAGGTACATGCCCGGCGTTCGGGAAACAGTGCAGCAAATGCAAATGCAGTAGGTATAAACATTTTGCGAAAGTATGTCGGCAGAAACAAGTATTTCAACTAGAGGATGGTTCGTCGAAAATTCAACGTGAATCTGAACAAACATTATATTGTGACACTCTAAAGGCGTACTCGACTGGGTGCTGCGATTTGTTGGAAAGCTGGCATCAGTCAATCAACGTATTAGGTGAGAATATTACTTTTAAGTTGGATAGTGGAGCTGACGTCAATTTATTATCTAGAAATATAGTGAACAAAATTAAAAAAAAAAAAACAGATTTGAGGTTAGAACGCGATGAAATTGAGTTAGAGGCATACGGAGGCTTTAGAATAAGAGCAGAGAATAGTGTTAATTTAGAATGCATAAAGATGTAAAGATGAAGATCAAGTTTTTTGTAGTGTCAGGAAATTACAAACCAATTTTAGGACTCAAATCATGTATCGATCTTGGGCTTATTCGACGTGTGTACGACTTAAACTCGAATGATAATGCTGAAAATGTGATTAAATGGAACATAGACATTTTCACGGGAATCGGTATTTTGAAAAGTGGCCAAAGTTTAGAAGTACATGAGAATGCCGTACCGGTAGCTAAGCCGCCAAGGCGAATTTCTTTAAAAATTAAACCCGCTGTACAAGCTAAGTTGAAGGAATTAAGTGAACAAGGCATTGTAGAAAAGGTGGAAAAACCAACGTCATGGGTGCACAATCTGGTTGTGGTAGAAAAGCCAGACGGCTCTTTGAGGTTATGCATTGACCCATGCGATTTGAATCGAGTCTTGAAAGATGAATTTTATCTGATACCATCTTTCGATGAAATTGCCGAAAAGATAAATGGGCAGAAATATTATAGTGTTTTATATCTCAAAGATGGGTTCTATTAAATAAAATTGGACGAGAGCTCAAGTGATCTTTGCACTTTTAGCACTCGATTTGGGTGCTACCGTTTCAAGCGTTTCCCATTCGGTCTAAAAACTGGACCGGAGATATGCCAAAAATATAGCCAGAAATATTTCGGGCATCTAAAGGGCGTCATTACGTACCTTGACGACATATTAATTGTGGGTAAAACAAAAAATTAACACAACGAAGCTTTGAAAAATGTGTTTGAGGTAGCACGCAAAAATAATATAAAGTTTAATCCAAAGATGTTTCAATATTGCCTCACGGAAATCAAATATATTGGCCACATATTCTCTCATCAAGGTGTCAGAAGTGACCCTGATATAGTAAGGGCAATTATACAAATGGAAAATCCCACTAATCTTAAGGAACTGCAGCGGTTTCTTGGGTTAGTACCTAAACTATATGCGAAGTTTCATTCCGAATTTAGCGGAAAAGATTGAGCCTCTGAGAGCTTTATTAAAAAAGGATATAGTTTGGCAATGGCTGCCTATTCATTCGAAATCTATAGCAACGCTTAAAAGAGCAGTGACTGAAGCTCCAGTTCTGCAAATTTTTGACAGAAATAAAGAAATATTAATTCAATGCGACGCATTGATGGATGGTTTAGGCTTTTGCATCCTGCAAAGCAATCGTCCAGTCGCATTTGGGTCTAGAATCCTCACGATAGCACAGAAAAACTATGGGCAGATTGAAAAGGATTTTTTGGCGATTTTAGTGGCATGTGAAAGATATCACCAATATATTTATGGGCATAATAAAGTTATTATTGAAACGGACCACAAACCGTTAGTATCAATTATGAAGAAACCGATAGCAGAAATTTACTCTACCCGTTTGTAGCGCATAAGACTAAAGCTGTTGAAGTATAATTTGGATACGAGGGTTTTTTTAGATTTTGGATACATACATAGTGAATAATTTTGCACATATATTTTATAGGTAATAAATAAGAATTATGCACAATGTTAATGAAATGCTTCTCGTAAATCTATTTTTGGATTGGTCTAAATAAACGCGTTCCAGAACAACGCTTTTTAGTTAGACCAATCCAAAAATAGATTTACTATGTATCATGGCTCCACATATTAACTGGATTTATTCGCTGTAACGCCGTTACCATGACTCCAAACTGGAAAAAAAGCGACTGATATGAAAAGTATCCATCGAGTTCTTTGATTTGATAAAAACTAAAAAAGTCGACTTTTTCAAATCTCCGGGACACCCTGTTTGCTTTGTCCTACCAACGTCTAGGTATTTCGTGCTAAAGACTGTTACGATTCTACACATTCCTACCAAATTTCATAACGATCGGTTAGTGAACAAATTTGTAAATGTCCGGGACACCCTTTTATCTTGGCCATACCAATTTTTAAGTATTTCATGCCAAAGACTGTTACCATTCTACACATTCCTACCAAATTTCATGACGATCGGTTAAGCCGTTCGCGAGTTATTTAGTGAACAGGCGGACGGACAGACGGACGGACAAAATCGATTTCATAAGGGTTTTTCGTAAAATTTAAAAAACCGTAAAAAGAGCCACTTAAGCTCCTTTCGTATGGAAACTTAAGTGCCAGTATCAAGCGTAAACGAGACCGAGTTCTAATCGTGCGAATAGCACGATGAGTGTATACCCTATACCCATGTACAGACCTAGAATGCGCGTAAAACCGAAAATACTCAATTAAATTTTTTTAAGGGGGAGGGGTAGATGGGCTGAATCTCGCACATCTTTAATATCTTATAACGGCATCGAGCAGCTATCATTTGCGATAAATTTCAAGTTTTTCGGGACATTCTATCAAAAGATATGGCGGAATATTGCTTTGGGGGGATGTAGGGGTAGGGGAAGTCAGACCTTCTCCACTTTCCACTAAATTCAAGCATATGTCACATTGGCATTGATGAAAATTTCAGGTCCCTAGCGACATTCTGTCGAAAAATATGGCCGAATCACACTATCACGGAGGGGTCATTTGTATGGGAGGTAGGGGAACCCTTGGTCCGATTTGGCTCATTTTCAATACCATCCAAGCTTTTATCAAAGCAATCATCTGACCCAAATTTCAAAACGCTAGCTCCATTATTTCGGGAGTTATCGTGCGAACTGACAGACACACGGACGGACAGACAGACAGACAGACAGACAGACAGACGGACATGGCTTATTCGAATCAGGGACCGACCCTGATCATTTATATATATACTTTGCCATACCTCCGGTGGCTCCTTTGAGGTGTTACATAAATCGTCGTAACAAAAACAATATACCCCATACCATCTTATGGGTATAGGGTATAATAATGAAATTGCATGGTAGTATGGCTGAGGATTTGCCTGAAAATCGAATTTCGCAAGTATGGAGTCTGATCACCTTACACTAGTGGGATGATTGCGGCGTATACGTGTAGCGGCTAGTCCAGGAAATTCCTCATATTTCCTCATCCTAAACATTACCTCATTATATGTGGAATAATTCAAATCAAAACTTCCCGAAATTCCCGTCACACGTTTCCTCATTTCGTTATTGTTTTTTTTTAGTTGCCCCCGCTCAGCCAGGTCACGTAACTAACCTAAGCGTAAGAGCATCTTTTGAATGAATCTTTAAAATCATAACTCGCAAGATATGTCTTTGATCTTGCTCTGCTCTGATCGCATCACAGAGTTATGCTTCGTGTCGTATCGTAGTTTCGTAGTAAGTATAGGAGTTCAACATCTTTACGCGCTAGAAAATGAAAAGGTGAACTGAAAGAGGTGATCAGATCACAAAACTCGCTTCAGTTCGAAAGAAATGAATCTATGAATGAACTGAATTTTCGGGCAGTGTGTGTATGCGATGCGTGCGGCTGAATCATATGGAGAGGGTCGCAACGGTCGCTTCTTATGAATGAATGAAACCACTTGAAAATCGACTTTTTGGATTTCATATAAAAAGTTTGTGTGAAAAAAAAGAAATAAATAAAGACTAGAAGTAGCCTAAATATCGCTCGGTTGCTCGGTTGAAGATGACTGAATAGTGAATAGGCATAGGCACGCTGTCGTTGTTGTCTAGGGAGGCAAAGCTCGGGAATTTTGTGAAGACGTTTTTTTTCCAACGTGTGAAGATACAAGACACCTAAGAAGGTGTTGAAGAAGATTTTTTCTTAGTTTCAAACTTCTTTTTGATTTCTGATTTGCCCCGGTATCGATCTTCTGAACATCTTTTCTAGTATACGACTGATTAAAATTGGATTATGAGTACAGACTTTAGTCACTGAAGTGGTCAAATTGAAATAGAGAAAAAAAGACAAGACAACATCCATTATGGAAATGTTCTTCTTTGCAATGTAAATTTTTCGAGGGGCAATTTCTCAATCAACTTCATTCAATTCCAGCACGACCCCTGCACTGCGTCCATATGAGCCATCTCTCACCGCCCGGTCGGCCCTTATCAAAATCTTCGGATCAGCAAAATACGACACAGACACGCAAAACGCCTAACGAGGTGGTCCACACATGCAGAATATTGGCTTTTGCAGAAGATGTATCTTTTCGGTGCGCAAGTAGCCGACAATATACGACAATCACAACTTTTCAATCTTTTTCAATCTTTCGCTGTGCATCACGCCAATTTAAATATTTCTCGTTGTCGTACAAATTGGGTCATTTAGTATCTACTTGTTAATTAGCTAATTTCCTTTTCGAAATCGCAACGAAAAATCGAAGATTTTTTTTTTAAGGTAGTGATCTTATGCGATGGCCAGCGAGGCGGCCCATATGTTTTTTTTGGTGCGAGGTTTTTGTTGCGCAGAGAGCGATTGAAATCGCATATATGAAAGAACAAAGGATCGTTGTGAGGACTTTTGATATAGACTCACACAAGGAGAAGGGGCGTAGCATCATCATTTTTTTTGCGTCTCTTGTATTTTGTAGGCAAAATCAGTGAAGACTCGTAGCGCTGAACCGTTCGCTTTTGAGTGGCCTCATCTGCTAACTAGGCAGAAATGTGACTCAGGCCGTGTGGTCATCAATCCGCAATCCAGCTAGGTATAGGTGCATAGGCCATTCTCCCTAACTAGCCCCTTCGTGGCTTGGGTTATGCGAAGCCGCCAGCTCCAAGACTGGACATGTATGCTTATAATGTGTTTCTCCCTTACGAGGGAGCACTGCGTCGTGTGAGCTTGTATGGCTGACTTTTCGAAGGAATAAGGAAAAAGTCAGCCATACATGACTAGGGAGCTCGGGAACGTCATCACCCGAAGGTTTCTGTACAGATCCACGCCATGGCGTATAAACCATACCAGGGGCCTCCCTGCTCAGGTACGTGGTGACGCAACTCACCAAAGGCCAGTGCCACGAGGACACCGACCCCCTTGCGGGAAGGCAGTAAAAGACAAAGGGTGGGCCTCTTACTGACCAAGACCAAGACCAAGGTAGCGCGCTATCCCGATTGGGGTCAAACGTGAAGCCCGCAACGAGCAAGACGACCTCAAGAACGGCCGAAAGAAACCGCTATTCTGCCCTACCACTGGACGCAAGGAACAAGTGAAGGCTTCCTATGCCAAAGTGGCGTCACACACCACAACGTGGCAATCATATACACCAACCCAACAGAATTGCTCGCCTCAAAACAAAAGATGCTCGTATAGAATATGCAGTTAGCGAAGATTTTAACTGAGAACCAAAAGCGAGTGAAACCGAAATTCGGCGACATACGATTCAGGCCAGGGCCATATTTAGTTTCGAGCCCGAAGAAATTAAATGAATCAGACGAGGAGATTGACTGCTCAGAGGATGACGGCAATATTCACTCTCAGTTATGGTGATACACATGGAAACTGAGGAACACACACAGCGCGGCCGAGGATGACTCTGATGCAGCCGATGAATAGCCCATCCGTGGGTGCTTTGCAAGCTAATATGATGCATCACAGTTTCGCAAACGTTCCTCGCCAGTTTGGTCAGGGAGAAGAAGAACGGAGGACAACCAAGGAGTTTCCTGGTCGACTCCAAAGCGTATTACCAGTCTCCAAGACGCTATTAGTAATTTCAATCATTAAATAAAATTTTCTATCATTAATAAAATATGTTGAATATTGTAAAAAGCTTTGTGGCACCCTGTATTGTAATTTATCTTACCACCCGGTCCGTATATTAATTACGACGACGATAATGGCGGATGATGAGCGCCACTACAGCCGAGGAGAGAACTAATCAATCGATATCGCACTCGCAGCGACACGGGAATGAAGGCCGAGGAGGGAACTACCCGATCGCGACCGCGCTTGCAACGATAAGTGCACGAAAGCTATAAAGGAAACCGGTGAACGAGCGATCGGCCTCTTTTTTTCTATTTGGCAGGATCGAGAGAGATTCGTCCTGAGCAAGGTGTACTGATCGTACTGCGACCTGTGAGTATGCAAAGTCATCTTTCATTTTACGAGCCAAAAGCCCGCGGAATCGTGGTGCGAGCCACAAGTCCTGCGAAATCCAGCAACAATTTCTGCGAAATCGAGGCACAATTCCTGCGAAATCCAGTCACAATTTCTGCGAAATCGAGCCACAATTCCTGCGAAATCCAGCCTCAAGTCCTGCGAAATCAAGCCACAAGTCCTGCAAAATCTAGCCACAAGTCCTGCGTAATCCAGTCACAATTTCTGCGAAATCCAGCCACAATTCCTGTGAAATGGAGCCACAAGGCCTGCGAAATCCAGCCACAACTCCTGCGAAATCCAGCCACAATTCCTAATGGAGCCACAAGTCCTGCGAAAACCAGCTACAAGTCCTGCGAAAATCAGTCACAAGTGCTGCGAAATTTAGCCACAAGTCCTGCGACATCCAGCCTCAAATCCTGCGAAATCGAGCCACAAGTCCTGCAAAATCCAGCTACAAGTCCAGCGAAATCTAGCCACAAGTCCTGCGACATCCAGCCTGAAATCCTGCGAAATCGAGCCACAAATCCTGCTAAATCGAGCCACAAGTCCTGCAAAATCCAGCCACAGATCCTGCGAAATCCAGCCACAATTCCTCCGAAATCCAGCCACAAGTCCTGCAAAATCCAGCCACACTTCCTGCGAAATGGAGCCACAAAAAAAAACACTGTTGTTGAGAAGCAATCAGGCTGACTGTTGAGAAGCAATCAGGGACCTGACCAAGTCCTGCGAAATCGAGCCACAAGTCCTGCGTAATCGAGCCTCAAATCCTGCGAAATCGAGCCACAAGTCCTGCGAAATCGAGCCACAAGTCCTGCGAAATCCAGCCACACTTCCTGCAAAATCCAGCCACAAGTCCTGCGAAATCCAGCCACAAAAAAAAGCACTGTTGTTGAGAAGCAATCAGGCTGACTGTTGAGAAGCAATCAGGCACCTGACCAAATCTTAATTGGTGACTGATTTGGTATAAATTTGAGCATTGAATTCAAAGTACTATCTCACTCAGGCAAAAAACTTGATTCAGTATAAATAGATTCTAACTTGACTACCATTCATCTTACTGCACTGGAAAGGCACGAAATCTGCTGAAATATTTTACAGTTCCACTCTCATCATTATTTCTATCAAACTATTGATTGCTTGTCGAATTAAAAATGCACTTTCCGCATAACCTATCCTCCCCGCCTGAATGCATACACTTCCTACCCCCCAATGGAAATGAACACCGTGACGCTCTCCAACTTTAGCGGGCGGGCGGGTGAGCAAAGCATGCGAAATATTTACGTGCGCACATCGATACACACACTCAAATCCCTTGAACTTGGAATTTTTTATTTGCACCATTAGAGGGTCACAAGGGTCGATTTTTTCAACCCTTCCTTAAAATAACAAAACAAAAAACTAAAATGTTGCAACGTGCAAGAACGTCTAGTAGTGGTGGTGGTGGTGGCTGTTGACGTGACACCCTGAACGCTTTGTCGATATGTCGAATGATACAAATCGAAACAAGAGAGCACAGGACACCGTGTACACCGTACAGGATATATCCGAAAAATATATAAAAAAAAAAGGAAAAAGGAAAAACCCTTCGATTCGATTCGATTGGAAATATTCGTGGCAACTATATGGAGTGAGTCAAAAGACTTGAAACCAAATTGTGTAGAGAGAGTTTAGTTCCCGGAGGCTCATCTGATGGTCACCCCTTGACTCTCTATGCCGTCATTTCGCTAGGTTTTGGGTCTATCGCGGCCGATATGGTGGGTGCTATCAAACGCATAGTATTAATACCATTGCGGGTCGCAGGACTTGCTTGGAAGGAAAAAAAAAAAACAACAACAACAAAAAATCTTTCGCTTTCTCTAAACAAAAAAAGCAAAAGCGAAAAAAAATAAAAAACGCCAGGGGTGAGATACAAAATATACAACCAACACAACCCCCAAAATCGAACCTCTGTGTGGATAATATATATTTACGAAAATATCTGCATGGTCTCGACATTCGTTATGTTTTTAACAAAGTCAGGATATGGGGTGTCTTATGGTCGATGCGAGGCCGTTTGCGGTGGTTGTAGTTGTTCTTATGATGTTTCGATATATATGGGGTGGCATTGCCGTACGGTGGTAATGGGTGGCGGTGCGAGGCGGCCGTGGTGGAGGGTATTATATATGAAAGACAACCGAATTTATCTATTCGTTTCTTTTACATTTTTTTTTTATCGAGGGGGTGAAATACTCAAAGTAGCACGCGGAAGGTTCACTAACCTCTTTTTTTTTGTCGGCCGTCGTCCTCCGGGCGCGTCTCGTCCTTCTGAATCATATCAACCTGCTGTGTTGAATGCATATATGCACGTATGTAGATATACGAGTATATGTTAAAATAGTCCTTTCGTTTCCACCCGATCCCCGCGGGCTCTTCCTATATCGTCGCCACACATACTTCTTGTTCCGCGCCGCGCGTTACCTAAACATTAAGAGAGGGATTCAAATTCGAGAATACGAGAAGCGCTTCTTCTTCTTACTCGGGGCTTTCTTAAGATTTACCATATCGTTTTTCGTCCTTTTTAATGACACTTTTCCCTACTTTTAGAATTTTCGTTTTTTTTTTGCTTTCACTTGTGTGAAATCCCCGGGCCATATTGGGGGGCGATAGCATAAGCATAAGTCGGGTCGCGGGTGTATGTGGTGGTATGCATAAATGCCAGGACCACGGCGGCCGCTGCCGCCGGGAGTCGATTCCGATTCAGGGTGTGTGTCTATACAGTGTGTGCGGACAAACGATGAAGGTGAGAAGGGTATGCGGCGCTTTCGATATACTATACAGTCAGAACCAATTTCTTTTCTCATTATGTCGAGGACGAATATTTTTTATTTCCGCTTGGTTTTTGCAATACCGTCATACACAGAATCGCCCGCCCGCACCTATCCCCTGTGTGAATTGTGCGATTTTTTTTTCGTCATTTTTCTTTTTCTTTTTTTTTTTTTGGTAATTTTGAACCGCGTGGCGCAACGTCGACAGGACGCAAGACGTATAATAAGGGAGATGTATGTTAGGTATACTATGGCATGGACGATGCCTATTTAAGAAATTGGTTTTGAGCTGTTCAGTTTCATGGGGCAATCAGAGGGTGTAGTGAGGGGGTGGAAGTACGAGTTGTCGTACGAAGCTTATAATTGGATTCGTCAAAAGAAAAAAATGCTTAATGATTCTATTATATGTATACATGGCACATAACCGATTCCCGATTCATGTACTGTGTACACATGTTTGGAGTCGTCCCTTGGTCCCCCCTCGGTTCGTCTTCGGGGGATTGCATATGGATTAAAGTTGAAGTCTCGGCGGTGCACGCGGTAGCTCACAGGGAGGCACGCTGACAACTACATATACATTAAAGAAAATAATGAAGATGGACTTAAATTTTTTGGGGGAGTTGGAAAAGTTAAAACTTTCAATATAATGATGATTGAGTGGTGGTAGAATGGACTGTGTGTCTGATTTGCGATGTCTGCGATAGCGTATGCGATGTGACTGAATTGAAATTTTATACCCTGATCGATAGGACAGCATGGAAAGGAAATATGTGGCAAAAATTTAATTTAAGAAAGGGAATCCTGTAAACTGAAAATTAATAGAAATCGAATAGTGATAAATAGGCTGTATCCTCTCAAGTTAATATTATTCGGAAAAGTTTCTGTATAAACTCGTGCTACAGCACTCCCGAAACTAAAATAAGCTGAAATTTTTAAATTTTTATTCAGATGCATTTCGGCCTCCAACTATGGTGGAGCCATCATCAACATAATGTGTTATGATACCTTCACCATAGTTTGAAGCCGAAATGCATCTGAAAAAAAATTTACTAAAAGAAGTGGAAATTGTGTGTTTTCTAACTTCGTTTTTTTTTCGGCTTATTCCAGTTTCGAGAGTTGTTGTCTATAAGGATCGAAAAATGACTATTTTCTGTAAGCAAATGACCCACCCCAATTACAGCAGAATTTGTTATAGTTCGGTACTACACGATAAAAATAGAAACTTAGGCACAAACATATTCGAGACCGAATTTAGGCTACAGTCGTTCTGGTAATTATTATCAAAACCTGCGCAATTCTTTGGCGAATCATTAATTTACAGAACATTTTTCATTTTCCAAAATCGCCCTAGATGTGTGCGCCTGTTTGCTCAAAGATATTTCCAAACATTTTGGTGATGTTACAACATGTACATTTTATCGAAACTAGTGAATAACCGATAATTCATTCTGCGACAAAATGCTCTAATTTATAATTGTGCCATTTCTCGGTCAGTTAGGTACTATGGCCCCCTTAGCTCCTCCCGTGGTTGCGCCACTGGTCCTTTGACTTATTGGTTTTTGTTTTTGTCATGGGTGACATTTACCGAAACCAAAAAACAAAATATCGTGATCGAGACTCAAACTTCTGACCTTCGTGTATGGTGCATCAAATACTGCAGGCGTTGATAACATTGGATGTAGGCCTGCTAGGTACTCAGATTTCTTTAACACATCCGGTGCACCGACACCCGCAGGTTTTTGTTCCAATACCCCGGTTTTCGGTACCGGTTTTTGTCAAACACCGTTTTTTTCAGGTTCTTTCAGTACCTGTTCAGTATCGGTTTTTTTTTAGGTTTTTTTTCAGCGCCTATTCAGTACCTTTTTTTTCTGTTTTTCTTTCAGCACCTGTTCAGTACCGTTTTTTTTTCAATTTTTTTTTTTCAGGTTTATTCGTCACCTGTTCAGTACCCCGTTTTTACTTGCTTTTGTTCAATATCCCGGTTTTCAGTACCGGTTTTTGTCAAACACCGTTTTTTCAGGTTCTTTCAGTACCTGATCAGTATCGGCTTTTTTTTTAGGTTTTTTTCAGCTTCAGCTTCAACAGGTGCTGAAAGAAAAACAGATAAAAAGGTACTGACTTTTTATCTGTTTTTCTTTCAGCACCTGTTCAGTACCGGTTTTTTTTCAGGTTTTTCTTTCAGCATCTGTTCAGTACCGTTTTTTCAGGTTTATTCGTCACCTGTTCAGTGCTGCTTTTTTACTTGCTTTTGTTCAATACCCCGGTTTTTGTCAAACCGTTTTTTTAGGTTTTTTCAGCACCTGTTCAGTATCGGTTTTTTCAGCACCTATTCAGTATCTTTTTTTTCTGTTTTTCTTTCAGCACCTGTTCAGTGCCGGTTTTTTTTCAGGTTTTTTTTCAGCATCTGTTCAGTACCGTTTTTTTTTAGGCTTATTCGTCACCTGTTCAGTACCGCTTTTTTACTTGCTTTTGTTCAATATCCCGGTTTTCAGTACCGGTTTTCGTCAAACACCGTTTTTTTAGGTTCTTTCAGTACCTGTTCAGTATCGGTTTTTTTAGGTTTTTTTCAGCACCTATTCAGTACTTTTTTTTCTGTTTTCCTTTCAGCACCTGTTCAGTGCCGGTTTTTTTTTCAGGTTTATTCGTCACCTGTTCAAAACCGTTTTTTTTTTACAGTTTTTTTCGCACTTGTTCAGTATCGGTTTTTGTACATGTTTTAATGAACTGATACTGAGTTCTTTTATACAGCACAGTTAGCACAGTTTTTTCAGGGTTTTTCTTCATTTAATCCACGTTTGAAAACTTCATTGATTCTGAAAGATATACAGAAAGATTTCGTCACAACGAATGCAAATGACAAATCGCCGCGAACTTGTGCGATATATTGAATTATATTGGATGTGGATGCAGATCGCGTTGTGTCTGCATTGCATGTCTTTAGTGTTTCACGAGAAAACAGGAGTACCATTCTGGGACGGGCAACCCCATTTTGTTTAACTCAAATTTGGAATCACATCAATCCGCTAACAAATTTAATGAAGTTCTTTTACATTTATAAGTAGTTATTTTGAAAACGCACACATTATTGTAATTGTTGCGCTGTAGCGGCAAAAAAAATTGACTACAACTAACGGCGAAAAAAAAAAACGTTTTTAGTGTTTTGAGTTTACAGAGGGCTACGCCTGCGATACTAGAGTTTTGTAGAATTGTAGCTGCACATAATATTTCTTGTTGCATTTATACATTTCTTTGGCCACAGACATTCCACATACCCACATTCTAGTGTTGACATCAATTATTTGGCAATATTTAATTAATTTTTTTTTTTAATTCAAAGTCTCTCAAAACTAGAATTTTTCATAATTACGTAGTGACTTACTTAATTATTTCTCTAAATTTTCATGATGGCGTATATTTCCCAATCATTCAACTTGCCAAATATATGTTGCGTTTTTTTTTTTCTATCGGCTACATGACCAAAAAGCACAACTTCCATACTAATTTGATAGTTGCGTTATCCATAGAACCATTTATATCCAACTTCATGTTAAAATTTGTATGGAAGTTATGCTGTTCTGTCTCGTAAAATTTTGCTAACAAATGTTAATAATTTTATTAACCCTTGTGTCTACAACCAAAAATTTATACACAAACCAGCATACCCGGGTATGCCGTACATTTTATTAGTTGTATCTGCTTGTTTATGGGTTTTTCGCTATAAATGCCCCGATAAATGCTTTTAAATAGCTATAGTATCCTCTTTGTGATCAAAAACTCGACAATTCGAATGTTCCGATATGACAAATACCTCGTTAATTCGATTTTTTTGATAATTAGAATTTTTTTATTATTTGATGCCTGTTTTTTCAATGAGTTGAGAAAAGTATTCAAATTTGAAGGAAAATAATTAGGCACATTGATGACGAGGGCTTACATTCTGTAAATCAAAGAATTTGTCATTGTACCTCTCGTTAACTCGAAATGTTCTTCCAGTTCCATTCATGGCCTATAAATATGTAGTATTTAGTCGTGGGCAAAATAGGTGAATTTTTTATTCATTTTTTTTTTAACTTACTTTTCCATTCCTAAATAATTCAAAGGATTACACTCTCTACAACTATGTTTTTTCGCGACCGATATCCTTTGTATTCGAATTATCCTGAGTCATAGTACAACAAAACGTATGTTGGCCGATGGATTACTTAACGATTTTTAAGTGATAATACAGCGGGTAAAGAGAAAGTTTAGACCAAATCGCAATGATTGAAAACGCGAAGTTATAGTATCAACATAAGGAAATACCACCGTGTCAACCTGAAGATGGTAAGGAGTTAGCAGTAGATATCATTGAATCTCCTGCCAATGCAATTATAGCTTTAGACAATGCAATTTCGTCAACCAAAAAAATTGTATCACATATTATTGCTATTCTCCTTATTCAAAGCACACACAAAGCGACACAAACCTTACTGAGACCCAAGGCTTGGCGACAATTTTGTCGAATCCAGTTGTCTCGCCTTTAATTTGGGTCAATGTTATGCTACTCAGACCTTTTATTGTATGTTCAGGTTTGCTTCTTGGCTCTTCTCACCGAGTTGTAACAAAAAAGGATGTCATTATCCCGTATTCGGTCTGTTCAATCAATGTGAGATTTCCATGAATTGTTCTATGTAGATAAGAAATGCTAGAAAGAATATAAACATACTCGTGTTGTCAGCTTTCCAAAAAGGTGTCAATGTCAATATAAATATTTGAAATAATTGAAACAGCCAGCTGCAACTTATTCGGGGACCATAATTTCGTTTGATAAAAAACGACAAATCCATAACACAATAAAAACTTATCCCTACACCATTTTTTATCAAGCGAAATTAATGTCCCCGAACAAGTCTCAGCTAGCTTTTTCAATTATTTCAAATATTTATATTAAAAACTTCGAGAAATTTTCCCTTAGGGGAAAAATCTTAGATCATGTATATGTCTACGTTATTGCTTACAAAATAATCCACATTGCATCAGCCGTTATCTTGTCACTCCAGAAGCCCCAAAAACTTTTCAAACCGATTACATACAGTACCCCAAATATCGACTTTCAAACGACAACCATAATGGCCATTCTTAGTTTCCTTAGAGAAGTGTCCTTTTTCGTGGTACATATGTACATAATATCCTTTGTAAACCCAAAATGAGCTTGTGGTGATTTTAAAGGGCTCAACTCACCAAATACTGTATTTTGATATGCATATCGACTATAATGCATTCCTAAAGGGACCTTTTTTGTCCAAGGACATCTTTCTCATAACAAGTGCCGACACCAAAATAATAAGGATCGCACCACTTAACTTCCATACGAGTTTCATACAAATCGCTCCACAGGCGGAGCCAAGAGAACCAATTGAAAGATAACTTTTCATTCGCTTCAACGGCGAATTTACCGCTATTCCCGCAACTCGTCAGTGATTGTCGATTCTTTGCAATTTTAAATATTTTGAAACCGATCACATACAGTGCCTCAAATATCACCTTTCGAACGACACCCATAATGCCCATACTCTGTTTCCCATGCTAGAAAAAAGTCCTTTTTGGTGGTAATATCCTTTACCAAAACTCAAAATCAACTTGTCGTGATTTTACAAGACTTGTCGTAACGGATTCTTTATTTTGATATCCATATCCTTATACATAGCGTCTATAATGCATTTCCACAGAAAAAAGGACATTTTGTGTCCAAGGACATCTTCCTCATAAAAAGTGCTGGCACCATAATATTAAGGATCGCGGCACTTAACTTCCATCTGAGTTTCGTCGACATCGGTCCACGGGGAGAGCCAGGAGAACCAATTTAACCCTCCGTCGGGCGCACCCTGCCTGACAAATGCCGAAAATGAAAATGTTTGAATGGGGCGACCTCGAGCACGTCTGGGCGGACTTTTCACTGCAGATTTCAGAGTCCTAGCTGTATTCGTTCGAAATGTTTGAATGGGGCGACTTCGAGCACGTCTGGGCGGCCTTTTCACTGCAAATTTCAGAGTCCTAGCTGTCTTCGTTCGAAAGTTACGGCCGTTGAAAGACGTGACCCAAGGCGACTGTTGATTCATTTGAAGGAGTATTGACGATTGGGGTCGAAAATGTGAAATTTTTATTTTTGCCGAAAATGAAAATGTTTGAATGGGGCGACCTCTAGCACGTCTGGGCGGACTTTTCACTGCAGATTTCAGAGTCCTAGCTGTCTTCGTTCGAAAGTTACGGCCGTTCAACGAGGTGACTCAAGGCGACTGTTGATACATTTGGGGGAGTATTGACGATTGGGGTCGAAAATTCGAAATTTTTATTTTTGCCGAAAATGAAAATGTTTGAATGGGGCGACCTCGAGCACGTCTGGGAGGATTTTTTTTTCTGCAGATTTCAGAGTCCTAACTGTCTTCGTTCGAAAGTTACGGCCGTTCAAAGAGGTGACCCAAGGCGACTGTTGATCCATTTCAGGGAGTATTGACGATTGGGGTCGAAAATTCGAAATTTTTATTTTTGCCGAAAATGAAAATGTTTATATGTGTGTTATATTAGTGCCCCTGTTAAGTTTGCAGGTTTGAATATTATGATGACGGTTTTCGAATATCTTTATCCTAACCGGAAATATAGGGAAACAAATATTGAGCAAAGGCGTTTCACAATACCAGGGCAGCGTCTGAAGCATTTGTGCACTGCATATCTTATGACTGGACCAAGCAATGAACATGAACTTTGGTGGGAATACATAGAATGGTAATTGTGTTTGTCACAAACACTTATGAAGTTTGTAGTAACAAATTAACAGGGTGTCTCTGAATTGCTTCAAAAGTCTACTTTCCAAAAACTCAAAAGAAAGCTTTGCGTGGGCAACGGGCATTTCATATAAGATCTTGTTTCTTGATTCGGAAAAACGGTAACGGATTTAGCTAATAAATTCAGTAAATATGTGCAGCCATGATACACATAGTAAATCTAAATTGGTGAGTTGTTTAGTATTGACGGATTGAGAATTTAAGTTTCGAATGTACTACCGTATGGTATCAGTGGATGAGTGAAAGAAGTAACATTTGTGGAAACATGCATTCCATTCATCTCGTTAGTGCGACATCGAAAAAACAAATTGTGGCATTTGAAAGAATGTATCGTTGGATGGAGGAAACAGGTAAAGCTTGTGGAATATGCATGCATGGAAAGTAAACAAACATTCAATTTAATACAATACACATTGTATTGAAGCTATCAGACAATGGTGTGCGTCTATGATAAGATTAAACAGCCGATGGGCACTAGATAAGATCTATTTACTATTCCTTTTTACAGAATCACCTGTTAAGTATAGAACAGGAAAGCCTAATATCCAAGGTTCACGAAAGAGACTGTAGTTTTTAATGTTTAGTAGCCAATATATTTATCGGGCGGTTAAAGCCCATTATCAATATTGCGAGCCAACAGGACCCATCTGTATTACATTAGTAGACCTTTCTTAAATAGATCCGTTCGCACACTCAACAGATCTGTCCATATTCCTCTTGATGTAGGCCTTCCAGCTCCCGGCCGGGTCCACTGGCTAAGCTCCATTATTACTGTGGGAAGCCCTACTGCAACAGAAACGGTAGTGTCTCCCCACTTCTCGAACGAGAGCGAAGACAAACAGCAAAAAAGATTAAGTTGATACCCGGTGACTATCCCTGCTCCTTTCGGCACAGCTAAACGAAAGAAGTACGTCATACATTAGATATGTCGGGCTGAGGTGTTGCATTGCATATTTAATATTACATTTCTATCCAAGCAAAGTATGAGTAGCTATCAAGCATTTTGCACATGATTATCTCTTATTGATCATTACTTGATCAAAAATAACATATATATATATATATAGGTATATGGCGGTATAGGCGGAATATGGGCAGAAAATCGTATAAAATTATATTTTTCCTAGTAACCAGGTTGCTAATAATTGAGCGGATAGAGAGACTTTCTCAAAATTCTCATTTAACCTTCGGGCGGGCGCAATGCATCTGACAAATTAAGTGGCCAGTTTTTGTTGCGCCAATCAGCGATATGAAAAGGGAGAGCTCTGAAGCTCACAGTAGCTTAATATTTATCGATCAACTACCCAAAGCAGTTTTCAGTTTCTATCTACCATATGTATGAGAGGCGGGAGGGGATGAAATAATCTCTCAGATGTATTGCGCCCGATTGTGTTATTTTCTATTTTCTATGAAAATTTTCACATGTTATACTCTTCACATTGCGTAATAACATTGTGTTGACTTTTAGGTTCACCAAATCGTTCAATAGTGTGTTTTTAGTAAAATAAGCTCACATTTTTTAAGCGGTCGAGTTGTTGGAGGTTTTTTAAATATTGAAGTTATTGAAAGCGGTATATTCTTGGAAAATTGAAAATGTGAAGGGTATCAAACTTTGTGAGCCAGTTTTTGTTTCGAAAATTTCGTAGAACTATTTCAAAAAGATAATGCAATAATAAATAAGAGTCTAAAATATATAGAAACTTTGTTTCATCCCTTTCTCTGCACTTAATCTGTCAGATGCAATGCGCCCGATCGTGTTAGGATTAGTATTGCGCCCGCCGGAAGGTTAAAATTAAAATTCTGACACTTAAAACTAAAATTTGTGATTTTTTTTTGTCAAAAATCAGCTGTTGATTCACCTGTTGCATAGTATAACATAGTATTTCATATACGACTAGGATTTTTTGGGGCGTTCATTCAATTTTTGTTGTGTTATAATAGCCAAATACGCAATAACAAGGATTTTCGATATACGAAGCGAGCATGAATCACCCTAATGTAACAAAATTCTAGTACTATAGGTACCTACATGATATTTCTTCAAAACTGCCCACAAGTTAGTATTTTGAGGTGACTAGTCTATTGAGTAGCCAGACTAATAAGAAGTACCTACATGTTTCGTTTTATTGGCTGCATCTGCGTTTTCTTGGATCTAAAACAGGACACGGCAACCTTATTCTCTATTCAAATCTTCTCACAGATAATTCTTTACAGGAGAACACATGTCGAATTTATGTATGGACATGAGGTTAAATCTTGTTCTGGTACCAAAGAAACGCAACTATTATGGAATGAATATATTCTTGTGTTTTATATTGGATTCAATTTCAAAATAAAACATTTCTATGAATTTTATTAATTACCAGTCAAAAGAATAGCTCTACCATACTAGACATACCGGAGTATGTTGGTTGTACATATAAGGACTACATCTCAAAAACTGTTAATATCATCCTTGAAAAAAATCGGGAAATTTTTTTTTTTCAAGAATATGTTAAAAAGCAATATTTTAGGAGACTACTGAAAATTTCAAGGCAATATGACCCCTACAACTCGAGATATTTCAAATTTAAGTTGAAAAACATACCCGGGTATGCGGTTGTAGACATAAGGGATAAAAGATGCTACAAGTTAAATTAGGGAAACTCTGTTTTGCAAAAATATTTCGGTGCTATCATCATCAATGTTACACGATAGCCCGACGTTGGGTTTTGGCCGCCTGAATCGTTGACCTCCAATCAGTCGTGGTTACGTGACCTTGTCCTCCATTTTCGGAAGTCGGGCGGCTTGTGCGCGTTCTAACCTACTGCTGCTAAGCGAGCTCTCTGTCGTCCTCGCAACCTCGCACCATTGTCAACTCCTTGTGCATTCATCACCATCTTTGGCATTCGTTGTACATACACCGCCAGTTTTGTAGAATTTATTTCCGTCGCGAATATATTCTAACAAGTTGTATAAATGTGCAGTGTAGTACAACTTGGTGTTGGCGTACCCAAATAAAAGATTTGATTCAATCTCGGAATGAATTGTTTAGGTCTTGACGGATGGAGCA
Organism: Microchrysa polita; assembly: GCA_949715475.1. Lineage (NCBI taxonomy): Eukaryota > Metazoa > Arthropoda > Insecta > Diptera > Stratiomyidae > Microchrysa > Microchrysa polita. The sequence goes on from OX454422.1 coordinate 8,555,752, forward strand.
TATTGTTGATAGAGGTAATATTCGGGGAAGCATGCATTCTAGTAGGTACAACTCGTTTTTGCCACACCGGAATAAGATTTGTGGAATTTTATGAAGAATAAATTATTGTTGGTATCGATGGATGGAGCAAACAGGTGAAACTTGTGCAGTATGCATGAAATACATATAGAGAGGGATACGATTCTTAACAATTTTTACAATTACAATTTGAAATCAGCAACCAAAAAATACTAAAATCCTTTTTGCCGCGCCAATTTGATTTATATTTTCTGTGAAAATCGGGGACCCATTCTGGGGTGGAGTTCTCAAAAGTTTTACATCTCTTCGGCCCGTATTTATGAAAATTCCTTAACTCAAGGAGACCTTGAGTCAAGGATGCCGAAATTCAATAAAATAAATGTCATTTTCCATACTTTTTCATAGAAATCACTTATAGTCACGAGTCAAGGTCTCCTTGAGTTTCGCCTTGAATCAAAGATGCATTGACTCCTGAATAAAAATGATTTCTATGAAAAAGTATGGAAAATGACATTTAATTTATTGAATTTCGGCATCCTTGACTCAAGGTCTCCTTGAGTTAAGGAATTTTCATAAATACGGGCCTTAGTATATATTAACCCTGCATAAGGCGCGGTATAGGATTCTCAAAATCGGGGCGCAGTGAGCCTGACAGGCACACTATGAGAAAAATACTACAGAGTCCGTAAAATGCCATATTAAGTTGAACCAACGTATACCAAGTATCTCTAGGATGTAAACAATAAAGGAAAAATACAAAATAAATTTTAAGAATTTATTAGAATTTATCAAAGCACAAAAACTAAAATAAATAAAACTGCGGAATTCACAAATCAAGGTTACGATTAAATAGAACCTTTAATTTTTATAAAAAAAAACGAATCCAAAAATGGGTCAGACGTGAAGTTGAGATGAATAGAGACAGAAGTCAGTCGGAGTCGCCATCCATCAAAGCTGCTGAATTATCACATGAACACGCCGAAAAGCATGTTGCACAGAGTGGTTTCGCATGAGAAAGGCATATTCCTCGGTTGCATTTCACGCAGGAGTAGTTCGAGAGCCGACGTTTACCTGTTTCCACGGTGCAATCACAGCATCTGGACCTTTTGGGAGGGGGAGGGGATGATGTTGGTTGATCATCAGCCGGGAGAAACCTCTTTAGACGAATTTTCAAGGAGGTGTGAAGTCCAGATGCCTGCTGGCTTCTTCGCTTAAGCTGTTCGGTACACAATTCATGTGACAATGATTTGAGGAAAACTCTTCTAGGCATTGATTCCAATTGATTCCCTAGGTGAATAACCAAGGAATTGATCCCTCCCAAGTTCAACATGGCATAGAAAATAATCATTGGCCAACGCTGGGTATTTCGTTGAACATTGTATGTGGCGCACAGTTGATCTGCAGTATCCACTCCACTTTTGTGAGTATTGTAATATGTGATCAGCTCAGGTTTTTTTTGTTCTCCAGTACTTTCATCAATTGTTTTGGTGTCGTGCATCGAAGAAACAAGGATCACACATTTATTTTTGCGTGGCACGTAGGATGTCAACACTCTCCCATCGTTGAAACGAAAAAGGCTGGAGTATTGCGCTCTCCCCTTTGTGTTTATAAAAGCATCCGGCAGGGCTCGCTTATTTTTCCGTACTGTCCCCACGTATGAGATCTTTTTTTGTTTCAATGAATCGACGAGAGCGAAATCGGTAAACCAGTTATCTGCCACAATGTTACGTCCACTTCCGAACAGTGGTTCTGCCAAACGCATCACCACATCACTTGGTTTGTTGCTCAATTGGAATGGACCTTCTGGCTGCTTACCCACGTATACCTCCAAGTTGAGAGTGTAAAACATCCTGGAATCCACAAGAGCAAACATCTTAATGCCATACTTGTTTGGCTTTGAAGGGATGTACTGTCGGAAGGGGCACCGTCCACGAAAACCAGGTAACATCTCATCAATGGTGAGGTTTTCTCCGGGAGTGTAGGATTTTTTACAGTTCTGGACAAACATTTCAAACACATCACGAATGGGTGCAAGGCGATCAACATTTTTTCGTTCGCTTCGGGTAGTTTTGTCGTCAAAACGAAGGCAACGAAGCAAGAACTTGAATCGTTTGACATTCATGACGAGGCCAAATTTTTCTATTCCGTCACCATTTTTACCCCATATTTCCTCCAGAAACAAACGATTAGATTTATATACCCCTGCCAAATACAGCAAGCCAATGAAAGCTTTCAGTTCAATCAAATCAGTGTGTTTGGCATCTCGCTCCCGGATGAAATTATCCTTCACTGTATCAATGTGTTGGTTAGTGTATGTCACTATTATTTCCAGCATTTCATCTGGAAATATATTCCTCCAACATTCAGCGGGAGTTTTTGAATTCTTGGCAGCTCCTTTCACTCCAGGAAGATGACTGATTATGTTATGGCTCGCAGCGCGACTCTTGCGTGGAGGTTCTATGTACCACTTTGTAGATTTGTCTTTTCCCATAAAATAATTTCTGTTAGTTTCATCTTCCGTTTCACTGGACGACTCAAGCTCATCATCTTCTTGTTCAGTTTCTGAACCACATTCTCGTTCTTCAACTTCGTCATCAGATGAAATATCGCTCTCCTCTCCAAGATTTTCAGTCCACACCGGATCTGCATCATCTTCACTAAGCAGCAAGGCCATTATTTCGTCCACGTGACTTGGGTTATTTAAATCATACTTTTTTACGCTCATCTTTCTTGACCTGCAACAAAAAACCAATGACTCAAGTAACGGCTGAAGAATGCAAACAAAAATATTTTCTAGGAAAGAGGCGCAATGAGCCTGACAGACACATGGCCCCCATTCTTGCAAGTAGATACTACCTGATAGAAATGGCACAATCAGAAATGTCAAAAAATACTCAAGTGCTCCAATTAGTTATCAAAAAGGAACAAATACTAACCTTGGATTCGATTCGTTATTGGGCGCGGTGAGCCTGATAGATAAAAACACGTGTGACACACTTTCTTGACGGCTGGAGACAAACTGACTGGGAGAGTCAGAACCACCAACTAAAGTTAGGAAACTACCGGGAGAGAGAGGTCTCGCTCGGCACGCTGTTGGAATGGGCATTAAAAAAAACGAATCAAGTGCCTATCAGATCAGCCGCGCCCTACGCAGGGTTAAATATGATATTTGGTCAGCAAAAATCATACATCTCTGAAACAGATGAAAAAATAGAATGCCTAGAAAACTGTGGAAAACTGTAAAAAATTTGGGGTCAATTTGTTGGAAAAATCCCCTTAGTTCTGGGGGGATTGATTTGATTTGATTGATTTTTGTAGAAAATATAATCAAGCTCTCATTTGGCGACCTAACAAATTTAGACGTCTGGCTCATTTTGGGTGGGAGTTAATTAAGAAATAACAAACGGTGACAGTCCAACATTGGACTAAGGTGGCAGATGTGTAAGTGACATCCAATTTCCAAGATTTTAACTGCTTTTTTGTTGAGGTGTTGAGATCAACAGCACGCTCAGCAGTGTTATTTATCCCCGTAAATGATGGATACTCGTTTAACATCTGAGTGAGATCATAGCCCGTCACATGGGTTGTGGGTTCGAAAAACGCCATAAACTGAATTCGTTCACGGTGAGTCTCGAACCCATGATCCTGTGAACCGAAGGTGCGCGCGCCAACCACTACACCACTTTTCGAAATTTGAAAGGGGGATAATGGGAGTATTTGATTGGAGCAACTTAATTTTTACACAGACGCTTCTAACAACTTGTTAAGAATATTGAATCCAAATCTGAACACCGACTGCAACTTTTTTCATGGTGGCTGTACAGCAGAGTGGTACTGCACTGCAGATTTCCATCAATTTAGGCTTTTACATAATGAGAAAAGGGGTCGCAAACTTTTTCAATAAATTCAATGGCGAGATGCGAGCGTAGCAAGCTGTGGCCAAATTTAGTGCGTGTTTAATTTATGTGATTTGCTCCTGTTTCATAAAAAAATAAAATTGAAATCAGCAAAATTTCAAAAGCGCTATCTCATCTCAGCGCTTTTTTTCCCATATGTAGGTGTAGAAATTTTTTTTGAATGTTTGCCTCTAAAATAATGCCACATTGTCATATCGTTGACAAATTCTTCATCTTCAGAGAAATTCATCTGAATTTGTTTCCATTAAATTATATAGCTACCACCGTCCATAATGTCATATACTCATCACATGACTTTTGAAAAATTCAAATCTCATTATAACTTTGATTTTAACATCTAATTAACACAATGAGTCGAAATATCTAAAAATTCAGCCGTAACAGCGTCCATCAAAGTAAATGTAGGACAAGCGTAAACAGCCAACATGAAGAATAAAGAAACAATATTCAAAAACGGCCACGAAATCTACAGAGGGGGTTGGTTGTTGGCTTGCTTTGCCTTGCCTATTACCCAAACACCGAATAATTACATACTCTTAAATTTTTAGAAAAATATCTATCAGCAATCTACTAATTGAAATGATAACTAAAAAACACGGAACGTGTGTGATGGATCTCGATGTATGAACAAACAGGGGAGGCGAATGAAATAGTACATCGGTACAGACTCAAATAAAAAAAAAAATCATTCATAGACCAGGCCGAAAATTAAAGCTAAGCTTAACACAGTGGACTGTTGAAACTCAAACGGCTGCCATAAATGAGGCGACTCGCAAACATAACGACGATACGATGATGCTGTGGATGAGGATGTTAATGAGCCCAACCGTGCCGCGTGGTTTATTAAAAATGCCAAAATAAATACGACCAGCGACCAACTTAAAGAAAAAGTACAGAAAAGAGAAAATCCATTAGATCCTCGCGGTTCATGCGTTGTTCAGCCAGCGTTTGTGTGTATCTATGATTATTAACAAATTATCTTTAAATATTCATAGATATGACGCCACATCACCGTATAGTAGATCTGTCGTGTACCTGCAATATGTTACACTCTCGTCGTATATTGTGTTTAACTAAAAATTAGTTCTTTTCGGTGTTTGTTAGTTTTTGGCTGATTATGGGGAACATGTAGCGTATCTTTTGAGTTTCAAATCATTTGTCCTCATAATTATTTAATAAGGTACTAATCAATTGCCCAAAAAAAAAAATTATCTGCGTGTATAATGTAGCAGGAACTCTGAACAAATCTATTGGTGTTTTCACTTAGCACCTTTTTTTTTCTGGTGGAAAGAAAGCTACGACGACGACGACGAGGAATGATATTGTACCAGCAGACAAAGTATAAATCTTGGAAATTTGAAATGATTTGGTTGTTTGGTTATTTTTCATTAATTAGGTAGGTATAAACATTAGGACTCCTTCCGGTATTCCTTGTACTGAAGTGCTATAGTCGCACTCGATTGCATAAATTTGCATCATCATGGAATATTAATCTTCTATCTATGAGGTCGTGTTAGTTACACCATTTATAACCCCAGAACGTCTGGACTGATTTTCATGATTTTGGGTTTGTTGGATTAGGCTCTGGCTGAAACTCGCGAAAAATTCACAATGGACAAACATTCACAATGGGTTCTTTTCCGCCTATTTCTGCGTGTATTTCTTTAACATATCAGCGGATTTCAGTAAATTTGTTCTACAGGATTGGTCTCTACCTAAAGTAACAGGACAACTATTGAGATATAGAAATTCACAATGGGCACAATTATGAAGACAATTCCTTTTCACATACATACTTTTTTCTGTCTTTCTTAGACGAATTACAGGATTTTAATAAGCTGACCCCACCAGATGGAGCTACACAAGGCTCCGGCCGAATAGCAGTATAACCATTGAAATTAGCAGAAAACTCACAATGAATATTTTTTTTAACCATGCTTTGACTATATTTTTTGAACGTCCAACGGATTATTTTCCCGTCAAATTGATCTCTTCCATTAATAGAAGAGTAACTATAGAAATACGCAAACAAATTCACAATGAGCGAAATTAAAAGAACATTTCTCTTTCACATATTTCTTTCTGTACGATTTGCCGAATTTCAGCAAATTGATTTCACCGAATCGGTCTACACCCAGAATAAACTCTGAAACATGCGAAAAATTCACAATGATCAAAATTATGTAAGCAGTTAATTTTCAAATACGTTTATCTTGCCGAATTCCCGGATTTGAGCAAATTTTTTGCATCACCACATTGGAATCTTCCCCGAATAGCCTAATAAGTATAAAAACAAGCTGAAAATTCACAATGAACAAAATTATGAAGACGGTTTTTTTTTTTTTCACATAATTTCGCATCTACTCCTAATAAGCGGATTCCGGTAAATTTGTTACAACGAATCGGTCCCTTCTTCAAATAACAGAATAATAAAATTCGCAATGGGAAAAATGTTCAAAGCAACTGCTTTCCTGATCCTTTGGCCAACATCTTTTGTATGGTTTAGTGAATTTCGGTAAATTTCTTCCATCGGATTGGTCTCTACATAGAATAGTTAAATAGCTTTCCTGGGAAGAAATTTTTTATAAAAGTAATTTCCCTTTTTTTAATTCCCTTATATTACTGTAGGAATTTGGTCGTTAAAGGGTTAATATAATTTAATGATTTTTTTTTAATTGCCCTGCCTTGCAATTCACAATGACTTCTTTTCCACATACTTCTGTCTACAGTTCTTGTACGTGTTAGCGGATTTTGGAAGATTCTCCCTTCTCCACACCGAATGGCCGTATAAGGAAAATTCACAATCAACAAAATTATGTAGACAATTGTTTTCTTTTCTGGACATTTCTTTAACGCGCTACCAAGTTTCATTGGGTTCTACCCAGTAGAAGGTATAGAATGCAACCCATGCCTAGCCATTGAACCATAGTTTTGTCTTTATTTTCAGAACAGATATGTGGATTTCACCGGATTGATCTCTAACCCGAACAGCAGAACAGATAAGCGGATTTTAATGAATTTCATTTCTCGCCTAATTTATTTCTGCCCTCATCAGCATGACTTCCACACTCAACAGCGCAATACCTTGTGAAGCATCTGTAACACGGACTAGGAGAAAAATTGTGAATGCAGTTTTATCTGTCGATTCAATGAACGAACTTCAGTAAATTATCTCCACCTACCCTCCAATCTCTCTCACTCTTTCAATTACCACCGCCTCGAATCACTCATGAAACATTTGAAAAATGGTCCGGGAAAAATGTTGAAGTTGTTCATTTTCCCCAGCTTTTGTCAATATCAGTTGATCGACTTAACATATTTCAGTAAATTCCTACCCGGCCTCTTATCTCGAAGGACTTTCATCTATGAAGGAAGAAAAAGAATTGACAGAAAATTGTACAAGAGAATATTTACAAGGCAGATTTTTTCTCTCATACGTGCCAATCCGCCCTCTCCTGCTAAATGACCCTGAATGGCGTAATAACATTTGATAGGAAATTGACCCTGAACCCTCTAGTGACCACACCTCCAAAAGCGTATGAAACATCTGAAAAATTGGCCATGACAAACATTACGATGGCAATTAAGTTGCGCCTACTTTTGTCAATATCTCCTGACTAGATTGACGTGGTTCAGTAAATTGGACCCCCTCTCTCTCGATTACCGTAACTCCTAGTGGAGCATGGTGCGTTGATGACCACCGTGTGTAGTCATCAACGTTACAAAGACAATTGAATTCGGAGTCTGATAAGGTTGTAAGCCATACGACTTCCTAGTCGCATTGTTAGTTTATTATTCTACGATAAGAATATTTCTTATCATCTTCTTCTGAATAATAAACTTGCGACGAGTCGTGACGAGTTTGGAAACTCGTTTCTCCATGAGTGTCTATTTCACAGAGTGGCGACCGAACGATCATGGCCACAGAGCACGACACTTAACTGTAATATATACAGCAAAATGTTCTGAGGACTATTCAATCTACGTAAAATTCCCTTTCCTTCTCTTGGCAGATTATATACTAGACCTAAAATTTCTTAATAAGATTGCACGAACAAGACGAGGAGGACAGGAAGAAATATCAAGCGGTCGTTGATGACTACAACCAGCGCCTTGCCGATAATACGGAAGACCATTCGAGACGGAACAGATCCCAAGACCAGGATTCCCCAGCCGCCAAGAAATTAAGGTCGCCGCAGGTTAGGCTACCCATACCTCTGCGGTAGCTCTGACAGTAAGCCCGGTAAGTCCTACAGCGATGTGGCCAGGGATCAGCTACAGGTTGCGCTGGTGAACAGGTGTTCTTCCAGTGGCAAGATTGGGACGGATGTCTGGGTCCAAATCGAGGCAAAGCTGTTAGAGATGACCGTCAAATACGTCATAAATAACCAGGGCGGGCCATTGCCCTTCTTCGACTCATCGACGATGTTAAGAGGCGACCGGGTGATAAGTTGCGAGGATCAGTTATCCAATCCAATTCATCAGAGCCTGTGTCGCTAAGATTAGCGACAATTGGGAAGGTTCGAATATCGAACTTATCCCGACCAATAACGTGCCGAAGAGACCAAGGGCTCGCATATGGCTACCCATCATGCAGATGGAAGGACCGAAGCTTCTCCTAGCCCAGCGACTTCAATACCCGAAGGTGCCGATGGACGACTGGGTCGTTCTTAAAGCTGAGGAGCCTCAAAAGCAGAGCCAGTCATATAGTATGCTCCTCATTAACGATGAATGCCTGCCAGCATTTGAAGAGGCGAACTTCAAGTTACGATTTAATATACGTAATGCCAAGATAAAGGTGTTTCGGTCAAACTCCAGTAAAGACCAAGATCCGGTGGACGGAGCCGACCTCTTGCTGCAGGATATGTGCATCGAAGCAGGTGAAACTCATAAGAACAATGAAGGTAGTGCAGGTTAATTTCCAGCATTCTACATAAGCTTGCCTCTGATAATCTGCTCGTTTTCCTACGGAAGAAAAACATCGACACGTGCTTGTTCTGGAGCCTTGGGTTCACGATGAATCTATAAAGGGACTCGTGGATAAGCAATAAAATTTATTCTACAATATTAGCAACCTAGATCAAAGTAAGCCCAGAACCTCCATTTTTAGCCAAGAAATGTATTTATGCCTTTCCCTGTCTTCACTTTAGTACTTCTGATCTGACAGTTGTCAGAATGGAGGTTCACGACATGGGAGAGCTATATATCTCCTCCGCCTATATGGCCCATGTAAGGCCAGCACTACCGGAATAGCTGGGACTGATGGTATCCTCCACAACTTCCAGGAAGTCAACCCTACTGATAGGATGCGACGCTAACGCACGACACACATTTTGGGGTAGTACTGAAATAAATGAAAGAGATGATTCGCTTTTTGATTTTATCCTAAATTCTAACCTTACAGTGTGCAATACGGGATACCATCCAACCTGCGTTTTTCCGAGTTTGGATAATTACGCGGGATGGGAAGAGGTCCTGGATCTAAAAATATGCGGTGTAATTTAGATTTTTTTATAGTTACATTTGGCCATGTAGCTCCTGAAGTTGTTTTATTTATTTATTACTGAACAGAATGAAAATAATTCCAATAACACAGTACCTTAAGAAACCATGGAACTATAAGCTAAAGTTATAGAAAAGAAGAAATTTCAGAGCACGCCTGAATGCGCATAAAAGGATGAAGGCAGAGGACCAAGCTCCAAATTATCATAGCTGCGCATCATTCTGATAATAAACGAGTTCATATTGGTGGCAAGACTAGTTGGGGCTTAAAAATGGCTACACTGCGTGTCCTATAACTGGAAAGTCTGTAAAAAATATCTTCTGCTATGGAAGAAAAAATAAGCCCTTTGCAGATTTTGTACAGAAAGCAAAGGTCAAGAAAACATTTTCTTTTCTCTAAGGACATAATGCTTAAAAAGACAAGACGGTAAGGATACGGTAGATTAGGTATTAGGTATAAGGTATTCTAAATTTATAAAATAGAGATTTAGTGAATCTACGTTGAACTGATTCCAAGTCAGTTCTGTCTGTTGTTTTCTGCAGATGGCGACCAAAAAACAGACGCATATTCCAGTAAAGTGCGTACAAGTGAAAGGAATAATCTAACTGCAGTCCCAATATTACGAAAATCGCTGGAACATCGTAAACCGAAACCCGAAAGTTTTGATGCTTTAAGAACTAAATTTTCAATATGAACGTTGAACTTCAGCTTAGTTTCAAAGGTTACGCTTGGGTCGTCAACTGTTGAAACACATTTAAGCGGAAGGGAATTGATTTGATAGACATAGGAAAAAAGGAAAAGGGTTTAAGGAATATATCAGCTGAGCACATTTAGAAACGTTTAGGTGTAGAGCGTTCCTAAGGCACCGTTCAGATCAGATTGCAACGAAATAGCGTCCTCTAGGCTTGAATCCGACGTGAATACTTTTTTTTCAATCATCGGCATATAATAAAGAATGGTATTTGAGAAGTGGAGGTAGGTCATTTATAAAGGACCTAATATACCCCCTTAAGGTACCCCAGACCGCAGGTAAAACGGCTAAGAAACCAAATCCTTAAAAGCTACTGATGAGCTTCTATCCGTGAGGTGCGAAGCTAACCATCCTAAAAGATTAGGAGGGAAACCAGAAATGCCAAGTTTTTGAAGAAGAATACCATGATCCACTGAATCAAACGCTTTAGAAAAGTCCGTATACATCACATGGACATCGCAATGGTTGTTGGAGGACTTGCCCACATACTCAACAAGCTCAAATAAATTTGTGACCGCTTTTGCCGAAGCCATGTTGGTTCGGAACAATAAGATGGCCGAAACGATCCCAAATGAGGTTGAATGTGATACGTTCAAGAATTTTAGAGCAGGACGACATCAATAAAATGGGGCGATAATTTGAAGCAATGCTAGAATCACCTTTTTTGGGAACAGGAACAGTGTAGGATCGCTTCCATATGGAAGGGTAAACCCCTTGTCCTTAAAAATTATCGCAAGAGGTAAGGATAAAGATAGGCTGCATTTCTTTAGAAAGTAATTGGAGATTCCATCAGGGCCGGATGAAAAGTTGTTTTGAAATGATGCAATAATTGAGCCCACATAAGCTTTTTGCATATTAGGGAATAAGGGAAAGTGATCAAATTCCTGAGAGACAGTGTCAACAGAAGAATTAGAGGATTGACTAAAATGACTAGCAAAGTGCCGGGCAAACAATTCACAGATGTTTTCCGGCTTGTTTGCAGATAACTGGCCATACGATTGCTTAGAAGGATGTGAAGATGACGAGCGCATATTTCGAACATAAGACCAAAACAATTTGCCTTTCTACGATGTGAGCATTAGGTATGTGCTGCCACTCTCATTTTTTTTCGTCTTGGCTCCAATTCTGTGAAATGCAAGTAGGTCACAGTTTCCGACGTAACGTCTAGAACGCGAACGAATATTGTTCTTTTTTTTATAAGTCTGTGCAGGTAAGGAGTTAACCATATAGGACCACTGCGAGGTTTGTTGGAGGAAAGCGGAACATTTTCATGTATGACATCATAAGATAAGATATTATAGAAAACCTCCACCGCAGAGTCGCAGTTAAGATCAGAAAGAACGCTCGACCAATTAATCTGACTCAATTTAGCATTATCATAATTTGGCCTTGAAAAAATTTAGGCGCCGTAGTTTATTTATGTGCCGAGAAGGAGAAAGGGTGAAGTGAAGTTCGTGAGAAAGGGCAGGATGGTCAGGGTCGCAAGTAACATAGGAGTTTGTGAAGGTTGAGGGTGATAAACAAGACAAAGGTAAATTACTAAGTACTAGGTCCAACGTTCGATTCATAAAGCTACGAACAACATTGAACTGCAATAAGTGGCACAATTCCATAAATGACGACAGAACTAGGACAAATTTAGAGACAATGGTAGCTGATAGGAAGCAGCGGTAGATTGTCCAGGCGAAAGATGAGTAAGATGATGGACAGACGGCGACAACGCGGCAGATGATACTGGAGCAGTTGGAAGCGAAATAGAAGGCAAAGCTGAAAATGCAGTTTGAGGCGAAGACTTCCCAAAAGATGGCAACTCTTGTTGAGAAAGTGATACCGACGATTGTAGAATTCCAACAACGCTCGGCAACTGTTTAGACAAAGCAAGCTCAGATGTCTGTCGAGGCTGGTGAATAATCGAGTCATTTGACGGAATCAGCAGTTGAAGTTGAGATTGGGGTTTCGAAAGGCCCTTGGCACTGGGCTCGAGTAGCTGAGGAGGCTTATTTGTGTGTCGGGAAACCTCTTTTTTCTTCTAGGCCTTCTGCTGACGGAGACGTGTGGTGATGTCCACATGCTTCGAAGATACGGTATTGGCGCCAATGTCAATGGCGTCATTCGAAACAGGTGCGATAAGGCAGTGACTATTCTCTAAACTACGCCAGGCTAATAAAATTTGGTTGACTGCTCAGGGCAAGTCCTTTTATACTCTCGAACAAAAATTACTTCAAGGAGATCAAAACTACCTCCCATATATTTACAAAGTGAACTAGAAATCTGCCAAATTGCACATTTTCTTCTCTTCATGCTCTTTGTATGGGAGGTACACATAGTTTTAATCTGATCCAAGTATAATTTGGAGTAAGGTCTAATGGGGCTTAGCGTTAACGTTTACCAAATATTTTCCCGCCTGCTGTGATTCGGCGACTAGTTACAGGCAAACCTTCATGGAAAATGTTAACAGAAGCGTGGAAGGTGTTATTGGCCGGAGCAAGCTCATTGTTGGTACAAATCAAACACATTTAATTGGCAGCATCAGCATAAATTCTTATCACTCTATGTTCACTCTATTAAAAAAAAAAAAACAGTGCCAAATGTAAATATCAAAAATTATGAATTCCATAAAATACTTTTGGGTCTAGGGTATAATTTTCCAAGAAATAATCTAGAGTATTATATGTCAGTTCATTGTAAAGGAAACTAAATGTTATTTATTTTGTTCGTAGGACATTTTGCGTAGGACTAACAGTTTCACGGATATTTTCTAAAATTTACCCTCTTAATCACCCCCCCCCCCCTTTAATGTGACGCTCAAATTAGTGTAACTTTTTAGTGCGTATAGAGGGTAGGGTGTGCAACAATTTGACATCAAAACTTTCCTCTTTTTTTATGTTTGTGTCTGCAGCTAAAATCACAATACAAAAATTTCAGTTTAAACTGTTTTAAGGACTCAGTGTCCTATACTACTTTAGTTCAAATTTAAGATGAAAAAATCCTCGTACGGGGCATACTTTTCGTTGTCCACATCATCAGCACACCATATACCGCGCAGCATTCAAACATTTCGATAGAAGTCACGACGACGTGTCTCTCGCGTCCGGACGATAATAGTCGTTAATTTTCTATTTAGTTAAATTGTCTTTTGTAGTCTTTTTTTTACCAGTACTTCAATCCGTCCGCGTCTTTTTTTAAATGTCCAGTTTTTTTCTTCTATTTGTATAATAAAAGTCGAATTAATAATCGTCATCATCATCATCACCGCATCATCTGAAGATTTTTGATCAAATGCCGACATTAGATCGTATTGAGACTCCGAACGGATTTCTATACAATTTTCTCAATAATCCCAAATGTATCTTTTCACCTGTGCGCAATGTTCTGTGATTGAACCTATAAACATTGAGAGGGACCCGACCCAATCGCGCGCGCGCGCAATGAGTCCGTCTTTTGCCCATACATAGTGTTCGCGCGCAATGAATAATAATAATAAATAATTCTTCTTGACCATCATACAACTACAACACAACACACAAAAAAAATAATCGAATAATAAAAATAAAAGATACATACAAACAGTACAAAGTAAATTTTACCAGGCCCGAAAAAAAGAGACGTGAAAGAGTTTGGACAAAGTTTTTTGTCGATTGCTTATCGTCGTGATGAACGCGCAATGACTACGATGATTATTATGATCGCAGCTCATTATGATATTTATTAGGTTATCAATAGGAATCGACTGGAAATATTTAGTACAAGTGAAGAGAAGATTGCCGCCTACACCTTTGAGAAAAAAAACAGTCTTTGCCGGAATATGAAACCTCTGTGTGACGACCTCTTTTTTGTGTATGTTGTATAATAAGCGCGCACTTGTCCAAAGCTTGGTGTCGTTTTTTTTTTTGCGGCAAAGGTTAGAAATCTTTGTTGTTCATTAATTTGGAAAGTCAGATGAGAGCTGATCGGTCAACGTTTAAAGCGCACACGGTACGGTCTTTATTTTCCTTGTCACTTTGATGTTAGAAGAAGAAGCCGCTCTTGAAATGGATAATTTCGGCAAAGTGTGTTTGTACATAGGCTCGAAACGGAAACGGCGCGCATACTACAAAGTCACACGAATTCAATCCATAGTTTGAGACTTGTGCTAAAAGTTTGTTCTTCTCGTTGTACCGTTACTTCAGAATTCAATGTAAATCAAACAACTCTCTAGTCGAAAAGAAATCAATTTCGTAGCTAAATTGTCGGTTCTAATAATAATCACATAATAATAAAAATCCTGAACTACAATCATATCGATTCGAAAGGCTGCGGGGACTCCATTTATAGTTCGGTTAGCCGGCGTTTGAATAATCGGCGCTCCACTGTACGATCAAATGGTCCCATGATATGGATATTCAAACTTTCACGAAAATCTAGCAGTATCAAATAAAATTCAAAATTATTTTTAAGAGTTGTTTTCCAAAATTTAAACTCTTGCGAAATTTATCCATAATCAGGTGTTCCACACGGATCCATTTTGGGTCCCCTTCTTTTTTCATTTTTCTTCTTTTATCTTGTCCTAACTCTCTCTATTTTTTCAGGTGTCTGTCTCTTGTCTATTTCTGATTGATATAATTGAGCAGCCGTCTGTCTGTCCGCCTGTTGTAGCGCATTTTACTCAGCCTTCATAAAAGCTATTGAGTTGAAATGTTGCACACATGCTTATTTCTGTTGCAAGCTGTTTAATGGGACGATGTAGCGTAGGGTCGCTATACAAACCCTAACTCCAAAAACCGTTTCTTCTAAGAATTTTTTTTATTTATCATCCAATCACTACCAAATGCGAGTCAAAAATATTCCGATAAAATCCACAAAACATTATGTAAAAACAAACGAGATCGACCCTTGAAGTCGTGGGGTTACCATACAAACCCAACCCCACAATGAGGTTCTCTTCAGAAAAAAGTTGTTTATTTGTACACCAATTCCAACCAAACCTCAAACAAATATATTTAAATTGATGCCACAAAATATATGTACAAACGGATGGAATTTAACCATGGGGACATGGGGCTACCATACAACCTCCCAACCACACCCCCCCCCACCCCACAAGGATCAAAAGTACCGGGTTACTACGGCAAATTTATGCTTTAACCCTTGGTTTGCATGGTGGTGAAAACTACCTTAAAGTGTATGGTGGAGTCCCAGGGACTCCTTACTTCAATCTTAATAAAAGCAAAAACCAATGTTGTTTTCGTAAAATTATCTATAAATATAGTTAATATTGTCCATCATCAATAGATTTTAACTTACATTAGGCGCTTTTAATGAGTTTATTTTCTAGAACTTCCAGTTAAATTTACAGTCTCAAAAATCGCATAAAAGAATGCTCACTCCTTAAAAATAGTAAAATTTAAACTTTCAATAAAAATAATTTCCCTTTTTTACTAATTTTGAATAGATAAACATATAAAATAATAAAATAAACATAAATCTTCTCAAATAGCATCTAAATAAAAAAACGTGCATGGCTTCAATTCAGATAATGTTCTGTGAATTTTCTTCATACTTTTTTGATAATGACGGGAATATTGGTTTGTAAGAAGAGTTGCGAATATAAATTTACTTCCTCCATTATTTGTTTCAGCATGAGAAACAGTATATTCTCTGATTCCGAGGAATTTATCACAACTCTATTATCAATTTCATAAGTTAGAAGGTTTACCTTTAGGGTTTCTAATGCTGTGAGCCTGTTGTTCTGGGCAACATTGTATGTATTGTACATACGTGAAGTCAGGATAGCTTTTTTCAGTTGTGTAATTAATTGTGGCAGGAACTAAAGCCTTTTTAGTTTTGGGCATACATTTTAAGATTAATTGAAGACATAGGGATTGATTCCACAAATGTCGAAAATAAGAAACATAACTACTATAGGTCTTCGAAGAGAACGACGGCTGCATGAAAAAACAGTGTACATTTCGATTGCATCTACTTCACCCTTGGTGTAATTATAATAAGCATAATTATAATTTCTGGTTAATTTGTCTCAGCAACGAAAGTGTGGTCATGGTGTACCAAAGAACAAAAAAAGACAGCCTTTCTCTATTCGGAAACATAACTAACCAGTGTACAATCCAAATAATGACTTCTTCCAACCATTGTGTCGAAACACTAGCAGGATTTTATTTCAAAACAATGATATGTGTAAAATTACATCGGTTGGAAGCCATGAAAATAGCTTATTACATTAAAAAAGCTTCATAGAGCACAATACACAAATCGACAATTGCTCTCATTGCATAACACAAAGTGCATGGTGGAGTCCCATGGACTCCTTCTACCGTTATTACTCACCGAAGCAAATAGCGCAAGCACACGTCGCCTTCTGTCTAAGTCCACCGCGCTAGTGGAGGAAGGTACTAAAACGCACTGAAACGTATTTGCCTTATTATAAAAGTTATTGATAAAAGTAATCTGAGGAGGAGTCCCTGGGGCTCACCATGCAAATTAAGGGTTAAGATAAAAGTTACGATTTTAAAATATTGACACAAATTAGGGATTTTCCGAATCATGCTAACGAATTTCCATTACAAATTAATTTCCATTTCTAAATAACGAAATTCCACGTCAAATTTATTAATTTCAAAATCATTTTGACGAATATTTGTTGACGAATTCCAATTACAAATTGATGAATTTCAAAGTTATGTTGACGAGTTTTTATGTCAAATTGGCGGATTTCCAAATCATGTTGACGAATTTACATTTCCAACTGACGAAATTCCAGATAAAATTCACTGAAATTCCAGAAAAAAATGGACGAAATTCCAGAGCATTAGTACGAATTTCCATGTCCAATTGACGAAGTTCAAGATCATGTTAACTAATTTCCCAATGACGTTGGCGAATTTTCCATTTTTAACTTACGAAATTCCATAGCAAATTGACGAATTTTTCGATTGTTCGGTTTAATTGAAATACAGTAAAATACGAATGGAAAAATAAAAATGCTTGCAGTAAGTGTGAATTAGAGAGATTTTTCTCTTCCAATACCATGACGCAGGTAAATTCTTTTCAATGGACTGACCAACAACTACATTATGTGAAAATTGCTTATTAAAATTTGATCGCTTTGAGTTCGCAAACAAAAACGAGACCGAGACTAATTTCGGGCGCGGCCGAAATTTGAATACCCGTCACATTTGAATGAAACTTAAGCTCCTTTTGTGCTAACAATTTCTATCGCAGACCTATGACGTGTTCCGATTCCATCTGTTCCTGGATGCTAGTCCAGGAAGACACTTGAAGGGGCTGGTTTGTATTACAGCCCTATGACGTAATGTTCTGATTCCATCCGTTCCGAGATATGTTTTAAGGATTTACTAGGATAAGGTGACCAGACTCCCGAAGGCCCAATGCTGTACACATTATGTTCTTGCAGAATTCGGTTTCCAGGAAAATACTCAGCCATATTCTCGTCACCCTATTCGCGCCTATTTGGAGAAATAATAACATCTCACGAGGTCATAATGCATGCCTAAGGCTCGTATATTTTTTTCGATAAAATCAGGACAAGCGCAGCAAAAGTCGTCGTTTGGCAGGACAACCAGAAACACAAATGCGTCTGTAATATTTGCGTAACTTTCGAATTTTTCAGCATTCAGTGTAGATTTTTTGGAAACTGAAAGGCTTGTTTGGTGTAGTTTGATTAGAAGCGAATTATATTTAATACTCATGCATGTTTGGGCATTAATCTTAGGAAACTGCAT
Organism: Microchrysa polita; assembly: GCA_949715475.1. Taxonomy (NCBI): domain Eukaryota; kingdom Metazoa; phylum Arthropoda; class Insecta; order Diptera; family Stratiomyidae; genus Microchrysa; species Microchrysa polita. The sequence continues at coordinate 8,573,680 of OX454422.1, forward strand.
ATCCTCACCATGTCTTCAATATCCTGTTCCATAAATAGTATTTGTCAAGAATGCTCCTGGACTAAGTAAAGAGCAATAATCACATGGTGATGCAAAGGAGGGTTTCGCAGCGCTTGGCCCTTTTAACAGTGGTTAGCTCCGCGACAATTTACATCACACAACTGACTGTCGTAAAAGCCATTTTTTTTTTTATTTGTGAATTTCTTTAACATTTAAATGTAGTCTTCATTAAACTAAGTCATATTCATCATTTGGTAAGATGTCATTTCGATGTCCAAAAACAGCACAAAACCGGACAAAATCAGGACTTTTAACGTTTTGGCAGGACGACAGGTTAAAGCTGAAAATGCAGGAATATCCTGCCAAAAACAGGACGGATACGACAAGTATGCATGCCATATAATAACCTCATATTCTTCTTCCCTTCATGAGTGATATCTTTTTCTTGGGAAGGCAAAGTTCTGTTAATACTAAACAGGGAGCCCTATAGTTCTCAATGTTCCCCTTAAAAAATAATCAACATATGAAGAACAAACGGATGTTTTTACACGAAAAACACAAAAAAAGAGTTCTTCAAATAAGATTATACTTACACACATATAAAATAGAAGAAGAAGAAGGCTTCAGAAATAACTGTAAGGACTGTCGTATGATGTGGCATCTGGCTTTTCATATGATGGCCGCAAAGTACCTACTTATTTTAAAACTTCGTTTCGTTTATTGCTATAGATAAACGAAACCCAATGAGATGATCCGAGACCCGAGAATTCTTAAGCTGGTGGTGGCTTTCCAGGCAAAGTTTCAATGTAGCTATGGAGTCCGAGGAGAACCTCCAAAGCAGTGAAGAGGTGGCTAACCCTTGTTGCGATATTTCTGGATGTATGGTTATATAGGCTGGTCCCCTGGTGTAAAAAAATTTAACGAACTCGAAGGACATGTTGAGGGAAAAACCCTGATCTAAAACTCGTACAGACTCCCTTATTTAGTGTGAATTTTCCAATAGAGGGGATAAGGGAATCGCATGCAGTACAGCGGCGGATTTTTCATCGTTTTGTGATAGGAAAAATAAATTCAAATCGCATCTTTTGACGGCTGTGACTTCAGAGTCTTGGTATTAAGCCGCGAAATGTTCACCAAATATGGACATTGCGATGCTCTACCGGTCTGCGAAATTTCAAAATTCCGCTCAAGTTATGGATAAAATTTCAATTAAAAACCACAAAAGTGCAATTTGGGCAGCTGTAACTTCCGAACTCAGATAGGTAGGACCTTGAAACTTATAGAGGAAATGTGCGCGAAGTAGCTCTACAAATGTGCCAATTTCAGAAATTTCCGTTGGTTCCCGAGTTATCGAAAGTGAATGATTGAAGTGTTATTATATCGTTAACCTTCGGGCGGGCGCAATGCATCTGACAGATTAAGTGACCAGTTTTTGTTGCGCCAATCAGCGATATGAAAAGGGAGAGATCTGAAACTCACAGTAGCTTAATCTGTATCGATCAACTACCGAAAATAGTTTTCAGTTCCTATCTACCATATGTCTGAGGGGCGGGAGGGGATGATTGAATCTCTCAGATGTATTGCGCCCGATTGTGTTATTTTCTCCTTTTCTATGAAAATGTCCACATTTTATACTCTTCACATTGCATAATAACTGTGTGTTGACTTTTTGGCTCACCAAATCGATCAATAGTGTGTTTTTAGTAAAATAAGCTCACATTTTCTAAGCGGTCGAGTTGTTGGAGGTTTTTTGAATATTGAAGCGATTAAAAGCGGAATATTCTTAAAAAATTTAAAATGTGAAGGGTATTAAACTTTGTGAGCCAGTTTTTGTTTCTAAAATTTTGTATAACTGTTTCAAAAAGACAATGCAACAATAAATAAAAATCTAAAATATACAGAAGCTTAGTTTCATCCCTTTTTCTGCACTTAATCTGTCAGATGCATTGCGCCCGATCGTGTTAGGATTAGTATTGCGCCCGCCGGAAGGCTAAATATCGATCGTGTATGAGTCAAACTTTACACTTTAAATGTGTCTTACAAGTTTTCTGAATTTCAAAGTTTTCCAAATGGTGAGTGATGTACAATTTTCAAATAGAAAACTCAAAACGCGGATTTGGGCAGCCATAGCATTCGATTGCGGTAGGTTGGAGAGTGAGCCAAATTTCAAAAATATCGGGAACGGTTCCCGAGCTGTCGAAAATGAGCGATTCCCAATCATTCAAATTCGATTATCTCGCTAAATATCGACCATACAGGGGCCCAATTTTGCATCGTAAAAGCAGACAAGACGGATCACAGGCGTCACCGAGGAATGATTTAGGTTTCTTATTGTGGCATGGAAAATGCTGTACGTTTTGCTGTAAATTTCCCAATGCTGTACGACAAGTCAAAATGCTGTACGTCTGGTCAGTTTATACTAGGAACCCATTTATTTTATTTTATTTTATTTTATTTTTATTTTATTCATTCACCAAAACAAGGCATTTAACAATAAGTACTTAATACTAACTTAATTCGCTATAAAATAATAGGGTATGGGATAGGAGGTTGGATCCTAGGATGATTGGAGAGCATTAGTCAAGGTTAATTTGAAGACAGATTTAGACATTTCAGGACAATAATGAATACTGAGTGAATTGAAAGTGCGGGAGCATCTATTAATAGGTTCATTGAAACCGTATACGGTATAGTGTTGGTATTCTTTAAGAAGGGTTGTGTGCCTAGTGCGCCTCGTTTGATCGTTGAAGACGATTTTTCTACGGATAAAATCAACATTTACTGTGCCGCTAATGACATCAAAAGTGAAACAGGCACAAAGGAGTGTTCTTCTAGCAGAAAGAGTCATTAAATTTAAGAGACTTAGCCTGTAATTGTACGAAGGGAGATTTAGATAGTCGGCTGGATTATAAAGGTCTCTTAGGGCAAAAAGTAAGAATTGCTTTTGAACAGATTCGAGTCTATCGGAGTGTATACCGAAGACAGGGTTCCAGATTATGCAGGCGTATTCCAAAAGGGGACGGACCAGAGTGACGTATAAGGATTTAGTAACCCAAATATTTTTGAATTCCTTGGAACGTCTTTTAATAAAACCGAACTGCTTGGTGGCCAAGGATAATACCCTATCATATTGAAGGTTGAAGCGCATTTTTCTGTCCAAAATAACACCGAGGTCAGTGATATGATCAACCCTGCACAATTCAACGTTGTTGAGAAGGTATGGACTAGTAATAATTTCATTTTTCCGAGAAAAGCTAATCACTTTGCATTTACTAACGTTGAGATGTAGATTATTACGATGACACCACTGTTCAAGGGACTTTAATTTAGATTGAAGGAATGCAGAGTCATAAAGGGTAAGGATGGAGTGGTATATCTTTAAGTCATCAGCATAGAATAGATGAGGAATATCATGTAATATAAATGATAAGTCGGATATAAAAATGTTAAAAAGAAGTGGTCCAAGATGACTTCCTTGGGGCACTCCAGAGGATGCAAACACGCTTTTGGATGTGAGACCCTTGTATTTGACGAACTGTATACGTTCATGGAGGTAGGAACAGATCCAATTCAATAACGACCCCGTAATTCCAAAACTGTACAGCTTATCAATTAAAAGTAAATGATCAACCCTATCAAAAGCTTTGCTAAAGTCTGTATAGATAGCATCTACTTGGACACTCTTTTCCATTTTGCAGAGGACATCTGAAACTAGTATCATGAGGTTAGTTGTAGTCGATCTGCCTTTTCGGAAACCATGTTGTTGCTCATTGAGAAGTGGATCGATAATGGGAGTGAGTTTATCACAAACTATTTTCTCAAAAAGTTTGGGGATTATTGATAAGATAGCTATACCTCGGTAGTTTTCAACTGATCGCTTATCACCGCTTTTGTGAATGGGTTTTAGATGTGAAAGTTTCCAAGAAGATGGGAAGATACCAGAACCAAGGGATTTGTTGAAAATCATGTGTAGAGGAGTAATTAGTTGGTCTACACATTGCGTTAGGAAACATGGGGGAATTAGGTCGGGACCAGGACCTTTATTTAAGCTTAGCTGCTGAATAGCTATTAATATCTCATCCTGAGTGATAATCATACTGTCGATAATAGATATCGGGGTGGCATCATCAAATGGGGTTGCATTGGAGTGTGTAGGGGGTGTGCAGAAACTGTTTTGAAAGTGGTCAGCGAAGAGGTTGCATATATCTAGTGGGTTCGAAGAGCTAATGTTACCGCTTCGCATTGAAACTGGGTAACCTGTGTTTTTGCGTTTGGTGTTAACAAAATCGTAAAACTTCTTCGGATCGTCTATAATTTTTTCACCCATCAAATTAACGTAATTATTATATGCTTCATGGGACTTAGTCCGGAATTCATTCGCGAGATCCTCGTACTTTTTCTTGAGGGTATCACTGATACTAGGATCTTTTTTAATAGACTTATATAGCTTATTCCTTTGGTTTCGTAAATGTCTAAGATCACTATCAAGCCAGGGTTCAGTGAGCTTGTTGCGCTTTTTGATTTTAGGTACAAAGTTGTCAAAGGCGTAAAGGATAATGCTATAGAAGGAGGAAACAATCTCGTCAAGTATTGATGAAGAGAGATAGACTGGCCAGTCCACAGAATGAAGATAATTTTTGATGCCTTCATAGTCAGCATTTAGAAAATCATAGATAATTTCAGAATTTGTTTCCTGACTAAAAGATATTGACAAAAATTCTACAGTTATGGCAGAGTGATGGCAAGAGTTATTAAAAAGATTCTCCGCTTCCGACGATGGAGCAACAATTACTTCCTCATAACAGTTAGTAAAGATCATATCTAACCATTTACCATATTGGTTGGGGGTCGATAAAACTTGCTGCAAGTCATTACCGTAGAACGTACTGATGATGTTAAAGTCAGAATTATCAAGAAGATTTACAGGCAGAAGCCGTTTATCATTCTCATCGAGAAAGAACCTAATATTTGGACGATTGAAGTCCCCGAAAACTATAATTCTGTCATCCTCATTCATGTTACCCAAGACAAAGGAGAAGATATCACACAAATCATTATAAGATTCTTCAGCGGAACAGGGAGGTATATAAACAACACCAACATAGAGGCAATGTTTCTCAAAGGGGATTTTGATAAAAGTGTGCTGAAATAATGGGTTGTGCTCGGTTCGAACAAGTTCACTAGGAATGGAGTTGTGCACAGCAATAAGAACACCCCCGCCCCTAGACAGACCAGTGAATTGATAGCTGCGGTCAGCTCTATGAATGGTCCAGTTCGAATCAAGAATTTCCTCGTTTTTAAAAGTTTCATTCAGCCAGGTTTCGGTTAGGGCAAGTACATTAAATTGGCAGGATTTTGCATCAAGGAACAATTTATTTGTTTTACCACGCATGCCGCTGCAATTGTGGTAGAGGAATCTAGGCGTGTACGGGTTTGATTTATCATTAGGAATAATATTTTTTCATGTCCTCACGAGATCTTTGCATTCGGGAAATATATTTCGCACTAACGAAGGAGCGATAGGTTTCTAGATCGCGTTTAACCTGCTCTAGGGGCATACCAAGTTCTTCGTGATATTGGTTGAAGAACTTGCGTAAGGAGTTCACCTCAATAGGTAGACCCTCTTGCTGTATCAAGACCTTAAGATTCGTTTTAGTTTTACCGTCAACGCATGTAGTATCTGGTGCATCGTGCAAATATGAAAGAAATAAGCGGACACTGTCGTAGATCTTATGGTCCCTAAATCTTGAAAGCAAATATCTACATTCAAGGTCGTCATTGGAGTTTTTAGTAAGCCTAACAGCAGGAGGAACAAGTGGATCCAGAAAATTACTAGAAGTAGTGGGCACATTGGTTGGAGTGTTCGGCACATGAATTGACCCAGAGGATGATGGAATTTGGGGAGCACCTGGAATGAAATTAGCGTATTTTGTGGGTGCCATGGGTCCATTTAACGTCAATTGCGAAGGCGGAATAGTCGTTTTCATATTGACAAAATTAGTGGAAGGAGTCTTATCGTTATTAGTGTTACTAGAGGAAGGAACGATATTTAATTTAGAAGGGGACGTAATCGCGCGGGTGTCTTTTATCTTCAACTGAGTAGGCAGAATAGTCGACGTAGTGTTGAGAATGTTAGTAGATCGCGTTTTATTATTATTGTTACGAGAATTAGAAATCATTTTAGACGGAGGAATAACAGTATGATTATTAGATGAGTTAGGGATGGCCTTTTTAGGATGATGACCTATGTTAGAACGTGAGCTAGTAACTGGAGTGTTAATAGTACTCGGAGGTGGAGTTCTATAATGACGAGAGGGATTGTGTGAGGGGTTACTTACAAAATGCGGCTTGAATATTTTATTATTAATAGGTTGTTGTTTACTGGATGCGCGCGCTAAAGTTGATTTGGTCCTCCATATTGAAAATTTCATTCCATTCCAAGTGTATGTCTTGCTTCCATCCGGTACATGCTTACAAAGCAGCCAAGCATACTGTGAAGGTACACTTAATTTGAAGCATTTTGTGGAACTCGAAGCACGTCGATGACGCTGACGATAACTCTCGCACGTGCAACCTTTAATCAGCAGTTCGTCTTCTAAGATTTTGCACAACCAGATATCGTTTACGTAGCCAGGGACACCTTTTACGAAAAACGTCGTAGTTTGGGATCGAGTGAGATGGTGAGCTGTACGGGCAGGAAATTCGGAAGAACCTAATTTCTCGAGACGACTATTCCATTCATCACGAGACCAATAAGTGCCGAAATAGAATAGCTGCTTTTCGGTTGGCTTCGGGGCAGTAGAAGAGAGGCGAATATCGCTGGAAGAATTAATTGGCGCAGGAATAGGCTCAATAACGCAGGAAGAGTTGATTGGCGCAGGCTCAACATTGAGATTTACATCCACATCTGCATGATCATTTACTTCGATGTGTGCTTGGCTCTTGGTAGTTGGTATTACTGCAGCAATGGATAAGCAATTGATCTTCAAGAGAACAGTGCTTAGGCAGCTCTCGATGCTTTCGACTTTTTCATAAATTTCGTCGAGATCACGTGCATTGTTGTTCATTGAAGGATGGTTTGTCGGACTGAAGTAACTTTCGAGCGCTACCAGTTTTTGCTCGAGACTGGAGATAGCTTTGGCAATGTTGCGAACATCTACGGAGTTAGAGATGGAGTTCGACAATCCGTCGAAACATCTTGCCATTTCCGAAAAGCTATCAGAGCTAGCTTTGGATTGTGCCTGAATTTTAGCTAGCAAATTATCTTTGTCCGAGTTGAGACTGTCGATATGCCCGATAATTTTCTCAAAAATGTATCGGAGCATATTTTTTGTATTCTGGCAGTCAGCGCAGATGAAATGTTCTGCTAGAAAAGGCGAGAACCAATCTCGAGGAGCATCCAAGCAGGTTCCATGTAGTTTCCGCTGACAAAAACCTTTGCAAACCACAAAATTGGTTTTATTATCGAAGGCAATGCAGTTTTGCAGGGCACATTTATGCATGTTGATTAAAGTTCGCTAAACACTCGAAGATTAATATCAATGTTATAAAACAAATTAGCACAGCAGAATAAAGTGTACATTAAGGTAGGTCGGGTCACTAAAGTCATCAGAATTTTATAAAGCAAGTAAAATGTTAATGGGGTCACAAAAAATATTTATTTATATGTACACAGAAAATATTTATATGTACACAGAAGAAATTGAACACATATGCGCAAACGAGTACGGTGGAGTTATGTAATTATAGGTACGACTAAGTGTGAAAAACAATGGGGTCACTGGTCAGCACAAAATAATATTTATGGGCGATTTAAAGGGGGTCACTATACACTCATTTGTGCTTCATATGAATAAAAATTAATAGAGAATGAAAAACACGTCCGAACTGCTCGACGGTTGGAACTAGTATTTAAAAGGAAAAAGTTTTTCTTCAGGGGTTGCTTTGTATGACAGCCCTATGATGTAAAGTTTCGATTTCATCTGTTCCTAGATATGTTTGGAGGCGTTACTAGAAACAGATTTGGATGAAGTTTGGTTAAGATTGGTTCATAAAGAAAAAAGTTTTTCTTAACAGAACCGAATTTCTATTGGTTGGTCTGTATGACAGCCCTATGTCGTAGCGTTCCGATTTCATCCTTTCCTATATATGTTTTAAGGATTTACTAGGAACCTATTTGGGTGAAGTTTGGTTAAGGTCGGATTAAAAAGAAAAAGTTTTTCTTACAAGAACTTAGTTTTCAGGGGTTGGTTTGTATGACATCCCTAAGACGTAGGATTCCGAATTCATCCGTTCCTATATATGTTTTGAGGCTTTACTAGAAACACATTTGGGTGAAGTTTAGTTAAGATTGGTTCATAACGAAAAAAGTGTTTCTTAGAAGAACCTAATTTTCAGAGATTGATTTCTATGGCAGCCCCATGACCCCATGGTCCGATTCCATTCGTTCCGACATATATACAGCGTACACTGAAAAGAAACTTGTATACAAAATTTCAGCTTGATAGCTTCAAAACTGAGGGACTAGTTTGTATTGAAACAGACGGACAGACAGACAGACGGACATCGCTCAATCGATTTCTATCGTCACACTGATCAATAATATATATACTTTATATAGTCGGAAGGGCTTCCTTTTGTGCGTTGCAAACTTCATTTGACAAAGTTAATATACCCTTTCACATAGTCACGGGTATAAAAACAATTGCGACATAAATTTTTAAAGTTTTTGGTTTTTCTTTTATTTTGTCCACCGTTGACTTAAGACGACACACTACCGTCTGATCTCAGTGGCCTGAATCATTGTTCTCCTATAAATATGGCATTAAAATTATTTCTGTTCCCACGCCCCTATTGGTCAATCTTCATAATTGGGGGGGGGGGGGGCTGCGCCCCAAAGATTGGCAATCACTCATTGGCTTAGCCTGTTTACGTAAAGAGTTTAGCTATCATTTCCATTTGGAAAAATGAAAGCTTTGAGTCCTTGAAAAGCGAAGGATATTTTGTCTTTAGTGTGGTAAACATTTGAAAAAAAGTGTAATAACAATACAAGTGCTATTAGACAGTGTGTACCTAACAATCTCAAACAATCTGAATGCAGTATACGATCAAACGGTTCCCTACGTCGTCACACCATCCATGAGGCTTACAAAAATTCAATGAAATATTATTGTGATGGCTTCCGGCAATTCTAAATTTCAACAAACCAAAATTGTCTTGATGAGCCTCTAGACGAGTAAGAGTCACACTCAACTATTCACTGTATGTATATTCAGTCGCCATCTACCATTCATTTATAATTGTTTTAATTTGTTTTAATTGTCTCCTCTCGAAAAGCAACACGGGTCGTCCTCAATATATGCGACCCAATCAGTGAAATCACTCACATCACACAGATTTCTTCTTTTTTTTCTTGTTCGTTTTCGTTTGTCATACACTCTTAATTGATCTTGAAATCAGTGGGACCCCTATTTCGCCCTCGCGGTTGCATTAATTAAAAGAATATTTCACAGAATCACTCACACGCATTTTGACCATATCATCATCAGCGAGATTCTCAAATACAGACACATCCGCTCGTAAATGAATGATCTCCAAAGCAAAGACTCTTGTGGACATTTATACAATATAAATTAAAAGATTTTTCGTCGTTCTCAAGAGGACCAACACTCAGATACACTCCGTGCTGAGTGCAAAGAATCAGTCATTAACATGATTATTATGAGACATAAGAGTTTAGGGGACAAGAGTCAAAGACACCCCAGTTGATTGTCCGTCATAGCGGTCATCGTTGTCGAAATTGAAAATCAATTCTTAATTGATCAATTAAAACAGTTAAGAGCTGCGCTCTTGCTGGCTCTGGTGTATAATAATTGTGAAAATGATCGGTCGTAAATTGGGTAAGCACTGATTGAGAGTATGAATGGCATATATAGGGTGGCAGAGTGGACTATGACTATTCGAAGAATGAACAACAAAGTTAATTATCTCTCAAAAAATTGTTTTCTTTTATAGATGGATAGTAAACGAAAAAATGATAATCAGAAATTAAAACTATTAACAAAACCCTTTTGTACACATTCAATCCTCCTCCCGATCAGGATCTTAATAACAATTTGGTGGATTATTTTCAATTATCATTATCATCATCCTCGCGTCATCAGGCCCCACCACACTCTATATACGCCAGAGCGTCATCATTATTATCCTTCATACACGTAATCATGGCTCTTCACGATTATTATTAACGTGGACCAAATCACAATTTCAACCGATTTGCGCCAAATACTCAATATCATCGCCGATCGTCCACCGCCACTCGGCACATTGACCATCTCGTCGCGGTTTCTATATGTATATACGCGCGGCAGCTCTTCTTCATATAGAACAGTCCAACCATAATAATGACGCGAAACAGATTGATCTTAATGATTGATTCGAATGCAAAAATAACATTTCGCATCAGATCAGACCACAAAGACACAAGTTCAAGCCTCCCGCTTCGATCGTGTCCGCCGCCGCCGCCGTAAGTTTTCGAATAAAAGGGAATACCTGTATCTGCACTGCATATCAATATTCAAATTTCGATTTTCTATCACCACAAAATTATCGGCGATTGGTTTCCAATCAGAAATGAGATTTTTCCTTTTGTTTGATTTTCTGCGTTGAAGGCCTGTGTATAGGTATGGATGCAGGGGTGAAATTAAGACTCTTTCAGGGATCTGAACGAAATTATAGACGCGAGGAGGTGAAGATCGGCACGGTGATGCACGGTGGTGAGTATGGTCGCCTTTCATCAGGAAATCAATCTGAAAATGGAAAAACAATGTGCGATGAATTATTATTATTCTTAGCAAATCAGTTCGTGATGACACGTCCGAATAATTGGCTCAAGAAATTCCTTATGGATTTAATACGTTCGAAGTGAATATTTTTCAGGGAGAGTTTGACGATAATTCCTTTGGACGGTTTCATTCTATACAACTGCCGTTGAAGTTCAGTCGAACTGTTATTTTCGGTGCTATTCGATTTAAGAGTGGGGAGATACCACGTCCTCAATTTTCTTATTATTTCAAAAACCGTAAAGACAACAACAAATGGCCGGCCAGTCCGTCCGAAAACTACCGCATAAACCCACCGGAATATGATTCCTCATGTGATTTCCAGTAAAAAGGTTGTAACGATCATACTCATTATTCTTAACCCTTTAGCTGCCATATGCATTTGAAGATTAAAAAAAAAATTCTTGCACAACCTTAACCTCAATATCTCCAAATTTAGACTAGCCAGAAAAGCAAAATAGGATGATTACAGCGCCCGCTCTAAGGGGGGTCAAGTTGGGCTGTCGCCCGGGGCGCCAAATTTTAGGGGCGGATTTTTAGTTAGTATCTACTCGAATAAAAAAAAATGTAAAAAATCGAAAGGGAAAATTCAATATCAATTCCGATTTAGTGGAATTAAAGCATACAGCTACATAACTACCGCGAAATAAAATTTCACAAGTCCTGAAACAAATTGATACCAAGAAAAAGTAATTTAATACCGTTGTGCAAGTTTTTTTAGAAACAGCAGGATAGTGTTTTTTTATTCGGTAAAGAAGCACATAAATTGCTCTATTTAAAAATGCGTTGAAGATTTTTTTTTATTTACGCCCAATTGAAATTTTGTTTCGTTTTTAGGGTTTTTTAGATTTTTCCAAAAAACCCTTATGAAATCGATTTTGTCCGTCCGTCTGTCCGTCCGTCTTTTCACTAAAAAACTCGCGAACGGCTTAACGGATCGTCATGAAATTTGGTAGGAATGTGTAGAATGGTAACAGTCTTTGGCATGAAATACCTAAAAATTGCTATGGCAAAGATAACAGGGTGTCCCGGACATTTACAAATTTGTTCACTAAATACCTCGCGAACGGCTTAACCGATCGTCATGTATTTTAGTAGGAATGTGTAGAATAGTAACAGTCTTTGGCACGAAATACTTAGAAGTTAGTAGGGCAAAGATAACAGGGTGTCCCGGTGATTTAAAAATTTGTTCACTAACTGATCGTTATGAAATTTGGTAGGAATGTGTAGAATTGTAACAGTCCTTAGCACGAAATACTTAGACGTTGGTAGAATAAAGCTAACAGGGTGTCTCGGAGATTTTAAAAAGCCGACTTTTTTAGTTTTTATCGGACATGGACGTATGGGTACTCACATCAAAGAACTCGATGGGTACATTTCATATCAGTCGCTTTTTTCCAGTTTGGAGTAATGGTAACGGAGTTACAGCTAATATATCCAGTTAATATGTGTAGCCATGATACATAGTAAATCTAACGCCTTTCATTCTGTAACACTTTTTAATTAGACCAATCCAAAAATTGATTTACGAGAAGCATTTCATTAATATTGTGCATAATGCTTATTTATTACCTATAAAATATATGTGCAAAATTATTCACAATGTGTGTATCCAAAATCTCGTATTGCGGGCGCAGCCCTCTGTACGCCGGTATTTTTTTATCACAATTTTAATTGAACCTGTGCTTGCATGATTCCTAATTTTTTGCTAAAGGGTAGGTAAATTTTCAACTAGAGGACGAAGTTATAGCACGTTATTATTATTGCATTTCTGTGGTATCACCTACTAATTAAATATTTAATTTCCTGAGAAATCGCAACACTCTCCTGTGAGAAATTTGTTCGTGGTCCTTCGGTTGCCACTCTGTGATATAAAGATTCATTGAGAAACGAGTTTTCCAAACTCAGAGCAAATCAAGAGGCAGTGCCCGCTCTAGGAATCACGCCGCCCCGGGCAAGAGAACAAATTGCCGCCCCTTAGGTAGTGTACCAAACAGATTGATAGTAGATAGTAGTAGATAGTAGTAGATAGTAGATATCTATACTATCTAGATCAGTAGTTCCCAATCTTTTTCAGTTCGTGCCTCCTTGTGAGGTCTACTGATCCTGGCGCTACCCAAGAAAATAGGTGTGCAAAAATTGGCGTTGGAAAGGAATGCTTTTAATGTTATACGTTTATAGTTCAGGATCTATTTTCGTATTTTAAATTGTATGAAAATTTAGTTGTTCGTGCAGCCCATATTTGGTAACTAATGGACATTTTTAGAAGTACATATTACTTAAATTTCGTGATCTCCGCATGCTGAATGTCGTCATGAGTTCGGCCGTCACCGTGGCTTTAGTGAGACGTCGAGCACAAAAAATGAAATCACCCGGAGCGACCAAAATCCGCAAGATTTTACCAAAGATTCATTCTATCCCTACAAAAACTAGCTGACTGGGTCGGACCTTTTTAGAATCGCGAGTTTTGTCAATTTCAATCAGCCATATCATCAAACGCATTTAGTAGCATTGGCAATTTCCAAGGTTTTGCAGCAACGGACTACCTCTCGATCAACATACAAGTCTACACTAAAGTAATAACATTCAAAGTTTGGTTTTTGTTTTGCTTAAAATTAACGTACTCTAAATTAGAAAGGCGCCTCCTTAGGGGGGTGCGCCCCCCAGTTTGGGAATCACTGATCTGGATGTATAGAATGGTTTTGTTGTAGAATCGACACAAAGAGGTTTTTCCTCTTGTACTCATGGTCGTTGCTCCAAAACAATTTACATAGTAAAACCAGCTAACTTAAGAACATATAAAACGAGACCAAGTTCTAATCGTGCGAATAGCACGATGAGTGTATACCCTATACCCATGTACAGACCTAGAATGCGCGTAAAACCGAAAATATTCAATTTAATTTTTTTAAGGGGGGAGGGGTAGGTGGGCTGATTTTCGCACATCGTTAATATCTTATAACGGCATCCAGCAGCTATCATTTGCGATAAATTTCAAGTTTTTCGGGACATTCTATCAGAAGATAGGGCGGAATATTGCTTTGTATTGGATGTAGGGGATGTAGGGGTAGGGGAAGTCAGACCGTCTCCACTAACTTCAAGCATATGTCACAATTAGGCATTGATGAAAACTTCAGGTACCTAGCGACATTCTGTCGAAAAATATGGCCGGATTACACTATCACGGAGAGGTCATTTGTATGGGAGGTAGGGGAACCCTTGGTCCGATTTGGCCCATTTTCAATACCATCCAAGCTTTTATCAAAGCAATCATCTGACCGAAATTTCAAAACGCTAGCTTCATTATTTCGGGAGTTATCGTGCGAACTGACAGACACACGGACGGACAGACAGACAGACAGACAGACAGACAGACGGACATGGCTTATTCGAATCAGGGACCGACCCTGATCATTTATATATATACTTTGCCATACCTCCGGTGGCTCCTTTGAGGTGTTACATAAATCGTCGTAACAAAAACAATATACCCTATACCATCTTATGGGTATAGGGTATAAAAATCATGATCACATTGGGCCTCAAACCTCCGTTCAGCTATCATTCATACTCTTAAGCACACCCCACGTACCACAGTTCAGCAAGGACTTATAGAGTCTGTTTGGAATTTCAAAATGTTAAAGCTTGATGTAAGAAATCGAGGATGCATGCGATACATTTTTAGAAAACTATGCCCTCAAAAATGCTGGGTCGAAAGATTGTGCTCGTTTTCATTACTAACGCTCTGCACTTGTTTTTCATAAATTCCTTAAAAACTCCAAATTGACGTATTGCTTAAGGCTTTTCAATGAGCATGGCTTTATTTTCATAAATGCTCATCTCGAGAATTTTTAAAGAGAATAAGGTCAGAGCTAATTACATCGGCTGAGCCTAGCCAAATTCCGATAAAAGCATGTCCGAGCACAAATTAGGGAGCTCTGGCAATGCGTTCCCTTCGATCCCTCATCTTGCTAAAATTTAAACCACCTTGTTCGTAGTTTGCCCTCCAATGCTAGATGAATCAATGCAATGGAAACAAGGACCAGCTAGATGAATCAATGCAATGAGAATTGCGAAATGCGCAAAATGTCGATGGAAATTATGGAAAACAACTCCAGAGGAGTCTATTTTAAACGCCTTAATGTTCTCAGCGTTTATTCGAATCCCTATTTCTCATTTCATTATAAATTTCTTCGGGAGTTCAATATTTATTTAGTGGACTTGCTCTCCTGTTACTCAATATACTAAACAAAAACTTTAGATATCATCTTCCGGAAATCAAATCGCATATAAATGAAGCAATAATGATTGAAAGAATTTCGTGTTATAATTTCGTCCTTTTTAAATTCGGCAACAATTAGGGTTCATGCGAGGTCCTTAATTCTGGTGAAAAGAAGATGAAATGAATGTTAAATTGAACTGAAATTAAAAAACAAGTAATTCTCCAGTTAGTATGTTTTATAACATAGTCAGCGCATAACTGACCGAATAGTCCCACTTTGCTTTTCGAAAGTAGGGCGGGTGCTAGCATCACAGACGTAAAATTTGCGCGGCTCTTACTTAGCATTTTCGAATTATAAATGCAGCACTTCGTATCAATGGTTGGCTCTTCATAGCCTCACAAGGAATATGCATTTACATCTTTATTTTATTTCGCCCTACTTTTATTTCATCTGTAGAAAGGAAACCGCAGCCTTTCCACTTAACCGAAGTTGATATGGATTTTTTTCTTTCGGCTTTTATTTTTATTCAAGTGCTGGCCAAAAAGCCGCCCCTAAAATTTGGCGCCCCGGGCGACCGCCCGGCTTGCCCCCCCCCCCCTTAAAGCGGGCGCTGCAAGAGGAGCCACAGTACCTACACACTGTCAGATTCGCAATAAACCAAATCCCGATATTAGGATGTCCGAAAACAAATTAGGAAGGACTGCCCTAATTTTTTTTCGGACATATCGGAATTTGGCTTGGCTTCACCGATTTAAGCTTAGCTCCAAGTCTGGTCACGCCTCTCCCAATGGAAGAAGATGAGAGATGCGGGGTGCCATGCACAATTGGTCGAAACCGGCTTGAAATGCACACTGTGTACCGCATTTATTGCGAAAAATGAATACGTGTAGTCCCGCTATGGAAAAGCAGAACAGTGGATGTCTCAAACAAGTTGTTTTAACTTGATATATCCACCGCCCAACAACAATGTTTTGCTTAAGTCTTTTTTATTCCCTAAGAATTTTCTAGATGACGCATTCATTTTTTCAGTGTGTTCAACCTCAAGGGACATTTCCGCTGAACACATCGAAAAAAGCCGGGCACCACAAGTTAGATCCGTACAAATGTTTTTGTCGCCTACTGTCAACATTTTGATGATCGTGCAATCCAATTCACATGGTTATACTCAAAAGCCTCGACACCGGTGTTTGACGTTTCGACAGCTAAAACCAGTGGCGTAACCAGTGTTGCCAATTTAGCCGTTTTCCGGCCAAATTTAGCCGGAAATCGTGCTGTTTAGCCGGAAGAAATTTATAATTCCGGCCGGCCGGATTTTTAGCCGGAATTGATTTCCTTCGGCCGTTTTTCAGGCTAAAATTATTTTTTTACTTTGAAACTAGAATCAATTGTTCAATTTTCACAAACAAAATAATTAATCGCCGTGAAATTATTTCTTCGTACACTTATTATCGTGTATTAGGGTAAGTACCTACTATGTCCACCTAGAGCAGTGGTTCCCAATCTTTTTCAGTCCGCGCCCCCCTTTGCGAAGTCTGCTGAGGCTGGCGCCACCGGAGAAAATTTTGGCCAAAAACTGAAAATAGGCATAATAAAATTTTTATTTCCGCCATTGTTCACTTCGTGGGGACTTTAATTATATATTTGCGTTCTTCGGTTAATTGCTTTATTTTATTTAAAACTTCCTTATAATTTCTCAAAGCTGTAAAATACCGAGACATGATTTGCAAAACATTTAAGCCATCACACACTAATTTTCGACAGAAGTCTTAGACTTTTTTTATATTGGACTTGGTTGTTGTTGTACCGAGTCAAGAGATTTTCTTTTTCTCTCTTGAATCGAAGGGGGTTTTGGCAGCTCTTGGCCGTTTTTTTTAACAACGGGTAGCTCCGGGACGATTTACATCGAAGAACCGGCTGCCGTAGGAGCATTTTTATGGACAACACAAACATCCATGGGTCACAGTGGGATTCGAACCCACGCAGCGGCAACTCAAGAGATAGACTTCTTTGCCACTGAGCCACCGAATTGTCATAGTCCAATGCAGAGAATTACCTGTTAACAATGCAAATACTCGTATGCAAACACGTTACCTACTCTTGCATAGAAAAAGCATAATTGTTTCTTAGTGGAGCCCAAGTTTTGGAACATTTTGGACATTTTTGAAAAGCACTCAACGTGAGTTTCTTCGGAAGTTTGGCAGTAGCAAGCAGTTTTATTTATGGTGGGGATTTGTACAGCCAAAAGCAAGTGGAAAATGTTTACTTAAAATCGTTTTTTGACAAAAAAAAAAGTCATCATAACACAAAAAAAAAACTATTTTTGGCTTAATGATGAGATAAGTAAAGCAGTGCTATTACTGGAGCTATAAGAGTCCGAAGGTGTTCTAATAAATCAAAAGAATTGTTTTTTCATCACGAGCCTAGACGTCAATGTAAAGCGATTTCGACCTAAAATATTTTCAGCGATCTTTTGGCCAGAGGCTCTTAGCTAGTATGAAAATAGATTTATTGTTACAGCAATATATAAGTTGTACTCACGCCCCCCTTCCCAAGCCGTCACGCCTCCCTAGGGGGGCGCGCCCCACAGTTTGGGAATCACTGACCTAGAGGAAAACGTGCATTTATGTCTCCTGGGAAAAATTTGCCGCGGAGCCTTGCCCTTTTTTCAATAAATTTAGGGTAATGGGTTGCACGTAAACTGACGAAATTATTACCTAGTCTAAGCATGTAATTTACTAACCACCAATATGCTGAATAATTTGCAAAATGGAAGACAGTTTCTTAAGGGCGCCACGAACCCGACGATTTCTCGGCCGATCGATTGGGCAATCGATTGCCCACAATCTATCTGCCGCTCGTACAGCACATCCATTAGGCAATTTATCGGGCAATCTGAAATGAACAGTCTTACGGTCCACAAGACACAACACAAAATAGCGAAAATTATACCATTTTTGGCGATGGAAGATGGATATCCATTGCCACTTTGATGGAGAATGACCGCCACAAGCACAGCATGAAGAACGACCACAGGTTTATGTGAAAAAATCAGCAAACGAGAACACATGATGACATGACATGACATGACATGACAACTGGTACGGAAAATTGCATTGGCAATACGTTCCACATGTCAAATCAAAAAATTGAATCCGATGGTCCCATACACCTTCCGATTTATCTCGTATTAAAAAAATCTGGCCGATCGATCGGAAGGTCTGTGGCGCCTCTTAGATAAAATTCTTCGTTGAGCAATTCTCGGAGCATGGGGGTACCTGAACATTTTTCCATTTTTTCAAAGTGTCAATTCTTTACCACAGATAACGTAATCATGCCAGAAAGTACAAGGGGGAAAACTTTTAGCGCGATTCATAGATATTGATAATATCGCCGGAACTTTGTAGTGTTCAACACTAACGTTGTGCAAGCAGCTTGCCCAGTAAACTACACAAAATTAGATTTAAGTGAGTATATATTTCATCATTAGCACGAGTTCCAAATTACACATTTGGACCATCATTTGCTCAATAATGACTGGGGACGCCATGTGTTGTAAAATTACAAAAATGTTTACAAAAATATTCAATTTGTTATCAATCTTTACATATTTCTATTCAAATTCTTTAGGAAAAGTGTTAAAAAATTATTGAATTGAACATTCATCAAAATATCGCAATTGTGAGGGACATTTTCACCATTTACACAAACGTCAAAAGTAAATGACGAAAGCATATGTGTCACTCCAATTTCGAACTCTTATCATCATGATGGATTATCTTTTTGATGATATGTGTCTTGGGCCTAAAATGGTTAAATTTTAATCAAAATTTAAAATTATTCAGGTACGATGATGGTAAGATATCCATACATAAATGCGGTTGCCTTGGCCATAGTTACGTATTGGACGTTCCTTTTACGAATTTTATGTTCCACAATTTCGAACCTAATCTGGTTATAGACTTTACCGAGAAATTGTACATGTATACAACAATTTTGACTATAGTATAGTATTTTAGCTGAAAAAATTATGAAACCCAAACATCCAAAAAAAGAGCTGACTTTTGATGCCAAATTGTTCTATGTCCTGACCGCATTACGCAGTAAAAAGTTAGACTTTTTTGCGCGTCACATTTGGGGGGGGGGGGGGGCAAAGGAGTGAAATTATGATTTTTCGCTAAAATCTTGTTAACTGTAATATTTACAGCAAAATGTTTTGAGGACGATTTAAACTACACAAAATGGGCTAAGTCCCATTAGACCCTCCATCAAATGTTACTTCGATCTGATTAAAACAAAGGGCACCTTCCATACAAAATGACCCGATTGCCTACGAGCAAAACTTTAATTTTGGTTGACTTATTCCCTTATTTCATAATAAACTAGTGGCATTGAATTTGAATAATTTGTATGGGAGGTACCCTTTGTTTTAATCCGAAGTAATATTAGGTGGAGGGTCTAATCGGGCTTAGCCTTAACGTTTACCAAAATGTTTCCCGCCTGCTGTGATTCGGCGAAAAGTTACAAGCATGTCTTTTTTTAAAATGTTAGTAGGGGATATATGGGAATGCTTTGTCGGGGTAGCCTGAGTCGTGTGGGACAGCTATATACCTATTGTTGGGAATAGTTATCGCAATTACCATGTTTCCAATTCAATTACTTCAGGAGCTAGAGCGCCAAATGTAACTATCAAAAAATGGAAATTACACCGAATGTTTTTAGGTCTAGTATATAATCTGCCAAGAGAAGGTATATGATATAATATATCATTAGAAAGGAAATTTTGTGCAGTTTAAATCGTCCTCAGAACATTTTGCTGTAAATATTACAGTTAACAAGATATTGGCGAAAAATCGTAATTTTACCCATTTCCCACCCCCTCCCCCCCAAATGTGACGCGCAAAAAAGTCTAACTTTTTACCGCGTAATGCGGTCAGGCCATAGAACAATTTGGCATCAAAAGTCAGCTTTTTTTGGATGTTTGGGTCTAGAGCTAAAGTCACTATACTACTAGTTGAGCTATCTAACTCCGAACAATGTAAATTTTGACTCTAATGCCAGCGATTGGAGCATAATATATGTTACAAAACTAAGAAATCTACCTAAAGTATAGTTTACGGGTAGTACTCCAGAAAAGAAATAAAACTATTAAAATCAGTTTGTTACTATATTTTTTCGTAATGTTACTGTTTTGTATTATTTGGCCGGTTTTTTTGGCCGTTTTTCTCGACTTTATTTATTTAGCCGGATTTTTAGCCGTTTTTGAAAAAAATATAGCCGGTTTTCCGGCTAAATTTAGCCGTTTTCTAAATTTCCAGTTGGCAACACTGGGCGTAACATACGGTGTTTCATGTGTTCGGTACAATACGGGCCCCCAAACATCAGGAGCCCTCTAGCGTAGTTACGCACGGTAGCAAATGTGTTGAGTTATTGGAATATAGAAGCTGCTGAATATGCTATTCTTTGCTATACGAAGCAGCTTTAAGCGAGAGTTTCAAGGGCCACTTAAGTGCTGGGGTGAGGTGGGAGGCCTCGGTAAGTGCGCGGTCCTGATTGGTAGTTGTCCGGCTTGGCACCTCCCAAAGCTGCTATTGCCTGTTAAATTTGCCCGCCCTGATTGAATTCGGAATATTATAAGCGGAACTTCTGTTCTGTTCTGGCAATTTTTGGAAAGTTAAACACTCAGCGTAAAAAATGCACTCGTTTTAAATCGAAACCCATCATTTTTAGTAAGGTGGACACATAGAAATTTTAAAATGCGGTTCACAATAAGGAATTAACAAAACTTTCAATCATTAAATAAGCTAAACAAAAATCAGACTGTCGTGCCGATCGGTCAAAGAGCCGATGATCAAATTTTTGTAAATACATACAGCTGCTGTGGGATAATAATTACTTATTTCTCTTAAAAACTGCTATTGGTAGTTGGTAGGCAAACCTTACTCTCCTGTTTAGTGGCCTCCTGGGTAGTCAGACATTCTCCACTTTCCATCAACTTCAAGCATATGTCACAATTAGGCATTGATGAAAATTTCAGGTCCTTAGCGATATCCAAATTACACTATCATCGATGGGTCATTTGTATGGGAGGTAGGGGAACCCTTGGTCCGATTTGGCCCATTTTGAATACCATCCAAGCTTTTGTCAAAACAATCATTTGACCAAAATTTCAAAACGCTAGCTTCATTATTTCTGGAGTTATCGTGCTAACTGACAGACACACGGACGGACAGACAGACAGACGGACATGGCTTATTCGAATCAGGGACCGATCCTGATCATTTATATATACATATATACTTTGCCATACCTCCGGTGGCTCCTTTGAGGTGTTACATAAATCGTCGTAACAAAAACTATATACTCTATACCATCTTATGGGTATAGGGTATAAATACCGGCGTACAGAGGGCTGCGCCCGCAATACGAGGGTTTTTTAGATTTTGGATACATACATACATACTAGTCTATACTGCAGTATAGCTAGTCTATACGTCAACCCAAATGGTATTTCAGTACTTGGCGCCCGATGGCGCTAGTGTTACTAGCGAGACGACTTGCTGGCCGTTGCTGCAAAGTGCATCAACGAAGTTTCCGGAACAGTTGAAATGGGTATAAATGGGCGTCGACTAGAGTCAGTCGGTCAGTCTAGTTTTAGCAGTGAATAATGTCGAGTCAATAACTACCTATAGTGAAGTAATTAGTAAAATTATAAACCATGTATATCCGGTCGGTTGTAATAAATAGTGTTACAGTAACGCGAGTGTTATTCATATTGTGTACGCGAAAATCGGCCGAATCCACTAGAACGTCTAGAAAAGACGAAAAATATATAACTATACTAATTATATAAAATAGCTTATATGGAAATATTTGTAACGGTTTGGCTCAAAAACGACTGGACAGATCTCAAAAATAATTTTTTCCAATTACTGCATTCCACGCGAAATTGCAATACTTGTGTGGGGAGCAATAATTATGTGGTGTTCACCGGTACAACATTGACCTGTGAGGAATCGAGTTTAGTCTGTTCACCGGTGACACCCGGCATGCAAGCTGTTAAAAATCTCAGACCCAGATGAATATCCGATTGTGCAAATCAGAGCCCCCTCTAGTTTAAAGCCAGGAACTAGAAAACTCTCATACACTTTGACAGGCAATCATGGGCTTGAGAAGATTCGAAATTTACATTGCGTTAAAAGCAAGTCGAACGGTGTTGCGACAAACCTTACACGATAATTATTGGTTCCCGGTCGATTTGCGTCACCAAAAGTTAATAAGTTAGGCACCAAAAGGTTGTGAGAATAGTGAAATTAAAAAAAAATAGCGAGAAATATTTCGTTTTAGTGGATTTTCGCGTGTTAGAAGTGCGGACGCGGACGGCACAATTTTCCCGTTCATTTGTACACCATTTTGACGTGTTAACAAAGGCAATCATGGGTCCCCGTTCTAATACTATTTTTCTGCACCTTTTACCGTTATCGAGGTCTTGGCTTTCCACGCGATATTTTTGGACTCTTCCAATACATCCAGATTTCAAAATAAAATGAAATTCGTCACAAAAACGTAGTGTAGACGAATTTAAAATTTTCTAGCCCAATAAGTAAATACAAGACCATACCAAGAGGCGACCTGACCTGATCTTCCGAGCAAATATGTATCCTGGACACATGACTATTATTGTCATCAGCAGTAGTAGTCGTAGTGTAGTGACCTTTTAGGCCAAAAATAACACCCCAAAATCATCATAATACTGATGCCACTAAATGCCAAATTGACAGTAAGATGACCAATGCAAAAAAATCCGTCCGTATGAAGAAGGGACAAAATACAACGAAGGTGAACGCGCTCAAATCAACGAAGCAGGACCTACCTATACCTATACATAGCGATACAGCAGTCACCTTCGACAAATAGCAATAAATTAAACTATCGAGATATAAACCACACGTTGCATATGCTGCGAGCAATACTCTTGTTCTTCGGGAGTAGTGTCAGCGTGGGGAGCAGCAACAGCAACGTCACAAGAGGGAGCAACAACGCGTGGGTCAAGACTACGAACATGACCACCCTGCGAAAAAAAAATACAGGAAGGGGTGACGATACGGTATGGTGGTCGTCGGCAAGCTGACTGTGGGATTGGCCGTTGGTCACGAAATGTCCGCAAGGAAATTGTCGGAAAATTCTTGTTAGTGAGAACATTTCGGACAATAAAATCAGAACATTTCCTTGAACATTATCGTGTATTTGTTGAGACATATACGCAGAACAGATCCGATAGCGGGGGTCTGGGGTGTTTGTGGGGGGTGTACGTGTTAAGGGCTGGGCTGCTCATTTTTTTCGTTCGACTGGAAAAGGATACTGCACAGATACGGCGAGATGGAGTAGACGATTGCGGACATAACGACGATGAAATCAAGTGCACTGGTGAAATGGTTGATGAATTGCTTGTTGGTCTTTTATACACGTGTGAAGTGGATTTAGAGTAAGAGTTAGATAGGAAATTAAATTCGATACTGAGTTTGGTTATATCAATCGATGTCTAGGGATTGGTAAAGTCAAATTTTGGACTCTTTCAGAGGATATAGAGCTGAGCATTTTTAAAATTTTTGATGAAAAAGCTAATCACAAAAATTGAAACAATTTGGTATCAGCTCGCTGATCGCTACGCTCGCACGTGGACATTTTTACTCCATTTACCAAAACTCAAAAGAGTCGAGGTGCGAGCGTAGCGAGCGGTGAGCCTTTGGCATTCAAAATTTCCATTGGAGTCCTTCAACAACGATTTTTGATATTCGGAGAAGAATTTCAGAAAACTCTTAAAACGGTTTGTATCGGCTCACCGCTCGCTACGCTTCTAGTCCAGTACAATTGGTTCAAAATAGCCCCAAACCTACACATCAAAAAGTAAAAGGAATTTTTGATGCCAAATTGTTGAATACACTGCCTAATATACGCAGTAAAAAGTTACACTAATTTGCGCCATGGGTTAAGGGGGGAGGGGGTAGCAAAGGGGTGAAAACTCAGTTTCGTGCAAATATCTGGAAAACTATGAGTCTGACCTTAAAATGTGCTGAGGACAAAACAAACTACATAAAATTACCTTTGTAATGATATGTAACACTGTAGACGTTTTCCCAGAAAATTATACCCTAGACCTAAAAGTATTATAGTGAATTAAAATTTTTTGAGTTTTACATTTCGCACTGTAACTCTTGACAGGATATACCTACCGTCATAAGATCTTGTCCATATATCGATAACAGAATTTGTTTGATTTGTACCAAAAACTGGAGTGCTCCGACCATTGACGCCCCCTCACTCCTCCTAACATTTTTCAAAAAAGCATGCCTGTAGCTTCTCTTCAAATTGAGCCAGTCGGATCAAATTTGGTGGGCTGCCTAGCCTAAGCTCCATTATGCTCCCCACCAAAAATTATTACCTTGCGATCAAACCTAAGGGTACCCCCCATACAAAGTGACCCAAATTTCTAACAAATTTCACATTTTTTCACTTCTAAATTCTATCTAAAACAGAAAAAATAAATTTATCTCTTAGAACGTCCCTATAACAGTTAACTGTAGTCTTCTGAATGTATATCCAAAAGTTTGTACCAGAGCGTGCCTTACAAGTACAAAAAACCGGGTTTGAATGTTGCTAGTACACATTACTTGAAATATTCGCAAATAGCCTTAGAACTGGTATCACTGACCTTCTAACCCAATTTTTTGATACTTGTAGCGTACGGTTTGGTACAACCTTTTGAACATACATTCAAAAGACTACAATTAACTGTTATAATAACGTTCTAAGTGATAAATTTTTTGTTTTCTATTTTACATAGAATTTAGAAGTGAAAAAATGTGAAATTTGTTAGAATTTTCGTACACTTTGTATGGGGGGTACCCTTAGTTTTCATCGGATGGTAATAATTTTTGGTGGGGAGCAAAATGGAGCATAGACTAGGCACCCCACCAAATTTGATCTGCCTGGCTAAATTTAAAAGGAAGCTACAGGCATGCCTTTTTGAAAAATTTTAGGAGGAGTGAGGGGGGCGTCAATAGTCGGAGCACTCCAATTTTTGATACAAATCAAACAAAGTTTGTTATCAATATATGGACAAGATCTTATAACGGTAGGTCTGTTCTATCAAGAGTTACAGTGCGAAATGTAAAACTCCAAAAATTTAAATTCACTATAATACATTTAGGTCTGGGGTATAATTTTCTGAGAAATTGTCTAAATTGTTATACATCATTACAAAGGTAATTTTATGTTGTTTGTTTCGTCCTCAGGACATTTCAAGCTCAGACTCATAGTTTTCCAGATATTTGCAAAAAACTGAATTTTCACCCCTTTGCCATCCCCTCCCCCCTTAACCCATGGCGCAAATTGGTGTAACTTTTTACTGCGTATATTAGGCAGTGTATTCAACAATTTGGCATCAGAAATTCCTTTTATTTTTGGATGTTTGGGTTTTGAGCTATCTGTACTAGTCGCCTTTAATTTGGCCTTTGGAAAAACTGTAAAGAGGCGTGGCGGGCTGCGAGCGTAGCGAGCGGTGAACCGACACAAACGGTTACAAAATTTTTATTTCAGTCCTTCGACAACAATTTTGATTCATCACAAAAGAATTTCAGAAAACTCTTAAAACTATTTGTATCGGCTCACCGCTCGCTACGCTTGCACTTCGCCATTTTTATTCATTTTGCCAAAACTCAAAAGAGACCCAAAATGCGTTTCAAACATTTTTTTTCAGTCCTTCGACAACGATTTTCAATCATCAGAGAAGAATTTCAGAAAACTCCTTAAAATAGTTTTTATTACTATGTCTTTTGGGAACACTGTAAACACGGAGCGTTTCAAAATTTCTCTTAGGGTTCTTCGACAACGATTTATAATAATCAGAGAAGACTTTCAGAAAACTCTTAAAATGCTTTGTGCCGGCTCACCGCTCGCTACGCTCGCACCTCGCCTTTTTATGTCCTTTGCCATGTAGCGTTTTAAATTGTTTTTTTTTTTGAGTTCTTCGAATTGGAAGTTTTGTAATCAGAGATGAATTTCAGAAAACTTAAAACGTTTTTTATCGGCTTAGTGATAACTTTTCGCAAAGCTCTAATAAGGCGAGCTGCGAGCGTAGCGTGCGGTGAACTGACATATATCGCTTAGAAACATTTTTTTTTTTGTTAAAGCGGTTTTTAAATTTTCTTATGAATTAGAGAGTGCCATAGAAATAAGAATCACTTATAGCTTATAGCTCACCGCTCGGCGCTCGCTACGGTCGCCTTTATCACTCTTACTGCAGAGCAGTACAAATGCGAGGTCCGAGATGCGAGCGTAGCGAGCGCTGAGCTAATACAAATTTTTTAACAATTTTCCAGTGACGCATTTTTAAATTTTCTTATGAAATAGAAGCGTGTTACAAAAATAAGAAAACTTTTTGCATCGCCTCACCGCTCGCTACGCTCGCATTTCGCCTTTCTATCTCTTATTGCATAGAAGTACAAATGCGAGGTGCGAGCGTAGCCATCGCTTAATATTTTTTCGATGAATCGTTGATTAAATTTTTGTATGAAATAGAAGCGTTTCATAAGAATTAAAACCACTTTGTATCGGCTAACCGCTCGCTTCGCTCGCACCTTGCCTTTAGGTATGTCTATTACTGCAGAGCAGTACAAATGCGAGGTGCGAGCGTAGCGAGCGCTGAGCTGATACAAATTGTTAAACAATTTTCCGGTGAAGCTGTTTTAAGTTTTGTTATGAAATAGAAGCGTGTCACAAAAATAAAATTTCTTTGTATCGGCTCACCGCTTGCTGCGCTCGCCACTCGCTTCTATCCATCTGCGAGCGTAGCGAGCGCTGAGGTGATACAAGTCGCTTAACATTTTTTCGATGAATCTTTTACTAAATTTTCTAATGAAATAGAAGCGTGTCACAAAAATTAAAACCACTTTGTCTCGGCTCACCGCTCGCTACGATCGCACCTCGCCTTTATCTCTCATGTCGAGCAGTACAAATGCGAGGTGCGAGTAGAGCGAGCGCTGAAATGATTCAAATCGCTTAAATTTTTTTTTGTTAAAGCGTTTTTAATATAATTTTAATAGAAGCGTGTCATAAAAATTAAAACCACTTTGTATCGGCTAAACCACTTGCTTTACTCTTACTCTCGCCTTTTCATACTCTTCAATCTACAAATATTTTAATGAACCAATTTGAAAATACTATCACCATCTCCCTGTATTGAAAATTTTCTACATATTCTCTGATAGAAAACCATCCGTTCACAATTGCATTTGGAAAGTTATCCTCATCCGTTCAATTGTAATCAAATTAAATCATCGCAACAGACTCAACATGTCCATTCATACCGTTCATCAAATTTTACACTAACTCATACACGACTTGTTTGAAATTTATCCATGTCATTCGCATTAATTAAATCGCCCCTCCCGCTTCACCCACTTTCAATCCAACGCACAAATCTCTGCGCTAATTTCATTTAATTTTATTCATTTGATAAACTTCCCAATTTGATGTAATCATTTCCGCCCAAAACAATTATCCAACAATTACAACCAATTACATGCTAAAAAATCTTGTCTCAAAAGTTTCTCAATCGCACAAAAAAAAAATGTAAAACAAACACACCCTCATTCCTGCCAAAGAAAAAAATTAAAGTATTCTCATTAACAAAAAAAAAGGAAATCCTCCATCCTCAAACGCCAAGAAGACGAAACAACAAATCCCAATCTTAACCTTGGCCGGAAGAAAACAATTATAGAAACAACCGTACCTCTTAATTTCTGACCATAGTCACTCTCTCGCGCTCCCTTTGCGTTGTTTTCTTAAATCCAACGAAAATGTGACGAAGCTCCGAAGAATCCGCGTGCACACTGATAAAAGAAACACAAAAAAAAACGACGAGATCCCTACCCTTGGGGCTCCGTCGCTAAATGAGTCCTTGATATAAAAACAAAACACCATACCAGCCGGCCATCCGTTCAACTTCTTGATTCCATTCTAATTATATCTTTTGGAGTTAATCACTTGAGCCGGGACAAGGCATGATGGGATTTCGTCTCGCGACTGTGTCAATAGTGGGTCCTTGTCCTTCGACCGTTCGTCCATCCGTCTATCCGCCTTTCAGCACGTCCAACAAGTGTGCGAGTGTATATCTCTGATTTTGTGTGAAAAAAATCTCAATCGTAACTTCTCGACAGTAATTAACTTGATTTCGCCGCACACAACAGTTCCAAATTGTGGGTGCGGGCTTCCGCAAGTTTGCGGCTGTTTTTTTGCTTCCCGCACTTATTCTATAAGACGCTCATTTCCGGCCAAGCGATAATGTCACAGTCTTGACTCGTCGACTCTCCACGACTCTCGACATTAAACCGTATCCGAATGACCCTTCCACCCCACTTGTTCCGAAATAAAAACAATTAGCATCGTAATTACACCAAGAGATCTCCATAGCTCAAGTCGTGTGGTGCTAAATTCACCCCTCGTCGAAATTATACGGAAAAATACTACCCAGGCCGGCATACAAAAAAAAAGTCTAAATTACTCTGCGTTAAAACAAAACAAAAAAACAGGACATCAGCGGACCACTTGGACGCTTCCTGGGTATTTAGTAGGATTAATTTTCTTAATTCTTTCCTTGTCGAAGACGACGACAAAGAAATGTATAAGCTGCTCACGAAAAAAAAACCCAACAAGCTCGAGGTAAAGAAAACATCCTAAACCGACAGAAAAAAAAATTATAAACTTAATTAGACCATTAAAGTGTGCAAAGAAGATTTTCTTGCGGTCTTCATTTCGTGCGAATTCTCAATTGGGGGTTGTCGCATTTATAATTCGGCAAAGTTCATTTTCGTCCGGGCCGAGTCCGCACTGAAGTCTTCCTGAAATTAAAATTTCATTCAGACGAAACCGACAACACACTCAATCTTTGGCGCTGGTGTTTTCTTTTATTTTTAATTAGAGACTGACTCCCTTCGGCGAGAAGTGTCCTTTCGGTATCCGTTGCCCTGAAGTTGGACGTCTTAACTTGTCCCGGCTAATTGCCGGCACAACGACGGAAAGTAGTCGAAGCTATTTATTCAAGATTGTGTATGGATGGTGTCCACAGAAGACCCGAGCAACTTTCACCAGGAAATCTGAGAATATCCTTGACTCGGTGCTGGTTTAATCTTCGTGTTGAATTAATTGTTGGCGGAATTAGAGGCCACGAAGTGAGTTGTTCTTGGGAACAGCTTGTTGAATGTGAGATTTTAATTGGCACGAAAACCGAAGACGACGACGTGCTCCAAGCGAGCGGCGATGACGGAGCGAAGAAGTCAAGTGGATGAGTGAGTCGGTAAGGAAATTATCACAGCTTTTGAATTTTAATTGAAAATTATTAGGTTACAGTTTGTTGGTCGATGCACCGTTTTCCGTATGGAGAGAGACTCAAGTGGGGTCATAGAGGCGAGCGAAGCGAGCGGCGAGCCGAAGTGCAGATATTTGGTCACTCTAAACGAAGTTTGAGTGAAACGAGCATTGAGCTAAAAATTAATTGAAGTAAAATTTTCTGCAACTTTTTCATACGTTTCAGACACTTATACAATTGCTAAAATATTCCTAAGCCTTAAAGCCGACTTAAAAGGGGTCAAACTTTTACCGAGGTGTTATCGAAACGAGCGGCCAATCTAAGGAAAAATGTCATCGCCGCATGATGATGAAATTTCCTTGCGTTTTTCCATTTTCCAGATACTTAGGGGTGGACAAATAGCCCAAAATATTATCAAATTCAAATGGGGTCAAACTTGCAGACAGGGGCAATCAAAGCTAACGGTGAGCCGAAGTAAAAATATCATGGCCACTATGAAAGCTAAAAATGTTTCTACGTTTTGTAATGCCGTACGGCTCTCTTTGCTCGCACCTTGTCTTTCCACTTATTTGAAATTTACGGCTGTTCAAATAGTCCCAAACGTAACAGGATTAAAATTGGGTTAAATCAAGAGCGAGCGGTGAGCCAGAGCAAAAATATCTTGATCGCTCTGAACGTTAAATTTTCGATGTTTTTCCATTGCCGCACAGCTCGCTTCGCTCGCATCTCGCCTTTTTCAAATTAGCTTAAATGAAAATATCTTGGCCACTCTGAACGTTAAATTTTCTACGACATTCCTTTGGCTCACCGCTCGCTTCGCTCCCACCTCATCTTTATACACTTTTCAGATTCTCAAAATAATCCCAAACGTTAACGCATTCAAATTGTGTTGAATCAAGAGCGAAGTGCGAGCGCTGAGTCGAAGCACATTTTATCTTCGCCACTCTGAACGTTAGATTTTCTACATTTTTGACTGGCTCACTGCTCGCTTCGCTCGCACTTCACCTTTACACTCTTTTCAGATTCTTAAAATAATCTCAACCGTTAGCAGATTCAAATTGTGTTAAATGAAGATCGAGGTGCGAGCGAAGCGAGCGGTGAGCGGAAGTAAAAAAATCTTTGCTACTCTGATCGTGAAATTTCCTAGATTTTTTACTGCCTCACCACTCGCTTCGCTCGCACCTCGCCTATTTACACTTTTCAGACTCTTGAAAGAGTCCCAAACTCGACGAGTTTCAAATTGTGTTAAATTAAGAACGAGGTGCGAGCGAAGCGAGCGGTGAGATAAGGCAAAAAATGTTTCGCTACTCTGAACGTTCAATTTTCTACATTTTCCACTGGCTCACCGCTCGCTTCGCTCGCACCTCGCCTTTTTACTCTTTTCACACTCTTTAAATAATCCTAAACGTTACCAGATTCAGATTGTGTTAAATGAAGAGAGAGTTGCGAGCGAAGCGAGCGATGAGCCGAAGCAAAAATATCTTCGACACTCTGAACGTTAAATTTTCTACGTTTTCGACTGGCGCACTGCTCGCTTCGCTCGCACATTGCATTTTACACTTTTCTGATTCTTTAAATGGTCCCAACCAGTACCAGATTTAAATTGTGTTAAATTAAAAGCGAGGTGCGAGCGGTGAGACAAGACAAAAATATTTTCGCCACTCTGAACGTTCAATTTTCTACGTTTTCCACTGGCTCACCGCTCGCTTCGCTCGCACGTCGCCATTTTACACTTTTCTGATTCTTTAAATAGTCCCAACCAGTACCAGATTTAACTTGTGTTAAATTAAGAGCGAGGTGCGAGCGGTGAGACAAGACAAAAATATTTTCGACACTCTGAACGTTCAATTTTCTACATTTTCCACTGGCTCACCGCTCGCTTCGCTCGCACCTCGCCTTTTTACTCTTTTCACACTCTTTAAATAATCCTAAACGTTACCAGATTCAGATTGTGTTAAATGAAGAGAGAGTTATGCGAGCGAAGCGAGCGATGAGCCGAAGCAAAAATATCTTCGACACTCTGAACGTTCAATTTTCTACATTTTCCACTGGCTCACCGCTCGCTTCGCTCGCACCTCGCCTTTTTACTCTTTTCACACTCTTTAAATAATCCTAAACGTTACCAGATTCAGATTGTGTTAAATGAAGAGAGAGTTGCGAGCGATGAGCCGCAGCAAAAATATCTTCGACACTCTGAACGTTAAATTTTCTACGTTTTCGACTGGCTCACCGCTCGCTTTGCTTGCACATTGCCTTTTACACTTTTCTGATCCTTTAAATAGTCCCAACCAGTACCAGATTTAAATTGTGTTAAATTAAGAGCGAGGTGCGAGCGAAGCGAGCGGTGAGACAAGACAAAAATATTTTCGCCACTCTGAACGTTCAATTTTCTACGTTTTCCACTGTCTCACCGCTCGCTTCGCTCGCACCTCGCCTTTTTACACTTTTCACACTCTTTAAATAATCCTAAACGTTACCAGATTCAGATTGTGTTAAATGAAGAGAGAGTTGCGAGCGAAGCGAGCGATGAGCCGAAGCAAAAATATTTTCGCTACTCTGAACGTTTTTCTACGTTTTCCACTGGCTCACCGCTCGCTTCGCTCGCACATTGCCTTTTACACTTTTCTGATTCTTTAAATAGTCCCAACCAGTACCAGATTTAAATTGTGTTAAATTAAGAGCGAGGTGCGAGCGAAGCGAGCGGTGAGACAAGACAAAAATATTTTCGCCACTCTGAACGTTCAATTTTCTACGTTTTCCACTGGCTCACCGCTCGCTTCGCTCGCACCTCGCCTTTTCCCAGTTTTCAGCTCGTCCAAATAATCCCAGCCGCTACCAGTTTCAAATTGTGTTAAATCAAGAGCGAGGTAGTAGTCTGGCTGGTCTAGCGGTTAGTGCGCGCACCTTCGGTGCACAGGCTCATGAGTTCGAATCTCACCGTGTTCCATGGTGTTTTTCGAACTCACGAGCTTGTGACGGACTATGATCTCACTCAGATGTTAAACAAGTACCCATTTATGGGGATAAATAACACTGCTGAGCGTGATGCTGATCTCATTATCTCAACAAAAAGCAGATAAGATCTTGGAAATAGGATGTCACTAACACATCCTGCGGCCTTAGTCCAATGCTGGATTGTCGCGCCTGTTATTTTAAAAGCGAGGTGCGCGCGAAGCGAGCGGTGAGCCAAAGCAAAAATATCTTCGACACTCTGAATGCCAAATTTTCTACGTTTTCAACGTACACTTTTCAGACTCCTAAGATAGTCCCAAACGTTACCAGATTCAAATTGTGTGAAATCAAGAGCGAGCGATGAGCCAAAGCAAAAATATCTAGACTGGAGGTGCCAGCGAAGCGGGCGACGAGCCAAAGGAAATGTATCTTTACTTCCCCAAAGATGCTGGACGTAATTACCATCAACGACCTAAGTCCAAACTGACCGTTTTCCATATGGAAACACATACGCTCCAACCCTCTACCCATAATTCGCCCACACCCAAATCGAAAGCATTCATCCATTCCCATTGCCGCAGAACATGCCAAACAACAACCCCAGGACGAATTAAGCGCTTAAGTAATTAAATCTTGGCATCATTTAAAATTAAAAGGATCTCATTCATGGCAACTTAATTCCATCAGATGATGACTTAATTGTGTGCGGTATAGAACTTTACGGTTACGGCCATGATGAGTGTGCGGGTGACGGGTAGCACAGGCGGCCGAAGCAAACCAAAAGGACGAAGGACACATCTCCTTCTCGCTCTCAGCCGGGCTGTTGATGAATGGTCGTGGAAGTTGAATAATGACGATGCGATATGGAGCCGTGTTGAAATGAAGTTGTTCTTTTTCGTATCGCCCGAAAGGGTTTCGCCGCGTATTTGGCACAGACTCGTTGTTCAATCAACACAACCACAAAGTGAAAGCTATCAGCCCGCGGCACTGCCACTAGCTTACGATCTCATTTGCATCCATTCGAATCGTATGCGGATTCAGCTCATCAGCAGCATCGGAAGCGAAACGATACGAAAGGGTTAGGCGATATGGCTGCGGCGGTGCTTAATCCTTTTATTCGCCTTAAGCTGCTGCGACACGACCGCGTGAACCGTCGAACTGCAAACATGGAGCGCGGATAGCATGTCATCGTTCATTTGGTCCTTTGTCCATACGATTTGTTTCGTCATTTTTTTGTTTTGTATCATCCTTGCGCTAAAAATTAACAGAAAGAGGACTCACGGGAAAGGAGCGCCGGCCGCCACGGACTAAGTGACATCCATGGCATAAGCCAGCACTGGAGGAACAAACCGAAAAAAATAGAAACAGAACGACACGAGCTGGGATCTTTCTAATTTTAGGGGAGAGCTTCATGCACTACGTAAGGGTTGAAATGAATCTGCCGAACGACAAGCGGTTTGATTACATTCTTTTCATCACACCCGTCATTTCGGGGTGTTAAGTAGAAAAGGTTAAATATTTTCTTGATGGCTTTTCCGCGATTTTGTTTTTTTTTCTCTTCAGAAGGTACGACCGTTTTGGCTTTAGCCCGTCAAAGGATTAAGGCAGACGGATGGATTCGCGGAAGGGGGATGGTTTTTGGAGTCGATTAGGCTCAGTTTATTTTGTTTCGCATTTTTTTCTTCGTCGAGTAATTACACGCCGATAAAGAAAAGTTTTCTTTGACTTGACGCTCGGCTTGTGGGCTTGTGGCCCGAAGGTAACGATGAAAGAATTAATGAATGTTTTGTCGCGATGGCGGCCGGCGCGCTGCAGGACGAATCAGTCAGTCAAAGGACTTTTTTAGCACACCAGATGTTCGGATGGTGATGAAATGATGATGATCTGAATAATGATGACGACAGATAAATAATGACACGATGGGGTTGAATAAAAACAAAAAAAAAAGAGAAAAGGGAGCAAAGTGTTGTGTTATTTAATCACGGTAGGCAACAAGTGAGAGAGAGATGATGATGATGGTGGTCGCATGAAAGGGGTGACTTTACAACTGGTATAATAAGACAAATGAAGCGACCGCGCGCCGGCATAAAAGGTTTATGATATGATGACATGGTGACAATTAATGGAGTGCGCCGAAAGGGTTTTTTGTTTATTTTATTGTTGATTTCTTTTTTTTTTTGCTTTTAGTGTTGGTTATATAATAGACGCACATTTTAGCCGAATTTTGAATGTTGGTTTGGTTTCGCACATTTTTAGCTTGTCGCTTAAATGCCTTTTTTGTCATTACTTTAGCTTTTCAATACGTAAATTAGCCAAATAGCTGCAAAAGGAATATCAATTCAATCCGGCAGGCATATCCAGTTTTGCATATTGGTTGGATACAGTGGATAATCCTGTATCCTGTATGTAAGTGGTCTTTCCATGTTTTTGGGTGGGAGCTTCAAACTCAAATACATACCAGCAAATACGACGACGATATTTTATCATTAATACTATACAGGGATACTAGAATCCATCCACAATGAATATTATATTCAATTCAATTTTCAATTTTCAATTTTCACTTTTCAATTTTCAATTTTCAGTTTTCAATTTTCAATTTTCAATTTTCAATTTTCAATTTTCAATTTTAAATTTTCAATTTTCAATTTTCAATTTTCAATTTTCAATTTTCAATTTTAAATTTTAAATTTTAAATTTTAAATTTTCTATTTTCAATTTTCAATTTTCAATTTTCAATTTTAACCCTTTTTCATTTTCAATTTGTTGTAAAATGAAAACCGTTTTAGCTAGATCGACGATTTTTCCTGACTTTTCCTAAAAAAAACTCAGCAATCGATTACTCCAAAAATTTTTAAAAAAAATATCCTATCGAAGTAGTTATAAGGACTTTTTGGTGTACACGTCACATACGTACCTAATGGGTCTGGCCAGACCCCTATACATTTTGTATGGAAAACCGTACATTTTCACATTTGCAACCTTTTCTTTCGAATGGGGATAGTTTGTTATGCTTCCTTCCTTTTTTATTTTTGCTTGTAGTGTGTTATATAATATTTGTTTTGGTCCATTAGAGAACGATAAAACTCGTCTTTGCTTGATGGAAAAGGAAAAGGTGCGCATCAAAACTCGATTCGTATGTGCTAAATGTACAGACCCGGTCTGCCAGCAGCATTCAAAAGTGGACTACACGTGTTTTACATGCTCCCACAATTATACTGATGCATAAAGTATTAGAATTTAGTTCATTAGATACTCAAAAATGTAATTTTCATACACTTTTCAATAAAATTCTCAATCCAATTAAAAAAAACTTGGTTTTTTTCTTTATATTATCAGGTTTTAACCACTTCTTTATAAGAATTTATCCATTTATGAAATTTTGAACTTGGAAATATTAAGTTAAAATAGTTTCATAGGAAAAAAAATAAAACAATAGAAATATACATAGATAAATGGTCACAGATATAGTGGGGTCTGGCCAGACCCATTACCTGCTTATGTGACAATTCAAACATTACTGTATCCGAGGGTTAAATTTTAAATTTTCAATTTTCAATTTTGAATTTTGAATTTTGAATTTTGAATTTTGAATTTTGAATTTTGAATTTTGAATTTTGAATTTTCAATTTTCAGTTTTCAATTTTCAATTTCCAATTTTCAATTTTCAATTTTCAATTTTAAATTTTAAATTTTAAATTTTAAATTTTAAATTTTAAATTTTAAATTTTCAGTTTTCAATTTTCAGTTTTCAATTTTCAATTTTAACATAAAAATTACATAACTTCTAAATAAGGATATTTTAAACAGCTAATACTCGTGAGTATATTAGTCTGGCTGGTCTAGCGGTTATTGCGCGCACCTTCGGTGCACAGGGTCAACAGTTCGAATCTCACCGTGGTTCATGGTGTTTTTCGAACTCACGAGCTTGTGACGGACTATGATCTCACTCAGATGTTCAACGAGTACCCATTTATGGGGATAAATAACACTGCTGAGCGTGATGCTGATCTCATTACCTCAACAAAAAGCAGATAAGATCTTGGAAATAGGATGTCACTAACACATCCTGCGGCCTAAGTCCAATGTTGGATTGCCGCGCCTGTTATTTATTTATTTTTTAATACTCGTGAGACACATGTGATACTCATTATTTTCATGAGTCTTATGCGTCTTATAAAACACAGAATTATTCGAAAGGTGAACAACACATCAAGAACCTCTCAGAACTCATGTTAAATTCGAATCTGGACTTGATGCGTTCTGATTAAGGATGATATTCTGTAATACTGTTTCGATTCTGAATATCGACATTTGGCTACATATTCCTCATGGAATAAATATGCATTTTCGAAACTTAGCAGCTTTTAACAGACAACCATAAAATTTTAACCGTCATCAATCCGACTACAACTACAACTACTGAGCTATAAGAGGATTATCATCAACGCCCTCATTAAGACGAACCATCATCTATACAGGGTGTCCGGAAACTACTGCATAAACCCACCGGAATGTGACTCCTCATATTCTTCTTCTTCTTTATGGCACGATAGCCCGACGTCGGGCCTTGGCCGCCTGGATTGAAAACCTCCAATTGTCGCGGTCACGCGACCTTGTCCTCCAATTCCGAAAGCCTAGCATCTGGTGGGCGCCCTCACATACAGAATGCTCCCATCGGGCTCTCGGTCGTCCACGCAATCTGGTTACGTCCACTCGTTGCGCGTTCATCACCTTTTTGGGCATGCGATCGTCGTTCATGCTTTGTACATGACCCGCCCATTGCATTCGCTGCAATTTCACGATCTTCGACACCTGTAGCTCATCATACAGCTGATACAACTCAAGGTTGTACCGGATGCGCCATTCACCTCGTTAACGAACGGCCCCGAAGATTCTTCGGAGAACCTTTCGCTCGAATGTGTCTCAATTTTCTAGAACATCTGCCAAGGTGAGGTGCTTGTACGATTCTTTTAAAAATTCGCGCATAGTCTTACGATCATATATTCCTTAAAACATTTTATCATAATTGAAAAAGGAAAAATCGATATCGACTTGAAATTTTGGCCAGTGCTGAGTTGGGATTCATGCAATTCGCATGATCAAGTTAAATCTCGTTGCATTCTGATTTCCGAACTCTCGGTCGTCCTCGCTTTCCTGCATACCTTCTAGTAGCCATACGATCAGCGTTCATTCATTCTATACATGTACAAAAAATAAAGTTTAAACTACCTATCGTTTTATGAGAAACTCACAGTAAAGGTTTCGCGAACCACCAAAGATAGTCTTTTTTTTTTTAGGTACAGTTAGAAAAGAAAGAAAATTCACACTATGAGAGCGTAATCCGTGATGTGCCCTGATACGAAGATCTATGCAACAGACAATATTAGCATTTGTAGGGATAAATTCATGTTATCTCTATAGAAAAAAGGGCATGTAATTAAGCTATAATTAAGCTATGCCTAACGCATCTCGCGGCGTGAGCTCAGTGTTCGATATCGCACAAGTTTTTTTTTTATACACGGTTAAAAATTTTGGACTAATTTTTACACCATATCGTTAGAATTACAGATCATTTTTAATACAGAACGGGTTGAATTTTCTTATTTTCGGAAGAGCATAATTTTATGTAAATCAATTCCCAGCCAAAATAGAAAACGGTTAACTTTAAATATTTGCGAATATGCGAACTCAAGATAGAAATAAAATTGGTAAAATAAGTAGATAAACGAAATTCCCCAAAAATAGTAGAAATGCTATTTTTTATAGGTTTAAACTTTAATACAGGTATTAGACTAAATCTTATTTTATTACCAGCCAAATATTGTTTTAATAAATTTTTGATGTGGTCATTATTATGTAACACAAACAAGTATAGATTTTAGTTCAAAATTTATCACCGTGTAGTAATTGAAATAGTTGCGAGAAAATTTGACAAAAATAAAACAACCACTTCAGGCGATCGGTCGTGGAATCCGGCTTCAGAGTGCATGCCAGGCACTGTCTGAGATTATTTTAGAAATCGATGGGGTATTAGTGAGAAAGTTTAAATTTAAGTTTGCACCACTTGAAAATTTTTCTAACGGTACTTATGAAAGTTTTTGTCTTGTTTGGTTTTCCTGCATATATCTCTGCTCCTAATGGTAGCATTTCCAAAAAAGGCCACCGAATTGTTTGGTGCAAAATTTTCCCTAGCTTCGGCATAGCGGTTGTTCACCATAAAGTAGTAGGTAAAATGTTATTGGATAAGAGGCTTGGTTTTTACAGAGCTTCAAAGTCAAATTTTTGTGATTTGACCCAAAAGCAAAATATTTTTCCATCTCCAACTTCTGCCAAGGTGAGGTGCTCGTGCGATTCTTTTAAAAATTGGCGCATAGTCTATCGATAATTTCTTTCTCAGCTCCGAGGCGGCCAATCGACATCGCCAAGACGGCTGATAACACGAGTTGGGAATTTGGTGCGTAAAAGATCGATTGTGGCATGGGCTGTGTCGCATGGCGCGCCATTCTGCATGAATCAGAGGTCGTCTGAATCTGTGTCTTCAATTTCAGTAAAAAAAAGTCGGAGCTACGTTACTCGGTAACGCGCACCGTTGACCGAAACGTTGTTGCCAGCCTCATTTTGGAAAACAAATGGTCCAATGATACCACCACTCCCAGCGCCCGCTCTAAGGGGGGGCAAGCCGGGCGGTCGCCCGGGGCGCCGAATTTTAGGGGCGGCTTTTTGGCCAGCACTCGAACAAACAAAATTGATAAAAGTCAGAAGCAAAAATTAAATATAAATTTCCATTTAGTGGAAACGAAACCTACAGATGAAATAAAAAGTTGAAAGTTGTGTTTTGTAACCTATTAACCTTCAGCGGCAATTTGTCTTCAATTCGCCCGATCTCCATAAGTGGATGGATCGCCTCAGTTGGTTACCAATTGCATTGGTTCATCTAGCATTTAAAGGTCAAACTTCGAACAAAGTTGTTTGGGTTTCAGCAAGATGAGTGATGGAATCACAGTACACATTACCAGAGCCGCAGTAGTAGTGCTTCCATTTTTCGGACATGCCAAATCAGGACTTGGCTTGGTTCCTCCGATTTTCCTAGCTCTGACCTTCTTCTTTATAAAAATTCTCAGTATGAGCGTAGGCTGGATTTCCAAAATATTTTTTCAATATCATGCCCCTAGCCCGATTTTTGTTAGCGGATCAAGGGTATGTAATCAAACTATATGACAACAAAAATATTTTTAGAGAAAGGGTTCAAAATGTGAGAAAGGTAAATCCAAAACGACTTTTGTCCTTTTAACGATAAATGGCGTATGCATGGGTTTTACTCCTGAATACATCACCATGACCTTTGTCACAAATTTTATCCCTTTTTTATTCTAACGGTAAAACATGGCGCGGCGGGCAGCAAAAACGCTATGTACATTTAGGTTTGGTTGGTCAAAAATGGGTGGTTAGGATCCTCACAAAGAGAAATTAGGATGTCACTTATGGAATAATTTAAGTTTCGATAGTCTAGGTCACGCAAACGCAGGTACGATATGGATATTATGATGTTAACGACACCTACATGTGGGTGTTTAAGTTTCGGATATCATATGCCTAAAACTGTCTCATTAGAATTGTGCGGATGATAAACTTTTAGAATCCCTATCTCGGAATAACCGAGATCACCAGACTGAAATATTTCTTAAAATTGCGATTAAAACCAGGCGCCAAGTGAACATTGACAATACGCAGATTTGTAGTACGGAGATTTTTTACGTAGAGCATCATTTTTTTATGAGATAGTTCAGCAGTAGGACAAAAATGTATCCTTGATCATCCGCCAGGGGGAGGTTGAAACGCCAATCCCTGCCCTGCCTCCTCAACCTGCTGGGCTACGACCATGACTCTCAAAAAAATTAACCATGGATGTCCCACACTGAAGAAATCCAGCTAATTGAAGTTTATCGGCTGCGCTGTCTGCAAGGATTTTATGGAAAACTACTCATCTACTTCAACGACGTACATATTACTAATTATCAATATGCTTGGTATAGAACCTAAGGGGCGGCAATTTGTCCTCTTGCCCGGGGCGGCGTAAGTGCTAGAGCGGGCGCTGACCACTCCACAATCCGCACCAAACTGCCACTCTCTGTGGATGCATTGCCTTCTCGACAACAACGTGCAGGTTTTCCGAGCCCCAGATGCAATGCGGCAATTTCGTTTATTAACGTAGGCGCCGAGATGAAAATGCGCCTCATCAGAAAAGATAATTTTTCGCCCAAAATCGTTGTCCAATTGAAGCTGCTCTAAGGCCCAAACTGCGAAGCGATAACGAAGTGAATGGACGTGCGACTTTAATTGCTGAGTCAGTTGGACCCTGTAAGGGACTAATCCGAGATCTTTGCGCTGAATTCTTCTCAGGCGTGAAAAATTTAACTGTTGAGATCGATGACGTGTTGATGTTCGTGGATAGAGTCTCACACTCTGGGCTACAGCAGCCACATTTTCATATGTGCGCACCGCACGACGACGGGGACCGTGAGTGTTGTTCACTAGCATGCCAGTCTCACGAACTTTTTGCACAAACTTGCGTACGTGACGCTCGGTGGGTGCTTAATTTCGACCAAAACTTCTTTTCGATAGACGCACTTTTTGGGCAGAAATCGCTTTGAAAATAATATTTTCCAACGTTGTTCAAGCGTAAAGCGACTAATTTCGTTCCGCGGAGGTATGATACTGACTTTCTATCAAGATTTCGAGAGATAAACAGCTGTCAGTGTCAAACTAACGAACTTGTAATTGGACTACCCGTTATATGAGTCTCTGTTTCGCAATTTTTCGCAACTTGAATGTGCACGGATAGAAGGAATTCATCACATTCATGAAGTTGGACCACAGAGTCACTTATAAGGAGTGCCTGATCTTGGTATTTCTAACATCGTTGACGATATACAGATCTACTTGGTTGTGGAAGGGGGACCAAAGTTGGAAGATCATAAATGTCATCGTAGCAATCTTCATCGTTTATGTCTTCGGTTATGACTGCCACATTTGAGCATATATTGCCACAACACATTCTACAGATATTGGTACATGCGAGCGCGACCTTCCTACAACCACATGCTGTCCCACAGTTTTTATTACAAGAACACGAAATAATATTTAAGAGGTATGAAGGGATGATTTCTCCCGAAATCATCACAGGCTCCACCTGTGTTTGCTTCCAACCCAAGCTTTCTGGTTTTGAAACGTTGCCCATCTGTATTTGGTAGTACGTTCGTAAGGAATGATGATCAGCCGCTGATTCGGTGGGTGGCAAAGCAGCAAAAACCCCGCTTTAATGTTCGTTCCTGCGCGAGCAAAAAGTTTGAAGCGGAAATCGCTTAAAAATGTGTCGTTACGTGTACTTCCGTACTTCCGATAGTGCATATACCTATAGTGTTTGCATCTGAGCTATCTGCTCTAAAAACCTCGAGCGATTGTAAAACACGAGTATGATCCTTCTTCCTTAAAATAGAGAGAAACCTACTTTTTTCATATCTAAAAACGGCCGTAGTCGTATCACACCCTGTGATGGCGTGACGAAAAAGTATATACTCTGAAAGAGTTTGGGGCTTGAAAACTGTTGATGAATACTAAATTGTATTTTCGGAAGATGAAAATTTATTCAAACTTGGACGACATGCCTGAAGCCGTTTGAACAATTTGTGTATCCGCATCATTTTGCAGTATATCAATAAATTGTTTCTTGTTTTTTTTTTCATTGGCCAACAATGCCTCCTGCTTCTTGCTGAAAACAGAAATGTTGCCGCAAAAACTTGACGTAGCAATCACATATTTTGTGCAAAAGAAACATCCTTTGGCCAAACAACTCGACACATGAGGAAGCCTCCGTCGATAACTGCTGCCAAATTTGATACAAAATTGATGTGAACCTACACAGGCGAAAATTCTTTATGGAATGAGGACTTCGTCCCCTTACGCACTTTCGTCGAAAAGGGACGGCGGAAAGGGTGCAAGTTCGCATCGAAGACACTTTTTAATTTTAGAATGTATTGCAATCTCAGATCGTCAAACTTTCTCTTGGGCATATCTCGGTTGTGGATGATCGTATCGGTTTAATTAATTTTTTCTGGATCGTAGGCAATTCAATAAGCTACAAGTCAATTTATATTAATTATTGCGTGAAAATTCACCGTTATCGACTTATTTGCACAAAAACTGATTAACAAAACGAGTTTTTACACTTTGACGCGCTGTAGCATTTTATCAACAGCTTTGAGATGCACAGTCAGCAACGATGATAGAAATATACCAAGATCAGGCGCTCCTTATAAGTGACTCTATAGCCCGTCTTTCTGAATGTGTTGAATTTCTTCTATCCGTGCACATTAAAGTTGTGGGAAATTGCGTAACAGAGACTCATATATAACCGTTTATATGATGGGTGTAAAAATGAAAGAGAAGAAAAACGAAACTGAACGCAAACTGGATGAAAGAATTCAGTTCATTGTTCATTTTACTGTCAATATTGAGTAGGGCAACCCGAAAATTATGTTATTTCTGGATGTTGGCAGCCCTAAATTTACGAAATGTCACACCAATACATCTAAAAAAGCGAGAAAAGGTACCAATACATACCCAAAGATGGGATACTCAACTGATTTTGCATTAGCTCCGTCCTACTCTGTCTGATGGAATTTTGCGTTAAAAATATTTTCCAAATGTGTGCGATTGGAAATCGTGCATCCCTTTCTACAAGAAATTATTATGGAGTGCCACCCCCTTGCAGTCAGTATACAAAAGATGAAGGCGCAATTTCGTAACGAACAATTTTGTGTCTTTCTTTTGAAAGTCCAACCATCAGAAGCGGACATATACGCAAAAAAACCCAAGCAAGACAAAAACCCTGATAAGTACCGTTATAAAATTTTCCAAGTGGTGCAAACTTAAATTTAAGCTTTAGGACTAAGCCCCTACCGATTTATAAAATAATCTCAGACCGTGCCTGGCATGCACTCTATGATTTTACCAAACGCCTGAAGTAGTCATTGCATCCAAACCGATCGCCATTTGGCGTCCAGTTTTGATATTCAATATGGCAACTAAACCAATTAAACTCACAATTATTTCACAGTTTGCAAGTTTTTATTTTAGTCGCGAAATCTTATAAATACCGCCCCTGGTGATTATATTGTCGAAAATTTCACATAAAGTTAGACAATAATTGCGAAAGCAAAGAGAAGGGTGAAGGTGCGCGGGGCGGCTGGCGTTGTCGTAGTTAGTCTTAGTAGAAAGCTTTGAACGCGAAGTCGCAAAGCATGACGCATATAATGACTTCGAATTTGCGCCTGGCGCGTTGTTTCA
This sequence comes from Microchrysa polita, assembly GCA_949715475.1. Lineage (NCBI taxonomy): Eukaryota > Metazoa > Arthropoda > Insecta > Diptera > Stratiomyidae > Microchrysa > Microchrysa polita. The sequence continues at coordinate 8,617,410 of OX454422.1, forward strand.
CTTTTGTGGAAATTATGCGCAAACGCACAGGTGACGATAATTATTGCGACAAAAATTGTGCGCTAAATTGCAAACAAAATAGAAATCTACGAGAGAGTCAGATCTGTGTATTGCAGATGGGGGAAATAAAATTGCTTCAAGTTGAATGACACTAAATGGAAAATTTAAATCACGGATTGGAATTGAATTTGGGCCAAAGGGCGGGTGATTTTAATAAGAATCAAGTTAGATATTTGTGGTGCCATCTTTCGGTATATATTTTTGACTGGCTAATTGATAAAGATGATCTTCAACTATTAGAACAGTTATAGGCTAGTAGGTAGATTACTTTTCAATGGGTGCAGTGATCCAAAATATGTCACGGCAAAAACTTGGTGCATCGCGATACATTTCCCAATCAGATACGCATTCCACAACAAAAATACCACTCCCTGACCTATATAACAAACTAATTTCGATATGAAATGCTGTCCGCCTTTTGTTGCCCTCATTTATGATTCCTCGACCAAATATAATGCTCCTCACAGCACAGACCTGTGTTAGCCTTTAATGATAATTCCATTCCTTACACCGACTATGTAGCATATCCATACGAGTAAGAGTAGGTACATTTGTCAAATGCAATATCATGTGTAAGTTTGCCTCCTCTTAACATGACCCAAAAGTGGCTACTGGGCCGTCCCCCAATTATAATACGGAGGAACTGATATATTCGGCGTGCGTCGGTACATTCTGATTCTACGAGTCTTGTAGGGCGTCGTCGTCGTGTGAAGTCAAGAAGATTTAGCATAAATTGCACGATTCATTTAAGACCGCGCGTGTAACTATGATTGATTTTTCGTGTAAGGCAATCGCGCGGGCAACCTTGGACGAACGTTTTTCTTCTTTCCATCAGTCATTACATACATGTCAAGAAGATCAAATGGGACCCACCTTCTCATGTCATCGTTTCATTTTTCTCAATCAAATTTAACACACACACTATGGCTGGCATTTGGTCGAGGCGCGCAGGTTCGCGGGTCGTAAGCCTACGTATATGATATGCTTGACTCGAGCCCAAATGATATGAGAACAAGCGCTCGCGCAATGGTGTCGAAGAGTGGTCATCATCATCATCATCATCATCATAAAGATCATCGTATCGTCATATATGTATGTTGCGCGCGTATCCATTTATAAAGAGAAGACTCGTTCCGATGCCTGAGCTGCTGCGTGCACAGTAGTCGCCCGTTTCGTGGTATGATAGGTTCTTGGCTTCTGGTGTTTAGAGAGTGTTTAGGCCCCCCAATGGATATGATGAAAAAAAAAACAACAAAAAAAAACAGTCCGTAACAAATAAACCGATCAGGGTAAACACTCGACTGGAAATTGAACGTCCAGTCTGTGCGCAGATATACACTATACAGTCGCTCGGTGTTCTATATGCTCTCAAATCCCCCCAAAATATATCTATATACCTACAAACTCCGTAATTAGGTGCTAATTCATCATCACGACAACAAAAGCAACTAATACGGATTAGATTTAGCAAAAAAAAAGAGATGTAAAAAATAGATTGAACTGCATCAGCGAATTATGAAATAATAGCCCCGGCTGAAGCTGAGTTCGGGACTGTTTGGATGCGAGTGAGCCCCCCAACGGATCGATGAACGTTGAACGTAAAGGTGGAAGTCTATGTACGTACATATACTCCATGACGGTTATTATATTAATAATTTTTTATTTTTTTATTCACACTCATAGTGAGATTGTGTGTCTTATAAATTTGATCAGTTGTAACGAAAATAGATCTCTCCCCATCCTTCCCTCAAATACCTATACAACCTACTTCATGTACGAAAACAATTTTTAGCAAAATAATTCTTTTAAATAAAGAATCCACTAAATAACCGACTTCGCAACAGCTCTCTGAAATACGTATACGAAATTCGAGATACAAGATACAAACAGAATCTGTTGAGAACCGACTCGGGCTTGGGCTCAGAAAAAAATAAAAGAACACCCATCTCATCTGTATCGTGTGAATGGAACTATTGCGAGGCAAGAGTAGTCGTACACAGAGACTATGGGTTCATAGAATTGAAAATTGGAATCAATGAATGAATTTCCGCTTTAAATTTTCGGGCATTAGCGCATACACACATAAATACCGCATGGATAGACAGTAGACACACTATGATCTGGTTTTGAGATGATTTTTTTTTCCTTGTTTTCTTTGATTTTATTCTTTTTACCAAGGAGGAATACGAGGCGAAGAATTAATCATTATATAGATGGATGGATCTGGTGTGATGTGGTGTGGATGATGGTTGGTCTTAATGAGGCCGTTAATGATAATCGTCTTATAGCTCAGTAGTAGTCAGATTGATGACGGTTAAAATTTTAGTTGTCTCTTAAGTTAAAAAATGCTTTTATTTAGATTAGGAATATATGTACATACAATGTAGTCAAATGTGGATATAGTAGCTACAGTCATAATCTACGAATTTGTGGCTCCAAATAGAAAAAAATTACAAACATTCGTTGAAATTCTGCATCACATCTTTCCCTCCCAGGCTGGCGTGCACAGAGAGGGGGACGGCCCCGAGGCTAACAGTTGGATACTCCTTTTTTAAAGATAAGGAAACACTTCAACTTTAATTTCAACAATAAATAAAATACTTGTTGCCCACTCTAGCAAAAAAAAAATATTTATAAAGTTGTCATTTTGCTCCATGATATCGAGCGCTTTTCTTTTCACCGGTAGTAATTTTAGCTATTGCTCATTTTGCTAGTTGGTCAAAAGAATAAAAGATTTTACCACAACATTTTTTTTTAAACGTTGTTTCCCGCCCGGTTCAAGGTAGCAAAAACGGTAACAACAGTCAAAACATGAGCTGATTCGTAAGACAAACTTATTTCTGAATTTGAGTTGAGCTCACGTTTTAATGGTGTAGTCCATTGGTTGCTAACCATTTTGACACCGCAACGTCCTAACTTTAAAAATAATAAAGCTAATAGCTGGCGATCCCCTAAAACTTTTTGTAAAATTTTGCATATCTAACATTGATTCATTCTCAATTACCTTTGTTTGAGTTTGAGTTTTTAAGTTTTTGGGTTTTTTGGGTTTTTGAGTTATTATGAGTTTTTGAGTTATTGGGTTTTTGACTTTTTAAGTTTTTGAGTTTTTGGGATTTTGTGGTTTTGAGTTATTATGAGTTTTTGAGTTATTGTATTTTTGAGTTTGTGAGTTTTTGAGATTTTGAGATTTTGAGTTTTTGAGTTTAGCTTGTGAGTTTTTGAGTTATTGGGTTTTTGAGTTTTTGAGCTTGTGAGTCTTTGAGTTATTGGGTTTTTGAGTTTTTTGTTTTTTTTTCTTGAATTCGAGCTTTTGGGTCTTTGAGTTTTTAAGTTATCGGGCTTTTTTTTTCGTTTTTTTTTATTGTTTTGTTCGAATTCGAGTTTTTGAGCTTTTGAGATTTAGAGGTGTAGAGCTTAAGAAGTTCTGAATTTTTAAGTTTCTGGGTTTTTGAGTTATTATGAGTTATTTAGTTTTTGAGATTTTGAATTTTTGAGTTTTTGAATTTGTTTGGTTTTTGAGTTTATGAAATTTTGAGTTTTTCGTTTATTTTTATTGTTTTTTTTTTAATTCGAGCTTTTGAGGCTTTGAGTTTTTAAGTTATCGGGCATGTTTTCGTTTTTGTTTTTATTTGAACTCGAGTTTTTGAATTTTTGAATTTTTGAATTTTTAACCCTTTCCCGGACAGAACGTCTATAGACGTCCAATTTTGAACATTTGACATACAAATCGTGTCAAATTTTGGCGTTGTGTCCGGCAATGAGTTTCTAAGTTTTTGAAAATTTGAAATTTTTTTTAAATTTTAAATTTTGAAATTTTTAAAATTTTTGAGTTTTAACAAATTATTAAATTTTTGAATTTTTAAATTTAAGGATTTTCGATTTGTCAAATTATTAAATTTTTGAATTTTTTATACTACACGTTGTCCCATTCATGTTGAAGAATATTTGATTAGTAGGTGGTGTGGCTCATTTTGAGAAAATTAATGTACATCGGGACCCCTCTATTTTTAACCGTTACAATGCAATAGTAGTTTTTGTCAAAATGCCCGACTTGCTGAGCTATATATTAGAATTTGCCACACCACCAAACATTTCATCCGAAATATGACTTCACTTTCTGAAACTACATCAAATTTCCAATAAAGTGGCCCGTTACGAAGTTGTTCGTATCTTCCGAGATACACTCGTTCAAACTTAAATGAAATTTTAAAATTAGTTTTTAATCAAAAATTCAAGTAAGAAGATCGTATATACAATTTTAAAATTTCTTTAACCCGGCCCTTTAGGCGCTTATTACTAACCATGATTCATTTTGACTCACTACAGAAACTTTGGAGAAGAGTATGAAAGGATGCACCAAAAACCTCGGAATACTTGTTTTATATAAGGATAATAAGAATGTGTGTTTGATAATTGGATAGACTGTAAAATATCACCCAGAAACCAAGTATGTAAAGTACAAATCATAGGCGGTTATTACTAACGTGAGTCATTTTGACTCACAAAAAAGGTTCCTTTAGTACTAACGACGTCACAGAAAAACACGAATAGCTGCTTACCATAAAATCAGAACCCTCCGCTTCCTTCGACATTCGGCAGGGAACATATTTTTAACCCTTTCGGACCTATTGGAACACATATGTCCCGGCGAAAGTTTGGTTTTATCTGAAAGAAAAATTATCCATTAAATGTGGTTTAAAGGCGTCCCTTCTGGTATTTTAACGTTTAGATAATTATACAAAACTACGTTTGTCCCGCAGTTTGATACCCAATTTGCACAGTTCTCGTTTGAAACTGCAAGCTCTCGCACCTGATGTTCATCATATTCAGAAATACGGTGTTATTTCGGTCAAAAATCAGTATAGGCACAATTTTTATAGGAGATAAAGTATATTTACATGATAATGTTGTAGTAATTATGTAAGTTTATTATTTATTCTTTACATATATGCTTTTTGTGTATTTTCGTTTTCGGGACCTATGTGTCCCATCCGGTTTCTTTGGTGGTACTAATATGTCCCACTCAGTGTTTGGGAATACTTTTCATTTTCAAATTAAATTATAATAAAAACCTTTTCCTAAGGTGTCCTTCGGAGTATCTAGCGGAAACTAATAGAATACGAAATATTAGAGCATGTGATAGAGATTTATGCGTCCTGGGATTATGTTCACGGTAATTTTGAGGTTGGAACATCAGAACATATATGTTCCATCTAAAAAACCGGACGGGACATAGGTGTCCCGACCCCCACAGGCCCCCTAGAGGAGTTGGGGCTACAATTTTGTACCTCCCTATATCTAAGACATATCCCAAAGATGATTCCATTAATAAAGCTTTTCTAAATCTGCTAGATTTTTTTAGGTTCGAAAGGGTTAAAGGAAAACATGGGAAGCGAAACCCGGTTGGGCGTATCGCCTTTTCTACGAAAAATGTAATATGCGGCGTATGTGTCAACATGACTCACATTAGTCTTCCCGGGTTAACAGACGAAAAGTTAGGTCATTTAGAACGCGGCATTCAAGGATTGTGAAGCAATCGAACTGACAGTGAGGTTAGGCATGGGGTTCAGTATTACATGGATGATATCATTTTCTACTATTCCAAAGGTGCTTCTTGTTGTTAAAAAAAAAAAGTATTTGATAATCAAGCTCATCATTTTATTATGAACCAGGTCTGATCACTGGAGAAAGGTTAAGTGTGGTGTTCGTTCCTCAGAAGTAGGAAAACTGAAAATAGTACTCCCTGGTGTCTGACTTTGAATTAATTTTGAATTAGGTCTTTCGGTAATTTCATATATTGGTGGAGAGATTAGTGACTTTACGGTCCAGGTATCGGCAAAGTACCTACTCTGGACAGGTTTAAAGGTTTTCAATACAACCGTAAAAAGCGGTTAGTAATCGAAAATTACAGAAAAGTTCAACAATGAAAATAAAATTTTAAAGGAAATCAAATTTCAAGAATCGGAACACGAGACACTTTTGGTTCTTCTTGCAAATATGCAAATTTGTAAAATGTTCGAAATCAAGACAGATTTTTTTCAGAAATAAAAGGGGACAATATTTTTCCCCCTGGAGACATTTTTTTTATATTCAAAGATTTAATGATCCCTATATTTATCAAGAGTAAAATCATTTCTCAATGTCGTTTAGTGCAAACTCAGTTATTTAAATGCACTGAGCAGTTATAAAATATGAGCACCATCAACCTCATTCCTATAACCCCTCCCGAAATATTTTTCTGTGTACGCTCCTGGCCAACGCCCTTACATTAAAAATAATAAAGCTAGTAGCTAAATTTTGCATATCTAACATTGATTCATTCTCAATTACCTTTGTTAATTGGCTGATAACGGTAACAAAATTTCAGCGCTAAAATTGTCCTTTAATGTTATTCTTTGAAAGATTTAGCGGTTTAGAGGCTCTGAGTTTGTGAGTTTTTGAGATTTTGATTTTCTGAGTTTTTGTGTTTTTGAACTTTTGAGTTATTGGGTTTTTGAGTTTTTTCGTTTTTTTTTTCATTGATTTTGTTTGAATTCGAGCTTTTGAGGTTTTGAGTCTTTGAGTGTTTGGGTTTTTAAGTTCTAGGGCTTTTTTTTGTTTTTTTTTTTATTGTTTTTGTTTGAACTTGAGTTTTAGAGCTATTTAGTTTTTGAAATTTTGAGTTCATAAAATTTTGAGTTTATGAATTTTTGAGTTTCTGAGTTTTTGGGTTTTTGAGTTTTGGACTTTTTGACTTTTTGAGTTTTTGAGTATTTGAGTTTTTTTGGTTTTTAGGGTTTTTTAGATTTTTTCAAAAAAACTTTAATGAAATCGATTTTGTCCGTCCGTCTGTCCGTCTGTCCGTCTGTCCGTCTGTCTGTTCACTAAATAACTCGCGAGCATCATGGAATTTGGTAGGAACGTGTAGAATGGTAACAGTCTTTTGCACGAAATACAATAAAGTTGGTAGGGCAAAGATAACAGGGTGTCCCGAAGATTTGAAAATTTGTTTACTAAATAACTCGCGAACGGCTCAACCGATCGTCATGAAACTTGCTACATTTGCCATTGAGTACTTCGTCCGTCTGTCCGTCTGTGCGTCCGTCTGTTCACTAAATAACTCGCGAGCGTCATGGAATTTGGTAGGAATGTGTAGAATGGTAACAGTCTTTTGCACGAAATACTATGAAGTTGGTAGGGCAAAGATAACAGGGTGTCCCGAAGATTTGAAAATTTGTTCACTAAATAACTCGCGAACGGCTCAACCGATCGTCATGAAACTTGCTACATTTGCCAATGAGTACTTTTATTTATACATAATAATAATATTTTTATTTAAATAAACGCGTTCCACAATGAAAGGCTAACGCCTAAATATACACTGCGCGACAAATGCTTAGGTTCATGGATATTTTGCATTAAAATTATATAATTTCTATGTACTCTGATCCGAAATAATTTTTAAATAATGCTCTATTAATTAACGGTTATTTTAACCCTAGAGAGATAATCATATTTTTTACCCCTGAAAAGATAATCATACGTCGATTCGACGTGTTGCTAGTTAACATCCTTATAACTTCTTTGTTAAGAGTAATATGTTGTTAAAAGGTGAATATATAATCATTTGTATTTAATATTAATCTGTTAAATTCGTGGTTTTGCAAAATTATCATTTGTTTGTTTATATAATATTAATTTTAAAAAAGTGGTACTATGAGAAAGTGGACTGTCCTTTCAATAGATTAAAATAAAGGATATCTTTATCGAAACAGGCTTTTAGTGGTTATATCCAAGTGAATACACATTCACATTATGAAGATTTATAAAAATGTCAATTCGGTGCAATTAAAATATTTTTCAGTACAAATTTGTTAAAGATAATCATACGTCGATTCGACGTATATTTGACTTATGACCCCCAATATCTTAGGCTGTGTGGCACCCAAGCCAATAATTTTTCCACGTAATTACGCCTACAGACATGAATTGAGTTAAATCTTGGAACCAACAAATTATGAAGCTTCACTAATGAGATATAATAAAAAGAAAAATTTCTGTACGTCGATTCGACGTAGATTATCTCTCTAGGGTTAATAAATATTGCAAATCTATCAAGCAACTCGCATTGCTAAGGGAATTTTTTATAATGAAAATTTCAATTTCCAATGCAACAATTTTATAGGTTCACTTACTTTAACACTTTGGCTGCCAATGCATCACCGGTGAACACGGCAAGTGTCATTCCCCAGGGGCCAGTGCATCACCGGTGAACACAGCAAGTGTCATTCCCCAGGGGCCAAAGCATCACCGGTGGTGCATAGTTAGATTTTTAAATTTGTTGTCCTTACGGGTTTGAAAAACAAAATATTATAATAAAACTGACAGAATACTTTCAGTAACTGTTTTTTGCATCACACTTCAATTCGAAAAAGCTCGCATATTTGCCAAGTATCAAAAAAAAAAATACCTTAAAAGTGCGTAACTCCATAAAAGCCAAAATATGTCTTTTCTTTTTTATTTTTATTAGTAGAAAGGTGAAAATTAAAAAAAAAATAGTTAAACAAAACATATTCATGGTTCTATAATCCAAAAGAAACAAACAAATGACGCTTCACAATTTTAGTTCAGGTTTAATGAAAATCTTGAAAATGTTTCAGGCACATATATGATTCACCTCCCTTTTGTCTTTTCAATTTCCAATTCAGACAAACATTGCAAGACAGAGAGCGTCCAGTTGTTGTCTCTGACTTTCCTGAGTAGAGTTTTACATATGCTAAATGTGTATCCCTCAGTAACTGTAAGTTTAAAGGATTTTATCCCGTATTTCTGGGCTTTGCCAGGAAGATATTGACGAAATCCCAAGCGTCCACGAAAGGGTATCATGCTTTCGTCGATAACCAATTGTTCGCCTGCTGACCGATAAACTTCAAAATTGTAAAGCACCTCTTCAATAATTCGTTCCACTTTGTAGGTTTTTGAAGAAGTATCTTCGTTATCGGCGAAATGTAAAAATCTTAGGAGAATCTGAAATCTGTTACGGGACATAGTGTTAACAGCGAATTGATTATTATCAAAGATCTGTCATTTCTGGGTACTTGACGAGACCCATGCATATCATCAGTCCGAGAAATTTCCAAAAATTCAGCCCGGTCGGTGTCCTTCCACGTACTTAGGCGATTACTCCTCCTCCTCAGTTCCGTATAGCCCCATGTGGAGGCATGGTGCGTTAACTCAGCCGTTTATAGGCAATTTCGAGTCAACGTTATATTGCATATCATTTCGGAGTGTATATAATGTTGCAAGCACTTATCCGCACAAGTACGGAAATTTTGGCCCACGCCGAGATTCCTTCTCTGGACCTCTAGATTACTAGCATCGTAGAGTGCGACTCAACCAAGTGAGCCACAGAGCTCCTATTCAATCGTAATTTCCAAAATCTCATCCTTCAGAAGGAGTCGGTACGATTCCATTCGTTTTGAACTTTTTAGTTGCTTTGATAAAGACACATTAATTCAAGGTTTTGTGAAATTGGTGTAAAAAATGTTTCTTAGAAGAACCAAAATGCGGGTTGGGTTTGTATGGCCACCCCATGGTCAGATTTGATCAATTCTTAGATATGTTTTGTGTCATCAAGAGAAACACATTTGTGTGAAATTTTGTTGAAATTGGTGCACAAATAAAAAAGTTTTTCTTAGAAGAACCTAATTTGGGTAGTTGGGTTTGTATGGCAGCCCCATGACCCCATTGTCCGATTTTACCAATTCAAACATACAAACTGCCCGCGGCAAAAAGAAGCATTTGTACAAAATTTCAGTTTCATAGCTTTTAAAATGGCCGAGTAAAACGCGTCGCAACAGACGGATAGACAGACAGCCGGACATCGCTTAATCGACTCCCCAAGTCATGCTGGTCATATATGTATACTTTTTATATGGTCAGAGATGCTTCCTTCAATGCGTTACAAACTTCATGACAAAGTTAATATACCCTTTCACTCTATGAGCGAAGGCTATAAAAACGCAGAGTAATAATAGAAATGGTGAAAAAAAATGTGTGGTCACTTTTTCTAACACCAGGGTTGCTGCTCTTGTTTAAAGCAAATCCAACGAATAAGATGCGGAATGCGAATGAAGGGTTTGGCGTTGTGGTTTTTAAATTAAAAATTAGAAATCATATAGTTGATGTTTTATGGTTTCGGTCATTTAATTTGTATTACAAATAATATTGGCGTATATGATTGCGTATTTTTCATTTTATTGTTTCCAAATTTCCAGGTCCCTTAAAAAAAGCACGCCCCTCCCCGCCACTTTCGTCGGCCCCTCCCTACAAGAAATAATATTGCAGAGGTTTCACCAAATCATCAAACTACATCACTGCAACTGTCAGTTGCAAAGATTTTCACTATTAAATATTATTTTGTAGAGGGGACCCCATTTAAACCTTCCGCTAGACGCAGTGTATCTAATTGAGCGTGTTTGTTAAGGGTAGCTAGTTGTATACTTGTGTTTTGGCCCAAGCGGATAATCACAATGTTCAATGCTCAAACTGAATCAGGTAATTAAAACACTCTGTGCAACTGATAACAGGTATTATTATTACTGATAAGAAAGGTAACAAATTGACTTATTTGTACAAAATACAGATTGGGAAAGAGAGCGATCTTTAGTGATGCTGTTCTATTTATAGTTTTTTAAATCTAGCAGCCAGTGCTGTTTCACCTTTTGTATATGACTAGCTTGCCGTACTGTTAATGCAATCAGTTTGCTTCATAGAAGGTTTTTGTGGGAGTTTTAGTTTTTGTATCTAATTCTCGAATAACTTATGAATTACGGTATATTAATTCTCGAATAACGGTACATTCTTTGAAAATTTCCAACACACACAGAATGAAAAATAATTTTATTCAAAAACTGTATAAGTTATGTAATGTTCTCAGTGGCGCCGGAACGAATTTTTAATTGGGGGGGCAAGATATTTTTTCTCTAATTCATATTAAATATGCGGTTATATACCGGACCTCTAGCTATAGGACCGGCTCTACTATATGTGCAGAATGTGCATTTGGGATGTGCACCAGGGCGCTTCATTAAGTGAGGCAAACACACAATTTCAATTTTTGATTAATCTTAATTGTCTCATTTTTAAAATCAAAATTTTGTAATTTTTAATGTTTTTTAATCGGAAATTTTGAAAACTTTGCCCTTTCATACTTTAAATTAACATTTTCAAAAATTTTGGAAATCTCGATTTGAAAAAACTGAGGTAAAAATTTGCACTTTTTGTGGAATTTTTGGGCGACCTCTACTCTCTATTAGGTCTCAAAGCCAAATTTTCGAAAGTTTCGGTTTAAAAACATAAAAATTCGAAATTATTGAAAAATTGGATTTGAAAATATAAACGCATTTTGAAGATTAATTGTGCGTCGGACCCGTAATTATATTTTTTTTAACATTTTCAACGACAGGTTATCGGTGAAATGTATAATTTCGGAGTTTTAAGCCCCCCCAAAAAACAAAACAAATTTTTTTTTGGGGTTTTTTCGCGGTTTCGATCCGGATTTGAAACGAAATGTTGGTGGCAAGCTCAGGATTCAAGCTCAGCACTCTAATAAAACATAAGAAATAACCAAAAAAAATTCTCCACCACACTTTGCAATCTGAAATCACCAAATAGTATATAGTCTATTAATAATTTTGTGAAATACTCATTTCTAGACTAGAACCGCCCAGGAAAGTGGAAAGTCCGCTTTTTCTTAAATGACGACAATCTAAAAATGAATATCTATCGAATTCATTAGAGGAATTATTATGTTCAAAGAATAGCTCATACTGAGGTGATGGCTCACTTTGACTGTAACTACGGATATATCTAAAATTTAGGAGAAATAGAGTATGACATACAGATAAAAAAAGGAGAAAAAAAGTAGAGAACAATAGCATTCGGAAACCACCTATACAATAGTCTTCAATATGAGACTAGCCTTTAAGTGTCTTTTTGTTACCCATTTTGATCCCATTGTAATTCCGAAGTGTTGTATGGATTATAAACATATTCTTTATTTTATATAGCTTTATAAAATTAAAGGTCAAACGATTTTCCCAAAGGTTGTTTTCTGGTTTCCTCGGGAAACGAATTCTTTCATGATTTTTGAGGAATCTAAGTTCCCTGTTCGATCCCTGTGAACATGGAGAAGGATTAGATGTGTCAGACGTTTTTGTGTCATTGTTGAATGTAGCCATGTTAAAGACGTCGTAAATCACTGAACGACCCTTCTGATGATACCGCTGATGCTCAGAAATAATGTTACTAGCCATATTAACTTGCTGTGCTCGATATACTTCGAAAGTGATCAGCAATTTCGGCGAAACATAGGTGAAGCTCCCATCCTACTCTTCAAAAGAGTTAAACTGTGAGCGAAGATCAAAAATATCGAAATCGAGCATAGCAGCCCAATCTTACTGTGAGATTCTCTACCATGAGCACGGTTTTCTGACAAGGAGAATGAAAAACTTCCTCGTTTTCGTTGATCAACGGTCAATAGTTTCGCTATGGTTGGCCTTGTCGTCGGGGTAGGTACTCTTGTTAACGAAGAAGAAATGAAAATGGAATGATCATGTACATACTCGTAGTTTACATGCAATAGATGCACGTATTCTGCGAACCAGATATTCCATCATGGAAAAAAAATATCCACTACTAGAATAATAAATTGAATATGTACATTGTATATGTATAAAAATATAAAATAATTTATTCTTCATTTTTAATATAGTGCAATATATGTAGTACTTTTTGCCCCTTTAGCCAAAATATTGAGGGGGCAGTTGCCCCCGCTGCCCCCCCCAGTTCCGGCGCCATTGAATGTTCTTGGTGAGACTGATTTATTTCTCTTTCTATTTTGTATTACAGGTTTCACTTAAAGATAATTCTACCTGGCTAACTTACTTGCTAACTAGTTTAATCAACGGTTATGTAGCAGGCTCGTTTACACTAACTAAACTTAAGTCATGTTACATCTCCCCTTTTAATTTATTTGTAAAATTTATTTATTTGTATAATTTATAAAATATGCATACATCTATATTTCGTCTCCCCTTTTGACTTTTTGTAAAATTTCATAAACTAATTCAACTGCTAATAACAATATTGTAATATAATTTTGTAAGATAAGATTTAGTTACTTACAATGTAACAACAATTCAATATAACGACTTTATTTTAATACATTATTGACTTATAGGGAATATATATTTTTATATAATAATTCTTGTCGTTTATTATTTATTTTAATTTTTATTATTTTTTTTTTATAACAGTGCGCAGGATAGGGTCATCATTAAGGTATAGTATAGTCCATATTTTATTGTTTATTTCATTTTTCGTAAAACTGAGGTATTACGCCTTAATGTGCTCCCATTAGAAAGTTCAATCCAATAAGATCTTGGTGCTTTATCTTTATTTTTAATAATAGCCTCTACCCAATGCTTGCCATTTTTAAACCAAACTTTTTCACCAGATAAAAAATTGGTATCTCTTTTACGCGTGTGCCGATTATAATACTTAGAGGTTACATTACTTTTATTGTGCATTTTATTTTGAATATCCTGACTGTAGTTATGTTTAAACATATCAATTTTACCTGGAAGTCCTGTTCTTGTTAATCTGCCCATTCTTTGTGTGTTTCCATGGTTTTTGTATTAACTGTTTTGCCATTTTTACCATTCCCTCAGCAAATCCATTAGATTGAGAATATCTTTGGCTAATAGTACTAAGTTCAACATCTAAAGTTTTGCAAAAATGTCTAAATTCATATGATCCAAATGGAACATTATCCGCGATTATTATTCCCGGTATCCCAAAATATGCAAATAAAGTTTTAAGCTTATTAATTATTGCTGCTGCTGTTTTATTTCCAAGTTCAATTATATCTAAGAATTTAGAAAAGTAGTCCGCTACTATTAAATAAGTTTTATTTTTAAGTTCCATAATATCCATTCCTAGTTTGTGAAATGGAATTTTCGGAATTTCATGAGAAATCAACGGTTCTTTCGGAACATTTGTTCTATATTTTTGACAAACCTTACAAAGATTTATAAGTTCCTCAATATCCTGGTTCATACCAGGCCAGTAAAGTAGTGTCCTTGCTCTTGATTTGGTTTTCTCCTTCCCAAGATGTGAACTATGTAATTGATCCAACACATATCTTTGTATTTCATGAGGAACTAGGATTCTATCATCCATAAATATTAGTTCACTATCAACATACAAGCGGTCTCGAAACTTCCAAAAAAATTTTATTGACTCAGGAGCACTTTTCTCTTCCTTAGGCCATCCGTCAACGATTGTATTTTTAAGTTGTTTTAGTTGAGGATCTTTTTCAATGTGCTTTATAAATAATTCTTTTTTAGAAGGGCTAACGTTGATTGTATGTATGACATCATGAATGTCAGGTATTTCTGGTTTTTGAGCATCATCTTTTATAAAGTTACGTGAAAGATAATCTGCTATATAAAGATATTTGCCAGGCAAATATTTAAGTGTTAAATTATATTTAAGCAAACGTAATTTCATACGTTGCAATTTTGCCGACGGTATTTTGGATATATCTTTTGTTGCTATACCCAAAAGCGGCTTATGATCTGTTACGACTGTAACACTACGACCGTAAATATACGTGTGAAATGTGTAACATGCGAAAACGATCGCCAACAATTCTTTTTCGATTTGCGAATAATTTTGCTCAGTAGTAGTTAGGCTACGTGAAGCAAATAAAACCGGCTTGCCATTTTGCATTAGACATGCTCCTAGGCCGTTTTGAGATGCATCTGACTGAACTGTTATCTCTTTCAGAGGGTCAAATATCTTCAGTACTGGAGCATTTATAATAAGCTTTTTAATTACATTAAGACACTCAGAATGATTTGGAAGCCAGGCAAAAGCAACGTCTTTCTTCAAAAGATCACGCAGTGGTTTTGAAATGTCTGCTAAATTAGGGATAAAACTTCGAATGTAGTTTATGACTCCGAAAAGGGTTTGAAGTTGTTTTTTGTTCTCAGGTGGTTGCAATGCTTCAATTGCCTGCAATTTGTTGCAATACTTGTCTAAGGGCAGCATCATGTTGTTCTTGTGTTTCTGTTGCTATTAAAATATCGTCTATATATATTACAACAAAAGGAATATCTTTAAAATTTTCGTCATTCAGAAATTGAAAAACCTCAGGGGCTATTTTAATGCCAAATGGTAAGCGTTTATACCTATAACAGCCAAAGGGAGTTGCAAATGTGCAAAGCTTACTAGACTCTGGGTCCAACTGAACTTGATGAAATCCATCCTTCAAATCTAACACTGTAAAAATCTTTTTATTAGCTAACTTCGCGATTATTTCCTCAACTGTGGGAATATAATATGTTTGATCTTTTACAGCTTGATTTAAATTACGAGGATCTAAGCAAATGCGAATCTTCTTATTTGGTTTTTCAATAATGACGACGTTTGATACCCATTCCGCGGGCTCACTTACTTTTTCAATAACCCTGCGCTCACATAGATCATTTAGTTCTGTTTTTACAACTTCTGTTAGCACTAAAGGTATGCGTCGAGGTGCACACACAACGGGTTCACAATTGGCCTTTAGTTCAATTTTGAAATTATGCGAAAATTTACCTAAACCAGAAAAAACATCTGCATACTGGGTTAAGATGTCTTCTTTAGATTTAACATTTACTGAATCTATTCTTTTAATAAGATGAAATGCTACACATGCTCTTAATCCAAGTATTGATGATAACAAATGTTAACACTGAAGACTGTTCTTTTATTTTACACTGTAATTTAACAGTTCCATTTGAATCAATGGAAGATCCTCCGCATGCTTTTAAATTTAAATGATTCTCTTCAATTACATAATTCTTTATACCACTTAATGCACTTAAAGGTAATGTATTAACTTCCGCGCCTGTGTCTATTTCAAATCTAATTTCTTTACACTGAATATTTACTGTCACGTACCACGCTTTTTCAATTTTTGGCTCATTAACACATTTATTTTGAATAGCATCCAGGTAAAGGTTATTTAGTGAACTTTCTAACGCGGCTACAGTTCTACACATTTTTGTGAAATTATTTTTCTTACCGCATTTCTTGCATACTTTATCAGCTGCTGGACACTGCTTTCCAAAATGATGTTCCCATCCGCACTTGTTGCATGTTTTCTTATGCTTGGCACTACTCGAATTACTATGACTGTTACTAGAATTATACAAATTGTTAGATTTTCTTTTGTTATCGTAATTTTTAATGTGATTTGACTTATCTTTACTTCGCCAACCAGCTGGTCCGTTGTAAACTTCGGCAATCCGTGATGTATTTGGCTGCATTTGAGTTAACTGCTCCTTCGATGCTTCTGCTGCTCGTACGATTTCAATTGCTTTTTCAGAGGTTAGATTTTCGGTTTCCAATAACCTCTTCTGGACACTTTTGTCGTAAACGCCCATAACTATCCGGTCTCGTAGCATACGATTTTCCTGGTCGCCGAAATTGCATGTTCTCACCATCTTTTTCAGATCAATAAGATAACTGTCGAACGATTCACCTTCTCGCTGCGACCTTCCCAGGTACATGAATGTCTCATAGACTTCATTTGTTCTGCTTTAGCAAAAATTTTGAAAAGCTGCCACCACTTCGCCGTATTTCTTTTTCGATTCTTCCGTGAGGTTGAATGAATTAAAAATTTCCACCGCTTCTGGCCCAATGGCATTCAAAAAGACGGCAATGCGCACTGGCTCCGTTTTCTTTTCGAGCTCCGCCGCCACGGAAAAAATATCAAAATTTCTTTTGAATTTACTCCAGTTTTCCGCCAAGTTTCCACTGCCTAGGATGAGTTTATCGACTGGTTTTAAAAACTCCATACTAACTTTTTGAACTGGCACTGGAACGTATCTCACTTTTTTGGGCGGGCGACCACGCGGTTTTTTATACGGGGGAATTGTCATCAACTTTGTCCGATCACGACTGAACTACAATTATTCTGTATATTAGTACGAAGTTGATGCAGAATTGACTTGAGTATGTATCCAATAAATGTTTTTGAGCTGGCACTGGAACGTATCTCACTTTTTTGGGCGGGTGACCACGTTTTTTTTTACATTCGACGATTGTCACTAATTTTGTCCGATCACGACTGCGCCATGTAATCCTACCGGCTGCGCCATGTAATGTTCTTGGTGAGACTGATTTATTTCTCTTTCTATTTTGTATTACAGGTTTCACTTAAAGATAATTCTACCTGGCTAACTTACTTGCTAACTAGTTTAATCAACGGTTATGTAGCAGGCTCGTTTACACTAACTAAACTTAAGTCATGTTACAAGTTAAACCCGGAACATTCAGTTTGTTAATAAAATCCACGCAAACCTAAGTGTCATTTTGTGTCAGAGCATTTCATGAAATTTACATTTTTCTTGTAGTTAACTATTCAAAATTAAAAAGTCCTTGTTATGAGGACGATTTCTATTTCTGAAAAAAAATAAAAACAATTACTTGAAAATTGGATCGTAAATTTTGTATCTGGCAGATACCTTGCAAACATTCGTGTTGCATTCCCTATTGTGACAATCGGACGGAAGGTTAATTTCGAACAGAAGATATTTTTAAAAGGGTTAGCGAACTATGTTCATGCCTATAGAAATATTGTAGATATACACTAACTTCTTGGACAACTGATCTAAGCAGTTTTTTTCTGTCACAATTCTGTATCCATTAACTATTACGTTAAAAATTACTTCTTAGGCCGCAACCACATTGTCCGGGGTTTGCCAAACCGCGCGGCTCAAAAGGTTAACGTTGTAGACAGCACATGCTCGGAAGAGACACAAGCGATGGGGGAATTCAACAGACGAAGAGTAAAAAAGCTTAAATTTTATTGGACGGAAAAAATAAATTCGTAAAAGATTGATGTTCTTCTCCCAAGTTTCAGTATATCACAAATTAGTGCAATGTATTTGTTAAAAAATAACAAAACGTCAGGATAATGAAGCCAACACTAATATATCCTGCACCCCAACGGAAATACTACACTACGCGCCGCGCAGGTCGTTCATTAGTCGCTCGTATACCAGTGTCATAAACTATGTCTAATTGTGCAATGAAATCGCCCAGTATGGTCGCGGTACCTTACAACATCCAAAAGGACAACGTGTGCGTGTATCCCATCATCGGAATTGCCGAACAGGTGCTATAAATCGGTAGCTTGACCCATATTCCGCCTTCGGCTACCATAAAAATTTGTCTATAATAGGACTCTAGTTTTCGCACCCATATCTATACGCGCGGATCTTCTTGATAATATCCTCAAATTTTACAACCCAAAACTACATACCTATCTCGATATGGGTCGCCACGGCTGTTATCGTCCATCTGTTGCCTATGACGATGACCGCGACAACGACGCCTCAACACAGGTCCTACGTCCTAAAACATCGAAAATCGTTGATAAAAATTCCTCTCTGTATCACGCACGTGGCTGTGCGTCGTCTATAGGTATCTCATTCCGTGTGTGCGCATGCATGTGTATCCTTCGTTTGATCAAAATATTTCAAAAATTTTGGAAAATTATTACCAAAAACAGATTTTAGTGCACCGAACTAAATAGCGAAGGATTCGTCAGTCGGTTTGAATAGGGAAATCGCGCGCATGATGGTCTATAACGAACGAACAGGTCTCTGGTTTTTCCGATTCTCTTGCCTCTCACCTGTGTATGCACGAGCTGCATGCGGAAATATTGTGTGCACGACAGGTACAAACAAAACGCCAGAGGATCTCGACTCGTCACTGAAATAGTGTGAGAAAAAGGACCTCACCGACCCGTATCCGAATGTTTCCCAAACATAGTAGCACCATTTGAAATTTATGCATGACATGTTGATGGATTTTCATCGGGACATGTTAAAAAGGAATGCAGCGTTGCCATCACAGGATACTCTGTGTATCATCCGTAGACAGGTACAAAATTAAGAAAGAAACAATTTCACAGGATCACCAATTTGTTACTTTGGATGCATGCATGTGTATTGGAACGCACAGGTACGTGAAAATTCCCATATAAACTCTATAAACATGTCCTTTTTTCGGCTGTACTTGCTCAATGCGTGTTATTTAGGATTTGTATTTATCTTTCTGTTTTCAGGATCGATCGTTCTGTGTGTATGAAACATGATGTATCGTATACGATATGAATAATAAGTTAAGCCCGTATGGCAATCCCTTGAGACTATATGCGGTCGGTTCAGGGTGAATTTATGCATTTGCGCGCCCGTTCGCATATCCTAGTCAGTTGTTGCAAAAGAACCTGTTTTGAAAAGAGCCAGGACTTTACAGCGTGAGTACGGTTTTTTGTTTTTGTTTCGCACACCTGGTCTAGGTAGGTATAGACGCAGGTCAGGCGACGATTTCTGTGAAAGCTATTGTTTCCGCTCGACCGCACGTCTTATGCATGTCCTTTGTTTTCAAGTTTGAAACTAATGAATGGGAGAAATGCAGGGATTTAGCTTAGAAGCCTGAAATTAGAAAAAAACAACACGAATGGTCACTTTGTGATTTTTTTTGAATCCTATCTCTGTCCATTTTCCTGTTCACTGAAGCACATTTTTTAATACCTTCAAATAAATGAAATTTTGCATGCAAAAAACACACAAACCATTGAAATCATCATCGTCCGCTGAATCCTATAAAATAAAATTCATCATCGAAATATGCGTAACTAATTAATTTCATGATTATACGCATTGATATAATAATGAACAACCGCGCCGTCCCCCACTTCTACGTTTTCCAGACGCCCGGGAAAAGGGACTTTAAGGACGACAAAACGGATGTTAGTCGCGCGTTCACTCGCACTTTTGAAATTAATCGAAAATGGAAATAAAATCTTGAAATAAAGTTGAATTTAGTGCGGTGGTGTCCCCCCGAAGCATTGTATTCTCCTAATCGACACCCTCGCACTTTTCTTTCTTTTTGCCTGAGTTCTTTTGAGGTCGTTTAATTTTTCGGTTCAATCGTATTTTGGTAATTTTCCCGACGATAAATTAAAAAAACGGAAAGAAAACGAATGAAACAACGAAAAGGCGCAGATAGAAAAAAAATAATTGTATCGCGGCTAAGTGCTTGATTTGGATTTAAGAAATTCAATGGGTTCGGTTCAGAACGATACGAAATGAGTGTTTATGTAATGCCGAGCGGCAGAGAGTTTTGATTGCATGACTGAGATTTTATGGTGTTGAATATTGTTGTTTTTCTTTTTCTTTTGGGGACGCAAAAGATTTAATTATATAAATGTTGAAGATATACGCAATTGGAATTATTGGGAATTGTTTTTTATTTTTTTCACGCTATTGACTGCGCATTCCATTAAAATTATCTTCATTAAATCTGAACAGATTCAGGACTATTTTCAAAATAAATTGAAGGAGAATTTCGAATAAGGAAAACGCAGAAGAAAATTGACTTAGTTAGGGGGAGTGAGTAAATTTAGCAGATTTAACTGAAATTAATTCATATTCGACGGTAGAGTACTACATAGGTAGATAGTCTTATTCATTCTCTGTAGTAAGCGAGACAGTTTTCTGACCAAAATCACACCTAGCCGTATGGCTTGTCCTTATCATCCTGACTCGCGCTAAAAATTCTGGTTTTATTTTGGACCTTGCCTTTTACAAACATGGTCCATACATAATTTGAGTCGGCCATTTGCAAAACTCGTTAAATCCAAAATTGTGAAAAATTGAGTTAATGATGCCATTTTATTCCACTTTTGATGCTCTATAGGTAGGATTAAAAATATTCTAACTAATTTTAATAATTACGGCGTAATAAGGCGATAAAAACTGCAAACAGTTGCAAAACTCGTTAAATCCACTAGCTGTGCAGTTGCAAAATACGTTAAATCCAACCACAATATTTTGGTTTCAAAATTCAAAACTCGTTAAAACCATCAAAACAGGTGCAAAATACGTCAAATCCAAATTATTTTTTCCGGTTTCTTCGACATATTTTTGTTGAAAGTATTTAAAATGAATTGTACGAGGAGCTGAAAACGCTAAATTCATGGATTTATGTAATAAAACGAATTGATTTCGGAACATATGCTTTGAAGTCATGGTTTAAGCTGGCGGTTTGAAATATTAGTCATTATGTTGTATTTTGGCCAATCCGACCAAGGGTTCCCCTATCTCCCATTCAAATAAACCCTTCGATCCCTCGGCCATAACTGTCGACAGATTATCACTAGCGACCTAAAATGTTGATCCATGCCTAATTTTGACATACCCGTAGAATGGATGGATGGAAAGTAGAATAGGTCCAGCGCACGGATACCCTACCTCCCCTACAAAACTATATCCAGCTCTAACTTTATATGGCCTGTCACAAAAAACTTCAATTCGGTGTCCTGTTAGATGCCTTTATAAAATATCAAGGGGAAACCAGATCTGACCCTATCTACCCCTACCTCCCTACCCCATACAAAAAAAATTAAATTGAATATTTACGTCCCTTCTAGGTTGGTACAAGCGTGGGTATACATTCACCGTGGTGTTCGTACGATTAGAACTCGCGGGTCTCGTTAAGAGGTATATTTTGGAACCCAGAGTTGGGGTACACACAAATCCTCCCCTGAGTTGGGGTACACACAATATACTACTGTTTTGAAGAGTGTAATGCCAGTAACTACATGAAATAGAGATATCCTTTGATTTATGCATGAAATTGATTCGCGAATTCCAGCCAGATCGAAATAGGTTCAGGTTTCAACAGAAGGCTTTCGGAAGCTTGCAGCCTGGTTTGTTCGGCCGAAATTAGTCAAGGACTGCTAAGGCCACTCGATTGTTCTGATTCTGATTGTCTCATTTAAATCTGCTGTACGGTTTTCACGGCTGCTTCATCGAGCACATTGCTAGGATCGCAATAGTATCCCACGGCTTTTTTATAATACGGAATGGCGTGATTCTTACGAAAACTTTTGAGCGTTAAATTCAATCGGGTGTTGAATGATAGTTCCAGTATTGGCTGTATGAGTGAGATCATAGTCACAAGCTCGTGAGTTCGAAAAACACCATGGTCCACGGTGAGTTTTGAATTCATGACCCTGTGCACCGAAGGTGCGCGCACTAACCGCTAGACCAGCCAGACTGTTTTAATGAAATTAGCCTGAGGAAAAAAAATTCTCGATCGATTTAGCATTTGTTTACCGATCGTCTCGAGCTTTAGAACCTGTCGTTGGAAAGTCGATTTTGTCGGGCGATCGCGTATCTATACTGTAAGAGTAATTGACTAACAAAAATCGAACGAAGCAGTCGTACCCAAAACAACATGTCCGCCAGACTGACAAAATAGATGCGCGCCCTTATGAAGAACTCTTAATTAGATAATCCTGGAATTAAATCAGATCGAGTCCACATCATCTAACTTTATTTTCCGTTAACGACGGACTTATCAGCAAATCGAATTCGGGGTATTCATTAAGAAGCATTTCTCGAACATTGAGCGCCTTCCTTTATTTCAACCAAAACAGGGCAGCAGAGACACCTTCCGTCTGAGAAACCCTCAAACCAGGCGATATAAATGGATGTTACACTTGACGCACCCAAGGTTAAAGGCAAACTGATCAACACTTGGATGTGTCAAATGAAAAGCCAGCAACACATTGCTCTCTGCGATGACACCATCAAGATAGAGGTGAAATAGGCTGAGGTATTAGGTACCTTAGGTCGTGCTCTGTGGCCGTGATCGTTCGGTCGCCACTCTGTGAAATAGACACTCATACAGAATCGAGTTTCCAAACTCGGCACGACTCGTCGCAAGTTTATTATTCAGAAGAAGATGATAAGAAATATTCTTATCGTAGAATAATAAACTAACAATGCGACTAGGAAGTATGTCTGTCAAGTTAGCACTACCACTTTTAAATATTGATGAACGCTATAGTGCATTAAACGTCGCGAATTTGCCGTGATTCAATGGCAAAATCAAAAAATTTGCCGCGCCCCTCCTTCCCCTTAAAACAACCCCTAACTGTTTTTCAAGCCCCATAGAGCGTAGGAAGCCTTAAAACGCAAGTTTAAGACATCGCAATATAACAGATTGTACGCACAAGCACGCTCAAGAGCTTACTTATAATATCTGCACTCATACAAAGTTTTCCGCAACCCTCTACACGTTCAAAAACTACCCCTAAGTCCGGTTTAGCCCCATACAAAGTTTATGGCGTAAAAACTCAAGTTATACGTATAGTCATACAACAAAATTTATTCAGTCAAATGCTATACAGGCTAATGATAATATCTGCACCCTTAAAATCTTTGCCGCGCCCTTCCTTCCCCTTAAAACAACCCCTGTCGAATTAGCACTAACACCCATGTAACTCCGAAACTAAGAATTTACATAAAACGAAAAGTGTCCCTGAATTTGCCGCAAGGGTCACTTATAACACCTGAACTTTAAAAAAATTTGCCGCGCCCCTCTACACCCCTAAAAACTACCCCTAATTGCTTTTATGGTTATAGCGCAAAAACTCAAGTTTTAAACATCGTCATCAAACAAACTGTAAGTAGTTGGATACTTTAGGTGTAACTGAAGATATCTACCGCTTCCAAAAATTTGCCGCGCCCCTCCTTCCCCTTAAAACAACCCCTGTCAAGTTAGCACTACCACCCTTGTAAAGCCGAAACTAAAAATTTACATAAAACCAAAAGTGTCCCTGAATTTGCCGCAGGGGTCACTTATAACACCTGAACTTTAAAAAAATTTCCCGCGCCCCTCTACACCCTTAAGACTATCATCGTCAAACAAAATGTATTTAGTCGAATGCTTTAGGGGTAACAAAAGATATCTACCCTCTCAAAAAATTTGCCGCGCCCCTCTCCACTCTTAAAAACTACCCCTAAGTGCAGTTTTAGCCCATAAAGAATTTATGGAGTAAAAAAAAAAGTTTTAAGTATCGTCATAAAACAAAATTTATTCAGTTGAATACTTCAAGGGTAACTTAAAATATGTGCACTCTCAAAAACTTTGCCGTGCCCCTTTACACCCTTAAAAATGACACCTAAGTGTGTTTTTGACTCCTTGCAGAGTATTTAGCGTAAAATTTCAAGGTTTAAGAATCGTCATGAAAGATATTGTTTCTACTTGAATGCTGCAGGGTTTACTTAAGATATCTCCATTTTAAAAAAAAATGCTGGGCCCTTCCATACCTACTAAAACTACCCCTAATTGCGTTTATGGCCCCATACAAAGTTTATGGCGCAAAAACACATATTTCAAAAATCAACATGAAACAATATTTATTCAGTTAAATGCTACAGGGGTTACTTAAGATATCTACACATTCAAAAAATTTGCCACGCCCCTAGTTAGTTGTCACAAGGGTTGTTTAAGACAATCCACCTTCAAAAAACTTGTCGTGCCGCTCGTTTCCTTAAAAAACTACCCCTGTCAAGTTAGGACCACCACCTCAGTAGCGACGAATTCAAGAATAGGCAAACTGTCTAATTAATTGTTGCAATGGTGAGTTTCCTAGGCGAATTCCTTTCGTCAATGAAGATGTTGTCGCATCTATACCCTGGTGTAAGAGTTTGTCAACAGTATAAATGCTGGTTCCTGTAAACTGGTATAAAACTGTTACTCTTCGTGCTTGCACATTGGGGGGGGGGGGGGGGCGTCAATTGCGCATCGTGCAATTCGTGTCTTAAGAAGACCGTGTGTTAAAGGCGTACCGCCAGGTGATGCACGTTAAATCTTGGATATCATCCAAGGGTGATATCCTCCAGGGACTTGTCCCTCTGGATCAGAGCTCAAGTATACTTGCTCTTGGCAGCGTTTATCTTGAGCCCAGCATTTCGACTTTCGCAATCAAAGCATCCTCTGTCGTTTTAATGCTTCAGAGAATATTCTGATTTCCCCCCGCTTTAATTAATTTAACCGAAACTCCATCTATACCCGAGGCCTTACCGGCATTCATACCATAGATTCCCCGCGTCCGATAACCCGCTTCTTCTTCCGATGAAGATGCACTTGTAGGGCCAAAGCGGTTGTTTAGGACCTCAAAAAAGTGAAGCTGCTGTTCTTCCGAAACAGCAGATATCGTTCTTTTTATTTTTACAGGATGGTCGGTAGTTAACGATTTGCCAATTGGTGGCTTAATTGGCTTCGCTTTCACCACGGTAAGCCGCATCATCTGCCTCCTTCGCTAAAGCGTTGATGTAAGTACGCTTGTCACTTAAGGGTAGTTTTTAAGGGGGAAGAGTGGCGCGGCAAATTTATTAAAAGTGAAAATGTCCTTTTAAGCCCCTGCGACAATTAATTGGATACTTTTCGTTTTAAGGAAATTCTTGAATTCGCCGCTACTGGGGTGGTGCTAACTTGACAGGGGTACTTTTAAGGGAAGGAGGGGTGTGGCAAATTTTTTGAATGTGTAGATATCTTAAGTTACCCCTGTAGCATTTAACTGAATAAATATTGTTTCATGTTGATTCTTAAAACATGTGTTTTTGCGCCATAAACTTTGTATGGGGTCATAAACGCAATTAGGGGTAGTTTTTGAGGGCATGGAAGGTCGCAGCAAATTTTTTGAAAATGGAGATATCTTAAGTAAACCCTGCAGCATTCAAGTAGAAACAATATCATTCATGACGATTCTTAAACCTTGAATTTTTACGCTATATACTCTGCATGGAGTCAAAAACACACTTAGGGGTCATTTTTAAGGGTGTAAAGGGGCACGGCAAAGTTTTTGAGAGTGCACATATTTTAAGTTACCCTTGAAGTATTCAACTGAATAAATTTTGTTTTATGACGATACTTAAAACTTCAGTTTTTACTCCATAAACTCTTTATTGGGCCAAAACTGCACTTAGGGGTAGTTTTTGAGGGTGGAGAGGGGCGCGGCAAATTTTTTTAAAGTTCAGGTGTCATAAGTGACCCCTGCGGCAAATTCACGGACACTTTTGGTTTTATGTAAATTCTTAGTTTCGGCTTTACAAGGGTGGTAGTGCTAACTTGACAGGGGTTGTTTTAGGGGAAGGAGGGGCGCGGCAATTTTTTTGAAGGGGTGAGTAGGTTTAGTTACACGTAAAGGATCCAACTAATTGCAGTTTGTTTGATGACGATGCTTAAAACTTGAGTTTTTGCGCTATAACCATAAAAGCATTTAGGGGTAGTTTTTAGGGGTGTAGAGGGGCGCGGCAAATTTTTTTAAAGTTCAGGTGTCATAAGTGACCCCTGCGGCAAATTCAGGGACACTTTTGGTTTTATGTAAATTTTTAGTTTCGGCGTTACAAGGGTGGTAGTGCTAACTTGACAGGCGTTGTTTTAAGGGGAAGGAGGGGCGCGGCAAATTTTTGGAAGCGGTAGATATCTTCAGTTACACCTAGAGTATCCAACTACTTACAGTTTGTTTGATGACGATGTTTAAAACTTGAGTTTTTGCGCTATAACCATAAAAGCAATTAGGGGTAGTTTTTAGGGGTGTAGAGGGGCGCGGCAAATTTTTTTAAAGTTCAGGTGTTATAAGTGACCCCTGCGGCAAATTCAGGGACACTTTTGGTTTTATGTAAATTCTTAGTTTCGGCGTTACATGGGTGTTAGTGCTAATTCGACAGGGGTTGTTTTAAGGGGAAGGAAGGGCGCATCAAACATTTTAAGGGTGCAGATATTATCATTAGCCTGTATAGCATTTGACTGAATAAATTTTGATGTATGACTATACGTATAACTTGAGTTTTTACGCCATGAACTTTGTATGGGGCTAAACCGGACTTAGGGGTAGTTTTTGAACGTGTAGAGGGTTGCGGAAAACTTTGTATGAGTGCAGATATTATAAGTAAGCTCTTCAGCGTGCTTGTTCGTACAATCTGTTATATTGCGATACCTTAAACTTGCGTTTTAAGGCTTCCTACGCTCTATGGGGCTTGAAAAACAGTTAGGGGTTGTTTTAAGGGGAAGGAGGGGCGCGGCAAATTTTTTGATTTCGCCATTGAATCACGGCAAATTCGCGACGTTTAATGCACTATAGCGTTCATCGATATTTAAAAGTGGTAGTGCTAACTTGACAGACATCTAGGAAGTGGTATGGCTGACAACCGTATCACACTCCGAATTCAGTTGTCTTTGTAACGTTGATGACTACACACGGTAGTCATCAACGCACTATGCTCCACTAGGAGTTACGGTAATCGAGAGAGATTAGGTACCACCAGAAAGGGCGATGTGTTTACATGTCACCGCAAGCAACGCGAGACCGTAGGCAGGGCCGGCCCCAGGGGTGGGCGAACTGGGCGGTCGCCCAGGGTCACAACATTTGAGGGGCCACCACTCGGAAAAATGATCACTCAAAAAGGGCCTCCACGCGAAAGATATGTACTCAAACTAGATTAGTTCTAAAGTTAATATAAAGTGAAATAACGATAATGTAATTTTACTGATAAAAAATTTGTTATAACATGCATAGGGATAAGCCATTCATCCGTCTTTCTCTTTTTCCAAACATTTTGCAATATCTGCTCTTTAACGTCACCATTGATGTCTTTGATGTTTGTTAAAAAATTCCAGTGACGGTAGCATGGTATGGAAGAAGTTTGATTTTTAGAACTTATCGAATAAATTTACCAATATCCAAGCCTGGACGTTACAAAATAAGCCTGAGATAGTACCATGAAAAGCCGGTAGTGATGACACAAGAGGCCACTACTTCACGGATTGGTATAATAAGGGAAGAAAGAGGAAAAATAAACCTAGATCAAAATTTTCTAATTACGGTATTCGGATCATTGAATTTTTGCTCTCTTAGCAGACCACATCGAAGGCTGAACATTGCTGCCATGCAAAAATCTTAAAATCGAGATGTGACTGGAAATCTGATACTTTTTCTTTACAAGACGTGACACCTTTAGGTTACAAGAAGTTTGAATTGATGTTTAACATGAAAAACATAACCGCACGCACGTTATCGACGTCAGACATATAAACGAGGATTAGAGTTTTCTGCATAGAAAACCGGCGGAAGTATTATTTATAGAAACACGATGTACCGCGCGTACAAAATTATCGTCTAACGCAGTGCTTCCCAAACAGGGTTTCGTAGAATATTAGGGTTCCGCTACAACTTCTCAAATATAGGAAATGAGTAATGTAGAAATTACTTTTGATAGAAAAATTCAAGGAATAGAAAAACTCCACAATATGTTGCAGTATTAAAATTCTAAGGTTTACGCTGCCAACTAAGCACTCCGGTAAATGCCAATAATTAACATAACTTACGCAAAGTTATGAAACTCCTAAAAACCGTCAGATAGATGATATTTTGAATGTTTGGCAAATGAAAAGCCAAATGAAAAATGGGTTAACAGCTGACAAAAATTTGCAAAATGTCAGTTTTGTTTCCAATTGGAAGAAATGATTGGAAACATTTTCATTAAATAAAAAATTTGTCTGCGATTTTTTAATGAATACTAGAAATACACTGCTCGTCATCAGATTAGCACACCCTTTCGCATGTAGAGTTTCGGCTGATTTCCAACCAAACTAAAAGAGCTAAAATTTCAAAATTATAACTGTTAATAGCCTATTCAATTCTGAGTTAGTTAACACAAAAAGAATTGTGTTTACATTTTTTATTATTGATTTATAATTGTTTTTCGAAAAAGAACACACAAAATAGCCATTTAAAATTTGTCATCAGGATAGCACATGCAATTCCTTTTTCTTCCACAATTAAAGAGGTAGGACCCTTAATTTTTTGTGGTTGTTTGAGTAAGATATTAACTTTAATATGAATAAGGGAAAATCATTATCAGCGGAAGAGGGATCAAAATTTAAGGCTTACAAGGAGTCAAGGTGGTCAAAAAGTGAAATTTCGAGAAAAAATTAATAAAAGTCGATAAGTTGAATCCGAATTCGTGTGTAATAAGTAGCGTTAAGATGAAAATAACAGAGGCGATAAAAATTGAGTATTTGTCAATCCCTATGAGACAGTAATTTTCAGGGAAGCATCCAGTCCTCATGACTCGGTCGCAAGGATTAGGGTAAATTTTGATATTAATTTTGACAATAGGTTAAGCCTATTGTTCAAATAGTGATACAAAA
Organism: Microchrysa polita; assembly: GCA_949715475.1. Lineage (NCBI taxonomy): Eukaryota > Metazoa > Arthropoda > Insecta > Diptera > Stratiomyidae > Microchrysa > Microchrysa polita. The sequence goes on from OX454422.1 coordinate 8,646,582, forward strand.
ATGCTCCACATCTAAAGAAACTAAAACTAAAGGAAAATGCGCTTAAATTAAACTCGAGAGCACTTGACATGTAATAAAAAATGGCGCTATGTTGTCTTTTCGAATAAAAAGAAGTACCATCTCACAGTATCACTTGGCCCTCGAGACCATTACACAATCTGTCCGACAATGAAAGCGATCCTAATGGTGTCCTTCCTAGCAAAGATCCTGGAAGTAGACATTATAACTGTGTTACTCTTCTAAAGTGAACTTCTCTTTATCCGAAAAGATAACATACCGCCATTCTTTGTTCCATGTCAAGTGTTCTCATGATTAATTTTAACGTACTTTCCTTCGTGGAAAGTTAAGTTGGAGTTTATTCTGTAGTTTTAGTTTCTTGAAATGTGGAGTTTTGTTATCACTGTTTAAACAAAAGATAGGCTCGCCTTAATGGCAAAATTTACCCTAATCCTTATGACCGAGTCATGAGGGCTAGATGTTTCTCTCAAAATAACTCTCTCATAAGGATTGACATGTACTCAATTCTTATCGCCTCTATTATTTTTACCTTAACGCCAGTGCCGGATTAACTACGTGGCAGAAGGTGGCAAATGCCACGGGCCCCGCGCTTTGTGGGGCCCCGCGTTTTTCTCAAACAAAAATTATAACAACCAAGATGCTTCGAAATTGTTATAACACTTTATCGTTGAACAATTTACGCTTGGGTGTTCCAAAATTACAGCAAGGTTTGTATAGCACAAAAATACAGAAATATTTCTTTCTAAAGGCTAGTACTCAGATCGAGAGTGAAATTTTTGTCCGCTACGTTTTTTTCAATGAAAATGTATTCATACTGTCGTGGAATATGTGGAGAATGCTGTGGAATTCCATACGCTGCAATCCGAAAACAGTTCCATAATTTTTCTCGGCCATTTTATGTATTTTTTCCGATTCCCCAGTTATTTCATCGTAAAATGGCAAATGACCGGGGAATCGAAAAATAATACATAAAATGGCCGAGGAGAATTATGGAACCGGTCTCGGGTTGTAGCTTATGGAATTCCCCACCGTTTGTGACATATACGACGACAGTAAGTACGCATTTTTATTGATAAAATCGCAGCGGGAAGAATTACATTCTCGATCTTAATTCGGCCCTTAATTCATGATAGCATTCCCGTAAACCTACGTTCACCCACATTGTTTCAGATTCACGATCTAGCGATCAATAAGATTTTTGGAGTTCATGTTAGGAAATGTGCTTGCATACATCCATAGAATTAGGAAATTACAAATTTATCTCTCATGCACAGTGGCGTACCGCTTTAAACGATATGAAAAGAGCGGCAAAAATATCTGTTTAAAAAATTATTCAAAATGCTTTCTTCAAAATGTTGGTTTTCATTGAAGTGTGTAAATTTTCGATTTTTTTATTAAAAACCGTAAAACCGAATTAATGTAGAAGATGTTAACGTGAATTTGGCTTTCTGGTATATGTGCTACGTTAGTATCTTTATTGTGGGCATCTTTTAGCTAGATGTTTGGTTGTCAGTTTTTATGAACCTGAGTAAACCTGAAAAAGGACAATTCAATCGAAAGCTATATTAATGGGAAACACTTATAGAATGAAATAATTTTCCATTTTTTATTACTTTGTGAAATTTTTCAATGTTTAGAGGTCGTCCAAAAAGGGACTTCTAACATCAATTCTTCTTTGTCGAATAAGTACAGTTTGTCTACAGAAATTCGGTTTAACTAATTAAAATAAAAAATAAAAATGCTGGCAAACTCACACACGTCAATGAAAAACATTTTTTGAAACAATTTTCAAAACAGATAATATTGCCCCCATTTTCATAATTGTTGGGATGGGAATATTCTCACGGGTTGAATTAAAACACCTTGGAGTTTCTCTCGACACGTTTATTCCGCACAATGTATAACCCGGAAGAGCCAAGGCAAACGTCAACGTAGATTGACAAGTAGTTATTCGTTAAGTAGTGGGTGCGTTCACAAGATACACGTTTTTATAACAATAATGCTTTTTTGATTTTTTTCCCGCTAGAACAGTGGTGCTCAATTTTTTTCAGCTCGTGCCTCCTGTTGCGAGATCTGCTGATCGTGGCACCCCCTGAGAAAATGTTGGCCAAAAACCGAAAATAGATGCAAAAATTGCATTGGGAAAGGAATGCTTTTAATTTTGGACATAAGTTCCGAATCCATTGTCCCAATTTAAATTGTTTGAACATTGTGAGTTAGGCCGTCAACATGGCTTCAGTGATACGTCGAGCCGCAAAATTGATATTAACATTACTGGAGCGACCAAAATCCGTAATTTTTTTTCCCAAGACCATAGCTGGCTGATGCGGTTCAAATCAGCCATATCAAATAGGCCCCGCGCTCTACATATGCCACGGGCCCCGCGCTTGCTTAATCCGGCACTGCTTAACGCTACTTATTACACACGAATTCGGATTCAACTTATCAACTTTTATTAATTTTTTCTCGAAATTTCACTTTTTGACCGCCTCCACTCCTTGAATGCCTTAAATTTGGTCCCTCTTCCGCAGATAATAATTTTTAATTATTCATATTATATTTTAATTATTCATACTCAAACAAGCACAAAAAATTGGGGGTCCTACGTCTTTAATTGTGGAAGATAGACAAAAAAGAATTTGCATGTGCTATCCTGATGACAAATTTTAAATGGCTATTTCGTGTGTTCTTTTTCGAAAAACAATTATAAATCACTATTAAAAAATCTAAACACAATTATTTTTGTGTTAATTAACTCAGAATTGAATAGACTATTAACAGTTATAATTTTGAAATTTTAGCTCTTTTGGTTTGGTTGGAAATCAGCCGAGACTATTCATGCGCAGGGGTGTGCTTATCTGATGACAAGCACTGTATGATCATGAGAGAACATTAGAAATCCGCGGGCTGTGAGGTGATTAAAAAACAGCTAACTGCCATAGTGACAGGAGCTCCTAATATTTGCGTAAAACTCTAAAGAGTTTTTATTAAGCACTCGTCAGTCGCAGAAACTACTGATCTAACGTAAGAGGAAACATTCAGCCAATGAAGATCAGATGCGTTTTGTTTGTGTTGATTAGTAAGGGGGTAGGGACCACCATCATCCATTTGGCCCAGGGCCACAAGAGTGCTAAGGCCGGCCCTGACCGTAGGGCAGTATAAGGAGACGGAGAAAAAGTAAAGTTGATCACTGTAGGTCACTTTGTACGGAAGCTACAATTAATTTTGATTTGATTGAGTTGATATTTGGTATGATGAGTGTAATGAAGCTTTGCCTTAAAGAGAAACCGAAATTTTCCTCCTTAATGTAATTTGGAAGAGTTACGGGCATGTACATATTTGTTTTTTGATTTTAAATAAGGATGAAACAAGGGCCACAGGATCAAGATAATTTTTAGTAAAAAATTACTGGAGCTTCATACATTTACACACATTGCACAATTATGTACATAGCTTAACTTTCGTATTTTCAGGAGTAATGATGCAAATTGTACTTATCTAAAAATACCCAGCAGGATATTTTCCCAAAAAAAAGATCGACTAATAAATTTTATTACTGCCAAGGAAATTTTATTTAGTTTAGGACATACTCGGAATATTTTCATATAGATTTGACCATTTTTGAAATAGACATAAAAAAAACTGAAAAATGTCACTTTTTCTCCCCCATTTCTCCTTCTTATATACTCCCCGTTCAACAGGACTTTTCCCGCATATGTAGAGGGCAATCCCCAACAATCCTGTCAAGTTTAAAATATACACTATTGCCGCCAATTAATGCATATTTTCTAGAATACATTTTGAGTTGCAAAACTAGTTAAACCCCATCTCCAGGTGCGAAACTCTTTAAATCCAAAAAATTTTCTAGTTTATTCAGAAAACTACGAGTGTAGGATTATTATGCCATATCGCAGCAATTTATTTAGATGGCCATCCTAAATATATTTCGAGAAGAAAAAAATACAATATGTGCACAATAAACTTTTCACCGGTTTTTGCGATTTTCTCTAAATAAATTACGCTTAACGAGTCTTGCAACTTGACAACCCTCTTATCAGTGGCGTAACGTTTCTAAAATATCTTGTGTGCGAGATCGAAATGGGGGGCCCCACAAAGTGTAATTTATAATTAAACAAAATGGTTGAAACCACTATTTTTGCTGCCCAAGTAACAATTCGTATGCTTTAAAGAAGCACTTCATCCTGTAACATTCATATAGTAACACAAAATCAGTTTATCGTGTGACATCGCTTATATAAGTATTTTGATCCGATAAAAACTCCTTAAAACACTTTTTGGAAAGCTTAAAAAGTTATATAATATATAATATATAATCAATTCACAACTACATCCACTAAGACTTCGATAACACTTCTCTAAACGTTAACCTAAAAAGATGCTCCATTAAATACTTCTTTGTAGTCTTTATTGAATGACATAAACACCCATGACTGCAATCAACACACACACATGCATATACTCTTCTATAGCACTGTCGATTTCATTTTTATAGTGTGACATTCGTGTGATCATCCAATAAATTGCTCAGCGTAGTTTTATAGAAAGATGCACTTTGTGATTTTTTAAAGAATTGACACTTATGAAGTGCTCTAGAACACCACGTTTCTTGAATTGAATTCATTGAAATATTACATGAAACCAACATTTCCTCACTCATTTTTAACTTATGAATCAATTAAGATAATCTCAGCCCAGAAACTGGCTGCATTTTATTGATGAACGTGTGAATTTAATTAGCTTCAACTGATTGATATATAAAGAAGAAGGTGCATTGCGGAGAAGGGTTGAGCATTTCGATAGAAGCAACGAACCACTTGTAGAGTTTACGAGCAATGCTGACTATATGTGAGGTTGGCCGAGTGGTTAAGGCGTCGGACTTGCGTACGACAGTCGCTGGTTCGACGCTGGCTGCGGGAATTTTTTCCTTTTTTTTTTGCAAACGCGAGAAAATGATGACATAACACATATGATGTATGTCTTTTTCAAAGTATAATTCAGTGCTACAATAAGGTTCAATTGGATCAAAAAACGGCGCCAAATGCCATTATTGGACTGTTATTCAGTGGTTATACCCTGTAAAGTGCCCCTATTATTGTTAGACCTGCTATGTAGGTACATCGCTCGACCTGCTATGTAGGCACATCGCCCGTTCTGGGGGTAACGTCTCAGCATATTTCTACAGGCAGCTCTATCTTGGATCGTGTCATCGCCGAGACCAACGCGTTGTTGTTGCTTTTCCATTTCACACATCCAGGTGTTCTTCGGTCTGCCTCTGGCCTTGGGTCCATCAAGCGGAACTTCCATTGATATCGCTTTCTTTGTGGGGTTATCAGACGGACGCCTTTCAACATGGCAATACCAATCCTTTTTTCGGTCTTCGAGCTTTTCGGTGAGTGATTGTTCTATAGGCAAGCTACCTCGGATTTAGGTACTTTTGAAATGGTCCCTTTTGGTTACACCAACTGACATGCTAGGATTTACACTATCGACAGTATATACTAAAACCTCACGATTCAATCCAGTAAGCGGGGCGAAATTATTTTTTTAGAGTAGAATCCGTTTAAAATATTTACATTCCGATTATTTGATGCATGACTAAAACAGTTTTTTTTTTCAACATAGGCGAAATTAGCCACATTACCAAGCTTTCTTATAGATTTAGTCATGGATTTTGTTTTAAATCGCGTTATGAACCCGGTGAATTTTCTTCTGTTAATTGGATTTTACCTTTAGTATCAGAGCTGTTAATGGGTGAAGTAATTTCGGCTTGTTCTGCTATCCGTTCTGATAAGAAGAACTTCTATGTTACAAACATTTTCCGCTATATGGCGGCTGCTGCTGATTTGTCGCTAGTGTCACCAAAAAGAAGAAGAAATTCCCCGTTCGAGAGCTGATAGCGTAAGGTCATCCCTGGTAATGAAAATGCAGTTCTTCAGCGAAACAATAAGATGTTCCTTGAAGTTCTTATATCAAACTGTTTTGAAGTAAAAAAAAATGTTTCATTTAAAAGCACTCCTAACTTGTTCATCTGTTTTAAATCTAGCTTCAGTGTGTCTATGAATAATAAATCTAGTATTTTTTTTAAGCACAGTCCAAAATTGTCCACTCCTCTTCACTACGTTAGGGGGCCCCTGTGGGTTGGGGGCCCGTGTGCGACCGAACACATGGAACACCGTACGTTACGCCACTGCCTCTTATTAACACATTTTTACATTTTCTAAATTATTTTCCCTATTGTTCGAAACAAAAAATGTTTGCAAAAAATTGAAAACATTGAATTTTATTTTGAGAAACATTATTTTCATACCCTATCCTCATTCAGCTAAAACTTTGAGTTGCAAAAGTCGTTAAAACCCCTTTCCAGTTGCAAAAGGCGTTTAATCCATACTTCTCCTTTCTCTAATCAGGAAAATATTAATCTAGGATTTTGAAGCTGTATCTAGTTTTACTTGAAGCACAATCCTAAACGAAATTTAATGAAAAAGTAATCATAAAAGTTTTTTAGAAACCTACCAGCGGTTTTTTGCAATTTCCACAAAACAAACTACATGTCGCTTAACGAGTTTTGCAACTGGACGACTCATTTGATATTAATCAAATCAAAGATATTTGTAAAGACAAGGAAAATGTTCAAAAATTGACACCTATATGTCTTTATCTGTCCCTTCATAAAAATGTTTTACCCACCATCGGTTTTCAAACCAACAATGTATGGCCCGCGTAAAAATTCAGTTGGACACTCCTGCCCAAAAGTGCCTGCAATATGATAGAGCTCGCACTAAAATGCAAGCACCACTAGGTTTAGGTTAGGCGGTACTATCAATTAAAGTCTCGAATTCATATCCTTACCAACTTCATATTAAAATTATCCGCACATTTAGCGAATAACGTTGCGATTTTACGATTTTAGCATTTTACACTCAAAATATTCTTTGAGTGCAATATTTTACATGCAATTAAATAATCCGTGCTCCGTCAAAACGTATAACAACGGGTTAAGAAACACAAATATTGTGACGGATATCTTCCGCACACAGGTCAACGTGCGATTTCATCCGCACACCTACGTCAAATTAGCTAAAATATGAGTCCGTTATTGGGGGGTGCTTCTATACTTTACGGGAAAGTCGCATCGCATCTTCCGCCAAGAAGCTTTTCGTGTCGTACTACGGATGCCGATGGACCCATACTCTATGCTTCTTCAGCACAGTGCTACTGCTGCTGCTCTTGATAATATGGACACCGCGACGACGACTCGTGATGGTTTTTGTTTTCTCGAGTGTCGATGTGTGTGCGAAGCACCACCTTCTTCTCAATGTAACACACTCGAAATCGGGGCGGTGATTAGAGGCCAACCAAACGGCATCGTATAACCGGGTGGGAGCGCTCATATATGTATAATCACACACGCATCATCCTCATCATCATCATCAGTGCATGGACTCGAGAATCTTTGGTCTGGTATAAGCGAGTCGAGTTGGAGATTCAAGTATCCATCCATTCGCGGCATTTATTTAGTTTCATTTTAATCTTTGCGCCATGTGAAATTATATTCTACAAACAGGAGATGGTAGTTAGTACCTATAGATATAAAACGGGGGCTTGACGCAAGCGGATCTGAATATAAAGCGGAAGACGACTCTCGGTTGTGTATATATGGGGAGATTACTCTTACTTGCTTACTGTTCTTGGACGATTTTTATTTTTATTTTTTATTTTTCAAGATTTACACTGATTCTGTTAATGTGCGCGGGCCCTCTCGTTGTACGTATGTACCTACATACAATGTGTGCAGTTGCAGTGCACACATAGTAGAGTCCCCCTTTCAGTGGCTCGGTCACAACGAAGACTAAATGAAGGCAAAAAGACGAAACAGAAATAATGAAGAAACAAAATGATAAAACGAGTACTAAGGAGATCTGGAAAGAAGAAGTGCAGACTGCAGACATCGCGCACAAATGGACGCCACAGCAATGTTCTGATATGAGGCGGTGCACTGCTGTTATGTATTTTTATAAATGCACTCGTTCACAGGGTACAGTACATATCTGCATTTTCAGCATTTTATATTCGGATTAGTACCGTGCGGTGGTATCTGTTACTGTTTCAGTAAAAATTATGCTAAGAAAAAAAGAATATACAAAGAAGTAGGTATCCTCAATGTCTACACTCTTCAGACATTGAGGATACCTACTCTGAGCGAGGGAGGAGATAGACATTTTGCGGTAATATGGGGCTCTTGTGTGCATATGAATTGTATATGGCTGCGAAAAGTATGAGATGCGTTTTTTTTGTTTGTAATTTATTCATTTGCGAATAGATTTAAGAAAAACAAATTCTACTAAATCTACTAAATCTTTAAAATATAAGCTTCTTTACGATTTTTTGTCGTTTTCATGAGATTTTTTGATAATGTCTTAATTTATTCAAAATTTATGAAAATATTGGTGCAGTTCGGATACTCGAAATTTAAATTATTATTATTAGTTTTTTTTAAACAGGCTAACACGTTTCGACTTCACTATAAAAACTCATCTAAGAAATGAAAAATGCTATATAGCCATTAAAGTGACTTTTGAAAAAGGAGGTACATATAGGGTATGTATATGTTTATAGGTTCAGAGTCATTTCGCTTCTAAAATGCCACAACTTCTATATATTTCTAGGGTAAGTATTTTTTTTTTGTGAACTGTTTCGATCAGTGCCGGATTAAGCAAGCGCGGGGCCCGTGGCAAATTTTGAGCGCAGGGCCTATGGAACTTCGAATAACCAAACTAATAAACGAGTCCTTAAATTGATATTTCGGTTTATGCGTCAATTCTTAGAGGCTTTTCCTCTCTCATTTTCATACCTCTCAGTGGCGTACCTCTCAAGCATTATGAAAAATGGGGGAAAATAATATATTTTGAAAATGATTCAAAATTGTTTCATAAAAACGTTTTTCATTGACATGTGTAAGTTGGCCAAGATTTCTTTTTATTTTAATCAGTAAAAGCAAATTTTCTGTAGTCAAATTATATTTAATCGACAAAAAATTTATTTTAGAAGTCCCATTTTGGACGACATTTGAAAGTTAAAAAAATCGTCATTTTCCGAAAGAAATATTTCATTTTATAAGTGTTGTTATTAATATAGACTTCGATTGAATTGTCCCTTTTCAGGTTTACTCAGTTTTATAAAAGGTTGCAGCCAAATATTAAGCTAACAAAATTCGTAAATCCCGTTACGTTAACACCTTCTATTTTTAATAAGTGCGTTTTTTGGTTATCCCGTGTTGGTTTGAGTAACGAAACTTCACATAAAAAAATTTACAGGTGGGTCAGCTGGCATTTTTTTAAATGGAGTTCGTTACCCAAAGTCTCAAAAAAACCTACTTAATATAATTGTAATTTTTAAATTCTATAGGTGTGTACAAATCCATTTCCCAACATGAGCTTTTTCGACTACTGCTCGAGTTCGATATGAAGTGGTAGATCCATGTCAGAAAAAAAACCGCAAAGAAGGGCAAACGGGGTTAAATTATCAACGCATGTTACTCATGAACAAAAATATTTCAAAAGATATATATAGCCAAGCGCAAACGGGTAAATATTTACGTTCCTTTTTTTAATAAAAAGCAGTTTAAGATGCCCATATTGCTGTGCAAATTTAGCTTAAACTTTCAGACTCTTGTTTGTATTCTGAAGATAAAGCCGTTTAAAGATGCTACCCAAGAAAAAAAATTTCAGAGGCTTAGGGCAAATGGATTCAAATTTTCATGGGACCCATGAACGAACAAAAATGCAAAGGGGTGGATATAGCAAACAGAAAGGGACACTGGGTTTCACTAATACAAAAATTTGAACAGTGATAACCAAAATTATTCGGTAAAATGTAAGTAAGTGTAAGTACACGGTCAAAGTCGCCGTTGCATTGGGTGCGAACTCGGTCCAGAAACTTAGAAGTTCACTTGCAGGTTTTCGAAATTTCGGAGTATTTATATTTGTGGTTATTCTACGAAAATATGCTTAGAAACACAAATGACACAAAGCATTGTTAAACGAATATCTTAAACATTGGCTGCGTTTAACGAACGAAATTCACCGGAAAAACACTGGAAATTCTATAAGCATTATCCGCCACCAACACCAACCTCTTTCCGCTGAAAAGTCCTCATGCGCAATGAGTATCTAATTGGATGAGCACTTTCCTGCTACATTTTTCGTTCGCTGAATGCACTCATTGATTTCATTTCGGAAAAATACTACATTTTTGTAAGTACATAATCAGAATCTTCTGCGGACCAGGTCTGAGACTCTCACGGACCACATTCGTTCCGCGGACCACCTGTTGGGAAACAGTGCGCTAGAATGTGAATCTGAAACACTATGGACGTAGATATACGGGAATGACATCATATAAAACGGAAACTGGCCTTCCTTGGCATCTTGGTTGTTATAAGTTTTGCTTGAGAAAAACGCGGGGCCCCTTAAACCGCGGGGCCCGTGGCATTTGCCACCTTCTGCCACGTGCTTAATCCGGCACTGGTTTCGATCAACGGTTGTTCTGATATTTATTATTTATTTATTTCATGCCAATTCATTTATAAACCAAATTAATACATGTAACATAACTAATGTAAAAAAGTGTAAATCTAATCCATTTTAAATATTCAAGTAAAAAAAGGAATGCAAAATTATTTATGTACAATAAATATAATATACAGCAGTTAGTTACAATTATTTTCATATGTATATGATTCGAATCTTGCAAGCAATCCCTTAAGCTAACGGGATTAATTGATTGACATGATTGACATTCACATCACTGTTGAAGGAATGCGCTTTGAAAGCATACAAAATGTCTTTAAAATTAAAAAAAAAACGAGACTGAAGCTAATTTCGGGCGCGGCCGAAATTTGAATACCCATCACATTTGAATGAAACTGAAGCTCCTTTTGTGTTAAAAATTTCTACCGCAGCCCAATAACGTGTTCCGATTTCATCTGTTCCTATGGATACGTTGGGGTTAATCCAGGAACACACTTGGATGTATTTTGGTTAATATTCAAAAAGAAAAAAAGTTGTTCTTACAAGAATCCAATATTTGGGGGTTGGTTTGTACACCCAGAAAAATGATTTGGAGCCGATGAAATAGCCTTTTTGGGACAATGATAGAAATATCATTGAAAATATCAAGTGAAAATTTGATTATAGCAATGAGATTGTTCATCGATTCTATGCAAAAATTTCATTTAATTTTATTTCAAAAAAAAAAATGAAAAAGAATATTTTTTTTATTTTTTATTATTTTTTTTCAATTTTTGTTTTGTTTTTTTTTTATTGTGATTTAATTTTATTTCACATTTTTATATTTTTTTTATTCATAAAAAACCTTGTGCCGAAACTTGGATTCGAACCCGGTCCGCCTGGGTGCCATTTCGTTCACACTGCCATGCGAACAGATATGGAATGTTGTCAACGTTTCTAAAATCGTAACTACTTTATACGCTGTGCATTACAAACTTAAAATGTTTATACATAGAGGCTATGCAAAATAATCATAGTTTCCATGAATTTTATTTACATCATTCTAAGTAATTTATTGCATTAGTTGTATGTGGGCATGTTATAATTCGATTACTACTGAAATCATAAATTCTATGAAAGTGTATTTGACCCAATGACATTTTTAATTAATTATATTCAAACTTCATACGTTTAAAGAAATTTTCTGTTTACTAGAAATAAAGTAAAAACTTCATTGGTTTTAATACACGTTTTTTGCTGGGTGTATGACAGCCCTATGGCGTAATGTTCCGATTTCATCCATTCCTAAATATCTTTTGAAGCTTCACTAGCCTAAGGTGACCTGATTCCCGAAGGCTCAATGCAGTGCACATTCCGGAATTCCGTTTTCAGGCAAACCCTCAATCGTACTATTTTATTATTTGTTATCATTCGCTTAATAATCCAAACAGAAAGGTCCCGATGTGATCGCATTATGCGGCGTCGATTGTATGTCACGAGGCTACCACCATGATGGATGCCATAAAACGACCACATATTCTCCATCCTTTCATAAGTGATATCTTCCTAAACGGAATACAGCAAGAATAGTAGCCTTTATTTTGGGAAATGTGTGGTGAAACTTGGGAAAGCAAAGTTCCAGGGACGTAGCCAGGGGAGGGGTCCAGGAGTCCTTAACTTCCCACAGTATTTCTAATCTGGTGACCCAAAATTGGGATGGTCTTGCATAATGGAAACTTCCACAAATTTCGTAAGACCTCATACAGGCTGCACAATAAAATAAAATATTTCCCTGTAAGAATGAAGTGATTTTTTTTAGCCGTGCGAAGGGAAGGCAAAAGCAGCACTACGCGGGCACCGAATACGCGATCGTACTTTCATAGTTCCATAGTTGCTGCTTCGTGCATATACCATGGCCCACGAGCTCTTCTATAATAATTGTACAGAAAAGAAGTCTTTGGCGTTATAGACGTGGCACTGTCTGCTTCCGATGATAGCGGAGCAATTAAGTAATCGTGCGTGAACTCGTGCTCGCCCAGCCTCGTCAAGCTATAAAATTGATTTCGACACATAAACAGTGGGACAGAAGGCATATTATGCATTGGAAAAACGCCGAAACTAGTGTCTACAATTAACAACAAGATTCTAATAATGTCATAACTTCTGAAACCCAGCAAAATCCTGGCTACGTCCTTGCAAAGTTCTGTTGGTACTAAACAAGACCCAGAAAAGATCCCTCAACGTCTAAATGTTCTCATTGACAAAACATCATCAGCATGTGAAGTGCAAATGTAGGTTCTAACACGCAAAGTTATAACAGGCATGGGAGAAGTGTAGCCAGGATCTCGTTTAAAAGGGGCAAATCCAACATTTGTTTAACACAATGAACCCGATTTTTTTTAGGGTTAGGAATAGGTATTTTTCAACTTTTGAATTTCAGTGTTCGAAACTGCAGTCCCAGCAGCATTGTTGGGATGATGATGGCCCTTTCCCTATCTCTGACTATCCGTGACCCTGAGACAAAAATCATGAAGCTGTTTATTTGAAGTACGAAAATTACTTCTCCTTGTACCTACCTATTTAAAAGTTTCGTTTTGTTTAATACAATAGATAAATTAATACCTAATTGCGTTGAGAATTCTTAGGCGGATGGCGACCCTCTGCACTGAACCAAATATTTCTTCATATGAACGAATTTTTTTCGTAAAAATTTTGAATAAAATTTTTATTTGATTTGAATAACAATTTGTTGCATTGAAAAAGTACGGGTAGATTTTTAGAAAAAAAGTTGCATATTATTCAATATGAAAATTTTGTTTTTTGTTTTATCAAATTAACTAAATTTTCATCAGTTTTCTTACTATTCGCTTACAATTTTTTATCAATTTGAAGAAATCGCACTTTGTAAAAGTTTTTCTTCAAATAGAAGACTGACGATTTGTTTGCGCTAAATTATTGGAACCAATTGACGACGTCGGAATATCGTGCCACATTGATGATGATGAATTGTAAAATTGATAAAAATTAATCAAAATAACAAATTAACAATTTGTCAAATTCGTCAAAAGGATGAAACTTAATCAAATAGAAGAATAGTATCATTCTTATATTTTATATATGTCATATTTTATCACAGTGAATAATTTAGTCATATTGACAAAATCAATTCTTCAATTCTTCTTTCTTACGAAATTTCTTCAAACTGATGAATTATAGTAATGCATTTTCTGTATCTTTTCGATTTTTTTGAGTAATCGTTGCCTTTAAATTTTAATGGAAGTCTCAATTCCAAAAAGAAATGTTTTAATACAATTTGTGAGAAAGAAAAAAAAATAAAAAAATGTCGTGGCCGAGTCTCAATAAGGCGTCCGCCATGCAGTGTGTATCAAGTACTGCAAGGTCTTGAGAACATTGGAAATATATTTCCCTTCTGGCGCAGTGGCAAGGTGAGTGGACTGGCACGCAGGCGGACCGAGTTCGAATCCAGCTTCTAACACAATGGTAATATGGTTAATTGTATATAAAAAAGTGTTTAATAAATATTGAGAGTCTTGAATAAATATAATAATAAATTAAATTAGTTTCAATACAAATAAGACAAGACGCCAATGTTAATTTTTAATATTTAAAAAAAAAATAGAAAATTTCTTCATATTGACAAATTATTCATCAATTTACAATAATTTCGTAATTATTCAATATGACTGTGTTATTCTTCAATCCAAATAACAGCTTCATTGACCGTATTTTGATGAAATTTTCATCATATTAAATGTAAGTTCGTCGAATTTACGAATTTTTTGGTTCAGTGTGGGGACTTATCGCCACTTTATTGGAGTTGGTCAACATATCAACATAGGAAATCCTTGCAGAGTCCTTTAGTTTGAATTTCTTTTTCCTAAAGAGGTTTATAGGGGAATCGGATGGAGTACAGTAATTTTTCCGTCGTTTTGTGAAAAATTTAAATCGCATCTTTACATGGCTGTTACTTCTGAACCTTGGCACCTATGCTTGAAATTTTCACCTAATACGGGCAGTGCGGTCCTCTATACATGGCTGTTAAATTTCAAAATTTTCCGCTCCAAAATTTCCGAATTAGGGACAATTTTCGATTGATACGATGGAACTCCCGAACGCAGATAAGTAGGACCTTGAAATTTGGAGACAATGTGAGCGGTGAGCGCCCAGTATAGCTCTACAGCTACAAGTGTGAGCCTTGAAATGTAATTTTCAAATTTATTGGACACATTTAATAGAGTTTTCGATTAGAAAATTCTAAAGTGCGATTTGGGCAGCTGTAACTGTCGAACGCAGATAGGTGACCCTAAAATATGGAGAAATGTAAGTAAATGTAATCCCCAGGAAAGCATTTCGAAAAATAAATGTCTTGACATTTTACAACAAACAGAAAAAACCAATCTTCGAAATTTTTACATTTTTCTCTACAGGGTGTCCCGCATTAGGTGGTCAATACTGTAAGGGTTCATAGCGCAACTTGTTTCAGCAAGAAAATTAGCAAAATAATCGGATTTTTTTACCGTTACCTTGTTATTGCTCTTTTTGTAAAAGTCATCGAAAATCGTAACTTGTCATGCAAAATCATAATTTGCAGCCCTCCTCATGACTTAATCCAAGATTTGATTTTATTTTCAAAAACTACATAAAATTTCACAAAAACTGAAGTTTCTCTTGTTGCGAACATTATCGCCACTTTCAAGATACAGTTACTCAAACTTAATAGAAATTTTAAAATAGATCTTTCATCGAAAATTCAAACAGTAATTTGATAACGGTGCTTTATACGTACAACTCTGCAAAGTTGATAAAAGTTGTTTCAATATGTTTGCTTTCCGACGGTATATCACTTTTTATATTTACATTGCAGAATTTTAGGGATACACGCATTGAATGGTAAAAAACAAGGCTTCGGTGGAATCGCTAACAATTTTCCCTTTACTCGAAAAAAGACAAACAAAGGCTATCATAATTCGGGATAGAATCTCGCTACATTATTTTGACCATAACTGTAAGATATTTGAAATTTTTTACATGTTTTGGCAAATGCAACGGTACTTATAACAGTTAAAATTTAATCTTAAAATTTGCAGAGTTGTACGTACCGTTATGCAGTGGCGGAACAACTTAACTCGGGGCCCTCCCGCCGATTTCTTGAGTGGGCCCCTACACTGAGAGAAAAGCAGACTGGAATCAATCGAAAACACGCTTAAATCAACTTTTTTTTAAACATGCTTGCCGATACAGTGTTCCTACTAAAATTAAGAACGTCGTACTTAAAATAACTTTGCTAAGAGTTATTTTGACTCTTTGCATTCTTATATTGAGAATGGCGTTCTTGTTGTAACGTTTATTAAATTATTGAATTCATCGATCGTATTTTTGGAACATAGCGCTATCAGCTCTGGCAAGAAGAATTTTCTTGTTCTTGTCACCGACACTAGCGACACTTATTTTACCGTCCGCCATATAGCGGACACATAGCGGAAAATATCGGAAACACAAAAGTTCTCCCTATGAGAACGGATAGCAGAATATGCCACATTCTTGATTACAGAACTTGTATTTTGTCTCAGTGTATAAGACGTAGGGGACCTATGGTGGAAAAGGAACACTAAATTTAGCATTTGTTTTCACTTCGAAAAGTGTACATAATATCTCTTCTTATCTTCAAAACATATCTACGTCGGAATATCCTTTTTTGTGCTGTTATGCTATGTTATGTTCGAGGAATCTTTCATGTGGCTTTTGGGCCCCTAAATCTCGTGGGCCCACCCGCCACGCGGGCCCTGCGGGCCCTTATGCGCCGCCCCTGCCGTTATGAAATTACTGTTTGAATTTTTGATGAAAAATCTATTTTAAAATTTCTATTAAGTTTGAGTAACTGTATCTTGGAAGTCCCCGAAAATTTTCGGGGTTTTTCGTTTTTTGGCTTATTTCGAAACTGTCCATTTCTCCTTTAAAATATGTTATGTGGTATCGCTACAATTGATAGTAATTAGAGGTACGGAAATTTCGTTTTTACGAATAGATACGAAATGTTCAAATGTGTACTTAATCCACGAAAAAGTTAATTTTTCAGCAAAAAGAATCAATTTGTAGAAGATTGTTTTTAATCTCAAATTAATTTTTTTCAGAAGAATCCCATTAATGAGAATATAAAACATTTCAAACTGCGAGGAGTTCGCAGAATCACGAGCAAAATGTCTTTGCCAACACTGAGCACGCTTTTTATTGGGATGGTCGATGAATGAACTTTGGTTTCTTTAATGCCATTTTTCTAGGATGCCCAAAATTGAACATAAGAAAGAGAAAAGCATAACAATTTTAGCGTGCCTCTGCTTCAGGAGTTTCTTTTCTTACCATTACTCCGGGGGGAGCGTTGTCGATTATTGATATTATTGATTGTTCCCCACAGCTGAATTTAGAGTATGATTTAGTTGTTATATTTTTGTGTATTTATTATTAAATATATCTGAATACTTTTTTTGCAGTGGTTAGTACTAGGCTATGCATTTCTAGACTTTGTAGTTTAACAATACCAAAATGTACAAAATTAGGTTTTACGCGAATTTCAGCGAAATTTATAATATTTAAAATTAGTTTATGCAAAATTTCTGTTCTTTATTTGCTAAAGTTCTGTACCTCTAATAGTATTTTTTTTCTGTTTTTTTTTTTGCGATTTTGACCCTGTTTCGGATCGAAATTTTGATGGGAAGCTACGGATTCGGGCTAAGCACCCAAAAAAAACATAAGAAACAAAAAAAAAATGTCCACCACATTTTGCAATCTCATGTAGGTACTAGGTTCATCACTTGGTTACTACACTACTAATAATAAAATTTGACATTGAAAATTAGGTTTAAGTCTAATAAAAAAAATAATACATTAAATAATTTTATTAGTTTAGACAAGATATAGTTGGGAATTAAAGTTTTAATTAATCCGAAATAAAGTAAAATAGAAAAGAAGATTAGATACAGTGAGTAGTTTTTCATTAGGGTCATCTTACATTATTATAATTCGCGAGTTTAGAAAACCACAAACTTTGACAAATTTCTCATAGTGACCGTTGAAAAATGGGTAAAACATGTCTTCATTTTGTAGGACCTAAATGGATGTAAAAAAAAATAAATTAATTTGCAAGAAATGCAATAAGGTGATTTCGTCTAAAAAATTTCGTAACAATCGGTTACCAAAACCAGTTATTTCCTAAGGTAGTATTTAAAAAAAAGAACTTAAATTTATTTGATGAAAATTAACTTTAAATATTTTAAATTAAATTGTTGTGAAATTTAGAATATATAAGAACGATTATCTTAAGGTTAACCCGTTGCATCACAGGTACGTCCAGTGGACGTATACTCGGCATATAAAACGTTATAACTCAAAAGCCTTATCCACCCCGACTGTCTGGTTTTCTTCTATTCGTTCACCAATTTGTTACTGATAATGGGGTAAAGAATATTTTTCGATTAGCATTACCCCCTGGCGTGAGTAACTGTGTTTCGCAAACCATATACGTCTATCAGACGTAGCCTGTGATCCGCAGTACTTTTTTTTTCTGTTCGTCTAAGATTTTTCTTACCCGGAGTTGCATTTTTGGTTGATTTAGGCTACTTATATGTAACAAATATTAAAATGTACTAATGAATGCGATTTTCGGAAACTGATTTTCTTAAAATTGTTATTGTAACTATAAAATGACAACAACAACAAACAGGAATTCAAATGGTGACGGACTTTTACTCTTTGCGATATAATATTGCGCAAAAACATATTTTTTGGTAAAACAGATGCTAAAGTATTTTTGTATTTCAAAGTTATTGAACTAAAATGTAGATTTCAAAGCGGAATATTAATAAATTTTTTTTTTATAAAATCCGAAAAAGCGCGCATAAAATTGTAATAATAATAAAAAAAAATTAAGTTTGTGTTCTAAAACTATTATTTTTATTATAGAAACAATTTAAGAAATATTTATATACGTAGCAATCGTTCTTTTTCTAGTGAAGATTAATTAAAAAATAGCCGAAAACGCATATGTAATTAATTAATTAAAAATGAAAAACTGTTTTTTTCATATTATAACTACGTTTTTATTTTTACTTTGCGAAAATAATGAAAAGACCGTGGTTAATCATTTGCTACGCCAAAACATTGAAAAAAGCAGAAAAAATTTAAAAAAATCTAAAAATTTGCCTCATATACGTCTATCAGACGTATACCTGTGATCACAACTGATTTTTATAGCCTGTGACGCAACGAGTTAAGGTCTGAAAATAAACGTATGATTTCATGAGTCACTTGTATACACAAATCTCCCCCCGAAATAAATTCCTGGGTTCGCCCCTGGCTTAGGGAGCTCAAATCTGTAATTTATTAGCACGATCGCAGTGGCCCAGACTGTTGGTCGTTACTCTATGAAATTGGCTTTCGAAATGCACACCGCTGTAAAATTACTAAGTGTCTTTTTTCCTATTTTATTTATTTCGTAAATTATTCGCGGTTTTCTCTACTACAGCAAAAACATAAACTGCATAAACGCACCAGATTCTGATTTCCCATGTGATTTCCAGCAACAGAAGTTGTACGGAACATACCCCCGATTCTTAGCCCTTTAGCTGCCACATGTATTTGAAAATGTTTGGAAAAATCATTTTCTTTTACGACGTAAACCTCAGTATCTCGAAAGCCAAATAAGCCAAAAAAGCGAAATAGGATGATTATTCCAGCCAACAAAATTATCTAAAAAACTAACCGCACAAAAATAAGACAAGTAGTTTGGTTTTTACAGAGTTTCAAAGTCAAATTTTGGTAATTTGACCCAAAAACAATCTATCAATCAATCTATTTTTCCTTGTCAATTTTCTCCAACTTGTGCCAAGGTGAGGTGCTTGTACAATTTTTTTTTTAATTTGCGCCCAATCCTCCATTTTTTCCAACAGTTTTAATGCCTTAAGTGCAGAAAACTAGGGTTCATTTTAGCTCAATTTCAATTCAATTCAATTCAATTCAAACTGAATCGTACAAGCACCTCACCTTGGCAGAAGTTGGAGAAAATTGAGATAGAAAAATAGATTGTTTTTGGTTCAAATAACAAAAATTTACCTTTGAAGCTCTGTAAAAACCAAACTACTCATCCGATTTTTGTGCAGTTAGTTTTATTTTTTAGACAAATCTCTTGGCTGTAATAATCAGCGCCCGCTCTAAGGGGGGGGGGGGCAAGCCGGGCGGTTGCCCGGGGCGCCAAATTTTAGGGGCGGGTTTTTGCCTAGTAGTCGAATAAAAAAAACTTAAAAACGAAAAATTTTATATAAATTTCGATTTAGTGGAAAGTAAAGCCAGTAAAGCATAGAAACTAAATCGAAATGAAATGCTGCAAGGCGTGAAAGAAACTGATACCCACACAGAAAGCATTTTACAATCGTTGTGCACAGCGGAATAGTGTTTTTTAGGTAAAAAAATGTGTTGGAGTTTTTTTTATTTATCAAATGTATCTTTTTTTTTGAAAATTGCATTTTACAGATGCTAAGTTCCTGGGAGCTTTGAAGCGTCAATAATTAATATGAGGTCATGCATTTAGAATCATAAAATGCTTAGTAAAAGATGCCTAAATTTAACGTCTGTGATGCTGGCACTCGCCCACTCCCGAAAAGCAATTCGTTGTGCAATTCGCTCAGTTGTGTGCTATTTTTTTTTAAGAAACGCATTGGAGCATTATGTAATTTCATCCCCAATTGAAAATGAGTTTCCTCTTATTTTCACAATTTAGACCATGCATGATCCCTAATTTTTGCTGAAGGGTAGGTTAGTGAATTTGCAAATAAAGTACGAAGCTATAGCACGTAATTATTACTGCAAGAAAACGCAGCACTGAAAAAAAAAAACCGTTTAAAAAAGCTCTCCTGTGAGAAATTTGATAGTGTCCGTCGGACGTCCTTAAGCAATTAGGGCAAATGAAGAGGAGCCAAGGAACCTAGGCACTACCAGAGCCGCAATGGCAGTCTTCACTAATTTATTTTCGGACATGCTAATATCGGGATTGGCCTTATGGTTCTCCCTATTTAATTAGTTCTTTTTTAATCTCTAAGAATTTTTTAGATGACGCATTTATGAAAATAAACCACACACGTTGAACCAACGCCGTCTCTACAGGGTGTCCCGCATTGGGTGGTCAATACTGAAAGGGTTGATACCGCAACTTGTTTCAGCAAGAAAATTACCAATACAAACGGATTTTTTTTTACCGTTACCTTGTTATCGCTCTTTTTGTGAAAGTCATCAAAAATCGTGACTTGTCACGCAAAATCGTAATTTGCAGCACTCCTGATGACTTAATCCAAGATTTGATTTCAGTTTCAGAAACTACATAAAATTTCAGAAAAACTGAAGTTTTTCCTGTTGCCAACATTATCGGCACTTTCAAGATACAGTTACTCAAACTTAATAGAAATTTTAAAATAGATTTTTCATCGAAAATTCAAACAGTTATTTCATTACGGTGCTTTATACGTACAACTCTGCAAAGTTGATAAAAGTTGCTTCAACATGTTGGCTTTCCACCGGTATATCACTTTTCATATTTACATTGCGGGATTTTAGAATTACACATATTGGATATAAAAAAAACAAGGTAATTATTTTCTTATCGGATTATTTAAACTGAAATTTTACTCATTTATTTTTTATATTTTACTATCACAATTTTGAAAATTTGTTAAATAAAAATTAAAATAAAGTTTTGAGTATGAGAAAGAACCAATAAACTAAAAATATTAACTAATGATTAAATGGGTCTGTTTGATGAATTGGAATAATGCTGCTGGAATTGGCCTCCTCCATTTTGTATGCAGACTCGACACCTTCGGCGCATGGAAGAAACGTCCCGAAGGATTTCAGGAGGGGTTTCCTTGATGTTGTCACAAGCATCATTAATGCGCTGCAGCAGCTGTTCCCAAGAGGTAATCGGCTCGGAAAAGACATTGCATGTGGGGCCATGGTGCGTTAACACAGCCGTTTACAGGCAATTTCGAGTCAACGTTACATTGCATATAATTTCGGAGTGTATTAAATGTTGCAAGCAATATATATTTCCTATCCGTACATGTACGGAAATTTTGGACTACGCCGAGATTCGACCTCCGGACCTCTAGATTACTAGTAGAGTATGCGACTCAACCAAGTGAACGACAGGGCGTGACATCGTATAACCATCTAACACATAAAAGCGATTAAAACAAATTCTCCAATTTCATAGCCATACAGGAGTTTTGCAAACTTCTATAAACCTTTGGCGGCAGTTTGATTTAAATTCGCCCGATCTCCTCGTGGATGGATCACCTCCATTGGTTCCAATTGCATTGATTCATCTAGCATTTAAAGTGCAAATTTCCAACAAAGTTGTTTCGGTTTCAACAAGATGAGGAAACGAATCACAGCTGCAGTAGCAGTACTTGCTTTTTTCGGACATGCTAAATCAGGACTTGGCTTGATTCCCCCGATTTAGCTAACTCTGACCTTCTTCTTTACAAAAATTCTCAGTATGGGCGTAGGCTGGCTTTCCTCTAGACATAAAGATTTTTTCAATATCATGTCCCTAGCCAGGATTTATTTTTGGTCGTCATTCTCATTAAACTATATGACAACAAACATATTTTTAGAAAAATATTAAAAATTGGAGAAAGGGAAATTCAGAGCGACCTTTGTCCTTTAACGATAAATGGTGTCTATATGAGTTTTACTCTTGAATACATCGCATGACCTTTGTCACAAAATTATCCCTTTCAGACGAAATGTTTTTAAATCCATTAACTTTCCCGAAGGAAACTTCGTGTGAGGAATCCTTTATTCTAACGGTAAAAAAAATTTGCGAACAGCAAAAACTCTATAAAGTAAACATTTAAGCCCAGAAGTCATGGAGTGATGAAACACGGACAATATGGGCTTTTTGACGGCGAAATATTTTATTTGTTCCTCACAAAGAAAACTTCTAATGTCATTTAGGGCATAATTTAAGTTTCGAAAGGCTAGGTCACGCAAACGCGGATAGGATATGGATATGATAATGTTGATGACACCTACATGTGGGTGTTAAAGTTTCGGATATCAAATGCCTAAAACTGCAGTCTCAATAGAATTGTGCGGATGATATACTTTTAGAATCCGTCTCGGAATAAGCGAGACCACCAGACAGAAATCTTTCTTAAAATTGCGATTGAGACCAGGCACCAACTGACACCACCAACACGCAGATTTGTAGTACTGAAATTTCCATACGTAGAGCATCGATTTTTTATGAGGTAATACAGCCGTAAGACAGGAAAGTATCCTTTATCGACCACCATCCAGAGGGAGGGAGGGTCAAGCGCCACTCCTGACCTGCCTCCCCAACCGCCTGGGCTACGCCTATGATTCTCAAGATGTCGCATTTATGAAAATAAACCACGGACGTTCCACACTGAAGAAATCCGGCTAATTGAAGTTTATCGACTGCGCCGTTTGCAAGAATACTATGAGAAACTACTCATCTACTACAACAACGTACATATCAATCTATCCCTACTATCAATCTGCAGGGTAGAGATGTCACACAATCTCTCAGTGGTAGAGATGTTACACTATCTCTGAGTTGCCGGAGCGTGGATTCAAATCCCACTGTAACCATATGGATGTTTGTGTTGCCCATAAAAATGCTTCTAGGGCTGCTGGTTCTTCGATGTAAATCGTCCCGGAGCTACCCAACAACTATCAATCTGCCTAGTATATCACCTAAGGGGCGGCAATTTGCCATCTTGCCCGGGGCGGCGTAAGTGCTAGAGCGGGCGCTGCTTAAATGTGTTGAGTGTTTTAGTGGAAAACATTTTTCTTATTAATTTTCGATATTTGTCGTCGGTTTAAAAGCTGCCAGGTTCCCGTGTGACATGTCTATATTTTTTTTTTTGGCTGCGATGGACAAAATTTTGCTCGGAGAATTCAACACTAGCTTTAATTTTGAAATTCCAAACAAACTTTCAACAAAGGCGGGAGTTGAAATCGCGCTTAAGAGTCTACATCTATACTACAATATGTCCGGTGTAGTATACCTAAGGGGCGGCAAATTGTCCTCTTGCCCGGGGCGGCGTAAGTGCTAGAGCGGGCGCTGGAATAATCATCTTATTTCGCTATTTTAGATAGTCTAGCTTTGGAGATATGGAGGTTTAGATCGTAAAAGAAAATGATTTTTTCCAAAAATCTTCAAAAGCATGCGGCAGCTAAAGGGTTATGAATTGGGAGTACGTACCTAAACTATACTTATTTTGCTGGAAATCACATGAGGAATCATACTCCGGTGCGAATATGCGGTAGTTTCCGGACACCCTGTATAGATAGATTGAAATTAAGATTCAATAATGTAAGTGATCAACATCTGGGTGTTGAACACCACAAAAATACACAAAATACCTAATAATCGCTCGGAAAAGACCTTCTAGACAAAAATTCCGCTGTACAGGGGCTCCTATTTTTATTTAAACAATTTTTTTGAAAAACTGTGTGCTACGAGTGCTGGATGAATAAGTCGAAGTTTCCTAATTGTTTAGGAGCCCCAAGCCTAGTGCAGAGTATGTTTCTTCGTTCAGGACCTCAAAATAACAATTTGTATGTAAAAACACTGAAGCACAACTTTTGTGTCAAAACCCGGGTCCCCTATGTAATCCCAGGCCCGGGGGGAATCACCCCGTCCCCCCCTCTCTACAGGTCTGCACAGATACAGAGTGATGGCAAAAGATAAATTTTAAGGATCGGTCCAGTAGTTTTGAGCCAAACCGTTACAAACATTATTCCCAGTATATCATAGAAAATTCTCAAAATAAATGTTGCGGGCCTAGTATACTTGTTCGTTACATTTCCGGCGGAAAAAAACAGCCATTATTCAAATTAATAATTTTAACGACAAAATATCAAATCACATATTATGCACCTAGTCAATGCAAAGTAGCAGATGTAGATAGATACAGCCACCTTCCCTTCTTAACCCTTCGTTAGGCGCGCACCCATTTGTCACGTGGTTAGGCGCGCGGGCTACAATTGTAGCCCAAATTTAAAATTATATAAAAAATACTGTTCAATTTTATTTATTTTTTCTTGCTCGGTCTGTGGTCTCTTGATTACTGTACAGATTAAAAAATATAAAATCTTTAATTTGTTATTAAAATATATATAATAAAAGAGGGCAAAATGCAGATTAGTCCTATTTTTAGTCTTTTTTGACATTAACTTACTTAGGTGAACAAAATAGTTACTTTTCAAAATGAAAACCCTAAAAAAGTTTATATTCTCAGAAATCAACAAAAAATCTTCGAAATGGAAGACTGAGCGAGAGAATGCAGTTAAAAATGCCCAGTTTGTGGAATTCCAAACTTAGCCCATTTTTTGGTACCCAATATTTACAATTTTTTAAACTGGGAGTACAGTTTCTTGCTAGAAAGCTAAATATATAATGAGTCAAACTGATTGAATTTTACTCACAATATTCATATTAACTGTTCTCGCAATATTTACGCTAGAACTGATAAAAATTTCACCAGAAACTAAGTAATGTTAGTAACAGGCAACATATCCACGCTAGCTATGACTTTGACTTCAACCCCAGGTTTTTCGTTAAAATAGTAATCTAATTTTTGTACATTTATCTTGAACCCCTTTTTTTTTGTCAAACATTTTACTGTTCCTATTTTCTACAATGTTTTATAATAATATTTTAATTTTAATGGATATCTATGAGTACCAAAAAACTAACATGATTGGGCGCATGGGCTACAGTTGTAGCCCAGTGGACTTTGATCGCAAAAAAATATTAGTTCCTAGGCTCAAAAAGTATCAAAAATATTCTTATTCGATTAAGAAGCAACATTTTAACAGCTACTGAGCAGTTCGAATGAATTCGGTTTATATCCTGAAAATGATCGCCATTTAAAAAAGTGTGGGCTACAATTGTAGCCCGCGCGCCCACTGAAGGGTTAATAGTTAATACATACATAAAAATGTTTTAATTTTAATTGTTTTAAAAATTTTTGGTATCTATTCATTTTTCGAGTAGCTGAACTATATTTCATCCATCCATCACCCTCACCAAATTCTCTCCTGAAAACAAAGACATTTCCATAGTACATACCCGCAATCTCATCCGTCGTGGTGTGTACGTCAACGTGTGCACATTCGTTACGTTATTTTTTAGTGTATTCTCCGCTGACAGTTACGTTACCGTTTTCTTGTTCCTTAAATATGCGCGGTCTAGACCCCATTGATATCCGTCACACTGCAAAATAATCCGAACCCATCCGTTCTACACCGGCAACGCACTACACCCCCATGCCAGGCCAATCGCACGTGTTGTGTCTAGGAGATCGAATCGGCAGCAACGCAATCCAACAAGGCCCGTTGCACCGCGACACCATCATTCGCACCAAAATTCCACTCAACCACCAGCAGCTCCTGAATAGAGTGAATCTCAAAGCACAACAAGATAGTTCTCATATCATCGGTGCGTCGCGCATACACAAAATCTTTTCTCGCTGCTCTGCCCGTGTCGTCCGATGAGTGTTATTTTGTATGGTGGATGAACGTACGTACGTACGTACGGTACTGTTGCGGTGTGCGGATTCAGATCGCTCTTCCCCTAGCGCGCGCTGTGTTATGGTCATATGTAAACGAGCATAACAGTCTTCGGTCATCGCTCGGCATGAGCGCATGTAATAAGAAGTTTTTTGTGTTATATTTATTATTATTAGAAATCTCTAATCTTATTTTTATCGAGACCGTTTTTTTTTTTGAATAAGCAAAAACAAAAAAAAATCTCTAGGGGCTGTGTGTATCAACTACAAAATTGATTTTGTACTGACCAGCAGCATCTCGACAGATTTTTCTCGGGTGTTTTTAGAGATTTTTTCCACTACATTAGATTCGGTTTGTTTTGTTTTTGTTTGTTACATTTTATAGTTATAATTTGTTTTGTTTGATTTTTTGTTTTAACGAACAATTGTGTGCGCGGTTTTGTTTCAATCGTCGGGATATGTTTGTTCTCTGCTTTAGGAATTCATCGCGCGATTTTAGTTTATCCGGCGCGCCGAAATCTCGAATCGAGTTCGTTTTCGTTTCGCGTGAATCCTTTTTTTTTGCGCGCGGCACGACTGACGTGCGTGTGTTGTTCGGTGTGGGCTCACCTGATGCGAGATCGTATTGCGGTTTTTCGCGCGATCCTGGCATATTTTTGATTTTCATCCTGAAAATGTGGTTTTGGTGCCCTTTGGAAATTCGTTGATTCTGCCGGGAATTTGTTTTGTTTTTTTTTGTAAATCTTTGGGCGCGAATTCGATTTTTTTTGTTGTTGTGTACTCTGCCGCCCGCCACCACCACCTTCCCAGCTCTTCGACAGGACAAATTTGGTGTATTGGACCCGAATGGATTTTATAGTGCGACCCTACCTCCAGAATACTCTAATATAGTGAATAAGAAGACCGACCGTGTCTTGTGTGATTATGACCGGCGACATTTTTGAAAATTCAAGTGTTATGAATGTTTTGCACAAAATATAAAAAAAAAATGTGCCAAAATTTTGACAAAAATAATTAGTAAAGATCATGGAAAAAAATGTGACCTCAAATGTGCGGTGTCTGTGAGAAAAAAACATGTTTGTGTTGCCCCTCAAAAATAATATTCTTGTGAAAGTTCAGTCCTTTTTGTTGACCGTTATTATTCTATGAAATGTATATCACAAAAAATAAGAAATGTGTGAAAGTGCTGAAGAAATGTAATGACTCTGTTGCGCGTTGTGCAGATAAGTGCAGAGCTAGCAAAAACAAACAACAATTAACCGAAAATGTTTCTAAATAACCAATAAATCCTTGAAATTCAAAGTGTGATAAAACCACCCCTTTCATCCCCTTGTTGTCGTGTAAGTGCGTGTCAAAATTCAGTAACGTACCAACTGACAAGTGTATGCCATCAAAAAAAAAGAAAAGAGACTGTTACAGAGCAGGTTGCCGGCTAAAAGGACATCATAACCTAAACTTTGGAGACATTATACGGACTATTTGAAAATTCTATTCACGATTTTTATGAGTGTTTAATTGTGCTGTTTGGTGCGTTCTGTGGATTATACAAAACACTTTTAAAATGGGTTTAAACGAGCCCGAAAAGGACTCCGAAATTATTCGGAAAAATTGAAAACATCCCTAGAGTCGTCACGAGAAACGTTAGGATAAAAAACAAAACGGATTGTCAAAATTTTTACCAAAGGATTTCTTTGCCAGAAAGCCGTCCGTTTTCCGCCTTGAGGCTGACTACTACTACTTAGTAGAGAGTCGTCACACAACACCGCAGGCATAGGTACGATAGCAAAAGTACAGTTGTCAAAATTTAGACCGGCCATAAAGTCTTCTTATCATATTCCTCTTCCTTGAGGCTGACTTCTTTGCTTTGTTAAGCCGGTCGTTGGCGTCGTCAATTTAGCCGGTTTAATTCGGCCAAATCGGTCCATTGTCAGACCTTTGCTGGTCAAAATTATTCCAATCAGCGTGTTATTAGGCATTGTATACAAAACGTTCTATGCCTACACACACTTTTATCAAAATTTTGGATGGACAATTTTTCAGACTGTATCATATCGTGCGTCAATGCCAAAAAACCTTAAGGACAACATTTTGCGCTTAGGATTTCTTCCATACGTTCGGAATACATATAAGCAAGGTTGTGCCGCGTGCGCTCTTTGGCTAAAGAGCAATTTTTTGTTTTGTCAAAATTTTGATACTGAAATTTTATCAAAAATGTTCGTAACAAAAAAAAATATTTGTGCACTGAATCATTTGTGCTGAGCACACAGTGTGCAAACGCACATTTTTTTTATAGAAATTCAGTATCAAAATTTCGACACAGTGTCCAAACTGTGTCAAAATTTTGATGCTCAATTTCTATAAAAAAATGTGCGTTTGCACACTGTGTGCTCAGCACAAATTTTGTTGCTGAATTTCTATCAAAAAATGTGCGTTTTCACGTTGTGTGCTCAGCACAAATGATTCAGTGCACAAACATTTTTTTTTTATTTTATTAGAGATTTCGCATCAAAATTTTGACAAAAAAAAAAATGGCGTTTGGCTTAGAGCGATCACAAAACAGCCACTTTACATTTATATCGTTTCAAAAGCCGCTCTTCTCGCATCTAATTTTGACTTCAATCTATCGACAGGGGCACAGGAACAACTCGCATAGCGAGTTTCAAATTCGTGTCAAAATTTTGACATAGAATTTCATTTGTTAAAAACGTCAAAAACTCCTTGCCCCAGACATATTTACCTCAAATTGCGTTATCGTCGAAGAAAGGTTGAGTGAAGTCACGCGAGAGTTATGCCCAATTTCGGTTTGCCAAAATTTTGACGCATACAAAAAATAGTACTGAGTGCTTGAATTCCAAATGAGAGCGTAAATTTGAAAATATGTTTTCATTCAGTCATTGCTATGACTGAAATATGTCCGCTTCCAGCGCCTTTCCGTTTTCAAGGGCTACCCAAAAAAAGTTTGAAAATTAGGTTTTGGCGTCTGGGTCGTAGACAATAATGTTTTGAAGACGGGCTCAATGTTTAAGTTAGAGAGACGTGAGCAGTATTTAAGAGCCTACTTACTAAAAAGTGCACAAGTTTCGCAGATGTATCTCGTCTCTCTAGTTATTTACCCTGAAACCCCCCCCCCCCTCGTATGAGGCGTAGCCCTTCGACTCAGTCATAGATTGGCTTTAAAACGAATTATAACGTGCTTGACTGCATAATTTCGCTATAACAAGGAAGAGAATCAATCGCAGGGATTGCATATCAGTTGACTCGAATGATACTAATCGTCCAAAAGTTGTTGCCAATCAAATTTTAAACCAAGCGATCCAAGACAGAAAAACAGCCAAAAACCTAATAAAACCTTCTCCTATGTTTTTCTTCCAATTTGACAATCCAAGAAAAAAGTGCCACGACTCACTCCATATCGCACCGTTCGCAACTCATCGTCAAAACCAGCTCATCAGCATATATTCCAATCAGCGCGCACTCACTCACACATTTCCCCTCCTCCCATATATATATAATCGGCGGGTGGTATGGCAAGAGGTCATCTGTCTGTATAAGTGTTCCCTTTTTTGTGTGTTGGCGTGGCGAGCCGTATTTTTGTTTGTTTTTTTTTTTCTTTTTCGCCTAGGATATGTCCTTTATGCGAATTTAAACGCGCGCACAGAAACTAATTAACACGCGTGTCGCGTGCGTGTATCATTCATATAGCTCCGCCGAAAGAGTTGATACGACACCACCACGACACACTCTGATTGTGTCTATGGAGTGAAGACGCCAATATCATCGCGACAAGTGTGTAATTATATTAGAAATGCGGACCAGTAGAGCTTCCGTACGGATTTGTTTTGCGTGCGATTATATGCAAACACGCGCGTGCGATATTTAATTAATCAAAACTCGGGTGTTTTTTTGATAAATTAAAAAGTTTTTTTTCGGCGAGATTTTCTGAATGTGGGTGTAATTATCGCGTTTTTTATTTTGTTAATATTTTGAGCCCTTTGTTGTTTCCTGTGTTTTTTTTTTGTTACTTTAAATTAGTTCTTAATAGCGCGTACACTTTTTTTCGTATGAAAATCGAACAAAAGAGTCTCATTTGTTTTTTTCTTTTCTTCTTTTTCCCGTTACAGATAAAAGATACATATAGAACCTATATATATATATATATTTAATTATATATATTTTTAAAAAACACACACACAAATAATATGTATACTGATAAATAAGAAGATCTAAATTAAATACATACACACACACAAAAAATAAATTGCAATGTCTAGTTCCTAAAACGTCGTTTAATATAAACAAAAGCAAATTTAATCATACTATATTTAAAAAAGAGGAAGAAGCAGCGAATAAATATCCCTACGATATAATAAGGCTATAATATAAAATTAAAACAACAACAACAACATCAACAAAAAAAGCATTATTTATACGAATGTAGCATAATACCGCCAAAAATTGTCAAAAAATAAAAACGGTGTCAAAATTGGTAGAAAATATTGAAAAATTCAAAAACTTCAACTCGTTCCCGCAACGACACGCGCGAAAGCGACGGGCGCCAACAACGATAACAACAAGTGTTTTACCCTGTGCATCACACTCTCTATATTTTTTTATGTTTTCAAAATATTAATTCAAAAGTGTCAATCCCGAATTCATTCAGAACAACAAAAAAAAATTGGCCACACGCGCAACTCTATATTGAGCGGCCGGCGTGTGTCAACGCGTCAACGCGTGCGATATCCATATTGTTTGCACGCGCGCGCGCCCGCCTACCATTGTGTTTGTGCTTGTGTTATGATCCTGGCGTGTGTGCGGTCAGTCCTGCTGCGGGGCAGTCTACACATACAACTTCAATCCAATCGTCGTTATTTTATAAAAATTCAAATTCTTTTGCATTAATTGTCGAGCCTGTTTTGCAGAAAATTCGCGGCGTGCATCTGAAAATAAAGTGCGTGCGTGCATTCCCATTCCCTAATATCCTTATATATTTCTGTTATGATTGTGCCGAATATCATGTTGTGTGTTCAGTGTTTGTGATATAATAATACAAGAAAAAAAGGAAATATCTCTGAAAAATCCTGTGTGTCCGTCATAGTGTCTGGTTTGCTCTCCGTTACGCGCGATTATAGTGGCGGCGCGTTGAGAATCGTGTTAAAGTGCTCCGGAACACACGCGTGTAAACCAAAAAATCACGAAAAGGACTTAGCAGCATCCAACAACAAGATCATCGTGAGCATACGCATTGAGTATTCGCCAGCAATTCATCATCAGCAATCTAACGGCACGATAGCGCAGCAACCAGAAAAATCAAAGTTGCTGCCTCGACCTGAAAAAAATAAGGTTCGTTGCATTTAATAATTGTTTTTTACAAAAATTGTGCGGTAAGCTAAATATTCCTCAATGGAATTTCCTTAAAGGATCATTGCAACGACACTATGTGTCCTCCTCTCCTGACAAAACACTCATAAAAAATCACATTATCCAAATATACGGACAGTAGGAATTACCTTAAATTAGTCACAGAAAAAACTTTCCTTGCCGTTTTGCAAGTGTTGTGCATCTCCCCAAATGCCTTGCGCATAGTTGTACTTCGCGCGTCGTGCATAATCCTTGAGAAGCAACAAATCGAACAAACTTTTTGCATTTGAATAAATCTCCCAGTTACCTACCTACTCGGTTTTGATTTGCGCGTATTGGGGTAGTGAGTCGCAAGGTGCATCTCAACCGATGCACCCGCACCTCGCTCAATACTAAGTCCCAGAATTGCTTCTGGTTGCCCTCCGCTCTCCGTCTGACTCCAATATTGATACGAATTTTTCCTACTCTTATCATTGAATTGTGTCTTTTTCGTACGTCCTTTACACGTATTACTCTCATCTAGGCTCCTTGAATAGCCTGCGTACTGTCCTGATTTAATTATTATCACAAAATTACTTTATGATTTGAATAGACAACAAAAGAGTCTCGGATTAAAAATGAAAAATGAAAATTGTCAAAACAAAGCCCGAACTCTGTTTGTTTTCTTCTTTTTTTTTTAAATTATTATTTTTGGTTTCATTTTGTTTTTTATTTTCTACTTTTTGTCTGTTTTTATTGTGGCAGGATGCGCAAAATGTTTCTAACTAATTCCAAGCAATTGGTGGTCCTTTGGAGGACTGAAAATCGTATGATAGAAGGACGCTGAAAAATATATATAAATATTTGAAACGCTTTGTATCAACTAACGGCTCGCTACGCTCGCCTCATTACGGTTTTGCCAAAGGACATAATAATGGAGAGGTGCAAGCGAAGCGATTGGTGAGCCGAAACAGAGCGTTTTAATAGTTCTCTGAAATTCTTTTCTGGCGAAGGACCCTATTAAAAATTTAAAGCGATATGTGTCAGCTCACCGCTCGCTACGCTCGCACCTCGCCTTTTTACAGTTTTGCGAAAGGACACAAAAAAGGCCAGGTGCAAGCGGTGAGCAAACACAAAGCGTTTTAAGAGTTTTCTAGTATTCTCCTCTTCTATTATTAAAAATTGTTGCCGAAGGACCCTAAGAAAAATTTTGAAACGCTACGTGTCGGCTCACCGCTCGCTACGCTCGCACCTCGCCTTCTTACAGTTTTGCCAAAGATCATAGCAAAGGCGAGGTGCGAGCGGTGAGCGAAACAAAACGTGTTAAAAGTTTTCTGAAATTTATCTCTGCTGATTTACAACTATTGTCGAAGGACTCACATAAAAATGTTGAAACGCTACGTGTCAGCTCACCGCTCGCTACGCTCGCACCTCGCGTCCTTCCAGTTTTCGCAAGGGAAATACTAAAGGCGAGATGCGAGCGTAGCGAGCGGTGAGCTGATATAGAGCGTGTGAAAATTTTACTGAAATTTTTCTCTGATGATGAAAAATTGTTGTCGAAGGACTCAAAAAACAATTTTCAAACGCATTTCTATAGGCTAACCGCTCGCAAAACAATGGCGAGGTGTGAGCCCATACAAAACGTGTTAAAAGTTTTCGGAAAATATTCTCGGATGATTAACATTAGTTGTCGAAGGATTCAAATAAAAATTTTGAACCGCTTCGTGTCGGATCATCGCTCGCTACGCTCGCACCTCAACTCTTTTGAATTTTGCTAAAGGGAAGAAAAGAGGCGAGGTGCGAGCGTAGCAAGCGATGAGCAAATATCAAAAGCTTTAACAGTTTTGAAATTTTTCTCTGATGACTAAAAATCGTTGTAAATGGACTCAAATAAAAATTTTGTGGCGCTATTTGTCTGCTTACCGCTTGCTGCGCTCGCCCCTTTACGGTTTTCACAAAAAAAAAACAAAAATACTGGCAAAGTGCGAGCGAAGCGAGCGGTGAGCAGACTTAAAGCGTTTTCAAAGTTTTGCTAAAATTATTCTCTCATTATCAAAATCGGTTTCGAAGGACCCTAATAAAAAAATTTGAAACGCTCGCACCTGGGCTTTTTTAAGTTTTCTGAAAGGTAATAATAAAGGCGAGGTGCGAGCGTAGCGAGCGGTGAGCTGACACAAAGCGGTTTTGAAAGTTTTCTGAAATTCTTCTCTGATGATTAAAAATCATTTTTGAAGGACCCTAATAAAAATTTCGAAAGGCTTTGTGTCCGCTCACCGCTCGCTACGCTCGCACCTCGCCTCTTTTGAGTTTTGGCAAAGGAAATGAAAAATGCGAGGTGCGAGCGTAGCGAACGGTGAGCCGATAAGAAACGTTGAAAAATTTGTGAAATTCTTCTCTGATGATTCAAAAGTGTTTTCGAAGGACTCATATCAAAAATTTTAAACGCTTTGTGTCGGCTCACCGCTCGCTACGCATGCACCTCGCCTCTTTTCATTTTGCCAGAGGACAGAAAAAAGGCGAGGTGCGAGCGTAGCGAGCCGTGAGCCCATACAAAGCGCTTTAAGAGCTTCCTAAATTCTTGTTTGATTATTAAAAATCGTTGTCGAAGGACTCAAATAAAATTTTTGCAACACTTTGGGTCAGCTCACCGCTCGCTACGCTCGCACCTCGCGTCTTTACAATTTTGTCAAAGGACATAAGAAAGTAGGGATGCGAGCGTAGCGAGCGGTGTACTGATAGAAAGCGTTGAACGATTTTTGTAGAATTTTCTTCTCTGATAATTCAAAAGTGTTGTCGAAGGACTCAAATAAAAATTTTGAAACGCTTTAAGTCGGCTCACCGCTCGCTACGCTCGCACCTCGCCTTTAATATGTCCTTTCCAAAAGATTTTTAAAAGTCGAGGTGCGAAAGGTCATAACAGAGGCGATACGTGTTGAAAGTTTTCTGAAATTTTTCTCTGATAATTAAAAATCGCTGTCAAAAAAACTGAAATAAAAATTTTGACACGTTATGTCTCGGCTCACCGCTCGTTACGCTCGCCTCTTTACAGTTTTGATAAAAAACAGGCGAGGTGCGAGCGTAGCGAGCGGTGAGCCAATACAAATCGTTTTAAGAATTTTCTGAAATTCTTCTCAGAATATTTAAAACCATTGTCGAAGGTCTCAAATAAAAATTCAGACTCAAAGCGTTTTCAAAGTTTTGCTAAAATTATTCTCTCATGATGAAAATCGGTTTCGAAGGACCCTAATAAAAAATGTTTAAACGCTCACCGCTCGCTACGCTCGCACCTGGGCTTTTTCAAGTTTTCTGAAAGGTAATAATAAAGGCGAGGTGCGAGCGTAGAGAGCGGTGAGCCGACACAAAGCCGTTTGAAAGTTTTCTGAAATTCTTCTCTGATGATTAAAAATCATTTTTGAAGGACCTTAATGAAAATTTCGAAAGGCTATGTGTCCGCTCACCGCTCGTTACGCTCACCGCTCGTTACGCTCACCGCTCGTTACGCTCACCGCTCGTTACGCTCACCGCTCGTTACGCTCACCGCTCGTTACGCTCGCCTCTTTTGAGTTTTGGCAAAGGAAAATGAAAAAGGCGAGGTGCGAGCGTAGCGAGCGGTGAGCCCATACAAAGCGCTTTAAGAGCTTCCTAAATTCTTGTTTGATTATTAAAAATCGTTGTCGAAGGACTCAAATAAAAATTTTGCAACACTTTGGGTCAGCTCACCGCTCGCTACGCTCGCACCTCGCATCTTCACAATTTTGTCAAACGACATAAGAAAGTAGGGATGCGAGCGTAGCGAGCGGTGAACTGATAGAAAGCGTTGAACGATTTATGTAGAATTTTCTTCTCTGATAATTGAAAAGTGTTGTCGAATGACTCAAATAAAAATTTTGAAACGCTTTAAGTCGGCTCACCGCTCGCTACGCTCGCACCTCGCCTTTAATATGTCCTTTGCCAAAAGTTTTTGAAAGTCGAGGTGCGAGCGTACCAACCGTTTTAAGATCTTTCTGGAGGATGTCTCTGCGGAGTATAAATTGTTTTCGAAGGGCTTTAATCAAAAATGCTAAACGGTGGATACAATAAAAGCGAGCGCTGAGCCGACACAAAGCGATTTCAAAGTTTTCTGAAATTCTTCTCTCATGATAAAAATCAGTTTCGAAAGAACCCTAATTCAAAATTTTGAAACGATATTTTTTCAAAAGGAATAGTTTTGCGAAAGGTCATAACAGAGGCGATGCGTGTTGAAAGTTTTCTGAAATTTTTGTCTGATAATTAAAAATCGCTGTCAAAAAAACTGAAATAAAAATTTTGAGACGTTATGTGTCGGCTCACCGCTCGTTACGCTCGCCTCTTTACAGTTTTGATAAAAAACAGGCGAGGTGGGAGCG
This sequence comes from Microchrysa polita, assembly GCA_949715475.1. Lineage (NCBI taxonomy): Eukaryota > Metazoa > Arthropoda > Insecta > Diptera > Stratiomyidae > Microchrysa > Microchrysa polita. Next base: position 8,682,459 of record OX454422.1, read on the forward strand.
TAGCGAGCGGTGAGCCAATTCAAATCGTTTTAAGAATTTTCTGAAATTCTTCTCAGAATATTTAAAACCGTTGTCGAAGGACTCAAATAAAAATTGTAAGACCCGTTGTGTCGGCTCACCGCTCGCTACCCCCCCACCTTGCCTTTACTATGTTCTTTGGTAAAACTGTAAAGAGGCGAGGTGCGAGCGTAGGGAGCGGTGAGCCGATACAAAGAATTTTTTGAAATTCTTCGCTGTGTGCCGGCTCACCGCTCGCTACGCTCGCACCTAGCCTTTTTTGAGTTTTGCAAAAGGACCTAATAAAGGCGAGGTGCGAGCGTGGCGAGGTGCGAGCGTAGCGAGCCTATTTCGATGCTTTTTCTACCTGTCTACATGTCTGGCAATTAGTCCTTGTTATCGGGAGACTTTAGAGAAAAGTAGAGTTGCAAGAGTACCAAGCTACATGCTTTATCTCACCCTTGGCAATCCTGAAAACATAATGTTGCTACGCTGCTGCTTCGTTTGCATTTCGTCTTTGTCTAGTCTCCAAACTTTAATTAGACAGTTCCAATTTGCAAGAAGAAACGTATTTCAATCTCTGCGAATAAAAATTGCTCATCAATAGAAAGTTCACAATTATTGAAAAACTGATCATGACTGAATCACTGACAAAATTTCTGAAATCTCTCTCTCTCTCAGGTGTTGTGTAAAACTAGCGATCGCGTTGCTTTCATAGCAACGGAAAGGAGGGATTTCAAAAGGATGTTTAAATACAAAAAAAAAAACACGCAAAAACTGATCGGATCACATCTACTTAATTTTCGTGAAGACTTAAGCGAGTAACCTATATTTCCAATTAATTCATGTACCGTTAGTATCTAGGGTGTAGGCTGCCAAACTCGCGAGTTCTGAAAAGCGTGTATCTTATGCCAAATAAATTTTGAGTGTGGGATCATGATTATATTGATTTGATAACTGCGTAGTGTTGAGGGTACAAGAGGATGCTAATGAGTTACCGTACCCCCTTAATTTTTTTGTTGGTTTTTTTTCGATAAAAGAATAGGCTTCGGCTCTTTCAAGCCAATCCTGTGCGTGTTTTATTTTCGAAAGAATTAAACCTGGAATGCCCAATGTTTTATAAGGGTCTAAGGGAAGACCTAAATTTTTGTTGAAACAAGCTTGGCTCCACAAGGCATGTCATTATGCACACAAATCCTTTCCAATTAGCGCTCTGTCCCGTGTGCTGCGATGCTTTGCTAGGTGTGACCAGAAAATGGACACTTGATCTAATGCCATCAGTTTCCGCATAGTCCCTAATTAATATGAAAAGATTCGACTCCCAACGGACGGGTTTGTAGTCCTTTCTTCTCGGTTTGCTCCCGCCCCGTCCTTGCGGTACAGTTCATACGTTCAGAAACAGATTAATCGTCCGTCCGTTTGCCACTAGTCCGGCTACTGTCTTAATTATTTGTACTGCAAACTCAATTTTTCAATAAAAACCGACAATATGGCCCTCTTGAATATTTTTTTGTTTAAATTGGACATCCCTGTTCTAAAGGATTTAATATATCGAACATGTTGTGTCAGGCGGCCAAAGCCCGACGTCGGGCTATCGTGCCACATTGATGTTGTTTTTGTTTCTTTATTTGTATGAAGCTTTTGCATTCGTTGGTTAAACATTTTATTCCCCAGAAACAGAATTTACTCCAATTGAGAATGAATTTTTCCATGGTGAGCGCTTTACGACTTTGTTGTTTCTATTTTTGTTATCTGATAATAAACTCTCAAAGCATATTTCAAATTAATTCATCTTCTGCACTTGAATACATGTGCGAGCTTGAAGCTTTTCGCTTCGTTGGTCCTGAGTGTTCTTCCATTTTTTGCCACAGAGTGAAAAGCGCAGGTATGCAATGATTCCTTGGTTAAAGGTTGTAGCGTGCGTCCCGGCGGTCGGCTTGAAGGGGTCATCCTGAAATTATTAAGGACAAACGACACTTATATACATCATACAGGGTGTCCCCGATATGGGCTATATGAGGAATACTAGACAATATGTCTGAGCGAAAATGCCATCAATAAAATTGGTATTGACATCAGCTGCAGTTTTTCTTGTTTTTAAAAATGAACATCAAGTGCAAACGAAAGATTTGACAATTTTAGGGAAATTTTTTAAAATATTGATTTTGGCGAAAAGCTGCAACAGGTAAAAATGCGGTTCACAAAACAAGAAAAGGTCCTACAAAATATCTGGCATTGGCAATGTGGACTCAGCCTTCCACGGCATTTTCGAAAGTGTGCGAATAACTTTAAAAGATGTTTGCCCGGAATTTGCGGCCCCATGCAATTTGCTGCCTTTTCAGCCTACTAGGTTTTCTGTTTTTTAATCGTCCTTCATATTATAGGCGTACACCGTTGACAATTTGTTCTGATCGTTAGAAGAGTCAAAACCTTTTCAAAGAAATTCAATTTCAAAATTAAAATGTTTCCCCGTCAGTCTAAAAATTTTTGCATCATAGCAAATTTGTTTCTTTTTTCTCTCCTTCACACAGTTTTCCTGCGTAAATCCTTCTCTCTCTCTGTGTCACTCTTTTTCTTCTTTTTTGTTTGTCTCTCCCGAGCGGAAACAATATTGTTACACAAATCCATATAGATACAAACAAAAGAACAAAAAAACGAAACCTGATGAATGAAATCCGGTCCAAAGGGTATCCAAAGGGACGACGATGCGCGATCCATTAATTTGCTACAAAATTCGAAGAGTCCTTTTCATATCGCAATATACGTCGTCGAGTGCGACACACCTATGTACGCAACCTATATGCCATTGAGCATCGTATCGTGTTCCTGACAAAAAAAAGTGCGCACAATAGTTGCAGAAATTCATAATAACCATCACGGCAAGGATGAACAAAAGACGTCAGCAGTGCGTAAAAAAAAAATTAGTTAGTATGTGTCCGTACAGTCGGTTTTCAATATAAAATCCTTTCGAACGAGATTTTGTGTGTGCGTGTGGAACTGACTGAGAAGGGACGACAACGATATTCATTATCGCTCTCTACTCGCGCACAATCATCATAATCATCGTCGTTCGTCCTCATCATTATAATCACACGCAGAAAAAAAAAACAGAAAAATTCCACGGAAGGAGGATCCTTTGGAATGCGAAACAATGTTTTTAAAAATGCATTCATTCGAACCCTCACGATCAGGATCATTTGTACACACACGCACACTCACAATCGGATTCTTTTCATTTTCACATTTTTTTTGTTGCTTTGGTTGATGCTTTTTGCATTTGTTTGGATGGAGTGTCTCTTGCACCTTAGATTGCTTCTTTTCTTACATTTTTTTTTTGATTGATGGATTGGCCTGGGTCTGCTCGCCTTGTTTAAATATCCCCGATCCCGAATAAGTCTATTGTTTGAAGACCTTCGACGAGTATCTCTCCGTGTGTGTACGTTATAAGGAGATACGCCGGTGTGCGGTATGCTGTGGGCATTCATTGGCAAGGATCTATTGTTTTCGTGTCCCTTTTGATAATTTCTCATCTGATCGTACTGTATTGTAGGCTCTGTGTGATCGTGTATGTGTGTCTATGTCCTTTTTCGCAAAGCTAATGAAAGAAGAACAATTTACAAGGGATCGTGTGTATTAATTTTTTTTTTTGAACACCTGCATACGCGCATATAGGACGACAAAACGACTCCTTCGTGTCTCTGTTGGTGCTGTTGCTGATGATCATCATGACGACGACGACGACTCGCAATATTGCCGTGTCGGAAAGGAGATTCATAAAGATTTGAATTGAAGAATTTTTTTTTTCTTTACCGTCTCATGTCTGCAAAGTTCATTTTTCACCCTTTTGTATACAAATGAATGGAGTGGATGGAACAATTGGGTGAACTATGGGTGCGCGCATACCTACATATATACGAAAAGACTGCGTATCGCGGTATGTGGACAAGTTTCTTTCTTATACTAACTTACATGCAGAACGCAATTTCGGTCCGGTTCTGATGAGCAAGACGAACGGACGCGCGGCGGACATATTCCATTGTATACAAATGTAAAACCTGAAAAACCGGGAACATTAAAAACGATTTTTAATATTAAAATACAGAACCAGGATCAAGTTGATTGTCTTGGACACGATAGAAAAAAAAAAAAACAAAAAATAGATTTCTTCAAGGGGAGGCTATTGTTTCGACAAGGACAATAATAATCAGAATTGTCCGCTGTCCAGTTCCCTTGTTGTTTGATCAGTGCGACACAGGCAAAGAAAAAATGTCGCATAAAATTTGAACGGGGTTGTGCAGCTTTAGTTACAGGCCTTGTCCGTAACTATGGCGAGAGTTGTTTCGTGCGTTAGTCGCAATTAAATTATGAAAATACTGTGAGGTCCCAGGACTTTCGAAGGAAACTGTCAATTTTGTTAAACGCTTCAATTATATCCGAAAAAATTGTTCTATAAGCTCTTCGCTCGCTACGCTCGCATCTCACCTTTCTACGCGATTGCAACCAGACAAACGAAAGGCGAGCGGTGAGCGTATACAAAGCGATTCCAATTTTTCTAACTCACTTCTAATTTATCAGAAAAAACTTAAACACAATTTGGGTCAACTCGCCGCTCGCTACGCTCGCACCTCGCACTTTGAAACGCCTGCAATCAGACATACCAAAGACAAGCTGCGAGTGTAGCGAGCCGTGAGGTGATCCAAATCTTTTTCTATTTTTTATGCTTCTAACTTATCTGGAGAATTTAAATGCTCTCTGTCAGCTCGCTACGCTCGCACTGATACCCTCCTGAATGGCGAGGTGCGAGCGTAATTAATTTAATTCCGAAAAATTAGAAGACTGTCCCAAAAACGGCAAACATTCGCTAAGCTCAGTCTCTCATTTGTGACAGGCATGCATCCAGGCGAGGTGCGAGCGTAGGGAGCGGTGAGTCGATATAAAACATTTTCCATTTTGGGACAATCTTCTAATTTATCGGAACAAAGTTGAACGCTTTGTGTCAGCTCACCGCTCGCTACACTCGCACCTCGCATTTTTACAGGCCTGCAGGCAATATAAATCGTTTTTCGTTTTGGGACAATATCATTTATCGGATCAAAATTAAACACTTTGTGTCGGCTTAAAGCTCGCTAGGCTTGCACTTGCAATTTTCGAGGTTCTGGTTTATCAGCAAGACGAGGTGCGAGCGAAGCGAGCGGTGAGCCGATATAAAACCTTTTCCCATGTTGGGACAATCTTCTAATTTATCGGATCAAAATTAAACGCTTTGTGTCAGCTCACCGCTCGCTACGCTCGCACCTCGCATTTTTACAGACCTGCAGCCGGGCGAGGTGCGAGCGTAGCAAGCCGTTAGCCAATATAAAACGTTTTCTATTTTTGGGTAAATCTCCTAATTTATCGGAACAAAACTTAACGCTTTGTTTTGGCTCACCGCTCTCTACGCTCGCACCTTGCATTCTCACAGACCTGCAGCCAGTCGAGGTGCGAGCTTAGCGAGCGATGAGCCGATATGAAACGTTTGGCATTTTGGGAACAATTTTCTAATTTTTCAGAAAAAAAAATAAACGCTTTGTGTCAGCTCACCGCTCGCTACGCTCGCACCTCGCATTTTTACGAGCCTCCAGCCTGACGATGTGCGAGCGTAGCGTTTAGTTTCGTTCCGTCAAATTAGAAAATTTTCCCAAAAATGGAAATCGTTTTAAATCGGCTCACACTTGAACCTCGCCCGGATGACGACCTGTAAAAATGCGTATTAATTTTGGGACAATCTTCTAATTTATCGGAACGAAATAAAACGCTTTGTGTCGGCTCACCGCTCGCTACGCTCGCACCTCGCATTTTCACAGGCCTGCATCCAGGCGAGGGGTGCAGATAGCGAACCGTGAACCAATATTAAACATTTTCCATTTTTGGGACAATATTCTAATTTATCGTAACAAAATTAAATGCTTTCTTTCAGCTCATCGCTCGCTACGCTCGTCGCACCTTGCATTTTTATAGTTCTCCAGCCTGGCGAGGTGCGAGCGTAGCGAGCGGTGAGCTGACACAAAACGTTTAATGTTGTTCACGTAAATAAGAAGATTGTCCCAAAAATTGAAAACGTTTTGTGTCGCCTCACCGCTCGCTACGCTCGCACCCTTTGTGGCAGCTCGCAACCCTTTGTGGCAGCTCACCGCTCGCTACGCTCGCACCTCGCATTCTTACAGGCCTGCAGGCAATATAAATCGTTTTTCGTTTTGGGACAATCTCATTTATCGGATCAAAATTAAACGCTTTTTGTCGGCTCAAAGCTCGCTACGCTTGCACTTGCAATTTTCGAGGTCTTGGTTTACCAGCAAGGCAAGGTGCGAGCGAAGCGAGCGGTGAGCCGATATAAAACGTTTTCCCATGTTGGGACAATCTTCTAATTTATCGGATCAAAATTAAACGCTTTGTGTTAGCTCACCGCTCGCTACGCTCGCACCTCGCATTTTTACAGACCTGCAGCCGGGCGAGGTGCGAGCGTAGCAAGCCGTTAGCCAATATAAAACGTTTTCTATTTTTGGGACAATCTCCTAATTTATCGGAACAAAACTAAACGCTTTGTTTTTGCTCACCGCTCTCTACGCTCGCACCTTGCATTTTCACACACCTGCAGCCAGTCGACGTGCGAGCGTAGCGAGCGGTGAGCTGATAAGAAACGTTTGCCATTTTGGGACAATTTTCTAATTTTTCAGAAAAAAATTTAACGCTTTGTGTCAGCTCACCGCTCGCTACGCTCGCACCTCGCATTTTTACGAGCCTCCAGCCTGACGATGTGCGAGCATAGCGTTTAGTTTCGTTCCGTCAAATTAGAAAATTTTCCCAAAAATGAAAATCGTTTTATATCGGTTCATACTCGCTACACTCGAACCTCGCCTGGATGCAGACCTGTAAAAATGCATATTTGGGACAATCTTCTAATTTATCGGAACAAAACTAAACGCTTTGTGTCGGCTCACCGCTCGCTTCGCTCGCACCTCGCATTTCCACAGACCTGCAGCCAGTCGAGGTGCGAGCGTAGCGAGCGGTGAGCCGATATGAAACGTTTACCATTTTGGGACAGTTTTCTAATTTTTCGGAAAAAAATTAAACGCTTTGAGTCAGCCCTTCATTCGCTACGCTCGCACCTCGCACTTTTACAGGCCAGCAGTCAGGCGAGGTGCAAGCGTAGCGAGCCTTGAGCCAATATAAAACGTTTTCCATTTTGGGACAATCTTCTCATTTTTCGGGGAAAAATTAAACGCTTTGTGTCAGCTTCTTCGCTACGCTCGCACCTCGCATTTTTACAGACCTGCAGCCAGACGAGGTGCGAGCGTAGCGAGCGGTGAAATGACATGAAACATTTTCCATTTTGGGACAATCTTCTAATTTATCGGAACAAAATAAACCGCTTTGTGTCAGCTCACCGCTCGCTACGCTCGCACCTCGCATTTTCACAGGTCTGGATCCAGGCGAGCGTAGCGAGCCGTGAACCAATATTTAACATTTTCCATTTTTAGGACAATCTTCTGATTTATCGGAACAATATTAAACGCTTTGTCTCAGCTCACCGCTCGCTACGCTCGTCGCACCTCGCATTTTTACAGGCCCCCAGACTGGCGAGGTGCGAGCGTAGCGAGCGGCGAGCTGAGACAAAGCATTTATTTTTGTTCCGATAAATCAGAAGATTGGCCCAAAAATGAAAAATGTATATTATTGGTTCACGGCTCGCTACGTTCGGCCCTCGCCTGAATGCAGGCCTGTGAAAATGCGAGCGGTGAGCTGACATAAAACATTTTCCATTTTGAGACAATCTTCTAATTTAGCGGAACGAAATAAAACGCTTTGTGTCGGCTCACCGCTTGCTACGCTCGCACGTCGCATTTTCACAGGCCTGCATCCAGGCGAGGGGTGAACATAGCGAGCCGTGAACCAATATTAAAATTTTTCCATTTTTGGGACAGTATTCTAATTTATCGGAACAAAATTAAATTCTTTGTTTCAGCTCACCGCTCGCTACGCTCGTCGCACCTCGCCAGGCTGGGGGACTGAGCGGTGAGCTGAGACAAAGCGGTTTATATTGTTCCGATAAATTAGAAGATTGTCCCAAAAATGGAAAATGTTTAATATTGGTTCAGGGCTCGCTACGCTCGCCCCTCGCCTGGATCCAGGCCTGTGAAATTGCGAGGTGCGAGCGTAGCGAGCTGTGAGCTGACATAAAACATTTTCCATTTTGGGACAATCTTCTAATTTATCGGAACAAAATAAAACGCTTTGTGTCGGCTCACCGCTCGCTACGCTCGCACGTCGCATTTTCACAGGCCTGCATCCAGGCGAGGGGTGAATATAGCGAGCCGTAAACCAATATTAAAATTTTTCCATTTTTGGGAAAATATTCTAATTTATCGGAACAAAATTAAACTTCATTTCAGCTCACCGCTCGCTACGCTCGTCGCACCTCGCATTTTTACAGTCCCCCAGCCTGGCGAGGTGCGAGCGTAGCGAGCGGTGAGCTGACACAAAACGTTTAATGTTGTTCACATAAATAAGAAAATTGTCCCAAAAATTGAAAACGTTTTATGTCGACTCACCGCTCGCTACGCTCGCACCTCGCCACGCTCGCACCTCCCATGGCTGCAGGTCTGTTAAAATGCGAAGTGCGAGCGTAGCAAGCGGTGAGCCAATGTGAAACATTTTCCATTTTTGGAACACGTTTGTAATGATGTCGGTCAAAATTAAACGCTTTGTCTCAGCTCGCACCTTGCAGTTTTACAGGCCTGCAGTTAATATAAATGGTTTGGTTTCAGCTTGCCGCTCGCTATGCTCGCACTTTTACACGCGTGTTAACAGATAAAGACGAGGTGCGAGCGTAGCGAGCCCTGAGCTGACTGAACACCTTTTCTATTTATATGACTCGCTTCTAATTCATCAGAAATCTAAACGCTTTCTGTCAGCTCACCGCTCGCATCTCGGCAATTTAAACATCCGCAACCTCTAAGTCCTGACATCCAGGTCCTTGACATTTCTGGTAAATATGATGCCCAAACTGCCTGACATGTGTATCAAGTTTCCGGAAAACTAGCTCATAGTTAGGCGAGTTATCGAAAGCATTTCTAATCGGAAACATAAATGCCCACATCGCATAATGTCCTTATGTTTTCAGCCCAATATCCTGGCGGTGATGTTGAGATTTTTCTTCATTGCAATTGGCTACAATTAAGCGACGGCCTTATATACAACTCTTCGTGTATATCTTTAATTGCACCCGCGCTCACACAAAACACAAGAACACACATCGTGTCGAGTCCTATTTGTGTCCTGAGTGTATACACACGCGGGGCGATGGCATAAGGATGCTGCCGCCATACCGCACCCGGTCGTACCAATGAGAACAAAAGTATATGAGCCCGGTGGTGAAAGCCAATGTGCTTTTCGTTTATTTCGGAAAGAAATTGACACTCTGGCTGCTGCCTGTATGGGACGATATGATGTCGAAGAGAATGTGGGTAGATGTCCTTGTTAGTTCTTCTTTCAAGATACATAATGTATACCTACTCCAGCGTGTCGCAATAAATGAGGATTGCTCCTGCTGCTGCTGCTGCTTCTGTTGGCAATTAATTAATGTATAGAGAGGAGTGCCACCCGTACAAATATATAGAAAGGGAGTGGGTGGTTTGTGATGGGAAAAAGGACACACGAAATCCAGCCAATGAAATTGCGAGTCAATGATTTTGTTTTCGTTTCTTTCGGGGGCAAATTAATTCATTCATGGTTTTCAATTACGCCCAAAAAGGGTGACGGGAGATTCCCTTCACATATATCCTATGGTAAATCTGTTTGGTCCTTTCGACAGATACACCTCCTTTTTTAATTATTGTGTGTACAATTTCCGAGTCTTATTGACATTTTTCATTCTCGCTCAATTATTGACGGAATGTGTTGGTGGAAAATATTTTTATGTCTCTTCGGTATACTAACAAGGATATTATCAACATGCTCCACCTTTTTCACTCTCAACTCGTATAGGATTCTGGTGTTTACTCTCGATGTGGTAGCGTCCCTTAATTTGCCACAATTCCGTTATAGCATAATTCCGTATTTCGTGGTTCGTAGTTGTAGCCCCCTCCCCCTCCGCATCACGCCTTGCCGCTGACTTCCCCGCTGTGGTTGTTGTAATGCAAATGGCACATCTAATAAAACATATAACAACCCCTCACCTGCCTCCGTAACGTCTTCGTGTCCTTAGAACGGGTAGGGTGGTGGTCGACATTAGACAAAAGGAAATATTTTTGAAACTCATCCTTCCTTTTTCCAATGAGTCTATTTCCTCGCGCGACGTCTTCAACTCCGGACCGTCACGACGTTCTTCGTTTCTTGACGGCGGTGAAGCGTCGCGTCGTCGTCGTCGTCGGGTAACTAGCCAAGCCACCCCATATATAAGCTTCGCTAAAGAAAACAACAGCTTCCAATCAAAAATGATTATAATTATACACGTAGAAGGATATGAAGAAAAGCAGGATTGCTAGGGCCTGCAAGGAAGAGCGAGAAGGCATTTACAGCACAGCACATGGTGCACCAGCGAAAACAAAACAAATCACAAGCAGGCGCGCGAAAACCAGGGAGAGAGAGAGAGCGAGCGAGACAGAGAGTAAAATAGCGTCCGCGAGTATGAGTGTCCGCAGATTGTAGAAATGACTCGCGAGAGATGAAAATGAACCGAGAGGCGTGAGTGTGTGAACGATGAAAATTTCCATCCTTTCGCTTGTGTGCTTGCCTGATTATCGGGCCTCATCACCATTATCATTTTCAACAACATCCTAGCCCTTTATCGTCCACACCGCCCACACACTCCCTCTCCTCCCCCCTCTCGCTCACTCTTCATATTTATGCTCTCGCATATCATTTAACTTCCTGAATATATGCGAAGGCGTGCGCTATATGAGACAAAACCAACGACATATAAAACTACCTTAATTTCACTTTCGCGTGGAATCGACTCATTCTCCTGTTCTCCTTCGAAAATTCACTTGCACACAGCCTCCCCCGCGTACATCACACATATGCCATCCCTACACATATGTCGCGTCCTTCATCTGAATCTCTTCATTCGAATCGCCTTCATCATCATTCATTCGTCGCCGCGTGCTTGCTTATTTTTCGCGAAGATGGAAGGAAAATATATCCTCATCCCTTCACCTATCGCCACCCACCCAGCCATATTTCAATATATGGGGGGAAAATGGTTTTAACATATCCTTTTCGTGTGTTTGTGTGTGAAGGTACGTGCATCTCGTATGAAAACACATATAACAACCCTTAACTCCATCGGATGGAAGACATTGTCGCAAATTTCGGTAGTCCCATTATATACTCGAAACAGAGGCGCCAGAACATAATACCCACACGAGCGAGGCGAGTTTGCAAATGAAAGGATCACCGCAGGAGTGGGGGGCTGGTGGCAGACACAGACACAGATGACATTCGTTAGTTACAAAACACCCAATAAGCCTTTGAGATCTCATCAAGGCAAGCAATGTAATCTCGCACACGGGCTAATGAAAGAGCTCTGTACTCCTTCTGTATCCGGTCGTAACAGCCCCCCACACGCCGCCGTCGCGCCATCTTCATTTCGGACGGAAAAGCCGGTAGCCGAAGACAAGGAGAGCACTCTTGACTTTTGGGGGGCGAAAACCAGAGCGCACTATTTCTAGAAGAGGGCGGAAAGGGAAACGAACGTACAAGCGAGGGTTATGATGATGATGCTTTACAGTAGGTAGTGGTGGAGGTCCTTTTTGCAAATTAATAACATTCCCTTGAGTCGCACGGGACACATAAAAAGGACGAAAGCCATTTGTAGTCGCAGACTAATTCCGCCCCCTGATATAAGTTTTGGCCCGATATCGGGTTCATCTATGTGTGTGCTCGGTGTTCATGTGAATGTCTCGTTGTGTCTATGTATGTGTGCGCTCCAATTAAAACAATGTTTGTACATAAAACGACGGAAGAAGAACAAAATGGGAAGCGCCCAACTCCTTGATAGAACATCGTCGGGTCCATATCCTGCGATGGGACATACATCGCGGCGCGAAATAAGAATATGTGCGACTCGAAGCTAAACTATGCCACTGATTGGTTCATGATGATGCCAGAGCCGAGTGCCGGTGGTCTTCGTTAGCACCGCATCAGGATCCCGTTTTATATACAGACGACGGCGCGCAGGAAGTTGTGCAATATAATTCACCAAAAAACCACCCAGGCCCGACTCTCTGCATATCTTTTCACAACAAATTTCAGCAATGATAGAGAGGACGCGATAAGGTTCAGCGACGCCGCGCATCGAGCCCCATCATCATCACGAGGGCACCTAAATGTCAAAGGGTTATGCCTACTATAGGTACTATAGGCGGTGTGGTGTTTATCTATGCAAAGTAGATGGCAACGAATAAAACACGAACTCGGGGCAGAATCATTGGCTGACGTTTATCTATACTGAAATGAAAAGCGCGACATTGTTGAGCTGCTGCTGGTTTTTTTCTTTTTATATATATCCTGGGGGTGGCGTTAGAAGATAGAAGGTTTCGAGCAATAGTCGCGCGTAATGACGGTACAATTTAGTTTTGCGGAAAATCACGATGGCCAATTAGGTTTTAGCGCTGAAATTAGTTATTTTGTAATTGGGTTTTGCTGATTGGATATTTCTCTCTTTGTGTCAGCTCACCGCTCGCTACGCTCGCACCTCGCATTTTTACACGACTGCAACCAGACATAGAAAAGGCGAGGTGCGAGCGTAGCGAGCGGTGAGCTGGCACAAAGCGTTTTGAATTTTTTCTGATAAAGCAGCCTCGCATAGAAATGAAAAACGTTTTATATGGGCCCACCGCTTGCACTTCGCCTTGCCTATGACTGCATGGAATCTTGTCAAATGCGAGGTGCGAGCGTAGCGAACGCTGAGTTTTCGCATTTTTCAAATGGATCGTTCTGAATTTTTCTGGTGAAACACAAGTTTGAAGAAAAAACAATTTGTGTCGGCTCACCGCTCGCTACGCTCGCACCTCGCCCTTATATGTCTTGCTGCACATGCCCAAAAAGGCGAGGTGCGAGCGGTGAGCCGACATAAAGCGTTTAACATTTTTTTAATGAAGCGTGAATTTTCCTGATGAGACAGAAGCTTGACGCAAAAATGAAAAACGCTTTATGTCGGCTCACCGTTCGCTACGCTCGCACCTCGCCTTTATGTGTCTTACTGCATATCTCCAAAAAAGCGAGGTGCGAGCGTAGCGAGCGGTGAGCCGACATGCAGCGTTTAACATTTTTCCAATGAAGCGTTTTGAATTTTTCTGAAGAGACGCTTTATGTCCGCTCGCCGCTCGCACCTCGCCTTTCCTATGTCGACTTGCAGTCATGTAAAAATGCGAGGTGCGAGCGTAACGAGCGGTGGGGTAACATTAAGCGTTCATCATTTTTCCAATGAAGTGTTTTGAATTTTTCTGATGAGACAGAAACGTGCCGCAAAAATGAAAAACGTTTTATGTCCGCTCACCGCTCGCTACGCTCGCACCTCGCCCTTATATGTCTTGCTGCACATGCCCAAAAAGGCGAGGTGCGAGCGTAGCGAGCGGTGAGCTGACATAAAGCGTTTAACATTTTTTTAATGAAGCGTTCTGAATTTTTCTGTTGACACAGAAGCTTGACGCAAAAATTAAAAACGCTTTATGTCGGCTCGCCGCTCGCACCTCGCCTTTATGTGTCTTACTGCATATCTCCAAAAAAGCGAGGTGCGAGCGTAGCGAGCGGTGAGCCGACATGCAGCGTTTAACATTTTTCCAATGAAGCGTTTTTAATTTTTCTGAAGAGACGCTTTATGTCTGCTCACCGCTCGCACCTCGCCTTTCCTATGTCGACTTGCAGTCATGTAAAAATGCGAGGTGCGAGCGTAACGAGCGGTGGGGTAACATTAAGCGTTCATCATTTTTCCAATGAAGTGTTTTGAATTTTTCTGATGAGACAGAAGCTTGCCGCAAAAATGAAAAACGTTTTATGTCGCCTCACCGCTCGCTACGCTCGCACCTCGCCTTTCTTACGTCTGCTTGCGGTCGTGTGAAAATGCGAGGTGCAAGCGTAGCGAGCGGCGAGCCATGCGCTAAGCTGGTACGAAATACATATATCGAGCTGTAAGCTAATAAAACGCGTTACAAAGTTTTCTCCAATTCTAATACCATGAATTAAGACTGACAAACGCTTTTTGTATTTGAAGGACCCTATTTGCAGCTAATGCCCACCAACTTCTCCGTCACATCTACTTAATGAAATTCTTTCATTTTCCTATCCCGGGGATAGCACATCGTATTCATTTTGTTCCCAATCCAACACCCGCACATTCTTTACCTATACCCCGCATATATCCTTTATAAGAATCTTCCGCGCGCTCTTTTGCGCGCACACACACTCACTCATATATGAGCTCCATCCGCACATCGTCCTATTTACATAGAAAATGCAAATGAAATTTATATATGCAAAAGCCCATACCCGTGTGTATAGAGTGTCTTAGCGCTCGCGATACGAGCTCCAATCTTCTTTATTCTTTTGTCAAGGGGTCCAGGATGCCGTGCTCTGCTATACGTGATGCTGCGAGATGAGAATGGATGGTCGTGTCGTCTCTTCGACAAAACCGAGCAGCCAATCTCCAACAGGATGATTTCTTTCACACTCCGCCTCACCCAAACCCCGTTCATGTGCGGGGTCCTTCAACATCCAATAATAGCATCGTGAAATTATACTCTCAACAACCACCACCGGCGTCGATGGTGGCTGTACATGGTGCGGTGGTGTCGAACCCAGGGGGGTGGTTTACGACAGGGAGGGAGAATTGAAGCGCTGAGTAATAGTCATTGTGTGGAAATATATGCGATCGCACGGAAGAAAAAACGACAACGAGAAAATGAAAAAGAAAATTATAATCCTGTAAAAGGGGTGGGTGGGTGGTGGTTGATATGGTACACGGGTACGTCCTGTGATTTTTTTTCGTCGTTTACCCCTATCGGGCGCGTCTCTCATTATCACTTCACATGAGTGACGACAACAATCAGGACGACGACGACGATGACGACGACCAGGATGTCTTTTCCTTTACGGGGCTTGTTAGTTGGTTCATTTTTTCGCGTCGTTCTTTTTTTTTTGTGCTTTGTTTTTTTGTTTTCTTTTCACATGTGTGTCGTCCTTAGGCACACACGGAGGGGTTAAGATTTTTTTTTGTATAATTGTTGTATGTGTCCTGTTTGAAACTCGATGCGCCCCCGCACCCAACACACATCACATATGAGACGCCGTCGAAAATATTCAGTTTGAGGGTTGAGAGGCGGTAAATATGGGTCTCGCAGGAAAGATGTACGCAGAAACTTTCGCGAATATATAATACGCGCGTGCCCCTTCAATGAGAATTAGCATAGAGCGAGCACTTTGATCTGTTTTTAATGTAATGCAGGTACAGGACGAATTGTAAAGTATCTCATATCCCTTTCGCACAGGATATGTGGGTTGCGCGATATCGGAGAGTCTAATGAGCAGGAGGTGCAAGCGAGTACATATGCATATGTGAAGAGGAGGATGAAAAAAAAATAATTACTTTCAAATACTATTCTGAAAGGCGTCAGAATAATTGAAACACTTTGTATTGGCTCGCCGCTCGTTACGCTCGCCCCTCGCCTCGTCGCCAGTTTCCAGAGAGACTCATACAAGGTGAGAGCGTAGCATGCGGTGAGGCGACACAAAGCGTTCTTCAATATTTTGAAGGGCGTCTCTCATGTGTTAGAAACGTCTAGGAATCCTCAGAAAAATTGGAAAAGCTTTGTTTCGGCTCACCGCTCGCTACACTTGCACCTCGACTCGTTTCCAACGAAACACACTAAAGGCAAGGTGCGAGCATAGCGAGCGGTGAGCCGACACAAAGTGTTCTCCGAAATTTCGAAGGGCGTCTCTCATGTGTTAGAAACGTCTAAGAACCCTTAGAAAAACTTAAAATGTTTTATTCCGGCTCACCGCTCGCTACGCTCGCACCTCGCTTTTAGTGTGTCTCTTTGCAAACTTACGACACGTGGAGAGGTGCGAGCATAGCGAGCGGTGAGGCGATATCACAAAGTGTTCTCCAATATTTCGAAGGGCGTCTCTCATGTGATAGAAACGTCTAAGAATCCTTAGAAAAACTTAAAATGTTTTATACCGGCTCACCGCTCGCTACGCTCGCACCTCGCTTTTAGAGTGTCTCTTTGCAAACTTACGACGTGGAGAGGTGCGAGCGTAGCGAGCGGTGAGGCGATATAAAGCGTTTTAAATTTTTCTGAGGATTTTTGGACGTTGTTAACACATGTGAAAAACCCCTTCAGAATATTTGAAAATGCTTTGTGTCGGCTCACCGCTCGCTACGCTCGCACCTCGCCATGTCGTACGCTCCGCAATGGACACATGCGCCAGAAGCGAGCGTAGCGAGCGATGAGCCGACAGAAAACGTTCTCCAATATTTCGAAAGGCGTCTCTTATATGTTAAAAACGTCTAAGAATCCTTAGACAAATTTAAACACTTTATATCGGCTCACCGCTTGCTACGGCGTAAGTTTCCAAACGGACACACTAAAGGCGAGGTGCGAGCGTAGCGAGCGGTGAGCCGACACAAAGCTTTTTCCAATATACTCATGTATTAGAAACTTCTCAAAATCCTCAGAAAAACTTAAAACGCTTTATATCGGCTCCCTGCTCGCTACGCTCGCACATCGCCTCTCGGTTAATTTCCAAAGACACAAAGGGTTTTCCAATATTTTGAAGGGCGTCTCTCATGTGTTAGAAACATCTAAGAATCCTTGGAAAAATTTAAAACGATTTATATCGGATCATCGCTCGCTGCGCTCGCACCCTGCCTCTTTGGAAGTTTCCAACGGGACACAGGACACAGATGCGAGCGAAGCGAGCGGTGAGCCGAAATATTTGAGAATGGTTTGTGTCGGTACGCCGATCGCTGCGCTCGCACCTCGCCACCTCGTACGTTTCCAAACGGACACACAAAGGCGAGGTGCGAGCGTAGCGAGCGGTGAGCCAATACAAAGCGCTTTAAGAGCTTCCTAAATTCTTCTTTGATTATTAAAAATTGTTGTCGAAAGACTTAAATAAAAATTTTGCAACACTTTCTGTCAGCTCACCGCTCGCCACGTCGTACGTTTCCAAACGGACACACAAAGGCGAGATGCGAGCGTAGGGAGCGGTGAGCCGACACAAAACGTTTTCCAATATAACATATTTGTGTTAGAAACGTCTAAAAATCCTCAGAAAAATTTAAAATGCTTTATATCGGCTCACCACTTGCTACGCTCACACCTCGCCTTTCGGTTTCCAACCGGACATACAAAGGCACAAAGAGTTTTCCAATATTTTGAATGGCGGTCTCTCATGTGTTAGAAACGTCTAAAAATCCTCAGAAAAATGCTTTGTGTCAGCTCAGGTGCGAGCGTAGCGAGCGGTGAGCCTTTAGTGTGTTCCTTTGCAAACCTACGACATGGCGAGGTGCGAGCGTAGCGAGCGGTGAGCGGACATAAAGCATTTTCAAATATTCTGAAGGGGTTTTTCACATGTGTTAACAACGTCCAAAAATCCTCAGAAAAATTTAAAACGCTTTATATCGCCTCACCGCTCGCTACGCTCGCACCTCTCCACGTCGTAAGTTTGCAAAGAGACACATTAAAAGCGAGGTGCGAGCGTAGCGAGCGGTGAGCCGGTATAAAACATTTCAAGTTTTTCTAAGGATTCTTAGACGTTTCTAACACATGAGAGACGCCTTTTGAAATAGAACACTTTGTGTCGGCTCACCGCTCGCTACGCTCGCACCTCGCACCTTTAGTGTGTTCCGTTGGAAATGAGTCGAGGTGTAATTGTAGCGATCGGTGAGCCGAAACAAAGCTTTTCACCGCTCGCTACGCTCGCACCTTGCCTTTAGTGTGTTCCTTTGCAAACCTATTATGTGGCGAGGTGGGAGCGTGGCGAGCGGTGAGCCGACACAAAGTGTTCTATTTCAAAGGGCGTCTCTCATGTGTTAGAAACGTCTAAGAATCCTTAGAAAAACTTAAAATGTTTTATACCGGCTCACCGCTCGCTACGCTCGCCCCTGGCCTTGTCGTAGGTTTGCAAAGGAACACATTAAAGGCGAGGTGCGAGCGTAGCGAGCGCTGAGCTAACTCAAAGCGTTTTCAAATATTCTGAAGGCGTCTCTCGTAGGTTACAAATTTATGGAAATGCCCTCTTTTTGACTCTTTTTGTTGACGATGAATGTTGACGGCTTTTCTGCGAATCCTTAATGTTTCAATTTGCGAGCGAAGCGAGCAGTAAGTTAGTCGATAACATGTTGAATTTAAAATTTCTCTTTACATTTTCCAATTCATACACTTCGCTGGGAATTAGTGATTCAAATTTCTTGGTTTTTCTAAAATTTTAAATGTTGAGCTCACGGGTAAAATTGCAAAAATGTATTCTTCTTCTTCTCAGTACCGTATAGCCCCATGTGGGGCCATGGTGCGTTAACTCAGCGGTTTATAGGCAATTTCGAGTCCACGTTACATTGCATTTCATTTCGGAGTGTATATAATGTTCCAAGCACTATATATTTCCTATCCATACACATGTACGGAAATTTTTTGGACCACGCCGAAATTCGATCAGATTACTAGCATCGTAGATTGCGACTCATCCAAGTGAGCCACAGAGCGGGTCAAACAATTAATTAGAACTAAAAAAAATTGTAACAAAAATCAAAAGTCAGATTGAAACTTTATAACCAGCGTGAGCCACCCCCAGTCGCATCACCATAACATACTTCGATTGTAGTCCCACATATCCTCCTTCACCCCTTTTGCGATCAAGGTGCTGTATGGCTTGTGCCTTATTTTTATGTGTGTACACAAAACATACATCCCCCGTATGCATGGTGCGACTTATGTCCCGTTTTTTTTTGTACTTTCACCCTGTCGTTTTTTATGCTTTGCTTTGTATAATTTCTCTCTACCACCCCATCCACCCGAATAATAATTTTCATTCAAACGCAGCCTTTTTTTAGGGACACCATCTGTCTCTCTCGCTCTTTCTCTGTTTCTCTGTGTGCATTTAAAAAGTAGAAATGGAAAATATATAACAAAAAAAAGTAAAAAATAAAAACAACTACACGATGTGGATGTCTAAAGAAACAAAAATTGAAATGAGAAAGGACGAACAAACGAACGAAATCCTCATCATCATCAACACATCCCTCCCATCCTTAGGATTGTTCAAATTCGCTCGTCGTGTAAGCGGGTCTCACTCTCTCTCTCTCTCCCTCCCTATGTGAGTGTGTGTCTATGTAGGAAATTTGCAAAAAGGATCTATGTAGCCTCGCGCGAATTTTTTTTCGTCCGGAATGGAGCGCAAAAAAAAAAGAAAATTAAAAGAGTAACAACACCGGGACGCAAATATATGATTATAAGCGCATATAGAGCCTGGGACAGAGTACACCTCCACCCTCTTTTACAGTGCCGGGAGTACATACAAAATCATTGCGCACGGAGGATAGTGTCGTCGTGGTTTTCATTTTTCTTGTCTTTTTCTTCATTTATTTTCCTCGACGTAGTTTTACTTTTTTGTTGTCTTGTCAGCCCATTAGCAGCATAGTCCAGGGCAATACGCGATGGTTATACTGTTTTGTCGAGAGCCGCAATGGTAATGTGCTGTGTCTTTGCTCCTCGACGACGGCGCGGCGCGTATGGTGTTGATGAGGTCCCCGCGTATGTGTACATACTCGGCGCTCGTACGATGGTATTAAAATGCCGAATCTGATTTTGTTCTTGTTGTTTAATTTTATTCTTTTCTTTGAAATGAAGGAGGTAATCCGTGTGCGCGCTCTCTCTCTCTCTCCGTCTCTGTCTGTTCCATTAGGAGGAGAAACTGTTCTCCTGTTTCAGTTGATGATTCTTTTTTGTTTTCTGTGTGTATGTATGTTTGTGTGTATTGGCTCGCCTTATTGTTTTCTCCTACCTTTCTCAGTTTTTATATATTTTTACCTATCGTGCGCGCTCTGTCTTTTAGTCATTTTATTTTCGTTGTACGATATCCTCCGGTGTACATGCAAAAATACGACAACAAGGTCCTCTCTTTCTTACCACATCGCGATTGTGTGTGTGTGTGTGCTTGTGGTGTTTTTCTTAAGACGTCTCCAACCATACACATATGACAGAGCAACCATCAGAGACACCTTGGCTAGGGGTATCCTGAAGAAAAATCATCATAATCATCGCGACTCGCGCGACGTCGTCTTCGTCATCGTTGTGGTCGTTGTCGTCGTCCTCGGCTCGCATTTATATCAAGTCTGGACCCGATGACCGCGCGCGCGATATAGACGATTGTAGTAAAACAAAAAAAAAAACGACCCCCAAGAACCATAACAAAAATACAATAATGACGACGATAACAGCACCAGCACCACTGACAGCAAGGACAATCATGACAACCGGACGATGACAACCACAGGGACCAATACAGGACGTCGATAAAAAACAGATTATTGAGAAATCAAAATATAATTTCGTTTCGTGTACGTAAATATGACCCGACCTGACCAAAAAGGATTAACGCGAATCGTGCGCGTGGTGTGATCGTCTGATCTATGTGATGTCCTTTATTTTTAAGAATTCACGTTTTTCGTCTTTGTGATAAATCAGTGCGATTCTCCTTTTATACGAGATTTACGTGTGAAATTCTTTCATCAAAAAAATATCCTTTTCGTTCCTCTATTGTGTTGTTTCCGTTGTGTGAATCCGTGTGCAAAAAAAAAGCAGTTGCCAGGATAACTCGCTAATTTTGTTTTAAATTTGGTGTGTCACGAGTGCGTCCACGTGTGGATTCTTACGGCTGTTGGATATTGTGCAGGCCGGCGGCAGAGTGTATTGCATGACACGATTTGTCCATACACGCGGATCGTTACCTCTAAAGGATATGCCCAAACCGCTGCTTATCTATACGTCAGGATTAAAGTATAAATAATTGCATCGTGCGTCGTCCAATCTCAAAGGTAGTTGAGCTTTGCATATAGTTAAAATTGATGTCTTTGTCCTGAAAAGTGTGTTTTGCCCAATCAAATTTGATTTGAATCCATGTATTATCCTGCACAGTGTCTGCGTGTTCCTTTCCATTGAAAAAATTTGAAGAAATATTGCCTGATCCGGCATAGGAATACTGTCATTTATGAGTGTAAAGTGATTGTGACCGTTAGAAAAATTTATTACAAATTGAAAATTTTCCTAATCCTCCTACACAACTGTCTCCGGAAAAGCCGGTAAAAATTTGCAAAATTTTCTTAAAAAAGTCAGCGAGTCCTGATAAGCATATCGCAGTGATTGCTATCTGCCGCCCGTCTTCAATATACCAATTATTGAAATTTTTTCATTTTATTTGTGCCTCCTCCAAAATCGCGTTTTCAAAATTCAGTGAGTCTCAACATGTTGTGTTTGTGCGTCTACTAATTCATTTATGTTCGTCGAATCAGCTGTTTTAGGCTTTCCTAGCTATTTACTGTGTATGTGTGTGTGTTGGAGTGAATGCGGACTGGACTAAGATCAGGAGTGTATAATATATTGCGTGCACTTGTCCACAATTTCCAGATTTTTTTTTAACCGTTTATCTACAAAAATCGTAATATAACTTGCGCAACAAATTGTCCGTTGTTGATGTTTTCCGTGTGGGTTCAAAATTTTGGCAAACAAATTTAAGGCAACACGTGGTACCGGCTCACCGCTCGCTTCGCTCGCACCTCGTCCTTAGTGTATCCCTTGGGAAATTTACGAAAAGGTACCGAGCGGTGAGAAGACACAAGGCGTTTTCAAATATTCCCGAGAACGTTTCATATGTGCTAGAAGCGCCTTGCAATTATCAGAATCAGAATATTTAAAAATTCTGCCGGCTCACCGCTCGCTACGCTCGCACCTCGCCTCGTCATCACTTTCCAAAACAACCCACCAAAGGCGAGGTGCGAGCGTGGCGAGGTGCGAGCGTGGCGAGGTGCGAGCGTGGCGAGGTGCGAGCGTGGCGAGGTGCGAGCGTAGCGAGCGGTAAGCTGACATAAAGCGTTTTCGAATATTTGCAGAGCGTCTTTCACGTGTTATAAGCATCTAAAGAACTTCCCAAAAATTAAAACGCTTTATGTCAGCTCACCGCTCGCTGCGCTCGCACCTCGCCTGGTTGTTACTTTCCAAAACAACCTAAGAAAGGCGAGGTGCAAGCGTAGCGAGCGGTGAGCCAACATAAAGCGTTTTAAAATGTGTTACAAGCATCTAAAAAAAAATTCCCAAAAATTATAACGCTTTATATCGGCTAATCGCTCGCTGCGCTCGCACCTCGCCTCATTGTCAGTTTGCAAAACAACCCATCAAAGCGTGAGCCGACATAAAGGGTTTTCGTATATTTTGAAGGGCGTCTTTCATGTGTTCCAAGCATCTAAAAAAATCCCAAAAATTAGAACGCTTGGCCCGCCACGCTCGCACCTCGCCTGTAGTCTCTCCCTTGGGGAATTTAAGACAAGGCGAGGTGCAAAATAACCGAGCGGTGAGACGTGAGACGACACAATGCGATTTCAAAAATTTTTCAGAACGTCTTATTTGTGTTAGAAGTGTCTTAGTATTCTCAGAATCAGAATATTTAAAAATTCTTTGTGCTGGCTCACCGCTCGCTACGCTCGCACCTCGCCTTTAATATGTCCCTTTGTAAATTTACGACAGGGCGAGGTGCGAGCGTAGCGAGCGGTGAGCGGACACAAAGATTTTTGAAATATTCTCAAGAACGTTTCAAATGTGTTAGAAGCGTTTTATAAATCTCAGAATCAGAATATTTAAAAACTCTTTGTATCTGCTCGACACTCGTTAGCGACAAATCGCCTTGTTGTCACTTTTCAAAAGGCGAGGTGCGAGCGTAGCGAGCGGTGAGCCGACATAAAGCGTTTTTGAATATTTTGAAGGGTGTCTTTCATGTGTAACAAGCATTTGAAAAAAAACTTCCCAAAAATTAAAACGCTTTGCTTCGCCTCACCGCTCGCTACGCTCGCACCTCGCCTGTATTGCGTCCTTTGGGGAATTTACGAAAAGGCGAGGTGCGATTTCAAATATTCTCAAGAACGTCTCATTTGTGTTAGAAGCGTGTTTGAATCAGAATATACAAACTCTTTGTGCCCGCTCACCGCTCGCTATGCTCGCACCTCGCCTTTAGCGTGTCACTTTGGAAAATTACCACAGGGCGAGGTGCGAGCGTAGCGAGCGGTGAGCATAAACAAAGAATTTTCGATTATTTGGAAGGGCGATCCTCATGTATTACAAGCATCTAAAAAAAACTTCCCAAAAATTAAAACGCTTTATATCGGCTCACCGCTCGCTGCGCTCGCACCTCGCCTCTTTGGCAGTTTGCAAAACAACCCATCAAAGCCGAGGTGCGAGCGTAGCAAGCGGTGAGCCGAAACAAAGCATTTTTTACTATTTTTAAGGGCGTCTTTCATGTGTTACAAGCATCTGAAGTATTCTCAGAATCAGAATATTTAAAAATTCTTTGTGCTGGCTCACCGCTCGCTACGCTCGCACCTCGCCTTTAATATGTCCCTTTTGGAAATTTACGACAGGGCGAGGTGCGAGCGTAGCGAGCGGTGAGCGGACACAACATTTTTGAAATATTCTCAAGATCGTTTCAAATGTGTTAGAAGCGTTTTAACCTTCGGGCGGGCGCAATGCATCTGACAGATTAAGTGGCCAGTTTTTGTTGCGCCAATCAGCGATACGAAAAGGGAGAGATCTGAAACTCACAGTAGCTTAATCTTTATCGATCAACTATCCAAAGCAGTTTTCAGTTTCTATCTAGCATATAGCATATGTGGGAGGGGATGAAATAATCTCTCAGATGTATGTGTGTTATTTTCTCCTTTTCTATGAAAATTGCCATATGTTATACTCTTCACATTGCATAATAACGTTGTGTTGACTTTTAGGTTCACCAAATCGTTCAATATAGTGTTATTAGTAAAATAAGCTCACAATCTTTAAGCGGTCGAGTTGTTGGAGGTTTTCTAAATATTAAAGCTATTGAAAGCGGAATATTCTTAGAAAATTTAAAATGTGAAGGGTATCAAACTTTCTGAGCCAGTTTTTGCTTCTAAAATTACGTAGAACTGTTTCAAAAAGACAATGCAACAATAAATAAGAGTCTAAAATATACAGAAACTTAGTTTCATCCCTTTTTCTGCACTTAATCTGTCAGATGCATTGCGCCCGATCGTGTTAGGATTAGTATTGCGCCCGCCGGAAGGTTAAAAATCTCAGAATTAGAATATTTAAAAACTCTTTGTATCTGCTCGTCACTCGTGAGCGACAAATCGCCTTGTTGTCACTTTTCAAAAAGCGAGGTGCGAGCGTAGCGAGCGGTGAGCCGACATAAAGCGTTTTCGAATATTTTGAAGGGTGTTTTTCATGTGTAACAAGCATTTAAGAAAAACTTCCCAAAAATTAAGACGCTTTGCTTCGCCTCACCGCTCGCTACGCTCGCACCTCGCCTGTATTGCGTCCCTTAGGGAATTTACGAAAAGGCGAGGTGCGATTTCAAATATTCTCAAGAACGTCTCATTCGTGTTAGAAGCGTCTTTGAATCAGAATATAAAAACTCTTTGTGCCCGCTCACCGTTCGCTATGCTCGCACCTCGCCTGTGCGTGTCATTTTGGAAACTTACGACAGGGCGAGATGCGAGCGTAGCGAGCGGTGAGCCTAAATAAAGAATTTTCGATTATTTGGAAGGGCGATCCTCATGTATTAAAAGCATCTAAAAAAAAAACTTCCCAAAAATTAAAATGCTTTATATCGGCTCACCGCTCGCTGCGCTCGCACCTCGCTGTCAGTTTGCAAAACAACCCATCAAAGCCGAGGTGCGAGCGTAGCAAGCGGTGAGCCGACACAAAGCATTTTTGACTATTTTGAAGGGCGTCTTTCATGTGTTACAAGCATTTAAAGAAACCTCCCAAAAATTGAACGCTTTGTGTGGGCTTATCGCTCGCTACGCTCGCACCTCGCCTTTAGTGTGTCCTTTTGGACATTTACGACAGGGCGTGGTGCGAGCGTAGCGAGCCCAAGGGAGTAAAGGCGAGCGTAGCTAGCGGCTAGTCAATACAAAGCGGTTTCACATATTCTGAAGGCTGATTATGCGTGACGTTTTTGTCCATTTTGGGGGATTCTGTTTTTATGCGATTTTTTTTTGGGGTAGATGTTAAGATTTAGGTTTTCATAATTTTATTTTTGTGCTATTAAAATATTTTGCTAAAATCGACGATTGAATAGGCCAAATTAACAAGAAATCCCCAAAAAGTACCACAATCCCCAAAGTTCTATTATCGTCGAAACTCAAATTTTAAAAGTCCGTTTTGACGGAGTCAAGTATAAAGAAAATTCAGCCCTAAATGAAATCTAGGCGAGGAGAAAATTTCGTACGAATGAAATTCCATTTGATTGAAATCCCTCCTTTAAAAAAAAATTTAGCCAACTCAGCTATAGGATATGGGATTCACGGAAAAGGTTTTTTTTCGGGGCGAGTTAGATATCCCTAATCGCCAATCTATTCATTTTGCAATTGACAAAAAAAAAAAACCTAAGACATTGGTGTAGCGATTCAAATGAACATAATTAAATTGTGGGGATTCTGTCCTTTTTGTTTGGGGATATCTGTTCATTGAGCTATTGTGCTCCTAAAAATTGGGAAATCTTTCATCTGTATCATCAATCTAGAAAATAGCTTTCTAATTATTGTATGAACGAAGTTTACCAATGAACAGTTATCCCCCCAACAAAAAAGGCGGAATCCCCAAAATTCAATTATATGTGCGTTTAACTAGCTACACCAATATATTTAAAGTTTTTGCAAATGTTTCATAATTGCAAAATGAAAAGTTTGGCGTTTTGGGATTTTTATGTGATTATTGAGATTGGCGAATTTTTGGGGGATTTAAAAAAAAAAATCACTTAAATCCTTCAAATGTTGAACTGTATCATCTGCGATGCATATACATATAGTCATGCTAATGACATCGTCATACCGCCCACCCACCCCATACAATCATCATCCCCCATATCTATGCTGCATCCGCCCGGCTGACTCTTATTTATTTTCTCCATTTATGTAAAATTCCCGGCAACGAATCAAAGTGCATCTCGTACATTCGGTGCGATGATGAAATACATTAGTAGGTAGGTACATAGAGTTGTCGCGCATAAATAGGAAAACATCCCCCACTCGCACTCACCGTTAAACGGGGGATTGCGTGCTTTCAATATGCGATTGTACAGCAATCGTTGCTGCTTGTTTTTTGTTTTTGTTTTTTTTTTCGTCATCTCCCCCAATTATTTTTGCTTTCATCTCATTTGTCGGTTCATTTCGATGAGTTCCGAGTCGTGTTGTTCTGTGTTTACGACATCCCAAAACCACAACCAGCACCACCAGCGTCGCCGCCGCCGCCGCACCACCCCACGTGTTGTGTATTTAGTAGTGCTATTACCATTTATAGAAAGTCCTGTCGTATTGTGTATTATATAAAAAGGATTCACACGAAAATCTTCCATTTCTCTCTCTCTCTCTCTCTCTGACTTTCGCGCTCTCATCATCGCACAAACATCGGATGCTCTTTGTCGCTCCGTCTCTACGTGTCGGCCACTTTATTTATTAACTAATTAAAACGATCCCTTTCTCGTCACACTATTTTGTGTTTATATATACATAAGTGCGCCCGAACATCCAATCAACGTTTCGTATGACGATGTCCTGTAGGACAACGGAGCAAGGATACATGTGTGTAATCCGCGAAATTGGATGCATACATACGTGTGTGCGCTCACTCCCAGCAGCAGCAACTTCAAATGAGACGAACGACAACGCTACATGGACAGAACATACATTATTCCTGTGCAGATGAAATAAGGATGCGATGTCACGCCTCGCGCGGGCAAGGATTAGGTACATGCACGGGACGAGTCAGAAAGGCATATAGCAGGACATGAAGCTTTTTGTTTTCGTATAGTGCTCTGGAGATTGGCTAATTAACACTCGCTCTCATTAGCCAATCCGAAAGCTTTCAGAACGAAGGACGCATAGTTGTGTCCTTTGATGCGAATTCTACATAAGCAATCTAGAGATGCAGACAGTTTGCAACAATTAAAAAATAATAATTTGAAAAAAAAAAGCTCCGGCGACCAATCAGACCAACTATCTCCGACATTATGTCCTTTCCTGTGTCGTCCTGATGGTATACGCGCGGCGCTAATAAGAGCTCGGACATTGTCGTATATATGTACGTCGTCGGCTATGTAATAATTATTGCAGACGGACGTAAGGACGCACGGACTCGAATCAGAGAGTCGAGAATAAAAAAGGGGGATGTCGTCGTCGGTTAGACCAAAACGACCAAATTTATCATTTGGTTTATTTATTTCGGCTCGGTTCGCCCTCCTGATGGCCAAACAGATCGTCCCAAATTTTATATAGCCAAGGACATGGTTTTGGCCAATAAAATAACGAGAGAAGGATTAACTGTTTTCGTATATAGTTTTCCTCCGAAAAAGTCGAGCGAACGTGATTATGTACTTTGCAGTTTGATTGGATGTTGTTGATGAGGCAAAAACGCTTTGTATTGAATCATCGCTCGCATTACGGCTTCTTACAATTTTCACTAAGAAGCACACTACAGGCGAGCGGTGAACGGATACAAAGACGCTTAGTTTTTCATTCGAGACGAATCTCTGAATATTCCGCGCGAATCTGGCGCAGAAATATCTTAGATATAAGTACAAATATAGAAATCCCTAAACGGGAAAATTAAACAAATCCCCAAAATCCAATAAAATAAATTGAAAATGGGGATTCTAAATTGGGATTTAAATTTTTTGGAGATTTGTGTTTTGTGTGTCTATACAATTTCTTCGTGAAGCCGTTAGTCACATCCAAGTGGAATCTCTAAATGGGGGTTTTTCGTTCGTTATGGGGATTTGTTTTTTTTATAGATAACAAAAAAATCCGTAAGAAATCCACATATTCGTGGCCGTCCGCCTTGGAATGGAGATTTTGTTTTTATTCATAAAAAAAATACAATCCCCACAAAAACATTCAGAATCCCCATTCACTAAAGGAATTTTCAAAAACGAATTCTCCTTTCAGCGATCCCATAAATGTGATTATATAACAATTGAGATGAATTTTTATGGATCAAATAAAAATCCCCAGCAAAAAATCCCCATTCGGAATCCCCATTTCCAGGTTAGAAACTTATTTGAATTTTAGGGATGGGATTACTCAGGTAACAATGGATTCAATGATTTTTTTTATATCTACAAAACGACAAAATCCACAGAAAAATGAAGAAAATCCCCCATCAGAATCCCCACTCATGGATGTGGGATTTCAGATTGTACAAGAAAATGATTGATTCTTGTTTTTGGGGATTTTTTCCGACGTTGTCGTAAAATTTTTATGGATTAAAAAACAAAATCCCCAAAAACAATCTGAATTCAGAATCTCCATTTTAAATTTTAGAAATTGATTTGAATTTTTGGGATGGGATTATTGAGAGGAGGAAGGATTCTGTGATTTTTTGTTTTGATATCCCCAGAAAAACAAATCTCCAAAAAAATAGGATCTCCGATTAGAATCTCCAAACATAGATGTGCGATTGCATATTTTACACAAGATTGACTGTTTGTGATTTGCGTCGTTTAAGGTTTTTCTTTTTGAGAGATTGGAATTGGAAACTCTCTAAAATCCCCAAAAGACGACGCTCGTTCGAAACATCCCTCTGTTTGGAATAGACAAATCCACTGAAAAGGAGATGATATGAGTTCCTCCCGAAAATGCATTTCGCTTTTATCTCCTTTGCTGAAACTCACACCTACTCAACTTTATATGGGCATAGTCAATTGCGCAAACAGATGACGCGATTTCTCTCAATTTCAATTTGCTCTGAAAAAAAGAACCGACTTGAAAACAAACCACCAAAACCCACTTCATCACACCACACCGCCAAGTCTCATCTCTCGAGATCTAGAACGGAACCTTTGAGACACGGACACGTTTTTTGCGGTTGTTACACGATAATTAGATAAGTGTAATTTTCCTTTTTGTACATACATACGTTTTGGTCACACAGCCCAAGCGGCCCAGGCGGCCCAGGAGTGCAGCAACGTTGGACAATTATACTGTGTGGTGTCTGTGTATGTCTTCTTGACGAAAAGAAATTAACCCAAGACAGACAACAGAAGAGCAAAAAAAAAACACAAACAGATCACAGACACACGTTATAGATGTAGTGTAGTGCGCACCCTTTGTGCTGCTGCTGCTGTTACTATACCGCAAGAACATATTTTCTCAATTCCCTTTTTCCACGGAACTTGAAAACCTCAAAACCAAAATAATTACAATAATTAAGAATCGACGCGATGACGAAGACAACGACCATGACCATGGGTGTAGATGGTTTCTATATACGGTGAAAAGATATTCGGCGTAGAGAATTAAAATTTTTTCGGTTGATTTTTTGTTTGTTGTACGAAAAAAGAAGTCCTTACAGCGTCCGAAAGAAATGGACAGGACATAGACAGACTTTATTCCAAGATGTTACGGCTACCTATGTGTATAGGCAATGAGCAATGACAAAGCGGAAATATTCAAAACAAGAATTAGAGTGGAGGAAATGCATCAAAGCAGATTGATATCAATCGAGCATCTGTTAACTGTTCAGTCAGCACGCTGAAAGATATTTTCATTATGGAGATTTCGTATATCCCCAAACCCCAAATTGAAATGAATCTAACTTTCGGAACGTTCGACGACAGCACTTCAGATTTCAGAGAGGCAAAAAATAAATTGACTTTAAGAATAATGAAAACGGGTTGAATACCAAATCCCCAAAAAGTAAAATTCCCAGATAAAAAATCCAAAATACAAATAATCGTCATAGGTGTGATTTCTGGTTATATAACTGCGTCCGGTTTCGGACAATCTTGTGTTTGGGGATTATATGTTTGGGGATTAAAATCAGAGAGATTTTCAATTTGGGGATTCTACATACGAAGACATTCATATCGTTCCCATAAATTTGAGATTGATTCTAAGCTTTAAAATAAAAAAAAATCGCTGAATACCAAATCCCCAAAAAATAAAATCCACAAATAAAAAATCTCAAAATACAAATAATCCTCACAGTTGGAATTTTAGACCATCGGTTGTGTAACCGTTCGGTTTTCAAAATTTCTAGATCGGATCTCATATTCGGGGATGATATGTTTGGGGATTTGAATTATGGAGATTTTCAATTAGGGGATTTAAGTAATTAGAGATTTATCGTATTGTTCAGACAAATTTAAAATATTAAGTCTCTCACTAATTAAGACGTCATGTAAAGATTTGTTCAGTGCTGCCTGAAGACGCTGATTCAACTGGGCACCAATAGCAGAGTAGCACTGTTCTGGATTTCAGGTCACATGGGCATCACAGGGAACGAAAAGGCTGACGACCTGGCACGCATAGGCGCAGCGTCCCACTTCAGTGGACCAGAATCCTTTTCTAGCACCTCTACCGGCATATTAAATAGGCAAATCAAAGACCGGGAACGACTCAAGACATCTGAGCACAAAGATAGCTTACCTCTGGGCTCAGCCAATCAAAACTTTTCATAGCACGATACTCCCGCAAAAAACGGCTGAGCTCTTTCAACTAAGCACCATTTGTGGTATCCTTACAGGCCACTCCTGCATGAGATCACATCTGCGCACAAAAAGACTTATCCATGACGCGAGATGTCGATTCTGCGAAGAAGACGACGAGACTTTAACTCACGTCCTATACGCAGGCGATGCTCTAACCCAATGCCCGTGGACACGTCCAGGCACGGACGACATTGCTTCGGTTTCAATTAGCAAAGTCAAATCCTTCCTTAGCATGATCGACCTTGATCGTCAGGCATGGTCCTGCCCTCTAACTTCAACTAGAGTAATAGCACAATAGATCCATGGCTTCAGTGCTGCGAATCCCTCCGGAGTTCAGCCCCCCCTACAATCTATGTACAAACGTTCTGACAAATTTGAGAATCTATTCAAATCTTTGAATCTAAACTTGTAAAATTAAAAAAAATGGATTCGATTCTAAATCCCCAAAAAATAAAAAAATTCAAAAAAAAATCCCAAAATTCAAACAATCCTCACTAGTGTGATTTTAGACCTTCGGTTGCGTACTCGTTCAGAATTTGACATTCTTAGTTTGGATCTTGTATTTGGAGATGATGTGTTTGGGGATTTAAATTATGGAGATTGTCAATTTGGGGATTTTAAATATGCAGAATGATCGTATCGTTAACACCAATTTGAGATTGAATATAAATAAAAAACTGGTTGTATATCGAATCCCCAAATAAAAGATCAGACAAAAAAAAAAACAAATAATCCCAATAGATGTGATTTTAGACCATCGGTTGCGTGACCGTCCAGTTTTCGAAATTCTTGAATCGAATTTCGTATTTATTATTATTTTGGAGATTGTCAATTTGGGGATTTCAAATATGAAGAGTTATCGTATCGTTCCCAGGAATTTGAGATTGAACCGAAACTTTAAAAATCAAAAATATAGGTTGGATTCCAAAACTTCAACTTCAGAAATCAAATCCCCCAAAGAAATCCCCAAATTAAAATAATCCTCTGAATTTGGACATCCCTAGATCGTTTTTTGGATTTGGGGAGATTTTATGGAGATTTTCAATTTGAGGATTTTAAATATGCAAAATGATCGTACTGTTCCTACAAATTTAAGATTGAATCGAACCTTAAAAAATAAAAATGGGTTGGATACAAAATCCCCCAAAAATACAATCCCCAAATAAAACATGTGAAAATACAAACAATCTCCACAGATGTGATCCTAGATCCTTTGCGTAATCTTCTGATTTCCAAAATTTTTGGATCAAACCTCGCATTAAGGGATTCAAATTATGGAGATTTTCAAATTGGAAATTTTCAATATGAAGAGTTATCGCTTCGCTTCCACCACTTCCTGATTGAATCTGAACTTCAAAAAAAAAAAAACAAAAAAAATGTCGGATACCAAATCCCCCCAAAAAATAAATCCCCAAATCAAATCATCCTAACACGGTGCGATTTTAGACCGTTGCTAGCGTAACCGTCCGGTTTCGGACACATCCCTAGAACGGATCTTGTATTTTGGCATTTAAATTTTGGAGATTTTGGAAATTTAGGGATTTGAAATATATGAAGAATTATATGAATATATGAAGAATTATCGCTATCGTATCGTTCCCAGGAATTTGAGATTGAACCGATACTTTAAAAATCAAAAATATTGGTTGGATTCCAAAACTTCAAGAAATTAAATCCCCCAAAGAAATCCCCAAATTAAAATAATCCTCTCAATTTGGACATCCCTAGATCGTTTCTTGTATTTGGGGATTTAAATTATGGAGATTTTCATTTTGGGGATTTTAAATATGCAAAACGATCGTATTGTTCCTACAAATTTAAGATTGAATCGGACCTTAAAAAATAAAAAAAAATGGATTGGATACAAAATCCCCCAAAAATACAATTCCCAAATAAAAAATCCGAAAATACAAACAACCTTCACAGATGTGATCCTAGATCCTCGTTTGCTTAATTGTCTGATTTTTGAAATTCTTGGATCGAATCTCGCATTAAGGGATTCAAATTATGGCGATTTTCAAATTGGAAATTTTCAATGTGAATCGTTTGCACCACTTCGTGATTGAATCTGAACTTCAAAAAAAAAAAAAACAAAATGTCGGCTACCAAATCCCCCCAAAAAATAAATCCCCAAATCAAATCATCCTCTCACGGTGTGATTTTAGACCTTTGCTAGCGTAACCGTCCGGTTTCGGACACATCCCTAGAACGGATCTTGTATTTTGGCATTTAAATTTTGGAGATTTTGGAAATTTAGGGATTTGAAACAAATGAAGAATTTATCGTATCGTTCCAATAAATTTGAGATTGAATTTAAATAAAAAAAAATCAGGATAGAGCAGGCAGGACCAAAATTCAAATCACCATCCGCGCTACATTAAAATCCCCCAAAATTTTGCAAAAAAAACTCTGCCCGCTGAACCAATTACCAATTATTCTCATTAAAGACAGACAAAACAAAAAACAAACAATTCGCTAAAAAAAAAAAACAAATCTGTGTCGTGTATTTAATTTCAATCCGCAAATAGATCTCAATTAAATGTATACACAGACATCTCGAGATACGCGCCCGACTATACATATACAAGCGACTCTTGGAATAGGAAACTATGAAATACAACGAAAATGCTTGGAACGGGCGGAGGGAAACGCGCCCCGCGAAACGGTTAAACAAAAAAAAAATTATACAATCTAACAAAACATAACAGTAAGTAAGCCAGAAAAGCACAGAGCAAAAAAAAAGAAAACAAACAAGAAAAACGTCAATGATCCGCATAAGAACAATGACACGATCGACGCACATGAGTGAGTTTTAATTTGTTTTCAATTCCAATACACACACACACACACACACATACACAGAAACAGACAAACACGAGTCATTCATACAATATTCTTGGCGATTTTAAATAAAAAACTTATTTCAATGCTACTGGCCAGCTTATGTCAATCAAGAATTGTTTTTTTTTCTCTCTAATTATTCCAATTATTTCGATCAATTAAAATGGAAATTTGGATTCTGAGTTTTTTTTATGGGGGATTGGAGGCGAATTTTTGGGGGATTGGAGGTGAATTTTGGGGATTTTAGGCAAATTTTTGTAGAGGCGAATTTTGGGGATTGGACACGAATTTTTGGGGATCGGAGGCGAATTTTGGGGATTGGCGGGAAATTTTTGGGGATTGGAGTCGATTTTTTGGGGGATTGCTTATATTTGGGAATTTTGGAGTGGAATTTTTTTCATTTTGGATTTTTATTTTCAATTTTGAATTTTGCTTTTGCTTCAATTTTTCTAAAATTTCAGTCAGTCAGTCTCTGTTAGCTGCAAACGTTTCAAAATATTTGACGCCTTACTTCTGTATGTGAGTTTGTGAAGGGACTCACTCGATTTGAACCGGCCGGCGCAGTGAGCCGTTACGAAGCTGTTTCGAATATTCTGCGAATGGTTTGTTTTTCATGGAACCCTCAGACATCCCTAATTTTTCTTCCCCCCGAAAAAAAAAAATGAAAAAATGAAAAATTTGTTTTTTTTTTCTCGCTGTGTATCTCTATTAATTTATTCCTAATTAACTTCATTACGTACGGATACCAAAATGCTGCAATATCATTGAGCACATATATGCTCATGCTCGTATCATATTGATTGTGATTTTTGCGGTTTTTTTTCTGTAATTTTTTTTTTGTCAATTGTTTTGTATTGTGTTCATTCCACAGTGAATACGGGGGATGAAGTGAGGGCGCGTTGTGTGAAATTGTGGTTTTGAGACAGGCATCATGCATAAATCTGTGATTGCGGCAATTAACATGCATTTTGTTACAATTGTCATCATCGTCATCGTCGTCGTCGTCGTCAATCTGTTTCGCTCATATGTACATTCATATATCGATCCCCTACGACGACGACGACGACCATATTATTATTATAGCAATTAATTGGATTGAATCGAATCTCAGACATTTGAGGTTTACTGGTGGTTTCTTTTAATATTTTTTTTCCGATTTTATGTTGGTTATTTCTTTTTTTCTGGTGCCATACCCCATAATATGCGCGCTTTCAACACGTCACCAATTAGTATATGCCCATAAGTCAAGCCCTCAAGTCGTTGCGTTGTATGCAATAAATTTACACGGGTATAGTCGGCGAAAGGGGTGAAAAATATATAGTGTGAATATGATGAGAATTTTTAATAATAATACAGTCGGTACAGTCTTATATGAGTTAGGTGCATGCTTGCTTGCATACCTTGCAGAACGATTGACTATACCTATATGCACGAGGCAAAGGGTGGTTGTTGGACGCGGTGGTTGATGGTTGTTGTCATATACGCGGTGTCTACGGTAACCGTGTTGTTAGGCTTGGCATAACTAACTTTTTTCATATACACACAGCACCCCCACCCCCTCCCCCAATCAGACAAACAGCCATGCAGCCACATGCCCAGTCACTTGAAGGGAAACATATGTGACCGTCCATTGTATTATATCGTGTAATCGAATCGATATTGATTTAGGCGGTTGCCCGCGTGTAGTTGAAGTTGTTTTGGAAAATCTAGACAATTAAGTCGATTATTAGCGATAACTATATGGAATGCACCCTGTGTAGGTATGCTGAGACAAAATCCGGGCCGGATTTACGGTATGGGCAACCTGGGCTACTACCCGGGGCGGCAGATTTTGAGGGGTGGAAAATTCTGAAATTTTTTCATTGTTCTAAAATTATAGGAAATTATGAATTTTGAAAAGTCAAATCCATTTCCTTTTTAATTTATTCTAGTTAGATGCGCACATACATATTTGCCTGAATACAAAGCGCCCAATCGCAACTTCAACTCAAATTTTAATGTGAAATGTGCCTTCAACAGTTGGGACTTATCCTTTACGCAAAATTTTGCTAGAAGCATTCACTCCGAAATCATTTTTGTTTAAGGCATTGGCTTCACCATAAACCCTATATGCCTGAAGTTACATTAAATGATTGAAATACATACGAGTACTTGGCTGTAAGCTTCTGATTTCCAGACTTACAGTCTCTTAGATTGAGCCTTGAGTCTTGAAAATAAAAATAAAATAAAAATGTTTTTGGTAATGACCATCCTTTGGAAAGTGTAAATCCCCTCCAAGGAAGTAACTCATCATCTAACCACACACTCTCGTGTTTTGACATCCCTATCCGCTTTCGTATACTAAACCAGTCACCGGGTTAGATTGATCGAAGCATTGACAATACCCTGGTTAGCAAAAGTGAGTGCAACTTTTCGTGTGTTCTATATTACTTCTCTAATTTTTTTCCCCACTTCAAATTCGCTGGGAAGCGAGAATTTGATTTCACAAGTGTCGATATTAAAAATGCGTCATTGGCTATAACATTTTTGGATAACAATGTTTCTATCGTGTGAATAGGTTTAAATATATTTTTGAGAATTTGTATGCTTCAATAGTCGAATTTGCTATTTTTCGTTCAGAGAAAAACGGGAAATTCCACTGAAATCAAAACAATAATTTAAAATAGTTGGATAGGGCTACCACCTCGACCATGACTCTCGCCCGGCACCTACAAGACTGCAAGAAGGAAAAAAAACAGCTTGCGTACAAGTCCGCAACTCAGTGGGACATTTTCATGTTTTTCGTGACGATTTGCTTTTCGAATTTGACTCTTTTTGGGTCGTTCAACAAAAGTTGAACGAAAGTTGAACGTGAGTTGAACCTAAGTTGAAAGTTACACTTTTTGGGTCGTTCAACAAAAGTTGAGCGAAAGTTGAACGTGAGGTGAACCTTAGTTGAAAGTTACACTTTTTGGGTCGTTCAACAAAAGTTGAACGTGAGTTGAACCT
Organism: Microchrysa polita; assembly: GCA_949715475.1. NCBI lineage: Eukaryota > Metazoa > Arthropoda > Insecta > Diptera > Stratiomyidae > Microchrysa > Microchrysa polita. The sequence continues at coordinate 8,719,053 of OX454422.1, forward strand.
AATTTGTAAGTTACACTTTTTGGGTCGTTCAACAAAAGTTGAGCGAAAGTTGAACGTGAGTTGAACCTAAGTTGAAAGTAACACTTTTTGGGTCGTTCATCAAAAGTTGAACGAAAGTTGAACGTGAGTTCAACCTAAGTTAAAAGTTACACTTTTTGGGTCATTAACCCATTTCCTGCCGCACCACGACGCATAGTGTTTTTATATAATTTTCTTGTATTTTCTTGATGTTTGAGCTTAGATGAAGAGAAACGAGACCGAGGCTAATTTCGGGCGCGGCCGAAATTTGAATACCCGTCACATTTGAATGAAACTTAAGTTTCTTTTGTGTTAATAATTTCTACCGCAGCCCTATGACGTGTTCCGATTCCATCTGTTCCCAGAAGCGTTAACCCTTAAATGCATGGGGCTGAACCCATTATCGTAACTGACCTCCCCTTATGTAAAATCGGTCACTAAAGACGGAATTAGCCTTTATATTGCAAGGAAATAGCCCGTTTTTCCATAAAAGCGAAAATAGTAGAATTTACATTGTGTACCAAATATGGTACGCCATGCATTCAGGCCATATGTTGTAAGAAGGACATTTTTACAATTTTATTTATTCTGCCTCTTACTTTAATAGGAACAAAAAGATAATGAATATTGAGAGTTTTGATTCAAATTATAGTGGAAATTCGATATGATGAACTCCTCTCTTCATTAGAGGAAAGGTGGTGAAAAAAAAATCGTGAATATTCAGTTTTTTAAAAGGGAGTTCGGGTAGGTGCGTGATTAGTTTCCTATTGCTTATTGAAATTTGTATCGATGCCTATTTGTGACATATCCTGGAAGTTAATGGAAAGTGGAGTAGGCCTTACTACCCGTACAAATCGAAATTTAGATATATCTTTTGATAGTATGTCCCAAAAACTTCAAATGTGTGTCAAGAGGTAGCTGTTAGATGTCCTTATAAATATTAAAAGTGCGCCAGATCCGACTCATATACTCCTTTCTTTTCTCCCCTGCAAAAAAAACTGGAATTTATTACTTTGGGCTTTGCGTGCCGTCTAGCTCTGTACATGGGTATTAGGGTATGCACTCATCGTGCTATTTGCGCAATTAGAACTCGGTCTCGTTATAAAATAAATCTTTTATATAATAGTTCGTTATAAACATGTTCCACTGTTAAACGTATATCTCGAGACTTCTTTTGACTTATCATAGCTCATGGGATTCCTTTCTTGAAGAGTATATGGATTGGATTGACTTTGCTAGGATATGAATATGGAAATAAACTGCATGCCTGCTTTAACCCAAATTTATACAGGGCCCAGGACATGTCCACAAGAATTACATCCATGTAATTTTTTGTTTATCGAATGTGGTACTCCATATGAAATGGTTGACCCTAGAAGCACGTTTTCTGAGGATCCTGAACGTGGGCTTCCAAGACAATACTCGACATAGTCAAATGGTTTGAGAAATTGGATATCAAGGCCCAGCTGCTTGAGGCTTGGTAAAGGTCCAAATATCTTACTAAGATGTCAAGTACGGAAGCTCGGTTTTTTAGTGGCGCGTCCTAGGGCAAAACAAAAGATGTGAACAATTTTTTCAGTATACTTGCCAGTAAAAAGACTGGGATTATAAGAAGCAGCTACAGAGACGCTAAGCCCTGACCGGTGTGCTATAGAAAACAAAATGACAAAAACGATCATTCTAAACCAACCATGACAGCTCCGTTTCCTTGGATCCTGAACAGGACTGATTAAGTTAGCTTTCATAAAAAATGGCGGTAGATGGCTGGATTTCTGTAAATGTCTAGCTTTTATTAATTTTTTATTTTTTTTTTTACTTTTTCCCAAAGTAGACAAATGAAGCTTTTGCATAAATTCAATTTTGGCTCCCTGAAGCTTTCCTTAAATTATCTGTGCGTCGTCAAAGTGGACCTACGTTATTTTTTGTGCAATTTGAAAAGCTATTCTTGAGAGCTTAAACAATTGGCGAAATTTACCGTTATTTGGAAAAGGAAGAATACTGGTGACTAAATTCGAATGTGTTCTTGAGATTGTTTTGAGATTTGACAAAAAAAGACACTAAAGGTATTGTTTGCACCAATTTTGCAACGTCCATATATGGTACACCATGTATTGGGGCATATTCAGAAATATCTATACATACATTCCGATCGTTCTTAGTTGATGAAATTATTCTCCTTTAGTTTTGGGCAGGGTAGGATATGTTCATAAAATTTTAATTATCAGCTCTTTCAACATGATGGTGCGTCTTATTTTGCCCAGACCAGGTCCAAATAACATAAGTTTTCATACAAATTATGTCACCGATCTATTTTTCCAGGATATTTACTGCCATTTTGGTACGCTACGTATTTAAGGGTTAAGGCTAATCCAGAAACACACCTGGATGAATTTTAGTTAAGATTCAAAAAGACAATTTTTTTTTACAAGAACCTAATATTTTGTGGTTGGTTTGTATGACAGCCCTGTGACGTAATGTTCCGATTCCATCAATTCCTAGATATGTTTTGAGGCGTTACTAGAAGCACTTTTGGGTGAATTTCGGTTAAGATTAGTAAATAAAGAAAAAAATTTTTCTAAGGAGAACCTACGATTCCATCCGTTCCTAGAAATGTTTTGGGACTTTACTAGGAGCACATTTGGGTAAAGTTTGTTTAAGATGGGTACATAAAGCAAAAGTTTTTCTTATAAGAACTTAATTTTCAGAGGTTGGTTTCTATGGCAGCCCCATTACCCCATGGACCGATTCCACTCGATCCGACATATATACAGCGTACACTTAAAAGAAACTTGTGTGCAAAATTTCAGCCCGATAGCTTCAAAACTGAGGGACTAGTTTGTATTGAAACAGACGGACAGACAGACAGACAGACAGACAGACAGACGGACAGACGGACATCGCTCAATCGATTTCTCTCAGCACACTGATCAATAATATATATACTTTATATAGTCGGAGGTGCTTCCTTCTGTGCGTTGCAAACTTCATGACAAAGTTAATATACCCTTTCACATAGTGACGGGTATAAAAATGTGTTTTGAATTTTTTGGGTTTCGCTGATTACCAGGAAAAAAATGGTCCGTTGTCGAACCAATGGCGGAAAACGATATAAAATATTTTTCGTCAATTTACTTTGCCTGGTCATACTGTATTGTGGTATTTGGGTAAAACTAACAACATTATCTGTATGATCGTGTTTATTTGTTAAAAAATAACATTCTTAAAGTCGATTCACACGTTACAGTCACAGTCTCTGTGATTTTGCCTACACATTTGATGACTGTATGACTGACAATTTGTAAATTGATATCGTAAATCCTATGATTGAAATGTATGAACCGCCCATTAAAAACGGAAGCATTTGGTCCGACTGAGTCATTGGGTGAGGTTATAAAACACAACGTTCGCGCAACGTTTCAAATCAACCGGCCGTTACGGATCAGAAACTTCTCCCTACAAACAGATCCCCTAAGCGCCCCCTTGTGATGCATAGCTTGATTGATTGACATAAATTTACAATCTGCCGTCGAACCGTGCATTTCCGCCCTCATTTATTTATTAAACTATTTATAATCAAAATAAAATGTATCTGCATCTCGTTTAAAACTGGAAATTTTAATTTTCGAGCAAAACGTATCAGCTGTGATGTGTCAATTGTCACATTTGTCACTTTCCGAGAGATGGCGATGGTAACACGAAGTCTGATCCGGATCTATGCGTTTACAGAACACAATAGGAAACGTTTCGGAAAACGCGTTGTGTTTTATAACCTCACCCATTAACAATCAGTGAACATAGGTTACGCATACTTCGCCCGTGGAATCTAGAGTGGTCCCCCCAAATTGAAGAGAATCTTGGTGAAACCTTACAGATTGGGTTCTCAAAGATCTGAACTACCGGATTGTGTCACTACTAATTTAGAACGAAAATAAAGAAGAAAATTTACTTTCCCCTAAATATATTTTTCAAGAACAACGAGCCAAATTGTATCACTAGCAATTGGTAGTGACACAAACCGACAGTCCAGATCTGGGAGAACTAAGAAACGCAACCCAGTGGATTGAATTCAGCAACTTCTAGCATATCAATAAATATCTTGGCGTCTAGTCCTAGGAGACAAGGGTTCCCACGTTCATCCCGATGAGCTCCAAACTAATAAAACTATCAGTATAGTAACTACATTAGACCCAGAAATGGTTGGGACCGGACCCAATTCAGATTTTCGAGTTGTTTTGAATTTTCGAAATGCTTTCCTGGTGTTAATAAAATCATTGAAAAATTAACAATTTTAACTTCTAATAATCTTGTATTCAAAATATACATTCCATTGAGTTTACAGAGCAGTATACAATAATAAGCTATAGAAAAGCTCAAAATCTTATCAAAAATAAAACAAAATTGGACATAAGTACATAACGGGAATATCGGCATTCCGGATTTTGGGGGTCCAGAAAATCGGGGTTTTACTGTACTTGAATTTTAAATAGAATAAATGCCTTTCCTATCGTTAAATAAATATTTATGCAAGTTTGGAATGCAATTTTCTTCAACAGTTGACAGGCTTGCATAGAAAATGATGAGTCTCTTATAAGTGGACACAAGATATCGTTTTCCGCCAATGGTTCGTCAACGAACCATTAAGTTTAGAGTCATATTTATTATCTTTTTTAACAAAAATGATAACTTTTTAAATAATATTCGTCATTCACAATTAGTTAGCTTCATTTATTAAAAATATTGTTTAAAAGATTTTTTCGGATAAAGGTGAAACCGAAGAACATCCTAACAAAGGTCACGGGTACAAAAATTAGCCAAATTTACCGTTATTTTTGACGTACAATACCGAATTTTAAAATTAAAAAAAATATATATAAACAATTTCAATGCTTCTAGAAAGCATTTGTTAAATTCATTCTTCAAAAGAATTTTACTTTTGCAGTTAAAAAAAATAAAACATTAATGGTTCGTGAACGAACCAATGGCAGAAAATGGGTTAAGAAAAGTTGAACGAAAGATGAACGTGAGTTGAACCTAAGTTGAAAGTTACACTTTTTGGGTCGTTCGACAAAAGTTGAACGAAAGGTGAACGTGAGTTGAACCTAAGTTGAAAGCAACACTTTTGGGTCGTTCAACAAAATTTGAACGAAAGTTGAACATGAGTTGAACCTAAGTTAAAAGTTACACTTTTTGGGTCGTTCAACAAAAGTTGAACGAAAGTTGAACGTGAGATGAACCTAAGTTGAAAGTTGAATTCAAGATCAATTCGAGTTGAATTCGAGTTGAATTCGAGTTGAATTCAAGTTGTACCCAAGTGGAACCCAAGTTGAACCCAAGTTGCACCCAAGTTGAACCCAAGTTGAACTCAAGTTGAACGTAAATTGAACCCAAGCTCTGTTGAACCTTGAATGGCACCCAACACTCACGGGGTACCACCTAGCCCAACTTCCGTTGAACCTTGAATGGCACCCAAAACTCACAGGGTACCTGTAATGCCAAAAACGTAACGCTTTTTCGTTATGATTTTCGTGACGCTTTTCGAATTTATGTGCCAGAGTCAAGACATAAAAATGTCAAAAGGGGGGAGGGGGACAGGTCGTTAATCAAAATTCATCAGATTGATCTATTTTAAGGTACGTTGTCCTCGACACGATTGCATCGGCTCTAGCGATAGCGATGCGCTCATTTTATATAAAAACTCATTTTTCTCTCATTCTCATTTCATATGAAATGAGCGAGTCGCTGGCGCTAGAGCCGATGCAGTCATGTCGAGGACAACGTACCTTTAGTACAGTTCAAATATCCCGATTGAAGGTTCTAAAAATAAAAAAAAAATAGAGTAAGGCTACTTTTTGTTGTTTTGGAATCAGTAGGGTCGCTGGAGTCCAAAAGTAATTTTGCTAAAATGTTGATCGGTAAATTCTCATAAAAGTACAGAAAAGGACACTATTTAATCTTTGTTCGGAGGTGGACATCCGGGGTGTCATATCAGAGGAGACGTCGTGTACATATTCGGTGTTGGCTTTCTGCTTGAAGGACCTACAACACAACTCTGAGTATATCGCGTTTTAATGAGTAATTTTGGTGTTTCCAGTAGTCCATCATTGTGTATCTTTTCAAAGCCCTAAAACTACGTGAATTCACCAAACTGGCACTCTATTTTCTCAACTTTTGAAATGAAATGATGATTCTCTTTGCTAGGAAAAAAATTGATCGAGACGGCTCCAAAAAGGACAATAAACAAAACCAATTAATTCTTGATTGGAGGCAGTAATGCGGGGTGTCATAGCAAAGGGGAGTAACTTACACATCTGGTTTTTGTCCCTTTCCCAAGGACCCACAACGGCGTAAGACACGTATTTTGCTCTCTTAGGAACCTTTCCGATCAACATTTTTCCTAACAAAATTAGTTTTAGACACCTATGCAACCCTACTGACTCCAGGACAACAAAAACAGCCTCATTCAATTTTTTATATTTGAAATGACTGAACTGTTTTTGTGGCGCGATTATAGCAGCCCTACGAAATAATGAGTGCGCTTTTATATATTCAGTACAGGATAGAACAGCACAACTTCCATATAAATTAAACAGTTGTGTTCTATATAGGGTGTTCCATTCATAGTGGGGGATATTTTAATGGTAGATATAGTATGACTCATTTGGGGAAAATTAATGTACAACTGGACCCTTCTATATTTAACCGTTACTATGTAACAGCATTTTTTGTAAATTATTTCAAAATGGCCGACTAAATCATAATTTGCCACACACCCTAACTTTTCATCCAAGATAAAAATGTCCACTAAGAAGACACCTTGCCCGTTACGAAGTTGATCGTATCTTTCGAGATACAACCGTTCAAACTTAAAAGAAATTTTAAAACCGGTTACCTTAACGATTTTATCATTTAAATTTTCGATGAAAACCATTAAAATCTTCTCCACTGTGAATGGAGCAACTTGTAGCCAAGCGATTTGGAGTAGCCTGAGAGCAGGCATCGGTCAACTTTGTGAGGCCACAATAGTTTCAGGGCATTTCCAATTTAAATAATTTAATTATGTAAAAAAACTTCTGCGGCCTTTGAGAAATTAAGTGTGCTGCGAAGCGGAGTGACACCAAAATGTTTAGCTTCCATGGAATATGGTAGGATCGTCACAACTAGGGAATATAGCCGATAATGCATTTTTTTGGGTAAGCATTTGCTGCTACCGATCAATAGACTATGGGATCTCTTGACGAGTAGGGTCCATTGGGTATTCAAAGCCAGGCTCAAGGACATAATGTCATAAAGGTAAATATTTTGAAACCATTGGCTAAATATTCAAAAACTTCTCCTAAAAAATTGTAAACATACGGCGCGGTCCTATGGAAATCAGTTGCTCCTACGCCCTGGATCAAAAGAAATGTGAAGAAACTGAACTGTCAATAAAATTTCAATGTACAGTACTGTTGTTTAGGTGGAATGCATTTTTTAAGCCATAATATGTTGGCTCGGCAGAATTTTCCGGAACCCGGCAGCACCTTCTAGGTCCGTCACTGCCGGGTGAAGCCCGAATGATTTTTGCTGAATACCATCAATAAGTGCTTTCGCAATTGGTTTTCGTTATCTTTTTAACCAAAAACAAAATACAAAAAAATCTCCAAAGGAGCCGCAGGTTAATTGCGCTGGACGGGAGCACCAGATTATGTCAAGGTGTCCCTTCAAAATTCACTGTAAGATTTCTTAATTTGTTTTTTTTTTCGGTATAAAGGTACGTTGTCCTCGACGCGACCGCAGCGAGTCTAGCGACTCCAGCGGCTCTAGAACAAGTTCCCTACCCCAAGCAGCCGTCGCCTGAAGCCCCGCAAACAAGCAAGTGCACCATGTACACCATTCGTGCATGCATTATGTACAACAAGAGTCCCGCGACTGCTTTCTATATACAGATAGATTCGTGTATCAGCCGAATCTGTACGACTATTGTGCGAAACAACTACCCTACCCCAAGCAGCCGTCGCCCGAAGCCCACAAACAAACAAGTGCACCACATTCACCATTCGTGCATGCATTATGTACAACAAGAGCCGCGCGACTGCTTTCTATATACATGCTATTCGTATATCGGCCGAACGAATACGACCGTTGTGCAAAACAACTACCCTACCCCAAGCAGCCGTCGCCCGAAGCCTACAAACTGGCGAGTGCACCACGTTCACCACTCATGCGGGCATTATATACAACAAGAGCCGCGCGGTTCATTCATTGTGGAGCTATCCCAAGCGACTATCAACTAAAAACGAGTTTTTATATGCAATGGCCAATATGCGAGCCGCAGTCGCTAGAGTCGCTGGGGCCGTGCCGAGGAAAACGTACCTTTACGTTTTTCGGTTAAATATGATGCTAATATGGCAAATTTTATTTGTTGGGGTAATTCGCAAATTTTTTCCTGTACCCCTTCCCTGGCTACGTCCCTGGGTTTCAAGCGAAACAAAATACGCTTACTCGTATAATATATGAAATTTTCAGTTGTTCTTGCCATACGCCCGCTAACGTTTTGTCTACCTTGCCTTTGTGTAGGCGACAATTATACTATACTTCCAAGCTTAACCAGTGGCGGAGGGTGGTAATTTCGGTTGCACCATAGACAAAATGAAAGGTCCAAAAAAGGACAAAAAAGCACACTAAATAATCCTTGATCAGAAGTGTGCATGCGGCGTTTCATATCAATGGAGACGTCAAGTTCATTACATATCCGGTATTTCCTGTTTCGAGGACCGTCAATGAAATAAATCGCATTTGAATGGAAAATTCTCCAATTTTCCGTAACTTATCATCTGTATCTTTCCAAAGCCATAACTACGCGAATAATTCAAGTTGTCACTATCTTTTAAATTTTTTAGAATCTTTAATAGCTGCAGATTCTAAATTTGATGAGAAAACTTTTTTTTTTTGAAAGCTATGAAAAAGGACATAAAAGGGCACTAATTAATCCTTGATCGAAAATAATTATTAAATCCGTGTAGTTTTTGGGACTTTCCAGATCAATTTTTTTTAGCCAAATGAATGGCAGAATCCGCAGAGCTTTTCAGAGCTTTCCCAAAAAACAAATTTAATGGTAGAATCTTCAGCTATTATACTTAGATTCAAAAAAATAAAAAAGGTAGTGGTAACTTGAGTTATTCGCGTAGTTAGAGCTTTGGAAACATACAAATGATAAAGTTACGGGAAACGCGATCTATTCCTTGATGATCCTTGAGACAGGAAAGAAATATCGAATATGTAATTCACTCAAATTTCCTTTTGATATGACGGGGTGCATGACAACCTCCGGTCAAGGACTAAATAGTGTCCTTTTTTGTCCTTTTTGGGACCTTTCCGATCAAAATTTAGCTTTAGACTCCTGGGAACCCACTGATTCAAAAACAACAATAAATTAGCCTTACTCTATTTTTTCTAGGTATTTGCAATGTTAATATGACTTGACTATAAGAGCCTCAATAACTCGAAACTCCTTAGGTCGAAGAAAACCCGCTTACCCAGATAATGTGAACAAACTACAATTGAAAAACAAACTGGATAACTCAAAGACAAACTCTATAACTCGAAGTTAAATTATTTGTTTGCGAGTCGGCACAAAGACTATATTAGTCGAAGTATTCATACGAAAGACTCTATAACTCGAAGTTTCTCATTTACGTTTTGAAATAAATATTCAATTCGCTGAAAACAATACACAAAACGAGTATCCGAGTTACATTTCGTTCATTCGTAAGCTCCATAAATAAAAAAATTATTAAAAATTCGTCGATAAACCTATGAGTGCCTTTTCGTTGCGAAACGTATTTCTAATAAAATGCACAGAAAATTATATGAGAGGGCACTCTCAACTCCCCTTCAACCTGAAGCTATCAAGTTTCCACTGTAATTCAATTCAATTTCAATACAATTCCTTTAATTAGTTCGACAGGTAGTCATTTTTAGATTCTAGTCCAAACTGAGTATTTCCCAAAATTATTACAGGAAAAATGTCAAAAGAAGAGCTTCAGTGTGACTGTGACTCACTGTATGTTTTGTGCTATTGATAAGTTCTGGAACTCTCAACTTTGTAGAGTAATATGAGCCGGAATATGCTCGACATCGGTTCTCCAAAAATTTCGATGGACCTTTCGGCGACTGGTAACTTCCGATTAGTATGATAGCTAGATAGAGAAATTCGAAATATTCAAAAATTTCAAATAGATTTGAGTCGCCCAACATTCCCACAAAACGTGCGAATTTCAACCAAATTTTATGTTTTAAAATCGAAATTTTTAAAAGTGTGGGTACTTGCAAAAATTTCGATTTTAAAACATAAAGTTGGGCCGGACCCAATTTATAGAATAATTATGTGCACTAGATAAAGCAAATCACTGGAGTGCCGCAGGGCACTATCCTGTGTCCAACTCTTTTTCTAATCTTCATCAATGAACTCTTAGGCCCGTATTTATAAAATTATCCTTACTCAAGGAAACCTTTAGTCAAGGATGCCGAAATTTAAAAAAATTAAATGTCATTTCCAATAGATTTTCATTGAAATAACTTGTATTTATGAGTCGATGCATTCTTGATTTAAGGCGAAACTCAAGGAGACCTTAAGTTTTCAATAGCATTGAAATATAATAACTCAAGGTGGGTAACTAGCTACCTTGACTTCATGTGACGTTGACTATAGAAAATTTCAAGGCTTCCATGAAATCGCCTTAAATCGAGGATGCATTGACTCGTAAATATAAATGATTTCAATGAAAAACTTGACATCCTTGACTAAATGTTTCCTTGAGTTAAGGTATATTTATGAACACGGGCGTAAGCCTTGGATACTTATCAAATCGCAAGCAATGTAAGAGAATAGATCGTTTTGGTCTCCCTCAAGATGCCGTCCTGTTGCCTTTGCTAAATCTAATATTCGTTAATTACTTATTTAAAATTTCAGTCACGAAAAGTAAACTTTTGTAGCGTTTGCCGATGACGTCTCGATGATATCTTAATAACCTCAACAATAACCTGGTCCGAAATCTATATGCATTATGCCCAACACGATTCAATCAAAGCAGTAAAATATTGGCTAGAAAAAAACTCCTTGAAGCTAAATATGTGCAAAATTGACCAAAAAACCCGACTAAATTTTTGAATTGTTCACTAAGTGGTTTTTAGAAGAATCTCTATAACGGTACTTTCAACAAGTAAATGGTCTATGAGCAACAAATGCGTAAGGCCGCACAAAATGACAAGAGTCCTTTAGAATTTAGGAGCCAAAATCGAGCTAGCGTCCATATTAAATGTGCAAATGAACAGATTTTTGGAATATCCGCATAACGGTACCTTTAACGGGAAAGTATTTTGCGATGAATTTTTCGGTATTATTTGCGCCTTAATACTATGCAAAAATGTATCTAATGTTATGTGAGATCCTTAAAATATACTGCTGAAAGTAACTATTCTAAACAATTTTATAACGGTTACGACTATGATCGTCCATGATAAATAAGTAACTGTTACGGCTTTAAGCGATAAGTCAAAATACCCATCAATGCGTTTTGCTAAAAGGGAGTAACACGCTATCTAGATTTCAAAAGAAGTATGTGTGGAAATTAATATTGGATTTCCTTTTATAACGGTAACATACGAAAATAGTCGTCTTTATCTTCTGTGATCCTAAACATGAATGCATTACTGCATATAGAAATTTTCAAAAATTTATGTTTTACCACACTACCGCACAAACGCCCAATTAAACCAGTTATATTACTCATGTACAGTGGCGTATCTATCGAAACATTGCGAGAAATCGGGGGCAAAAGTAGGTATAGACCTATGTAGAAAATGGTTCCCAAATGCGTGTTGCCAAAATATTGTTTTTAATTGACATACACACAATTTTTACAATTTTAATTTTTAATTCATAAAATTCAACGTATCTGGAAGGTGTTAACGTAAATTTGACCCAAAAAAAATTTTAGTGTGCGTTTGACGAGTGTGTTTACTTGTTAGCTGTGGGCCCTTTTTGTGAAACCAATTTGCATCTACATTGCACTCTCTCAGGTGTGCGAATTTTTAGAAATTTTCCTAGTTCGTTTCGAACCTTACGGGCTATACATTTGGATTCTCCTAACATTTTTTTAGTGGACATAACCGTTATAGAGATTTTGATAAAGATTTGTTGGAAACACTATTTGATAACTCCCTTATGCCGATCGACGGGCGTAACACGATGGGACCTTGTGGAAGAACCGTAACACCTTATGTATACCACTCTTCAATAAATTTTATCTTTTTCGAGATGCTCATAAAAAAATGCTCTCATAAATGTTTGATCTTCTGTAGCGCCACTAGTGGCACACATACAAGCGAAGCTTACAGGGTTAATGGAAATTTCTAGAAAAATCCAGTAAGTGCTACATTTACCAAGGCTTGGCCAAATTAGTGTCCACATTACCTGGAGCAGAAATTTCTAAAATTTATTTCGTCAAAAATTCCCGCTAAAGAGTTTTGTACTGCCGCAAATGAGAATTTTAGTAAACCACACACAAAAATCTTAATTTAAATGTTGCGCAGAGTGACAGGCATCAATTTTGCCTAGAAGCTTTTTAGTTCCTCAATATATTTTAATGTCTACTCACATTATGAGCTTTCTGAAATTTATTTTTCCGACGCTTTTTACACATAAGACATGCCCTCCAGAATACTCCAAAATGCGATGTGCCCGCTCGTACCTCGCATGTTTGTCCATTTAGAAATCTCTGAAGTGGCAAGCGTAGCGAGTGGTGAGCTGATACGTAGTGCTTAAAATTTTTCTGAGGTTTTTTCAGATGATTTTTACACGCTTTTTGCTGAGCTGACACAAAAGGTTTCAAATTTTGATTTTTTTTCTAAAGAAATAGAAGCGTGGCACAAAATTATACTTTGTGTCTGCTCACGGCATTCATCCATCATACTTCTATCTGTTGACCTGTAAACATTCGAGGTACAAGCGCTGAACAGCGTAGATTTCGTCCTTGAAAAGATCTTGCAAAATTTTGCATAAATTTCAAATTTATTCGCACCAAGCTTCTCCAACTTATCCTTATGCTTCTTTCCAATTTGAAATCCAAAAATTTAGACAAACACATACACACACAACTATACACAATAAAGACTCCACGGGAGACAATTAACATTATCCTGAAAAATCGTCATTTAAAATTTCGATCCAATTATCATTCCATTGTTACACTCGCGCGGGACTTTTTGGAGGCCTCTACGGCCGGGACTATACATAGACTGTGTCGTCCGTCTTATATGCGAGTCGTTGTGCATTTGCGCTTTCTTTTATCCGTCAACGTTCCGCAAAGATTGCCGCTCCCAATGGTTTTGTTTCGTCCTTCTTGTCGAATTTTGATAGCCCAGTACGCGACCTCGCGCATATACAACACAATAGAACAATGGACTTGAAAAACGTGCGCGCAACACCCCGCGACCAAACCAACAAAAAAACAGAAAAACAGATCACCAAAAATTAATGTCACTGATTGCTTTTGGGGACCATTGCATTGTCCCGACCACGTTGCCGTTGTCGTTGTTGTGTGGACTTGGTCGCTGTATCGGGGGTGCCCATAACCGCGCGCACCACCTACCAGAACCTACACGTAACATATCGGGGAGAAAAATCTTCGCGAAATCTTCCGCGCTTATTGTCATTGTCATATATTGTTGTCGTACAGCACCCCATACTGTGAATTGTATAGGCAATGCCGTCCACTTCGCATTGGGATCCGCAGGACGACACATTTTCAATTGTCTGTATATCTCCACAAAACAATATGCGAGTGCGGCTTTGAAAAGTTTTGCCGAAAAATTTCTAAGAATTTCGCTCCAAGATGGTATGGTTGCGTGCGATTTTGCTCTGATTGTGTGTTAACAGTTTTCCTTTTTCGCGATGCATCTTTTTGTTTGTTTTGTATTTTTGTGTTGTTTTTAATTTGGTCTTGGACGATCGCATTCACGTTGCGACGCGACGGCCGCAACCAACCGACACGATAGAGACAGAGAGTAGCAAATCGTCTTGAATCATGCGTGCGCGCACATTCATCATCAAAAGGATGTGCACAACTTTTAATTCGCGACTATGCCGATTATCAAATGTCGCAAAATCTTTGTCGCACTTTTACTTTGCACCTTTCCGAAAAAACAAACGGCGGTTCACGTATGCTTGCCGGCCGCGGCCGGCTTTCGTTGCGGCCGACGACCATAAGGTCGTTTCGTATGTGATTTTTGCAAGATAGGCACAAGGAACAGTTTTGGAGGTATATCGGTTGTCCGAATGGAGGCAGAAAAAATTGGGAGCCACCAGTCGTAGTATGCGATGCTTTTGAATGTTTATTTCTTGATCGTCATCGTCATTGCGAAGGGGACATGAGACGAGGCAGGCTTTGAAATTTTACACAGCCTACACGAGCTGACAAGATCTGATCACAGAATAAGCGTTCGATCCTCAGAGCGCGGTAGCAGTTAAAAGAGTTAGAAGTGAATAAAATTTCAATGAGATCGCATGGCGGATGGTTATGATATGAAAGACACTGTGCACACACCCATTGCGTTAGGGCGAAGGACACAACGACAACAACGATCGCAAGAATGACGAACGACTTTCATTGCGCGAGTTGAATTCATAATAATCTTTATGGTCCATGACGAAGTCTAACCGTCTGTTCGTTAAGGACGTGACGCAGTCACTAATTTCTATCAAAACAAAAGTTAAATTGGGTGATTGGGGGTCTTAGCAAATTTTAAAAACGAAAGACTGCAGCCAGAAACCTAAAAATTTTTAAAACCAGGCAATTGGAGGTGTTAGCAAATTTTAATTGTTCATTTAAAATTTGCTAATTCATCCAATTACCTGATTCTATAAATTTTCGGGTTTCTGGCTGCAGTCTTTCGTTTTTAAAATTGGCTAAGACTTCCAATCACCTGGTTTTATCAATTAAAGGTTTCTTGCTGAAGTGTTTCGTTTTCCACTATTCGTCCGGGTCAACTGTCACCAGTTTCTACCCAGAACAGGTTTCTGGCTGAAGTCTTTCGTTTTTAATTATTCGCTAGAAACTCCAGACATCAAGTTTTTGATCAAGGAAGGTTTCTGACTGAAGTCTTTCGTTTTTAACTATTCGCTAGGACTTCCGGACAGCCGTTTCGACCAAGGAAAGGTTTCTGACTGAAGTCTTTTGTTTTTAATTAGTCGCCATCACTGGGTTCTAACCAGGTCTCCAGCTTAAGTCTTTCGTTTTTTTCTTATATTAATTCTCAAAACAAAACAAAAAACTGAAAATCTAGCTCATATCTCGGTTTGCAACTGCGTTTTAGATTAGCCATAAATCTTCTTCTCTTAACAATTCTAAATTCGGAATAGATATGACTTTAAATCAACATTTTTCTTGTGAACAATGCTTCGTTTTATTTTGTCCGTTCTTTATGTCTCCTTTTGTGCTTCTTCCATTGTTTTAGAGTAAACCTCTTGTTGTATGAAAGGATCCCCACAAACAGCAAATTCAGACGATGACGACAAGGAGACGAAAATCTCCGCATTTAATAGTTTCGCGCATAACTTTTAATGATCCCACCAATTTCGATTCGCTCACGCGCTCATGTTGGCAAAAGGCGCAAACGATTTTCGTGGTGTCGCGTCTTCAAAATCGCAAGAAGACGACATCGACATGCCAATCAAATACGCTCGAAAGCGTCACACACAGCAAAAAATCACATATGCGTATAGGCTTTCGTATACTAATCAATGTGTCTTGTACTATGTGACGTGCGATCCTTTTCGCGGAGCGATTTGTTTTGTTTCCTTTTTGTTTTGCTTTTGCTGGGGGGATCGATTTTTGGCCTTCCGTTTGATATTTCGTTTGATGCATGATCTATTCTTGATATGATGTGTCCGACCGTTTCGTCATCGTCGTTGTCCTTGCGCGTCTTGCGGGAAGTTTTTTATCGTCTGATAAAATGATGCGCTCAGACGAGGCCGTCGTCGTTATCAAGCCTCTATGGAATAGAGGTAGAGAGAAGAAAAATGATTTTATACGCAAACACGCGCGGCGGCGACATGCATGATTCTATGCACGAATCTCACATTTTGTGGCACATTGAAGAATGTGTAAAATTTGGCACTTTGGCAAGAGGTGCGTGGTGGTGGTGATGGTATGGTGTTTGGTGTTTCGCGCGTTGAAAATTTGCAAAGAAGAGCCGGCGCGACACGCATGCGAAGAGGGGTTGCTGGGATGGTTTTTCATAAAGTTGGTCTTTGGATTTTCAAATTAAGTATATTGACGTAGGTGGGGTTTGGGGTTTATGTTGCTTCTCAGATTGTCCAGAAATAATTTTATCGGGCAGGTCCGCTAGTCTCATCTTCCATCAAATGTTTGGTTTTGCACTAGAAAAACACTCAAAATTAAATATCGAATCCCAAATCTGCAAAATGAAAATTCCCAATTAATTTAACACGTTTCCTGTATGACCGGCTTTCGCCGATATTACCATCACGACTGGCAATCGCAAAATCCACATGAGTCACATATGACTCATAGACGTAAACGAGCAGGAACACTATGTATACACGTAATTCATGGATGGTGAACATCTTTACATGCAAAAATAGAACGAAACATTTCCGCAAATATCACTGAATGAAGAAAAACCCCAAACATCAAAAAATGAATCCCAAAAAAATGAAACCTCAAAAAAAAATTCCAAATTAAAATTTTTTAAAAGACAGAATCCTCCCCGAGTATAATCACTAACATATTGCAATTAGGGAGTTTGCGGTGTAAAAATTCTGATTTAGGGAGATTTTGGT
This sequence comes from Microchrysa polita, assembly GCA_949715475.1. NCBI lineage: Eukaryota > Metazoa > Arthropoda > Insecta > Diptera > Stratiomyidae > Microchrysa > Microchrysa polita. Next base: position 8,735,914 of record OX454422.1, read on the forward strand.
TTTGGGGATTGCATTTCAAAACCGCTTCTCTATCCAATTCAGCTATTGTCGCGGAAATAAAACGTATAATCTCTGAAACTGATGCAAAAATCCTCAAATAATGAAAAATCCCCAAAAATTTTATTTAGAAAAACTAGATCCCCAAAGAAAAAATTCCCAAAAAAGAATAAATCTCCAAAAATTGAATACCCAAAAAATTAAATCTCCAAAAAATACAACTTCAAATTTCAAACTAGAATTTCAATCATAGGAGATTTGCGTTCCAATTCCAAACTAGAACTTCGATCGTAGGAAGTTTGCGATATAAAAATTCTGATTTTGGGCGATTTTGGTTTTGGAGATCGTTGATTCGCTCTTCTATCCAATTCAGTTAGTGTCGCGGAAATAAAACAAACAATCTCCCAAACGATGCAAAATCCTCGAACAACGAAAAATCCCCACAAATTTTGTTCTGAAAAATGCAAAATCCTCAAATAACAAAAAATCCCCAGAAATTTTATGCTCAAAAATTTTATCCCCAAAGAAAAATTCCCCAAACAAATGAATCCACAAAAAATAAACCTCCAAAAATTGAGTATCCAAAAAAATTAAATCCCCAAAAATGACAACCTCAAATTCCAAACCATTGGATTATTGTTTTCGGGATTTTGTATAGGTAATTAGGGAGTTGGCCATTTAAAACTCTGGTGTCATACCAGACGTATGAGTCGCTTCGTCCAGCATGTGGGGATTTCGTTTCAAACCTTCGAAGTGCACCATTTTCGTTGGAATTATTTAAATTCATATTTTCTGGAAAGATTTAGATTTATTTTGTGTCCATAATTATTTGGGGATTTTCAAATTGGGGAATTTCAATTTTTGTGTCTTTTAATTTGGTCTTGGACGTTCGCATTCTCGCCGCGCCAGCCTCAAACACTCGACAAGAGAAATTTTCATATTGGGGGATTCGATCTCAGTGATTTAGTGAATAGTTTTATATTCAAGAAAATTATTTTCATTAATTAAAAATCCTTCACAACCATCCCTATAATTTTACTCACATTTCTCTGTTTTTTCTCTCTTTCAATTCAACAGAGAAACTATGACGTGCTGACGCGAGCCACTACCCCACGACACGAACCCAAACAAGCAGCGCAAACATCAATCGGTAACAATATGACCACAACATTCACTAATTTGATTGCCTAATGCACCATCGATACGGCATTCGACGTACAGTTTTGTCCAAAATTGAAGATCGATCCTTCATCATTCCACTGCGACCAATTGTGTGCGACAATCTTCTGGCTGATTTTTGAGACGGTGTTCCGTCCCGTGTGAATGACGCATCGCTGTTCTAGGCGATAAGGATTTTTTGTTGTTGTTGGTCTTACTTCAAATCAAGTTGAATGTTGTTGCCGAACGTTGCCGTCGTTACCGCCGCTGCCGCCGTCGTCGAATCATCATCGTCGTCGTCGTTGTCGTTGTCGTCCAAACTGGAACAATCATCATAAGCACACAACAAACAGTACAGAATAATGCCGCCTCCTGATTCACCACATGCCGATTTGGCACCGAGAAAAAGACGTCGTAAACGTGACGATCCGCAAAGTTATTTTACAAATTCAGAGGTTAGTATTGACGCTTTGATATAAGCTTTGTTTTGGGGAGGGGGAAATGACCGAAAAAATTGCTGAGCCGATACAGTAAGTGTTTTACTGGCCCACAGTGCTCGCTACGCTCGTAACGCCAGCTCACCGCTCGCTACTCTCGCACCTCGCCTTGAAGAAGTTCTTGCGGAAAGTCACCTCAGAATTTCTGTAAACGTTATTTTGTATCCGCTTGCTTGCAGCTCACCTCTTACAAGTCGCTGCGGAAACCTACCAAAGGCGAGGTGCGAGCGGTGAGCCGATACACAGCATTTCACATTTTTCGGAAAATAATTTTTAGACGATTCGAATCTATCAAAGGCCACCCTCAGATTTTCTGGAAAACGTTGTTTTGTGTCCGCTCGCTACGCTCGCAGCTGACTTTTTACATGTCGCTGTGGAAACTTTCAAAGGGCGAGGTGCGAGAGTAGCGAGCGGTTAGCAGACACACGGCGAATGAAACTTTTCTTAAAGGGACCCTTTTGAATTATTAGAAAATGCTTTACATCCGCTCACCGCTCCCTACGCTCGCACCTCGCCTTTAGCAAGTCACTGCGGAAACTTACCAAACGCGAAGTGCGAGCGATGAGACAACACACAGCGTTATAAATTTTTCTGAAAATCGTTTTTAGACGATTCGAATTTATCAGAAGCGATCCTCAGCATTTCTGGAACATTTTTGTATCCGCTCACCACTCGCTACGCTCGCAACTCGCGAGGGTAGCGAGCGGTGAGCGGATACAGCGAACATACAGCGTTTTAAATTTTGCTGGTGGATTCTAGAGGACTCGAAATTTATCGGAGGCAACCCTCAGAATTTTGAGGAAATGTTTTGTATGCGTTCACCGCTCGCTACGCATGCAGCTCACCTTTTACACAACTTGCAAAAGACGAGGTGCGAGCGTAGCGAGCGGTGAGCCGACATACAGCGTTTTAAACTTTTCTGAAAATCCTTTGTACACGATTCCAATCTATCAGAGGCGACCTTCAGAATATTCGTAAACGTTTTCTGTCGGCTCACCGCTCGCACCTCGCCTTTAGCAAGTCCGTGTGGAAACATTCAAAAGGCAAGGTGCGAGCGTAGCGAGCGGTGAGCTGACCCACAGCGTTTTAAACTGTTTTGAAAATAATTTTTAGACGGTTCAAATCTATCAGAGGCGACGCTCGGAATTTTTGGAAAACGTTTTGTATCCGCTCACTGCTCGCTACGCTCGCACCTCACCTTTTACAAGTCCCTACGGAAACTGACAGCTTTTTAAAATTTCCTGAAAATCCTTTGTAGACGATTCTAAGCTATCAGAGGCGACCATTAGAATATTCGTAAAAGTTTTGTGTCGGCTCACCGCTTGCTACGCTCGCACCTAGCCTTTAACAAGTCTGTGTGGAACCTTACAAAAGGCGAGGTGCGAGCGTAGCGAGCGGTGAGCTGACACACAGCTATTAAAATTTTCTGAATATCCTTTTTAGACGATTCGAATTTATCAGAGGTGACCCTCACAATTTTTGGCACACATTTTGTATTTGCTCAACGCTCGCTACGTTCGCACCTCACCTTTAACAAGTCCCTGCGGAAATTTGCAAAAGGCGAGGTGCGAGCGAAGCGAGCGGTGAGCTGACCCACATCGTTTTAAACTGTTTTGAAAATAATTTTTAGACGGTTCAAATCTATCAGAGGAGACGCTCGGAATTTTTGGAAAACGTTTTGTATCCGCTCACTGCTCGCTACGCTCGCAGCTCACCTTTTACACAACTTGCAAAAGGCGAGGTGCGAGCGTAGCGAGCGGTGAGCCGACATACAGCGTTTTAAACTTTTATGAAAATCCTTTGTACACGATTCCAATCTATCAGAGGCGATCTTCATAATATTCGTAAACGTTTTCTGTCGGCTCACCACTCGCACCTCACCCTTAACAAGTCCCTGCGGAAATTTGCAAAAGACGAAAATCCTTTTTAGAAACAGTTTTAGACAATTCGACTCTATCATAGGCGACCTGCAGAATATTCGTAAAAGTTTTGTGTCGGCTCACCGCTCGCTACACTCGCAACACTCGCAACTCGCTTTTAACAATTCCCTGTGGAAACTAACGAAAGGTGGCGAGGTGCCAGCGGTGAGCCCACATACAGCGTTTTAAACTTTTCTGAAAATCATTTTTAGACGATTCGAATCTATTAGAGACAACCCTCAACATTTTTGGAAAAACTTTTCCTGTGTAAATTTACAAAAGGCGAGGTGCGAGCGTAGCGAGCGGTGAGCCGACACACAGCGTTTTGAGCTTTGCTGAAAATCTTTTGTAGAGAATTCAAATCTATCGGAGACGAACGTCAGAATTTTTGGAAAACCCTTCACCTGTCGCTACGCTCGCACTTCGCCTTTTGTAATTTTCCACCGGGACTTCAGAAATGCGAGGAGCGGTAAGCCTATCAAAAGCATTTTAAATTGTTCTCTCGTCATCTCTAGTGTATTAGCAAAATTCGATTTGTAATGTGTAAAAGTTTAAGCGGCGAGCGAATCGATCAATTTGGCGCGCTCTTTGTTTGAATTTATCTATATAAGATTCGTCCCCGGAATATAATGTGAAGCGTCTACAAATGAGAGATTGTGAACAAATTTCTATTAGACTCCTATTGAAATCGAATTCAAATTCCAGATCCTGGCACACCCAGTAGTAAATTTTTGTTTCAATCAAACCAATAAAAAGACTCAAATCAAAATTATTTTCACGAAACCATGTGAACAATTTTGTTTCTGATAATTCTCTGATTTTTTCTCATTAACCCTAGTTTACTGTTTGGGGTGCAAATGCACCCCAGCACATGTCTAACTTAATATAACTTCGAAATTTTTCAAGTTTTCATTATAAATTTTTCAATAGCTTAACCAAATTTAGTTTTGTTTTAGTTTTTAATGTTTGTACAATTGTAGCTACATAAATTTATTTTTTACGATTTTTTTGTAGAAATAAGGCATTGGTTCTGTCGTGGGGTGCATTTGCACCCCAGATAATTTATTTGAGCTCAGAACTATTTATTTTGATTTTAAATTGATATTTATTTTAAAATAAGGATAATAATATCTAAACTTTCATCTGGGATGATAAAGAAACTTTAAAAATGTTAATAATAGTACGAAATATAGTTTCTTCGGAATGACCTTTGGGACATCAAATGTGGCTGTGTTTCCGACACCGTTTCAATTTGAAACTGTTTCATATTTCTATAAATTTCATAAATAAACAACAGAAACTTAGTCAAATGATCAGATATACTAATTAGAGAAGAGTTTGCTTACTAAGACTTCGAAAAAGAGCTGCATTTCGGAATTTGTGAACAAAACTCCACTTCGAGCCCATTAGTCTCGGCCTGCTACTCTTATCTATGTAAAGCGATTTCACTTTTATAACTGAAGTAATAAGTTCTGCTGAAATCTTCAAATGATGAAGAACCCGAAGTGATGCATAACACCCGCGAAATCAGTGAATGGAAATGCATAATAAACGGAAATTTCACGACCATCACTCTTGTTTGAGTTTATCATGTCATTTATATCAGTGCCTGCCGTCTAACCAAACTCAACATGTATGCCTCCCGTATTTCTGAATTCGCACTCACTATCTTACTTTTGTTTTGCCTATTTAACTAACATAAAACACAATCAAAATGAATCAAATTCAAAAAATTTGGAAGTCAGTTAATGCTGAAATATGGGCATACATACTGTGGGGTGCATTTGCACCCCATAACATGAAACTAGTAAGAAAATTGTTGCGGTAAACTAAGGTTAACGTCTATTTATTGTACCGGCATCGGAATAGTATTTATTTATCAACAATTTTTTTTTTATATAATTTTTTTTCATACCTGCCTAAAACAAATTCGTGACCCGCGCGGTTAAAACCTTCGTCTGCCAATAGCTCGTGTCAAATACAAAAAAAAAGAAGCAGAAAACACGCACGCATAAGAATCAAACTCACAAAATACAGACACACCATGATGGGCACCGGGGTCCATCAAATTAGGAGATGAGTTGTCGGTATGGTTATAAATCGCCGGTGTCGATCAATACAACAGCAACAACAGAAAAAAAGACGCAACCAAAATCACAACACAAGAACCACCAACAGCAACAACAACAACAACAAGATTGTAGCAGCATTCCGCATTGATGAGACTATGCGAAACATCAAATGCAATGTAATAATTATATCTCGCACCATTACCATCGCGATGTATGTAGCATATGATGCGATGAGATGAGATGATGATGAGTGTAATTGCGGGGGGTCCCCCGTGCATGCATACATACAATTCAGATAAAAAGGAATAATATTGGCCGATAGATAAAGTATCTATCTAATTTTTTGTGTTGAGCCGTTTAAGAATGGTTTAGACGAGTCTGGATCGCAGTGGTGAAGGGTATGCTTGAGAGATAGAGAAGAGATACGGTTGGGTCAACTATGTAATAGTAATGCTGTGTGATGAGGCGTACCGTCTTTTTTCTGTCTGTATGGCTTGTTAGTTCTGTGCGGGCCCCTAGAAAACGAAGTTCTATGTAAAAATTTGATCATAATGAAACGCGATGCAACTCATCATTTGGCGGATACGTTCGAATGAAGAGTCCTTCAAACAGAAGTTTTTCTTTAAATAGGCGCCCGAGTCCTTATGGAAAATATTTGGAAGAAACCTGTATACAAGTCTAGTCCTTCTCCATTCAAATCCCATTAAATAAACTATGCTGATCTAATTGCTTCTAGATCTTCAAGAATTGGAAGGAAAAATGTTACCAATATATAAATTCAAAATTAACCGTCGCAAATTTTGAAAAGATCTCACTTCCGCTATATTGTCATGCAGCTGTCTGCAGGCCCTGGGTCTCCGTTCGCGTTTTGTGCTGTTTTTTTTTTCTTTTCGCCTCCTAGACAGACGGAGACGGAGCCAAGCTGGCTGCGAATGCGGCAGTCATATCGAATACGCAATGGTTTGCGCTAGCTGGCTCACCATACGATGAAGAGTGACCCCAAGATGCAACATTCATACAACAAATTTCTAATCCGCGCAATCTGAAAATATCGCGCGCACATATAGTATTCGAGTCCATACCACACATCATACAGAATAATGTAGAAGATCGTAATAAAGCATCTGCCATTATGGAGTCATAAAAAAGATACAGCTACGCAGAGCAGATACATATCCGAATTAAGTATATCTTAAATAAAGGGTACATCGTGATTGAGAGCAGGTCATTTTCCTCCACACTGAATTTCTGATGTTGTGTATAAAATCGGTTGCGCTTAAGATTTTGCGAGCCTAGTGTGTGCACACACATGATTCTGTTGACGAGCATACATAAATGTTTGAATTTGAATGGGAGGGGGAGTCATGCGATATATTGTATATTTTATTCAATTGTCGAGTGCAGTGGATACAATTTTCATCCTCATATGTGCACACTACTTTATCTGTGTAACTGTGTGCTGAAAAGGGCAGTTTCTTATCAAAATCGCTACATACATATCTGTGGTGATTATGAAAAACGGATTAAATCGATTTATGGGCGAAATTTGTCTTTTCGATATTAAGGGCGAATTTTGGTGAATTTTGGTTCATTATTTATTGGGGTTCAGTTGTCCTGTTATATGAATAATGACCTAAGTCAGAAGATTGCAGTAGGTAAAGTAGGAACTCTGCTTCATAAAATGATTGCAAATTTCACTTTGGCATTGGGAAATTTCATCAATGGTTTTTGTTTTTAGATCGCTTCAATGGGACAACAGTCAATAACGAGTTGTGCCACCAATCAAAAGTTGTGGATACCTCGTGGCTCCAAAGAAAACGTTTTCTTATTAAATTGCCACAAGGAATCTGAAAAAAAATTCATAAAAACGACAACAAATACATTGAACTCTTACTCAAACAAAGCAGAATGGGAAATTTGGCAGCTCCAGTGGCTTAGATAAGGTGGGGGAGGGGATTAAAAGGGAATTCAGTAAAAATAATTAAAGATCCATCAAATTCTAAATGGGAACATGATTGGTATTTTGGAGCCACTAGTAACGTGATTGGTATTTTGTTTTGTGACAATGCCTATAATTTTTCTGCGGGTCATCAATATTTTGAAGAAAAAAAAAGAGTAAATTATCAGTCCAATAAAATAGATTTTTGTTCAAAGAGAAATTGAAAATATATTTCGAAAATATGTGTACAAAAAATATTGGTACAAAAATTCCGCACGACTATAATTTTTGTAAGGCTCTAATAAATTGAAATGACAATTTTTGGTAAGCTCTGTGGCCATTATCGTTCGGTCGCCACTCTGTGAAATAGACACTCATAGAGAAACGAGTTTCCAAACTTGACACGACTCGTCGCAAGTTTATTATTCAGAAGAAGATGATAAGAAATATTCTTATCGTAGAATAATAAGCTAACAATGCGACTATTACAGTGGCGGCTCGTCATAGTGGGCAAGGTGGGCACGGCCCGCCCTATAAATAAATACACTTATTGTATATTCACATCTTTTAAGATCAGTAGAAATGTGCAACAAAATTTTACCTTTTACTATTAGGTGAACATCATTCATATTAATAGTTTTTTCCCATCACTTCCAAGTCTCTCGCGAATCTATCAATTACTGTTTGGGAGCCACTGCACAAAAACATTTCCAGTGTTTGTATTAATCAACAAATTAGGCTGCTTTTAGGCTTTTTTTGTTTGATCAAAATCGAAACTGCCTATGTGTATGCAATATTCAACTCGCATATTCGAACCTTTAGGTGTTGTTGAAAATCTACTTACCATCGACATAAAGACGAGGCAACCGGTTCATAGTGGGCCACTTGCGCCGGTGACCAAATTACAATAACAAATCATTCGAAACCCAGATAACCCTGAATTTTGTTTTCTCAAAATTTTATAATTTTTGTATTACAATGGAGCGTTTGAGTCATAAAAACAATAAAATTTTAACCCGCACCCAGAAACATGGATTTAGGACCCAAAAAACATGCATCCTCATATGAGGACGTCAGGAAAATTGCTTGTCAAATGTGATAAATTGATTATACCCGTTAACATATTATACGAACAGCATATTTATTGCTAAGTGGTCCTAAATATAAAAAATAATAGCAGAAATAAATTCGTTCTTAAGAAATGTATTTTATTATTTTTTATTCGTTTTGGTATATGTTTTTATTTGCACACATGAAAAGTTTTTTTTAGGTATGATATCCAAAAAACCATGAAACATGCAATGCCCAATTGCTTTTGATTCACATTGTAATGCACTTTTTTGAACAATTTTTGCAGTGACATTGTTTTTTAAGATTTGCGTGCTGGCATCACAACATGCCTCGATGCCATCATAACGGGCATGGACCTTCAGCTTCTGGCTGGGCCTACCTCTGCATTCTTTGACATTAGAATGGCTGTAGAAACGCTTCCTCTGAATCTCGTTTATGCAAATGCCATACACATTCTGTTCTGCTAAATCAATTGCATGTGAAATAAATGGGAAATACGATTTTTGCCTCTTATTGAAACCTTATAAAGGATATGTTTTAGTCCCCCCTATATGCAATGGCAGCCACTCATGCGGGGGGGGGGGGCACAAAGCTCACAATTACTGCAGCTACTTACTAGAGCTGGTAAAGGTTTTTTCCGTTGCTTTTATTTTTTAATTGTATAAATTTCTTTATTTTGCCCGCAAGATGACGAATTACCCCTCAGCGAAGCCTCCACTCGAAGTTGAGTACCGGAAAGATTCTCGACGGTCGGGTGCTCTTCCAAAGCCAAATCTTCGTCTGTTAAGTCGTCCATCCCATTGCAGGGCGGTAAAGCCAATATATCATAAGTCTGAAGCACTGGATCTTCATCCTCCTCCAGAATTTCGACCCACTCGCGTAGAGATATTGCTTTACTATAAACAATAATGTGTTGCTGTATTTTCCTGACGTCCTCATGAGAGGATATGAAAAATTAATCTTCTAATATGGATACATGCCTTGTTGTAATCAAACAGAAGCTATTGTAATTCGTCATTCATTATCTCTAATGTAATTCCCAACTTAGTCTAATGCTGGATTGTCGCGCCTCTTATTTATTTTTTTAATTCCCAACTGCATTTGAGAAAAAAAAAAGTACGAGTAGGTTAACAGTATTTCCCCGTCTAACACGACGTCTGTCTGCTCCGCCATCACAAAATCACTTTTTCACAAATGTACTAACATGCACCGTTTTACTTACTAAAATGCCGAAAAAATTACTCGAACACATAATCTACCTTTTCTAGACTGTGTTCAACTAACGTATAATTCAAATACTTGGAAATTCTTGACGCTAACGAGCATCAATGATAGAACTTGTAAGCATCCTCATATGAGGACGTTAGGAAAATCTGGGTTAAGAAACTTTTGGGAGCGGTGGTATCGAATTCAACACCGACAAGGTAGGCCGGCCTATAGCAGCTCGAATGGAATAAGAATGAGAATGATGATGACGTAGACAATTTAAAAGTACAATTTTCGGGGTTACCATCAGCTGGTCAAAATGAATAAAAAATACCGGCGTACAGAGGGCTGCGCCCGCAATACGAGGGTTTTTTAGAATTTTGATGCATAGTGAACATTTTTTGTACATATATTTTATGAGCAATAGATAAGAATTGTGCACAACATTAATGAAATGCTTCCTGTAAATCTATTTACCCAGTCTGTATAAGAGAACTCCAAGGCAAATCTACAGGATTTTTTTGATTTCAGATTTCTGATGGCCGTTGAGCAAAAAGAAACTCAGGCAAACGTAAGGATGGCTTGGCATCCTGAATTATTAGCTGTAAATCTACTGGTACTGTTTTTTAAATCAAGGAAAACCAACTTATATGCAATGATTCCATTGTATCCCCTGACATTAGAGCCCACACAAGCTTTCCTATGAGTATGGAACTAGTATACTTTTGCAGCTTTTCCGGGACACCCTGTTAACTTGGTCCTACAAACTTCAAAAATATTTGTGGCAAACACTATTACCATTCTATGCATATCCACCAAATTTCATGTTCATTGTTTCATCAAGTTAAAAGATATGCATTGAAGAAATGCTTAAGAGGCTTCTCTTGCATTGTGAAAGGCTCTTAGTAAATACTTACTTGGCTATATTTCCGGTTTGGATACAGTTATTCGAATGAAAATTCATAATTTTCTAAAATCTGTTAGAAGAATTTTCATAAGAAACCTAAGAGGGGCTACACACGAACAAATTTCAATTTTACAAATTTACTGTTATTTACTTTTCCTTACCAAAAGTCGACAGTCTTAATATTTACCGTATATAAGGCCATACTGACCAATCTTTGTGCAAAGTTTCATATCGATCCCTATAACGGTTTAGAAAAACGGAGCTCGAAAAGGAAGTTTAACTTTAAACGCCAATAACTTTTTTACCGTTACTCGAAACTGGAAAATTTTAACTGATGTGAGATGTACTCTTTTAGATCTTTGATTTAAATACCCATACGTTAATCTCCGATAAAAACTAAAAAAAACGTTCGGGACACCCTGTTATCTTTTTCCTACCAACTTCTAAGGTATTTGTGCCAAAGACTGTAACCATTCTACACATTCATACCGAATTTCATGACAATTGGTTGAGCTGTTCGCGAGTTATTTAGTGAACAGACGGACGGACGGACGGACAAAATCGATTTCATAAGGGTTTTTTAGAAAAAAATCTAAAAACCCTAAAAATGGTTCCATTTTTGTCTTTTCTGGACACTCAAAGTCATTTTGGCCTGACCTCTTTACACCGACCATATAGCATCTAAAATAAATAAATAATTAATAGTGAATAGAAAAGAAAAAAATTGGAACCATTTTCGAATCCCTATCTAGTCTACGGTCACACACACAGCTTCCATATGCCCCTGCAATTCAGTGTTCCTCACGGGAGTTTGCTTTCTCCAGACACGGGATTTTAAATTTGATTCGATCGATTTTGCAAGAAAAAATTGGAAATTCCGGTTTGTTCAGTCGAGCTGGGGTGTTGGGCTAATCGGCACTCTACTGTATATGTATTATTTTTGAATCATAAATTTAGCATGTTATTTTCCATGCTCCGTGAAAATATAGTTTCTATTTTGAATTTTTTTTTTAATGTTTTCTTCATAAGGAAATTCTCATCGGTTTTTTTATGAATCTAAAAGACTTGACCCTCTGAAAAATCAAGTTAGACATCACACGCCCTAGAATATGATGTCTGAAATAAAAACAAAAAACAAAAATTGTTTCCCTATCGAACAAGATAGAATAAATCAAATTTCGCATAATTATGAGTGATTAAAGTGGAATAATATGAAATTCCCGATAAAAAAAAAAACAGAAAAAATTAAAAATTTCCAACAAAATCCCCATAGTCAAAATCCTCAAACACTAAATCGCCGCCAAACACCAAATCACCACACATAAAATTCCCAAATGCATAGTCCCTAATTATAACAATTCATCTACAACTTACATTTGGTCTTTGCCATCTACCATCTACAATAGTCTAGAGAAAATCCCCATTCCCCATTTGAAGTGTGATCGAAGATCGCGCCGCGAGTTCTAAGATCACGAAAATTCTCGAAATCAGTACATATAACCAAAATAGAAATCCTCAAAACCAAAATCCTCAAAATCAAAATCCCCAATATTCAAAATCCCCAAATGAAAATCACCATTCTCCATTTGAAGTGTCATCTTAGAACGCGCGACGCGATAAGTGATAATAACCAAATAAATATCTTGGTGTGCATATCGATAAATTTTTAAAATGGGATATGCACATAAACCAGCTTGTCATTAAACTTCGAAAAATGCTATATGTCTTTAAAATTATAAGATCAACGTTATCATGGGAGCAGATACGGCAAGTATATTTCGCTCTAACGCAATCAACATTACAATACTCCATGGTTGCTTAGGGCGGAGCATATGACTGTCACCTGAAACCCTTAAGGACCTCACAAAAGTTAATACTGAAAACGGCTTTTAATATTTCCATGACTTGTCCTTCCGAAACTGTATTCCTAGCAACAAAAGTATTAGAAGTAAAAAAGCTCTACGCTAAATGCATATTAAACCATATCAGTCTTAATTTAAATCCTAATTTTATCTCTCACCAAATCAACACCCGCCACAGGAATTTTAGACTTGTTACTCCGCGCGTAAAAAAGTCAGCATCTCAAAGATATCGATTTTATTCTGGTCCATATTTTTACAACAATTTACCAATTGACATCAGAATAGACATCATCAATAAAGAAATCTTCAAAATTAAAATAAAATGCTGGTTACAAAATCTGCCTCTAAGCCATTTTTACCACTTATTTGAATTTCACTGTAAAGAATAATTACTATGAGTATGAAATTGATTAGGTTATGTAATATGTACTTGTTTTTCTCTCTTATTTTATAAACTTGAATTGCATATATCACTTAGTTAAGTTAAAGTTAAGTTAAATTTAAGATTAAATTTCCCCTCACACAAGCATAATGCTTAAAAGGGGAAAGCAAAATGAATTACTCTCTATTTTGTACTAAATATGTTAACAAAAAATTTGCAATAAAAATCTCAAATCAATCAAATCAATCAAACCAAAATGGCAATCCGAAATCCCTATTTTCCATTTGAGTTTTAATATTAAAACGTGCGGCGAGTTACAAGATCACGAAAATCCGTGAAATCAGAATAACCAAAATGGCAATCCTCAAACCCCAAATCCCCAATCCAAAATCATCAAAATGCACAAATGAAAATCACCATCCTCCATTTGAAGTGTGATCTTAGGACGAGCAACGCGGTCAATGGTAATAACCAAAATGGCAATCCTCAAAATCCCCAAAACCAAAATCCCCATTTTCCATTCGAAGTTTGATTTTAGAACGTGCAGCGAGTTACAAGATCACGAAAATCCGTGAAATCAGAATAACCAAAATGACAATCCTCAAACTCAAAATTCCCAATCCAAAATCACCAAAATGCACAAATGAAAATTCCCATCCTCCAAATCCTCAAAATCGAAATCCCCAATCCTCAAAATCACCAAATGAAAGTCACCATTCTCCATTTGAAGTGTGATCTTAGAACACGCTAGGCGATAAGTGATAATAGGCAAAATTGCAATCCTCTAAATCTCCAAAACCAAAATCCCCATTTAGTTTTAATGTTAAAACGTGCGGCGAGTTAGAAGATCACGAAAATCCGCGAAATCAGAATAACCAAAATGGCAATCCTCAAACTCATTATCCCCAATCCAAAATCATCAAAATGCACAAATGAAAATTCCCATCCTCCAAATCCTCAAAATCACCAAATGAAAGTCACCATTCTCCATTTGAAGTGTGATCTTAGAACGCGCGACGCGGCAACTGGTAACAACCAAAATGGCAATCCTCAAAATCCCCAAAACCAAAATCCCCATTTTGCATTTGAAGTTTCATATTAGAACGTGCAGCGAGTTACAAGATCACGAAAATCCGTGAAATCAGAAAAAAACAAAATGGCTATCCTCAAACTCAAAATCCCCATTCCAAAATCATCAAAATGCACAAATGAAACTTCCCATCCTCCAAATCCTCAGAATGAAAATCCCCAATCCTCAAAATCCCCAAGTGAAAATCACTATTCTTCATTTGAAGTGTGATCTTAGAACGCGCGACGCGATAAGTGATAATAACCAAAATTGCAATCCTCAAAATCCCCATTTTCCATTTGAAGTATGATATTAGAACGTGCGGCGAGTTACAAGATCACGAAAATCCGTGAAATCAGAATAACCAAAATGGCAATCCTCAAACTCAAAATTCCCAATGCAAAATCCTCAAAATCCCCAAATGAAAATTCCCATTTCCCATTTGAAGTGTGATCTTAGAACGCGCGATGCGGTCTAAGATTACACCTCAAATGGAGAATGAGGATTTTGATGATTTTGATTTTGAGGATTGCCATTTTGGTTATTTTATTTTCGAGGATTTTCGTTTAGGAGTTTTGTGACCGGCGATATCGTATTCAACCCGGGCCAACAATCCGCTTTCGAATTCACGTTAACTTTTTGGGAAAATATTCACCTGACAAAAAAATTGTTTTTAATGACCAAGATTATGTACCATCGAAGTCAGGTGAAGCGAATTTTTGAGTAAAGCATAAAGGGGTGCTTTACTCAAAATTTCCCTTCACCCGACTTCGATGGCATTTATAATCTTGGTCATTAAAATCACTTTTTTTGTTGTTGTCAGGTGTGGTGTATACTTTTTCAATCGTTTATCTCATTAGTCTAGTGTTTTTGTCTTCTATTCCATACAACCTCATATTTATTAACCATGCGCTAGGGCTTCTTCCTAGCCCCATAAAATATATTAATTCTCTCATAAACCACTGAACACCAAAAGCCAACCATAACCTCCACCTCCGCCGCCTACTGGAGCTCATTTCCTATATTGAATTCATTTATTATTATTGTCTAGTTGAATTTTCCAACAAAAAAAGCTGAAAGAAAGAAAAAATGAAACGTATTTGTGCAAAAACAATTATTCGGTAAAAATATAAAGACAAATAGGTGTGACACACACCCTTTATAATCGACCATCACCGTGATACCACCCCATACCATTGGCAAAGACAAAAAGAGAGCGAGAGGTGTCGCACGGGTGAACAACGACAGAAAAAAAAAACAAAAGAATCAGAAAATCAGACAAACAGATTTAAAATTTATATGAACACATTCGTGATTTGTTTTTGTATAACTTGCTTTTGTATAATCAGCTTCGCGTCAAATGAAAAAGAAGAAGAAGAAGGCTAGTTGCCACCATCAACATATTTGAATGGTTATGGGGTGTGATAAGCCCTTTGGTTGACGATTGACCGCGGCCAGTTCGGTAAATGATTGTGTGCATAATGGGGCTGGGGGTTGTTGTGAAACCTCGAAAGAGATTTTTTATTATTTTTTTTTGTTTTTGGTTCTATTTATCTATTGCCAATGCAGATGCACATATGAATTTTTTAATATATGACTCCCCTAATGGGTGTGCAATACACAGGTGTAAGAAGTGCTTTTGGATTTAATTGGATTTTCATTTAAGGGTTGGTATGGGTACGGGCGCGCAATTGTGTCACTTTATTTACTATTATATTAAATTTCATTTATTTAACATATAGATGAACCGAACACATACATCCGAGAGTGATTTAGAGAAGCGTGTAGAGCTAAGAAATAATTGCCGCCGCTGTGCTGTGTGCTTTAAAGTTTAAAGTTCAGTGGCGTGCGGGTATCAGGCAGAGGGAATTAGTGCACTTAGTGGTGGGGCCGGTTGTGCTGTCGCCATTTCGGTCATTTCAATTCATGAATATTATGATTAAGACTTGATTTGATTTCTTTTAGACTTGATTTTGACTTCAATCTCATCGCAGACGTGTTGTATTCTAATAATAATTAATTTCCATATATCCGTCATAATTGCAGGAGTACGAAGAATCGGAAGAAGGCTCGCCCGTGTCGTGTTCGGATGTGGAAAGTTTTCAGGGTAAAATCGTGTATAATCCGGACGGTAGTGCGTATATAATTGATTCGGAGAATGAATCGTTGTCGAATCTATCGGAAAGTGGTTTAACAGGTGGGTGGCTACAAAATATTAATAATTAAAAAAATTAAAAATTTAAAATCAAAAAATTTAAATATTTCTCTAAAAAAAACAAATTTCTGTCTGATTTCTCCTACACACACACACACACAAACACACAACCATATAGCTGGTCTGCCGACAACAAATAATCCAAAAATTCATTCATTTCGTGTGGTCACGGCACGTGATGCAACTATTAATAAAATCTGCGAACCAAATAAAATTCAAAAGCCCATTTTAATGTGTTTCATCTGCAAATTGAGCTTTGGCAATACAAAATCATTTAGTTTGCATGCCAACAGCGAACATACACTGGATTTGCATGAATCGGAAAAGTTACTATTGAATCGTGAATATTCGAGTGCCATTTTACAACGTAACGTTGACGAGAAGCCACAAATATCATTTTTGGAGCCTCTCGACGTGCATAAGCAAATGTTTCAGCAACAACAACAACAACAAATAATGTCGTCGTCGTCACAATCGTCGCAAGGACATCCAGCGGTGACGCAACATTATGCAAATTCCGTCGTATCGTCGTTGATTGATGAGTGTACAACAGCGGCAGCATCAGCGACCGCCGCGGCTGCTGCATCATCGTCATCCAGCTGTAAAACAACAACCGTCACATCCAGTAATAATCCTAGTTCGACAACAATATCGGCTGCCGCCAATAGTCAAATGTTGGATACAACAACCGCAACAATAGCATCATCCTTACTATCATCAACAACAACACCAGCATCATCCTCATCATCCGCGTCATCATCGACGTCATCATCAACGTCATCACCAACGTCATCGGCGGTGTCGCCCATACAACAACAACAACAAGCCACACTTACGGCCGCCGCCTCCGCCGTGACTTCACCAACAATTTCATCACCCTCGACATCATCAACAATAATAAATAAATTAAATAGTAGTGATATAACGACTAGTAGTACGTCTATTCTAAATACAAAGACTAATGCCGATGGTTGTAGTAGTACGTCAAATATTGCCGGACAAAATTTGAGCGATTACGTTCTTCATCAACAACAACAAAAGACACCGCTCTCGTTGTCACCAACAACAACACCAGCAATCGGATTGGGTACGAGTCAAATATCGCCATCATCATCATCATCATTGTCAGCTCCATCGACAGCAACACAACATCATACACCAACGACAACAACCACAACACAACATGCCGATATCAGTGGCACAAATCCGGGTGATTTATGTACCAGTAATAGTAATAATAATAGTAATAGTAGCAATACGTTAATGTTAAATGAGTTCCTACAACAACAACAACAAATACTTCAACAACAACAACACCACCAACAATCGTCTACGTCCGCCGCGTCCGTCGCGACCACGCCCACATTGCTAGCATGTCCCGAACATCAAGGCTACAATAAAATGTCGGCGGGTCTGGTGGATTGTAAATCATGCGAGCTGATCAATATCAATAATATGACAACAAAAGTTTCACCAATGACACCAACAAAATCACCAAACAGTATTAATCTTGCCACGCCGCCATCATCGACATCGCTAACATCCATTTCACCAACAACACCGGCGCCTAGCTTTACAATTGGTGCATGTCCGGATCATATTAACGGACGACCAATTGGTGTTGATTGTGCACGGTAAGTGTAGATGGCAGTTGAAATCTAGCTAAATTTGAAATCCACCTAATCCACCCAACACACCCTTTGGCTGAAATCCATCCATTGCCATACTATCCATTGCCATACTATCCATTGAACGGAAACCTTAACAAATTTGATCCAATATTGACATTGTAAGAATCCATCCTATCGCAATCTAGTCGATCAAAATCTATCAAAACAAAAAAAAACATTCCTCGCCTCTTCAAAATCCCTCCAAAAAAAGAAAATCCCGTTCAATATCCGCGAGATTAAGATCTAGTCGTTTGAGAGAAAAAATCACCCGGTCTGGGAAATCCCGTTCAATATTCCTGAGGCTAAAATCTAGTTGTTCAAAAGAATAAATCGCGCTTCTCTTTACAATCTACCCAGGAACATGAAATCCCGTTCGATATCTTCGAAGCTAAATTGTGGCCTTCAAAATCCATCAAAAAAGAAACAAATCCATACCATAACCTTCAGGCTAAAATCTAGTTGTTCAAAATCCACCCGGGAAGAGCAAATCCTGTTCAATATTCCCGAGGCTAAAATCTAGTCATTAAAAATTCACCCAGGAGGAGAAAATTCTGTTCAATATCCTCGAGGCCAAAATCTAATCGTTCAAAGTCCATCTGTTTCAAATCAATCACGCGAGAATAACATCTAGTCGTCCAAAAGAATAAATCTCGGTCTTCTTCGAAACCCCCGGGAAAAAGAAAACCTCATTCGAAATCCTTGAGGCAAAAATCTAGTCGATCAAAAGGGTAAATCTCGGACTTGCTCAAAAATCACACAGGAGGAGAAAATCCCGTCCAATATCCTTCCTTGAGTCAAAAATCTAGTCCTTCAAAAGAATAAATCTCGCACTTGCTCAAAATTCACACCGGAGGAGAAAATCCCGCTCAATATGCTTGAGGCTAAAATTTAGTCATTAAAAAGAATAAATCTCGCACGTCTTCAAAATTTACCCAGGAAGAGAAAATCCCGTTCAATATCCTTGAGGCAAAAATCTAGTCGATCAAAAGAGTAAATCTTGCACTTGTTAAAAATTCACATAGGAAGAGAAAATCCCGTTTAATATCCGTTAGGCTAAAATCTAGTCGTTGAAAAGAATAAATCCTGCGCTTGCTCAAAATTCACCCGGAGGAGAAAATCCCGTCCAATATCCCTGAAGCTAAAAGCAAGTCGTCCAGAAGATAAAATCCAGCAAATGCTTAAAATTCACCCAGGTGGAGAAAATCCCTATGCTAAGTATCCCTAAAGCTAAAATTTAGTCGTCAACAAGAATAAATCTTGCTCCTTTTCAAAATCTACAGAGGAAGAGAAAATCCCGTTCAATCTCCTCTAGGCTAAAATCTAGTCGTCCTGCTCAAAATTCATCCAGGAGGAGAAAATCCCGTCCTATGTCCCTGAGGCTAAAATCTAGTCGTCCGAAAGATAAAATCCAGCAATTGCTTAAAATTCACCCAGGAGGAGAAAATCCCGTTCAGTATGCCTGACGCTAAAATTAATTCGTCAAAAAAATAAATCCCGCACTTGCTCAAAATTCACCCAGGAGGTGTAAATTATGTTCAATATGATTAAGGATAAAATCTAGTTGTTCAAAAGAATAAATCCCTCACTTGCTAAAAAATTCACCCCGGAGGGGAAAATCCCGTTCAATATCCCTGAGTCTAAAATCTAGTCATTAAAAAGAAAAAGTCTCCCTCCTCTGGAAAATCTACCCATGAAGAGAAAATCCCATTCGATATCCCTGACGCTAAGATCTAGTCGTTGAAAAGAATAAACTCCGCGCCTCTTCAAAATTCACTCAGAACGAGAAAATTCCGTTCAATATCGTCGAGACGAAAATCTAGTCGTTAAAAATCCACTTGCTAAAAATCCATCCTTTCACAATCCATAACCATACTCTGACCACAATATCCACCCCATCAAAATCCTTCAAATTTCGACTGAATGGATTTTGACCGGGTGAATTTCTTTCTGCCTACCAATCTTCTATCAAAAATGAAAGAAAACTAATTTTGGGTGGATTTCGATCAGCCCGAACTCATATCCATCATCATCCTCTCAACACAAATTTCACCAATTTAATTTTTGAATTTTCACGAATTTTCTTTTTTTCTCCTTCTTCTGCTTGTCTCCGTGTTCCGTCCACCATCAGATGCGAAATGATCCTAAGCTCGGCACGACTGAATAGTGGCTCACAAATTTCCACCCGAAATTCGTGCAAGACATTGAAATGTCCGCAATGCAATTGGCACTATAAATATCAGGAGACGCTGGAAATACATATGCGCGAAAAACATCCGGACGGTGAGAGTGCATGCGGCTATTGTTTGGCAGGTAAGCAACCAAGACAACAATGGGGGGAGGGGGTCTTCTCCTCGATGGAGGGGAAATTGCCTCGCGAGCAAGAAGGGGAGGCGTGTGCTCGTTTTGTGTATTTGTTTTCCTTACCGTTTTTTTTTTCTAGTTTTCTAATCAAAATCAAAATTTTTATTTTCAACTTAACCAAATTGAACCTTATTTCTGCCAGGTTGACCAGTCAACTGCTCTCTATCAACAGAATTTGTGAGTTTAGCTAGATCGAATCAGACACGAACGAACATTTCAGAGATTTGTGTTGTGTGGCGTCAGAGTTGTTCAGCGCAATACAATATTGATAAACCGTTCAAGTTGCATTCAATTCGAAATAATTGTCGTTCAACTTGCCGTTCAATTAAAATTTTACCGTTCAATTTGCATTCGACGGAAATTTTTACTGTTCAATTTGCATTCAATTGAAATTAAACTGTTCAATTTGCATTCAATTAAATTCAACTTGCGTTCAATATAAATTTTAACGTTCAACTACATTCAATTTTCATTAAATTGTTCAATTTTTGAGATTTGTATTAAATAATCGGTTGACGAGTGATAAAAATGGATTTACTTGAAAGTTTCCCGCACACATCATTCAACCTTGTTCAATTCTCTATCAATTTTTGTCGCAGTTTTGTACTATTTTTTTTTCGTATAACTTTAAATTGAAAATACCGACCACGGAAGATTACAAAATGTCGATAGGCTGCGCGCGATGTTTACGGCCGGATTCAACGACATTCAACTGCATGCGTTCAACTTGTCGTGTTAAGATTGTTTTGTTGGTAATATTGTTCGCCGCCTCCCTTTTTTTTAATGATTTTCTTCAAAATTTCATCTTTATCTTGACGGCTGTATTGCATTGTGCCTTTTTGTGTTCTTCTATTTTTCTTTCAACAACAGGTCAACAACATCCGCGTCTGGCACGTGGCGAATCGTACACGTGCGGCTACAAGCCGTATCGCTGTGAAATTTGCAACTACTCCACAACAACGAAAGGCAATCTCTCCATACACATGCAAAGTGATAAACATCTCAACAATATGCAGGAGCTGAACAACTCACAAAACCTTTCAGCCGCGGCCGCGGTGAGTGGCCAAGATCTACGCGATAGTAGTGCAAAAATCGTTATGCCAAATATGACACAGCCATCGTCCAAGCCGAAGCCCAGTTTTCGGTGTGACGTGTGCTCGTACGAGACAAGTGTTGCGCGCAATTTGCGCATACACATGACCAGTGAAAAGCACACTCACAACATGGCCGTGCTGCAGAACAACATGAAACACTTTCAGGCGCTCAGCTTTTTGCAAAGTCAAAATTTGGGTGCTGCGGCGAATTTAACGCAATTACCCAGCATGCAACAGAACATGCCCAATTTGCAGAATTTCTTACCGGAAGCCGCTCTCGCCGATCTGGCCTACAATCAGGCACTGATGATACAATTGTTGCATCAAAATTCCGCCGCCGGAGCATTGGGTGCAGCCGCAGCGGCCGCTGCAGCAGCTGCACAAATGCCACAACCAGCGCAGCAATCCGGTCAACAGTCGACCGCGAATCAGCCGCAATTGAACGTGCCGTCATCGACGACGGTTAGTGATCGATCTGGAAGTGCGGGATCTGCACCATCCGCTACGTCAGCTTCAAACGCTGCCGCCGTAGCAGCCGCTGCACTTCTTGGCAGTTCGCTCGAACCCGATCAAGGATTGAACGTCGAAACGCTGGAGCCGCCAATTGAACCCGATCAACGTCCAACAACCGTTTTCAGTTGCCTCATTTGCTCCGCCTACAACACGAACAGCATCGACGAACTGAACAATCATCTGATGATTGATCGTTCGCGTACGTCCAACAATTCGCCCAACAGTTGCAACACCAGCGACATTATGCTGATCATCAACAACAATTACATCTGCCGGCTGTGCAACTACAAGACCAATTTGAAAGCCAACTTTCAACTGCACAGCAAAACGGACAAACACATCCAGAAATTGAACTACATCAATCATATCAAAGAGGGCGGTCCGAAAAATGAGTACAAACTAAAGTACAACAACACGAATACCGTTCAACTGAAATGCAACTGTTGCGATTTCTATACGAATTCAATACAAAAGTTGAATTTGCATACGCAACATATGCGTCACGATACGATGAAAATGATTTTCAATCATTTGATTTATATGGAACAGTTGCATGAGTTGACGCAACAGCATCATCGCGGTGCCACGTCGACGCCAAACAATTTAGTTGACGGTCAACAGCAACGATTGAATTCAACTTTGGTCGATCTAGCGACTAGTGCGTGCGGTGCAGGTGGTGGTGATAGTGTCAGTGAATCGAATCAGCATCAATGCACGATTGTGTGTGAATTGTGTAATTTTAAGGCGCCAAGTGTTTTGCAAATGATACAGCATGTGAAAAGTTTACGACATGTACAAATTGAACAGTTCATATGTTTGCAGCGACGCAGCGAGAATTTGGAGCCGTTGGAGTTGAGTGATGTGTACAAGATTGTTGATGGTGGTGAGTATTGCACAGAATTGTTGTTTGGGATTTGGAATTTTTTTAAACGGTTAATTTAATGGTGTTTAGCGAAAGCCTAGGTAAAGTTGATCAACTTGATTGCACGCTCGAAATAGGGAGGTTCAACATTTTCCAGATTCAGGTTTTTTTTTCGATAATCGTTCGAGACTTCTGACGATTTTGGGGATTTTCTTTTGGGATTTTGGAGATTTTTTTTTTATTTTGGGGATTGTGCGTGGCTAGTTACTGTCTGATTTCATGTAACAATCATACGATGAATAGTCACTGTTATCTCAAAACTAATCAGAATCCCCAAAATCCTCAAAATAAAATCTCAAAAGTGGGAGATTTTTATTTTGAGAGTTTGGAGATTTTTCCTCATTTGGGGATTGTACGTGGCCGGTCAATGTATGCTTTCACTTTATAACAATTATACGATGAATAGCCACGGGCAATCTTAAAAGTAATCAGAACCCCCAAAAAATCCCCCAAATTTTCAAAATAAAATACCTAAAATTTAGCTGAACAAAAAATCCCCAAACCCTCAAAATAAAATCCCAAAAATTTAGCTGAACTTAAAATCACCAAAACATTTTTGGGGATTTAGTGTTTAGCTAAATTTTTGAGACTTTATTTTGAGGATTTGGGAATTTTCGGGGATTCTGATTAATTTTACGACTGCGCGTGACTATTCATCGTTTGATTATTACAAAATGGAACCCGGCAGTGGCTTGTAAACGCACAATCCTCAAATGATGGAAAATCTCCAAACTCTCAGAATAAAAATCCCCAAAATCGTGATAGTTTTGAAGTGCTGTGTTATCAAGGGGAGTTCCTTTAAAACTAAAACTAAAAAAAAAATTAAAAAAAAAACGGTGACGATTTTGGGGATCTTTATTTTTACAGTTTGGAGATTTTTGCTTATTTGGGGATTGTGCGGGGCTGGTATTTTATTTTGATTTTAGGGATTTACTTTAATCAGATAAGAATTGAAAAACAAAGTTTAAAAAAATGTTCACCAGAAGACGAGGTGTCAAGGACCTGAATGGAAATTTCCATCTTCCTCCACAGAAAGGCGGCATACGTACAACCGAGCATTTATGTTCGTCCTTGGTGAGCCACAGGCTGGACTATGAAACGCCTATGCAATTTCCAATCGCACTATGACCGTACAGCGTACATTGCTGTAACTAATTGTTACCTTGAATTGCCCTCACCCTTTTCCTGTTTGCGTTCCTTTTCTTGCCTTTGCCAGCCACGACCATGCAACCAACGTGCTAAGGCAATAATTAGACTACGTTTGCTTCCAACTGAAATTACGATAGAAAATTCATGAGTCTAGTTGTAGGGCGGTTATGGTAAAATCGACGAGCCTTTCGGTTTAATTTGTATTTGCCACGATGAAGTTGCCATACACCTCAGCACCACCATCGTCCTTTTGCTTCTTGGAACTGCCATCCAGGACGAAGGTGCATGCAGTCAGTCTATTCACTTATGAACGCATAGCTTCCGTTTCGAGCCATGAAAATCGATAAATGCACCGAATCGGTGTGGGTTAATATGAAATCCTTTGACTAATTATTTTCAAATTATTTTCTAATAATTACAGCCAAATTGGGCAGTGGGGTTGTTTCACACTGCTGTGAGTCCTGAATTCGTGGAAAAGGATAATACCGTTCCACTCGCGGAAACAACAGTGCACAGAAAGTTTTGTGAACCTACAAAAAACTCGTGTGCAACCCTTTTTCTATACATTCACCAAAACTCCTTTTTTCTTTGGTCCTTGATGGAGTCTACATAAAAAAAACTCTGGCAGCACCCCTAAAAACATCCTGAATTGATCAATTTCATATTTATCCATTAGATAATTAAAACATTAGTGGATTACCATGTGTGTGTGTGTGTGCAAAAGTGGAATTAGTGTATGCTTCAAGGATCATACGAGGATAATAAATCCTCTCGGCTCTATATGGATGAATGCTGTTTGTCTAATATGCATTTACCGTGTGCTCTGTCTGTATGGATGCGATGCGGTTTTTATTTTTTTTCCCGATAGGATGAGTCAATAAAATTTTCATTTCAGTGTGAGTCCTTTTTTTCTAAAATTAAATCAATGAAATGGTATTTTCAAAAAATTCAAAAGTAATGATTTTGAAGGATTTTTTTAAAGTCGTTTGTGAGGTTTTGTTTTTTTTTGTGCCATTAAAAATTAAACTCTGACGATTTCCTTTGGCTCGCCGCTCGCTTCGCTCGCACCTCGCTTTTCTACACTTTTCCAATTCGAAGGACTCGTCAATAGCAATCCAAATTGGTTATTATGTCTGAAAACTGATAAGGTGAACTGGTGCAAAAGTGTCCCCTCTATCGGTCAAAGGGCAAACGTTGATACTCTATACCCAAACCAAATAAACCGCCAAGCTCATATCGCCCAATCCGCCTGTTCCACACTTTGAGAAAAGTGTTTCAGAGAAAAATCTTTAACAGACTGTTACTGGTGTCTGAAGAAAAAGAGTGCTTGCCAGACCAACAGTACGATTTTAAACGAGCGATGCGTACTGTCAATGCAATTGAATTGGGGCTACCAAATTCGCAAGGAAATAGTTTCAAAGTGGCACATGCTCTTCTGTGTTGACGCCTGATGTCATGAATGTTCTTGATGCTGGGCAAAATGGGCCTCCATTCATACCACTTTAACCTTAATTTTACCCTTGTGTGAAAAATCACACAAACGCATTTTATTTTCGATTTTTCCCCATGACTTTTCCAACCGATGCCTATAATTCGTCTTGACTTTTCCTAAAACTTCGATTTAAAAAGAAAACATCAATTTAAAAAAAAAAATTCTTTTTTATTTTTAGATATTTAAAAACTTACGTTAAGTACCCTCATGTGTGAAAATTCACACATGCGTGTTTTATATGGGCCAAATCTACTTTTTTTACCAAATGCGTGAATCGATAGTTTGGTTTGGAGTAAACTATTTATGTGAAAAATGTGATTAATGATGAAATTCTGGTCTAGGACACACAATAATTGAAAATCTTTTGATTGGTCCAGTCATATTAGCATTTCAAAAACGAAAAAAAAAACAGAGTAAGACTAATTTTTGTTGTTTTTGAATCAATCGGCTCCCAATAATCGAAAACTCATTTTCATTAAAAAAATTTTGAGCGGAAAGGCCCCAAAAAGGTCAAAAAGGATACTCTTTAATCCTTGAACGCAGGTCGTCATGCGGGGTATCATATCAAAGGAGATGTCGAGTACATTAAATATCCGGTGTTAGTTTCCTGTTTCAAGGACCCTCAAGGTAATAAATCGAGCTTAAATGTAAATGAGTCAACTGTAGTAGTACGTAACTACGGCTTATCATAGCATTGATAAACCGACCCTTAATGTCAAATGTCAATAATACAGTGAAAGCTCTCATAAGCGGACAGTCACGGTCTCCGTATTTTTGTCCGCTTAAGAGAGATGTCCGGTGATGTCCGTATATATGTACAAATATCCAATAGGATAGATTGAAAAAATATTGCCGGATAAAAAAAAAATCACCCAAATTTAATTCATTTGTACATATATACGTTTTTATATGTATTCGTTAATTTTTGAAAAGTTAATCATGTGTGTTATTTGAAAAAATCGAGGACAGTAGTTTGGCGAAATTTTACCCTTTTTTGCTCTATTAGACAATTTTGGAAATGGGTCTTTGAATTTTTCAAATGGCCAAATGCAATGTAACCGTTGCTTCAAAATTTTTTTTTTGTTCCGTATTTGGCGTAAAGCTGCTTCAAAACAAATTATTCCATGAGCATCCGAAGGTCCTCATCTTCTCAAGCAACTTCTTCACTATTATCACATTCTTCGCCTAATTCCAGTTCAACACTGCTATTATCCGTTTGCAAATTACTGCCGGTATTTATAAATGACTTAATATTTTGATCGAAATCGGTAACTTTCTTTTGTTTGGTGTCATCTTGAACGATTTTCAAAACATGCACCCTCATGAAACCAAACCTTAACTTACAATTTAGCAGAAAATGCAAGGGTTTAGCCTTTTTCAATCGAAAACGTCTGCCAGTAGAACAATTTCTTGAGTCTCCAACAAGCGGACGCGGAGCTCCCATTAACGGACATTTCCGAGAATATCAACGTCCGTATGTAACAAATTTGTCCGGATATGAGAGCGTCGCGTCCGTTTATTGGAGATGTGTCGACGAAATGTTCCACAAACTACTGTCCGTGTCCGTTCTTTGGAGTGTCCGCTTATTAGAATGAAAGTTACACACAAATCACTGGAAAAACTTATGTTCCAAATAATTTGTCCGTTTATTAGAGATGTCCGCTTATCGGAGCTGTCCGAAAAGAGAGCTTTCACTGTATACTCTTGTCATAACCTAAATAGTGGACAATTCAACATAAAGAACATTTCTAACTTTAAGAAATTCGCCCAAATTACATTAAAATTGCATATGTGTGAAAATCCACACATGAGGGTACTTAACGTAAGTTTTTTTCAGGGTAAGATGAAGGTTAAAAAGGATGGATGTTCCAGACTATCTTGCAGGAGCTACCTCACAAATCATTTCATCCAATACGATACCAGCGACGGACCTGCGGGGTATACTGTAACAGTGGGAGTTCCACAGGAGTCAGTGCTTGGTCCGATGCTATGGATAATAATTTCAAACGGCATTCGGGAACTTACCATGTCTAGAGGAGTGATTGTGGTAGGTTTTACTGACGATATTGCAGCTCCGATGGCAGCAAAGAAATTAACTTGCGTCAAAGTCTACGTCAACGAGGCAATTACAACTATAAGGCTCTGGCTATTAAGGGCTGGCCTCGAAATTGCTGAACACAAAACGAAGACAATTCTTATCAGTAACCACAGAAATAGGTGCTTTCTTAAAATCAGAGTAGGAATCAATATTATAACCTCCAAAAAGGGCATTAAGTATTTGGAAGTTATGATACATTCAAAACTGAACTTTGGGGAGCTTCTGAAGTTTGTATGTGAAAATAAGGCGGTCGCCATCGTGACTTTAGCAAGGATTATGCCCAATATAGACGGCACAATATCGAGCAGGAGATTGTTGCTGGCCCAGGTTCGGGATATTCAAATAGATTCCAATTGGGAATGCACAGAAATTAAGCTGGGTTTGCAGTAGGTGCACATCGCGTACCGAACAAATTCGCCGAAACAGCTTACATCGTTGCTGGAATGACCTCAATAGGAATTTTGGTTGTACGACGCGGTCGACTTAATAATATGCCAGCAGACTTGAAAATGCGAAAAAGTTTGGGAAGGCAGGAAAAAATGAGACAGTGGCAACTGCGGTGGGACGAAGCAGTAACCAGCACATGGACTCACTCTCTCATCGTTGATATTGAAAAATGAGTTAAAAGCCAACACGGCGAAGTGAACCACTTTTGAACCCAGTTCCTAATATGGGTCACGGTGGATACCGGCAATACTTGTACTGATTCAAGGCAGATGATTCGTCTCAGTATGCTGGTTGCAAAGGAGTTGCAGAAGACGCAATGCACATGTTTTTCAAGGTATTTTGAAAAAACTGGGAATTTGTGTGGGTTCACGGCTCGCTTCGCTCGCACCTAACTGCTCTCTGACAAAGCTGTCAAAATGCGAGGTGCGAGCGGTGAGGCGACACAAACCGTTTTAAAATGTTTGAATATCGTCTCTAACGTAGTAGTAACAACTCAAACAAATTCAAATCACCGCGTTTCCGCTCACCGCTCGCTACGCGCGCACCTCGCCTTTAGAGAATTTTCATTCCAGAAGTGTAAAAAGGCGAGGTGCAAGCGTAGCGAGGTGCGAGCGGTGAGCGGACATAAATCGTTTTCAATTCATTTACGATCGTCTCTAATGTCTAGCAGCAACTCAGAAAATTTTAAATCACTGTGTCTCACTTTTGGAGCAAAAACCTTCTAAAGGCGAGATGTGGGTGTTGTGAGTGCTGAGCGGACGAAAACCGTTTCTAAATTTTTTAACGATTTCCTCTAATGAATTAGCAGCAACTCAGACAAATTTGAATCACTGAGTGTTCGCATGCTCGCACTTCGCCTGTAGACAGTTCTTGTTGCAAAAGTGTAAAAAGGCGAGGTGCGAGCGTAGCGAGCGGTGAGCCGACATAAAACGTTTTCCACTAATGTATCTAAGCTGCAACTCAGAAAATTTTAAATCAGTGTGTGTCGGCTCACCGGCTCATAAATTCAAAGCACTGCGTTTCCGCTCGCTATGCTCGCACTTCGCCTGTAGACAGTTCTTCTTGCAGAAGTGTTGAAAGGCGAGGTGCGAGCGTAGCGAGCGGTGAGCCGACATAAAACGTTTTCCACGAATGTACGGTCGTCTCTAATGTCTAAGAAGCAATTCAGAAAATTCTAAATCACTGTGTGTGTACGCTCGCACCTCGCCTTTGAAGAGTTTTTGTTCTTGAACTGTAAAGGAGGCGAGCA
Source organism: Microchrysa polita (assembly GCA_949715475.1). Lineage (NCBI taxonomy): Eukaryota > Metazoa > Arthropoda > Insecta > Diptera > Stratiomyidae > Microchrysa > Microchrysa polita. The sequence goes on from OX454422.1 coordinate 8,765,203, forward strand.
TAGCGTTGAAAAATCGAAAAACCTTTCCTCGATCGAAAAGAAACAAAATAAGTGCGAGGTGCGAACGAAGCGAGCGATGAGTTAATGCAAAAACGTCTGGCAAATTTCGACGAATAAATTGTCTACATTTTCCATTGGCTGGCGCACGGCTCGCTTCGCTCGCACTTTGCTCTGATTTTCATTCTATTCGATTGTCGTTCCGTTTTGAAATTTCCTAACGTCGCTAGAGTTTGGAAACTGGTGAAAGGCGAGTTGCGAGCAAAGCGAGGGGTGAGCCAATAGAAATCGGAGAAAATGCATTCGTTGAATTTTTAAGGCGAGCGGTGCGCCGGCCGATGGAAAAACGCCGACGAATAAATTTTCTACGGTTTCTATTTTCTCACCGCTCGATTCGCTCGCCTTTCACCAATTTACAAACTCTAAGGACCGCTAGAAAACTTCCAAATGCAAGCACCATCAACTGGAACGAAAATAGTGGCGAGCTGCAAGCGAAGCGAGCGGTGAGCCAATAGAAAACCCAGAAAATTTGTTCTTCCATATTTTCAAGGCATTTGTCCATCGGCTCACCGCTCGCTTCGCTCGCACCTCGCCTTAATTTTCATTCTTGTCGATCGTTGAAGCATTTAGAACATTTGCAACGGTTGTTAGATCTTGCGAATTGGTGAAAGGCGAGGTGCGAGAGAAGCGAGCGGTGAGCTAATAGAAATCGTAGAAAATTTATTCGTCGAATTAAGGCGAGCGGTGGGCCGAGCCTTGAAAATTTCGACGGATAATTATTTTATTTATTGTTCCAATTCCAAACTCTAATGACCATTGGAAAATTTCCAAATGGATGCATGATCGAATAGAATGAAAATAAGGGCGAGGTGCGAGCGAAGCGAGCGTTAAGCCGATGTAAAAACGCCTTGAAAATTTCATCGTTTTCTACTAGATCGCCGCTCGCTTCACTCGCACGGCGAATTTTCCAATTTCCTAACTCGAAAGACCGTGGAAAAATTGTTAAACGCCGCTACCATGAAATAGGATAAAAATAAGGGCGAACCGACGGAAAAACGCCTCGAAAACTCTGACGAATGAATTTTCTACGTTTACCATTCGCACACTGTTCGTTTCGGTCGCTCTTCGACTTTCTTCAATTTCCAAACACTCATGACCATTGGAAAGTTTTTTTTTTGGGGTAATTTTCGACACCTTTTGTACGCAGTCCGGTTTTCCAATCTATCAAAACCGTACCTGACACGCTCCGCCACTGGGACCACCCCAGAATTTGACAATGAGTTAACATACAATTGTGTAAATCACCTTCTTAATTTGTCACTGTACACCCTTCGCCTAAATGTGCGTAGTTTCTGTCCGCACTGAGCGCTGGCCTCTTGGGACACCTCCGTTATTATTTAAGACATGTACCTCTTCACTCATGCCCATCTAGCCCGCGTATACTTATTCGCTAAATTATTATCTTTCTATCTATCATCGTCCAAAATTCCGACCAAAGCGTAAATTTCGCGGGTCAAATGTGTGCATGAGCCTGTACACCGACAACAACCCACAAAAAAAAAAAAAAATGTTTGAAAAGAAAAATGTTATTTTAATCGCTAATCCCAATCAAATGTTGTCGAGATGGGCGATCGAGTGTACTTAACCCCAGAGCCATGTTCGATGCCCCCTTTCCTGTGATGAACAACCATATCGTCGCTCTACGTGTATGTCTTCGTCGTGAGTATACACATTTGGCCGAGTCACAGGTGCGATCCGTGGCCGTGTTATAGACAATATGCGTTCGGTCGAGCGACGACGACGACGCGGGGATTAGGTTCCGCGCGGATATTGTCTGTGTGAGACGTTCAGGAGGAGGAGGCATCTTTATAATGACCGCAATCATTAAATGACTCGCTTTTTTGTTGTAAAGAAAAAAAAAAAATCTTTCTAGCCTCATCATAGATCGAATCCCCAGCTGCTTTTGTACATCTTACTAATTTGTTATTTAGCTTGATAAAAGTATTAATTAATGAAATTTGAAAAAGAAGACGCGGAGCGAAGAAGAAAAAAAGATCCAAAACGATCGGTAAGTAACGAGGAGTGAAAAAGTGCTCCATCATTCAATCGCGCTAGTCGCTATATGATGGGGACCGATTGGATGATGGACAAGGTGAAGAAAAGGGTTACAATCGGGGTTCGACGGGGGTAAATAGGTAAAGAAGAGAAGACCCATGATTTTTTGGGACTCTGATTTTAACCTTTTTTTTTTGTGCGACTAGTAGGTATGTTTTGCTAACTATATGCGTGGATCGATGACGATGATGGGGCCTCGTCTGTATGTTCTTCGTCGTCAATCAAATGGAATCCCTCAACATACGAAACTGAGTAGTATGACGGGAACCTCATCAGCCGAACAGATGGATGATACATGAAACTGCGATTGGGATGCAAGGTCGCATCGGCTGATTAGTATAGATACGTATGCGGCCTAAGAGGGTTAAAACGTCAGCGCGCGCGATCACTTGAGATGTTTTCTGGCATAATATTGATCTATGGACGCGAGAAGTCGCCTCTAATCGATCCATCACCAGCATGCATAGAACAATATATTTCGACTCTTGTTTTCTTGTTTTTTCCTCCATTTATATCTATTCACGCTTTTAAACGATATGGAATTAAGAAATGAAAACAATATTAAGATTAAGGCAGATCGATTAATAGACACACAGTACCACGATAAATACGAGCGTACATAGCACACACAGGCCTGCCTGGATTATTACAATTGTCTGCAAAAAAAAAGCTCATGATGCGCGAGGCACATGAAAGGCTCTCGGGGAAAGACAAACGTTGAACCCGACTCCATCGTCATCGTCTACGCTTGGACTCGTAATAGTTGGCTAATTTTTATTTCGCAGTGATCGTGACAATGCGCGTTTTGGTAGTTTATCGTAGAAATTATCGCCATGCAGTTATAGAGAGTCGGTGGATTTTTATGAGGATAATTTTTGTGTTGGCTCACCGCTCGCTATGCTCGCACCTCGCCTCTTTAGTGCTCGCTGAGGAATCTGTCTAAAGGCAAGCTGCGAGCAGTGAGCTATTTATTTTTTCTGAGTTGTTCCTAATACGTTAGACCCGACCGTTGAAAGATTCGAAATATCTTTGTTTTGGCTCGCCGCTCGCTACGCTCGCACCTCGCCTTTATAGAGTTTTTGTTCCAGAAGTGTAAAGTGGCGAGGTGCGAGCGGTGAGCGGACACAAAACGTTTTAAATTTGTGTGCAGTCGTCCCTGATGTATTGGCAGCAACTCAGAAAAATTTAAATCGGTGTGTGTCGCCTCAACTCTTGTACCTCGCCTTTAGACAATTTTCGTTCCTGAACTGTAAAGAGTCGAGGTGCGAGCATAGCGAGCTGCGAACTGAAACAACGGTTTTCACATCTTTTTAACGGTCGTCTCAATGGTATAAGTACCAACTAAAAAAAAATTTAAATTATTATGTGTCGGCTCACCGCTCGCTACGCTCGCACCTCGCCTCTTTAGCGCTCGCTCAGGAAACTGTCAAGGCCAGGTCCGAGCGGTGAGCTATTAAATTTTTTCTGAGTTGTTCCTATTACGTTAGAGATGACCGTTGAAAAACTTGAAATATCTTTGTTTCGGCTCACCGCTCGCTACACTCGCACCTTGCCTTTCGACAGTTTTTGTCCTAGAAGTGTAAAAATTCGATTTGCGAGCGTAGCGAGCGGCGAGCCGATACAAAACGTTTTAAATTTGTGTACAGTAGTCTCTAATGTATTGGCGGCAACCCAGAAAAATTTAAATGACTACGTGTCAGCTCACCGCTCGCTACGCTCGCACCTCGCCTTTAGACAGTTTTCGTTGCAAAACTGTAAAGAGGCGACGGACGAACGTAGCGAGCGGCGAGGCGATACAAACGGCTTGCAAATCTTTTTAACTGTCGTCTCTGTTGTATAACTAACTAATTAAAAAAAATTTGAAATTATTGTGTGTCGGCTCACCGCTCGCTACGCTCGCACCTCGCCTTTAGAGATTTTTTGATGCAGGAGTGTAAAGAGGCGAGGTGCGAGCGAAGCGAGCGGTGAGCTAACATACATCAGTTTTAAATTTTTTATCAGTCTTCTCTAATGTATTATCAGCAACTCAAGAAAATGTAAATCACTATTCGTCGCCTCATCGCTTGCTACGCTCGCATCTCGCCTTTGGAGACTTTTTGTTCCTGAAGTGCAAAAAGGCGAGGTGCGAGCGAAGCGAGCGGTGAGCCGACCCAAAATGTTTTCAATTTTTCCAATAGTCATCTCTGATGTATTATCACCAACAAAAACGTCTTACCCTGCACACGCGGCCCCTCGACTATTATTTGACGTGTGTTAATGTCAATTAAATGGCAGCACGACAATTCGAAATGCCAATTTTAGATTCAAATTAAACAGCCACCAGAAAAAAAAGCTCTGGACGTAACATATTGCACACATTTGTGTGTGTGTGCATTTATGCAATTAAATGGCAACTACCAAGTGCATACTAGAACAAAAAAAAGAGGCCTTGTCAGCCCCTTTCCCCATATTCAGGAAGCTTTTTGATTTCTATCCTCGTCCTTCTCCACATAGCCGAGTCACACATAATCAGAATACGATTTGATACATAGCACATCGCTCATCGCATATTGCTTCTTCGTCATCACACTCCATTCGAGCGACTGAAGAAACTTGTCGTAACCTCTTCGCCAGCCGGCAAGATTTCTATACGAAGCGATTAAGAAATGCATAAAGACATAAATGCGAATCGGAGCGAGAAAGAAAGCAGCTAAAGCACACACATAGCTGGCAGTGCAGCACTTCTTGCACGCCGGCTTCACAATGTCCTCTTGGACGTTTGTCTGTTATGGTCTGGACTTTGTGGTGCGAGGGCATCTCGTTCTCGGTTGCATATTATGGCAAAGCAACGACAGCAACAAAAACAGAAATTGCAGACCTAGTCGATACAGAGCTCCGCGAAATACTGTATGTAAATTGCTGGCCATTAAGAAATCACTCGAAGCCATATTCCGCCCTCGCAAATTACACACGTATATTGGCCGTGGTCTTGGCGTGGTACAATACTCTCCACATCAGCCTAAGAAAAAATCGAGCCTTATGCACTGCACTCTGAAGCAAGATTCCAAGTCCGCGTTGTTGTGCTGTGACGATTATACAATTTAGTGGTATGGATGGATGATGGGTCGCATGAAAAACTGCATACCTATTGCCCGCGTCGTATTGTCGTTGTTGTATAGTCACGAGCACATACAACCGCACCGTGCCGTGTCGTACCGTGTCCACCAAAAGGTATGGCCAGAAGAAGCGCACGTACACTCTGATTACGATTACGACAAAGACGACGACGAGGATGAGGACGACGTACATATAGGTACCGCACGGAGTGTGAAAAATGCAAGAAAATGGAATTAAAATTATTTCGGAATTGGATTCTTCGTGTCGTGGTCGCTTTCTTGCTTGTTTTCGTCGTTGTTCTTGTTTTTCACTCTTGCCCGTATGCTGGTATGCATTTTGGTTCGTGCGAAATAAGATATAATCGATTGGATAGCAAGCAAGCTCTTTTGCCTAGGCTCGTTGCAATTATATGCCTCAGACTGCATAGTTTGATGAGAAGCGGATTTGTGGAAAGACAAAGAATTCTTTTGGTTTTTCGTTAATTGTGGGGGACGAAACTTGAAAAGACAAAATATTTACTGGAGTTGTATGTGCTAGTCGCTCGCTACGCTCGCTTTATTTCGGCTCACCGCTCGCTACGCTCGCACCTCGCCTCTTCAGTACTTTACAAACGGAAATACTAAACGTGAGGGTGCGAGCGTAGCGAGCGATGAGCCAACACAAGCAGTGTAAACCTTTCTCCGTCTCTGATGTACTAGAATCGCTTACAGAGTAAATTTGAACGCTTTATGTCGGCTCACCGCTCGCTACGCTCACACCTCGCCTTTTCAGGGCATTCAAACGGGCAAACTAAGGTCGAGGTGTGAGCGCGTAGCGTGCGGTGAGGCGACACGAAGCAGTGTAAACACTTTTTCGTCTCTAATGCGTTAGAATCGCCTACAAAGGAGCCTCCAAAAATGTAAAAGTCAGATTTTGGCTCATCGCTTGCTACGCTCGTACCTTCCCTCTGCGGAAATTTCGAAACGGGCGAGGTGCGAGCGCAGCGAACGGCGCGTTGAAACTAAGCAGCGTATAAACACTTCTACGTCCCTGATTTGTTAGAGTAACAAAGGGACCCTCAGAAAAATTAAGAACGCTTTATTTCGGCTCACCGCTCGCTACGCTTGCACCTCGCTTGTTCAGAACTTTCCAAACGGACAAACTAAAGGCGAGGTGGGAGCGAAGCGAGCGGTGAGCCGACACAAAGCAGTGAAAACACTTCTATTCGCCTGTGATGTGTTAGAATCGCTTACAAAGGACCCTCAGACAAATTTTAAATCATTTATTTCGCGTCGCTTCGCTCGCACTGAAATACTTAAGGCGAGGTCCGAGCGTAGCGAGCGATGAGCTGACATACACATTTTTTTTCGCCTCTGATTTGTTAGATTCGCTTGCGAAGGACCCTCATAAAATTGAAAACGCGAGGTTCGAGCGAAGCGAGCGGTGAGCCGACACAAAGCAGTGTAAACGCTTCTGCGTCACTGGTTTGTTAAAATAACTTACAAGGGACCCTCCGCAAAAATTGAAACCCACTATTTCCGCTTATTGCTCGCTACGTTCGCACCTCACCTTCTTAGAATTTTCCGGATCGGACAAATTAAAGGCGAGGTGCGAGCGTAGCGAGCGATGAGCCGACACAAAGCAACTTAAACATTTTTCCGTCTCTGATTTGTTACACTCGCTTGCAAAGGACCTTCATAAAAACTTAGAACGCTTTATTTCGGCTGACCGCTTGCTACGCTCACACCTCACCTTTTTGGAATTTTCCCAAACGGACTATACTAAAGGCGAAGTGTGAGCGAAGCGAGCGGTGAGCTAGCACAAAGCAGTGTAAACGCTTCTTCGTCACTGATTTGTTAGAATAACTTACAAGGGATCCTCCGAAAAATTTGAAACCCTCTATTTCCGCTTATTGTTCGCTACGTTCGCACCTCACCTTCTTAGAATTTTCCGAATCGGACAAAGTAAAGGCGAGGTGCGAGCGTAGCGAGCGGTGAGCCGACACAAAGCAGCTTAAACATTTTTTCGTCTCTGATTTGTTACACTCGCTTGCAAAGGACCTTCAGAAAAACTTGGAACTCTTTATTTCGGCTGACCGCTCGCTACGCTCGCACCTCACCTTTTCGGAATTTTTCCAAACGGACATACTAAAGGCGAGGTGCGAGCGAAGCGAGCGTTGAGCCGACACAAAGCACTGTTAACTTTTCTTTGAAATCTCTATCGATAAAACGCTATTTCTGGCAAAGACCTTTTCACATTCCACAAAAACAATGTAACCCATCCGGTCCGCTCTTGGTTCTTATCCTCGTCCATGAGCAACACAACACCACAGTCGCGCCGCGTCTGGCCATAAGCAAAAAACGATTTTCGATCAAATTGTTGCATTTTTCTGTAATTATTATTGAATGTGCATGCAGATACACGGGAGTATGCGTATTATAATCGTGTGCGCTTTTTTAAGGTTTTTACCTTTACCTTTTTTTTGCTATTTTTCCATTGCCTGGCATCGCACATATAGAGACGATTCAACAAGAAGCCCGTCGGGATCATGATCCTCTCTAAGATCGTCTCAAGATGAGCGCGCATTGCATTCATTTACACATATTCGTCGTGTATACGATACTATTGTTGCGTGGAACGGGATTAAGCTGGAGCCACACTTACGATTCGGTGACGGAGGGAAGTCGCAGCTCATTTTGGTGATTACTTTCGTGAAGAGAGGATGTCTTTTTTAGGGAGCTAATTATCCATGGGGGTGACAGTTTTTAGTTAGAACGTTACGAAATTTTTGGGATTTGAAAAGTGCATCCATCCGTGGAGAGCATTTCCTTGCATAGCTTTATGCCGGCTCGCCGATCGCTACGCTCGCATCTCGCCTTTTTTATGTTCGTTCAGAAAATTGTGAAGAGGCAAAGTGCGAGCGTGGTGAGGTGCGAGCGTGGTGAGGTGCGAGCGTAGCGAGGTGCCAGTGGTGACCCCATACAAAGTACCAATTTTTCTACGATGTACGTTCTCCATATACAGCAGAAAACTTCGAAATGCTCACACATATCGCTCGCTCTTCAAAATTGTCAAAAGGTGAGATGCGAGCGTAGCGAGCGGTGAGCCGACTCAGATTTTTCTGAGGGTCCTTTGGAGGCGTTTCTAATACAAGATAAAAGAAACTCGCAGAATTTTGAAGTCGTTCTTATCGGCTCGCAACTCTCAACTTGATTTTCTCTATTTAGGAAAACGGAACGAGTCGAGATGCGAGCTAAGCGAGCGGTGAGCCGATACATCGCTGTTGACTGTGTTGATGAAGTTGAATAGATGACCTCTCAGACCTTCCTTACTTTGCTCTTAATGCATCACACCATTCTGCTTACTGGGAGCCACACGAAAAGCAATTGAAATTATCTGACTGTATCCACGCTCGGATGGATTAAGTTGCGAGCGAAGAATAATTTGAGCCTTACGGGTGCGAGATTTTCGAATACCCTATTTAGCGCAGTCCATACTAAGCCGACTCTACTGTGTATGAATAATTGACACGGTACTTGGTTGATCACTGGGTTAAGCTTATGATAGAAAATTAAATGATTCGAATGGGACTTTCTAAACCATTGTCCTGGCAAGGACCCCTCACCCGTATCCACAAGATTAGATTCACCGCCGCGTAACCAAATCGGGGGTGTCTCGATTTGCACGCGTCGACGTGCGCGTTGAACCACAACCGTGTCGTGGCACCGACGACGGCGACTTTGTTTAAATTATACAACCGCGCTGCGCCTGCGTAAAAAAAAAATTGCGCTCATAACGCCTCAAGGGCTAATTTTCAATAAGATTTGTTCGCGATGCTGTCTTCTAGTTTTCCGTTGTTTTTTTTTTGTTTCGATTTAGAGACAATAAGCGCATACAGTTCAAGCGCATAAAGTACAGCGAGCAAATCGCGAATCGCGGTCTCTTCTTCGACGGACGACTGTCGTCGCGCCGCGCCGGTTCTCACATTCATTCCGTGCCTGTACTATGCGCAAGATATGGTTAATTTCAACAACACAATAAGCAGTCATGGAAATTTGAATTGGATTTCAAATTTCGCCTTGCGGGCAGGTGGAAACGATTATCTCGGGATTTTGATTTGTTCGGTTGTTTTGGTTTTGCTCTATACGTTTCGTCGTCGTGTTGCTGTAATTATATCGAGCGAGCGAGGACTATCGTGAAATGGTTAGCGCGCAACGTGCAATAACGCCGGCTCTCTATTGGCATTGAATTGCATATGCATTCCGAAGCCGGGCGAAATGTTTCGCCTAATTATATGCGACGAGGGTGTGTTGCATTTATGGAATCACGAGGGAGAAGCCAGATTGAAGAGTGTAATCGGGGTTACTGGCTTAAATTGTTTGTTTTGTGTGTTTCATGTCAGAACGAATGAGCATGAATTATGGTCATATTGTGATTCCGAACGTGTTTTACTAGATAGATAGAATTGTATTATATTTATTGCCTATGAGACACATGTGTCTCACAACGTTTCTGCATGAGTCATATATGTCTCGCCAAACTATGAAATAAAATTGCTAATTTTTAACTGGGAAAATGCCTAGTCTGTGTACTGGTTGAAACAGTGAAAATTTCAAGCGTACATACAACATTTCTACATGATATGCAGTCGTTGGGTTACTGCCTTAACTCTTTCGTTTTGCGAATGCGATTGTTTGTCAGGTTGGATACTAGAGTTGGATTTTTCGTCACCATCTTCCTTTTAATACACAAATAAAGTGCCGTAGGGTCTCCTTTCGCTAAACCCCATTAATTTCTCATTTTTTTTTTTACAAAAATCCAAAAATTCTGTTTCCTCTTCCTCAGGTCTCATTAAATCGGAAAAATCATCGCCAATCAATTCACCGATAGATCCACTAATGGGCGTCCGTACAACCGGTCCCCACACTCCACTGAATACGCCGCGTGACACAATCACGGCACGCTCCTTGGCCGGTCTGCTTCAGTCACCGTCGGCCTCAAGTCTTCCATCGGTCTCATCGTCATCGTCATCATCGATCACGACAACACCCACGACGACGGCTACACTGGCTGCCAGTGGTGGCCCGCCATCTCTAACTACGACAATTTTCAAATGCCAGACATGCGACTATTTTGCCGAAACCAAACACGAAATGGAACTGCATTTGGACAACATTCATCCGGAACGTCCGGACACGGACTATATTGCAATTCCGACCCATCCCGAGGCACTGCAAGCATTCCAAGCGGCTATGGCAGCTGCGGCCGCTGCAGCGGCAGCTTCCAGTCGCATTACGCCGCCCAATAATTTGATTGGAGATATCAAGACGGAACGTATGGATGCCGATGCGGATTCGGTGACGGATGAAAGTCCGGCCGATGGCGATCCGAATGATATGGATGCGGACGCATCGGAAACGACCGTGATGCAACCACGAATTCTGTGCCCGTTGTGTCAGGATGGCTTTGGCGATCGCAAGTCGTTGGAGACGCACGTGATGGGTGTGCACAGTGTGAATAGTGACGGACTGACACGCTTGTTGCAATTGGTCGATACTAGTCATTGGTTAAATAGTACAAGCAGCGCAACAGCGACGAAAAAGGACAGCAGCGGGACCAGCGAAGATAGTGCCCTCGATCGTCCCGCCAATCATGCAGCCAACAATTTCTATATGCAACAATTGCGCACGGGTAGCAGTGCTGCCGGCTACATTGACGAGCTTGAGTGCGCCCAGTGCGGGGTCGCAGTGAAGACGCACCAGGAATTGCTTGCACACGCCCAGGACACACAACACTACCCGACCATCAACGATCAGTATCAGTGCTTGCTGAAGCAATGCCAGCAGAATTTCGTGAATGTTGCCAACATGATTGCCCACTACAAGGACTCGCATATGAATATTGTGATATCGGAGCGTCATGTGTACAAGTACCGGTGCAAGCAATGTTCGTTGGCGTTCAAGACGCAAGAAAAGCTCAACACGCACTCGATGTATCATATGATGCGCGACGCGACCAAATGCATGATCTGCAATCGTAGCTTCCGTAGCACGCAATCGCTGCAGAAGCACATCGAGCAGTCCCACAGTCAGCAACAGTCCGGCGGCGGCAGTCCATCTCCTCCGCCAGCCACCGATGCTCTGGACCAGGCCCGATCCAACGAAGATTTCCTTACATCGCCCACGCCCAGTCTGAAGCAGGACGATGACATGAACATGACCCAACCGCAGGATCTTATCATGCGTGACGATCACATGCTGCATCATGGCTCGTTCATGGACGGCAGCAGTAGTACGTCCACCACGCCCACGACTGAAATGGATGAATGTCTGAACACGGCCCAAATGGCTGAGGACGGCTACAATGACCCGGGCCGTAAGCACAAGTGCCACAAGTGCAAGATGGCCTTCACACACCAACACTTCCTCGCGCTACACTACAAGTCCAATCAGCATCGACGCAACGAAAAGATGAACAATTACCCGATGGAGAAATATCTCGATCCGAATCGTCCCTTCAAGTGTGAAATTTGCTTGGAGAGTTTCACGCAAAAGAACATCCTGCTGGTGCACTACAACAGCGTATCGCATTTGCACAAGCTCAAGAAGCAGAGCGAGAACAACAACACGCCCTCGTCGTCGCCGAACAATAATCCGTCGCCGATGGATTGTGATCGTAAGAGCGTCGATTCGGATCGACGCAGCGTCGAGCACGATCGCAAGTCGGTTGATCTCGAGCTGGAGATGCTGGGCGGTGGCGATCAGCAGAAACGCAAACTGAGTCCTGAAAATGACTATGACAGTCCAAAGAAGCGCTTCAAGTGTGATATATGCAAAGTGGCATATGCACAGGGCAGCACTCTTGACATACATATGCGAAGCGTGTTGCATCAGACACGCGCGTGTCGTCTGCAAGAACAGCAGCAACAACAACAGCAGCAACAGCAACAGTTGCAAAATGCCATGCAATTTAATCCGGCTCTTACGTCGAGCCTGGCGCGCATCGTCGAACAACAACAGCTGCAGCAAAGCATCAGCCCGACGCCGTCGAACTTGAGCGGCGCGGGCGGTAGTCTGGCTGACCAAGACTCAAACATGCCGAAATTCAATAACCAGATCTATAAAACTCTGCTGGAAAATTTCGGCTTTGATATCGTCAAACAATTCAACGAACTGAAACATGCCGGACCGGGTGGCACCGGGCCGATAAGTACACTGGGTCCGGTCAGCACTCAACTGGCGGCCGATACACGCGCCGATCTGACACGCGCCACCAATGAACTGTCCGACGAAAAGTACTTTTGTCGTCACTGCAAAAAGACCTTCTCGTCAATTTTCGTGCTAAAGTCCCACTGCGAGGAGATTCATAATGACAAAATTCCGCTCGACGTGCTCGAAAAATTTGCCGAGAAATTCAAGAATTACTATCTGGAAACGGGCGAAGTTGACAATGAGATTTTGGACTTTTCGGCGAAAAAGCTTTCGTCGGAATCGTCCGGCTCGCCGGTGTCCTCTGTAAACGGAGCCACGGCCGGTGGTGGTGTCAAGGAGCCAAAATCTTCAACGACACCACTGTTGGCAGCCGGTCTTTCGCCGCCATTGACCGCCACTTCGCCGGCACTCGTGAAGCAACATCCGCAACAACAACAACCGCCACCACTACCACCACCGATTGCATCGTCCCCGTCGCCGCAACAACAACAAGCACACTCAACATCGCAGTCTGCCGCCGCGGCTGCTGCCGAACTGGCCAATCAGGCCAGTAAGTTCAACATCGATCCCGCCGTACTTGCGCAAAAGATTATGGAACAGAATTTGGCCAATGTTCCGCCAAATTTCGCTCAATTGCCGCAAAACTTGCAAAGTTTGCAAAACTTGCAGAGCTTGCAGAATTTGCAAAATTTGCAGAATATGCCGAATTTGCCGCTCAACACACTCGATATGATCAGTTTGATGCAGTTTCATCATTTGATGTCGTTGAATTTTATGAATTTGGCACCGCCATTGATTTTCGGAGCGACCGGAGCGGCGGCTGCGGCCGCAGCAATGGCTGGCGGTAGTGTAGCGGGTCCAGTGACGCCAGAGTTGCCGGTTCCAGGGACGCCACAACAGCAAGTGCAATTGTTGCAACAGCAGGCTGCCGCGGCAGCGGCAGTGCAGCAGGTAAGTGAGGCAAGTTTGATTTTTGTTTGTTTTTATTTATTTATCTACGAAAATTTGGGTGATATTAAAGTGCAAGCATTTTTGGTCATTTTTTTTCTAAATTCATACATACCAATTGCTTGCACTTTGATGAAATACTACTCCGAATTTTCGGAGTTGTCCGAGCTTTGTTGAAATGCTGCTCAGAATTTTCGGAGTGATATTTCTTATCAGAACGAGGTCTTATTTCTCCCTTTTCGGTCTTTTTCATCCAAACAGCAAGCGACGAACAACCAAAAGCGTGCCCGTACCCGCATCACAGACGAACAATTGAAAATTCTTCGCGCCCATTTCGATATCAACAACTCTCCCAGCGAAGAGAGCATCATGGAAATGTCCAAGAAAGCCAATTTGCCCATGAAGGTATGCCGGCATCTCTCTGCTCGCATTTGGCACCCCCAACTAATTCAAATTCTCCGTCTCGTTACAGGTGGTCAAGCACTGGTTTCGTAATACACTTTTCAAGGAGCGTCAACGCAACAAAGACTCACCCTACAATTTCAACAATCCACCCTCGACCACTCTCAACCTCGAGGAGTACGAACGTACTGGTCAGGCAAAAGTGACGCCACTGGTCGAACAGGATCGCGATCACCAAATGCGCGAACTTCAATCCGAACAGCGACCACATTCGCAGCCGTCCAGCACGGCCAGTGAGCGTGGTGGCATTGGTGAGCGTGGGGGCGGCAACAGTGGCAGCATCATCGGTGAGATTCAAATCAAAACCGAACCAACCGATGATTTAGGATCGACCGATTCCGATCAACTGCACCATCATCATCAGCATCAGATGCATCAACAGTCACATCATTTGTTCAAGCACGACCAACAGTCGCACGACTCGGATTTGAACACGGGAGCTGGTGGGGGTGGCTCGGGCTCGTCCGGAGGTGGCGGCCCGGTCAATTCGTATCACCACAGTCAACAGCAACAGCTCTTCTGCAATAATTTCGAAACCAAGTCGGAGTCGGGCAGTTCGGAAATCTTATCGCGACCGCAAACTCCGAATAGCACATCATTTCCCGGCCTAGGCGATATGGGCAATCCACAAATGGATGCTATGACGCTCAGTGCACTGGGTGCAGCCGGTGCTGGCACCGGTTCCGGCTCGGCGAATAGTATGGCCGGTGTTGTCGGCAACTTGAACAATATGGGACCGCCAAAAAAGTTTCAAATGAACAAAATGTTTGACAAGAACAACTTTGAGACAAACTCGAATTCGTCGAGTGGCTCGTCGTCGAGCGGTAAACGTGCGAATCGTACCCGCTTCACCGACTATCAGATCAAAGTGTTGCAGGAGTTTTTCGAAAACAATTCGTATCCGAAGGACAGCGATCTGGAGTACTTGAGCAAATTGCTGTTGCTCTCGCCCCGAGTCATTGTCGTTTGGTTTCAGGTAAGAGGAATATTTTTGTCGTGCCCCGGCCAGAGCTTAACCGGTTTTGTCTCTAATTCGCAGAATGCTCGCCAGAAACAACGGAAAATCTACGAAAATCAGCCAAACAACTCGTTCTACGAGTCGGAAGAGAAGAAACCAAACATCAACTACACCTGCAAGAAATGCAATCTCGTGTTCCAGCGCTACTACGAGCTGATACGACATCAGAAGAATCACTGCTTCAAGGAGGAGAACAACAAAAAGTCGGCCAAAGCTCAAATAGCCGCTGCACAAATTGCTCAATCGCTGAGCAGCGAAGATTCCAATTCCAGTATTGATA
Organism: Microchrysa polita; assembly: GCA_949715475.1. Lineage (NCBI taxonomy): Eukaryota > Metazoa > Arthropoda > Insecta > Diptera > Stratiomyidae > Microchrysa > Microchrysa polita. Next base: position 8,780,309 of record OX454422.1, read on the forward strand.
TAAACAGTGCCAATCTGCTGACCACAAATCTGTCGTCAGCTCAGCAAGCAGCGGCTGCCGCTGCGGCCGCCGCGGCCGCTCTAGGCGGTCAAGTGTCCAGTCTCGCGATGCCTCAATCGCCATCCAGTTCGGCGGCCAGTCCCGGACTAGGTATCCTCTCGTCGTCGCACAATCTTTTCGGCGGAAAACATGCGGCCGCAACGACGGCCGGTCAAGCGACCAGCGCCGGCGGCGGCGGTGCATCTGTCAAGGACAACAGCAACAGTCAAAAGTTTGAATGCGACAAATGTCAATTGACGTTTTCGCGCTTCGAGCTCTTCAAGGAGCATCAACTCATCCACATCATGAATCCAAATTTATTTCTGAATCACAGCTATGCTGAAAACACGCCATTTGGCATACTGCAAAATATGCAGAACAGTTTGATGAATGCCGGCGGCGTTATGTCGGCCGCCGATCAGCAAGATGCCAGTATGGATTTGTCGCAATCCGCCTCCTCCACGACAACGACCAACAAGAAGAAGCGCAAATATTCGGAGACTCACTCACAGTCCGGCGACGGTGATCTGCAATCAATGATGGCCGGCGCCGGCGGTCTTCAGTCCGCTGCGGAGTACGAAATGGCGAAAAAATTCCGTTCGGATCAGTATGATTTTTTATATCAATATTTTCTGCAAAATGAGCCCAACGACGAGCTGAAAAAGCAATTTCAGCAGCAGCAACATCAGCAAAACATCGACATTGAATATCTGGCGCATTTCTACCAAATGAACGAGCTGAAGAAGAAGGGTAACTATGACTTCTTCTATCAGTACTATCTGCAAAACGAGGGCAAACAACAGCAGCCCGACAGCCCCGGCTCAATGCTGGACGTGAAGCCACAAATGGAGTTTCTTCTGCAATACTATCAACTCAACGAATGCAAGAAGTTTTTTCAGTTAGGTGCCTCGCCCCAACGAATACATGATTTTCCATTGCTCAATCTGACAGCGGCAGCAGCGGTGTCAGGATCGGATACAACAGCACAATGCTCAACGACATCATCCACAACGAACAACGTTCACGATCTCGTTTCAACGACATCGACGAATCATATTCGTGGCAACGGAATAAATCACGTGACGAAGGATATCGGCTCGACAACAACTGCATGCGTTACATCGCCCACAACAGCGGCATTAGCAGTAGCATCGGTCGAGACTGCTTCAACAACACCAACATCCACTTTCAACCACAACAACAACAATACCAACAGCAACAGCTGCACTATCAATTCGCCACAACATCAGGCAGCACAAGCTGCAGCCGCCGTTGTTGCAGCAACGATACTAGCAGCTGGTGGGAGCGGGGTAGCCGGTCAACAACAAAAAGATCAACAACAACAGCTTCAGCAACAACTACAACAGTCACACAATTCAATCCTACCAGCCACAACACCAACAACAACAACAGCCACAACCATTGGTGGTAGGCTTAGTCCACAATCGAGTAAATGTCTTCCAATCGTTTCATCGTTGGCATCGAGCCTGCAAAAAGCTGCCAACAACAATCAATCGTCGGCCCAATCGTCGCCGAGCTCATCGGTCAATTTGGCGGACTACGGAAACGCCGCAGGGATCGGGGAACACATCACGACAATGGAGAAGCAGACAAATAAGCGTTTGCGAACCACAATCTTGCCGGAACAGCTCAACTTTTTGTACGAATGCTATCAGAATGAGTCGAATCCTAGTCGAAAAATGCTTGAGGAGATCTCGAAGAAGGTCAATCTGAAGAAACGTGTTGTACAGGTAAGCAACGCCCTAGACGCCAAGTGCCGTTTTCACCAGCCAGAGTGTGTTGTAGAATAGAATTAGTGTGGTAACGCTAGATAGTGTGTGTGTGTGTGAGATGCATTCTGGAACATTGATGTAAAGTTTGAAGGATAAGCGAATCCCCAAAACTAGTCGCTTAATCCCCAAAATCCAAAATAGTCGTAACGCACAAAATTCGGAAAAGGATTGTGACACTACTGTCCTAAATGAAATTTTTTCGAAATTTGGAGATTGGGGCTTTTTTTGTGGATTTTGGGGATTTTTTTGGGATTTTCCCAAAAGTCAAATTCGTGCCAGTTTTGCGTAAACAATAATCCAAAATGCACCACACACAATTTTTTTGCCATGTTGAGATCACATGATCGGCGGAAGCTGCCAGATCAAGTTTCACCAACACAGCAGCTACCTCTGCACCTCCTAGTCTGTTGCTTGCCCATTTTTTGGCAGTTCTCTTTTTTTTAAATTTATTTTTGTATCATTTTGAATTTTTTTTTGTCTCTTTTTGTTGTTCCAGTAAGCAAATTTTAGAGCGTGTTGTAAAAACCGAGCGCGTGCTTTGCTCGCGTTGCTTCTCTGCCTGCCGCCTATTGCGTGCGATTGGATCTGCCTGTGATAAAACAAAAACTCGAAAAAATTCCAATTCAAATCCTAATCATAAGAATAAGATTCCCAATGTGCCTCGCCTATATCGTTGCTGCTTCATTCATTCCAAAAAAAACGTGTGTTCGCCTATTTATTTCCCCTCCGCAGTTAGTTGATGTTTTTGTGTGTGTGTTTTTGATCAGTTGACGTTTTTTTTCGTTGGTGTAACTTTTTTTTTGTACTAGAATTTATGTTTGCCTATAGACACAAATTCCCAAAATTGATCAATTAAAATAAAAAAACCAAAAAACTCAGTGCCGTGAACTTTCTCTGTTTCTCTTTCACCAACGCTGTACTTCGGGTCGGTATCTCGCATGTATGATACACAAATATTCAGGTTTGGTATCAAAACTCTCGGGCACGCGAACGTAAAGGACAGTTTCGCCAAAACTTGCAAATTATCAACAAAAAGTGTCCACATTGCGGGGCCATATTCAAAATAAAATCCGCTCTCGAGTCGCATTTACAAACAAAACATCCGGAAAAGCAACCGATCAATATCGATCAAATACCGGACGCTACACCAACGGTCACAACAACGCACGCGCAGCCGCAACAGCAACCATCGCTGGAGAGTAGTGGCTCATCGCCATCGCCATTTGCTTCGTTGCAAGCCAATCATCATCATGATTTGCTCAATAATTTGCATCGAACCGCCACTTCGGCGAATAGTTTCACCAACGCGATGACGAACAGTGCCGCGACGCATCGCTCCGAAATGAGTTTCACGACGAATAACGATGATAATGTTACGTCAACGGTGCTTGAGACGATGATCACCAACACCAATGCTGGTCGACAGCTGGGCACGCCCCTCGATCTGAGCAAGACTACGCCAAAATATGAGCCCAGCGAGAGTGATGTCAGCTTTTCGGATTCCAACAACGATCACGATGAGGCCGATGATTTTTTTATTACAACCACAACTACACCAACACCGGTCAACAACAATCATTCAATTCTCAACAATAATCACGTGAAAATTCAGGATCTTGTTAATTATCGTCACAATATGAATTCGACACCACCTCCTCCGTCATCTGCGGTGACCACAACGACGACCACTCGATCTTCACCAATGATTGGTGAAACTTGTGGTGGCACGAACGTTGGTGAAAATATGATTGCATCCGGTGTT